>JAZHRO010000019.1:29322500-31822500 GCA_037157565.1 Thalassia testudinum | reverse complement strand
GAGCACTCTATCCACTGCGCTACATGTGTGGATGGGCGGGTAGGTCGATCTCTGAGCGTGAGATCAGGACCATTGGATTGAGATCCAACGGTCGAGGTAGCTCTTCAATTGATGCTTCAGAGAATCGGAGCACTGGTTGGAATGCACTCTCAGCCGTTGGATCTTGATCCAACGGCGGAGATGCGTGGATGCTAGTGGCTTCAAAAGTTGAGGGCCGTCCATCTTGTAGAAGATGTAGATGGTGCCATAATTGTCGGATTGAGTCGATTTTTGCATTGTTAGGCTGCGATCGTTAATTCGAATCCATCCGTGCGGTTGGATTTGTCATCTGAAGTGCAGATTCACACCATCTTGGCCCTTGATCTTCTAGGGTTCCTTGATCTCTATCTGATGCTATAGGTGTCTGATTAGGGCGATCTTGGAGTCGTTGAACTCCAATCGTCGCCCTGATCAAATCTGTACGGTTGGATCTTCGATCCAAGGCCCCGATAAAAATTTTTCCCTGTCCCTGAACATAAAAAGAGATAATTAACCTCCATTTTATTCAAACTAATCTAAATGCAAGATGATGCTTGCTATGTAATATTTATAGTATGCAATGCAATTCTATGCTTAAGAACATGCATAAATAGACATCTTATATAGTGTAAACATGTTTACATCAGATACTTTAGGACCTGAACACTTAGACTCTTCAGGTCTTTCGGCTTATTTAGCTCGGGTGTCTACTCAAATGTGGACTTAGTCTTGAGTCCTCACCAAGTCATTTTACTTTAATTTAGTGAATAAATTGGGATGATAAGTACGCGACTTATCAACTTATCCTCTGATTTGAGGGGATTTTAAGTCTAAGCATTTACACACTATTTGCACTGACTCACTTTTTGGCAGTTTTTATGGAAATTGGGTTGCTAATGAACCATCTCGGATAGTATGGCTGGCAAATTGTCATGGATAACATCCCATTGGCTAGTTGTCCAAAGCCCAGCTACATGACCATACTCATTCTACTACTTTTAGGTAAATCTTAGATTAGGGAAGTCACCTACTTAGAAAAAGAAAAAAAATGATACTAAAAAATAAAAAGAAAAAAAAAGTAAAGTAAAAGAAAAAAATAGAAAAAGGAGAAAATGAAAAAAAAAAAAAAACCACACTTTATCACACGAGTATGGCTAGTAAGTTGACATTGGTAACAACCCAATCCAAGTTGTCTAGAGCCCAGCTCATAAAAATGCACAATAATTCCCAAAAGACTTAGGGAAGAAGCGAGGAAGTAGAATAAACCAGAGAGATATACACTAGGTTCGCCATTGTGTTGACCCCATAAAAAATAAAGTAGGGAGAAAGCTACCGATCAAAAAGATAATGGTTTAGGCAGAAACTCTTAAGGCCACCTAGGGTTGTAGAAACCCAAAGTCCATTTTAACAGCTGCCTAGTGAGTCTTTCACTCTTTTCACAAGATGCTTAGCACTTAGATTCCTTTTCAAGTCTTGGGTGAGTCGGGTAGCCGTAAAAAGTTATCTCGAAACTCTCAAACTCCAAAAGTCCAAAAGATTAGAAAAGAAGAAAAAGCCAAAAAATGTATCTTCCCTATTCAAATAAGGCGAGGACTTGGGCGATCTGCAATCTGACAGACACCCAGGCACTATTGCATTTTTTTAGTTTAGGACCTTAGTTGAAATTTTCTATTGTTAATAAACAACTTAGGCCAAAGTGATAGAGTCCTAATTCTGTTTTTATACATAGCATGTAGTTTAATTTTGCTAGAGACTAGAAAAAGATAGGCATGGAGGTATGATGTAGACACAATTTTTAAGGATAAAATGGCTATTCATGCATGTTCCTAGGCTTAGATTTGCATTTCATGTTATAAATATTGCATGGCATGCGTCATCTTGCATTTAGAGTAGTTGTGCATATTTAAGGTTAATTACATCCTTTTTATGGCCAGGTGGGAAGGAGATTTATTTTGGAGCCTCAGATTGACGATTTGACTGTACGGATCTGATTAATATGACAATCGGAGTCAACACTTTTGAAATCGCCTTGATCGGAGTCCTGTAGCACCATATGCAGCCCAAGGAAGATCAACGGCCAAGGGACCAGGTGACGCAATCTGGAGCTTCAAATGATAAATTCGATTGCATGGATGGATTCAGGTTAATGATCGTAGCCCAACGGCATGAAAATCAATTCAATTCAATGTCTGTAGCAGCCCCTACAATGGAAAGATGGATAGCCCAAGTCGTGCCACGTGGTGCAACTAATCACACGAGTTTCACAAGTTTGAAATCAGGGTTACAAGTAACCCATCATCGTAGTTGCAAAACTCGTGGTCAAATAAAATTTATACCGAAACTCTAAGGGAGTCCCAGGTCGAACACAAGGAGGCGACGATTACATTAATTGAAAATCATGCTTTGATTTATTTCTATTTGGTATTTTAGGGTTTTGTTATTTTTTTGTATTATTGTAAGAAGAAGGCAAGCAAAATGAATCACCAGAGATAGGGAATAAATATGATATAGATATCACTTCAATGTCAATTACAATCAACTATGAAAGCATAAAAAGAGAGGGAGGTGAGAAGGAATCTCCCGAATCAGCTGTTTGGTGAGACGACGACGCTTAGTGGAAGCTTGGATGAAGGAGGTGAAGTGCGAGACAACGGAGGTCAGATGTAGGAGGACGTCAGGTAGAGGAAAGCTTCAGAGTGGCTCTGGAATGGAGGTGAGTGTTGGAACCTTGTTCCACATCTTGTTTTGGTGTTAACAAAATTATTATGGATTAACGTTCGCAATTAAGTGTTTTTCAGATTTAGGTGAAGGAGCAAGGCAAGCAAGAAATGATGGAGGCATGATGGTGAGAAGAAAAAGATTGTCATGGAGGATGACAAGGATGAGTCAAGGAGAAGAAGATAATCTTTGACCTTAGTTTCTGTAGTTTAGATTTTATATTTATAGATTGTATATGCCTCTTAGCAAGAGAATTTAACTTAGATCACAAAAATCAATTAGATATAAATTAGGATTTATATGGCATTTGTTTTCAAAGTATGTAATGGATTAAAATGCTTAAAACAGGTACTTGTAAGCAAGTACCGGTACTGTTCATCAATACTGGTATTTGCAAGGCACATGTTTGAGAATTCATCTCAAATTGTGAATAAGTATTGGTACTAACCATGAGTACCGGTATATGTTGGCCACAGGTTGAAGGCTTAATTCTGGCTTGAACCTTACAAGTACAAGTACCCATGATGAGTACCGGTGCAATTAGGTTACTGTGCCCAAGGAATTCCAAACTTGGGAGTCACAAGTACCGGTACCCATGATGAGTAGCGGTACTAGGACTCATGTACTAGTGGCAGTGAGCTACTAGTACCAGCACAGGTACTTTAGTACCGGTACCAGGTAGCCATTGGCCCAAAACTGAACGGCTAGAAAATTAATTTAGGCTATGTGAACGTTGGGATTTAAACCCCAACGTCTAGTAGACAACCACTAAGGTCCTAACTCTATAAATAAACCCTTGGACCCTTAGTTTGCACATAAGAAATAGAGAAGAAAAATTCTAGAGCTATATTACATTTTTCCACCACATATCCAAGAGAAGGAATAGTTTGCTGCTCTCAATCTCTCTATGCCTTTGCAAACACTTCAACGATGTGTTTTTCTCACACATCTCCGAAGCGATTCATGTCCACCATAGGCTCTCAAATTGGTAATATTATTTTAATTATTGTTGGGAGGCATAGGAATTCCTGTTGTAGGAGTTCTCTTTCTTACACCAGTTCTTATTTGTATTTTGAGCATGTTGCTCGTTGGGTTGTAACAAACCCATTTTTGTACTTGGGTTGAGGTAACCCGTTAATTATCTCGGTTAGTAAATTGATTTTCTCGGGGTTGAGGGAATCGAGTTAAAAATCCTAAGCTGGGAGGCTTAGGTAGTGGAGTACCCAAGGGAGGGGAACCACTATACATCTTGTGCATTTTCTGTGGTTTGAATTGATTGTGCAAATCTTTTTTATTATTACTAATACTATTCTTGAGTGTTTGTGCATGTAGATAGATATATTCCTCATATTTTAGATCCTTCAATTGGCATTAGAGCCCGGTTGCAAGAAGACGTAACAACTCGACTTGCGATGGCATCCACATCAAGGCGCACCGAAGGATAATCATCCACCCGTCCTCCCTATTTCGATGGAACGGACTACGGGTATTGGAAGAGGAGGATGCAAGTCTTCCTCAATGCAATGGACGAGAAGTCCTGGATTCTCATTCAAGAGAAGTACAAGGCTTCGGAGCCGCAGGAAGGTGTAGCTTGGACAATGGATCAAAAGGAAAAGATTGCGGGAAACGTGAAGGCGATGAACGCACTCTATTGTGCATTATCAAGGGAAGAGTTCAACTGGAACTCTGCATGCAAGTCCGCCTACGAGATATGGAACACTTTGAAAATCACCTATGAAGGTACAAGTAAGGTTGAAGAAACAGAAGTTGCACATCTTTGGTTAATGGAAAACAACAACAACTCCGAAAATGAGGTAGATTCTGAAGTCACCTTTAATGAATTAGTACAAGCATATGAAGATTTATATAATAAGGCTAGGATGATTAAAAAGGAAAATAAGGTTTTGCATGATAGTTATAGAACTTTAGAAATAGAGAAATCTTGTTTAAAAATAGAATTAGATATGTCTAAAGAAACTAACAATCAATTACATGCAAAAATAGTAGAATTAGAAGATATTTATGAACACTTTGAGGATACTTTATATAATTTAAAAACAACTAGGCTGAATACGGAATTTTGTAATAATTTAAAAGCCAAGTTCAGTAATAAGAAGAACACACAAAATAAATCACATGCACCTAGACATGCATGGATTTATCAAAAGGTCACAAATCCTAAGAATTATAGATCTAACAATAAAGTGATCTATAAACCTAAGGATTTGAAAGGCACTAACCATCAAGGACCCACAAGAAAATGGGTACCTAGAAAAGATATTTGTTTTGCAGGAATAGATCAAAGAGATTAGTGGGTGTTCAAGGCACACAACGGAATATTTCAACCTTTCTATAGGTTGAATGAAAACCAAGAATGATGGCCTAATGGGGCTTGATACCCACATTCATCATTTTACCATTGGTAAATTTTATGGTATGATATTTCTTCATTTTTTTTGTGATTGACAAAAAGGGGGAGAAAAATAAAGGGAAAATAGTAATATTTTTAGGGGGAGCTTATATTGAGGGGGAGGATTAAAATGAAAATTTTTCCTTCATATAGTATTGTTAAATTTTTTAATTATCTATTTGCAAGATAGTTTTGTCAACACCAAAAAGGAGATTGTTGGAACCTTGTTTCACATCTTGTTTTAGTGTTAACAAAATTATTGTAGATTAATGTTTGCAATTAAGTGTTTTTCAGATTTAGGTGAAGGAGCAAGGCAAATAAGAAATGATGGAGGCATGATGGTGAGAAGAAAAAGATTATGTCATGGAGGATGATAAGGATGAGTCAAGGAGAAGAAGATCACCATCGACCTTAGTTTCTGTACTTTAGATTTTATATTTATAGATTGTATATGCCTCTTAGCAAGAGAATTTAACTTAGATCATAAAAATCAATTAGTGATAAATTAGGATTTATATGGCATTCGTTTTCAAAGTACGTAATGGATTAAAATGCTTAAAATAGGTACTTGTAAGCAAGTACCGGTACTGTTCATGAGTACTAGTTTTTTCAAGGCACAGGTTTGAGAATTCATCTCAAATTGTGAACAACAAGTACCGGTACTAATCATGAGTACCGGTATATGTTGGCCATAGGTTGAAGGCCTAATTTTGGCCTGAACCTTACAAGTACTAGTTCCCATGATGAGTACTGGTACAGGTAAGTTACTGTGCCCAAGGAATTCCAAACCTGGGAGTCACAAGTACCGGTACCCATGATGAGTACCGGTACCACGACTCATGTAGTAGTGGCAGTGAGCTGCTAGTACCTGTACAGGTACTTTAGTACGGTACCAGGTAGCCGTTAGTTTAAAACTGAACAGCTAGAAAATTAATTTAGGCTATGTGAACGTTGGGATTTAAACCCCAACGTCTAGTAGATGACCCATTAAGGTCCTAACTCTATAAATAAACTCTTGGACCCTTAGTTTGCACAAAAGAAATAGAGAAGAAAAATTCTAGAGCTATATTACATTTTTCCACCACATATTCAAGAGAAGGAATAGTTTGCTGCTCTCAATCTCTCTACGTTTTTGCAAACACTTCAATGACATATTTTTTTCATGCATCTACGAAGCGATTCACGTCCATCCTAGATTCTCAAATTGGTAATATTATTTTAATTATTGTTGGGAGGCGTAGGAATTCTTGTTGTAAGAGTTCTCTTTCTTACACCAGTTCTTATTTGTATTTTTAGCTTGTTCCTCGTTGGGTTGTAACAAACTCACTTTTGTACTTGGGTTGAGGTAACCCGTTAATTACCTCAGTTAGTAAATTGATTTCCTCAGGGTTGAGGGAATCGGGTTAAAAACCCTAAGCTAGGAGGCTTAGGTAGTGGAGTACCCAAGGGAGGGGAACCACTATACATCTTGTGCATTTTCTGTGGTTTGAATTGATTGTGCAAATCTTTTTTATTATTACTAATATTGTTCTTGAGTGTTTGTGCATGTAGATAGATATATTCCTCATATTTAGATCCAATCAAGTGGTATCAGAGCAAAAGATCTAACAAGTGGTATCAGAGCTAAAGATCCTTTAGTGAGAAGGCGGAGATGATCTGCTATTGGAATGGAGGTGGGAGGACCACTCCAAGGCAACCTATGAATGTGGATGGGAAGATGGATGAATATTTGGTGAGGCAAAGGTTTGCTACACTAATATTAGCCTTGAGAGCTTGAGAGCAAGCTCTAACAGAGCGTTGGTAGGCTTGCTAGAGCTTGAGAGTAGGTGGGAGTAGAGTAGGTAGAGATGAAGAGGAATGGGGGGTGTAGGGGTGTTTATATAGTTGAGGGAAGTGGAGAGTCCTGCGCGTAGGCATTCAGTGACAGCTACAAGTGCCACTCAAGGCCACTTGAACTATTGCTGAACATCCGTGCCTCTTCATTGCTTTTGCTCACGCACGCATTGCGCAGGCCATTTAGTGATAGCTGCAAGTGTCACTAAAGGCCCGCTCTTCTATTAGTGTAAAACCTGCACCAAACACTCATGCCCGCAGTTGTCAAAGGCGTGACAATCATCAACCGTTGGATCAGGCGCAGACGGCTGTGATTGCGAGAGGAGAGTGCGTGCCTACTAGTGTTTGAATTTCGCATTGCTGGTGCGTGCACTGGTCGTCGTTGGATGCTACATCGAATGGTTAAGACGAGCTCGCAGATTGTGCACACTTTGATTTGAATTGCGTGCTTCGTGCGATTATGGAGATCGGACGGCAGGCCCTGCACGTGGGCGACTTAAATGCACGCCCCAGATGGCATGCATGTGATCTGGCGTGAGCCTTCGCATCGACGGGCGGCGTTGGATCACACGTGGGGAATCTCGACCGCTGGCATGAGCCTTCGCATCGATAGGGTGGCCCTATTACATCTGACACTGTAGCAGGGCATGGCAAATCGCGGCTAGATCTCGTGCTCGCACCTTGAGAGTGCTTGACCTCACCGTTGTGCCACACCTGCATGTGTGTTGCAAAGAGGAATTGTGCCCACGCAGTGAAAGCGGCCTTTCAGTCGTTGGATCTTCATCCAACGGTTGAGATCACTCGATGGGGTCGCCTTTGGATATGTGCAAGCAACTTTGGGTGCTCTAGATGGTGCCACATGGCAGCATCAGGATCGTCCACCCTTCATTGCTTGCAGGGGATACCACGGTGCATGGGTCGAGGTGATTTCTATGTTGTCGGACTATGATTGTCGCTCCGGATCCATCCGTACGGTCGGATTTTTCATCAGAAGTTCGTAAGGACGTCGCATTGCCTCTTGGCCATATAAAATGAAGGAATTAAAATACAAAACATACAACTATCGTAAATGCCATGCAATGGATGTTATGCAATATTTATAATATGATATGCAATGCTAAGCCTGGGAACTATCATAAATAAGCAATTTATCATGAATCCATGTGTGTTTATCATACCCCTATGCTTACCTTTTGCTAGTCCCTAGCAAAATTAACCTAAATACTATGTAAAAAAGTAGAATCAGGGTTCGAGTATTTAGGCAAAATTCGTTGATTGATTTAGAAAATCTCAACCCCAAGACCTAATTACAAAAACTCAACAGTGCCCGGGTGCTTGCCAAAATGCCGACCGTCCAAGCCCTCACCTTATGTAGCCGTCGTTTTTGTCTTTTTTAATTTCTTTCATATTTTTAATAGGGCAGGAGATCAGGTCCATGAAATCTAGCTAATCTACTTGCAAAATAAAAAGAAAAGAGAGAGAGAGGAACAATCACATATATTTCTGAATCCAATGTTTTCTACAACTTAGAAAGTGTGAAAAACTACACTAGAAAGTAGTAAAGGTAGATAGAGAGGAGAAAATCCCCCTTGACGGTTTCTCGGAGGATGACTTACTCTGAAGTCACCTGGAGGAAGGTGGTGAGGGGTAGGACGAAGGAGGACAGAGGGTGGGGCAGGACGGTGTCATGGCGAAGATCTTCTTCCCGAAGGGCGATGAGAGGACGACCATGGGATGCTCCACGAATGGGGAAGAGAGGCGGGAAAATATTTGATTTTCTACTCTAGAGGAGCATCCCGGGCTTAGGACAAGCTCTCTCTAAAGCCTTGGAGGTGGTGAGAGGATGAAAGGAAGAGATGAAGAAAAATGGGAGGGGTAAGGGTCCTTTTATAATGGAGGAAAGAATCAAATTCGTATATAGGACATTTAGTGACGGTCATAATTGTCGTTGAAGATCCATCGCAAATGTCGTTGAAGACAGCCCACGTGCCCATGCTACCACTGCGTTGGCAAGCACTCCAAGCGATATGCATATGCGTGCACTGTCGCTACACACACGCGTGAGCCTGCGCTGCTGTGCATGTGCGGTGGCACGTGTGTGCACATGGGTGGCCTGGGTTGCGCCATGTGGCACGATTTGGGCCGTTTATCTTCTTTTCATTGTAGGGGCTGCTACAGAGGTTGGAATTGAGTCGATTTTCACACTGTTGGGCTGCGATCGTTGACCCGAATCCATCTGTGTGGTCGGATTTGTCGTTTGAAGCTCTAAATTATGTCACCTAGTCCCTTGGCCATTGATCATCCTCAAATTGCATATGGTGCTACGGGACTCCAATAAAAGCGATTTCAGAGCCGTTGGACTTCGATTGTCATCCTGATCAGATCCGTATTGCCAGATCATCAATTCGAGGCTCCAAAATAAATATCCTTCTATCCTGACCACAAAAAGTACACAATTAACCTAAAATAAACACAACTACTCAAAATGTAGAATGATGCATGCTGTGCAATATTTATACTATGGAATGCAAATCTAAGCCTAGGAACATGCATAAATAGGCATTTTGACCTAAGTAGATGTGTCTATATGATACCCCCATGCCTATCTTTTGCTAGCACCTAGCAAAATTAAACTACATGCTATGTATATAGTCAAAATTAGGATTAGATCGCTTAGTCCTAAGTCAGTTATTAACAATAAAAATTTTCAATTAAGGTCCTAAACTACGAAGACTCAACAGTACCTGGGTGTCTGTCAGAATGCAGACCGCCTAAGTCCTCGCCTTATTTGAAAAGGGAAGATACATTTTTTCTTGCTTTTCTTTTTTTCTAATTTCTTTGTACTTTTGGAGTTTGTCAGTTCCGGGATATCTTTTTACGGCTACCCGACCCATCCAAGATTAGAAAAGGATTCTAAGTTCTAAGCAAATAATGAAAAGAGTGAAAGACTCACTAGGCGGCCGTTAAAACGGATTTCGGGTTTCTACAACCCTAGGTGCCTTTGCCTAGAGGTTTATCTTTTCGAACAGTAGCTTTCTCCCTACTTTTTTTTGTGGGGTCAACATAAGGGCAAACCTAGTGTATATCTCGATTTATTTTATTTCCCCGCTTCTTCCCTAAGTGTTTTGGGAATTATTGTGCATTTTGTGAGCTAGGCTCTGGACAACCGGCCAATGGGCTGTTACCCACGACAACTTGCCAGCCATACTCGTGCGGTGAAGTATTTTTTATTTGTTTTTTTTTCTCCCTTTTCTATATATTTTTTTTCTTTCTTCATTTTTTTTTCTTTCTTTTATTTATTTTTAAGTAGGTGGCTTCCCTAATCTAAGATTTACCTAAAGGCAGTACGACGAAAATGGTCTTGTGGCTGGGCTCTAGACAACTGATCCATGAGCTGTTACCACTAATAACTTGCCAGCCGTACCACCCTAGATAGTTCATTAGCTACCCAATTTCCGAAGAAACCATCGAAAAGTGAGTCAGTGCAAAAAGCATGTAGATGCTTTGGCTTAAAGTCCTCTCAAATCAGAGGGCGGGTTGATAAGTCGTATACTTATCACCCCAATTTATTTACCGAATTAAAATATGATTGACTTTGTGAGGACTCAAGACTAAGTCCACATTTGAGTGGACACCCGGGCTAATTAAGCCCAAAGACTTGAAGAGTCTATGTGCTTAGATCCTCTCATATCCTTTTCTAAAGTTAATAACACCTAAAAGCGTAAGTTCTCTTCCCCTAATTCTATTTTTTTTTTATCTTTTTGAATTTTCATTCTTTTTCTTTTTAAAGAAAAGAAACTAAAAGAAACTCTACGGAGTTAACAAAAAGATTTTAGGATAAAGTATCCACCCCCATGCCTAAATGTTGCAATGTCCTCATTGTAAAAACAAAGACATGAAAAGGATGGAGTAAACAGAATATCACCTGAATTTCATGACAACCCGGTCAGCTCCACAGAGAGAAGAGAGTATACACACGCGCTAAGTTTAATGCCTTCAGCTAGGCATAATATACATATAAGGAAGAAATTGAGAATTCACAAGTGCGGGTCAGAATCAAAATAAAAATATTGATCCTTAGACCCATCAATAGAATATGTCTATAGATGTGGACCAAGTTATGGTGCAGACCCATGCCCCAAGGTCGAGTTGTTCTCAGGTTCTGTATGAATGGCACCCGAAACTTAATATTATTGTGTTTACAGGGTCGGGCCTGTGGTTTTGTGGTGTGCAACCCAAGACCAAAGTGTCGGACAACGGGTAAAGATGGTTCAATAGGTTCAGAAGTCCTCTTAACATTCATCTCAGAAAAATAATCAGTTATTTCGAGCTTAGGTTGCACATGAAATATATCGTAAGGATCCTGGTAGA
The DNA here is from genome assembly GCA_037157565.1 of Thalassia testudinum. NCBI lineage: Eukaryota > Viridiplantae > Streptophyta > Magnoliopsida > Alismatales > Hydrocharitaceae > Thalassia > Thalassia testudinum. The sequence continues at coordinate 31,811,150 of JAZHRO010000019.1, read as the reverse complement.
AAGTAGGTGGTTTCAGGCCAACAGGAACCCTTAGATCCAAAATCAAAGTTCCCTTAGAATTAGCTACCCAGATTTTTAATTCCAACTTCCTATCCTGCAAAATCAATGTTTTCGGGACCTCCAAATCATTGTACACCCCATCTAAAGTACCCCAGTCCAACAATTGTGGTTGAATCAGGATTGACTTGGGTTTGGTGATCTCAAAAATATCATCATTCAATTCTTTAGGGTATGTTTGAGGAATGGGGCTACTGATTGAATCATCAGGATTCGAATCATCCAAGTTAGCCCCAACATGATCATAATCTTCAATGATCGGGCTATCAAATAGTTCGTCATACTCCTCGAGCCTGATTGTCTCACTAGAATCCTCTTAAGTTCAAATAAGAATTCAACAAAAGCTTCTTCACCCTCAGAATCAAAGAATTCACAATCCTCATTTATATGTCTCAAAATCGATTGTCATTTCTTGGTTCAAAGAGACATATTTTTCCTCACTCCCTGGCTTGGGGATCTCAGGTGAATCAATCGATTCATCCTCAATGGGTTGCTCTAGCCCAACCTGGTCATCACTAGTTTCAGAAAATGTATCCCCCCCGATAGGCACTAGAGCTGGTTTTGACATTGGTTCTCCTGAAGGGGGTTCATCCTGAGAATCATCCTAATATTTGACTAGGGCAACCATAAATTTCATCCTCAACCTCGATAATTTCCTAAGTAGAAACTCACCCAGGTCTTTATCACTAACATTTTGGAGCAAATCCAATAGAGAACTATTAAGTTCATCTATCATTTTGATCATAGGCTCCAATGCTTCAGTGCATGGTTTTGGTTGAGCTTCTAAAGATTGTATGGTGTTCCTCAAATTAGCTAACACCCTCTCCTAGATCTGGTTCACCAGAACCGACTGGTTCGGTTCAGGGTTGGGTGGGTTTGGGTTAAATCTAGGGGAGTCAATATATGGAGGTTCTCGGGTCCCTCCTTGATAGTAGGTCATTTCAGGTTGTTTAAAGGATGGTGGTGACCTATATTCAGTGGAATACTGGGGAAGGTAGGTGTTATAATCATTATATCCTTCCTAATTGCAGATCGGGTTGGTTTGGTGATCAAAGGATGAAGATCTATAATCATTGTAGCTCTGGGAAGGATAATAATCATTGTCTTGTTGTCTAGGGTAGGCCCTGGACACTGAGGTCCGTATTCATATCCCCAATCAAAGTCATCCCGGCTAGTGGATGGGCAGTTACATGTCAAGTCGGAATACTAATCATCTTTGGGATAAGTGGTCGTAGGAGGATAGGATGGGAAATTTGTGTAAGAAGTGGAAGGATACATGGTAGAATAGGAGGGAAAACAGAAGAGAGAAAGGTGCCCTGCAGTACAAGCAATCAACCCTGTCCTTAGGTGGGTTAGCCTAAAGACCTATAGACTCCTAGGGCCCATCTTGAGATTATAAACGATTCGGTCTACTTTTATTCGATCAATCCAACCAGTTAGAAGGAGGGACTTGGGAGAAAGTTCTTCCTTTGGCTTGCACCTCAGGTTCCTATTATACCCCCCAGTCAAGGTCGTTTGACGCTACTCCCATAGCTAGACATCAAATGGACTAGCAGAGGCAGATTAATTGAAAAAAATCTTAGTCTGAGCCTCGAAGAGCGAATCAATCCTTAAGGTCAACGTCTACTCAACTTTAATTAGGCTTGGGATGATTGCGCTCTTGGAATGTGATGGGCCCTTTAGATGGGTTGTGCCCTTAATAATTAGTTAAAATGTGTGTACGTGCACAACCAAGGTTTGCAAACAAGGTTATTTGATGATGTGTCTTTTAGGGTTTAACCTTGTTTAGTAGCTTTTAGGGTTTACTCTTAGTTATATTCAATCAAGTTTAGGAGAACACTCCAAGTTTTGAAAGCACAGGTGTAGATATGTTCCTTTAAAAATAAAAAATAATGTGGAGTGCCTGGTTCAGCCCTAAGAAATAACCATAAGTGGCAAGCTACTAGATGGATCGCTTTTATCCTAAGTGGTGTGGCCTAAATAGTTCAATCAATTGGCCTATTGCATCACTTATTTAAGGAACATAGAAACGTTTGACCTATTCAGATTTCTACTCACTTATTTGTGTGTTGAGTTAAGTGTATCGTGTCCACAAGTTAGATCTCGGTTAAGTGGTAGAATTGATGTGATTGCGCACCTTAGGGTGAGAAGTTGTGGGTGTTAAGTGTGTAGCTTTCAGAAATTCTCACAAGAGAAGAGTATTTTTTTTGTTTTTTTATATATGCGAGGGTGAGATGAGTGGAGGTGGCAAACAAACAACCAAATCTATCCTAACGTTTATAAAAAGCACCTAAGTTGATTTGGGTTTGAGTTATTAGTGTGGTGAAATGTACTAGTGGGTGGGGATGGTAGGGATAAACTTACAAAACCTTCGTCTGCAGTTTTCTTCGATCTAACCGCTTTGGCCCACCTCGGAAGAGTACCTGCAATCATAGTAAGGTCAGAGAAAAAGTGAGATAAAAGTTAGGTAAGGCGGAAAAAAATGTGAGCAAAACCAAAGAGCGTTGCCCCCCGACAATAGTGCCAATATGATCGCACGGGTTTAACGAGTTTGAAATCAGGGTTACAAGCAACTCGTTGTCCTAGTTGCAAAACTCGTGGTCAAATAAAATTTATACCGAAACTCCAAGGGAGTTCCGGGTTGAACACAGGGAGGCGACGTTTACTTTAACGGAAAATCGTGCTTCAATTTATTTCTTTTTGGTATTTTAGGATTTTGTTATTTTTTTTGTATTTTTGTAAGAAGGAGACAAGCAGAATGAATCACCAAAAATAGGGAACAAATATGATATAAATATCACTTCAATGTCAATTACAATAAATTATGAAAGCATAAAAAGAGAGGGAGGTGAGAAGGAATCTCTTGAATTGGCTGTTCGGCAAGACGACGGCGCTTGGCGGAAGATTGGACGAAGGAGGTGAGAAGCGGGATGATGGAGGTGAGATGCAGAAAGATGTTGGGTAGAGGAAAGCTTCGGCATGGCTCTGGAATGGAGGTGAGAAGGCAGAGATGATCTGCTACTGGAATGGAGGTGGGAGGATGGTTCCAAGGCAACCTATGAATGGGGATGGGAAGTTGGATGAATATTTGGTGAGGCAGAGGTTTGCTACACTAATAGGAGGTATGGGAGCTTGAGAGTAAGCTCTAACAGAGCGTTGGTAGGCTTGCTAGAGCTTGGGAGTAGGTAGGAGTAGAGTAGGTAGAGATGAAGAGGAATGGGAGGTGTAGGGGTGTTTATATAGTGGAGGGAAGAAGAGGGTCCCGTGCACAGCCATTTAGTGATAGCTATAAGAGTCACTAAAGGCTGCTCGAGTTGTCACTGAAGATCCACACCTCTTCATTACTTTCGCTGGCGCACGCACTACGCAGGCTATTTAGTGATAGCTGCAAGTGTCACTAAAGGCCCACTCTTCTGTCATTGTAAAGGCCGCGCCCAACGCTCATGCCCACAGTTGTCAAAGGTGTGGCAATCGTCAACTGTTCTATCAAGTGCAGATGGCTGTGATTGCGAGAGGAGAGCGCGTGCCTACCAGCATTTGAATTTTGCATCGTTGGCGCATGCGCTGGAAACCGTTGGATGCTACATCAAACGGTCGAGATGCGCCCACAGATCACGTGTGCTTTGATTTGAATCGCGTGCCTCACGCTATTGTGGAGATCGGACGGTGGGCACTGCACGCAGGCGACTTAAATGCACACCCCAGATGGCATGAGTGTGATCTGGCATGCGCCTTCGTGTTGATGGGTGGCGATGGATCACACGTGGGGAATTTCGACCGCTCGATTGAGATCAGGTGGCCCTATTGCATCTGACACTGTACCGGGGCACGGCGAATCATGGCTCGATCTCGCACTCGCTCCTTGAGAGTGCTTGACCTCACCATTGTGCCACACCTGCGGGTGTGTTTCAAAGAGGAATTGTGCCTGCTCGATGAGGGCGACCTCTCAGCCATTGGATCTTCATCCAATAGCTGAGATCACCTGATGAGGTAGCCTTTGGAGATGTGCAGGCGACTTTGGGTGGTCGAGATGGTGCCACGTTGCAGCATCTAGACTATCCACAGTTCATTTCTTGCAGAGGATGCCACGGTGCTCTGATCGAGGTGATTTCTATGCTGTCAGACTGCGATTGTCCCTCGGGATCCATTCGTGCAGTCGAATTTTTCATCCAAAGTCCTTAAGGATGTCGCATTGCCTCCTGGCCATATAAAATGAAGGAATTAATATACAAAGCATAAAACTATCCTAAATGCTATGCAATGGTTGTTATGTAATATTTATAATATGATATGCAATGCTAAGCTTAGGAACTATCATAAATAAGCAATTTATCATGAATCCATGTGTGTTTATCAGCAACCCAGGCTACCCCTGTGCATGCATGCACACAACAACGCAGGCACATGGAACCGCAAAGGCAGCAACAGTGGTTGCAGCAGCCGCGCTCACGAGCTCGATGTGTGTGGGTACGTAGCGCGCGTGCATGCGCGATCAGGGTGGGTGGATCCATTCCAGTAGTGCGGCAGCAGGGGTGCCTGGGCAGGATCTTCAACGACATTTATGACTGTCACTAAATGTCCTGTATGCGAATTTGATTTTTTCCTCCACAATAAAAGGACCCCTACCCCTCCCATTTTTCTTCATCTCTTCCTTTCTTCTTCTCACCACCTCCAAGGCTCTAGAGAGAGCTAGTCCCAAGCCCAAGATGCTCCTCTAGAGTAGAAAACCAAATATTTTTCCCTCCCCTGATCCCCATTCGTGGAGCATCCCGTGGTCGTCTTCTCAACTACATCGAGAAGTAGATCCTCGCCGCGACGCTGTCTTGCCCTGCTCTCCATCCTCGGGCTCCATCCTCGTTCATCCCAATCCTCACCACCTTCCTCCTGGCAACGTCAAAGCAAGTCATCCTCGAGCAACCATCGAGGGGGATTCTTCTCATCTCCATCTATCCTTACTGCTTTCTTGTGTAGTTATTCTCGCTTTCATAGTTATAAAAACACTTGTTGAGATATATGTGATTGTTTCTCTCTCTCTCTTATATTTTACAGGTAGATTAGTTAGATAAGAATTCATCGACCTAATCTCTTACTTGCTAAAAATACCAAAAAAAATAGAAAAGACAAAAATGACAAAAGCAAATAAAAGTGAAATGCGAATTTCCAAAACCAAACATTTGCCTCCTCATGTTCAACTCGGGACTCACTTTTTGAGTTTTGGTTATAAATTTTGTTTGATCGATGGATTTTCTCGCGAATCGAACTATGACGACGGGTTTTCGAAAATCCAATCCTTTCTGCGTGAAATTCGACTCATCAAGACCTTGTCGAAGGTGTGGTCAATGATGAGGGAGATGATGGGGAACGACAGCGTCGTGGGTCTAAACAAATGTTTAGAAGTCCTAAGCTAACCTATGGAGCTAGAGGAAGCTAGCTAACCTAAATCTAATGGAAGAAAGGGAAGAAAGGCCCTTGCCAGTGGTACATTGGACTTGGAGGAGATGAAGTCTTTGGTGGATGAAGCGATGATGATGAGGAGAGGTAGGCAGCGCTCGCTGGTATTGCAATGTACGAAAGAAGTTGAGGATGGAGCTGCTGCCTATTGTATGTGGCGGATGACGAAGATGGTGATCAAAGAGGGTCACCGGAGTTGGTGGAGATGGAGGTCAGGGAGAAGGGAAGAAGGGGAATATGGCCTCCAAACCAAGCTAAGGAGGACAGTTTGTTCTCAAGGGGTCTTTTATAGGTAGTAGGAGGTCGTTCCAAGCTTGGAAAGGAGCTTTCAAGGTCTGGTCAATTTGCGCACAAGAGATACCCACATCTCCCATGTGTTCACATGGGAGATTGGGAAGGCAATAGGATTCATGGCCGGTCTCAATTGGAAGAGAATTCCTCAAGGAATCTCTCTTCAATTTTGGAACTGATTGATTGAGAATTGAGCGAGAAAATCTCGCTAAAATCTCAATGGTGAGCTGCAGCCTACTCTTAATGGTAGCAAGGGACTCTTTGTGAAGCTGATGACAAAGTTAGGGACCTATTTGCAAGGATTTCAAAAAGCTAGGGGTGCATGTGTGGGAAAAAGAATCAGATTGGATTGAATTGAAAACTAGGTCAAGATGATCTCTGATTGGGCCTAAATTTTGGTACAAGCCTAATTTAGACCCAAGGAATCTGATTGTGAAGTCAGATTATGGTTTTTACTAAGTTTGACTAGGTAATTTGTGTAGAAACCCAAATTAGGGCAACTTCTTGTCTGAGACTATTTTAGGTTAAAGTGGATTCCAAAGGTCAAATCAAGGATACCAAACCTTATTGAGTAATTTTCTATGATTTTTGGAAGGTTTAGGTGAATTTTATCCTGACCAAGACCTCAGTTAATTAAGTGGGTCTGAAATTAGGTTTTGGATGCCCATTAATTCTTGAAATGAGTGAAAACCCGTTTCTATCTACACTGACCATCTTATTAGAAATTTATGACTATTTGACGTTCATTTAACCACTAGGAAACCCCATGATTGCTCTGCATTTATGATATACTGTTAAAACTATAGATTTACCCCTGATTTAATGTAATTCTCTCAGAATGAATATGCATTGAATTATGGCTCTTCAGTGGTTATGTAGGAGCATTTGACTATTGATCTTGACTAATTAAAGTTAGTTATGGCTGATGATGACAATATCATCACCTCCACCAGATTACACTGCATATGGGTCACCATCCCTTTATGAACAATAAAAAATGACCTATTTTCAGGGAGGGTACCAAGAACCTCAATTCCTTGACTCCCCTGGACTGAACCCAAGCCCACCCAACACTGAACGAAACCATTTGGTTCAAGAGAACCAGGTCCAAGATAAGGTGTTGGCAAACTTAAGGAATACCATTCAATCTTTAGAAGCTCAACCAACACCTTGCACTGAAGAATTGGAGCCTTTGATTGAAATGGTTGACGATCTTAACAAGTATTTGTTGGATTGTCTCCAAGATGTTATGGATAAGGACTCGTGTGAGTTTTTACTTGGGAAGTTGTCAAAATTGAGGATGAGATCCATGATTGCTCTAGTCCAATCTTGGGATCATTCCTAGGATGAACCCCCTTCTGGAGAGCCAATGTCAGAATCCGCTCAGATACCTATAAGGGGAACACATTTTACGAGACCAGGGATGACTCGGTTGGTCTAGAGCAACCAATTGAGGATGAATTGATTTCTTCACTTGAGATCCCTGAGCTAGGGTACAAGGAAAAGTATGTCTCCATGTACTAGAAAATGATAGATGATTTCGAGACATATATAAATGCGGATCTAGAATTCTTTGATTCTGAAGGTGAAGAATCCTTATGTGAAGTCTCACCTGAGTTTGAGGCAAATGATTTCAGAGAGTTGACTGAGCCTGAGGAATTTGATGGATCATTTTATGGCCCTATAATTGAGGAAATTGATCCTGTTGGGGCTAGCTTGAAAGATACAAATCCTATTTTCATGGATGATTCAATTCATAGCCCCATTCCTCAATTACACCTCGTTGAGCATAATGATGATTATCTTCTTGAGATTACCAAACCCAAGTCAGTTTTGTTTGAGGCACAAATTTTGGACTTGGATATTTTATATGGGGATGATGACATTTGTGAGGTCCCAGAAATCTTGATTGTGGAGGATAGGAATCTAGAAATGAAGATATAGGAAGCCAATTTCGAGGAAAGTAGAAATTTGGGTCTAGGGTTTCCTATAAACCTGAAACCACCAACCTTCTACTAGGACCCTTATGACATTTTCAACTCAAAGGATGTTCAACCCAAGCACAAATTAACTGATTATCTTTTTGATACAAATTTTCCCATTAGCCGACTTTTTAGACTTGGGTTGCATCCTCAAAAATCATAGGCCTGGCCTTGCTTGCATACTAATATCAAGTTCTGGATAATTTTCATCTTTATTTCTTTTTTATTTGTATAGTGTGCCTAGATGAAGGCACTAAATTTAGCATGTATACAGTCTGCTTTTATCTCGAAGCTAATTGGGTAATCATGAAATTCAGGTGCTTTCTTCTTTAATCTGCTCCTTTTCATGTCATTTAATACAATGAGGACATTGCATTAGATAGGCATGGCGGGGAGGATATTCATCTCTGAATCATCTTGTTAGCTCTGTAGATTCTTTTTATTTTATCATTATTTTTTTAAAAAAAAATTGAATTAGGAAAAGATAATTTGGGCATTTGAGTTTTTCAACTTTAGGGAATGATACAGTACGACCTGAACACTTAAATCCTTCAGGTCTTCAGGCTTAATCAACCTGGTGTCCCTTAAAATGTGGACTTGATTTTCGAGTCCTCGCCATTCAAAAAATTAGTTCTAATTGGTTAAATAAGTTGAGGTGATAAATACACGAGTTATCAACCTGCCCTCTAATTTGAGGGAACTTACAGTCTAAGCATGTACACACTATTCACATTGACTCACTTTTTGGCAGTTTTAATAGAAATTGGGTAGCTAATGAACCTTCTAAGGTGGTATGGCTAGAAAGTTATCGGTGGTAATAACTCATTGGCCGGTTGCCCAAAGCCCAGCCACACGACCATTCTCTTTCTATTGCCTTTAGGTATATCTTAGATCTAGGAAGCCACCTATTTAAGAAAAAAAGAAAAATATCTAAGGAAAAGAAAGAGAAATAGAAAAGAAAAAAAAAAAAGCCATACTTCACCACATGAGTATGGCTAGCAAGTTGTCATGGGTAATAGCTTATTGGCTGGTTGTCTAGAACCCAGCTCATGAAATGCATGTATAATTCCTAAACATTTAGGAAGAAGCAGGGAAGTAGAATAAGCCGAGAAGATATACACTAGGCTTGCGCTTATGTTGACCCCATAAAAATAAAAAAGTAAGGAGAAAGCTACCGGTCGGATAGATACACATTTAGGCAGAATTTCTTTTCAAGGTCACCTAGGGGCATAGAAAATCGACGTCCATTCTGATTGCCGATCAGTGAGTCTATCACATTCACACAAAAAGATGCTTAGCACTTAGAGTTCTTTTCAATTCTTGCGTGGGTTGCATAGCCATAGAAAGCTGCCCCAAAACTCTAAACTCAAAAATCCAAACAAATTAGAAAAGAAGTAAAAGAAAAAGATGCTTTTGCTTTTGAATGAGGCGAGGGCTTGGGGGGTTGCCATTTTGGCAGACACTTAGGGGCTGTTGTGTCTCTATAGTTTAGGTCTTAGTAAAAATTTCCTAGTGATGAAAAATAACTACTGGCCAAGTAGTTTGATCCTAATTCTGTTTATAAATAGTATATTGTTTTGCCAGGGACTAGCAAAAGATAGGCATGGAGGTGTGATGTACATACATCTAATTAGCCTAAAATGTCTATTCATGCATGTTCTTAGTGTGATAGAAGCATCATGCATTATAAATATTACATAACATGCATCATCACGCATTTAGGTCAAATTGTACAAATTGTATAGCAATTTGCTCCTTTTGTGGCTAGGGAACAAAGTGATATCATTTTAGGGCCTCGGATTTGAGATCCAACCGTACAGATCTGACCAGGGAGACGATCGGAGTTCAACATCGCTAAGATTACCCTGATCAGACCTCCATAGCATCAGATGCAGTCTGAGAAAGATTAGAGGTCAAGGGGTAAGGTGGTGTAAAACCTACGTCAGATGACAAATCCAACTGCATGGATGGGTTCGGATCAACGATCGCAACCCAACAACGTGAAAATCAGTCCAATTCAACATCTATTCCACCATCTACAAGTTAGAAAAGATGGACGGCTAGGATGGCACCATGTTGCTCCATCCCTACCACCAAAAGCACCTGTAACTACTCGTAGCATCTTCTCTTCGCCTCCAGATCTAATCCCAGCCATTGGATCATCGATATAATGGTTGAGTTTCAATCTCAGGCTATGAACCAATTCTACTGAAGGAAAGGGTATGGGTGTTCTCGACCGTTGGATCGCCATCCAATGGTTGCGAGTGCTCACCCCTTAAAACACAAATGCAAACAAAAGTGACCCTTAAGGTAGCAGTAGTGAGGTTCCAAGCGAAGAGAGCGGCGAGGGTTCGAGCCCCCATCCACTTCAAATCGAGCAGCGTAGGCATGCATGCTCAATTCAACCATTCGATTGACATCGAACGGCAGCGGCAGATGTGATGCGATTCCTTCTCGAGTGCTAGATGAGGGATCGTGCCACATGCATGCGATGATGCACCATTAGACGTGCCATTGTATGCGTGGCTTTTAAGTCGTCCGATCTCTTGATCAGATGGCTGAGGATGAGTGTGCGAGATGAAGCGCCTTAACGGCTGAAGGAGAAGAGGCATGAGTTCGCCATTGCTCGGCTGCAATGACGGTTATATTTGTCACAAAGATCCCTAAATTTATGTTTAAGGCCTTAAAAGATCCTTTTATCCCAAATCTTTACACCTATAAAAAGGCCACCCCTACCACTCATTTGATCATCCCTTCTCTTCTTCTCTCACCCCCTCCAAAGCTCTACTAGTTGGTCCAATACCCAGAATGCTCCATTAGAGTTAAAGTAAAATAATTTCCCATCTTCTCACCCCCTTTGTGGAGCATGCTGCGGTTGTCCTCTCATTGCCGTTCGGGAAGGGTATTGTTGTAATGGAAGATCTATGCAAAAAGGATTGGATTTTGAAAACTCGTTGTCGTAGTATGATTTGCAGAAAAATCAGTCAAGAGATAAATTTATACCGAAACTCTAAGAATTTCGGTTGAACACAGGTAGGCGGACATTTGATTAAAAAAATACGTGTTTATTTTGTTTGTCACGAAATAGATTAGCTGGTTGAAAACTAGCTATCTATTTAACAAATAATAAATAGAAGAGAGAGAGAGAATATTACAAATAAAGACAAAAGCGAGGTAGAATAAACGTGGATTTCATCATCAAATTCTATTCATTACACTGATCATTACAACTAGAAATTAGGAAATCTATGCTAGAAAGCAGTACATCTACTCTAGAAAGCGGTAAAGAGAATGGAGAGAGAAGTATCCTCCTTGATGATTTCTTGGAGGACGAGCTGGACAGGGTGACACCTGGAAGATGGAGGTCAAAGTGGGAAGAAGGAGAACAAAGCGGGAAGAACTAGGGGGGTGGTAAGACGTCGTCATTACGGGATCCACTTCTCGAATGGAGTGAGAAGATAACCGTGGGATGCTCCACATTTTAACTCTAATGGAGCATGCTGGGCTTAGGACAAGCTCTTAGAGCTTTGGAGGGGTTGAGAGAAGAGAGGAAGGGATGATTCAAATTGATGGAATATGGTCTTCTTTTATAGGCTTTTAGATGGGGGTATTTTGGTGAAAATGGCAAAGAGAATGTGGGCTTTGATAGCACCCACATTCCCACATTTCCTTGGTTGCACGTTCCATCGTCTTGCATTTCCTCCTCACATGATTGGCGTGGAGAACTGGCAGCCCTTAGATGAACATCCTACGGCCATTGGATCTCTTTCAATAGCACTGCTTCATCTCCATCAGACGTTGGTGATGCCTCTCGCATGACTTAAAGAAGCCGTTGAAACTTCTCCTTGCATTAAGGGGTGGTCGTTGATCATATATCGTGAGGCCACATTTGCATGCAAGAGTGCACCTTAATTCTTCCCACCGCACGTTCAATTTCTCATGGAGTAGCGCATTGAATCGCGCATGCAACCTCTGCATGCCACATGTAGAAATCTAGTGTAGACCTAGATAGGTTGTGTTAATATGGTGATTTAATCGTTGAAATGAGTATAGTAGTTAACATAAATTGAGCCTAACCATGTCTTTACAAATTTTTTTTTTACCTGGCCTAGATTTTATCTTGGTTACTTTTAGTACCAGGGTCGAACTCAGGGAAGTGGGATTAGAGGTGAAGTTTCTACGCCTTTCCTATAATGAATCTCTTCCATTCGTTTATTATGTTTTTGGTGTTTTTCTATTTAATATTTTTTTCTGATAATTTTTGTCCTTGAGGTACACCCTCAAAATCAGGTTCTTGGCTTTGAGCCAAATTAGGGTTTCAAAATCTGGTCTTGCTATTTGCAAGACTGAGTACCTGTAAGTCAAGGATTATCTTTTCTCTTTTGTATATTTTTTTTATCTTTTTAATGGCAGGAGAGAGAAATAGAAATAAGATAAATATAGTATATATATTATATATGTATATAGGGGTGGGGGTGGCGATGGAGATGGCATGTAGCACGGTGTCGAGTTGATCGTCGTCTAGGAAGACGCAACCAATAGGACGAAGTGCCGCGTGGAGTGTGGGATGGATGGGTAGAAGATGTGTGAGAAAATGCTTTTTGTACGCGTGTATCGGGGAATATCAACAACTGGTGCAGATATTCCCGCGATACAACGTGTGGTAAGTGATATGAAAAAAAAAAAAAATATATATATGGTTATAATTATATAGGCGTATATATAGTTATATATGTATATATATATATGTATATGTATATAGATATGTAAATATATGTATAGATAGATGTATGTATATGTATATATATATATTTATAATTAGATATATGTATGTATGTATATATCACTATATATAGATATGGATATATATATATATATATATAGTAATATATGTATATAGTCTATATATGTGTATATATATATATATGTATTAGTATAAGTATCTATGTATATTATGTAGATCTATATATATATATATATATTTATAATTGTAGATATATGTATATATGTATGTATATTTGTATATATATATGTATAAGTATATGTGTATATATATGTATATATATATATGTATCTATACTTATACTTAGTTATATAGGTACTACTATATGTATAGATATAAGTATATATATATGTATATAAATATATATATATAAATATATATATGTATGTACATATATATAAGTATATAGTAGTGTATAAGTGAGTGGGTGTGTGTACGAGAGAGAGTGTGTGTGTGTGTATGTGTCTGCTGAGGGAGTGAGAGAGTGCTGTGAGAGAGAGAGCGAGAGAGAGAGAGAGCGTCTGTTGAGGAAGAAGCACTGTGAGTTAAGTCATCTGGAGTAGCGGGCGATGTCTGATGCCAATGCGCAGGCGCAAGCACGTAGGCACGTGAAGGCGCGCACGCACGTAGGAGGGAGTGAGCGCAAGGGAGAGACCGCAGCGCACCACGCTGCACGTTGAGGCGGGCACGAACGAAGAAGCTGGCGCTGGAAGCGAGCGTGGGGAGAGACGCGGGTGCGTGCTTGCGTGGACAGGCTGGCAATGGTCACGGCGCTGAGAGAGAGCGCGCGGTGACCTGATAAGTGAGAAACTTTCTGGTCACCGCACTGTAGCCACAGTGTTTCGCTGAAATGTGTGAACAGTGGCTACAGTGCGTGCTCGGCTCGCGCGACCGGGTGCTGGCGGTGCTGTGTGTGCGGGCACCGCTGAGCGAGCTGGCGCACGTGCGGAAGGACGACCTGCTGGCGCACGTGGAGAGCACTGCGCCGGCTGCTGGCGTGTGTGGTGGCCTGCGCACGGGCAAGCGGCAGCAGGTTCCTTGCTGCAGTTGCGGTTTGACAGAAATGCCATTTTCACGCATTTGGAAGTCGTCGAAAATCATAGTATAGTCGCGCAAAAACGTTCGTCAAAAATTGATTTCTAAAGATAACGAGACTTGAGTCCCGGTCATTCGTCTCTGGGAGGTGTTGCTTTTACTTTTGAAATCGATCTTTTTTCACCCTACTTTGTTTAGAATCGCATGCCGGTTCGTGATTATTACGTATTTACGTACGACATGCTTAGTTGCAAGAATATTAAGAGTTAGAAATAGGCAACATTAATGACGCAAAAGATAATAGCAATCATTAAACTCATGGTGATTTCAAACAGATAGATATATATATATAAATGTGTTTTCATTCATTCATTTTGGAGTTGTTGCACAAGGAATCTAGAGGAAAGTTTGTACATAAATGCTTGAAAATTAAATCTAGCTACCAAAAAATGATCGCATACAAGAATCGATGGGGGGATTTTGCATGCATCATTGGGGGAGAAGTAAAACTACACTACTAAGCAGTAAATAAAAATAGTAAATATACGAAGATCATAATCTAAATCTAGCAGAATGGAAGGGCATTAAGGGGTGGTCCCCGATGGCCTTTGAGTGGTTGAGAGAAGGAGGGGCGGCCAATGGAACTTAGGCCGACCCTTGGAGAGAGGTTGGGGAGCTGATCTAGCTTCCTGGCGTGGAGATGGTGGCCTCCATGGTGGTGCTCAACTCGTGGAGGTGGAGTGGAGATGGAAGTGGCTATTCTAAGTGGAATGGATGCCAAGGAAGTGAATCGGTGCAAATGGCCACCCAAGGGGTCTTTTTATAAACCTAAGGGAAGCTCTCTAGAGAATTATGGAATTCTCTAGAGAGGCCTATGGTGGGAGCTCGTGGGAGAGTGAGAGAGAGAGGGTGGATGGTGGTTTTTAGATCCACCAAATGTGGATCTAAAAATTGAATGGCTCTTGGTTGCTATTTTTGGCAACCAAGGAAACCACACATGGTAGAGAGTTCTAGAGAACTCTAGGCTAGATATTTTCGTGTGGATAGTGTGTGTGGGTGTGTGTGGGTCGAAACTTAGGTGGCTAGGTTGATTAGGTTGGGTTCTAGTGGGTTTAGGTCAAGGTAGGTCGCAAATTAGGGTTATAAACCCTAATATACTAAGGTAGAGTGAAATCAAACTTAATACAAGTTTAATTGGGTGTGTGAAAACTTAATTAAGAGTAAAACAACTCAATTAAATCAGGTCTAGGTCCATTGGACTCTCACTGAGTCCAATTGGACAGTGTGTGCTGAGATCGGGGCTCATTGGACTCAATGAGTCCAATTGAATAGGCTGATGGAATTGACTAAGATCCAAGTCAATTAGGTTTAGTGAGGACCTAATTAGGTCCTTAGGGAGGTCTAGAGGTGATGTACTAGGGTAAGGTCACCTTAATTTATGTTCCTATGGGGTTGGAATTGGGTTTAGGGACCTAGAGATCCAAGATCAGTCTTAAATCTCAAAACAGGAATTGGAGAGCAGTATTAGACGTCTAATAATAGAATCAGACGTCTTATACTAAAAAATCAGAAGTCCATACTTCTTGTCTGGACGTCCAATCAGAGTCAGGAAGGATTTTGGGTTCTGTTTTGGGTATTCTGCAGAAATTGGACGTCTGACAAAGTGTCTGGATATCTAATAACACTGCAGAAGTGGGTTTGAACTGTCCGGGAGTTGGCTAAGGGTCTTGGACGTCCTTATTTGGACATCCAGAGAAGGGTTGGAACTAGGGTTTTAGGGCTTCCCAGGGTGCGGTGACCTAATCTAAGGGTGGCTAAGGCTTGGGGAAGTCTCTTGGCTATCGTAAGGTTAGGATGGACCTAAGCTCTTCACATTTTTCTGCTTTATTCCTACTTAATAGAATAAAAAACTTTTAACCCCCTTACATTATTATTGCTACATCTAAACTAGGCCTTCTGCTCCAGCTTTGCTACAACTCCTGTTATTCCTGATCCAGCTTCAGATCCAACTCCTGATCAGCTTATTGCCTGCAATTGACATAATGCACTTAATCAACACATTATAACATTATTTTATGCATAGCTAAAGGAAAGCAGTAAAGATGCAGATAATGCGTATGCATGCATGAATAACCCTAACTTATGCTAAGTCCTAGCCTAATTTAGGTCAATTAAAACCTATGATTGCTACGCAATCACGGTTGAGCTTCAAAGCTCGATTCTGTGGCAATAGCGGAGTTGGCTTGGAAGGATGAAACAGAGTGGTGAACCACCACGCCCACCGGCTCTTTGATGAGCTGGGTGGTGGTGGGACTCACAGTGGTGGTTGTGCACCACTGTGAGCTGCTTTTGCTTGCAGAGTAGCTCCTCAGAAAGAGGAGAGGCTGCATATGGAGGGGAGAGGGGAGGAGACAACCTGGAGGAAGGAGGTGCTGTTCGTGTGGGTGGACCAGGCTCAGCCGCAAGGAAGATGGCTGAGCTCTTTTTAAAGAGGAAGAAGGCAAGCACAGCCATGCCCTGGCTGTGCATGGCTATGCATGGATGGCATGGCTGGCAGGGAGTGGCTATGTAGAGCATGGCGCGAAGAAGATCAAGCCATGCTTTGCAGCCGCGGAGAAGAAATTCAAAGTCAAATAAAAGTAAAAATAAAAATAAAGGTGGTGAATTTGCAAGCCAGCACTTGAGGAATACATTAATTTCAAGGCCATTTTATTCACTTTCCTCCCCTCTCAAATAAATGCATGCATGCATGTATTTTCACAAATGCGGCTATGGCTACCTAATATGCATTGGCAATGCTAGGAAATAGCACAAGATGGCACAATTGTTGGTGTATTTTTGCTGTGCAATCAAAATCTCCACCGTTTGATGAGAATCGAGCGATTCTAATCAATCAAAGTTCATAGTTGTGCATATAATTCCCATGGGTGGGAATCAAACCCGTAACCAGAGGCACTGAAGGATTTTATCCAGTATGCTATGCACGTGGATAGACAAGATTGGTATTCCTGTGCCATTTAATCTTGACCGTTGGATCTTGATTTAATGGCTCAGATCAGATGTGGAATTCTTCTCACATGAGGCATCACTTGAGGTAAACTACATCGTCAATTCTTAACCGTTGGATGAAGAAGAGGGGCCATGAGTGGTGTGGAGGGTCTGGATGGTGCCACTTGGAACTATCTTGGCCATCCATCTTTTTTGTGTTGTAGATGGTGCCACGGATGTCGGATTGGATCGATTTTTGCGTCGTTGGGCTGCGATCGTTGATCCAAACCCATCTGTATGATTGGATTTGTCATTTGATGAATGGATTTACACCACCAAGTCCCTTGACCTCTAATCTTTCTCGGACTACATTTGATGCTATGAAAGTCCGATCAGGGCGATCTTGGAGTCGTTGAACTCCAATCGTCACCCTGATCAGATCCATATCGTTGGATCTTCAATCTGAGGCCCTGATTAAATGTCGCCTTGTTACCTTATCATAAAAGGCAACAATTAACCTAAATTTTATACAATCTAACCTAAATGCAAGATGATGCATGTTATGCAATATTTATAATATATGATGCAACTATGCCTAAGAACATGCATAAGTAGACATTTTATGTGATATAAACATGTTTACATCATACCCCCATGCCTATCTTTTACTAATCCCAAGCAAAACTACATTCTATTTATAAGAGAATTAGGTCAGATTTGTCGGGCGATAGTTATTTTTCAACTCTTAGGAATTTCAACTAAGATTTGAACTACAGAGACACAACAACGCTCGAGTATCTGCCAAAATGCAGAATGCGTCAAGCCCTCACCTTATTCAAAGAAGGATTTTTTTCTTCTTTTCTTCTTTTCTAATTTTTTTTGGATTTTTGAGTTTAGGGTTTTGGAGCAGCTTTCTACTGCCACTCAACCCACCCAAGACTCGAAGAGAACCCTAAGTTCTAGGCATCTTTCTGTGAAATGTGATAGACTCACTGATCGGTGATTAGAATGGACTTTGGGTTTTTATGCCCCTAGGTGACCTTGAAAAAAAATTCTGCCTAAAGGTGTATCTATTCGATCAGTAGCTTTCTCCCTACTTTTATTTTTATGGGGTCAACACAAGGGTCAACCCAGTGTATATCTCCCCAGCTTATTGTACTTCTCTGCTTCTTCCTAAGTGTTTTGGAATTATATGTGCATTCCTTGAGCTGGGTTTTGGACAACCTACCAGTGGGTTGTTATCCACGATAACTTGCCAGCCATACTCGTGCGGTGAAGTGTAGCTTATTTCTTTTTCTTTTCTTTCTTTTTTTTCTATTTTCTTTTTTTGTAGATTTTTTTTTCTTTTAAGTAAGTGGCTTCCCTCATCTATGATTTACCTAAAGGCAGTAGGAAAAGAATGGTTGTATGACTGGGCTCTAGACAACGTACTAATGGGTTGTTACCCACGATAACTTACCAGCTATACCACCCTAGAAGGTTCATTAGCTACCCAATTTCCATTAAAACTACCGAAAAGTGAGTCAGTGCAAATAGTGTGTACATTCTTAGACTTAAAATCCCCTCAAATCAGAGAGCGGGTTGATAAGTCATGTACTTATCACCCCAACATATTTAACTAATTAAAATATGAATTTAGAATGGCAAGGACTCAAGAAACAAGTCCACATTTTAGTGGACACCTGGGCTGATTAAGCCCAAAGACTTGAAGGGTCTAAGTTTCAAATCATACAATTTTATTCTCTAAGATTGAGAATATTTTAAAGCCCAAGTTCTCTTTACTAATTCCACAAGAAATTGTTTTTAATAAATAAAAAGAAAGCAAAAAGAATCTACGGAGCTGACGAAATAATTCAGAGATGAATATCTACCCCCTATGCCAATCTAATGCAATGTCCTCATTGTATAAAAAGACATGAAACTTAGTGGAGTATTGTAGAAAGCACCTGAACTGTGTGAATAATGGATCCACTCTGAAATGAAAAGAAATTATATACATACTGAATTTAGTGCCTTCAGCTAGGTATGTTATACAAAGAAAAAGAAATAAAGAATTCACAGGTGTAGGTCATCAGCAGAATAAGAAAATCTAGCTTTGGACCTGCCAGGAGAAAATGTCCATAGATGTGGACCAGATTGCGATGCAGACCCATAACCCTTGGTCTAGTATATCTAAGGTTTTGGATAAAAATTATCCAAAACCTGAGATCGGTATGCAAGCGGGGTCAGGCCTGCGATTTGTGAGGATGCAACCCAAGACCAAAAAGTCGGATTACAGAGAGATCAAGCTCAAAAGGATATCAATGAATGTTTGCTTGGGTTGGACATCCTTTGAGAAGATGTCATAAGGATCCTGGTAGAAAGTTGGTGGTTTTAGACAAATTGGGACCTTTAGACTCAGTCTTTTGCTTTCTCCGAAATTGACTTCCCAGATCATCATTTCCTACTTTCTATCCTTTGCAATCAGCATTTCAAATTCTGGGACCTCTTACATACTAATCATCCCATCTGAATTTTCCAAGTCTAAAAAATGTGATTGAATTAGAATGGACTTAGGTTTAGTGATTTCAAAATCAAAATCGTTAGTAAACTCTATGGGGTGTGATTGTGGATCGGGGCTATGAATTGAATCATTCAGAATAGGATCTGAATCTGCCATGTGAGGCTCAACAGGATCAAATTCCTCAATTTTAGGGCCATCAAATGATTTATCAAATTCCTCAGGCCCAGTTGTCTCACTAAAATCGTGTTCTGTAAACTCATGTGAGACTTTGCATAATGATTCTTCACCTTCAGAATCAAAGAAATCTAAATCTGCATTAATGTGTCTCAAAATCATCAATCACTTTCTGATCCATGGAGACATACGTTTCCTCGTACCCTGACTCAGGGATCTCTAGTGAAGAAGTCAAATCATCCTTATTTGATTGCTCTAGAACAACCTGGTCAATCCCGATCTCATAATACGTGTCCCCAAAACAAGTGCCTGAGCGGGTTTTGACATTGGCACTTTTGAAGGGGGTTCATCCTGGGAATCATCCCAAGATTGAACTAAAGCAACCACAAATCTCATCCTCAATTTCGATAATTTCCCAAGTAAAAACTCACCCAAGCCCTTATCCTTAACATCCTGGAGCCAATCCAACAGATGCTTGTTAAGATCATCAAACATTTCAATCAGGGGCTCCAATTCTTTAGTGCAAGCTGTTGGCTGAGATACTAAAGATTGTATAGTATTGCTTAAGTTAGCCAGCACGTTCTCTTGGACCTAGTTAACTTGAACCAAATGGTTTGGTTCAGGGTTGGGCGGGTTTGGGTTCATTGCAGGGGAGTCAACAAATTGAGGTTCTTGATATCCTCCTTGATAATAGGTCATTTCAGGTTGTTCATAAGGTGGTGATGACCTAAAGGAAGTGTATTCTGGGGAGGGGTAAGGATCAGTACATCCTTCTTGATTGTAGATCATATTAGGTTGTCCAAATGGGGGCGGTGATCTATAATTGATGTAGCTCGGAGAAGGATAAGAATCAAGATTATGGTGTCCAACGTTAGACCCTGCACATGGAGATCCAGAACTGTATTCCCAATCAGGATTATCCCAACTAGAAGATGGATGAGAATAAGTCTGGTTGGAATAATAATCATTTTGGGAATAAGTAGTGGTAGGAGGGTAGGAGTGGAAGTTTGAATAGGATGTGTAAGGATCCATGACAGAAAGGGAGGAAGAAAGGTGCCCTGCAATACAAACAAAGAATCCTATCCTTAAGTGGGCTAGCCTAATGACCTACAGACTCCCAGAACCCATCTAGAGATAAAGAATCAATTTGATCGACTTCTTTCCGGTCAATCCAACCAGTTAGAGGAAGAGACTGGGGAGAAGGTTCTTCCTTTAGCCTGTGCCTTAGGTAACTAGTGTACCCCCTAGCTACGATCGTTTAACTCTACTCCCCTAGCTAGGCATCAGATTGAACAATAGAAATAGACTCATCGAAAATAATCTCGGTCTGGGCTTTGTAGAGCGAGTCCAATCCTTAAGGCCAACGTCTACTTTATTTGAATTAGGGTTAAGTTTGAATGTGCTTTGGAATGTGATGTGTCCTTTATTTGGGTTGTGCCCTTAATGATTGATTGATATGTGTGTGCATACACAACCAATGGTTTCCAAGTAAGATTATTTTTGGATGAAATGAATTTTAGGGTTTAAAACTTGCTTAGTAGCTTTTAGGATTCAACTTTAGATGTATTCAGTCAAGTTCAGTTGCCACACCAAGTTTTTGAAAGCATAGGAGAAGATGTTTTCCTTTAAATTTTAAAAAGAATGTGGAGTGCTTGGTAAATCCCTATTAGTTGAACCTATGTGGCAGCTACTTGATGAGTTGATTTTAGTTGAAGTGGTGCGGCCCAAACAACTCAAACAATTGGCTTGATGCACCACTTAGTTAGGCGCACAAGATGATTAACCTAGACTGATTTTTACTCTGTTATGTGTTTAGGTGTGTGTACCGATTCCAAAGATAGGTTTACCGATTGAGTTTGAAAATCAGAAGAGGTTGTGTACCCTTGTGAGATTTTTAAAATTTTTTCTTTTATATGTGGAGGGTAAGGTAGGTGGAGGTGACAAACAAACAATTATAAACTAACCTTAGAGCTTATAAGAACACCTAGGTTGATTTTTTTTTTTGTGTTATTATGTGGTTGAATGAAAACTAGTGGGTGGGAGGTGGGGGAAAACTTACAAACCCTTCAACAACACTTTACTTCGATCTACTGCTTTTACCCGTCTCGAGAGAGTACCTGCAATCACAATAAGAAAGGAGAGAAGTGAGGTAAAGGGTAAGTAAGGCGGGGAGCACCATGCCGGCAGTAGGCGATCTCGAGGCGACCGGCGGTAGATTCAGGGAAGACGAGGGTTGGACTACATGGAGGTCTAGGGCATGGAGGTGGAAGGAGAGGAGAGAATCTGATGAATCTGGCAGAAGGGAGGCGGAGTCGAGGAGGACTGATAGAGGGAACGCAAGGGATAACAGAAGGATCGTGTGCTTTCGGTGCCAGTGGTGGGGCCATATGGCGACTATTTTTCGTTCTCCCATTGTGTGCCTGGCGTGTGGTGGGTATGGCCACAAGCGAGATTCGTGCAGGGTTTCTGGTGGGCAGATGAAAGGCTGTCCAAATTTGCGTTCTAAAGTTTTGAATGCTAGGGCATAGCCGCTGCCACCACCACCCCCTTGTACCTATAGGGGTCATACGGTCGACATGGAGGTCCCTATGATAGAGAACATTAGAGCGGCAGAGCTGGTATTGAGAGGGGCATTGATCAGAGAGGTTATGACCGATAGCCCGACCTCAGAAAACCTGTGCAATCTGGTAAGCTCTCTTTCCCCATTGACTAACTCATGGCAGATTGCTTCCCTATCTGCTACACACTTTGTGCTTTTTGGATTGGGGATGATGGATGTCGAAAGATTGCACTTTAAAACGTGCTTCCGTGATGGCCTAATGGTGATTTGGAGGTCGGTCTCTCCCTTTGATGGAGCCTTGCCGGAGAGGCCACCTCAGAGATTGGGATCCAGGTCAGGGAGACTTGAGATCAAGGGTCTATCGCTACACCTGAGGTCTAAGGAGGTTGTGGCGACCATGATATCTGGATTTGCCTTAATGGCAGAAGATGTGGAAGTAGGGCTGATGGAGGGCGATGGAAGGACTCTAAATGTGATGGTTGATGTTTTCAAATCAGGTTTGGTCCCTGATAGACTGATTCTGAGATGTGGGGGCAGTTCTTGGCTGCTGCTACTGAGTTTCACAGTAGGTGACATTGTTACGAAGAAGATGCAAGATAAGCTGTCTGATTCAGAAGCTGCTGAAGAAGTGAACTTGCAGGTCATGCGTAGGCTTTCTCCTGAAGGGTCCCCTTCTATCAAAAAGTGCAAGGACCATCACCTGGACGAAAGGGGGGAGATGATGGGTGTGGAGAAGGAGGAATCAATAAGGATGGAAATAGCGAGGACTATGATTGAAGATGCAGGGAGTGTACTGCCAGACGCTACTGACAGTGAGGTGCAGGTGTTGTGAGAGATCTCGCCTAACTCTTTGAAGGTTCAATAGAGGTTGCAAGAGGTGGAGGGTCTAAAATTTGGTACTAGATCCTGTTCCAAATTTGGTAAGGGTAAGTCACCATATAGCCTCAGGCAGAGGAAATCGAAGGCCGATCTGCTTCTGGATGAAAACAAGTTTGCAGAGATTATGTAGGTTTGAAAATGTTAGAATCAAAGGGGGGAGGGATCTTGTGAAGGTAGATGAGAATCCTCACATGGAATGTGCACGGGTTGCGCGAAAAAAGTCGGAGGGCTTCTTTAGTGAGATACTTGAGAGAATGAGGGATCGAGTGTGCAATCATTCAAGATACTCACATTGAGAAAGAGTCCGATAGAGTATGGAGTGACTTGACGGCTGCGGGGGCGAATGAATGTGTGTTGCTTAGTGCACATGGTAGGTCGGGGGGTATTGTTATTTGGTGGAGAAAGGCTTGGGCACACATTTTGGAAGTACACAAGGCTAGACATTTGTTGACTTGCAAGTTCCAAACTCACCTGGGGCATGACATTATCTGGGTTACAGGTGTGTATGGCCCTTGTGCTGTATTTGCGAGGCAGGAACTATGGGAGGATTGGGCTGCTGCAGCTGAATTGGTGCAAGGAGAAGCCTGGCTGATAGGAGGAGACTTCAATTGTGTGTTGACAGGGACATACAGGCCATATGGTGCCACAGACAGTTCAACTATTAGTTTTCAGTTGGTGGTTCAATCCCTTGATCTGAATGAATATCCATCATCAGGAGTTGAGTTCACTTGGCGCAATGGTAATGGTCTACTATCTAAAATTGATAGATTTTTTGGAAATGTGACTATCCCTGATAGATTTAATTGTCAAGTGTTGCTGGCCTGGACCGCCCTTTCTCTGACCATACTCCTTTGGTTTGGGATAGTGGGGAAGAGTAGGCTCATACTTTAAACTTAGAAAATCTTGGTTGAGAGAACATGGATTCCATCAGATGATCAGCTCATGGTGGCAAGCTAAATAGGTGGAGGGCTCAGCTACTATCAGTTTAGCATCCAAGCTGGCAGCCCTACGTACAGTTCTGAATGAGTATGGTGCTACTGTGAGCACATTGAGATAGCAAAGGCAGGTAGAGGCTTTGAACAACATCCAGGAGCTGGACTCTAAGGAAGCAGCAGGTCCTCTGTCCGATGAGGAGCTTGCAGACAAAAAAATGTGGTAGGGGGTGGTAGTGGATGAAGATTTCAAACAGGAGGTTGATTGGAGGGAGAGATCAAGACAATTGTGGCTCAAGGAGGGAGATGCCAACACTAAATTCTTTCATCTTGCGGCTAGCTCTAGGAGGCGTGTAAATTATATCTCTTCCATTATCAAAGATGGACACAGACTATCTTCTATTCAGGAAATAAGGTCTGAAGCTATCAGGTACTACAAGGGAGCCTCTCAGGCAAGAAAGAGAGGGGAATGGAGGATGGCTGGGAATGATGCACCAAGAGTTACAAGTGATCAAGCCTCTCAATTGACAGCAACCATCTCTGAACAGGAAACCTTGAATGCTATTAAAGAGCTTAATATGGAAGGTTCCCTAGGACCTGATGGGATACAAGTGTTCTTCTATAAAGAAATGTGGAGCGTGATTGGCAAGGAGGTGATGGAAGTCATAAGAGAATTTGAGAAGGGCAATGCAGGTTTCAATAAGATCAATAGTCATATCTTTCCTTACTACCAAAGACTATGGGAGCTGAGAAGTTTTCAGACTTCAGGCCGATCTCATTATCAAATTCCATCTACCTTGTGGTAAGTAAGATATTGGCAAACTGACTGAGAACTATTCTATAGAGCTTGATAGACCCTGTGCAGTCTGCCTTTGTACCCACCAGATCTCTCCAAGAATCCTTCATTATGGCCCAAGAAATGGTGAGTGGAGGGCACAGAAGGAAATGTAAGGCATTTATGCAGAAAGTTGACTTCCAAAAGGCATATGATTCGATTTCATGGTCATACATCTGGAAGGTATTCAAAAGGAGAGGTTTCCCCCCTCTATGGATCTAGTGGATGAAGTGATGTATCACAACTGCCTCCTTCTCCCCGTTGATCAATGGGAAACCATGTGGTGCTTGGATTCAACCTCGACGTGGGGCTAGACAAGGATGTCCTCTAGCACCCTTGATCTTTAACCTTGCAGTTGATGGGCCCGCAAGATATGCATGTAAAATGACAAAGGTGGGGGTCATCAGAGGGTATTCACTGTCCAATAGGATGTCATTGGCTCCTATTTTGCAGTATGCAGACGACACAATTTTTTCGTGGAAGGGACAAATTCTACTGCCCATGCTTTAGAGCATGTGGTGAAGATTTTTGGAGATATATCAGGTCTGAAATTGAATAGAGAAAAGTCTACTTTGATATGCTTTGGCATGAAAGAGTAGGAACAGAAGACTCTTGAGACTACATTGGGTTCACCTCGGTCTAAGTTGCTAATGAAATATCTGGGATTGCCATTAAGAGCTGCAAAAATGAAGAAGAATGATTGGAATATTCTGTTTGACATGGTATCTGTCAAACTGAAAGGGTGGAGTAGTAAATTTCTATCAAAGGGTGGGAGATTAATTCTCCTAAACTTAGTCATAACTTCCATCCTGATTTTCTATTTCAACATCTATAAGGCCCCAAAATTTATTTGGAAATGGTTGGACGTAATGCGGAAGAAATTTTTTTGGAAAGGGGTTGGTCATGAGGGGAGTTTCATGCAGCCTATGAAATGGGAAAAGATCTGCAGGCCAAAGGAAATAGGTGGTATGGGGATTAAGGCACTTAAGGAATTTAATGAAGCTCTTTTGATCAGATGGGCCATTAAGATCTTTGAGGGCAAGGATGAAATCTGGGTAGACCTGATCAGAGACTATTATGGTGACTCCAATAGTGCACTGAAGAGGCTACATCCAGCTAAACCATCCCCTTTTTCGAGATCGGTTATCCTTGCAATCAAAAGCAACTGGCACTTGATGCAGCCTAGGCTTGGAGACGGTTGTGACTTCAGCCTGTGGAATGAATAGTGGTTAGATATGCGGATGCTAAGAGATGCTTACCCAAGGGCACATGCTGCAGCTGCAGAAAAAAATGCTACTGTCAGCAGCCTGTGGTCTGTTGCAGGGAGCTGCTGGAGGTTGGAAGGATCTGAGTTATGTAGAACAGGTACATGGCAATGGGAGGACAGCCAGAATTTGTTATCTGCATTGTAGTAGATACAGCCTAGATAGGATGCGGCTGATACTTATGGCTAGAATGGGATTTTTTTAGTGCAGTAGGCCTATGAAAGGATCATCAGGTCAAACACAAATGTGGAGAGTGATCCGATTGATACGAAGATTTGGCTATTGAAGATTCCATTGCAAGTTCGGCTTTGCAGGAGGGAAGGCTTCAACACGAGTGACCTTAGACATAAAAGAATGGGGACAACGTTGAACGCCTGTCATCTCTGTGGATTACACACTGATAGTGCGTCTCATATTTTTTCTTCATGCTTGGTCACAGACAAGCTCTGGAGGAAAATTTGCCAGGAAGCTCTACCTACCTGAGATTCCCTTTGGTAGAGGTTTGATACACCTGGACGGTCGTACAGGTGTATGTCTGCCACCTTGTGGTGTGCGTGGAGTGCGTGAAATGAAAAGCTTTTTCAGGAGAGACCAGTTCGATGTGAGAAAATTGTAAATGAGTGTTGGTCCCTCATACATCGTTGGGGACCTATTTTGTAATGCTTGTTTAATATGAAATATATTGCCCTCCGGATTGCTATCATATCACGATAGCTTTCCAAAAAAAAAAAAAAGATAAGTAAGGTGGGAAAACGTGAAAAATCAAAGAGCGTCCCCTCCTCGGCAACGACACCAAAATGTTGTTATGGAAGATCTACACAAAACGGATTGGATTTTGAAAAACCCGTCGTCGTAGTATGATTTGCGAAGAAATCCATCAACAGATAAATTTATACAGAAACTCTAAGAATTTCGGGTTTAACACAGGAAGGCTGACGTTTGAATAAAAAAAATACGCATTTGTTTTGTTTGTCATGAAAAATATTAGCTGGTTGAAAACTGGCTATATATTTAACAAATAATAAATAAAAGAGAGAGAGAATATTACAAATAAAGACAAAAGAGAGGTAGAATAAACATGGATTTCAT
The DNA here is from genome assembly GCA_037157565.1 of Thalassia testudinum. Lineage (NCBI taxonomy): Eukaryota > Viridiplantae > Streptophyta > Magnoliopsida > Alismatales > Hydrocharitaceae > Thalassia > Thalassia testudinum. The sequence goes on along the minus strand of JAZHRO010000019.1, from coordinate 31,784,326 downwards.
CATCACATGCTATTCATTGCACTAATCATTACAACTAGAAAGTAGGAAATCTGTGCTAGAAAGCATTAAATCTACTCTAGAAAGCGATAAAGAGAATGGAGAGAGAAGTATCCTCCCCGATGATTGCTCGGAGGACGAGCTGGACGGGGCAACGCCTGGAAGACGGTGGTCAAAGCGGGAAGAAGGAGAACGGAGTAGGAAGAACCAGGGGGTGGAAGGACATCGTCGTCACAGGATCCACTTCCCGAATGGAGTGAGAGGACAACTGTGGGATGCTCCACGAAGGAGGGAGAAGTTGGAAAATTCTAATTTTAACTCTAATGGAGCATCCCGGGTTTGGGACAATCTCTTAGAGCTTTGGAGGGGGAGAGAGAAGAGAGGAAGGGATGATTCAAATGGGTGGAAAATGGTCTCCTCTTATAGCCTTTTAGATGGGGGTATTTTGGTGAAAATGGCAAGGAGAACATGGGCTTTGATAGCACCCACGTTTCCACATTTCCTTGGTTGCACGTTCCCACATCTTGCATTTCCACCTCACATGATTGGAGTGGAGAACCGGCAGCCCACGGATGAACATCCTACGGCCATCGGATCTCTTTCAATATCACCGCTTCATCTCCATCAGACATTCGTGAAGCCTCTCAGACAACTTAAAGACGCTGCTAAATCTTCTCCTTGTGTTAAGGGGTGGTCGTTGATCATCGATCGTGAGGCCACATTTGCATGCAAGAGCGCACCTCAATTCTTCCCACCGCGTGTTCAATTTCACATGGATTTGCATGTTGAATCACGCATGCAACATCTGCATGCCATGTGTAGAAATCTCTGCCGTTTGATGAGAATCGAGCAGTTCTAATCAATCAGAGTTCATAGCTGTGCATATAATTCCCATGGGTGGGAATCAAACTTGCAACCTGAGGCACTAAAGGATTTTATTGACTGTGCTATGTGCATGGATAGATAAGATTGGTATTCCTATGCCATTTAATTCTGACCGTTGGATCTTGATTTAATGGCTCAGATCAGATGTGGAATTCTTCTCACATGAGGCATCACTTGAGGGAAACTACATCGTCAATTCTTAGACATTGGATGAAGAAGTGGGGCCACGAGCAGTATGGAGGGTCTGGATGGCCCCATGTGGGGCCATCTTGGCCATCCATCTTTTTTGTGTTGTAGATGGTGCCATGGATGTCGGATTAAACAGACTTTCGCACCGTTGGGCTACGATTGTCGATCCGAACCCATCTGTGCATTTGGATTTATCATCTGATGAATGGATTTACACCACCTGGCCCCTTGACCTCTGATCTTTCTCGGACTGCATCTGATGCTATGGAATTCCGGTCAGGGCGATCTTGGAGTCGTTGAACTCCAATCGTTGCCATTATCAGATCTGTATGGTTGGATCTTCAATCCGAGGCCTCAATTAAATGTCATCCTGTTACCTGATCATAAAAGGAGACAATTAACCTAAATTTTATACAATCTAACCTTAATGCAAGATGATGCATGTTATGCAATATTTATAATGTATGATGTAACTCTATGCCTAAGAACATGCATAAATAGATAGTTTATGTGATATAAACGTGTTTACATCACAGATCCCACTAAGCATCCTCCTTCGTCCAGCATCTCACCACCCTCGTCCGAGTGGTCCGTCAACGTGGCTCGTCCTCTAAGCAGCCGTTGAGGAGGACAACTACTCACCCCCTTCTCTTTTTATCGCTTTCTAGTGTGGATTTACAACTTGCTAGTGTAGCAAGTAGATGTAATGAACATGATGTTATGGTTATGAAGCGTTTGTTTATTCTCTCCCTATTTTCTCATTGTTTGTATTATTCTTTCTCTCTTTTCTATTAATTATTCTTTATGTAGAATAGCTAGTAGATTAATTTCAACCATTTAATCTACTTTCGTGATAATAATTCCAATGTGATTTTTTGATTAAACGTTCGCCTCTCTGTGTTCGACTCGGGACTCACTTTGAGTTTCGATAAATTTTATCTGATTGACGGATTTTTATGCAACTACAATGACAGGTTTCTAAATCAAAACTTTTAGTGTAGAAATCACATTCAACACCCTTTTGCTCATCATCCATGTTCAATGCATTGAATCGGGTTTTTAAAATCACTTCATTGTAATATAGCTGCAAATAGCACGTCAACAAATACAATTTATAGCTCGAAAGAAATCCGAGGTCGAACGTAGGGAGCAAGTATTGGAATAAATCTCAAAGTTGTAATTCTATCACAAGATATCAATATATGATGAAATTTCCAAACTCAAATAATATGTATATAATAACCAATGTGGATAGAGTAAAAAGATTAGGGTAAAATGGTGATTTGAATCACCAATTACCCTAATTAGAATAATATCAAATATCTCAACATTATCAATCAACTTAAATCCATGTAGGATAAGTGCACAGTGCACTCCCTTCAGAGATTGGATGATGGAACTCTCAACCAGATAGCTTAACCGTCCAACTGGTACAGTGTCAAGAGGGCACCCTTCCCCTTCCTTTCCTTTCTCTTTTCTTCTTTTGCCTCCTAAAGCTCAATGGAAGGCACAACACAAAGCTCAGCACCAACACCAGCAGAGGTAAAGGCCTCCCTCAGAAATCACTAAGTGTCAAGAGGAGGCAAGCAGAGAAAAACCCCATCCCCTCTCTCTTCTTTCCTCTTCCTTTCCCTTTATTTCTCTTCTCTAATCGGATCCAAGTATATGGGTAAATGGTGTAGAGCCCCGACCAGCGTGTCATGGCCATGGGCGAGGGCATGCGTGGGTACGTGAAAGGGTACCTCACCCCATGCTAGAAAGGTGTTTAAGCTGAAGTGGAAAAATAATTTATGTCGTGCAGGTGCTTTAGCGATATCCGAGGTGGGACTATCCCACCCGCTTCCTTTGTGTGAAGCTGCAGAGGAGACTTTCTCCCAATTGATGAGGGCACTACAGCTAGGGCCTTCAATTGAGGTTCTGGAAGGAGTCCTGGGATGCGTTTGCATCTCCTGATGCCGAGACAAGGAGCTGGAGACTTAAGAGCGTGATGAAGGCTCGCTTGAAGCGACTACGATAATGGCAGCAAAGGTCTTGAACCTGAAATCTAAAGAATGGTCTTTTGACCTTATTAAACTAGCATAGTAGCATCGTCGGACGATGGAAAACTTGATGGTGGTCGTGTGGTGGTGTTTGGCAGGGTGAGGAGGTTGTATGACCTCAAAACGTGGGTGCGGTGATGAGCGTGGAGTTTGGTGGCATGATAAGGCAAGCAAACCCCTCAATTTCTTGAGGGGTTTTTCTCATGAGGATGAGATGAAGCTTTTGGGATAGGTGGCGAGGCTTATGGTGTGGTGTAGTGGACGGAGAGCCTTGCCGAAGTGGTTGCTGGAGGTAGAGAAGACGGAGATGGATATGAGCGATTGGTAGTTGCGTATGTGTTGTGAGTGTAGGAGAGAGAAGTAGAGGAAAATAGGAAGATGTAGAGGGCCTTAGGAGTGGAGGAGATAGGTAGAAGGCTCTGGTTGTGGCTGACTGGAGCTGGAGAAGACAGAGATAATGGTGAAGCGGCAACGATGACTGAGGTGGAAGAACACCCTCCCTTTGACCACGGAGGTGCACGAGAATGAGGGGAAGAAGATAGGCCATCCAATTTGATAGTTGGATGGCCAGAAGAGGGGGATTGAAGGTGGTTTCCAGAGCAAGATCTGAAGGAGGCTGGAGAGGGAGGAGAAGAGGGTTTCTCAAGCCAAGATTTGCTAAGGATCTTGGGTTCTTACCCCCGCTCCTTTTATAAGCCATTGGAAGGGGTTTAAGGCTTGGAGAACAAGCTTCCAAGCTTGGTAAGCTTGTCGATGAAGGATACCCACATCTCTCATGCATTCGCATGAGAGATTGGGAAAAGAATGGGAGCTCACTAATATGTTTTATTTGAAGGCAATTACTTGACAAATCTCCCTTCCAATTTTGAGAGGGATTCGTCAAGTAATCGCCACCTTATTGCCAATCAAATCTCATTGAAGTAGGATTCCTAATTGATAATGGTAGAGGGACCTTTCTGCAAAGAGTGACTACAAAGAAAGGGGGTGTTTTGTAAGGAATTCAAAAGATGAGGGTTTATTTGGGATAAAAAGAGTCAAACTTGGACTAAATTGAAAACTAGGTCAAGGCAATCTTTGATTGGGTCCAAATTTTGATACAAACCTAATTTAAACCTAAGAAATCTAATGGTGAAGTTAGATTTTGGTTTTGACCTATTTTGACTGGGTAACTTATGTAACAACCCAAATAAGGGTAGTAGTCTGTCTGTGACTCTATTGGGGTCAAAACAGGTTCTGACGTACAATTCAAGAATGCCAAACCATAGATAATAATTTTTTATGAATTTTAGAGGGTTTATGTGAATTTTATTTTAACAAGAACCTTAGTTAATTAAGCGAGTCTATTTTTAGGGTTTCAAATGTCCATTAATTCTTGAAATGCGTGAAAAACCTGTTTCTATCTGCATGAACCCACTTATTAGACATTAATGACTAAATGACCTTTAACAAACCCCTAACATACCCCGTGGTTATTCTGTGTGTGTGATGAAATGGAAATACTACATAAATAACCCTATTTTCATCTTTTCTTCTCAAAACAACTCTCCTTGCTCTAGAGACCTTCTGACTGATATGTAGGAGCTTTTATTGACTTTATAAGACTAAAATGAGCTAGTTATGGCTCATGATGGTGTTCCCATCATACCCTCGTGCCTAGATTTTGCTATTCCCTTAGCAAAATTCTATGAATCAAACCAGTTATCTAGGTCGGATGTAACCGTCAAGATGCCCTACTAAGCTGCATCTCTAGGAATCAGATCTTAATACCAACAATTGACCTAGAGGTACTCAAGTACTAGCCCAGATCACCTGACTAGCTTGAAACATGGTTAGTCCTGGTTCAGTTTGCCAGTGCATTTTGGGAGAGATAAAGGACAATTTGATTTGTGGAGAGCTTTCTCTCTCTTTCTCTTTTTATTATATATATATATTTTAGATCCATTTTTGGATTAGCCCTAAACACGATCTGTATCAAATTCCTTGTCCCCACCATCAATCCTCGTAGGGTCCTTAATAATCAATGCTTTGAGATAGCACCGCCCATGGTGTTGAACCATTTTTGCGAATCGCTACACTTACGTGTTCGATTTTGGAAAACCTATCGTTGTAGTTCGAAAGCGAAGAATTCGTGTTCAACAAATAAAATTTATACCGAAAAGAATTCCGGGTCGAACACAGGGAGGCGGACGTTTGATTTAAAAACTTCACGTTTCTTTTTATTTGTCACAAAGTAATTCAATTTAAACTATCTAATTATTTACAATTAATAAAAGAGAGAGAGAGGGTAAGAGAGAGAGAGTATTACACATGGAAATCAAAATGAGATGTAGAATAAACAAAGAATTTATCATAGAAGAGACTGTTCATTACAATTAGAAGGCATAAAACAATTACACTAGAAAGCGATAAATTTACTCTAGAAAGCATTAAAAGAATGGAGGGAGAAATGTCCTCCTCGACGGTCGCTTGGAGGATGAGTAGATTAATCTAGAAAGCAATAACTCTATACTAGAAAGTAGTAAAAAGAATAGGGAGAGAGAAATCCTCCTCGACGGTTGCTTAGATAACGACGCCTGGACGAAGGAGAACGAAGCAGGACGAAGGAGAACGAAGCAGGACGAAGGAGGACAAAGCAGAAGAACGAGAATGGAGCAGCACGCCGTTGTCGTCGCGGGATCCACTTTCGAAGGGGAACGAAAATTGGACTTTATCTCGAGAGAAGCATCCCGGGTGTGGGACAAGCTTCTCTTGAGCTTTGAAGGGGTAGAGAGGAGAAAGAAGGGATGAGAATTTCGTATGGAGGGGGTCTCCTTTTATCGTTGCAAGGAGTGGGGGAAAAATGGACATTACAACTTCAAAATAATAAAAGAGGGGTCTTTAGTGACGGATAAATCCGTCACTAAAGCCCTCAATGTGGGCGTCGTGGGTGGCTTGCGCGTGCCTCCTCGCCTGCTCGCGCGCTCAACTTCTTGTGCACGTTCGCCACTTTTCTCATCTCCGCCCGCTGCGTTGCCCGCCTGCCCGCGTGCGATCGCGCGTCCGCCCACGCGTTCAATTACGTGTGGATGCTATTGGGCGAGTGCGGCTGTCCGATTTCCATCTGACGCTCCACCCGCGCCTTCCAGCCCCTCTCCACGGCTCGAACCCGCACTCGGCGCTCGCGAAAGCGCGCTCCACCACTGCGTTATGGGGCGCGGATGGTCGAGCGGATGCTTTTAACTGCGAGCACCCACAGCCATTGGATTAAGATCTAATGGCGGACAGCGATCGGGCGCGGGGCCTTCACAAGATGCAAGCGGCCGTTTGGGTGCCTGAGATGGCTCCACGTGGAGTTATCTTGGCCGTCCATCTTCTGGAAGTTGTAGATGGTGCCATGGATGTCGGATTGACTTGATTATTGTGTCATTGGGCTGCGATCGTTGATCCGAATTCATTCGTGCGGTTGGATTTATCATCTAAAGTGCGGATTTACACCATGCTGGCCCTTGATCTTCTAGGGTTCGTGGGTCACTATCTGATGCTACGGATGCCTGATTAGGGCGATCTTGGAGTCGTTGAACTCCAGTTGTCGCCCTGATCACATCCATACGGTTGGATCTTTGATCCGAGGCCCCGATAAAATGTTTGCCCTGTCCAAGCACATAAAAGGAGATAATTAACCTCCATTTTATTTAAACTACTCTAAATGCAAGATGATGCATGTAATGCAATATTTATATCATGAAATGCAATCCTATGCTTAAGAACATACATAAATAGACATTTTAAGTAGTGTAAATGTGTTTACATCACGTGGCAACCCCCAGAACCCTGGCTTTCGAGATTTCAGGATAATCCTGCCCATGGTGTTCTATAGCTAAATCAAGACCTTGGCAATCGACATTTTGTGATAATGCATCCCATGGGCCGTCACAAGGCGCTTACATGTCCCTGGTAGGATATTTAGATATCCTAAGAGACAAGCACCGAGGAGACGATATGTTATTGCACATCTTAGAGGGAAATTTTTTGCCTCTCCGCATTGGGAACTCATCCAAATCATCTTGTGTTTTCAAGTCACTCCTAATCTTGATTGTAGGACCTTTTTCAGAACAGATTAAATGCCCTTTGGCATGATCTTATTATTTAAAGTGCACTGAACTAGACTGTATGTGATTTAGGGTGCTTAAGTTACCTAGTCTTGCAAACCAAAGGTCAATTAACAACGTTGAATACTACCTAAGCCTTAGACCTAATACATAAGCTTTTCATTTTCCCTAACCTCTTGAGGACTAATTCAAATCGTGACAAGTACGTGAGTGTTTAAATCCAATTAGATCCAAGAGGCCTAAGGTCGGTATTCGCCACTAACCCCTTAAGTTTTAGCTTTTTATTTCTTAATTCATCATTCAATCCATCCTAGAAGTTAGGTAAGTCCCATATTACTTTGAAGGGACTCCCTTTCTTTTATCTTTTTGCTCCTTTCTTTTCTTTTCAATTTTTTCTTCCTTCTTTCAAAATGTTTCTCCTTTTTTCTCAATCCTCCTATTTTTTTAATGATGAAATATATATATTTTTTATGAAACCCTTTTTGTGAATTGATTTTCATGACGTTTTGCACTTTCATACGCCCCCATGCCTACATTTTGCAATGTCATTGTAAATTAGGTGGGTTCGAGTTCAGCTTAGATCATACATTAGAATAGGTTCAAAGGGTGGGTGGACGGGGTAGGATGATTATTGCGGACGATTTCAAGCTCTGGTATGAGTACCAGAGGTGGAGTCAGCAGTTCTAATGGACGAACCCTAAAGTGCAATATGAGTTCAGCAAAGAGATGTGTCAAAAGGGTTTTAGGTTTTTCAAGAAAATGACGGGTTGCCTCCCATTAAGTGCTGAGTTTAATGCAATCAGCTAGGCGCAATAAGCTCAGGGAGAATGGAGATCAAAAGATACCTCAGCCAAGTCTGTATAAGTGAGTTCAATGAACGGCTTGAGTCGCTATCCATTCACGATGAAATGTTCAGAATCAAGGCTAGGTTGACTGATTTCGACGGCTCCATTTCAAAAGATTCATCTTACGAAGAATGGTCCAGTCCACTTAGATCTAAGTTTTCCTGGGAAGAGTTTGATCTTGGCATCAAAGAGTAAGACTTTCTGACCTGGGTGGAAAAATTTTTGCAAAATGTGCTTGTCATGGAAAGTTTTGACCTACTCTTTGTAGATACGTGAGTTCTCATACGCACCATTGCATAGTTCCTCGATCTCTCTCAGTTGCAACCGGCGGTGTATTCCAGCCTTCATTAGATCCAGAGTGCACTTCCGTACTACCCAATAGGCCTTATGCTCCATCTCTACGAGAAGGTGACACGCCTTTCTGTAAACTAATATGAAGGGAGACATGCCTAATTGGGTCTTGTGTGCAGCCCTATAGGCCCATAAAGCTTTCCGAAGGCGAGTAGACCAGTCCTTCCTATCAGGCTAAACAGTGACCTGAAGGATCTTCTTGGTCTCTTGATTTAATAGTTCTGCCAGTCCATTAGTCTAGGGGTGGTAAGGAGTCTAGATATGATGCAACACCCTATACCTTTTCATCAGGGACTGGAAGTGCACATTATTTAAATGAGACTCGCCATCACTGATGATGGCCTTAGGAACACTAAATCTGGTAAAGATGTTCTCTTGGATAAATCGGAGGATAACTTTTTGATCACTAGCTTTTGTGGGGATGGCTTCGATCCACTTGGAGACATAGCCAATAGCAAGTAGAATGTATACGAAGCCGTTTGATTCAGGAAAGGGTTCCATGAAATCTATTCCACTTGTGTTAAAGATTTCACACACAATTATTAGGTTCAAGGGCATCATATCCCGTGTGCCCATGTTGCCGAGGGTCTGATAATGAGTGCATGGCCTACAATATGTTTGTGCATCTTTGAACATCGTGGGCTAGAAGAACCCACACTGGAGAATTTTCGTTGCTATTTTACACCCAAAGAAATGGCCACTGCAGGCCTGGTCGTGACAGAATGAGGTCACGTCATTGACCTCGATGTCATGCATGCATCTCCGGATCACCTAATCGTTGCCAATGTGGAAGAGATATGGTTCCTCCCAAATATAGTACTTGGACGCGAAAATCATCTTGTCCTGCCTGAAAGTCACGCAATCTGGCAGGACTTTGCTCGTAACCAAGTAGTTTACTATATCAACAAGCTAGGGGAGGCCGTGAATGGAAAGTAAACGTTCGTTCGGAAAATGCTCGGTGATCGATCCAGATGGGTCAATGACTGAAGAAGGAATACGGGACAAATGGTCAACTACCACGTTCTGTTTTCCCACCTTGTCTTGAATCTCGAGATCAAATTCTTATTTTTTTTCTGAAGTGAAAAGGAATGCTATCGAATCACCGATAGCAATTTGGGAGAGCTTTTATTAATAAAAAGATAGCAAAAAAGTACATGAGTGAACCGCATTGGTGTATGAGATTCCAGCAATTACTGACAATATTAGCCACATTCATTGGACTCTCCTGAAACAAACTATCATTTCTAGCTCTCCATACCGACCATAGTATTGCCACTGTGGGCAAATATGGGTTATTCACCCTCAACAAGGAACTCCAGAGACTCCCACGTAGGAATAGTTTCCCTACACACCTTCCTCCAAACATAATTTGTAATCATGCAAGTGGGAAAAATATGAATACTGGAGTCATTATGCATCCCACACAAGTGGCAGAAGTGAGTGGGGATGCCCATTCTCCTATGCCTCAAATCTCCAGTTATCAGGCCATCTCTTCTGCACAACCACAAAAAAATTTGTATCTTCAATGGTACCATCAATTTCCATAGCTTTTTCCCAATCTCATCCACTTCAGCCATTCTAGAAGAATTGACAAGCTTATCATAGGAAACCGCTGAGGAGAATGTTCCCTCCCATTTGTATGTGTCATACTCCTCAGGTGGGTTTGAACACAGCAAGTTCCTGCATAAGACATTCATTTTCTGCTCGTGTTTTGGTTTCATGACCATTCCCCACATCATTGTTCAAAGACCAATTCTTAGAGGTTGTGTCCCAGTAGTCATATACCACAGCATTTTTATCAGTAGCAGCTGAAAATGCAAGAGGGTACCTATCTTTTATCACCCCACCAGGCAGTCAATTTTCCAACAAAAATTTGAAGCTTTTCCCATCTCCTAAGACAACTTGAAAAGACTCTAATTATCTGCTAGGGCACGCACGATAAATGACCAGAAAGGAGATGGCTTATGAGGATTTAGGTGATTCTTCTCAACATTGGCCACCGCATAGCTATCCTAGATGATCTCTGTCCACATTTTTTTTCTCCTTGAAGTAGCTGAACAACCCACTTCAGTAACAGGGCGTCATTAAATTCTTTGAGGGACCTGATTCCCATTCCACCATACTTCTTTGGCGAACAAATTGAGTCCCACTTTAAAGGTTGGAGGAAAGCACCTTGATGAGAAGCCCCTTTCCAGAAGAACCTCTTGCGCATCACATCAAGTTTTTTCCAAATTGATTTTGGGGCTCTAAGAACAGAAAAGAAAAAGACTGGAATGGATGTGATGACTGAATTCAGTAAAATATACCTCCCTCCTTTCGATAATTAGCGACTACTCCATCCCTCTAATTTCGTAGCCACCTTTTCATATAGAAAGCACCAATCTGCTTTCCTCAGTTTTGTGCACTTCAGAGGTAAACCTAGGTATTTGATAAGCAGTGATATCACAGGCGTGCCCAGGATGGTGGAGATGTCATTTTGGTCTATACCATTCATGGCAAAGCAAACCAAGGAAAACTTGCTTCCATTAAGTTTCAAACCAGAAATCTCACCAAAAATTTTAAGCATGTAGTATAGCACTTGCACTTCCCTCATCCCACCTTCCATAAAAAACACAGTGTCATCTGCATATTGAAGAATGGGGGCCAATGCCCTATTGTTAGACATAGAGTATCCCCTTATCAACCCATTGAAGGTTCCCTACTCGGAGGGGGTGACGTAATAATTGCGGAAATAAATTAAACAATCTTCACAAAATAAATAAACACACAAGTACACAGGTATTTTTAGGTGGAAACCCAAACCGTGTGAAAACCACCACCTAACCCTCTCGAGTTAGGATTTTCCGATCAACCAAGTTGATCAAAATCCACTAAACCGAATCACTTTAAACGAGGGTGATTCAACCTCAATACAACCACGCTACAAGTACGAGGGTAGCGTTCCTCAACCCCTTCTCTCTACCAGAATGATTTTGTTCCCCGAAGGAGACGGGAATTCGCAAAGCGAATACCCAACTAAATAACAAAGATAAAATAAACAACAATCCTATAGAGCCAACAAAATAATTATAAACCTAGCTTCTATAGGAATTAGGAAACTCCCCTTTCCAAGGAGTGCGTCGAGTTGATGACGCGGTGCGTGTGCCACGCAACGGTGCAACGTCGCTCTCGTAGACAATGGTGGGAGAGCGAGTGCGCGAAGCTTGATGCTCTCAAGAGAATGGAGCTTGAGCTTGGAGAGTAAGAGCTATCTAGGACACAAGAGAGTGAAACTATGTTGCTTAAGTGTGTCTTGTGTTTCTCTTAGTGTGTCTTGGTGCCTCTAGGTGTGTAAAGGCTCCCCTCTATTTATAGAGGCCTTAGGAAGGCTTTGGAAGGCTTAAAAAAGCTTCCATAGCCGTTGGGAACAAAGCCCAAAAGAATCAGGTCGAAATCAGGACAATAATTGCGCTTGACAGGGTAATCAGACGTCTAACTCTGGCATCAGACATCTGGAAGGCCACTTTAAGATGTCTGATTTCAAGGTCAGACGTCTGATTTCATGCGGGTTTCCTCCTGACTTGAATCAGATCTAAACAGGGTTCTTGTTCAAGTCCATCAGACGACATACAGGACGTCTGACACTATGTCTGGACGTCTGGAAACCTACTTTTTCGTGGGAATGGATTTGCAACGGCTAGAAAATCTCTGAGAAGAGATTTTTGGGTCAGTCGAGGCAAAACGGTCAATTATCAGACGTCTGGAAAGGCCTATAGACGTCTGATAAGGCTCTAACAGTCATATTCTGCAATGCCTGCTAAGCTAGCCAACGGTCCAATATCTGGACGTCTGGCAAATCCATCAGACGTCTGGTCTAAGGTCTGGACGTCTGATTTCATCAGACAGAACTACCTATGTCCGGCCTAATAGTTATCAGACGTCTGAAACAATAGTCAGACGTCTTAAAATACTTTATCAGACATCTGATTTGTGAATTAGACGTCTGGAAATACTGTTTGAGCCCTATATTGGTTTTCTAAGTATTTTATAGAAAACCTAAGTATCCTAGGGTTGTGCCGGTGTTCCTAGGACTACTGTTAGGGTACTTGGAGGCTCTTTAACATAATATTCTAAGGAAAATAAAAAGAGCAAGAAAATAAAGACAAGAGATACAATAAAGGATTAAAAAGAATCTATCCTATTCTTCTTGTCTTCTATCTTCAATCTGTCGCTCCACGCGAACCTCCTCTGTTTTCCATCAAGCTCCTCCAATCCGTCCTGGATGCGAGCTCGAACTCTGTTTAAGAACGTCTACATTTGCAATTGACCTGAAATCTAGGACTCAAATTGCAAATGTTAAATAACACGTGTTTTGTTATCATCAAAATAAATGATCGTGGTGCTCCAGCACCAACACCCATCAGCTGCTAGTTTGCACACATATCTTGCCAATATATCCACTGTGAGATTGAAGATCAGGGGGTCTAGTGGGCAGCCTTGCCTTACCCGACACAGAGGCTGAATCCAGGCTCGACATGGTTTCCCATTTATCAGAGGGGAGTAGGAAGAAGTCGTAATGCATCTCTTCACCCATTGTATCAGATGGGGGGGAATTTTCTCCTTTTAAGAATTTCCCAATGGTACGGCCAGGATATTGAGTCATAGGCTTTAGTGAATTCAACTTTCCATAGGAAGGCCTTGGATTTTTGCCTATGCCACCCATCACCATCTCTTGTGCCATGATGAAAGATTCCTATAGAGACCTCCAAGGTAGAAAGGAAGATTGGACAGGCATTATCAACTCTTGTAATACATCACGAATTCTGTTGGCTAAAATCTTGCTGATAATAAGATAGAGGGAGTTTGACAACGCAATGGGTCTATAGTCTGAAAAATTCTCCGCACCCGACTTCTTCGGTAGCAAGAACAAATAGGACTTATTCAGTCTTTCAAAACCAAAGTTGCCCATTTCAAACTCATGTATAACATCCATCACATCCCTTTTAAGAACATTCCACATTTCTTTGTAAAAGAATATCTGAACCCCACCGGTCCAGGAGCTCCCTCATTATCCAAGTCTTTGATTGCTTTCACTATTTCTTGTTCAGAAATAGGAGCAATTAGCATGGCCCTCTGATCATTGCTGACACTTGGGAAGTTTGCCGAAGCCATCCTCCATGAACCTCTTGGTGCAGCCTTGGCTAACTCTTTAAAATACCGACCAGCTTCACATCTGATTTCACTAGTAGATGTAATGGTTCTCTCACCCATTTTAATAGATGAAATGAGAATAAACCTCCTTCTAACATTGGTAGCAAGATGAAAGAATTTCATATTGGCATCACCTTCCTTGAGCCACAGTTGTCTAGATCTCTCACGCCAGTCCATTTCTTTCTTCAAGTCCTCCCCAACGACCTGCTGCATATACTATCTTTGTTCATGTTCCTGACAACTCAGAGCCTGCCTACACTCCTTTAGATCCAGACTTTGGATCACTGCCAGTACCTCCACCCTCCTATGCTCTCTGATGGTTGCTACTGTCTGCCCATACTCTTTCAGCATAGAGCGCATACCTGCCAACCTGGTAGCCAACTGCTGTGTGGCCGAGCCATTCACTACCTTGTTCTACCACCAGCTGGTTAACATCTCAGCAAAACCCTCCTCCCTAAACCAATTTTTCTTAAGTTTGAAGTATGATCCAACATCAACATTCACCCCATTGTCCCACACAATTGGAGTGTGGTCAGAAAATGGCCTGTCAAGGCTCATTACAGATGATAGTTGGAATCTCTCCAAAAGACTTGGGTTGCCAAAGAATCTGTCCAGCCTTGATGTCTGTCCACTACCATTTCTCCAAGTGAACTCCACCCCATTAACAAGGCATTCGATGATTCCCAATCTCTGCACAGCCAATTGGAATCTAGCCATTGCATTATCAGATCTGCCCCCAGGTCTGTCAGCACTTGAAAGAGGATAGTTGAAGTCACCACCGATGAGGCATGGTAACTCCTGGACTCTTTGATGCAGTGTTGATACGTCTTCCCAAAATTCTACCCGATCAGCAACTGCATAAAGTCGATAGATGCAAGAGATAAACCAATCCAGATCTCCTTGAAGGTTTTGACATCTACAAGTAAGTACATGTCTGTCACGAAGGACTTCAGTAAGGCAAGATTTTTTCCACCATATGGCCATCCCACCAGACCTTCCAGCTACACCCTTCCCCACACAGTCTGCTCTCCCTGACAGTCTTAGGGAGTCCCACACATGGCCACTTTCCTCCTCCAAGTGTGTCTCTTGAATGAGAGCATAGTCAATTTCCCACTCAGTAAGGTATCTGATTAGAGACACCCATCTCACCTTGTTGCGCAACCCATGCACATTCCATATTAGAACTCTCATTCCTTGCATGGCTGATCCCCTTGAGCCAAATTATCCACATACTCAACCATAATCGACTTTGCAACAGTTTCCTCCACTATAGGAATCAAGTTCTCCTTCCTTCACCTTCTAAGCATGTAAGGGGAGTGCCCAAGCCCCCTTTTCGGATTTGTCCCTCTCCCAAACTTTAGTTCATCAGGAACAGAGAATTGTACTCGATTCACCTCCTTAAGGGCACTTCTACCACTGCTGACTACTATTTACATACCCGACTTTACCTCTACATTTCTGGTAGAGTTACTTGAGTCCCTCTCTAAGACAATTGCATTAGCCATGGACCCCTTGCCTTTGGCCACAAGGGTTTGGTTGCCACACCCCATGGCAGTATCATCATCCATAGCCATCAAGTCCCTCTCTGTGGTTTCCTTGTGACAATCCTTCCACTTCTTTGGTTCAGGGGCCTCATCTGAGGACTCACGACCTAGCAGTTCAACCTGTTGTGCCTCCTCAGATCTAATCACAGACATCTTAACATGGCTTTATTCTGGTAACACAGAGACCTACCCTGCCACAGATAAACGAATGAGCCACGAGGAGCCCCTACACCTGAGAATGATTCTACCTGGCAGTGAAGCACTTTTAAAGACTTTGGCCTCAAATCGAAGTGACCGGGCATCACCCTCCCCAATCATAATTTCAGAGTCTTCACAGATGGATGCAAAGCCTGAAACCTACTTGGCAACCACCCCTTTTGATCTCAAGTGCAGAGGTAACCTTTTGATCTCAAGAATCACCCTCCTAATTCCCATTCTCTGGGGGGAGGCGATCAGGGAGTGCCCCATCAAAGGAGGAGACCATCCTCCACAGCACAATGATGTTCTCAAAGGAACTCTATCGAAAGCGTAACCTTTCCACATCTATCATCCGAGACCAAACACAAGAAAGCGAGTTTGGGATAGCACTGCCACCTTCCAGCCCAAAGACACAAGGGTCAGGGAACTCACCAGTTGTTGAAACCTCTCGATCGAGGGACTGCCAGTCATGACCTCGCCGATTAGTGCGCCCCTCAGAACGATCTCCGCAGAGACAATCTCCTCAGATAATGGAATCTCCAAGTCAATCGTATGATTACCAAGTGCCGGCGGTGGGGGTAGTCGGGGCTCCTTCACCACCTCCTAAACTAGGCGCTGAGGGATCTTCTTTGTGTATGGTGGTAGAACTCGAATAGGTTGTCTTAATATGGTGAAATTATCGTTGAAGTGAGTATAGTGGTTAACCTAAATTGAGTCTAACCATATTTTTACAAAAAAATTTTTAACCTAGCCTAAATTTTATCTTGGTCACTTTTAGGCCCAAGGTCGATCTCAGGGAGGTGGAAATTATGGGTGAAGAAGTTTCTATGCCTTTCCTAAAATGTATCTCTTCCGTGCGTTTATTATGTTTTTGGTCTTTTTCTGTTTAAGATTTTTTTGTTGATAATATTGTCCTTGAGGCACACCATCAAAATCAAGTTCTTGGCTTTGAGCCAAATTGTTCTTGGCTTTTAGCCAACTTAGGGTTTCCAAAAAGATTGGTCTTGCTATTTGCATGACCGAGTACCTGCAAGACAAGGATTATCTTTTCTCTTTTACTCCTTTTTTTTAATCTTTTTAATAGCAGGAAACAAAAGAGAAATAAAAACAAGGTAGGTTGCTTGTAGAGAAATAAATACAGTCTATATATATATATTATATATATACAGGGGTAGGGGTGGAAGTGGAAATGGCGTGTAGCATAGTATCGAGTTGGTCCACGCCTAGTAAGATGCAACCAACAAGATGAGGTGCTGCATAGAGTGTGGACGATGTGTGGGAGTGTGTGCAGAGGCGCTTGCTTTACACGGGTATCGGGGAATATCAGCAACTGGTGCAGATATTCTCGCAATATAATGCGTCGTGGAGTGACTAGTCAAGGGCGTATGGATACAGGTATGTGATGTGTATGTAAGTACATAGATGTATATATATATATCTGTGTATATATATATAGATAGGGTTATAACTATATAGGTGTATATGTAGTTAGATATATATATAGATATGTAAATATATATATTTATAAAAAAGTAAATAAATATATATATATATATTTATAACTATATAGATATATGTATATATATAGTAATATATGTATATAGATATATTTGAATAAGTATCTATGTATATAGATGTATATAGATATATATATGTATATATGTATATATATATGTAGATATATATTTATGTATATAAGTGAGTGGATAAATAAATATATATGTGTGTAGAAGTGAATGTGAGAGAGTACATGTGAGTGTGTACAAGTGAGTGTGTGTGTGCGTGTACTGGCAGGTGACTGTGAGAGAGAGCAAGTGTGTTAAGTCATTTGACAGGAGCGTCCGTCGTCTGGTGGCCAGGGCACGCGCAGGCGCACAAGGGCTATGTGCGGGTGCTGGAGGGAGCGTGTGTACGACCTTCGCATGCAGGCTGGTGCAGGAATGTGAGAGAGAGGGCAACGTAGCGCACTGCGTAGCGTAGCACACAGCGCTGCGGGCGGGAGCGGGCGTGGGCGCAGATGCGGGCGACCGGCTGGAGCAGGTTGTGGGCGAAGAGTGAGAGCGCTGTGCCACCGACTAAGTGAGAAACAAGCCGGTGGATACAGTGTCGCATTGAGAGGTGTGAACAGTGGCTATAGTGCCGTGTGGGAGCGGGTCACCGGTAGCGCCTGTTCTGCGTGTGCGGGTGCACTGGGAAGCGCCTGCGTGCGCGGGGAGAGCTCGCGAAGGTCTGCTGCTGTGCGCGCAGTGGCTTGCGCTACTGCTGGAGCTTCCGACCTTGAAGCTCTGCAATGGCGGCGATTGTGTTCAGCGATGAAAATAGAGGGTGAAACCACCACACCCACCTACTCACGACAGAGCTGGGCAGTGGTGGAACTCACAGTGGTGGTCGTGGGACCATTGTGAGCTTTCTCCTGCCTGCAGTGTGTCTCTTCAATGAGAAGAGATACTGCGTATGGAGAGGGAGAGGGGAGGAGATTGTCCTAGAGAAAGGTGTCTGGGGGTGGTATGTGTTCCTGGCTCCCTTTACAAGGGAGAGGGCAAGATTTTTTTAAAGAAGAGGGAGCCTACCACAGCCATGCTACTGGGTAGAGGAATGGCGTGAAGAGGTGCATGCCCCATGCCCCGAGCAGCACGAGGGAGAAGAATTTCAAAGTCAAAATAAAAAATGAGAATGGTGAATTTGCAATGCAGCCCTTGATGAAGACGTTAATTAGATGGCCAATTATTTGGATTATCCTCCCCTCTCAATAAATGCGTGCATGTGTTTACTTACAAATGCAACTATAGTTACTTAAGATACAATGGTAGTGCTAGGAAATAACACAAGATGTCATAATTGCTGGTGTATTTTTGCTGTGCAATCATACCCCCATGCCTATCTTTTGCTAGTCCCTCGCAAAATATTTTGCATTGTATTTAGAAATGATCTTAAGCTGAAGATTTTCTGCACACCCCCATGCCTATCTTTTGCTAGTCCCTCGCAAAATATTTTGCATTGTATTTAGAAATGATCTTAAGCTGAAGATTTTCTTCTGAGGCGACATGGGTGTGTTTATTTGTTGGATATTGTGAGAACCAATTGCAGAGAAGACTACTAGTACTTTAAGTCTTATGTGACATAGACCATCTCTCGACTAACTTGGACTCTTGATATTTAAACCTTAAGTACGATTTCCAGGACTCAGAAGGTTTTTGCCATACTCGAGAGCTCAAGAGATTATGGTTTGTGCATAGTGAAGGATCAAGACTGACCAGATGAACTTTATGACTCAAGCCCAAGGTTTCACGAATCTTTAAGCGCAGGTTGGTCCCAGTTTCAGCTCGTATCTTCGGATTGACCCTTAAGAAGATGATGGAAAACTCAACTCCCATTTTATTACATTTGTGGCTCAAGGAATATATGGTAGAAATAGGGTATTTGTAACTTTCCCTAAAATACTTTTTAGGGAGAAGAATTTACAGACATTTGCGAGATGTACTGACTTATTTGCACAGATTTTTTTTTTTTTGAAGCAAGTGTCAGTATATCTCTTACAACTTTATTTGGAGGAGCACACTTTTTTTTTTTGGTGGAGAGTTCCTTTTTGGTGGAAAGAGTTTCTCCTAGACACAAGACTAAAGCTTGGGATAAAACATCTACCAGCGTGCACAGGTAAGGACTCCACCTTCCCTAATGAACACTAAGGTTGGATCTTATGTTCACCTGGTTTTTCTTGATATGTGTAGTGTGAACCAAGATTACTTAGGCTCTCGAGTAGAAGCAAACCAACGAACCCTGTACTGATGTCTCAGGTACAAGAATACGTCCTTAGTTAGGAGAGATTTCGATCTATCTTGTCAATACTCAAGTGAGTTAAGTCGAGCCTGAGCGAATCAAGCTTCTGTGGCCTGGAAAGTCTTCAAAACAGTGGTTGAATATCCACAAACACTTATTGTATTTTTGTTTCAGCCTTCAAATCATTACTAAACACCCTTTTTTTTTTTTTACTATGTACATATTTATAGATGGATGGAAGTTGCATGATACCATATAATACCCAGATCCTATAGATGCCTATCCACTCCCCCATGCCAAACGATGCTATGTCCTCATATGCATGTAGGGTAGGGTAAAAGAAGGTCCAAAGATCAGAGAATGGGAGATGAGGTGCAGGGTATATAACAGGGTGGTAGGGTGGGTGGATGGTTGGTGGTGAAGTGAAAAGGTGCGACTCTTAGAATCCGTCCTTAGTTTGGGTAGCCTAAAGGTCTACAGACTCTTAGAATCCATCCTAAGATTATAGACGATTTACTCTACTTATGTCCAGGCAATCCAACCAGTTAGAAGGAGGGACTGGGGAGAAGGTTCTTCCTTTGGCTTGCGCCTCTGGTTCCTAGTGTACCCCCCAAGCCACGGTCGTTTGACTCTACTCCCCTAGCTAGACATCAGATTGACTAGTATAAGTAGGTCAATCATGAACAATCTCAATCTGGATCCCGACGAGCGAACCAGTCCTTAGGGCCAACGTCTAATCAATTTTAGTTAGGCTTGGGACAATGGTGCTTCAGGAATGTGATGGGCCCTTTACATGGGTTGTGCCCTCAATGATCAGTTAAAATGTGTGTGTGTGCACAACCAGGGTTCTCAAACAAGGTTATTTGATGATGTGTCTTTTAGGGTTCAACCTTGTTTAGTAGCTTTTAGTGTTTAATTCTTAGGTTGGTTCAATCAAGGTTTAGCAGAACACTCTAAGTTTAGAAAGCACCGATGATGATATGTTCCTTTAAAAATCAAAAATAATGTGGAGTGCCTGGTTCAGCCCTAAGAATCAACCCTAAGTGGCAAGCTACTTGATGGATTAGTTTTAGATTGAGTGGTGCAGCCTAAACAGCTCAATCAATTGGCCTATTGCACCACTTAGTTTAGGCACACAAGAATTTTTAACCTATTCAGATTTCTACTCACTTATGTGTATTTAGTTGAAGTGTACCGGGTCCACAGGTCAGATCCCGGTTAAGTGGTAGAATCAAAGTGATTGTGCACCTTAAGATAAGAAGTTGTGGGTGTTAAGTGTGTAGTTTTCAAAAAAATCCCACAATCAGATAACACTTTTTTTTTATTTTTATTTTTTTATTTATGTGGATGGTGAGGTGAGTGGAAGTGGCAAACAAACAACCAAATCTATCCTAGGGTTCATAAAAAGCACCTAAGTTGATTTGGGTTTGAGTTATTCGGTTATGGAATGAAAACTAAGGTGGGGGTGGTGTGGGGGATACATACAAAACACTCTACCCGCACTTTACTCTGGTCTACCGCACTTGGATCTCCATGCTAGGGTACCTGCAAGACAGTAGATCAAAGACAAGTAGGGTTAATGCTATGTAAATGCAAAGAAACGCAATAAACAATAAAGTAAATTCCGTTGCCTCCCCGGCAACGGTGCCAAAATGGTCGTGCGTGCTTCCCGTGTTAGAAATTGAGGTTACAAGTAACCTGTCGTCGTAGTTCCAAAACACGTCGATCAAATAAAATTTATACCGAAACTCCAAGGGAGTCCCAGGTCGAACATATGGAGGCGACGTTTACTTTATTGAAAATCACGCTTCATTTCGTTTCTTTTTGGTATTTAAAGGTTTTGATATTTTTTTGTGTTTTTGAAATAAAAGACAAGCAAATGAAGCACAAGATAGAGATGAGGAATGAAAATGATTTATATATCAATCCAATGTTTATTACAATCTACTATGAAAGCATAAAAAAGAGGGGGAGGTGAGAGGAAATCTCCTGAATCGGCTGTTCGGTGAGACGACGGCGCCTGGCGAAAGCTCGGATGAAGGAGGTGAGGAGCGGGATGACGGAGGTGAGATGTTGGAGGACGTCGGGCTGAGGAAAGCTTCGACGTAGCTCCAGAATGGAGGTGAGAAGACGGAGTTGATCTGCTACCGGAATGGAGGTGAGAGGATGGCTCCAAGGTGACCTATGAAGGGAGATGGGAAGTTGGAGGTATATTTGGTGAGGCGGAGGTTTGCTGCACTAATAGGTACCTTGGGAGCTTGAGAACAAGCTCTAATGGAGCGTTGGTAGGCTTGCTAGAGCTTGGGAGTAGGTGGGAGTAGAGTAGGAAGAGATGGCTTGGAAGGGAGGGGGTGAAGGCCCTTTTATAGTGGTGGAGAAGAGGCTGAAAATGGATAATGGACCTCTAGCGACCTCCAGACCGTCGCTGGAAACGTTGCTGTATACAGCTCACCTCCACCCACGCCCATAGCTGGCTCTTTTGGGTTGCAATGAAACAGCGACGGCTGTAAGCGTCGCTGTAGGTCAGTCCAGCTGTCGCTGAAGGCTGGCGTCAACCGCCCCTTGCGTCCGCGCTGCTTGCCCCGCTCTTCACGCGCGCTGACCGCGCGCCTAGCTGTGTGCGCGTGTGCTGTGCGCTGGCGTGCGCGCTTGCAATGCGCTGGCCCGCTGTCGCTACCGCTACGCTTCGCTCCAAATGCTCGTCCAATTGCAAATTGGAGCGGCTGCGGGGAATCGAACCCACGCCTCTCTTTTGCAAGCCGCTGCGTCAACCAATGCGCCACGTCGCCCTTTGTGTCGCGAGGAGGAAATCAGTGCAGATGCTTCCCAGTCGTTGGATCTTCATCCAACGGCTAGGATTAACGGTGTAGATGATGAGGGAGAGTGGGCGGTGGTTGCTGGCTGGGTTTGGGCGGCCTGGATGGCGCCACGTGGTGCCATCTGGACTGTCCGTCTTCTTCTTGCAGAGGGTGCCACAGTGCTCAGATCGGGATGATTTTTGCGATTCCGGACTGCGATCGTCGCTCCGGATGCATCCGTATGGTCGGATTTTCCATCCGAAACCCGTATGGATGTCGCATTGCCCCCTTGGCCGTTGATCTTCCTTGGGCTTAATGTGATTCTACGGGACTCCGATCTGCACGATTTCAAAGGCAGTAATCTCCGATCGTCGTCCTGATCAGATCTGTATGGTCTGATTGTCCATCCAAGGCCCTGAGATAAATCATCTCTTCTCCTGACCATAAAAAGGACCTAATTAACCAAAAATATAAACAACTACTCTAAATGCAAAATGATGCGTGCTATGTGATATTTATATCTTGATATGTAGTGCTAAGCCTAGGAACTATCACAAATAAGCATTTTACGATGAATTTATACATGTTTATCATACCCCCATGCTTATCTTTTGCTAGTCCCTAGCAAAATTAAACTACATGCTATGTATAAAATCAAAATTAGGATTAGATCGCTTAGGCCTAAGTCGTTTACTAACAATAGAAAATTTCATCTAAGGTTCTGAACTACGAAGACTCAACAATACCCGGGTATCTGCCAGAATGCAGACCGCCCAAGTTCTCGCCCTATTTGAGAAGGGAAGAAATAAATATTTTTTTATTTTTCTTCTTTTCTAAATTTTTTTTTTTGTACTTTTGGAATTTGAGAGTTACGGGATAACTTTTTACGGCTACCTTACCCGCCCAAGACTCGAAAAGGATTCTAAGTACTAAGCATCATTGTGAAAAAGTGATAGACTCACAAAAAGGCCGTTAAAACGAACTTCGAGTTTCTACGACCCTAGGTGACCTTGCCTAAAGGTTTATCTTTACGATCGGTAGCTTTCTCCCCACTTCTTTTATTTATGGGGTCAACACAAGGACGAACCCAGTGTATATCTCCCCGGTTTATTCTACTTCCCCGCTTCTTCCCTAAGTGTTTTGGGAATTATTGTGCATTTATTTTTTTTGTGAGCTGGGTTCTGGACAACTGGCCGATGAGCTGTTACCACCAACAACTTGCCAGCCATACTCGTGCGGTGAAGTGTGGTATTTGTATTTATTTATTTTTTCTCCTTTTCTTTTTCTCCTCTTCTTTTTTTTTTTTTCTTTTCTTTTGAGTGTTTCTCTTTTTTTTTTCTAATAAGTAGGTGGCTTCCCTAATCTAAGATTTACCTAAAGGTAGTACAACGAAAATGGTCTTGTGGCTGGGCTCTGGACAACCGGTCGATGAGCTGTTACCACCGGCAACTTGCCAGCCATACCACCCAAGTCGATCCATTAGCTACCCAATTTCCGTTAAAACTGCCAGAAAGTGAGTCGGTGCAAAATAGTGTGTGTAGATGCTTTGGCTTAAAGTCCCCCCAAATCAAAGGGTGGGTTGATAAGTCGTATACTTATCATCCTAATTTATTTACCAACTTAAAATGAATTTTAATTGGCGAGCTAAGTCCACATTCGAGTTGACACCCGGGCTAATTAAACCCGAAAGCCTAAAGAGTCTGAGTGTTTAGGTCCTCTTGTATCATTTCCTAGAGTTAATAACTTCTAAATGCCTAAGTTCTCTTTCCTAATTTCTTTTTTTTTTTTTTAATTTTCATTTTTTTTTAATTTTATAAGAAACTAAAATAAATTCTACGGAGTTAACATAATGATTTCAGGAATTGATTATCCACCCCCCCATGCCTAAATGATGCAATGTCCTCATTGTAAAAATAAAGACATGAAAAGGGTAGAGTAAACAGAACATCACCTGAGTGTCGTGAAAATCTGGTCAGCTCCGCAGAGAGAAGGGTGTATACACACGTGCTAACTTTAATGCCTTGAGCTAGGCATAGCATACATACAAAGAAGAGATTGAGAATTCACAAGTGCGATTCATAATCAAAATCAAAATATTGATCCTGAAACCCGCCAGCAGAAGATGTCCACAGACGTGGACGAGATTATGGTGCAGACCCACGCCCCAGGGTAGAGTGGTTCTCAGGTTCTAGATGAAAATCACCTAGAACTGAAGGTTGTGTTTGTGGGGCCAGGCCTGCAGTTTAGTGGTGTGCAACCCAAGACCAAAGTGTCAAACAACGGGTAAAGATGGTTCAATAGGTGTTGTTGTCCACTTAACATCTAGCTCAGAAAAATAATCAGTTATTTCAAGCTTAGGTTGCACGTGAAAGATATCGTAACTGTCCTGGTAGAAAGTAGGTGGTTTTAAGTCAATAGGTACCCTTAGATCCAAAATCAAACTTCCTCAGAATTAGCCTCCCAAATCTTTATTTCAATAATTCTATCCTCCAACATCAAGGGCTTAGGCTTCGAGACCACTAGCATATTATTCACCCCATATGATTCGCCCAAGTCCAGAAATTGTGGCTGAATTAAGATTGACTTGGGCACAAAGATCTCAGAAGTCATCTCTTCAGGGTGCAGTTGAGGACTGGGGTCACTGATTGAATCATCAAGATTCGGATCCTCTAAGTTAACCCCAACTAAATCCAAATCTTCAATAATTGGGCTATCAACTGGTTTGTCAGATTCCTCAAGCCCATTTGTCTCACTAAAATCCTCTTCCTTAAGTTCAAGTGAGACTTTGCCAAAAGATTCTTCACCCTCAGAGTCAAAGAATTGATGATCCTCATTTATATATGTCTCAAAATCATGTCATTTCATGGTCCATGAAGACATATTTTTCCTCTCTCCCTGGCTCGGGGATCTCGGATGAATCAATCTATCATCCTCGAATGGTTACTCTAGCCCATCCTGGTCATCCCTAGTCTCAGAAAATGTATCTCCCTCGACAGCTGCCTGAGCGGGTTCAAACATTGGCTCTCCTGAAGGGGGTTCATCTTGAGCATCATCCCAAGATTTGACTAGTGCAACCACAAATTTCATCCTCAACCTCGACAATTTCCCAAGAAGGAACTCACCCAAGTCCCTATCCCTAACACTTTGGAGCAAATCCAATAGAGAACTATTAAGTTCATCAATCATTTTGATCATAGGCTCCAGTGCTTCAGTGCATGGTGTTGGCTGAGCTTCTAAATATTGTATAGTGTTCCTCAAATTAGCCAACACCCTATCCTGGATCTGGTTCACCTGAACCGATTGGTTCGGTTCAGGTTTGGGTGGGTTTAGATTAAATCTAGGGGAGTCAAGATGTCGAGGTTCTCGGGTTCCTCCCTGGTAGTAGGTCGTCATGGATTATTCAAAGAAGGGTATGACCTATTTTCAATGGAATACTGGGGTGGGTAGGTGTTATAATCATTATATCCTTCCTGATTGTAGATCTGGTTGGTTTGGTCATCAAAGGATGGAGATCCATAATCATTATAGCTCTGGGAAGGATAATAATCTTAGTCTTGTTGTCCAGGGTTAGGCCCTGGACACTGAGGTCCGGATTCATATCCCCAATCAAAGTCATCCTGGCTAGTGGATGGGTAATTATAAGTCAAGTCGGGATAGTAATAATCTTAGGGATAAGTGGTGGTAGGAGGATAGGATGTAAAATGTGTGTAGGATGTGGAAGGGTACATGGTGAAGTAAGGAGGGAAATCAGAAGTGAAAGGAGCCCTGCAATACAGAAATACAAGCCTATCCTTAGTTTGGGTAGCCTAAACGTCTACAGACTCTTAGAATCCGTCCTAATATTATAGACGATTTACTCTACTTAAGTCCAGGCAATCCAACCAGTTAGAAGGAGGGACTGGGGACAAGGTTCTTCCTTTGGCTTGCGCCTCTGGTTCCTAGTGTGCCCCCCAGCCGCGGTCGTTTGACTCTACTCCCCTAGCTAGACATCAGATTGACTAGTATAAGTAAGTTAATCATGAAAAATCTCAATCTGGATCCCGACGAGCGAACCAGACCTTAGGGCCAATGTCTAATCAATTTTAGTTAGGCTTGGGACAATGGTGCTTCAGGAATGTGATGGGCCCTTTAAATGTGTTGTGCCCTCAATGATCAGTTAAAATGTGTGTGTGTGCACAACCAGGGTTCTCAAACAAGGTTATCTGATGATGTGTCTTTTAGGGTTCAACCTTGTTTAGTAGCTTTTAGGGTTTAATTCTTAGGTTGGTTCAATCAAGGTTTAGTAGAACACCCCAAGTTTTGAAAGCACCTGTGATGATATGTTCCTTTAAAAGTCAAAAATAATGTGGAGTGCCTGGCTCAGCCCTAAGAATCAACCCTAAGTGGCAAGCTACTTGATGGATTAGTTTTAGATTGAGTGGTGAAGCCCAAACAGCTCAATCAATTGGCCTATTGCACCACTTAGTTTAGGCACACAAGAACTTTTAACCTATTCAGATTTCTACTCATTTATGTGTATTTAGTTGAAGTGTACCGGGTCCACAGGTCAGATCCTGGTTAAGTGGTAGAATCAAAGTGATTGTGCGCCTTAGGATAAGAAGTTGTGGGTGTTAAGTGTGTAGTTTTCAAAAAAATCCCACAATCAGATAACACATTTTTTTTTTTTATTTATGTGGATGGCAAGGTGAGTGGAAGTGGCAAACAAACAACTAAATCTATCCTAGGGTTCACAAAAGCACCTAAGTTGATTTGGGTTTGAGTTATTCGGTTATGGAATGAAAACTAAGGTGGGGGTGGTGTGGGGGATACATACAAAACACTCTACCCGCACTTTACTCCGGTCTACCGCACTTGGATCTCCATGCTAGGGTACCTGCAAGACAGTAGATCAAAGACAAGTAGGGTTAGTGCTATGTAAATGCAAAGAAACGCAATAAACAATAAAGTAAATTCCATTGTCTCCCCGGCAACGGCGCCAAAATGGTCGTGCGTGCTTCCCGTGTTAGAAATCGAGGTTACAAGTAACCTGTCGTCGTAGTTGCAAAACACGTCGATCAAATAAAATTTATACCGAAACTCCAAGGGAGTCCCAGGTCGAACATAGGGAGGCGACGTTTACTTTATTGAAAATCACGCTTCATTTCGTTTCTTTTTGGTATTTAAAGGTTTTGATTTTTTTTGTGTTTTTAAAATAAAAGACAAGCAAATGAAGCACAAGATAGAGATGAGGAACAAAAATGATTTGTATATGAATCCAATCTTTATTACAATCTACTATGAAAGCATAAAAAAGTGAGGGAGGTGAGAGGAAATCTCCCGAATCGGCTGTTCGGCGAGACGACAGTGCCTGGTGAAAGCTCGAATGAAGGAGGTGAGGAGCGGGACGACGGAGGTGAGATGTTGGAGGACGTCGGGTTGAGGAAAGCTTCGGCGTAGCTCTGGAATGGAGGTGAGAAGACAGAGTTGATCTGCTACCTGAATGGAGGTGAGAGGACGGGACCAACGTGACCTATGAAGGGCGATGGGAAGTTGGAGGAATATTTGGTGGGGCAGAGGTTTGCTGCACTGATAAGTACCTCGGGAGCTTGAGAACAAGCTCTAATGGAGCGTTGGTAGGCTTGCAAGAGCTTGGGAGTAGGTGGGAGTAAAGTAGGTAGAGATGGCTTAGAAGGGAGGGGGTGAAGGCCCTTTTATAGTGGTGGAGAAGAGGCTGAAAATGGATAATGGACCTCTAGCGACCTCCAGACCGTCGCTGGAAACGTTGCTGTATACAGCTCACCTCCACCCACACCCACAGCTGGCTCTGCTGGCTTGCAATGAAACAGCGACGGCTATAAGTGTCGCTGTAGGTCAGTCCAGCTGTTGCTGAAAGCTGGCGTCAACTGCCCCTTGCGCCCGCGCCGCCTACCCTGCTCTTCACTCGCACTGACCGCGCGCCCAGCTGTGTGCACGTGTGCTGTGCGCTGGTGTGCGCGCTTGCAATGCACTGGCCCGCACATACGCACGCGCGCTGCCGCTGCCGCTACCGCTACCGCTACCTCTACCGCTGTGCTTCGCTCCAAATGCCCGTCCAATTGCAAATTGGAGCGGCTACGGGGAATCGAACCCACGCCTCTCCTTTGCAAGCCGCTGCGTCAACCAATGTGCCACGTCGCCCTTTGTGTCACGAGGAGGAAATCGGTGCAGAGGCTTCCCAGCCATTGGATCTTGATCCAAAGGCTAGGATTAATGGTGTAGATGATGAGGGAGAGTGGGCAGTGGTTGCTGGCCGGGTTTGGGCGGCCTGGATGGTGCCACGTGGCGCCATCTGGACCGTCCATCTTCTTCTTGCAGAGGGTGCCACATTGCTCAGATCGGGATGATTTTTGTGATGCCGGACTGCGATCGTCGCTCCGGATCCATCCGTGCGGTAGGATTTTCCATCCGAAACCTGTATGGATGTCACGTTGCCCCCCTGGCCGTTGATCTTCCTTGGGCTTAATGTGATTCTACGGGACTCCGATCTACATGATTTCAAAGGCGTTAATCTCCGATTGTCATCCGGATCAGATTTGTATGGTCTAATTGTCCATCCAAGGCCCTGAGATAAATCCTCTCTTCTCCTGACCATAAAAAGGACCTAATTAACCAAAAATATAAAAAACTACTCTAAATGCAAAATGATGCATGCTATGCGATATTTATATCATGATATGCAGTGCTAAGCCTAGGAACTATCACAAATAAGCATTTTATACATGTTTATACATGTTTATCAGTATTTGAGAAGGGATTGTTCTGGATGGCATGGAGATCCTCACAGGTCTACGGATCCCCAGAATAATTAGGGTACGAGGGTTCTGAGTTCCCCCAACTGTGGTAGGTTGGCCCGGAGTTTCCTCCGAAGCGATAATCAGATGGGGTGGATACGTATCCGTCCTTGGAGAGTGGTAAATATTGTGTGTAGCTTCCCTACCTGAGGGCGGTGGTGTATATGTGCTTTATGATGCAGAGGTGGTCTTATGTAGATGTTGAGTGATGTCGTCCACCTTCTTCTCAATGATAGAGACCTTATCCAATTGACTGGCTACCAACTCCAAGTCAACATATGTGGAAAGGCCTCAAGATTCATGTACCCCTCGATTGTTTGTCAATGCTCGGGTGGACGTCCGGTCATACGCACCTAGTGATTCGTTGTTCAGGGAGTTCTTACACATGTTCTCGAGAATCCCCCAAATCTCATCTTCATGATTACCCATGATGCTACCACCACAGGTTGCATTGATAAATAACTTGATATCATCACAAAGCTCGTGGTAAAAGGATTAGACTTGTTCCCACTTTAGGACTCTGTGATGGGGGCATTTGCACAGGAGATCCAAAAAATGATCCCATGCCTCATGTAGAGATTCTCCCACTCCTTGGGAGAAGTGCTTGATTTGGTGCTGCATAGCATTTGTGTGACCAATGGGATAGAATTTTTATAGGAATGCAGTTTGAAGTTATTCCCATGTGTTGATCGCATGTGGATAAGTTTGAAACCAGTAGGTAGCTTTGTCGGCTAGAGAGAAGGAGAAGATTTTTAAGAGCAAGCTGTCTCAGTTCTACATGTCTGCCACAAGGGTGTGGGCCAGATGATTTAGATTCTTGATGTGTTGGAAAGGATCCTAGGAGTTCAAGCCATGAAATTTTGGAGTCATGTGAAGCATAATAGGCTTGAGCTCCACCTTGGGTCCTCCCGCGGGGATATTGATTCATGGTTCAATCTCCACTACCGAGAGATTGTAGTGATCTCGCATTTGAGGATCCAATGGTGGGTTGATGAAGGCATTGATCCGATCTCTGAAATCATTAAATTATTGTGGTTGAAAGTTAGGTTGCTCTGGTTGATCCATGATTGTGATTGGAGGTTCGAGCTTAGAATCAGAGGAAGTGCCAATATGATCAGGTTGTTGCATAAACATGGAGGTCAAGCCCTTGCCTTGACAAGAGTGAATAACTAATGGAGGTTTCAAGGTTGGTCTTGAGGACCTCCTCCCAAACATACACTGATGGAGAAGATGAGAGATAGAATGTCAGACGGACCCAATCGAGGCACCCAAAGATTTTTGGATGACTAAAGAGGTTCAGGGCAGATGATACCCCTGGATCAGAAAGTCGTCCACCTACTAATTACCTAGGCAGCCAGGAAGGGAGAATCCCTCAAATACCCCTACATGGTAGAGCGTCTCCACGAGTTATAGGATTTTCCCTACCCGACCTTCCTTGTCACTGAGGGTCCAGGTAGACTACAGTGGTGACTTGATCTCTTAAGTCTACAAATTTTAAGTTAAGAGCAAGGTGCTTATGATTTCACTTGACCTTTAAGGTGGGACAACTTCACCTGTTTGTCCTTTGAGCTTATTAGGTTCCAACTTTTTAAGTTTCAAGTGGATTTAGGGCCTGATTTTAGGGTTTACTTAATTAGGTAGATTCCATCAAGGCTTAGGCACACACTATTTGGAATGGTTGATTCTTTTTAAGCAAGTGTGTCTCTAAAACCTTAAGATGGAAACTCTAGTTGGCTCTAATTGATCCAATTAATTGATTCCAAATGTGGTACCTAGTGCTCAAGTAAGAAGGTGATAGCCCTGATACCTTAAACCTTCAGTAGGTGCAAGAATTACGGTTAGGGCTTATCTACTCAGAGTCAAATTAAATCAGATCAGGCAACTTGTGATGATTAATCTAAGAATGGAATGCAAGTTAACCATAATTGATTTTTTTTTCTTCTTTTATCTTTTTTGAATTAGGGGCTTAATGAGGATGGAAAATGAGATTACTTGCCCCTGGAGTGGCTATTGTGCGGTTGATCTTACTTCTTGGCTAAATTTCTGCATAGATCATAGCAAAACAGATAGAGCAAGTTAATGTCAAATCAGATATTGCAATCAAGAGATCAAATTGCACATTGCTCCCCGGCAATGGCACCAAAATGTTCAACGCACTGAATCAGGGTTTTAAAATCACATCGTTGTAATATAACCAGAAATAGCGCATCAACAAATACAATTTATAGCTCGAAATAAATCCGAGGTTGAATGCAGGGAGCAAGTATTGCAATAAATCTCAAAATTGCAATTCTATCACAAGATATCAATATATGATGAAATTTTTAAACTCAAATAGTATGTATATAAGAACCCATGTGGATAAAGCAAAAATATTAGGGTAAAGTGGTGATTTGAATCACCAATTACCCTAATTACAATAATATCAAATATCTCAACGGTATCAATCAACTTAAATCCACGTAGGATAAGTGCACAGTGTACTTCCTTTAGAGATCAGACGATGGAATGCTCAGCCAGATGGCTTAACCATCCAACTGCTATAGTGTTAAGAGGGCACCCTTCCCCTTCCTTTCCTTTCTCTTTTCTTCTTCTGCCACCTTACACTCAAGGGAAGACACAACACAGAGCTCAACACCAACACCAGTAGAAGTAATGTCCTCGCTCAGAAATTGCTAAGTGTTGAGAGCAGGCAAGCAGAAAAAAACCCCCTTCCCCTCTCTCTTCTTTCGTCTTCCTTTCCCCTTCTTTCTCTTCTCTAATTGTACCCAAGTATACAGGTAAATGGTTCAGAGCCCAGACCAACGTGGCATGGCTGCGAGTGAGGGTGTGCGTGGGCACGTGCAAGGAGACCTTGATGTTGACACATCCATTTAGGTTAAAATGCCTATTTGTGTATCTTCCTAGGCTTAGATTTGCATTCCATATTATAAAAATTGCGTAGCATGCATCATACTGCATTTAGAGTAGTTATGTATATTTTAGGTTAATTGCATCCTTTTTGTGGTTGGGAGAGAAGGATATTTATTTTGGAGCCTCGGATTGACGATCTGACCATATGGATCTGATCAGGACGATGATCAGAGTCCAATGCCTCCAAAATCGCCATGATCGGAGTCCTGTAGCACCATATGCAGTCTGAGGAAGATCAATGGCCAAGGGACTAGGTGACATAATTCAGAGCTTCTAACGACAAATCTGACCATTGGAATGGATTCAGGTTTATGATCACAACCCAAAGATGTGAGAATCAACTCAATCTGACCTCTGCAGTAGCCCCTACAATGGAATGAAGATGGACGACCCAGATCGCACCATGTGGCGCAACCCAAGCCGCCCATGCGCACGCTTGTGCACAGTAGTGCAGGCGTACGCACGTGCACGGAGGTGATCGCACGGGTTTTGCGTGTTTGAAATTGGGTTTACGAGTAGCTCGTCGTCGTAGTTGGAAACTCATGATCAAATATAATTTATACTGAAATCCGAGGGAGTCTCAGGTCGAACATAGGGAGGCGATGCTTACTTTTTATGAAAATTATGCTTAGATTTGTTTCTTTCTGGAGTTTTAGGGTTTTGTTTTTTTTTTATTTTTGAAATAAAATGACAAGAAAGGACAAGAGAGAGATGGAATCAAATATGATATATTGCATGAATGACTATTACAATAATCTATGAAAGCATAAAAAACAAGGGGAGGTGAGAAGAAATCTCCTGAAGCAGCTGTTCGGAGAGACGACAGTGGCTAGCGGAAGCTCGAAAGAAGGAGTTGGGAGGCAGGACGATGGAGGTGAGAAGCAGGAGGATGTTATCTAGAGGAAAGCTTCAGCGCAACTCCAGAATGGAGGTGAGAAGGCAGAGATGATCTGCTATCGAAATGGAGGTGGGAGGACATCTTGATAACGATGGCTTCGAGAGATAACCGGGTTTTATTGTTATCTCGTTGTAATATAGCCGGTTATTGCCATCATTTCAAATATATAATTTTTTACTCGGAAAATAAAAGAGTTCCCGAGGTCGAACTCAGGGAGCAAACTGTATTCTAGAGATATACATGTTTCTTTTACAAAAATAAACAAAGAGAGAGAAAGAATGTGGTGTCTTTTTTTCTCTTTGTTTCTCCTCGTCTCAGATCTGCCTCTTCTTCGTTCTGCAGAGGTGATGCTCTTCTTTCTTTCTTCAGATCTCCTTCTTTCTTCTTTGTTCTACAGAGGTGATCTTCTTTCTTCTTAGTTCTACAGAGGTGATCTTCTTCTTCTTCGTTCTGCAGAGGTGATGCTCTTCTTTCTTTCTTCAGATCTCCATCTTTCTTCTTTGTTCTGCAGAGGTGATCTTCTTTCTTTCTGCAGATCTCCTTCTTCCGTCTTTTCTTTTTCCAGTCAGGGACGTCGCCCCTCCTTCTTTCTTCTTTTCCCTTCAGGCCGTCGTCTGATTTCCAAATCAGACGACTTAAACTGCCTGTTGCTACAGTGTCTTCCTCAGCTTCCTTCTTCTTCACCTGTTCCTGCACACTTCAGAGCTTACGTCAGAGGACAAAACCTACTCTACCCTCTCCCCCGCGTCTCTCTCTCTCTGAAACCACTCTTGGGAAAGCTCTCCCAGAGCTGCCGGGTAATTGGGTACGGGTCGTGCCCGGGTCCAGGCCCACCGGCGTGCGTGGTGGGCGAGGAGTGCAGGTCAGTCTAAGTCGGGTCGGGTCGGGTCAAGTCTGCGGGGCATGAGCGCGGATGAGACCGGGTAACCGGGCGGGTGAAGGGGACCTCACCCCGTGTGCTGAGGCAGTAAGCCTCCAGCACTTTTGCGTCTTATATCGCTGCGCCTCTTCGGACTTTTCCGAGGTGGGACTAAATGTCCCACCTCAATTGCGCGCCCGCAGCGGGGAAAGCAGCGGGAGATCGCGGCGTCACGCGAAGCCTTCTGCCATAGCTGCGAGCCTGGTGTTTTGTCGAAACGCCTCGCAAGGCCTGGGAGTCGAATCTGGGCGTGGCGCTGAGCGTGGCGTGCCTGTAGCTGCAGGCGGAAGCAGCTCCTTCTGCACGGCAATGGCGGCGGAGGTCGGGTGGCCTGTTCACAGAAAAACGGCCTCTCGGCCTAATCAGAAAGTGCCGGGAGCTTCGCCAGGGTGCGGCGAAGCTCGTGTGGGTGGTGGCGAGGCGCGGGGCAGCGTGCAAGGGCTGGCCTAGGTCGGACTGTGGGTCGGAGGATGGGTTTGTTGGGGGAAGCGTTACCGAGGTGTGGAGTGGCAGTGAAGGGGTGGGGGGTGCTCAGTGTGATGAGGCGGAGGTTCGGTGAGGGTCGGCGAGGTGTGTGAGGCTGTGGAGCGATGGGAGCATCTCGCCGGAGGATGGCCGGAGACGAAGGGGGTGACGATGGTCAGGGTCGGTCGAGGGCTTAATTGAACAAATTGAAAGCTGGGAAAGAAAGAGGAGAAGAAGGGGAGTAGTTCTAGCTTACTTGCAGGGACGAAGAGGGAGGAACAGGGCGACAGTCGTATCGACTGTCGCCGGAGAAGACGATGCTCAGGGAAAGGGGCGGCGGCGAGCAGAGAGCCAGAGAGGCGCCCGCTGGGTGCGGCGTGGCGCGGGAAGAGCAGGGGAGGAAGCCTCTGCTGCTGGTATTGCGGCAGAGCGAAGAGGAGAAGGAGGAGGAACCGCCGGAGCTGGTGAGCGTCTGCCGGAGAGAGAAGAGAGGAAAGTTGGGGGTTTTCTCCGTCAGACCCGAGCTACCCCTGTCGGTGGAGCAACGGGGGGTATTTATAGGGATCAAACAGGGAGGAAGGCGGAGGGAGACGACGTGTCTCCCTCGCCGGAGGATGGCCGGAGACAAGAACCCATACCGTCCGTGCGTTCGCACGGCCGGTATGGTGGGTTACAACGACCAGGGGGGTGTCCCTGCGACGGCTGACGACGCAGGGCACCCTCGGTTTACTTGCCAGGTCCCCCACCTCACCCTGCGCGGCGCCATGCTCCGCGCAAGGTCGCCGGAGCATGGTGCTGGCAGGTTTTGCAGGGGGGACCTGATCGCAAAGAACGAAGGAGAGTTAGGGGCCAAAATGCGAGGGTTCAAAAGTTGAGGGCCAAAGAGTAAATATATGAGGACCAAAGTGTAAAGTCGGTCAAGGAGGTTTCTTCTGTGGATCAAGTTTTTATACATGATTAATTAGGACCTAAGGAATCTGATGGTGAATTTCATTTCTATATTAAACCTTATTTGACCGGTCAATTTACGCAAAAACCCAAATTAAGTTATTAATTGGGCATGGTTCTTAATGTAGGTCAAAATGGGTTCTGAAGGCCAAATTGAAGGTTCTAAACCCTAGAGATTATTTTTCTATGAATTTTAGAGGGTTTATTCTATTTTTACTTTGCCTCGAACCTTGTGAATTGAAGTGGGTTATTTTAGGGTTACAGATTATAATTTAGTTTCTTGGAAGTGCTGTAGCCCTTGCTGGATCATCTCATCCCACTTTTATTCTTATTAAGCTGCTTTGACCTATGTTTGGGCCCTGAATTACCCTATATGCAGATTATACTGGTAAAATTGCATTTTTACCCCTTATGACTTGTTTTCTCCTTAAACTCAGAATTCTCTGAGTTAAGCCTTTCCTTGAGTTATGTAGGAGCTTTTATCCTTTGTATTGGGTCAAAATGAGCTAGTTATGGCTCATGATGAGGTTCTCATCACATCTCTAAGGCGACCTATCAATGGGGATGGGAAGCTGGAGGAGTATTTGGTGGGGTAGAGTTCCATTACTAATAAGAGCCTTAGGAGCTTGAGAGCAAGCTCTAACAGAGCGTTGGTAGTCTTGCTAGAGCTTGGAAGTAGGTGGGAGTAGAGTAGGTAGAGATGGTTTGGCAAGGGGGGTGTGTAGGCCTTTATATAGTGGATGGGAAGAAGAGAATCCTCCACACAGACATTCAGCGACAGCCACAAGCATCACTAAAGGCCACTCCAGCTTTTGCTGAAGATCCGCACTTGTTCATTGCCTTGGCTGGCACATGCACTGTGCAGGCCATTTAGTGACAGCTACAAGTGTCACTAAAGGATCGCATATGTGTTGTTGAAGATCCGCCCTTACACATGGCATGCACGCACGCGGTAGTTGGCATAAGGTTGAAAGGGTGAGGGCCATTGGATGCACGTCGAAGGCTGAAGATCTTGCATCTAATCGTTGTGCGCTTGCTTCATTCAAAACGTGCAGTCTTTATGCCTGCAGGAAACCGTTGGATCCCTCAGATCAGATCGCCAGCACGCCTCATCAAGGCCACCTGATCAAGATCGTGCTGTCTTGATCCAAATTGGATACGTGCCTCTGAAATAAGGAAGCATGCGGAGACTCGAGCGGTGGTCGCCGGTTTGCGCCCCAAGTCTCCAACCAATCGCCAAGTCATCGAATGTGTCAAGTAGATGTCTTCTAGCATGTGGTGGAGGAAGCTTCTCAGCCATTGGATCAAGATCCAACGGCCGGGATCTGATCTTGCGGCGGGCTTGAGGAAGCCTTGGCTCAAATGGGGCAGCTTGGATGGTGCCTTGTGGCGCCATCTGGGTCATCCGTCTTCTTCTTCTTGCGGAGGGTGCTATAGTGTTTTGATTAGGGTGATTCTCGCATTGACGGACTGCGATCGTCTCTCTGAATCCATCCGTATGGTTGGATTCTTCATTCGAAGCCCGTTAAGATGTTGCACTGGCTCCTGGCCATGTAAAATGACAGAATTAATGTACATAATATGCAACTATTCTAAATGCAATGTAATGGATGTTTGTGCAATATTTATATCATGATATGCAATTCTAGGCCTAGGAACTATCATAAATAAGCATTTTATGATGAATTTATATGTGTTTATCATACCCCCATACTTACTTTTTGCT
Organism: Thalassia testudinum; assembly: GCA_037157565.1. NCBI lineage: Eukaryota > Viridiplantae > Streptophyta > Magnoliopsida > Alismatales > Hydrocharitaceae > Thalassia > Thalassia testudinum. Next base: position 31,747,747 of record JAZHRO010000019.1, on the reverse strand, counting down.
AGTCGCTAGCAAAATTAACCTAAATACTATGTATAAAAGTAGAGTCAGGATTCGATTATTTAGTCAAAATTCATCTATTGCTTTAGAAAATCTCAATGCCAAGACCTAATTACAAAAACTCAACAGTGCCAGGTGCCTACCAAAATGCAGACTGTCTAAGCCCTCGCCTTATTTGAAAAGGGAAGACACTATTTTTTTTGTTTTTTTCTTCTTTTCTTATTCTTTTTTGGACTTTTCAGAGTTTGAGAGTGCCGGGATAACTTTTTACAGCTACCCAACCCGCCCAAGACTCGAAAAGACTCTAAGTGCTAAGCATCTAGTGAAAAGAGTGAAAGACTCACTAGGAGACCGTTAAAATGGAGTTCGAGTTGGGATCACTTTTAATTTGAGTGGTACGGCGATGGAAAACCTTAGGGCGACTGGAGAGAGTCGCCGGCGATGGAGGATGGATGACCTGGAGATCGAGATCCTGGAGGAGAAAGGAGAGAAGTGTCCCGGTGGCTAAAGAAGCTAGTGCTGCAAAAAGAAGACGAGCTAACAATGGGCAGCCTTGGAGCAATAGGGAAGTTGTGTGCTTTCGCTGTCGGTGCCATGGACATATGGCATTGGTGTGCTGCTGCCCTCTGGTCTGTCTGGCCTGCTGGTGATATGGCCACAAATGGGACACCTACACGGCCAACAGCAGATAACCAAGGGGAAGGATGTGCATGGGCAATAGGGCAAAGAGAGTTGAGATGCAACTGCCTCTTCCTTTTCCTCCTCCTACTTATGGGGGACACACTTTGCATGTGGAAATACCTATAAGTGAGGACATCAAGGTGGCAGAGATGGTGCTATGAGGGTCCTTGATTGGAGAAGTGATGATGGGCAATCTGTCCTTGGAGAAGGCTCATTAGTTGGTAAGATCTCTAACTCTGTCAACAAATGCTTAGAAGATTGCGATCCTATCCCCTACGCGTTTTGTGCTTTTCGATTTGGGGATGATGGATGTTGAGCGTTTGCTATTCCGCTCATGTGATTTGGGCTAGTTGATGGTGATTTGGAGGCTGGTTTCTACTTTTGATGGCTCACTGTCTGAGCGACCACCCTAGAGAATTGCCTCAAGGTCAGGCAAACTTGGAATCAAGGATCTGCCGTTGCATTTAAGATCAAAAGAGGTGGTGGCAGCTATGATAGCAGGGTTTGCTACATTGGCAGAAGATGCTGAGGTTAGTCTGATTGAAGGAGATGGCAATGTGTTGAATGTCTGGGTGGATGTCTTCAGGGTAGGGTCTGTTCCAGAGAAGCTGATCCTCCGATGTGGGGGGAGTTCCTGGTTGCTGGTATTGAACTTTTCTGTGGTTAGCATGGATGGGGGCTCACATCATAGCAACCTTCGGTATGTAGAGGTGCTACAAGCGGAGGCAGGAACACTGCAGCCTAATCGTGGAACACCTGAGGAGGCGCCCAAGCCTAAAAAGCATAAGGACATGGAGGAAGTGATGGATGCGGTGTTGGTAGAGGATGATTTGGCAAAGAAATTGTATGCTGGGATGGATGTAGCTGTGAGAGAAGGCGGTATGGCAGAGGAAGACAAGGAAGGGATGGATGTGGGATTGATATATGATGATATGGCAGATAACATGAAGGTAGGGGAATCAAGTGCAAATACTCCTGATAATTGTGCACTACAAGAGATTTCTATAAACACCTTGAGTTTACAAAATAACCCGCCTGCAGCTGAGGGCTTGAAGCTGGACTCAGGGGCTGCCTCCAAGACCTATTTGGGGAGACCCCCCTATAAACTCAACAAACAAAATAAAATGCTGTGCAAAAAATTGATGAGTATGCCATTGCAGCTATGATGAAGGTCAGTAGAATCTTTGCTGTAAAGAAGGGGAGTACCCAAGATGCTAAATGAGGATTCTTTCGTGGAATGTGTGTGGGTTGCATGATAGAAGTCGAAGGGCTTCTCTTCTGAGATACATGAGAGAATGGGAAATTGATTGTGCCATTATCCAAGAAACTCATATAGGAAATGAAGATGATAGGACGTAGGCTGATATGAAAGCTGGGGATGCAAATGATTATGTGATGGTTAATTCAACTGGCAGGTCTGGGGGAGTAGTTATATGGTGGAAGAAGAATGTGCTACAGCTAGCTGAGGTCTCTTTGGCTAGACACTTGCTGACCTGCAAGTTTGAACGAACCCAGGGGGTGTGAACTCTATATTACAGGCGTCTATGGCCCTTGTGACCCTGCAGAAGGCATCAATTGTGGGAGGATTGGAATGTGGCTACTGACTGATGAGGCGCTCATCATGATCTCTAATTACCCCTAATTAACTAGTCTTCCTAGTTAATTAACTAAGATTATGAACATATAAGGGTTAATTATAGAATAAGGGATATTTAGTAAAGGACCTTAAAATAAGTTTAAAATGACATTTTATCATTCAATTAACATTATTCATAATTTATTTAATAATTGGACTCGAAATCCTATTAATCATTCCCTTAATTAATAAGTTAAGTAACTTAAATATAATGTAAACCTAAGTATATAATAACTTAAGTAATTTTACTTAATCTAATAAATTAATCTAAAATGGTTAAAAATGTAAATTCAAGGTGAAAACATAATATTTACCTTATTTACTAACATATATAAAATGTTGAAAATGATCTAAGTTAAACTAAACCTTCAAAACCTAGGTTTACATTTTGGTCCTTAAAATTCATTACAATCAGGTCCTTATTTCCCACAAAGGTCCTTAATATTTATTACGTGTAAGTCCCTTTTCCTCCTTCAACTGAATGAATGGTTGGCGGTAGAGAGTCACGCCACCGCACGATCACCTCCCTGCCAACATCATTCTTCTTTGTCCAAGCTCTTGCAGGTTGCGCTTACCACCTCCACTTCATCACCAGTCTGGATTAACCGGAAATCCTATTTTTCAGTGGGAGATAACCTCACCGTCGTCGGAGACGATGACGGAGGTTAAGCTCCTCAAGCTCCTTCGGCCAGACCCCACCATTCTCTTCGCCGCCAACTGCTATAAATACCCCCTCACCCCTCAAATTTAACTCAAGTTGGCTCCCTTCCCTCTTCTAACACTGCAGCCGACCCAATAGGCTATTAATCCAAAACTTCGGCGACTTTCCATTTCATTTTCCGACTTCCTCTATTCATTCTGATCAGTCGAGGAGATCCACCATGGTCTTCTGCGTCTCTGACACAGGCGTCGACCAAAGGAATCCTCCGCTCCACCTCAAATCCGCCTGCCGGAGATCTTTCTTCCACCCTCTGATTTCGTCGTCCGCTATGAACCTTCGGTGGAACCCTATTGACCCCTTCGTCCAGGTAACAGTAGAATAGGAGTAGGAGTAGGAGTAGGTTAGCTTAGTTAGTTAGATAGTTAGATAGATTAGAGTTAATGTCAGATTTTAGTTTCATCTTCTCTGACTCTGGCAAGCTCCTTGAGCTCTCCAGAGACTTAATTTCATCTTTTGAAATTGCTGTCCACCTTCCTTTAACTTCCATGATCATTTCTAAATCACTTAATCGCTTAATTGATCACCTAATCGCCTAATTCACATTTCACCTCCACCGACTACTATCAATGTCCATGGTGACACTAATCGAGCTAATTCCACCTTCACTGGGTTCTTCCATCATCTATTCACCACTTATGAACCCTAATCGACACTGTAATACCTATTATTATCACATATTAATTAAATGCCCAAATCTAATTTAGCTTTTGAGCTCGCTGTCAATGGTGGCTCAAGAGCAGTTCATGCTATTAATTAACTATATAATTATGACTGCTAACACTTGTTGACTTGTTTTAACCTCTCAATCAAGTGGTTAAACAAGTCCTGAGCTTATTTCAAATCAAATTTTTCAAGAAATGAATTCATTGTCAAATCTTAATTCTAATGGACAAATGAAGAATTAAATGTGATTCTGAGGTTCTTTGCAACCTCTGGATCCTTTCTAAATCAAAAATGGCAAGTTTTAACAATCTGTACATAGTTTACAAATTTTCTGGACTCATCGGAGCTCTGGCGAGCCAAAACTGTGTTTCAGCCTCTAGAATTTGTTGAGAAGCTCCAGAATGGTACAATGTGGATCACTGATTTTTTAAGGATGTTTATTTGAGGATTTAACCACTGGAGCTATAGATATGAACTTCATCTTCTCCAACTCCGATAGAGTTGGCAAAGTATGATAAAGAGATATAAGAAGCATTTAAGGATCCTAGAAGCTTTAGTGCAATGCACTGAAGCTGTTTAAACCCTTAGATCATGGAAACAACCTTTGAATCTCTCTGACGAACACACACCTTTTCAAGCTCAAGCGATGAGCCTGTAACCCTAGAAATCTTGGGCAGAGCATCAATTTGAGGATCTGAATGAGTTCCTGGTGTTGAGGAGACTCTATTCGAGGCTTTAATTTCTTGGGAGAAGGCTTTGAACAGAAAGTCGACTTTTGTGCCCTCACAGTCAACATGAGTTTGATATTTTGAATCTGAGCTCAATCTGAGGAATTGAGAGGCTTAAACAGATTTTGAGATTCTGTTGGATTGTTTTAGAAAGATTTGACTAAGCTCAAACATGTATTTTGATAGGATTTTAGTTCCTTTCAGTTTGGGTTACTTTTGAACCCAAACTAACAGGAGAAGCATTTTGATGAAATATAAACTTGAATCCTGCCCAGATGAGTTAATTACAACCCTTAGAATTAGTTTAAATCAATTAGAAACACTCTTTTATGTCTGTTGCACATATCAAAGTCTGAAATTCGAACTCTGAAGCTTTCAGAGAAGCTTCAACCTTCTATACACTGTCTGAAGGTCTTGAGAGCTTAGAACTTACTCTAACAGATGCAAAATAACTTGTATAGCTTGTATAGACCTTTAATTAAGAAAGAAAAGTCCATCTGAGGACTCTGTAGACATAATTACCATTTCCAGGCTATAATAACCCGTAGGAACCCCTTATTTCACTCTTCAAATTGAAGATGAAAACATCCTCTATTCCTTAAATTGACCCTGCAATTGTGTAGATCAACCTTAGAGCTTTCTAACAAACTTTAAATCACTCAATTTGGAGCTCTGGGTAGGAAGTTATGATCATTTGAAGTTGGGTCTGGAAGGGGTTAGATAGTCCCACATCGTCATATTCTGAGCGCACGCATGGGGATAAAAAGATTTTTTTACATGGGCTTACCAGTCGTCAGTGCTCAGTGCACCGGCTACCGATCTGATCATTCTGAACATTCTGAGCATGTGCATGTGTGTGTGTGGGCTTGTGTGCCTATGAGTGTGCAGCCTTATGGGGTGTGAGCAAATGTGCCCGGGCAGGGCGAGAGGCCTGGGAGGTTGGGTTGAGCCGAATTGGCTCGAGACTATGAACTGATTTGAAATGAACCGAAAACGAACCTAACTGAGATTAGGCGAGGATCGAGTAGGGTCTGGTCCCACCGTGGTCTCAGGGTGCTGTGTATCCTCGAAAGGTCCTCGCCAGAAATAAAATAGTTTTTGGTTAAAAAGTAAAAAAAACCCGGTTTAGCTGAAGGACTTAAGGAAAAGAAGCTGATGGTTGTTAAACTAAGTGTTCAAGGCTAAGGAAAGGAGGAGAATAGGTGCTAAGGAGTGTTAAAGAACAGGTACTAAGGGAAGAACAGAAGAAGAAAGGAGAACATGCACTACTAAGGAACAAAAGGAGAAGACTAAGGGAAGAAGAGAAGAAGGAAGGAACAACAGAAGAGAGGTAAGAAAGAAAGCTTGAAAAGAAGAGAAAGAAAAGGAGAAGATAAGAGGCTGAAGAAAATAAATGAAGAATATTATTTCTCTTGCATCATTTTAATTACTTTTTTTGTTCTTAATTGTAAAAAGACATGTTTTAATAGAATAACTTTTATTGCCTTAATTTCTTTTAAAATAAAATTGGAAAACAAACATTAGTTAGGTAAATATGTTTTTCATATGGAATTTTATATATTCTTTATAGTTTAAATATTTTGGCAAAATTCATGTCTTAAAATCAACCTAGTTATACCTCCTAAACTTATAAAGGAAAATGATAGAAAATTGGTGAATGTAGAAATTATTATACCTTCCAGTGAACGATCTGGACTCAACCAGTAAAAATTTCTAAAACGTTAGGTTAATTTGACCCTATACTACACAATCGACACAATTTCGAATTAACCTAAGTGACTTCTTCTACTCTTAATTAAGTGAAATTAACTTAATTACTGACTTGAGTAAAAGCATGCATCATTTTAGTGGTGCCATTGCTGGGGAGGTAATATTTTGCCTCACAAGAATTTAGTTGGATTAATTGTCTAATTAGGAGGTCTTTTGTAAATATTTTTGTTTTTACTAACTTTTGTTCTAATTAGTGTGTTTTGTTTTGTTTTTATTTTTGTTTTGTTTTTATTTTCTATCTTCTTTTTAGGTTTACCTTCACAGGTGATCTCAAGAGAAGGCGGGAATCAGTTTTGCTATTTTTGTTTTTGTGAGTATTTCTTAGTCTTTTGTATTGTTGCGTTTAAATTAAAAAAATACAAAAAAATACATCTTTATCTGGCTAGCAGCAGCATATATCATAGGCATACATTCTTAGGAGTGCATTATTCTACTAGTATTAGAGTGATTTGACTCGAAAAATTTTTTTTTAAACTATTTTTCTTGCATCAGCGGGAAAACACGAGAAACACCACGTAGATCCCTGTCCTATGAGATTTTAAAAGACCACATATTTTTGTTTGAAAAGAATTAAGAAAGCGGACATTGTAGTTTAATTGATATATTTTTGAAAAAGATTAACTAAAAAGAGGAAGTAAAATTTGTGACTTAAATCTGATTGCAGAAATGCATGCGGGTTTTTCAATCGCTATTGTCTGTTGCATGCTATCGCACACATAGCACGATCACTTGAGTCACACGAGTCTATTTTTCTATCTCTCCTCTTTGCACCTCTTAGGGCTTTGGCCGAAGATCAACAAGTCTGTCTCACTACTAGAGCCCTAGGGAGCCAGTAGTGAGCGGTCTCGATCCTAGACCTTAGATCTTTGAGCTTTAAGGTACGCACCTGCATAGACATGGATTAGGACGCGTATTTTGATATTGTTACTCTATTTGTTTGCGTCAAATTACTTTGCATATCTTAGGAATTTCTTCTTTCCTTTGAAAGAAGAGAAAAACCTATGTTTTTTGCACTGTTTTGCAGGCTTTTTGTGCCGTTGTTTTTCTTATCGGCAGTGTGCATGTGCCTTTGCACATTATTTTCTATTTATGGATGGGAGGCGATCCTTGCATCCACCTCTTGCACCACCGTTGACAGGTGATCCTAGGCTGGTTGTAGATAAGAAACCAATGGTTTTCCCGTCTGATCCATCTACTTCCATGGATCCAATGCAGAATTTAAATCCCAAGATCCCTTCTTCTTCTGGTCAAGGGGAGATGCCGCCTTTTGATGTTCATGAGGTGCTCCTGGAACAGAATCTTAGGATGCTAGAGCAAACAAGATAAATCAATTTATTAACAGCAGCCTTAAATAATTTACAAACTCTTCAAACCCATCCTCCACCTCAACCTGAGGGAGGTTTTGAAAATCCTGATTTACCGATCAATCATCCAAGGCCTCTACTTAGAGATTATTATAACCCATCTAATGCACAAGTAGAGCCTAATGTTAGGATACCTATTGGGGAGAATGATCCAGAATTAAAGCCAAACATTATAGGTTTAATCCCCCACTTTCACGGATTTGCATCCGAGGATCCATTTCAACATATGGAAGATGTTAAAAATTTATCCCAAACTCTTGGTCCTCGAAATCAAAATAGGGAAATCCTACTAATGAAGATGTTCTCTTTTAGCCTTAAAGATAAAGCAGCTTATTGGTATAGAACTATAGCAAGACCAATCTCAACTTGGGCTGAACTTGAATCTGCATTTTTGAAGAAATTCTTTCCTATTGGTCAAACCAATGCTTTAAGGCGAGCTATTACTACTTTCAATCAAAACCAAGGAGAACCAATTCATGAAGCGTGGGAACGTTTTCATGAATTGCAAAGGAAATGCCCACATCATGGTATCCCTCATTGGCAACTCATGCATATCTTTTATTATGGTTTACAAGAGGGCATTCGCAATCTAGTTGATGCCTCTTGTGGAGGGAATTTTCTAAATCGCGACGCAGAATCTGCTTCAGAATTATTTTAAGGGATGGCGGAAACTCGATTAACAATGCATCAATGTCGCAATTCACGTGGGGAGTGAATACGAATCACCAAAATCCGCATAAGGGCATTCATGAGATCGATAATCCGTCCAGTTCAAAGGAGTTAGAGATTATTGCAGAAAAACTAGACACAGTAGATATCGTAGCAAAGCATCTCGATGATGTTAGAAATACAATGAAGACTCTTACACCTCTACTTGCTATGAATCTTGTGCATTCACCTGTTTCGCAAATTCCCGCGAGGAGGGAATTAGTGAATAATCTGGATTCTAGAGATCCATCTTCCTTGGGTTTTCTATCTACTCCTTCACTAACCCAAGGAGGGACCTTTGTCTCACAATCTTACCCACCCTTTTCCCACCTGTTGCAGAAAACACGCCATATCTTTTTGGTTTACACGCCATCCAGGAAAATATTCCAAGACCAAACCCTTATTCAAATTCCTATAATCCTGGATGGAGAAGCCACCCAAATTTTTCTTTGGCTGATCCAAATCAAAATCAAAGACCAAATTATTGAAATCAGACCCATTTTAACCCACCTCCTTTACCTCCTCAGCAATCAGATTTAAGGCCTAACTCGATGAGTATGCAGAATTACTCTAGGCTTATTAGAGATACACAGCTAGACTAGATTTTAAGAGCCGTGTCAGAGAGTCAGCGACAAAATGCTGAAGCTCTCGCTGAGATACATAAGCAATGTAAGGTAGAATTGGTTGATTTATGAAATTAGATCACGCTTTTGGCTAAGTCTCGTTAGCCAGGTACTCTTCCACGTGCAAGCCAATAGAGCCCCCGTAGGTGCCTGTAAGCCCCACAGAGCATCGCTCCTCCACACGCCCACGCCCCGCACACACCTGCATCGCCTGTAGTGCCCGTGCAGTACCCCTCCTTGCGCTTGCAGCATGCACGGTTAGCAACAGCATCCTCCACCGCCACCACTTCTTTCCTTCGGTAGGCCGACTCCGACCACCATCCATCGAGCCGCCACCACCGTTAGGTGTGGATCAGAGAGGGCTACCTCTGGTCGCCAACTCACCATCCATCTCTCCTTCATCCGTGCACAAGCTCCACCCGAAGCTAATCCCCTATTTCATCATCTATTAATAATTACATTTCATGCCATTGCCACGAAAATGGATTTTGATTTATCATTATTTCATTATGGTGAATTTATGCCTTCATGCTCATGCTTCTAGAGAATTGTTAAACCTTGTTATTCATCTCTATGTGCATTGAATTTAATTTTGAATGACATTTTCGTATGCATGCAAGTGAATAGTACATGTCATACTCTTGCACATGGATAATTTCTGATGTAAAATTTACATTAACACCCCTTGACTTCTCCATAAATTTAAGGTTTACTTTCAAAGCTACACAAGCATTGTTTGATCTGGTAAATAGTTTAGCGAACTTGATTTTGACCTATTTGCGAGTTTAACTAAGTCAGTGCCTCCCTATGGACATGACTCGCTCTCCTGTGAGTGGTTTAATTTTAATTTTAATTATTTTGTTAAGCGATTTTCCACCACTTCGATCCTACAACGACAAATCATCTTAATAACATAATTTGAAAGCGAAAACTGACTTATGAAATGGCGCCGTTGCCGGGGAGGCAACAGGCCTACTATACTCGCATTTATTTAATTATTTGTTCACATTTTATTTGATGCATATTTAAATTCGATTTTTTGTTTGGTGCGAGGCACACGTATTTGGAGACGTCTTGTCTTACCAGCCTCAAAGATCAGGAGATCCTTGACATCGTCGGTGGAGTTGCAACACTTGGAGAAAGAGCATCACACCCGCCTCAGCAACGCCTTGGTGGACCTTGTTTCCACCGCTGGAGGAGATATCCAAAGGACCACATCTTCATCCATTTAGCTATGTATAGATTTTATTTTTCTTTCTTCTCTTTATTTTAGTACATTCATTTGGAAAACCCTTATTCTGGGGTATAGTTGAGGGGTTTGTTCCCTGATTTTGTTTTAGGCTCGTGTTGGGTAATTTTTTGGAGCCTGTTCCCTTTTTCTTTAGATCTAGGTTTTCTTTTGTGAATTGATTTTATTTTTCTTGATTGTGCATAAAAAAAAAATAAAAACATGAGCTACCTGCTAGAAGCTGCCTGCCCCTAGGTGGTATCATTTAGGATTGAATGAGCAGCATCTAGATCTAATTTCCTATCTTGCATATTGCTTGGAGAATGCTGGAATCAGGTAAGCACTTCTAACTTTGCATTTCTACCTGTCATGCAAATGCATTTGGATTAATTTCATGACCACATAATCTGTATTGAATAGATCTAACAAGTGGTCACATATTTTCTGGAAAAAGGACTAATTAAAGGAAGGACATTTAAAAATCAAGGATTTGATTTTCAAACTTAGCGTGCGATTCAAAAATCAAAATCTTTTGCTGTGTATGCACACTTATATCTCTTGCACCACGACATGCTTTTAGACACTCCTTAGGTTTGGAACCGCTAGGACTAGAGCCTCCTATTACTGAGGTCTGAAGTGACCCAAACTTTAGTTCCGAGGGGAAGTTGCCTCCATAACTTGTGGATTGAGGGTAGTTAAGAGGCACTGTGAAAGCAACGCTTCAAAGGAAGGGTTTAACCCTACTTGCATCCTTCTTTGCTATGTTTGGTGGTGACTAAACTTTTTGGGCTTTAGGGAGGATTACCTAAGTCCCAGTTAGGCCTTTTTAGGCGATCCGTAGGTCAATAATAAGCATGTAAATTGATTGAACAAATTGTATTGTCACCTACAATTTGACTTAAAATCAAAAGCCTAAACTGGGAAAGACCTAAAAAGTCCTTTTTGAATTGTGTTTTGCTTGGGGAATTCTGATTGAGGTGTGAGTTAGAATGGACCACATTGATTTTCATCCTTTCACATCTTGCCCACACCCTTACCCCCACTCTGCACTCTTTGATCACATATGCCGAGATGGTCTATCCTTTGATGGACATAATGACAATCATTGGGATCCGTTTTACTCATATTATAGGAGTATTGGCCTGGTTAAGCCCCAAATCAGTTAGAAGAACCTAGGAGCGGGATTTGCTTTGCCCAATATCCCACACACAATAGAAATACACAACCCACCCTCCTTGAATAATTATAATGGTTGGATAGACACACCTAGGTACTATAAGCCTGAGCCTGACTTCTCTCCTGATAGAAATGACCTCTGCTCCTAGATGGAAATACAGAAAATGCAAGACAAAATCATTGAATTGTTAGGAGAATCTTCGAGAGCAGGCCAGCAAGAAAAAGATGAAATTAGCCACCCAATCTACCCCACTGAGGATGATGTACACCCCTCTACGCTAGATGAATCTCCCAGGGGAGAGCTACACTTTAAGTTGGAGGGAAATTTTAGGGATTATGTAAAAGAGAATGGCTACTTTTCGAAGATCGATTTTGAAACCTCCCTATTAGATGACACTTCCTTGAGAGGTCCATGACTTAAGTGGGAGGAAGATACATGTGAAAGTAGCTATGCATTGGATGAAGAAAGGTGGCAACCCATGGAAGATGATGATAAGGTTGAGTATCCACCTGAATTATATTGGAGTCAAAAGAAGGGAACGATGGTACCATTGGAAGACCTCGACCCAGATGATAGTATTTTCGTGACACTTGATGAAGTGGGACAAAGTCAAGTTATTAATCCTTCCCTCCCTTCTGATCATGAGATGGAACTCAAGCCCATCCTTAAGGAACCTAACCCTGAAGAAATTGACCTATCTGAGTCCGATGTTACCAGTGTAAACCATTTACCTCAGATAGAGTACCCTAGGGGATCTGCTGAGATTTTAGATGATCCTAGACCTTGGGTATATGACGAATCATATGATGAGGAGAAGGATAAATTATATGAGGAACCTACATTCAAGATTTGGAGTGACACTAAGGGCGATTATGTCTTATTTGAAGAGTTAGCCCTTGAGGATGTCACAAATTTGACCAAATTAGGTTTCCTTAGCACACCCCCCGATGATATTTCTCCTCATGATGAAATGTTGGAAAATTTAGAAGCAACTTCTAAGATTTATGTGGATTCACATATAGACTCCGGGGAAGATTTGAGTAAAGAATAAGAACCCGGGGGTGACATTGATAGGATAATCCCTAGATATGTTACTTCCAGCCTGCCTTCATTTGATTCGAAGTCACCCTTTGATTCGCTTATGTCTGAAGGCGAAATTTTGACTCCTGATGAAGTGCAGGAAGATACTTGTGATAGTGCAAGGAATGCTAGGGATGAAATTGACGAGTTGGAAAGATTGTTAGGGATGGACACCGAGCTGATTAAACCCATCCTAGATCTTATGGCCATCCTGCAACCATGAAACTTGGACACCCTAGAAGATCCTTGGCTCTGAGATATGCTCTCTTTTGTTCTGACCAGGGGGCTTAACAGACTAATAGTTCCTATAATGGAGTATTGGGTATAGATTGATGATTTCTTTAGTCAGTCCATTACCCTGGGGGTTTATCTCTACACCATTCCTTCCCCATCTCTGTTTGAGGATCCTTGTCATCCTTCCCATACCCTTTTGGAGGTTGTTATGCCAGGTTATACTTTAGAATCTCTTCTGGTGACCTAGGAAGATTTCATTCCCATCATAGTTGGGCGAGCAATTGATATTGGGATTCATCATCAACTCGCCAACATCCTAGGTTACCTGTTTTTTAGGCCAGCGTTACTTTTCTCATTTTTAGGGCCTATTTCTGCAATCCTTGAACCTGATTTGTAGGTTCTTTGGCTACTCGGCTGCTAGCAAATTAACGGCAGCCCATCTCTGACCCAGGTAATATCCTTCTATGCAATGGGGGCATTGTAGATTTTAGGCTTGGGGGGGTGTACTTGGGGATATACATAGCATTTATACATAGTGCATTCATGCATTTAGTTAAAGCATTCCGCATTGCATACATTTGTATTAAAAGAAAAAAAATAGAGAGAGAATAAAGAGAAAAATATTTTGTAATTATTGAGCTTAACTGACAAGGTGTTACATTCTTAAGCAAATCAGAACTCTAGGTTACACTAAGATGATTCTAGGGTCGAACTTTAGAAGCTAAGTGAGCTACTAGCTTTAGACCTTTAGGGTCCTTTGTGGACTTAAAAGCTTAAGTAGGAGTTAAGTTGCGGACCAATCCTTAAAAGGTTGTGGAAGGAAAGCTAGGGATTGAGTTAAAAGGTGGGGTAGTACCTAGAGTCTTGTTCTACCTTTTGGTTTACAGGTCCTTGTAACCCAAGCATCCAAATTTCACACACTTGGTCTTGTGCAAGTAAGTGATCAAGTTGATTCCTTGCTTAAAAGAAATTTGGTTCTCTTAGTTTTGACTTAGGGGAGGCTTGAAAATACAATTTGGCTGGAAGAGTTCCTGCTGCAGGAGAGGCAGAGTATATACTCACCTTGAGGATGCGATGATAACATATTACCTCCTCGGTACTTGCCTCTTAGGATATCCATCCTACTGGGGGCATGGAAGCGCATTGTGTGGTTCAGGTACCATGGGCGGCCCTATCTCGAAGTGCCGATTGCCACAGGCCTGAATTCACTTAAGAAATCCATGGGCGATACTATCTTGAAGTGTCAATTGCCAGGAGTTCTTGGGGTCGCTATGGGTGGTGCTATCTCGAAGCATCGAAAGCCAGGCACCCTTCAAGGTACAGTGATGGGGACAATGAATCCGACACAAAGCGTGTTGATAGCTAATCTGAGGTTAGACTTAGAGGAATCAAACAAAAATTTATATATATATATATTATTAAAAAAAAATCCTTTTTTCCTTTCTAGATTGGCAGTCATACCAACTTCAAATAACTCTGACCAATGCACATGCACAGTAAGGGAAAGTGATCCTTTTTAGTGGTTGTGTTCAGCTTCCTATAGTCAATATAGACTCTCCAAGCAAAAGCTGAATGAGTGGTGAAGGTTTCCCCTTTCTCGTTACTCATAACGATTATTCCTGCCTTCTTGGGTACAATATGAACGGGGCTAACCCATGGAGTATCCGAGATTGGGTAAATAATCCTAGCATCGAGCCACTTAATTATCTCCTTCTTGACCACTTCTCGCATATTCGGGTTTAGTCTCCTTTGCATCTCACGAGAAGGGCAGGATCCATCATCCATAAAAATACGATGATTACAATAAGATGGCTCGATCCCCCTAAGGTCGTGGATGGTCCAACCAATTGCCTCCTTGTTATTCTTAAGGACATTAATTAACCTTGATTCTTGCTACTTGGTCAAATCAGCACTAATAATTATAGAGAGTGTGTTTTCAAGTCCTAAGAACTCATATTTCAAATTTTTGGGCAATGGTTTCAATTCAAGCTGAGGTTGGTTTAGAATAGAAGGTAGGGAGGATGTTGACGAAGATTCATCAGGACGATCCAGTGGAAGAGGCTGGGAATGAATAAAATCAACAGACTCTTCAGGATGTGGTAGGTCTGCCACAGAGGGTTGTGGTTGGGTTCGCTGAAGCTAATGGAGTCCTCAAGTGCACTGATCGTCATACAAGTCTCAAAATCCTGATCCTCAAGCTCCTTAATGAATCCACAATCCTAAAATCCTCTTATCGCCTTAGAAATATCTAGAGTTAATTTCTTATCCCCAAAGGTGATCTCCATACTACTGCTTTCACAATTTATGTTGGCCTTGGCGGTAGTTTGGAACTGACGCCCCAGAATGATGGGCGTGCTCCTCAAATCATTAGATACATCCATTTCAAGGATGAGGAAATCTACGGGAAAATAGAAATTCTTGACCTTGACGATCACATCCTCAATAACACCTCTCAGTGTGGTGACCGAATGGTTTGCTAATTGTAGCGTTACTAAGGTTGGCCTTAGTTCACTTAACCCAAACCACTCATAAAGAGAAGCTGGGATTAGGTTGATGGATGCACCTAGGTCCAAAGTGCCCTATCAAAAGTGTATTCCCCAATAATGCATGAGATCAAGGGGGCACCTGGATATTTCTTCTTTTGAGGGAGGTGATTGTTGAACTTTCGAATTACTACGCTAACGTGTTGGGTTTTGGAAAACCTGTCATTGTAGTTTGAAAGCGAAGAACTCATGTTCAACAAATAAAATTTATACCAAAATTGAAATTCCTGGTGGAACACAGGGAGGCAGACGTTTGATTTAAAAACTACGCGTTTGTTTTTATTTGTCACAAATTAATTCAATGTAAAACTATCTGATTATTTACAATAAATAGAAGAGAGAGAGAGTAAGAGAGAGAGAATATTACAAACAGAAATCAAAACGAGATGTAGAATAAATAGGAATTCATCATTAAGGAGATTGTTTGTTTCACTATCACAATTAGAAAGCAGAAAATAATTACACTAGAAAGCGATAAATTTACTCTAGAAAGTATTAAAAGAATGGAGGGCGAAATGTCCTCCTCGACGATCGCTTCGAGGACGAGTAGAACTACATTGGAAAGTAGTAAATCTATACTAGAAAGCAGTAAAAAGAATAGGGAGAGAGATATCCGCCTCGACGATCGCTTGGAGGACGACGCCTGGATGATGGAGAATGAAGCAGAAGAACAGGAATGGGGCATTACGTCATCGTCGTCGCGGGATCCAATTCCGAAGGGGGATGAAAATTTGGACTTTATCTCGTGAGAAGCATCCCGGGTGTGGGACAAGCTTCTCTTGAGCTTTGGAGAGGTAGAGAAGAGAAGAAAGGGATGAGAATTTCATGTGGACGGGGTCACCTTTTGTAGTTGCAAGGAGTGGGGGAAAATTGCTCATTACATCTTTAAAACATTAAATAAGGCATCTTTAGTGACGGATAAAACCGTCGCTAAAGCCCCAACGTGGGCATAGTGGCCACTCCCCATGCACGCCTGCTTGGCTACTCGCTCTCAACGCCTGCCGCACGTTCAGCTGTCCACAATCGTCCGATCGCGAGATCGGACGGCTGTGATTGCACCTTCGCCCGCTTGCTACGCGCCTGCCCCAACGCATGCGATGCCGCGTGAGGCGCAGGAATGCAATAGCGCGTCAACGCTATTGAGCGTGGATGGCCACTCGATCAAGATCCGACGCATGCCCACGCCCGATCGCCCGCGCTCTTCGCCCCCTCGCTGCAGCTCGAACCCGCATCCGCTGCTCACGATAACGCCCTTGCCCACTGCACTGCGGAGTGTTAATTGTCACGAGGACGATTTGAGGTGCAACCATTCACAACCATTGGATCGAGATCCAACGGCGGAGAGGGGCTGATGCGGAGGCTTCAGCGGTTGCATGTGGGCATTTGGGCGGCCAAGATGGCACCACGTGGCGCCATCTTGGCCATCCATTTTCTGGATGTTGTAGATGGTGCCACGGGTGTCGAATTGACTCGATTTTTGCATCGTTAGGCTGCGATCGTCGATCCAAATTCATCCATGTGGTCAGATTTGTCATTTGAATTGCGGATTTACACCATCTTGTCCCTTGATTTTCTAGGGTTCCCCGGTCACTATTTGATGCTACAGATGCCTGATTAGGCCGATCTTGGAGTCGTTGAACTCCAATCATCGCCCTGATCACATCTGCACGGTTAGATCTTCAATCCGAGGCCCTGATAAAAAGTTTACCCTGTCCAAGCACATAAATGGAGACAATTAACCTCCATTTTATTCAAACTACTCTAAATGCAAGATGATGCATGTTGTGCAGTATTTATATCATGCAATGCAATCCTATGCTTAAGAACATGCATAAATAAACATCTTAAGTAGTGTAAATGTGTTTACATCATGCCCCCATGCCTATCTTTTGCTAGTCCCTAGTAAAAACTATATGCTATTTGTAAAAGAATTAGGTTGGATTGTTTGGGCATGAGTTATTTTCAATCATTAAGAAATTGTCTACTTAGGATTTGAACTTTCAAAGATACAACAGTGCCTGAGTATCTATCAAAATGCAGACTGCCTCAAACCCTCACCTTACTCAAACAAAAATTTCTTTTTCTCTTTTTCCTCTTTTCTATTTTTTTTTTGGATTTTTAAATTGTAGGGTTTAAGAGTGGCTTTCTACGGCCATTCAACTCACCCAAGATTTGATGAGAACCCTAAGTTTTAAGCATCTTATTGTGAATGTGATAGACTCGTTGACCAACAATTAAAATGGACTTCGGATTTCTACGCCTCTAGGTGACTTCAAAAAAAAAATTCTACCTAAAGGTGTATCTTTACAACCGGTAGCTTTCTGCCTACTTTTATTTTTTTACAGGGTTAACACAAGGGTGAATCCAGTGCATATCTCCCTGGTTTATTCTACTTCTCCGCTTCTTCCTAAGTGTTTTGGGAATTTTTAGTGCATTTATTGAGCTGGGTTCTGGACAACCGATTAATGAGCTGTTACCACCGACAACTTGCCAGCCATACTCGTGTGGGAAGTGTGGTATATTTCTTTTTTTTCTTTTCTCCTTTTCTTTTTGATTTTTTTTTTCCTTTTTTTTAAGTAGGTGGCTCCCTAGTCTAGGATTTACCTAAGGGTAGGAAAAAGAGAAAGGTCCAGTGACTGGGCCCTGGACAACCTACCTATGGGCTGTTACCCATGATAACTTGCCAGCCATATCACCCTAGAAGGTTCATTAGCTACCCAATTTCTGTTAAAATCACCAAACAACGAGTCAGTGACAAGATAGTGTGTAGATGCTAGAAACTCAAAATTCCCTCAAATCAGTGGGCGGGTTGATAAGTCATGTACTTATCACCCAAACTTATTTACTCCAATTAAAATAAAATTCAGGTTGGCAAGAACTCGAAAAACAAATCCACATTTTAGTGGATACACGGGCTGATTAAGCACAAAGACCTGAAGGGTCTTTATGTTCAAATCGTAATGTAGTATTTCATAAGATTGAAAATTTTCTTAGACCCAAGTTCTCTTTCCTAATTCCAAATTTTTTTTTTAATAAAAGAAAATAAAACAAATCTACGGAGCTTATGAATGAATTTAGAGACGAATATCCACCCCCCCATGCCTATCTAATGCAATGTCCTCTTTGCATTAAAAAGACATAAAACAGAGTGGAAAAGCATAGA
This sequence comes from Thalassia testudinum, assembly GCA_037157565.1. Classification (NCBI taxonomy): domain Eukaryota; kingdom Viridiplantae; phylum Streptophyta; class Magnoliopsida; order Alismatales; family Hydrocharitaceae; genus Thalassia; species Thalassia testudinum. Next base: position 31,729,431 of record JAZHRO010000019.1, on the reverse strand, counting down.
AAGCACCTGAATTACGTGAATGTCAGGTCCGCTCTGAGATGAAAACTAAAAAGAACTATATATGTGCTGAGTTTAGTGCCTTTAGCTAGGCACACTATACAAAGAAGAGAAATGAAGAATTCACAAGTGTAGGTCAGAATCAGAATAAACAGAAGAATCCTCCAACCTATCAGTAGATGTCCACTGATGTGGACCAGATTATGGTGCAAACCCATACCGCATAATCGAGAATATCTTCGGTTCTAGATAAAAATTACCCAAAACCTAAAATCAGAATGCAAGCGGGGTTGGGCTTGCAATTTGTGAGGATGCAACCCAAGACCAAAAAGTTGGGTTACAAAGAATTCAAGCTCAAAAGGATAATAGTTGAATGTGTTCTTGGGTTTGACATCCTCAAAACAAATGTCGTAAGGGTTCTGATTTGATGGTTTCAGCTTAAAAGGAACCCTTCGACTCAATCTTCCATTTCCTCCAAAGTTAACTTCCCAAATCAGAACTTCCCAGCTCCTATCCTCCTCATTCAGAATGTTAAATTCCGAGACCTCTTGCATGCTAATCACCTCGTTTGAAATGTCCAAGTCTAAATGATGTGGTAGAATCAGAATTGACTTGGGTCTAATTATCTCAGAAACAGAATTATCGATAAGCTCAACGGGGTGTAACTGACAATCAGGGCATTGAATTGAATCCTCTAGAAAATGCGATTCTGGATCCTTAATGTTAGCCCTAATAAAATCAGTTTCCTCAGTTATTGGGCTATCAAATTATCTATCAGATTCCTCTGGCCCAATCATCTCGCAGAAATCGTGTTCAGAAAACTTGCGTGAGACTTCGCAACTTGAATCTTCACCATCAAAGAAATCAGGATCCGTATCAATGTATGTCCCAAAATCATCTGTCACTTTCTGTTCCAAGGAGACATATGTTTCCTCGTACCCTAGCTCAAGGATCTCAGGTGAAGAAATCAGATCTTCCTTAATTGGTTGCTTTAATTCAATCTAGTCAGCCTCGTAACACGTGTCCACCCAATAGGTGCCTGAGCGAGTTTTGTCATCGGCTTTCCTGAAGGGAGTTCATCCTGGGAATCATCCCATGATTGAATTAAAGAAACCACAATTCTCATCCTCAATTTCACTAACTTCCCAAGTAGAAACTCACCTGGGTTCTTATCTTTAACATCCTGGAGCCAACCCAACAACGACTTGTTCATATCATCAATCATTTTAATCAGGGGCTCCAATCTCTCAATGCAAGGTATTGGCTAAACTTTTAAAGATTGAATGATATTCCTCAAGTTAGCCAGAACCTTATCTTGAACCTGGTTAACCTGAACCAAATGAGTTGGTTTAGGGTTGGGAGGGTTTGGGGTCAATGCAGGGGAATTAACGAATTGAGGTTCGTTATACCCTTCCTGATAATAGGTCATTTCAGATTGTTCAAAAGGTGGTGATGACCTAAAGGTAGTAAAATCAGAGGATGGGTAAGGATCGGTGTATCCTTCTTGATTGTAGATCATATTAGGTTGTTCATAAAAGGTTGATGATCTATAATCGATGTCGCTCTGAGAAGGATAGAAATCACAATCAAAGTGTTTAGGGTTAGACCCTAAACACTGAGGTCCAGAACTGTATCCCCAATCTGAGTTATCCCAACTAACTGATGGTTGATTACAGTACAAGTCGGAATAATCATCATGTTGAGGATAATTCAAAACAGGAGGGAAAGAGTGGGAATGCGTGTAATATTTGGAAGGATTCATGAGACACGGGAGGAAGAAAGGTGCCCTACAATACAAACAATAAAACCTATCCTTAAGTGGGTTAGCCTACAGATCTACAGACTCCCAAAATCTGTCTTGAGATAAAGGAATGATTTTATCTACTTCTGTCTGTTCAATCCAACTAGTTAGAAGGAGGGACTGGGGAGAAGGTTCTTCCTTCGGCTTGCGCCTCCGGTTCCTAGTGTAACCCCCAACCGTGATCATTTGATTCTGCTCCCCTAGCTAGACATCACATTGAACATTAGAAACAGACTAATTTAAATAATCTCATTCTGGGTTCTGAAGAGCGAGTCGAATCCTTAAGGCCAACGTCTACTCTATTTTATTTAAGGCTAGGTTTGAATGTGCTTTGGAATGTGATGGGTTCTTTAAATGGGTTGTGCCCTTAATGATTGATTGATTTGTGTGTGCGTGCACAACCAGTGGTTTTCAAGCAAGATTATTTTTTTGATGCAGTGAATTTTAGAGTCCAAATCTTGCTTAGTAGCTTTTAGGATTCAACTTTAGGTGTTTTCAAACAAGTTTCATTGGCACACCAGGTTTTGCAAGCACAGGTGAAGATGTTTTCCTTTAAAGCTTAAAAAGAATGTGGAGGGCCTGGTAAATCCCTAAGAGTTGAACCTAAGTGGCAGCTTCTTGATGAGTTGATTTTAATTGAAGTGGTGAAGCCTAATCAACTCAAACAATTAGCCTGTTGCACCACCTGATTAGGCACACAAATGATTACCTAATCTGATTTCAACTCAATTATGTATTTGGATGTGAGTACCGTCTCCAAAGATCGATTTACCGGTTGAGTTTGAAAATCAGATGAGGTTGTGTACCTCTGTGAGATTTTTTTTTTAAATTTTTTCTTTTAATGTGGGGTTTTGGGGTGAGTATGGATGTCAAACAACAAACAATCTAACCTTAGAGTTTATAAGAACACCTAGGTTGATTGATGTTTGTGTTATTATGTGGTGAAATGAAATCTAATGTGTGGGAGGTGGGGGATAACTTACAGAACCTTCCACACCACTTTACTCCAATCTACTGCTATTGCTTGTCTCGAAAGAGTACCTGCAATCACAATAAGAAAGGAGAGAAGTGAGGTAAATGATTCGTAAGTTAGAAAATGCGAAGAAAAATCTAAGAGCGTCGCCTCCCCGGCAACGGTGCAAAAATGTTGAACTTTCGAATTACTACGCTAACGTGTTAGGTTTTGGAAAACCTGTCATTGTAGTTTGAAAGCGAAGAACTCATGTTCAACAAAGAAAATTTATACCGAAATTGAAATTCCGAGTCGAACACAGGGAGGCGGACGTTTGATTTAAAAACTACGCGTTAGTTTTTATTTGTCACAAAGTAATTCAATTTAAAACTATCTGATTATTTACAATAAATAGAAGAGAGGGAGAGTAAGAGAGAGAGGATGTTACAAACAGAAATCAAAACGAGATGTAGAATAAACTGAGAATTCATCATTAAGGAGATTGTTTGTTTCACTATTACAACTAGAAAGTAGAAAATAATTACAGTAGAAAGAGATAAATTTACACTAGAAAGCATTAAAAGAATGGAGGGAGAAATGTCCTCCTCGACAATCGCTTGGAGGACAAGCAGAACTACACTAGAAAGCAGTAAATCAATACTAGAAAGCAGTAAAAAGAATAGGGAGAGAGATATCCTCCTCGACGGTCGCTTGGAGGACGATGCCTGGACGAAGGAGGATGAAGCAGGATGAAGGAGGACGAAGAGGAAGAACGGGAATGGGGCATCACGTCATCGTCATCGTAGGATCCACTTCTGAAGGGGGACAAAAATTTGGACTTTATCTCACGAGAAGCATCCTGGGTGTGGGACAAGCTTCTCTTGAGCTTTGGAGAGGTAAAGAAGAGAAGGAAGGCATGAGAATTTCGTGTGGAGGGGGTCTCCTTTTATAGTTGCAAGGAGTGGGGGCAAATTGGTCATTACATCTTTAAAACATTAAATAAGGCATCTTTGGTGATTGATAAAACTGCCGCTAAAGCCCCAATGGGGGCGTAGTGGCTGCTCCCCACGCATGCCTGCTCGGCTGCTCGCTCTCAACACCTGCCGCACGTTCAGCCATCCACAACCGTCCGATCGTAAGATTGGACGGCTGTGATTGCACCTTCGCCCGCTCGCCCCGCGCCCGCACCAACGCGTGCGATGCCCCGTGAGGCGCAGGCGTGAAATAGCGTGTCAATGCTATTCAGCGTAGATGGCTGCCCGATCAAGATCTGACGCACATCGGTGCCCGCTCGCCCGCGCCCTTCGCCTCCTCGCTACGGCTCGAACCCGCGTCCGCTGCTCGCGATAACGCCCTCGCCCACTGCGCTGCGAAGCGCGGATTGTCGCGCGGATGATTTGAGGTGCAGCCATTCACAGCCGTTGGATCTTGATCCAATGGCAGAGAGGGGTGGATGCGGAGGCTTCAGCGGTTACATGCGGGCGTTTGGGTGACCGAGATGGCACCACGTGGCTCCATCTTGGCAGTCCATCTTCTGGATGTTGTAGATGGTGCCACAGGTGTCGGATTAACTCAATTTTTGTGTTGTTAGGTTGCGATCATTGATCCGAATTCATCCGTGTGGTTGGATTTGTCATTTGAAGTATGGATTTACACCATCTTGGCCCTTGATCTTCTAGGGTTCCCCAGTCACTATTTGATGCTACAAATGCCTGATTAGGGCGATCTTGGAGTCGTCGAACTCCAATCGTCGCCCTGATCACATCTGTACGGTTGGATCTTTGATCCGAGGCCCTGATAAAAAGTTTGCCCTGTCCAAGCACATAAAAGGAGACAATTAACCTCCATTTTATTCAAACTACTATAAATGCAAGATGATGCATGTTGTGCAATATTTATATCATGCAATGCAATCCTATGCTTAAGAACATGCATAAATAGACATCTTAAGTAGTGTAAATGTGTTTACATCAGTGATGCAGGATAACAGAACTTGCCTGCTTAGAGAGAATCATCTTCCTCAGAGTGGGTTCTCTTGGCTTACGCTTTTGGGTACACAGTTCTTTCAAGAATTTAGCGTAAGCCGGGATGTGCTTAATAGCATTGAGGAGTGGAATATTTATCTCTATTCTCTTGAATAAATTCAGAAGCTCCTCATTGCTATCTATGGTTTTCTTCTTCTTGGTTTTCTATAGGGCCTCAGGGAATGGGATATGGGTGGTATTTTCAATTTTCGATCCCTGTGCCTTATTGTCTTGTTCAATCTCCTCCTTCTCTCTCTCAAGCTTCCCTAGGTTTTGACTTCTAGAAGGTAATTTAGGGTTCTGGGTCTGCTTCATACTTCACAAGGTGATAGAGTTTGCAAAGGCATAAGGGTTTGGGTCTTGAGGTGGTGTAGAGAAGATTGAAGGGACTTAGTTGGTCATATAACTAGAAGAAGATGAAGATGAGGGACCTTGCTCAACCACTTGAGCATGTGCATGTGGGTCCCTTTGGTTCCCGTGCCCTTGGTCTTTATTGCCCTGATTTTGCACATTGCGTGGGTTGGGTATGGGTTGGGATGGTAGAGATCCAGGTTGTTGGCTGTTAGCAATTAACACGAATTGCAAATTATCCAATGATGTCTTCATTCACTGCATAAGTTGAAGCAAGGACCCTTTCATTTTCACCATCTACCGATTTAAATCAGTTTGCCCTGCATATTGTTGGGCATTCCAAGATGGCTGAGTAACCAGTCTCGGGGGCAACTGGGTGTATTCTTGACCCTGAACGCTAGGTCTTTGAGATGCATAGTTGCTGGGTTGAGTTTGGGTCTGTTGCCCTTGACTTTTCCAGGAGAAGTTAGGGTGGTTCCTCCAACCCAAGTTATAAGTGTTGGAATATGGGTAGGACCTAACATTCTCCTGCATTGCATACGCATCCCCATAGGCCGAGGATGAAGAGAAGGAAGGATCAAAAAAATTGGGATCAAAGGCCCCAGTTTGGAACCCATAAGGTTCTGAGAAATCCTGGCCCACAGGTTGAGCCAAATCAAGTTGGTTCACGAACTCCCGCCCCGTGAGAGCTCACGAGGAATGGAATCCCAAATTCTGGGATTGAGTAGGTGTAGAAGTGTTTCCTGAATTCCCTGACATCCATGTTGGTGCTAGAGCACCACGATCATTTGTTTTGATGATAGCAAAACACGTGTTATTTAACATTTGCAATTTGAGTCCTAGATTTCAGGTCAATTGCAAATGTGGACGTGTTTAGACGGAGTTCAAGCTCGCATCCAGGACGGATAGGAGGAGCTTGACGGAAAACACAGGAGGTTCGCGTGGAGCGAAAGATTGGAGATGGAAGACAAGAAGAATAGGATAGATTCTTTTTTATCCTTTCATGTATCTCTTGTATTTATTTTCTTGCTCCTTTTGATTCCTTAGAACATTATGTTAAAGAGCCTCAAAGTACCCTAAAAGTAGTCCTAGGAACACCTGCACAACCCTAGGATACTTAGGTTTTCTGTAGAATACTTAGAAAACCAATATAGGGCTCAAACAGCATTTCCAGACGTCTAATTCCCAAATCAGACGTCTGATTAAGAATTTTAAGACGTCTGACTGTTGTTTCAGACGTCTGATAACTGTTAGGCTGGACATAGTTAGTTAAGTCTGATGAAATCAGACGTCCAGACCTTGGACCAGACGTCTTAGGAGACGTCTGATGACTTTGCCAGACGTCCAGTTAGTGGACCGTTGGCCGGCTTAGAAGACACTCAAGAATATGACCGTTAGAGCCTTATCAGACGTCCATAGGACTTTACAGACGTCTGATAAATGACCGTTTTGCCTCGGCTGACCCAAAATCTCCTTTCAGAGATTTTCTAGCCGTTGCAACGTTTGGAAATCAATTCCCACGGTAAAAGTAGGTTTCCAGACGTCCATACTTAGTGCCAGACGTCCTGTATGTCGTCTGATGGACTTGCACAAAAACCCTGTTTAGATCTGATTCAAGCCAGGGAGAAACCCACATAGAATCAGACGTCTGACCTTGAAATCAGACGTCTTAAAGTGGCCTTCTAGACGTCTGATGCCAGAGTTAGACGTCTGATAACCCTGTCAAATGCAATCATTGTCCTGATTTCGGCCTGATTCTCTTGGGCTTTGCACCCAACGGCTATGGAAGCTTTTCCAAGCCTTCCAAAGCCTTCCTAAGGCCTCTATAAATAGAGGGGAACCTTTGTAACACAAATATACAAGAAAAACACAAGAGAAACAAGAGACACACCTAAGCAACTTAGTTCCACTCTTTTGTGTCCAATTGAAGCCCTTGCTCTCCAAGCTCTAGTTTCATTCTCTTGAGAGCATCATTCCCTTCGCGCACCCGCTCTCCCACCGTTGTCTACGAGAGCGACGTAGCGCCATCGCGTGGCACACGCACCGCGTCATCGTCGACGCACTCCTTGCAAAGGGGAGTTTCCTATTTCCTATAGAAGCTAGGTTTAATTTTGTTGGCTCTATAGGACTGTTGTTTTATTTTATCTTTGTATTTTGGTTGGGTATTCGCTTTGCGAATTCCCGTCTCCTTCGTGGGACAAAATCCTTCTCGTGGAGAGAAGGGGTTGAGGAATGCTACCCTCGTACTTGTAGCGTGGTTGTATTGAGGTTGAATCACCCTCGTTCAAAGTGATTCGGTTAGTGGATTTGATCAACTAGGTTGATCGGAAAATCCTAACTCGAGAGGGTTAGGTGGTGGTTTTCACCCGGTTTGGGTTTCCACCTAAAAATTACTTGTGTACATTTTGTGATTGCTTATTTTGTGAGATTGTTTATATATTTTCAATTCCGCATTTTTTTGTCATGCTGATCTCACCCCTCCTAGTACAAGGGTAGAACCTTCAATTGGTATCAGAGCAGGTCTTGCTGTTTCGGTGTAACAACCAAGCAAGAAGATCGATGGAGGGAAGCAGTTCCGCGTGTAGGATTTCGGACGGACAGTCCACAACCCGTCCGCCCTACTTTGACGGGAACAACTACAGCTACTGGAAGCTGAGGATGAGGATGTGGCTTCAAGCCACGGACTTCGCTCTATGGGGATGTTGCGAAGCCTCATACGAGATCCCGGAGCGACCGGATGCAGGCTACTCGCAGCTGCAGATTCAAGATCTCTCACTCAACGCAAAGGCAATGAATGCCTTGTATTGCGCGTTGAGTCCGAAAGAATTCGAACGAATCCAAGAGTGCACCACCGCTCACGAGATATGGAGGAGGTTGGAAGGCACTCATGAGGAGACGAGTTCGGAAGAAGATCTCGGAGAGAAGGAAACCACGTGCCTTGGTTTCATGGCAATCGGAGAAAGCGACATCGACAGCGAAAGCGACTCCGACAATGAGGTAAACCTGAATTTACAAGAAGCTTTTAATGAACTTTTTGAGATTAGTAAATCACTTAGGGTAGAAAATAAAAGCATTAAAAAGAACCTTAGTTTTCTTAGAAATGAAAATGATAGGTTAGAAAAACAACTCAAGGATATAGAGACTAGTCCTAAGGATAATAACCTGTTATTAGAAAATCAAGACCTCATCAATGAAAATAATAAATTGATTGAGGAAAATAATAGTTTAAAGTTAGAAATTTCTGATTTAAAGACTAAGATGAGTATTATAGAAAAAGAAATTGCATGTCTTAGAGAAAACTCCAACAAATTAATCAATAAAGTAGATAATTTTTATAGCCCTAAGGTTGAGAAAGGATCTCCATCAAGGAGACCTTCTAACAAATCCGGATCCAAGCTCACTTGGATACCGAAGAAAAGATTAGAATCTTATTTTGTAGGGTTCAGGGATGACTACAACATAAAGGACTGGACCTACAAGCTCAAGGCTGGTCAACTCAAGTTGGGAGAACCAATGAGTAGACCAAGGAGGAGAACAAGAAGACCGACGAGACGGCGAACAAACGACGGACCCGCCGCACGTCGACCACCGGATTGGAGACCGGCGCCGATGCCTGGGCCTCCAAGCTACGGATGGGAGCCCCATCTGATGTGGCATCCACCACCACCATTCGGGCCATTTTATTGGCCATGGTAGGTGAGGTAAAAATTCTTAACCCTATCTTATTATCATAAGTATTTAGATAGGGGGAGTTAAAAAATGATGAGCTAATTGTCAATTTTTAAGGGGGAGATGTAAGGTAGCTAAATTTCCTTTAGAAAGGGGGAGAAAAATAATAGCTATCGCATTGTTACAAAAAGGGGGAGAATATCACCTTTGTTAAAATAAATTCATAGAAGAGCATGTTTTAAGGGGGAGTTATAGGAAATATAAAATCAATTAAACCTTTTTGATAATGTCAAAAAGGGGGAGGATTTTTATGCATTATTTACGATTTTGTCATCATCAAAAAGGGGGAGATTGTTGGTGCTAGAGCACCACGATCATTTGTTTTGATGATAACAAAACACGTGTTATTTAACATTTGCAATTTGAGTCCTAGATTTCAGGTCAATTGCAAATGTGGACGTGTTTAGACGGAGTTCAAGCTCGCATCCAGGACGGATTGGAGGAGCTTGACGGAAAACACAGGAGGTTCGCGTGGAGCGAAAGATTGGAGATGGAAGACAAGAAGAATAGGATAGATTCTTTTTTATCCTTTCATGTATCTCTTGTATTTATTTTCTTGCTCTTTTTGATTCCTTAGAACATTATGTTAAAGAGCCTCAAAGTACCCTAAAAGTAGTCCTAGGAACACCTGCACAACCCTAGGATACTTAGGTTTTCTGTAGAATACTTAGAAAACCAATATAGGGCTCAAACAGCATTTCCAGACGTCTAATTCCCAAATCAGACGTCTGATTAAGAATTTTAAGACGTCTGACTGTTGTTTCAGACGTCTGATAACTGTTAGGCTGGACATAGTTAGTTCTGTCTGATGAAATTAGACGTCCAGACCTTGGACCAGACGTCTTAGGAGACGTCTGATGACTTTGCCAGACGTCCAGTTAGTGGACCGTTGGCTGGCTTAGAAGACACTCAAGAATATGACCGTTAGAGCCTTATCAGACGTCCATAGGACTTTACAGACGTCTGATAAATGACCGTTTTGCCTCGGCTGACCCAAAATCTCTTTTCAGAGATTTTCTAGCCGTTGCAACGTTTGGAAATCAATTCCCACGGTAAAAGTAGGTTTCCAGACGTCCATACTTAGTGCCAGATGTCCTGTATGTCGTCTGATGGACTTGCACAAAAACCCTGTTTAGATCTGATTCAAGCCAGGGAGAAACCCGCATAGAATCAGACGTCTGACCTTGAAATCAGACGTCTTAAAGTGGCCTTCTAGACGTCTGATGCCAGAGTTAGACGTCTGATAACCCTGTCAAATGCAATCATTGTCCTGATTTCGGCCTGATTCTCTTGGGCTTTGCACCCAACGGCTATGGAAGCTTTTCCAAGCCTTCCAAAGCCTTCCTAAGGCCTCTATAAATAGAGGGGAACCTTTGTAACACAAATATACAAGAAAAACACCAAGAGAAACAAGAGACACACCTAAGCAACTTAGTTCCACTCTTTTGTGTCCAATTGAATCCCTTGCTCTCCAAGCTCTAGTTTCATTCTCTTGAGAGCATCATTCCCTTCGCGCACCCGCTCTCCCACCGTTGTCTACGAGAGCGACGTAGCGCCATCGCGTGGCACATGCACCGCGTCATCGTCGACGCACTCCTTGCAAAGGGGAGTTTCCTATTTCCTATAGAAGCTAGGTTTAATTTTGTTGGCTCTATAGGACTGTTGTTTTATTTTCTCTTTGTATTTTGGTTGGGTATTCGCTTTGCGAATTCCCGTCTCCTTCGTGGGACAAAATCCTTCTCATGGAGAGAAGGGGTTGAGGAATGCTACCCTCGTACTTGTAGCGTGGTTGTATTGAGGTTGAATCACCCTCGTTCAAAGTGATTCGGTTAGTGGATTTGATCAACTAGGTTGATCGGAAAATCCTAACTCGAGAGGGTTAGGTGGTGGTTTTCACCCGGTTTGGGTTTCCACCTAAAAATTACTTGTGTACATTTTGTGATTGCTTATTTTGTGAGATTGTTTATATATTTTCAATTCCGCATTTTTTTGTCACGCTGATCTCACCCCTCCTAGTACAAGGGTAGAACCTTCAATCCATTCTTCCATTCTCTTAGAAACCAAGTCAATTTTATCCAATTTATTACAAGTCAATTCCATGTCAAATGAATGAGAATCTTGGATCTCATTAGCACTTGACCTGGGTTGTTGGGACCGGTTGAATGCATCCACGGAGGCATGATTAATTGAGTTGTCACACATTTCCTCAAATAGGTTGTATGCACTATCTGCATCCCTGTTGAGGAAATTGCCTCTGCAAGAGGCATCCAGATGATTACGGAGTTGTTCAACCAACCCGTGATAGCAAATCTACACGAGTTGCCATTTCAGCAACTCGTGGTGTGGACACTTCCTCAAAAGTTCCTAGAATCATTCCCAGGCACCATGAAACGTATCCCCTCGCCACTGAGCGAAAGTGGCAATCGCCCATCGCAAGGAATTGGTCCTTCCAATAGGGAAGAATTTCTTTAGGAAAGCCAACTTATGAGTAGCCCAAGTTTCAATCGCCCTTCCTATGGTTTGATACCAATGTGCGGCCTTATCCCTAAGAGAGTGGGGGAAAAGCCTCCTGATCATTTTCTATTCATTCACATTCCTTGCTCTGGTTGTCTGAACCAAAGTGGTTAGATCCTCCAGGTACTGGAATGGGTCCTCCGAGCGAAGCCCATAGAAATGCTTAATCAAACTTAAGACATGGGGCTTGATTTCTATGTCTCCGGTGGGAATCATCATGCTGGGACATAAACCATAGTTTGAAGGATCATAAAAATCCTTCAAGGGTCTAGTGCCCTAACCATGCATATGTTGGAACCATTGCTGCATCTGCTACAATTCTTGCCTCTGAATCAACTCCTGTTGGTTCGAGGGTGAGGGAGGTGGTTGTTGATTAGCCATGGGATCTGCTTGTCTAAAGCTCAACCTCCACCTCACGGAATGGTCTAAAGGTCCTTCCAATCTAGGGTTCAATGACCTCCTTCCAAGCGTACACTAAAAGGAAGTCGGAAGGACGGGAAAGTGAAGGAGCCCTGCAGCATAAAAATGCAATCCTATCCTTAGGTTGGGTAGCCTAAATGTTTACAAACTCTCAGAATCCATCCTAAGATTATTGACGTTTTACTCTAGTTATGTTCAGGCAATTTAACTAGTTAGAAGGAGGGACTGGTGAGAAGGTTCTTCCTTTGGCTTACGCTTCCAGTTCCTAGTGTATCCCCTAGCTGCGGTTGTTTGACGCTACTCCCCTAGCTAGACATCAGATGGACCAGTAAAAGCAGATTAATTGAAAAAAATCTCAGTTCGAGCCCAGAAGAGAGAATTAATCCTTGAGTCCAACATCTACTCTGTTTTAATTAGGCTTGGGATGATTTAAAAGTGCTCTTGGAATGTGATGTGCCCTTAATGATTGATTAGAATGTGTGTGCATGCACAGACAGGGTTTGCAAACAAGGTTATTTGATGATGTGTCTTTTAGGGTTTAACCTTGTTTAGTAGCTTTTAGGGTTTAATTCTTAGGTTGGTTCAATCAAGATTTAGTAGAACACTCCAAGTTTTGAATGCACGGGTGAAGATATGTTTCTTTAAAAATAAAAAATAATTTGGTGTGCCTAGCTCATCCCTAAGAATCAACCCTAAGTGGAAAGCTACTTGATGGATCAATTTTAGATTGAGTGGTGCAGCCCAAATAGTTCAAGCAATTGGCCTATTGGACCACATTGATTAAGGCACATAGAAAGTCTTAACCTAATTAGATTTCTACTCTTTCATTTGTGTGTTGAGTTAAGTGTACTGGGTCCACAGGTTAGATCCCGATTAAGTGGTAGAATCGATGCAATTCTGTGCCTTAGGGTGAGAAGTTGTGGGTGTTAAGTTTGTAGCTTTCAGAAAATCCCACAAGAGAAGAGTATATTTTTTTTCTTTTTTTTTATATATATGGAGGTGAGATGAGTGGAGGTGGCAAATAAACAACCAAATCTATCCTAGGGTTTGTAAATACACCTAAGTTGATTTGGGTTTTGATAAACGTCAGTTTATCATCATTCTTATGCATTAAAATAAACCTAGCTCTTAGGATTTTACTCTGTAAATGGGTTTTTGGGCTGCATTTAGGCATTAACTAGGCTAGGCATGCATTGCATTTTCTTTTGTTGTTTTAATGTGTTTTTGTGAGTGTGAGGGATGAACAGATATACAGATCCCTAAAACCCTAGCACTCAAGAAGGCAAATGGTGAAGGAGGAGCTCAGACTAGCTGGAACTCAGCTTTATCCAGCTTACCACAACTGGAACCTAGCTCAGTTGAACTAGGGTTAGCTCATCCCACCTCCATTTAGCTAATCTCAACTGAATGGCAGCTCAAGAGAGTTCATCTTAGCTCACCCTAGCTCAAGTCAACTCAGATCCAGCTCAACCTAGTTGAGTTTAGCCCATTTTAGCTCCCACTAGTCCACAGGGAGCTCTAGCTAGCTCAGCTGAGTTGACTGGAGTTCACCCCAGCTCAGATCCAGCTACATCCAGCTCCACTCAACTCCAGCCAGCTGAAGAAGAACTCATCCCAGCTCAGGAAGCTCAAGACCAGCTCCTGGGGAACTAGCTTAGCTTAAGCTAATTGAGATAAGCTACCTTAGCTGTCTCAACCAGCTCAATCCTCCCCGGAAGCACCAGACCCAGCTCACCTCAGCTCTTTTCAATAGAAGTCAGCTCACTTTAGCTTGGCTTAGTAGCTAGCAAAGAACTAGCAAGCTAAGCCAGCTGGAGTAGCCCCATGTTGATCTCTTCAGTAGCTGCCAGCTCCACTTCAGCTCTGGGCTCTTCAGAACCAGCTCCTTCCTCCAAACCCTAGCTCCAACACCTCCTCCTCTACTACACCATTAGCTAAGCTAGCTTAGCTTAACTTAGCTTAGCTTAGCTTAGCTATGCCCCAGCTTCCTTGGCTTGTACCACCCAAAAACCCTACCTAACAACTCCAACTAGCTCCACCTAAGCTCCACATAAGCTAACCCTACTTGGCACCAACCTAGCCTACCGACCACCTCCAAAAGACTCCTAAAAGTGGTGCCAAAACTACCCTAACTACCCCCTTGTTGGCGCCACTTTTCCCTCCAAAAATCCCCTTCATCTCCACCACACATCTCCCTTTAAGCCCATCTCCACCATCCACATAATCCCACCTTCTAGAAGCCTCAAAGTTGGTGCCAACCCGTGGCACCTCTCCATGGTTGGCACCACTTTTAGGTGCCCCTTGACCAACCCTAACTACCCCACTTACACCCCTTAGGTGGCGCCAACCATCCTTAACCATAGGATCATCTAACCACCTCCATCCTCGCATCTTAGCCCTCCATTTCAAGAGTCACCTTAACCCCCCATCCTACCCTATAAAAAGACCACTACCCACCACCATTCAAACCATCCTTGGCTAGCAAATTCACTCTCATATTCTACCTAGAGCCCATGCCCAAGAGAGAAGAAGAAGAAGAAGATTAAGGGGATATTCTGTCCCTTTGGTGCCTTCCCCTCTTCCCTTCTCTCTTGAGCCACGCCAGCTGAAGGAGAAGCCAGGAGAGGAAGATCTTTGGAGGAGATCTTGAAGGTGGTCCATGCCAACTTGGAGGAGCTTTTGAGGGTGGTGCACGCCCACCCCTTGGAGGAGAGCATTGAAGGTGGTAGCATCCACCTTGGAGGAGCTCTCAAGGAAGGAGAAGAAGGAGGCCCTCTTTTCAAGCCAAGGAGCAGCTAGGCTTGGAGCAAGAAGGCTCCCTTCTTCACCAAATTTTGCAAGAGGATTTGTGTTTCTTTTATTTCTTTTAGATTTTTCCATTTCTAGTAGAAGCATTCCTTTACTTGTCTTGGAAAAGAACACAAATTCCAATTAATCAAATTGCCTTCTTTTTTACTTTCTATTGCAATTGTTGCTTTTGTTCTAGCACTTGTTTCACCTCTTCTTCCTAATTACTCTAGGCCTCCACTTGCCTAGAGTGAGCTTAGGAAGAGGATATATCTATCTCTTAAGTTTTAGTTAAGTAATTATAGGTGTTAGTACTTTCTGCCGCAATTTGCATTTTGCCCTCATCTTTTCAAAACAAAAAAAAATTACATATTTAAAATACCAAAAAGAATGTTGAGATCTATTTTGTAAGCAAGAGAATTAATTTTGCAAACTTTTGGCTTCCTTGGACAACCCTAGATACTGCCCTATCTAGGATATAAATTTAAAAGCATATGCGAATTCGCGTGTTACAACGACATCAAAAACCCGCTTTTATAAATCACATGACTTTTCACATCAGGTTTGAGTTATTAGTGTTGTGAAATGAACTAGTGGGTAGGGGTAGTGGGGGACACTTACAAAGCACTCTACTCTCACTTTACTCTGGTCTACCGCACTTGGATCTCCATGCTAGGGTACCTGCAAGACAATAGATCAGAGATAAGAGGGGTTAGTGCTAAGTAAATGCAAAGAAGCGTAGAAAACAATAAAGTAAATTCCGTTGCCTCCCTGGCAACGGTGCCAAAATGATCTCACGGGTTTCGTGTGTTTAAAATCGCAATTACGAGTAACCTGTCGTCATAGTTGTAAAACTCACGATCAAATATAATATATACCAAAACTCTAAGGGAGTCCTAGGTTGAACATAGGGAGGCGACATTTACTTTGTATGAAAATCGTGCTTCGATTTGTTTCTTTTTGGTGTTTTAGGGTTTTGTATTTTTTTTATTTTTGAAAGAAAAAGACAAGCAATCACGAGAGAGAGATGGAATCAAATATGATATATTGCTTGATATGTCTATTACAATAATTTATGAAAGCATAAAAAAGAGGGGGAGGTGAGAAGAAATCTCCCGAAGCAACTGTTTGGCGAGACGATGGTGCTTGGAAGAAGCTCGGACGAAGGAGTTGGGAAGCAAGACGATAGAGGTGAGAAGCAAGAGGACGTCAAGTAGAGGAAAGCTTCAGCGCAGCTCCGAAATGGAGGTGAGAAGGCAGAGATGATCTACTACCAAAATGGAGGTTGGAGGATAGCTCCAAGGCGACCTATGAAGAGGGATGGGAAGCTGGAGGAGTATTTGGTGGGGCAGAGTTCCGTTACACTAATAGGTGCCTTGGGAGCTTGAGAGTAAGCTCTAACAGAGCGTTGGTAGGCTTGCTAGAGCTTCGGAGTAGGTGGGAGTAGAGTAGGTAGAGATGGTTTGGCAAGGGGGGTGTGTAGGCCTTTATATGGTGTTTGGGAAGAAGAGAATCCCACGCACAGACATTCAGCGACAGCTACAAGCATCACTAAAGTCCGCTCGAGCTGTCGTTGAAGATCCGCGCCTCTTCAATGTCTTGGCTAGTGCACGCACTACGCAAGCCATTTAGTGACAGCTGCAAGTGTCACTAATGGCCAACGTATTTGTTGCTGAAGATCCCCCCTCGCATGCGGTGCACAGCAACGGACGCAAGGTTGAACGGGTGAGAGCCATTGGACGTGCGTTAGAGGGTCCAGATTGCGTGGCTGAAGATTGCACATCCAACCGTTGCATGCCTACCTCATTCAAAACTCATGGTCTTCACGCCTGCAGGCAGCTGTTGGATCCTTTAGATCAGATTGCCAGCACGCCTCATCAAGGCCGCCCCATCAAAACTCAGCGCCAGCACACACGGGCACGTAGTGTGTGGAGGCGCGTGACATGTGCACGCGGAGCGCGCGCCAGTGCAACAACAATGTGGGTGCAAGGCTATCTCCAGCGACGTTTACAGTGGATCTTTAACGACGTTTATTACCGTCACTAAATGTCCTGTATATGAATTTAATTCTTTCCTCCACTATAAAAGGACCCCTACCCCTCCCATTTTTCTTGCTCTCTTCCTTTATTCCTCTCACCACCTCCAAGGCTCTAGAGAGAGCTTGTCCCATGCCTGGGATGGTCCTCTAAAGTAGGAAACCAAATATTTTTCCCATCTCTCATCCCCCTTCGTGGAGCATCCCGTGGCTATCTTTTCACCTCCTTTTGGGAAGTAGATCCTTGCTGCGATGATGTCCCGTCCCGTCCTTCCTCCGTTGCCATTATCCTTCATCCCATTCCTCGCCATCTTCGTACGAGCACCGTTAGAGTGAGTCATCCTCCAAGTGACTGTCGAAGGGGATTCTTCTCATCTCCATCTATCGTTACTACTTTCTAGTGTAGTTTTTCTCGCTTTCATAGTTGTAGAGACACCTATTCAGAAATATATGTGGTTGTTTCTCTCTCTCTTTCCTTTATATTTTGCAAGTAGATTCGCTAGATAAAATTTCATCGACCTGATCTCTTACCCTATTAAAAATACAAAAAAAAAAATTATAAAAGACAAAAATGACAAAAACAAAAATATCCGGTGAGTGTTTGTCACTCCACTCACCTTGCCATCCACATAAATAAAATAAATAAAGATAAAAAAAGTTATCTGATTGTGGGATTTCCTGAAAGAGACACATTAACGCCCACAACTCTCGACTTAAGGTGCACCATTCCACTTTGATTCTACCACTTAACCAGGATCTGACTTGTGGGCCCAGTACACTTCAACTCAATACACATAAGTGAGTAGAAATCTGACTAGGTTAAGACTTTTTGTGTGCCTTAACTAAGTGGTGCAACAGGTCAATTGATTGAGCTGTTTGGGTCGTACCACTCAAATTAAAGTTGATTCATCAAGTAGCTTGCCACTTAGGGTTGATATTTAGGACTGAACCAGGCACTCCACATTTTATTTATGATTTTTAAGGGAATATATCTACACCCGTGTTATCAAAACTTGGAGTGTTCTCCTGAGCTTGATTGAATACAACTAAGATTAAACCGTAAAAGACACATCATCAAATAACCATGTTTGCAAACCCTGGTTGTGCATACACACACATTTGAATTGATCATTAAGGGCACAGCCCATCTAAAGGGCCCATCACATTCCAAGAGCACAATCATCCCAAGCCTAATTAAAACAGAATAGACATTGGCCTTAAGGATTGATTTGCTTTTCAAGGCTCAGACTGAGATTATTTTGATGAATCTGGTTCTACTGGTCCATCTGATGTCTAGCTAGGGGAATAGTATCAAATGACTATGGCTGGGGGTACACTAGGAACCGAAGGCGTAAGCCAAAGGAAGAACCTTCTCCCCTGCCCCTCCCTCCAATTGGTTTGATTGACTAGATAAAAGTAGACCAAATTGGTTATAATCTCAAGACAAGTCATGGGAGTCTGTAGATCTTTAGGCTAACCCATTTAAGGACAAGGTTGATTGCTTGTATTGCAGGGCTCCTTTCTTTCTTCTAATTTTCCCTCCTTACTTCACCATGTATCCTTCCACATTTCTCACACAGTTTCAATCCTATCCTCCTACCACCACTTATCCCCAAGATGATTACTATCCCAACTTGACTTGTAATTACCCATCCACTAGCTAGGATAACTTTGATTGGGGATATGAATATGGACCTCAGTGTCTAGGGCCTAACCTTGAACAACAAGACTATGACTACTATCCTTCCCAGAGCAATAATGATTATAGATCTTTGTCCTTTGATCACTAAACCAACTCGATTTACAATCAGGAAGGATATAATGATTATAACACCTACCCTCCCTAGTATTCCACTGAATATAGGTCACTACCATTCTTTGAACAACCTAGAACAACTTACTATTAAGGAGGGACCTGAGAACCTCAATATCTTGACTCCCCTAGATTTAACCCGAACCCACCCGACCCTGAACCGAACCAGTCGGTTCAGGTGAACTAGATCCAGGATAGGGTGTTGTCTAATTTGAGGAGCACTATACAATCTTTAGAAACTCAGCCAACACCATGCACTGAAGCATTGGAGCCTATGATAAAAATGATTGATGAGATGAATAGCTCTTTATTGGATTTACTCCAAAATGTTAGGGATAGGGGCCTAGGTGAGTTTCTACTTGGGAAATTATCGAGGTTGAGGATGAAATTGTGGTTGCCCTAGTCCAATCTTAGGATGATTCTCAAGATGAACCTCCTTTAGGAGAGCCAATGTCTGAACCTGCTCAGGCACATGTCGAGGGGGGATACATCTTCTGAGACAAGGGATGACCAAGTTGGGCTAGAGCAACCCATTAAGAATGAACCGATTGATTCACCCAAGATTCCTGAGCCAAGGAGCGAGGAAAAATATGTCTCTTTGAACTAGGAAATGAGAATAGATTTTGAGACATATATAAATGAGCATCATGAATTCTTTGACTCTGAGGGTGAAGAATCTCTTAGTGAATTCTCACTTGAGCATAAGGAAGATGATTTTAGTGAGACACACGGGCTTGAGGAATTTGATGAACCATTTGATAGACCAATCATTGAAGAGTATGATCATGTTGGGGCTAACATGGACGACTCGGATCCTGATGATTCAATCAGTAGCCCCATTCCTCAACCACACCCTAAAGAATTGAATGATGATATTTCTGAGATTACTAGACCGAAGTCGATCCTAATTCAGTCACAACTGTTGGACTTGGGTACTTTAGATGGGGTGTACAATGATTTGGAGGTCCCGGGAACATTGATTTTAGAGGGTAGAAATGTGGAAATGAAAATATGGTAAGCTACTTCTGAGGGAAATACGATTCTAGATATAAGGGTTCCTGTTGACCTGAAACAACCTTCCTTCTATCAGGACCCTTACGATATCTTTCACGTGTGACCCAAGCATGGAATAATTGACTATCTTCTGAAGCTGAACTATAAGTGGACACCCGATTTTAATGAATCAGATTAATTCACTGTCCGACACTTTAATCTTGGGTTGCACACCACCAAACCACAGAGTCGACCCGGTAAGCATAATAATCTTAGGTTCTGGGTGATTTTCATCTTGAACCTTAGAACCACTCGACCCTGGGGCATGGGTCTGCACCACAACTTAGTCCACATCTATGGACATCTTCTGCTGGCGGGTCTGAGGATTAATCTTTTGATTTTGATTTTGACCTACACTTTTGAACTTTAAATGTCTTCTTTACTTATTAACCGTGCCTAGATGACAACAATAAATTTAGCACGTGTATATTCCACGTTCTCTGCTAATCTGACCGGATCTTCCCAATATTCAGGTCATATTCTACTTACTACGCCATATCATATCTCTATTCCTACAATGAGGACATTGCATCATTTAGGCATGGGGGGGTTGATAATTAATCTTGAAATTATTTCGTTAACTTTGTAGAATTTCTTTTTCTTCTTTAAAAAAAAATTGAAAATTCAAATAGACAAAAAGAGAAAGAAGAAAATAGAATTAGGCGAAGAGAACTTAGGCTTTTGGAAGTTATTAACTTCAAGAAATGATACGATAGGACCTAAACACTTAGACTCTTCAGGTCTTCGAGCTTAATTAGCCTGGGTGTTCACTCGAATGTGGACTTAGTCTCGAGTCCCCGCCAAGTAATTCTATTTTAAATTGGTGAATAAATTGTGGTGATAAGTGACGAGTCGAATTTTCGCTTTCGAATAAGATGATTAAGATGATTTGTCGTTGTATTTTAAAGTGGTGGAAAATTTACTAATCAAAGCAATTAAAAATAACCACTCAATAAGAGATGGGTCGTTGATTGCGCAGCAATCATAGGTCTTAATTGACCTATATTAGGCTAGAACTTAACATAAGTTAGGGTAACTCAAGCATGCATACGCATTATCTGCATCTTTACTGCTTTCCTTTAGCTATGCATGAAATAATGTTATAATGCGCTGATTAAGTGCATTATGTCGATTGCAGGCAATAAGCTGATCAGAAGCTAGATCTGGAGTTGGATCAAAAATAACGGGTGTTGCAGCAGCGCTAGAGCAGAAGGCTTAGCTTAGATGTAGGAATAATGATGTAAGGGAGTTAAGGTTTGCTATTCTATTAAGTAGGAATAAAGTAGTAAAATGTGAAGAGCTTAGGTCCATCCTAGCCCAAGGATAGCCTGAAGACTTCCCCCAAGCTTTAGCCACCCTTAGATTAGGTCACAGCACTATAGGAAACCCTAAAACCCTAGTTCCAACCCTTATCTGGACGTCCAGATAAATTATAAGATGTCCAGGACCCTTAGCCATCTCCCGCACACCTCAAACCCACTTCTGCAGTGTTATTGGACGTCCAGACACTTTGTCAGACGTCCAATTTCTATAGAATACCCAAAACAAAACCTAGATTTCCCCCCGACTTAGATTGGATGAGCAGAACTGAAGTCTAGACTTCTGATTTTTGAGTATAAGATGTCAGACACTGTTATTGGACATCTGATACTGCTCTCCAGTTCCTATTTTGAGATTTAAGACTTGATCTTGGATCTTTAGGTCACTAAACCCAATTCCAACCCCATAAGAACCTAAATTAAGGTGCCCTAACCCTAGTACATCACCTCTAGACCTCCCTAAGGACCTAATTAGGTCCTTACTAAACCAAATTGACTTGGATCTTAGTCAATTCCAATAGCCCATTCAATTGGGCTCATTAAGTCCAATTGAGCCCTGATCTCAGCACACACTGTCCAATTGGACTCAGTGAGAGTCGAATTGACCTAGACCTAAATTAATTGAGTTGTTTTACACTCAATTAGGTTTCCACACACACAATTAAACTTGGATTAAGTTTAATTGCACTTTACCTTAGTGAATTAGGGTTTACAACCCTAATTTTAGACCAACCTTGACCTAAACCCACTAGAACCTAACCTAATCAACCTAGCCACCTAAGTTTCGACCCACACACACCCACACACACCCACACACAGCATCCACATGAAAATACCTAGCCTAGAGTTCTCTAGAACTCTCTACCATGTGTGGTTGCCTTGGTTGCCAAAATTAGCAACCAAGAGCCATTCAATTTTTGGATCCACATTTGGTGGATCTAAAAACCACCATCCACCCTCTCTCTCTCACTCTCCCACGAGCTCCCACCATAGGATTCTCTAGAGAATTCCATAATTCTCTAGAGAGCTTCCCTTAGGTCTATAAAAAGACCTATGGGGTGGCCATTTGCACCCATCCCATTCTTGGCACTCATCCACTTAGGTTAGCTACATCTCCACCTCCACGAGGAGCACCACCATGAAGGCCACCATCTCCATGCCAGGATGCTGGATCACTCCTCCAATCTCTCTCCAAGGGCCGGCATAGGCTCCATTGGTCGCCCCTCATTCTCCTCTCAGCCATTCCAAGGTCATCAGAGACCACCCTCGAATGCCCTTCCTTCTGCTTGATTAGTAACTTAGCTCTTCGTGCCTTTACTGTTTATATTTACTACTTAGTAGTTTATCTCCTTATTCTCCCCCAATGATGCACGCAAAAACCCCACACAGATTCCTCTATGCGATCATTTTCTGGTAGCTAGATTTACATTTTTTAGCATTCCTGTACAAGCTTTCCTCTACATTCCATGTTGCAAACATTTCTCTGAATGAATGAATAAAAGATACATTTTTGTATATATCTCTATGTCTGAAACAGCCATAAGCTTATTGGTTGCCATCTGATAACACCACGCAAGGGGGTAGTAATTAGGTTGAATATGGCCCATCTTTAGAATAAAAGGCACAACACAAAGTAGAATAGGAGCATTGCATGTATCAAGTACCAAGATTGCTTATAAATTGCATTAATGGCCATATGTGTAAAGCATGTGTCAAAGCAGACCCCAGATGAGCAATCGGACCACACAGATGGATTCAGAACGACGAACGGAGTCCAACGGACTCAAGATCGGCCAAATCCAACATCCAGAGCTCCTACAATGGGCCCAAGAAATTCTGACAGATCAACGGCCCAGAAAGTGCCACGTCGGCCCAGCCCCACCGCTCGGACGCCCTCAAGCCATCCAAGGACGAATCTCGGCCGTTGATCTTCGATCGAACGGTTGAAATCCTCGCGCTCGCCCGCGGTCGCTGCGACAAAGCGCGGGCGTGGCGCAACGGCTAGCGCGCACTCCCGCATCGCAGCGACGCGCGTTCGAATCGCGCGGAGCGGAAATCAAGCGCGAGCGAAGGGCGTGGCAAAATTGGGCCGCCCGATCAGTAGCGGGCGGCCAGGATCGCGCCACGCGGCGCGATGATAGCTCCCGAGCGTCCACGCGCGCGCGCACGCCAGGCGGAAACGCGTGCGCGCACGGGCGCCCGAGGCGCGATCTCAGTGCAGGCGCGGAAGGATCTCAGCTGTCCAATCGAAGATCGGACGGCTCTCATTCAACGTCCATGGATCGCGCTTGGAGAGAGAGAGGGGCGGGCAGCTGACCGGCGGCAGGAGGGCTTCACCGACGTATCTGGAAGTGGTTTTAGCGACGTTCTGGATGTCGCTAAAGCACATTCTTCTTTTAGGAAGCCCTTAACTCTATTTAAACCCCCTTCTACCACCATTCAAGGCATCCTCTCCCACTTGCAACTACTCCACTCCTCTCCTTGGTAGTTTTAGGCACTCTTGTAATCGCCGGAGACGACGAGCCACTGACGGAGCCTCCTCCACCACCGTGGCTGCCTCGTCGCTCTCCACTCTCTCTCTACCTCTCTCTCTCTCTCTTTTAAGCTTTCATTTACTTTTGTTGAAGCATGTATTAATGTTGTAAACCATGAACTATGAATGCATGTTTAATAAAATTATTTTCTGTTTAGTCGCCATTTTAATTTCTGTTTAAAGTGCATGATCAAAACCAAGAGCTTTCTAACCCTAAACTCTCTCTATCTCTCGCTTTTCAAAACCGTCTCTTTCGCAAGCAAAACTCCACCTTTTTCGTGACAACAAGTGGTAAACAAAACCCGATTTCCACGCCTCCCTGAGATTGACACTTGGATTCACCTCCGTTTACTTCTTTTAAAACCGACGTATCAAGTGCAACTATAACGACACCTCTTAACACACACGCACGAAGGCACGTCAGTTTTTGGCACCGTTGCCGGGGAGGCAACGGATTTGTTTTATCACCTCCATTCCACACTCATTCTCACATTGTCTAATGACCTATTTTCCTTTTTACTTGACGGTTGCAGGAAATTGACGCATGGACGACGAAGTGACGCATTCGACGATGGTAGCAAGGGAGTAGGCGCCTCGAGGACCGATAGTGAGTAACCTATCTCTCATTGTTTGCTTGCGTGAAAAAGCTAAAAAAAATCATAAAAACTGAAAAAAATTGGCGTGGTGAATGATTGCTTGATCCACATTCTTAACACATCACCCTACAAAAAAAATGTACACTCTAATATGCTGAATAAATTCTTGGAGTGTTCTTTTCTTTTTCTCTTAAGTGGTGTTTGCGAAGCCACCGTGAGTTGACTTGGGCCGCACCACTCAACCTTAAAACTCACTCATCTAATAGAAGCTGCACGATTATCAAGATGAGTACACTAGGGTTTTAGAGCCTCTACAAAATAAAAGGAAATCTACTTTCACTAAGTTGTGTGCAGAACTTGACGTGCCCACTGCAACTTGTTTGAAAACATTAAGACACATCAACCCTAAAAAGTACTCAAGTAAGGATAAAACACTAAAAGATACTATATCTTAACAAATCCTTGCTTGAAAATCATGTTTTGCTAGAAGCACACACTTTGAAAGTGGAACATTAAGAGGCACCACCCCAATCAACGCCTCATCACATCACCCTAAGCACAAGCACTATCCTAGCCCTTTAAAACTGAGTAGACGTGCCCTAGGCAGGACTGAGTTAAGTCTCAAAAGGTGAGGTTTTGTCTGCTAGGCACTTGGCTTTCATTCCCTTGGTAGAATCTGGTGACTAGGCTGCAGGGCAGTGTCAAACGACCGTGGTTGTGGGGTCTATGGAACTGGAGGCGCAAGCCAAAGGAAGAACCTTCCCTGCAATCCCCTCGTAATCAACCTGGCCAGATTAGCCTTGAGAAGGGGAGTCCAGTGCTTACGGACTTAATCACCCTTTGTGAGATTTCTAGGTCTCCTAAGGAATACACCATAAGGATTAGGCTTGCGTGCTTGATTAAAACACATTTCTCGCATCTGTCGCCCTCCGCATCCCCTCCTGTTCTTCTCTAGTGTATGCACGGGAGGCGCTCACTGCATCCCGAATTGTGTGTTTTGGGGCAGGAATCTAGGCGACGTAATTCTGTTGAAAACATGGCTGAACCTAGGGTAGATGAGGCTGAAGATCAACCCCCACCAGATGCTATGGCTGTCATCCAGGCTCAAATGAATGCTAACCATCGACTTCAGCAACAATAAATCCACACCATCATGCAAGCCATACAACGGTTACAGAACCCACAAGAACAACCACCACCTTTCAATGACATACCAGGACAACCACCACTTGATTTGCCACCATTTCAGGGCCAGCCAAGACCCCTCCGTGATTTCTATAACCTTCTGCCATTAGAGTCGAGCCATACCTTAGGATCCCTGAAGGGGGAGATGATTTTAAGCTAAAACCTAATGTATTAAGTCTAATCCAGAGCCACTTTCATGGAAGCTCAAATGAAGACCCCTTTCAGCACCTAGAAGATCTCGACCGCATAGCAAGAACAGTAAAACCTAGGAACATTAGCCTTGACATTGTTCTAATCAAGATGTTCCCTTTCTCATTAAGAGACAAGGCTTCTCATTGGCTTAGAACCCTAGGTAGACCCATCACCACCTGGGAGGAACTGAGGTATGCATTTTAAAGAAATTCTTCCCCATAGGAAAGACCAATGCCCTCTGAAGAGCTATCACTACCTTCACACTCCAGGGTGGGGAACAATTTCATGAGGCGTGGGAAAGATTCAATGAACTTTTGAGGAAATGCCCACACCACGAAGTTCCAGGGTGGCAATTGGCCCAGATCTTCTACCACGGTCTGGACAGCAACCTACGGAACTTCGTCGATGCCTCATGCGGGGGAAACTTCCTAAACAAAGACGAGGAGAGCGCGTTTGAGCTCTTTGAGTCTATGAGCGAGAATTCGCTCAACAATGCCTCCATGAACCAGTTTAACAGGTCCAGTCAACCCCGTGGCGGGATTTATGAGGTGCAAGCAAATTCTGGAATGGTTGACATGGACATCATTGCCAAAAAGTTGTATCGAGTGGAATTGGTGGACAAGAAGATTGATGAGCTTCTAAACCAGACCAGGAACCCCTTGCAGACTTTCACCCTAGCAAAGGGAGCACATAATGTTGACCTGGTCCAACCCTTCACCCAACTGAACCTGGAACAACCCCCAACCACGTTCCAGGGAGGGACCTTTGCTCCCTCGACCCTTGATTACTCCCTTCCTTCTTCATCAACATCGGCTATTCTAGAAGATGTGCAAGCCGTCCAAGGATATGCAAAACCTGACCCTTTCGCCAACACTTACAACACCGGCTGGCGTAATCACACCAACTTTGGTTGGACAAACCAGAAACTATCGCAATTCCAAAACCAGCCCAGGCCAAACCAACAGCCACACTTGCCCCCCTATCAGCAAGGACCACCAGTTAGACCCCAATATAACCAAAATAGGGCAGCCCCTCCCCCACAAAACCAAATGGACACCCTAATAAAGATGATGGCTGAAATGAACCAAAAACATCAGGAAGAAATGGCCATGGTAAAGGGACAGTTAAGCCAACTCTTGGACTGTAAACAGCAAGGATCTCTACCTTCCCAACCGCAACCAAACCCGCGAAACATAATTAATAGAGGCCCCAATTTGCAAGGGTTCCAAGGCAACCCCGGGCAGGCTCATATGGTCCAGCCGGCCCCACAAACACCTCCTGGGTTTGAGGCTTCTTCATCCTCATCTTCTCACAGATCACCCCATGGCCCCAATGCCTCTG
Source organism: Thalassia testudinum (assembly GCA_037157565.1). NCBI lineage: Eukaryota > Viridiplantae > Streptophyta > Magnoliopsida > Alismatales > Hydrocharitaceae > Thalassia > Thalassia testudinum. Next base: position 31,702,789 of record JAZHRO010000019.1, on the reverse strand, counting down.
CGAATGCGGTGACCTTGAGAAGCGGCACCAAAACCTAGGATCCCAAATGGTCGACTCTCCCCGAGACTTTACCCGACTTAGAAGAAACACCAACCAAGGACCCAGACATGGAACCAATTCAGACACCCTATCCTGAGGCCTTGGAAACAATCAAGAGAAAAAAGAATACTGTGGAAACTGAGGAGCTGATGGAAATTTTTAAACAAGTACAGATTAATATTCCGCTTCTAGAAGCTGTCAAACACATCTCCACTTACGCCAAGTTCTTAAAGGATGCCTGTACACCTAAGCGTAAGCTGAGACCTCAAGCACCTAGGAAGGTTGTACTCTCGGAGCAAGCCAGTTCTGTGATATCAAGCAACCTTCCACTCAAACGAACTGACCCAGGAGCGCCCCTGATTTCCTGCAACATCGGGGACATGACATTTGATAGAGCGCTCCTGGACCTAGGTGCTTCTATCAACCTAATTCCCACAACCTTGTACCACCAATTTGGTTTTGGGGAGCTGGCACCAACCCCTGTCACCATCCAGCTGGCAGATAGATCAGTGAAAACCCTGAAGGGGGTTGTCAAGGACGTGATTGTATGGGTCAAGGACTTCTATTTCCCAGTCGACTTTTTGGTGCTTGACATGGAAGTCCCTGAAAAATTAGAGAACGCACCCATAATCTTAGGCAGACCTTTCTTAGCTACGGCTAAAGCAAACATCGATTGCGACACGGGATGTATGGAAATCGCCTTTGGAGACAGGAAAATGCAATTGGATAACTTCCGGGCAACAAAGTCTTTTGATTGTGATTACATTGAGGAACATGATCCCGTGGAAACTTTAATCGAGGAATGCCTTACCCTCAGTTCTGTCTCAGACCACCAAACCCGTAATTCTGACCCGTCACCATCATTACCTGTGGACCTCTGTAAGGCTGAGTATCATCACATGACACCATTTGAAGAAATCGATGTTGATCAACTACCGCCCTTTCCATTCCCATCGACTGTGGTTCCACCCACACCTGAACTTAAACCATTGCCCAAGAATCTCAAGTACGTCTTCTTGGGACCTGGCCAGACCTTCCCAGTGATTATTAATTCCCATCTAACCAAGGATCAGGAACTAAGGTTGACTGCAACTCTTTCAGAACATCGGGATGCCATTGGTTGGACCATCTCAGATCTAAGAGGAATTAGCCCCACCTATTGCACCCACAAGATTTACCTGGAAGACGGGGCCCAACCTTCCCGCCAGATGCAAAAACGGTTAAACCCTAACATGCGAGAGGTCGTTAAAAAAGAAATTATCAAGTGGCTCGACACCGACATCATCTACCCTATCTCTGATAGCCCCTGGGTGAGCCCCACTCAAGTGGTTCCAAAGAAGGCTGGGCTCACCGTTGTCACTAATGATCATGGCGAATCCATCCCCACCCGCACCACCACCGCATGGCGGGTGTGTACTGATTATAGGAAGATTAATGAAGCCACTAAGAAGGACCACTTCCCCTTGCCATTCATTGACCAAATCCTTGAAAGATTGGCAGGGCAGAAGTATTTTTGCTTCCTGGATGGATATTCAGGATATAACCAAGTCGCAATTGCTCCGGAAGATCAGGAAAAGACCACATTCACTTGCCCATATGGCACGTTTGCATTCCGTCGAATGCCGTTCAGGTTATGCAACGCACCCGCGACCTTCCAGCGTTGCATGCTAGCCATTTTTTCAGAAATGGTGGGTGAATACTTGGAGGTCTTTATGGATGATTTCTCTGTATTCGGGAATTCATTCGACCATTGTTTGAGCAACTTGGAGAAAACCCTGAAACGATGTATCGAGGTTAACTTGGTGCTAAGTTGGGAAAAGAGCCATTTTATGGTTCAAGAAGGAATTGTCCTCGGACACATCATTTCGCATAGGGGCATCGAGGTAGATCGAGCTAAGGTTGATTTAATTTCCAAACTTCCTCCACCTAGTTCGGTCCGACAGATTCGCTCTTTCCTAGGACATGTTGGCTTCTACAGAAGGTCCATCAAAGACTTTTCCAAACTTTCCAAACCCTTGACCGACCTTCTAGCCAACGACGCCACTTTCCACATGTCTCCTGATTGCACCCAGGCTTATCATACCCTCCGGGACTTAGTCTCCACCGCACCTGTACTTCAACCCCTAGACTGGTCCCAGGATTTTGAGATTATGTGTGACGCATTAGATTTTGCCATAGGCGCTGTCCTGGGACAAAGGCAAGACAAGAAGCCCATGGTGATCTACTACGCGAGCAAAATGTTGGACAAGGCCCAACGTAATTATACGGTCACAGAAAAAGAGTTGCTCGCTGTAGTCTTTGGACTGGAAAAATTCTGATCATACTTGCTGGGATCCCACGTGACTATCTACACCGACCATTCAGCCATCCGGCACCTGTTGGCCAAAAAGGACGCAAAACCCAGGCTCATCAGATGGATCCTGCTTTTGCAGGAATTTGACCTGGAAATCCGAGACAAGGCCGGATCGAAAAATGTGGTGGCTGACCACCTGTCAAGACTTCATCCAGACCACATTGGACCCTCCCTACCTCTATCTGATACCTTCCCTGATGAACACATCCTAGCCGTGCAAGACAAGAAAATGCCATGGTATGCTGACTATGTCAACTACCTGGTTATAGGACAAACCCTGCACAGCTGGTCCAGATAGCAACGGGACAGGTTCTTGGCTGAGGCCAAGCACTATTTCTGGGATGATCCCATGCTGTTTCGCCTCTGTGCTGATCAGATCATCAGGAGGTGCCTCCCCAAAGACGAAGTTCAGAGTGTGCTTTCCTTTTGTCATGACCAAGCGTGTGGCAGCCATTTCTCTGGCAAGAAAATAGCTGCAAAACTTTTGCAGTCTGGATTTTATTGGCCGTCCCTATTCAAGGATGCACACATCTTTGCCAAGACTTGCTCACGATGCCAAACACTAAGGACAATGACCAAAAAAGATATGATGCCCCTTCAGCCCATTTTGATTGTCGAAATTTTCGACGTTTAGGGTATCGATTTTATGGGCCCCTTTCCACCATCCAACGGCTTCGAGTATATCCTGGTCTCGGCAGGCTATGTTTCCAAATGGATTGAAGCCGTCGCCACCCGACGATGAGATCACAAGACGGTCATGGACTTTGTAAAGAAGAACATCTTTTCCTGGTTTGGAATACCCAAGGCCATGATCAGTGATGGTGGAAGCCATTTTATCCATTCCCAGTTCCGTGCCCTACTTAGAAAATACGGGGTAAACCACCGCATTGCCACCCCGTATCATCCACAAACAAATGGGCAGACTGAGGTCTCAAACAGACAAATCAAGAACATTTTACAGAAGACTGTGAGACCTGACAGGAAAGACTGGTCCACACGACTTGATGATGCCCTGTGGGCATACAGGACCGCTTTTAGGACCCCGATAGGCATGTCACCTTACCGCTTGGTCTTTGGCAAAGCTTGCCATCTCCCTGTCGAATTGGAACACCGGGCTTACTGGGCTGTTAAGCAATGTAACATGGATCCCCAGTTAGCTGGTGCGCAAAGGACTCTTCAATTATCTGAGCTTGAAGAAATTCGTCGGGACGCCTTTGACAATAGTCGGCTATATAAGGAGAAAATGAAAGCCGTCCACGACCGACTCATTCATAGGAAAACCTTTGAGCCAAACCAACAAGTCTGGCTATTTGATGCACACCTGAAACTCTTCCCAGGGAAACTTAGGTCCAAATGGACAGGACCATTTCGGGTGGTCAAGCCCTATTCCAATGGGGCAGTCAAAATTGCCGATCTTAATATCGGGCACACCTTTACAGTCAATGGTCAAAGATTGAAGCATTTCCTGGCCCAGGTACCCCCCAAGGAAAGTGTCTCCCTTATTGAGGGCTGACACCAAGCACCACCCAGCTGGAGGCGTTAAACTCAGCGCTTCCTGGGAGGCAACCCAGCGGATTCAGACTGATCTGGTAGTTTACGTCACTCAGGTACTATCTTTTTGAACTCTTCTGCATCCATGCATCTGCCAATGAGGATATTGTCCAACTTAAGCATGGGGGGGATGGTAAATTGCATAATCCTAAGCTTAATTAATCAGTCTGAATGAATAAATTAATTGATTAAAAAAAAAGAAAAATTTTTTAGGAAGAAAAAACTTAGGCATTAGAAACTTGTCAATAGTGGGAAATAATACAAAAAGAACTTAAACACTTAGACTTTTCAGGCTTAATTAGCCCTGGTGCCCATTAAAATATGGATTTAGCGGCGAATCCTTGCAACTTTAAGCTATTCTAATCCACCTAATAAATAAGGTAATAAGTATACGACTTATCAACTCACCCTCTAACTCAGGAAAACTTTGAGTCTAAGCATCTACACACATTTTTGCATAGACTCACTTCTCGAAGATTTTGACAGAAATTAGGTAGCTAATGAACTCTCTAGGGTGGTATGGCTAGCAAGTTGTCGTGGGTAACAGCCCATTGGCAGGTTGTCCAGAACCCAGCCACAGGCCATTTCTTTTTCGCTGCCTCTAGGTACATTTGAGATTAGGGAAGCCACCTACGAAGAAAAAAAAAAAAAAAAGAAAAGAAAATAAACCACACTTCATCGCACAAGTATGGCTGGCAAGTGATCATGGGTAATAGCCCATTGGTTGGTTGTCCAGCGCCCAGCTCAATAATTACACAAAAAAAGACCAAAACACCTAAGGACGAAGCGGGGAAGTAGTACAAGCCGGGGAGATATACACTGGAAAATCCTTGTGTTGACCCCAAGTAAAATGAACGTAGGGAGAAAGCTACCAATCGAACAAATACACCTCCAGGCAAAAATTTATTTTCTTTTCCGATCACCTAGGGGAGTAGAAACTCGAACTCTATCTCAATTACCGTTAAGTGAGTCTATCACAACATTCACACCAAGATGCTTAGCACTTAGGGTTTTGACCGAGTTTTGGGTGGGTTGGGTAGCTGTAAAAAGTTACCAACCCACACTGAATTCCGAAAATTCTAAAAAGACATATATAGATATATACGTATACATATGTATAGTTATATATACAAAGCAAGGATTCGGGCGATTCGTATTTTGGAAGACACCCGGGTGCTGCTTAGTCTTTGTAGATTAAGATCTTCGTATATTTCCTCTTATTGACGAGTAATGAAGTGCCTAAGTAATTACTTCTTGAATTCTCCAAAGAAATAAAGGCTAGAATAAACCTTGCTAGGGACTATCAAGGAGTAAGCATGGGGGTATGATAACACCACGCAAGGGGGTAGTAATTAGGTTGAATATGGCCCATCTTTAGAATAAAAGACACAACATAAAGTAGAATAGGAGCATTGCATGTATCAAGTACCAAGATTGCTTATAAATTACATTAATGGCCATTTGTGTAAAGCATGTGTCAAAGAAGACCCCAGATGAGCAACCGGACCGCACGGATCGATTCAGAACGACGAACGGAGTCCAACGGACTCAAGATCGGCCAAATCCGACATCTGGAGCTCCCACAATGGGCCCAAGAAATTCTGACCGTTGATCTGGAGATCAACGGCCCAGAAAGTGCCACGTCACCCCAGCCCCACCGCTCGGACACCCTCAAGCCATCCAAGGACGAATCTCGGCCGTTGATCTTCGATCGAACGGCTGAAATCCTCGCGCTCGCCCGCAGTCTCCGCGACAAAGCGCGGGCGTGGCGCAACGGCTAGCGCGCATGCCCGCATCGCAGCGACGCGCGTTCGAATCGCACGGAGAGGAAATCAAGCGCGTGCGAAGGGCGCGGCAAAATTGGGCCGCCCGATCAGTAGCGGGCGGCCAGGATCGCGCCACACGGCGCGATGACAGCTCTCGAGCGCCTACGCACGTGCGCACGCCGGGCGGAAACGCGCTCGCGCACGGGTGCCCGAGGCGCGATCTCAGCGCAGGCGCGGAAGGATCTCAGCTGTCCGATCGAAGATCGGACGGCTCTCGTTCAACGTCCACGGATCGCGCTTGGAGAGAGAGACGGGTGGGCAACTGACCGGCGGCAGGAGGGCTTCACCGACGTATCTGGAAGTGGTTTTAGCGACGTTGTGGATGTCGCTAAAGCACATTCTTCTTTTAGGAAGCCCTTAACTCTATTTAAACCCCCTTCTACCACCATTCAAGGCATCCTCTCCCACTTGCATCTACTCCACTCCTCTCCTAGCTAGTTTTAGGCACTCTTGTAATCGCCGGAGACGACGAGCCGCCGACGGAGCCTCCTCCACCGCCGTGGCTGCCTCGTCGCTCTCCACTCTCTCTCTACCTCTCTCTCTCTCTCTCTTTTAAGCTTTCATTTACTTTTGTTGAAGCATGTATTTAATGTTGTAAACCATGAACTATGAATGCATGTTTAATGAAATTATTTTCCATTTAGTCGCCATTTTAATTTCTGTTTAAAGTGCATGATCAAAACCAAGAGCTTTCTGACCCTAAACTCTTTCTATCTCTCGCTTTTCAAAACCGTCTCTTTCGCAAGCAAAACTCTGCCTTTTTCGTGACAAGTGGTAAACAAAACCTGATTTCCACACCTCCCTGAGATCGACACTCGGACTCACCTCCGTTTACTTCTTTTAAAATCGACGTATCAAGTGCAACTATAACGACACCTCTTAACACACACGCATGAAGGCACGTCACCATCCTTCTTGTGTGATTCAAGTTGCCTGTTTTTCACTCATATATATATTTTGCAACTAAGCATGTCATGTCTAAATACGTAATAACCATAAATCATCATGCGATTCTAAACGAGTAGAGCGATAAAAGATCAATTTTAGATTTGAACAAATGCCTCCCATAGACGAATGACTGGGACTCAAAGTCTCGTTATCTTTTTTAGAAATATTTTTGTTTGATCGTATTGCGCACTACACTATGATGCATTTTCGTATTGAAATGTGCACTACGATCCTCAACAAATGGCGCCTTTGTAGGGGAGGCAACGTCATTTTCTTTGATTTCGATCTTTGAAACCATCACTGAGAAATTTGCCTCTACTTTGTTTCTGGATGTGCGGGAAGAATGGAAAAAGAACGGGATCTGCGCGCACAACAAGTGTGGAAAACAAATCCAGGTGCACATCATCTCATTTTTAGATTAGGTTTTCCTTTGAACTTTAGGAGTAGATTTACTTTCTGCAATTTCCTTTGAAAAAATAAAGTTTACTCATTTTCATGAAAAAGAAAAAAAAGTCAAAAAAAAATTTGAAAAAATCTAGATTAGGTTTCTTTTTGAATCCTAGGTTAGTTTGAAAAAGAAAAAAATAGATATTTTCTTTGAATCCTTTGAAAAATTCTTTCCGAAAAGAAAAATGTGCAAAAGTTTTCGAAAAAAAAGAAAAAAGAACATTTTTTGGTGGAAAGCTTGGATTTCAAACCCAAACCCTTTTAGAAGCCTTTCCACCATCTTCTGATTTTCATCCAGATTTCAAGTCTGATTTAAAAATTCAATTTACAAAAAATTAGCCAGCAAAAAATTCTGAAATTTGGGTCAAACCTTCATTTTCAAACCATCTTTCAAACGCCATCATTCTTTTAAAAATTAACGAAGTGCACGGGGGTTAGACTGACCCAGATTTAAGAATTTTCAAATTTCAAAAAGCAATTCCGAGCAATTTATGAATCTATTTTGACTAATAACAATGGAGTTTGAAAGATGATGTCATTGGCTTTATTTTCCATATTTTTCCCGAATTTTTGAAGGTCAATTGGTGCTGTTTCAAAGCAAAAAATCAACCAGGGGTCAAAATTCCAGATTTGACCCTTTGACATTCAAAAATCACTAACAATTCTATTGAAATAGTAAAAATTCCAAAAAAAATATTCTATAGAAAGCTAATTGAGAAAGGAATCTTCTCATAAAATTTCAAGTTAATTGGATTCCAATTGTGGTCAGAGAATAAATTTTACATTTGTGGTCTGCTGAAAGAGAACAAAACCATAGAAGTGCATGAACCTTAGGGTAAATCTTTAGGGTTATAACTTAGAGACCACACTTGGGCTAACCTAGACTTAATCAAGTCTAGCACCTAGCCAGTAAGCTGGGTCACCTTATGGGCCACTCACCAAGAGAAAACCCCATTGAAGAAAATGGGTTAAAACAAATTTTAAAACATGAAATAAAACCTGAATTCGATGTCGTACTACTAGGGGGTTTCAAACTCTTGGCTGGGTTAACGAAGAGGCGGGAATCGCTTTCAGTCAGTTGTACAACGAATTTCTTCAGAAATTAAAACCTAAAATGAAAAATCCGGTCACCCAATTCATAAGGACCACTTGATTGACAGGGCCTTAGCCTTGTCTTGCTTGGCTACACCAACCCAGGGGTTGGGTGGTGTATGCGAGGAAGGAGGTCACTTTGACCTCTACTGATTGGACCTTTGGAGCCTCTCCCAAGGAGGCGAGTCACTTCTTCTATCTGCTTAGCCGCAATGGCTAACCCTAGATCAAGACTTAATCAGGATCCAGAAGAGCTAGACCCATGAGCTTATCTGAGAGCCTGGGTCACTGAATCCGCTCAACCTTGGGATCAGAACCCAAGGTGGCGAAGATGACTTTTCGCTTAGCCTATTCCTTCTCCTCAGGTTACCGAAATGGTTAACCCATATCCTAACCCTGGATATTATGACCCATACCAGTCGGTCCCTCAAAGGACCGCATCTTATAACCCAGGATATGGATTTCATACTCCTGCTTCTCACCCATGGAATATGGGTAGACCAGATTCACCCCCTGGAACCCCTGAAGAGCTACCGGTGCATATGCGATTGCATTACAAAATACAGAGAGCTATATCTAGTGCTAAGGAGAAGGCCGCATTCTATCTACACGAAATCCAGGCTATTATTGAGCCGAACCCAAGACAAAGTTGGATTCCGCATCAACAAGCTGTGATGGAGCTCCTTCAGGAAATAGCAGAGATAACAAGGCAAATGGGACAAAATCGGGAAACTCAAGAACTACTGCTTCTGAGATATCAAGTGGAAAATAGCCTTGAAGACCTTGAAGAATCTGAAACGACTACGCCGGAAGAACACACAGAAGATTCTCGGGAGCAGATGCCAGAAAATAATTCAGGGGAAGAAGAACCTAGCTTGGATATGAGACAGGAGTAGGAAGTATGCCGAATGGGTTCATCTGAGAACTCCATTCTGGAAATTGAGGAGGAAAGGATTGATATCTCCAGGATTGAGCCACAATCGGATTATCCTGAATCCCGGGAGATGCCTCTTGGGTTCGATAACCTAACCGTAATAGGGGAAGTAGATCCATTTGAGGATATGGATCTTGAGGCAAACATTACATGCAGCACTACTGATCAATCTAGGCCACTTCCCATTGTAGGTGAACCTATGCTAGAGCCAACAACTTCTAATCTGCACTCTTCTTCTTTCACCAACATCCCTAATTCGGATGCTAGAGATTCTGAGATGACACTTTCTATCCCTGACCCTGACATCCGAAGACCAGAAGCAGCTATGGATGACTTGAACGAAGAAATAAATATGCTACCTGAGGCAGAAATTATTGAGGAGCCCAATGCATATGAGGGTGAAGCTTTGAGCAGAATGAGTGGGGGATGCGCCTATCATCCTAGTCAATGGCTCAACCCCGAGCCTGAAGAGTCAGTCTCCAATGAATCAGAGATGAGTACCGTTGAGGATGAAGTAATTTCTGATGACGATTTTAGTGACCTCCACACATATCTTCTACTTTCACGGATACCCCCATATGACCCAGTGCCTGTAGAGGGCATGATCTTTGATGTCAGTTATCATTATGAGGATCCCTATGACTCAGATTCTGGTTCTGAGATACATGTTGATCTACTCCCTCAGCAACTTCCTGTTGAATTGTGGGACATGATAAATCAGTTGAATCAACATCATGATCCCCACTTTGATTATCCTCTATTTTCCACCACCACTCCACACTTTCTTATAGCTCGACTCTTTGGAGTAGGGGTGCACAATCAGCTGGTTCGCATCTTCGGACCACTGATCCTGGGAGCATACGAGCACATCTTTCTCTTAATCGTGATCGGCTCCTATGAAAGAACTGATACATCTAATTGAGTTCTTTCCCAGCTGGAGGCATTAAACTCAGCACCTACCTCACATTCTACCATCACCCTATACATATTCATTCTTTTACATAGCATATTTTTCTTTTAGCATATTTTCTTTCTGCATATTGCATGCTGAATGTATAATTTCAGGAGCAACTATAGGTGATTTCTACCCATTCTCTCCCTGCAGTATTTATTTTCTTTTGTATTCATGCATGAGGACATGCAAGAACTTAGGCATGGGGGGGTAGATACAACAAAATTGAAAATTTTTATGCCAACATTTAGGAAAACCTCATTGTTACATGCCAAACATACTTTAGGACCCTAAATAAAAGAACAACCGACTCCACCTCGAATGCTCGCATTGGAGCTAGAAATCGTCCGCAACAGCCATTCCTGACTCACTCGCTCACCTTTTGTTCTAAATTTAGGGTCAAGTTGAATGTAACCTAATAAGGGAAATTTCATGAAGTACAAATATAAGAGGTTACTTGTTTATAGCATATATACATACTGCATTCATGAATAAGATTATTTTATTAAGAGAATGCATTAGGGATTTTATCCTCTAGTTGATTCCCGTAATCTGGAATCTAGTACAACTTTTCACACACACGTAGAATTTGCAATGGATTCATGGTGAAGGCTGATAAACGTCTTTAGTCTGTCGAGAAGAAACAATACTTCTTTTCCTGAACCCCCAGACAGTATTTTGGGAGTCAGGCAGATTTTCTTCCAAAAATCCACCAAATAGTGTGAGATGAGAGTAGGGTGTACTGGTGCTCTAAGATTAGTATAAGGAATCTGGAATCCTAGATAATTAGGTGACGATAGTCTGAGATTAGGCATAGTTTTTGCTTTTGGTTCCTGCGTATACATTTTGTGTGAGATATTGAGAGCCACCAAATAAGGCAAATACGCGGAGAGTGAGTTTTCATAAAACTAGGGCTAAGATGGATGGTTACGACCATTCTTTATGGAATACTCGGCTGAAGGAGGGTATTGATGTCAATGTCAGAAATACACTGTCCTATCCATCTCTCTCGGTGCCGTGAGTAGTCACTTCCACCAAATAAGCCACTCAATGTCTCGTGAGTGCCACCAATCCCTAATAATGCCTTTTCAATAAAATTCATGAATGTGTTGCAAGATTGTGTTGAGTTAGAAAAAGTATATATAAAAAAGAAAAGAAAGAAAGAAAAAGAAACAAAAAAAAGGGGAGAAGAAAAAAGCAGAAAAAGAGTTTATGAATATTTAGTGTTTATTTCATTTACATTGAGGCACTACCACCAAATATGGCCTTAACCCACCTTTCTTGTGTTTCTGACCGCCCAAATACTGGCTGAGGAATTCTGACTTAGTGTTAGGGTTATGGAAACTCAATTAAAGTGTTAAAGCCAAGTGAGACCACCAAATATAGATCATGTGTGTGAATCTGGTAAGGATGTGAGGTCAAAGAAAGAAAAGAAAAGAAAGAAAACAAGAGTAAGAGAGAATGAATACAAAGGAATCAAAAGAGAGCATAGTTTTTCTTGTCTTTCTCTGAGCTAAGTTACCTGATAATCTGGGAATCTAGATTCTGCAATGCTAATCTCTATGTAGCACCAAGTGAGAGTGAGCCACCAAATAAACACCCACATCCCTCAGACATCCTCAACCCAAGCTTAAAGTCGGGGTGGAATTCATAGCATATCTTGAATACCTTGAGGGAAGAAGTCTGCCTATCCTGCTAGAATTTTACTAGGGGTCGAGTACAGGCTTTAGAGGTGTATCAATCTTTCACTCGAATCCGTTGCAAAGGCTACGTAGCTGCACTTTCACATTTGTCTGGATTTCTAGAGTATAGGATGAAAATAAAAAGGAGAAAAATCTCTAGGCATACAACAGATAAAATAATCAGTCCCTTAGGGACCCTTGCTATAAATAATTTAGTCTTGCATTTGCAGGGGACTAGCAAGATTTAGGCATGGGGGTATGATTGCGCAGTAATCATAGGTCTTAATTGACCTAGATTAGGCTAGAACTTAGCATAAGTTAGGGTAATTCATGCATGCATATGCATTATCTGCATCTTCACTGCTTTCCTTTAGCTATCCGTGAAATAAAGTTATAATGTGCTGATTAAGTGCATTATGTCGATTGCAGGCAATAAGCTGATCTGGAGCTGGATCTGGAGCTGGATCTGAAGCTGAATCAGGAATAACGGGTGTTGCAGCAGAGCTAGAGCAGAAGGCTTAGATTAGATGTAGGAATAATGATGTAAGGGAGTTAAGGTTTGCGATTCTATTAAGTAACAATAAAGCAATAAAATGTGAAGAGATTAGGTCCATCCTAGCCCTAGGATAGCCTAGAGACTTCCCCCAAGCCTTAGCCACCCTTAGATTAGGTCACAACACCCTAGGAAGCCCTAAAACCCTAGTTATAACCCTTATCTAGACATCCAGATAAGTTATAGGACATCCAGGACCCTTAACCATCTCCCGCACACCTCAAACCCACTTCTACAGTGTTATTGGATGTCCTGACACTTTGTCTGGCGTCCAATTTCTATAGAATACCAAAAATAGAACCTAGATTTCCCCCTGACTCAGATTGGACGTGCAGAACTGATGTCTGGACTTCTGATTTTTGAGTATAAGATGTCAGACACTGCTATTAAACATCTGATATTGCTCTCCAGTTCCTGCTTTTAGATTTAAGCCTTGATCTTGGATCTCTAGGTTCCTAAACCCAATTCCAACCACATAGGAACCTAAATTAAGGTGCCCTAACCCTAGTACATCACCTCTAGACCTCCCTAAGGACCTAATTAGGTCCTCACTAAACCTAATTGACTTGGATCTTAGCCAATTCCATCAGGCCATTCAATTGGACTCATTGAGTACAATTGAGCCCTAATCTCAGCATACACCATCCAATTGAACTTAGTGAGAGCCCAATTACCTTAGACCTAAATTAATTGAGTTGTTTTACTCTCAATTAAGTTTCCACACACACAATTAAACTTGTATTAAGTTTAATTGTACTTTACCTTAGTGAATTAGGGTTTACAACCCTAATTTGAGACCTACCTTGACCTAAACCCACTTGAACCTAACCTAATCAACCTAGCCACCTAAGTTTCGACCCACACACACCCACACACACCATCCACATGAAAATACCTAGCCTAGAGTTCTCTAGAACTATCTACCATGTGTGGTTGCCTTGGTTTCCAAAATTAGCAACCAAGAGCCACTCAATTTTTAGATCCACATTTGGTGAATCTAAAAACCACCATCCACCCTCTCTCTCTCACTCTCCCACGAGCTCCACCATAGGCCTCTCTAGAGAATTCCATAATTCTCTAGAGAGCTTCCCTTAGGTCTATAAAAAGACCTAAGGGGTGGCCATTTGCACCCATCCCATTCTTGGCACTCATCTGCTTAGGTTAGCTACATCTCCACCTCCAGTTCACCTCCACGAGGAGCACCACCATGACGGCCACCATCTCCATGCAAGGATGCTAGATCACTCCTCCAACCTCTCTCCAAGGGCCAGCCTAAGCTCCATTGGCTGCCCCTCATTCTCCTCTCAACCATTCCAAGGCCATCGGAGATCACCTCTGAATGCCCTTCCTTCTGCTAGATTAGTAACTTAGCTCTTCGTACTTTTACTACTTATATTTACTGCTTAGTAGCTTAGCTCCTTATTCTCCCCCAATGATGCATGCAAAATCTCCCCACAGATTCCTGTATGCAATCATTTTCTGGTAGCTAGATTTACATTTTTTAGCATTCCTGTACAAGCTTTCCTCTACATTCCATGTTGCAAACACTTCTCTGAATGAATGAATAAAAGATAGATTTTTATATATATCTCTATGTTTGAAATCACCATGAACTTATTGGTTGCCATCCTTCCTGTGTGATTCAAGTTGCCTATTTTTCACTCATATATATTTTGCAACTAAGCACGTCGTGTTTAAATACGTATTAGCCATAAACCGTCATGTGATTCTAAACGAGTAGAGAGATAAAAGATTGATTTCAGATTTGAACAAATGCCTCCCAGAGACGAACGACTGGGACTCAAAGTCTCCTTATCATTTCTAGAAATATTTTTGTTTGATCGTATTGCATATTATACTATGACGTTTTCCTAGCAAAAATGCGCATCTAGGAATCGCAAATAGTCATATCCACCGGGAAGCAATTGCCTAATTAAAACTCGCTAAAGCCTTTCACAAAAGTTCACAATTGAAATCACAAAAAATTGATATCCAAACCACTCTCAAATGAGGCTTATAATGTTCGCATATGCTGACAAACTAATTAAAGCAAAGAGGAGAGCTCACTTAATAAAATGGCCAACATTATAAAAATAATAACATAAATCCAAGTTTCCCACAATGGCACGGCAATGTAAAATTTAATTGAATGGGAAACAGAGGAAACATTTCTCTTGACCTTGCACGTGGAGGAGGGAATGCTGGGAAGTGAGAATGCAACTGGAGGTTGAGTGGACTGAGGTGCTTCCAATGGTGGCGGCGTTGCTACCAGAGATGGATGGAATTGTTGGTGGGGTGGCGATGATGGGTTGGTTGCTGCATTTTTGAAGCAACTCAACACCCGGCTGGAGGTGAGGAGGAGCGCAGAGGGATGCACGAGCACGGCCGGAGCGGCTGGAGGGCGTGAGGGCTGAGCTGCTGGAGGGCGCTCGGGCGGAGGTGCAGATGCACATAAAGGAGCGCTTGGTGCGTGATGTAGGCAGAGGTGTGAAGAGGGAGGCATAGGCAGAGGTCCAGTGCACTCTGTGCTTGGGCGAGTTGCTGCGACGGGTAGGCAGGTGGGAATGGCGCTATTGCAGGAGGTGCCTACGTGCGGCAGGTGTTGGAGGACGATGCCTGTGCTTGGTGCATGCTGCAGGTAGAGGTACCTGCATGTGGAGAGGGACGTGCACAGGGATGGTGCTTGTGGTTGAGGAGCTGAAGAAGAAGAAGCACGGTGATGTAGGGACTCTGATTGGTAGTGTGGGCTGTCACACCACACGCCCATGGTGGTGGAGTCGTGCTACTGCAGTTGAGGCCGGTGGTGAGGAGCGAATGAGAAACTAGGTTCTCTACATGGTGAGGAAAAAGGTTGTGGCCTCCTCCAGCATGACAGCAGCTCCACCTCTCTTGTAGCTGTCTGCATGGATTTGAATGGGGAGGCGGGAGCAGATCCACATTCTCCGCTCATCCTTGAATGCAGGTTTTAGTGCAGGCAGCTGGTGGCTGATTAGCCCATATTTGTGGGCTATTTAGGTATCTAAATTTTTAGACATTAAGTTAATTTTAACATTTAGATAGCATACATTAGGATGTAAATAAATTAATTCATATTTTTAGCTTAAGTGCATAATTCATGTATTTAGAATTAACTTAGGGTTGCATACATTTAATTAGTTAATTAATTAGGTGCACTATTTTAATTAACATAGAAGTTAAGGAGTTATGTATAAATAACCCTAATTATTTTATTCGTTTATTCTTCTCCTTTGCAGGTAACTCCTCCGTCTCCGCCTCCTCCTCCTGCGCATCACATTGATTCTACGGTGTTTTGAAATTCAAATCTTTGTAGTCGTGGCTACAAAAGAGGAGGGGTTGCCATTCAAAGGGAGGTCACCACCCCTTTGTTCCTCACTATGCTTAGAGAACATTGCTTCTCTTCCATCCATACCACCGGCCTCCCACCGCGACAGTGCGACTCCATCACCGTGGGCATGTGGGGTGACAGCCCACACCGCCAAGAGTCCCTGCAATTCGTCCTGCCTCACACCATCACCCACCGTGTGCCTTCACTAGCAGCTCGAATCCATGCACCAGCACCTGCACCACCACACGCCCCACCTCCCACGCACCCTGCCAAGAGCCCCAGCCACCGCATGCCTTCACCTCAGCCAGCGCACACGCCAGTAGCCCCCCCACTGCATTAGACCCCACAGCGCACCTTCACCCCATCCAGCCCCAACGTGCTGCCCCTCCTCGTACCTCCCTACAGCACCTACAACCGGTGCAACAGAACCTACTGCGTGCTTGCCACCTGCGCGTGCTCACCCAAGCCTGTACGCCTGCACACCCACCCCTCGCGCGCGTCCTCCAGCAGTGCCTTCCCTCCAAGCACCCACGGCCCCTCGCCTTCACCACGCCTCAACACTGCCACTTTAGAACACTCCAGCACCTCCATTCCAACCTCTAGCCGACTCCACCAGCATGCCCGTGTGTGCCTGTGCGCCCTGCAGAGCCTGCATCCACGCACCCATGCCCTGCACGCACCTGTGCACCCTCCACCGCCACCACTTCTTTCCTCTGGTAGGCCAGCTCCGGTCGTCTCTCAACTTGCCGCCACCACCGTTGCGGAGCCCTCGCTCCGGCAAATCTACGTCCAGATGAGTTCATCGAACAATCCTCTCTCCCATGTGCGAGGAGGACAGAGGTAGAATCCACTATTTCAAACTCAATTAATAATTACATTTCATGCCATTGCCACGAAAATGAATTTTGATTTATGATTATTTTATTATGGTGATATTGCGACTTCGTACTCATGATTTCTTATAATTGCGTGGCTTTTGTTACTCACATCTTTTGACATTGGTTTTGGATTAAGATGTGCAAAAATTCTCTCTAATGCATGTCAATTGGAAATTACATAGATTCATCACATATTTATTGAATATTTCAGTGGGGAAAAATTGCACATATACCCTTACATTTTTGAGTTATTAGGTATCTTCTTTTCATCGCATTTCATGTCAGATTTGACTATGGATTTCGCACTTGATTGAACGAATACAAGAAAAAAAAATAATCATGATTTTATTACATCATTGCCTCCCTGTGGACACGACCTAGTCTTCTGTGAGTGGTTTAATTTTTATTTTAATTATTTTGTTAAGCGGTTTTCCACCACCTTGATCCTACAACAACAAATCATCTTAGTAACATAATTTGAAAGTGAAAATTGACTTATCGAATGGCACCGTTGTCGGGAAGGCGACAGGCTTAATTAAATCACATTCATTCATTCACATTGATTTAAATTTTGAATCATATTTAACTATAGATTTTTTTTTTCTAATGCGAGTGCAACGATCTGCGACACACATTTTATGACTCGCAGTCACACCAGACATCGTGAGAGGCAACCCTTGACGTCGCCAAAGGAGAGCTACCTTGCAAGGAACTAGATCGCTAGGAGGGGAAGGACGAGGACACGACGGTCATCTCTGCACATTTAGTCACTAATTTGATTAGAGTAGGATAAAGACTTTAGACTTAATTTTTCATTGCACATTTCATTTGAAACCCTTGTTCTGGGGTACAGTTGAGGGGTTTGTTCCCCGATTTTGTTTTAGGCTCGTGTTGGGTAATTTTTGGAAGCCTGTTCCCTTTTCTTTGGATTTAGGTTTTTAATTTATTTTGTGGATTGTTTAACTTTAATTTGCTTGTGCATAAGTAGCTAAAAAAGAAAAACTAAAACAAAAAAACACGAGCTACCTGCTAGAAGCTGCTTGCCCTTAGGTCGAATAATTTAGGACTGAATGAGCAGCATCTAGATCTAATTCTTGTCTTCCATATTGCATGAAGAATGCTGGAATCAGGTATGCACTTCTAATTTTGCATTTCTACCTATCATGCAAATGCATTTGGATTAATTTCAAGACCACCTAATCTGTATTGGATTGATCTAGCAAGTGGTCACATATTTTCTGGAAAAAGGACTAATTAAAGGAGGGACATTTTAAAAACCAAGGATTTGATTTTCAAACTTGTCGTGCGATTCAAAATTCAAAATCTTTTATGGTGTATGCACACTTATATGTCTTGCACCACGGCACGCTTTTAGACACTCCTTAGGTTTGGAAATACTAGGACAAGGGCCCACCTATCATTGGATTCTGAAGTGTTTAGAACTTGAGATCAAAGGTTTTGTAACTCCAAAGAGGGGGATACCCTGTCACAGATTTTTGGAGGTAGTTAAGAAGCACCGCGAAAGCACAACTTCAAAGGAAGGCTTAGGCCTACTTTCATCCCTTGATCTTCCATCTTTAGAGTTGCTCTACCATTTGAGATTTAGGGAAGAGCACCTAAGCTCCAACTAGGTCCTTTTCGGCATATTGTAGGTTGACAAGTAGGTGCGTAAATATTTTGATAACTTGATTTGTCACCTACAAGTGGACTTAAAATCTCAAAAGTCTAACTAATAAAAGAATAAAAAGTCCTTTTTGAATTTTGTTTTGCTTGGGGAATTCTGATTGAGGTGTGAGTTAGAATGGACCACATTGATTTTCATCCTTTCACATCTTGCCCACACCCTTACCCCCACTTTGCACTCTTCGATCCCATACGTCGAGATGGTCTATCCTTTGATGGACATAATGACAAGCATTGGGATCCGTTTTACTCCTATTATAGGAGTATTAGCCTGGTTAAGCCCCAAATCAGTGAGCAGAACCTAGGAGCGGGATTTGCTTTGCCCAATATCCCACACACCATAGAAATACCCAACCCACCCTCCCTGAATAATTATAATGGTTGGACAGACACTCCTGAGTACTATAAGCCTAAGCCTGACTTCTCACCTGATAGAAATGACCTCTCCTCCTTGAAGATGGAAATACAGAAAATGCAAGATGAAATGATTGAATTGTTAGGAAAATCTTCGAGAGTAGGCCAACAAGAAGGAGATGAAATTAGCCACCCAATCTATCCCATTGAGGATGATGTACACCCCTCTACAATAGATGCATCTCCCGTGGGAGAGCTACAGTTTAAGTTGGAGGGAAATTTTAGGGATTATGTAAAGGAGAATAGCTACTTTTCGAGGATCGATCTTGAAACCTCCCTATCATATGACACTTCCTTGAGAGATCCACACCTTAAGTGGGAGGAAGATACATATGAAAGTAGCTATGCATTGGATTAAGAAAGGTGGCAACCCGAGGAAGATGATGATAAGGTTGAGTATCCACCTGAATTATATTGGAGTCAAAAGAAGGGAATGATGGTACCATTGGAAGACCTTGACCCAGATGATAGTATTTTCGTGACATTTGATGAAGTGGGATGAAGTCAAGTTGTTAATCCTACCCTCACTTCTAATCACAAGATGGAACTCAAGCCCACCCTTAGGGAACGTAACCCTGAAGAAATTGACCTATCTAAGGAGTCCAATGTTACCAGTCTAAACCATTTACCTCAGAGAGTACCCTAGGGGATCTGCTAAAATATTAGATGATTCTAGACCTCAGGTATATGATGAATTGTATGATGAGGAGAAAGATAAATTATATGAGGAACCTACATTCAAGATTTAGAGTGACATTAAGGGTGATTATGTCTTATTTGAAGAGTTAGCCCTTGAGGATGTCACAAATTTGAGCAAATTAGGTTTCCTTAGCACACCCATCGATGATATTTCTCCTCATGATGAAATGATGGAAAATTTGGAAGCAACTTCTAAGATTTATGTGGATTCACATATAGAACCCAGGGATGACGTTGATAGGATAATCCCCAGATCTCCTGCTTCCAACCTACCTTCATTTGATTTGAAGTCACCCTCTAATTCACTTATGTCTGAAGGAGAAATTTTGACTTCTGATGAAGTGCAAGAAGATACTTGTGATAGTGGAGGGAATGCTAGGGATGCAATTGAGGATTTGGAATGATTGTTAGGGATGGACACTGAGCTGATTAAATCCAACCTAGATCTTATGGCCTTCCCGCAACCTCGAAACTTGGACACCCTAAACGATCCTTAGCTCAGAGATATGCTCACTTTTGTTCTAACCGGGGTGCTTAACAGACTAATATTTCCTGTAATGGAGTATTGGGTATGGATTGATGATTTCTTTAGTCAGTCAATTACCCTGGGGGTTTATCTCAGCACCATTCCTTCCCTATCTCTGTTGAAGATCCTTGTCATCCTTCCCCTACACCTTTGGAGGTTGTTATGCCAGTTTATCCTTTAGAACCTCTTCTGGTGACATGGGAAGATTTCATTCCCATCTTAGTTTGGTGAGCATTTGCTATTGGGACTAATCATCAGCTCGCCAATATCCTAGGTTCCCTATTTTCTAGGCCAGCTTTACTTTGCTCATTTTTAGGGTCTATTTCTACAATCCTTGAACCTGATTTGCAGGTTCTTTGGCTACTCGACTGCTAGCAAATTAACGGTAGCCCATCTCTGACCCAGGTAATATCCTTCTTTGCAATTGGGACATTACAGATTTTAGGCATGGGGGGGTATACTTGGGGATATACATAGCATTTATACATAGTGCATTCATGCATTTAGTTAAAGCATTCCGCATTGCATACATTTGCATTTTAAAAAAAAAAAGAGAGAACAAAGAGAAAAATATTTTGTAATTATTGAGCTTAACTGGCTAGGCCATGCATTCTTAAGCAAATTAGAACTCTAGGTTAGATTAAGTTGATTCTAGGGTCGAACTTTAGAAGATAAGTGAGTTACTAGCTTTAGACTTTTGGGGTCCTTTGTGGACTTAAAAACTTAAGTAGAAGTTAAGTTGCGGACCATTCCTCAAGAGGTTGAGGAAGGAAAGCTAGGGATTGAGTTAAAAGGTGGGGTAGTACCTGGAGTCTTGTTCTACCATTTGTTTACGGGTCCTTGTAACCCAAGCATCCAAATTTCACACACTTGGTCTTTTGTAAGTAAGTGATCACCTTAATTCCTTTCTTAAAAGAAATTTGGTTCTCTTAGTTTTGCTTAGGAGAGGCTTGAAAACACAATTTGATTGGAAGAGTTCCTGCCATAGGAGAGGTGGAGTATATACTCACCTTGAGGATGCGATGATAACATATTACCTCCTCGGCGCTTGTGTCTTAGGATATCGATCCTACTGGGGGCATGTAAGCGAATTGTACGGTTCAAGTACCATGGGCGACCCTATCTCGAAGTGCCGATTGCCACAGGCCTGAATTCGCTTGAGAAATCCATGGGCGATACTATCTCGAAGTGTCGATTGCCAGGAGTTCTTGGGGTCATTATGGGTGGTGCTATCTCGAAGCATCGAATGCCAGGCACCCTTCGAGGTATGGTGATGGGGACAATGAATCCGACACAGACCGTGTTGATGGCTGATCTAAGGCTAGACTTAGAGGAATCAAACAAAAAAATATATATACATATAAAAATAAAAAATAAAAAGAAAATCCTTTTTCCTTTCTAGGTTGGTAGCCATACCAACCTCAAATAACTCAGACCAAAGCACATGCACAGATGCTTTAATCTCAGGGATCAATAAACTTTAGGGTAGAGTCAGAAATCAGGGAAACTTATGCTTGCAACTTGCCTTTAGTCGACCTAGTCTGTAACTTGGCAACTACTTGGAAACCTTAGGTCTAAAGTCTGAACTTAATATGTTTCTAAAGGAAGACTGATTGGGTTGGCTAGTTTACTTGGAGTGCTAGGTTTTGCTTGGATTTGCTAGGGACTAGCAAAAACTATGCATGAGGGTATTTGATTAGCCCATATTTGTGGGCTATTTAAGTATCTAAATGTCTAGACATTAAGTTAATTTTAACATTTAGATAGCATACATTAGGATGTAAATAAATTAATTCATATTTTTAGCTTAAGTGCATAATTCATGCATTTAGAATTAACCTAGGGTTGCATACATTTAATTAGTTAATTAATTAGGTGCACTATTTTAATTAACGTAGAAGTTAAGGAGTTATGTATAAATAACCATAATTATTTTATTATTTTATTCTTCTTCTCCTTTGCAGGTAACTCCTCCGTCTCTGCCTCCTCCTCCTATGCGTCACATTGATTCTACGGTGTTTTGAAATTCAAATCTTTGCAGCTGTGGCTACAAAAGAGGAGGGGCAGCCATTCAAAGGGAGGTCTCTACCCCTTTGTTCCTCACTATGCTCAAAAAACATTGCTTCTCTTCCATCCATACCACTAGCCTCCCACCGCGGTAGTGCGACTCCATCACTGTGGGCGTGTGGCATGACAGCCCACACCGCCAAGAGTCCCTGCAATTCGTCCTGCCTCACGCCATCACCCACCGTGCGCCTTCACCAGCAGCTCCACCCCACTCACCAGCACCTGCACCACCGCACGCCCCACCTCCAGCGCACCCTACCAAGCGCCCCAGCCACCGCATGCCTTCACCTCAGCCAGCGCACACGCTAGCAGCCCCCCTGCTACATCAGACCCCACTACGCGTTGTCACCCCATCCAGCCCCACCGCACTGCCCCTCCTTGCACCTCCCTATAGCACCTACAGCCGGGGCAACATAACCTACCATGCGCCTGCCACCTGCACATGCTCACCCGAGCCAACGCACCTACGCACCCACCCCTCGCACGCGTCCTTCAGCAGCACCTTCCCTCCATGAGCCCATGTCCCTTCACCTTCACCACTCCTTAGCACCCTTACTTCAGAACACTCTAGCGCCTCCCTGTCAACCTCCAGCCGGCGCCACCAGCACGCCCGTGCATGCCTGTTCACCCTGTAGAGCCCGTGCCTCCACGTACCCACGCTCTGCACGCACCTGTGTGCCGTGCAGTGCCCGCACACTGCCCTCCTTACGCCTGCAGCACATGCGGCCAGCAGCAGCCTCCTCCACCACCGCCACTTCTTTCCTTCGGCAGGCCAGCTCCAGCTGTCTCACAACTTGCCGCTACAACCGTTGCGGAGCCCTTGCTCCGGTCAATCTACGTCCAAAAGAGTTCTTCGAGAGAGGTAGAATCCTCTGTTTCAACAGCAATTAATAATTACATTTCATGCCATTACCATGAAAATGAAATTTGATTTATGATTATTTTATTGTGGTGAAATTGCAACTTCATAGTCATGCTTTCTTATAACTGTGTCTTTTGTTATTCACATCTTTTGACATTGGTTTTGGATTAAGATGTGCACGAATTCTCTCTAATGCATGTCAATTGGAAATTACATAGATTCATCACATATTTATTGAATATTTTAGTGAGGAAAAATTGCACATATACCCTTACATTTTTGAGTTATTGTGTATCTTCTTTCTGTCGCATTTCATGTCAGATTTGACTATGGATTTCGCACTTGATTGAACGAATACGAGAAAAAAAATATTCATGATTTTATTGCATCATTGCCTCCCTGTGGGCATTACCCACTCTTTTGTGAGTGGTTTAATTTATATTTTAATTGTTTTGTTAAGCAGTTTTCCACCAGCTTGATCCTACAAAGATAAATCATCTTAATAACATAATTCGAAAGCGAAAATCAACTTATCAGTGGCGTTGGAGCGACAAATTCCCTTGCAAAGAAGAGAAAATGAATAATAATAAAAATATTGGTTTATTTATGTTCAAACCCTCAATAAAATGTTAATGCATATAATGTAACCTAAAGACTAATGCATGTTATTCTAATGCATGCTAAATAATTTATATATGTAATGCATACAAGCAAATATATATGAACTAACTGATTTATATCTTAATACATGCTATGTATACACTAATATAAATCTAATTCCTAGGCATTTAAGTAACTAAATAGCCCACATATATGGGCTCATCAAATGCCCCCATGCCTAGTTTTTGCTAGTCCTTAGCAAACTCAAGAAATAACCCAACTTTTCAAGCAAGCTAGCCAACCCAAATGTTCTTCATTTGGAAACATGTTAAGTTAAGACACTAGATCTAAGGTTTTAAAGTAGTTGCTAAGGTACAAACTATGTCGGCTAAGGACAAGTTGTAGGCATAGGTTTCGCTAATTTCTAGCTCTATCCTAGAGTTTATTGGTCCAATAGATTAAAGCATCCATGCATGTGCATTGGACTGAGTTATTTGAGGTTGTTATGATTGCCAACCTAGAGAGGAAAAGGGATTTTTTTTTAATATATATATTTTTGTTTGATACCTCTAGGTCTAACCTTGAATCAGCTATCAACACAGTCTGTGTCAGATTCATTGTCCCCATCACCGTACCCCTAAGGGTGCCTGGCTTTCGATGCTTCGAGATAGCACCACCCCATAGAAACCCTAAGAACTCTTGGCAATCGACATTTCAAGATAGTATTGCCCATGGATTTATTAAGCGAATTTAGGCCTGTGGCAATCGACACTTCGAGATAGGGTCGCCCATGATACCTGAACCGCACAATGTGCTTACGTGCCAACCAGTAGGATGGATATCCTAAGAGACAAGAGCTGAGAAGGTAACATGTTATCATCGCATCCTCAAGGTGAGTATATACTCCACCTCTCCTGTAGTAGGAACTCTTCCAATCAAATTGTGTTTTCAAGCTTCTCATAAGTCAAAACTAAGAGAACCAACTTTTCTTAAAGAAATGAATTAGGGTGATCACTTACACAAGACCAAGTGTGTGTGAAATGTGGATGCTTAGATTACAAGGGCCCGTAAACCAAAATGTAGAACAAGACTCCAAGTACTACGTAGCCTTTAACTCAATCCCTAGCTCTCCTTCCTCAACCTCTTGAAGAATGGTCCGCAACTTAACTCCTACTTAAGTTTTTAAGTCCACAATGGACCCTAAAGGTCTAAAGCTAGTAGCTCAACTTAGCTTCTAAAGTTCGACACCTAGAATCAACTTAGTCTAACCTAAAGTTCTGGTCTGCTTAAGAATGCAGGGCGCAGCCAGTTAAGCTCATTAATACAATATATATATATATTTTGAATGCAATATGCATGAATGAATGCAAAATGTAGACTTGTTATAAAAAGATGCCTCAGGTCCTCTCCGCCATGCCTAGTTCAAATAATGTCCTCATTGGAAACAAAACAGTTAAAGGAAGATATTACCTGAGGTGGAGAATGACAGGAGCTAAGGCTCCTCAAGAGTGACCTCGTCAACCAGATGGCCATCCAGAGTAATGTATGGTTTTAACCATTGACCGTTGACGATAAAGGGAGTTTCTTAAGAGGAAGGGCTTTTAATCTCCACAGCTCCATGTGGAAACACTTTAGTGATTATGTAAGGCCCATCCCAATGAGATTTTAATTTCCCTGGAAAAAGCTTAAGTCTGGAATTGAAAAGCCAGACTTGCTGGTTGGGTTCAAAGGTCTTTCTAAGGATATACTTATCATGCAAGACCTTAGTTCTTTCTTTATAAGCTTGAGAGGTGTCGTAAGCATCATTCCTTAGCTCCTCAAGCTCACTTAATTTTGGAAGTCATGCCTTACCCACCTTTTCTATATCCATGTTAACACTTCGAATAGCCCAAAGTGCCCTATGTTCCAACTCAATAGGCAAATGACATGCTTTCCCATACACAATCCGAAAGGGAGATGTACCCAAAGGGGTCTTATAGCCTGCTCGATACGCCCACAAAGCATCATCGAGCTTTTGGGACCAGTCTTTCCTATCAGGTCTAATGGTCTTTTCTAAAATGTTCTTTATCTCCCTATTTGACACTTCAACCTTACCACTCATTTGAGGATGGTAAGGGGTAGCAACCATGTGAGTCACTCCCAGACTCCTGAGTAGCCGATTGAAGTGGTGGTTTCGAAAATAAGGTCCCCCATCACTTATAATGGTCTTGGGGCAGCCAAAATGAGATATGATATTGGCCTTCACAAATTTCAAAATCACAGAGTGGTCATTTGTGAACGTAGGAATGGCCTCTATCCATTTAGAGACATAATCAACTGCCACCAAGATATATTCATAACCAAGGGACGAAGGGAAGGGGTCCATAAATTCAATTCCCCACACATAAAAAATTTCAACAGATTGAATAGGGTGTTGAGGCATCTCATTCCTCTTCCCAATTGTTATGGTTTGTTGACATCTAATACAGGCCTTAACAAAATTATGAAAATCCTTAATTAACAAAGGCCACAAAAAACTGGATTGGAAAACCTTAAAAGTAGTTTTCTTAACACCAAAGTGTCCTCCACAATGAAGTTCATTGCAAAAACTCAGTACACTTTTATGTTCCTCTTCAGGTACACATCGTCTTAATACTTGGTCTTGTCTAATTGGAAATAATTTAGCTCTTCCCAATGAAAGTATCTAGCTTGGGAAATGAATCTCTTTCTTTTCTGCTTATCCCAAGAGCCAGGAGTTTCTCCAGTGACTAAGTAATTTACGGTATCAGCATACCAATGTGAAGTTGGTGTACCACCATAAGGGTTTCATCAGGAAATGTCTTGATAGCAGTTTCACGCGATTTGTTAATTAGGCATTGTAACGCGCAAAACCAATCAACTCTTAAATTTATATTCCTAGATAGGGGAGTATCTAGGGTCGTCCAAGGAGGCAAAATGTTTGCAAAATTGATTCTCTTGCTTGGAATACAAATCTCAACTTTCTTTTTGGTATTTTTTAAGATATCATTTTTTTTTTTGAATTAAGACAACATGCGAAATGGTGGCGGGAAAGTGATTTACACTTCAAATTCAAATACTACTTCTAAGTGGCAAGTAGAGCCTCTCCCTAAGCTCACTCTAGGAAAGTGGAGGCCTGGAATAATTAGGGAGAGGGAGTGAGGAATGCTAAAAACAAAGCAAGTAGAAATGCAGACAAGAAATTACAAAGAAGGCAACTAGATAAATGAAAAAGTGTTTTACAAAAAGGCCTAGTAGAGGAATGCTTCTACTACTAGAAAATTGCAAATAAGAAAAGCAAACACAAATCCTCTAGATAGATGGTGAATAAGAGGGCTTCTTGCTCCAAGGTTGGTGGATCCCAATCTTGAAAAGAATCCTCCAACTCCTTCCTTGCTGTGCTTCGCCAAGGTGATGTCCTCCAAGGCATGCCCTAAGGGGGTGTTCCCTAAGCTTCTCTCCAAGGGTGGACGTCCACCCTAGGTCCTTCTCCCTTGCCTTGCCGTCCTCCTTGAAGTGGAAGAGTCCTCCTCCTTGACGTGGCCCAAGTTTAAGAGAGTGTGGAGAAGAAGGCACCAAAAGGGCTGGTGATGTACCCCTTTAATCTCCTTCTGTACTCCTCCTTCTTGGCCGTAGGTATAGGTGGTATAGGTAGCAAAATATACTAATGGAGGATGCTCCCAAATGGTCGTAGGTGGTGGGTTTTTATAGAATAGGAAGGGGGCTAAGGTGACTCTTTGAATGGAGGGCTAAGATGAAGAGATGGAGGTGGTTAAGGATCCAATGGCCAAGGTCAATTGGTGCCACCTTAAGGGACACCTAGGGGGTGGTTATGGGTGTTGACACCCCTTGATGTTGGTTCCAAAATGGCTTCTAGAAGGGGGTTTAAGTTGGCACCAAGAAGGGTTCTAGAAGGAGGGGTAGGTGGATGGCTAGGATGGGTTGTAGGGTTAGGTGTATGGTGGATGTGGGGGTGTATGTTGGCGCCAAAAAGAGGGTTAGTTAGCGTTAGGTTTTGGCACCAAAATTGGTGCCTTTTGGTGGTGACAATGGGGTGAAGGGGTGGCTAGGAGGTGGTGCCAACTTGAGTAGGGTGGCTAGCTTAGGTAGGCTTAAGTTTGTGGAGCTAGCTAGGGCTGAATTTTAAGGTGGTGGATGGCCAAGGAGTTGGTTGCTAGCTAAGCTAAGCTAGCTTAGCTAAAGGAGGAGTAGAGGAAGAGGTGTTGGAGCTAGAATTTGGAGGGAGGAGTTGAGGATGAGAAGTCTGGAGCTGAAACTGGAGCTGGCTGCTGCTGAAGAGGCTGGCATGGGGCTACTCTAGCTGGCTTAGCTTGCTAGTTCTTTACTAGTTGCTAAGCCAAGCTAAAGTGAGCTAGCTTATACCATGATGAGCTGAGGTGAGCTAGGTCTGGTGCTTCCAGGGCGGATCAAGCTGGTTGAGACAGCTAAGGTAGCTTAGCTCAATTGAGTTGAGCTAAGCTGAGTCCCTGGGAGCTGGACTTGAGCTTCCTTAGCTGGGATGAGTTCTTCTTCAGCTGGCTGGAGTTGAGTGGAGTTGGATGTAGTTGGATCTGAGCTGGGGTGAACTCCTATCAACTCAGCTGAGCTAGCTAGAGCTCCCTGTGGACTCGTGGGGGCTGAGATGAGTTAGACTCAGCTAAGTTGAGCTGGATCTGAGCTGACTTGAGCTAGGGTGAGCTAAGATGAACTCTCTTGAGCTGCCATTCAGCTGACATTTAGCTGAATGGAGCTGGGATGAGCTAACCCTAGTTCAAGTGAGCTAGGTTCCAACTGTGGTAAGCTGGATCAGGCTGAGTTCCAGCTAGTCTGGGCTTCTCATTCACCATTTGCCTTCTTGAGTGCTAGGGTTTTAGGGATTTGTATATCTGTTCATCCCTAACACTCACAAAAATATATTAAAAAGACAATAAAAAATGCAATGCATGCCTAACCTATTTTATGCCTAAATGCAGCCCAAAAACCCATTTGCAGAGTAAAATCCTAAGAGCTAGGTTTGTTTTAATGTATAAGAATGATGATAAACTGGCATTTATCATGTCTTACGGATGTCTCCAGATAAGGAGTCATTAAGTGGAAGGCAAGATAGGTGGTCAGCCACAACATTTTCTACTCCTTTCTTTTCATGTATCTCCAATTTAAATTCTTGAAGGAGTAGGATCCACCTAATCAGATGTGGCTTAGAATCTTTCTTAGCAATGAGATGTTTCACTGCCACATGATCAGTGAAAATAACCACCTTAGACTGAAGAAGCTAAGGCCTAAACTTCTCCAGAGCAAAAACTACAGCAAGTAATTCCTTTTTAGTGACAATGTAGTTTTGTTGTGGTTCGATTAAACTCTTGCTGGCGTAATGTAGCACATGAGGTCTTCCCTCAACCCTTTGTCCAAGGACTGCTCCCATTGCATAATCCGAAGCATCACACATTAGCTCAAATGGGAGTGTCCAATCAAGAGCTTAGAGAATAAGCATAGAGATCAAGGCTTCCTTCAGAGTTTGAAAGGCCTCGGCACACTTTGAATCAAAATTGAAGGAAGATTCCTTCGCCAACAGGTCACAAAGTGGCCTAGAAATTTTACTGAAATTTTTAATAAAGCACCTATAAAAGCCAACATGGCCCAGAAAGGATCTAATATGTTTGACATTTGTAGGCAATGGGAGTTTAGAAATGGAATCAATCTTGGCTTTATCTACTTCCAAGCCTCGTTCAGACAAAACATGCCCAAGTAAAATTCCTTTTTGTACCATGAAGTGGATTTTCTCCCAGCTGAGGACTAAACTAGTCTCCTTACATCGCTTCAACACATTCTCCAAGTGTAGGAAACACTGGTCCAAAGATGAGTCATAAATGGAGAAGTCATCCATAAACACTTCAACACACTCATCAATCATGTATGAAAAAATGGACATCATACACCGCTGGAAGGTTGCAGGGGCATTACATAATCCAAACAGCATATCCTAAATGCAAAGGTATCATAAGGACTTGTGACCGTCGTCTTCTCCTGGTCATCAGAGAAGACTGCAACCTGGTTGTACCCAGAATATCCATCGAGAAAGCAATAGTACTTATTCCCCGCCAATTTCTCGAGAATTTGATCAATAAAAGGCAAGGGAAAGTGATCCTTCTAGGTAGCGGCGTTCAGCTTGCAGTAATAAATACAGACCCTCCATCCAGTTGAGGGTCTAGTCACAACTTGTTCACCTTGGTCATTAAATTCCACAGTAAAGCCTGCCTTCTTTGGCACCACATGAATAGGACTTACCCATTTACTATCTACAATGGGATATATGATCCCAGCATCCAACCACTTCAGGATTTCCTTTTTAACCACCTCCCTCGTATTAGGGTTCAGACGTCTCTACATGTCCCTAAATGGCCTGATGGAATCATTATTATAAATGTGGTGCATGCAAAGTGTAGAGTCTATACCCATAATGTCAGCAATGCTCCAAGCAATAGCTTCCTTGTGCCTAGACAAGCATTAAATCAGGGCTCCCTCCTGTGCCTCAGATAGCACAGCTGAAATGATAACGGGGAGTGTATCAATGGCACCTAGGAAGACGTACTTGAGAGTGTCAGGGAGGGGTTTCAACTCAATGTCGGGGGCTTGTATGGTTAAGGGTTTCATAATAGATGTCCCCATCTCAGGTAGCAGATCTACCTGGGTAGAGATGATGGGGAAAGAGACTCAGCAGAAACACCTAGCAACTCCTCAAGTTCTAATATATCCCCTTTACATTCCTCCAAGAGATGGGAATGCTCATTTAGCATGACATGTTGAAGGGGGTCATCACATAACATTGCAGGGGTTGTCTCTTCAATCAGGTCATCTATCACCTCAACTTGAGAACAATCCTCAAGCCCAACTTGTTTATAAGCATCAAACACATTAGGCTGGATTTTCCTATTCCCAAAGCCCATTTTCAATGCTCCAGTATTGCAATTGATTGAAGCATGCGTAGCTATAAGGAAGGGGTAGCCCAAAATGATGGAGGGCTTAGTTGGCTTGATCGTAGGGTCAGTGTCCAAAACTAAGAAGTCGACGAGGAAGAAGAAATCCTCCACTCACACGAGGACATCTTCAAAAATTCCCCATGGTGTCTTAAGTGACCGATCAGCAACTTGGAGGATTACCGGGCTAGGCTTCAGATTACCTCCCTTAAGTTGTTCATAAACGTAGCTCGGAAGGATGTTCACCCCCGCACCCAAATCAAGTAGATCCTCATCAATCTGTAAGTGACCAATAACCACTGGGATGTATGGGGCTCCTGGGTCCTTAAGTTTCAGGGGTGTGCCATGTTGAATAATTGAGCTAACGGAATCAAGCAGGACAACTTTTGATTAGACCTATTTCCTAGATTGCTGCTTTTTTATGCACAGGTCCTTTAAGAAGCGGGCATAAGATGGAATCTTCCTGATAGCTTCAAGCAAAGGCAGGTTAATCTGCACTTGCTTGAAAGTTTCCATGATCTAATCCGTCTTATCTTTGGCTCCAGATGAGCCAACAGAAGTTTGCTTAGAGGTGGATAAGTGCTCTGGAAAGGGTACTCTAGATCTCTAGGTGGAAGGGTTGTCATGTCAAGGCATAGTTCTCAACATTTCCCTCAATTCATCCATCTCAGAGGTCTTTGGTTGGGCAAAGGTCGAAGGTTGGTTCATTTGATGGTTTTGAAAGGATTGTGGTTTATAATTCCCTGAATTTGAGACATTTCCTTAAAGTTTGGGTGGTTCCTCCATCCCTCATTATAAGTGTTGGAAAATGGGTCATTATGAGGTCTTGGACGGAACCTTGAGAGGCATTCAGATTCACCTGTACAAGCTCAAGGAATTGAGAGGCCAAGTGGCAATCCATAGTGGCATGTGTATTGCCTTGGCAAATAGAGCATTCAGAATCTTGGGATGTGGAGGTGTTAGATACGAATTGGCTCGGGCTTGACATAAGCCTTTCCTTGTTTTGATTCAATAATTGAATCTAATAGGCTAAATTCTGGGTGTCCCTTACCTCATTCGCCACCAACTTTCTTTGCATGAGAGTGGGTTTTCTATCCATGTAGGAAAAATTCAAGTGAATAGAATTCTCACTAAAAGTATTGAAATGGTTCCAAGCTTCATCCTCAGTTTTAGATAGAAAGGTTCCTGCACAGGCACCATCCACAGTCTGCCTGTGCAAATCATTAAGTCCAGTGTGGAACCTTTCAACCAGTTGCCACTTAGGCACCTAGTGATGTGGGCAAAGTCTCAACAGGTCATTAAAGCACTCCCACACATCATGGAAAGCTTCCCCATCCTTTTGAACAAAACTCATAATTTCCCTCCTGAAGTGATTTGTTTTGCTCATGGGGAAGTACTTCAAAAACTCCTTCTTCAGGGCAACCCAAGTGTTAATATCATCAAGGGTATGATACCAATACTTGGCTTTGTCCTTGAGGGAGAAAGGAAAGAGGGTCTGCATTTGTGCGTCATCAGTAATACCCTGCAGCTTCACCGTGGAACAGACCTCGGTGAATTCCTCTATATGCCTGTAAGGGTCTTCCCTAGCAGTACCATAAAAGGACAGTAGCAAGGATACGGTACTGCTTTTGATCTCATAAAGATTGTCCCCTCTAGATCTACATAGTGCAGGGTCAGCTTGATTGGTTGGGATAAAATATTCCTTAAGGCTCCTTTGACCAACCATTTCTTCCCTTGGGAGGATCCTTCTTAAGATTCTTTTAGGTTTAGGACCAAACACAAGTTGTCTCCTAAGAGATCGCCTACCAAGCATGCACTACAAACACAATTCAAAAGGACTTGTTTGATCTTTACAAATTTAGGCTTTTGACTTTAGTTCAAATTGTAGGTGACAAAGCAAGTTGCCCAATCAATTATGCGCCTATTGTCAACCTTCGAAATGCCTAAAAAGACCTAGTTGGAACTTAGGTGTTCTTCCCTAAATCTCAATTGGTAGAGCAACTCCAAAGACGGAAGATCGAGGGATGCAAGTAGGCCTAAGCCTTCCTTTGAAGCTGTGCTTTCGTGGTGCTTCTTAACTACTCCCAAAAATCCATGACAGGGTATCCCCCTCTTTGGATTTACAACACCTTTGATCTGAAGTTCTAAACACTTCAAAATCCAACAGTAGGAGGGCTCTTGTCCTAGTACTTCCAAGACCTAGGAGTGTCTAAATGCGTGCCGTGGTCAAGAGATACAAGTGTGCATACACCATAAAATTTTGAGTTTTGAATTTTGAATAGCACAATGTCCTAATTCAACTCCTTGCTTTTTAGTGTTCCTCCTTAACTTAAAGTCCTTTATAAAGAAAATATGTGACCACTTGTTAGATCTTTTCAATTTAATTAGGTGGTCTTGCAATTAAATCCAAATGCAAATGCGTGAATAATATAGAATGCAAAGAAAGAGGACGTACCTTTCCTCCAGCAATCAGCAATGCATGCTGCATGCAAATGCAAATAAAATAAATCTAGAGGTTGCTCATTAACACCTAAATGGTCATCCTAAGGCAGGTAGCTTCTAGCAGGAAGCTCGTTTCCTTTTTTTTTTTTGTTTAGCTACTTATGCACAAGCAAAGAAAATGATAAACAACCACAAAATAAAATAAAAACCTAGATCTGAAGAAAAGGGAACAGGCTCCCAAAAATTATTACCCAACACGGGCCTAAAACAAAATCGGGGAACAAACCCCTAAAAATGTACCCTAGAAAAAGGGTCTCAAACCAAAATGTGCAAGAAAAATTAAGTCTAAAGTCTTAATCCTACTCTAATCAAATTAGTGACTAAATGTGCAGGGATGATCGTCACATCCTCATCCTTCCCCTCCTGGCAATTTGGTTCCTTGCAAGGTGGCTCGAACAATTTCTCCTCTGGTGACGTCAAGGATCGCCTCTCACGATGGCTGGTGTGATGGCGTGTCATAGAATGTGTGTCGCAGATTATTGCACTCTCACCAGAATAAAAAAACATCCAAAGTTAAATTTGATTCAAAATTTAAGTCAATGTGAACGAATGAATTAATGCTATTTAATTAAGCTTGTTGCCTCCCCGGCAACGGCACCATTTGACGAGTCGAATTTTCACTTTCGAAAAAGATGATTAAGATAATTTCTAGTTGTATTTTAAAGTGGTGGAAAATCGACTAATCAAAGCAATTAAAAATAACTGCTTAATTAGTAGCAGGTCGTATCCACTGGGAAGCAATTGCCTAATTAAAACTCGCTAAAGTCTTTCACAAAAGTTCACAATTGAAATCGCAAAAAATTGATATCCAAACCACTCTCAAATGAGGCTTATAATGTTCACATATGCTGAGAAAGTGATTAAAGCAAAGAGGAGGGCTCACTTAATAAAATGACCAACATTATAAAAATAATAACATAAGTCCAAGTTTCCCACAATGCGGTGGTAGCTGATTATTGGGATGTTGATTCAAAGCAATGGTTGTTAAATAATGGTGGGTGGAATAATCATGAAACAAGAACTCACGTAGAGAATGAACGTCTCATGCATGAGCTTGCTGCTTTCAAACCCATTCCTCATGAATATGACACATACAAATGGGAAGGTATTTTTCTCTACTGCGGCTGCTTATGGCAGATTGATAATGTCCTCCAGGATGGCGGAAGATGAAGAAATGGGGAAAAAGCTATGGAAGTTAAAAGTACCACTAAAGTTACAAATTTTCTTATGGCTCTGCAGGAGGGATTGATTGATTACTGGAGATCTGAGACACAGAAGGATGGGGACCCCCACCCAGTTTTGTTATTTATGTGGGCTGCATAATGATTCTAGCATTCATATCTTCTCTTCATGTGCGATCACTGATTATGTATGGAGGAGAGTATGCAACGAGTCCTTACCCACTTGGTGGAATTTGTGGCACTATCTTGTGGATGGGAATAAGCCTTATATCCATATGGTGGCTGTGTTATGGGCTGTATGGAGAGCTAGAAATGAGTGTGTTTTTCAGGGGACCCCAGTGTATGTTGAAAATATTGTAAATTTATGCTGGAGTCTCATACAATATTGGGGGTCGAACTTGTAATTATTTGTTATTATTAATAATAGCTCTCCTGGTTTGCTATCGGTGACTCGATAGCATTCCTTTCCTTTCTCAAAAAAAAAAAAATTTAATTGAATGAGAAATAGGGGAAATGTTTCTCATGACCTTGCGCGTGGAGGAAGGAATGCCGGGAAGCAAGAATGCAACGGAAGGTTGAGTGGACCGAAACGCTTCCATTGGTGGCGGTGTTGTTGCTCGAGATGGACGGAGTCGTTGGCGGGGCGGCAACGATGGGTTGGTTGCTGCTACTGTGAAGCAGCTCAGCGCATGGCTGGAGGAGAGGAGGAGCATAGGGGGATGCATGCGCGCGGGCGGAGGTGCTGGAGGGCACAAATTCTGAGCTGCTAGAGGGCTCTCGGGCGGAGGTGCGGACGCACACAGAGGAGCACTTGGTTATGCTGTATGTAGAGGTGCGGCGAGGGAGGCGCAGGTGGAGGTGCAGTGTGCTCTATGCATGGGCGAGTTGCTACGAGGGGCAGGCATGTGGGAATGGTTCTACTGCAGGAGGTTCCTGCACGCGGCGAGTACTGGAGGGCGGTGCTT
Organism: Thalassia testudinum; assembly: GCA_037157565.1. Lineage (NCBI taxonomy): Eukaryota > Viridiplantae > Streptophyta > Magnoliopsida > Alismatales > Hydrocharitaceae > Thalassia > Thalassia testudinum. The sequence continues at coordinate 31,667,718 of JAZHRO010000019.1, read as the reverse complement.
GCGCTTGGTGCGTGCTATAGGCAAAGGTGCCTACACATAGAGAGGGACATGCGTGGGGATGGTGCTAGCGGTTGAGGAGCTGATGAAGAAGAAGCACTATGATGTAGAGACCCTGATTGACGTTGTGGGCTATCACACCATACGCCCACGGTGCTGGAGTCGCGCTGCTGCAGTTGAGGCTAGTGGTGAGGAGAGCATGAGAAACTAGGTTCTCTGCACAGCGAGGAAAGGGGTGGTGGCCTCCTCCAGCATGATAGCAGCTCACCTCTCTTGTAGCCATCTGCATGGATTTAAATGGAGAGGCGGGAGTAGATCCACATCTCCACTCGTCCTTGAATGCAGGTTTAAGTGCAGGCAGCTGGTGTTGTTGGAGCGGCGAATTCCCTTGCAAAGAAGAGAAAATGAATAATAATAAAAATATTATTTTATTTATGTTCAAACCCTCAATAAAATGTTAATGCATATAATGTAACCTAAAGACTAATGCATGTTATTCTAATTCATGCTAAATAATTTATATATGTAATGCATACAAGCAAATATATATAAACTAATTTATTTATACCTTAATACATGCTATGTATATACTAATATCATTCTAATTCCTAGGCACTTAAGTAACTAAATAGCCCACAAATATGGGCTCATCAATATGTATACGACTTATCAACCCACCCTTTGATTTGAGGAGACTTTAAGCCTAAGCATCTACACACTGTTTGCACTGACTCACTTTTCGGTGGTTTCCTCGAAAATTGGGTAGCTAGTGAACTCTCTAGGGTGGTATGGCTAGCAAGTTATCGGTGGTAACAGTTGATGGTGAAAATACGCGGTTTGTAAAATACATCATTGCAATGCGTAAAATCGATCAACTCAAAAATTTATAAAACCTAGATAGGGAAGTATCTAGGGTCATCCAAGGAGGAAACTTTTTGCGAAATTAAATCTCTTGCTTCAAAATAGAAATCACCTATCTTTTCGGTATTTTCAAATTTGTAGTTTTTATGGTTTTGAAACAACAGGCACTTGCAAAATTGTTGGCGAAAAAAGCGATCTACACCTAATTCACTAAACTATTACTAAGGTGACAAGAAAAGCCTCTCCCTAATTTCACGCTAGGCATGTGGAGTCTTACAGTAATTAGGGAGAGGGAGTGAAAAAGTGCTAGATCAAGATAAAAAAAAATAAATGCAAGAAGAATTGAAATGAAGGCAACTTGAATTGATAGAAACTTGTTCTCCACAAAACACATAGAGGAATGCTTCTACTCTACTTGAAAATGCAAGAAAATAAAAACACAAATCCTCTAGATAAAAATGGCGAAGAAGAGGGGCTTCTTACTCTAAGCCTTGTAGCTCCTTGACTTGAAAAGAAACTCCTTCTCCATCCTTGAAAGGCTCCTCCAAGGCAAGCACGCAAAGGGGGCATGAACTTGCTCTCCAAGGGTGGGTGTGCACCATCCTTCCTCCTCCAATGCCTGGCCATCCTCCAAGTGATGGAAGTCCTCCTCCTTGGCGTGGCTCAAGGGAGAAGAGAGAAGGGGAAGAAGGCACTAAGGGGGTGGGTAGGATGCCCCCTTAATCTTCTTCCTTTCTTCTCCTTGGTCGTAGGTTTAGGTAGGTATAAGGTAGAATTTACACTAATGGAGGAAGGGAATTATGTAATGGTATGGTAGGGTATTTATAGGATGGGAAGGGGGGTGGTTATGGTGTTCTTGTGGAGGGAAATGAATGGGTGCATGGATACTTTTGGAGGGAAAAATGGGAGGGAAATGAAGAGGTGCCTTGATTTTCCCTCCAAAAATGCCTTCTAGAAGGTATTGATTTTGGAGGGAAAAAATGGAGGGTGGAGATGGTTTTGATGGTGGATGTAGGGTGGTGATGGAAGGGATAGTTAGCACCAAAATAAAGTATGAGTAGGTGGTCTTTTTGCTAGAGCTTAGGTAGTAGGGTAGTTGGGTAGTAGGTTTCAGTGCCATGGAGGTGGACTAGCTAAGTTAAGCTAGCTTAGCTTGCTTAGCTAGTAGGGAATAGGGTTGTAGGCATTTTAAGCTAGGGTTTTGATGGAGAAGTGCTGGAGGTAGTCATCTTGAGCTGCACTGGAGCTGGCGGCTGCTGAAGAGAGCTGCAAGGAGCTACCTAAGCTGGCTTAGCTTGCTAGTTCTTTACTTGCTGCTAAGCCATGCTAAAGCAACCTGGCTTCTACTGAAAAGAGCTGAGATGAGCTGGGTCTGATGCTCCCAGGGAGGACCTAGCTAGCTGAGGTAGCTAAAGTAGCTTAGCTCAATTAAGTTGAGCTAAGCTGAGTCCCTAGGAGCTGGACTTCGGCTTCCTGAGCTAAGATGAAGTCATCTTCAGCTGGCTGGAGTTGAGTGGAGCCGGATGTAGCGGGTCCTGAGCTAAGGTGAACTCTAGTAAACTCAGCTAACCTAGCTAGAGCTCCCAATGAACTGATGGGAGCTTAGATGAGCTAGACCTAGCTAAGTTGAGCTGGATCTGAGCTTACTTGAGCTAAGGTGAGCTATGATGAGCTCTCTTGAGCTGCCATTCAGTTGAGATGAGCTGAATGGAGGTAGGATGAGCTAACCCTAGTTCAAGTGAGCTAGATTCCAGCTATGGTGAGTTGGATCAAGTCGAGTTCCAACTGGTTTAAGCATCTCTTTTGCCAATTGCCTTCTTGAGTGCTAGGGTTCTAGGGATCTGACAATCTATTTATCCTTAAAACTCACAAAAATACATCAAAAACACAATAAAAATTGCAATGCATGCCTAACCTAATTAATGCCTAAATGCAACCCAAAACCCATTTGCAGAGCAAAATCCTAAGAGTTAGGTTTATTTTAATGCATGAGAATGATGATAAACTGGCATCTATCGCACCTCCATGCTTACCTTTTGCTAGTCCCTTAGAAAAACTTTAATTTTTTACAAAATGGAATTTTGGGGAAATCTAATTTTTTCGACTTTTGAGGAGAAAGAGATTACGGGACATAGGTTGATTCAAACACAAGAAGTACAGGATTTGTTAAGGATAAATATCGGGATTTGTTTCTGGATCCAAGAATTAGACAAAAATAGGATCAATATATCCTCCAAAAAATTCACACATTAACCCCTTGTTATTTCAGATGACTTGACATTTTTGTTGTTAGGATTTTTCTGGTTCTTGAATCTGATTCGCAATTTGCAATAACTTTTAAAACCTTTTGTCTATGCTTGTGAAAGGCCAACATTTATAAGGGCATGTTTTTCATTTAAAACATTTTTTTTTCGCATGGTTATTTTTAGCTTAGTCTTACAATAGATGTGTCGGGATCATCATTCCCATTACCAATTCTCGAGGGTTCTCTGGCACCAGTACTTCGAGATCTCACTATCCATGACACCTCCCAAGAGCTCACAACCCTAGAGCACAATGCAGTGTAAAGGGGCTCTCCAAGCAAACTCAAGCTCTTACTTCGACACTATAGGTAGAGGACCATCGAAGACACTTGAGCAGTAAAAATGCGCTTTAATGCTCCATATAAAGATATGAAATATGGATATGGAGTAGCGCCGAGGCGGTAACATGTTTACATCGTGTCCTCAAAAGGAGGCATTTTCCTCCTCAGCGGTGAGAACTCAAGCCAATGATCTGCTTCAGACTTTTACTAAGGCCAAACAAGGGGTTTCTTGTAATTTTTAGTTGTTTTTAGGTATTGGCTTATTTGTGAAATTTGACACAAGAAGTTTTGCACGAGTTGCAAGTTTTTGCATTAAAAACTAAGCCAGATAGTTTTCCATATTGCAAAATGGATCAAGTCACCTGAACTATCATGAGTTCAGGTGGAATTTTTGAGAAGGATATCTGATCTAGTCTAAAGATAGACCCTGAAATTCTAATGATCAGATCCATATCCTTATCCGTAGAGGTTAAAGATTAAATCCCACTATACCAAAAGTAAGTTTTCAACCTTAGTCCTGATTTCAAATTTTTCCTCAATAAGTTTTCAATATTTTTATTTTTTTAGGTATGCAAGTAGAAAACAAGAAAATGGCCAAGAAAGAAAAAAAATGCATACTTTTATGTTTTGAAAATCTTAAATCGATCATCAAAATTCTAAAAACACCCCCCATGCTTATGATATGCAATGTCCTCATTCATTAGGAGGGAGAAGGGATCACCTTAGTGAAAGGCAGTCGGGTTTAGATGGTCTAAACTTGGAAAAAGAAAAGGAAAAAGAAAGTAGGAAAACTGATGGGTTACCTCCCATCTAGCGCTATCTTTAATGCCATTCAGCCAGGCATGAAGGTATGCACAGAAGATGGACAATCATGTAAATAGTTGGACACTTGAATGTCCTCAAGAAATGTGTCTTCCTCAAGGTCCATAAAAAGATGATTGGTAAAGAAATTAGGATCAAAATGAAATGGAAAAATGGAAGAATGACTCGGGTCTGGCCATGGTTTAAGTTCATGTAAAATGCTAAAGTCGGGTAGGTCAGGTGGTAGGTCCAATGGAAAGGGAGGGAGAAAGTACACAGTGAGACGTAGGGTGGGTGAAGTTAGTGTGGATGTTTTTGGTGAAAAATCAAGAAGATTGAAAGAGTAAAAGTCAAACCCTAATTGATCTGAGAAGTTTTGGATCACATAATCATTGATAAAATCTAGATCCATGGTGGTTAGAGATGAGTAGGATTTGATCAACATTGACTTCTCAAATACTGCTTCCATTGTATTATTAGTGTTCAAAAAAATGTCATGATCAATGGACCTCTTGGAAGCTTGAAATAAATCTAATGAGAAAATATGGTTACTACAACTTATATTCATTTTCCCAGAATGAAATTTGATATTAGTTGTTGCGGTAATCAGAAAGGGTCTTCCAAGGATGGAATTAGTGAGAGCCTCAGGTACCTTTATGTCAAGGACCAGAAAATTCACCGGAAATAGATAATTTTGGACCTTAACAATACTATCCTAAAAAATTCCCCGCGGTTGAATGATAGATTGGTCTTCCAATTGAAATTGAACCTTAATAGGTTGAAAATCATCGAATTGAGATTCCTTGAATAAGATCAGGGGAATGATATTAATGGAGGTACCTAAGTCGAGAGGGGCGCGAACAAAAGTGGTGTCATTTATGATAACTAAGATGGGTGATGCACCTGGGTCCTTTTTTGTGAAAGGCAGCTTGCTCTCAAAAATTGAGCTGGCTATCTTTGAAAGGACCATCCATCCTAGATTCCGAACCTGCCCTTTTGGAGTAAACCTTTCTTTCAAACATTTAGCAAAGGCAGGGGTAGTATCTAGGAGGGGAATATTCTTCTCGACTTGCCCAAATAAGTTTGAAAGATCTTGGTGAGAGGGCTCTAAGTTTTTATCAGAAAGATTGTATTGCAGTATTTGAGAGTGAGAAGTAGGATTTGAATCAAGTTTTTTTAGGATTTCTTTTTCTTCTTCTTGAGTGGGGTTAGGAGAGTTGATTTGCATAGGCTGGGAGTGGGTTTCATCAATTTGATTTGGAGGCCCTAAATCAGTGGTGGTGTTCCCACTTCTCAATGTATTTGCATAAGAGTTTGGTTATCATTGGGAGGAGGTGGGGGGCCTATTGTTGATTGAAACCAAGTTGGTGATGAGATATTAGGTTAATAGGAGGCTGAACAGTGTGGTTCTGATGTTGGTGTCCACCTGGATGTTGGTTCCTGTGATTGGTAAAGTTTGGTTGGGGCTGGGATGGTGAGTGTCCTGCAGTTCTTTGGTTTGAAATGACCCCAAATTGATCATTGAGATTATTAATAGCACGGGTTATTTTCGTTGTTTTTCTTTGCATCTCCTGCAGGGTTTTCAACATCTAGGCATTGATGTCTTCTTGAGATGGCCTAGAGTGATAAGTTGATTTTGGACCGTACCTTCCAAATAGGTTTCGTTGTTGGTGCGGAACTGGATTGCTCCAGAATTGAGCCGAATAATTCCTCCTATTAGAGGAAGTTTTCAATTGCTCCTAGAAGGTGGGGACATTTTGGGTGGGGTGATGATTGGGATAAATATAATTCCCCGTTGAACCATAGAAAGCCTCAGAATAGTAATTACACTTAGCATGAGAATTATGCAGATCTTCTCTCTTTGGTGTGTTAGAAGGGGTGAAATGTGGAATATGTGGAGCTTGGGTTGGTGCGTCAGGACTCCCTTTGTTGGCTAGTGGTCGCACGGGTTTCGCGAGTTAAAAATCAGGGTTACGAGTAACCCGTCGTCGTAGTTGCAAAACACGTTGATCAAATAAAATTTATACCGAAACTCCAAGGGAGTCTTGAGTCGAACACAAGGGGCGATGTTTACTTTAATTGAAAATCGCACCTCGATTTTCTTCTTTTTGGTATTTTAGGGTTTTGTTATTTTTTTGTATTTTTGTAAGAAGAAAATAAGCAAACGAATCAAATGATAGAGATGGAATGAAAATGGTATAGATATCACATCAATGCCTATTACAATCAACTATGAATGCATAAAAAGAGAGGGGGTTGAGAGGAAATCTCCTGAATCGGCTATTCGATGAGACGATGGCACCTAGTGGAAGCACGGACGAAGGAGGTAAGGAGCGACACGATGGAGGTGAGATGTAGGCGGACATCAGGTAGTGGAAAGCTTCGACTTTTCTTTGGAATGGAGGTGAGAAGATGGAGGTGATCTGCTACCGAAATGGAGGTGGGAGGATAGCTTCAAGGCGACCTATGAAGGGGGATGGGAAGTTGGAGGAATATTTGGAGGGGCAGAGGTTCACTACACTAATAGGCACCTTGGGAGCTTGAGAACAAGCTCTAATGGAGCGTTGGTAGGCTTGCTAGACCTTGGGAGTAGGTGGGGGTAGAGTAGGTAGAGATGGCATGGAAGGGAAGGGGTGTAGGTCCTTTTATAGTGGAGGAGAAGCAAAAATAGGTATAGGACCATTAGTGACATCTAGGCCGTCGCTCGAAGCATCGCTGTATGCATCTCATGCCTGCCTACGCCCCCAGCTAGCTTTGCTGGCGCACGAAGAATTAGCGATGGCTGTAAGAATCACTGTAGGTCCGCTCATGCATCACTGTAGGTCAGCCATGCACCTTTGGAGCGCGCTGTCCTCTCTTTACTGTGCATGTGTGCACGCTCACGCGCTGGCGTTACGCTGTGTGCATGTGCACCTGGGAGCATGCACGCGCACCCGCGTTACTACGCGAGTGCGATGGCGTGTGCAGCGCACGTGGTACAATCTAGGTCATCCATCTTTTTTTTGTACGGGCTGCTACAGAGGTAGGATTGAGTCGATTTTCATGCTGTTAGGATGCGATCGTGACCCGAATCCATCCACATGGTCGGATTTGTCATTTGGAGCTCTGAATTATGTCACCTAGTTCCTTGGCTATTGATCATCCTCGAACTGTGTATGGTGCTACGAGACTCCGATCGAGGTGATTTTAGAGGTGTTGGACTCCGATCGTCGTCTTGATCAGATCCGTGCAGTTGGATCATCAATCCGAGGCTCCAAAATAAATATCCTTCTCTCGTGACCACAAAAAGGATGTAATTAACGTAAATTATATACAGCTACTCTAAATGCATAATGATACGTGCAATGCAATATTTATAACATGAAATGCAAATCTAAGCATAGGAACATGCATGAATAGGCATTTTACCCTTAATAAATGTGCTTACGTTATACCACCATGCCTATCTTTTGCTAGTCACTAGCAAACTTAAACTATATGCTATGTATAAAAATAGAATTAGGATTAGATCACTTAGGCCTAAGTCGTTTATTAATAATAGAAATTTTCAACTAAGGTCCTAAACTACGATGGTTCAACAGTACCTAGGTGTCTGCTAGAATGCAAATCGCCCAAGTTGTCACATTATTTGAGAAGGGAAGATACATTTTTTTATTTTTCTTATTTTCTAATTTTTTTGTACTTTTGGAGTTTGAGAGTTCCGAGATAACTTTTTATGATTACCCAACCCACCCAAGACTCGAAAATGACTCTAAGTGCTAAGTATCTTGTGAAAATAATGAAAGACCCACTAGGCAGCTTTTAAAATGGACTTTAGATTTCTACGACCGTAGGTGACCTTGCCTAGAGGTTTATCTTTTCGAACGGTAGCTTTCTCCCTACTTCTTTTACTTATGGGGTCAACACAAAGGCAAACCCAGTATATATCTCCCCGGTTTATTTTACTCCCCTACTTCTTCCCTAGGTGTTTTGGGAATTATTGTGCATTTTTTTTGTGTGAGCTGGGTTCTAGACAATCAACCGATGAGCTGTTACCACCGACAACTTGCCAGCCATACTCGTACGGTGAAGTGTGGTTTTATTTATTTATTTTTCTCCTTTTTGTTTTTTTTCTTTTTTTTTTTAAGTAGGTGGCTTTCCTGATCTAAGATTTACCTAAAGGCAGTACAATGAAAATGGTCTTGTGACTAGGCTTTCGACAACCAGCTGATAAGCTATTACCACCGACAACTTGCCTGCCATACCACCCTAGATAGTTCATTAGCTACCTAATTTCCGAAGAAACTACCGAACAGTGAGTCAGTGCAAAAAAATGTGTGTAGATGCTTAGGCTTAAAGTCCCCCCAAATCAGAGGGTGGGTTGATAAGTTGCATACTTACCATCCCAATTTATTAGCCAAATTAAAAATGAATTTGAATTGGCGAGGACTCGAGACTAAGTCCACATTCGAGTGGACACCCAGGTTAATTAAGCCCAAAGACCAGAAGAGTCTAAGTATTTAGGTCCTCTCGTATCATATCCCAAAGTTAATAACTTCCAAATGCCTAAGTTCTCTTTTCCTAATTTCTTTCTTTTCTTTTATCTTTTTCAAATTTTCAAATTATTTTTTATAAGAATCAAATAACAGGAAATTTATGTTACAACTGACAAAAAGGTTATAAAATATGTCCAACCCCCCATGCTTAGCTATTGCAATGTCCTCATTATGAAAAATGAAAGCATGCAAGAGAGTAGAAGTGGAAGAATAGCACCTGGTTTCCATGAGACTCTGGTCTGCTTGGAACAATCTTTAAATGTGCTGAGTTTAGTGCCTTCATCTAAGCGAGGTCCTCAATAAAAAGTAACTAAACATTGAGGCCACAACAACATAGTTTCTGGGCCCCCAGGTATAGGTCCCGGAGAGTGAAAATGAGCTTGCCAAAGAGATGAACAATGAAAGTAGCAAGCTGGTGGTGTAGGGAGAGCCCAAATGGTCTCCAATAGGAGTGTTGTTGATTTATTACAGAGGAAGTGTGGTTGGGTTTAAAGTTTGTGTAATGGTTGGGTGAAAAAGGACGATGATGGTTTTGTGATGTGCTATGGATTTGTGGGTACTCCAGAATACCTAATGTTTTAAGAGTTCTTCCCCAATGTTCAATTTCATCCTTACACTCTAGGTTCTTAAACCAACCATCCCGATCCTCAAAATTCCAACCCACAAGTTGGACCTCAAACTCTAAGCATTTATGATAAGGATGTTGTTGGTTTTTATCTTGATCATGTGAATCATCCAGCAAATTTTTGATTTCATGTGTATCTTCCACATCCTACGTTGCTACAATTAGTTGCATTTTTGTTTTGTCCTCAATTATTTCTGCAACCGTGTGATCTTCTTCCAAAGTTTGGGTTGAGTTGGCCATTAAAAGGTTGTCTAAGGTATGTATGGCCATTACTTCCTCTATTCTACCAAGCTCCTCCATCGAACCACACTTAATTTTATTCTTCTTTGAGACCTCAAAAAAGTTTAATTGATTTATCTTATCCCCTGAGGCCATTTCAATATTTCTTGGTTCACAATCAATCCTCGTCTTGGTAGTAGCCAGGAAAGGGCTTCCCAAAATAATCAGGGTGTGGTTGAGTTGTTTTGGGGTTTCCATGTCCAGGACCATGAAATCAACAAGGTAATGCAAATCATTAACCTTGACTAAAACATCCTCGAAAATACCCTTTGGTTTTGTAATGGATCTATCAACTAACTGCAAGGTTATGTCAGTATGTTTTAGGTAGCTTGACCCAATTCCATGTGCAGTGAGATGGGGATCACATTAAAGGAAGCACCCAAGTCAAGGAGGGCCCGGTCAGAAGTAATGTTTCCTATTATGCAGGAAATCAGTGGGGCTCCCGGGTCCTGCTTCTTAGGAGGTAGCTTGTTTAGGATCAGTGTGCTTGCGTTAACGGGCAAAACTACTCTCCTATTATTTTTAGATTTCGCTCTATGCCTTTCTTTATATGCATTCAGTAAACCTATGGCGTATGCAGGGATTGATCTGATAGCTGCCAGGAGTAAAATGATTGTCAATTTGAAAGCCTGACGTAAGGACATCCTTTCTTCCAATTTTTCCTCTGACTTTTTTTGTTTTCCCATACAACAACAACAAACTCCCGAATCAGACTCTGATGTTTTGTTGATCACATTCTTTGTTGGGAGTTTGGAATTCTTGCTACGGGGCCTAATGGGGTTGACATGGGGTTGGGTGGGTCCCTTGTGTCTACTACCACTCCTCATGGTGATGGTGTTTGCCGTGGCAAAATGCTATTGGTTAGTGCCTTGAGGAGGGTTGGGAAAAACAAGAGGCTCCCAGTTGATTATGGTAGGAACTTGGTTCACTCTGGGAGTGATTGCACCGTAAAAATACACCTGCAATTATGCCATCTTGTGCTATTTCCTAGCATTACCAGTGCATATTAGGTATCCATAGTTGCATTTGTAAAAATACATGCATGCATGCATTTAATTGAGAGGGGAGGAGAGTGAATAAAATGGCCTTGCAATTACATTTTTCCTCAAGTGCATTTTTGCAAAATTCGCCATCTTTTTATTTTTTATTTTACTTGACCTTGAATTCTTCCCACGGCTGCAAGAAAGGGCTTCTTCTTCGCACCTTGCCCTGTAGCCGCATGCCCAACCTCTCCCTGCCAAGCCATGCCAAGCCATGCACAGCCAAGGCATGGCTGTGCATGCTTTCCCCTTCTATAAAAAGAGGGCGGCTTCTTCCTTTGCAAAGGGCCTGGGCCAGCCAAAAAAACTCCACAGCATCTCCTTCTCCAGGCCATCGTCCCCTCCCCTCTCCCTCCATACGCAGAGCCTCCTCCTCTAAGGAGACACTCTGAGGGTAGGAGTACCTCACGGTGGTGCACAACCACCACCGTGAGCCCACCACCGCCCAGCTCATCAAAGAGTCGGTGGGCGTGCGTGGTGGTTCTTTCCCTATTTCAACCTCCACACCACTTCAGCCATTGCCACAAAGCTTCAAGCTGTGAAGCTCAACCGGCCACCGCACGCCATGCAGCAGCCGGCTAAGCCCCACAGCAGCAGTAGCAAGGCGGCAGGAGCGCACGCAGGCCTTCCGCATGTGCCTGTAGGCACCCTTGCCTCCAGCTTCTTCGCGCAAACACCGCTTTTCCCCACAGCCCAGCCGGCACAGACCTTCTTCCACGCGTGCCGAGCCATGTCCATGCCACCCGCACTCACAGCACTGGGCGTACTTGGTCGCGCGGCTCGACCATGCACTGTAGCCACTGTTCACGAAAGTCTGTGGAACACTGTGGCTACAGTGCGGTGACCGGTAAGTTTCTCACTTAACCGGTCACCTGGCGCACTGCTACCGCTGTTCGCCCACGCACGCATCTCTCCCTGCGTCCCGCTTCAGCGACTGCCTGGACGTCTGCGTGCGGTCCTCTACCAGCGCCTGTCCCGCCTACATCTTCACCTACGTGCGCCTGCGTCTGCTCACTCCTGCTCTTCACGCAGCGCGGTGCACTGCGGCCTTTCCTCTCTCCGTGCCCACTCCCTCCAGTGCGCTCCTCTCCGCATGCATACACGCCTGCGCGTGCACGCGTGGACTCCAGATGGCGCTTGGAAGCTCCAAACGCCTTAACCATGCCAACTCCAGCTCTCTCTCTCTCTCACACACACACACACACAGCACTCTCTCACTCTCTTTACCGACACTCACACACACACACTCACACTCTTAAACACACACACACACACCTATACACTATTATATACTTATATATATATATATACATATATATATTTATATCTATATATATTTATATACATAAATTTATATATATATATGCTTATATCTATACATATAATAGTATCTATATACTTAAGTATTAGTATACATACATATATATATATATATATCTATATACTTATATAAATATATATATACATATATATTTACATATCTACATATACTTATATACACATATATATATATACATCTATATACTTATATAAAATTGTATATATATATGCATATATATTTACATATCAACATATACTTATATACACACACATATATATATATATACAAATATACATAAATATGTACATATATATCTATAACTTTATATACATACATATATATATATATATATATCTATCTACATATATCTATATACATATACTACTGTATATATATATATTTACATCTATATAGTTATATATACATACTTATACATATATATATACATATATATATCTATACATATATCTATCTATACATATACTTATATATATATATACATATACATATATATATACATATGTAACTACATATATATACCTATATATTTATAACCATATATATATATACATATAGATATATTTACATATATACATATATACATATATTTTAACATTACTTACCATACATGGTATCGCGGGAATATCTGCACCAATTGTTGATATTTCCCGATACACGCGTACAAAAAGAGTGGTCACACACATCTTCCACCATCCATCCTACACTCCACGCGGCACCTCGTCCTGTTGGTTGCGTCTTTCTAGACGACGACCGACTCGACACCATGCTACACTGCATCTTCTCCTCCACCCTCACCCCTTTATACATATATATCTATACTATATTTACTTTATTTCTATTTCTCTTTCCTACCAATAAAAAGGTAAAAAAAATATATAAAAGAGAAAAGTTAATCCTTGACTTGCAGGTACTCCGTCTTGCGAATAGCAAGACCCATTTTGGAACCGTGATTTGGCTCAAAGCCAAGAACCTAATTTTGAGGGTGTGCCTCAAGGACAAAGATTATCAGAAAAAAAATCTAAATAGAAAAACACCAAAAACACAATAAACGAACGGAAGAGATTTATTGTAGGAAAGGCGTAGAAACTTGACTTGTAACCCCACTTCCCTGAGTTCGACCCTGGGCCTAAAAGTGACCAAGATAAAATCAAGTAGGCTAGGTAAAAAAATTTTGTAAAAAGATGGTTAGACTCGATTTAGGTTAACCACTATATACACTTCAACGATAAAATCACCATATTAACACACCTAATCGGGTCCAACCACCATCCTTTCTGGCGCCGTTGCTGGGGAAGTGCACCTTCAAGTAAGTTTTTATTCCATTCCTTTCATTTTTCTCTTCTCTCTTGACGGGTGTCTCTATTTTTGGTGTGTAGGTAAACCTGTTGCAAGGAGAAGGCAGGCAGATGAAGTCGAAGATGTGAGCAGATCCAAGGCGGGAACGAGAGCGTGAAGACACCGACACTGCATTGGCGGTTCGCACACGTTGCCGAATAAGTAGGTCTTCTTTTCTTAGCAACTTAGGTTAACTTGTCACCTTAATAAGAAAAAGACTAAAAACTAGAAAAACTACTTGGGATCTCTTGGGGCAAGTGGATTAAAATTCACTTGTTTGATTGATTGCCTTTACTCCCACTGCCTCGGGATTTCCCGCCTTACTTCGCATAGCGAAAATCCAAGAATCTTGATTCTTGAATTTTTCGCCGTGTAAAGTATTCTTTGAGGCAAACATAAAAAGATTGATTGCACCCCTCTTTGCCTCATTTATCTGCAATTCGGGATCACCTTTTTGGTGGGGAGACTTGGAATTGAGTTGATTCCAACCCTACCATGACTTTTCAACTTGCCTAAGATTCAATCCCGAACATTTTGACCCCAACAATTTGATTTTCTTTATCTTTTGGTTGAGCCTTGTGTTTGGACATTTTTCTTGGTGATTGGGAGCACTTGAATTGAAGTGCTTTGGCTCCCTTTCACACTAATCTAAAACTGATTCGTGCATCCACACATAGAAATCTCCATTTTGGGAAGCCATTGCATTTTAGCATGCATTAACCAATTGACATTGAAGAAGGGTTTGTTGGGCTTAGAAGAAAACTTATGTTCTCTCAAAACCCGGAGATTGGTTGAATTGGTATTTCAGCAAAATCCTAAAATCCATACTACTTAAGGCTGAACTCTAAAAACCATTCACCAATTAAAAACTTCAATTCGGGGAGATTTCCTCATTGCATGCTTGGTTTACACACTCTAAAAATCAAGCACTTGGGCATTACCTGTAAAAAATGCCCTTCACATTCCAGAAGCACTTGATCCTAAACCTCTAACTAAAATTGGTAGTAACTTGACCCTTATTAAGGATTGGAGGTCTAACTACCTGCGTGTAGCACCTACGTGCTGGTGAGGGTTCCCATGTGCTATCAGGTGTCTAAGACTAGGGCAAACGGCCTTGCAATTTGGTCAGGTGGTTCCGCGGTGCTCGCATTCGGTTCCGTAGTCTGTGATAGTAGGTAACTTAGATCTTTAGGTCTAAGGGCACACTGTAGAGGTTAGGAAATTGAATGTATTGATTTGTCATCAAGTGTACCTTTGCGGAGTCATTTCTCTCATCTTTTTTCCCTTCTTATCCCCCCAATTCTTCCTGCGGTAGTGCATGTTTGGGAGGAGGTCACAAAATCCTAAACTGTGTGAATTGCCTGATAATTGTAGAAAAGAAGCTGAATCGTCCTCCTCCTCCACAAACATGGCTGCACGCCCACCCCCAAATCCCGAGGGAGGAAACTGCCCTCAAAAACCACCAGGTGGTGGAGCCTTAGATCCCATAACCCGCCTCCAAGCCCAAATGGAAATGTAAAATGAACAAATTGAAGCCATTTGGGAAACATTGGAGGAGCCTAGGTCTCTTAGCTCCTATCAGAATCCCGCTACTACAGAGACCATAGGACAAATTCGGGTCCCCATGGGCGGGGACGACTTTGAACTAAAGCCTAACATAATTGGCCTAATAAATTTTCACTTCCATGGTCTTGCAAGTGAAGATCCTTTTCCTCCACTTGGAAGACCTAATCCAATTGGCTGAAACTATTAAACCAAGAAATATCGGGCTACCTATAGTCCTCATGAAAATGTTCCTGTTTTCATTGCGGGATAAAGCGTCACAGTGGTTACGCACCCTTGGGAGAACCATCCACTCTTGGGAAGAGATGCGAACAGCGTTTCTCAAGAAGTTCTCCGTGCTATCACTTCATTTACGCAACAAAACGGTGAACTATTTCATGAGGCATGGGAGAGGTATAATGACCTCCTCAGGAAGTGTCCGCACCATAGTCTGCCTAAGTGGCATATAGCCCAGATTTTTTACTATGGGCTAAATGAGACTTTGAAGCAGATTGCAGACGCTTCCTGCGAAGGGAACGTTATGAATATAGACGAGAATGGAGCATTTGAATTATTTGAAAATATGAGTGAAAACTCAGTGAACAATGCTCCATTGTCGCCCCTAATCATACCAGCCAGCCCCGAAATGTCCACGAAGTTGACACGGGACCCTTCCATTCATCCACAGATCTCAACCTTATTGCACAGAAATTGGATGAAGTCTCCGTCATGCACAAGAAGCTGCACGAGCTTCTGGCCAACCCCTCCTGTTATATGGCAAACACCCCCACCTCACCAGTTCGTCATAATTCCAATTCTTCCAACACCAGGCTTATCCCGAGAAACCCCGTAAGACCTTCCTTACCGAGTGTCGTGCCAAGCGACTCGGTAAGTCTTGTGGAACTGGCTTCTGCAAGCCAGTATTTCGACACGGAGGACCAAGCCTCCGTGTGCTTAGACGCATATTCACATGCGGACACGTCTTCTGGCATAGAAGACGCTTGCACCCTGGGGAACAACCCGTTCTCTGCCACTTATAACCCAGGGTGGAGAAATCATCCGAATTTCACATGGTCCAACAACTCGCAGCGCCAAAACCCCACAGGTGGACCAATGCGACCATCCGCACCCGTCATCCCAAGGGCCCAGTCTAATCCTATGGCGAATCCGCCATCAGGCCCTTGCGTACCGCAAACCGAACACGCATCAAGTCCTCTTGATAAATTGATGCAAATGATGACGGACATGTTAAAGTGCCATGAAGAGAACATGACCTCTCTTCAGCACCAATTGGTGCAGCAGAATGCTGAGATCAGTCAACTACGCATGGCGACTTGATCTCAGGCACTGTTCTTGCCCAACCCATTCCAAACCCGTGAAATTTCATACCCCGTGGTCCTCAACCACAGGAAGGTTAATCAAATTCTGCAAGCTCCGAGAATTCCACTGGGATTTCAGGCTAATCCCGCTGCAGCACCGCACTCTTATGTCCCTATTGCAAACCCTCCTCTACAGTATGATCCCACTGGACCCGCATCGTCCAATGCTATCACTACGAGGAGCGGCAAGCAGACTGTCGATCCACCTCGAACTGATCCTGGCCCATCTTCTTCATCGCCCTCTCATTCAGGATGCGCACCGCATTTGCGAGAGGATGATACACCCAAATTGGTGCTAGAATCAGTTCCATTCCCTAAGGCTCTACTAAGGGAGCCAAAAGGCAAGAAGAAAGATACGCAGGCCTTTGATAACCTGTGTAATTTGTTCAGGGATGTAGAAATCAAGGTACCCCTACTCGAGGCTGTCGACCACAAACCTACTATCACCCAATTTCTCAAAGACTACACAACACCCAGGTGACAGTCAAAGAAAAATAAGAATCTGGTGGTTCTCTTGCCTCATGCGAGTTGTGCTATACTGTCAAATCTACCACTGAAGTAGAAAGTTCCGGGCACACCGCTTATTTCCTGTAG
Source organism: Thalassia testudinum (assembly GCA_037157565.1). NCBI lineage: Eukaryota > Viridiplantae > Streptophyta > Magnoliopsida > Alismatales > Hydrocharitaceae > Thalassia > Thalassia testudinum. The sequence goes on along the minus strand of JAZHRO010000019.1, from coordinate 31,650,804 downwards.
CATCCAAGGCTGCAATTTTAACCGTGCCATGCTTGATCTACGATCTTCCATAAATCTTATACCAACCATCACGCTCGAAAAATTTTCCTTGGGAAATCTGAAAGCCACCCCTGTCACGTTACAGTTGGCAGATCGTTCTGTCAAAATCCTGAAGGGTGTGGTGGAAGACGTGGTGGTTAGGGTCAACAGTCTCTGTTTTCCTGTTGACTTTCTTGTTTTAGATATGGAAGTTCCAAGCTCACTTTCTGATTGTCCGATCATCCTTGGTCGACCTTTCTTGGACACAGCCCATGCCCTTATCGACTGCGAGTCGGGTAGTATTGAGATTGCCGTTGGATCTGAAAAGCTCAAGCTTAACATCTTCAAGGCAGCCAAGAACTTTGATCGCGATTGCATCGAGGATGACATGTCTAACGAGGACATGGTCGTCGGCGTGTGTATCGGACTAATTGGGACCTATTCGGATTGCTGGGTATTAGCTATAAACACTGATGATTGCCTAACCATCACATATTGTGATGTTCCCCCATCCCTCCCTTGTTCCGTACTTTCTCCTGACCAGACTTCTGACGAGGTTTTCTCCACTTCCCATACCTCGTGGTCTGAGTCATATCCGGGCTACTCACCACCTGTCCACACTCTTGAAGACTGGATTGTCCTTTCTTTCCCGCCAAATCAAGCAAATTGGTAAATCCACACTGGGACCTTGAGCCCATATACTTCTCACTGGGACTATTCCTTTTTGGATCCATCTATCCAAGAAGCCCCTCTTCTTGGCCAATCTGAAGGCCAATTTCTTCCTCCCGACTTGTTCTTCGATCCACCTGGGACACTCTCGTCCCAAGAAATGCTAGATCTTTCACCATCCACCATCACTTTTCACGCCACTATCACGATCACTTCACTTTTCACTTCACCACCCACCATCCACCCACCCTGCTGTATACCCTACACCTCAGCTCTCGTTACCCGATCTTTCGTCCTTCCTCTACCCGACCTTGCTTACATATGAGGACATAGCATTGTTTGGCATGGGGGGGTGGATAAGCATCCATAGGATCTGGGTACTTTATGGTATCATGTAGTTTCCACCTATTTATAAATATGCAAGAAAAAGAAAAAGAAAAAAAATATATATATATATATAGTGTTTAGTAATGATCTGAAGGCTGAAACAAAAATGCAATAAGTGTTTATGGATATTCAACCTCTGTTTTGAAGACTTTCCAGGCCACAGAAGCTTGATTCACTCAAGCTCGGCTTAATTCACTTGGGCATTGACAAAATAGATCGGAATCTCTCCTAACTAAGGATGTATTCTTGTACCTGAGACACCAGTACAGGATCCGTTGGTTTGCATCTACTCGAAGGCCTAAGTAATCTTGGTTTACACCACAGATGTCAAGAAAGACCAGGTGAACATAAGATCCAACCCTAGTGTTCATTAGGGAAGGTGGAGTCCTTACCTGTACGCGCAGGTAGACTTTTTATCCCAGGTTTTAGTCTTGTGTTTAGGAGAAACTCTTTCCACCAAAAGGAAACTCTCCCACCTAAAAGAAAAGTGTGCTCCTCCAAATAATGTTGTAAGAGATATACTGACAAGTGTTTCAAAAAAAAAAAAAAAGATGCAAATAAGTCAGTATATCTCACAAATGTCTGTAAAGTCACGCCCTACAAGAAGTTCTTCAGGGCAAGTTACAAATACCTTATTTTCTTTGAGCAACAAATGTCAAAAATGGGAGTTGAGTTTCCATCATCTTTTTAATGGTCAATCCAAAGACATTAGCTGAAATTGGGACCAACCTATACTTAAAAATTCGTGAAACCCTGGCTTGAGTCTTAATGTTCATTTGGTCAGTCTTGATCCATCACTAAGCACAAACCCTAATCTCTTGAGCTCTCGAGTATGGCAAAAACCTCCTGGGTCTTGGAAATTGTAGTTAAGGTTTAAATATCAAGAGTCCTGGTTAGTCGAGAGATGATCTATGTCATGTGAGACTTAAAGTACTGGTAGTCTTCTCTACAATTGGTTCTCACAATATCCAACAATAAACACACCTATGTTGCCTCAGAAGAAAAACTTCAGCTTAAAGATCATTTAAAATACAATACAAAAATGTTTTAATAGGGACTAGCAAAAGATAGGCATGGGGGTATGATTGCACCGCAAAAATACACCTGCAATTGTGCCGTCTTGTGCTATTTCCTAGCATTACCAGTGCATATTAGGTATCCATAGTTGCATTTGTAAAAATACATGCATGCATGCATTTAATTGAGAGGGGAGGAGAGTGAATAAAATGGCCTCGCAATAATATTTTCCTCAAGTGCATCTTTGCAAAATTCACCATCTTTTTATTTTTTATTTTACTTGACTTTGAATTCTTCCCGCGGCTACAAGAAAGGGCTTCTTCTTCTTCGCACCTTGCCCTGCAGCCGCATGCCCAGCCTCTCCCTGCCAAGCCATGCCAAGCCATGCACAGCCAGGGCATGGCTGTGCATGCTTTCTCCTTCTATAAAAAGAGGGTGGCTTCTTCCTTTGCAAAGGGCCTACGCCAGCCAAAAAAACTCCACAGCATCTTCTTCTCCAGGCCACCATCCCCTCCCCTCTCCCTCCATACGTAGACCCTCCTCCTCTGAGGAGACACTCTGAGGCCAGGAGTACCTCACGGTGGTGCACAACAACCACCGTGAGCCCACCACCGCCCAGCACATCAAAGTGCTGGTGGGCGTGGTGGTTCTTTCCCTATTTCAGCCTCCACACCACTTTAGCCATTACCACAAAGCTTCAAGCTGTGAAGCTCAACTGGCCACCGCATGCCCTGCAGCAGCCGGCTAAGCCCCACAGCAGCAGCAACAAGGCAGCAGCAGTGCACGCAGGCCTTCCGCACGTGCCTGCAGGTGCCCTCGCCTCCAGCTTCTTCGCGCAAACACCGCTTGTCCCCGTAGCCCAGTCGGTGCATACCTTCTTCCGCGTGCGTCGAGCCACGTCCACACCACCAACACTCACAGCACCGGGCGTACCCGGTGGTGCGGCTCGGCCATGCACTATAGCCACTGTTCACACCAGCCTGCGAAACACTGTGGCTACAGTGCAGTGACCGGTAAGTTTCTCACTTAACTGGTCACCCGATGCATCGCTATCGCTGTTCGCCTATGCGCGCGTCTCACCCCGCGTCCCGCTGCAGCGCCCGCCAGCGCGTCTGCGTGCGGTCCTCTACCAGCGCCCATCCTGCCCGCATCTTCTCCCGCTGCACCTGCGTCTGCCCGCTCTAGCTCTTCACACTGCATGGTGCGCTGCAGCCTTTCCACTCTCCACACCCACTCCCTCCAGCGTGCTCCTCTCCGCGTGCATACGCGCCTGCGCGTGCGCGCGTGGACTCCAGACGGCGCTTGGAAGCTCCAGACGCCTTAACCACGCCAACTCCAGCTCTCTCTCTCTCTCTCTATCTCTCTCACACACAACACTCTCTCACTCTCTTTACCGACACACACACACACACACACTCACACTCTCATACACACACACACACACCTATACACTATTATATAGTTATATATATATATACATATATATTTTTATATCTATATATATTTATATACATATATATATATATCTATATACTTATATAAATATATATATACATATATATTTACATATCTACATATACTTATATATTTACATATCTACATATACCTATATACACACATATATATATATATACATCTATGTACTTACATCTATATAGTTATATATACATACTTATACATATATATATACATATATATATCTATACATATATCTATCTGTACATATACTTATATATATATATACACATATACATATATATACATATACATATATATATATACATATATAACTACATATATATACCTATATATTTATAACCATATATATATATACATTTAGATATATTTGCATATATACATTTATATATATATATTCACATTACTTACCATATGTGGTATCACGGGACTATCTACACCAGTTGCTGATATTTACCGATACATGCGTACAAAAAGCATGGTCACACACATCTTCCACCATCCATCCTACACTCCACATGGCACCTCGTCCTGTTGGTTGCCATCTTTCTAGACGACGACCGACTCGACACCGTAGTACACTCCATCTCCGCCTCCACCCCCACCCCTTTATACATATATAGTATATACATATATATCTATACTATATTTACTTTATTTCTATTTCTCTTTCCTGCCAATAAAATGATAAGAAAAATATATAAAAGAGAAAAGTTAATCCTTGACTTGCAGGTACTCCGTCTTCTGAATAGCAAGATCCATTTTGGAACCCTGATTTGGCTCAAAGTCAAGAACCTAATTTTGAGGGTGTGCCTCAAGGACAAAGATTATCAGAAAAAAATCTAAATAGAAAAACACTAAAAACACAATAAATGAACAGAAGAGATTAGTTGTTCCAAAGGCGTAGAAACTTGACTTGTAACCCCACTTCCCTGAGTTCGACCCTAGGCCTAAAAGTGACCAAGATAAAATCAAGTAGGCCAGGTGAAAAAATTTTGTAAAGAGATGGTTAGGCTCAATTTAGGTTAACCACTATACACACTTCAGGGATAAAATCACCATATTAACACACCTAATCGGTTCCAACAACCAGGGAGGGGCTGGGGTAGCCTGATAAATAGCATGAGCTTGAGCATGTGACTCCCCATCATTACCAAACCCTTAAGCCCCGTCGCCTTGGTTCTGAACATTCCTTGGGTTTGGTACAAATTGTGACGGTAGAGATTTGGGTTTTTGGTTGTTTGTACTAAGTCCGGTTTGCAAGGTGTCCAGCAAAGTTTTGATCTATTGCATGATCTAGAGCATTAACCCTTGCATTTCTACCATTTTCTGGTTCAAGTCTTCCTGCTCGGCAGGTTGTTGAGCATTCCACATGGGCTGATTAACCTAATTCTGGGGCAACTAAGTATATACATGACCCTGACCCATTAGTTTTTGCAGTACATATTTGTTGGGTCGATATTAGGTCTACTACCCCTGATCCTTCCAAGAGAAGCTAGGATGATTTTTCCAATCGGAATTGTAAGAATTCAAATAAGGGTTGGACCTAACATTCTCTTGCACAACATGAACATCCTCATAAGATGAGGATGAAGAAGGATCAGAAAGACTGGGATCAAAGGCCCCAGTCTGGAACCCATAAGGTTCCAAGAAGAGTTCGCTCGAAGGTCGAGCCGGCTCCAGTTGGTTCACAAACTCCCGTCCCATAGGAGTTTGCGAAGAATGGAATCCCGATCCCTGGGATTGAGTGGATCTAGAAAATTTGGAGTTTCCGGACATCAACTCTTCCATTCGTTTAGTAACCAGATCCACCTTATCTAATCTATTATAGATCAATTCCATATCAGATGTATGAGAATCTTGTACCTCATTGGCATTTGATCAAATTTGTTGGGATCGATTGAAGGTTTCCTTGGAGGCATTGTTTAAAGAATTTTCGCTCATTTCCTCAAACAAATCATACACACTATCTGTGTCCTTATTGAGGAAATTGCCTCCACAAGAAGCATCCACATGATTACGGAGTTGATCATTCAACCCGAGATAACAAAATTTGCACATGTTGCCATTTAGGCACCTCGTGCTGTGGACACTTCCGCAACATATCCTAGAATCTCTCCCAGGCCTCATGAAACGATTCCCCCTTCCGCTGGGCAAAAGTAGTAATTGCCTGTCGCAATGCATTGGTTTGCCCAATTGGGAAGAATTTCTTCAGGAAGGCCGATTTCAAAGCTGTCCAGGTAGCCATCGATCTTCCAATGGTACAATACCAATGTGCAGCCTTATCCCTGAGTGAATGGGGAAAAGCCTAATGAGCATCTGTTCTTCATCCACATTCTGCAATTTGGTGGTCTGAAATAGAGTGATCAGGTCCTCCAAATGTTGGAAAGGGTCCTTTGAGCCAAGCCTATGAAAGTGTTTAATTAGACTCAAAACTTGGGGCTTGATCTCAACATCTCTGGTGGGAATCACAATGCCAGGACGATCCTCATAATTTGAAGGGTCATAAAAATCCTTCAAGGGCCAAGCGCCCTGATCATTCATTCGTTGGAACCATTGCCACATCTGCTGCAGTTCTTCCAACTACCTCTGAATCAACTCTCGCTAGTTTAGGAGCAGCGAAGGTGGCTGTTGATCAGCCATGGGATCTGCTTGGCTAAAGCTCAACCTTTGCCTCTGGGAGTGGTCTAAAGGTCCTTTTAATCTAGGGTTCAATGACCTCCTTCCAAGCATACACTGGAAGGAAGTTGGAAGAACGGGGAGGAGAAGGGACCCTGCAGCACAAAAAATACAAGCTTGTCCTTAGGTTGGGTAGCTTAAAGGTCTACAGACTCTCAGAATCCATCCTAAAATTATGGACGATTTACTCTACTTATGTCCAGGCAATCCAACCAGTTAAGAGGAGGGACTAGGGAGAAGGTTCTTCCTTTGGCTTGTGCCTCTGGTTCCTAGTGTACCCCCCAGCCATGGCCGTTTGACTCTACTCCCCTAGCTAGCATCAGATTGGCTAGTAGAAGTAGGTTAATCGTGAATAATCTCAGTCTGGATCCTGATGAGCGAATGAATCCTTAGGGCCAATGTCTAATTGATTTTATTTAGGCTTGGGAAATTGGTGCACTGGAATGTGATGGGCCCTTAATGGGTTGTGCCCTTAATGATTTGTTTGAGAATGTGTGAATGTGCACAATCAAGAGGTTTTCAAGCAAGATTATTAATGATGAGGTGAGTTTTAGGATTCGAATCTTTCTTAATAGCTCTTAGGATTCAAATATTAAGTGTTTTCAACCATGTTTTGTGAGGCACACAAATTTATTTTTGAAAGCACGTGTTCAAGTATCTTCCTTTAGAAATCAAGAAAAATATCAAGTGCCTAGCTTGACCAAATTATTGAATCCTATGTGGCAACTAGAAAATGAACCTCTTTTAGTTTAGGTGGTGCAGCCCAAACAATTCAATCAATTGGCTCAAATGCATCACCGATTAAGGCACACAAAAAGGTGGTTAACCTAATATGATTTCTACTCTTTTATGTGTTGAATTCGTGTACCAAGTCCAGAGGTCAGAAGCCCAGTTGAGTAGATGAAAAACAAGTCTGATTATGTGCCTTAAATGTGGGTGTATAGAGTGTGCATATTGATTTGTCCCACAGAAAGTATCTTTTTTTTTTTTGAATGCGGGGGTGAGGTGGATGAAGGTGGCAAATAAGACAAACAATTTTATCCTAGTGTTTATGCAAACACTTAAGTAGATTAGGTCATGGTTATGAGTGTGGCGAAATAAACTAGTGGAGGGGAATGTGGGGGACACTTACTGAGTACTCTACCTACACTTTACTTCGATCTACCGCACTTGGATCTCCACGCTAGGGTACCTGCAAGATAGTAGATCAAGGACAAGTAGGGTTAGTGGTATATAAATGCAAAGAAACGTAATAAACCATAGAGTAAATTCTGTTTCCTCCCAGGCAACGGCACAAAAATGGTCGCACGGGTTTCGCGTGTTAGACATCGAGGTTACAAGTAACCTGTCAACGTAGTTGCAAAATACGTCGATCAAATAAAATTTATACCGAAACTCCAAGGGAGTCCTGGGTTGAACATAGGGAGGCGACGTTTACTTTAATTGAAAACGTGCTTCGATTTTTTTCTTTTTGGTGTTTTAGGGTTTTGTTATTTTTTTGTACTTTTGTAAGAAGAAAACAAGCAAACGATTCACAAGATAGAGATGAAATGAAAATGGTATAGATATCACTTCAATGTCTATTACAATTAACTATGAAAGCATAAAAAGAGAGGGGGGTGAGAGGAAATCTCCCGAATCGGTTGTTAGGTAAGACGACGGCGCCTGACAGAAGCTCGGACAAAGGTGGTGAGGAGCAGGATGACGGAGGTGAGATGCAGGAGGATGTCAACTAGAGGAAAGCTTCGGCGTGGCTCCGGAATGGAGGTGAGAAGATGGAGGTGATCTGCTACTGGAATGGAGGTGGGAGCACATCTCCAAGGTGACCTATGAAGGGGGATGGCAAGTTGGAGGAATGTTTAGTGGGGCAGAGGTTCGCTACACTAATAGGCACCTTGGGAGCATGAGAACAAGCTCTAATGGAGCATTGGTAGGCTTGCTAGAGCTTGGGAACAGGTGGGAGTAGAGTATGTAGAGATCGCTTGGAAGGTAGGGGGTGTAGGTCCTTTTATAGTAGAGGAGAAGAGGTAAAAGTAGGTATGGGACTATTAGTGACGTCCAAGCCATCGCTGCAAGCATCGCTATAGGTAGCCCATGCCCGCTCATGCCTACCCACACCTACAGCTCTCTTTGCTGTCACGTGAAGAATTAGCGACAACTGTAAGCGTCATTGTAGGCCAGCTCATGCTCCGCTGGTGCACGCTGTCCTATCTTTGCCGTTCGCGCATGCATGCTCATGCGCTGGCACTGCACTGTGTGCATGCGCGACTGTGCACCCGCGTGCACACCAGGGCTGCTGCACGCGTGCGGTGGCACGTGCGTGCGCTGGGTGGCCTGGGCTACGCCACATGGCACAATATGGGGCATCCATCTTCTTTTTGTGTTAGGGGATGCTATAGAGGTCGGATTGAGTCGATTTTCATGCCGTTAGGCTGCAATCATCAGCCTGAATCCATCCGTGCGGTCAGATTTGTCATTTGAAGCTCAAATTATCTCACCTAGTCCCTTGGCCATTGATCTTCCTTGGACTGTGTATGGTGCTATGGGACTCCAATCGAGGCGATTTCGGAGGCGTTGGACTCCGATCGTTGTCTTTATCAAATTCGTATGGTTAGATTGTCAATCCGAGGCTTCAAAATAAATATCCTTCTCTCCTAACCACAAAAAGGATGTAATTAACTTAAATTATATACAACTACTCTAAATGCATAATGATGCGTGCTATGCAATATTTATAGCATGAAATGCAAATCTAAGCCTAGGAACATGCATGAATAGGCATTTTACCCTCAATAATTGTGTTTGCATCAGCTAGGTTTGTTAAATCCTTATGGAATATTGTTGCTTAACTTATAGCTGAGCCATTATGGAGTAGAAATTAGGTGGGGGGCCCTGATTAAGAAGCTCCTGGGTGGAAAGATTAGGGAAAGAATAATTAGCATGTAGGCTAGAGGATCAATTTTGATTTTCCATTTTTTTAGAAGAAGATGGAAAAAGCAATCTTTTTGCGCATGGGACGAAATCAAATGGTACCTCCATGTGCAGATTTTGAGACCGTCGCCCATGCATAAAATGGAAGAACAGGAGGGGAGTAGAAGAGATGAAGATGAGAGAAAGTGTCAACACAATCAATCAAAATTCTAGACCTAACTTAAATGTGACTCCCTAAAAATTAACCTAGGACTTGATCTACCTACGAATTAAGAAATCAATGGTGAATACCCATTCTATCAAGAAATCTAGCGAAGTTGCATAAGGGGAGGTTTGGGCCCAAGCATTTCCCAAGAAAATCCCCAGGGGCTTGTGCAAACCTACGCTTGGTCGTTTAACATGGCCCTTTAGCCTAACACCAGATATAAATGATAGAATTTGTATTAACTAAAGAAAACATATGACCTATATAGCAAGCCTAAGTTGATGAATCCTTAGGGGTCAAATTGCTACAATTTTTAGTTAGGTCTAGGAGACTAAAGTACACACGGAATGTGGAGGGTGTTAATTAGGGTAATGCCCTATTATTTCAATTTTTAGTGTGTGTACAGGAATTGGAAGGTGGTTCCAATTTCAAACAAGTCACACAAATTGATGTATTTCTATCTTTCTTAGAATTGGATTTAAGTTAGTGTGTTTTAGGATTTACTTCTTAAGTTTTCAAATAAGTTTCAACATCCACAATCAAAGGAAAACAAGTTATATTGGTAAAGATTAATTTCCTTTAAATTAGGTCTCTAAAAACAAGGAAAGAAACCCTAATCCAATTGCACCTAAGACAGAAAATTACTACCAATGAATTTGTTTTAGGCTTTTTGTATTAAGTAGTAGTCCAAACAAATCAAAAAGCACCACTACATTAAGGAAAATCAAACAAAAATTAAAGAAAAGTTTTTTTCAGGATTTTAGGAATTTTTTTGATATTTGTTTTGATTTTTTCTTTGTACTGATGTCAAAGTTCAGAAATGATACCTATGGGTATTCAAGGCTTTTCAGTATCACCACCGACATTAGAAAATTTTGGTGATTTTATATGATGTGTAGAATTTCAAAAGGATTTCAGATAGTTAAATTTCACAAAAATTGGATGAGCAAAGAAATTCTAAAAATTCATCGATAGTAGCAAAATAGGAAGAATAGTGGGTGTGGCCCCTATGTAGTCCACGAAATTTTCAAAATTAATTACATTTCCAATGTCTTTAAAATTTGGAACATATATTCCTTGCTTGAGTTGGAATCATTGGGTGAAAATTTATGATTTTAGGATGCCTGTGGTGGTAGGAATTGATTTTTGGAATCTAGACAGAAGTCTGGACCCAAAAATCAGACTACCAACACTTGAGGTGAAGTGATGTTTAATGATGCAAACAAGCAAATAATAGATTTTAATTTGTACTACTACACTTAATTAAAATATTTAGAATCCTGAAAGCCAAGTTTAGTATATTTTTTGGCAGGTTTTTAGGCTAAGTGTGACAAGAAAAGGGATGCTAACCTGGAATTCTGCAGGAAGAATGGGAACTTTAAGCTCTCGCTTCCAAATTCCCACTTTCTTCCAGTAGTTCCTGCACACACAATAAAGAAGAGAGGCAAGGGGATGAGATCCACTTCAAGCAAGAGAAAAACAATTTGCAAAGTCGTGCCTCCTTGACAACGATGCCAAAAAGAGATGGTGAATTTACGTAGCTTATAAAATACATTGTTGTAACACATAAAACCGATCAACTCTTAAATTTATAAAACATAGATAAGGAAGTATCTAGGGTCGTCCAAGGAGGCAACCTTTTGTGAAATCAAATCTCTCGCTTCAAAATAGAAATCACCTTTCTTTTTGGTATTTTCAAATATGTAGTTTCTATGATTTTGAAACAACAGGCACTCGCAAAATTATTGGCGAAAAAAGCGATCTACACCTAATTCACTAAACTATTACAAAGGTGACAAGAAAAGCCTCTCCCTAAACTCACTCTAGGCACGTGGAGGACTGGAGTAATTAGTGACAGGGAGTGAAAAAATGCTAGATCAAGATAAAAAATAAATAAATGCGACAAGAATTAAAATGAAGGCAACTTGAATTCATTGAAATGTATTCCTCACAAAACACGTAAAGGAATGCTTCTACTCTACTTGAAAATGCAGGAAAATAAAAACACAAATCCTCTAGATAAAAATGGTGAAGAAGAGGGGCTTCTTGCTCCAAGCCTAGTAGCCCCTTGACTTGAAAAAAAGCTCCTTCTCCTTCCTTGAAAGGCTCCTCCAAGATGATGTCCTCCAAGGCAAGCCCACAAAGGAGGCGTGCACTTCCTCTCCAAGGGTGGGCATGCACCACCCTTCCTCCTCCAATGCCTGGACGTCCTCCAAGTGATGGAAGTCCTCCTCCTTAGCGTGGCTCAAGGAGAAGAGAGAAGGTGAAGAAGTCACCAAGGGGGTGGGTAGGATGCCCACTTAATCTTCTTCCTTTATTCTCCATCCTTGGCCGTAGGTTTAGGTGGGTATAGGGCAGAATTTACACTAATGGAGGATGAGAATTATGTGGTGGTACGGTAATGTACTTATAGGATGGGAAGATGGGTGGTTATGGTATTTTTTTGGAGGGAAATGAAAGGGTGCTTGGATATTTTTGGTAGGAAAAATGGGAGGGAAATGAAGAAGTGCCTTGGTTTTCCCTCCAAAATACCTTCTAGAAGGTATGATCTTGGAGGGAAAAAATGGAGGGTGAGATGGGTTTTAATGGTGGATGTAGGGTGGTGATTGAAGGGATAGCTGGCACCAAAATAAAGTAGGGTAGGTGGTCTTTTTGCTGGAGCTTAGGTAGTTGGTCGTGCCCGGATAGGTTGTGTTAATATGGTCATTTTATCGTTGAAATGCATATAGTGGTTTACCTAAATTGAGCCTAACCATCTCTTTACAAAATTTTTTTACCTGGCCTACTTGATTTTATCTTGGTCACTTTTAGGCCCAGGGTCGAACTCAGGAAAGTGGGATTAGAAGTGAACAAGTTTCTACGCCTTTCCTACAACGAATCTCTTCCGTTCATTTATTATGTTTTTTGTGTTTTTCTATTTAAGATTTTTTTTCTGATAATTTTTGTCCTTGAGGTACACCCTCAAAATCAGGTTCTTGGCTTTGACCCAAATTAGGGTTCCAAAACTGGTCTTGCTATTCCCAAGACTGAGTACCTGCAAGTCAAGGATTATCTTTTCTCTTTTATATATTTTTTTTATCTTTTTACTGGTAGGAAAGAGAAGAAGAAATAAAGTAAGTATAATATATATATATGTATATAGGGGTGAGGGTGGAGGTGGAGATGGCGTGTAGCACGGTGTCGAGTCGGTCGTCGTCTAGAAAGACGCAACCAATGGAACGACATGCCACGTGAAGTGTAGGATGGATGGTGGAAGATGTGTGCAAAAACGCTTTCTGTATGCGTGTATCGGGGAATATCAGTAACTGGTGCAGATATTCCCACGATACAACATATGGTAGGTGATATGAAAATATATATATATGTATATATATATGTAAATATAGATCTATATGTATATATATATATAGATGGTTATAATTATATCGGTCTAAATGTTGCTATATATGTATATATAAATATATATATATGTATATATATATAGATATGTAAATATATGTATAGATAGATATATGTACAGATATATATATATATATATAAATATATATGTATATGCATTTATATAGATGTATATATGTATATATATATATAGTATTATATGTATATAGCTATAAATATGTGTATATGTATATATATATTATTATAAGTATCTATGTATATTATGTAGATCTATATCTATATATATATAAATATGTATTTATAATTATTGATATATGTATATATGTATGTGTATTTGTGTATATATATATATATGTATAAGTATATGTATAAATATATGTATACATATCTATATATGTATCTATACTTATACTTAGTTATATAGGTAATAATATATATATATAGATATATATATATATTTATATATATATATATATGTATGTATGTATACTAATACTTAGTTATATAAGTACTAATATATGCATAGATATATATATATGTATATAAATATATATATATATATATAAATATATATATGTATATATATATATAAGTATATAGTAGTGTAAGTGAGAGTGTGTGTGTGCGAGAGTGTGAGTGTGTGTGTGTATGTGTCGGCAGAGAGAGTGAGAGAGTGTCGTGTGAGAGAGAGAGAGAGAGCGTCTACTGAGGAGGCTGTGAGTTAAGTCGTCTGCAGCTTGTGAGTGTCGTCTGATAGTGCACGTAGGAGCGTGCACGCGCACGCGCAGGCACATCGGTGCGTGGGAGGGTGAGGGCGTGGGGGAGAGACCGCAGCGCACTGCACTGCGTGGTGAGGCGGGTGCGGGCGAAGGCGCTATGCACTGAAGCGGGCAAAGACGCGGGCGGGTGAGGGCGCTGGCAGACACGGGCGCAGGCACTGGAGCGGGCGCGGGGAGAGAAGTGGGTGCAGGCTGGGGCCAGTAGTGGCACGGAGAGAGAGCGTCGGGTGACCGGAAAAGTGAGAAACTTACCGGTCACCGCACTGTATCCACAGTGTTCCGCTGACTAGCATAAATAGTGGCTACAGTGTTGCTCGGCTTCGCGCGACCGGGTGCGCCCAGTTTCGTGAGTGCGGGCGCCGCTGCGCGAACTGGCGTACGAGCTAAAGGTCTGCGCCGGCTGCTGGTGAGCGCCGAGAAGGATGGGACGTGGGCAGAACTTCGCTACAGGGTGTGTGGGGAGGGGCGCGGGGGGCCTGCTGGCGTGTGCGATGGCCTGCGTGAGGGCGAGCGGTGGCCTTCGTGCGGCCACGTGGTGGCCGGTTGAGCTTCAAAGCTTGAAGCTCCTGTGGCAATGGCGGGATTGGCTTGGAATGATGAAATAGGGAAGAGAACCACCACGCCCACCGGATCTTTGATGAGTTGGGCGGTGGTGGGACTCACGGTGGTGGTTGTGCACCACAGTGAGGTGCACCGGTCCGCAGAGTAGCTCCTCAGAAGGAGGAGAGGCTACGTATGGAGGGGAGAGGAGAGGAGACAGCCTGGAAGGGAAGAGCTGCTGTGTGTTGGGTTCTTTTTTGTGTGGACCAGGCTCCCTTTGCAAAGAAGAAGCCATGCTCTTTTTAAAGAGGAAGAAGGAATGCACAGCCGTGCCCTGGCTGTGCATGGCTATGCATGGCTGGCATGGCTGTGCAGGGCAAGCGTGCAGCAGAGAATGGCGTGAAGATGATCAAGCAATGCCATGCAGCTGCGGAGAAGAAAGTCAAATAAAACATAAAAATAAAAATAAAGGTGGTGAATTTTACAAGGCAGTACTTGAAGAATTTGTCAATTACAAGGCCATTTATTTCACTCTCCTCCCCTCTCAAATAAATGCATGCATGCGTGTAATTTTACAAATGCGACTATGTCTACCTAATATGCACTGGTAATGCTAGGAAATAGCACAAGATGGAACAATTGTTGGTGTATTTTTGCTATGCAATCATACCCCCATGCCTATCTTTTGCTAGTCCCTAACAAAACATTTTTGTATTGTATTTGGAAATGATCTTAAGTTGAAGATTTTCTTCTAAGGCAACATAGGTGTGTTTATTGTTGGATATTGTGCGAATCAATTATAGAGAAGACTACCAGTACTTTAAGTCTGACATGACATAGACCATCTCTCAACTAACCAAGACTCTTGATATTTAAACCTTAAGTACAATTTCCAAGGCCCAGGAGGTTTTTGCCATACTCGAGAGCTCAAGAGATTATGGCTTGTGCTTAGTGAAGGATCAAGACTGACCAGATGAACATTAAGACTCAAGCCCAGGGTTTCACGAATTTTTAAGTGCAAGTTGGTCCCAATTTCAGCTCGTGTCTTCGGTTTGACCCTTAAAAATATAACGGAAAACTCAACTCTCATTTTCTGATATTTGTGGCTCAAAGAAAATAGGGTATTTGCACCTTGCCATGAAGAATTTTTCTTGGAGGAAGACTTTATAGATATTTGCGAGATATACTGACTTATTTGCATCTTCTTTTTTTTTGAAACACGTGTCAGTATATCTCTTACAACATTATTTGGAGGAGCACACTTTTCTTTTTGGTGGGAGAGTTCCTTTTTGGTGGAAAGAGTCTCTCCTAAACACAAGACTAAAGCCTGGGATAAAAACTCTACCTGCACGCACAAGTAAGGACTCCACCTTCCCTAATGAACACTAGGGTTGGATCTTATGTTCACCTAGTCTTTCTTGATATGTGTAGTGTGAACCAAGATTACTTAGGCTCTCGAGTAGAAGCAAACCAACGGATCCTGTACTGATGTCTCAGGTACAAGAATATGTCCTTAGTTAGGAGAGATTTAGATCTATCTTGTCAATGATCAAATGAATTAAGCCTAAGCCTGAGCGAATCAAGCTTCTGTGCACTGGAAAGTCTTCAAAACAGTGGTTGAATATCCATAAACACTTATTGTACTTTTGTTTCAGCCTTCAGATCATTACTAAACACCATTTTTCTTTTATATAGATAGATGGAACTACATGATACCATAAAATACCTAGATCCTATGAATGCCTATCCACCCCCCCATGCCAAGTGATGCTATGTCCTCATATGCATGCAGGGAAGGGTAGAGGAAGGACGAAAGATCGGGTAACGAGAGCTGAGGTGCAGGGTATACAGCAGGGTGGTAGGGTGGGTGGGTGGTTGGTGGTGAAGTGAAAAGTGAAGTGAGCGTGACAATGAAGTGAAAAGTGATGGTGGATGGTGAGTGTTGTTGGGGTGCCTCCCAACGAGCGCTGCATTTAACGTCCCCAGCTGGACTCAGAATGAGGCACAAAGTTAGTTACCCTCCAATAGGGCAACAGTTTCTCCAACGAGGGTAGGTTCATGAGTAAGATAGGGTTTCAAACGCTGCCCATTGACCGTAAATTTATGCCCAGATTTGGGATCTTCAATCTCAACGGCCTCGTTGGGAAATGGTCTTGATACCAGGATTGGAACAGTCCATTCGAACTTCAATTTCCTAGGAAAGAATTTGAGCTGGGCATTGTAGAGCCAAACTTGCTGAGAAGGCTCAAATTCTTTCCGCCGAATACGGCTGTCGTGAAAAGCCTTGGTGCATTGTTTGAAAGTTAAGGTAGAATCATAGGCTTCACGACGGAGCTCTTCCAGCTCCTGGAGTTGGAGTTTCCTTTCTCGACCACACAGGTCTGGGTTGAGGTTACATTGGCGAACCACCCAATAAACACGGTGCTCCAACTCCACGGGCAAATGACAAGGCTTCCTGTAAATGATTCTATAAGGAGACATACCAAGGGGAGCCTTGAATGCAGTCCGATACACCCAAAGTGAGTCAATCAGCTTGTCGGACTAGTCCTTACGGTCAGGTCGAACCATTTTCTGGAGAATTTGCTTGATTTGCCAATTCTACACCTCTGCCTGGCCGTTCGTCTGCGGATGATACGGAGATGCGATACGATGGTGGACTCCGTATTTCCTCAGAAGTGCCTGAAAAGAAGCATGGGTAAAGTGGCTTCCTCCATCCGAGATAATGGCTCGAGGGATCCCAAAGCGTGAAAAAATGTGGTCTTTGACAAATCGAGTGGATATAACATGGTCAGCACGGCACGTGGTAATAGCCTCGATCCATTTCGAAACATAGTCAATAGCCACGAGAATGAATTCGAAGCCGTTGGAAGGAGGAAAAGGACCCATGAAATCAATTCCCCAATTGTCGAAGATTTCCGCAGCTAGGATGGGTTGCAAGGGCATCATGTCACGATGTGACATTTACCCTAACGACTGGCACCTAGTGCAATGTTTGGCATAATTGTATGCATCCTTGTGAAGGGAGGGCCAAAAGAAACCGCACTGCAACACCTTGGCTGCAGTTTTCTTCCCAAAGAAATGGCCTCCGCAGGCCTGATCGTGGCAGAAGGATAGCACACTGGGGAATTCGCTGTCAGGAACACAGCGATGGATGATTTGATCAGCACCTATGTGAAAAAGAAGTGGATTATCCCAGAAATAATACTTTGCTTCTGCCATGAGACGCTCGCGCTGGTTTTTAGGCTAGCCATCTGGAAGGGATCCATAAGTAAGGTAATTGGCAATGTCGGCATACCAAGGTCCACCTGCCACATTAATTGCCAATAGGTGCTCATCAGGAAAAATCTCATTAATCTACAGAGTAAGTCCAATATGGTCAAGGTCCAGTCTGGAAAGATGGTCAGCCACAACATTCTGGGCTCCGACCTTATCGTGAATCTCAATGTCAAATTCCTGGAGCAGAAGGATCCAACGAATCAGTCTAGGCTTGGCATCGTTCTTGTGCTTGAGATGGAAAATGGTCGTGTGATCAGTGAAAACAATAATGTGTGAACCCAGAAGGTAAGAGCGAAATTTCTCTAGCCCAAAGACGACCGCCAGTAGTTCGTTCTCAGTGGTAGTATAATTATGTTAGGCCTCATCCAATGTCTTACTGGCATAGTACACCACGAAGGGGTGTCTATCATGTCTTTGTCCCAGGATGGCTCTGACTGCAAGGTCGGAAGCGTCACACATGAGTTCAAAGTCGAGGGACCAATCAGGTGGCTGTAGAACAGGGGCATTGGTCACAACATTACGCAACTGTGTGAATGCTCGTATGGAATCGGGGCCCATATCGAAGGGTACGTCAGTTGATAGGAGATGAGTTAAAGGTCGAGAAATCTTGGAGAAATCTTCGATGAATCTCCTATAGAAACTGACGTGTCCCAGGAAGGAGCGGATTTGTTTGACAGAGCCAAGCACAGGTAAATTAGCAATTACATCAAGCTTAGCTCTGTCAACCTCGATACCCCTATCGGAGATGATATGTCCGAGAACAATTCCCTCGTGTACCATAAAATGACTTTTTTTCCCAAGAAAGCACGAGGTTTACATCAATACATCTCCTAAGGATACGGGTCAGGTTGGCAAGACATTCATCGAAAGATGGTCCAAAGATCGAAAAGTCATCCATGAAGACCTCGAGAAAGTCACCTACCATGTTATGAAATATCGCCAGCATACATCTCTGGAAAGTTGCTGGCACGTTACAAAGTCCGAACGGCATCCTTCTAAATGCAAAGGTGCCAAAGGGGCAGGTAAAAGTGGTTTTCTCTTGGTCTCGAGGGTCAATTGCCACCTGGTTATATCCTGATAATCCATCCAGGAAACAAAAAAATTTATTTCCCGCTAACCGCTCCAGGATTTGGTCAATGAAAGGTAGCGGAAAGTGATCTTTCTTAGTTGCAGCATTGAGTTTCCTATAATCTACACACACTCTCCAAGATGTAGGAGTGCGTGTAGGGATGGATTTGCCCCTGTCATTGACATGGATGGTGAGTCCCGCCTTTTTGGGTACGATGTGAATCGAACTCACCCAGGGGCTATCGCTGATCGGGTAGATTATACCCACATCAAACCACTTAATGATTTCTTTTTTAACGACCTCCCGCATGTTAGGGTTGAGACGTCACTGCATCTCGAGGGATGGTCGAGCCTCCTCCTCCATATATATACGGTGAGTGGAGTAGGAGGGGCTAATGCCAGTTATGTCTGATAAAGACCACCCAATGGCTGCCATGTGCTCCATAAGGACCTCAGTTAGTTTGCACTCTTGCTCCTTGGTCAATTTTGAACTAATGATTATAGGGAGCATTTTATTTGGTCCGAGGAAAACATACTTAAGTGTACCAGGCAGCTCTTTTAGCTCGAGAGTGGATGGTGAAAGATCTGGCATTTCTTGAGACGAGAGTGTCCCAGGCGGATCAGAAAATAAGTTAGGAGGAAAAAATTGGCCCTCAGATTGGCCAAGAAGAGGGACTTCTTGGATATATGGATCCAAAATGGAATAACCCCAGTGAGAAGTATGTGGGCTCAAGGTCCCAGTGTGGAGTTGCAAATTCTCCTGATTTGGCGGGAAAGAAAGGGCAAACCAGTCTTCAAGAGTGTGGACCAGCGGTGAGTAGCCCGGATATGACTCAGACCACGAGGTATGGGAAGCAGAGAAAACCTCTTCAGAAGTCTGGCCAGGAGAAGGGTCGGGAATAGGGAGGGATGGGGGAATGTCACAATATGTGTCGACCAGGCAATCATCACTGTTTACAGGTAATTAGCAACAGTCAGAATAGGTCCCAATTAGTCTGATACATGCACTGACGGCCATGTCCTCGTCAGACGTATCATCCTTGATATAATCACAATCAAAATTCTTGGCTGCCTTGAAGATGTTAAGCTTGAGCTTTTCAGATCCAACGGCAACCTTAATACAGCCCGACTTGCAGTCGATATGGGCATGGGCTGTGGCAAAGAAAGGTTGACCGAGGATGATCGGACAATCAGAAAGTGAGCTAGGAACTTCCATATCTAAAACAAGAAAGTCAACAGGAAAACAGAGACTGCTAACCCTAACCACCACGTCTTCCACCACACCCTTCGAAATTTTGACAGAACGATCTGCCAACTGTAACGTGACAGGGGTGGGTTTCAGATTTCCCAAGGAAAAGTTTTCGAGCATGATGGTTGGTATAAGATTGATGGAAGATCCTAGATCAAGCAGGGAACGGTTAAAATTGCAGCCTTGGATGCTACAGGAAATAAGTTGTGCTCCCGGATCTTTCTGCTTCGGTGGTAGGTTTGACAGTATAGCACAACTCGAATGAGGAGAGAGAACCACTAGATTCTTAGTTTTCTTTGACTGTCTCCTGGGTGCTGTGTAGTCTTTGAAAAATCGGGCGACAGTAGGTATGTGGTCGATAGCCTCTAGCAGGGGTACCTTGATTTCAACATCCCTGAATGAATTACGCAGGATATCAAAGGCCTGCGTATCTTTCTTCTTGCCTTTTGGCTCCCTCAGTAGAACCTCATGGAATGGGACTGATTCTGGCACCAATTTGGGTGTATCGTCCTCTCATAAATGCGATGTGCATCCTGAATGAGAGGGAGATGAAGAAGATGGGCCAAGATCAGGTTGAGGCAGATCGACGGTCTGCTTGCCGCTCCTCGTAGTGATTGCATTGGACGATGCGGGTCCAGTGGGATCATACGGTGGAGGGTTCGCAATAGGGACATAAGAGTGAGGTGCTACAGCAGGATTAGCCTGAAATCCCGATGGAATGCTTGGAGCCTGCAAAATCTGGTGAACGTATCCCTGAGCAGGTCGTACCTATGGTTGAGGACTTGAGTTACGAAATTTCGCGTGTTGGGAACAGGTTGGGCGGGAAGAGTGCCCTGAGATCAAGTCGCCATGCGTAGTTGACAGATCTCAGCATTCTACTGCGCCAATTGGTGCTGAAGAGAGGTCAAGTTCTCTTCATGGAGCTTTGACATTTCCATCATCATTCTCATGAATTTATCAAGAGGGCTTGATGCATGTTCTGTTTGTGGTACGCAAGGACCCGATGGCGGATTCGCTGTAGGATTAGACTAGGCCCTTGGGATGACGGGTGCGGACGGTCACATTGGTCCACCCACTGGGTTTTGGCACTGCGGGTTGCTGGACCATGCGAAGTTCGGATGATTTCTCCACCCTGAGTTATAAGTGGCAGAGAACGGATTGTTTCCGAGGGCATAAGCATCTTCTATGCCAGAAGATGCGTCTGCATGTAGATATGCGTCCGAGCACACGGAAGCTTGGTCCTCTATGTCAGAATACTGGCTCGCAGAAGCCAGATCCACATGACTTACCGAATCGCTCGATGTGACACTCGGTAAGGATGGTCTTACAGGGTTTCTCGGGATAAGCTTGGTGTTGGAAGACTTGGGATTGTGACGAAGTGGTGAGGTGGGGGTGTTTGCCATTGAACGGGCGGGGTTGGCCAAAAGCTCATCCAGCTTCTTGTGCACGACGGAGACTTCATCCAATTTCTGTGCGATAAGGCTGAGATCTGTGGATGAATGGGAGGGTCCCGTGTCAACTTCTTGGACATTATGGGGCAGGCTGGTATGATTAAAGGCGACAATGGAGGCATTGTTCATTGAGTTTTCACTCATATTTTCAAATAATTCGAATGCTCCATTCTCGTCTTTATTCATGAAATTCCCTCTGCAGGAAGCGTCTGCAATCTGCTTCAAAGTCTCATTTAGCCCATAGTAGAAAATCTAGGCAATATGCCACTTAGGCAGACCGTGGTGCGGACACTTCCTGAGGAGGTCATTATATCTCTCCCATGCCTCATGAAATTGTTCGCTGTTTTGTTGCGTAAAGGAGGTGATAGCACGGCGAAGCGCATTGGTTCGCTCGATTGGGAAGAACTTCTTGAGAAATGTTGTTCGCATCTCTTCCCAAGAGTGGATGGTTCTCGCAAGGGTGCGTAACCACTGCGACGCTTTATCCCGTAATGAAAATGGGAACATTTTCATGACGACTATAGGTAACCCAATATTTCTTGGTTTAACTGTTTCAGCCAATCATGTTAGGTCTTCCAAGTGGAGAAAAGGATCTTCACTTGCAAGACCATGGAAGTGAAAATTTATTAGGCCAATTATGTTAGGTTTTAATTCAAAGTCGTCCCCGCCCATGGGGACCTGAATTTGTCCTATGGTCTCTATAGCAGCGGGATTCTGATAGGAGCTAAGAGACATAGGCTCCTCCTGTTCGGGAGAGTTCTGCATTTCCTCCAATATTTCCCCAATGGCTTCAATTTGTTCATTATACATTTCCATTTGGGCTTGGAGGTAGGTTATGGTATCTAAGGCTCCACCACCTGGTGGGTTTTGAGGGAGGTTTCCTCCCTCGGGATTTAGGGGTGGGCGTGTAGCCATGTTTGTGGAGGAGGAGGATGATTTGGCTTCTTTTCTAAAATTATCAGGTAATTCACACAGTTCAGGTTTTTGTGACCTCCTCTCAAACATGCACTACCGTAGGAAGAATTGGGGGGATACGAAGGGAAAAGAGATAAGAGAAATGATGCCGCAAAGGTACACTTGATGACAAATCAATACAATCAAATTCCTAACCTCTACAGTGTGCCCTTAGACCTAAAGATCTAAGTTACCTACTATCACGAACTACGGAACCAAATGCGAGCACCGCGAAACCACCGGGCCATATTGAATGGCTGTTTGCCCTAGTCTTAGACACCCAATAGCACATGGGAACCCTCACCAGCACGTAGGCGCTACACGCAGATAGTTAGACCTCCAATCCTTAATAGGGGTCAAGTTACAACCAATTTTAGTTGGAGGCCTAGGATCAAGTGCTTCTGCAACGTGAAGGGCATTATTTACGGGTAATGCCCAAGTGATTGATTTTACAAAGTGTGTAAACCAAGCATGCAATGGGGAAATCTCCCAGAATTGAGGTTTTAATTGGTAAATGGTTTTTAGAGTTTCAGCTTTAAGTAGTATGGATTTTAGGATTTCTCTGAATTACTAATTCAACCAATCTTCGGGTTTTGAGAGAATACAAGTTTTGTTCTAAACCCAACAAACCCTTCATCAATGTCAGTTGGTTAATGCATGCTAAAATGCACTGGGCTTCCCTAGATGGAGATTTCTATGTGTGGATGCACGAATCAATTTTAGATTAGTGTGAAAGGGAGCGAAAGCACTTCAATTTAAGTGCTCCCAATCACCAAAATGATTTCCACACACAAGGCT
The DNA here is from genome assembly GCA_037157565.1 of Thalassia testudinum. Classification (NCBI taxonomy): domain Eukaryota; kingdom Viridiplantae; phylum Streptophyta; class Magnoliopsida; order Alismatales; family Hydrocharitaceae; genus Thalassia; species Thalassia testudinum. Next base: position 31,627,908 of record JAZHRO010000019.1, on the reverse strand, counting down.
CAACCAAAAGATAAAGAAAATCAAATTGTTGGGATTGAAGTATTCGGGATCGAATCTTAGGCACGTGAAAGGTCATGGTGGGGTTGGAATCAAGTCAATTTCAAGTTTCCCCACCAAAAAAAAATGATCCCGAATTGCAAATAAATGAGGCAAAGAGGGATGGCAATCAATCTCTTCATTTTTGCCTCAAAGAATACTTCACACGGCAAAAAATTCAAGAATCAAGATTCTTGGATTTTTGCTATGCGAACTAAGGCGGGAAATCCTGGGGCAGTGGGAGTAAAGGCAAACAATCAAACAAGTGAGTTTTAATCCACTTGCCCCAAGAGATCCTAAGAAGTGTTTTTCTAGTTTTTTTTTATTAAGGTTACAAGTTAACCTAGGTTGCTAAGAAAGAAAGACCTACTTGTGCAGCAACGTGTGCGAAGCTCCAATGTGGTGTCGGTGTCTTCACGCTCTCGTTCCCGCCTTGGATCTGCCCAGATCTCTGACTTTGTCTGCCTGTCTTCTCCTTGCAACAGGTTTACCTGCATAGCAACAAACAAAAATGCCCATGAAGAGAAGGGTGTGAGAAGAGAAAAATTAAAGGAAAAACTTACTTGAATGCGCACTTCCCCAACAACGGTGCCATGAAGAGGTGTATGGTTGGGCCCAGATAGGTTGTGTTAATATGGTAATTTTATCATTGAAATGCGTATAGTGGTTAACCTAAATCGAGCCTAACCATCTCTTTACAAAATTTTTTTACCTGGCCTACTTGATTTTATCTTGGTCACTTTTAGGCCTAGGGTCGAACTCAGGGAAGTGGGATTAGAAGTGAACAAGTTTCTACGCCTTTCCTACAATGAATCTCTTCCATTCGTTTATTATGTTTTTGGTGTTTTTCTATTTAAGATTTTTTTCCTGATAATTTTTGTCCTTGAGGTACACCCTCAAAATCAGGTTCTCGGCTTTGAGCCAAATTAGTGTTCCAAAACTGGTCTTGCTATTCGCAAGACTGAGTACCTGCAAGTCAAGAATTATCTTTTCTCTTTTACATATTTTTTTTATCCTTTTACTGGCAGGAAAGAGAAGCAGAAATCAAGTAAAATAATATATATATATGTATATATTATATATGTATATAGGGGTGGGGGTGGAGGTGGAGATGGCGTGTAGCACGGTGTCGAGTCGGTCCTCGTTTAGGAAGATGCAACCAACGGGATGAAGTGCCGTGTGAAGTGTAGGATGGATGGTGGAAGATATGTACAAAAATGCTTTCTATACGCGTGTATCAAGGAATATCAGCAGCTGGTGCAGATATTCCTGCGATGCAACGTATGGTAGGTGATATGAAAATATATATATGTATATATATATGTAAATATAGATCTATATGTATATATATATATATATGGTTATAATTATATAGGTCTAAATGTAGCTATATATGTATATATAAATATATATATGTATATATGTATATAGATATGTAAATATATGTATAGATATATATATATATAAATATATATGTATATGTATTTATATAGATGTATATATGTATATATATATATATATATATATAGTAATATATGTATACAGCTATATATATGTGTATATGTATATATATATATTATTATAAGGATCTATGTATATTATTTAGATCTATATATATATATATATATATATGTATTTAAAATTATAGATATATGTATATGTGTATGTGTATGCGTATGTGTATATATAAATATGTATAAGTATATGTGTAAATATATGTATCTATACTTATACTTAGTTATATAGGTAATAATATATATATAAGGATATATATATTTATACGTATATAAATATATGTGTATATGTAAATGTATATGTGTATATATATATATAAGTATATATATATATATATATATATATATATATATATATATATATATATATATATATATATATGTATGTATGTACACTAATACCTAGTTATATAAGTACTATTATATGTATAGATATATATATATGTATATAAATATATATAGATATAAATATATATATGTATATATATATAAGTATATTGTAGTGTATAAGTGACAGTGTGTGTGTGCGAGAGTGTGAGTGTGTGTGTGTATGTGTCGACAGAGAGAGTGAGAGAGTGCTGAGAGAGGGAGAGAGAGAGCGTCTGCTGAGGAGGCTGTGAGTTAAGTCGTCTGCAGCTTCTGAGCGTCATCTGATGGTGGGCGTAGGAGCATGCATGCGCACGCGCAGGTGCACAGGCACGAGGGAGGGAGCGAGCGTGGGGGAGAGACCACAGCGCACTACGCTGCGTGGTGAGGCGGGAGCGGGTGAAGATGCGGGCAGGTGCGGGCACTGGCAAACGCGGGCGTAGGCACTGGACTGGGCGCAGGGTCGGTAGCAGCACAGAGAGAGAGCGTCGGGTGACCGGATAAGTGAGAAACTTACCGGTCACCACACTATAGCCACAGTGTTCCACTGACTAGCGTGAACAATGGCCATAGTGCCACTCGGCTTCGCGCGACCGGGTGTGCCCGGTTTCGTGAGTGCGCGCGCCACTGCGTGAGCTGGTGCGCGTGCTGAAGGTCTACGCCGACTGCTGGTGAGAGCGGAGAGGGCTGGGCCGCGAGCTGAACTTCGCGACAACGCACGCGGAGAGGGGCGCGGGCCGCCTGCTGGCGTGCACGGTGGCCTGCGTGCGAGCGAGCGGTGGCCATAGTGCGGGCGTGCGGTGGTCGGTTGAGCTTCAAAGCTTGAAGCTCCTGTGGCATTGGCGTGGTTGGCTTGGAATGATGAAATAGGGAAGAGAACAACCATGCCCACCGACTCTTTGATGAGCTGAGCGGTGGTGGGACTCATGGTGGTGGTTGTGCACCACAGTGAGGTGCTCCTGCCTGCAGAGTAGCTCCTCAGAAGGAGGAGAGGCTGCGTATGGAGGGGAGAGGGGAGGAGACGGCTTGGAAGGGAAGAGCTGCTGTGTGTTGGGTTTTTTTTTGTGTGGACCAGGCTCCCTTTGAAAAGAAGAAGCCGTACTCTTTTTAAAGAGGAAGAAGGCATGCACAGCCATGCCCTGGCTGTGCATGGCTGTGCTGGGCAAGCCTGTAGCAGAGAATGGCGTGAAGACGTTCATGCCATGCCATGCAGCCGCGGAGAAGAAAGTCAAATAAAACATAAAAATAAAAATAAAGGTGGTGAATTTTGCAAGGCAGCACTTGAAGAATTTGTCAATTACAAGGCCATTTATTTCACTCTCCTCCCCTCTCAAATAAATGCATGCATGCGTGTATTTTTACAAGTGCAACTATGTCTACCTAATATGCACAGGTAATGCTAGGAAATAGCACAAGATGGAACAATTATTGGTGTATTTTTGCTGTGCAATCAGTAGTACGGTAGTAGGGTAGCAGGTTTGGTGCCATGGAGGTGGACTAGCTAAGCTAATCTAGCTTAGCTAGCTTAGCTAGTAGGGAGTAGGGTTAGAGGCATTTGGAGCTAGGGTTTTGAGGGAGAAGAGCTAGAGGTAGTCATCTTGAGCTACACTGGAGCTGGTGGCTGTTGAAGAGAGCTCCAAGGAGCTACCTTAGCTGGCTTAGCTTGCTAGTTCTTTGCTAGCTGCTAAGCCAAGCTAAAGTAAGCTGGCTTCTACTAAAAGGAGCTGAGGTGAGCTGGGTTTGATGCACCCAGGGAGGACCTAGGTAGTTGAGGTAGCATGGTAGCTTAGCTCAACTAAGTTGAGCTAAGCTGAGTCCCTGAGAGCTGGACTTTAGATTCCTACGCTAAGATGAAGTCATCTTCAGCTGGCTGGAGTTGAGTAGAGTTAGATGTGGCTGGTCCTGAGCTGAGGTGAACTCCAGTCAACTCAGTTGAGCTAGCTAAAGCTCCCAGTGAACTGATGGGAGCTGAGATGAGCCAGACCTAGCTAAGTTGAGCAGGATTTGAGCTGACTTGAGCTAAGGTGATCTAAAATGATCTCTCTTGAGTTTCCATTCTGCTGAAATGAGTTGGATGGAGCTAGGATGAGCTAACCCTAGTTCAAGTGAGCTGGATTCTAACTATGGTGATCTGTATCAAGCTGAGTTCTAGCTAGTTTAAGCTTCTCCTTCACCAGTTGCCTTCCTGAGTGCTAGGGTTCTAGGGATCTGACAATCTATTTATCCCTAACACTCACAAAAACACATCAAAAACACAATAACAAATGTAATGCATTCCTAACGTAATTAATGCCTAAATGCAACCCAAAAACCCATTTCCGAAGCAAAATCCTAAGTGCTAGGTTTGTTTTAATGCATGAGAATGATGATAAACTGGCATTTATCTATAGCTCATCGGTCGGTTATCCAGAGCCCAACCACACGACCATTCTCTTCCTGATGCCTTTAGGTAAATCTTAGATCAGGGAAGCCACCTACTTAGAAAAAAAAATAGATAAAAAAAGAAATACTTAGAAAAAAAAGAAAAAAAATAGAAAAAGGAGAGAAAAAAATAATAAAACCACACTTCACTGCACGAATATGACTGGCAAGTTGCCGTGGGTAACAGCCAATTCGCCGGTTGTCCCGAGCGTAGCTCATAAAAGTGCACAATAATTTCCAAAATGCTTAGGGAAGAAGTAGGGAAGTAGAATAAATCAGGGAGATATACACTGGGTTTGCCCTTGTGTGGACCCCATAAAAAATATTAAAAGTAGGGAGAAACCTACCGTTTAGAAAGATAAACTTCTAGGTAGAAATCTTTAAGGTCACCTAGGGTCGTAGAAATCCGAAGTCCGTTTTAACGTCCGCTTAGTGAGTCTATCACCCTTCCACAAGATGCTTAGCATTTAGACTCCTTTTGGAGTCTTGGGTGGGTCGGGTAGCCATAAAAAGTTATCCCAAAACTCTCAAACTCCAAAATTCCAAAAAAATTAGAAAAGAAGAAAAATAAAGTAATGTATCTTCCCTTTTCAAATAAGGTGAGGACTTGGGCGGCCTGCATTCTGGCAGACACCTGGGTACTGTTGAGTTTTCATAGTTTAGGACCTTAGTTCAAATTTTCTACTGTTAATAAATGACTTAGGCCTAAGTGATCAAGTCCTAATTCTATTTTTATGCATGTAGTTTAATTCTGCTAGGGACTAGAAAAAGATAGGCATGGGGGTATGATGTTGATACATCCATTAGGTTAAAAAATGCCTATTTATGCATGTTCCTAGGCTTAGATTTGCATTCCATATTATAAATATTGTAGAGCATGCATCATACTACATTTAGAGTAGTTGTGTATTTTTTAGGTTAATTGCATCCGTTTTGCGGTAAGGAGAGGAGATTTATTTTGGAGCCTCGGATTGATGATCCGACCGTATGGATCTGATCAGGACGACGATTAGAGTCCAACGCGTCCGAAATCACCTTGATTGGAGTCTTGTAGCACCATATGCAATCTGAGGAAGATCAACGGCCAAAGAATTAGGTGACATAATTCAGAGTCTCAACTGACAAATCTGACTATGTGGATGGATTCGGGTCGACGATCGCAACCCAATGGCATGAAAATTGACTAAATCCGACCTTTGTAGTAGCCCTACAACGGAAAGAAGATGGACATCCAGATCGTGCCATGTGGCACAACCCAGGCTGCCCATGCGCACGCATGCACCACCACACGCACAAAGCAGCGCGGGCGCACACGCGTGTGGAGGCATGCACACACAGCAACGGCAACACACGTGGGCACGTAGCATGCATGCGCCAGTGCAGCGGTAGCGTGGCACAAGGTTGTCTCCAGCAACGTTTGCGGTGGATCTTCAGTGATGTTTATGACCGTTACAAATGTCCTGTATACAAATTTGATTCTTTCCTCCACTATAAAAGGACTTCTACCGCTCTCATTTTTCTTGATCTCTTCCTTCCTCTCACCACCTCCAAGGCTCAAGAGAGAGCTTGTCCCAAGCTTGGGATGCTCCTCTCAAGTAAAAAACCAAATATTTTTCCTACCTCTCATCCCCCTTTATGGAGTATCCCATGGCTGTCTTCTCACCTCCCTTTGGGAAGTAGATCCTTGCTGTGATGACATCTCGTCCTGCCCTTCCTTCACTACTATTCTCCTTTGTCCTGCTCACCATCTTCGTCCAGGCGCCGTCAGAGTGAGTCATCCTCCAAGCAACCATCGAAGGGGATTCTTCTCATCTCCATCTATCCTAACTGCTTTCTAGTGTATTTTTTCCCGCTTTCATAGTTGTAGAAACACTTGTTTAGAAATATATGTGATTGTTTCACTCTCTCTTTCTTTTATATTTTGCAAGTAGATTAGCTATATAAAATTTCATCTACCTGATCTCTTGCCCTATTAAAAATACAAAGACATTTATAAATGACAAAAATGACAAAAACAAATAAAAGCGAAATGCATAATTTTCAAAACCAAATGTTCGCCTCCTTGTGTTCGACTTGGGACTCACTTTTAGTGTTTCGGTTATAAATTTTATCTGATCGATGGATTTTCTCGCGAATTGAAACTACAACAACGGGTTTTCCAAACCTGAATCCCATTCGCTAGAATCCACCGCCATCAGACCTCACCCCGTGCTACTGAGGCGATTAAGCTGAAGCGGAAAAATAATTTATGTCATGCAGGTGCTTCAATGATATCCGAGGTGGGACTATCCCACTAGCTTCCTTCATGTGAAGCTACGAAGGAGACTTCCTCCCAATTGATGAGGGTGCTGCAGCTAAGGCCTTCAATTGAGGTTCTGCAAGGAGTCCTGGGATGCGTCCGTGTCTCCTGATGCAGAGACCTGGAGCTGCAGACTCAGGAGTGTGATGAAAGTAGCTACTGCAATGGCGGTGGTGGTCCTAAACCTGAAATCTAAAGAACTGTCTTTTGACCCTGTTAAACTAGCTTAGTAGCATAGTCGAATGATGACAAACTTGATGGTGGTCGTACGGTGATGTTCCCCAGGGTGAGGAGATTGTATGACCTCAAAACATAGGTGTGGTGAGAGTGGAGTTTGGTGGCATGATAGGGCAAGCAACCTCTCAATTTTTTGTGGGGTTTTGTTTGTGAGGATGAGATGAAGCTTTTGGGATAGGTGGCGAGGCTTATGGTGTGGTGTAGCGGACAGAGAGCCTCATTGAGTTGTTGCTGAAGGCAGAGAAGACAGAGATGGATATGAGCGATTGGCGATTTCATATGTGTTGTGAGTGTGGGAGAGAGAAATAGGAAGACGTAGAGGGCCTTAGGAGTGAAGGAGATAGGCAGAAGGCTCCGGTTGTGGCTGACTGGAGCTGGAGAAGATGGAGATGACAGCGAAGCGGTGACGATGACTGAGGTAGAAGAATGCCCTCCCTTTGACTGCGGAGGTGCACGAGGAAGAGGGGAAGAAGATAGGTTGTCCAATTTGATGGTTGGATGGCCGGAAGAGGGGGATGAGGTGACGATGTGTCACGGAAGCAGAAATCAAAGACATACTCTCTTTCTGCCATGACCAGGCATGCGGTGGACATGTTTCAGGACACAAAATCGCATCAAAAGTCCTCCAATGTGGCTTTTACTGGCCCACAATTTTCAAGGATGCATACAATCACTATAAGGAATGTACCCGTTGCCAGACCTTGGGCAACATGGGCCATCGAGACATGATGCCTTTATAGCCGATCCCGATATGCAAGATTTTTGACATTTGGGGGATTGATTTTATGTGACCCGTCCCTATCTCGAACGGCTTTGAATACATCTTACTCGCCATTGACTACGTGTCCAAGTGGATCGAAGCCATTCCGACCAAAACCAATGATCACAAGGTTGTTATTAGATTCATTCATCAAAACATCTTCTCAAGGTTCGGGATTCCACGAGCAATAATTTCCGACGGAGGGATAAATTTCACAAACGCTCAGTTTAGGTCACTGATGACCAAATATGGGGTGTTGCATTGAAGCTTTACTCCTTACCACCCCCAAACTAATGGTCTAGTTGAGCTATTAAACTGGGAGATCAAAAAAATCCTCTAGGTTACTATTCGACTTGACAGGAAGGATTGGTCATCCCGGCTTCTAGAAGCATTGTGGGCTCATAGGACCGCCCACAAGATCCAATTAGGTATGTCTCCCTTCAGACTAGTGTACGGGAAGGTATGTCACCTCCCCGTCAAATTAGAGCATAAAGCCTATTGGGTAGTAAGGAATTGCAACTTAAATCTTTCTAAGGCAGGAACCCATAGAAGGCTTCAAATGAGAAAGATCGATGAATTACGCCACAACGTGTATGAGAACTCACGAATTTACAAAGAGCGGGTTAAAGCCTTTCACGACAAGCACATTTCTAGAAAGATCTTTCATCCTAGTCAAAAGGTTCTACTCTTTGTTGCCCGACTCAAACTATTCCTAGGAAATCAACGATCTAAGTGGATCGGACCCTACTTAGTCTGACGAATCTATGGAAATGGAGCCATTGAGATCAGTCCACTCAGACACGATTCTGAACCCTTCGTCAAGAATGGTCAGAGACTCAAACCGTTCATTGACATGACTAGTATAGATTTGGCTGAGTCATCCTTTATCCTCCATTGTCCCTGAGCTTATTGTTCCCAGCCGATGGTGTAAAACTCAACAATTAACGGGAGGCAACCCGTCATTCTTTGAAAAACCCAAAACCTTTCCTAACATTTCTATGCTGAATTCATATTGCATTTTATGGTTCATCCATTAGCACAGCCGACTCCACCTCAGGTACCCATACCCAAGTCTAGAAATCGTTCGCAATAGTCACCTCGATCCGTTCGCTCACCCAACACCTGTCCTAATGAATAAACTAAGGTGAATTCAAACCCACCTAATTTCCAATGGGGACATTGCAAATCGTTGGCATGGGGGGGTATGAAAGTGCAAAATGTCATGAAAACTCATATCAAGAAAAGGTTTCAACAAAAAAATTCACATATCACAAAACAATGCAAAAAAATTGAAAAATCTGGAAAAAGAACAAAAAAATTGAGGGGGGAGAGAAAAATTTTTTGGGCTATACAAAATATGAGGAAAAGAGCAAAATGCCAAAAAGAAGCACAAAATGAAAAAGACAAAAAGAATAGTCATTAGTAAAAGATTAACGGATTAACTGAAGTTCTAGACTGAACAAGAAAAAAAATAGAGAAAAATGAGAAAAAAGTGCTCAGGAGACACGGAAGACATTAGTAGGAATGCTCACTTTAGGTCTTTTGGGCTAGACTCTTAGGCTTAAAAATTCAAGTACCCGCTAAAATCAAGATATTCCTCAAGAGGTTGGGGAAAATGCGAAGCTTAAGTATTAGGTCTAAGGCTTAGGGAGCATTTGACCTCGTTAACTGACCTTTGGTTTACGGGACTCAGTAACCTAAGCACCCCAATCCACACACAGTCTAGTTCAGTGCGCATAACTATCAAAATTGCGCAAAAGTGTATTAATGTTCTAAAAAAAGTTGCCTTGATTAGGAGCGGCCGATCCACACAAGTTGATTTGGATGAGTTCCCGACACGGAGAGGCAGGAAATTCCCCTCGAAGATGCGTGACAACATATCGTTTCCTCGGTGCTTGTCTCTTAGGATATTTAAATATCCTACCGAGGGCATGTAAGCACTCTGCTGGTTCAGATACCATACGCGGCATTATCATGAAATGTTGATTGCCAGGGTCTGGATTCGGCCACGGAATGCCATGGGTGGGACTATCTCGAAATCTCGAAAGCCAGGGTTCTAGGTGTTGCCATGGGCGGTGCTATCACGAAGCATCGATTGCTAGGGACCTTTGAGGATTGATGGTGGGGGCAAGGAATTCGATACAGACCATGTTGAGAAGCCAATCCAAAGATAGAAATAAAAGCAAAAGAGTGAGAAAACTCTCTAAACAAATAAATCCTCTATCTCTCTCTTGCACAAACACACTGCAAACTGAACCTAGGCTAAAAATGTCTCAAGCACGGGTGCTTTAACCGTGGAGTCCAGTGAACCCTAGGATAGTTTCTGCAGGCCTTAAAAACCTTTGCGAAGGACTGAGGCTAAAGCAGGTCAGGTCTAGATTTTGGTTGGTACTTAAGTACCTCTATGACTATTGTCGGCATTCTAACCTAATCACAAAAGAAAACAAGAAAAAGCACTTTTCACAACTGGTAGAAGAAACTCATGGTCTAGAACAGATCTTAAAACCTTAAAATTTTGCTAAGGGACTAGCAAAAGCTTGGCATGGGGGTATGATGAGAACCTCATCATGAGCCCTAACTAGCTCATTTTGACCAGAGAAAGTAAATAAAAGCTCCTATATAACCTAAAGGAAGGCCTAATTCAAGAGATTCCTGTTTTAGGAAGGAAACATGACCTAAAGGGTAAAACTACAATTTTATCATTGTAGTACATCAACGGGATTTCTCAGGGGCTAAACAAGGGTCAATTGGACTTAATAAGAGGAAAAGTGGGATGGTTCAGTCAGAAAGGGCTTTTTATGAGATTTAAGAATTAAATGACATTCTATAATCCTAAAACAAACCTACTTAATTCAACAAGGTTCTAGCCTGTATAAAAATCAACTAAAAACTCTAACATTCATGGAAAAATATCCACTAGGGTTTAGAACCTTCATTTTGGCCTTTGAAACCTATTTTGACCTAGATTGGGGTCTTAGCTCAGTATTTAACCTAATTTGGGTTTTTATGCAAAATGTCTAGTCAAACATGGTCAAACCTAAAATCCAACTTCACCATTGGATTCCTTAGGTCCAAATTAGATTTGTACCAAAATTTGGACCTAAGGGAAGGTCATCTTGATCTATTTTGCAAAATGGTCCACCCAATTACATTCAGGCCCCTAACTTTTGAAATCCCTTTCGTAGAGCCCCCTAACTTCCTATCCACCCTTACATTCAAGTCCCTCCACCATTACAGCAGAGGAATCCCACTCCGATGAGGATTTGACGATGATATCTCCTTGAATCCTCAAAGATCTCCCAGATTTGCAGGGGAGATTCTTTGAGGATTTCTCCATCGTCTGAATGAGATCTCCTAATCAGATTTACACCCAATCTCTCCTGTGAATGCTCAAGAGATTTGGGTGTCCTACGCACCTTCCTTCTTCGGTGAGGCCTTTGCGCTGGAAGGCTTTCCTTCTAGGCACAAAGGGCTTGGCTAGCGGCTATAAAAGGTCCCCCGATCCTTTACGCACCTTCCAAGCTTGATTTGGTCGCAGATACCCTATTAATTTCCTCCTTCCTCATCTCCTGTCAAACGCCGCAAGCTCCGACGATCTCTCCTCCCTCCTCTTGTCACTCTGCCACCATACCAGTGGCAGAGTTAGCTTCGTCTCATTCCTCTACGTTGCGTCGCACCAGTGCACACCTCTTCAACCTCCTCCTCGTCGCCATCATCTCCACCTCAGGGCTTTCTTCCCAACGAAGGTACATACACGCCGCTTGTCTCCTCTGCCTCCCCTTCATCCCAAGAACCACATATAAGTACCTCTCCTCCCACTCATCATTTCCCCTCACTTTATTTCGTAAACTGCCCCTCGACTGCCACTGTCCACCTCCATCTTCCTCATCTTCGACCGACCTCAAGTGAGGCGCATCCACCACTCCTCACCTCCACATGCCTCGCCACCAACCTCATCACCTCCTCCATCACCCACTGATCACTCTCCGCCCATCCACTGACCGCCACACATGCCCCACACTTCCACCGAACAAACCCACACGCACGGTCACAATCTGACCTAGGCACGCACGCCTAGGCTGTTCTGTGCCACGCCGACCATCGCCTCACCTTCATCGTGATATGGCGAAGCTTTCCCTATTGTTTGACAGGGCTGCAAGGCTGTCTTTGTGTCGTGCAGGTCTGAGCCTCCTTCCGCCATTAACGCTGAAGCAAGCTCGCTTGCTTCAGAGCTCCAAGCTGCGCGCTCCAGGCATAAGGACTCCAGGTTATGTGCGTTGAGCATACAAGTGTATCCAGCCTGAGAGTGGACTTCATGAGACTCCCAACTGCTCCAATTGGGTGGAGTTCCCTCCTACGGGCACCAGCTGAAGCGGGTGGGACATTTAGTCCCACCTCGTAATCTCAGGAGTGAGTGGCGACACTTATATTGATTTTATGCTTTCTACTAGTTGCCTCAAGTAACACGGGGTCAGGTCCCTCGCCCTCACTCGCTCACGCCTCGTCTGCTACCCTTACCCCCGTTGAGCTGGCACCCGACCTGATTACCTAGACCTAGCACTCCTCGCGCACTACACCATGCTGGTGCACCTAGACCCAGGCATGCGAAACCCGACCTGATTACTCGGCTCTGGGAGAGCGTACCTAAGAGCGAAAGAAAGAGAGAGAGACACTGGGAGGGGTAGGGGTAGGTTTTGCTCCGTTGTGCTGTGTAGAAAAGAAAGAAGAATCTGAAGGTAGAAGAGGAGAAAGCTAAGAAGAAGAAGAGGAGCAGCTGAAGAAGACCAAGTGTAGAAGTGGAAGAGAAGAAGAAGAAGAAGAAGGTAGTTGCTAAAGGTAAAGGAAGCAAAAGCCAAATAGGGACTTAGCTACAGAAGAAGAAAGAAGAGGAAGAAGAAAGAAGAAGGAGAAGCCAAAGAAAGTCAAGGACTGAAGAAAAAAAGAAGTAGGAGTGGCTAAGTAGAGACAGAAGAAGATAAGGAAAGACAAAGAAGAAAAGAAGAAGAAGATGCCAAAGAAGGCAGAAGAGGCATAGCCGCAGAGAAAGAGAAAGAATAGAGAAAGAGAAGGCAAAAATCAGAAAGAGAAGGATAAATGAAGCACTTAGCAAGAGATTTTAAGACGTCTGATTTTTCATTAGACGTCAAAATTTTGAGCTTATTTCTACATTGACATTACTTCTCAATTTTGATTGGATTGGTTATTGCTATTTATTAAATTGAGAGTTGTGCTCTTAAGTCTTTAAATACCCAATTGCTCCCTGTGTTTGACCTCGGATGCCTTAGTTTTCGAGTTATAAATTCTTAATTGCTTTTGTGGCGATTTCATTTGTACTGCAATGAACATCTTTTAAAAACACGATCTTGCCTCGTCAACACCTTGCCTAAAGGTTTATCTTTTCGATTGGTAGCTTTCTCCCTACTTTTATTTATGGGGTCAGCACAAGGACGAACCCAGTATATATCTCCCTGGTTTATTCTACTTCCCCACTTCTTCCCTACGTGTTTTAGGAGTTATTGTGTATTTTTGTGAGCTGGGCTATGGACAATCAGCCAATGGGCTATTACCCACGACCACTTGCCAGCTATACTCGTGCGATGAAGTGTGGCTTTATTATTTTCTTTTTTTTATTTTCTCCTTTTTCTATTTTTTTCTTTTCTTTTTGGATGTTTCTTTTTTTCACTTTTTTCTAAGTAGGTGGCTTCTCTGATGTAAGATTTATCTAAAGGCAGTACAAAGAATATGGTCTTGTGGCTGGGCTCTAGACAACCGGTCGATGAGCTATTACCACTGACAACTTGCTAGCCATATCACCCTAGACATTTCATTAGCTACCCAATTTCCAAAAAAACTGCTGAAAAGTGAGTCAGTGCAAAAAGTGTGTAGATGCTTAAGCTTAAAGTCCCCTCAAATCAAAGGGCAAGTTGATAAGTTGTATAATTATCACCCCAATTTATTAACCAGTTTATGATAAAATTATTTAGCAAGGATTCGAGACTAAGTCCACATTCGAGTGGACACCCAGGCTAATTTAGCCCAAAGACCTGAAGAGTCTAATTATTCAAGTCCCAAAGTATCGATTCCTAAAGTTTGCAACTCCTAATGCCTAAGTTCTCGTATCCTAGTTCTTTTTTTTTTTAGGATGAAAAATAGGAAATTACTATTACGGCTGGCATAAATAGTCATAAGAAATATCTACCCTCTCATGCTTAGCTAATGCAATGTCCTCATTGTTAAAAATGACAGCATGCAAAAGTGTAGAAGTGAAAGAATAGCACCTGGTTTTCATGAGATTCTGGTCAGCTTGGAATAGTCTTTACATGTGTTGAGTTTAGTGCCTTCAACTAGGCGAGGTCCTCAATAAAAAATAACTAACATTGAGGCTGCAATAGCATAGTTTCTAGGCTCCTAGATATGGGTCCCGGAGAGTAAAAATGGGCTTGCCAAAGAGATGATCAATGAAAGTGGCAAGGTGGTGGTGCAGGGAGAGCCTAAATGGTCTCCAATAGGAGTTTTGTTGATTCATTACAGAGGAGGTGTGGGTGGATATAGAATTTGTGCAATGGTTGGGTGAAAAATGAAGGTAAGGGTTTGGTGATGAGTTGAGGGTTTATGGGTACTCTAGAATATCTAATATTTCAAGAGTTTCTCCCCAAAGTTCAATTTCATCCTGACAATTTGGATGCTTAATCCAACCGTCCTGATCTTCATGATTCCCTCCCAAATGTTGAACCTCAAACTCTAAAAATTCAGGATGAGGACATTGTTGGGTTTTACTTAATCTTGTGAATCATCCAACAAATTTACAAATTCATAAATATCTTCCTCATCCTGGGTTGCCATGGTTTGTTGTATGTCTTTATTATCCTAAATTATCCTTGCAACCGTGTGATTTTCTTCCTGAGTTTGGGTTGAGTTGGCCCTTAAAAGGTTGTCTAAGGTATGTATGGCCATTACCTCCTCTATTCTTTTTTTTTTTTTTTTGAGGAAGAAAGGAATGCTATCGAATCACCGATAGCAAACCAGGAGAGCTATTATTGATAATAAAAAAAATAATTTACAAGTTCGAATCCCAGCACTGTATGAGATTCCAGCATAAATTTACAATATTTTCCACATGAGGTGGGGTCTCCTGAAAAACACACTCATTTCTAGCCCTCCATACCACCCACAGAACAGCCACCATATGTATATAAGGCTTATTCCCATCTACCAGACAGCTCCACAAATTTCCCCAGGTGGGTAAGGACTCATTGCATACTCTCCTCCAAACATAATCAGTGATAGCACATGAAGAGAAGGTATGATCTGTAGAATCATTATGCAACCCACACAAATAACAAAACTGGGTTGGGGTCCCCATCCTTCTGTGCCTCAGATCTCCAATAATCAAACCATCCCTCCTGCACAGCCATAAGAAAATTTGTAACTTTAGTGGTATTTTTAACTTCCATAGCTTTTTCCCCATTTCTTCATCTTCTGCCATCCTGGATGACATTATCAATTTGTCATAGGCAGCTGCAGTAGAAAAATTACCTTCCCATTTGTATGTGTCATATTCATGAGGCATGGGTTTGAAAGCAGCAAGCTCTTGCATGAGACGTTCATTCTCTACTCGGGTTCTTGTTTCAACCTCCTCTATTCTACCAAGCTCCTCCATCAAACCACACTTAATTTTATCCTTCTTTGAGACCTCAAAAATATTAAATTGATTCATTTTATTCCCAGAGGCCATTTCTATATTTCCCAATTCACAATCAATCCTTGCCTTGGCAGTAGCCAAGAAAGGTCTTCCCAAAATAATTGGGGTGTGGTTGAGCTGTTTTGGTGCTTCCACATCCAGGACCATGAAATCAGCAAGGTAATGCAAATCATTAACCTTGACTAAAACATCCTCCAAAATACCCCTTGGTTTTGTAATGGATCTATCGGCTAACTGGAAGGTTATCTCAGTGTGTTTCAGGTAGCCTAGACACAATTACATGTGCAGTGAGGTGGGGATCACATTAATGGAAGCGCCCAAGTCAAGAAGGGCTCGATCAAAAGTGATGTTTCCTATTGTGCAGGAAATCAGCTGGGCTTTCGGGTCCTGCTTCTTAGGAGGTAGCTTGTTTAAGATGAGTTTGCTTGTGCTATCGAACAAGACTACTCTCCTAATGTTTTTAGATTCCACTCTACGCTTCACTTTATATGAATTCAGTAAACCTATGGCATAGTCAAGGATTGATACGATAGCCACGAGTAAAATGATTGTCAATTTGAAAGCCTGAAGTTAGGACATCCTTTCCTCCAATTTCTCCTCCGACTTATTCTGTTTTCCCATGCAACAACAACATACTCCCAAATCAGACTCTGATGTTTTGTTCACATTCTTAGTTGGGAGTCCAAAATTCATGCAACAGGGCCTAATGGTGTTGACATGGGGTTGGGTAGGTCCCTTGTGTCTACTACCACTCCTCAAGGTAATGGTGTTTGCAATGGAAAAATGCTATTGGCTAGTTCCTTGGGGAGGGTTGGGCAAAACAAGAGGCTCTCGGTTGATTATGGTAGGAACTTGGTTCGCCTAGGGAGGGGCTAGGGTAGCCTAACAGATAGCATGTGCTTGAGCATATGACTCCCCATTATTACTAAACCCTTGAGGTGCATTGCCTTAGTTCTTTACATTCCTTGGGTTTGGTACAGGTTGTGATGTTATAGATCTAGGTTGTCAGTCATTTGCACCATGTCCAGATTGTAAGGTATCCAACAAAGTTTTCATTTGTTGCATGAGCTGGAGCATTGACCCTTGCATTTCAACCATCTTTAGGTTTAAATCAGCCTGCTTGGTAGGTTGTTGAGCATTCCACATGGACTGATTAACCTGATTCAAGGGCAACTGAGTATACACATGACCTTGACCCATTGGTTTTTGCGGTACATAGTTGTTGTGTCGATATTGGGTCTGCTACCCCTGATCTTTTCAATAAAAGTTAGGGTGATTTTTCCAACCAGAATTGTAGGAATTTGAGTAAGGGTTGGACCTAAGATTCTCCTGCACAGCATGAACATCCTCATAGGATGAGGATGAAGAAGGATTAGAAAAATTGGGATCAAAGGCCCTAGTTTGGAACCTAAAAGGTTCCGAGAAGAGCTGACCCGAAGGTCGAGCCAACTCCCACTGGTTCACAAACTCCCGTCCCATAGGAGCTTGCGAAGAATGGAATCTTGATCCTTGGGATTGAGTGGATCTAGAAAAATTAGAGTTTCCGGACATCCACTCTTCCATTCGTTTAGCAACCAGATCCATCTTATCTAATCTATTGCAAATCAATTCCATATCAGATGTATGAGAATCTTGGACCTCATTGGCATTTGATCTAGTTTGTTGGTATTGATTGAAGGTTTCCATGGAGGCATGGTTTAAAGAGTTTTCACTTAAATCCTCAAACAAATCATACGCGCTATCTATGTCTTTGTTGAGGAAATTGCCTCCGCAAGAAGCATCCACATGATTGCAGAGTTGATCATTCAACCCGTGATAAAAGATATGCACAAGTTGCCATTTAGGCACCTCGTGGTGTAGACACTTCCGCAACAAATCTTGGAATCTCTCTCAGGCCCCATGAAATGGTTCCCCCTACCACTGGGCAAAAGTGGTAATTGCTCGTCGCAATGCATTGGATCGCCCAATTGGGAAGAATTTCTTCAGGAAGGTCGATTTCAAAGCTATCCAGCTAGTAATTGGTCTTCCAAAGGTACGATACCAATGTGCAGCCTTATCCCTAAGTGAATGGGGGAAAAGCCACATGAGCATCTGTTCTTCATCCACATTCTGCAATTTGGTGGTCTGAACCAGAGTGATCAGGTCCTCCAAATGTTGGAATTTGGTCCTCTGAGCCTAGCTCGTGAAAGTGTTTAACTAGACTCAAAACCTGGGGCTTGATCTCAACATCTTTGGTGGGGATCACAACGTCAGGACGATCCTCATAATTTGAAGGTTCATAAAAATCGTTCAAGGGTTGAGCGCCCTGACCATTCATTCGTTGGAACCATTGCTGCATCTGCTGAAATTCTTCCAACTGCCTTTGAATCAGCTCCTGCTGGTTCGGGGGTGATGGAGGTGGCTATTGATCAGCCATGGGATCTGCTTGGCTAAAACTCAACCTTCACCTCCAAGAATGGTCAATAGGTCCTTCCAAATGACGGTTCAATGACCTTCCAAGCATACACTGGAAGGAAGTTGGAAGGACAGGGAAGAGAAGGGACCTTACAATACAAAAAATACAAACCTGTCCTTAAGTTGGATAGCATAAAGGTCTACAGACTCTCAGAATCCGTCTTAAGATTTTAGATGATTTACTCTACTTATATCCAGACAATCCAACCAGTTAGAAGGAGGGGCTGGGGAGAAGGTTCTTCCTTTGGCTTGCACCTCCGGTTCCTAGTGTACCACCTAGCCGTGGTCGTTTGACACTACTCCCCTAGGCAGACATCAGATTGACTAGTATAAGTAGGTTAATCGTGAACAATCTCTATCTGGATCCTGATGGGTGAATCAGTCCTTAGGGCCAACGTCTAATCAATTTTGGTTAGTCTTGGAATTTTGGTGCTTCTGGAATGTGATGGGCCCTTAATGGGTTGTGCCCTTAATGATTTGTTTGAGAATGTGTGAATGTGCACAAACAAGAATTTTCAAGCAAGATTATTAATGGTGAGGTGAGTTTTAGGGTTCGAATCTTGCTTAGTAGCTTTCAGGATTCAAATATTAGTTATATTCAACAAAGTTTTGTGAGGCAAACCAAGTTCTGAAAGCATGAGATCTAGTGTTTTTCCTTAATAAATCAAGAAAATATGGAGTGCCTCG
Organism: Thalassia testudinum; assembly: GCA_037157565.1. Classification (NCBI taxonomy): domain Eukaryota; kingdom Viridiplantae; phylum Streptophyta; class Magnoliopsida; order Alismatales; family Hydrocharitaceae; genus Thalassia; species Thalassia testudinum. The sequence goes on along the minus strand of JAZHRO010000019.1, from coordinate 31,609,432 downwards.
CTTAACCTAATTATTGAATCCTATGGGGAAGCCACAAAATGAATCTCTTTTAAATTAGGTGGTGCGGCCCAAACAATTCAATTAATCGGCCCAAATGCACCACCAATTAAGGCACAATGAAAGGTGATTGACCTAATATGATTTCTACTCCTTTGTGTGCTGAATTGGTGTACCGATTCAACAGGTCAGAATCCCAGTTGAGTAGATGAAAATCAAGTCAGGTTATGTTCCTCAAATGTGGGTGTATAAAGTGTGTATATTGATTCATCTCACAGAAAGCATCTTTTTATTTTTTATTTTTTAAATGCAGGTGTGAGATCAGTGGAGGTGATAAACAAGACAAACAATTTCTATCCTAGGGTTTATGCAAACAACTAAGTATATTAGGTCTTGATTTTGAATGTGGCGAAATGAAACTAGTGGGGGGGATGTGGGGAATGCTTACAAACTACTCTACCCACACTTTACTCCAGTCTACCACACTTGGATCTCCATGCTAGGGTACCTGCAAGAAAATAGATCAAAGATAAGCGGGGTTAGTAATATGTAAATGCAAAGAAGAGCAAAAAATAAGAAAGTAAATTCCATTGCCTCCCATGCAACAGCACCAAAATGATGAGCGCGTTTCGTGTGGTAGAAATTAAGGTTTGGAGGAACCCATCGTCGTACTCGCAAAACTCATTATCAAATAAAATTTTTACCAAAACTCCAAGGGAGTCCCAAGTTGAACACAGTGAGGCGACATTTACTTTGCTTAAAAACCACACTTCATTTTATTTCCTTTTGGTATTTTGTTATATATATATTGCTGTTTTCATAAAGGATACAAATAAGATGGATCATAATATGGATGGAATCAAATATGATATATTGCACAAATGTCCATTATAATAATCTACGAATGCATAAAAGAGAGGGAGGTGAGAAGGAATCTCTCGAATTGGCTATTCGGTGAGACGACGGCAGGAGTTGAGAAGCGAGACGACGGAGGTGAGATGCAGGAGGACGCCAGGTAGAGGAAAGCTTCACTGAGGCTCTGGAATGGAAGTGAGGAGGTGGAGATGATCTACTACCGGAATGGAGGTGGGTGGATGGCTCCAAGGCAATCTATGAAGGTGGTGGGATGAAGGATGAATTTTTGGTGGGAAGTAGGATCACTACACTAATAGGAGGCCTTTGGAGCTCGAGAGTAAGCTCTGATGGAGCTTTGGTAGGCTACTAGAGCTTAGGAGTAGGTGGGGGTAGAGATGAAGAGGAATGGGGGGTGTAGGGGTGTTTATATAGAGATGGGAGGAAGAGCATCCCGCGCATAGACATTCAGTGACAGCTACAAGCATCACTAGAGGCCGCTCGAGCTGTTGCTGAAGATCCGTGCCTCTTCATTGTCTTTGCTAGCGCATGCACTGCGCAAGCCATTTAGTGATAGCTGCAAGTGTCACTAAAGGCCCACCCTTCTGTCGCTGCAAATACCGTGCCTATCGCTCATGCCCATAGCTTCCCACTTGATAGATCTCCTATCGTTCATCCTTGATCATGCAGCGTGCGTGTAGATCGCACCTCTCTCGGTCTAATTTACTGGGGTGGGCACAGGTGCGGTGGATCAGGAGTCGAGCTTGCATCTTCCATCTATGGAGAGAGTGCCTCACCGTTTGGCCAAGGAGTACTTTTGTCAAGTGGAGGATGCTGTTGTCGCACATCTCGACCATTGGATGAAGATCCAACAGCCGAGATGATGCCTTGCTTGAGTTGCTTGAGACCGAGTGAGGAGAGATTCTTCTTTAGCAGTAGAGCGCACATCTCAGCTATTGGATTGAGATCCAAATGTTGGGATCTCATCTTGCGGTGAGCTTAGGGATGCCTGATGGGAACACCATCATGAGCAATAGCTATCTCATTTTGATCTAATTAAGTCAGTAAATGCTCCTACATAATTGCTAGAGATCCATATTTCACTGAAAATTCATTATGAGGGAAAGACAAGAAAACATGGTTAAAACTACAGTTTTACCATCATATCATGAATGTAGTACAATCATGGGTTTTCCCAGGGGGTAATTATGGGTCAAATGGTCCTAAAAGGCTAACAAGTGGGTTAGAATAGACAGAAAAGGGTTTGCACATGTTTTAAGAATTAAATAACTTTTGAAACCCTAAAAACAGACCCACTTAATTAATTGAGGTTCTGGTTAGGATAAAATTCACCTAAACCCTCTAAAAATTATAGAAAAATATTCTCTAGGGTTTGGTATGCTTGATTTGACCATCAGGACCTATCTTGACCCAAAATAGTCTTAGATAGACATTTGCCCTAATTTGGGTTTCTATACAAATTACCTAGCCAAACTTGGTCAAAACATAAATCTAACTTCACCATTAGATTCCTTTGGTCCAAGTTAGGTTTGTACCAAAATTTGGGCCCAATATGAGATCATCTTGACCAAATTTGTATTTTGGTCCAGTCAGACCCTTTCTATCTCATTCAGGCCCTTAACTTTTGAATTCTCTTACAAATAGCCCCCCAACTTCTTTTGACTTCTTTACAAGCAGGTCCCCGCACCATTTTTGGAAGGTTAAACCTTCACTGCCGAGTTTCGAGTGAGGATTTCTTTCTCGATTCTCAATCAATCTCTCCCAAACTTGATACGGGGATTCCTTGGGAAGTTACCTTCCATTGGAGCCATTCCTTGGGCTCTAGGTCTTTCCCAAAAGGCCATGCAAACCTTTCAAAGGTTTGGGTATCCTATTTCGCAAATACCTTCCAAGCTTGAAAGCTTCTTTCCAAGCTTGGAAGGGCATCCTATGGCCTATAAATGAAACACCATCGCACGACTGTGCTTTTTAGCAAGTTTTTAGGAGCCAAATCACTTTAATCTCTCTCCTCCGGCCACCAAAAAACCCTACTCCGGTGAGCTCTCTAGATCTCCCTCCTCCGACCGTCCAACCATCAAATTGGATGGCCTAAACTCTTCCTCTCTTCGTCGCTACCCTCCCCAGGCAAAGGGAGGGCATATCTCCGTCTACATCGCCGTCGCCACCTCGCTGCTTCTTCCTCCGTCTCCAGCTCTGGTCAACCAAAACCAAAGCCTTTCACCTCTCAACTGCAACCTTAAGTCCCTCTATCTCTCCCTTTACCTCTTTATACTATTTTTCCACCCTTACAGGACACACACAACCTCCAGCCGTCGCCTCCCGCACTTCATCTTCTCCGCCTCCGGTGAAGCTCCGGCGATGCCAAATCACTGCCACACTGCTCGAAACATGCCACCACCACCCTCATTAGCTCCGCCGTGGTCCATCGCACAAAAGCCCTAACACCTCCACTCCTATTACCCAACCTAACACCCTGACGACCTACCCACTGTAGCATCACCATCTTCAACCTCCACACACCACCATACACCCTCTCACGGCATGCCACTGTCACACTCGCCGTTCCATGGCGATCCTACTGAACCATTTGACGTGGTTGTAAGGCCCCTTTTCTTGAGTTTCAGGTGACAGGTCGAGCCCACCATTGACCCTATGTTTCAAGCAAGCTTGGAGCTTGCTACAGCACCCACTTTCTCTAGGTGCTCAACCCAGGCTGTGTGGAATCACATAAGGTACTGTCTCGTGAGGTCAATTGGAGGCTTTGACCTTGTGAGCTATAGCAATTGAAGGAAGGAGACCTTGCTGCTGTGCTGCACAAAGGAAAGGTGGGACTTTAGTCCTACCTCGGAAGCTGAAGAGTGCCTGTGGATGCATAAGACGAAAAATTGATAGAGGCTTATCGCCTCAAATCACTTGAAGGGTGAGGTCCACCGCACCCTCACTCGGCCTCGTCTGTGACTCTGACCCCACGGATCTAGTCGTAAGCCGATAACCCGCCTATGCCTTACACTCCTCAGCTGCAACCCACGCTGCAACCCTAGACCTGGGTGCTCTCTAGGTCCGAAAACCCGATAACCCGGTATTGTTGGAGGCTCTGGGAGAGCAAAGCATAAGGAGAGAAAGAGAGGATCGTGCATGGGGGTAGGGGGGTTTTTGCTCTGAGAAGGATTGGCTGACACTTAGCCAAAATTGAGGATCCTTTTCCCTCTGCTTGAAGAAGAGAATAGAAGAATAGAAGAGTAGAGAAAGAAAGAAGAAAAGAAGAGGAGCCGCACAAGAAGAAGAGTAGAGAAAGAAGAAGGAAGAAGGAAAGCAAGAAGCAGAAGAAGAAATCAGATCATCAAACATTTAAGACATCTGATTGAATATTCAGACGGCTGAGATCATTTCATATATAACTATTGAGTTCTATTTGCCATTATTGTAGGGAGTGATTGATGATTTAAATCACTATTTTACTCCATTATTTTTGTAGCCTGATACTTGATCTTATTGCTACATTACTCTGGATCAATTTATGATTACAGTTTCGTACCTCTATTATTTTAAATTTCCATTTTGAGAACTGAATTCCTATTTTCTCCCAACAAATGACCTTGGACTTCAAATTCGAGTAATAAATATTATCTATTTTCGCACTGATTCAATCTATACTACAACACGATGATTTTAAGCCCGTTTCAGAGTGACAACATTTTGGCACCGTTGCCGAAGAGCAATGCGCAATTTAAATCTCTTGATTGCAATATCAGGATGGATTCTAACTTTCTACATCTCTTTTAATTGTGATCTATTTCAGGGACTCATTAAAGGAGGATCAGCCACACATCAACCACTCCAGGGCAGGTAAACTCCATCAACCTTCTTCTAAACCCCTGATTCTGAAAAAAAAGCTGAAAAAAAAGGGAAAAATCAATTTGGGCTACTTGCATTATATTCTTAGATTAATCATCAAGTTTCCTGATTTGATGCATTCTATTTAGACAACATCCAAACCCTGATCTGTGCACCCACTTGAAGCTTAAGGCATCTAGGGCAATCACATTCTTGTTTGAGCCCTAGGTACCACATTTTGAAAAATTAAATTGGACCAAATTAGAGCCAATTAAGGATACTAGTTTAGGATTTTAGAGACACACTTGCTTAATAAAGAATTGATCTTTCCAAACAATGTGTGCCTAAACCTTGATTGAATTGATCTATTCAAGCAAAACCCTAAAATTAGGCTCCTAAATTCATTTGATCACTAAAAGAGGGACCTAAATTTCTCAGAAGGACAATACAGGTGAAGTTGAGCCACCTTGTTGGGTTAACCAATCTTCAAATTAGGTCACTTTGCACAAAAACATCTTAAAAGTTCAAGTGAAATCATAAGCACCCTTGCTCTTAATTAAAACTGGTAGACTTAAGAGGTCAAATCCCCATTCTGGTCTACCTGGATCATCAGTGACAAGTGAGGTCGGGTTGGGGAAACCCTATAACTCGTGGGGATGCTCTACACTGTAGGGGTCTTTGTGGGACTCTCCCTCTTTGGCTGCCCAGGTAATTCTCAGGTGGACGGCTTTCTAACTAAGGGTATCATCCACCCCGAACCTCTATAGTCATCCAAAACTTTTAGGTGTCTTGATTGGGTCCATCACATTCTTTCTCTCATCTAATCCATTGGTGGATGTTTTGGAGGAGGTCCTTAAGACCATCCTTGAGGCCTCCATTAGATATTCACTCTTGTCGAGGTCGAGTCTCGACTTCCATGTTTGTGCAACAACCTGATCACATTGACATATCCGCTGATTCAGAATCTGCTTCCCCTTCATCAGCTATGGATCACTAAGAAGAACAACCTAATCTTGAGCAACAATTCCATGATTTCCAAAATCGAATCATTGCCATCATCAACCCACCGCCGCATCCTCAAATGCGAGATCACTATAATTCTGTAGCGGTGGAGATTGAACCTCGAATCAACATTCCCATGGGAGGACCCAAGGTAGATCTCAAGCCTAGCATGATTCATATGACTCCAAAATTTCATGGCTTGAACTCCGAGGATCCTTTCCAGCACATCAAGAACCTAAAGCATCTGGCCCACACCTTTGGGGTAGATGTAGAAAATTGGGACGGATTACTCTTAAAGCTCTTCTCATTCTCCTTGGCTAACAAAGCCGCTCACTGGTTTTAGACTCAACCACACAAAATCAACACATGGGGAGAACTTCAAATCACCTTTCTGCAAAAATTCTACCCCATTGGTCGTACCAACACAATGCGGCACCAAATCACGCACTTCTCCCAATGAGCGAGAGAATCTCTACCGAAGCATGCGATCACTTTCTGGATCTCATGCATAAGTGCCCCTATCACAGAGTTCTGAAGAGGGAACAAGTCCAATCCTTTTACCACAGACTTCGTGAAGATATCTCTTTGTCAATGCAACCTACTGTGGTAGCATCATTAGTCAACATGAAGACACAATCTGGGAAATTCTCGAAAACATGTGCGAAAACTCCCTGAACAATGAGTCATTGGGTGCATACGACTGGACGTCCACCCACGCATTGGCAAATAATTAGGGGGTACACGAATCCCGAGGCCTTTCCGCATTCGTTGATCCAGAGTTGGTAGCCAGTCAATTGGATAAGGTCTCGATTATTGAGAAAAAGGTGGACGACATCACTCGTCATCTACACAAATCCACCACTACACCTCAAGGCACATACGTGCACCCGCCCATGGGAAGGGAAGTTACACACAACATCTACCACTCCCCGAGGATGGATGCATATCCACCTCCGTTTGATTATGGCTTTGGAGGCAAGTTCGGGTCAGGCCACCTTAGTTGGAGGAACTCTGAACCCCAGTTCCCTGATTATCTCGGAGCTCCTCAGACCTACGAGGATCTTCACACCATCCAAAATAATCCTTTCTCCAACACTTATAACTTTAGATGGTGAAATCATCCTAACTTTTCATGGTCGGGTAATAACCCGAATCTAAGACCTTATCAGCCCACCCAACCAAGGCCCACTCAAAATGTACAATCTGGATGACCTAAAGAAGATCATACATCTTTAATTCTCCAGACCTTGGTTGACATGCAAAATCAACACAAAGAAGAGATCTCTGAGTTACGAAATGAACTGGCCCAGCTGGCAAGTGCTCGCCAGCTTGGTGCACTTCCCTCTCAGCCTCTTCCTAATCCGAATAATGTGCTGAACCAGAGGCACGTTATGAACCCAAATTAGGGCCAAGCTCACTTTGTTTATCAGGCCCCTTCTGCCCCATCACCTGACGGGATGGATGCTTCAACTTCATACTCGGGATTTCAGCAGCAAACACCTATTTTGCCCAACCCAAAACAGAACTAGGCAGGATTGAATTCTGTTACTACCCGTAGTGGCAAAGCAACATAGGATCCACCTTATCCAAGCCACTCCCAGCCTGGTAATACAAACCCTAAACCTAGATGGGTCATCCAAGACACAGCCATCCTAGATCAAGAGCCTAAGCCAATTCTAGAGGAACCGTCTAAGGTTCCATTTCCCGACGCCTTCACCAAGGGAAAAATGACAACCAAACCCATGGCACATGAGGAGGACCTGGTTAAGCTCTTTTAATAGGTCCATATAGACATCCCCTTGATGGATGTGATATGTCACATACCGGCTTATGCACATCTTTCGAAGGGCGTGTGTACACCTAAGCGTAAGCCACGAACCAAAGGAGGGAACCTAATCATACTGTCCGAGCAAGCCAGCTCCGTCATTTTGAGCAAACTCCTGCCTAAGACAAAAGACCCAGGCACCCCTCTAATCTCCTATGAAATTGGTGATATACAATTTGGCCGAGCTTTATTAGAATTAGGAGCCTCCACATATTTGATACCTACATCCCTACTAGAGTACTTCAAGGAATCTGAGCTTAAACCGACAAAAATGACATTGTAGCTAGCCAATCGATCTATTAAGTCACCAAAAGGAATTCTTGAGGATGTTATAGTTAGGGTACATGACTTCTATTTTCCAGTGGATTTCATTATCTTAGATATGGACGCTCCTGTGAATGTGAAGAATACACCAATCATACTAGGGAGACCCTTTCTGGCCACTACTAGGGCAAATATCAATTGTGAGGAGGGCCAACTTGAATTAAAATTTGCGAGCAAGACACTCAGGATCGACATCTTTAAGGCCCAACAAGGAATTAATTGCTGAGTTATAGAAGAGATTTGCAATATCGAGCCTGTGGTTGACGACTTATGTATCAAGGAAACCTGACTATTTCTGATCAACCACAAGAAGATCAAAACCTGCAATTAAAGGAGTTTGAACCCAACCTAGACACACCCATAGCTCCTTCCTTTGCTCCTGACATCAACCCTGAACCACCTGCTGCTGCTGACAACCTGGTTATGGAATTAAAGCATCTTCCCGATCATCTCAAATACATCTTTCTGGGTTCCAATCTGATGTTTCCTATGATTATCAACTCCTGACTCACACCAGATTAGGAAACATGCCTGATTTCTATTTTCCAGCATCATTGGAGAGCCATTGGATGGACTCTCGATGATCTGAGTAGAATCAGCCCTTCATACTACACACATCACATCTACACAGAAGAGGGCTCACGACCATCCCATGAAATACGGAGATGCCTAAATCCAAATCTACAAGAAGTTGTGAAAAATGAGATCATCAAGTGGTAAGATCCAGGGATCATCTACCTGATCTCCGACAGTCAGTGGATGAGTCCAATCCAAGTTGTGCCTAAGAAGGCAAGGCTCACCGTCATCACTACTGAAACCACAGAAACCATACTAACACGTATAGCAAATTCGTGGAGAGTCTGCATTGATTATAGAAGACTCAATTCCTCCACAAAGAAGGATCATTTCCTACTATCGTTCATTGATCAGATTCTCGAGAAACTAGTGGGAAATCGATTCTTATGCTTTTTGGATGGGTACTCCAGTTATAATCAGGTTGCAATCCATCTCAAGGACCAAGAGAAGACCACATTCACCTGCCCCATCAGAACATACACATTCTGAATGATGCCATTCGGTCTCTACAATGCACCCGCTACTTTTCAGTGGTGCATGCTTGCCAAATTCTCAGATATGGTAGGTGAATATCTTCAAGTCTTCATGAATGACTTATCAGTATTTGGTGAATCATTTGATGATTGCCTCCTACACTTGGTCCAAATCCTCAGGTGATGCATCGATGTGAACTTGGTTCTTTCCTAGGAAAAGAGCCACTTGATGGTACCTGAGGGAATTGTCCTGGGACATCTCATCTCTGGAAAAGGAATCCAGGTTGATCGAGCAAAGGTGAATCAGATTTCCAAACTCCCTATGCCTAGCTCGGTCAAAGACATCCGATGCTTTCTAGGCCACATTGGTTTTTACCGTCGATTCATTCCCGATTTTTTGAAAATTGTGTGCCCCTTGACTAATCTTCTATCTAAGGATGTCCCCTTTGAAATCTCCAAGGAATGCACTCAAGCATTCGAGATCCTACATGAGCAAGTTACCCAAGCACCTATCCTGCAGTCCCTTGATTGGTCTCAACCCTTTGAGATCATGTACGATGCATTTGATTATGCTGTAGGGGCAGTACTTGGGTAGAAAATAGACGAGAAACTCATTGTCATCTACTATACTACCAAGAGACTTGATGAGGCTCAGCATAACTATATAGTTACTGAGAAAGAGCTGCTAGTCGTACTATTTGCCCTGGAAAAATTCATATCAGATCTTTGGGTTCCTGTGTTATCATAAACTCAGATCACATTGCAGTAAGGCACCTCCTTGCAAAGAAGGACACGAAACCTCGACTAATCCACTGGATCATACTGTTGCAAGAATTCGATCTCGAGATTTGCGACAAAGCGGGAAAACAGAACGTGGTAGCTGACCACTTGTCCCGTCTTCCTTCTTCCGTCATCGACCCATCTGGTCCAACCACAGAGCATTTTCCAGATGAGCACCTGCTAGCCATTCAAAATCTCGCATGGTTTGCTGATATTGTAAACTACTTTGTTACGGGGAAAGTTTCACTAGATTGGGTGACTTCCAGGCGGGACAAATTGATTGCCGAGGCTAGGTACTATATTTGGGAGGAACCATACCTTTTCCACATTGGCAATGATCAGGTGATTCGGATATGCATTCCTGATGACAAGGTCAATGATGTAATGTCATTCTATCATAACCAGGCCTGTGGTGGCCATTTCTCTAGGCGTAAAACCGCAGCGAAAATTCTCCAGTGTGGGTTCTTTTGGCCCAATTTGTTCAAAGATGCACAGATGTATTGTAGGGCATGCGCTCATTGTCAAACCCTCGATAACAAGGGCCTGCGGGATATGATGCCCTTGAACCTGATTATTGTGTGCGAAATCATTGACATATGGGAATTGATTTCATAGGACCCTTTCCAAGATCTAACAGCTTCGAATACATTTTACTCGTTGATTATGTCTCTAAATGGATCGAAGCCATCCCTACGCGAAATAGTGATCATAATGTTGCCCTTCGATTTTCCCATGAGAACATCTCTACTAGATTTGGGGTTCCTAAGGCCATCATTAGCGATGGCGAGTCTCATTTTACCAATGTGCACTTCCAGTCCCTGATGAAAAAGTATGGGGTGTTGCATTGTACCTTGACTCCTTACCACCCTCAGACTAATGGACTGGCAAAATTGTCAAATCGAGAGATCAAAAAAATCCTTCTGGTCACTATTCAGCATGATAGAAAAGATTGGTCTACTCGCCTTCTGGAAGCCTTGTGGGCCTATAGGACCACCCACAAAACCTAATTAGGCATGTCTCCCTTCAGATTAGTGTATGGTAAGGCATGTCACCTTCCCGTCGAGATGGAGCAGAAGGCTTATTGGGTAGTACGAAAATGCAATCTAGATCTAGTGAAGGCTGTAATACACCGCCAGTTACAATTAAGAGAGATCTAGGAACTATGCAATGATGCGTATGAGAACTCGCATATCTACAAAGAGCAGGTTAAAGCCTTCCATGACAAGCCCATTGTACGAAAATCATTCCACCCTAGTCAGAGAGTTCTCTTTGATGCCAAACTCAAACATTTCCCAAGAAAGCTCATATCAAAATGGATTGGACCATTCTTGGTGAGACGAATCTTTGGAAATGGAGCTATTGAAATCAACCAACCCAGACTTGATTTAGAACCCTTTGTTATGAACAGTCCGCAACTTAAGCTGTTCATTGAACTCACCGATATGAATAGGGCTGAGGTATCTTTTGATCTCCATTCTCCCCAAGCTCACTACGCCTGGATAATGGTGTTAAACTCAGCACTTAACGGGAGGCAACCCGTCATCTTTTTGAAAAATCCAAAACCCTTCTTGACACATCTTGTGCTGAACTCATATTACACTTTAGGGTTCATCCATTAGAACAGCTGACTCCACCTCTGGTACTTGTACCCAAGCATGAAGTCATCCGCAACAGTCACCTCAACCCGGCCACGCATCCAAAACCTGTTCTAATGTACGATCTAAGCTAAATTCGAACCCACCTAATTTACAATGAGGACATTTCAAATCATAGGCATGGGGAGGTATTAAAGTGCAAAACGCTGTGAGAATCACTTCACAAGAAAGGGTTTCATAAAAAAAAAGCACATATTCCAAAAACCAAAAAAATCAAATATTAAAAAAAAGAACAAAAATAGAAGGGAGGAAATTTTGAGTGAATTGATTGCATATCATTTTTGAGGAGAAAAGGGGAGGAGATGTCAAAAAGGAGCACAATTTTAAAAGGAAAGAAAAAGAAATAATCATTAGTAAAAGATTAAGGAATTGACTTAGTTTTCGACTAAATCAAAAGCAAAGAAAATGAAAGACCAAAAGTGCTAAGTGACAAAAGTGATTAGTATGAATACTGATCTTAGGCCTCTTGGGCTACAATTCTAGGCTTAAAAATTCAAGTATCCACTCAGATCTGGATAGTCCTCAAGAGGTTGGGGAAAATGCGAAGCTTAAGTAGTAGGTTTAAGGCTTAGGGATTATTCAGCCTCGTTAACTGGCCTCTGGTTTGCAGGAATCAGCAACAAAAGCACCCTAATCCACACACAGTATGGTTCAATGCACTTAATTATCAAAATCATGCAAATGCATTAAATCTATTCTGAAAAAGTTACCTAGATTAGAAGCGGCTGATCAACACAAGTTGATTTGGATGAGTTCCCAGTGTAGAGAGGCAGGAAATCCCCCTCAATGATGTGCAATAACATATCATCTCCTCGGTGCTTGTCTCCCAGGATATCTAAATATCCTACCGAGGGCTTGTAAGCACCTTAGGCTTGTTCAGATGCCATGGGAAACATTAGCACAAAATGTTGATTGCTAGGGTCTGAATTTAGCTACAGAACGTCATGGGCAGGATTATCTCAAAATCTCGAAACCTAGGGTTCTAGGGGTTGCCATGGGCGGTGCTATCTCGAAGCATCGATTGCCAGGGACCCTGCGAGGATTGATGGTAAGAACTAGGAATCCGATACAGACAGTGTTGTAAAGCTAATCCAATGCTAGAAATAAAAAGAAAAGAGAGAGAGAACTCTCCAAAAATAAATAAAAATTCTTCTGTCTCCCTCTTACAAAAATGCACTGCAAATTGACCCTAGGCTAAAACATGTTACATGCACGGGTGCTTTAACCGCAGAGTTCAATGAACCTTGGGTTAGTTCCTATGGGCCTTAGAAACCATCGTGGCGGACTAAGGCTAGAGCTGGTTAGGTCCAGATCTTGGTTGGTACTTGAGTTCCTCTAGGCCTACCATCAACATTCTAACCTAATCTACAAAAGAAAGCACACATCAGAGTTTTGAGCATAAAAAGGCATATGGTCTAGAATTAAAGTTAATTTTATGAGATTTTGCTAAGCGACTAGCAAAAGCTAGGCATGGGGGCATGATGGGAACACTATCATGAGCCATAGCTAGATCATTTTGATCTAATTAAGTCAGTAAGTGCCCCTACATAACTGCCAGAGAACCATATTTCATTGTAAATTCATTTTGAGGGAAAGATAAGAAAACAGGGTTAAAACTACAGTTTTACCATCATATCATGAATGCAGTACAATCATGGGTTTCCCAGGGGGCAATTAAGGGTCAAATGGTCCTAAAAGGCTAACAAGTGGGTTAGAACAGACAAAAAAGGGTTTGCATGTGTTTTGAGAATTAAATGACTTTTGAAACCCTAAAAACAGGCTTGATTAACTAACTGATGTTCTGGTCAAGATAAAATTCACCTAAACCCTCCAAAAATGGTATAACAATATTCTCTAGGGCTTGGTATGCTTGATTTGACCATCAGGACCTGTCTTGACCCAAAATAGAGTCTCAAATAGACATTTGCCCTAATTTAGGTTTTCACATAAATTACCCAAACAAACTTGGTCAAAACCTAAATCTGACTTCACCATTAGATTTCTTGTATCCAAATTAGGTTTCTGCCAAATTTTGGGCCCAATCTGAGATCATCTTGACTAAGTTTGCATTTTAGTCCAGTCAAACTCTTTCTATCTCATTCAGACCCTTAACTTTTGAATTCTCTTACAAATAGCTCCCCAACTTCTTTGTCTTCTTCACAAGCAGGTCCCCACACCATTTTTGGAAGGTTAAACCTTCACGGTCGAGTTTCCAACGAGGATTTCTTGCTCGATTCTCAATCAATCTCTCCCAAAATTGATACGGGGATTCCTTGGGAAGTTACCTTCCATTTGTGTCATTCCTTGGGCTCTATGTCTTTCCCAAAAGGCCATGCGAACCTTTCAAAGGTTCGGGTATCATATTTCTCAAATACCTTCCAAGCTTGGAAGGGCTTCCTATGGCCAATAAAAGAAACACCATTGCACAACTGTGCTTTTTAGCAAGTTTTTAGGAGCCATATCACCTTAATCTCTCTCCTCTGGCCACCAAAAAACCTGCTCCGACGACCTCTCTGGATCTCCCTCCTCCGACCATCCAACCATCAAATTGGACGGCCAAAATACTTCCTCTCTTCGTCACGACACTCCCCAGCCAAAGGGAGGCCGTTCCTCCACCTGCATCGCCGTTGCCACCTCACCACTTCTTCCTCCTTCTCCGGCTCCGGTCAACCAACTCCAAAGCCTTTTGCCTGTCAACCACATCCTTAAGTGCCTCTATCTCTCCCTTTCCCTCTCTATATTATTTTTCCACCCTTACAGCACATGCATAACTGCCAATCGCCGCCTCCTGCACTTCATCTTCTCTACCTCTAGCGAAGCTCCGGTGATGCCGACTTGCTGCCATACTACTCGAAACATGCCGCTACCACCCTCATTAGCTTCTCCATGCTCCACCGCACAAAAGCCCTAATACCTCCACTCCTATTACCCATCCTAACACCCTGACGACCTACCCACTGCCGCATCACCATCTTCGACCTCCATACACCACGATACACCCTCTCATAGCACGCCACGGCCACCATCACACTCGCCGTGCCACGGCGATCCTGCTGAACCATCTGACATGGCCGTAAGGCCCCTTTTCTTGTGTTTCAGGTAACAGGTCGAGCCCGCCATTGACGCTGTGCTTCAAGCAAGCTTGGAGCTTGCTATAGCACCCACTTGCTCCAGGTGCTCAACCCCGACTGTGTGGAATCACCTAAGGCACTGTCCCGCGAGGACAATTGGAGGCTTTGACCTTGTGAGCTACAGCAATTGAAGGAAGGAGACCTTGCTGCTGCACTGCGCAAAGGAAAGGTGGGACTTTAGTCCCACCTCGAAAGCTAAAGAGTGCCTGCGGCCACATAAGAGGAAAAAGTAATAGAGCCTTATCACCTCAAATCACTTGGGGGTGAGGTCCCCCACACCCTTACTCGGCCTCATCCGTGACTCTGACCTTGCAGATCTGGCAGTAACCCGATAACCCGCCTACACCTTACACTCCTCGGCTGTGACCCACGCCCGTAGCCCTGGACCCGGGTGCCCTCTAGGTCCGAAAACCTGATAACCCTGTACTGTTGGAGGTTCTGGGAGAGCGTAACCCAAGGAGAGAAAGAGAGGATCGTGTGCAAGGGTACAGGGGGTTTTTGCTCTGTGAAGGAATGGCTAACACTTAGCCAAAATTGAGGATCCTTCCCCCTCTTCGTGAAGAAGAAGAATAGAAGAGCAAAGAAAGAAAGAAGAAGAAGAAAAGAAGAGGAGCCACACAGGAAGAATAGTGAAAGAAAAAGGAAGAAGAAGGAAAGCAAGAAGAAGCAGAAGAAGAAATTAGATCATTGGACATTTAGGACGTCTAATTGAATGTTCATATGGCTGAGATCATTTCATATATAACTATTGAGTTCTATTTGCCATTATTGTAGGGAGTAATTGGTGATTCAAATCACCATTTTACTCTATTCTTTTTGCAGTCTGATACTTGATCTTATTGTTACATTACTTTGAATCAATTTCTGGTTACAATTTCATATCTCTATTGTTTTAAATTGCAATTTTGAGAATTGAATTCCTATTTTCTCCCAGCGAACCACCTTGGACTTCAAATTCGAGCAATAAATATTATCTGTTTTCGCATTGATTCGAGCTATACTACAACACGATGATTTTAAAACCCATTTCAAAGCGACTAGCAACGCCTTGGCTCAGTGGGGTAGCCTGGATGGCACCACGTGGCGCCTTCTGGGCCATCCATCTTCTTGTTCTTATAACAAGTGTTACAGAGCTCTGATCAGGGTGATTCTCGCATTTACGGATTGCAATTGACACTTTGAATCCATTCGTACGGTCAAATTCTTCATCCAAATCCCGTAAAGATGTTGCACTACCTCCTAGCCATATAAAATGATAGAATTAATGTACATAATATAAAACTATCATAAATGCAATGCAATGGATGTTTATGCAATATTTATATCATGAGATGCAATGCTAGGCCTAGGAACTATCGTAAGTAAGCATTTTGCGAAGAATTAATGCATGTTTATCAACCCACCTTTGACTTTCCACTCCCTCAACTACCCAACCTAGAGCTTCCTAATGCTGAGATGCCAAAATCACAACAACAACCCCCTACCTAATCCTTATTCTTTGATAGCTGAGCAGATTGCTCAACTACAGGCCAATCAACTACTATTGCCTAGTAATATAACAAACCTAGCCAACCAAAGGCAAAACCCACCACCCCGTTAGCAGCCTGTCGTTCCTCTAAAAGGTTTCTATAATCCTTCTTACTATGAGGACAGACCAGGGGTGGTAATTCTAGAAGGGGACTTCGAGATCAAACCAATAGTTTTGAACTTGATTAAGCACTTCCATGGCCTTCCTAGGGAAGACCCGTTCAACCACCTTAAAGAACTGACTCATTCTCGCAATGTGTAAGAAGATCATTGGCTGATGCAGTTATTCCCATTATCTCTCAAAGATAAGGCCGCTTATTGGTTTAGAACCATCGGCTAACCTATTACCACATGGCCTCAACAGAAAGTGTTGTCCTTAAAGAAGTTCTTTCCCATAGGTCGTACTAATTTCCTACGAAGATCTATTATGACCTTTCAACAAAAATCTACTGAGACTCTTCATGATGCTTGGGAATGATTCCAAGATCTCCTAAGAAAGTGCCTGCACCACGAGATTCCCTTATGGCAGCTCATGTAAATCTTTTATCATGGATTAGAAGATCAAATTCAACATTTCGTCAATGCCTCATGTGGCGGTGATGGGAGTAGAATAGGTTGTGTTAATATGGTGAAATTATCATTGAAGTTATTATAGTGGGTTAACCTAAATCGAATCTAACCAGCTTCACAAAATTTTTTTAACATGGCCTACTTGATTTTATCTTGGTTGCTTTTAGGCCCAGGGTCGATCTCAGGGAGGCGAGAATTTGAATGTCAAGGAGTTTCTACACCTTTCCTAAAACGTATCTCTTCCTTGCGATTATTATGTTTTTGGTTTTTTCTATTTTTAGATTTTTGTTGGTTATAATGTTGTCCTTGAGGTACACCCTCAAAATTTAGTCCTTGGCTTTGAGCCAAATGGTTCTTAGCCTGTAGCCAACTTGGGGTTTCCAAAAATTGGTCCTATTATTTGCAAGACTGAGTACCTGCAAGACAAGAATTACCTTTTCTCTTTTACTCTTTTTTTTTATCTTTTCAATAGCAAGAAATAAAGATAACTGAAAATAAGAGAGGTTGCTAGAAAAGAAAGAAGTACGTAGCTTAATATATATATAGATATATAGTAGATACAGTATATATATATGTATATAGTTATATATTATATATAGGGGTGGAGGTGGAAGTGGAAATGGAGTATAGCACAGTGTCAAGTTGGTCGACGTCTAGTAAGATGCAACCAACAAGACGGAGTGCCTCGTGGAGTGTGGGGAGAATGTGTAGGTGTGTGTGAAAGCACTTGCTTTGCACGAAAATCAGGGAATATCAGCAACTGGTGTAGTTATTCTTGCGATATGATGCACGATGGAGTGACTAGTGCACGGGTGTATCGGTGGTGAAGTGTATATATGGATATGGGTAGGTAGATGTATATGTAAATATATATATATATAGATATATCTATAACTATATATGTATATGTGCAGTTGCGTATATATATATAGATATGTAAATATATATATGTATATATATATATATATGTATGTATATATTTATAGCTATATATATATATATAGTTGTATATGTATATAGATATGTATATGTATATATATATGTATATGTATATTTATGTTTATAAGTGAGTGGATATATATATATGTGTGTGTAGGTGTGAGTGCATAAGGGTGTGTGTGAGTGTACAAGTGTGTGTACAAGTGGGTGTGTGTGTGTGCACTGGTGGATGAGGGGGAGCGCAGCAGAAAAGCCATTTGCAGCGTAGCCCCATCGTCTGATGCATGAGGAGGCGCAGGCGCAGGAGGGAGAGCGCACACGATGTGCTAGGGCGTGCAACGCTCTCTTCATGTAGGGGTGGGTGAGGTGAGGTGCAGCGCAGCACACTGCGCAGCGCAGAGCGCAACGCTGCAGGCAGGTGCGAATGTTGGAGATTGGCTGGAGCAGGTAGCGCGGAGGAAAGAGAGCGCCAAAGCCACCAGCTAAGTGAGAAACGAGCCGATGGCTACAATTCTCACAAACCAAGCACTATAGTGCACTACAGTGCATGCACGGTCTGGCGACCGTTAGCAGCTAGTTCTGTGTGCATGGGCGCGTTGTGAAGCACCTGTGCGTGCGGAAAGAAGCTGTGCACGCTCTACTGGTGAGCGCGCAGCGGTGGCCGATGGTGCTGCAGGCGGGCATGTGTGCTGCTGGAGCTTCTGAGCTTGAACCTCGGGCAATGGCGGAGAGGACGAACAACGATGAAAACAAAAGGCGAATCCACCATGCCCACCAGCTCACGAAGGAGCCGAGCGGTGGTGGAACTCACAATGGTGGTTGTGGGACGACTGTGGGTTTTCTCTTACCCACAGTGTGTCTCTTCTTAGCGAGAAGGGCTACTGTGTATGGAGAGGGAAAGGGGAGGAGGTTGGCCTGGTGGTGCAGTAGATGAAAGTGCATGCAGGTGCATGAAAGGGCCTCTGTACAAGGGAGAGGGCAAGGCTTTTTAATGAAGAGGAAGCATGCCACAGCCATGCTGTTAGCAGGACACCTCCTGCCATGCTGTTGGTAGGAGGTGAGGCACGAAGAGGCGAGCGCATGCCCCATGCCTTGCAGCCGTGAGAGAAGAAAAATACAAAATAAATAAAAAAAAGAAAAAAATGGTGAAATTGCAATGCCGCACTTAATGAAGATGTTAATTAATGGTAGTGGAATGGATGGCCAATTATTCACACTCTCCTCCAGTCTCTATTAATGCATGCTGTCGTCTATTTACAAATGCAATTATAGCTACATAAGATGCAATGGCAATGTTAGGGAATAACACAAGATGGCATATTTACTGGTGTATTTTTACTATGCAATCACACCCCCATGTTTATCTTTTGCTAGTCCCTAGCAAAACATTTTGCATTGTATTTAGAAATGACCTTAGGTTGAAGTTTTTTTTTTTAAGCAACAACGGTGTGTTTATCTATTGGATATCGTGAGAACCAATTGCAAAGAAGACTACTAGTACTTTAAGTCTTACATGACATAGACCATCTCTCGACTAACCTGGACTCTTGATATTTAAACCTTAAGTATGATTTCCAGGACTCAGAAGGTTTTGCCATACTTGAATGCTCAAGAGATTATGGTTTGTGCAAAGTGAAGGATCAAGACTTACCAGATGAACATTAGGACTCAAGCCCAGGGTTTCACGAATTTTTAAGTGCAGGTTGGTCCCAAATTTAGCTCATGTCTTCAGATTGAGACTTAAAAAGATGATGGAAAACTCAACTCCCATTTTATTTCTTTTGTGGCTCAAGGAATATATGGTAGAAACATGGTATTTTTGACGTGCCCTGAAAAACTTTTTGGGGAGAAGAATTTACAGACATTTGAAAGATATACTGACTTATTTACAAAGATTTTCTCTCTCTATATATATATTTTTTTAAACAAGTGTCAGTATATCTCTTACAACTTTATTTGGAGGAGCACACATTTTTGGTGTGAGAGTACCTTTTTGGTGGAAAGAGTTTCTCTTAGACACAAGACTAAAGTCTAGGATAAAAAGTCTACCTGTGTGCACAGGCAAGGACTCTACCTTCCCTAATGAACACTAGGGTTTGATCTTATGTTCACTTGGTCTTTCTTGATATGTGTAGTTTGAACCAAGATTACTTAGGCTCTCAAGTAAAGGCAAACCAACGAATCCTGTATTGGTGACTCAGGTACAAGAATACATCCTTAGTTAGGAGAGATTCTGATCTATCTTGTCAATCTTCAAGTGAATTAAGCCAAGCCTAAGCAAATCAAGCTTCTGTGGCCTGGAAAGTCTTCAAAACAGTGGTTGAATATCCATAAACACTTATTGTATTTTTATTTTAGCCTTCATATCATTGCTAAATACTCTTTTTTCAAAAAAAAAAAAAAAGTTATGTACATATTTATAGATGGATATATATAATGGAAGCTGCATGATACCATATAATACCCAGATCCTATAGATGCCTATCCACCACCATGCCAAATGATGCTATGTCCACATATGCATGTAGGGTAAAGCAAGGTCCAAGGATTAGGGAACGAGAGCTGACGTGCAAGGTATATAGCAGGGTGGTAGGGTGGGTGGATGGTGGGTGGTGAAGTGAAAAGTGAATAAGTGAGAAGTGAATGGAATTGTGTAACTGATAGTGGAGTGTTGCTAGGGTTCCTCCTAATGAGCGTTGAATTTAACATCCCTAGCTCGACTCAAAGTGAGGCACGAAGTTAGTTACCCTCTAGCAGGGCAACAGTTTCACCAACGGGGGCAGGTTCATGAGTAAGATAGGGTTTTAACCACTACCCATTGACCGTAAATTTATGCCCAGATTTGGGATCTTCAATTTCAACGGCCCCATTGGGAAATGGTCTCGAGACCAAGTAGGGACCAGTCCATTTGGACTTCAATTTCCCTAGAAAGAATTTAAGCCAGGCATTGTAAAGCCGAACTTGCTGAGATGGCTCAAATTCCTTCCGCCGAATTCAGTTGTCGTGAAAGGCCTTAGTGCGTTGTTTGAAGTTAAGGCAGAATCATAGCCTTCACGATGAAGCTCTTCCAGCTCCTGGAGTTGGAGTTTCCTTTCTCGGCCACACAGGTCTGGGTCGAGGTTACATTGGTGAACTGCCCAATAAGCGTGGTGCTCCACCTCTATGGGCAAATGACAAAGCTTCCTGTAAACAATTCTACAAGGAGACATGCCAAGGGGAGCCTTGAAGGCGGTCCGATACGCCCAAAGTGCGTCAATCAGCTTGTTGGAATAATCCTTACAATCAGGCTGAACTATTTTCTGGAGAATTTGCTTAATTTGCCGGTTCGATACCTCACCCTGGCTGTTCATCTGAGGATGATAAGGAGATGCGATACGATGGTGGACTCCATATTTCCTTAGAAGTGCCTGAAAAGAAGCATGGGTAAAATGACTTCCTCCATCAGAGATAATGGCTCGAGGGATCCCAAATCGTGCAAAAATGTAGTCTTCGACAAATTGAGTAGATATGACATGGTCAGTATGGCGCATGGGAATAGCCTTGATTCATTTCGAAACATAATCAATAGCAACGAGGATGTACTCAAAGCCGTTGGAAGGAGGAAAGGAACCCATGAAATCGATTCCCAATTGTCAAAGATTTTGGTAGCTAGGATGGGTTGCAAGGGCATCATGTCATGACGTGACATTGACCCTAACGACTGGCATCTAGTGCAATGTTAGGCATAATTCTGTGCATCCTGGTGAAGGGAGGGCTAAAAGAAACCACACTGCAACACCTTGGCTACAGTTTTCCTCCCAGAGAAATGGACCCCGCAGGCTTGATCTTGGCAGAAGGATAGCACACTGGGGAATTCACTGTTAGGAATACAGTGACGAATGATCTGGTCGGCACCTATTTGAAAAAGTAGCGGATTATCCCAGAAATAGTACTTTGCTTCTACGATGAGATGCTCACGTTGGTTTTTAGGCCAACTACATGGAAGGGAACCAGAAACAAGGTAATTGGCAATGTCGACATACCAAGGTCCACTTGCCGCATTAATTGCCAATAGGTGCTTATCGGGAAAAACCTCATTGATCGACAAAGTAAGCCTAATGTTTTCGGGGTCCTGTCTCGAGAGATGATCAGCAACAACATTCTGGGCTCCGGCCTTATCACGGACCTCAATGTCAAATTCTTGGAGCAGAAGGATCCAACGAATCAGTCTAGGCTTGGCATCCTTCTTGTGCATGAGATGGCGAATGGCCGCATGGTCAGTGAATACAATAACATGAGAGCCTAGAAGGTAAGAGCAGAATTTCTCCAGCCAAAAGACGATCGCCAGTAGTTCTTTCTCAGTGGTTGTATAATTACGCTGGGCCTCATCCAACGTCTTACTGTAGTAATACACCACGAAGGGGTATCTATCGCGTCTTTGTTCTAGGATGGCTCTAATTGCAAGGTCGGAAGCGTCACACATGAGTTCAAAGTCAAAGGACCAATCAGGTGGCTGGAGAACAAGGGCCTTGGTGATAGCATCACGCAGCTACTTGAATACTCATATGCAGTCGGGGCCCATATCAAAGGGTACGTCGATCGATAGGAGATAAGTTAAAGGCCTAGAAATCTTGGAGAAGTCTTTGGTGAATCTCCTATAGAAACCGACATGTCCTAAGAAGGAGCGGATTTGCTTGACGGAGCTGGGCACAGGTAAATTAGCAATCACGTCAAGCTTAGCTCTGTCAACCTCGATACCCCTATCGGAGATGATATGCCCGAGAACAATTCCCTCGTGCACCATAAAATGACTTTTTTCGCAAAAAAGCACGAGGTTCACATCAATACATCTCCAAAGGATACGGGTTAAGTTGGCAAGACAATAATCAAATTAAGGTCCAAAGACCAAAAAGTCATCCATGAAGACCTCAAGAAAGTCACCCACCGTATCATGGAATATCGCCAGCAAACATCTCTAGAAGGTTGCTGGTGCGTTACAAAGTCCGAAAGGCATCCTTCTAAATGCGAAGGTGCCAAAGGGGTAGGTAAAGGTGGTTTTCTCTTGGTCTCGAGGGTCAATTGCCACCTGGTTATATCCAGAGAATCCATCCAAGAAACAGAAAAATTTATTTCCCGCTAACCACTCCAGGATTTGGTCAATAAAAGGTAGCGGAAAGTGATCTTTCTTAGTTGCACCATTCAGTTTCCTATAGTCTACACACACTCTCCAAGATGTAGGAATGCATGTAGGGATGGATTCACCCCTGTCATTGACATGAATGGTGAATCCCTCCTTTTTGGGCACGACATGAATTGGGCTCACCTAGGGGCTATCGCTGATCGGGTAGATTATACCTGCATCAAGCCACTTAATGATTTCCTTTTTAACGACCTCCTGTATGTTAGGGTTGAGACGTCGCTGCATCTCGCAGGAAGGTTGAGGCTCCTCCTCCGTATATATACGGTGAGTGCAGTAGGAGTGGCTAATGCCAGTTAAATCAGAAAAGGACCATCCAATGGTTGCCTTGTGTTCCAAAAAGACCTTTGTTAGTTTGCACTCTTGCTCCCTAATCAATTTTGAACTAATGATTACGGGGAGCATTTCATTTGGTCCCAAGAAAACATACTTAAGCATGTTAGGCAGCTCTTTCAACTCGGGAGTGGATGGTGAAAGGTTTGGCATTTCTTGGGACGAGAGTGTCCCAATCGGATCAGAAGAAAGAAAGGCAGGAGGAAGAAGTTAGCCCTTAGATTGGCCAAAAAGAGGGGCATCTTGGATTGTTGGATCCAAAATGGGATAGCCCTAGTGATTAGTATGTGGGCTCAAGGTCCTAGTGTGGAGTTGCATTTCCACCTGATTTGGCGGGAAAGAAAGGGCAATCCGATCTTCAAGAGGGAGGACCAACGGTGAGTAGCCCGAATGTGACTCAGACCACATGGTATGGGAAGCGGAGAAAACCTTGTCAGAAGTCTGGTCAGGAGAAGGTACAGGTAAAGGGAGGGATGGGGGAACGTCACAATATGTGTTAGTCAGGTAATGGTCTGTGTTCAGAAGCAATCCACAGTAGTCAGAATAGGTCCCTATTAGTCCGATACACTCACTGATGGTCATGTCCTCATCAGACGTGTCATCCTCGATGCAATCACAATCAAAATTCTTGGCTACCTTGAAGATGTTTAGCCTGAGCTTCCCAGAGCCAACGGCAATCTCAATGCAGCCCGACTCACAGTCAATATGGGTGCGGGCTGCAGCCAAGAAAGGTCGACCAAGGATGATCGGACAATCAGAAAGTGATCTGGGAACTTCCATATCCAGAATAAGAAAGTCAATAGGAAAATAGAGACTGTTGACCCTAACCACCACATCTTCCACAACACCCTTCGGTATTTTGACAGAATGATCTTCCAACCGTAACATGATAGGGGTGGGTTTCAGATTTTCTATGGCAAATTTCTCGAGCATGATGGTTGGTATAAGATTGATGGAAGATCCTAGATCAAGCAGAGCACGGTTAAAATTGCAACCTTGGATGCTACAAGAAATAAGTGGTGTGCCTGGATCTTTCTACTTCGGTGGTAGATTTGACAGTATAGCATAACTCACAAGAGGCGAGAGAACCACCGGATTTGTTTTCGTTGACTGTAGCCTGAGTGTAGTGTAATCTTTGAAAAAATAGGGTGATAGTTGGTATATGGTCGAGAGCCTCCAATAGGGGTACCTTGATTTCAACATCCCTGAATAAATTATGTAGGTTATCAAAGGGCTGCATATCCTTTTTCTTGCCTTTTGGCTCCCTCAGTAGAGCCTCAGGGAATGGGACTGATTCTGGCACTAGTTTAGGTGTATCGTCGTCACGAGAATGCGGTGCGCATCCTGAATGAGAGGGCAATGAAAAAGAAGGGCCAGGATCAGGTCGAGGCAGATCTACGATTTGCTTACCACTCCTCGTAGTAATCGCATTGGACGTCGTAGGTCCAGTGGGATCATAAGGCGGAGGAGGGTTCGCAATAGGGGCATAAGGGTGAGGTGTTGTTGTGGGATTAGCCTAAAATCCCGATGGAATGCTCGTAGCTTGCAGAATCTGATGAACCTACACTTGAGAAGGGTGTACCTGTGGTTGAGGACCACAGGGTACAAAATTTCGAGGGTTGCGAACAGGTTGGGCTAGAAGAGTGCCCTGAGATTGAGTTGCCATGCGTAGTTGACTGATCTTAGCATTCTGCTGCGCCAATTAATGCTGAAGAGAGGCCATGTTTTCTTCATGACGCTTAGACATTTCCATCACCATTTGCATCAATTTATCAAGAGGACTTGATGCGTGTTCTGTTTGAGGAATGCAAGCACCTGATGGCGGATTTGCCACAGGATTAGACTGGGTCCTTGGGATGACGAGCGCGGACAGTTGCATTGGCCCACTCGTGGGGTTTTGTCACTGTGGGTTACTGGACCATGAGAAGTTAGGATGATTTCGCCACCTTGGGTTATAAGTAGCAGAGAATGGGTTGTTCCCCAGGGCACAAGCATCTTCTAATCCAGAAGATGAGTCCGCATGTAAATATGCATCCGAGCACACGGAGGCTTGGTCCTCCGTGTCGAAATACTCACTTGTAGAAGCCAGATCCACATTACTTACTGAATCGCTTGGCACGATATTCGGTAAGGATGGTCTCATGGGGTTTTTTGGAATAAGCCTAGCATTGGAAGGATTAGGATTGTGACGAAGTTGTGAGGTGGAGGTGTTTGCCATAGAATGGGCGAGATTGGCCAGAAGCTCGTCCAGCTTCTTGTGCACGATGGAGACTTCATCCAATTTTTGTGCAATAAGGTTAAGGTCTATGGATGAATGGGAGGGTCCCATGTCAACTTCGTGAACATTGCAGGGTAGGCTGGTACGATTAAAGGCGACAATGGAGGCATTGTTCATTGAATTTTCACTCATGTTCTCAAATAATTCAAATGCTCCATTCTCATCTTTATTCATGAAATTTCCTCTGCAGGAAGCATCCGCAATCTACTTCAAAGTTTCATTTAGCCCATAATAGAAGATCTGGGCTATATGCCACTTAGGCAGACCATGGTGCAGACATTTCTGGAGGAGGTCATTGTACCTTTCCCAAGCCTTATGAAATTGCTCGCTATTTTGTTGCGTGAAAGAAGTTATCACACGGTGAAGCGCATTGATTCGCCCGATTGGGAAGAATTTCTTGGGAAATGTTGTTTACATCTCTTCCCAAGAATGGATGGTTCTCCAAAGGGTGCGCAACCATTGCGATGCTTTATCCCGCAACGAAAATGGGAACATTTTCATGAGGACAATTGATAACCTGATATTTCTTAGTTTAACAGTTTCGGCTAATCGGGATAAGTCTTCCAAATGGAGAAAAGGATCTTCACTTGCAAGATCATGGAAGTGAAAGTTAATTAGGCCAATGACATTGGGTTTTAATTCAAAATCGTCCCCGCCCATGGGGACCCGAATTTGTCCTATGGTCTCTGTAGCAGTAGGATTTTGATAAGAGCTAAGAGACCTAGGCTCCTCCCATTTGGGAGGGTTCTACATTTCCTCCAAGGTTTCCCTAATGGCTTCAATCTGCTCATTATACATTTCCATTTGGGCTTGGAGGCGAGTTATGGGGTCTACGGCTCCACCACCACCTGGTGGGATTTGAGGGGGGCGATTTCCTCCCTCGGGATTTGGGGGTGGGCGTGTAGCCATGTTTGTGGAGGAGGATGACGAATCAGTTTCTATTCTTCTAGAATTATCAGACAATTCAAACAATTCAGGGTTTTGTGACCTCCTCCCAAACATGCACTATCGCAGGAAGAATTGGGGAGATAAGTAGGGAAAAGGGGATGAGAGAAACAATGCCGTATGGGTACACTTGATGACAAATCAAAGCAATCAATTTCCTAACCTCTACAATGTGCCCTTAGACCTAAAGATCTAAGTTACCTACTATCACAACCTACGGAACCAAATGAGAGCACCGTGGAACCACCGGGCCAGATTGAAAGGCCGTTTGCCCCAGTCTTAGACACTCGATAGCACGTAGGAACCCACACCAGCACATAGGTGCTACACGTAGGTAGTTAGACCTCCAATCCATAATAGGGGTCATGTTGCTACCAGTTTTAATTTAGAGGCTTAGGATCAAGTGCTCCAGGAATGTGAAGGGCATTGTATACGGGAAATGCCCAAGTGCGTTGATTTTCAGAGTGTGTAAACCAAACATGGAATGGGGAAATCTCCCCAAATTGGAGTTTTAGATGGTGAATGGTTTTTAGAATTTCAGCCTTAAGTAGTATGGATTTTAAGATTCCACTGAGTTACTAATTCAACCAATCTCCGGGTTTTGAGAAAACACAAGTTCTTTTATGCCCAACAAACCCTTCTTCAATGTGAATTAGTTAATGCATGCTAAAAATGCAATGGGCTTCCCTAGATGAAAATTTCTATGTGTGGATGCACGAGTCTATTTTAGGTTAATGTGAAAGGGAGCCAAAGCACTTCAATTCAACTGCTCCGAATCACCAAAATGATGCTCCACACAAGGCTCAACCACAAGATAAGGTAAAGAAAATTAAAATGTTGGGGTTGAAATACTCGGGATCAAATCTAAGGCAATTGAAAAGTCATGGTGGGGTTGGAATCAACTCAATTCCATGTCTCCCCACAAAAAATGTGATCCCGAAATGTGAACAAATGAGGCAAGGAGAGATGGCAATCAATCAATTTTAATTTTCCTCGAAGACAACTTCACACAATGAAGGGTCCAAGAATC
This sequence comes from Thalassia testudinum, assembly GCA_037157565.1. Taxonomy (NCBI): domain Eukaryota; kingdom Viridiplantae; phylum Streptophyta; class Magnoliopsida; order Alismatales; family Hydrocharitaceae; genus Thalassia; species Thalassia testudinum. Next base: position 31,582,164 of record JAZHRO010000019.1, on the reverse strand, counting down.
GAGATTTTTGGATTTTCACTAAGCGAAGTTTTGCGAGAAATCAAGGGGTGGTGGGGGTGATAGCAAACAATCAATCAAGTGGTTTTTAATCCACTTGCCCTAAGAAATTCCAAGAAGTATTTTTAGGTTTTTTTTTTTTTAGGTGACAAGTTAACCTAAGTTACTAGGAAAGAGACACCTACCTCTTTGGCAACGTGGGCGAAGCTCCAATGCGGCACCAGCGACTTCACGCTCTCGCTCCCACCTTGGATTTGCCCACATCTCTAAATTCCTCTACTTGTCTCCTACTTGCAACCGATTTTCCTGCACACAAGCAAACAAAACACCCGTGAAGAGAAGGGTGTGAGAAGAGAAAATAAAAGGAATGAGAGTAGAAATTTACCTCAATTTGCACCTCCCCAGCAATGGCGCCAGAAAAAGCGTGTTGGGACTCGAATAGGTTGTGTTAATATGGTGAAATTATCGTTGAAGTTACTATACTGGGTTAACCTAAATCGAGTCTAACCAGCTTCACAAAATCTTTTTAACCTGGCCTACTTGATTTTATCTTGATCACTTTTAGGCCTAGGGTCGATCTCAGGGAGGCAGGAATTCGAAGGCCAAGGAGTTTCTATGCCTTTCCAAAAACGTATCTCTTCCTTGAGATTATTATATTTTTGGTTTTTTCTATTTTTAGATTTTTGTTGGTTATAATGTCCTCCTTGAGGTACACCCTCAAAATTCTATCCTTGGCCTTGAGCCAAATGGTTCTTGGCTTGTAGCCAACTTGGGATTTCCAAAAATTGGTCCTGTTAATCGCAAGACCGAGTACCTACAAGACAAGAATTATCTTTTCCCTTTAACTCTTTTTTCTTATCTTTCTAATAGCAAGAAATAAAGATAACTAAAAACAAGAGAGGTTGCTAGAAAAGAAAGAAATACGTAAATATATATTATATGTATAGATATATAGTAGATATAGTATATATATATGTAAATAGTTATATATTATATATAGGGGTGGAGGTGGAAGTGGAAATGGAGTATAGCATACTATCAAGTTGGTCCACATCTAGTAAGATGCAACCAATAAGACGGAGTGCCGAGTGGAGTGTGGGGTGGATGTGTGGGTGTGTGTGTGAAAGCACTTGCTTCGCGAGGAAATCAGGGAATATCAGCAACTGGTGTAGATATTCCCGCGATATGATGCGCAGTAGAGTGACCAGTGCACGGGAGTATGGGTGGTGAAGTGTATATATGGATATGGGTAGGTGGATGTATATGTAAATATATATATATAGATATATCTATAACTATATATGTTTATATGTAGTTGCGTATATATATATAGATATATATATATAGATATGTAAATATATATATGTATATATATATATATTTGTGTATATATATATGTATATAAGTGAGTGGATATATATATATATGTGTGTGTACGTGTGAGTGTATAAGGGGGTGTGTGTGTGTGTACCAATGTGTGTGTGAGTGTACATGTGTGTGTACAAGTGGGGGTGTGTGTGTGCGCTGGCGGATGAGGGGAAGAGCAGCAGATAAGCCATCTGCTACGCAATCCCGTCGTCTGATGCGTGAGGAGGCGTAGGTGCAGGAGGGAGAGCATGCGCGGTGTGCTGGGGTGCGCAGCACTCTCTTCGTGCACGGGCGGGTGCGATGAGGCCCAGCGCAGTGCAGCGTGTAGCACTGCCAGCAGGCGCAGACGCTGGAGACCGGCTGGAGCAGGTGGCGCAGAGGAGAGAAAGTGCCGAAGCCACCAGCTAAGTGAGAAATGAGCCGGTGACTACAGTGTCGCGCAGACCGTGAGCTACAGTGCACTACAGTGCGTGCACGGTCTAGTGACCGGTAGCGGTCGGTTTTGCATGCACGGGCGCGCTGTGAAGCGCTTGTGCACTCGGAAAGAAGCTGCGCACGCTCTGCTGGTGAGCGCGTAGCGGTGGCGACGGTGTTGCAGGCGGGCGTGCGTGCTACTGGAGCTTCTGAGCTTGAAGCTCTGGCAATGGCGGAGAAGACAAACAACGATGAAAACAAAAGGCAAATCCACCACGTCCACCTACTCATGAAGGAGCTAGGCAGTGGTGGAACTCACAGTGGTGGTTGTGGGACCATTGTGGGTTTTCTCATGCCCACTGTGTGTCTCTTCTCAGCAAGAAGAGCTACTGTGTATAGAGAGGAAAGGGGAGGAGGTTGGTCTGACGGTGCGGTGGATGAAAGTGCATGTAGGTTTATGAAAGGGTCTCCACACAAGGGAGAGGGCAAGGCCTTTTAAAGAAGAGGAAGCATGCCACAGCCATGCTGTTGGCAGTGCACCTCCTATCATGCTGTTGGCAGGAGGTGAGGCACGAAGAGGCGTGCGCATGCCCTATGCCCTACAGTCGTGTGAGAAGAAAAATACAAAGTAATGAAAAAAAAATGGTGACATTGCAATGCTGCACTTAATGAAGATGTTAATTAATGGTAGTGGAATGGAAGGCCAATTATTCACACTCTCCTCCCGTCTCTATAAATGCATGCAGTCATCTATGTACAAATGCAATTATAGCTACATAAGATGCAATGACAGTGTTAGGGAATAACACAAGATGGAAAATTTACTGTTGTATTTTTAATGTGCAATCAGGCGGCAACTTCTTAAATAAGGATGCTGAAAGTGCCTATGATTTATTAGAGGAAATGAGTGAAAACTCCTTTAATTAGGCATCTATGAACACCTTTGGCAAAACTTCAAACCTGTAGTTCAGTGTTCATGAAATAGGCACTCAATCCATTCCCATCACCGAAGATGATATATAAATGATTTTCCAATGACTCGACCAGATGCAAATAAATCAAAAGAAATTTGAGGAAAGGCTTGCCACACCCATCCAAGCTCCACAGGTTCCACATCTAAACCTACCTAACTTTCCACGGAGAGAAAATTTGCACAATTTAAACACTATCCCTCTGAATATAATCAATATTCTAAGGCTTTCTATGGTTCACTGGGGAATTACACACATCCAAATCCCAACCCCACTAAAAATATCTCTGCCCTCTAGGAGCAATTTAGAAATTTCTCCAATTGGAAGAACTACCCGAACCATTCCTAGAACAACAGGGTTCCTCCCCAAAAACCAAATCAATTTGGAGGGTATGGGTCGAATTAGACTTTTTATCAACTTGGGCCATCTCAAGAAGACATCAATGCCTAGATGATGAAAACCCAATAGGAAATGCAAAGCAAAATGATGGAAGTAACCTACGCTATTACAAATATGAATAGTTAGATTGGGGTTATAATCAACTTTTTGCAACATTCATCAAATAATCACAATAAAGTGGTGTTGACGGGTTTTTGTCCCGAGCAATGGTGCCAAAAATATGATCGTCGACCAATTCACACTAAAAAGGGGTTTTAAATGTTACTATTGCAGTACATGTCATAAATATAAATCGATGTCGCATCAATTTTATTTATTTACTTAATTTTTACTTGTTTATTCCAGGTGGTTCACTGAGAGGTAGTTATTGATGTATATCACTCTCTAAGTCCAAAAATATTCTTTTATCCTAAAAATGCTGATTTTATTTACAAGAATGAATGAAAGAATCAAATAATTTCATGAACTGGTTAATTATGTACAACAGAATGAATGAAAATGCATTACAATGCTTGAAAACATATGTGCATAAATAAGCATCAAAAACTATGTATAACTACTCTATGTTAACTATTTACAACTAATACAGAAAATACGTAAGTATAGGTACAAGAATAGTTAATAATACTTACTATACTAAATCATGATAACATAGTAATATCTATAGTATCATATATCATATATACATTAACATATATAAGTGTCATTAAAACCTTAGTAAAATTATATACATAACATAAGGTAAAATAATTACTATCTATACTAACATATACCTCCATGTACAACAATGTACATAAATGTCAGTGTGGTCTTAGTAACATATTTACACTACTTAAGGTAAAAACTACTTATACTAACATACATATAAATATACAGTGACAGATGTATCTGTCACTAAATCTCTAGTTATTTATATACATATATAAGAGCCCAAACATACCTCTAGTCTATTTATATTACACGTATATATTATGTACATATATACTACAGTATAGGTAATTATTTATTTACATATATTATTTAATTACATATTTAGGGTATGGAGGAGATTGGAACCTATTTTTTGGTGGTGGTGGTGGAGGATGATGTGTAGAGAGATGTAGAGGAAGTTCTTCGAAATCCTCGAATTGTGCAAAATCATTGTCATCCTCAGGATGAATAGAGTGGTGATTGGGAGTTTGAGGCCTAGGAGGTATAAAATTGAATGTGGAAGGCATTGAAGTGGAAGCTTGGGCATCAGTACCCAAGGGAAGTGCTAATTCAAGGTTTTGGGATCTCGTACCTTCCATTGAGTCGATTTTTGGAAATGAGTTTTGAAACAATCACAACTCAAAAAAGAGGTAAACAATCTCTCAATCTCAATAAAACCAGAAATCCCAACCAATCTCACCAAATCAAAAGGCCATTCAAATCAAGCAAGAGAGGTAAATCGAATTTTTCCTAAGGTCTACAATAAAATAGTAGTAAGAAAACAAATGTTTCAGAAAAATTGTACATGTCCTAAACATAACCTAATGAAGTGTAGATCTTTAAAATCCACCGAGACTCTAGACAAGACTGGCGAGCGAATCTAGACCTTATGGTTACTCAAGGAGATGAGATAGAAACCCATGTATTAGTGACTTAATGTGATCGTGTAGTGTGTACACGATAGCAATCAGCAAAATAGTGATGAAAAATCAGACAAGGTTTTAAACAGTTTTAATGTTTCCTTTTGAATTTCATTCAGGTATTTAGAAGATGTTTTCTATATAGCTCGTCTCGCTTTTTAGTTCTTTTGAGCAACAGATGGTCTTGTTAAGTTTAAGTCAAATGCAAGGATGGCAGGAGCTAAGGAAGGATAGAAGATGCATACCTGACTCCAGCAATTCTACAGTATGAAATTTGAGATGTAATAAAATGTAGCAGGAAATGCGATCTTAAATATGGATGCCTAGGGTATGCTGCTGCTAGACAAGGGATGAAATCTTTTTGGTATTTCTAATTTTATATATTTTTTTTGGATTTTTGAATGCAACAAGAAAAAACAAATAAAAAAGAAATCGATATGGAAAAATTGCGTCGATGAGAGATTAATAGAGAGAAATAAAGAGAGACCAAAGAGTCTGAGTTATTACAATAGTGTGTGAGAATAGGCTCTCACAACTTATTCCTAACACAAATAATCCTACTAATATGCCTAAGTCTAAAATATCACTATACTATCTAATAAAACAGGAAATGTAGCTCCATCTATAAAAACTCCTCTAGGAAGTCGGGTCTAAAGCGCAGTGAACCCACCAAGAAGTACACCTGGAAAGAGTCACTACTACTCAAGTGCTGCAAAAGCAATAATGATTAGCAAGGTAATTATATGCAAAACCAATCAAAGAATATAATGAATAAAAGATCTATAAACAACAAAGAATATGAATGAAAGAATGATTATATACAAAGAAAAACAAAAATATGTACAAATAAAGAACAAAAGAAAATTTTTGGTAAATAGAGTTGCCTCCCCGGCAACCATGCCAAAAAAATAATCGACTTTCTGTGACATTCAACAAACAATCACAATAAAGCACTATTGACGGGTTTTTCTCCCTAGCAATGATGCTAAAAATATGATCGTCGACGACCAGTTTACACTAAAAAGGGACTTTAAATGTTGTTGTAGAACATGTCACAAATACAAACTAATGTCGTGTCAGTTTTATTTATTTACTTAATTTTTACTAGTTTATTCCAGGTCATTCATTAGGATATACATCACTTTCTATGTCCAAAAATATTGATTTTATTTACAAGAAATAATGAAATTATCAAATAATTTCATGAATTTGTTAATTATGTACAAAAGAATGAATAAAAACACATTATAATGCTTGAAAGCATATGTACATAAACAAGCATAAAAACTTTGTATAACTACTCTATATTAATTATGTACAACTAATATAGATAATACTTAAGTATAGGTACGAAAATAGTTAATAATACTTGCTATACTAAATCATTATAACATATTAATATCTATAGCAACATATATAAGTGTTGCTAGAACCATAGTAAAATTTTATACATAACATAAGGTAAAATAATTACTATCTATACTAACATATACCCTGATCTACAGTGACATACATAAACGTCAATGCAGCCTTAGTAACATATTTACACTACTTAAGGCAAAAAGTACCTATACTAGCATACATATATATTTAGTGATGGATGCATCTGTCACTAAAGATCTAGTTATTTATATACATATATAAGTGGTCAAACATACCTCTACTCTATTTATATTACACGTATATAGAATGTACATATATATTACAGTATACGTAATTTATTTATTTGCATATTTTATTTAATTATGTAACATGTATTTATACTATACTTATATTATACACACATATATATACAGGCATAGACACACACAAATGCACACTAAGGCATAGGGGCTCTCTAACACTTAGTCAATTTTCAACTTCTCAACACTTAGCCGATTCACTCTCTCGAACCTGCACTGTTCAACTTCAACCCAAAAATTGGGTTTAATGGCCAGACGGCCTTTTCGAGAGGTACACAACACCCATTTCTGGGTGAGACCAAACCTCTACTAGGGCCACCCTAATTCATTATTAGGTGCATTAGTTCCGATTTAAGCTTGTTAATAGGCCCAATCAGGCCCAGGCACAGTGCATGGCCCTCGGCCCATGCACCGCACAGTCATGCTCAAATTCTCAAGCTATCGAGAGTGGAGAATGTTACGGCTTTCGTTTTGTGCCCAACGCATGTCGAATGTGAGGGCTGAAACACAAAATCAACTTATACCGCTACGAATGCTCCTACGCTACCGATGTGGTGCTATCTTTAGTGGCCAAATTGCCTTGTACAACATCGGATGCTTTTTTGATGTCATGAATTTGTCCCTCGATTTGAGGGCCATAATTTAATATAAATTAAAATTAAATTATAGGGTTACAAAGCCCTTACATAGGGCTACATAATTATATAATTACTTTACAAAAATAAGTTACTTTATTATATAATAAAACTAGGTAAAGTTAACTGTTTATACATGTTAAATTAGAGTTTAATTCGTTAATTAATTGAAGTATAAATTAGTTAATTAATCATACAATTGACTTAATATAGAGTTAATGTACGTAATAAATTATTTATTACAGATTTTTATGATATTTTATAAGCTTTATTTTAATTTATTCACAATTAAATACATGCTTTAGATGGTTTATCATATCAATAAACTATAAATACTACAATACAGTATAAATATGGTATAAATACATTCAAGATATTTAATATATCATTATACAAATATATAGTATGATTTACTTCAGTATTACATTAAATTACTAATTCATTTTATTTTAAGTTAATAAATTACCTAGTTAACTTAATAACCAAATTATTTACTGTAAATATATAATTAAATTAAATTATAGATAATATATAATACATAATATAAATATAAATACGTATACACAGTATTAGGTACAAATATGTACATTTAAATAGTTTTATATAATTATTAATTTATTATACAATTAAGTTATATAAATTAATATATAATTTTATACTATAGTTATATATATAATAAGTTATTATAAATACTTAATTTAGCATATAGAATACATAAATAAGTTATTGATATATATTTTATACATATTGTATGCTATATACATATTTCTTAGTTTTAATTAATATATACAAGTGTATATATAGTATACATGGTAGTTTTAGAGTTTTTGGGTGTTTTCTGATTTTTATGAGTTTTAGAGGTTTAGAGGAGGTAAGTGATGAGAGAGAAAGAGTGAGATGAGAGAAAAGGAATTGTTGTTAGTGTTTTTGAAGTTAAGTTCTTTTATTAATTTTCAAGGTATACTGAGCTATCGGCTAGTATGTTCTACCAAGCCAGGGATTCAGAATGCCTTAAAACTTTACATACACTCTGAAATAAACTTAATCTTAACCATGACGTATTTATTTTATTTTTCTGGAATTTTTTATAATTTTTATTTATGTACAAAGGTCACCAATTTAAGGCCTCAAAGAGTATTTAAGAGCGAAACCTATAGCCTTGAAGTGTGGTCTAGTTGTTGGAAATGAGATATAGACATTCAAAATCATCCAACACAACACAAGAAAGATGTATAGGGAATTGAGCATGACTTTTTGCTTTGACTTTATTAAAATCCATAATTTGACAGTTAATTCAGGAAACAATAACTGACAATAGAATTCAAAGCTAAATTATAAGCAATCCTAATTGAATCTCAATCAATTAAAGGTACATGAATGCTTAGACATGATATACACAAGACTACACAGCAGGTAACCAACTAAAATCCCAGTTCAAGCCAGCCAACTTAGACCTGCAGTGGCAGCAACAGCTACTGTTGTCAAATTCAGTATCTACTGCTGCTGTTGCTATTCAGTTGGATAGCAGAACATTAGCATATGGTGTTGATGCTAAGTGAAATCAAACGTCTTAAATCAGATAGTGCTGCTAGATGGTACTTCAGACCTTAGAGGCCTGATCCATGGCTCATGAAATCCATTTCTTCATCAAATTATTTAAAATTAGAGAATAAAAATTGATAAATCATCAATCCAATAATAGAACAGCTATTAAATTCTAATATGAATGAAATCAGATTTTGATCTCAAAGATTCAATTCTCAACTGTGGAAATCTCTCAAATAATAATTTGGAAATCATTTTGAGTTAGAAATAGTGTTGCCCTGATTTGGGCTGTTGATTTGGATCTCTCACTGATTAACACCCGTTGATTAGTGTTCAAGGTGATCTAGCAATCATTTCAGAATCCGTTGGGTCCTTGTTCAACCTCAACTTAGTGTCACTAATTATCCTTGGTCAAACTATCCAAAATAGGCGATGACAAAAATATTTTTTCCGTCACCTATATATCGCCGCTCACTTAAATATGTGACGGCATGTAAGCGATGGTAATGAAATTTTTGTCGTCGCTTATTTAAATAAGTGACAGCAAAAAACGTACCAAGGCAAATCAAAAAGTAGCTTTATGCCGTCGGTGACAATTATAAGCGACGGTAATAATATTTTTACCGTCAATTATATAAGCGACGGTAAACTGGCTTAAACGATGGGGTAAAGACAGAATGGGTGTGTAAATGCACGAAGAAGTGACTTAACATATACCAACGATTTCTATATAACCGACGGCAATTATTAATACCGTCAATTTTTATATAATCGACAGCAAAAATAATTGTCGTCGGTTATGAAACGACGTCGAAAACTTTCACTCGTTCGGTGGTCATACATTATTTCCACGTTGGATTATCCTTGTAATGGACATCAAATCTAAACAGTAACGGTATTAATGGCGTTGTTTATTGCCGTCGGTTACAATAGATTTGCCGTCGATTTTGAACCGATGGCAAAAGTCGTGTATGCTGTAGTGTAAAGTATAAATAAGTTAATTAATCATACAATTGACTTAAGACAAAGTTAATATACATTATAAATTATTTATTACCGATTTTAATGATATTTTATAAGCTTTATTTTGATTTATTTACAATTAAATACATGCTTTAGATGGTTTATCATATCAATAAACTATAAATACTATAATACAGGATAAATATGGCATAAATATGTTCAAGATATTTAATATATCATTATATAAATATACAGTATGATTTACTTCATTATTACATTAAATTACTAATTTTTTTAATTTAAGTTAATAAATTACCTAGTTAGCTTAATGACCAAATTATTTACTGTAAATATACAATTAAATTAAATTACAGGTATTATATAGTACATAATATACATATAAATATTTATACACAGTATTAGGTATATATATGTACCTTTAGATAGGTTTATATAATTACTAATTTATTATACAATTAAGTTATATAAATTAATATATAATTTTATAATATAGTTATATATATAATAAGTTATTCAAAATACTTAATTTACCATATAGAATACATATATAAGTTATCTATATATATTTTATACATATTGTATACTATATACATATAGCTTAGTTTTAATTAATATATATAATTATATACATAGTATACATGGTATTTTTAGGGTTTTTGGGTATTTTCTAATTTTTATGAGTTTTATAGGTTTAGAGGAGGTAGGGGATGAGAGAGAAAGAGTAAGATGAGAGAAAAGGAATTGTTTTTAGTGTTTTTGAAGTTCTTTTATTAAGTTCCAAGGTACACTGAACTAACGGTTGGTATGTTCTACCAAGCCGAGGGTTCAAAATGCCTTGAACTTTACATACAGTTAGAAATAAACTTAATCTTAATCAAGACACATTTATTTTCTTTATTTGGAATTTTTTATGACTTTTATTCATGTACAAAGTTCACCAATTGTAGGCCTTAAAGAGTATTTAAAGTGAAACCATAGGCCTTGAAGTGAGGTCTAGTGGCTGGAAATGAGATATAGACATTCAAAATCATCCAATAGGACACATGAAAGATGTATAGAAAATTAAGCATGATTTTTTCTTTGATTTCATTAAAATCAATAATTTGACAGTTAATTCAAGAAATAATATCTGATAATGGAATTCAAAACTAAATTACAAGTAATCCTAATTTAATCTCAATCAATTAAAGGTACATGAATGCTTGTACATGATATACACAAGACTGCGCAATAGGTAATCGATTGAAATCCCAGTTCAAGCCAGCCAACTTAGACCTGTAGTGGCAACAGTAGCTGCAGCTATCAAATTCAATATCTGCTGCTGTTGTTGCTATTCAATTGGATAGCAGAACACAAGACTAGCATCTAGTGTTGCTGCTAAGTAAAATCAGATGACTTAAATCATATATTATTGCTAGATGGAACTTCAAGCCTTAGAGGCTTGATCCAAGGCTCATGAAATCCATTTCTTCATCAAATCATTTAAAATCAGAGAATAAAAATCCATAAATCTATCAATCCAGCAGTAGAACAGCTGCTAAATTCTAATCTGAATCAAATCAGATTTTGATCTCAAAGATTCAATTCTCAGCTATGAAATCTCTCAAACAATAATTTGGAAATCATTTTGAGTTGAAAATAATGTTGCCCTGATTTGGGCTGTTGATATGGATCTCTCATTGATCTGATCACCTGATTGTCTTAAACAACTTTCATTAGTGTTCAAGGTGATCTAGTAATCATCTCAGAATCCGTTGGGTCCTTGTTCAACCTCAAATTAGTGTCACTGATTATCCTTGGTCAAACTATTCAAAATAACACTTAAATTAAGTACATGCTCATTCACAAATTCAAAACCAAATCCCAAACCTTGGATTCATTGCATTACACCCAATTAAGCAAATCTAAACTCAAATCACTCAATTAAAATCGTTTAAAACCAATTTGACTCCTAATCGCGAGACTGGATGTAAAAACCAATTCTGAGAGAATCGAGCAATTCGAGATGATAAAATCAGATCAAGGGGTCTTTATGAATTTTTGGAGTGAAAGGTAGACCTCCAAAATGGATTTCAGGAGCAAATTCAGATCTAAAAGCCAAGGCTTCAGATCTGAATTTGACCTTGATAGATGGGTGGATGTTGAAAAGATTATGAGGGAAAATTAGAAGTGAATCGTGAAGCATAGAGAAAGTTGTATGCATCAAAATGGAGGTGGAAAAACACCTCTCTAATATGAATTGATCAAAGAGGGCAGAATGGATCTAAGTTAATCTACTCCTACAATAAACTAAACCATCATCAATCAACTACTGAATCCATGAATGAATGCACTAATTCTACTCTACTAAATCTAAAATAAACTAACAACTACCCTAAACTACTCTAAAAAGTAGGGAAATCCTAATCTAAAGGAGGAATGGGATGCCTAGGCTACAACTAGTCACTATAGAGACGAAGGGGGATGAAGAGGTCTCTAGCGAGGAATCAGATCTCTAGATCCATAGTGGGTTGCTGTGGCGATGAAATTTGGAGGGAACAATTGCCCCTATCACTAACAATTCTGATGGAGGGAGAAGAATAGGAGAGTGGATGAAATGATCGTATCAAGGTGGAGGGAGTCGATGATTATGTGCGTGAGCTCAGGGAGCTCCTTAAGTAGATGAAATAGTGATTCCAATCACTGCACAGGTGCGATTAAGCACCTAGGGCATGGGCGGTGGGGATGAAGAGAAAGAGGTGCGCGAAGTTTCAAATCAAAGGTCGATCGTTGGATGAGATCTAGGCCAAGGGGTGATCACATGCATCGAAGCATGCGAAGCATCGATTGGAGCTGGGCCTTCAAATAAAGAGATCACAAGATGAATGGTCACGATTGGCCATGTTCTTTGCGGCTACATTGGAAGCGTAGCTGCAGCTGTTTTGGTGGTTTTGCAGAGTAGCCATCTGAGGGCAAAGGGGTGGATGTTTTGTAGCAAGGCCCAAAATTGGCGAGAACATAAATTAGAGCAGTCCGTAGGATTTGCAAAGAGGTCCCTATGGCTTATAAAATGATCCCTAGAACTTTTTATATGAATGATATGTAAAGGATGAAGGTCCTGTATGTAAAACTACTAATGTAAGTGTCCTAATGATGTCCAAATGCTTCCAAGCTTTTATTGAAGCTCAATTGAACATTTAGTAAGTTAATTTTAATTTTGATTTGAACTTCTAAACTCAATTATGTGTTCAATTTGCAATTGGATCATCATTTTACATTAATGAATATAATATCTCATTTTATGTCCTAATTTCACATTTTTAACACAATTTTGATGTTTTAGGTCTTTTTCACTATTTCCCACACTTAAACCTTTTCATGTGTTAATTTTGTAGTGCTTAACCTAATTTCTAGCTTAAGTTGGGTATTTTAGCTATGATGAGCCATACCTCATCATACCCCCATGCTTAGGTTTTGCTAATCCCTTAGCAAACAACTCATTAAAGTGTAAAGCATTCTAAGTATCAGCAACGTAAGTGTGATGAGATATCTATTTTTTCTTTTCTCAATTTCCTAAGTGTTTAAATATGATCTTTAAGCTGAAAGAGTTTCTTTTGATAAACCAACTGTGTTTATGTTTGGACATTGTGAGAACCTGTTGCTTTGGAAAACTGACTAGAACTTGAGACTGATATGACATAGACCATCTCTCGACAGACTAGGACTCTTGATATTTAAATCTTAAGTGCGATTTTCAGGACTCAGAAGGTTTTACAAGACTCAAAAGCTAAGTGGTTATGGCTATGCTTAGTGATGGGTCAGGACTAACCAGGTGAATTTTAAAACTCAATACCAGGGTTTCACTTCTTTTTAAGTCCAGGTTGGTCCTAGCTTCAGTTCATCTTTTTGGATTGACTCTAAAACATGAGGAAGACTTAAACCCAACTCTTATTGCATTGTGGCTCAAAGAATATTTGATGGAAATTAGCTATTTGTATTGTACCATGAAAATATTTTATTCCTTTTGGTGGAAAACTATTTACAGTACTTGGAGAATATACTTGATTTATTCCAAAGAATGTTTTTTGTTCTTTTCACAGATAAATGTCGGTATGTCTCCGACAAATTTATCTGGTAGAGCACACTTTATTTGGTGGGTGAGTTCCTTGGTGGAAAGAGCTTCTCCTAGACACAAGACTAAAGACTAGGACAAAGAGTCTACCTGCATGCATAGGTAAGGACTCCACCTTCCCTAATGAATACTAGGGTTGAATTTCAAATTCAAAAGGTCTTTCTTGACATTGTGTAGTGTGAACCAATGTTACTTAGACTCCTAATCCAAAGCAAACCAATGAATTCTGTACTGGTGTCTCAGGTACAAGAATACGTCCTAAGTCAACAGAGATCATGGTCTATCTTGTCAAAGCTTAAAGTGTTTTAGGCCAAAGCCTAAGCAAATTAAGCTACAATGGCCGAGAAAGTCTAACCAGCAAAGGTTGAATGCCTGTAAGCACTTATTATATTTTTGTTTTCAACTATAAGATCATAATTAAACACATATTCTTTTCAACTGCTTTTTCTCTCTCCAAGTTTCAATTTTGGAGTTCTCCCTCAATAATAAAGATCAGGTCCCTTATTGTATTTTTGGAATTTTTGGTTTTGTATTTTTTTTGTATTTTTGACTTTGTAATTTTTTTAAAAAAGTTTCAAAATTTTTTTGCTATTTTTAATAATATTATACTATATACACTACAGGTGTGTCTATACTTGCATTTCAGTAAATGATTCATCATTTACACCCCCCATGCTTAAATGATGAAATGTCCTCATTACACGAATAGGGTGGATTGTTGGGATTGTAGAGCGCATATTTGATTAGAAATGTGTCATAGTACAGTTGCAAAATACGATCAACAAAAATAATTTCTAGGATAACGAAACTTGAGTCCTGGTCGTTCGCCTCTGGGAGGCGTTTTGGAAATGCAAATTCAAATTCAATCTCACTCACTCTACTCATTCAAAATCGTATGTCAATTTATACTAAATACGTGTTGATACATGACATGCTGTTACTAGAATATCAGAAATTGAAAGCATGCAACTTTAATCACACCAAAAGATGATAATCAAACACATGGTGATTTTCAACATATAAATATATATAAATGTTTTCATTAAGGCATGATGGTGGTTGTAGCACAGGTAACGGAATGCTTGTACAGGAAAATTTAAATCTAAGTAGCAGAAAAGGATTGCAGACATGAATCTATGGGGGATTATGCATGCATCATTGGAAGATAATATGGAGCTACACTACTAAGCAGTAAATAAAGCATTAAATCTATGAAGAACAATAATCTAGTCTAGTAGAACTAAGGGCATTCAGAGGTGGGCTCTAATGGCCTTTAAATGGGTGAGAAGAGAAAGAGAGGCGACCAAGGGTGCTTAGGTCGGCCCTTGGAGAGAGGTTGGAGAAGTTGATCCTAGTTTAGGCTTGGTGTGGAGGTGGCGGCATCATGGTGGAGCTCGTGAACATGGAGGTGGAGGTGGTGATGGCTTATGGAAGGTGGAGCTATGCTAAAAGACCAACATGGACCAAATGGCCACCCCTTATATCTTTTTATAGACCTAAGGGAAGCTATCCAGAGAATTATGGAATTCTCTAGAGAGGCCTATGGTGGGAGCTTGTGGGAGAGTGGGAGAGAGATGGATGGTGGTTTTTAGATCCACCAAATGTGGATCTAAAAATTGAATGGCTCTTGGTTGCTAATTTTAGCAAACAAGGAAACAACACATGGTAGAATGTTCTAGAGAACTCTAGGCTAGGTAATTTCGTGTGGATGGTGTGTGTGGGTGTGTGTGGGTCGAAACTTAGGTGGCTAGGTTGATTAGGTTAGATTCTAGTGGGTTTAGGTCAAGGTAGGTCTCAAATTAGGGTTGTAAACCCTAATTCACTTAGGTAAAGTGCAATTAAACTTAATGCGACTTTAATTGGGTGTGTGGAAACATAATTCAAAGTAAAATAACTCAATTAAGTCAGGTCTAGGTCAATTGGACTCTCATTGAGTCCAATTGGATAGTGTGTGCTGAGATTAGGGCTCAATTGGACTCAATGAGTCCAATTGAATAGACTGAAAAGATTGATCATGATCCAAGTCAATTAGGTTAAGTGAGGACCTAATTAGGTCCTTAGGGAGGTCTAGAGGTGATGTACTGGGGTTACGGCACCTTAATTTAGGTTCCTAGGGGTTAAAATTGCATTTAGGGAGCTAGAGATCCAAGATCAAGGCTTGAATCTCAAAACAAGGTCTGGAGGGTAGTTCTGGACGTCCAATAAAGTTATCAGACATCTTATAGTGAAAAATCACAAGTCCAGACTTATTGTCAATATGTGCAATCAGAGTCAGGAGGGATTCTAGGTTCTATCTTGGGTATTTTGTATAAATTAGATGTCCGACCAAGTGTCTGGATGTCCAATAACACTGCAGAAGTGGGTTTAAGGTGTACGGGAGTTGGCTAAAGGTTCTGGACATCCTATAACTCATCTGGACGTCCGGATAGAGGATAGAATTAGGGTTTTAAGGTTTCCTCGGGTGCGGTGACCTAATCTAAGGGTGGCTAAGGCTTGGGGAAGCTTCTAGGTTATCCTAGGGCTAGGATGGACCTAAGTTCTTCACAATTTATTGCTTTATTCCTACTTAATAGAATAGCATACCTTAACTCCCTTACATTATTATGTACTGCATTTAATCTAGGTCATCCACTCCAACTCTGCTGCAACACCAGTTATTCTTTATTCTTCAGATCTAGCTTTATATCCAGCTTTAGATCTGCTTCTGATCAGCTTATTACCTGCAATTAACATAATGCACCTAATCAGTACATTATAGCATTATTTTATGCATAGATAAACGAAAACAGTAAAGGTGCTAGTAATGCTTATGCATGCATGAATTACCCTAACTTATGCTAAGTCCTAGCCTAATTTCGGTCAATTAAGACCTATGATTGCTATGCAATCATGGATGAAAATGCATGCTATACTTTTCAGTATCTTAGACTGGGTGATGGAAGGAAGTCAGAATGAGGAGATAAAAATCTCTATGCAGACGATTTCAAGTCTGATACAAGATCAGAGTGGACAGTCGGGCTAAGAAGTGAAATGCATGACATATCTGACAATGAATGTATGCTAAAAATGTAAGGGTTTACCCCTAATGAAAGAAAGGTGAAAATAAGAAAGATGAAAATAGCTATATACAAAGGCTAGGTTGCTAAGTTTAACACCTTTAGGTAGGTGTAAACCTAGTAGATGATGTCAAAAATGTTGGAGCCAAAAAGATGGATTGAGAATTGAGAAGTCAATGAAGCTCAATGAAAGCATACAGATTATGGTCAATAGAATGAAAGTTTTATCAATCTCAAAGGTGAAGAATAGCTCCATAGTCAATTAGAATCAAATACTTGGTACAAGGCCTAAGTAGAAAGTGCCTATAAAATCAAAGATACTTGGCTCAAGATCCAAGTAGACAGAATCAAATCTTCTCAGAATTACTTGGCTCAAGGTCTAAGTAAAGATACAGTATGTCAAGAAAAATAGACAGCTTCCACCTCTTCAATCAATGAATGCAATGTCAAGATGAAGAAGATGAATTTTGGCTAGGAAGAAGAGGTGGTTGCTGATCTGAGTAAGGTGTGGATGGATCAAAATTGTGAAAGGCTTGTGATATGAAATGTGCTTGGCCTTAGGGAGGATTAGGTCTGGGTTGGACATTCCTCTTGGAAGGTATGTTCCTAGGATTGGGTTCTGCTTGAGATGGGAGTGAATGTGGTTGACGGGATTCCGTCAAGTGTGATAGCTGGGCTCTCATCTAAGCTAGTGCTGCGTGCTATCTCTTGTGCATAGGAATGTTTTGTTGTTGAAAGTCATCATGAGCTTTCTTGATATTCCCCAATTGATCATCTCTTGTAGGCTCAAGTTGAGAGTATTGGGCGGGCCTGGGTTGGGGTTGCTGGTAGGCACGTGGTGGATGCCTGTGTGGTTGTGGAGGTGGTGCTCGGATCAGGTTGTGAATCGGTTGAGAAGGTTGTTGATAGGTAGGCCTCTGTGAATTTCTTGACCATGAGAAATTTCGATGATTACACAATCCAAGGTTGTAGGTTTGTGAATATGGATCATTATGAATGGCATGGAGCTCCCTTGAAGCTTCGGAATGTGTGGGGAATCCAATGTAAGGAGGAATAAAGGTTCCTTCAATCGAAGAAGGATAGGAAAAAGTATAATCTGGTATACTAGGTTGTGTCATAGATATATTGTTCACAGTTTCCCTCCCTGTGGGAAACTGAGAAGTGTGAGGTGCAGGTGACTGAGAAGAAGAAGATGATGAAGGTTTAGATAGGAATTTCCATACTTCCTCTACTATCTTCTCTATTAAGCCCACCTTATCCAACTGACCAGCCACTATCTCTAAGTTTCTGTTGCTGGATTGGGTTTCATGTATCCCCATGTGTGAGTGGGAATGAGAGGACTTTCTATTAAAAATACTCATTGAAGCATTATTAATAGAGTTTTCAGCCATGCCTTTGAAGAGCTCAAAAGCTGAGTCCTCGTCTTGACACAAAAATTGCCTCCATAAGCGCCATCTACAAAATTCCTTGTGTCATCATGGAGCCCATGATAGAAGATCTGGACCTGTTGCCAGTGTAGGACACCATGGTGGGGATATTTTCTAAGAAGCTCATGGAATCTCTCCCAAGCCTCATGCATCTATTCTCCTGAATTTTTTGTGAAGGTAGTGATGGCACGCCTCAAAGCGTTTGTGCGGCTATTTATTGAGGCGAGATCAATGTTTTAAAAGATGTAATCATCGTAGCAAGTGAAAATTGCTCTAGAAAAGATAAAATTTATAACTCAGAATCTAAAATGGATTCCGAGGTCGAGCACAAGGAGCAAATGTGGAATTCATAACATTAATCACATTCAGAATTAATGATCATAATTGAATTGAGCATTCAAGTAGATATTCAATAAATAATAACCTATCACATTAGTTACTCAATGGAAAACATGAATATCTCAATAGTTAGCCACATACACAATAATAAAAAGAAGTTAAGACAAAATAATGGTGATTTGAATCACTAATTATTAGCCCTAATCTCACATGCATATCAGATCTCAATTATATCAAATAAATAAATAGTAGCTTGAATGCTATAGTGATCAGATGACTTAAATGCTCATCAGTAAGCCCAAAGCCTTCTCGAAGGCTTTCTCTTCTTCAGCTCTTCTTCTTCAAGCTTCTCTTTCTCTTCTTTTTTTCTTCTTCTTAGGCTTCTAATTCTCTTCTTTTCTTCTCTCCTCTGCTTATGGTTTTCTTCTTCAGCACTAGCCTTTCTCTCTTCCCTTCTTCCTTCTTCCTTCACAGCATAGGGAACTAAACCTTTAGCGACTAAGTGTTAGCCGCATACATAGAGGAGCAAAACCCTCCCCTGCTCTCTTATAAATTCCTCCTCCTCTTCTCTCTCAAACCCAGTGTAACTGAATCCATATTCAGGTAAACGGGTCTTCAACAGTGTCTAGGGTTACCAGCGCGTATGGTGACCGAGGAGTGGATAGTAGGTGGGTTAGTGAGTGAAAGGGTATGAGGGACTCGACCCCTTACATTATTGGCTGATAAGCACAGAACACAAGGACATAATAAGTGCTGCTTCTGGTCTTGAATCCCACGATGTGGGCTAAACTCGTGGCTCCTTCATGCAAAGGAGATGCTACTCAATTGGGGCTACTAAGGGCCTTGTGAGTCCAATTGATGCTACAGCT
Organism: Thalassia testudinum; assembly: GCA_037157565.1. NCBI lineage: Eukaryota > Viridiplantae > Streptophyta > Magnoliopsida > Alismatales > Hydrocharitaceae > Thalassia > Thalassia testudinum. Next base: position 31,562,757 of record JAZHRO010000019.1, on the reverse strand, counting down.
TTCTACGTAGGTGGAATCTGCACTGCCTAGAAGTGGAAGCAAGACTCACGCTCCTCGGAGGACTGCGAGAAAGATCAGACGAGGTGGCAGCAGCGGATCATGGCATATACCTAAAACAATGAATAAGACCTCACGGTCACATTAGAAGACCTCAGGAACTTCGCCAAAGAATGGCGAAGGTGGTGGTGGGTGTTTCATGGCAAGAGAGGGAGTGTGGTGGTCATTAGAGGTCGGAGATGAAGGGCGAAGGATGTAGTGTTCAATGGAGTGGTTGAGGTGGTAATTATTGTTAAGCTTTCGTCGAGTTTTGAGGAAATTACGTTGTAGTATAGTCGACAAATAGCTCTCAAACAAATAAAATTTTAACTCGGAATCTACAATGGAGTCCGAGGTCGAACATAGGGAGCAAATATGGAATTCACAACATTAATCTTTAATTTGAAGTAAATGAGCACAATAGATAGAGCAAGATACAAGGTATTCAATGAATAACAATCTACTCAAATGATATTCAATAATAAGCAAGTGTATTTCAGGAATTCATTCGAATAAAGAGTATCAAGAGAAAACAATGGTGATTTGAATCATCAATTACTAGTCTTAATTAAGCATATATATCAACTACTCAATATACTCAAATGTATGAATAGTGTTATCAATCAGATATGCCACATTAGGTAAGTGGTCAAATTAATCCACAGTGGCCTTAGTCCCTCAAGCTTTCAGAATTCAGACGACAGAATCAAGCATCAGATGACTTAAAGTGCACAAGGCTCTCAATGCCTTCTTTGTTTTGCTTCTCTCTCTCTTCTTCTACTCTACTTCTCTAGGCTTCTTTTCTTTCCTTCTCTCTTCTTCTTTTTCTTTTGACCTTCCCTTCTTCAGAGGCACAACCCTTCTCTTCTTCTTTTTCTCCTTCACAAACACAAGGGAACTAAGGCCTCAATGACTAAAGTGTCAGCCGCACACATGAGAGAGCAAAACCCTCACCCGCTCTCTCACAATTCCTCCTCTTCCTTTTCTCTCAGACGCAGGTAGCTAATTGAGTATTTAGGTATCCGGATAAATAGGTTTGACGAGGCTCACCGGGGGTATGGGTGAGCAAGGTGTGTGTGCGTGTGAGGGACCCGACCCCTCATGTACTGGGCAAGGGGTCGATGTGACGAAATCAACTTATATGTCTCTCCGAACTCTATTGTCCACAATGTGGGACTATACATCCCACATGTCCCTTGCAGCATAGCAGCTGATGGAGCTCCGTCCAATTGGAGCAATAGCTGCATCGCTCTTGCTTAATTGAGGCCAAGGGAAGACTCTTGGAGAAGTTTCGCAGGATCTAGGCTCTTAGATTTGGGTGAAGATGGCTGGAGCAAGGTGGACATGGTTGGATATGATGGCGGTGATGGTGAGCGGAGGCGAGACCTGCATTTCATGGATACGAGGTCAAAGCCCTGGTTAAAAAGGTCAAAGGCTTTACCGGATGATGGCAAACATAGTGGTGATGGTTTTTTGGTGTATGGAGGCGTGTGGTGACCTTTCGAGGTCAGAGAAGGTGACAGACGATGGGTGTGTTCGATGGGCGGTTTGGGTGATCAATCCCCTCAATTTATTGAGTGGTTTTGGTTGTGGAGGTTTGCCGGAGCTTTTGGAGGTGGACCGGAGCGATTTGGTGGTCGGACATAGCATGGCAAGTTGGCTAGAGTGGAGGAAGATGGGGGGGAGGAGCATGGTCATGAGTTGAAACTAGGGTTTAGAGAGAGGAAAAGAAGGTAGAGGGAGAGAGGAAGAGATAGGACCTAATTTAATGGACGAATGGGAAGGAATATGAGTGCTAGTGTGATGGCTGGTGCCATGGAAGAAGCGTGTTCCTTGAGGGAGACGATAGTGAAGAGAGGGGAAGATAACCCTTGCTTTAGCTGGCAAGGAGCGAGGGAGGATGAGGAAGAAGTTTGACAGGCCAATTTTACCGTTGGCTATCTGTAGGACGAAGGGGAAGGAGGTCGCTGGTGCTAGGGTGGAACGTGGCCGGAGAGGGAGAAGGAAGAAGTAATTGGCCTCAATACATTGCTAAGGAGGTGAGGTTTGCATCAGGGGTGTTTTTATTGGGCATAGGGGGGCATTCTAAGCTTGGAAGGTTGGAGATTTCACGAAAATAGGAAACCCTTGATTTGAAATGCTTAGCATTAGGTTTTGGGCAAGAATCAGAGCCCAAGATGCAGCTCAGATTGAAGATGATCTCTTCAAGAGTTCCCCTTCCAATTTTGGAAGAGATTGAGCGTGAAATCAGGGAGAACTCCTTTATTGAAGGTCAACGGTGGGGACCTAAATGTGAAGAAGATGACAAAGTTAGGGGGCTGTTTGCAAGGATTTCAAAAGCTAGTGGCTTATATGAGAGAGAAAGAGTCTGATTGGATTGGAATGTAAACTAGGTCAAGATGATCTCTGATTAGGGCTAAATTTATGTACAATGCTAATTTGGATCAAAGGAATCTGATGGTAACTTCGGATTTTGGATTTCACCTAGTTTGATTGGGCAATTTACATAGAAACCCAAATTAGGGCAACTGTCCATCTAAGACTATATTAGGCCAAAATAGGTTCAGATGACCAAATCAAGGATACCAAACCTTATACAATATTTTTCTATGATTTTTAGAAGATTTAGATGGAATTTATCTTTACCAAAACCTTTTTCAATTAAACGGGTTTGAAATTAGGGTTTCGGGTGTCCGTTACTTCTCGAAATGCATAAAAACTCATTTATGTCTACATGAACCCTCTTGTTATTCACTAATACTCTTTTGACCTTCATTTAACCCTTGGGAAACCTCATGATTATTTTGCATTTATGATTTTATGTAAAACTGCAGATTTAACCATGTTTAATGCATTCTTCTTAGAAAGGATATGCAAGGAATTGTGACTCTTCGGTGAATATGTAGGAGTGGTTGTTTGTTGATTCTGATTAATTAAATCTAGTTATGGCTAATGATGATGTTATCATCATACCCCCATGCCTAACTTTTGCTAGTCCCTAAGTAAAATCTTATGAAAAGAACTAGAGTTCTAGACCATGCATTGAAGTTCAGACTCCTGATTCTTATTACCTTTCAGAAATTAGGTCAAAATGCTAGTAGTAGGCCTAGAGGTACTCAAGTATTAATCAAGATCCAGACCTGACCAGCTTTAGTCTAAATCTTTCCTGAAGGTTTCTAAGGCTCGGAAAAACTACCTAGAGGTTCGTTGAATCCAGCGGTTAAAAGCAATCGTGCATGAGCGTAACACGTTCAGGTTTAGTTTTCTAGTGCATTTTTTTATAAGAGAGAGGGATAAAAGTAGATTTTTCATTTGGAGAGTTTTCTCTTTCTTTTTCTTTTTAAATTTCCCTAGATCTAGCTTTGAATTGGACCTAAACATGGTCTATATCGGATTCCTTGTCCCCACCACCAATCCTTGAAGGGTCCCTGGCTTTCAATGCTTCGGGATAGCACCGCCTATGGCAACCACCAAAACCCTGGCTTTTGATGCTTTGGGATAGTGCTGCCCATGGTGTTCTGTAGCTAAATTCAGGCCCTGGCAATCGACATTTTAGGATAATCCCACCCATGGCACCTGAATCAGCACAAGGTGCTTACACGCCTCCCGTAGGATATTTAGATATCCTTGGAGACAAGCACCGAGGAGATGATATGCTATTATGCATCTTCGAGGGGAATTTCCCACCTCTCCATGATGGAAACTCATCCAATCAACTTGTGTTGTCGAGACACTCCTAAGCTAGATCTTCGAGATGATTTTTTCAGAATAGAACACTTTTTGGCAGATTTTTCTTTGTTAACTGCACTGAACTAGACTAAGTGTGTGATTTTGGTTGCTTTGGTTACCAAGTCCTGCAAACCGAAGGGCAGTCAACGGGGCTGAATAATCCCTAAGCCTTAGACCTAATATATCAGCTTCGCACTTTCCTTAACCTCTTGAGGATTAATCTAGATCTTAACGGATACATGAATTTTTAAGCCTTAAAACAAGACCAAGAGGACTAATATTAGCACTCATACTAATCTCTTTATCTCTCTATTATTTTAGGACTTAATTTTTTTCTTTTGATTAGGTCTAGAACTTAAGTAATATCCATAATCAAGTGCTAATGACTATCATTTTTGTTCTTGAATTTTGCTTCTTTTTGACATTTAAACTTTCTCCTCTTTTCCTCCTCAAGATAGATTTTCAATCAATTCTTAAAATTTTCCTCCCTTTCTTTATTTTTTTGTTCTTTATCAAGTTTTTATTTTTTATCAATTTTTTGAATATATATTTTTTTGTGAGAACCCTTCATAGAATTGAATTCATATGTTTTGCACTTTAACAACCCCCATGCCTAAGTTTGGCAATGTCCTCATTGTAAACTGGAGGGTATGAAATCAGCTTGGTTCAAAGGTTAGAACAGGGTCAAAGGGTGGGTGAATGGGTCAAGATGACTATTGTAGATGATTTCAAGCTTTGATACAAGTATCAAAGGTGGGGTCAGCTATTCTAAAGTTGAACTCAAAAGTGAAAGAGAAGCATCGCTCAAAAAATGATCAGAAGGGTCTCAGGTTTTTGGGATGATGGGTTGCCTCATGTTAAGCGCTTGATAAATGCTAGTTTATCATCATTCTCATGCATTAAAACAAACCTAGCTCTTAGGATTTTACTCCACAAACGGGCTTTTGGACTGCATTTAGGCATTCACTAGGTTAGGCATGCATTGCATTTTCTTTTGTTATTTTAATATGTTTGTGTGAGTGTTAGGGATGAACAGATATACAGATCCCTAAAATCCTAGCACTCAAGAAGGCAATTGGTGAAGGAGTTCAGACCAGCTGAAACTCAGCTTAGTCCAGCTCACCACAACTGGAACCTAGCTCACTTGAACTAAGGTTAGCTCATCCTAGCTCCATTCAGCTAATCTCAGCTAAATGGCAGCTCAAGAGTGCTCATCTTAGCTGACCCTAGCTCAAGTCAGTTCAGATCCAGCTCAACATAGCTGAGTCTAGCTCATCTCAGCTTCCACTACTCCACAGGGAGCTCTAGCTATCTCAGCTGAGTTGACGGGAGTTCACCCCAGCTCAGATCTAGCTACATCCAGCTCCACTCAATTCCAGCCTGCTAAAGAAGAACTCATCCCAGCTCAGGAAACTCAAGTCCAGCTCCCGGGGACTCAGCTTAGCTCAACTCAGTTGAGCTATGTTACCTTAGCTACCTCAACCAGGTTGATCCTCACTAGAGGCACTAGACCTAGCTCACCTCAGCTCATTATGGTAGAAGCTAGCTCACTTTAGCTTGGCTTAACAGCTAGCAAAAAAACTAGCTAGCTATTCCAGCTAGAGTAGCTCCATGCTAGCCTCTTCAGCAGCAGCCAGCTCCAGTTTTAGCTCCAGACTTCTTCTCCTCAACTCCTTCCTCCAAACCCTAGCTCCAACACCTCCTCCTGTACTTGTCCATTAGCTAAGCTAGCTAAGCTTAGCCTAGCTATGCTCCAACTTCCTTGGCTTATACCAGCCCAAAAATCCCACCTAACAACTCCACCCAACTAGCTCCACCTAAGCTCCTCCTGCTTGGCTCCAACCTAGCCTACCCACAACCTCCAAAAGACACCTAAAAGTGGCACCAAAACCACCCTAACCACCCCCTTGATGGTGCCACTTTTCCCTCCAAAAACCCCCTTCATCTCCACCACACATCTCCCCTTAAACCCATCTCCACCCTCCACATAACCCCACCTTCTAGAAGCCTTAAAGTTGGCGCCAACCCATGGCACTTTTCCATGGTTGGCGCCACTTTTAGGTGCCTCTTGACCAACCCTAACTACCCCCTAGCACCCCTTAGGTGGCGCCAACCATCCTTAACCCTAGGATCATCTAACCACCTCCATCCAACCATCTTAGCCCTCCATTTGAAGAGGCACCTTAATGCCCCATCCTACCTTATAAAAAGACCACTACCCACCACCATTCAAAGCATCCTTGGCTAGAAAATTCACTCGCATATTCCACCTATAATCCCACGTCCAAGAGAGAAGAAGAAGAAGAAGATTAAGGGGATATTTTGCCCCCTTGGTGCCTTCCCCTCTTCCCTTTTCTCTTGAGTCACGCCAGCCAAAGGAGAGGCCAGGCAAGGAAGATCTTTGGAGGAGATTTTGAAGGTGGTCCATGCCACCTTGGAGGAGCTTTTGAGGGTGGTGCACGCCCACCCCTTGGAGTAGAGCATTGAAGGTGGTAGCTTCCACCTTGGAGGAGCTCTTAATGAAGGAGAAGAAGGAGGCCCTCTTTTCAAGCCAAGGAGCAGCTAGGCTTGCAGCAAGAAGACTCCCTTCTTCACCATTTTTGCAAGAGGATTTGTGTTTCTTTTCTTGCTTTTAGATTTTTTTTTTATTTTAGTAGAAGCATTCCTCTACTTCTCTTGGAAAAGGAACACAATTTCTAGTTAATCAATTTGACTTCTTTTACTTTCTATTGCAATTGTTGTTTTGGTTCTAGCACTTGTTTCACCTTTTCTTCCTAATTACTCTAGGCCTCCACTTTCCTAGAGTGAGCTTAGGAAGAAGATATATCTATCTTTTAAGTTTTAGTTAAGGAATTATAGGTGTTAGTACTTTCCGCTACAATTCGCATTTTGCCCTCGTCTTTTCAAAACAAAAAAAAATTACATATTTAAAATACCAAAAAGAAAGTTGAGATCTATTTGTAAGCAAGAGGATTAATTTTGCAAACATTTGGCCTCCTTGGACGACCCTAGATACCCCACTATGTAGGTTTATAAATTTAAGAGTTGATCGATTTTGCACGTTACAACAACATATTTAACAAACCACGTAAAATCCGCATCACTTTTTGGCGCCGTTGCCGGGGAGGCACGGCGTTGCATTAGTTAACTTTCTCTTGCTTGAAGTGGATCTCATCCCCTTCTCTTTCTTTCTTTTGTGTGTGCAGGAATTACAGCGGAGAGGCGAGAATTTGGAAGTGAAAGCCTAAAGTTCCTTTTCTTCCCATGGATTTCAGGTTGGTTCCCCATCACTTGTCACACTTAACCTAAAAAACTACCAAAATACACTAAACTTGGCTTTCAGGACCATAAACAACTTAACTAAGTTGAGTAGTGCATTTTAAAATCTATTGTTTGCTTGAATGCTTCTTTAACACCACTCCATTGCAAGTATTGGTGTTCTATTTTTCGGGTCCAGATTTCTGTCCAGACTTGAAAAATCGATTCCTAACACCACAAGCCTCCTAAAATCATAAAATTTCATACAATGATTCCCAATTGAGTTAGGAACATTTTTTTCCAAATTTCAGATAAATTGGCTTTGTATTTATTTTTAAAAATTCGTGGACTGTAGAGGGGTCACACCCTCTAATCTTCCTATTTTGCTATTGTCCGCAAATTTTTAGTATTTTTATACTCATCCAATTTTTGTAAAATTTATCTTGCTGGAATCCTTCTGAAATTTTACACATCATATAAAATCACAAAAATTTTCTGAGGTCGGTGGTAATACTGAAAAGTCCAAAATACCCACAGGTATCATTTTTGGACTTTGACACCAGTACAATTAAAAATTAAAAATAATTATCAAACAAATTCCTAAAATCTTACAAAAATTTTTTTTGGAATCCTTGTTTGATTTTCTTCAAATTAGTGGTGTTGTTTGACCTTTTTGGACCACTACTTAATACAGAAAGCCTAAAATCAATTCATTGGTAGTAATTTTCTGTCTTAAGGATAATTGGCTTAGCGTTTCTTTCTTTCTTTTTAGAGACTCACATTGAAGGAAATTAACCATCACCAATACAACTTGTCTTTCCTTTGATTGTGGAGTTTCAAACTTTTTTGATAATTTAAAAATAAAAACCCTAAAACACATTTAATTAAATCAAATCCTAAAAGACAAAAATACAAAAAAATTGTGTGACAACTTGATTTTCATTGGAGCCACTCTCCAATTCCTCCACACACACAAAAAAAATCGAAATAACAGGGCAACAACCTAATTAACGCCCTCCACATTCCGTGTGCACTGTAGTATCCTAGACCTAATTAAAACTTGTAGCAACTTGACCCCTAAGACTTCATCAACTTAGGCTTGCTATCTAGGTCTTAAGTTTTTTTTATTTAGTACCAATTCTGTCATCTATATCTGGTGTTTAGGCTGAGGGGCCGTGTCAAACGACCTGGTGCAGGTTTGTACAAGCACCTGGGGTTTTCCCTGGAAAATGTTTGGGCCCAAACCTCCCCGTAAGCAACTTGGCTAGATTTGTTGATAGAACGGGTATTCACTATTGACTACTTATTTCCTACATAGACCAAGTCTTAGGGTATTATTAGAGAGTCGCATTTAAGTTAGGTCAAGTTTTGTTTGTTTGAATTGCACACTTTCTCTTATCTCTTTCTCTTCTCCTCCCCTCCAATTCTTCCCAAGTAGTGCATGCACGGGAGATGGTCCCAAAAACCACACCATGAGGGACCATCTAATTTCACCCCTCGCAGCAGAAACTCATTGTTTTCTTCCCCCTCCTCTTCTAAAAAAATGGAGAACCTAGGAAGCTGTCAAAAAAATTCTGCTTCCACTTCTAACTCGTCAGCCAACCCACAAGTAGACTTCACCCTCCCTCACCTCCCTAACCTGGAGCAACCAGAAATACCAGCAGGGCCAGTTGGCCCTCCAATTATAACCTAAAATACAAATCCCTTTGCATTAATGGTCAACCATTTGGTTCGACTACAACAAAATCAAGAAGATCTAGCTAGGACTATCACAAACCTAGCTAATCAAGGACAAAATCCACCACCCCGCCAATAGCCTGTCGTTCCTCTTAATGATTTCTATGATCCTTCCAATTATGAGGAAAGACCAGGGGTGGTCATACCACAAGGGGATTTCGAGATCAAACCAGCCATTCTAAACCTTATCAAGCATTTTCATGGTCTTCCAAGAGAGGACCCTTTTTGTCATCTCGAGGAATTAACTATCCTCGCTCAAACCACTCGTTCCCGCAATGTGCAGGAAGACATGTGGTTAATGAGACTCTTTCCTCTCTCTCTTAAAGATAAAGCATCTCATTGGTTTAGAATGGTTGGGCGCCCTATGACCAATTGGCCCCAATTAAAAAGTGCTTTTCTTAAAAAAAATTTTCCGATCAGTCGAACAAATGCATTAAGAAGATCCATAACAACCTTTCAACAGAAGATTGGTGAACCCCTCCACGAAGCCTGGGAAAGATTTCAGGAACTTCTAAGAAGTTGTCCCCACCATGAAATTCCACAATGGCAGTTATTGCAGATCTTCTATCATGGATTAGAAGATCAACTGAAATGATATGTGGATGCCTCATGTGGGGGCAATTTTCTTAACAAAGATGCCGAAAGTGCCTATCTTCCCTTTGAAGAAATGAGTGAAAACTCATTTAACATGACTTCAATGGACACTTTTGGTAGATCACAAAACCCCAGACACGGAGTCCATGAAATTGACTCCAAATCCACCTTTGTTCCAGTCACGCGAGATGATCTATATATGTTAGCTCAACGACTGGACCAGATGTAAATTCACCAAAATAAAATGGAAGAAAAGCTCATAAACAAACAAGCTCCACACGACCACTCTCCACACAGTAACCCCCCACACATTCTCCGAAGAGAAAATCTACACAATATTGATGCCACATCTGCTGGCCAGCAATTCCCAGCTGATTTCCCGCAAGATTTGACCAGGAATTTTGATCAAAATATTTTTGATCCCACCTCAAAAAATATTTATGCTCTCCAGGAGCAATTTAGAAACCCCTCCAACACTTCCAATCAAAACTGGAGGACTAACCTGAATCACTCCTAGAAAAACCTAAATCCGATTCCTTTTCCCAAACAAAACTATTTTGGGAATTTTAGGCAACCTACATATGAACCTGGACCATCCCAGGATGATATTAATAATCAGGTCATGAAAACTCTACAAGGAATGCAGACTCAAATGACAAAAGTAACCCGCATGATTACCAACTTGCAACACCAAGTTAAGGTTACTCCTGATCATCGACCTATTGGAAATTTACCTTCCCAACCCATGCCCAACCCAAATAATGAAAGGAATCAATTCCAAGGTTGATATCCCAATCAACCCATTCAACCAGCACCTTAGCATCCATCGGGTTTCAATAATAGCCAGGCCCCCCGTCGTCATCCTAGAAACAACCAGACTGCAAATACAGTTACCTTTAGGAATGGGAAAACCACTCACAATACCCTGCCGGTTAAAGAAACCTGCTCTAATGACACACTGATTAACTCTTCCCCTCCTATTGTTCAAGAACCAATTCATGCAAAATAGGGAAACCCTGCCCCATTTCCACAAGCCCCCTACTCCTCAAAAAAGAAAAAGATGAAATCCGAGCCCACTGAGATGGAATTAATGGATTTATTTGGGCATGTAGAAATTAATATCCCTCTCCTTGATGCCATTAAATATATCCCTGCTTATGCAAAATTCTTAAAAGATTTATGTACTCCGAAAAGGCAGCCTAGCAATTTAGGAAAGGTAATTCTTCCAAAGACAGTCAGCTCAGCTGTGTAGAGCCAATTGCCTCTTAAGAGAAAATATCCTGGCACCCCCCTAATCCAAGTTATCATTAATGATACCTCATTTGATCGCGCTTTGTTGGATCTTGGTGCCTCAATTAATCTTATCCCCACAGTTGTTTTTGAGGAATTTAAGATCGGTGAATTGAAGCCGTTGAGGTTACTCTCCAATTAGTCGACCGATCTACGATTAAACCAAGGGGAATTGTTGAGGATGTTCTTGTCTGGGTCAAAAATTGTCTATTCGCAGTAGACTTTTTAGTCCTGGACATAGAGGTACCTGAAGCACTTAAGTTTTCCCCCATTATTCTTGGAAAACCATTCTTAGCCACCGCCCGCACCAATATTGATTATGATTCTGAAAAGATGAAGATCATGTGTTGTGGTGAATCTGTAACCCTAGACATTTTTCAAGCTTCTAGGTGGTTCCAAGAACAAGATTTCTTTGATGATTCGGATTCAGAAATAGAAAACATTGTGGAGGAAACTTTGCAGATTTCCCATTTATGTTCCTATTTTGCTGTCAATACGGTTCCTGAATAATCCACTTTTTCTCACCCTTCCACCACAACCACATGTCCAGCTAACATTCCAGCTAACCCTTTCACTCTCACCTCACTTCTAACCCACAAAGCAGAAACTCTTTCGGAGCCGGGCCCACAATTGGAATTAAAACCTTTGCCCGACTCCCTTAAATACGTCTTCCTGGGTCCTAATCAGACCCTGCCCCTGATTATAAATTCTGGACTTACTGGGGCACAAGAGCACAAACTCCTCCCGATTTTGAGTAAATATCACAAAGCTATTGGCTGGACCCTTTTTTATCTTAACGGTATTCATTCGTCCTATTGTACACATCGTATATATTTAGAGGATGATTCTCGCCCCTCCCGCCAACCACAAAGGCGCTTGAATCCTATTATGCAGGAGGTGGTAAAAAAGGAGATTATTAAGTGGCTGGATGCTGATATTATCTACCCCATTTCTAACAGCTCCTGGGTTAGTCCAACACAAGTTGTCCCCAAAAAGGCTGGACTAATAGTTGTCACTAATGATAATGGGGAAAATGTAGCCACTCGAACTGCTTCTTCTTGGCACGTGTGTATTGATTATCGAAAATTAAACACCACCACCAAGAAGGATCATTTCCAGCTCCCTTTATTGATCAAATCTTGGAGCGATTAGCCGGACGGGATTTTTACTATTTTCTGGATGGTTATTCCGTCTAATCAGGTAGCGGTTCATCCTGAGGACTAGAAAAAAATAACTTTCACCTGCCCCTTCGGAACCTTTGCTTTTCGAAGAATGCCCTTCGATATTTGCAATGCACCTGCGACTTTTCAAAGGTGCATGCTTGCAATTTTTTCAGACCTGGTAGGTGAATGTTTAGAAGTCTTTATGGATGACTTCTCTGTTTTTCGAGATTCTTTTGACCATTATCTCAAAAATCTTGAAAGAACTCTCCAAAAGTGCATAGAAGTTAATCTGGTCCTTAGCTGGGAGAAAAGTGATTTCTTGGTCCAAGAAGGCATTGTCTTTGGCCATGTTATTTCAAAACAAGGAATTGAGGTAGATAAAGCAAAAATAGATGCTATATCTAAGCTCCCACCGCCCACTACTGTCAAACAGATCAGATCCTTTTTGGGTCATGTGGGTTTCTACTGTCGATTCATACAAAATTTTTCCCAAATCTCCAAGTCCTTAAGTCAGCTTCTCGCTAAGACTAGCCATTTGATTTTAATGATAAGTGCATGGAGAGTTTTTTGAGGTTGAACAAAGACGTTACTGAGGCACTAATATTGCAGGGACCTGATTGGAATAGTCCTTTTGAATTAATGATAGATGCCTCAGATTTTGCTGTAGGGGCCGTTCTAGGGCAAAGAATTGGCAAGAAGCCCATTGTGATCTATTATGCTAGCAAAACCCTTGATGATGCACAATGGAATTACACGGTTACTGAAAAGGAACTTCTTGCCATTGTATTTGACTTAGAAAAATTTAGATCTTATCTGTTGGGGTCACATGTCACTGTTTATACAGACCACTCAGCAATTAAACATTTGCTAACAAAGAAAGATGTGAAACCCCACCTTATCCGTTGGATTCTGTCACTCCAGGAATTTGACCTGGAAATCAAGGATAAGGCGGGATTGCACAATGTAGTGGTCGACCATCTCTCTCATCTTATGACGAATGATAATATGACCCTGCCAGATCAGTTCCCCAATGAAAGCATTTTAGCTGCTACAACCCTCCCTTGGTTTGCGCCCATTGCAAACTACTTAACAACAGAACAAATCCCTGCTGATTGGCCAAAAACAAAACGGGATAAGTTCTTTGCTGATATTAAATATTATTTTTGGGAGGAGCCTGACCTTTTCCGCATTTGTACCGATCATGTCAGTCGACGATGTGTGCCCGATTCTGAAATCCATGATATCTTGACACATTGTCACTCAATGGCCTGTGGCGGACATTTTTCGGGCAAGAAAACTGTAGCTAAAATCCTTAATGCGGGATTTTATTGGCCCAGCTTGCACAAAGATGCTCATGACTTCATTCGGTCCTGTGTGCGTTGCCAGAGCATCGGCAACATGACTCGGAAGGATATGATGCCCCTTAATCCTATTTTAGAGGTTGAAATTTTTGATGTTTGGGGCATCGACTTCATGGGACCGTTCATCAACTCTGGTGGGTATTTATATATATTAGTCGCAGTCGACTATGTTTCTAAATGGATAGAAGCAATACCCACCCGCACTAGTGATCATCGTGTGGTTGTCGAATTTTTTAAGAAAAATATTTTCTCAAGATTCGACATAGCAAAAGCCATTATCAGTGACGGAGGCTCACATTTCACCCACTCACAATTCCGTCACCTTCTTTCTAAATATGGGGTTAATCATAAAATTTCCACACCTTATCAACCCCAAACAAATGGCCAGGCTGAAGTTTCTAACCGAAGACATTAAAAATATTTTACAAAAGATGGTTGGGCCCAACCATAAAGATTGGTCCACAAAATTGGATGACGCTTTATGGGCCTACCGTACTGCTTTTAAAACTCCGCTTAGCATGTCTCCCTTTCGTCTGATTTTTGGGAAGGCATGCCATCTCCCGATAGAATTAGAACATAGGGCTTTTTGGGCAATAAAACAACTCAATATGGATTTACCTGATGCTGGTAACCATAGAAAATTACAATTAACTGAATTGCAAGAATTACGTAATTTCTCCTATGAAAATGAGAGGATTTATAAAGACTGAACAAAGAAATTTCATGATAAATATATTGTTTGGAAACACTTTGATGTTAATCAATGCGTTTGGCTTTTCGATGCGAGATTACGTCTTTTTCCTGGCAAATTAAAATCTAAATGGACCGGCCCCTTTATTGTCCATAAAACATATCCATATGGCGTTGTTGACCTTTTTGATCCAAAAACTAATTTGACATTTCAAGTCAATGGCCAATGTTTAAAGCCCTATTTTGATCATACGCCTAAAATTCCGTCTGAATCTTTTAATTTTACTGAGCCAGCCACCCTTGATCACTAATGCACATCACGCTTGGCTGAATGGCGTAAAAGATAGCACTGGATGGGGGGTAACCCATCATTTTTTCCTACTTTCCTTTTTTTTTTTCCAGGTTTTGATCATCCTAAACCCGACCATTCTTCACTAAGGTGATCCCTTTTCCCTCCTAATGCATGAGGACATGGCATATCTTAAGTATGGGGGGGTGTTTTTAAATTTTGAAGATCGATTTAGGATGTTCAAAACTTAAAAACATGCATTTTTTTTAATTTATGTCCTGCTTGCATACCCAAAAAAAATAAAAATGATAAAAAACTTTTTGAGGAAATATTTTTTCGGGACTAAGGTTGAAAAAACTCACTTTTGGTACAATGGGATTTAATCTTTAATAAACTACGGCTGAGGATGCGGATCTGATCATTAGAATTTCAAGGTCTATTTTAGACTAGATCAGATATCCTTCTCTAAAATTCCACCTAAACTCATGATAGTTCAGGTGACTTGATCCTATTTTGTAATATGGAAAGTATTTGGCTTAGTTTCTGATTCAAAAAACTTGCATGTCTTGAGGAACTACTTGTGTCAATATTCACACACAAGCCAACACTTAAAAAATAACTAAAAATTTGAAACAGTCCCTTATTTGGATTTAGTAAAAGTCAGAAGCAGATCGTTGGTTTGAGTTCCCACCGCCAAGAAGGAGGAAAATGCCTCCTTTAAGGACGCGATGTCAACATGTTATCGCCTCGGTGCTACTCCATATCTATATTTCATATCTTTAGATGGAGCATTAAAGTGCATTTTAGCAGCCCAACTATCTTGGACGGTGCTCTACCTATAGTGTCAGAGCAAGAGCTTGAGTTTGCTTGGAGCGCCCCTTTACACCGCTTCGTGTTTTGGGGTTGTGAGCTCCTGGGTGGTGTCTTGGATAGTGCTATCCTGAAGTACTGGCGCCAGAACCCCCTCAAGGAATGGTAACGAGAATGATGATCCCGACACATTTGTTGTAAGACTACACTAAAAATAAGCATGGGGGAGAAAAAAAAAGTAATAATAAATAAATTAACATGCCCTTATAAATGTTGGCTTTTCACAAGCACAGACACAAGGTTTTAAAGGATTTTGCAAGTTGCGAATCAGATTCATGAGCTAGAAAAATCCTAAAAACAAAAATTTCAAGTCATCTGAATTAAAAAGGGGTTAATTTGTGAAATTTCTGGAGGATATATTAATCCCGTTCTATCTAATGGTTGGATCCAAAAACAAATCCTGATGTTTATCTTTAACAAATCTTGTACCTCCTGTCTTTTGATCTACCAAGGTCCCTTAATCTTTTTTCTCCTCAAAGGATGAAAAAATTAGATCTCCCAAAAATTCTATTTTCCAAAAAATTGAAGTTTTGCTAAGAGACTAGCAAAAGATAAGCATGGGGGTGTGATAAACGCCAGTTTATCATCATTCTCAGGCATTAAAACAAACCTAGCTCTTAGGATTTTACTCCGCAAATAGGTTTTTGGGCTGCATTTAGGCATTCACTAGGTTAGGCATGCATTGCATTTTCTTTTGTTATTTTAATATGTTTTTGTGAGTGTTAGGGATGAACAGATATACAGATCCCTAAAACCCTAGCACTCAAGAAGGCAATTGGTGAAGGAGTTCAGACCAGCTGGAACTCAACTTAAACTAGCTCACCATAGTTGGAACCTAGCTCACTTGAACTAAGGTTATCTTATCCCAGCTCCATTCAGCTAATCTTAGCTGAATAACAGCTCAAGAGAGTTCGTCTTAGCTAACCCTAGCTCAAGTCAGCTCAGATCCAGCTCAACTTAGCTGAGTCCAGCTCATCTCAGCTCCCACTAGTCCGCAGGGAGCTCTAGCTACCTCAGCTGAGTTGATGGGAGTTCACCCCAGCTCAGATCCAGCTACATCTAGCTCCACTCAATTTTAGCTAGCTAAAGAAGAACTCATCCCAGCTCAGGAAACTCAAGTCTAGCTCCTGGGGACTCAGCTTAGCTCAACTCAGTTGAGCTAAGTTACCTTAGCTGCCTCAACCAGCTTGATCCTCACCAGGGGCACCAGGCCTAGCTCACCTCAGCTCATTACGGTAGAAGCTAGCTCACTTTAGCTTGGCTTAGCAGCTAGCAAAAAAACTAGCTAGCTAAGCCAGCTAGAGTAGCTCCATGCCAGCCTCTTCAGCAGCAGCCAGCTCCAGTTTCAGCTCCAGACTTCTCCTATGCTCCTCCCTACAAACCCTAGCTCCAACACCTCCTCCTCTACTCCTCCATTAGCTAAGCTCCAACTTCCTTGGCTTATACCACCCCAAAAAACCCACCTAACAACTCCACCCAACTAGCTCCACCTAAGCTCCACCTACTTGGCGCCAACCTAGCCTACTCACCACCTCCAAAAGACACCTAAAAGTGCTGTGAAAACCACCCTAACCACCCCCTTGATGGAGCCACTTTTCCCTCCAAAAACCCCCTTCATCTCCACCACACATCCCCCCTTAAACCCATCTCCACCATCCACATAACGCCACCTTCTAGAAGCCTTAAAGTTTGTGCCAACCAATGGCACCTTTCCATGGTTGGCACCACTTTTAAGTGCCTCTTGACCAACCCTAACTACCCCCCTAGCACCCCTTAGGTGGCGCCAACCATCCTTAACCCTAGGATCATCTAACCACCTCCATCCAACCATCTTAGCCCTCCATTTGAAGAGGCACCTTAACCCCCCATCGTACCCTATAAAAGGACCACTACCCACCACCATTCAAAGCATCCTTGGCTAGCAAATTCACTCTCATATTCCACCTAGAAGCCCACGTCCAAGAGAGAAGAAGAAGATTAAGGGGATATTCTGTCCCCTTGGTGCCTTCCCCTCTTCCCTTCTCTCTTGAGTCAAGCTAGCCAAAGGAGAAGCCAGGAAAGGAAGATCTTTGGAGGAGATTTTGAAGGTGGTTCATGCCACCTTGGAGGAGCTTTTGAGGGTGGTGCATGCCCACCCCTTGGAGGAGAGCATTGAAGGTGGTAGCTTCCACCTTGGAGGAGCTCTTAAGGAAGGAGAAGAAGGAGGCCCTCTTTTTAAGCCAAGGAGCAGCTTGGCTTACAGCAAGAAGACTCCCTTCTTCACCATTTTTGCAAGAGGATTTGTGTTTCTTTTCTTGCTTTTAGATTTTTTTTATTTTAGCAGAAGCATTCCTCTACTTGTCTTGGAAAAAGAACACAATTTCTAGTTAATCAATTTGCCTTGTTTTACTTTCTATTGCAATTGTTGTTTTGGTTATAGCACTTGTTTCACCTTTTCTTCCTAATTACTCTAGGCATCCACTTGCCTAAAGTGAGCTTAGGAAGAAGATATATCTATCCTTTAAGTTTTAGTTAAGCAATTATAGGTGTTAGTACTTTCCGCTACAATTCGCATTTTGCCCTCGTCTTTTCAAAACAAAAAAAAATTACATATTTAAAATACCAAAAATAAAGTTGAGCTCTATTTGTAAGCAAGAGGATTAATTTTGCAAACATTTGGCCTCCTTGGATGACCCTAGATACCCCACTATCTAGGTTTATAAATTTAAGAGTTGATCGATTTTGCGCATTACAACGACGTATTTAACAAACCACGTAAAATCCGCATCAGCACTAAATTCAATGCCTTTAGTTGAGCAGAAAGTGATCAAGGAGAAGGGATGGTCAAATCAGAGAAGAGTTGTAAAACAAGCATGTTTATTAATGGCTTGGTTGGTCCAACCAGGTGCTTGTCCATATCTACGGGCTGATGATGCACCCCAAACCCAATTAGTCTGGTGGGTTGATGGATGTGAATTAATAGATGTGGAGTCCACCAGATACTTTGAGGCTCAAAGAGATTTGGAAGTGCGAATTGCGGGTTTGGCTGACTTGATTTAACCTGATCAGAGTAGGGATCCTTAAAAGAGAACGGAGCTGTAGAGGATGTAGGAACCCTATTGATAGGATCTAAAAAGAATAGGAAGTGATTATCGATCTGATCAATGTTCGAAACCCAATCAATAGATGGAGGAGAATCATATGCAACCAGATCAGAGAGAGGTGAATAAGAGTAGAAGTTGATTCCGATGGCGGGTTGCGGTTAAGATCAATTTTTGGAAGGCTCTGTATGTAGATCAGAATTTGTGGCTTCTTTAAGGTCCAAATCATTAACCTCAGCATCAGTATCAAAGAATGGATCAAGGATGCTGAGGTCGCAAACTGGTTCGTAATCGTCAAGAAACAACGGTTCTCCGAAATCAGAGTAGGATTCGAAATCATCGGAGAATTTGTCCAGATCAGTGTCTAAATCTAATTCCAGATCAAGATTTCCTCCATAGAATGAATCAAGATGTGTAGAATCAACAACCTGACTTGAATCTAACCTAATTTCAAATTCTAGGCTTGGAAAGGTGTTCTTATCAATTGTAGGCTCAGATTCTTGGTTCCTACGATAGACTCAATCGAATCCCAGCTCTTCCAACTCCATTTTTGTATCATAAATCGGTTTGACTTTCGAGAAATCAATTCGTATCTCTGAGGGGGTTGGAGCGGTGTAATCATCAAACACATACCCTTGATCATAGTCCAGATCCAAAATTTCATCACATCGGGCCTCTTGATCATCCCAATTAGGCTCGAATCTAGATTCTAGGTCAAAGGTAGGTATTGGGTCACTAGAATCTAGACTAAGTTCTATTGGGGTGTCAGAATCATTCTCGAGAACTACCTTAATAGGATAAGGCTCGGGAATTACATTCTCGAGAAGCTCAGATTCAGGCTTATCATTATAGGTGTTTGGGGAATCTAGGCTTGTTGAACCAGGTATATGGTTTTCTTGGGTTGGTTCGGAATCGGGCACACCTGCCATTGGATCCTCCCAACTCATCTCAAGATCAGGTGTATCAATCTGCACATAATTTGAATCAGATTCCATCTAGGTTGGGGGCCCACAATAACCTCAATTCTCGAACCCAGGATTTGGGAAATTAAAATGATCCTTAGTCTTATTCCAAGATGTCTCATCATCTTCTGAAGGAATTTATGGGTATCTTTGATAATTGCTTGTTGTAATGTATTTAGCATGTACCCATGTTTCTCCATGAGATCTTGGAACATCTCCCAAAGTTGTGGATTTGACAAACATGGTATATACTCAGTATTGTGTAGCCTCAATAATTCACTATATTCTGATAAAAGATTAACCCAGGTTGAACAATGTAAGATTTGTGTAAATAGCAATCTAGCAAGGTTCATAATGTGGGTTGTTGTTTCTGTAACATTAATTGAAATCCTGGTAATTGGATTTAAGGTTCACTCAAAATCTTCATAATATTTAAGGGCATCCTCAATCAATCTATCTTTCATAGACATTCGGGATTTAGGTTTCCTAATTGGTCTTCCTAAATTGCAAGGTTGCATTTTCAAATTAGGTGGTGGATTAGGGTGTAGAAACAAACTCAGGCTCAGATTGAAGTAATCAGATCAGATTAGAAATCCTTGTAAAATATCTAATGAGGCCTCTTAGCTTGAAAACCTAATGACCAACCTGTGTATGTGCTCTAAAGAAGTGAAGAGGGACTGGGAAAGAATTGAACCCAATCAAGGCACCCAAAGATTTTTGGATGACTAAGGATTGTTTCAAGGCAGACGATACCTCTGAATCAAAAATCCACAGACCCGAGAATTACATGGGTAGCAAGGAAGGGAGAGCCCCGCAAAGACCCTTACATGGTAGAGTGTCCCCATGGGTTACAGGGTTTCCCCTACCCAACCATCCTTATCACTGCGGTTCCAAGTTGACCGGTACATGTGAATTGTGACCTTAAGTCTACCAATTTTATTCCTAATTTGTGCCTTGGATTTCACTTGATTAGAAGTTGATTTAGTTTGTGACCTAATTTGGAGGTTGATTGTCCTACGAAGTAGGTCAATTTCACCTGACCTGCCCTAATGATGTAGAATGTAATCTAAGTCTAGAACGAAAGATAATCCTAAATTAACTCTCAATTTATTAGGTCCACAATTTTAGGGTTCAAGTGAATTTAGAGCTTGATTTTAGGGTTCTTCTAGTTAGATCTTTTCAAGCACGGGTTTAGGTAGCACACAAATGCGGGAGGGTTATTTTCCTTTGATTCAAGCAAGTGTGAACTAACACTTCAAAACCATAGAGTAGAAACCCTAATTGGCTTTATTTCAAGTCCAATTTGATCTTTAGGTGTACACCTTGGACTTCAAACAAGAAGATGAGTAGACCAAGGTGATCAGAAATTAAGCATAAATCCCTAGTAGGTATAATAAATTAGGGTAGGGATCTCTAACCAAAATCATCTCAACTTCAATCAGATGTGAATTTTTTCGCAAATCAGGAAACTTGCCTTTTAAGTGATATTTACTAAAAAAGCAAGGTAGTTGAATCCTAATTAGTTTTGTTTCCTATTTTCTCTTCCAAAGATTAAGAGATTGATTAGGGAAGAAGAGAGATTACCTACCTTGGGAGTGGATGATTTGCGCAGATCTCCTAGTGATGTACCTCGCAAAAATCACAAGAAAACAAACAGGGCAAGTTAGTGCTCAGATAGACAATGAAGAAAGACAAGATCAATGCATCAATTGCGTGTTGCACCCTGACAATAGCGTTAAAATGTTGCTATGTTTTGTCAAGTTTTAAGGAAATTGCGTTGTAGTACAGTCGAAAAATAGCTATCAAACAAGTAAAATTTATAACTCAAAATCTACAATGGAGTTCGAGGTCGAACACAGGAAGAAAATATGCAATTCACAACATTAATCTTCAATTTAAAGTAAATGAGAACAATAGATGGAGCAAGATACAAGATATTCAATGAATAACAATCTACTCAAATGATATTCAATAATAAGCAAGTGTATTTCAAGAATTCCTTGGAATAAAAAGAATATCAAGATAAAACAATGGCGATTTGAATTGCCAATTATTAGTTTTAATTAAGTGTATATATCAACTACTCAATATACTAAAATGTATGAACAATGTTATCAATCAGATGTGCCACGCCAGATAAGTGGTCAAATTAATCCACAGTGGCATTAATCGCTCAAGGTTTCAGAATTCAGACGATAGAATATAACATCGGTCGACTTAAAGTGCACAAGTCTCTCAAAGCCTTCTTTATTTCGCTTCTCTCTCTCTTCTTCTTTGCTTCTCTTGGCTTCCTTTCTTTCCTTCTCTCTTCTTTTTCTTCAAACCTTCCCTTCTTTAGAGGCACGACCCTTCTCTTTTTTTACTTCACAAGCACAAGGGAACCAAGACCTCAACGACTAAAGTGCCAACTGCACACATGAGAGAGCAAAACCCTCCCCCGCTCTCTCACAATTCCTCCTCTTCCTTTTCTCTCAGACCTAGGTAACTAATCGAGTATTCAGGTATCTGGGTAAATGGGCTTGATTAGGATCACCAGGGGTGCGGGTGAGCGAGGTGTGCGTGCATGTGAGGGACCTAACCCCTCGTGTACTGGGCGAAGGGTTGGTGTGATGAAATCAACTTATACGCCTCCGCGAACTCTGTTGTTCATGATGTGGGACTATATGTCCCACATGTCCCTCGGAACGCAGCAACAAATGGAGCTCCATCCAATTGGAGCAGTAGCTGCATCGCTCCTGCCCAATTGAGGCCCAAGGAAGACTCTTGGAGAAGTTCCATAGGATCTGGGCTCCTCGATTTGGGTGAACATTGTCGGAGCAAGGTGGATGTGGTCGAATATGATGGCGGCGATGGCGAGTGGAGGTGAGACCTATACTTCATGGATATCAGGTCAAAAGCCCTGGTTAAAAAGCTCAACGGCTTTGTCAGATGATGGCAAAGGTAGTGGCGGTGGTTTTGTGGTGTATGGAGGTGTGTGGTGACCTGTCGAGGTCAGAGAAGGTGACAGACGATGGGCGTGTTTGGTTGCCAGTTTGGGTGATCAATCCCTGATGTAAACACATTTACACTACTTGAGATGTCTATTTATGCATGTTCCTAAGCATAGGATTGCATTGCATGATATAAATATTGCATAACATGCATCATCTTGCATTTAGAGTAGTTTGAAAAAATGGAGGTTAATTGTCTCCTTTTATGTGCTTGGATAGGGAAAACTTTTTATCAGGGCCTCGGATCGAAGATCCAACAGTACATATGTGATTAGGGCGACGATTGGAGTTCAACGACTACAAGATCGCCTTAATCAGGCATCTGTAGCATCAGATAGTGACCGGGGAACCCTAGAAGATCAAGGGCTGGGATGGTGTAAATCCACACTTCAAATGACAAATCCGACCGCACAGATGAACTTGGATCGACGATCGCAGCCTAACGACGCAAAAATCGAGTCAATCCGACACCCGTGCCACCATCTACAACATCCAGAAGATGGACGGCCAAGATGGCACCACGTGGCACCATCTCAGCCGCCCAAATGCCCGCATGCAACCACTGAAGCCTCCGCATCCGCCCCCTCTCCGCAATTGGATCTCGATCCAACGGCCGTGAACGGCTGCACCTCAAATCACCTGCTCGACAATCCGCACTCCGCAGTGCAGTGGGCGAGGGCGCTATCGCGAGCAATGGACGCGGGTTTGAGCCGCAGCGAGGAGGCGAAGGGCGCGGGCGAGCGGGCACGGGCGTGCGTTGGATCTTGATCGGACGATCGTCAGCTCTTAATAGCGATGACGTGCTATTGCACGCCCGCACCTCACGCAGCATCACACGCGTTGGGGCGGGCGTGCAGCAGCGGGCGAAGGCGCAATCATAGCCATCCGATCTCGCGATCGGATGGCTGTGGATGGTTGAACGTGCGGATGCGTTGAGAGAGAGAGCAGCTGAGTGGACGCGCGGGGCGAGCGCCCACTATGCCCACGTTGGGGCTTTAGCGATGATTTTATCAGTCACTAAAGACCCCTTATTTAATGTTTTAAAGATGTAATGACTAATTTGCCCCCACTCCTTGCAACTATAAAAGGCGACCCCCTCCACACGAAATTCTCATCCCTTCCTTCTCTTCTCTACCTCTCCAAAGCTCAAGAGAAGCTTGTCCCACACTCGGGATGCTCCTCGCGAGATAAAGTCCAAATTTTTGCCCCCTTCGGAAGTGGATCCCGCGACGGCGACAGCGTGCTGCTCCGTTCCTGTTCTTCTACTCCGTCTTCCTTTGTCCTGCTTCGTCCTCCTTCATCTAGGCGTCATCCCATCCGGCTCATCCTCCAAGCGATCGTCGAGGAGGATAACTTCTCTCTCCCATTCTTCTTTACAGCTTTTCTAGTGTAGAATTTTCCTGCTTTCTAGTGTAGCTGATTTCTTGCTTTCTAGTGTAATTTTTATTTGGTTTGATTGTATATACATTTTGAAATATTAAATGCATGTTCTCTTTCTCTCTCTCTTTCTCTCTTTCTCTCTCTCTCTCTTCCTTTTAGTCTGATAGCTTCATTCTAATTATATCGCCTCGCTTTTCAAAAATTCTAAAAAATATAATTGCAAATATAGATCGATGTAGCCTCCCTGTGTTTAACCCGAAATTCAAATTTTGGTATAAATTTTATTTGTTGAACACGAATTCTTCGCTTTCAAGCTACAACAACAAGGTTTTAACACCAAACACGTTAGCGTAGCAATTCATACGATCAACATTTTAGCGCCGTTGCCAGGGAGGCAACGATTTCCGATCTTCTCTTCGCATTTCTTGCACTTTATTATTTTCTAACTTGCTTTCTCTTGTGTCTATTGTTTTGCAGAGACCTCCATCAAGGAATCAACAAGCGGTAGACTGGAGTAAAGTGCAGTTGAAGACAACTGTAAGTGCTCCCCATTCTTCCACCTCCATAGATTTCATTTGCCACATTAAATCCAAATTCCAATTAACCTAGGTGTTTGCATAAATCTTAGGAATAGTTTGGTTGTTTGGATTTTCACTCACATTCATTCCACCCTCATTTATAAAAAAAATAAAAAGATAATCTTGTGGGGTAATTTTCAACAAACATACAACATACACCCACATTCAAGGCACTTAATCAACTTGATTTGTTTCTACTCAACCGGGTTCTAATCTGCGGAACCGGTACACACAAAGCAGCACATAACATAGTAGAAATCATTCTAGGTTAACCATCTTTGAGTGCCTAACTTAGTGGTGCAATTGTGGCCAATTGTTTGAGTTGTTTGGGCCACACCACTCTATTTAAAACCAACTCATCAAGTAGCTCCTCCTTAGGGTTTTCAGTTTAGGTCTATTCCAGGCATTCCACTTTCTTTTTGGTTTTAAAGGAAAACAATCTTCACCCATGTTTTACAACTTGGTTTGCCTAGAAACTTGATTGCAATCCACCTAATTTAAAGCCCTAAAAGCTACTTAAGCAAGATTTGAACATTAAAATTCACGCATCACAAATAATCTTGCTTGAAAACCCTGGTTGTGCATGCACTTACACAAATCCCAATCAATCATTAAGGGCACAACCCATTTGAAGGGCCCATCACATTCCATAAGCACCACAATCCTAGGCCTTATTAAAATTGAGTAGACGTTGGCCTTAAGGTTTGATTCACTCTTCAGGGCCTAGTCTGAGATTGTTTTTGATTAACCTACTTGTACTGATTAATCTGATGTCTAGCTAGGGGAGTAGCATCAAATGACCGCGGTTGGGGGGTACACTAGGAATCGGAGGCAAAAGCCGAAGGAAGAACCTTCTCCCCAGTCCCTCCTTCTAACTGGTTGGATTAAATAGACACAAGTAGAGTAAATCATTTACATTCTTAAGGCAGGTTTTGGGAGTTAGTAGATCCTTAGGCTACCCCACTTAAGGACAACCCTATTTTGTTGTGTTGCAGGGTCCCTATCCCCAGTCCTTCCGACCTTCTCCTAGTTTATGCTGGGAAGACGGTCATTGAATCCCTGATTGGAAGGACCATTAGAACATTCTAGGAGGCGTAAATTGGATTTTGGTCAATTTGATCCCATGGTCGAACAACAGCCTCCTCTACTTGGAAATCCATAGGAAGAATTTCAAAGGCAGCTGGAACAAATGCAGAGAATGCAGGAATGGTTCCAGAGAATGCAGGGCGCTTAGCCCTTGAAGGATTTTTATGATCCTTTAAATTACGGGGAATGTCCTGGCATGTAGATTCCAACCGGTGACATAGAAATCAAGCCCCAAGTTTTAAGCCTGATTAAACATTATCATGGGCTTGGCTCCGAAGATCTGTTTCAACACTTGGAGGACTTGATCACTTTGGTCCAGACCACCAAGGCTCAAAACGTAAACGACGAGCAAATGATCATGAGGCTCTTCCCCCACTCTCTTTGGGATAAGGTCGCGCATTGGTATATGATAATAGGAAGACCAATTACAACTTGGAATGAGTTGAAATTGGCCTTTCTGAAGAAATTCTTCCCAGTCGGACGTACCAATGCTTTGAGACGGGCAATCACTACCGTTACCCAGCGACCGGGGGAGCAATTTCATGTGGCCTGGGAGCCATTCCAGGACTTATTGTGGAGGTGTCCACACTGCGAGGTGTCGAAATGGCAACTCCTGGAGATCTTCTATCATGGGTTGACTGAGCAACACAGAAATCATGTGGATGCTTCTTGTGGAGGAAATTTCCTCAATAAAGATGCGGATAGTGCACATGATTTATTTGAGGAAATGAGTGAGAATTCAATTAATCATGCCTCCATAGATACTTTTAGCCGATGCCAGCAGCCCAGATCAAATGTCAATGAAGTCCATGACTCTCATTCATTTGATATGGAATTGATTTGTAACAAACTTGATAAGGTGGACTTGGTTGCTAAAAGAATGGAAGAGTGGATGGCTGGCAATTCTATGAACAACTCTCGATCTACTCAATCCCAAAATTCAGGATTCCATTCCTCACGAGCTCCTTCTGGACGGGAGTTCGTGAATCAACTCGATGCGGCTCAACCTGTGAGTCAGCATTTTTCGGAACCCCATGGGTTCCAAACTGGGGCCTTTGATCCCAGTTTTTCTTATCCTTCCCTTTCTTTTTCTCCATCCTCACCCTATGTGGATGTCTGTGCTGTACAAGAGAATGTTAGATCCAACCCCTACTCAAATGCCTATAATCCAGGTTGGAGAAACCACCCTAACTTCTCTTGGAAAAATCCAGGGCGACAGACCCAATTCTGACTCGGCAATTATGCTCCGCAACGACCAATGGGTCAGGGTCAAGTATATACTCAGTTGCCTCCGAATCAGGTCAATCAACCAGCTTGGAATGCCCATCAACCCGCAGGGTAGGCTGATTTGAACCGTCAAATGGTAGAGATGCAAGGATCCATGCTCCAGCTTATGCAGCAAATGAGAAACTCGCTGGAAAACTTGCAATCTAGGCTCATTGCTAACTCTCATCAACCCGGATCTCTACCATCCCAACCTGTACCCAACCCACGAAATATTATGAATTCGGGCAACCAAGCCCATGGGTACGGAAATCAGAGGGACCCACATGCACATGCTCAGGTGGTTGAGCAGGGTTCGTCGTCTTCTTCTTCCTCTACAAATCAACAATTCATGATTAATCAAGCCCCTCCAATCTTTCCTAACCCTCCCTAAGACCCAAATTCTTATGCTTCTGTAAATTCCATAACTTTGAGGAGTGGTAAGAAGACTCAGGATCCACAACCACACTATTCTGATCTTTTGAATCCTGAAGAACCTGAGGAGAGAGAGGAGAATTCTAGAGGAGAAATCAAGGCTCAGGAACCTGATTTGACTCATGTTCCTTGTACTGAAGCCTTAACCAAATCAAAGAAGAAGTCTGTTGATAGCAATGAGGAGCTTCTAAATCTATTTAAGAATGTTGAGATCAATATCCCGCTCCTTGATGCTATCAAGCACATACTGGCTTATGCAAGATTTTTAAAGGAATTATGTACACAAAAGCGTAAGTCGAGAGAATCTGTTCCGAGGAAGGTGGCACTCTCCGAGCAGGCTAGTTCTGTTATCCTACACTACCTCCCTCAGAAAAAGAGAGATCCTGGTGCTCCATTGATTTCTTGCGTTGTCGAAGATTACACATTTGATAGAGCACTTTTGGATCTAGGTGCATCCGTCAACCTAATTTCGACTTCACTCTACGAGAAGTTTGGGTTTAGTGAACTTCGGCCAACTTCAATAACGCTACAGTTAGCGGACCACTCGGTCACAAACCCGCGAGGTGTTATTGAAGATGTTTTAGTTAAGGTCAAGGATTTCTATTTTGCTATAGATTTCCTTGTCCTTGACATGGATGTACCTGATAATTTGAGGAGCACGCTCATCATTCTGGGGTGTCCATTCTTGGCTACCGCTAAGGCCAACATTAATTGTGAAAGTGATAGCATGGAAATCGCCTTTGGGGACCAACGAATGAAATTAGATATTTTTAAGGCGATCAACAAATTTGAGGATTGTGGATTTATTGAGGAACTTGATGAGGATAATGATAATATTGAAACTTGTTTGACAGTTTCTTCAATTGAAAGTTCCTCTTTAGATGATGAATTTGACCCGCAACCCTTTATGGCTGACCTGACATCTTCAGAAGAGGTTATTGATTTTATTCACTCACAACCTCTTCCTCTTGTTGAATCTTCAGCATCTACCCTACCATCAATCATCAACCCACCCCAGCTTGAATTGAAACCATTGCCCGAAAATTTGAAATATCAATTTTTAGGACCTCAGAATACACTCCCTGTGATTGAGATTAAATTGATCAAGGTCCTAAAGGAACAAAAGGAGGCAATTGGTTGGACCATTCATGACCTCAGGGGGTCGAGCCATCTTACTTTAATCATAGAATATTCTTGGAAGATGGATCCCGCTCTTCTCGCCAGATGCAGAGGAGATTGAATCCAAATATGCGAGAAGTGGTCAAAAAGGAAATCATCAAGTGGCTTAATGTAGGAATTATTTATCCAATCTCTGACAGTCCCTGGGTAAGTCCCATTCAGAATGTTCCAAAGAAAGTCGGGATTACCGTTGTGACTAACAAGCGAGGAGAGTCTGTTACAACTCTTTCAGCTTCCTCTTGGAGGGTTTGTATTGATTATAGGAAGCTGAACACAGCCACTAAAAGGGATCATTTTCCCCTGCCCATCATTGATCAAATCTTGGAAAAATTAGCTGGGCAGAAGTACTTCTGTTTTCTTGATGACTACTTGGGATACAACCAAGTTCCTATCCATCCTGAGGATCAGGAAAAGACTACTTTCACATATCCCTACGGAACCTTTGCTTTTCGTAGGATGCCTTTTGGGTTATGCAATGCACCTGCGACTTTTCAAAGGTGTATGCTAGCCATATTTTCTGACATGGTGGGAGAGTTTATGGAAGTCTTCATGGATGATTTCTCTATTTTCGGAGAATCATTTGACTCTTGTTTGGCTAATTTGGAAATTATTCTTAAGCGATGTATCAAGACACGACTGGTCCTTAGCTGGGAAAGAGTCATTTCATGACCCAAGAGGGCATCGTTTTGGGTCATGTAATCTCTGAATGGGGAATTGAAGTGGACAAATCTAAGGTTGATGCAATCGCTAAACTTCCTCCTCCCACATCTGTTAAACAAATCCGATCATTTCTTGGCCATGTGGGATTTTATCGAAGATTCATCAAGGATTTCTCAAAGGCTGCTCGTCCTTTGAGCAATCTTCTTGCCAAAGAAATGCCATTTGTTTTTGACGATTAATGCTGAAAGGCATTTGATTTCCTGAAAATGGTAGTCACCTGTGCTCCAATTTTGCAACCACCAATTTGGATAGCCCCTTTTGAGATCATGACCGACGCTTCTGATTACGTGGTCGGGGTTGTTCTAGGTCAGAAAATTGATTGCAAGCCCTCTGTCATCTACTACGCTAGTAAAACTCTGGATGAAGCCAAGAGGAATTACACTATTACTGAAAAGGAATTACCAGCTATAGTGTTTGCTTTGAAAAAATTCAAGGCTTATCTCTTAGGGTCTCATGTTATCATCTATACTGACCACTCGGCCTTGAGACATCTCTTGGCCAAAAAGGATGCTAAACCTCAGCTTATTCGATGGATTCTTCTTCTTCAAGAATTTGATCTTGAAATCAAGGATAAAACTAGGGTACAAAATGTGGTAGCGGATCATTTGTCGAGACTCCTAGGTGATTCTTCTTGTCTGGACATTCCGATTGCTGACACTTTTCCGGACGAAATTATTCTTACAATTTTAGGTGTCCACACCCCATGGTTTGCTGACATTGTTAACTATTTGGCCGTTGGTCAAATCCCCCAGGATTGGACCAAGCAACAATGGGATAGACTCAAATCTGAGGCCAAATACTATTTCTGGGAGGACCCTGAACTGCATCGCATCGGCTCTGATCAGATTATTCACCGATGTATACCAGAGAATGAATTAAACTGTATAATCGAGTTCTACCATGCATCTGGGTGTGGTGGACATTTCTCTGGGAAAAAGACGGCTGCAAAAATCTTGCAATCTGGCTTTTATTGGCCGTCTTTATTCAAGGATGCCCAGGATTTCTCAAGGTCATGTTCTCGATGTTAGGCACTCAGGAGCATAACTAAGAGAGACATGATGCCCCTAAACCCTATTCTTCCTGTTGAAATTTTTGATGTTTGGGGCATCGATTTCATGGGACCCTTTTTCCCTTCATTTGGGCATCAATATATTCTTGTTGCTGTTAATTATGTGTCCAAATGGATTGAGGCGATTCCCACCCGAAACAATGACCACAAAGTGGTCATCAATTTTGTCAAGAAAAATATCTTCAGTATGTTCGGGATTCCGAGGGCTATCATCAG
This sequence comes from Thalassia testudinum, assembly GCA_037157565.1. NCBI lineage: Eukaryota > Viridiplantae > Streptophyta > Magnoliopsida > Alismatales > Hydrocharitaceae > Thalassia > Thalassia testudinum. The sequence continues at coordinate 31,532,782 of JAZHRO010000019.1, read as the reverse complement.
TGATGGTGGCACTCATTTTACTAATGCCCAATTCAAGAATTTATTGGCCAAATACGGGGTTAATCACCAAATTTCTACACCTTACCATCCCCAGACGAATGGACAGGTCAAGATCTCCAATCGAGAGATCAACAACATTCTATAGAAAATGGTTAGGCCTGATCGCAAGGATTGGACTCAAAAGCTTGAGGATGCTCTTTGGGCCAACTGTACGACGTATAAATTGCCCATTGGCATGTCTCCATTCTATTTGGTGTGTGGAAAGGAGTGCAATCTACCCATAGATATTGAACACAGGGCATTCTGGGCAATCAAACAATGCAATTTAGATCTGAATCTAGTTGGGAAGACCAGGAAACTCCAACTATCTGAGTTGGAGGAGCTTAGAAATGATGCTTATGATAATGCCAAGATCTACAAGGCTCAGACCAAAGCTGTACATGATCAACTGATTTCCCGCAAGAGCTTTGAGCCAAGCCAGAAGGTCTGGTTATTCGATTCTAAACTTAAGCTCTTTCCTGGCAAACTTAGATCTAAATGGAATGGCCCATTCATAATTGACAAGATTTTTCCAAATGGAGCCATTTAGATTTCTGACCCAAAGAAAGGTAACACATTTAAAGTCAACGGTCAATGTCTGAAGCCTGTTGTTGACCGTATTCTTCCAGAACCCGTCTCAGACTCAGTTGTTCTAGCCATTCTATGACTTCTTTGGCTGGACTTTGCCTAGCTGATGGCATTAAACTTAGCAGTTGTACATACAACACAAGGCTGATACGAGCTTCATATTCAGGTGACACCTTTCATATTCTACCCTTTCTTCATGTCTCTTTTTCAATGAGGACATTGCATCAACTAGGCATAGGGGGGTGGATTTATTTTTGAATCATTTGGTCAGCTTTGTGAAATTCATGTAAATTTTTTTTTCTCTTCTTATTTATTCATAAAAAAATAATCAAAATTAGGAAGGATTAGTTGGACATTAGGACTTTTCAATCCTAAGAAATTTTACATTAGGATTTGAACACAAAGATCCTTCAGGTCTTTGGACTTAATTAGCCCATGTACCACTAAAATGTGGATTTGTCTTTCGAGTCCTTGGCATCTTAATTCTATCATAATTGGAATAAATAGGTTTGGGTGATAAGTACACGACTTACCAACCCATCCTCTGATTTGAGGGAATTTCTGAGTTTTAAGCATCTACACACTTTCTTTGCACTGACTCGTTGTTCAACAATTCCAACGGAAATTGGATAGCTAATGAACCTTCTAGGGTGATATGGCTGGCAAGTTATCGTGGGTAACAGCCCATAGGTAGGTTGTCCAGAGCCTAGATACTGGACCTTTCTCTTTTTACTGCCTTTAGGTAAATCTTAGACCAGGGAAGTCACCTACTTCAAAAAAAAAAAATCAAAAGGAGAAAAGAAAAAATAAAAAAAAAGAAATAAGCCACACTTCACCGCATGAGTATGGCTGGCAAGTTGTCAGTGGTAACAACTCATCGACCGATTGTCCAGAACCCAGCTCAGTAAATGCACTAAAAATTCCCAAAACACTTAGGAAGAAGTGGAGAAGTGGAATAAATCGGGGAGATATACACTGGATTCACCCTTGTGTTGACCCCGTAAAAAAATAAAAGTAGGGAGAAAGCTACCGATTGTAAGGATACAACTTTAGGCAGAATTCTTTTTAGGTCACCTAGAGGTATAGAAATTCGAAGTTCGTTTTAATTGTCGGTCAACGAGTCTATCACATTCACAATAAGATGCTTAAAACTTAGGGTTCTCATCAAATCTTGGGTGAGTTGAATGGCTGTAGAAAGCCACTCTTAAACCCTAAAATTTGAAAAGTCAAAAAAAAAACATTTAGAAAAGAGTAAAAAGAGAAAAAGAAATTCTTCTTTGAATAAGGTGAGGGTTTGAGGCAGTCTGCATTTTGGCAGATACTAGGGTACTGCTGTGTCTTTGAAAGTTCAGATCCTAAGTAGTCAATTTCTTAATGATTGAAAATAACTCATGCCTAAATAATCCAATCAAATTCTTTTATAAATAGCACATAATTTTTGCTATGGACTAGCAAAAGATAGGCATGGGGGTATGATGTAAACACATTTACACTACTTAAGATGTCTATTTATGCATGTTCTTAATCATAGGATTGCTTTGCATGATATAAATATTGCATAACATGCATCATCTTGCATTTAGAGTAGTTTGAATAAAATGGAGGTTAATTGTCTCCTTATATGTGCTTGGACAGGGCAAACATTTTATTAGGGCCTCGAATCGAAGATCCAACCGTATAGATGTGATTAGGGCGACGATTAGAGTTCAATGACTCCAAGATCGCCCTAATCAGGCATCTGAAGCATCAGATAGTGATCGGGGAACCCTAGAAGATCAAGGGCCAGGATGGTGTAAATCCAAACTTCAAATGACAAATCTGACTGCACGAATGAATTCGGATCGACGATCGCTGCCTAACGACACAAAAATCGAGTCAATCCGACACTCGTGCCACCATCTACAACATCCAGAAGATGGACGGCCAAGATGGCACCACGTGGCGCCATCTCAACCGCCCAAATGCCCGCATGCAACCACTGAAGCCTCCACATCCGCCCCCTCTCCGTTGTTGGATCTCGATCAAACGGCTGTGAATGGCTGCACCTCAAATTGCCCGCTCTACAATCAGCGCTCTGCAGCACAGTGGGCGAGCGTGCTATCGTGGGCAGCGAACGTGGGTTCGAGCCGCAACAAGGAGGCGAAGGGTGCGGGCGAGTGGGCACGGGCGTGCGTCGGATCTTGATCGGATGACCATCCGTGCTCAATAGCGATGACGCACTATTGCACGCCCACGCCTCACGCGGCATCGCACGCATTGGGGTGGGCACACAGCAGCGGGCGAAGGCGAAATGGTTGAATGTGCAGATGCATTGTGAGAGAGAGTAGCTGAGCGGGCGTGCGGGGGGAGCACCCACTACACCCACGTTGGGGCTTTAGCGACGGTTTTATCCATCACTAAAGACCCCTTATTTAATGTTTTAAAGCTGTAATGACTAATTTGCCCCCACTCCTTGCAACTATAAAAGGAGACCCCTCCACATGAAATTCTCATCCCTTCCTTCTCTTCTCTACCTCTCCAAAGCTCAAGAGAAGCTTGTCCCACACCCAGGATGCTCCTCGCGAGATAAAGTCCAAATTTTCGTCCCCCTTCGGAAGTGGATCCCGCTACGACAACGGCGTGCTGCTCCGTTCCCATTCTTCTGCTTTGTCGTACTCCATCTTGCTTCATCCTCCTTCGTCCTACTTCATCATCCTTCATCCAAGCGTCGTCCTGTCCAGCTCGTCCTCCAAGCGATCATCAAGGAGGATAACTTCTCTCTCCCATTCTTCTTTACAGCTTTTCTAGTGTAGAATTTTCCTGCTTTCTAGTGTAGCTGATTTCCTACTTTCTAGTGTAATTTTTATTTGGTTTGATTGTATAAACATTTTGAAATATTGAATGCATGTTCTCTTTCTCTCTCTCTCTCTTTCTCTCTCTCTCTCTCTTCCTTTTAGTCTGATAGCTTCATTGTAATTATATCGCCTCGCTTTTCAAAAATTCTAAAAATATAATTGCGAATATAGATTGATGTACCCTCCCTTCATTCAACCCAGAATTCAAATTTTGATCTAAGCTTTATTTGTTGAACACGAATTCTTTGCTTTCAAGCTACAACGGCAAGGTTTTAACACCAAACACGTTAGCGTAGCAATTTATACGATCAACAATCCCCTAAATTTCTTGAGGGGTTTTTGTCATGGAGGTTAGGTGGAGCTTTTGGAGGTGGAGTGAAGCGGTTGGGTGGTTGGACGTAGTGTGGTGAGCTCGTCAAAGATTCATCTTAGCGGAGGAAGACAGAGTGGGAGGAGCGTGGTCGTGAGTTGAAACTAGGGTTTAGAGTGAGGAAAAGAAAGTAGAGGGAGAGAGGAAGAGATAGGACCTAATTTAATGGACAAGTGGGAAGGAATACGAGTGCTGGTGTGGTGGTTGACACCGTGGAAGAAGCATGTTCCTTGTGGGAGATGGAGATGAAGAGAGGGGGAGATAGCTGTCGCTTTGGCTGGCAAGGCGCAGAGGAGGATAAGGAAGAAGACTGATCAGGCGTGTTTCAAGAATTAGAAATAGTGTTCGGAGAAGCCATTGTCAGAGCTCGCAAAACGTGTCTATTAGATAAAATTTATAGTTAAAACTCCAAGTGAGTCCCAAATTGAACACGGGTGATGGGAACACCGTCATGAGCCATAACTAGCTCATTTTAACCTAATTAAGTCAGTAAATGCTCCTACATAACTGCTAGAGAATCATAAGTCACTGCATAATCATTTTGAGGGAAAAATAAGAAACTAGGGTTAAACTGTAATTTTACCATCATATCATTAATGCACTACAACCATGGGTTTTTCTTGGGGTTAATTAAGGGTCAAACGATCTTAGAAAGCAAATAAATGGGTTAAAACAATCAGAAAAGAGTTTCCACATGTTCTGAGAATTAAATGACTTTTTGAAATCATAAAAATAGACCTGCTTAATTAACTAAGGTTCTGATCAGGATAAAATTCACCTAAACCCTCTAAAATTCATAGAAAAATATTCTCTAGGGTTTGGAACCTTCAATTTGACCATCAGAACCCATTTTGACCTAGAACAGTCACAGACAAACATTTACCCTAATTTGGGTGTTTATGTAAATTACCTAGTCAAACATGGTCAAAACCAAAATCCAACTTCACCATTGGATTCCTTAGGTTCAAATTAGGTTTTTACCAAAATTTGGACCCAAGATGAGTTTGTCTTGACGTAGTTTGCAACTTGGTCATGTCTGATTACATTTCTGCCCTTAACTTTCAAAATCTTTTCAAATAGACCCCTAACTTTGTCGTCGTTCTCACAAAAAGGTCCCTACCGCCATTAAACCTATTCCTAGTTGCTCCATCGACCTTAATTTGGAAAGAACTTCCTAATTTCTTGACGAATCCCTTTTAAATTTGAAAGGGAAGTTCGTCAAGAAATTTCCTTCCTTTTGAACCCGATCCCAAGCCCTAAAACTTACCCAATCTCTCATGCGAATGCATGAGAGATTTGGGTATCAAGGAATTCCCAAACTGCAACAAGCTTTCCAAGCCTCCTCCTGAGGTCTATAAAAGAACCCCTTGATCACACCGTCTTCCTCACACTTGAAATCGGCCCAGAATCCCCACTAATTCCTCCCTCTCTCTCTCAACCTAAAGCTCCTCGACGTCTGGTGAGGCCCTCCATCTATCGTTGTCCTCCGTTTGCAATACTAGTAGTGGAGACATCTTCCTCGCTTCTTCCTGCGTCGAGTCGTACCAGCCGGTGCCCTAACCTCCGTCTTCCTCATCGTCTCTCTCTCCAGAGCTATTCTCTTCTCCAGTGCCGGCAACACCATAACCAGCACCACCTCTACCCTACTTCATCTACTAGCTACCCAGATCATTGCCTCATCTTCTACTCTTCATTTCCAGACATTCTCCACTTCATTTTGACCACTGACTCGCCCGACTGCCCTTCTTCTTCCACCTCGTCGGCGTACCTTCGGTCAGCTCGTACGGCCACTACACTCCACCAACCTGACTGCCATTCATCCCTACACCTCTGCCATGTCCCAGAGAGTGAAAGCCCTTTGGTATTCAAGGCTATTAGCCCCTTCAACGCTCCATTGAACAACCCACTGTCCCGTACCCTTCTCCATCACCATCCGACCTCCACCCTCACTCACGCCATGCCACACAACTACCTCCACACTTGCCACTCCATGGTGAATCTGCTGAGCCTTTTGATGTGGCCTCAAGGCCCTTATTCTTGGATTTCAGGTTCCAGCCTCCTTCGCCATTGACGTAGCATGCCGCGAGTTTGTTTGAAGCTTTAATTTGACCTGCAGCTCCAGGACCTCGACTCCAGATAGAGTGGAATTGGCCTAGTTTGCATGGTCAATTGGAGCCTTTGACCACTCCTTACGATCGAATTAGACAAAGGAAGGAAGCAACAGCATGCACAAGCAAAGTAGGGATGTTTAGTCCCATATCGAAAATAGTAGAAGCAGCGCTATCGCATATATTGAATTTGTGATAGAGGCTTATCACCTCTAAACACGCGATGAGGTTGCCCTCAACCACACACACCTTCACCTCGTCCGCAATACCTGACCCGCGGACTTGGTGCGCCTGACCCACCAAAGCCTGCACTCCTCAGCTGCGACCACGCCCGTAGCCCTGGACCCGGGTATGTGCTTACCTGATTACCCATGTATCCATTGAGAGGCCCTGGGAGGGCGGAGCCTGAGAGAGAAAGAGAAGGAGAGCTTGCGCAGGTAGGGGGATTTTGCTGCAAAGAGAACTAGCTGACACTTAACGAATTCAATAAGCCTTCCCCCTTTATGTGAAGTAGCTAAATAGAGAAAGAAAGAACAAGGCTAGAGTAGAAGAAGAAGAAAGAAGAGGTGCCGCGCAGGAAGAAGAAGTACAAGGAGAAGAAGAAGAACAGAGAAGAGAAAGAAGCTGAGAGAGCATTGAGTCTCTAGCACTATAGCATAAACTATTTAAGTTGTCTGATATCATTAGATTAACATCTACTTGAGGCTTGATTTAGGTATTATTTGTGAGGAGTAATTGGTGATTTAAATCACTATTTTACTCCATTCTTTTTGCACATTAATACCTGATATTATTATTATTGCAATCTCCTTGACTTAAATTGTGATCTTGAGTTTGAAATTGCCATATTGCTCCCTGTGTTTGACCTTGAAACTTTCTCAAGTAATAAAATTATTTGTTTTCAAAGCAATTTCGACAATACTATATTGCAGTTTTAAACCTCGATTTTGCCTCGACAACAATGGGGAGGCGAACGTTTGGTTTTACGAAAATCCACACTTTGCTTTTATTTATTTTTGGTCATTTTTATCTTTTCTAATTATTTTGGTATTTTTAGCAAGCAAGAGATCAGGTCGATGAATTCTAGCTAATTGACTTACAAAAATTTGAGAGAGAGAGGGAGAACGAGAGAGAGAAATAATCATCTATTTATAAAGAATTATTTGTTACAACTACGAAAGCGGAAAATCTACACTACGAAAATGAAAGAAAGATAGAAAGAGGTGAGAGAAATCCCCTTTAACCGTCGCTTGGAGGACGACTTGCTCTGACGTCGCTTGGAGGAAGGTGGTGAGAAGCGGGACGAATAGGGATGGAGCTGGAGGACAGAGGGCATGGTAGGATGGCATCACGGCGAGGATCTTCTTCTCGAAGGGCAGTGAGAGGATGGCCATAGGATGCTCCACCACTGGGGATGAGAGGTGGGAAACCTATTTTCTTTTCTACTCTAGAGGAGCATCCTAGGCTTGGGACAAGCTCTCTCTAGGGCCTTGGAGGTGGTGAGAAGAGGAAAGGAAGAGATGGTTTGGAATGGTTGTGGGTAGGTCCTTTTATAGTGGAGGAAGAAGAACAAATTCGTATATGGGTCATTATTGAGGTCTGTAAATGTCACTATAGATTCGCCATTTCTATCGCTGAAGATTAGCCCGCTGCTCATGCTCCGCTGGTGCACGCATCATGCACTCCTTGTCGTGCGTGCACATTCGCGTGCTAGCGCTACACTATGCACACGGGCACTGCACTATGCGTGCAAATGTTGCTATGGTGCTGAGCTGTACACACACGTCCATGCGTGTGCAGTGTTAGGCACCGGCTGAATTGAGGAATTGGGGGGGCTGCAGGGATTCGAACCTACCCCCTCCTTTGGGAGTCCAGCACCCCAACCAATGTGCCACGACGTTCGGATCGTCACGCGGACGTCTTAACGCACACGGTGCAGATGAATCCTCAGCCATTGGATCATGATCCAACGGCTGTGGTGCGAGATTAGCAATGATGATGAGGCGCCTTTAGTTGTTGCTAGCTGGTGTTGGGCGATCTGGATGGCATCACGTGGTAGCATCTAGGCTGTCCATTCTTCTTTTCGTTGTAGAGGGTGCCTGGTGCTTGGATCGAGTTGATTTCCACGTTGTCGGACTATGATCGTCACTCCAGATCCATCCATACGGTTAGATTTTTCATCCAAAGGTCGTAAGGATATCATATTGCCCTCCTGGCCGTTGATCTTCCTCGAACTTCATATGGTGCTACGGGACTCCGATCTAGACGATTTCAGAGGTGTTAACCTCCAATCGTCATCTTGATCAGATCCGTATAGTCCGATCATCCATCTGAGGCCCTGAAATAAATCTTCTCTCTTGACAACAAAAGGACGCAGTTAACCCAAATTATATACAACTACTCTAAATGTAGAATGATGCATGCTATGTAATATTTACAACATGAAATGCAAATCTAAGCCTAGCAACATGCATGAATAGGCATTTTACCCTTAATAATTGTGTCTACATCATACCCCCATGCCTATCTTTTGCTAGTCTCTAGCAAAATTAAACTACATGCTATGTATAAAAATAGAATTAGGATTAGATCATTTAGGCCTAAGTCACTTATTAACAAAAGAAAATTTCAACTAGGGTCCTAAGCAACGAAAACTCAATAGTACCTAGGTGCGTGCTAGAATGCAGACCGCACAAGCCCTCACATTATTTGAAAAGGGAAAATACATTTTTTTTGTTTTTCTTCTTTTATGATTTTTCCTTTTGTACTTTTGGAGTTTGAGAGTTCTAGGAAAACTTTTTACGGCTACCTGACCCGCCAAAGACTCGAAAAGGACTCCAAGTGCTAAGCATCTAGTGAAAAGAGTGAAAGACTCACTAGGCGGCCGTTAAAACGGACTTCAGGTTTCTACGACCCTAGGTGACCATGCCTAGAGGTTTATCTTTTAGAACGGTAGCTTCTCCCTACTTCTTTTATTTATGGGGTCAACACAATGGCTAACCTAGTGTATATCTCACCAGTTTATTCTACTTCCCTGCTTCTTTCCTAAGTGCTTTGGGAATTATTCTGTAATTTTGTGAGTTGGGCTCTGGACAACCAGCAAATGGGCTATTACCCATGGCAACTTGCCAGCCATACTTGTGCAGTGAAGTGTTGTTTTGTTTGTTATTTTTTTTATTTTCTCCTTTTTCTATTTTTTTCTTTTTCTTTTCTTTTTTTTTTAAGTAGTTGGCTTCTCTGATCTAAGATTTACTTAAAGGTAGTACGACGAAAATGGTCTTGTGGCTGGGCTCTGGACAACTGGCTGATGAGCTGTTAGTAACAACAACTTGCTAGCCATACCACCCTAGATAGTTCATTAGCTACCCAATTTCTGAAGAAACCACTGTAAAGTGAGTCAGTGTAGAAAGTGTGTAGATGCTTAGGCTTAAAGTCCCCTCAAATCAGAAGGAGGGTCAATAAATCGTATACTTACCACCCAAATTTATTTACTAGATTAAAGATGAATTTGAATTGGTGAGGACTCGAGACTAAGTCCACATTCAAGTGGACACCTGGGCTAATTAAGCCCAAAGACCTGAAGAGTCTAAGAGTTTAGGTCCTATCATGTCATTTCCTAAAGTTAATAACCTCCAAATGGCTAAGTTCTCTTCTCTTAATTCTTTCTTTTTTCTTTTGAATTTTTAAATATATATATTTTAAAAAAAGAGAAACTAAAAGAAATTCTAAAGAGTTACCAAATTGATTTTAGGATAAAATATCTACCCCCCATGCCTAAATGATGCAATGCCCTCATTATAAAAACAAAGACATGAGAAAGGCGGAGTGAACAGAATCTCACCTGAATATCGTGAGAAATCTGATCAGCTCCATAGGGAATGTGAGATATAAACACGTCCTAAATTTAATGCCTTCAGCTAGGCATAATATACATACAAGGAAGAAATTTGGAATTCACAAGTGCAGGTCAGAATCAAAATCAAAATATTAATCCTCAGACCCATCAGTAGAAGATGTCCACAGATGTGGACTATGTTATGGTGCAGACCCATGCCCCATGGTCGAGTGGTTCTATGGTTCTTGATGAAAATCACCCAGAACGTAAGATTATTATGTTTGTGGTGCGCAACCCAAGACCAAAGTGTCGGATAATAGGTAAAGATGGTTCAACAGGTGCGGTTGTCCACTTAATGACTAGCTCAGAAAAATAATTAGTTATTTCGAGCTTGGGTTGCACCTCAAAGATATCATAAGGGTCCTGGTAAAAAGTTGGTGGTTTTAGGTCAATAGGAACCCTTAGATCCAAAATTGAAGTTCCCTCAGAATTAGCTTCCTAGATTTTTAATTCCAACTTCCTATCCTCTGAAATCAATGTTTTCGGAACCTCCAAATTATTGTACACCCCATCTAAAGTACCCAAGTCCAAAAATCGTAGCTGACTAAGAATTAACTTGGGAATAATGATTTCCAAATCAAAATCAATCCCTTCAGGGTGTGGATGAGGAATGGGGCTACTGATTGAATCTTCTAGTAAATGAGAATTTGAATCCACCAACTTAGCCCCAGCCGAATCCAAATCTTCAATGAACAGGCTATCAAATGGTTCGTCAGATTCCTTAAGCCTGTTTGTCTCACTAAAATCATCTTCCTTAGGCTCAAGTGAGACTTCATTAAGAGATTCTTCATCCTCAGAGTCAAAGAATTCATGATCCTCATTTATATATGTCTCAAAATCGATTGTCATTTCCTGGTTCAAAGAGACATATTTTTCCTCGTTCCCTGGCTTGGGGATCTCAGGTGAATCAATCGGTCATCCTCAATGGGTTACTCTAGCCCAACCTGATCATGTCCAAAGTCAGAATATCTATCCCCCCCGGCAGGAACCTGAGCGAGTTCTGACATTGGCTCTCCTAAAGGGGGTTCATCTTGAGAATCATCTGAAGATTTGACTAGGGCAACCACAAATTTCATCCTCAACCTCTATAATTTTCCAAGAAGAAACTCACGCAACTCCCCATCCTTAACATTTTAGAGCAAATCCAATAGAGAACTATTAAGTTCATCAATCATTTTGATCATAGGCTCCAATGCTTCAGTGCATGGTGTTGGCTGAGCTTCTAAAGATTGTATTGTGTTCCTAAAATTAGCCAACACCCTATCCTAGATCTGGTTCACCTGAACCGACTGGTTCGATTTAGGGTTGGGCAGGGTCAAGTTAAATCTAGGGGAGTCAAGATGTTGAGTTTCTTTGGTCCCTCCCTGATAGTAGGTCATTTTAGGTTATTTAAAGGATGGTAGCTACCTATATTCAGTGGAATACTAGGGAGGGCTGGTGTTATAATCATTATATCCTTCCTGATTGTAGATCGGGTTGGTTTGGAGATCAAAGGATGAAGATCTATAATCATTGTAGCTCTGGGAAGGATAGTAATTATAGTCTTGTTGCCCAGGGTTATCCCCTGGACACTGAGGTCTGTATTCATATCCCCAATCAAAGTCATCTCGGCTAGTGGATGGGTAATTACAAGTCAAGTCAGAATAGTAGTCATCTTGGGGATAAGTGGTGGTAGGAGGATAGGATTGGAAATGTGCGAAAGATGTGGAAGGGTACATTGTGGAGTAAGAGGGAAATCATAAGAGAGAAAGGAGCCCTGCAATACAAGAAATCAATTCTATCCTTAGGTGGGTTAGCCTAAAGGCCTACAGACTCCTAGGACCCGTCTTGAGATTATAATCGATTTAGTCTGCTTTTATCCGGTCAATCCAACCAGTTAGAAGGAGGGACTGGGGAGAAGGTTCTTCCTTTGGCTTATGCCTCTGATTCCTAGTGTACCCCCAAGCCACGGTTGTTTGACGCTACTCCCTAGCTAGACATCAGATGGACGAACAGAAGCAGATTAATCGAAAAAAATATCAGTCTGAGCCTCGAAGAGCGAATCAATCCTTAAGGCCAATGTCTACTTAGTTTTAAGTAGGCTTGGGATGATTGTGCTCTTGGAATGTGATGGGCCCTTTAGATGAGCTGTGCCCTTAATGATTAATTCAAATGTGTGTGCGTGCATAACCAGGATTTACAAATAAGTTATTTGATGATGTGTCTTTTAGGGTTCAACCTTATTTAGTAGCTTTTAGGGTTTAATCTTTACGTATATTCAATCAAGGTTTAGTAGAACACTCCAAGTTTTGAAAGCACTGGTGATGATATATTCCTTTAGAATTCATAAAAAAAATGTGGAGTGCCTAGTTCAGCCCTAAGAATCAACCCTAGGTGGCAAGCTACTTGATGGATCGCTTTTATCTTAAGTGGTGTGGCCCAAATAGTTCGATCAGTTAGCCTATTGTACAACTTAGTTAAGGCACATAGAAATGTTTGACCTATTCAGATTTCTACTCACTTATTTGTGTGTTGAGTTAAATGTACCTGGTCCATAGGTCAAATCCCAGTTAAGTGGTAGAATCGATGTGATTGTGTGCCTTAGGGTGAGAAGTTGTGGGTGTTAAGTGTGTAGCTTTCAGAAAATCCCAAAAGAGTTCTTTTTTTTTTATACATGTGGGGGTGAGATGAGTGGAGGTGGCAAACAAACAACCAAATCTATCCTAGGATTTATAAAAAGCACCTAAGTTGATTTGGGTTTGAGTTATTAGTGTGGTGAAATGAACTAGTGGGTGGGGGTGGTGGGGATAAACTTACGAAACCTTCATCCACACTTTTCTCTGATCTAACCACTTTGGCCTACCTCGGATAAGTACCTGCAATCATAGTAAGATCAGAGAAAAAGTGAGATAAAAGTTAAGTAAGGCGGAAAAACACAAAAAAAAAACCAAAGAGCATTGCCTCCTAGGCAACGGCGCCAAAATGATCTAGGTGTGCTTTGTAAATTAAAATCGGGGTTCAGAGAACCCATCGTCGTAGCTTGCAAAACTCGGTTGTCAGATAAAATTTATAACCGAAACTTCAGATGAGTCTTGGGTCGAGCACAGGGAGGCGAACATTTGGTTTTATGAAAATCCACGCTTCGCTTTTATTTGTTTTTGGTCATTTTTATCTTTTTTAATTTTTTTGGCATTTTTAGCAATCAAGAGATCAGGTCGATGAATTCTAGCTAATCAACTTGCAAAAATTTAAGAAAGAGAGGGAGAAAGAAAGAGAGGGATAATCATCTATTTATAAAGAATTATTTGTTACAACTACGAAAGCGAAAAATCTCTACTATGAAAGCAAAAGAAAGATAGAGAGGGGTGAGAGAAATCCCCATCGACGGTCGCTTGGAGAATGACTTGCTCTGACGTCACCTGGACGAAGGTGGTGAGAAGCAGGATGAACGGGGATGGAGTCGGGGGACGGAGGGCGGGGTAGGATGGTGTCGCAGCGAAGATCTTCTTCCCAAAGGGTGGTGAGAGGACGGCCACGGGATGCTCCACGAATGGGGATGAGAGGTGGGAAAACTATTTTCTTTTCTACTTTAGAGGAGCATCCCAGGCTTGGGACAACCTCTCTATAGAGCCTTGGAGGTGGTGAGAGGAAGAAAGGAAGAGATGGTTTGGAATGGTGGCGGTAGGTCCTTTTATAGTAGAGGAGGAAGAACAAATTCATATATGGGTCATTACTGACTTCTGTAGACATCGCTACAGATCCACCCTTTCTGTCGCTAAAGATCCACGCCTTCAATTCATTTGTTGGCGTGCACGGGCCATTAGTGACAATTGTAAGTGTCACTAAAGGCCTGTGTCATTGAAGATAGGCTCGCTGCTCATGTTCTACTGGCATGCGCATCACGCACTCCTTGTCGCGTGCACATGTGTGTGTGCTGGTGTTGCACTATGCATGCAGGTGGTGCACTGTGCGTGTAGGCATTGTGCGGTGCTGAGCTATGCACGCAGGTCCATGCACGTGCTGCTTTGGGCACCTGCTGAATTGAGGAATTGGGGGGCTACGGGGATTTGAATGCATGCCCCTCCTTTGGGAGTCTTGCACCCCAACCAATGCGCCACGACCTCTGGATTGTCGTGCGAACGTCTTAACACCTGTAGAGGTGCCTTCAGTTGCTGCTGGCCAGTGTTGGGCAGTCTGGATGGCACCACGTGGTGCCATCTGGGTCATCCATTCTTCTTTTTGTTGCAGAGGGTGCCACGGTGCTTGGATTGAGTTGATTTCCACATTGCCGGACTGCAATCGGTTCTCCAGATCCATCCGTACTGTTGGATTTTTAATTTGAAGCCTATAAGGATGTCACATTGTCCTCCTGGCTATCGATCTTCCTCGAACTTCATTTGATGCTACGGGACTCCGATCTAGACGATTTCGAAGGCGTTAGCCTTCAAACGTCGTCCTGATTAGATTCGTACGGTCCGATCGTCCATCCGAGGCCCTGAAACAAATCCTCTTCTCTCTTGACCACAAAAAGGATGCAATTAACCTAAATTATATACAACTACTCTAAGTGCAGAATGATGCATGCTATGTAATATTTATAACACGAAATGCAAATCTAAGCTTAGGAACATGCATGCATAGGCATTTTACCTTCAATAATTGTATCTACATCAAAGACAGACAAGCTAATTTTACCATTTTCTATCTATATGACAAAGGGGTTGGAGGTCACCGGAGCTAAGGCAGAACGTGGCCGGAGAGGGATAAGGAAGAGGTAATTGGCAGCAAAACCTACCTATGGAGGTGAGGTTTGCATCGGGGGTGTTTTTATAGGGCTCAGGGGGGCGTTTCAAGCTTGGAAATCAAGCTTGGAGATTTTGTGAAAATAGGAAACCATTGATTTCAAATGGTTTGCATTAGGTTTCTTATAAGAATCAGAACCCAAGATGCACCTCAGATTGAAGATGATCTCTTCAGGAGTTCCCCTTCCAATTTTAGATGATATTAAGTGTGAAATTAGGGATAATTCCTTGATTAAAGGTAGGTGGTAGCTGTGTCCACATAGCCATGGTGGAAGGTACCTAAACGTGAAGAATAAGACAAAGTTAGGGGGCTATTCTTAAGGATTTCAAAAGCTAGTGGCTTATCTGAGAGAGAAAGAGTTTAACTGGACAGAAACGCAAACTTGGTCAAGATGACCTCTGATTGAGCCCAAATTTTGGTAGAAACCTAATTTGGACTTTGGTTTTGACCAAGTTTGGCTGGGTAATTTATGTAGAAACCTAAATTAGGGCAACTGTCCGTCTGAGGCTCAATTTTAGGTCAAAATAGGTTCAGATGGTCAAATCAAAGATACCAAACCTTATAGAATATTTTCCTAAGATTTTTAGATGGTTTAGATGGAATTTATCCTGACTAGAACCTCTATCAATTAACCAAGTCTAAAATTCAGGTTTCAGGTGTCTGTTAATTCTCGAAATGCATAAAAACTTGTTTCTGTCTACATGAACCCTCTTGTTAGTCATTAATGCTCATTTGACCTTCATTTAACCCATGGGAAACCTCATGATTATTCTACATTTATGATTTTCCATTAAAATAATAGATTTAACCTTGTTTCAATGCATTCTTCTTAGAAAGGATATGCAACGAATTATGACTCTCTGGTGATTATGTAGGTGTAGTTGTCTACTGATTCTGATTAACTAAAGCTAGTTATGACTGATGATGATATTATCATCAGTATTCCCCTCAATTTCCTGAGGGGTTTGGTGCGAGTGGATGAGGCGATGATTATGGAGTCATTAACGAGGTGTGAGATGCGATGGAGCATTGGGGAAACCTCTTCGGATGGTGGCAGGAGATGGAGAAGATGACGGGTGAGCGGCGGCGTCGTGGGTTGAATTGAGGGTTTAGATGGAGGAAAAGAGAGTAGAGGGAGGAAGGAACCTAACTAACCCAACCTAACGGTCGAAAGGGGTAGGATGGTATTGGTTATGGTATGGTTGACACCGGAGAAGGTGAAGTCTATGAGAAGGGGGAACGGCGAGGAAGACGCAGGAAGGAGACCCTCGTTGGTATTGCGAGTGGTAGAAGAGCTTGAGGAAGATGAATCGACCGACTATGGTCTGTGGTCACTAACGAAGAAGGAGGATAGAGGAGCTCACTGAAGCCTTGGGAGAGTTTGGCTGAAGAGAGAGGAAGAAGGTGGAATCCAGTCCAAAACCAAGCTAAGGAGTGAAGGAAGTTGGTCAGGGTCCTTTTATAGGGCTAGAGTCGAGCTTCCAAGCTTGGAAACAAGATTGAAAGCTTGAGAAATCAGGGATTAGGACTTGGAAACTTCCAAGAGTTCACATGAACCCTAGGGAGAGAATCAAAAGGTAAGACCAGGTTTAGATTGAAGGGCATCTCCTCAAGAATCTTCCTTCCAATTTTGGAAGGGTTTGGCTGCAAAATCAGGGAGCAATCCCTGATTAAAGGTCAGTTGGTAATGGGCTTAGGAGTTTTGCATACATGAATGCGGTGGGGATCGGTTGGTGAAGAAGACGATGAAGTTTGGGGGGTAATTGTAATCTTTTCGGAAGTTAAGGGCTGATTGAAAGAGAAAGAATCAGATTGGACCAAAATGCAAACTAGGTCAGGATGGACTCTGATTGGGTCCAAATTGTGGTACAAACCTAATTTGGACCGAAGGAATCTGATGGTCAAGTCAAATTTTGGTTTTAACCAAGTTTTACTAGGTAATATACATAGAAACACAAATTAGGGCAACTTCCTATCTGAGTCTCTATTTTAGGTCAAAATGGATTTTAATGGTCAAATCAAGGCTACCAAACCTTATGGAATATTTTTCTATGATTTTTAGAAGGTTTAGATGGAATTTATCTTGACCAGAACCTCTGCTAATTAAGTGGGTCTGAAATTAGGGTTTTGGGTGTCCATTAATTCTTGAAATGTGCGAAAACCCATTTCTATCTGCACGAACCCTCTTATTAGTCATTAATGCTCATTGAACCTTTATTTAACCGCTGGGAAACCCCATGATTATTCTACATTTATGAACTTCTGTTAAAACTGTAG
Source organism: Thalassia testudinum (assembly GCA_037157565.1). Lineage (NCBI taxonomy): Eukaryota > Viridiplantae > Streptophyta > Magnoliopsida > Alismatales > Hydrocharitaceae > Thalassia > Thalassia testudinum. Next base: position 31,515,889 of record JAZHRO010000019.1, on the reverse strand, counting down.
ATTTAATACTGATTTAATGCATCTCAGAAAGGATATGCAATGGATTATGACTCTCCGACGGTTATGTAGGAGCAGTTGTCTATTGATTCTAACTAATTAAAGCTAGTTATGGCTGATGATGACGTTATCATCATACCCCCATGCCTAACTTTCGCTAGGCCCTTAGCAAAATCTTATGTGCGTGGGAACCTCACCCCAGTGCGTGCTAAGGCTATAGGCCGATGGCGCTTTTGCATACTATATGCTATCGCGATCCTCTACATCCCCGATGTGGGACTAAATGGAGAGCTCTTTTGCGCTGAAACAATAGGTGCTCTCCTCGCTTAATCATTTCTATGCATTGATGTTGTGCCTCAATTGGAGGTGTAGTTGCCTTCGCGAGGTGAGGCCGCAGCTGTTGGATGCAGTCTTGAGTCTAGTAGTGGCTAGAGTGCGGTGGATAGAGTTGAGAATGACAATAGTAGTGGCAAAGCTCCAATTGACCCTGAAAAGCACAAATACGGCTTGACAACCTTGTCGGAGAAGCTCAGAAGTGTTGCCATGAAGAGACGAGTGTAACGGTGGTGCTTTTAGGGTTTGATGTGCTCAGACGTGGGCTATCGATGGCAAGGAAGGTGACTGGAGCGGGTAGTGTTAGGTGGAGCGTTGGAAGGCATATAACCTGCAATAGTTTTAGGGCTTTTGAAGAGGACGGCGAGGTGGAGCCTTTGGGCTTGATGGTGGTTGATTTGGTGGTTTGTGATGGTGTGGTGGCTTCACCAGAGGCGTCGCCATCGAGGGAGAAGATGAAGGGGGAGGCAATGGTTTGGCGACTAAATTGGGGAGCTAAGGGGTTGATTCAAACATAAAGGAGAGGAGGAAGAAGGACTTATCAACGGACGAAGGGGAGGGAGATCTATGCTGACTTTGATTGGCTGGTGTCGGAGGGGATGAAGTCTCTACTGAGGGATAACAGCAGCAATAGAGAATGTAGGTGCCCCTTTGATGGTAAGTGATAAACGCCAGTTTCTCATCATTCTTACGCCCTAAAACAAACCTAGATCTTAGGATTTTAACTCTGCAAATGGGTTTTTGGGTTGCATCTAGGCATCAGTTAGGTTAGGCATGCATTACATGATTTGTTATCTTTTTGACATGTTTATTTGAGTGTTTGGGATGAATAGATAGTCAGATCCTTAAAACCCTAGCACTCAAGAAGGCAACTGGTGAAGAGGAAGCTCGATCCATCTTGGACCCAGCCAAATCCAGCTCATCATAGCTAGATACCAGCTCACTTGGGTTAAGGTTAGCTCCATTAAGCTCCATTCAGCTCATCTTAGCTGAATGGTAGCCTAGAGCAGCTCATCTTAGCTCAACCTAGCTCAAGTTAGCTCATACCCTACTCAACTTAGTTGAGTCTAGCTCACTTTAGCTCCAATTAGTTCACTGGGAGTTTTAGCTTGCTCAACTGAGTTGACAAGAGTCCACCTTAGCTCAGATCCAGCTACTTCCATCTCTACTCAACTCAAGTCAGCTGAAGATGACTTCAAATTGCTTAGGCCAGCTCAAGTCCAACTCCTGGGGTCTCTACTTAGCTCAACCTAGTTAAGCTAAGCTATCTTAGCTACTCTAGCTAGCTAGGTCATCCTCGGGAAAATCAGACCCAGCTCACCTCAGCATAATTCAGCAGAAACCAGCTCACTTTAGCTTGGCTTAGCAGCTAGCAAAGAACTAGCAAGCTATGCCAGCTAAAGTAGCTCCCTACAATTCCCTTCAGTAGCTACCAGCTCCAGTTCAACTCCAGACAACTCCTCCTCAGCTCCTTTCCCCTAAACCCTAATTCATCATACCTCCTTCTCTACTCACCTACTAGCTAGCTAGCTTAGCTAGCTTAGCTAAGCTCTCCACTCCATGGCCGTCCACCACCTACAATTAATCCTAGAACCCACCTACCTAAGCTCCAACAAGTAGACCTAAGCCTAGTCCACCTTAGCTCCTACTTCTAAACGCTTGTTTTGGTGCCAACATAAGCTACCCTTGGCCCCTCAACCACCACCAAAAGTCACCTTGTTTTGGCACCAACTCACCCTTCTAGAAAGCCTCTCTTTTGGCGCCAAAACACCTTCACATCCTAGCCTTACACCTACCCCATAAATACATCATAGTCTTACACCTAGCCCCCTTCTAGAACCCCCTTAGGATGGTGCCAAACCAAGGCATCTTTCAAGGTTGCTGCCAATCCTTAACCACCATAACGACCTCCTCTAGCACCCTTTAGGTTGGTGGCACTTATCCTACACCCTAGGATCCCATAACCACCACTTAAAACACCATCCTACCCTTACACGTACCCTCCACGCCACCTTAACCCCAACCACATAAAAAGTGGCTCCAACTTAACATAAACCCACCTACCCTACACCCTCTCATGTGGCGCCACTTAACATCCACCTTCCATCTCCTAACCACCACCATATAACCCAATCCTAGCCATACAACACACCCAACCAATCCCTAACCCTAGTTCCCATCTAGGGTTGGTGCCAACCACCAAGCACCTCTCCATTTTTGTGCCACCCATCATCAACCCTAATATCTCCTAACCACCCCATATGAGACATCCTAACCATTCATCCCTTAACTACACCTACACACCTACCACTCCTATAAAAAGACCTACCCTCCTGATGGAAACACCATCATGAGCCCTAAATAGCTCATTTTGACCGAAAGAAGAGAATAAAAGCTTTTACAGAACCAAATGGGGGTCATAATTCACTGAATAACCTTTCTGAGAGAAAAGTAAGAAATAAGGGGTAAAACTACAATTTTACCATTACAGTACAATAATGGGTTTTCTCAAGGGATAAACACAGGTCAAAAGGTCTTAACAAGATAAAAAGTGGGTTGGATTTGATAGAAAAGGGTTCGCGTGAGTTCTGGGAATTAAATGACTTCTTGTAAGCCTAAAACTGACCCACTTGATTAAACAAGGTTCTGATCAGGATAAAATTCACCTAAACCCTCTAAAAATTATATAAAAATATTTGGCCATTGGAACCTATTTTGACTTAGAAAGGGGTCTCAGACATATATTTACCCTAAATTAGGTTTTTACATAAATTACCCAGTTAAACATGGTCAAACCCAAAATCCAACTTCACCATTGAATTCCTTAGGTCCAAATTAGGTTTGTACCAAAATTTGGACCTAAGGGGAACTCATCTTGACCTACTTTGCAAATAAGTCCAACCTGATTACATTTCTAACCCTATCATTCTAAAACCCTTGATTTGGCCCCCTAGCTTCTTCATCGTTCTTTGCAATTAGGTCCCTATGCCATTATAGTGGAGGAATCCTACTCCGACAAGCTTTAGAGGGTGATTTCTCCCAGATTTCTTAGAGAATCCCCTTTAAAATTGGAAGGGAGATTCTATGAGAAATTCCCTCCAGTGAGAACCCAATTTGATGCCCTACTTGGTACCTAATCTCTCATGCGAACGCATGAGAGATTTGGGTCGCTTTCGAGTTACCATCTCCAGCCATCATATCTTGCTTGGAAGCTTGGCTTCCAAGCACAAATCCTTCTCTAGAGGCCTATTTAAGATGCCCCAGGTTCAACCGCATCTCCTAAGCTTGAAATCGGTCGGAATTCCCCTCAATTTCTTCTCTCCTCCTCCGGCTGACTCACTCATCAAGCTCTGGCGACCCTCCCTAATATTCTCCATCACGTAGCCACAATACCAGTGGCAGGTTCTTCTTCCTCACGTTCATCCACGTCGTGCAACACCCGCTGACGCCTCTGCATCCCCTTCATCCTTGCCGATTGTCCACTTTGAGCACTTTCATCTCCGGCATTGGCAATAAGAGCCAGATGCCATCTCCGCCTCCCTTTTGTCTCTTCACCACCAAGATAAGTTCCTCTCACCCTCTACATTCCTTCCCCCTCTTTATTTCCCTCAACTGACTACTGCCGCACTCCACCTCCATCATCCCCTTTACCTTTGGCAACCATCTCCGACGAGATCGCTCCACCACCATAGACCACCTCCCTCCTCGTCGACTAGTCCACAAGCATCGCCTCGACCCCCTGATCACAACCCCTCACTCATATCACCCAAACACTCACTCAAACACACCCCTGAGCACACCCACACACATGGCCACAGTGTGCCCTAGGTACGCTTACTCAGGCGTTCCCACGCCATGTCGACCATCGCTGCATATTCGCCATGCCTTGGCGAAGCTCCCTGAGTGTTCTAACGTGGACGTGAGGCCGTTGTGGTGATTTCAGGTCTAGAAGCCCTCTGCCATTGACGTAGAGCTTGAAGCTTACTTGCAGCAAGCTCCAGGCCGTGATAGCCCTAGGCTCGTGTCCTAGGCTAGACGGGGCAATCTCGCGAACAACTCTAGGCATCCAATTGAAGCCAAGAACTATAATAGCTGCTGCATTCAAAGAGAGCTTCTCTATCGCAGGCGTGCACGAGGTAGGTGGGAAGATAGTCCCACCTCAGAATTGGAAGGAGCACTGCGCTCGCATAAATTATTTTCATGCCATAGGCTCATCGCCTCCAACTCACAAGGTGAGCTCTGTCTCACCCGACCCGACCGCCTCGTCTACGACCACACCCTGCGGACCTGGTAGACCTGACCCAACTAGCACACCTCGCCTACCACCACACGTCAGTGGGCCTGGTCTCGGGTGCGTACCCGACCCGATTACCTGAGAAGCATGGCTCTGGGAGAGCGAAACCCAAGAGAGAAAGGTGAGAAGAGAGTTTGCACGAGTAGGGGGTAGGTTTTGCTCTGCAGGCTAAGAGGAGAAACGAATCAGAAGAAGAGAAAGGAAAAGAAGGAAGAAGCTGAAAGAAGAAAAGGTAGCAAAGTCAAAGCCAAAGAAGAAAGCAATCGACGGAGAGAGAAAGAAGAGAAAAGTCAAAGGAAGAAATGAAGGTAGAGGAAGCTCAAGGAAAGGCTAAGGTAGGAGAAGCCAAAATCAAAAGAAGAATAAGGAAGGAAGAAGAACTCGCAAAGGAAAAATTAGAAAGAAGAAGAAGACAAGAGAATCAGAGAGAGAGAGAAGAAATTCTAATTTTTTATTCATAATTAAGTTCTTGAATATTTTGTGCTACACATCTACTCCTATATTTTTACATTGTGACATTGATATTAATACATACTCTTTTATATTGTGATCTTGATTTATAAAGCACCAATTTGCTCCCTGTGTTCAACCTCAGATTTTAAATTCGAGTAACAAAATTATATTTGTTTTGAACGCTTTTTCGGTTGTACTACAACGTGACATTCTTAAAACTCGATTCAGCGCAATAAACGCCTACCACCAAAAAACTGGCACCTTTGGCTTCAATATTCCACCATTATTCCACCTATCATAGACAGCCAAGAGAAGAAGGAGAAGAGGAAGATTAAGGGGATACTCTATCCCCTTGGTGCCTTCCCCTCTTCCCTTCTCTTTTGTGCCCCCACCAGCCAGAGGATCGGCCAGGTAAGGAGGACCTTAGGAGGAGGTCTTGAGGGTGGTGTATGCCACCCAAGGAGGAGTCCTTTGGGTGGAAACCTTCCACCCTTGCAGGAGCAAGGGCATGCCCATCTATGGCTTTCCAAGGGGGACACAAACTTTGAGGAGCTTTTCAAGGAAGGAGAAGGATAACTTCTTTTCATGCCCAGGAGCAGCTGAGCTTGGAGCAAGAAGCTTCTCTCCTTCACCAATATCACCAAGAGGATTTGTGTTTTACCTTTTTGCATTTTCATTTTAGAGTAGAAGCATTCCTCTACTTGTCTTTTTGTAAAACATACTTCTACTTAATTAAAGTTGCCTTCTCTTCAATTCTTGTTGCATCTTTATTAGTTATTGTTCTAGCACTTTTCACTCCCTCTCTCTAATTACCCTAGGTCTCCACGCACCTAGGGTAAGCTTAGAGAGAGGATTATCTTGTCACTTTAGTGTTAGCATTAGCAATTTAGGTGTAGTTCTTTTCCTACTCACAATTAAGTAATTGCGCGTTATTTGAAAACTAAAAAGAAAATCTAATATTCAAAAATACCAAAAAGAAATTTGATTTGCTTATTGTCAAGCGATAGTTTTAAAGTGCATTCCTACCTCCTTGGATGACCCTAGATACCACCACTATCTAGGTTTATAAATTGTAAAAGCGATTGCAAATTAGCATGTTACAATCATTTAAAAACCCTAATTACAAATCATGCTTTTCTTCACATCACTTTTTGGTGCCATTGCTGGAGAGGCATGGCTTTATATTTAGTAATTCTCTTGCTTGGTAAGTGGATCTCAACCCATTCTCTCTCTTTTCTCTCGTATGTGAAGGCATTGCAGGAAGAAAGCAGGATTGTGGAAGCGGGAGCTTCAAGTTCCTTTTCTTCCAATGGATTTCAGGTTAGTTCCTTCTTCCTTATCACATAAACCCTAAAAAAAACTATCACAAAATACTAAACCAAGCTTTCAGGATCATAAACATTTAAATCAAGTGGAGTGGTGTCTTTAAAAATTCATTGGTTCCATGTTTGCATGATTTAACACCACTCTACCTTAAGTGTTGGTGTTCTGATTTTCAGGTCTAGACCTCTGTCCAGACTTCAAAAATCAATTCCTAACACCATAGGTCTCCTAAAATCTTGAAATTTCACCCAAAGATTCTAAATCAAGTTAGAAACATATTGATGTAAACATGTTTACACTACTTAAGATGTCTATTTATGCATGTTCTTAAGCATAGAATTGCATTGCATACTATAAATATTGCATAACATGCATCATCTTGCATTTATATTAGTTTGAATAAAATGGAGGTTAATTGTCTCTTTTTATGTTCATGGACAGGGCAAACTTTTTATCAGGGTCTCGGATCAAAGATCCAACCATACAGATGTGATTAGGGCGACAATTGGAGTTCAACGACTCCAAGATCGCCCTAATCAGACATCTCTAGCATCAGATAGAGATTGGGGAACCCTTGAATATCAAGGGCCAAGATGGTGTGAATCCGCACTTCAAATGACAAATCTGACTACACAGATGGATTCAGATCGACGATTGCAGCCTAATGGCACGAAAATCGACTCAATCCGACAACCGTGGCACCATCTACATCATCCAGAAGATGGACGGCCAAGATGGTGCCACGTGGCACCATCTCGACCGCCCAATCAATCGCCCTCAACTTTTGAAGATGCTAGCACCCACGAATCTCCGCCGTTGGATCAAGATCTAACGGCTGAGATTGCACTCCATCGACACGCCCATCCTCTGAGCCTCACCTGAAGAAGCTGCCTTGAGCATTGGATCTTGATCCAACGGTCCTGATCGCGTGCTCAAAAGATCAGCCACTCGCCCATCCACCCACATAGCACAGTGGATAAGGCGCTCGGTAGCCTTCAGGCATGGGTTCCAGTCCGCATGATGCCGCAAGCGGGCGTGGGCGAGCGGGCGTGATTGATCGCTCGATCGCGATCGAGCAGTTGCACGTGCGCAACAGCGCCCACGAGCTATCGCACGCTCGGGCCTCACGCGAGATCAGATGTGGGCAGGAGCGCAGAGGAGGCAGGCGGAGGGGTGACTTAAGCTGTCCGATCTCACGATCGGATGGTTGAGATCAGCTGAACGTGGAGCACGCGTTACGCGTGAGCAGGCGAGCGGCCGCATAGGCGGCCCCACTACGCTCACGATGGGGCTTTAGCGACGGTTTTATCCGTCACTAAAGACCCCTTATTTAATGTTTTGAGATTTAAATGACCAAATTGCCCTTACTCCTTGCAAATATAAAAGGAGACCCCCTTCACATGAAATTCTCATCCCTTCCTTCTCTTATCTCCCTCTCCAAAGTTCAAGAAAAGCTTGTCCCACACCTGGGATGCTTCTCGTGAGATAAAGTCAAATTTTCATCCCCCTTTTGGATGTGGATCCCGCGACGATGACGACGTGCGACCTCGTTCCCATTCTTCCTGCTTCATCCGCCTTCGTCCTGCTCCGTCCTCCTTCGTCCAGGCATCGTCCCGTCTAGCTCATCCTCCATGTGATCGTTGATGAGGATATCTCTCTCCCCATTCTTTTTAGTTCTTTCTAGAATAGATTTACTGCTTTCTAGTGTAATCATTTTCCTGCTTTCTAGTTGTAATGTTTAGTGTAATGAACAATCTTTCCGATGATGAAATTCCATGTTCATTCTACATCTCTTTTTGATTTTTGTTTGTAATATTCTCTCTCTTTCTCTTTTATTTAGTGCAAATAGATAGATAGTTTCTAGTTAATTAAATTACTTCGTGACAAATAAAACAAACGCGTATTTTTTAAATCAAACGTCCACCTCCCTATGTTTGACTCAGGATTTCTATTCCGGTATAAATTTTATTTGTTGAACACGAGTTCTTCGCTTTCAAACTACAACGACGGGTTTTTAAAAAGCAAACATGTTAGCATAGCAACTCGAAGCATTCAATATTTTGGTGCCGTTGCCAAGGAGGTGACACTATTTGATTTTTTTTTCACATTTTCCAACTTACAAATCATTTACCTCACTTTTCTCCTATCTAATTGTGATTGCAGGTACTCTTTTGAGACGAGCAAAAGCGGTAGATTAGAGTAAAGTGCTGTGGAAGGTTCTATAAGTTATCCCCCACCTCCCACCCATTAGTTTTCATTTCACCACATAGTAACACAAACATCAATCAACCTAGTGTTTGCACCTCAAAACACGCTTGTAATAATGCCTTCTTGTGCTATTTTCTAGCATTAACATTGCATAATAGGATCCTGTAATCGCATTTGTAAAAATGCTTGCATGCATGCATTTAATCAAGAGAGGAAGAGGAGTGAAACAATGGCTTGCATAGTTACATTTTATCTCAAGTGCCTCCTTGCAAATTCCACCTCTTTTCATTTTTTTCTCTCTTGATTTCTTCTTTTCTTCTTCCCGCGGCTGCACTTCTTCCCGCAGCAGCTGCATGCATTTACTCCACGTCACTTCTCCCTACCAACGCCGCTCCCTATAGCTGCAACTCACGCACCGTCTCCCTGCTGAAGCTGGCACGCCTCTCTCTCCTCCTCTATAAGAAGCTGCAGCTTCTTCCTCGCAAGAGAGGCGGCTGCAGCAACGAAACAAACCCGTAGCCATCTTCTCCACCGTCTTCCCCTCCCATACGTCGGCCCTCCGTCGAGGAGGCACCCGACGAGCAGGAGTACCTACTGTGGTGCACACCACCACAGTGGGGACACCACCGCCCAGCTCTTCGACGAGCCGGTGGGCGTGGTGTCATCCTCGTTTCATTTTTTTCTCTCTTTAATGCCATTGCCGTCGCTCCAAGCTCCGAAGCTTGAAGCCGCGGCAGCAGCAGCCACGCAGCAGCAGCAGGTCCTCCCTGCTCCTCCGCGACCGTCCCCGCAGTCGCTCACCACCTCCGCGCACGTCTGCAGGGCGTTCCCCGCCTCCGTCTCCGTCCTGTCCGCCTCGTAGTTGCACTAGTAGCCACCGCCGCGCGCACTGCAGCAGCCAGCTACGGCCTCGCGCCGACCCCTGCCCTCCTCCGCGACCCTCCGCGACCATGTGCAGACCGCCTCCACGCTCGCTCCTCCGCGCCATCGCCCGCTCGTCGACTTCGCGCACGCCTGCAGAACCCTACGCAAAGAAGGCGCACCCGCACCCGCCGTTTCCAGACGTCCGCTGCCTTCTCCAGACGATGCGACTCCAGACGTCCGCCGCCGCGAGTAGACATCTTAACTCGCGCGTCCGCTCTCTCTCGCCCGCTCTCTCTCTCTGCTGATCTCTCCCGCCCGCTCCCGCTCTCTCTCATGTATTCTCTCTCTCTCTCTCTCTTTTACTCACTAACAGACACACACTCACAGCAACGCACACACACACACATTCACCGACGCACACACACCTATACCAACACATACACACACACTCACACACTTTTAGTAAGATATATATAAATATATACATACATACATATATATATATATATATATATATATACATAGTATATCTATATAGTTATGTATACATACACATATATATAATATATATACATATATATATATATAATACATATATATATATCTACTTATATATACATATATATACTTATACATATACTTATATATATATAGACATATATATCTATATACATATATATATACATATATATGGTAATATATATATATATACTTATATACATATATATACACATATATATCTATATATATATATATCTATACATATATAACTATACATTTATAAATATATATAGATATATTTACTTATATACATACATATGTACATATATTTTCATGTTATTTATTATACGCTGTATCGCGGGAATATCTGCACCAGTTGCTGATATTCCCTGATACACGCGTACAAAAAAAAGCGTGGTCCTATACATCATCCATCCTCCATCCACACTCCACGCGGCACCTAGTCGTGTTGGTTGCGTCTCTCTAGACGTCGACTGACTCGACATAGTGCTACACTCCATCGCCACCTCCACCCCCACCCCTTTATATATATACTACATATATATATACATACATACTATATTTACTTTCTGTCTCTTTGCTTTTCTGTTAGTAAAAAGATAAAAAAAATACATAAAAAAGAAAAGATAATCTTTGACTTGCAGGTACCTCATCTTGCGAGTAGCAAGACTTGTTTTGGGACTCTATTTGGCTAAAAGCCAAGGACACAATTTTGAGGGTGTGCCTCAAGAACAAGGATTACCACAAAAAACATAAATAAGAAAAACACCAAAAACACAATAAACGAACGGAAGAGACGCGTTTTAAGGAAAATGTAGAAACTCGACTTTAACCCCACTTCCTTGTGTTCGACCCTGGGCTTGAAAGTGATAAGATAAAATCAATTAGGCCAGGTTAAAAATTTTGTAAAGAGTTGCTTTGGTCCAAATTAGGTTAACCACTATACACATTTCAACGATAAAAATATCATATTAACAACCTATTCGGGCCGACCCATCATAACTTTTCTGGCGCCGTTGCTGGGGAGGTGTGCCTTCGAGTAAGTTTCTATCCAAATCCTTTCAATTTTTATCTTCCCTCTTCACGGGTATTGTTGTTTTTGGTGTGCAGGTGAACTTGGTGGAAGGAGAAGGAAAGCAGATGAAGTCGGGAACGAGGGCAGATCCAAGGCGGGAACGAGAGCGTGAAGACGCCGACACCGCATTGGAGCTTCGCACACGTTGCCAAACCAGTAGGTTTTCTCTTTCTTAGCAAACTAGGGTTAGCTTGCGACCCAAAAAAAAAAAAAAACTAGAAAAACTTCTTGGGATTTCTTGGGGCAAGTGGATTAAAATTCACTTGTTTGATTGGTTGTATTCACTCCCACTGCCCCTGGATTTCCCGCCACACTTCGCATAGCGAAAATCCGAGAATCTTGATTCTTGGATTTCTCGCCGAGGGAAGTATTCTTTGAGGCAAAGAAAAAGATTGCTTATATCCCTCTTTTGCCTCACTTATCTTTAATTCAGGATCACATTTTTGGTGGGGAGACTTGGAATTGAGTTGATTCCAACCCCACCACGACTTTTCAAACTTGCCTGTGATTTGATCCTGAATACTTCAACCCCAACAATTTTATTTTCTTTATCTTTTGGTTGAAGCCTTGTGTGTGGAAATCATTTCTGGTGATTGGGAGCACTTGAATTGAAGTGCTTTGGCTCCCTGTCACATTGATATAAAATTGATTCGTGCATCCACACTTAGAAATCTCCATTTAGGGTAGCCCATTGCATTTTAGCATGCATTAACTAACTGATAATTGAAGAAGGGTTTCTTGGGTTTTAGAAGGAAAACCTGTATTTTTGCAAAAACCCAGAATGTTGTGGCTGATCACCTTTCCAGACTGGACCCTGACCATATTGGACTTACTCTGCCAATTAATGAAATTTTTCCTGATGAGCACCTATTGGCAATAAATGTGGCAAGTGGACCATGGTATGCCGACATTGCCAATTACCTTGCTTCTGGATCTCTTCCACGTGGCTGGCCTAAAAACCAGCGCGAGCGTCTCATGGCAGAAGCAAAGTATTATTTCTGGGATAATCCACTTCTTTTTCGGATAGGTGCTGATCAAATCATCCGTCGCTGTATTCCTGACAGTGAGTTCCCCATTGTGCTATCCTTTTGCCACGATCAGGCCTGTGGAGCCCATTTCTCTAGGAGGAAAACTGCAGCCAAGGTGTTGCAGTGCGGTTTCTTTTGGCCCTCCCTTCACCAGGACGCACACACTTATGCCAAACATTGCACTAGGTGCCAGTCATTAGGGTCAATGGCACGTCGTGACATGATGCCCTTGCAACACATCCTAGCTGCGGAAATCTTCGACATCTGGGGAATTAACTTCATGGGTCCCTTTCCTCCATCCAACGGCTTCGAATTCATCCTCGTGGCCGTCGACTATGTTTCGAAATGGATCGAGGCTATTCCCGCACGCCGTGCTGACCGTGTTATCTCCACCCGATTCGTCAAGGACCATATCTTTGCGCGTTTTGGGATCCCTTGGGCCATTATCTCGGATGGAGGAAGCCACTTTACCCATGCTTCTTTTCGGGCACTTCTGAGGAGGTACGGAGTCCACCATCGTATCGCATCCCCGTATCATCCTCAGACGAACGGCCAGGCGGAAGTGTCGAACTGGCAAATCAAGCAGATTCTCCAGAAAATGGTTCGGCCTGACCGTAAGGATTGGTCCGACAAGCTAACTGACGCACTTTGGGCGTATCGGACCGCCTTCAAGGCTCCCCTTGGTATGTCTCCATATAGAATCGTTTACGGGAAGCCTTGTCATTTGCCCGTGGAGTTGGAACATCGCGCTTATTGGGCGGTTCGCCAATGTAACCTCGACCCAGACTTGTGTGGTCGAGAAAGGAAACTCCAACTCCAAGAGCTGGAAGAGCTCCGTCGTGAAGCCTATGATTCTGCTCTAACCTTTAAACAGCACACTAAGGCTTTTCACGACAGCCATGTTCGGCGGAAGGAATTTGAGCCATCTCAGCAAGTTTGGCTCTATAATGCCCGACTCAAATTCTTTCCTGGGAAATTGAAGTCCAAATGGACTGGTCCTTTCCTGGTCTCAAGACCATTCCCCAATGGGGCCGTTGAGATCGAAGATCCCAAATCTGGACGTAAATTTACGGTCAACGGGCAGCGTTTGAAACCCTATCTGACTCATGAACCTGCCCCCATTGGAGAAACCGTTGCCCTGCTGGAGGGTAACTAATTCTTTGCCTCATTCTGAGTCCAGCTGGGGACATTAAATTCAGCGCTTGTTGGGAGGCACCCTAACAGCACTCACCATCCACCATCACTTTTCACACCTCTATCGCAATCACTTGACTTTTCTCTTCACCACCCACGTCCACCCACCCTTCCACCCTGATCTATACCCTGAACCTCAGCTCTTGTTACCCGATCTTCCATCCTTCCTCTGCCTTTCCCTGCATGCATATGAGGACATAGCATTGTTTGGCATGTGGGGGTGGATAGGCATCCATAGGATCCGGGTATGTTATGGTATCATACAGTTCCCACCTATTTATAAATATGCAAGAAAAAGAAAAAAGAAAAAAGAAAATATATATATATATTATAATAAATGGTGTTTAGTAATGATCTTGAAGCTGAAACAAAAAGCAATAAGTGTTTGTGGATATTCAACCTCTGTTTTGAAGACTTTCCAGGCCACAAAAGCTTGATTCGCTCAGGCTCGGCTTAATTCACTTAAAGCATTGACAAAATAGATCAAGATCTCTCCTAACTAAGGATGTATTCTTGTACCTGAGACACAAGTACAAGATCCGTTGGTTTACTTTTACTTGAGAGCTTAAGTAAACTTGGTTCACACTACACATATCAGGAAAGACTAGGTGAACATAAGATCCAACCCTAGTGTTCATTAGGGAAGGTGGAGTCCTTACCTGTGCGCGAAGGTAGACTTTTTATCCCAGGCTTTAGTCTTGTGTTTAGGAGTGACTCTTTCCACCAAAAAGAAACTCTCCCACCAAAAAGAAAAAAAGTGTGCTCTTTCAAAATATGTTGTAAGAGATATACTGACATATGTTTCAAAAAAAAAAAAAAAAAAGAGAAAAAAAGAGTTGTCAAAAAAAAAAAAGATGTTGCAAAAGAGTTAGTATATCTCATAAATGTCTATATAATTTGTTTTTCGGTGAGCCAAAAAAAAAAAAAAAAAAAAAAGAAAATCGGAGTTGAGTTTTCCGTCATCATCTTAAGGGTTAATTCGAAGACATGAGCTGAAACTGGGACCAACCTGTACTTAAAAATTCGTGAAACCCTGGGATTGAGTCTTAATGTTCATCTGGTCAGTCTTGATCCTTCACTATGCACAAACCATAACCCCTTGAGCTCTCGAGTACGGCAAAAACCTCCTGGGTCCTGGAAATCGTACTTAAGGTTTAAATATCAAGAGTCCTGGTTAGTTGAGAGATGATCTATGTCATGTGAGACTTAAAGTACTGGTAGTCTTCTTTACAATTGGTTCTCACAATATTCGATAATAAACACACCTATATCACCTCAGAAGAAAATCTTCAGCTTAAGATTATTTCTAAATACTATTTTGCTAGGGACTAGCAAACGATAGGCATGGGGGTATATGTTTGCACCTCAAAACACGCCTGTAATAACGCCTTCTTGTGTTATTTTCTAGCATTAACATTGCATAATAGGATCCTGTAATCGCATTTGTAAAAACGCTTGCATGCATGCATTTAATCAAGAGAGGAAGAGGAGTGAAACAATGGCTTGCATAGTTACATTTTATCTCAAGTGCCTCCTTGCAAATTCCACCTCTTTTCATTTTTTTCTCTCTTGATTTCTTCTTTTCTTCTTCCCGCGGCTGCACTTCTTCCCGCAGCAGCTGCATGCATTTACTCCACGTCACTTCTCCCTGCCAATGCCGCTCCCTATAGCTACAACTCGCGCACCCTCTCCCAGCTGCAGCCAGCACGCCTCTCTCTCCTCCTCTATAAGAAGCTGCAGCTTCTTCCTCGCAAGAGAGGTGGCTGCAGCAACGAAACAAACCCGTAGCCATCTTCTCCACCGTCTTCCCCTCCCATACGTCAGCCCTCCATCGAGGAGGCACCCGACGAGCAGGAGTACCCACTGTGGTGCACACCACCGCCCAGCTCTTCAACGAGCAGGTGGGCGTGGTGTAGTCCTCGTTTCATTTTTTCTCTCTTTAACGCCATTGCCGCCGCTCCAAGCTCCGAAGCTTGAAGCTGCGGCAGCAGCAGCCACGCAGCAGCAACAGGTCCTCCTTGCTCCTCCGCGACCGTCCCCGCAACCGCTCACCGCCTCCCCACGCGTCTGCAGGGCATTCCCTGCCTCCGTCTTCGTTCTGTCCGCCTCGCAGTTGCACCCGTAGCCGCCACCGCGCGCACTGCAGCGGCCGGCTACGGCCTCGTGCCGACCCCTGCCCTCCTCCGCGACCCTCCACGACCACCTGCAGACCGCCTCCATGCTCGCTCCTCCGCGCCATCGCCCGCTCGTCGACTTCGCGCACGCCTACAGAACCCTACGCAAAGAAGGCGTGCCTGCACTCGCCGTTTCCAGACGTCCGCTGCCTTCTCCAGACGACGCGACTCCAGACGTCCGCCGTCGTGAGCTGACGTCTTAACTCACGCGTCCGCTCACTCTCTCTCGCCCGCTCTCTCTCTCTCTGCTGATCTCTCCCGCCCGCTCTCGCTCTCTCACACGTATTCTCTCTCTCTCTCTCTTTTTTACTCACTAACAGACACACACTCACAGCAACGCACACACACACACATTCACCGATGCACACACACCTATACCAACACATACACACACACTCACACACTTATAGTAACATATATATAAATATATATATACATACATATATATATATATATACATACATATATATATATATATATACACATAGTATATCTATATAGTTATGTATACATACACATATATATAATATATATACATATATATATAATATATATATATATATCTACTTATATATACATCTATATACTTATACATATACTTATATATATATAGACATATATATCTATATACATATATATATACATATATATAGTAATATATATATATATACTTATATACATATATATACACATATATATCTATATATATATATCTATACATATATAACTATACATTTATAAATATATATAGATATATTTACTTATATACATACATATGTACATATATTTTCATGTTATTTATTATACGCTGTATCGCGGGAATATCTGCACCAGTTGCTGATATTCCCTGATACACGCGCACAAAAAAAAGCGTGGTCCCATACATCATCCATCCTCCATCCACACTCCACGCGGCACCTAGTCGTGTTGGTTGTGTCTCTCTAGACGTCGACTGACTCGACATAGTGCTACACTCCATCGCCACCTCCACCCCCACCCCTTTATATATATACTACATATATATATACGTACTATATTTACTTTCTGTCTCTTTGCTTTTCTGTTAGTAAAAAGATAAAAAAAATACATAAAAAAGAAAAGATAATCTTTGACTTGCAGGTACCTCGTCTTGCAAGTAGCAAGACTTGTTTTGGGACTCTGTTTGGCTAAAAGCCAAGGACACAATTTTGAGGGTGTGCCTCAAGAACAAGGATTACCATAAAAAACCTAAATAAGAAAAATACCAAAAACACAATAAACGAACGGAAGAGATGCGTTTTAAGGAAAACGTACAAACTCGACTTTAACCCCACTTCACTGTGTTCGACCCTGGGCTTGAAAGTGATAAGATAAAATCAATTAGGCCAGGTTAAAAATTTTGTAAAGAGATGGTTAGGTCCAAATTAGGTTAACCACTATACACATTTCAACGATAAAAATATCATATTAACAACCTATTCGGGCCGACCCATCACCTAGGTGTTCTTATAAACTCTAAGTTAGTTTTGTTTGTTTGTTTGACACCCACACTCGCCTCAACCTCCACATTTAAGAAGAAAAATTAAATAAAAAATTCACAGAGGTACACAACCTCATCTGATTTTCAAACTCAACTGGTAAACCGATCTTTGGAGCCGGTACACACATCGAAACACATAATTGAGTAGAAATCAGATTAGGTAATCACTTGTGTGCTTAATTAAGTGGTGCAACAGGCCAATTGTTTGAGTTGATTGGGACGCACCACTTCAATTAAAATCAACTCATCAAATAGCTGCCACTTAGGTTCAACTCTTAGGGATTTACCAGGCACTCCACATTCTTTGAAGTTTTAAAGGAAAACATCTTCACCTGTGCTTTCAAAACCTGGTGTGCCAACAAAACTTGTTTGAAAGCACCTAAAGTTGAATACTAAAAGCTACTAAGCAAGATTTGAACCTAAAATTCACCGCATCAAAAGTAATATTGGTTGAAAACCACTGGTTGT
Organism: Thalassia testudinum; assembly: GCA_037157565.1. Taxonomy (NCBI): domain Eukaryota; kingdom Viridiplantae; phylum Streptophyta; class Magnoliopsida; order Alismatales; family Hydrocharitaceae; genus Thalassia; species Thalassia testudinum. The sequence goes on along the minus strand of JAZHRO010000019.1, from coordinate 31,498,437 downwards.
GCACGCACACACAAATCAATCAATCATTAAGGGCACAACCTAGATAAAGGGCCCCTCACATTCCAAAGCACATTCAAACCTAACCCTAAATAAAATAGAGTACACGTTGGCCTTAAGGATTCGACTCACTCTTCAGATCCCAGAACGAGATTATTTTAGATTAGTTTGTTTCTACTTTTCAATCTGATGTCTAGCTTGGGTAGCAGAATCAAACGATCGCGGCTGGTGGGTACACTAGGAACTGGAGGTGCAAGTCGAAGGAAGAACCTTCTCGCCAGTCCCTCCTTCTAACTGGTTGGATTGAACGGACAAAAGTAGATCAAATCGTTCCTTTATCTCAAGATGGGTTGTGGGAGTCTGTAGGTCTTTAGGCTAGCCCACCTAAGGATAGGTTTGATTACTTGTATTGTAGGATGCCTTTCTTCCTCCCGTCTCTCATGAATCCTTCCATATATTACATGCATTCCCACTCTTTCCCTCTTGTTTTGAATTATCCTCAACATGAGGATTATCCCGACTCATACTATAATCAACCATCTATTAGTTGGGATAACTCGGATTAGGGATACAGTTCCGAACCTCCGCGTTTAGGGTCTAACCCTGAACACTATGATTGTGATTTCTATCCTTCTCAGAGCCACATCGATTATAGATCTTCATCCTTTCATGGACAACCTAATTCGATCTACAATCAGGAAGGATACATTGATCCTTACCCATCCTCTGATTATACTACCTTTAGGTCATTACCACCTTTTGAACAATCCGAAATGATCTATTATCAGGAAGGGTATAACGAATCTCAATTCATTAATTCCCCTGCATTGATCCCAAACCATCCCAACCCTGAACCAACTCATTTGGTTCAGGGTAACCAGGTTCAAGATAAGGTTCTAGCTAACTTGAGGAATATCATACAAACTTTAGAAGTTCAGCCAACATCTTGCATTGAAAGATTGGAGCCCCTGATTCAGATGATTGATGATTTGAATAAGTATTTGTTGGATTGGCTTCAAGATGTTAAGGATAAGAACCCAGATGAGTTTCTACTTGGGAAGTTAGAGAAATTGAGAATGAGATTTGTGGTTGCTTTAGTTCATTTGTGGGATGATTACCAGGATGAACTCCCTTCAGGAGAGCCAATGTCAGAACCTACTCAGGCACCTATTGGGGGGAACACATGTTACGAGGCTAACCAGATTGAATTAGAGTAACCAATTAAGGATCTGATTTCTTAACCTGAGATCCCTGAGCTGGGGTATGAGGAAACGTATGTCTCCATGGATCAGAAAGTAACAGATGATTTTGGGACATACATTAATACGGATCTTGATCTCTTTGATTCTGATGGTGAAGATTCAATTTGAGAAGTCTCATGCGAGTTTACAAAATATGATTTCTGTGAGACGATTGGGCTTGAGGAATTTGATAGATCATTTGATAGCCCAATAACTGAGGAAACTAATCTTATTAGGGCTCACACTACGGATCCAGAATCGCATTTTCTGGAGGATTCAATCAAATGCCCTAATTGTCTGTTACACCCCATTGAGCTTATCGATGACTTTGTTTTTGAGATAACTAGACCCAGGTCAATTATGATTCAATCACATCTTTTAGACTTGGAAATTTCAGATGGAATGATTAATATGAAGGATGTCCCGGATTTTGACATTATGAATGAGGAGGAATGGAGCTGGGAAGTTCTAATTTGGGAAGCAAACTTTGGAGGAAATAGAAGACTAGGTCTAAGGGTTCCAATTCATCTAAAATCATCAAACCAGGACCCTTACGACATCTGTTCTGAGGATGTCCAACCCAAGAACACATTCAATGATTATCCTTTTGAGCTTCAATTCTCTGTAACCTGACTTTTTGGTCTTGGGTTGCATCCTCATAAATCACAGGCCCGACCCCACATGCATATTGATTTTAGGTTTTGGGTAATTTTTATTTAGAACCTTAGATATTCTCGATTATGGGGTATAGGTCTGCACCACAATCTGGTCCACATTTGTGGACATCTGCTAACAGGTTAGAGGTTTCTTCTGTCTATTCTGATTCTGATCTATACTTGTGAATTCTTTATTTCTCTTCTTTGTATAGTGTGCCTAGTTGAAGGCACTAAATTCAGCACGTATACAGTTCTTTTTAGTTTTTATCTCGGAGTGGACTCGATATTCATGCAATTCAAGTGCTTTCTACGCTATTCCACTCTATTTTATTATTTTTAATACAATGAGGACATTGCATTAGATAGGCATGGGGGGGTGGATATTCATCTCTGAATTTATTCGTCAGCTCCATAGATTTGTTTTATTTTCTTTTATATAAAAAAAATTTTGAATTAGGAAAGAGAACTTAGGTTTAAGAAAATTTTCAATCTTAGGAAATACTACATTATGATCTAAACACAAAAACCCTTCAGGTCTTTGGACATAATCAGCCCGTGTATCCAATAAAATGTGGATTTGTTTTTCGAGTCCTCGCCATTTTAATTCTATTGTAATTGGAGTAAATAAGTTTGGGTGATAAGTACACGACTTATCAACTCACCCTTTGATTTGAGGGAACTTTGAGTTTTAAGCATCTACACACTATCTTTGCATTGACTCATTGTTTGGCAATTTTAACGGAAATTGGATAGCTAATGAACCTTCTAGGGTGATATGGCTAGCAAGTTATCGTGGGTAACAACCCATAGGTAGGTTGTCCAGAGGCCAATCACTAGACCTTTCTCTTTTTAGCTACCTTTAGGTAAATCTTAGACCAAGGAAGCCACCTACTTAAAAAAAGAGAAAAGAAAGTCAAAAAAAAAAGAGAAAAGAAAAAAAAGAAATAAGCCACACTTCGCCGCACGAGTATGGTTGGCAAGTTGTCGGTGGTAACAGCTCATCGACCGGTTGTCCAGCACCTAGCTCAATAAATGCACTGAAAAATTCCCAAAACACTTAGGAAGAAGTGAAGTAGAATAAATCAGGGAGATATACACTGGATTCACCCTTGTGTTAACCTCGTAAAAAATAAAAGTAGGAAGAAAGCTAATGGTTGTAAAGATACACCTTTAGGTAGAATTCTCTTTTTAAGGTCACCTAGAGGCGTAGAAATCCGAAGTCCATTTTAACTGTCAATCAACGAGCCTGTCACATTCGCAATAAGATGCTTAGAACTTAGGGTTCTCATCAAATCTTGGGTGAGTTGAATGGCCGTAGAAAACCACTCTTAAACCCTAAAATGTGAAAATCCAAACAAATTAGAAAAGAAGAAAAAGAGAAAAAGAAATTTCTTTCTTTGAATAAGACAAGGGCTTGAGATGGTCTGTATTTTGGTAGATACTCGGGCACTGTTGTGTCTTTGAAAGTTCAGATCCTAAGTAAATATTTTCTTAATGATTGAAAATAACTCAAGCCCAAATAATCCAACCTGATTCTTTTATAAATAGCATATAGTTTTTGCTAGGGACTAGCAAAAGATATGCATGGGGGTATGATGTAAACATGTTTACACTACTTAAGATGTCTATTTATGCATGTTTCTTAAGCATAAAATTGCATTGCATACAATAAATATTGCATAACATGCATCATCTTGTATTTAGATTAGTTCGGATAAAATGGAGGTTAATTGTCTCCTTTTATGTTCATGGACAGGGAAAACTTTTTATCGGGGCCTCGGATCAAAGATCCAACCGTACAGATGTGATCAGGGCGACGATTGGAGTTCAACGACCCCAAGATTGCCCTAATCAGACATCTATAGCATCAGATAGAGATTGGGGAACCTTAGAAGATCAAAGGCCAAGATGGTGTGAATCCGCACTTCAAATGAAAAATCCGACCACACGAATGGATTCGGATTGACGATCGAAGCCTAATGGCGTGAAAATCGACTCAATCTGACAATAGTGGCACCATCTACATCATCCAGAAGATGGACATCCAAGATGGTGCCACATGGCACCATCTCGACTGCCCAACCGACTGCCCTCAACTTCTGAAGATGCTAGCACCCATGAATCTCCGCCGTTGGTTCAAGATCCAACGGCTGAGATTGCACTCAACCGACACGCCCATCCTCTGAGCCGCACTTGAAGAAGACGCCTTGACTGTTGGATCTTGATCCATGTGCGCAACGTAGTGGATAAGGTGCTCGGTCGCCTTCAGGTGCGGGTTCAAGTCCACATGATGCTGTGAGCAGGTGTGGGCAAGCGGGCGCGATTGACTGCTTGATCACGATTGAGCGGTTGCGCGCATGCAGTAGCGCCCACGTGCTATCGCATTCCCCCGCCTCACGCGAGATCAGACGCGAGTGGACGCACAAGTGAGGCAGGCGGAGAGGCAACTTAAGCCGTCCGATGTCACGATCAGACAGCTGAGATCAGCTGAACGTGGAGCACGCGTTACGCGCGAGCAGGCTAGTGGCCGCGTGGGTGGTGCCCCACTACGCCCATGATGGGGCTTTAGCGATGATTTTATCCATCACTAAAGACCCCTTTTTTAATGTTTTGAGATTTAAATGACCAAATTGCCCTCACTCCTTGCAACTATAAAAGGAGACCCCTCCACACGAAATTCTCATCCCTTCTCTTCTCTCCTCTCCAAAGCTCAAGAGAAGCTTGTCCAACACCCGGGATGCTTCTCGTGAGATAAAGTCAAATTTTCGCCCCCCTTTTGGAAGCGGATCCTGCGACGACAACGACATGCTGCCCCATTCCCATTCTTCTTACTTCGTCCTCCTTCATCCTGATTCGTCCTTCATCCAGGTGTCGCCCTGTCCGACTCATCCTCCAAGCGACCGTCGAGGAGGATATCTCTCTCCCCATTCCTATTACTACTTTCTAGAATATATTTACTGCTTTCTAGACTAGATTTACTGCTTTCTAGCGTAATCATTTTCCCACTTTCAAGTTGTAATGTTTAGTGTAATGAACAATCTTTCTGATGATGAAATTCCATGTTCATTCTATATCTCTTTTTGATTTTTGTTTGTAATATTCTCTCTCTTATTCTCTCTCTTTCTCTTCTATTTAGTGCAAATAGACAGATAATTTCTAGTAAATTAAATTACTTCGTGACAAATAAAACAAATGCCTATTTTTTAAATCAAACGTCCGCCTCCTTGTGTTCGACCTGGGATTTCTATTCCGATATAAATTTTACTTGTTGAACACGAGTTCTTCGCTTTCAAACTACAATGATGGGTTTTTAAAAACCAAACACGTTAGCATAGCAACTCGAAGCGTTCAACACATTTGTTCCAAATTTTAGATCAATTGGAGTTGTAGTGAATTTTTAAAATTTTGTAGACCACTGGGGGGTCATCTCTTATTTCACTATTTTGTTACTGTCTACGAATTTTAAGAATTTTTATGCTTATTCATTTTTTGTGAAATTTAGCTTTCTAGAATCCTTTTTCTACACAACATTTAAAATCAAAACAATTTTTGGTGGCCAGTGGTGCTACTGAAATGTCCAAAATATGCATAGGTATCATCTCTGGACTTTGACTCCAGCACAAAGAAAAATCTTAAGAAAATATCAAATAAATTCCTAAAATCATAAAAAAATATTTTCTGGAATCCTTGTTTGATTTTCCCTGTAGTAGTGGTGTTGTTTGCTCTGTTTGGACCACTACTTAACAAGAAAAACCTGAAGCAATTTACTAATAGCTAAAATTTCTACTTAGGTTCAAATTAATTAGGCTTTCTTCTCATCTTTTTAGACCCACATTTTGAAAGGAAATCTACCTTCACCCATACAACTTGATTTCTTTTTTTATTGTGGAACTCAAACTTGTTTGAAAACATCAAAAGAAAACCCTCAAAAACATTAATCTAAATCAAATCCTAAAAACAGAAAAATAACAAAAATTGTGTGACAACTTGATTCACATTGGAATCGCTCTTTCCAATTTTGCACACACTAAAAGTTGAAATAATAGGGCATTACCCCAATCAACGCCCTCCACATTCCCGTGCACATTCAGATACCTAAGCCTAATTAAAAAAAAGTAGTCATTTGACCACTTAAGGACTTCACCAAAGTTTAGGCTTGATATCTAATATCTAAGAGTTATTAAGCGTTCCTAATTTCCTCTTGAAAATGTGGTGACAGATTTAGAAGGAAGTCAACCGACACATGCAGGTATATGCATGCCCCTGATATTTTCCCAGGACATGCTAGGGCCCAATCCACCTCCTTAGTCTAGCCGAGTGATCATTAAGAAGCAAGTTCACTTATTAATTTCCTATTTATCAGGTTCCCAAGTCTTAGGTTTTATTAAGGAGTCAACCTTAAGATAGTTCAGGCTTGGTTGTCTGAATTGCACGCTTTCTCTCATCTCTCTCTCTCTCTTCTCCTCCCCTCTCATTCTTCCATTTTATGCACGGGTGAAGGTCCCAAACTCCGCACCTGGAAGGACCACTTGATTTTGCCCCCTCACCAAAAGATCGCTTCTTTCGCATTCTTCTTCTCATTCGCATAAGAAAATGGAAAACCAACGAAATAGGTCCACTAACCCAACCACATCCACCTTTAATCCCACTTTTGACCCTTCCACCCAAAACACACAAACTATCGCTCCAAAGATGAGCATGTTTCGTGTGGTAGAAATCAGGGTTTGGAGGAACCCCTCATCGTAGTCGCAAAACTCATTATCCAATACATTTTTTACCAAAACTCCAAGGGAGTCTTGGGTCGAACACTAGGAGGCGACGTTTACTTTGCTTGAAAATAGTGGTTCGTTTTATTTCTTTTTGGTATTTTGCTATATATATTTTTTATTATTTTTATAAAGGATGCAAACAAAATGGATCACAATATGGATTGAATCAAATATGATATATTACACAAATGTCTATTACAATAATCTACGAAAGCATAAAAGATAGGGAGGTGAGAAGGAATCTCCCAAATTGGTTGTTCAGCAAGACGACGGCTCTTGGCGAAAGCTTGGATGGAGTTGAGGAGCAGGACAACGGAGGTGAGATGTAGGAGGACGTCGGATGGAGGAAACCTTCATTGATGCTTTGGAATAGAGTGAGGAGGCAGAGATGATCTGCTACCAGAATGGAGATGGGAGGATGGCTCTCGGGCAACCTATGAAGGTGGTGGGATAAAGGATGAATTTTTGGTAGGAAGTAGCATCACTACACAAATAGGAGGCCTTTAGAGCTTGAGAGTAAGCTCTGATGGAGCTTTGGTAGGCTACTAGAGTTTAGAAGTAGGTGGGAGTAGAGTAGGTAGAGATGAAGAGGAATGGAGGGTGTAGGGGTATTTATATAGAAATGAGAGGATGAGCATCCTACGCACAGACATTTAGAGAACGCCATAGGCATCACTAAAGGCCGCTCGAGCTGTCACTGAAGATCCGTGCCTCTTCATTACCTTGGCTGGCACACCACTGCGCAGACCATTTAGTGACAACTGCAAATGTCACTAAAGGCCCACCCTTCTGTCACTGCAAGTCTCGTGCCCACCGCTCATGCCCACAGTTGCCTGCTTGGCAGATCTCCAGCTGTTCATCCTTGATCGTGTGGCGCGCACATAGATAGCCCCTCCCTTAGTCCAATTTGTTGAGGCAAGTGCAGGCACGGCGGATCAAGAGTCGAACTCGCGTCTACAGAGAGAGTGCCTCACCGTTTGGCCAAGTTACTCTTCTGTCAAGTGGAGAATGCTGTTATCGCGCATCTTGACTGTTGGATGAAGATCTAACGGCCGAGATGAGGCCTTGCTTGAGTTGCTTGAGACCGAGTAAGGAGACATGCTTCTTTAGCAGTGGAGCACACATCTTAGCCGTTGGATTGGGATCCAATGGCTGGGATCTCATCTTGCAGCGAGCTTGGGGATGCCTTGGCTCAGGTGGGGTGGCCTGGATGGTGCCATGTGGCACAATCTGGGTCATCCATCTTCTTCTTGTAGAGGGTGCTACAGAGCTCCGATCGGGGTGATTCTCACGTTGATGGACTGCGATTGACACTCTGAATCCATCCGTACAGTCGGATTCTTCATCCGAAGCTCATAAAGATGTCGCACTGCCTCCTGCCCATATAAAATGATGGAATTAATGTACATAATATACAACTATCCTAAATGCAAAGCAATGGTTGTTTATGCAATATTTATATCATGATATGCGATGCTAGGCATAGGAGCTATTGTAAATAAGCATTTTACAATGAATTTATGCATGTTTATTACACCCCCATGCTTACTTTTTGCCAGTCCCTAGCATAATTAACCTAAATGCTATTTCTGAAAGTAGAATTAGGATTCGATTTCTTAGGCATAATTTCTTGGTTATTTTAGGAACTTCCAACCCAAGGCCTAGTTAAAAAGACTCAATGGTGCCCAGGTGTCTACCAAAATGCAGACTGCCCAAGTCCTTGCCTTATTTGAAAAGGTAAGATACATTCTTTTTTTCTTCTTTTCTTATCTTTTTTAACTTTTGGAGTTTGAGAGTGTCGGGATAGCTTTTTATGGCTACCCGACCTGCCCAAGACTCAAAAAGGACTCTAAGTGCTAACCATCTAGTGAAAAGAGTGAAAGACTCACTAAGCTGCCATTAAGATGGACTTCGTGTTTCTACGACTCTAGATGACCTTGCCTAAAGGTTTATCTTTTTGATTGGTAGCTTTCTCCCTACTTCCTTTATTTATGGGGTCAACACAAGGGCAAACCCAGTGTATATCTCCCCGGTTTATTCTACTTCCCCGCTTCTTCCTTACGTGTTTTGGGAATTATTGTGTATTTTTGTGAGTTGAGCTCTAGACGATCGGCCAATGGGCTATTACCCACGACTACTTGTCAGCAATACTCGTGCGGTAAACTATGACTTTATTATTTTATTTTTTTATTTTCTCCTTTTTTATTTTTTTTTCTTTTTAGGTGTTTCTTTTTTTCTCTTTTTTCTATGTAGGTGGCTTCCCTGATCTAAGATTTACCTAAAGGTAGTACAAAGAAAATGATCTTATGGCTGGGCTCTAGACAACCGGTCGATGAGCTATTACCATTGACAACTTGCTAGCCATACCACCCTAGACAATTCATTAGCTACCCAATTTCCAAAGAAAAGGCTGAAAAGTGAGTTAGTGCAAAAAAGTGTGTAGATGCTTAGGTTTAAAGCCCCCTCAAATCAGAGGGCAGGTTGATAAGTCATATAATTATCACCCCAATTTATTAACTAGTTTTTGATACAATTATTTGGTGAGGACTGGAGGCTAAGTACACATTCGGGTGGACACCCAGGCAAATTAAGCCCGAAGACCTGAAGAGTCTAATTATTTAGGTCCCAAAGTACCGATTCCTAAAGTTTGCAACTCCTAATGGCTAAGTTCTCATATCCTAATTCTTTTTTATCTTTTTAAGATGAAAAATAGGAAATTACTATTACGGCTGACAAAAAGATTCATAAGAAATATCTACCCCCCCATGCTTAGCTAATGCAATGTCCTCATTGTTAAAAATGAAAGCATGCAGGAGAGTAGAAGTGGAAGAATAGCAGTTGGCTTTCGTGAGATTCTGGTCAGCTTGGACAGTCTTTACACATGCTGAGTTTAATGCCTTCAACTAGGCAAGGTCCTCAATCAAAAGTAACTAACATTGAGGCTGCAATAACATAGTTTCTAGGCCCTTAGATATGGGTCCCGAAGAGTAAAAATGGGCTTGCCAAAGAGATGGTCAATGAAAGTGGCAAGCTGGTGGTGCAGGGAGAGCCCAAATGGTCTCCAATAGGAGTTTTGTTGATTCATTACAGAGGTGTGGGTGGATATAAAATTTATGCAATGATTGGGTAAAAAATGATGGTGAGGGTTTGGTGATGAGTTGGGGGTTTATGGGTACTCTAGAATGTCTAATATTTCAAGAGTTTCTCCCCAAAGTTCAATTTCATCCTAACAATTTGGGTGCTTAATCCAACCATCCTAATCTTCATGATTCCCACCCAAATGTTGAACCTCAAACTCTAACAATTCAGGATGAGGACATTGTTGGGTTTTACTTGATCATGTGAATCATCTAACAAATTTACAAATTCATAAATATCTTCCTCATCCTGGGTTGCCACTGTTTGTTGTATGTCTTTATTATCCTAAATTATCCATGCAACCATGTGATTTTCTTCCTGAGTTTGGGTTGAGTTGGCCCTTAAAAGGTTGTCTAAGGTATGTATGGCCATTACCTCCTCTATTTTGCCAAACTCCTCCATCAAACCACACTTAATTTTATCCTTCTTTGAGACCTCAAAAATATTAAATCAATTCGTTTTATTCCCAGAGGCCATTTCTATATTTCCCAATTCACAATCAATCCTTGCCTTGGCGGTAGCCAAGAAAGGTCTTCCCAAAATAATCGAGGTGTGGTTGAGCTATTTTGGTGCTTCCATATCCAGGACCATGAAATCAGCAAGGTAATGCAAATCATTAACCTTGACTAAAACATCCTCCAAAATATCGCTTGGTTTTGTAATGGATCTATTGGTTAACTAGAAGGTTATGTCAGTGTGTTTCAGGTAGCCTAGACCCAATTACATGTGCGGTGAGGTGGGGATCACATTAATGGAAGTGCCCAAGTCAAGAAGGGCTCGGTCAGATGTGATGTTTCCTATTGTGCAGGAAATCAACGGGGCTTCCGAGTCCTGCTTCTTAGGAGGTAGCTTGTTTAAGATCAGTTTGCTTGTGTTATCAGACAAGACTACTCTCCTAATGTTTTTAGATTCCGCTCTACGCTTCGCTTTATATGAATTCAGTAAACCTATGGCATAGTCAGGGATTGATCCGATAGCCACAAGGAGTAAAATGATTGTCAATTTGAAAGCCTGAAGTAAGGACATCCTTTCCTCTAATTTCTCCTCTGACTTATTCTGTTTGCCCGAACAACAACAACATACTCCCAAATCAGACTCTGATGTTTTGTTGATCACATTCATAGTTGGGAGTCTGGAATTCTTACAACAGGGCCTAATGGTGTTGACATGGGGTTGGGTTGGTCCCTTGTGTCTACTACCACTCCTCAAGGTGATGGTGTTTGCAATGGCAAAATGCTATTGGCTAGTGCCTTGGGGAGGGTTGGGCAAAACAGGAGGCTCCCGGTTAATTACGGTAGGAACTTGGTTTGCTCTGGGAGGGGCTGGGGTAGCTTGACGGATAGCTTGTGCTTAAGCATATGACTCCACATTATTACCAAATCCTTGAGGCCCAGCACCTTGGTTTTTTACATTCCTTGGGTTTGGTATAGGTTGTGATGGTATAGATCCAGGCTATCAGTCGTTTGCACCAAGTCCAGATTGCAAGTTATCCAACAAAGTTTTCATTTGTTGCATGAGCTAGAGCGTTGACCCTTGCATTTCTACCATCTTCAGGTTTAAATCAGCCTACTCGGCAGGTTGTTGAGCATTCCACATGGACTGATTAACTTGATTCAAGGACAACTGCATATATACATGACCCTGACCCATTGGTTTTTACGGTACATACTTGTTGGGTCGATATTGGGTCTGCTGCCCCTGATCTTTCTAAGAGAATTCAGGGTGATTTTTCCAACCAGAATTGTAGGAATTTGAGTAAGGGTTGGACCTAAGATTCTCCTACACAGCATGAGCATCCTCATAGGATGAGGATGAAGAAGGATTAGAAAAACTGGGATCAAAGGCCTCAGTTTGGAACCCATAAGGTTTTGAGAAGAGCTGGCCCAAAGGTCAAGCCGACTTTGGCTGGTTCACAAACTCCCGTCCCGTAGGAGCTTGCAAAGAATGGAATCTTGATCCCTGGGATTTAGTGGATCTAGAAAAATTAGAGTTTTCGAACATCCACTCTTCCATTTGCTTAGCAACCCAATCCATCTTTTCTAATCTATTGCAAATCAATTCCATATCAGATGTATGAGAATCTTGGACCTCATTAGCATTTGATCTAGTTTGTTGGGATCGATTGAAGGTTTCCATGGAGGCGTAGTTTAAAGAGTTTTCACTCATTTCCTCAAACAAATCATACGTGTTATCTGCATCTTTGTTGAGGAAATTGCCTCCGCAAGAAGCATCCACATGATTACGGAGTTGATCATTCAACCTGTGATAAAAAATATGCACAAGTTGCCATTTAGGCACCTCGTGGTGTGGACACTTCTGCAACATATCTTGGAATTTCTCCCAGGCCCCATGAAACAGCTCCCCCTACCACTGGGAAAAAGTGGTAATTGCTCGTCACAATGCATTGGTTCACCCAATTGGGAAGAATTTCTTCAGGAAGGTTGATTTCAAAGCTGTCCAAGTAGCAATCGTTCTTCCAATGGTACGATACCATTGTGTTGCCTTATCCTTGAGTGAATGGGGGAAAAGCCTCATGAGCATCTATTCTTCATCCACATTCCACGATTTGGTGGTCTGAACCAAAGTGATCAGGTCCTCCAAATGTTGGAATGGGTCCTCTGAGCCAAGCCCATGAAAGTGTTTAATTAGACTCAAAACCTAGGGCTTGATCTTAGCATCTCTGCCAGGGATCACAATGCCGAGACGATCCACATAATTTGTAGGTGTTTGTCGCGCTGAATCGGGTTTTAAAAGTATTGCATTGTAGTACATCCGAAAAAGCATTCAAAACAAATACAATTTTATTACTCGAATATACTCCAAGGTCGAACACAGGGAGCAAATGGAATTCACACACTAATCTCAACAATAAATGCAAATTGAACACATAATACTACTCAAAATCTAATTAGGAGTGTAAAGCATGAGTATATGAAGAGTAAAACTAATTGTAGATAAATAATCGAGAGCTTATGAAAATTGGACATCTGATTCTGCAATCAGACGTCTTAAAAGTTTGGTGCTACAGTGCCTTGCTTTGATTTCTCTTTCTTGAGTCTTCTTCTTCTTCCTTTGGCTTCTTCTGCCTTCTCTTCTTTCTCTATCTTTGGTTCCTTCTTTTCTGGCCCTTCTCTTCCTTTGCCTTTTCTTTGACTTCCCCTTTGCCTTAAACCTTTGCAATCCTTCTTCTTCACCTCCTTCCTTCTTCTCTATCCTCTCCTTCCTTCTTTCTTTTCAGCCTGACCTCCTCTTCTTCTTCTTTATCCTGAGCCCTGCGGTAGTCTCTGAATTCGACTAAGTGTCGAGCTAAACTCTCCAAGGCAAAACCCCCCTTCCCCTGCGTAGCTATCCTCTCTCTTTCTCTCTTTTCTATTTCAGCTTCGCTCTCCTAGAGCCCTAACCGGTCAGGTAATCGGACCTAATGGAGACCCGGGTTTAGGCCCACTGGCATGTGGTGGTGGGCGGGGAGTGAACAGGTCAGGTAATCGGGTCGTGGCCAGGTCCGCATAGGTAGTGCTGTGGACGAGTCCATGAGAGGGGGGGAGGAGGACCTCACCCTCAGTGTTGGAGGCGATAAGCCTCTAACACAAAATCAATTTATGTGATGTCGAGTAGCTTTCCACTTTCGAGGTGGGACTAAATGTCCCACCTTCTTCTACGCACACAGTAGTAGGGTGACTTCCTCAAATCGTGAGGCTGCAACTGCTCTCAACTCCAATCAAAGGCCTGGATGTGTGCGTGCCTCAAGTCTGCACCACCTGGGATTATCACTTGGAGCAGAAACACATGGAGTGTAGCTACAAGCTCGGCAGTAATGGCAGTCGGTGGGTGGATACTTGAAATCAACAACAAGGGTGTTAAGGCCGCATCAGAATGTTCAGCATGGTCGCTGAGGCATGACGAATGGAATGGTGGCCATGGCGAGGAGTAAAGGTGGCTGTGGCGGCGTGTCTAGGACTTACTATGGGCATGTGAGTGGGTGTGTTCGGTGGGATGTTTGGGTGGTCGATGGAGAGATTAGAGTGAGGGGATGTGATCAGGGAGTTGAGTCAGACATTGTATAGTGGTTGGCGACATGGATGGAGGTGCGGAGCGACGTGAGCACTTCGTCGGAGGAGTCGTCGGAGGTGTAGAAGGTGACGATGGTTAGTGGCGTCGATGGTCGATTTTGAGAAATAAAGAGAGGGGGAGAAAGTGTGTGAGAGAGAGAACCTAAGAGTCTACTTTAAGGGATGAAAAGGGATAGAGAACCCACTCCGGTATGGTTACCGGATGTGGGGAAGATGAATAACTCCATAGGTGAGGCGATGGCGAAGAGAGGGTAGAGGTGACGTCGGTCGGTGTTGCGCGAAGCTGAGGAATGTGGCGGAGTTAACCCGACCACTGGTATTGTGGTTGGGCGACGAGAGAGTGAGGGAGAAGCTATCGAAGCTTGTAGAGGGTTGTGGTCGGTGAGGGAGAGAAGAATCAAGGGGGAGTCAGCCCAAATTCAAGCTGAGGGAATGCGGTTGGATCTGGGGAGTCTTTAAATACGTCTCTAAGGAGGTTTCATGCTTGGAAGCTAAGCTTCTAAGCAAGGCAGGCTTCGCCAGAGATGGAAACTCAAGAGAGATCCAAATCTCTGATGCATTCGCATGAGAGATTGGGAAACAATCATGGATCACAGATGGGTTCAGATTGGAGGGGATTACTCAGAGAATCTCCCTTCCAATTTTGGAAGGGATTCTCTGAGCAATCAAGGAGAAACCTCCTTTCAAAGCTCGCCAGAGTAGGATTCCTCTGCTATAATGGTGGAGGGACCTATTTGCAAGGATGATGAAGAAGCTAGAGGGCTTAATGCAAGGGTTTTTGAAAGATAGGGGTATAAATGTAACCAGGTTGGACCTTTTTGCAAACTTGGTCAAGGAAAATTCATCTTGGGTCCAAATTTTGGTACAAAACTAATTTGGACCTAAGGAATCCAATGGTGAAGTTGGATTTTGGGTTTTACCATGTTTGATTGGGTAATTTATGCAGAAACACAAATTAGGATAAATATCTATCTGAGACCCCATTCTAGGTCAAGATGGGTTCTAATGGCCAAATTTAAGGTACCAAACCCTAGAGGATATTTTTATATGATTTTTAGAGGGTTTAAGTAAATTTTATTTTGACCAGAACCTTATTTAATCAAGTGGGCCTGTTTTAGGATTTCAAGATGTCATTTAATTCGCAGGACACGCAAAAACCCTTTCTTGTGAAATCCAACCAGCTTCTTATCTTGCTAAGACCATTTGACCTTTGTTTAGCCCTTGAGAAAACCCGTGGTTACACTACATTGGTAAAATTATAGTTTTAACCCTAGTTTCTTATTTTATTCTCAGAATGGTTATGTAGTGAATTATGACCTTCAGTTCGTTATGTAGGAGCATTTATTCTCTTCATTGGGTCAAAATGAGCTGGTTAAGGCTCATGATGGTGTTCCGATCATAAGGATCATAAAAATCCTTCAAGGGTCGAGCACTTTGACCATTCATTCATTAGAACCATTGCTACATCCATTGGAATTCTTCCAATTGCCTCTCAATCAGCTCCAACTGCTTCGGGGGCAATGGAGGTGGTTGTTGATTAGCCATGGGATCTACTTGGCTAAAACTCAACCTTCACCTCCGGGAATGGTCAATAGGCCCTTCCAAACGAGGGTTCAATGACCTCCTTCCAAGCATACACTAGAAGGAAGTCGGAAGAACGGGGAAGAGAAGGGACCTTACAGTAAAAAAAAATACAAGCCTATCCTTAGGTTAGATAGCCTAAAGGTCTACAGACTCTTAGAATCCATCCTAAGAGTTTGGATGATTTACTCTACTTATATCCAGACAATCCAACCAATTAGAAGAAGGGACTAGGGAGAAGGTTCTTCCTTTGGCTTGTGCCTCCGGTTCCTAGTGTAACCCCCAGTCGTGGTAGTTTGATGCTACTCCCCTATCCAGACATCAGATTGACTAGTATAGGTAGGTTAATCGTGAATAATCTTAATCTGGATCTCGATGGGCGAATCAGTCCTTAGGGCCAATGTCTAATCAAGTTTAGTTAGGCTTTGGGATTTTGGTGCTTCTAGAATGTGATGGGCCCTTAATGGGTTGTGCCCTTAATGATTTATTTGAGAATGTGTGAATGTGCACAAATAAGAAGTTTTCAAGCAAGATTATTAATGATGAGGTGAGTTTTAGGGTTTGAATCTTGCTTAGTAGCATTTAGGATTCAAATATTAGGTATATTCAACAAAGTTTTGTGAGGCAAACCAAGTTCTGAAATTACGAGATCTAGTGTTTTTCCTTTATAAATCAAAAAAATATGGAGTGCCTAGCTTGACCTAAATATTGAATCCTATGGAGCAGCTACAAAATGAATCTCTTTTAAATTAGGTGGTGCAGCCCAAACTATTAAATCAATTGGCCTAAATGCACCACCAATTAAGGCACACAGAAAGGTGATTGACCTAATATGATTTCTACTCCTTTATGTGTTGAATTGTTGTACCGATTCCATAGGTCGGAATCCTAGTTGAGTAGATGAAAATCAAGTTAGGTTTTGTGCCTCAAATGTGGGTGTATAAAGTATGTATATTGATTCATCTCACAGAAAATATCTTTTTGTTTTTTTTTTTAATGCGGGTGTGAGATCAGTGGAGGTGACAAACAAGACAAACAATTTATATCCAAGGGTTAATGCAAACACCTAGGTGTATTAGGTCTTGGTTATGAATTTTGCCAAATGAAACAAGTGGGGGGGATGTGGGGAACACTTACAAAGTACTCTACTCACACTTTACTCTAGTCTACGGCACTTGGATCTCCATGCTGGGGTACCTGCAAGACAATAGATCAAAGATAAGCAGGGTTGTAATTGGTAAATGCAAAGAAGCACAGAGAAAAAGAAAGTAAATGTCATTGCCTCCTCGGCAACGGTGCCAAAAAGGTGAGTGCATTTCGCGTGGTAGAAATCAGGGTTTGGAGGAACCCATCGTTGTAGTTGCAAAACTTGCTATTAAATACAATTTTTACTGAAACTCCGAGGGAGTCTCGGGTCGAAGACAGGGAGGTGATGTTTACTTTGCTTGAAAACTGCACTTTGTTTTGTTTCTTTTTGGTATTTTGTTATATATATATATTTTGCTGTTTTCAGAAAGGATGCAAATAAGATGGATCACAATATGGATGGAATCAAATACGATATATTGCACAAATGTCTATTACAATAATCTACGAAAGCATAAAAGAGAGGGAGGTGAGAAGGAATCTCATGAATTGGTTGTTCGGCGAGATGATGGTGCCTGGAAGAAGCTTGGACGAAGGAGTTGAGGAGCGAGATGATGGAGGTGAGATGCAGGAGGACACCAGGTAAAGGAAAGCTTCACCAAGGCTTTGGAATGGTGGTGAGTAGGTGGAGATGATCTGCTATCGGAATGGAGGTGGGAGGACGGCTCCAAGGCAACCTATGAAGGTGGTGGCAAGAAGGATGAATTTTTAGTGGGAAGTAGGATCACTACACTAATAGGAGGCCTTTGGATCTTATGAGTAATATCTGATGGAGCTTCGGTAGGCTACTAGAGCTTAATAGTAGGTGGGGGTAGAGTAGGTAGAGATGAAGAGGAATGGGGGGTGTTGGGGTGTTTATATACTGATGGGAGGAAGAGCATCCCACGCATAGACATTCAATGACAGCTACAAGCGTCACTAATGGCCGTTCAAGCTGTCGCTAAAGAATCGCGCCTCTTCATTGCCTTGGCTGGCACACGCACTACGCAAGCCATTTAGTGACAGCAGCAAGTGTCACTAAAGGCCCGCCCTTCTGGCGCTGCAAATACCTCGCCTATTGCTCATGCCCATAGCTTCCCACTTGATAGATCTCTATCCGTTCATCCTTAATTGTACGGCACACGTGCAAATCGCTCCTCTCTCGGTCCAATTTACTGAGGTGGGTGCAGGCGCGGCAGATCAGGAGTCAAACTCGCGTCTTGCATTTGCGTAGAGTGCCTCAACGTTAGGCCAAGGTGCACTTTTGTCAAGTGGAGGATGCTGCTGTTGCGCATCTCGACCTTTGGATGAAGATCCAATGGCCGAGATGAGGCCTTGCTTGAGTTGCTTGAAACCAGGTAAGGAGAGATGCTTCTTTAGTCGTAGAGCGCACATCTCAGCTTTTGGATTGAGATCCAAATGTTGGGATCTCATCTTGCGGCGAGGTTGGGGATGCCTGATGAGAACACCATCATGAGCCATAGATAGCTCATTTTGATCTAATTAAGTCAGTAAATGCTCCTACATAACTGCTAGAGAGCCATTTTTCACTGCAAATTCATTATGAGGGAAAGACAATAAAATATGGTTAAAACTGTGATTTTACCAACATATCATCAATGTAGTACAATCATACGTTTTCCTAGGGGGTAATAAAGGGTCAAATGGTCCTAAAAGGCAAATAAGTGGGTTAGAACAGACAGAAAAGGGTTTGCACGTGTTTTAAGAATTAAATGACTTCTGAAACCCTAAAAGTAGACCCGGTTAATTAACTAAGGTTCTGGTCAGGATAAAATTCACCTAAACCCTCTAAAAATCATAGAAAAATATTCTCTATGGTTTGGTATGCTTGATTTGACCATTAGGACCCGTCTTAACCCAAACGAGAGTCTTAGATAGACATTTGCCCAAATTTGGGTTTCTACATAAATTACCTAGTCAAACATGGTCAAAACCTAAATATAACCTCACCATTAGATTTATTGGGTCCAAATTAGGTTTTAACCAAAATTTGGGCTCAATTTGAGATCATCTTGACCAAATTTGCATTTTGGTCTTGTCAAACTCTTTTTATCTCATTTAGACCCTTAACTTTTGAATTCTCTTTCAAATAGCACCCCAACTTCTTTATCTTCTTCATAAGCAGGTCCCCGCACCTTTTTTGGAAGGTTAAACCTTCATCGTTGAGTTTCGAGCGAGTATTTCTTGCTCGATTCTCAATCAATCTCTCCCAAAATTGATATGGGGATTCTTTAGGAAGTTACCTTCCATTTGAGCTATTCCTTGGGCTCTAAGTCTTTCCCAAAAGGCCATGCAAACCTTTCAAAGGTTCAGGTATCCTATTTCGCAAATACCTTCCAAGCTTGGAAGGGCTTCCTATGGCCTATAAAAGAAACACCATCAGACGACTGTGCTTTTTAGCAAATTTTTAGGAGCCAAATCACTTTAATCTCTCTCCTCCGGCCTCCAAAAAACCCTACTCCGGAGGCCTCTCTGGATCTCCCTCCTACGGCCGTCGAACAATCAAATTGGATGGCCTAAACTCTTCCTCCCTTCGTCGCAACCCTCCCCAGCCAAAGGGAGGGTGTTCCTCCATCTGCATCGCCGTCACCGCTTCGTCGCTTCTTCCTCGTTCTTCAGCTCCGGTCGACCAACACCAGAGCCTTTCTCCTCTCAACCTCATCCTTAAGTCCCTCTATCTCTACCTTTCCCTCTCTATACTATTTTTCCACCCTTACACCACACGCACAACCGCCAACTGCCGCCTCCCGTACTTCATCTTCTCCACCTTCAGTGAAGCTCCAGCGACGCCTACTCACCACCACACTACTAGAAACACACTGCTGCCACCCTCATTAGCTTAGTCGTGCTCCACCATGCAAAATCCCTAACACCTCCACTCCTATTACCCAACCTAACACCCCGACGACCTACCCACTGCTGCATCACCATCTTCGACCTCCACACACCACCATACACCCTCTCATAGCACGCCACCGCCACTGTCACACTCGCCGTGCCACAACGATCCTGCTGAACTTTTTAATGTGGCCGTAAGGCCCCTTTTCTTGAGTTTCAGGTAATAGGTCAAGCTCACCATTGACAATGTGCTTCGAGCAAGCATGGACTTGCTACAGCACCCACTTGCTCCAGGTGCTCAACCTAGGTTGTGCAGAATCACATAAGGCACTGTCCCACGAGGTCAATTGGAGGCTTTGACCTTGTGAGCTGTAGCAATTGAAGGAAGGATACCTTGCTACTACGCTGCACAAAGGAAAGGTGGGACTTTAGTCCCACCATGGAAGCTGAAGAGTGCCTGTGGAAGCATAAGAGGAAAAAGCAATAGAGGCTTATCACCTCAAATCACATGATGGGTGAGGTCCCCCTCACCCTCACTCGGCCTCATCTGTGACTCTGACCCCACTGATTTAGCCGTAACCCGATAACCCGCCTATGCCTTACACTCCTCGACTGCGACCCACACCTGCAGCCCTGGACCCAGGTGCGTTCTAGGTCCGAAAACCTGATAACCTGGTACTATTAGAGGCTCTGGGAGAGCGTAACCCAAGGAGAGAAAGAGAGGATCGTGCATGGGGGAAAGGGGCTTTTGCTCTAAGAAGGATTGGCTGACAGTTAGCCAAAATTGAGGATCCTTTCCCTTTTGCTTGAAGAAGAATAGAAGAACAGAAGAGCAGAGAAAGAATGAAGAAGAAAAGAAGAGGAGCCGCACCAGAAGAAGAGCAAAGAAAGAAGAAGAAGCAAGAAGGAAAGCAAGAAGAAACAGAAGAAGAAATCAGATCATCAGA
This sequence comes from Thalassia testudinum, assembly GCA_037157565.1. Classification (NCBI taxonomy): domain Eukaryota; kingdom Viridiplantae; phylum Streptophyta; class Magnoliopsida; order Alismatales; family Hydrocharitaceae; genus Thalassia; species Thalassia testudinum. The sequence goes on along the minus strand of JAZHRO010000019.1, from coordinate 31,478,054 downwards.
CATTTAAGACGTCTGATTGAATATTTAGACGGTTGAGGTCATTTCATATATAACTATTGAGTTATATTTGCCATTATTGTAGGGAGTAATTGGTGATTCAAATCACTATTTTACTCCATTCTTTTTGCAGTCTGATACTTGATCTTATTGCTACATTATTCTGAATCAATTTATAATTACAATTTCATATCTCTATTGTTTTAAATTGCAATTTTGAGAACTGAATTCCTATTTGCTCCCAGCAAATGACCTTGGACTTCAAATTCGAGTAATAAATATTATCTGTTTTCACATTGATTCGAGCTATATTACAACATGATGATTTTAAACCCGTTTCAGAGTGACTAACATTTTGGTACCGTTACCGAGGGACAATGCACAATTCAGATCTCTTGATTACACTATTAGGTTGGATTCTAACTTGCTACATCTCTTTTGATTGTGATCTATTTCAGGGACTCATTAAAGGAAGATCAGCCGCACATCAACCACTCTAGGGGCAGGTAAAATCCGTCTACCCTCTTCTAAGCCCCTGATTCTGAAAAAAGAAAGCTAAAAAAAAGGAAAAAATCAGTTAGGGCTACTTGCATTATATTCTTAGATTAATCATCAAGTTTCCTGATTTGATACATTCTATTTAGAAAACATCCAAACCCTGATCTATTCACCCACTTGAAGCTCAAGGTGTCTAGGGCTATCACATTCTTGTTTGAGCCCAAGGTACCACATTTTGACAAATTAAATTGGACCAAATTAGAGCGAATTAAGGATACTAGTTTAGGGTTTTAGAGACACACTTGCTTAATCAAGAATTGATCCTTCCAAACAATGTGTGCCTAAACCTTGATTGAATTGATCTATTCAAGCAAAACCCTAAAATCAGGCTCTTAAATTCATTTGATCACTAAAAGAGGCACCTAAATTTCTCTAAAGGACAATATAGGTGAAGTTGACCCACCTTGTTGGGTTAACCAATCTTCAAATTAGGTCATTTTGCACAAAAACGTCTTAAAAGTTCAAGTGAAATCATAAGCACCCTTGCTCTTAATTAAAACTGGTAGACTTAAGAGGTCAAGTCCCCATTCTAGTGTACCTGGATCATCAGTGACAAGAGAGGTCGGGTGGGGGAAACCCTGTAACTCGTGGGGACGCTCTATCGTATAGGGGTCTTTGTGGGACTCTCCCTCTCTGGCTGCCCAAGTAATTGTTAGGTGGACGGCTTTTTGACTAAGGGGTATCATCTGCCCCGAACCTCTAAAATTTTTGGGTTTCTTGATTGGGTCCATCATAATCTTTCTCTCATCTAATCCATCAGTGGATGTTTGGGAGGAGGTCCTTAAGACCATCCTTGAGGCCTCCATTAGATATTCACTCTCATCGAGGTCGGGCATCGACTTCCATGTTTGTGCAATAACTTGATCACATTGACATATCCTCTAATTCAGAATCCACTTCCCCTTATCAGCCATGGATCACCAAGAAGAATAGCCTAATCTTGAGCAACAATTCCATGATTTCCAAAATCGAATCAATGCCACCATCAACCCACCGTCGCTTCCTCAAATGCGAGATCACTATAATCCTGTAGTGGTGGAGATCAAACCTCGAATCAACATTCCTGTGGGAGGACCCGAGGTAGATCTCAAGCCTAGCATGCTTCATATGACTCCAAAATTTCATGGCTTGAACTCTGAGGATCCTTTCCAGCACATCAAGAACCTAAAACATCTGGCTCACACCTTTGGGGTAGATGTAGAAAATCGGGACGGATTACTCTTAAAGCTCGTCTTATTCTCCTTGGCTGACAAAGCCGCTCACTAGTTTCATACTCAACCACACACAATCAACACATGGGGAGAACTTCAAATCACCTTTCTAAAAAAATTCTACTCCATTGGTCGTCCCAGCACAATGCGGCACCAAATCACGCACTTCTCCCAAGGAGTAGGAGAATCTCTACACGAAGCATGGGATCGCTTTCTGAATCTCATGCATAAGTGCCCCCATCACGGAGTTCCGAAGTGGGAACAAGTACAATTCTTTTACCATGGACTCCATGAAGATATCAAGCTCTTTGTCAATGCAACCTGTGGTGGTAGCATCATGGGTCAACATGAAGACATGATCTGGGAAATTCTCGAAAACATGTATGAGAACTCCCTGAGCAATGAGTCATTGGGTGCGTACGATCGGATGTCCACCCGCGCATTGGCAAATAATCGGGGGGTACATGAATCCCAAGGCCTTTCCGCATCCGTTGATCTAGAGTTGGTAGCAAGTCAATTGGATAAGGTCTCCATTATCGGGAAAAAGGTGGATAACATCACTCATCATGTACACAAATCCACCTCTACACCTCAAGGCACATACGCGCACCCGCCCACGGGAAGGGAGGTTGCACACAACATCTACCACTCCACGGGGATGGATGCATATCCACCTCTATCTGATTATGGCTTCGGAGGCAACTCTAGGTCAGGCCACCTTAGTTGGGGGAACTACGAACCCCCATACCCTGATTATCTCAGAGCTCCTCATACGTACGAGGATCTTCATGCCATCCAGAATAATCCTTTCTCCAACACTTACAACTTTGGATGGTGAAGTCATCCTAACTTCTCGTGGTCGGGTAATAACTCGAATCTAAGACCTTATTAGCCTACCCAACCAAGGCCCACTCAAAACTTCCAATCTGGACCACCTAAAGAAGATCATACATCTCTAATTCTCTAGACCTTGGTTGACATGCAAAATCAACACAAATAAGAGATCTCTAAGTTACGAAATCAACTGGCCCAGCTGGCAAGTGCTCGCCAGCCTGGCGCACTTCCCTCTTAGCCTCTTCCTAATCCGAATAACGTACAGAACTAGAGGAGCGTTATGAACCCAAATCAGGGCCAAGCTCACTTTGTTTATCAGGCCCCTTCTACCTCATCACCTGACGGGATGGATGCTTCAACTTCATATTCAGGATTTCAGCAGCAAACACCTATTTTGACAACCCAAACTAGAGCTAGGCAGGATTGAATTCTGTTACTACCTTAGTGGCAAAGCAACACACGATCCACCTTATCCAAGCCACTCCCAACTTGGTAATACAAACCCTAAACCTAGATGGGTCATGCAGGACACATCCATCCTAGATGAAGAGCCTGAGCCAATTCTAGAGGAACCGTCTAAGGTTCCATTTCCCGTGGCCTTGACCAAGGGAAAAAGGGCAACCAAACCCGTGGCACCTAAGGAGGACCTGGTTAAGCTCTTTGCGCAGGTCCATATAAACATCCCCATGATGGATGTGATATGCCACTTACTGGCTTACACATGATTTTTGAAAGACGTGTGTACACCTAAGCGTAAGCTGCGAACCAAAGGCAGAAACCTGATCGTACTGTCAGAGCAAGCCAGCTCCGTCATTTCGAGCAAACTCCTGCCTAAGGCAGAAGACCCAGGCACCCCTCTAATCTCCTATGCAATCGGTGATATACAATTTGGCTGAGCTTTATTGGACTTAGGAGCCTCCATAACTTTGATACCTACATCCCTACTAGACTACTTCTAGGAATCTGAGCTTAGACTGACAAAAATGATTTTGCAACTAGCTGATGAGTCCATTTTAATGGACTAATATTAAGCCTAAGTAAGTTTAATCGTACCTTTTAGGTTTGTTAATAACTACATTAAGTTATAGAATGTTTGCATGCATCATGATTTAAGTTTACATCTATTTTATAGTATTCTATAACTTAATATGCAATGATTTTATGTTCTTTTAATGTGCAGGAAGAATATTTGGCAAAAGAATAAGGAGGGGAGGGTAAATTACCCTTTCAAACAACCGGCGGCATTTCTTTTCCCCATCCTCCGGGCACCCTCAACAGCCGTCGGTCAAAAATAACTAAGGGATTTGAAAATCCCTTAACTGACGCACGCGAGAAGAGAGGAGTTAAAGAGGAGGCGGAGAAAGGAGAGGAGGATTCATCATCCAGCAACGGTGCAACCACCACGTGCACCGTGCACTAAGTTCTCCAGCGCAGGCGCTAGCACCGCCCCACCCACGCCCATAGGTGCTTCCCCCTTCCAGCTCAGTTACGCACCCGTGCAGGAAACCCTCTACAGCGCCATCACCTCCGCCTGCGCACGCACCAAGCAACCTGTAGGCTCCCGCCTGCAGCATGCTACCACTACAGGCGTTTCCCCTCCTCCAGTGCCTGCAGGCCCATGCCGCTCCAGTGCCTGTGCCCCACCTGCCAAGCCGTACCCACACAGCACCTCCCTAGAGTGCCTCCACCATGCGCACCTGCACAGTGCCATCACCGTACCTGCACAACGCCATCACCTTCTAGCCTACTCCAACCATCCTGTAGGCGCCTGCTCCGCCCCACCCATGCCCTCAGACGCTTGAACCTTCTAGCGCTTACACCTTGCGTGCCCCTACCGTGCCCTCACCAAGCAGCCTGCAGGTGCCCGCTCGCCCATCTCTAGCCAGCCCTGCAGGCGCTAGCACTGCCCCACCTGCGCCCACAGGCTCTTCCCCCTTCCAGCCCACTCACGCTCTCGCATAGGAAGCCCTCTATAGCACCATCACCTCCGGCCACGCCCTCACCAAGCAACCTATAGGCACGCACCCTCGCTTCACCAGCACTCCCCCCAGGCAGGTGCGCCCCCTCCCGCAAGTGCTCGCCCTCGCCACCAGCACCTTGTAGGCGCGCACCCGAGTGCAGCCAGATGCACGGCTGTTGCCTTCTCCAACAAGCCAGAGGCTCTCCTCCACCCGCCGGCTACCGCCGGCCACCTCCATCCGCCGCGTCACCACCGTTGCGTAGTCCTCACCGAGCCGCACCTCCCTGCCGACTCACGCGCTCAACCGTGCATGGCCGCACACGCGAGGAGGAGAGAGGAGAAATCCTCTATTTTTGCCTCCATTAATAATTACATTCAATGCTATTGCCACTTTTATATTAATATTTTATTCAGGCCACATTGCACTGATGCACTCAGATTTTCTTGAAATTATTTTACTTGTGTTATGCGCATGTTTCTACCTTGAATTTTAAATCAAAATTGCATGAAAGTTGAATTTACATGTTAAGCCATTACACATGCATCATACACATAGTTTTGGAGCTTAATTCCTCACATGAAAACTGCAAAAATGCCCCTGAACCTTTAAGGAAATTGCAAACTTCATTTAACATTGCATATTCCTCGCATTAAAGTTACAGAAGAGTTTGCGAACTGTGTATTCCTTGACTTGTGAATTTATTGGTCTATTCCTCCCTGTGGATTTGACATCCATTATTATGGTTTAAATTCATATCTGTTTAATCTTTGATTGAGAGATTTTCCACCACCTTTTGTGCTGCAACGATTTATTATCTTAATATTAATTATTCAAAGTGAAAATCGCTCTGTCAAATTAGCTCCATTGCGGGGAGGCAACAGACGCAATAGGTTCATGTTATTATTTTTTGAATATTCTGAGTTGTGCAATCATCTAATCATTTTTTTTATTATGCAAGGAATCTGACGAGGCAATGAGACACAATAGAGCGACGACAGCAACCACGAGCTAAGCCACAAGAGGAAAAGACATAGGAGACCAAGATCCTGCTTTCACAAAGGATTCTCCATCATCACAAAATTTATTTCTGTCTTTTCTCCCTTGTAGTAATTGGGGCTGAATTTTTGGGGGTTTGTCCCCACATTCTTTAGCTACTAGGGCTTACATTATTTTCTTTTGCATGCATGAATCTATTTTCTGCTTGCCTTCCTTTAAAACCAACAAAGAAAATATCGAGCTGCCTATTTAGAAGTTGCATGCCCTTAGGTGCGTGCATTTAGGGGTGATTGAGCAGCACATTAGATCTTATTATTGCATTGCAAGCATATTAGCATGAAGATTGCTGGAGATAGGTACACCTTTCTAACTTTTGCATCCAGCTACTGTTCATGCATTTGCATTCAATTAAAATTCAAGAACACCAAGTTGTTTGAATTCACTAATTCAGTGGTCACATAACTAAAAGTGGGACTGATAATCAGATTCAACCCTAAAAGCAATTCACATTTGATCTGATTCTAAGGGACTTGTTTGCGATTTCAAAAGAAATTACAAAGATTTGTGGTGTGTTGCACACTTCTAACACTGAGCACGCACATTAGGCACTGCACTAAGGCTCGATCCCTTGAGGCTATAGGCACTGATCTCTTTATCGGTGCAGACCCTCCTATTGTGCTTTGTTGTGGTGGTGATACTATCTTTTGACCAAGTGTTTTGATACTCCATGGAGGGGGACACCCCTTAAAGGAACAAAAAGGTAGTTAAGGGGCACCGCATATGCATCACCTCAAAGGAAGGGTTCGCCGTACTTGCATCCCTTTGTTCGTCCTTGGAGTAACTTTTCACTTGATCACCTGGGAGTATCATCCAAGCAAAGTATAGGTCCTAGGGCACTCGAAGGTTGAATTAAGGCACGTAATTGCAGTGAAAAACTTGTTTGGCCATATATATTAACTAATTAGACCTCCGCAATAAAGAAGGTTAAGATTTCAAGTCCACACCCCTCTTATACCACTTACGTGGGAATGGAGGGATAAGTCTTGATCTTTTGACTTATCTTTGGAGTGGAGGTTTAACTTAATAAAAACCTAAATTATGTTTTGTATGCTTGGTAGACACTCTCTTGAGAGTAATCTAGTGTTTGATCCTGAGCCTGAGAGAATTCTTAGGAGAGCTCACCTAGGAGAGGAAAAGGAAGGAATGGTTGAGCAAGGTGCAAATCAACAAAGCACCCTAAGGGACTATTTTATTCCAACTAACCAACCTGCACAAGCACTAAGACGACCGGCAGGAGATAATCCATATGAGATCAAGAGCAGTACCATATCTTTATTGCCCTCTTTTTATGGTACTACCAGGGAGGACCCCTATCGGCATTTGGAGGAATTCAGCGAGGTTTGTTCCACGGTGAAGCTCCGGGGCTTTACTAATGAAGCCCTGATGAGGACTCTATTTCCTTTCTCCCTAAAGGATAAGGCCAAGCACTGGTATCATACCCTCGATGCAAGGGTAAATGATTGGGCCACCCTTAAGGGAGAATTTTTGAAAAAGTATTTTCTTATGAGTAAAACCAACATTACAGAAGAGAGATTATGGGTTTTACTCAATAGGAAGGGGAGCAATTTCTTGAGACTTGGGAGCACTTTAATGACCTTTTTAGGTTATGCCCCCACCATCAAGTGCCAAGATGGTAGTTGGTCGAAAGGTTCTATAACAGATTATCTGAAAGGCATAGGAAAACCATTGATGCAGCCTGTGCAGGAACCTTCATGACCAGAACTGAGGATGAAGCCTGGGCATTATTTGAAACATTAAGCGACAAGTCCATACATCTGTCCTCTACCTATCAAGAAAGAACACCATCAATCTTGCAGAGGAAGATAGAGACCCATGAAGCCGAGGCTTCTCAGGATTTGGCTTATCAGATTCAACTATTGAATAAAAACTTTGATAGGCTTTTAGCAAACCCCGGCATGAACCCGCAAGTAGCCTCTATTTTTCAGGCTTCAAGAGAATGCTCCATTTTTTAAAGCACAACACATGCCACTGTAGAGTGCCATCAGGTAAACCAATTCCCTGAGTTGATTCAAGCCGACTTGAACGCAACCCAAGGTTTCCACCCCCCTCGCAATAACCCTTACTCCAACACTTATAATCCAGGGTGGCGGAACCATCCAAACTTCTCTTGGAAGCAAGGTGATGCTTCTAACTGAAGGAATACAAGACCCTTACCTCCCTAGCCTACATACCAACCTTCTTATGAAAACTCTCCTCCGAATAAGCCCTCTGAGATGGATGAACTGAAGGCCATGATGAAAGCAATGCAAGAGCATCAGAATATGGTTATCCAATCTCAGCATAAGATGATTACTGATATGCAATCCCAAATTGGTCATCTTACTGAGGTAGTTAGGCAACGTGATCTAGGGAAGCTGCCTAGCTCTTCTGAGGAGAACCCTAAGGGCAAGGGGGTTGTATTTAGGGTGCACGCCCAAGTAGTGACTATGTTGAGGAGTGGAAAAGAGATTGACAAGCCTTATAACACTCCTACGGTTACATCTCAGAATTCCCCTTCCACACCTGACCCGACTTCCATCTCACCCGAGGAAGAGCCACACCACTCTTCCTTGCACAAAATCACCCACAATGAGGATGTCGTCCTTCCACCACCCCTTTCCCGCCATGACGACCCCTCTACCCAGAAGTCGAGGGTGCCCTATCCAAAGCAACTATTTGCTCCTGGGGAATCTTCTGTTGGCTCTTCTGGAGCCAAGGATAGGATGGAAGAGATTATGGATACTTTTAGGCAAGTCCAGATTAACTTGCCTCTGTTGGAAGCGATTAAACAGATTCCATCCTATGCCAAGTTTCTGAAGGACCTGTGCACCCAAAAGCGTCGATCTAGGAAACACGTGCAAACCAAGGTCATCTTGCCTGACCATGTTAGCTCAGTTCTCCAGCATGGAACACCACCCAAAATGAAAGACCCAGGGGCCTCGTATATTTTAGTGGTTATAGGTAACCAACACATTGACGAGGCTCTGCACAATCTAGATGCAGGGGTAAACATTCTACCAAGCTCTGTCTATGACCTTTTGGAGGAGGCAAGCTAAAGCCTAGTCCAGTAATCTTCCAGGTTGCAGACAGATCACTTAAGACACCGCGGGGATTGTTGGAAGATGTCCTTGTGAGAGTGGAGGATTTCTTCTTCCCCGTTGACTTTCTGGTACTTGATATTGACCCATCTAATAAGCCCACAAAGCCGTCCATTATTCTTGGATGCCCCTTCTTGGCCACAGCCAATGCCTCTATAAATTGTAGATCTGGGGCACTTAAAATGGGCTTTAGGAACAAGAAGATCCGGTTGAATGTTTTTGATAGTTACAAGCAACCTAGATTTGAAGATTGTTCTCGGATTGAGGTCGTTGATGAAATAATTGAAGAGACTACTCCAGCACTCTTATGTAGAGATCCCCATCAGAAGGTCAGATCTCAGGACCATCTCTTGATTATTAAAGAAACTGAAAGGAAAATGCCCGAACTAGAAGAGTTGCTGGTGATACACAATGAGTCTCTGTCTCCACCCTGGACTATGAAGGTAGATCCGCTGCTTGAGGTGGGGACATCTCAACTAAAACCCTCAATCCAAAAGGCTCCAAAATTGGAGTTGAAACCCCTCTTGAGCACATTGAAATATGCTTTCCTTGGTCCTAATAACATGCTCCCCGTTATTATCTCGTCTGCATTATCTGAATTGTAGGAGGGAGCTCTGCTTGAGTGTTTACAAAGGTACAAGGAAGCAATTTCCTGGACAATTGATGATATTAAGGGTGTTGATCCCTCTCTTTGAATGCATCATATATACACGGATGAGTCTGTGAAGCCTTTCTGAGATATGCAGAGAAGGCTCAATCCAAATATGCGGGAGGTTGTTAAAAAAGAGATTCTGAAATGGCTGGATGCAGGGATTATCTATCCCATTTCAGATAGTAAATGGATCAATCCTATTCATGTAGTTCCAAAAAAGGCAGGAATCACTGTGGAAGAGAATGACCAAGGAGAACTGGTGACCACTAGACCCTCAACTGGTTGGAGGGTCTGCATTGATTACTGCCGTTTAAACACGGCTACCTAGAAAGACCATTTTCCCTTACCGTTTATCGATCAAATTCTGCAATGATTGGCAGGGAACAAGTGCTTTTATTTTCTTGACCGGTACTCTGGGTACAATCAGATAGCCATTTTTCCTGATGATCAGGAGCGTACCACCTTCACAAGTCCGTATGGCACTTTTGCGTTCCGCCGAATGCCATTTGGGTTATGTAATGCTCCTGCCACTTTCCAATGTTGTATGATGGCTATCTTTTCTAATATGATCGATGAGTTCGTTGAAATTTTCATGGATGACTTCTCCATTTATGGCTCGTCGTTTGACCTATGCCTTTCGCACCTTGATAAAGTCTTAACCCATTGCAAAGAGGAAAAGCTGGTGCTTAGCTGGGAGAAAAGCCACTTTATGGTCCTGTAGGGCATTGTGTTAGGGCATGTAGTTTCCGAGAGATGATTAGAGGTGGACACTGCAAAAATTGATTCCATCTCTAAGCTTCCATTACCCGCCAATGTTCGTCAGGTTAGATATTTCCTTGGCCATGCTGGATTTTATAGGCGCTTCATTAGAGATTTCAGTAAAATCTCTAAGCCACTCTGCGACCTGTTAGCAAAGGATGTCTCCTTCGATTTTGATGATAGATGTGGCGAGGCTTTCCAACTTTTGAAGAATGCCCTCATTACCGCGCCGATTCTCCAAACACTAGATTGGACTCTCCCATTTGAGCTTATATGCGATGCTTTTGATTTTGCAGTAGGAGTGGTCTTGGGTCAAAGGGTTGATGGCAAACCTCATGTGCTGCATTATGCCAGCAAGACCCTTACAGATCCTCAGCAAAACTACATGGTCATTGAAAAGGAATTACTTGCTGTAGTATTTACTTTGGAAAAGTTTTGGTCTTATCTTTTGGGATCCAAGGTTGTAGTGTTCACTGATCATTCGGCCTTAAAGCATTTTCTGGCTAAAAAGGACACCAAACCTCACCTAATTCATTGGATTCTGCTACTCCAAGAATTTGACATGGAAATTAAAGACAAGAAAGGAGTTGAGAATGTGGTAGCAGACCATTTGTCTAGGATCCCTATTGAGGCATCAAACCCTGCTGGCGGTATTCAAGAGACTTTCCCTGATGAGTCTCTGATGGCCGTGGAAGCTAAAACTCCTTGGTTCGCTGACATAGTGAACTATCTGGTCACGGCCATTACCCCCAGTACTTGGGACAAGCAGAAGCGAGACAGGTTTCTCACCAACGCTAAATTTTATCACTGGGAGGAAGCCAAGCTTTTTAGAATAGGCCCTGACCAGCTTTTTCGCCATTGCGTCCCTAATGAAGAACAAAGAAGTGTTCTGAGTTTCTACCATGACCACCACTGTGGGGGACATTTTAGTCGGATGAAGACTACCCATAAGGTTCTTCAGTCTGGCTTTTGGTGGCCCACATTATTCCAAGATGCACATACGTATGTGGGCGCATGTCTACGTTGCCAACAGACAGGAACCATTGGAAAAAGGGATGAGATGCCCCAACAACCTATTCTCCCTGTTGAAATCTTTGATATTTGGGGCATTGACTTCATGGGTCCCTTTCCTGTGTCCTTCGAATATGAATACATCCTTGTGGCAGTTGACTATGTATCGAAATGGATACAAGCCATACCCACGCGAACCAATGACCATTCCGTGGTCATGGGCTTTGTTAAGGCTAATATCATTTCTCGGTATGGGTGCCCAAGGATGATCATAAGTGATGGAGGACCCCACATTAAGAATGTACACTTCACAAGACTACTCCAAAATTTGAGAGTCAACCACATGATAGCCACACCTTATCAACCCCAAACGAGTGGACAAGTTGAAGTGTCTAATAGGGAGATTAAGCGAATTTTAGAAAAAACTGACAGGCCTGATCGTAAGGATTGGTCTAAAAAACTAAATGATGCTCTTTGAGCCTACAGAACTGCGTATAAGACTCCCTTAGGCATGTCTCCTTTCCATCTTGTCTACGGAAAAGCGTGCCACCTTCCCGTGGTAATTCGACATAAAGCTTATCAGGCTATTAGAAACATTAACTTGAATCTGGATAAAGTGGGAAAGGCACGTATGTTAGAATTAAATGAGCTTGAGGAGCTTCGTAATGAAGCTTATGAAACTTCTCAAGCTTACAAGCAATGTACAAAAGTCTTCCATGACAAGCACATCAGTAGAGAGACTTTTGAGCCCAACCAATGGGTCTGGCTTTTCAATTCTAGACTTAAATTATTCCCTAGAAAGCTCAAGTCCCATTGGGATGGGCCATACGTTGCTATCAATACTTTCTCTCATGGAGCTGTAGAGATTCGAAAACCTATTGCAGGTGTGAGCTTTAAGGTAAATGGCCAACATCTTAAACCGTATATTACTCTTTCAGATGGCCAGGATTTAGATGCACTTCAGCTTGAGGAGCCTTAGCTCCTCCCACTCTCCTCAGGTGATATTCTTCTATGTCTGCATTTTTCCAATGAGGACATTGTCAGTATTAGGCATGGGGGGGTGTAACCTAAGAATGTTTATAGCATTTATAAATATTTGCATACATATTTATATATATGTATATATAAAAATCTCTTTTCTTGAGCTGGATGGGTTAGTCCCTAGTAGAATACCTTTGTCATTGGAGGTTTTTCTTCTTAAAATTATTTCTTAAGTTTAGAATCCAGTACATTTATTTCACGTGCACGTAGACTTGGTAATAGATCCTTGAAGAAAACCAATAAGCATTTGTAGTCTACTAAACCCTTGGATAGTTTATAGGGAGTCAGGCATACTATCTTCTAGTAGATCCACCTCATATTTGTGAGAAGAAATTAGAGAGATTACTGGTGCGCTAAGTCTAGTGCAAGGACTCTTAAGTTTTGGATAATTAGATGATGATACTTCTGAGTTAGGCATAGTTTTCGCTTTTTATTCCTGTGAGTGTACGTTGTGTGAATTCGTTAGAGTCACCAAATAAGGCAGATACATAGCGATGGAGTCTTAATAAAGCTATGACTATGGTGGATGGTTACAACCGTCCTTCATAGAGTCCTCGATTGAAGGAGGGTAATAGTGTTAAAGGTCATAAATACGCCTATCCTATCCATTCCTTCCCGGTGCCGAGAATTGGCACTTCCACCAAATAAGCCACACAACTTCCTCTTGACCATCATCATCCCTATTAATGCCTCATAAATAAAAGTCTGTATCGTGTTGTGTTGATTGAAAAAGAAACAAAAACAAGAAGAAATAATAATAATAATAAAAAAAGAAGAGAGAAAAGAAGAAGAAAAAGAAGAATAGTTATATTACAAAAAAAAAAGAAAAACGAAGAAGAAAGAGAGTCCAAGTTTATAATGTAACATTATTTCTAAGGCAACAGAATGCCTTTCGCATTCCACCAAATATGACTCATATCTACCTTTTAGTATTTCTGATCGCCCGAATACTGGTTGAGGACTCTAACTTAGTTGTAGAATTATTAGGACTTTAATTGACTTGTGGATGCCATGTGAGGCCACCAAACAGTGAGTACAATTACTAAATCTGGCGAGATTTGTGATCTCAGAAAGAAAAGAAAGAAAAGAGTGAGCGCCCAGGAACATCAAGAGAGCACAGTTGTTTATCCTCTCTCTGAGTTGACTTGTCTAATAGTCTAGAAATCTAGAGTCTGTAGTACTAGACTACATGTAGCGCCAGATGAGTGTGTGCCACCAATTACAAATCCATTCAACTCGATATCTCCTACCTAAGCCAAACACCGGGGTCAAATTACAGATTATCATCTACTTTATCCCCGAGGGAAGTAGTTGCCTATCCTGATAAAAATATTTACCAAGGGTGAACTACAAACTCCCACTGCAAATTGGATTTTTCACTTGGATCTGTTACTTAGGCTATCATCACTTCACATTTGTCAGGATCTCTAAAGTTTTGAAATGAGAAAAGAAGAAATCTTCTGATTACTTCGATTATTTTTCATTTTTGCTAGGGACTAGCAAATCTTAGGCATGGGTGTATTTGATGAGTGCATTTTAATGGACTAATATTATGCCTAAGTAACTTTAATAATACCTTTTAAGTTTGTTAAAAACTACATTAAGTTATAGAATGTTTGCATGCATCATGATTTAAGTTTACATCTATTTTATAGTATTCTATAACTTAATATGTAATGATTTTATGTTCTTTTTATGTGTAGAAATAATATTTGGCAAAAGAATAAGGAGGGGAGGGTAAATTACCCTTTCAAACAGCCGGCGGCATTTCTTTTCCCCATCCTCTGGGAACCCTCAACAGCTGCCGGTCAAAAATAGCTAAGGGATTTGAAAATCCCTTAACTGACGCATGCAGAAAGAGAGGAGTTAAAGAGGAGGTGGAGAAAGGAGAGGAGGATTCATCATCTAGGAACGGTGCAACCACCGCGTGCACTGTGCACTAAGTTCTCCAGCGCAAGTGCTAGCACCGCCCTATCCACGCCCGCAGGCGCTTTCTCCTTCCATCCCACTCACGCACCCGCACAGGAAACCCTCTGCAGCACCATCACCTACGCCTGCGCCCACACCAAGCAGCCTACAAGCTCTCCCCTGCAGCATGCTACCATTGCAGGAGTTTCCCCTCCTCCAGTGCCTACAGGCCCACCTCCAATGCCTCCAGCCAGCGTCGCTCCAGTGCCCGTGCCCTACCTGCGAGGTCGTACTCGCGTAGCACCTCCCTGGAGCGCCTCCACCGTGCACACCCGCACAGTGCCATCACCTTCCAACCTACTCCAACTGCCCTGCAGGCGCTCGCTCTGCCCCACCCACACCTGCTGGCACTTGCACCTTCCAGCGCTCACACCTTGTGCACCCCTACCGCGCCGTCACCAAGCAGCCCACAGGCGCCCGCTCGCCCATCTCTAGTCGGCCCTACAGGCGCTAGCACTGCCCCACCCGTGCTCGCAGGTGCTTCCCCCTTCCAGCCTACTCATGCACCCGTGCAGGAAACCCTCTGCAATGCCATCACCTCCGCCCATGCCCTCACCAAGCAACCTACAGGCACGCACCCTCGCTTCACCAGCGCTCCTCGTAGGCAGGCGCACCCCCTGCCGCAGGTGCTTACCCTCTCCACCAGCGCCCTATAGGCACGCACTCGAGCGTAGCCAAATGCATGGCTGTCGCCTTCTCCTCCAACAGGCCGAAGGCTCTCCTCCGCCTGCCAGCCACCACCGGACACCTCCGGCCGCCACGACACCGTCGTTGCGTAGTCCTTGTCGAGCCGCACCTCCCCGCCGACTCATGCACCCAACTGTGCAAGGCTGCACATGCGAGGAGGAGAGAGGAGAAATCCTCTGCTTTTGCCTCCATTAATAATTACATTCAATGCCATTGCCACTTTTATATTAATATTTTGTTCAGGCCACATTGTACTGATGCACTCAGATTTTCCTAAAATTATTTTACTTGTGTTATGTGCATGTTTCTAGCTTGAATTTCAAATCAGAATTGCATGAAAGTTGAATTTACATGTTAAGCCATTACACATGCATCATACACAATTTTGGAGCTTAATTCCTGATGTGAAAACTACATAAATGCCCCTGAACCTTTAAGGAAATTGCAAACTTCATTTAACATAGCATATTCCTCGCATTAAAGTTGCAGAAGAGTTTGTGAACTGTGTATTCCTTGACTCATGAATTTATTGGTCTATTCCTCCCTGTGGATACGACATCCGTTGTTATGGTTTAAATTCATATCTGTTTAATCTTTGATTGAGAGATTCTCCACCACCTTTTGTGCTACACCGATTTATTATCTTAGTATTAATTATTCAAAGTGAAAATTGCTCTATCACAGCCAACAGATCTATTAAGTCACCAAAAGGAATTCTCGAGGATGTTATAGTTAGGGTACATGACTTCTATTTTCCAGTGGATTTCATTGTCTTAGATATGGATGCTCCTGTGAATGTGAAGAATACTGATTAATTCACTTTAGTAGAGTGCTAATTAGCCTAAGCACATGTACAACATGCCTCAGTAGACAACAATTAGAGTTAAGTGTTAGTTTATATTAATTAGAGAATACTTTGGTAAAATTTGATATATATATATATATTTATGTAGGGTCTTGAGTGCAATTCCCTTCTTCTCCACCACCCGCAGAGCAAACCATCGACACTTGCACTGCTCCGCGTGCAATAGCAGCACTTCATCGTGCCAACGTTGTTGGAGGAGATTTCGCAAGGCCCAAACGAAATGAGGGAAAGTCAGGGGAGATTTGTTAAAGCCAATGCTCGTGTGTTGGATTCAAAAAGGAGGAAGAACTACGGATGTGAGGGAGGCATCCGCTCCCCCTGGTGGGGACTTCTTCTCCATCTTCTCCACTGTGAAGGAGGCATGCATCGTGGACTTTAGGGAGCACCGTGGTCTCCACGCACCTACCTCCACCTTCATCCTCTCAACGGTCTCACGGTGACAGTGTGTGGCCACCACAGCGAACCCCCTCACCGCGCAACCGCACCAGCAAGCACACACCCGCCAGCATTCTTTCACTGCCTGCATGTTCAGCAGCGCCACTGAGCATGCAACCTCACCGCACGCAGCCGCACCTGCGCACTAGCCTACGTGCACGCACAACCAGCCACGCGCGTGCTATGTGCACGCTCACGCACCACCACCAGTCTGCTTCCTCTTCTTCTCCTTCTTCGTCTTCTTCTTTATCTTCCTTTGCACACTGAAGGAACCCACCAAACGGCGAGAGGACCTCCGGACAGCAATCCCCGACGACCTTCGTTCCCTGCACTGTCGACTCCATTGGATTCGCCTCACCTCCATGTGCTCTCCCACGCCAACGGCAGAGCCTTCTGCAGCTCACGCGTGCATGTTGGAAACACACTCACCGGCATTCTCTTCCTCCTCCATCCGACCGCCACTGGCCACCTCCGACCGCCGTGTCACCACCATCGCGAAGGTTGCACCTCAAAGACCCACCACCGGCGACCACACCATCCGTCGTCTCCTCCTCCACGTATGCGAGTAGGGGATTCGTTTCCCCTATTTTGCTACAGTAATGGGCATATTAATGTTTACGTTACATGCCATTATGAAACTTCCTATTCATTTATTTACCAAATTAATATATTAAAGTGAATTTGCATGCATATCTCTCTATTCTTGATAAATTGCTTCTGATTATCTCATGAATTAGATAAGAGCATGCCACATTGATTATCACAAATAAGGAATGTTTTACGGGAAATTAGTAGTTACCTTGATTATCATTAACAAGATTATTAGAATATTATATTATGGTAATTTTTCATATAAACCCCTACAATTTTAATTAATTGCTTAGAATGAGAATTCATGAGGGTAATAAGTTGCACTAAGGAATAGGCGCACCCATTGAGATTCCCGATTAAACGAGTCACCACTCACTAATTCGATAGGCTAATTCCTTCATGTGGAGATGACCTAACTATTCTTGTGGTTAGATTTTGAATAATTAAATGTTTTGAAAAGCTATTTTCTACCACACATGAAATACAATGACACGTCATTTTATGCTAAAGTTTTTATCAAAAACGAAGATCGTTCTTTCAAATACACCGATTATACTAGGGCAAATATCAATTGTAAGGAGGGCCAAATTGATTTAAAATTTAGGAGCAAGACACTCAAGATCAACATCTTTAAGGACCAACAAGGAATTAATTACAGAGTTATAGAAGAAATCTGTGATATCGAGGCTGTGGTTGATGACTTATGTATCGAGGAAAACCTGACTATTTCTGATCAACCACAAGAAGATCAAAACCCGCAATTAAAGGAGTCTAAACCCAACCTAGACACACCCATAGCTCCTTCCTTTGCTCCTGACATCCACCCTGAACCACGTGCTGCTGCTGACAACCTGGTTATGGAATTAAAGCATCTTCCCAGTCATCTCAAATACATCTTTTAGGGTTCTAATCAGATGTTTCCTGTGATCATCAACTCCTGACTCACACCTGATCAGGAAACATGCCTAATTTCTGTTATATAGCAGCATCAGAGAGCCATTGGATGGACTCTCGATGACCTGACTGGAAGCAACCCTTCATACTGCAAACATCACATCTACACAGAAGATGGCTCACGACCATCCCGTGAAATGTAGAGATGCCTAAATCCAAATCTATAGAAAGTCGTGAAAAATGAGATCATCAAGTGTTTAGATGCAGGGATCATCTACCCGACCTTCGACAGTCGGTGGGTGAGTCCAATCCAAGTTGTGCCTAAGAAGGCACAGCTCACCGTCATCACTACTGAAATCGGAGAAACCATATCGACTCGTATAGCAAATTCGTGGAGAGTCTGCATTGATTACAGGAGACTCAATTCCTCCACAAAGAAGGATCATTTCCTACTACCGTTCATTGATCAGATTCTCGAGAAACTAGTGGGAAATCGATTCTTCTGCTTTTTGGATGGGCACTCCGATTATAATTAGGTCACAATCCATCCTGAGGACCAAGAGAAGACCACCTTCACCTGCCCCTTCAAAACATACACATTCCGAAGGATGCCATTCGGTCTTTGCAATGCACCCGCTACTTTTCAGTGGTGCATGCTTGCCATATTCTCAGATATGGTAGGTGAATACCTTGAAGTCTTCATGGATGACTTCTCGGTATTTGGTGAACCATTTGATGATTGCCTCCTACACTTGGTCCAAATCCTCAGGCGATGCATCGACGTGAACTTGGTTCTTTCCTGGGAAAAGAGCCATTTCGTGGTACTTGAGGGAATTGTCCTGGGACATCTCATCTCTAAAAAAGGCATCCAGGTTGATTGAGCCATGGTGAATCTGATTTCCAAGGTCCCTATGCCTATCTTGGTCAAAGACATCTGATCATTTCTAGGGCACGTCAGTTTTTACTATCGATTTATTCCTGATTTTTTGAAAATCGCGTGCCCCCTGACTAATCTTCTATCTAAGTTTGCCCCATTTGAAATCTCCAAGGAGTGTGCTCAGGCATTTGAGATCCTGTTTGATCGAGTTACCCAAGCACCTATCCTACAGTCCCTTGGTTGGTCTCAACACTTTGAGATCATGTGAGATGCTTCTGATTATGCTGTAGGGGCAGTACTTGGGCAGAAAATAAACGGGAAACCCGTGGTCATCTACTACGCTAGCAAGACACTTGATGAGGCTCAGCGTAATTATATAGTTACTGAGAAAGAGCTGCTAGCCGTACTATTTGCCTTGGAAAAATTTAGATCATTTCTTTTGGGTTCCCGTGTATCATATACTTAGATCACACTACAGTTAGGCACCTCCTTGCAAATAAGGACGCGAAACCTCGACTAATCCGCTGGATCTTTTTGTTGTAAGAATTTGATCTCGAGATTTACGATAAAGTGGGAAAATAGAATGTGGTAGTTAACCACTTGTCCCATCTTCCTTCTTCCGTCATTGACCCGTCTGGTCCAATCACCAATCATTTTCTGGATGAGCACTTGCTAGCCATTCACAATCTCCAATGGTTTGCTGATATTGTAAACTACTTGATTATGGGGAAAGTTCCACTAGATTGGGTGACTTCCAGGCGGGACAAATTGATTGCCGAGGCTAAGTACTATATTTGGGAGGAGCCATACCTTTTCCACATTGGCAATGATAAGGTCATCCGGAGATGCATTCCTGAAGATGAGGTCAATGACGTAATGTCATTCTGTTACGACCAGGCTTGTAGTGGCCATTTCTCTAAGCATAAAACCGCAGCGAAAATTCTCGAGTGTGGGTTCTTTTCACCCACTTTGTTCAAAGATGCACAGATGTATTGTAGGTCATGCGCTTGTTGTCAGACCCTCAGCAACATGGGCTCACAGGAGATGATGCCCTTGAACCTGATTATTGTGTGTGAAATCTTTGACATATTGGGATTTGATTTCATGGGATGACAGCGAAATACGTGTGATTTGTAAAAGCGGGTTTTTGACGTCGTTACAACACGCGAATTCGCTTTCGCTTTTAAATTTATATCCTAGATAGGGGAAGTATCTAGGGTCGTCCAAGGAGGACAAATGTTTGCAAAATTAATCCTCTTGCTTACAAATAGATCTCAACTTTCTTTTTGGTATTTTAAAAATGTAATTTTTTTTGTTTTGAAAAGACGAGGGCAAAATGCAAATTGTAACGGAAAGTACTAACACCTATAATTGCTTAACTAAAACTTAAAAGATAGAAATATCTTCTTCCTAAGCTCACTCTAGGCAAGTGGAGGCCTAGAGTAATTAGGAAGAAGAGGTGAAACAAGTGCTAGAACCAAAAGTAACAGTTGAAATAAAAAGCTAAATGAAGGTAATTTAATTAACTAGAATTAGTGTTCTTTTCAAGGACAAGTAGAGGAATGCTTCTACTAGAACTAAACAAATTTAAAAGCAATAAAAGAAACACTAATCCTCTTGCAAAAGTTGGTGAAGAAGGGAGTCTTCTTGCTCCAAGCCTAGCTGCTCCTTGGCTTGAAAAGAGGGCCTCCTTCTTCTCCTTCCTTGAGAGCTCCTCCAAGGTGGAAGCTACCACCTTCAATGCTCTCCTCCAACGGGTGGGCGTGCACCACCCTCAAAAGCTCCTCCAAGGTGGCATGGACCACCTTCAAGATCTCCTCCAACGATCTTCCTTGCCTGGCTTCTCCTTTGGCTGGCGTGACTCAAGAGAGAAGGGAAGAGGGGAAGGCACCAAGGGGACAGAATATCCCCTTAATCTTCTTCTTCTTCTTCTCTCTTGGACGTGGGCTTCTTGGTGGAATATGAGAGTGAATTTGCTAGTCAAGGATGCCTTGAATGGTGGTGGGTAGTGGTCTTTTTATAGGGTAGGATGGGGGGTTAAGGTGCCCCTTGAAATGGAGGGCTAGGATGGAAGGATGGAGGTGGTTGGTGACCCTATGGCAAAGGGTATTTGGCGCCAACCCAAGGGGTGTTAAAGGGGGTGGTTATGGTGGTGTTGGTGGCTTTTGGTGGTGGAGAGACACCACCATTTTGGCGCCAACCTAGGGTCTTCTAGAAGGGGGGTTAGGTGGATGGTGGAGATGGATTTAAGGAGTGGTGTATGGTGGAGATGAAGGGGGTTTTTGGAGGGAAAGGAGGCACCATCAAGGGGGTGGTTAGGGTGGTTTTGGCGCCACTTTTAGGTGTCTTTTGGAGGTGGTGGGTAGGCTAGGTTGGCACCAAGTAGGTGGTGCTTAAGTGGAGCTAGTAGGTGGAGTTGTTAGGTAGGGTTTTTGGGTGGTACAAGCCAGGGAAGTTGGAGCATAGCTAAGCTAAGATAAGGTAAGCTAGCTTAGATAGAGGAGGAGTAGAGAAAGAGGTGTTGGAGCTAGAGTTTGGAGGGAGGAGCTGAGGATGAGAAGTCTGGAGCTGAAACTGGAGCTAACTGTTGCTGAAGAGGCTGGCATGGGGCTACTCTAGCTAGCTTAGCTTGCTAGTTCTTTGCTAGTTGCTAAGCCAAGCTAAAGTGAGCTAGCTTCTACCATAATGAGCTGAGGTGAGCTAGGTCTGGTGCTCCTGGGGAGGATCAAGCTGGTTGAGGCAGTTAAGGTAGCTTAGCTCAACTGAGTTGAGGTAAGCTGAATCCCCGGGAGCTGGACTTGAGCTTCTTGAGCTGAGATGAGTTCTTCTTCATCTGGATGGAGTTGAGTGGAGCTAGATGTAGCTGGGTCTGAGCTGGGGTGAACTCCTGTCAACTCAGCTGAGCTAGCTAGAGCTCCCTATGGACTAGTGGGAGCTGAGATGAGCTAGACTCAGCTAAGTTGAGCTGGATCTAAGCTGACTTAAGCTAGGGTGAGCTAAGATGAACTCCCTTGAGTTGCCATTCAGTTGAGATTAGCTGAATGGAGCTGAGATGAGCTAACCCTAGTTCAAGTGAGCTAGGTTCCAACTGTGGTGAGCTGGATCAAGTTGAGTTCCAGCTATTCTGAGCTTCTCCTTCACCATTTGCCTTCTTGAGTGCTAGGGTTTTAGGGATCTGCATATCTGTTCATCTCTAACACTCACAAAAACATATCAAAAAGACCATAAAAAATGCAATGCATGCCTAACCTAATTTATGCCTAAATGCAGCCCAAAAACCCATTTGGGAGTGAATCCTAAGAGCTAGGTTTGTTTTAATGCATAAGAATGATGATAAACTGGCCTTTATCACACCGCTATACTTATCTTTTGCTAGTCTCTTAGCAAAACTTAAATTTTTTGGAAAACAGAATTTTTGGGAAATCTAATTTTTTCCACTTTTGAGGAGAAAAATAGATTAAGGGACCTTGGTAGATTAAAACACAGGAGGTACGGGATTTGTTAAAGATAAACATCAGGATTTATTTTTGGATCCAACCATTAGATAGAACGGGATCAATATATCCTACAGAAAATTCACAAATTAACCCCTTGTTAACTTAGATGACTTGAAATTTTTGTTTTTAGGATTTTTCTAGCTCATGAATCTGATTCTCAACTTGCAAAATCCTTTAAAACATTGTGTCCGTGCCTGTGAAAAGCCAACATTTATAAGGGCGTGTTAATTAATTAATTAATTAATTTTTATTTTTTTTTCTCCCCCCTGCTTATTTTTAGTTTAGTCTTACAACAAATGTGTCGGGATCATCATTCCCATTACCAATCCTTGAGGGGGCTCTGGCACCAGTACTTTAGGATAACGCTATCCATGACACCACCCAGGAGCTCACAACCCCAAAACACAATGTGGTGTAAAGGGGCGCTCCAAGAAAACTTAAGCTCTTGCTCCGACACTATAGGTAGAGCACCGTCCAAGACACTTGAGCTGCTAAAATGCACTTTAATGCTCCATCTAAAGATATGAAATATAGATATGGAGCAGTGCCGAGATGGTAACATGTTGACATCACGTCCTCAAAGGAGGTATTTTCCTCCTCGGCAGTGGGAACTCAAACCAATGATCTACTTCAGACTTTTACTAAGTCCAAACAAGGGAGTTTTTCTAATTTTTAGTTGTTTTTAAGTGTTGGGTTGTGTGTGAAAATTGACACAAGAAGTTCCTCAAGAAATGCAAGTTTTTGAAGCAGAGACTAAGCCAAATACTTTCCACATTACAAAATAGGATCAAGTCACCTGAACTATCATGTGTTCAGGTGGAATTTTAGAGAAGGATATCTGATCTAGTCTAAAAATGGACCCTAAAATTCTAATGATCAGATCTACATCCTCATCCCTAGTTTGTTAAAGATTAGATCCCATTGTACCAAAAGTGAGTTTTTCGACCTTAGTCATGATTTCAAAATTTTTCCTCAAAAAGTTTTGAACATTTTTAATTTTTTGGGTATGCAAGCAGAAAAATAAAATAACTAAAGAAAAATGCAAGCTTTAGGTTTTGAAAATCCTAAATCGATCGTCAAAATTTAAAAACACCCCCCCCCCATGCTTAAGATATGTAATGTCCTCATGCATTAGGAGGGAAAAGGGATCACCTTAGTGAAGAACGATCGGGTTGAGGATGATCAAAACCTGGAAAAAGAGGAAAAAAGGAAAGCAGGAAAAAATGATGGGTTACCTCCCATCCAGTGTTATCTTTTATGCCATTCAGCCGGGTGTGAAGGTATGCATGGAAGACGAAAAATCATGTAAAAGGTTGGACACTTCAATGTCTTTAATAAAAGTGTCTTCCTCAAGATCCATAAAAAGATGAGTGGTAAAGATAAAGGGATCAAAATAAAATAGAGAAATGGAAAAATGACCCAGATCTGGCCATGGTTTAAGTGCTTGTAAAATGCCAGACTCTGGTGGGTCGGGTGATAGGTCGAATGGAAAGGGATGGGGAATGGAGTCAATGAGATGTAGGGTGGGTGAAGTTAGTGTGGATGTTTCTGGTGAAAAATCAGGAAGATGAAAAGGGGGAAAGTCAAACCCTAGTTGGAATGGGAATCAATAAAATCTAGATCAATAGTGGTCAAAGGTGAATGAGATTTGATGAACATAGACTTCTCAAATACTGCTTCCATTTTATTATCAGTGTCCTCAAAAATTTTGTGATCAATGGACCTCTTGGAAGATTGAAATAAATCTAATGAGAAGGTCTGGTTACTGCAACTTATATTCATTTTCCCAGAATGAGAATTGATATTAGCTGTTGCCATAATCAGAAAAGGTCTTCCAAGGATGGCATTAATGAGAGCCTTAGGTACTCCTATGTCAAGGACCAGAAAATTTACTAGAAATAGACAATTCTGGACCTTGATGATACTATCCTCAACAACTCCCCATGGTTGAATGGCAGATCGATCTTCCAATTGAAATTGAACCTTAGTAGGTTTTAAATCACTGAATCAAAATTCCTCAAATAAGATCGGGGGAATGAGATTACTAGAGGTACCTAAGTTGAGAGGGGCACGAAAAAAAATGGTGTCAGTTATGACAACTGAGATGGGTGATGTGCCTGGGTCTTTTTTTGTGAAAGGCAGTGTGCTCTGAAAAACTGAGCTGGCTATCTTTGAAAGGACCAACCTTTCTAGATTCTGATCATGCCCTTTTGAAGTAAATTTTTTAGAGGCATGGGAAGAATCTAGGAAGGGAATATTCCTTTCAACTTGCTCAAATAAGTCCAAAGGATTGTGGTCAGAGAACTCTGGTTTTGGATTGTTGGATTGCAGTTTTTTAGAGTGGGAAATAGGGTTTGAATCAGGTGTCTTTGGGATTTTTTTCTTCTTCCTTATTGAGGTTAGGGGAGTCAATCTGCATTGGTTGAGAATCAGTTTCATCATTTGAATGTGAAGGCCTTAAATCCATGGCGGTTTCCTCACTTCTCAAAGTCTCTGCATATGCAGCTTGGTGATCACTGGGAGGAGGTGGGGGGCCTGATTTTGATAGAAACTGGGTTGGTGCTATGATATTGGGTTAATAGGAAGCTAAACCATGTGGTTCTGATGTTGGTATCCACCTGGGTGTTGGTTCCTGGGATTAATAAAGTTTGGTGTGGGTTGGGATGGTGAGTGTCCTACAAGTCTTTGAGTTGGAATATCCCCAATTTGACCATTGAGATTGTTAATAAGACGGGTTGTTTCCTTTGTTTTTCTTTGTAACTCCTGCAGGGTTGTCATCATCTGGGAATTAATGTCTTCTTGAGATTGCCCAGATTGATAAGTCTGATTTGAACCATACCCTCCAAACGGGTTCTGTTGTTGGTGTGGAACCGGATTGGTCCAGGAGTGAGCTGGATAATTCCCCCCATTAGAGGAATTTTTCAATTTCTCCTGGAAAGTAGGGACATTTTGGGTCGGGTGATGATTGAGATAAACATAATTCCCTGTTGAACCATAGAAAGCCTCAGAATAATAATTATACTCAGCACGGGATTTATGCATATTTTCTCTCTTGCGGGTGTTAAAAGGGGTGAGATGTGGAATGTGTGGAGCTTGGGCAGGTGTGGCAGGACTCCCTTGGTTGGCTAGGTTTGTTAAATCCTTATGCAACTGTTGTTGGTTAACTTGTAGCTGAGCCATGATAGAGTAGAGATTAGGTGCAGGGGCCTGATTAGGTAGCTCCTGGGTGGAAAAATAGGGGGAAGAAAAATTAGCATGTGGGTTTGAGGACCAATTTTGATTTTCCATTTTTAAAGAAGAGGAAGAATGCAGAAAAGTCCTTTTTTGGGGAGGCAAAATCAAGTGGTCCCTCCAAGTGTGGAGTTTTGAATCGCTGCCCGAGCAAAATGGAAGAAATGGTAGGGGAGGAGAAGAGATGGGGATGAGAGAAGTGTGCACACAAGCAATCAAATTCTAGTCCTAACTTAATTGTGACTCCCTAGAATTTAACCTAAGACTTGGTCTACCTAGGAAATAAGTAATCAACAGTGACTACTCGTTCTGTCAACAAATCTAGCCAGGTTGCTTAAGGGGAGGTTTGGGCCCAAGCATTTCCCAGGAAAATCCCCAGGTGCTTGTACAAACCCATGCCTGGTCGTTTGACACGGCCCCTCAGCCTGAACACCAGATATAGATGACAGAATTGGTATTAACTAGAGAAAACTTAAGTCCTATATAGCAAGCCTAAATTGATGAAACCTTAGGAGTCAAATTGCTACAAATTTTAGTTAGGGCTAGGATATTATAGTGCACACGGAATGTGGAGGGCGTTAACTGGGCTGTTACCCTGTTATTTCAATTTTTTTAGTATGTGTGTAGGAATTGGAAAGTGGTTCCAATAGAAAGCAAGTTGTCACACAATTATTGTATTTCTGTCTTTTAGGATTGGATTTAACTTACTGTATTTTTAGGGTTTTCTTTTTAAGTTTTCAAACAAGTTTGAGATTCCACAAACAAGAGGAAATCAAGTTGTATGGGTGAAGATATGTTTCCTTTTATTGTTTGTTTCTAAAAATGAAAAAAAGAAATCCTAATCAAATTGGTCCTAGGACAGAAATTTACTACCAATGATTTGTTTTTAGGCTTTTTGTATTAAGTAGTTGTCCAAGCAATTCAAACAACACCACTACTTTGAAGAGAATCAAACAAGGATTCCAAAAGAGATTTTTGTAAGATTTTAGGAATTTTTTTGCTAATTATTTTGAATTTTTATTTTTATTGGTGTCAAAGTTCAGAAATGGTACCTATGAGTATTTTGGACTTTTCAGTATTACCACAAACCTTCTAAAATTTTGGTGATTTTATATGATGTGTAAAATTTCACAAGAATTCCAGAAAGCTAAATTTCACAAAAATTAGATGAGCATAAAAATTCTAAAAATTCACGGACAGTAGCAAAATAGGAAGATTAGAGGGTGTGACCCCTCTTCAGTCCACGAATTTTTAAAAATTAAATACAAAGCTAATTGATCTGAAATTCGGAACAGATGTTCCTAGCTCAATTTGGAATCACTTTATGAAATTTTATGATTTTAGGAGGCCTATGGTGTTAGGAATTGATTTTTCAAGTTCGGAGAGAAATCTGGACACGAAAAATAGAACACCAATACTTGAAATGGAGTAATGTTAATGAAACATTCAAGCAAATAATGAATTTTTATGGGCACCACTCCACTTAATTAAAGTGTTTAGGGTCCTGAAAGCCAAGTTTAATATTTTTTTGGTAGTCTTTTAGCCTAAATGTGACAAGAAAGGGGAACCAACCTAAATTTCACGGGAAGAAAAGGATCTTTGCGCTCTCGCTTCCAGATTCTCGCTTTCTTCCTACAATAGTTCCTGCACAAACAAAAGAAAAGAAAGAGAAGGGGATGAGATCCACTTCAAGCAAGAGAAAATTAACTAATGCAAAGCTATGCCTCCCCAGCAACGGCACCAAAAAGAGATCGTGTATTTTACGCGATCACTTTTTGGCGCCGTTGCCGAGGATTAGCTCCCTGTGGACTAGTGGGAGCTGAGATGAGCTAGACTCAGCTAAGTTCAGCTGGATTTGAGCTAACTTGAGCTAGGGTGAGCTAAGATGAACTCTCTTGAGCTGCCATTAAGCTGAGATTAGCTGAATGGAGCTGGGATGAGCTAACCCTAGTTCAAGTGAGCTAGGTTCCAGCTGTGGTGAGCTGGACCAAGCTGAGTTCCAGTTAGTCTGAGCTTCTCCTTCACCATTTGCCTTCTTGAGTGCTAGTGTTTTAGGGATCTGCATATCTGTTCATCCCTAACACTCACAAAAACATATCAAAAGGATAATAAAAAATGCAATGCATGCCTAACCTAATTTATGCCTAAATGCAGCCCAAAAACCCGTTTGCAGAGTAAAATCCTAAGAGCTAGGTTTGTTTTAATGCATAAGAATGATGATAAACTAGCGTTTATCATGGGACCCTTTCCTTGATCTAATAGCTTCGAATACATTCTACTCACTCTTGATTATGTCTCTAAATGGAGCGAAGTCGTCCCCACGTGAACTAGCAATCATAAAGTTGTCCTCCAATTTTTCCAAGAGAACATCTTTACCAGATTTGGGGTTGCTAACATCATCATCAGTGATGGCAGGTCTCATTTTACTAATGTGCACTTCCAGTCCCTGATGAAAAAGTATAGGGTGTTTTATCGTATCTCGACTCCTTACCACCCCCAGACTAATGGATTGGCAAAATTATCAAATCGAGAGATCAAAAAGATCATTCAGGTCACTGTTCGGCTTGATAGAAAAGATTGGTCTACTCTCCTTCCGGAAGTCTTGTGGGCCTATAGGACCACCCACAAGACCAAATTAGGTATGTCTCCCTTCATATTAGTGTATGGTAAGGCATGTCACCTTCCCGTCGAGATGGAGCACAAGGCTTATTGGGCAGTACAGAAATGCAATCTGGATCTAGTGAAGGTGGAATACACCACCGGTTGCAATTGAGCAAGATCGAGGAATTACGCAATGATGCGTATGAGAACTTGTGTATCTGCAAAGAGTGCGTTAAGGCCTTTCATGAAAGGCACATTGTACGAAAATCTTTCCACCCTAGTAAGAAAGTTCTACTCTTTGATGCCAAACTCAAACTTTTCCCAGGAAAACTCAGATCTAAATGGATTGGACCATTCTTAGTGAGTTGAATCTTTGGAAATGGAGCTATTGAAATCAGCCAAGCCAGCCTTGATTCAGAACACTTTGTTGTGAATGGTTAGTGACTTAAGTTGTTCATTGAAGTCACCGATACGAACAGGGCTGAGGTATCTTTTGATCTCCATTCTCCCTGAGCTCATTGCGCCCGGCTGATGGCGTTAAACTCAACGCCTAATGGGAGGCAACCTATCATCTTTCTGAAAAACCTGAAACCCTTCTTGACACATCCTATGCTGAACTCATATTGCACTTTAGGGTTCATCCATTAGAATAACTGACTCCACCTCTGGTACCCGTACCCGAGCTTGAAATCATCCGCAATAGTCACCCCAACTTGACCACCCACCCAAAACCTATTCTAATGTATGATCTAAGCTAAATTTGAACCTACCTAATTTACAATGAGGACATTGCAAATCATAGGCATGGGTGGGTATTAAAGTGCAAAATGCTGTGAGAATCACTTCATAAGAAAGGGTTTCATAAAAAAAAGCACATATTCCAAAAACCAAAAAAATAAAAAATTGAAAAAAAGAACAAAAATAGAAGGGAGGAAATTTTGAGTGAATTGATTGCATTTCATTTTTTCGGAGAAAAGGGGAGGAGATAAAAATGTCAAAAAGGAGCATAATTTAAAAAGAAAAGAAAAAGAGGTAGTCATTAGTAAAAGATTAAGGAATTGACTTAGATCTAGACCAAATCAAAAATAAAGAAAATGAAAGATAAAAAGTGCTAGGAGACAAAAGAGATTAGTATGAACGCTGATCTTAGGCCTCTTGGGCTGCAATTCTAAGCTTAAAAATTCAAGTATCTGCTCAGATTTGGATAGCCCTCAAGAGGTCTAAGGCTTAGGGATTATTCAACCTCGTTAATTGACCTCTGGTTTGTGGTACTCAGTAACCTATGCACCCCAATCCACACACAGTCTGGTTCAGTGTGCTTAATTACCAAAATTACTCAAATGTATTAAATCTATTCTGAAAAAGTTACCTAAATTAGGAGTGGCTGATCAACATAAGTTGATTTAGATGAGTTCCCTACATAGATAGGTGGGAAATCCCCCTCGAAGATGCGCAATAACATATCGTCTCCTCGGTGCTTGTCTCCCAGTATATCTAAATATCCTACTAGGGGCATGTAAGCACCTTATTTTGGTTCAGATGCCATGGGCAGCATTATCACGAAATGTTGATTGCCAGGGTTTAAATTTAGCTACAGAATGGCATGGATGGAATTATCTCAAAATCTAGAAAGACAGGATTCTGGGGGTTGCCATGGGCGGTGCTATCTCGAAGCACCGATTGCTAGGGACCCTACGAGGATTGATGGTGGGAACTAGGAATCGTATATAAACCGTGTTGTAAAGCTAATCTGAGGCTAGAAATAAAAAAAAAGAGAGAGAAAACTCTCCGAAAATAAAGGAAAATTCCTCTGTCTCTCTCTTACAAAAATGCACTGCAAATTGACCCTGGGCTAAAACATGTTACAGGCACAGGTGCTTTAACCGTGGAGTTCAACGAACCTTAGGTTAGTTCCTGTGGGCCTTAGAATCCTTCATGGTGACTGAGGCTAGAGCTGGTCAGGTTCGGATCTTGGTTGGTACTTGAGCACCTCTGGGCCTACCATCAGCACTCTAACCTAATCTACAAAAGAAAGCACACATCAGAGTTTTGAGCATAAAAAGGCATATGGTCTAGAATTAAAGCAAATTTCATGAGATTTTGCTAAGGGACTAGAAAAAGCTAGGCATGGGGGTATGATGGGAACACCATCATGAGCCATAGCTAGCTTATTTTAATCTAATTAAGTTAGTAAGTGCTCCTGCATAACTACCAGAGAGCTATATTTCATTGTAAATTCTTTTTGAGGGAAAGACAAGAAAATAGGGTTAAAACTATAGTTTTACCATCATATCATGAATGTAGTACAATCATGGGTTTTCCCAGGGGGTAATTAAGGGTCAAATGGTCCTAAAAGGGTAACAAGTGGGCAAGAACAAATAGAAAAGGGTTTGCATGTGTTTTGAGAATTAAATGACTTTTGAAATCCTAAAAATAGACTCTCTTAATTAATAGAGGTTCTAGTCAGGATAAAATTCACGTAAACCCTTTAAAAATCATAGAAAATATTCTCTAGGGTTTGGTATGCTTTATTTGACCATCAGAACCTGTCTTGACTCAAAATCGAGTTTAAGACAGACATTTGCCCTAATTTGAGTTTTTACATAAATTACCTAGTCAAACTTGGCAAAAACCTAAATCTAACTTCACTATTAGATTCCTTGGTTGTAAATTAGGTTTGTACCAAAATTTGGCCTGAATCTGACATCATCCTGACTAGGTTTGCATTTTGGTCCAGTCAGACTCTTTCTATCTCATTTAGACCCTTAACTTTTGAATTGTATTACAAATAGGCCCCCAACTTCTTTGTCTTTGTCACAAGCAGGTCCCCATGCCATTTTTGGAAGGCTAAACCTTCACTATCGAGTTTCGAGCGAGGATTTCTCGCTCGATTCTCAATCAATCTCTCCCAAAATTGATACGGGGAATCCTTGGGAAGTTACCTTCCAATTATGCCATTCCTTGCGCTCTAAGTCTTTACCAAAAGGCCATGCAAACCTTTCGAAGTTTCGGGTATCCTATTTCGCAAATACCTTCCAAGCTTGAAAGCATCTTTCCAAGCTTAGAAGGGCTTCTTATGGCCTAAAAAGAAACACCATCGCACGACCATGCTTTTTAGCAAGTTTTTAGGAGCTAAATCACCTTAATCTCTCTCCTCCAGCCACCAAGAAACCCTGCTCCGGCAACCTCTCTGGATCTCCCTCCTCCGACCATCTAACCATCAAATTGGATGGCCTAAACACTTCCTCTCTTCATTGCGACCCTCCCCAGCCAAAGGGAGGGCATTCCTCCTGCATCGCCATCGCCACCTCGCCATTTCTTCCTCCTACGGCTCCAGTCGACCAACACCGGAGCCTTTCACCTCTCAACCGCATACTTAAGTCCCTTTATCTCTCCCTTTCCCTCTCTATACTATTTTTCCACCCTTATAGCACACGCATAACCACCAATTGCCGCCTCTCGCACTTCATCTTCTCTGCCTCCGGCGAAGCTCTGGTGACGCCTACTCACTGCCACACTACTCAAAACACACTGCTATCGCCCTCATTAGCTTCTCCGTGCTCCACCGCACAAAAGCCCTAACACCTCCACTCCTATTACCAATCCTAACACCCCGACGACCTACCCACTGCCACATCACCATCTTCGACCTCCACACACCACCATACACCCTCTCATGGCTTGCCATCGCCACCATCACACTCCTCGTGCCACAGCGATCCTACTGGACCATCTGATGTGGCCATAAGGCCCCTTTCCTTGAGTTTCAGGTAACAGGTCAAGCCCGCCATTGACGCTGTGCTTCGAGCAAGCTTGGATCTTACTACAGCACCCACTTGCTCTAGTTGCTCAACCTAGGCTCTGCGGAATCACCTAAGGCACTGTCCCGCGAGGTTAATTGGAGGCTTTGACCTTGTGAGCTGCAACAATTGAAGGAAGGAGACCTTGCTGCTACACTGTGCAAAGGAAAGGTGGGACTTTAGTCCCACCTTGAAAGCTGAAGAGTGCAGGAAAAAGTGATAGAGGCTTATCGCCTTGAATCACTTCGTGGGTGTGGTCCCCCACACCCTCACTCGACCTCATTTGCGACTCTGACCCTGAGAATCTGGCCATAACCCGATAACCTTCCTACACCTTACACTCCTCGACTATGACCCACACCAGCAACACTGGACCCGGGTGCGCTCTAGGTCCGAAAACCTGATAACCTTGTATCGTTGGAGCTTCTGGGAAAGTGTAACCCAAGGAGAGAAAGAGAGGAACGTGCGTAAGGGCAAGGGGGTTTTTGCTCTGAGAAGGATTGGCTAACACTTAGCCAAATTTGAGGATCCTTCCCCTTCTACGTGAAGAAGATGAATAGAAGAACAGAAGAGTAGAGAAAGAAAGAAAAAGAAGAAAAGAAAAGGAGCTGCACAGGAAGAAGAGTAGAGAAAGAAGAAGGAAGAAGATGGAAAGCAAGAAGAAGCATAAGAAGAAATCAGATCATTAGACATTTAAGACGTCTGATTGAATGTTCGGACGACTGAGATCATTTCATATATAACCATTGAGTTCTATTTGCCATTACTGTAGGGAGTAATTGGTGATTCAAATCACTATTTTACTCCATTCTTTTTGCAGTCTACTACTTGATCTTATTGCTACATTACTCTGAATCAATTTATGATTACAATTTCATATCTTTATTATTTTAAATTGCAATTTTGAGAATTGAATTCCTATTTTCTCCCAACGAACAACCTCAGACTTCAAATTCGAGTAATAAATATTATCTGTTTTCGCACTAATTTGGGCTATACTACAACACAACAATTTTTAAACCCATTTCAAAGCGACTAACAATGCCTTGGCTCAGGTGCGGTAGCCTGGATCGTACCACGTGGTGCCTTCTGGGCCGTCCATCTTCTTCTTCTTGTAAAGGGTGCTACAGAGCTCTGATCAGGGTGATTCTTGCATTGATGGATTGCAATTGACACTCTGAATCCATTCATACTGTCGGATTCTTCATCCAAATCTCATAAAGATGTTGCACTGCCTCCTAGCCATATAAAATGATGGAATTAATGTACATAATATACAACTATCATAAATGCAATGCAATGGATGTTTATGCAATATTTATATCATGATATACAATGCTAGGCTTAGGAACTATCATAAATAAGCATTTTGCGATGAATTTATGTGTGTTTATCACAAACCTTTGACTTTCCACTCCCTCAAAAACCCAACCTGGAGCTTCCTAATGCTGAGATGCCACAATCAGAACAACTACCCCCTGCCTAATCCTTATTCTTTGATAGCTGAGCAGATTGCTCAACTACAGGCCAATCAACTACTGTTGACTAGGAATATAACAAACCTAGCCAACCAAGGGCAAAACCCACCACCCCGTTAGCAGCCTGTTGTTCCTCTAAAAGGTTTCCATGATCCTTCTTACTATGAGGACAGATAGGGGGTGGTAATTCCAAAAGGGTACTTTGAGATTAAACCGGTAGTTCTGAACCTGATTAAGCACTTCCATGGCCTTCCTAGGGAAGACCCGTTTAGCCACCTTGAAGAACTAACTCATTCTCACAATGTGCAAGAAGATCTTTGGCTGATGCAGTTATTCCCATTATCTCTCAAAGATAAGGTTGCTTATTGGTTTAGAACCATCGGCTGACCTATTACCACATGGCCTCAGCTCAAAAGTGCTTTCCTTAAAGAAGTTCTTTCCCATAGGTCGTACTCATTTCCTACGAAGATCTATTGCGACCTTTCAACAAAAATCTGGTGAGACTCTTCATGATGCTTGGGAACGATTCCAAGATCTCTTAAGAAGTTGCCCGCACCACGAGATTCCCCTATGGTAGCTCGTGTAGATCTTTTATCATGGATTAGAAGATCAAATTCGATGTTTCATCAATGCCTCGTGTGGCGGCAGCTTCTTAAATAAGGATGCCGAAAGTGCCTATGATTTATTCGAGGAAATGAGTGAAAACTCCTTTAATCAGGCATCCATGAACACCTTTGGCAAAACTTCAAACCCTCAGTTCAGTGTTCAAGAAATAGCCACTCAATCCATTCCCGTCACCCAAAACGATCTACAAATGATTGCCCAATGACTCAACCAGATGAAAATAAATCAAAATAAATTTGAGGAAAGACTTGCCACACCCATCCAAGCTCCACGGGTTCCACATCTAACCCTACCTAACTTTCCATGGAGAGAAAAATTGCACAATTTAAACACTATCCCTTTGAATATAATCAATATTCTGATGCTTTCTATGGTTCACTGGGGAATTACACACATCCAAATCCCAACCCCACTAAAAATATCTCTACCCTCTAAGAGCAATTTAGAAATTCCTCCAATTGGAAGAACTACTCGAACCACTCCTAGAATAACATGGTTCCTCCCCAAAAACCAAATTAATTTGGAGGGTATGGGTCAAATCAGACTTTTTACCAACTTGGGCCATCTCAAGAAGACATCAATGCTTGGATGATGAAAACCCAGTAGGAAATGCAAAGCAAAATGACGGAAGTAACCCGTGCTATTATAAATCTGAATAGTCAGATTGGGGTTATAATCGACTTTTTGCAACATTCATTAAATAATCACAATAATGTGGTGTTGACAGGTTCTTATCCCTGGAAATGGTGCCAAAAATATAATCATCGATGACCAATTCGCACTAAAAAGGGGTTTTAAATGTCGCTATTATAGTATATGTCACAAATACAAACTGATGTCGCATCAATTTTATTTATTTAATTTTTACTGGCTTATTTCAAGTCATTCACTGGGATGTAGTTATTGATATACATCACTCTCTAAGTCAAAAAATATTCTTTTATCCCAAAGATGCTGATTTTATTTACAAGAATGAATGAAAGAATCAAATAATTACATAAATTGGTTAATTATGTACAAAAGAATGAATAAAAATACATTGCAATGATTGAAAACATAGGTACATAAACAATCATGAAGAACTATGTATAACTACTCTATGTTAACTATTTACAACTAATATAGGAAATACGTAAGTATAGGTACAAGAATAGTTAATAATACTTACTATACTAAATCATTATAACATAGTAATATCTATAGTAACATATATTATATATATAGTATCATATATAAGTGTCGCTAAATCCTTAGTAAAAGTATATACATAACATAAGGTAAAATAATTACTATCTATACTAACATATACCTCTATGTACAGCGACATACGTAAACGTCAGTGTAGCCTTAGTAGCATATTTACACTACTTAAGGCAAAAACTACTCATACTAACACACATATATATATACAGTGACGGATGTATCTATCACTAAATCACTATTTATTCATATACATATATAAGAGCTCAAACATGCCTCTACTCTATTTATATTACACATATATATTACAGTATACGTAATTTATTTATTTACATATTTTATTTGATTACATATTTAGGTTATGGAGGAGATTGGAACCTATGATTTGGTGGTGGTGGTGGAGGATGATGTGTAGAGAGATGTGGAGGAAGTTCTTCGAAATCCTCGAATTGTGCAAAATCATTGTCATCCTCAGGATGAATAGAGTGGTGAATGGGAGTTTGAGGCCTAGGAGGTATAAAATTGAATGTGGAAGGCATTGAATGGAAGCTTGGCCATCAGTACCCAAAGGAAGTACTAATTCAGGGTTTTGGGATCTCCTACCATCCATTGAGTTGGTTTTTGGAAACGAGTTTTGAAACAGTCACAACTCAAAAGAGAGGTAAACAATCTCTCAATCTCAATAAAACTAGAAATCCCAACCAATCTCACCAAATCAAAAGACCATTCAAATCAACCAAGAGAGGTAAATCTAACTTTTGCTAAGGTCTACGATAAAATAGTAGTATACAAACAAATGTTTCAGAATAATTGTATGTGTCCTAAAGATAACCTAAAGAAGTGCAGACCATTAAAATCCACCAAGAATCTGGATAAGACTAGCATGTGAATCGAGACCTTGTGGTTGCTGAAGGAGATGAGATAGAAACCCATGTATTTGTGACTTAATGTGACCGTGTAGTGTGTACACGATAGCAATCAACAGAATAGCGATGAAAAATCAGACAAGGTTTCAAATAGTTTTAATGTTTCCTTTTGAATTTGATTCAGGTAATTAGAAGATGTTTTCTATACAACTCTTCTCACTTTTTAGTTCTTTTAAGCAACAGATGTTCTTGTTAAGTTTAAGTCAAATGCAAGGATGGCAGGAGCTAAAGAAGGATAGAGGATGCGTATTTGACTCCAGCAATTCTACAGTATGCAATTTGAGATGTAATAAAATCTAGCAGGAAATGCGATCTTAAATATGGATGCCTAGCATATGTTGCTACTAGATAAGGGATGAAATCTTTTTGGTATTTTTGATTTTATATATATTTTTTTGCATTTTTGAATGCAACAAGCAAAAACAAATAAAAAAGAAATCGATACAGAAAAACTGCATCGATGAGAGATTAGTAGAGAGAGATAAAGAGAGTCTAAAGAGTTCGAGTTATTACAATAGTGTGTGGCAATAGGCTCTCACAACTTATGCCTAACACAAATAATCCTACTAATATGCCTAAGTCTAAGCTATCACTATACTATCTAATAAAATAGGAAATGTAGTTCCGTCTGGAAAAACTCCTCCGAGAAGTCGAGTCTAAAGCGCAGCGAACCCACCAAGAAGAAGTCCACCTGGAAAATGTCACTACTCCTACTCCTCAAGTGTTGCAAAAACAACAAATGATTAGCAAGGTAATTATATACAAAATCAATCAAAGAATATAATGAATAAAGGAATCTATCTACAACAAAGAATATGAATGAAAGAATGATTATAAACAAAGAAAAGCAAAAATACGTACAAATAAAGAACAAAAGAAAATTTTTGGTAAATAGAGTTGCCTCCCCGACAACAATGCCAAAAGAATAATCGACTTTTTGTGACATTCAACAAACAATCACAATAAAGCACTGTTGATGGGTTTTTGTCCCTAGCAATGATGCCAAAAATATGATCATCGACGACTAGTTCACGCTAAAAAGGGACTTCAAATGTTGTAGGATATGTCACAAATACAAACTAATGTCACGTCAATTTTATTTATTTACTTAATTTTTACTGGTTTATTCCAAGTTGTTCATTGGGAGGCAACTATTGATATACATCACACTCTATGTCCAAAAATATTCCTTTACCCCAAAATTATTGATTTTATTGACAAGAATGAATGAAAGAATCAAATAATTGCATGAATTTGTTAGTTATATACAAAAGAATGAATAAAAACACATTACAATGCTTGAAAACATATGTACATAAACAAGCATAAAAAAACTATGTATAACTACTCTATATTAATTATGTACAACTAGTATAGATAATACCTAAGTATAGGTACAAACATAGTTAATAATACTTGCTATACTAAATCATTATAACATACTAATATCTATAGTAACATATATAAGTGTCACTAAAACCTTAGTAAAATTTTATACATAAGGTAAAATAATTACTATCTATACTAACATATACCCTAATCTACAGTGACATACAAAAACGTCAATGTAGCCTTAGTAACATATTAACACTACCTAAGGCAAAAACTACCCATACTAGCATACATATATATCTACAATGACAGATGTATCTGTCACTAAAGCTCAAGTTTTTTATATACATATATAAGAGGTGAAACATACCTCTACTCTATTTATATTACACGTATATAGAATGTACATATATATTACAGTATACGTAATTTATTTATTTACATATTTTATTTAATTAAGTAATATGTATTTATGCTATACTTATATTATACACATATATATCTAGGCATAGACACACACAAATGCACACTAAGGCATAGGGGCTCTCTAACACTTAGTCAATTTTCAACTTCTCAACACTTAGCCGATTCACTCTCTCGGACCTGCTCTATTCAACATCAACCCAAAAATTGGGTTTAATGGGCGGACGACCTTTTCGAGAGGTACATAGCACCCATTTCCGGGTGAGACTAGACCTCCACCAGGGCCACCCTAATTCATTATTAGGTGCATTATTTCCAATTTAAGCTTGTTAATAGGCCCAATCAGGCCTAGGCATAGTGCATGAACCCCGACCCATGCACCGCACAGTCATGCTTAAATGTTCAAGGTATCAAGAGTGGAGAATGTGATGGCTTTGGTTTTGTGCCCAACGCATGTCGAATGTGAGGGCTGAAACACAACATCAACTTATACCGCTATGAATTCTCCTACGCTACTGATGTGGCGCTACCTTTAGTGACCAAATTGCCTTGCACAGCGTCAGGTGCTTTTTTGATGTCCTAAATTTGGTACTTGATTTGAGGGCCATAATTTAATATAAATTAAAATTAAATTATAGGGTTACAAAGACCTTACATAGGGCTACATAATTATGTAATTACTTTACAAAAATAAGTTAGTTTATTATATAATAAAATTAGGTAAAGTTGACTGTTTATACATGTTAAATTAGAGTTTAATTTGTTAATTAATTAAAGTATAAATTAGTTAATTAATCATACAATTGACTTAATACAGAGTTAATATACATAATAAGTTATTTATTACAGATTTTTATGCTATTTTATAAGCTTTATTTTAATTTATTTACAATTAAATACATGCTTTAGATGGTTTATCATATCAATAAAATATAAATACTTTAATACAATATAAATATGGCATAAATACATTCAAGATATTTAATATATCATTATACAAATATACAGAATGATTTACTTCAGTATCACATTAAATTACTAATTTATTTTATTTGAAGTTAATAAATTACAAAGTTAACTTAATAGCCATATTATTTACTGTAAATATATAATTAAATTAAATTACAGGTATTATATAATACATAATATACATATAAATACATATAAACAGTTGATGTAAATATGTTCATATTACGTAAAATGTCTATTTATGCATGTTCTTAAGTAGAGAATTGCATTACATGCTATAAATATTGCATAGCATGCATCATCTTACGTTTATATTAGTTTGAATAAAATGGAGGTTAATTATCTCCTTTTATGTTCAGGGATAGGGCAACTTTTTATTGAGGCTTCGCATCGAAGATCCAACTGTACAGATCTGATCAGGGCGACGATTGGAGTTCAACGACTCCAAGATCACCCTAATCAAATATCTGTAGCATCAGATAGAGACCAAGGAATCCTAGAAGATCAAGGGCCAAGATGGTGTGAATCTGCACTTCAGACGACAAATCCAACTGCATGGATGGATTCCGATCAACGATCGTAGCATAACAGCGTGAAAATCGACTCAATCAGACATCCGTGGCACCATCTTCAACATCCAGATGATGGACGGCCAAGATGGCACCACGTGGTGCCATCTCGACCGCCCAACTGGCCGCCCTCAACTTCTGAAGGCGCTAGTGCCTACGCATCTTCGCCGTTGGATCAAGATCCAACGGCTGAGAGTGGATCCCAATCGTCGCTTGAAGACTTTGAAGGACCGCTGGAAGGCGCAACCATGACCATTGGATCTCAATCCAACGATCGAGATCGCGCGATCAAGAATCACTCCACCCGCCCATCCACACGCGTAGCGCAGTGGATAGAGCATTCGCTCGCAGATGGATGCGGGTTTGAGCCACGAGGAGAAGGAGCTGAGGCGTGGGAGAGTGGACGCGCTTGACCGCCCTATGGTGATCCAGTGGTCATGCACACTCAATCCCGATCATGCACCATCGCACGCCCACGCATAACATGGGATCGCATGCATAGGCGTGCGATGAGGAGGCGCGGCAAGGATCTCTCTCAGCCATTCGATCTCACGATCGAACGACTAAGATTTGAAGGACGTGAATGAGTGTTGTGCCTTGAGGAGATGAGCGGGCACGGGCGCATAGCCACTACGCCTATATTCGGACCTTTAGCAACGGATTTATCCGTCATTAAAGGTCTTGAATTAATGATTTTCAAATTAAAAAGACCAAATTGCCCTCACTCATTGCTAGTATAAAAGGAGACCCCTTTCATATGAAATTCTTATCCTTCTTTCTCCTCTCTACCCCTCCAAAACTCAAGAGATGCTTGTCCCACACCCGGGATGCTTCTCAAGAGATAAAGTCAAATTTTTGCCCCCATTTCGGAAGTGGATTCCGTGATGACGATCACGTGCTACCCCGTTCCCGTTCTTCCCACCTCGTCCCTCTTCTTCCTACTCCGTTCCTCGTCTTCTAGGCATCGTCCTATCTAGCTCATCCTCCAAGCGATCATCGAGGCAGATATCTCTCTCTATTCTTTTTAATGTGTTGTACTGTAGATTACTGCTTTCTAGTGTAATCATTTTCCACTTTCTAGTCGTAATGAGTAGTGTAACGAACAACCTTTTTGATAATGAAATCCATGTTCATTCTACATCCCTTTTTGCTTTTGTTTATAATATTCTCTCTCTATTCTATTTATTGTAAATAGATAGATAGTTTCCAATCAGTTATTCTGCTTTGTGACAAATAAAACAAATGCAAATTTCTAATCAAACGTCTGCCTTCCTGAGTATA
The DNA here is from genome assembly GCA_037157565.1 of Thalassia testudinum. NCBI lineage: Eukaryota > Viridiplantae > Streptophyta > Magnoliopsida > Alismatales > Hydrocharitaceae > Thalassia > Thalassia testudinum. The sequence goes on along the minus strand of JAZHRO010000019.1, from coordinate 31,437,628 downwards.
AATTTCATTTGTTGAACATGAGTTCTTCGCTTTCAAACTACAACGACTGATTTTTCAAAATCAATTATGATAGCGTAGTAACCCGTAGCTTTAACATTTTGGCACTGTTGCCTGAGAGGCGATGCTCTTTGATTTTTTTTCACATTTTGCAACTTACGAATCATTTACCTCACTTCTCTCCTTTCTTATTATGATTGTAGGTACTCTTTTGAGACAAGCAAAAGTGGTAGATTGTAGCAAAGTGCTGTTGAAGGTTCTGTAAGTTATTCCCCACCTCTTCACCCATTAGTTTTCATTCCACCATGCAATAACACAAACATAAATCAACCTAGGTGTTCTTATAAACTCTAAGGTTAGTTTTATTTGTTTGTTTGGCACCTACACCCACCTCAACCTCCACATTTAAAAATAAAAATTTTTACAAAAAATCCCACAGTGGTACACAACCTCATCTGATTTTCAAACTCAATTGGTAAGCCAATATTTGGAACTGGTACACACATCCAAACATATAATTGAGTAGAAATTAGATTAGGTAATCACTTGTGTGCCTAATTAAGTGGTGAAATAGGCCAATTGTTTGAGTTGATTGGGTTGCACCACTTCAATTAAAATCAACTCATTAAGTAGCTGCCGCATAGGTTTAACTCTTTGGGATTTACCAGGCACTCCACATTCTTTTAAGTTTTAAATGAAAACAACTTCACCTATGCTTTCAAAACCAGGTGTGCCAACAAAACTTGTTTGAAAATACCTAAAGTTGAATCCTAAAAGCTATTAAGTAAGATTTGAACCCTAAAATTTACCGCATCAAAAATAATCTTACTTGAAAATCACTGGTTGTGCACGCACACATACATCAATCAATCATTAAGGGCACAACCTAGATAAAGGGCCCATCACCTTCCAAAGCACATTCAAACCTAGCCCTAAATAAAATAGAGTAGACCTTGGCCTTAAGGATTCAACTCGATCTTCGGAGCCCAGAACGAGATTATTTTTGAATAGTCTATTTCTATTGTTCGATCTGTTGTCTAGCTAGGGGAGCAGAATCAAACGATCGTGGCTGGGGGGTACACTAGGAACCGGAGGTGTAAGCCGAAGGAAGAACCTTCTCCCCAGTCCCTCCTTCTAACTGGTTGGATTGAACGGATATAAGTAGATCAAATCGTTTCTTTATCTCAAGACGGGTTCTAGGAGTTTGTAGGTCTTTAGGCTAGCCCACTTAAGGACAATTTTGATTACTTGTTTTGCAGGGCACCTTTCTTCCTTTCGTCTATCATGAATCCTTCCACATTTTATATGCATTCTCGCTCTTTCCCTCCTGTTATGAGTTATCCACAACATGATGATTATCCCGACTCATACTGTATCGACCATTGGCTAGTTAGGATAATTCAGATTGGCGATAGAGTTCCAGACCTCCATGTTTAGGGTTTAACCCTGAACACCATAATTGTGATTTCTATGCTTCTCAGAGCCACATCGATTATAGATCGCCACCCTTTCATAGACAGTCTAATAGGATCTACAATAAAGGAGGATGCACTAATCCTTGCCCATCCTCTGATTACACTGCCTTTAGGTCATCACCACCTTTTGAACAATCTGAAATGACCTATTATCAGGAAGGGTATCACGAATCTCAATTTGTTAACTCCTCTGCACTGATCCCAAACCCGCCTAACCCTGAACCAAGTCATTTGGTTCAGGTTTACCAAGTTCAAGATAAGGTTTTGGCTAACTTGAGGAATACCATACAATCTTTAGAAGTTCAGCCAATACCTTGCATTGAAAAATTTGAGCCCCTGATTGAGATGGTTGATGATTTGAATAAGTATTTGTTGGATTGGCTCCAGGATGTTTAGGATAAGAACCCAGGTGAGTTTCTGCTTGGGAAGTTAGTAAAATCGAGAATGAGATTTGTGGTTGCTTTGGTTCAATCGTGGGATGATTCCTAGGATGAACCCCCTTCAGGATAGCCAAGGTTAGAACCCACTCAGGCACCTGTTGGGGGGGACACCTGTTACAAGACCGACCTGATTGAATTAGAGCAACCAATTAAGGATGATCTGATTTCTTCACCTGAGATCCTTGAGCTGGGGTACGAGGAAATGTATGTCTCCATGGACAAGAAAGTGGCGGATGATTTTGGGACATACATTAATACCGATTTTGATTTCTTTGATTCTAATGGTGAAGATTCGATTTGCGAAGTCTCACGTGAGTTTATAGAACATGATTTCTGTGAGACGATTAGGCCTGAGGAATCTGATAGATTATTTGATAGCTCAATAATTGAGGAAACTGATCTTATTGGGGCTCACATGACGGATCCATAATCTCAATTTCTGGAGGATTCAATCCAAAGCCCCGATTGTCAGTTACACCTCATTGAGCTTACTGACGATTCTATTTTTGAGATATCCAGACCCAAGTCAATTTTGATTTAGCCACATCTTTTATACTTGAAAATTTTAGACGGGGTGATTAATATGCAGGAGGTCTCGGAATTTGACATTCTGAATGGGGAGGATAGGAGCTAAGAAATTTTGATTTGGGAAGCAAACTCTGGAGGAAGTAGAAGACCGAGTCTAAGGGTTCCAATTCATCTGAAACCATCAAACCAAGACCCTTACGACATTTGTTCTGAGGATGTTCAACCCAAGCATACATTCATTGATTATCCTTTTGATATCAAATTCTTTGTAACCCGACTCTTTGGTCTTGGGTTACATCCTCATAAATCGCAGGCCCGACCATGCTTGCATACTGATTTTAGGTTTTGGGTAATTTTTATCCAGAACCTTGGATATTCTCAATTATGGGGTATGGGTCTGCACCATAATCTGGTCCACATTTGTGGACATCTACTGACAGGTCAAAGGTTTCTTCTATTTATTCTGATTCTGACCTGCAGCTGTGAATTCTTTATTTCTCTTCCTTGTATAGTGTGCCTAGCTGAAGGCACAAAATTCAGCACCTATACAGTTTTTCTTTATCTCGTAGCGGACCCAACATTCACGCAATTCAGGTGCTTTCTACTCTATTCCACTCTATTTTATGTCTTTTTAATACAATGAGGACATTGCATTAGATAGGCTTGGGGGGTTTTTATACATCTCTGAATTTATTCGTTATCTCTGTAGATTCATTTTATTTTCTTTTATTTATATATATATATATAATTATGGAATTAGGAAAGAGAACTTGGATTTAAGAAAATTTTCAATCTTAGGAAATATTACATTAGGATCTGAACATGAAGACCCTTCAGGTCTTCGAACTTAATCAACCTGTGTATCCACTAAAATGTGGATCTATTTTTTGAGTCCTCGCCAACCTGAATTCTATTTTAATTTGAATAAATAAGTTTGGGTGATAAGTACATGACTTATCAACCCGCCCTCTGATTTGAGGGAACCTTAAGTCTAAAGCATCTACACACTATTTTGTCATTGACTCGTTAGTTGGCGGTTCTAACGGAAATTGGGTAGCTAATAAATCTTCTATGGTGATATGGCTGGCAAGTTATCATGGGTAACAGCCCATAGGTAGGTTGTCTAGAGCCCAATCACTGGTCCATTCTCTTCTTACTTCCTTTAGGTAAATCTTAGACCAGGGAAGCCACCTACTTAAAAAAAGAGGAAACGAAAGTCAAAAAGAAAAGGAGAAAAGAAGAAAAGAAAATAAAAGAAATAAGCCAAACTTTGCCACACGAGTATGGCTGGCAAGTTGTCGGTGGTAACAGCTCATCGATCGGTTGTCCAGAACCCAGCTCAAGAAATGCACTTAAAATTCCCAAAACACTTAGGAAGAAGCAGAGAAGTAGAATAAATCGAGGAGATATACACTAGATTCACCCTTGTGTTGACCCCATAAAAATAAAAGTAGGGAGAAAGCTACCGGTTGAAAAGATACACCTATAGGCAGAACTCTCTTTTAAGGTCACCTAGAGGCGTAGAAACATGAAGTCCGTTCTAATTGCCTATCAACGAGTCTATCACATTCACAATAAGTTGCTTAGAACTTAGGGTTCTCATCAAATTTTGGGTGAGTTGAATGGCCATAGAAAGCCACTCTTAAACCCTAAACTCAAAAATCCAAAGAAAAATTAGAAAAGAAGAAAAAGAGAAAAAAAAAGAAATTTTTCTTTGAATAAGGCAAGGGCTTGAGGTGGTCTGTATTTTGGCAGATACCCAGGCACTGTTATGTCTTTGAAAGTTCGAGATCCTAAGTAAAAATTTTCTTAATGATTGAAAATAACTAATGCCCAAATAATCCAACCTAATTCTTTTATAAATAGCATATAGCTTTTACTAGGGACTAGTAAAAGATAAGCATGGGGGTGTGATGTAAACATGTTTATATTACATAAAATGTCTGTTTATGTATGTTCTTAAGCAAAGAATTGCATTACATACTATAAATATTGCATAGCATGCATCACCTTGCATTTAGATTAGTTTGAATAAAATGGAGGTTAACTGACTCCTTTCATGTTCAGGGACAGGGCAACTTTTTATTCGGGCCTCGGATTGAAGATCCAACCGTACAGATCTGATCATGGAGACGATTGGAGTTCAATGACTCCAAGATCGCCCTAATCACACATCTGTAGCATCAGATAGAGATCGAGGAACCCTAGAAGATCAAGGGCCAAGATGGTGTGAATCCACACTTCAGACAACAAATCCAACTGCACGAATGGATTCAGATCGACAATCGTAGCCTAATGGCATGAAAATCAACTCAATCAGACACCTGTGGCACCATCTACATCATCCAGAAGATGGACGACCAAGATGGTGCCACGTGGCACCATCTCGACCACCCAATCAGCTGCCCTCAACTTCTGAAGCTGCTAGGACCCACGCATCTCAGCCATTGGATCATGATCCAACGGCTGAGAGTGGATCCCAACCGGCACTTGAAGACTTTGAAGGATCGTTGGAAGGTGCAACCTTGACAGTTGGATCTCAATCCAGCGGTCCAGATAGCACAATCAAGAATCACTCCACCTGCCCATCCACGTGCGTAGCATAGTGGATAGAGCGTTCACTCGCGGATGGATGCGAGTTCAAGCTGCGAGGAGAAGAAGCTGAGGCACAGGCGAGCGGGCACACCTGACTGCCCGATGGTGATCCAAAGGCCACCCATGCTCAATCCCGATCACGTGCCATTGCATGCCTGCGCGTAATGCGGGATCGTACGTGTAGGCGTGCAATGAGGGAGGCGCGGCGAGGATCTCCCTCAGTTGTTCGATCGTGAGATCGAACGACCGAGATTTGAAGGACGTGAATGAGCATTACACCTTGAGGAGATGAGTGGGCACACGCGTACTGCCACTACGCCCACGTTCAGACCTTTAGCGATGGATTTATCCATCGCTAAAGTTCCTGAAATAATGATTTTCAAATTAAAAAGACAAAATTGCCCTCACTCCATGCAACTATAAAAGGAGACCCTCCCCATACGAAATTCTCATACCTTCTTTCTCTTCTCTACCCCTCCAAAGCTCAAGAAAAGCTTGTCCCACACCTGGGATTCTTCTCAAGAGATAAAGTCAAATTTTCGCCCCCATTTCAAAAGTGGATCCTGCGATGATAACGACATGCTGCCCCATTCCCGTTTTTCCTGGTTCATCCTTCTTCCTGCTCCGTTCCCCATCTTCCAGGCGTCGTCCCGTCCGGCTCATCCTCCAAGCGATCGTCGAGGAGGATATCTCTCTTTCCATTCTTTTTAATGCTTTCTAGAGTAGATTTACTACTTTCTAGTCGTAATGAGCAGTGTAATGATTGTGCAACAATCATAGGTCTTAATTGACCTAAATTAGGCTAGGACTCAGCATAAGTTAGGGTAATTCATGCATGCATAAGCATTATCTGCATCTTTATTGCTTTACTTTGGCTTTGCATAAAATAATGTTATAATGTGCTGATTAAGTGCATTATGTCAATTGTAGGCGAAAAGCTGATCAGGAGCTGGATCTGGAGCAGGATTTGAAGCTGGATTAGGAATAAAGGGTGTTGCAGTAGAGCTGGAGTAGAAGACTTAGATTAGATGTTAGAATAATGAAGCAAGGGAGTTAATTTATGCTATTATATTAAGTAGGAATAAAGCAGTAAAATGTGAAGAACATAGGTCCATCCTAGCCCTAGGATAGCCTAGAGACTTCCCCCAAGCCTTAGCCACACTTAGATTAGGTCATATCAGCCTAGGAAACCCTAAAACCTTAGCTCCAACCCTTATCTGGATATCCAGATAAGTTACAGGACATCTAGAACCCTTAGCCAACCCCCGCACACCTCAAACCCACTGCTGCAGTGTTATTGGACATCCAGACACTCTGTCAGACGTCTAATTTCTGTAGAATACCCAAAACAGAACCAAGAATTCCCCCTGACTCAGATTGGATGTCTAGAACTGAAGTCTGGACTTCTGATTTTTGAGTGTAAGTTGTCTGATCCCATTTTTGGATGTCTGGAGCTAGTCTCCAAATCCTATTTTGAGATTCAAGCCTTGATCTTGGATCTCTAGCTCCCTAGACCTAATCCCAACCCAATAGGAACCTAAATTAAGGTGTCCTAACCCTGGTACATCACCTCTAGACCTACCTAATTAGGTCCTAACCAAACCCAATTGACTTAGATCAAAGTCAATTGCCATCACCTAAGCCAATTGGACTCATTGAGTCCAAATGAGCTCAGATCTCAACCTACACAAGTCCAATTGGACTTAGTGAGAGTCCAATTGACCTAAGCCCAACCTAATTGATTTATTCCACTCTCAATTAGGTTCACACTCATTGAATTAAACTTGGGTTAAGTTTAATCGCAAATTCCCCTGAGCAATTAGGGTTTATAACCCTAATTCGAGGCGTACACCTACTTAAACCCCTTAGGACCTAACCTAAACCACCTAGCCACATAGGGCACGACCACACACACACACACCCACACACATTCACACACTCCCACACATCTAGAGTTCTCTAGAACTCTCTCCAAGTGGCGCCACTCTTGGTTGCCAAATTTAGCAACCAAGAGGCATTCAAATTGAGATCCACTTTTTTTGGATCTCAAAATCACTTGGTTAGCCACTCTTGGACTCTCTCTAGAGTGTTCCACACTTCTCTAGAGAGACTCCCTTAGGTCTATAAAAAGACCTAAGGGGTGCCCATTTGCACCCATCCACTCTTGGCCATACATGCTTGGCTCCATTCACATCCACCTCCAGTTAGGCTAGCCACTTCCTTCTCCACTCCACCTCCACGAGTTGGGCACAACCATGAAGGACACTATCTCCATGCCAGGATGCTAGATCACTTCTCCAACCTCTCTCCAAGGGTCAGCCTAAGCTCCATTGGCCGCCCCTCATTCTCCTCTCAGCCACTCCAAGGCCATTGAAGGCCACCTCTGAATGGCCTCACTTTCTGATAGATTAGTAGCTATATCATTACATTTACTGCTTCTATTTTCTTCTTAGTAGTGTAGTCCTTATTCTCCCCCAATGACGCATGCAAAATCCCCCCGTAGATTCCTATATGCGATTGTTTTCTGGCAGCTTGTTTTACATTTTTAAGCATTCCTGTACAAGCTTTCCTCTACATTCCATGTTGCAAACACTTCTTTTAATGAATACAAAAATATATTTTTATACATATCTCTATGTTTGAAATCACCGTGAGCTTACTGGTTGCCATCTTTTCCGCGTGATTCATGTTGCCTATTTTTCACTTATATACATATTTTGCAACAAGCATGTTAGTTCCAGAAAATAAAGAAAACCTAACTATTGATGCATTTTCTGGAAACATCCACCACGTAACTAGAATCGTAAGCACCGAAACTCATACTATTACCTTTGCTATCTATTTAACGCATGCGCACGTAATCAAAATTCATAATAGAAGTGGCAAGGCCTTAATTCGAAGGTTGGAAAACGGCGTGCGATTTTAGATAAAGTAGAGCGAGAAAAGATCGATTTCAGAATTAAACAAACGCCTCCAGAGATGAATGATGGGGACTCAATGTCTTGTTATTTTTACAAACTTATATTTTTTACGAACGTTTTTGCGCGATTATACTACAATTCCGACGACTTTCAAATGTGCGAAAATGCTCTCTGTCGAATGACGCCGTTGCTAGGGAGGCAACGTCATTTTTCATTTGATTTCGATCTTTGAAACCATCACTGACAAGTTTGCCTCTACTTTGTTTCTGGATGTGCAAGAAAAATGGAAAAAGAATGGGACTTGCGCACACAACGAGCGTGGAAAAGAAATCCAAGTGCACATCATCTTCTCTTAGATTAGGTTTTTTTCTCAACCCTAGGATTAGATTTACTTCCTACAATTTCTTTTGATAAAAAAAAGATAAAACAAATTTATTCATTTTCGAGAAAAAGAAAAAAAATAAAAAAAATTTAAAAAAAATCTAGATTTGGTTTCTTTTTGAATCCTAAGTTAGTTTGAAAAGGCAAAAAAAAATTCCTATTTATATATTTCAAAACCCTTTGAAAAACAAAAAACCTTTTGAAAAAAAAAATTTGCAAAAAGTTTTGAAAAAAATGACATTTTTTTGGTGGAAAGTATGGATTTCAAGCTCAAACCCTCTTTAAAAGCTTTTCCATCATGCTCTGATTTTTGACCAGATTTCAAAATCTATTTTAAAAATTGGATTGTCGAAAAGTAGTGAGTGAAAAATTCTGTACATCGGACTATACCTTCATTTTTAAACCACCTTTCAAATGGCACCATTTTTTGAAAAAGTTTCGAAGTATAAAATTATTAAAAATTCGTGAAGTGCAAGGGGGTCAGATTGTCCCAAATTTGAGATTTTTTAAAATTCAAAAAGTAATTTCGAGCAATCCGTGAATATGTTTTGACTAAAAATGGTGGGGTTTGAAAGTTAACCTCATTGGCTTTATGTTCCATTTTTTTATGAAATTTTTGAAAGTCATTTGTTACTGTTTCAAAGTGAAAAATCGACCAGGGGTCAAAATTCCAAATCTGACCCCCTGACATTCAAAAATCCCTAAAAATTCGATCGAAAAGGTAAAAATTCCAAAAAAATATTCTCTAAAAATATAATTGAAAAATGAATCTACTCATCAAATTTCAAGTTAATTAGATTCCAGTTGTTGTCAGAAAACGAGTTTTATTTTTATGGTCTGCTGAAACAGAACAAAACCCTAGAATTGCATGAACCTTAGGTTAAATCTTTAGGGTTACAACTTAAAGACCACATTTGGGCTAGACTAAATCAAGTTTAGCACTTAGCCGGTGAGTTGGTCACCTTGTGGGCCACTCACCAGAAAAACCCCAACTGAAGAGAATGGGCTAAAATCAATTTTAAAACACAAAATAAAACTCGAATTCGTTGTACTACTGGGTGCTTCTAACCTCTTGGCTGGGTTAGCCAAGAGTTGGGAATCATTTTCAGTCGGTTGTACGATAAATTTTCTTCAGGAATTAAAACTTAAAATGAAAAATCCGGTCATCTGATTCATAAGGATCACCTGATTGACAGGGCCTTAGCCTTTTCCGACTTGGCTACACCAGCCCAGGGGTTCGATGGTGTATGCAAGGAAGCAGATCACTTAGACCTCACTTGGTTGGACCTTGGGAGCCACTCCCAAGGTGTTGAGTCACATCGCCAGGACCGACTTCTCCCCCCACTTCTTCGACTCCCACAGCCGCAATGGCTAATCCTGGACCTAGACCCAGACCGGTTAGGATATTGAGAATCTGGACCCGATGGCTCGTTTGGAAGCCCTGGTGGTCGAATCTGAGAAGCGGCATCGGTAGAGCATGGATCACATTTTGACGACGCTTGACAGGTTGCAGCACCCACCGCAAGGAGAACAACTACGGGATTTCTACGATCCAGTAGCACAAATCGTTGCACCAATAGTCAGAATTCCTGTAGATGGAGACGCATTTGAGCTCAAGCCCAATGTGATAGGGTTGATTAGCACTCACTTCTATGGGAACTCAAGTGAAGATCCGTTCCAGCACCTAGAGGACCTGAGTTGACTCGCAGAAATGATTCGACCCAGGAATATCGATCTTGTGATTATTCTAATGAAGCTTTTCCCATTTTCTCTGAGGGACAAAGCTTCATACTGGTTCAAGACTATTGGGAAGCCAATAGGAACCTGGTCGGAATTACGATGTGAATCCTTGCAAAAGTTATTCCCAATCGATCGAACAAATGTGATGCGGCGCGCAATCACGACTTTCTCTTAAGGAGCTGGGAGAAGTTGCACGAAGCCTGGGACAGATTTCATGACCTTCTCTGAAAATGCCCACACCATGCTATACCTAGATGGCACCTAGCTCAGATCTTTCACAATGGGCTGGATGACACACATCGGTATTGGGCCGATGCATCTAGTGGTGGGAATTTCCTCGCAAGAGACAAGAACAGTGCATTTGAGTTGTTCAAATCTTTTGCAAAGAACTCGATGAATGCCGCATCCATGAACCAGTTCCAGCGGCCTAGTCAGCTGTGGGTTGGTGTCCACGAGGCTTACACAGAGTCTATTCGAGCCGACATGGATATCATCATCAAGCAGCTGGATAGAATAAACCTAATTGAGAAAAAGATTGACCAGATTAGTCAGGTTCAATTTGACATGAACTTTGCCACTTCAAGGCCCTCCTATGCACCCCAAGCCCCTCCTACTCGAGTTAATCTACTCACTCAGGATGCATCTTCTCCTTATTTATGAGATCCCGTAAACAATCCAAATTTGGGACCTTACAACCAGAGTTACGCACCACCCACAGATTTAATGCATATCCCCTTGACAGATATACGTCTCAGACATCTTCGGCCTACGAGGATGTTAGTGCTATCCAAGGATACAGGTGTAATAACCCATATTTGGAGATGTATAACCCTGGTTGGCACCAGCATCAGAACTTCTCTTAGTCTGGTAATTCACAGAGATCACATCGAGATCCACACTACCAGACCAGGCAATACGGGAATGCACAAAACACGTACCCTAGGCAGCAGCCATTCCCACATCAGCAGCAACCTCACTCTATATACCAGCAGCTGCACTAAGCTGCTAGCCACCCTCCAAAGTGGGTTAACCCATTCGAGGCACTGAAAGAGGAGCTGCAAGAATCGATGAGGAAATCTACAGAAGATAGCTTGCAGATTATGAAGGCGATGGCTGACCAGATACAGACTATACAGAACACGCAAAACCAGCTGTTGTAGGAGCATAGGACTCAGGGAGCCTTGCCCTCCCAACCCATCCTGAACCCTCAATATGTGCAGAACCAAGGCACCCCGCCTAGGTTTCAGGCACCATAGGGACAGGCACACGCCATATTATAGGCCCCTCCTGCTCCACCCGGTTATGCCCAAGGCCAGCCGCCTTTGCAGAACCCCACATACTTTGCCCCTTCCGCTCCCCAACCACCTCATTGATAGCAAGCCAATGCACATGCTGTCTCTTTGACGAGCGGAAGGAAGACATTCGACCAACCACATAGGCAGGCGAGTCCTGATTTCTCCCACCCTTCGCTGCAGGCGGGTTCAACTCTTTCTTCATCTCAGGAGCCACCTGTGGTAGATAATGGTAGGAGGCCACTTGACCCTGAGATTCATGTCCCTTTTTCTGAGGCTCTGACGTGGAATGCAGTACGGAAAAAGGACACGCGGTATTTTGAGGACCTGAAATCAATGTTCTAGGAAGTACATATTCAGGTCCCCCTCCTCGAGGCAATCGATCATATTCCCGCTATCGCTAGGTTCTTTAAGGACTATTGTACCCAGAGGCGACAACCCATAATTGGACGACAGGTGCTACTGTCAAAAGAGGCTAGCACTGTGATTCTAGCTGACTTACTATCGAAAAAGAAAGACCCTGGTACCCCACTTATATCCTGCTTCTTGCAGGATTCTCCATTTGATCGGGCCCTTCTAGATCTGGGTTCGTCCATCAACCTAACTCCCACTGCCGTATTTGATCGATTTCGATTTGGGGAGTTGAAGCCCACCTCGGTCATGATTCAGCTGGCTGATAGATCAGTCAAACACCGAGGCGGGTGGTTGAGAATGTGATCGTGAAAGTCTACGGATTCTACTTTCCTGCAGACTTTTTCGTTCTCGATATGGAAGTTCCTCCTAATCTTTGAGATGCACCAATTATTTTGGGTCGCCCATTTCTAGCGACAACCCGAGCGAACATTGATTGTGCATCTGGGTGTACGGAGATAGCCCTAGGCAATGAGTGACTTTGACTTGACATATTCAGGGTAGCAAAGAATTTCGACTGTGATCGTATAGAGGAGGATGGTGAAGACGAAGATTCGGCATACTGTTGTAACATTGGGCTCCTTTGTGACGACCCAATGTCTCATCCGTCTGCACTATCAGGGTTCTTGGACCTCGATCCACACGGGACTGAGACACTATGCCACACATATCTCCCCAAGGATCTGATTGTTTAGGGTGTTATTCTGACCACAACACCCCTGAATCTAGCTATCTTGATCCACACATTACTGAATCGCCCCTGTTATAGCAAGAAGATGTGACCACAGCTAACGGGTTTCCTGTTAACGCAATCACAACCGATTATTTCACAAGAAGCGACTCAGCGGGAATTCACGTGCACACGAATCAGCAGATTCCCACCTCCGAGTTTGCTCCTCCCACTCCCATTTCTGACTCTGACCCACCCGTGATCGAATTGAAGCCCTTACCTGACTAACTCAAGTATGTGTTCTTAGGCGAAAGTGAGACATACCCCGTCATTAGTAATGCCCACTTAACCCAAGAACAAGAGCATCAATTGATTTATATGCTACAAGACCACATGGCTGCTATAGGGTGGAGTATTGCTGATCTCCGTGGTATTTGCCCCTCGTATTGCACTCATCACATTTACACAGATGAGGGGGTGAAACCTTCGAGACAACCTCAAAGACGGCTTAACCCGAATATGGTAGAGGTTGTTAAGAAGGAGATCATCAAATGGCTGGATGCAGGTATTGTATACCCAATCTCAGACAGCCAGTGGGTGAGTCCGATCCAGATAGTGCCGAAGAAAGCAGGACTCACCGTTGTGAAAAATGATAAGGGCGAATCCATCCCGACCCGCATTGGGACATCTTGGCGGGTTTGCATCGGCTATAGGAAACTGAACACAGCTACCCAGAAGGATCACTTTCCTTTTCCTTTCAGTGATCAGATCTTGGAACGGTTAGTCGGACGTAGTTTCTTTTGCTTTTTGGATGAATACTCTGGGTATAATCAAGTAGCGATTAGCCTGGAAGATCAAGACAAGACCACATTCACATGCCCCTTTGTAACATTCACTTTCAAGCGGATGTCCTTTGGCCTCTGCAACTCACCAGCAACATTTCAGCATTGTATGATGGCCATCTTCTCTGACATGATTGGGGACTATGTGGAGGTGTTCATGGATGACTTCTCCATTTCCAGAGATGATTTCACACCTTGTCTTGGTAACCTCACCAAGATCCTGAAATGGTGTATTGAGGTAAACCAAGTACTATCCTGGGAGAAAGTCCATTTCATGGTGAGGGATGGCATAGTACTAGGGCACAGGATCTCCAAAAATGGACTCAAGGTCGATCAACCTAAATCAGAGATTATTTCCCACTTACCGCCACCTAGCTCGGTCAAGCAGATCATATCATTCTTGGGTCACGTTGGCTTCTATCGGAGATTTATACGCGATTTCTTGAAAATCGCATGGCCTTTGATGAATCTCCTGGTTGCCGATGTCCCATTTGAATTTGACACTTCGTGTCTCAGCGCCTTCGAGACTTTACGAAGCACTGTCTCTGATTCCCTGATTCTCCAACCACCTAACTAGTCGCTTGAATTCAAGATGATGTGCGACGCTTCTGATTTTGCCATCGGTGCTGTTTTAGGCCAGCATCAGGAAAAGCAACCCTTCGTCATATACTATGCTAGCAAGACGCTGAATGAGGCTCAGCGCAATTACACTATCACCGAAAATGAACTGCTAGCAGTAGTATTCGGGTTGGAGAAATTTAGATCGTACTCATTAGGGTCCAAGGTCATCATTTTCACTAACCACTCTGCCCTCCGGCATTTGTTGCCAAAGAAGGATGCTAAACCACTACTCATTAGATGGATCCTTCTACTGTAAGAATTTGATATTGAAATCTGTGACATGATCTGAAAGCAGAATGTTGTGGTGGATCAGTTATCCAGATTGGACCCAGGACACATTCCTTGTTCCCTGCCTATCCACGAGCAATTTTCGGATGAATCTCTTTTAGCAGTTCATTCTATTGAGTTCCCCTGGTATGCAGATATCGTGAACTACCTTGCCGCAGGAAAAATTCCTACGAATCTATCCAAGGACCAGAAACTCAAATTCATTGCAAAGGCCAAATTTTACCTCTGGGATGATCCATTGCTTTTCCGCATTGGAGCGGATCAGATTATTCTAAGATGCATCCCAGATTCTGAGATCCCTAGTGTGTTATCTTTTTGCCACAATGATACTTGTGGTGGTCACTTCTCGGGATGGAAAACCGCTGCAAAAATTTTGTAGTTGGGATTTTTCTGGCCAACCATTTTCAGAGATACACACGAATACGCCCAACACTGCAAACGATGCCAGTCAGTCAGTTCTATGACCAGGAGAGATATGATGCCACTCTAGCCCATCATGGTTATAGAAGTGTTGGATGTTTAGGGCATCAATTTTATGGGCCCTTTTCCGAACTTGTATGGCTTCGAGTACATATTACTAGCCGTCAACTATGTCTCGAAGTGGATCGAGGCCATCCCAACGAGACGGGCTGTTCATAAGACCGTCATCTCCTTTGTACGGCAATATATCTTCGCGAGATTCAGAATACCCTGTGATCTGATTAGCGATGGGGGATGACACTTCATCCATGCCCATTTCAGGTCATTACTAAAGAAATATGGGGTACATCATAGTATAGCCACCCCATATTACCTGCAGACCAAAGGGCAGGCTGAAGTGTCTAACCGTCAGATCAAGCTAATTCTCTAGAAGACGGTTAGACCAGACCAGAAGGACTGGTCCAACAAATTTGTTGACGCACTCTGGGCATATCAGACCGCATACAGGGTCCCACTCGAAATGTCACCATATCGCATGGTATATGGCAAGGCCTGTCACCTTCCTGTAGAGCTGGAACACTGCTGATTGGCCCTTAGTTGTGGGCTATTTCAGTATTTAAGTGCCTAGACATTAGTTTAATTCTAACATTTATTTAGCATAAATTAGGATGTAAATAGATTAATTCATATTTTTAATTTAATTACATAATCCATGCATTGCATTCATATTTTAAGTGCAGTTAGAATTAGTTTAGAATGACATTCATCTAATTAGTTAACCAATTAGGTACATTATTTTCATTAACATAAAAGTTGAGGGTCTGTATATAAATGGCCATAATATTTTAAAATTATTTTCTTTATTCTTCTTCTTGCAGGAATGGCTGGCTGCCACTCCAATGCCGCCAGCTGCCGCAGTGAAGAACCCATTCAAGGAGGAGCGGATGTGTTGGATCTGGTCGGGCAGCTGATTTCAAATTTGTGTAGGCCACTACAAAAGGAGGGAGGCAGCTGAGCTCGGGAGGCCTCCACCACCGACCCACCACTATGCAGAGAGATCTCTCTTCCATTCCACACCGCCAGCCTCAACCGTTGCGGCGAGTCTCCACCAACGTGGGCGTGTGGTGTGACAGGCCACATCGCCATCCGGAGCTCGTCCGCATTACCGTGAGCACCTTAGCATGCATCTCCCTCGCCGTCATCACCAACAACCACCGCCGCAGCCACACTGCAATCACCTTCTCAATCAGTTAAGACGTTCGGGAAATTTCCCGGACTTCTGAGGCAACCCACTCACCTTCCGCCTACAACCTCATCGCGACCACCCGCCTGCGCACCCCCGCTTGCAGTCGCACCCGCACAACCACATCCGCCCACTTCACCTCCAGCGCCATCTCCACGCCCTCCTCCCGCGCCTGCAGCACCCTCTCTCACCGCCAACAGAGCGCGCATCGGCTGCAGTGCATGCCCACGCCTTCAGCCAGCACTCAGCAGCAGAGCCGGCAGAACCGCCAACAGGCCGTGTGCTCTCCCGCACCGGCCTGCAATGCACGCCAACAGCAGCTGCAGCACCGGCTGCAGCCACCTCCGCCGGAGGTCGTTCGGCCGACTCCGGCCACTGCGCGACACGCCGCCACCACCGTTTCGAAGCCCTCGGTCCAAGGAACTTCCTCCGAGCTTCCCGCATCCGCCCGTCCACTCCTCGTCGCACATGGCTAAGGGGAAAAAATCCCCTGTTTTGCTACAGTAACCGAGCCATTAAAAATTACATTTTCTGCCATTGTCAATTTTTAAGAATATTTTATTGATTCTGCATAGTGACAAATATCCTCTAGCTACTTATAATTGCTATTTCAGCATTGTTTCTTGTTTCAACCATAATCTGAAGGCAATTCTGGCTTGATTCTTATCCAAAGTAACTACGAACAAACGTTTTTAACTGGTGCAAATTTAAATACGTCATTGCCTCCCTGTGGATACAACCCGCTCCTCTACGAGTGGTTATTTCTTTTTAAATATTGATTAGTCGATTTTTCCACCACATAAAACTGCAGACGACTTTAAAGCGAACAATCGACTAGTCAACCGCGCCTTTCAGGTGGTCCGAAAATATAACCTTGACCTTGATGCAGGAGGTCAAGAGCGGAAACTCTAGCTCAGCGAATTAGAAGAGATCCGGCTGGAGGCCTTTGAGAACACATTGATATACAAGAACAAGACCAAGGCCTTTCATGACTGCCACATCTGAGGAAAAACATTCATGCCCAGCCAGCAAGTCTGGTTGTTTGATTCACGACTGAAACTTTTCGCAGGGAAGCTCAAGTCCAAATGGACTGGCTCGTATGTTGTGATTCACCCATATACTAATGGGGCAGTCCAGATCAGGGACCCAAAATCTGGGCATATATCTACTGTAAATGGCCAGCGCCACAAGCCATTTTTGGCCTGGGAACCTCCTCCACCTGACGAGATTGTTCATCTTATTGAGGATGTATGATTGAATGCTCACCCAGCAGGAGGCATTAAACTCAGCACGTATAGATAACATCTATCCCATATTCCACCATCAACTATACATAACCATTTTTATATATAGCATATTTTTCTTTTGGCATATTTTCTTTCTGTATATTGCATGCTGACAGGTTGGCCGATGCTGAATGTATAATTTCAGGAGCAATTACAGGTGATTTCTACCCACTCTCTCCCTGTTGTATTTATTTTCTTTTATATTCATGCATGAGGACATGCAAGAACTTAGGCATGGGGGGATAGATACAACAAAACTGAAAATTTTATGCCAACATTTAGGAAAACCTCGAAACCGCATGTAAAATGTACTTTAGCACCCAAAATAAGAGAACAACCGACTCCACCTCCAATGCTCGCATTGGAGCTAGAAATCGTCCGCAACAGCCATTTTCGACTCACCCGCTCACCTCTTGTTCCAAATTTAAGGTTAAGCTAAATATAACCCAATAAGGGAAATTTCATGAAGTACAAATTATACGAGGTTACTTGTTTATAGCATATATACATATTGCATTCATGAATGAGATTATTTTATTAAGAGAATGCATTAGGGATTTTATCCTCTTGTTGATTCCTGTAATCTGGAATCCAGTACAACTTTTCACACACACGTAGAATTTGCAATGGATTCACGGTGAAGGATGATAAACATCTTTAGTCTATTGAGAAGAAGCAGTGCTTCTTTTCCTGAACCCTTGGACAGTGTTTTGGGAGTCAGGTAGATTTTCCTCCAAAAAATCCACCAAATAGTGTGAGATGAGAGTAGAGTGTACTGGTGCTCTAAGATTAGTGCAAGGAATCCAGAATCCTAGATAATTAGGTGATGATACTCAGAGATTAGGCATAGTTTTCGCTCTCGATTCCTGCGTATACTTTTTTGTGCGAATTGTGAGAGCCACCAAATAAGGCAAATACGCAAAGAGTGAGTTTTCATAAAACTAGGGTTAAGGTGGATGGTTACGACCATTCTTTATGGAATCCTCGGCTGAAGGAGGGTATTGATGCCAAGGTCAGAAATACACCATCATATCCATCTTTCCAAGTGTCGTGAGTAGGCACTTTCACCAAATAAGCCACCCAATGTCTCTTGGGTACCACCAATCCCTAATAATGCCTCCTCAATAAAGTTCATGGATGTGTGCTAGTTGTGTTATATTGAAAAAGAAAAATAAAAGAAAAAAAATGAAATGAAAAAAAAATGATGAAAAGAAAGAAAAATTAAAAAAATTAGAAAAAGAAGAAAATCAAAGAAAAAAGAGTGAATATTTAGCTCAGTTGCATTGAGGCAATACCGCCAAATAAATTTGAGATCCACCAAATATGGCATTAACCCACCTTTCTTGTGTTTCTGAGTGCCCGAATACTGGCTGAGGAATTCCGACATAGTGTTAGGGTTGTGGAACTCAATTAAAGTGTTAATGCCAAGTGAGATCACCAAATACGGGTCATATATGTGAATCTGGTGAGGTTGTGAGCTCTAAGAAAAAGAAAAGAAAAAAGAAAAAGACTAAGAGAGAATGAATACAAAGGAATCAAAAGTGAGCATAGTTTTTCTCGTCTTTCTCTGAGTTGCGTTGCTTAGTAATTCGGGAATCTAGATTTTGTAGTACTAGTCTCTATGTAGCACCAAGTGAGAGTGAGCCACCAAATATATAATCTTTTCCCTCAGAGATTCTCTACCTAAGCCTAAAGCCGGGGTGAAATTCATAGAATATCTTAAATACCCCGAGGGAAGAAGTCCACCTATCCTGCTAGAATTTTTACCAGGGGTCAAGTACAGGCTTTAGAGGTGTATTAGTTTTTCACATGAATTCGTTGCAAAAGCTACATAGCTACACTTTCACGATTGTCTGGATTTCTAGAGCATAGGATGAAAACAAAAAGGAGAAAAATCTCTATGCATACACTTGATAAAATAGTCAGTCCCTTAGGGATCCTTGCTGTAAATAATTTAGTCTTGCATTTGCTAGGGACTAGCAAGATTTAGGCATGAGGGAATGATTGCGTAGCAATCATATATCTTAGTTGACCTAAATTAGGCTAGGACTCAGCATAAGTTAGGGTAATTCATGCATGCATAAGCATTATCCGTATCTTTCCTGCTTTACTTTAGCTATGCATAAAATAACATTATAATGTGCTGGTTAAGTGCATTATGTCGATTGCAGGCAATAAGTTGATTAGGAGCTGGATCTGGAGTAGGATCTGAAGCTGGATAAAAATTAATGGGTGTTGCAGCAGAGCTGGAGCAGAAGACTTAGATTAGATGTGGGAATAGTGATGTAAGGGAGTTAAGGTACGCTATTCTATTAAGTAGGAATAAAGCAATAAAATGTGAAGAACTCAGATCCATCCTAGCCATAGGATAGCCTAGAGACTTCCCCCAAGCCTTAGCCACCCTTAGATTAGGTCATAGCACCCTAGGAAACCTTAAAACCCTAGTTCCAACCCTTATCTGGATGCCCAGATAAGTTAAAGGATGTCCAGAACCCTTAGCCAACTCCCGCACACCTCAAACCCACTTCTGCAGTGTTATTGGACGTCCAGACACTTTGTCAGGTGTCCAATTTCTACAGAATACGCAAAACAGAACCTAGAATTCCCCTTGACTCAGATTGGATGTCCAGAATTGAAGTTTGGACTTCTAATTTTTGAGTATAAGTCGTCTGATCCTATTTATGGATGTCTGGAACTGGTCTCCAGTTCCTATTTTGAGATTCAAGGCTTGATCTTGGATCTCTAGCTCCCTAGACCTAATCCCAACCTCATAGGAACCTAAATTATGGTGTCCTAACCCTAGTACATCACCTCTAAACCTACCTAAGGACCTAATTAGGTCCTCACCAAGCCCAATTGACTTAGATCAAAGTCAATTGCCATCATTTAAGCCAATTGGACTCATTGAGTCCAATTGAGCTCAAATCTCAACCTACATAAGTCCAATTGGACTTAGTGAGAGTCCAATTGACCTAAGCCCAACCTAATTGAGTTATTCCACTCTCAATTAGGTTCATACTCATTCAATTAAACTTGGGTTAAGTTTAATTGCAAATTTCGCATAGCAATTAGGGTTTGTAACCCTAATTCAAGGCCTACACCTACCTAAACACCTTAGGACCTAACTTAAACCACCTAGCCACATAGGGCACCACCACACACACACACACAGACACACACATTCATGCACTCCCACACATCTAGAGTTCTCTAGAACTCTCTCCAAGTGGCACCACTCTTGGTTGCCAAATTTAGCAACCAAGAGGCATTCAAATTGAGATCCACTTTTGTTGGATCTCAAAACCACTTGGCTGGCCACTCTTGTACTCTCTCTAGAGAGTTTCAGACTTCTCTAGAGAAACTTCCTTAGGTCTATAAAAGGACCTAAGGGGTGGCCATTTGCACCCATCCACTCTTGGTCATACATGCTTCGCTCCATTCACATCCACCTCCACTTAGGCTAGCCACTTCCATCTCCACTCCACCTCCACGAGTTGGGCACCACCATGAAGGACACTGATGAGAACCTCATCATGAGCCATAACTAGCTCATTTTGACCCAATACAAAGGATAAAAGCTCCTACATATCTCAAGGAAAGGCTTAACTCAGAGAATTCTGAGTTTGAGAAGAAAACCAGCCATAAGGGGTAAAAGTGCAACTTTACCAGTATAATCTGCATACAGGGTAATTCAGGGCCCAAACACAGGTCAAAACAGCTTAATAAGAATAAAAGTGGGATGAGATGATCTAGCAAGGGCTACAGCACTTCCAAGGAACCAAATGATAATCTGTAACCCTAAAACAACCCACTTCAATTCACAAGGTTCGAGGCAAAGTAAAAATAGAATAAACTCTCTAAAATTCATAGAAAAATAATCTCTAGGGTTTAGAACCTTCAATTTGGCCTTTAGAACCCATTTTGACATACATTGAGAACCATGCCCAATTAATAACTTAATTTGGGTCTTTACGCAAATTGACCGGTCAAACAAGGTTTAATATGAAAATGAAATTTACCATCAGATTCCTTAGGTTCTAATTAGTCATGTATAAAAACTTGAGCCTAAGAAGAAACCTCCTTGACCGACTTTACACTTTGGTCCTCATATATTTACTCTTTGGCCCTCAACTTTTGAACCCTCGCATTTAGGCCCCTAACTCTCCTTCGTTCTTTGCAAACAGGTCCCTCCTGCAAAACCCTGCCAGCACCATGCTCCGGCGACCTTGCGCGGAGCATGGCGCCGCGCAGGGTGAGGTGGAGGACCTGGCATGTGTACCGGGGGTGCCCTGCGTCGTCAGCCGTCGCAGGAGCACCCCCATGGTCATTGCAGCCCCCCATACCGGCCGTGCGAACGCACGGACGGTATGGGTTCGAATTCCGACCATGCTCCGGCGAGGGAGACACGTCGTCTCCCTCCGCCTTCCTCCCTGCTTCAACCCTATAAATACCCCCCGCCGCTCCACCGACCAAGGCAGCCTGGATCTGACGGAGAAAACCCCCAGCTTTCGTCTCTTCTTTCTCCGGCAGACGCTCACCAGCTCCGGCGACTTCCTCTCCCTCCACCTCTTCGCTCTGCCGCACTACCAGCAGCAGAGACCTCCTCCCCTGCTCTTCCCGCGCCACGCCGCACCCAGCTGGCGCCTCTCCAGCCTTCTGCTCGCCGCCGCCCCTCTCCCTGAGCATCATCTTCTCCGGCGACAGTCGATACGACTGTCGCCCTGTTCCTCCCCCCTTCGTCCCTGCAGTTAAGTTAGACTTACTCCCCTTCTCCTCCTCTTTCTTTCCCCGCTTTCGATTTAGTCAATTAAGCCCTCTACCGACCCTGTTCACCCTCATCCTCTCCGCCTCCGACCACCCTCCGGCGAGCCGCTCCCATCACCTCAGCGACCCACACGGCTCGCCGACCACCGCAGAACTTCCGCCTCCTCACCCTGATCCTCTTCCGCCCCTCCACTTCCCACCGAACACCCTCTGCAGACCCACCGAACACACCCACTCCCTCGCTCACAGTCTGACCTAGGACGACCTAACAGCTCCATCTCGCCCCCTGCAGACCCCCTGACCACCTTCGCCGTGCCACGGCGAAGGTCCCCCGCCTGTCTGATTTGGCCGAGAGGCCGTGCCATTGGTTTCAGGTTCCAGGCCTTGGCCGCCATTGTCGAGGAAGCTCGAAGCCTGCTCGAGGTTGCTCCAAGCCGAGATATCCCAGATTGAATAGCCACGGCCAGCGCGGAAGAGTCTCACGCACACACCCTGGCCCTCGATTGGAGCTGTACGCCTCAACAGCCGATGCAATTGGGAGCACCATCCCTGCTGCAGGCGTAGGAGAATTGGGGTGGGACATTTAGTCCCACCTCGGAATCTCTCGAAGGCGCGCGGACACATAAATTAAAAAACTGCCGTATGCTGTTTGCCTCAGTTACCACGGGGTGAGGTCCCTCTCACCCGACCCGACCCGACTCGGCCTCGTCCGTGACCACGCTCCGCGGACCTGGCCCGACCCGATTAGACTGACCTGCACTCCTCGCCCACCACGCACGCCGGTGGGCCTGGACCCGGGCCTGACCCGAACCCGATTACCCGGTAGCGCTCTGCGAGAGCTTCCGAAGAGTGATTTCAGAGAGAGAGATACGCGGGGGAGGGGGGTAGAGTAGGTTTTTGCCTTGACGAATAAACTCTGAAGTGTGCAGGCCAAAGAAGAAGAAGCAGACCCGCTGAAGAAGAAGGAGCTGCTGCACTGTAGCGAAGGCATTGTCAAGTCGTCTCAGCACTGGCGCAGACGACGGAAGGTCAGCAGCCAAAGAAGACAGGCTGAAGAAGAAGGAAGAGCAACGGCCATCGCGAAAGAAGAAAAAGAGAAGTCAAGGCAGGTGAAGACAAAGAAGAAGAAGGAATGAAGAGAAGCAAGAAGCAAGAAAAGAAGATGATCTGACGAAAAAGAAAGAAAGGAAACAAGAAGAAGAGCACGAGGGAAAAAATCTGAAGAAAGCAGAAGAAAAAGAAGAAGAAGAAGAACAGGAAGAACCAAAGACAAAGAGGAAGAAAGAAGAAAAGAACAAGAAGCCAATTTTTCATCTCTCTCTCTCTCTCTCTTTATTTTTGTAATAGAATTTGTATATCTCTAGAATACAACTTGCTCCCTGAGTTCGACCTCGGGAACTCTTTCAGTTTTCCGAGTAATAAAATTTTATATGATACGTTGGTAACAACCGGCTTTACTACAACGATATAACACGAAACCGGTAGAAACCGAAGCCATCACCATTTTGGCGCCGTTGCCGGGGAGCAACGGCTATTCTAGAGGTAAACATTCCTGTATCTTTTAAGTTCTAATAATCTCCTCTCTTTTGTGCAGCTATAGGAACTCAAGAAGACAAGCAACCACACGACTACTCCGAAGACAGGTAAAATCTTTTCTCTCACTATTAACCCCTACACTCTAAAGAGGAAGAAAAGAAAAGAACAAGCAATATAGGGCTAACCTGTCTTCCATATTTAGTAACCATAAAAAGTTGCATGTTTTCAACTCATCACTCCTGCACACTATTAAGGGTATTTAAGGGCTAACACATTCTTGCTTGAGCCCTAATTGCCCAACAAAGAGTTAAATGGACCAAGTAGAGCCAACATAAGGTCAAACATTAGGATTTCAGTAGAGACACACCCCTTAATCAAGAATTGAGGAAATCCTAAAGAGGTGTGCCCAAGCCATTGATTGAAAATAATTAACAAGAAAAATCCTAAACAATTGGCTCTCTCTAAACACTTGAACCCTAAAAGACAGGACCTAAAAGCTCTTAAAGAAAACAATAGGTAAAGTTGACCCCTTGGGTTAACCAACCTTAAATTAGGTCACTCTTTGCACTTAAAAAGACTAAAGTTCAAGTGAAACCTTAAGCACCCTGATCTTAAAATTGGTAGACTTAAGAGGTCAAGATCCCCATTCTGGTCTACCTGGAACCACAGTGACAAGAGAGGTCGGGTGGGGGAAACCCTGTAACCCGTGGGGACGCTCTACCGTGTAGGGGTCTTCGCGGGACTCTCCCTCTCTGGCTGCCCAGGTAATTCTCAGGTGGACGATCTTTCTGATCAAGGGGTCCATCTGCCCCGCGCCTCTATAGTCACCCAACACATTTTTGGGTGTCTTGATTGGGTCCAGCACCTTCTGAACTTACCTCTCCCAACTGTGCATGTACGGAAGGAGGTCTCTAAGACCACCCTTAAGACCTCCTTTAGAAATTCACTCTCGTCAAGGCCAAGCCTCGACGCCCGTGTTTGTGCAGCAACACCCTCACATTATTCTCTCTTCTGATTCAGAACCAAGTTCTTCTTCTTCCCCCATCATGGCTCAGCCAGTTGAGGAAGAAAATAATCTGGAACACCAGCTCCAGCGACTCAATGACCTCTTCCAAAACTTCGTGCACCCACCGCAGCGTCCTATGATGCGGGACCACTACAATCCTGCTGCGGTGGCCATTGAGCCTCGAGTTAGAATCCCGATTGGAGGACCTGATTCCGAACTAAAGCCCAACATGATTCACGCTATACCTAAATTCCATGGGCTTAATTCTGAAGATCCTTTCCAGCACATCAAACAGCTAAAGCATCTGGCCCACACTTTTGGATCAGATGCGCAAAATCGGGATATTCTTCTCATGAAGATGTTCTCCTTTTCTCTTATGGACAAGGCCGCCCATTGGTATCAAACTCAGACCCGGCCGATCAACACTTGGGAAGAACTTCAATCCGAGTTTTTGAAAAAGTTCTTTCCCGTTGGTCGGACCAACGCCTTGCGCCATCAGATTACACACTTCACTCAACAATCAGGAGAACCTCTCCATGAGGCATGGGATCGTTTTCAGGATCTCATGAGGAAGTGCCCCCATCACGGAGTTCCTAAAGGGGAACAAGTCCAATCTTTTTACCAGGGACTCCGTGAGGACATCCGCCTTTTCGTCAATGCAACCTGCGGAGGAAACATCATGGGTCAACATGAAGACACCGTATGGGAGATTCTCGAAAACATGTGCGAGAACTCCATCAACAATGACTCCATGGGATTATTCGACAGGACGAATACCCGCGCAGCGACGAATCTTAAGGGAGCACATGAGACGCAGGGCCTGTCCGCATCAGTCGACCTGGAATTAATGGCCAGTCGATTGGACAAGGTCTCAATTATTGAAAAGAAGGTGGATGAGCTGACTCAGCACTTGCAGCGAGCCACCTCTGCGCGTAACTCCTTTGCACAACCTCTTTCCACACAGGAGACTGTGCAAAACATCCTACACCGATCCTCCCCTGGGATGGATCCATATCCATCCCCATCTGATTCTTGGACTGGAAGATCATCCGATCCTTTCTTCACCAGCCGGGGGAACTCCATTCCCCCTTTCCCTGATTCTCAGGAGGTTCCTCAGACCTGCGAGGACCTCAACGCCATCCAAAACGACCCATTCTCCAACACTTACAACCCTGGATGGCGAAACCATCCAAATTTTCAGTGGGCGGGAAATTCTCAAACCCAAAGACCACCTTTTCAGTCCCGCCCACAGCCCTCTCATCACTACCAGCCGCCTCAGCCTCGGCCCAACCCTACTTATCCATCAGGGCCAAATCAAGATCAAATGTCCTTAATCCTTCAGACTCTGGCTGACATTCAAAAATCGAATGCGGCCATTCAAAAACAGCACAAGGACGAGCTTACTGAAGTTAAAACTCAGCTGGCCCAGTTGGCAAATTCTCGCCAGCCAGGCACACTCCCTTCCCAACCCCTTCCTAACCCAAATAACGTGCCAACCCAGAAGCGCGTTATGAATCCAAATTTAGGCCACGCTCAATGGATTTATCAGGCCCCTACTGCCCCATCTCCAGACGAGATGGAAGCCTCTACTTCTCGTACGGGATTTCAGCAGCAGCCACCCCTCCTACCAAATCCAAACCAAAATCAGGCCGGATTAAATGCTGTAACAACACGTAGTGGTAAGACAACTCAGGACCCGCGTTATCCAAACCACTCCCAGCCTGATAATCATGACCCTAGGATAGTTATCCAAGGTACCGCTGTTCCAGACCCACAACCAGGACCTATCCTAGAGGAACCAACCAAGATCCCGTTTCCCGAGGCCCTGACCAAGGGAAAGAAGACCACCAAACCCGTGGCCCCTGAGGAGGACCTGGTCAAGCTCTTTGAGCAGGTCCACATAAACATCCCCTTGATGGATGCAATCCACCACGTACCAGCTTACGCACGATTTCTAAAGAATATATGTACACCCCAGCGTAAGCCGCGAACCAAGGGAGGGAGCCCAATTGTTCTGTCAGAGCAAGCCAGCTCTGTAATCCTTAGTAGACTCCCACCCAAGGCAAAAGATCCTGGAACTCCCCTGATCTCCTGTAAGATAGGTGGTACCCAATTTGACAGAGCATTGTTAGACTTAGGTGCATCTATAAATCTGATACCCACATCCTTACTTGACCATCTGGAAGAATCTGAGCTGAAACCAACTGAGGTGACATTACAATTAGCAGATCGATCTATAAAGTCACCAAAAGGGATTCTCGAGGATGTTATCGTAAGAGTGCGGGATTTCTATTTTCCAGTGGACTTTATAGTCTTAGACATGGATGCACCTGAGAACCCTAGGGATACACCAATCATTCTAGGGAGACCTTTCTTGGCTACTGCTAGAGCCAACATCAGCTGTGAGGAGGGCCAAATAGAGCTTAAGTTTGGAGATCAAACACTGAAAATTGATATATTTAAGGCCCAACAAGGAATTAATTGCGGCGTCATCGAGCAAATTTGTGACATCAAGACTTTGGTTGATGAACCACACCTCCAGAATGACTTGAGTATTCCTCATCAACCACAGAAGGATCTTGACCCGCAAATAGAGGAGTCAAATCCAGATGTGAACAACCCAGTAACTCCCACCCTTGAACCTCACATCTATACTGAACCACCCGCTGCTGCTGAAAACCCCATCCTCGAACTGAAACCCCTTCCTGCTCATTTGAAATACATCTTTTTGGGTTCTAATCAGACCCTTCCTGTGATCATCAATTCCAACCTTAATCCTGAACAGGAATCCCGTCTGATTGTTGTCCTCCAGCAACATCGCAGAGCCATCGGATGGACCCTCGATGATTTGACTGGAATAAGTCCCTCTTATTGTACTCATCATATCTATTCAGAAGAGGGCACACGACCTTCTCGTGAAATGCAGAGACGCTTAAATCCCAATCTGCAGGAAGTCGTGAAAAAGGAGATCATCAAGTGGTTAGATGCCGGGATCATCTACCCGATCTCCGATAGTCGTTGGGTGAGCCCGATTCAGGTCGTGCCTAAGAAGGCAGGACTCACCACTATAACGACTGAGACCGGAGAAGTCATTCCTACCCGATTAGCCAACTCGTGGAGAGTCTGTATAGATTACCGTCGACTCAATTCCTCCACGAAGAAGGATCATTTCCCACTACCCTTCATTGATCAAATTCTCGAAAAACTAGCGGGAAATAGGTTCTTCTGCTTTCTTGACGGGTACTCCGGTTATAACCAGGTGGCAATCCATCCTGAGGACCAAGAAAAGACCACATTCACCTGCCCCTTCGGAACATACGCTTTCCGAAGGATGCCTTTTGGTCTTTGCAATGCACCCGCTACTTTTCAGCGATGCATGCTTGCCATATTCTCAGATATGGTAGGTGATTATCTGGAAGTCTTCATGGATGACTTTTCAGTTTTCGGAGCATCATTCGACGATTGCCTCCAGCACTTGGTCCAGATACTCAGGCGGTGCATCGACGTGAATTTGGTTCTTTCCTGGGAAAAGAGCCATTTCATGGTGCCTGAGGGAATTGTCCTGGGACACTCAATTTCGGAGAAAGGTATCCAAGTGGATCGAGCTAAGGTTAATCTGATTTCTCGCCTTCCTGTGCCTAGCTCGATCAGGGACATCCGATCCTTTTTAGGGCATGTCGGTTTTTATCGACGATTTATCCCTGATTTTTCAAAAATCGCACGCCCCCTGACCACTCTTCTCTCCAAGGATGTTCCCTTCGAAATCTCCAAGGAATGCACTCAAGCATTTGAAATCCTGCGTGACCGAGTCACCCAAGCCCCGATCCTACAGTCCCCTGATTGGTCTCAACCCTTTGAGATCATGTGTGATGCATCCGACTTCGCTGTAGGAGCGGTTTTGGGGCAGAAAAATGACAAGAAACCTGTGGTCATTTACTACGCCAGCAAAACACTCGATGAGGCTCAGCGTAACTATACAGTTACTGAGAAAGAGCTGCTAGCTGTAGTATTTGCCCTAGAGAAGTTCAGATCGTACCTTCTGGGTTCCCATGTCATCATATACTCGGATCACACGGCTGTGAGGCATCTCCTTGCAAAGAAGGACGCGAAACCTCGATTGATCCGATGGATCTTGCTGTTGCAAGAATTTGACCTCGAGATTCGCGATAAAGCGGGAAAACAAAACGTGGTAGCTGATCACTTGTCCCGTCTTCCTTCTGAAATGATAGACCCTTCCGGACCCATCACTGAGCATTTTCCCGATGAGCACCTGCTGACTATTGGTACTAGCCTTCCATGGTTTGCTAATATTGTAAATTACTTGGCATCTCATCAGACCCCGTCCGATTGGCCGAAGGCCAAGAAAGACAAATTACGCTCCGATGCCAAGTATTACATTTGGGAAGACCCGTACCTCTTCCGCATAGGTGCCGATCAGATCATCCGGAGATGTATCCCGGAAGGGGAAGTCAACAATATCCTCTCTTTCTGCCATGACCAGGCATGCGGTGGCCATTTTGCCGGGCATAAAACCGCATCAAAAGTCCTCCAGTGCGGCTTTTACTGGCCCACACTGTTCAAAGACGCATACAGTCATTGCAAGGCATGCAGTCGTTGCCAGACTTTGGGCAACATGAGCCATCGCGACATGATGCCTATGCAACCGATTCTAGTATGCGAAATCTTTGATGTTTGGGGGATTGATTTTATGGGCCCCTTTCCTGTTTCGGATGGTTTCGAATACATTCTGTTGGCTGTGGACTACGTGTCCAAATGGATCGAAGCCATACCGACCCGAACCTGTGATCACAAAATCGTTCTCAAATTCATTCATCAACACATTTTCTCAAGGTTCGGGATTCCTCGTGCAATAATCTCTGATGGGGGGACCCATTTCACAAATGCTCAGTTTAGGTCACTGATGACCAAATACGGGGTGTCTCACCGAATCTCTACTCCTTACCACCCCCAAACTAATGGTCTAGCTGAGCTGTCGAATCGGGAGATCAAGAAAATCCTACAGGTCACTGTTCGACCTGACAGGAAGGACTGGTCGTCCCGACTTCCGGAAGCATTGTGGGCCTATAGGACCGCCCACAAGACCCAATTGGGCATGTCTCCCTTTAGATTGGTGTACGGAAAGGCATGCCACCTTCCCGTCGAACTGGAGCATAAAGCCTATTGGGCAGTACGGAACTGTAATCTAGATCTTTCCAAGGCTGGGACCCACAGAAAACTCCAAATCAGCGAGATCGATGAATTACGCACAGACGCGTACGAGAACTCGCAAATCTACAAGGAGCGGGTTAAAGCCTTCCACGACAAACACATCTCAAGAAAGATCTTCCATCCTGGTCAAAAGGTCCTACTCTTTGATGCCCGACTCAAACTCTTCCCAGGAAAACTGAGATCTAAGTGGGTCGGACCATATTTGGTCCGACAGGTTTTTGGAAATGGAGCAATCGAAATCAGTCCACTCAGCCACGATTCTGAACCTTTCATCGTGAATGGTCAAAGACTCAAGCCGTTCATTGATGTAACTTCTACTGATTTGGCTGAGGCATCTCATATCCTCCTTTCCCCTTGAGCTTATTGCGCCCAGCCGATGGCGTAAAACTCAGCGCTTAACGGGAGGCAGCCCGTCATTCTCTTTGAAAACCTGAAACTTGTTCTGACACCTTTCAGCACTCGAAGTTCACCCTGAACTAAGACCCCCTAGGTTACAATGAGGACATTGCAAATCTTAGGCATGGGGGGGTAGGAAAGTGCAAAAACTTGTAAGAAAAGGTTTCAAACAAAAAATTCACATATGCCAAAAATACCATAAAAATTAAAAAATTTTTCGAAAAAGAATAAGAGGAAAAGAGGAGAAGGAAAATTTTGTGAAGGAGAGAAGAAACAAAATGAAAAAGGAGCACAAAATTATAAGAAAAGTTGATAGTCATTAGTAAGGAACTAAGGAATTAACCTAAGTTCTAGACCTCATTCAAGAAAATAACTGAAAAGTGCACAATAAGATTAGTAAGAATGCAAACCTTAGGCATTCTTGAATAGACTCTTAGTACTCATTAAGATCTGGACACTCCTCAAGAGGTTGAGGAAAATGAAAAGCTGAAGTATTAGGTCTAAGGCTTAGGAAGTATTCGGCCTCAGTAACTAATTTTTGGTTTACGGGACTCAGTAACCTAAGCACCCTAATCTCACACACAGCCTGGTTCAGTAAGCGTAAAAATCAGAATCACGCAGAAGCGTCGCAAAAATCTGAAAAGAACACCTAGAATAGGAATGGCCGATCAACACAAGTTGATTTGGACGAGTTCCCAGCGCGGAGAGGCGGGAAATCCCCTCGAAGATGCGAAACAAAATATCATCTCCTCGGTGCTTGTCTCTTAGGATATTTACATATCCTACGGGGGGCATGTAAGCACTCTGCTGGTTCGGATTCCATGGATGGCATTATCTCGAAGTGTCAATTGCCAGGGTCTGGATTCGGCCACGGAATACCATGGATGGGATTATCTCGAAATCTCAATAGCCAGGGTTCCGGGGGTTGCCATGGGCGGTGCTACCTCGAAGCATCGATCGCCAGGAACTCTTGAGGATTGATGATGGGAGCAAGGAATCTGATACAGACCGTGTTGAAAAGCTAATCCTAGGCTAGAACTAAAAAGAAAAAGAGAGAGAGAACTCTCCAAAAAAAAAAAAAAAAAAAAAAAAAAAAAAAAAAAACTTTCTATCTCTCTCTTACAAAACGCACTGCGAACTGGGCCAGGGCTAAAATCATTTCAAGCACGGGTGCTTTAACCACGAAGTCCAATAAACCTTAGGTTAGTTCTTGCGGGCCTTAAAAACCTTTGCTAAAAGACTGAGGCTAAGGCTAGACAGATTTGGATCTTGATTGGTACTAGAGTATCTTTTAGGCCTATGGTCAGCATTCTAACCTAATCTATGCTCAAATAAAAAGGCACTTATCTAAAACCATTGAAAACTTCATGGTCTAGAACAAGGGTTGAAACCTTAAGTTTTTTTTGCTAAGGGACTAGCAAAAGCTAGGCATGGGGGTATGATGAGAACCTCATCATGAGCCATAACTAGCTCATTTTGACCCAATACAAAGGATAAAAGCTCCTACATATCTCAAGGAAAGGCTTAACTCAGAGAATTCTGAGTTTGAGAAGAAAACCAGCCATAAGGGGTAAAAGTGCAACTTTACCAGTATAATCTGCATACAGGGTAATTCAGGGCCCAAACACAGGTCAAAACAGCTTAATAAGAATAAAAGTGGGATGAGATGATCTAGCAAGGGCTACAGCACTTCCAAGGAACCAAATGATAATCTGTAACCCTAAAACAACCCACTTCAATTCACAAGGTTCGAGGCAAAGTAAAAATAGAATAAACTCTCTAAAATTCATAGAAAAATAATCTCTAGGGTTTAGAACCTTCAATTTGGCCTTTAGAACCCATTTTGACATACATTGAGAACCATGCCCAATTAATAACTTAATTTGGGTCTTTACGCAAATTGACCGGTCAAACAAGGTTTAATATGAAAATGAAATTTACCATCAGATTCCTTAGGTTCTAATTAGTCATGTATAAAAACTTGAGCCTAAGAAGAAACCTCCTTGACCGACTTTACACTTTGGTCCTCATATATTTACTCTTTGGCCCTCAACTTTTGAACCCTCGCATTTAGGCCCCTAACTCTCCTTCGTTCTTTGCAAACAGGTCCCTCCTGCAAAACCCTGCCAGCACCATGCTCCGGCGACCTTGCGCGGAGCATGGCGCCGCGCAGGGTGAGGTGGAGGACCTGGCATGTGTACCGGGGGTGCCCTGCGTCGTCAGCCGTCGCAGGAGCACCCCCATGGTCATTGCAGCCCCCCATACCGGCCGTGCGAACGCACGGACGGTATGGGTTCGAATTCCGACCATGCTCCGGCGAGGGAGACACGTCGTCTCCCTCCGCCTTCCTCCCTGCTTCAACCCTATAAATACCCCCCGCCGCTCCACCGACCAAGGCAGCCTGGATCTGACGGAGAAAACCCCCAGCTTTCGTCTCTTCTTTCTCCGGCAGACGCTCACCAGCTCCGGCGACTTCCTCTCCCTCCACCTCTTCGCTCTGCCGCACTACCAGCAGCAGAGACCTCCTCCCCTGCTCTTCCCGCGCCACGCCGCACCCAGCTGGCGCCTCTCCAGCCTTCTGCTCGCCGCCGCCCCTCTCCCTGAGCATCATCTTCTCCGGCGACAGTCGATACGACTGTCGCCCTGTTCCTCCCCCCTTCGTCCCTGCAGTTAAGTTAGACTTACTCCCCTTCTCCTCCTCTTTCTTTCCCCGCTTTCGATTTAGTCAATTAAGCCCTCTACCGACCCTGTTCACCCTCATCCTCTCCGCCTCCGACCACCCTCCGGCGAGCCGCTCCCATCACCTCAGCGACCCACACGGCTCGCCGACCACCGCAGAACTTCCGCCTCCTCACCCTGATCCTCTTCCGCCCCTCCACTTCCCACCGAACACCCTCTGCAGACCCACCGAACACACCCACTCCCTCGCTCACAGTCTGACCTAGGACGACCTAACAGCTCCATCTCGCCCCCTGCAGACCCCCTGACCACCTTCGCCGTGCCACGGCGAAGGTCCCCCGCCTGTCTGATTTGGCCGAGAGGCCGTGCCATTGGTTTCAGGTTCCAGGCCTTGGCCGCCATTGTCGAGGAAGCTCGAAGCCTGCTCGAGGTTGCTCCAAGCCGAGATATCCCAGATTGAATAGCCACGGCCAGCGCGGAAGAGTCTCACGCACACACCCTGGCCCTCGATTGGAGCTGTACGCCTCAACAGCCGATGCAATTGGGAGCACCATCCCTGCTGCAGGCGTAGGAGAATTGGGGTGGGACATTTAGTCCCACCTCGGAATCTCTCGAAGGCGCGCGGACACATAAATTAAAAAACTGCCGTATGCTGTTTGCCTCAGTTACCACGGGGTGAGGTCCCTCTCACCCGACCCGACCCGACTCGGCCTCGTCCGTGACCACGCTCCGCGGACCTGGCCCGACCCGATTAGACTGACCTGCACTCCTCGCCCACCACGCACGCCGGTGGGCCTGGACCCGGGCCTGACCCGAACCCGATTACCCGGTAGCGCTCTGCGAGAGCTTCCGAAGAGTGATTTCAGAGAGAGAGATACGCGGGGGAGGGGGGTAGAGTAGGTTTTTGCCTTGACGAATAAACTCTGAAGTGTGCAGGCCAAAGAAGAAGAAGCAGACCCGCTGAAGAAGAAGGAGCTGCTGCACTGTAGCGAAGGCATTGTCAAGTCGTCTCAGCACTGGCGCAGACGACGGAAGGTCAGCAGCCAAAGAAGACAGGCTGAAGAAGAAGGAAGAGCAACGGCCATCGCGAAAGAAGAAAAAGAGAAGTCAAGGCAGGTGAAGACAAAGAAGAAGAAGGAATGAAGAGAAGCAAGAAGCAAGAAAAGAAGATGATCTGACGAAAAAGAAAGAAAGGAAACAAGAAGAAGAGCACGAGGGAAAAAATCTGAAGAAAGCAGAAGAAAAAGAAGAAGAAGAAGAACAGGAAGAACCAAAGACAAAGAGGAAGAAAGAAGAAAAGAACAAGAAGCCAATTTTTCATCTCTCTCTCTCTCTCTCTTTATTTTTGTAATAGAATTTGTATATCTCTAGAATACAACTTGCTCCCTGAGTTCGACCTCGGGAACTCTTTCAGTTTTCCGAGTAATAAAATTTTATATGATACGTTGGTAACAACCGGCTTTACTACAACGATATAACACGAAACCGGTAGAAACCGAAGCCATCACCAGACACCATCTCCATGCCAGGATGCTGGATCACTCCTCCAACCACTCTCCAAGGGCTGGCCTAAGCTCCAGTGGTGGCCCCTCATTCTCCTCTCAACCACTCCAAGGCCATCGGAGCCTACCTCCGAATGCCCTCACTTTCTGATAGATTAGTAGCTAGCTCTTTGCATTTACTACTTCTATTTATTGCTTAGTAGTGTAGTCCTTATTCTCCCCCAATGATGCATGCAAAATCCCCCCATAGATTCCTGTATGCGATCATTTTCTAGTAGCTAGATTTACATTTTTAAACATTCATGTACAAGCTTTCCTCTACATTCCATGTTGCAAACACTTCTTTGAATGAATAAAAAAATATATTTTTATACATATCTCTATGTTTGAAATCACCATGAGCTTACTGGTTGCCATCTTTTCTACAAGATTCAAGTTTCCTATTTTTCACATATATACATATTTTGCAACAAGCATGTCGGTTCCGAAAAATATAGAAAACCTAACTATTGATGCATTTTCTGTAAACAGCCACCACGTAACTAGAATCGTGTGCATCGAAAGTCATACTATTACCTTTGTTATCTATTTAATGCATGCACACGTAATCAGAATTCATAATAGAATTGGCGAGGTCTTAATTTGAATGTTTGGAAACTGGCGTGCGATTTTAGATAAAGTAGTGATAAAAGATCGATTTTAGAATTAAATAAATGCCTCCGGGAGACGAACGACCAGGACTCGAAGTCTCATTATTTTTAAAACTTATATTTTTGACAAATGTGTTTGCGTGACTATGCTACGATTCTGACGACTTTCAAATGTGAGAAAATGCTCTCTGTCATGTAACGAACAACCTCTTTGATAATGAAATCCATGTTCATTCTACATCTCATTTTGCTTTCGTTTGTAATATTCTCTTTCTCTATTCTATTTATTGTAAATAGATAGATAGTTTCCAATCAGTTATTCTACCTCGTGAAAAATAAAACAAACGTATATTTCTAATCAAACGTCTACCTCCCTGAGTTCGACCTGGGATTTCTATTCCGGTATAAATTTCATTTGTTGAACACGAGTTCTTCGCTTTAAAACTACAATGACAGGTTTTTTAAAACCAATTACGATAGCGTAGTAACCCATAGCTTCAACAACAGTATTAGGTACAAATATGTACATTTAAATAGGTTTATATAATTACTAAGTTATTATACAATTAAGTTATGTAAATTAATATATAATTTTATAAGATAGTTATATATATAATAAGTTATTATAAATACTTAATTTACCATATAGAATACAAATATAAGTTATTTATGTATATTTTATAAATATTAAATATTATATACATATAGCTTAGTTTTAATTAATATATACAAGTATATACATAGTATACATGGTATTTTTAGGGGTTTTTGGGTGTTTTCTGATGTTTATGAGTTTTATAGGTTTAGAGGAGGTAGGGGATGAGAGAGAAAGAGTGAGATGAGAGAAAAGGAATTGTTTTTAGTGTTTTTGAAGTTAAGTTCTTTTATTAAGTTCCAAGGTATGTTGAACCATTGGCTTGTATGTTCCACCAAGTCGGGGGTTCAGAATGCCTTAAAACTTTACATACACTTAGAAATAAACTTAATCTTAATCAAGACACATTTACTTTATTTTTTTGGATATTTTTATAATTTTTATTTATGTAGAAAGTTCACCAATTTAAGGCCTTAAAGAGAATTTAAGAGTGAAACCTAAGGCCTTGAAGTGAGGTCTAGTGGTTGGAAATGAGACATAGACATTCAAAATCATCCAACACAACACAAGAAAGATGCATAGGCAATTAAGCATGATTTTTGCTTTAATTTCATTAAAATCCATAATTTGGCAGTTAATTCAAAACTAAATTACAAGCAATCCTAATTGAATCACAATCAATTAAAGGTACCTGAATGCTTGGACATGATATACACAAGACTACACAATAGGTAACCAACTGAAATCCCAGTTCAAGCCAACCAACTTAAGACTTGTAGGGGCAGAAGCAGCTGCTATTGTCAAATTCAGTATCTACTGCTACTATTGCTGTTCAGTTGGGTAGCAGAACACATGATTAGCATCTGGTGTTGATCTTAAGTAAAATCAGATGTCTTAAATCAGATATTGCTGCTAGATGGAACTTAAGACCTTAGAGGCCTGATCCATGGCTCATGAAATCCATTTCTTCATCATATCATTTACGTTAATAAGTTACCTAGTTAACTTAATAACCAAATTATTTACTGTAAATATATAATTAAATTAAGTTACAGGTATTATATAGTACATAATATACATATAAATATGTATACACAGTATTAGGTACAGATATGTACCTTTAAATAGGTTTATATAATTACTAATTTATTATACAATTAAGTCATATAAATTAATATATAATTTTATAATATAGTTATATATATAATAAGTTATTATAAATATTTAATTTACAATATAGAATACATATATAAGTAATTTATATATATTTTATACATATTGTATACTATATACATATAGCTTAGTTTTAATTAATAAATACAATTATATACATAGGATACATGGTATTTTTAGGGGTTTCTTGGTATTTTCTGACTTTTATGAGTTTTATAGGTTTAGAGGAGGTAGGGGATAAGAGAGGAAGAGTGAGATGAGAGAAAAGGAATTCTTTTCAGTGTTTTTGAAGTTCTTTCATTAAGTTCCAAGGTATACTGAACCAATGGTTGGTATGTTCTACCAAGCCAGGGGTTCAGAATGCCTTAAAATTTACATGCACTTAGAAATAAACTTAATCTCAATCAAGAGACATTTATTTTATTTTTTTGGAATTTTATATGATTTTTATTTATGTACAAAGTTCACTAATTTTAGGCCTTAAAGAGTATTTAAAGTGAAACCAAAGGCCTTGAAGTGAGGTCTAGTGGCTAGAAATGAGATATAGACATTCAAAATCATCCAACACAACACAGGAAAGATGTATAGGAAATTAAGCATGATTTTTTCTTTGATTTCATTAAAATCCATAATTTGATAGTTAATTCAAGAAATAATCTGACAATGGAATTAAAAACTAAATTACAAGTAATCCTAATTGAATCTCAATCAATTAAAGGTGCATGAATGCTTGTACATGATATACACAAGACTACACAACAGGTAACCAACTGAAATCCCAATTCAAGCTAGCCAACTTAGACTTGTAGTGGCAGCAGCAGCAGCTGCTATCAAATTCATTATCTACTACTACTGTTGTTGTTCAGTTAGATAACAGAACCCAAGACTAGCATTTGGTGTTGCTGTTAAGTAAAATCAGATGACTTAAATCATATATTAATGCTAGATGAAACTTCAGACCTTAGAGGCTTGATCCAAGGCTCATGAAATCCATTTCTTCGTCAAATCATTTCAAATCAGAGAATAAAAATCCATAAATCCATCAATCCAGAAGTAGAATAGCTACTAAATTCTGATCTGAATAAAATCATATTTTGATCTTAGAGATTCAATTCTCAGCTACGGAAATCTCTCAAACAATCATTTGGAAATCATTTTCAATTAAAATTAATGCTGCCCTGATTTGGGCTGTTTATATGGATCTCTCACTGATTTGATCACCTAATAATCTTAAACAACATTGATTAGTTTCAAGGTGATCTAGTAATCATCTTAGAATTCGTTGTGTCCTTGTTAAACCTCAAATTAGTGTCATTGACTATCCTTAGTCAAACTATTCAAAATAACACTTAAATTAAGTGCATGCTCATTCGCAAATTCAAAACCAAATCCAAAACGTTGGATTCATTGAATTACACCCAATTAAGCAAATCTGAACTCAAATCACTAAATTAAAATCGTTTAAAACAATTTGACTCCTAATTGCTAGACTAGATGTAAAAATCAAATATGTGAGAATCGAGCAATTCGAGAGGGTGAGTCAAAATGGGTGATTTAGGAGTGTAAAAATCAATTTAGATCTGAATTTGACCTTGATGGATGGGTGGATGATGAAAAGATTATGAGGGAAAATCAGAAGTGAATCGTGAAGTGTAGAGAAAGTTGTATGCGTCAAAATGGAAGTGGAAAAACACCTCCCTGGTCTGAATTGATCAAAGAGGGTGGAGTGGATCTAAGCTAATCTACTCCTACACTAAACTAAACCATCATCAATCAACTACTGAATCCATGAATGAATGCACTAATTCTACTCTACAGAATCTAAATTAAACTAACAACTACTCTAAACTACTCTAAAAAGTAGGGAAATCCTAATCTAAAGGAGGAATGGGATGCCTAGGTTGCAACTTGTCACTACAAAGACGAAGGGGGATGAAGAGGTCTCTAGTGAGGAATCAGATCTCTGGATCCATAGTGGGTTGCTGTGGCAACGAAATTTGGAGGGAACAATCGCCCCTGTCATTGGTGGTTCTGATGAAGGAGGGAGAAGAATTGGTGAGTGGATGAAATGATCGGCTCAAGGTGGAGGGAGTCGATGATTATGTGCGTGAGCTCAGGGAGCTCCTTAAGTAGATGAAACAGTGATTCTAATCACCGCAGAGGTGCGATTAAGCACCTAGGGCATGGGCGATGGGGATGAAGAGAAGGAGGCGTGTGAAGTTTCAATAAAAGGTCGATCGTTGGATGAGATCTAGGCCAAGGGGTGATCACATGCATCAAAACGTGCGAAGCTTCGATTGGAGCTGGGCCTTCAAATAAAGAGATCACAAGATGAATTGTCACGATTGACCTTGTTCTTTGCGGCTACATTGGAAGCGCGGCCGCAGCTGTTTTAGTAGTTTTGTAGAGTAGCCCTTTGAGGGCAAAGGGGTAGATGTTTTGTAGCAAGGCCCATAATTGGTGAGAACACAAATTAGAGTAGTCCCTAGGATTTGCAAAGAGGTCCCTACGGCTTACAAAATGATCCCTGGAACTTTCTATATGAATGATATGAAAAGGATGAAGGTCCTATATGTAAAACTACTAATGTAAGGTCCTAATGAAGTCCAAATGTTCCCAAGCTTTTATTGAAGCTTAATTGAACATTTAGGAAGTTAATTTTACTTTTAATTTGAACTTTTGAACTCAATTATGTATTCAATTTGCAATTGGATCATCATTTTACATTAATAAATATAATATCTCATTTTATGACCTAATTTTACATTTTTAACACAACTTTGATGTTTTAGGTCTTTTTCACTATTTCCCACACTTAACCCTTTTCATGTGTTAATTTTGTAGTGTTTAACCTTATTTCTAGCTTAACTTGGGCATTTTAGCTATGATGAACCACACCTCATCATACCCCCATGCTTAGGTTTTGATAATCCCTTAGCGAACAACTCATTAAATTGCAAAGCATTTTAAGTATCAGCAAGGTAAGTGTGATGAGATATCTATTTTTTCTTTTCTCAATTTCTTAAGTGTTTAAAGATGATCTTTAAATTGAAAGAGTTTCTTTTGATAAACCACCTGTGCTTATGTCTAGACATTGTGAGAACCTGTCACTTAGGAAGACTGATTAGAACTTAAGACTGATATGACATAGACCATCTCTCGACGAACTAGGACTCTTGAGATTTAAATATTAAATGAGATTTCCAAGACTCAGAAGGTTTTACAAGACTCAGAAGCTAAGTGGTTATGGCTATGCTTAGTGATGGGTCAGGACTAACCAGATGAATTTTGAAACTCAATACCGGGGTTTCACTTCTTTTTAAGTCCAAGTTGGTCCTAGCTTCAGTTCATCTTTTTGGATTGACTCTAAAAAATGAGGAAGACTTAAGCCCAACTCTTATTGCATTGTGGCACAAAGAATATATGGTGGAAATTAGGTATTTGTATCGCACCCTGAAAATATTTTGTTCCTTTTGGTGGAAAACTATTTACAGTACTTGGAGAACATACTTGATTTATTCCAAAGAATGTTTTTATTTTTTTCATAAATAAATGTCAGTATGTCTCCGACAACTTTATCTAGTAGAGCACACTTTATTTGGTAGACACAAGACTAAAGACTAGGACAAAGAGTCTACCTACACACACAGGTAAGGATACCACCTTCCCTAATGAACACTAGGGTTGAATTTCAAATTCAAAAGGTCTTTCCTGACATTGTGTAGTGTGAACCAATGTTACTTAGACTCCTAAGCCAAAGCAAACCAATAAATTCTATACTGGTGACTCAGGTACAAGAATGCATCCTAAGTTAGGAGAAATCATGGTCTATCTTGTCAAAGCTTAAAGTGTATTAAGCCAAAGCCTGAGCGAATTAAGCTACAGTGGCCGGGAAAGTCTAACTAGCAAAGGTTGAATGCCTGTAAGCACTTATTATATTTTTATTTTCAACTATAAGATCATAATTAAATAATTTGTTCTTTTCCACTGTTTTTTCTCTCTCCAATTTTCAATTTTGGAGTTCTCCCTCAATAATGAAGATGAGGTCCCTTATTGTATTTTTGGAAATTTTGGTCTTGTATTTTTTTGCATTTTTGACTTTATAATTTTTTAAAAAATTTTTCTAAAATTTTTTGGTATTTTTAATAATACTCTACTATATACACTACATGTGTGTCTATACTTGCATTTCAGTAAATGATTCATCATTTACACCCTCCCATGCTTAAATGATGCAATGTCCTCATTGTACAAATAGGGTAGATTGTTGGGATCGTAGAGCGCGTATTTGATCAGAAATGTGTCATAGTACAGTTGCGAAATATGATCAACAAAAATAATTTCTATGATAACGAGACTTGAGTCCTGGTCATTCACCTCTGGGAGGTGTTTTGGAAATGCAAATTTAGATTCGATCTCACTTGCTCTACTCGTTCAAAATCGCATGTTGATTTATACTAAATACGTATTGATACATGACATACTGTTGCCAGAATATCAGAAATTGAAAGCATGCAACTTTAATCAGACCAAAAGATGATAATTAGGCACATGGTGATTTTCAACTTATAAATATATATAAATGTTTTCATTAAGGCATGATGGTGGTTACAACATAGGTAGTGGAATGCTTGTATAGGAAAATTTAAATCTAGCTAGCAGAAAACAACTACATACATGAATCTATGGGGGGATTATGCATGCATCATTAGGAGAGAATATGGAGCTACACTACTAAGAAGTAAATAAAGCATTAAATCTATGAAGAACTATAATCAAGTCTAGCAGAACTAAGGGCATTCAGAGGTGGGCTCCGATGGCCTCTGAATGGGTAAGAAGAGAAAGAGGGGCGGCCAATGGTGCTTTGGTCAGCCGTTGGAGAGAGGTTGGAGAAGTTGATCTTGGTCTAGGCTTGGCATGGAGGTGGTGGCATCATGGTGGAGCTCGTGAACATGGAGGTGCAGGTGGTGATGGCTTATGGAAGGTGGAGCTATGATAAAAGACCAAGATGGACCAAATGGCCAACCCTTAGGTCCTTTTGTAGACCTAAGGGAAGCTCTCTAGAGAATTATCAAATTCTCTTGAGAGGCCTGTGGTGGGAACATGTGGGAGAGTAAGAGAGAGGATGGATGGTGGTTTTTAGATTCACCAAATGTGGATCTAAAAATTTAATGGCTCTTGGTTGCTAGTTTTAGCAACCAAGGCAACATCACATGATAGAAAGTTCTAGAGAACTCTAGGATAGGTATTTTTGTGTGTATGGTGTGTGTGGGTCGAAACAAAGGTGGCTAGGTTGACTAGGTTAGGTTCTAGTGGGTTTAGGTCAAGGTAGATCTCAACTTAGGGTTGTAAACCCTAATTCAATTAGGTAAAGTGCAATTAAATGTAATATAAGTTTAATTGGGTGTGTGGAAACATAATTGAGAGTAAAATAACTCAATTAAGTCAAGTTTAGGTCAATGGGACTCTCACTGACTCCAATTAGACAGTGTGTGCTAAGATCAGGGCTCAATTGGACTCAATGAGTCCAATTGAATAGACTGAAGAGATTGACCATGATCCAAGTCAATTTGGTTTAGTGAGGATCTAATTAGGTCCTTAGAGTGGTCTAGAGGTGATGTACTAGGGTTAGGGCACCTTAATTTAGGTTCCTAGGGGGTTAGAATTGGGTTTAGGGAGCTAGATGATGAGAGCCTCATCATGAGCCATATCAAGCTCATTTTGACCCAATAAAGAAGATAAAAGCTCCTACATAACCTAGAAGAAGGCTTAACTGAAGGAACAAGTGCTCTGAGAAGAAAACATGAAATAAAGGTTAAAACTGCAATTTTACCATTGCAGTACATAAACGGGATTTCTCAGAGGCAAAACATAGGTCAAATGGTCTAAATGAGATAAAAAGTGGGTTGAGTCAATCAGAAATGGGTTTATGTGCAATCTACGAATTAAATGACAATTTGGTAACCCTAAAACAGACCCACTTAAATTAACAAGGTTCCGGTCAGGATAAAAATCAAGTAAACCTTCTAAAAAACATGCAAAAATATCCTATAGGGTTTAGAACACTCAATTTGGCCTTTGGAACTCAGGTTGACCAAGATTAGGGTCCTAGCACATTAATTGACTTAATTTGGGTTTTTACGCAAAATGTCTAGTCAGACGAGGT
The DNA here is from genome assembly GCA_037157565.1 of Thalassia testudinum. Lineage (NCBI taxonomy): Eukaryota > Viridiplantae > Streptophyta > Magnoliopsida > Alismatales > Hydrocharitaceae > Thalassia > Thalassia testudinum. The sequence continues at coordinate 31,394,782 of JAZHRO010000019.1, read as the reverse complement.
CAAACCTAAAATACAACTTCACCATTGGATTCCTTAGGTCCAAATTAGGTTTATACCAAAATTTGGACCCACGGGGAAGTCATCTTGACCTACTTTGCAATTTAGTACACCCAAATCATAATTTGGTCCCTATCTTTTGAATATCTTTGCAGAGAGCCCCCTAAGTTCTTCACCCCCTTTGCAAACCGGTCCTGCCGCCATTGTTAGGGCAGAACCAAGCTCCGGCGAGGTTTAGAGAGAGATTACTCTCTGATTCCTCAGAGATTCCCTCCCAGAAATGGAAGGGAGATTCTCTGAGGAATTCCCTTCCATTTAAGGCCAATCACAACCTCTGGTGTGAACCCAATCTCTCGTGCGAACGCACGAGGGATTTGGGTATCTTAACCTCTTTCCTACTCTGGTGAGCAATCAGAGGCAATGGCGTGCCCTCCACACCCTGAGTGACTGGCCTAGTGCCTATATAAGAACCCACACCTCCGGCCGCTCATCTTCAGCTTGATTTGGCCGAGTTTCCACCTCCAATTCACCTCCTCCTGCCCGGCCAAAGTTCCCAGCAAGGTCTGGTGAGCCCCCTTTCCCTCCCTCTTCGCTCTGCCACAAAACCAGTGGCAGAGTTATTTTCCTGACTCTCCTCCGCGTCGTGCAGTACCCGCACACGCCGCCTCAGCCCCGTCGTCGCCGCCGTTCTTCCTCCACTGGGTATCTTCTTCTCCGATGACAGTAGGTACGGCTGCTCTCCTCTCCGTCCCCTTCATCCCCTCAATTAGGTTAGAATTACTCCCTATCTTCCCCTCTCTCTTTTCCCCCTGTTATTTCATTTAATCGACCCTCAACCGACGCTGACCACCCTCATCTTCCTTGCCTCCGACCGACCTCCGGCGAGCCACTTCCACCACTCCGCTCCTCCACACGGCTCGCCGACCAACTCAAAAGCTCCGCCTCACCACCAGGAACACTTTCCACCCCTCCATTGCCACTCCGCACCTCCGCAGTAGTCCCCCGAACAACCCCACACTTCCGGCCACAGGTTGACCTAGGCACGCACGCCTAGGCCGACCTACGGCCTGCAGCACCATCCACCGCCTTCACCGTGCCACGGTGAAGGTGTCCAGCTAGTCTGATTGGGCCAATAGGCCGTGTTTGTGTCTGACAGTGTCGACGCTCCTGCCGCCATAGACGACATTTGGAGAAGCACCGTAGCAGCTCCAGGCGCCAGGGCTCCCAAGTTGCAGGCGCAGCAGGTTCACGCGAGTGTTGCGAAGTGCTTCAAGTCCAGCAAGTCACGCTGAGAAGCCAGTAGCTGTGGGGATGGCACGCAGGTCTGTGGGCACGTGCGAAAGCAGGATTGACCAGATAGTCCCACATCGTGGAATTGCAAAACATAGGTAGAGTACAAATTGTTTTTGTGTTTTAAACTTAACGCCTCCGAGAGCACAGGGGTGAGGTCCCTCACTGCCCTCACGCCTGCCTCTTCCGTAGCTTGACCTCGCGGATCTGGCAGGATCCGACTGACCCAAACCTTGAGCACTCCTCGCGCATCACCACCTGCCGGTGCGCCTGGTCCCGGGTACGATCCGACCTGATTATCTGCGTGGCTCTGGGAGAGCGTCCTCGAGTGAATTGCTGAGAGAGAGAGACGCGCGGGTAGAGGGAAAGGGGTAGGTTTTGCTTCCCCGTGTGCAGGTAGGCTGAGCATTGGGAGACTTAGCCGCAAGGAGAAGAGAAGAAGCAGAAGAAGAGATTGGGTGAAGCAGAGCCAAGGAAGAAGAAGAACTGTTGCTGAGAAGAAGACTGCAAAAGATCAGAAGAAGCCTTCACAAGAAAAGAAGAAGGCAGAGAAGAGAAGAAAGGAGAAGAAAGAAGAGAAGCAAAGGTAGGAAGAAGAGAGATTTACAGAGAAGAGAAAGAAGAGAAGCCAAGACAGAAGACGAAGAAAAAAAAGAGTCTGCAAAAGAACAAAGAAAGCAAGATCAGAAGAAGAAGAATAATCAAAAAGAAAAAGGGAAAACACTTTTAAGATGTCTGATCCCAAGATCAGACGTCCAATTTGACTCTTGTCTGAATTATTCTTTTAGATACTTCTGAATTCCAGTTTTGAGTAAATTAGAGTGTTCAATTACATTTTGATTAGTAGTAAATTCCATTTGCTCCCTGTGTTCGACCTCAGATACTTCGATTTTCGAGTAATGAAATTCTCTATTTGTTTGAACGCTTTGTCGGCTATACTACAATGTCATATTCTCTTTAAAACCCGCACAAAAGTGATACGAACATTTTGGCGCCGTTGCCAGGGAGCAACGTGCAATTTACCACTAGTCTCTACATTCTTTTTATCATATTGAACACTAACTTGCCCTACTTTGCTTTGATGTGATCTTGCAGGTACTTCATGAGAAAATCTCTCCCGCAAGTCAACCACTCCAAGGCAGGTAATTTCTTTTCTTCCTTAATCGTCCCCTAATCTTTGAAAGACAAAAGGAAGAGAATCAATTTAGGAATCAATTGCCTTCTTTATATAGTAATCACCATCTCTAAGGCAAAACATTTCCTGATTTTGTGAAAATTTCTGCAAATATTCTTGAAGTTGGAGTGATTTTTTTTAGATTCCATCCCACAAATTCTTGTGCCTAATTGAAATAACGCTTAACCTCGGCGGACCACACACTTCTTGTTTATAAGTCTAAAGAGAACTTTTTGTGAAAAGGAAAAGAGGATTGGAAATAGAACCAAATTAGGGTTTCCACATTAGGGTCTTGAAGCGCTAGTCACACATACCTGTATAAAAGGAAATAAACCCTCCCGCATCAGTGTGCTACCCAAGCCCTTGATTGAAGAGAGCTAAATAAGACAAACCCTAAAATTGAGCTCTAAAATCACTTGAATCTTAAAATTGTTTGGACCTAATAACCTGGGAGTCAAATCAGGGTGATCTCTAGGCTCCAAACTTAGAATCATTCTACCATTTATAGGACAGGTCAGGTGAAGTTGATCCCTTGGGTCAACCAACCTCTAAATTAGGTCACAATACCAAAAACATCTAAAGTTCAAGTGAGAACCCTAAAAGCACCTTTGAAATAAAAAGTGATAGACTTAAGAGGTCGAGGTCCCCATTCTGGTCTACCTGGAATCTCAGTGACAAGAGAGGTCGGGTGGGGGAAACCCTGAACCCATAGGGACGCTCTACTGTGTAAGGGTCTTTGCGAGACTCTCCCTCTCTGGCTGCCCAGGTAATTCTCAGGTGGACGATCTTCTGATCCAGGGGTCCATCTGCCCCAAACCTCCATAGTCATCCAAACATCTTTGGGTGTCTTGATTGGGTCAAAAGCATCTCTAGTCCCTCATCTTTTCTCTTTAGAGCACACACACACATCTTCAAGTGGGACTCGTTATCCAGATCTGATCGCTTCATAACTACATCTTGATTCAAACTCTGATTCTACATCTTGATTCCACCACCTGATCCAAAAATGCAGCCAAACCACCTAGGACTACCATTCAAGAAACCTGAATATCAGAGATCCATGAGAGATAAAATGATTGAGGATGCCATGAAATTCTATGAAAATGAAGAAACCTCAACAGCAGTAGGAAACATTCAGGTTGATGTCCCAACAACCACAACCTTTGTCATAACTTGTGCCCAAGTACTATTAGCAGAAGCCAACAAAGGATCAACCCGTGACTTGCTCGTTACTGCATACATTGAGATAGAAAAACTGCACAATAGTGAATACCTTCAATGTATGACAAATCCTCGACTTTGGAAGCAACACCAAGATAGTCTTGAAAAATGGGAAGAGATAATGAGATTAATAAAATAAGTGATTGATCAGAAATACCCGTACATACCACCAATAGAGGATGAACTATCTTGGGACAACATCGAGGATAAATCTGATCTCGGGTTTGAGGCACAAAATGGTTGTGGATTCCCAACCCAGATGGAGTATAATGCACCTGATATTGAAGAAGGTTGGGAAGTTTCAAATGCAGGAAAACACAATGTTGAGCTCATTTTAGAATCCCAAGACTCCTGCAAGTATGAGAGTAGAACTGAACCTCTCGAGGGTGTAAATTCCGTCCCTTATTCTGACAAGGTGACCCTCGAAGGTTATTTAGACCTAAATTCTAGTAATTCAACCCACATCCTAAGCCTAGAACCTAGATCTGAGACATATTTTGAAGATTTCAAGGCCCCAGATGAAGAAGATCAATCTTTTAATGAAGATTATGATTTTGGGCCTTGATTTGATGAATATCCCTCGTCAACCTCCCCAGAGGAACGAATTGATTTTTTGGAAGTCATGCCAATCTACGACACAAAAATCGTGGAGTTGGACGAGCAGGGTTTCAATTGGGTCTGCCCTACTAGCTTAGAATCTGAGCCTCTACCAGATAAGGATACCCTTTTAAGCTCAGAATTAACATTTAGGCTAGATCCCAGTCAGGCTGCTAAATATACAACATATGATTTATTCTATGGTGGAACTCATGATCTGGAATCTCATTCAAACATTGATTTTCGCAGACTCTCCGACGATCTCGAATCTGACCATAACATCGGAGAAAATCTGCCTCCTGATTATAACATGTCAATCTTCTTTGAAGCCACCTGCTCCACATATACAGAACCAATCAAATCTCGTTCCCCACCCCGACCCGCAACCGGACTCAATTTCTATTTTGATTCACCTCTCACTGAGCCATTTGCAGATGATTCAACTCCATATCTAGACCAGGTATCGGGTACTGATCATACCACAAATCAGGAGCCTCCATCCTTTGATCACCCCTGTAGGGATTCCACACCTTACATGGATAATTTTTCGGAACCCTACTTTGACCAGGCTGATTCGACTCAGCCTGAACCCGAGTTTTCACTTCCATATCCATCAGAACTTCACTGCATATGGTGGGTTCCACATTTGTTGATCTACATCTATCAACCCACCAGACTTATTGGGTTTGGGCTGCATCATCAGCCCACTGATCTTAACAAGCACCTAGTTGGACCAACCGGGATCTTAATCAAGGTGCTTGTTTTCCAAAATTCCATTGATTTGACCACTCCCTCTCCACCCCATTTTTCGCTCGGCTGAAGGCATTAAATTTAGCACTTAACGGGAGGCAACCCGTCATCCCAAAATCAGAGACCCGTCTGAGTATCCGTCCATACTCCACGTCTATTGCACCTTGAGTTCAGCCTTAGACAGTTGATCTCACCTCTGGTACACATATCAGAGCTTAAATTGTTCGCATCAGTCATTTTCAACCCATTCACCCACCCGATATATCCTGTTCTAAGCCCCTGAACTCAACACTAATTCACACCCTCTATTTACAATGAGGACATTGCAAAACTTAGGCAAGGGGGGTGATAAAGTGCATACATACAGAACCAAGAAAATGTCAGGAGTCTCACACACAAAAAAATTTGCATATGTCAGAAACACAAAAAATTGAAAAATTATGAAAAAGAACAAAAAAATGGGGGAGGGAGGAAATTTTGTAAGCCACATATTCATAAGGAGGAGAAAAAGAGCAAAAATGAAGAAAGGAGCACAAAATGAGAAAGAAAAAAAGTAGTCATTAGAAAAAGAGTAAGGAATTAACTAAAGTTCTAGACCAGATCAAGAAAAGGAATAAAAGAAAAAGTGCTAAGGAGACACAACAAGAGATTAGCGGGAACGTTGGTCTTAGGCCTCTTGGGCTAGAATCTTTAGCTTAAAAATTCATGTATCCGTTAAAATCTGGATAATCCTCAAGAGGTTGAAGAAAATACGAAGCTTAAGTATTAGGTCTAAGGCTTAGGAAGTATTCGGCCTCATTAACTGACCTCCGGTTTGTGGGATTCGGTAACCTAAGCAACCCAAATTCACAAACAGTCTGGTTCAGTGCGCATAAATATCCAAAACACGCAAGAGCGTTTAATGTTCTGAAAGAGTCACCTATATTAGGAGCAGCCAATCAGCACAAGTTGATTTGGACGAGTTCCCAGCATGGAGAGGTGGGAAATCCCCCTCGAAGATGCGTAACAACATATCGTCTCCTCGGTGCTTGTCTCTTAGGATATTTAAATATCCTACTGGGGGCATGTAAGCACTCTGCTGGTTCAGATACCATGGGCGGCATTATCATGAAATGTCGATCGCCAGGGTCTGAATTTGGCCACGGAACGCCATGGGCAAGATTATCTCAAAATCTCGAAAGCCAGGGTTCTGGGGGTTGCCATGGGCGGGATTATCTCGAAATCTCGAAAGCCAGGGACCCTTGAGGATTGATGATGGGGATGAGGAATCGGATAGAGACCGTGTTGAAAAGCTAATCCGAAGCTAGAAATAAAAAGAAAAGAGAGAGAAAAGCTCTCCAAACAAATAAATCCTCTATCTCTCTCTTACAGAAAAAACGCACTGCAAACTGAACTTAGGCTAAAAATGTCTCAAGCATGGGTGCTTTAACCACGGAGTCCAACAAACCCTAAGCTAGTTTCTGTGGGCCGTAGAAACCTTTGCGGAGGACTGAGGCTAAAGCGAAACAGGTCCAGATTTTGGTTGGTACTTGAGTACCTCTAGTCCTATTGTCGGCATTCCTACCTAATCACAAAGAAAAGCACTTACACACAGGGTCTAGAACAGAAGTTAAAACCTTAAAATTTTGCTAAGGGACTAGCAAAAGCTAGGCATGGGGGTATGATGAGAGCCTCATAATGAGCCATAACTAGCTCATTTTGACCCAATAATGAAGACAAAAGCTCCTACATAACCCAGAAGAAGGCTTAACTGAAGGAACAAGTGCTTTGAGAAGAAAACATGAAATAAAGGTTAAAACTGTAATTTTACCATTGCAGTACATAAATGAGATTTCTCAGAGGCAAAACATAGGTCAAATGGTCTAAATGAGATAAAAAGTGGGTTGAGTCAATCAGAAATGGGTTTATGTGCAATCTAGGAATTAAATGACATTTGGTAACCCTAAAACAGACCCACTTAAATTAACAAGGTTCTGGTCAGGATAAAAATCAAGTAAACCTTATAAAAAATATGGAAAATATCCTATAGGGTTTAGAACACTCAATTTGGCCTTTGGAACCCCAAGTTGACCTAGATTACGGTCCTAGCACATTAATTGACCTCATTTGGGTTTTTACGCAAAATGTCCAGTCAGACGGGGTCAAACCTAAAATCCAACTTCACCATTGGATTTCTTAGGTCAAAATTAGGTTTATACCAAAATTTGGACCCAAGGGGAAGTCATCTTGACCTACTTTGCAATTTAGTACACCCAAATCACAATTTGGTCTCTATCTTTTGAATATCTTTGCAGAGAGCCCCCTAAGTTCTTCACCCCCTTTGCAAACTGGTCCTGCCGCCATTGTTAGGGCAGAACCAAGCTCTGGCGAGGTTTAGAGAGAGGTTACTCTCTGATTCCTCAGAGATTCCCTCCCAGAAATGGAAGGGAGATTCTCTGAGGAATTCCCTTCCAATTAAGGCCAATCACAACCTCTGGTGTGAACCCAATCTCTCGTGCAAATGCACGAGGGATTCGGGTATCTTAAACTCTTTCCTACTCCGACGAGCAATTAGAGGCAATGGCGTGCCCTTCACGCCCTGAGCGACTGGCCCAGTGCCTATATAAGAACCCACACCTCCGGCCGTTCATCTTCAGCTTGATTTGGCCGAGTTTCCACCTCCAATTCATCTCCTCCTGCCCGGCCAAAGTTCCCAGCAAGCTCCGGCGAGCCCCCCTTCCCTCCCTCTTCGCTTTGCCACAAAACCAGTGGCAGAGTTATTTTCCTGACTGTCCACCGCATCACGCAGTACCCGTGCACGCCGCCTCAGCCCTGTCGTCGCCGCCGTTCTTCCTCCACTGGGCATCTTCTTCTCCGGTGATAGCAGGTACGGCTGCTCTCCTCTCCATCCCCTTCATCCCAGCAATTAGGTTAGAATTACTCCCTATCTTCCCCTCTCTCTTTTCCCCCTGTTATTTAATTTAATCTACCCTCGATCGACGCTGACCACCCTCATCTTCCTCGCCTCCGATCGACCTCCGGCGAGCCGCTTCCTCCACTCCACCCCTCCACACGGCTCGCTGACCAACTCAAAACCTCCGCCTCACCACCAGGAACACTTTCCACCCCTCCACTGCCACTCCGCACCTCCGCAGTAGTCCCCGGAACAACCCCACACTTCCGGCCACAGGTTGACCTAGGCACGCACGCCTAGGCCGACCTGCGGCCTGCAGCACCATCCACCGCCTTCGCTGTGCCACGGCGAAGGTGTCCAGCTAGTCTGATTGGGCCAATAGGCCGTGTTTGTGTCTGACAGTGTCAACGCTCCTGCCGCCATGGACGACATTTGAAGAAGCTTCGTAGCAGCTCCAGGCGCTAGGGCTCCTAGGTTGCAGGTGCAGCAGGTTCACGCGAGTGTTGCGAAGTGCTTCGAGTCCAGCAAGTCACGCTGAGAAGCCAGCAGCTGTGGGGATGGCACGCAGGTCTATGGGCACGCGCGAAAGCAGGACTGACCATATAGTCCCACATCGTGGAATCGCAAAACACAGGTAGAGTATAAATTGTTTTTGTGTTTTAAACTTAACACCTCCGAGAGCATAGGGGTGAGGTCCCTCACTGCCCTCACGCCTGCCTCGTCTGCGGCTTGACCTCGTGGATCTGGCGGGATCCGACTGACCCAAACCTTGAGCACTCCTCTCGCATCACCACCTGCCGGTGCGCCTGGTCCCGGGTATGATCCGACCTGATTATCCGCGTGGCTCTGGGAGAGCATCCTCGAGTGAATTGCTGAGAGAAAGAGACGCGCGGGTAGAGGGAAAGGGGTAGGTTTTGCTTCCCCGTGTGCAGGCAGGCTAAGCGTCGAGAGACTTAGCCGCAAGGAGAAGAGAAGAAGCAGAAGAAGAGATTGAGTGAAGCAGAGCCAAGGAAGAAGAAGAACCGTTGCTGAGAAGAAGAAGACTGCAAAAGATCAGAAGAAGCCTTCGCAAGAAAAGAAGAAGGCATAGAAGAGAAGAAAGGAGAAGAAAGAAGAGAAGCAAAGGCAGGAAGAAGAGAGATTTGCAGAGAAGAGAAAGAAGAAGAGAAGCCAAGACAGAAGACGAAGAAGAAAAAGAGTTTGCAAAAGAAGAAAGAAAGCAAGATCATAAGAAGAAAATCAAAAAGGAAAAGGGAAAACACCTTTAAGACGTCTGATCCCAAGATCTGACGTCCAATTTGACTCTTGTCTGAATTATTCTTTTAGATACTTCTGAATTCCAGTTTTGAGTAAATTAGAGTGTTCAATTACATTTTGATTAGTAGTAAATTCAATTTGCTCCCTATGTTTGACCTCAGATACTCCGGTTATCGAGTAATAAAATTCTCTATTTGTTTGAACGCTTTGTCGGCTATACTACAACGTCATATTATCTTTAAAACCCGCACAAAAGCGATACAAACACTAGAGATCCAAGATCAAGGCTTGAATCTCAAAATAGGGTCTGGGGGGCAGTTTTGGACGTCCAATAAAGTTATCAAATGTCTTATAGTGAAAAATCAGACGTCTAGACTTATTGTCTAGACGTTCAATCGGAGTCAGGAAGGATTCTAGGTTCTGTCTTGGGTATTCTGTAGAAATTGGATGTCTGACCAAGTGTCTGGACAGCCAATAACACTGCAGAAGTGGGTTTAAGGTGTGCGGGAGTTGGCTAAGGGTTTTGGACATCCTATAACTCATTTGGACGTCTAGATAGAGGCTAGAATTAGGGTTTTAAGGTTTCCTAGGGTGCGGTGACCTAATTTAATGGTGGTTAAGGCTTGGGGAAGCTTCTAGGTTATCTTAGGGCTAGGATGGACCTAAGTTCTTCACAATTTATTGCCTTATTCCTACTTAATAAAATAGCAGACCTTAACTCCCTTACAATATTATCTACTACATTTATTCTAGGTCTTTCGCTCTAGCTCTGCTGCAACACCAGTTATTCTTTATTCCTCACATCCAGCTTTAGATCCAACTTTAGATCTAGCTTTTGATTAGCTTATTACCTGCAATTGACATAATGCACCTAATCAGTACATTATAGCATTATTTTATGCGTAGCTAAAAGAAAGCAGTAAAGGTGCTAGTAATGCTTATGCATGCATGAAATACCCTAACTTATGCTAAGTCCTAGCCTAAGTTAAGTCAATTAAGACCTATGATTATTGTGCAATCATGGATGCAAATGCATGCTATACTTTTCAATATCTTAGATTGGGTGATGGAAGGAAGTCAGAATGAGGAGATAAAATCTCTATGCAGACAATTTCAAGTCTGATACAAGATTAGAGTGGAAAGTCGGGCTAAGAAGTGAAATGCATGACATATCTGACAATGAATGTATACTAAATATGCAAGGGTTGACCATTAATGAAAGAAAGGTGAAGACAAGAAAGATTAAAATAGCTATATACAAAGGATAGGTTGCTAAATTTAACGCCTTCAGGTAGGTGTAAACTGAGTAGATGATGTTAAAAATGTAGGAGCCAAAAAGATGGATTGAGAATTGACAAGTCAATGAAGCTCAATGAAAGAATACAGATCATGGTGAATAGAATGAAAGTTTTATCAATCACAAAGATGAAGAATGGCTCCATAGTCAATCAGAATCAAATACTTGGTACAAGGCCTAAGTAGAAGTGGCTATAAAATCAAAGATACTTGGCTCAAGATCCAAGTAGACAGAAACAAATCTTCTCAGAATTACTTGGCTTAAGGTCTAAGTAAAGAAATAGTATATCAAGAAAAATCAACGGCTTCCACCTCTTCAATCAATGAATGCAGAGTCAAGATGAAGAAGATGAATTTTGGCTAGGAAGAAGTGGTGGTTGCTGATCCAAGTAAGGTGTGGACAGATCAAAATTGTGCAAGGCTTGTGATATGAAATGTGCTTGGCCTTGGGGAGGATTAGGTCTAGGTTGGACATTCCTCTGGGAAGGTATGTTCCTAGGATTGGGTTCTGCTTGAGATGGGAGTGAATTGCGTTGATGAGATTCTGTCAAGTGTGATAGCTGGGCTCTCATCTCAGCTAGTGTTGCGTGCTATCTCTGGTGCATAGAAATGTTTTGTTGTTGAAAGTCATCAAGAACTCTCATGATATTCCCTAATTGATCATCCCATGTAGGCCCAAGTTTAGAGTATTGGGCGGGCCTAGGTTGGGGTTGCTGGTAGGCACGCGATGGATACTTGTGTGGTTGTGGAGGTGGTGCTCGGATCAAGTTGTGAAGCGGTTGTGCAGAAGGTTGTTGATAGGTGGGTCTTTGTGAATTTTTTGACCATGAGAAATTTCGATGATTACACCATCCAAGGTTGTAGGTTTGTGAATATGGATCATTTTGAATGGCATGAAGTTCCTCCGAAGCTCCGGAATGTGCAGGGAATTCAGTGTAAGGAAGAACAACGGTTCCTCCAATCAAAGAAGGATAGGAAAAAGTATAATCTGGTAATGTAGGTTGTGTCACAGATAGATTGTTCATGGTTTCCCTCCCTATGGGAAATTGAGAAGTGTGAGGTGTAGGTGACTGAGAAGAAGATGATGAAGGTTTAGATAGGAATTTCCATACTTCCTCTACTAACTTCTCTATTAAGCCCACCTTATCCAACTAACCAGCCACTATCTCTAAGTCTCTGTTGCTGGATTGGGTTTCATGTACCCCCGTGTGTGAGTGGGAATGAGAGGACTTTCTTTTAAAAATACTCATCGAAGAATTATTAATAGAGTTTGCGGCCATGCCTTTGAAGAGCTCAAAAGCTAAGTCCTCATCCTGACACAAAAAATTGCATCCACAAGTGCCATCAACAAAATTCCTTATGTCACCATGGAGCCCATGATAGAAGATCTGGACCTATTGACAGTGTTGGACACCATGGTGGGGACATTTTCTAAGAAGCTCATGGAATCTCTCCCAAGCCTCATGCAACTATTCTCTTGAATTTTGTGTGAAGATAGTGATGGCACACCTCAAAGCATTTGTGTAGCTATTTATTGAGGCGAGATCGATGTTTTAAAAGATGTAATCATCGTAGCAAGTTGAAATCGCTCCAAAATAGATAAAATTTATAACTCAGAATCTAAAATGGTGTCCGAGGTTGAATGCAGGGGGAAAATGTGGAATTCATAACATTAATCGCATTCAGAATTAATGAGCATAATTTAATTGAGCATTCAAGTAGATATTCAATAAATAATAACCTATCACATTAGTTATTCAATGAAAAACATGAGTATCTCAATAGTTAGCCACATACACAATGATAAAAAAAGTTAAGACAAAATAATGGTGATTTGGATCACCATTTATTATCCCTAATCAGACATGCATGTTAGATCTCAATTATATCAAATAAATAAATAGTAGCTTGAATGGTACAGTGATCAGATGACTAAGATAAGCTATCAGATGACTTAAATGCTCATCAGTAAGCCCAAAGCCTTGTCGAAGGCTTTCTCTTCTTCTTCAGGCTTCTCTTTCTCTTCTTTTTTTATTCTTCTTTAGGCTTCTCCTTCTCTTCTTATTTTCTTCTCCCCGTCTCTACTTAAGGCTTTCTTCTTCAGCACTAGCCTTCCTTTCTTCCCTTCTTCTTCCTTCTTCCTTCATAGCATTGGGAACTAAGTCCTTCAGTGACTAAGTGTTAGCCGCATACATAGAGGAGCAAAACCCTCCCCTGCTCCCTTACAAGTTCCTCCTCCTCTTCTCTCTTAAACCCAGCGTAACCGGATCCATATTCAAGTAAACGGGTCTCAAATAGTGTCCAGGGTCACCAGCATGTATGGTGATTGAGGAGTAGATAGTAGGCAGGTTAGCAAGTGAAAGGGTATGAGGGACCTGACCCCTTGCATTACTGGTTGATAACCATAGAACACAAGAACATAATAAGTGCCACTTCTGGTCTTGAAGCCCACAATGTGAGCTAAACTCGTGGATCCTTCACAAAAAGGAGGAGATGCTACTCGATTGGGGCTGCTGAGGGCCTTGCGAGTCCAATTGATGCTGCAGCTTGTTACATAGGTGGAATCCACACTGCCTGGAAGTGGAAGCAGGCCTCGCGCTCATCAAAGGACTTTGAGCAAGATCAGATGAGGTGGCAGTGGAAGATCATGGCGTATACCTGAAATAATGAATAAGGCCTTACAACCACATTAGAAGACCTCAGGAGCTTCGCCAAAGCATGATGAAGGTGGTGGTGGGTGTTTCGTGGCGTGAGAGGGTGTGTGGTGGTCATTAGAGGTCGGAGATGAAGGGCAAAGGATGTAGTTTTCAGTGGAGTGGTTGAAATGGTAATTATTGTTAAGATTTTGTTGAGTTTTAAGGAAATTACGTTGTAGTATAGTTGACAAATAGCTCTTAAAGAAATAAAATTTATAACTCGGAAACTACAATGGAGTCCGAGGTCGAACACAGGGAGCAAATATGGAATTCACAACATTAATCTTTAATTTGAAGTAAATGAGCACAATAGATGGAGCAAGATACAAGATATTCAATGAATAACAATCTACGCAAATGATATTCAATAATAAGCAAGTGTATTTCAAGAATTCGTTGGAATAAAAAGAACATCAAGACAAAACAATGGTGATTTGAATCACCAATTATTAGTCTTAATTAAGCGTATATATCAACTACTCAATATACTCAAATGTATGAACAATGTTATCAATCAGATATGCCACGTTAGATGACTGGTCAAATTAATCCACAATGGCCTTAATCCCTCAATCTTTCAGAATTCAGATGACTGAATCAAGCATCAGATGACTTAAAGTGCACAAGGCTCTTAATACCTTCTTTGTTTTGCTTCTCTCTCTCTTCTTCTACTCAGCTTCTCTAGGCTTCTTTTCTTTCCTTCTCTCTTCTTTTTCTTTAGACCTTCCCTTCTTCAGAGGCACAACCCTTCTCTCCTTCTTTTTCTCCTTCACAAGCATAAGGGAACCAAGGCCTCAGTGACTAAAGTGTCAGCCACACATATAAGAGAGCAAAACCCTTGCCCGCTTTCTCATAATTCCTCCTCTTCCTTTTCTCTCAGATGCAGGCAGCTAATCGAGTATTTAGGTATCCGGGTAAACGGGTTTGACTAGGCTCATCGGGGGCATGGGTGAGCGAGGTGTGCATGCGTGTGAGGGACACAACCCCTCATGTACTGGGCGAGGGGTCGATGTGACGAAATCAACTTATACGCCTCCATGAACTCTATTGTCCATGATGTGGGACTATACGTCCCACATGTCTGTCATAGCGTAGCAACTGATGGAGCTCCATCTAATTGGAGCAGTAGCTGCATTGCTCCTTCCCAATTGAGGCCCAAGGAAGGCTCTTGGAGAAGTTCCACAGTTTCTGGGCTCATAGATTTGGGTGAAGATGGCTGGAGCAAGGTGGACGTGGTTGGAGACGATGGCGGTGACAGCGAGCGGAGCCAAGACCTGCACTTCATGGATACGGGGTCAAAGCCTCGATTAAAAAGCTCAAAGGCTTTGTCGGATGTTGGCGAAGGTAGTGGCGGTGGTTTTTTGCCGTATGGAGGCATGTGGTGACCTGTCGAGGTCAGAGAAGGTGATAGACAATGGGTGTGTCGGCGTGTGGTTTGGGTGATCAATCCCATTAATTTATTGAGAGTTTTTGGTTGTGGACATTCAGCGGAGCTTTTGGAGGTGGACCGAAGTGGTTTGGTGGTCGGACAAAGCATGGAAAGTTTGTCAAAGCAGAGGAAGATGGGGGGGAGGAGCGTAGTCATGAGTTGAAACTAGGGTTTAGAGAGAGGAAAAGATGGTAGAAGGAGAGAGGAAGAGATAGGACCTAATTTAACGAATGAATGGGAAGGAATATGAGCGCTGGTGTGATGGCTCGTGCCATGGAAGAAGCGTGTTCCTTACGGGAGATGGTGATGAAGAGAGGGGGAGATAACCCTCTTTTAGCTGGCAAGCCGCGGAGGATGAGGAAGAAGTTTGGCAGGCCAATTTTAGTGTTGGCTATCTGTAGGACAAAGGGGAAGGAGGTCGCTAGTGCTAGGGCAAAACATGGCCGGAGAGGGAGAAGGAAGAGGTAAATGGCATCAAAACCTAGCTAAGGAGGTGAGGTTTGCATCGGGGGTGTTTTTATAGGGCTTAGGGGGCCGTTCCAAGCTTGGAAACCAAGCTTGTTTTTTATCAATAACTTGTTTCAACAATTTCATCATCGCTTCCCATTTTTCAAGATCATCTTGGTGTTTTTCCCAAAGTATAGAATTTTTCATACATTGGAGATATTCAAAGTTATGCAATTTTTCTATCTCAATGTATCCTGTTATGAGAATATCCTAGGTTGATCCCTTTGTTGCTTCTTTTAATAACAGTTAGGCACAGTTTATGATGAAGGTTGTTGCTGTTGATACACTAACCTGAATGTCTTCTACTGGTTTTGAGGTTTTGTACTCAATCTCATAAAATTCAAGGGCATCCTCAACCATTCTATCCCTCATGGATCTCTGTGATTCAGCTTTCTTGAATGGTCTTCCTAAGTAACCAGGCTGTATTTTTGAATAGGATGGTGGAATCAAGATCAAAATTCAAGTCTTAGAATGAAGTGATTTGAGCTAAATAGAGACTCCCAAAAAAAATTTTGTGCGTGCCTCTAAATAGAAGGGTTGAGGGATTGGATGTGATGTTGACCCAATCAAGGCACCCAAAGATGTTTGGATGACTATAGAGGTTCGGGGCGGATGATACCCCTGGATCAGAATGTTGTCCACCTGAGAATTATCTAGGCAGCCATAGAGGGAGAGTCTCGCAATGACCCCTACACGGTAGAGCGCCCCCATGAGTTACAGGGTTTCCCCCAATCAACTTCTCTTGTCACTGAGGGTCCAGGTAGACCAGAATGGAAAACTTGACCTCTTAAGTCTACCCGTTTTATATCCTAATTTGTGCCTTTTTTTTCACTTGAATTAGCAGTTGTTTTGACTTGTGACCTAATTTGGAGGTTGGTTGGCCTACAATGTAGTCCAACTTCACCTGACTTGCCCTAAAGATGGCAGAATGACTCCAGGTCAAGACCTAGAACTCAACTAGATTTGACTCCCAGTTTATTAGGTCTAAGGATTTTCGGGTTCACATGATATTAGAGCCTGATTTTAGGGTTTTTCTTAATTAGATCTTTTCAATCAAGGGCTTGGGTAGCACATAAATGTGGGCAGGTTTATTTCCTTTGATGCAGGCAAGTGTGATCTAGCACTCCAAAACCCTAATGTAGAAACCTTAATTGGCTTTATTTCCTAGTCCTCTTTGATTTTCACAAATGTTCTCCTTGGACTTCAACCAAGAAGTGTGTAGTCCAAAAAGATTAGAATTTAAGCATAGTCCTTAACAGGTAGAGAATTTTGGGGTAGGATCTTTAAAAATTGCTTCAACTTCAATAAGATTTGAAAAAATTTTCATAAATTAGGAAACTTTGCCTTTGAAATGATAATTACTATGAAAAATAAGGCAGTTGATTCCTAAATTATTGCTTCCTTTTTGTCTTCCCAAGATTAGGAGATTGATTATGGAAGAATAGAGAAGTTACTTGCCCTGGAGTGGTTGATTTGTGCAGAAGATCTCTTCGTGAAATACCTCTCAAAGTAGGGCAAGTTAGTGCTCAAATATAATCAAAATAACGCAGAGAATAGTGGTGAATTACGCGTTGCTCCCCGGCAATGGTGCCAAAATGTTGAAAGCACTGAATCGGTATTTAGGAATATTGCATTGTAGTATAGCTGAAAAAGCATTCAAAACAAATATAATTTATTAGTAGAATATATTTCGAGGTCGAACATATGGAGAAAAAGGAATTCACGCACTAAACTCAATAATAAATGTAAATTGAACACATAATACTACTCAAAATCTAATTAGAAGTGTAAAGCATGAGTATATGAAGCATAAAAAGAATTATAGCTAAAAATAATGGAGAGCTTATGAAAAATTGGACATCTGATTACAAAATCAAACGACTTAAAGGTTATGTGCTATAGTGCCTTCCTTTCCTCTTTTCTCTGATTTCTCTTGCCTTCTTTCTTTAGCCTTCTCCTCTTCAGCTTCTTCTTCCTTCTTTCTTCTCTTTCTTTGACTTCATCCTTTTCTTCTTTCTCTACCGTTAGCTCCTTCTCTTTGTCTTCTCTTTCCTTTGCCTTGCTCTACCTTCTTCTTCCTTCTTCTCTTTCTCTGCTTTTTGCCTTGTGCTTCTTCTTCTTCAGCTTCTTCCTTCTCTGCTGCGGCCCTTAGCCTTCTCCTTCTTCTTCTTTAGCTGCCTGAGCTCTTCTTATTTTCTAACTTCCTCCTTCCTTCTTTCTCTTCCTTTCTTCTTTCTGTTCCTACCTGACCTCTTCTTCTTTTCCAAATTTGGCTAAGTGCGGAGTGAAACTTTCCAAGGAAAAAGCCCCCTTCCCCTGCATAGCATTCCTCTCTTCTCTCTTCTCTATTTTAGGTTCGCTTTCCCAGAGCCACAACCAGTTCGGGTAATCGAACGTAACGGAGACCTGGGTCCAGGCTCACCGGCATGGGTGGTGAGCGAGGAGTGAGTCGGTTGGGTAAACGGGTTGAGGCCAGGTCTGCCTGGGCAGTGCCATGGACAAGGCCATGAGAGGGGGAGAGAGGGACCTTACCCCGTGAGTTGGAGGTGATAAGCCTCTAACAGGAATTCAATTTATGCACACTCACCTGCTAGTCCAGTTTTGAGGTGGGACTAAATGTCCCACCTTCTTCCGCACGCCGCAGCAGTAGATGGCACTCCCAATTCATGAGGTTGCAACGGCGTTTGCCTCCAATTGGGAACCTGAGCGCGTTCGTGCTTCAAGTCCGCACCACCTGGCACTCGCGCCTGGAATAGCAACATCTGGAGCGCATCAAGCAGCTTCAAGTTCCTTCGTCCATGGTGGCCAGTGGTCAGGTACTTGAAAACATGAGAACGGCCTTGAGGCCAAGTCAAATCATCTAGGGAGCTTCGCCGAGGCATGGTGAGTGTACTACAGTGGTTGGCATGGTGTGGAGATGGCTGTGGTGGAATGTCTAGGGTTCTCTGTGGGCTTTTGTGTGGGTGTGTTCGGGGGTGCTTTTGGGTGGTCGACCAAGCGAATGGAGTGGGGAGAAATGATTAGGGAGGTGTTGCGGAGGTTGTAGGGTGATTGGCCAGGTGGATGGAGGTGTGGAGCGGTAGGGGCACCTCGCCGAAGGGATCGCCGGAGGTGGAGAAGATGATGGTGATCAGTGGCGTCGAGGGGAGTTTTTGAGAAATAAAGAGAGGGAATAGGAGTAGAAGAGAGAGGGAATCTAATACCTACCTCTAAATGATGAAAGGGATAGGGGAGGCATCTGGGCTGGTATGGCCGACACCGAAGACGAAGATCTCGATAGATGAGGCTGCGGTGAAGACGAGGGCAGAAGCGGCGTCGGCCGGTGTTGCACGACGCGGACGATGAAGAGGAAGACAACCCAACCACTGGTATTGTGGTTGGATGATGAGAGAGCGAGGGAGGAGCCATCGGAGCTTGCAGAGGTGTTGCGACCAGCTAGGAGAGAAGAATGTGGGGGAACCGACCCAATTTCAAGCTGAGGTGTTGTGGTCGGATCAGGGGCATCTTAAATAAGTCATTGGAGAAGGATTTGTGTTTGGAAGCCAAGCTTCCAAGCAAGGTAAAATCGTCATAGATGGAAGCTTCAAAAAGACCCAAATCTCTCATGCGTTAGCATGAGAGATTGGGTAGGAATCAGGGCTCATTAATGGGTTCAGATTGGAGGAGATTACTCAAAGAATCTCCTTTCCAATTTTGGGAGGGATTCTTTGAGCAATCAAGGAGAAATCTCCTTATAAATCTCGCCAAAGTAGGATTCGTCCGCTATAATGGTGGAGGGATCTAATTGCAAATACGATGAGGAAGCTCGGTGTCCAAATGCAAGGGTTTTTGAAAGATAGGGGTAGAAATGCAATCAGACTGGACCTTTTCGCAAAGTAGGTCAAGATGAGTTTCCCTTAGGTAAAAATTTTTGTACAAACCTAATTTGGACCTAAAGAATCCAATGGTGAAGTTGGATTTTGGGTTTGACCATGTTCGACTAGGCAATTTACGTAAAAACCTAATTTAGGGCAATTATCTATCAGAGACCCCATTCTAGGTCAAGATGGGTTCCAATGGCTAAATTAAAGGTTCTAAACCCTAGAGAATATTTTTATATTATTATTAGAGGGTTTAAGTGAATTTTATCCTGACCAAAACCTTGGTTATTCAAGTGGATCTGTTTTAGGGTTACAAGAAGTCATTTAATTCCTATAACTCACACGAACCCTTTTCTGTTTGATCCAACCCACTTTTTATCTTGTTAAGATGTTTTGACCTGTGTTTAGTCCTTGAGAAAACTTATTGTTGTACTGCAATGGTAAAATTATAGTTTTACCCCTTATTTCTTACTTTTCTCTCAGAAAGGTTATTCAGTGAATTATGACCTCCAATTGGTTATGTAGGAGCTTTTATTCTCTTCTTTAAGTCAAAATGAGCTAGTTAGGGCTCATGATGGTGTTCCCATCATACTTGGAAGGTTGGAGATTTCACGAAAATAGGAAACCCTTGATTTAAATGCTTCAAATTAGGTTTTGGGAAAGAATCAGAGCCTAAGATGCAGCTCAAATTGAAGATGATCTCTTCAGGAGTTCCCCTTCCAATTTTGGAAGAGATTGAGTGTGTAATAAGGAAGAACTCCTTGATTGAAGGTTGGCAGTAGGGTCATAAATGCAAAGAAGATGAAAAAGTTAGGGGGCTATTCGCGATGATTTCAAAAGCTAGTGCCTTATAAGAGAGAGAGTTTGATTGGACTGAAATGTAAACTAGGTCAAGATGATCTCTGATTCGGGCTAAATTTCTGTACAAATCTAATTTGAACCAAAGAAATCTGATGGTAAAGTCAGATTCTAAATTTTACCTAGTTTGATTGGGTAATTTACGTAGAAACCCAAATTAGGGCAACTTTCCATCTAAGACTATATTAGGTCAAAAAGATTCTGATGGTCAAATCAAGGATACCCAACCATATAGAATATTTTTCTATGATTTTTAGAAGGTTTAGATGGAATTTATCTTGACTAGAACCTTTGTCAATCAAGTATCAATCAAGATCCAGACCTGACCAACTTCAATCCAAATCTATTGTGAAGGTTTCTAAGGCCCACAAAAACTACCTAGAGGTTCGTTGAATCTAGCAGTTAAAAGCACCCGTGCATGAGTGTAACAGGTTTAGGTTTAGTTTTCCAATGCATTTTTCTGTAAGTGAGAGGGATAGAAGTAGATTTTTCATTTGGAGAGTTTACTCTTTCCTTTTCCTTTTAAATTTCCCTTGATTTAGCCTCGAATTGGACATAAACATAGTCTATATCGGATTCCTTGTCCCCATCATCAATCCTTGAAGGGTCTTTGGCTTTTGATGCTTTGGGATAGCACCACCTATGGCAACCCCCAAAACCCTGGCTTTTGATGCTTTGGGATAGTGCTGCCCATGGCATTTTGTAGCTAAATTCAGGCCCTGGCAATCGACATTTAGGGATAATCCCGGCCATGACACTTGAATCAGCACAAGGTTCTTACATGCGTCCAGTAGGATATTTAGATATCCTAGGAGACAAGCACCAAGGAGACGATATGCTATTATGCATCTTCGAGGGGAATTTCCTACCTCTCCATGATGGAAACTCGTTCAATCAACTTGTATTGTTGAGCAACTCCTAAGCTAGATCTTCGAGATGATTTTTTCATAATGGAACACTTTTTGGCAGATTTTTCTTTATTAAGCGCACTGAATCAGACTAAGTGTGTGATTTTGGGTGCTTAGGTTACCAAGTCCCTCAAACCAAAGGGCAGGAAACGGGGCTGAATAATCCCTAAGCCTTAGACCTAATATACCAGCTTCGTACTTTCTTCAACCTCTTAAGGATTAATCTAGATCTTAACGGATACATGAATTTCTAAGCCTTAAAACAAGCCCAAGAGGACTAAGATTAGCACAAATATTAATCTCTTTATCTCTCTGTTATTTTAGGACATAATTTTTTTCTTTTCATTAAGTCTAGAACTTATGTAATATCCATAATCAAGTGCTAATGACTATCATTTTTGTTCTTGAATGTTGCTCCTTTTTGACATTTAAACTTTCTCCTTTCCTCCTAAAGATAGAGTTTCAATCAATTCTCAAAATTTTCCTCCCCTTTCTCTATTTTCTTCTTCTTTGTCAATTTTTTATTTTTTATAAAATTTTTGAATATATATTTTTTTGTTAGAACCCTTCAGAGAATTGAATTCTTATGTTTTGCACTTTAACACCCCCCCATGCCTAAGTTTTGCAATGTCGTCATTGTAAATTGGAGGATATGAAATCAGCTTGGTTCAAAGGTTAGAATAGAGTCAAAGGGTGGGTGAATGGACCGAGATGACTGTTGCGGATGATTTCAAGCTTTGATACAAGTACCAAAGGTGGAGTCGGCTGTTCTAAAGTTGAACTCAAAAGTAAAATAGGAGTGTCGCTCAACAAATGATCAGAACGGTCTTAAGTTTTTGGAATGACGAGTTGCCTCACATTAAGCGCTAAATTTGATGCCTTCAGTCGAGCAGAAAGTGATCAAGGAGAAGGGGTGGTCAAATCAGAGAAAAGTTGCAGAACAAGCATGTTGATTAATGGCTTGGTTGGTCCAACCAGGTGTTTGTTCAAATCTACAGGCTGATGATGCAGCCCAAACCCAATCAATCTGGAGGGTCGATGGATGTGAATCAATAGATGCAGAGTCCACCAGATACTTTGAGGCTCAAAGAGATATGGAAGTGTGAATTGCGGGTTTGGCTGAGTTGATTTAGCTTGATCAGAGTAGGGATCCTTAAAAGAGTGCGGAGCTATAGAGGATGTAGGAACCCTACTGATAGGATCAGAAAAGAATAGGAAGTGATTATCAATCTGATCAATGTTTGAAACCTGATCAACAGATGGAGGAGAATCATATGCAATTGGATCAGTCAGGGTTAAGATCAATTTTTGGAAGGCTATATATGTGGATCAGAAGATGTGGCTTCTTTAAGGTCCAAATCATTGACCATAGCATTAGAATCAAAGAATGGATCATGGATGCTAAGGTCATAAACTGGTTCATAATCGTCAAGAAACAACGACACTCCAAAATCAGAGTAGGATTCGAAATCATCAGTGAATTTGCGAAGATCAATGTCTGAATCAGATTCTAGATCAGGATTTCCTCTATAGAATGAATCAAGATGTGTAGAATCAACAACCTAACTTGAATCTAACCTAATTTCAAATTCTGGGCTTGGAAAGGTGTTCTTATTAGGTGTAGGCTCAGATTCTTGGCTCCTAGGATAGACCCAATCAAATCTCAGCTCTTCTAGCTCCACCATTTTTGTATCATAAATCAGTTTGACTTTTGAGAAATCAATACGTATCTCTGAGGGGGTTGGAGAGGTGTAATCATCAAACACATGCCCATGATCATAGTATAGATCCAAAACTTCATCACATTGGGCCTCTTGATCATCCCAATTAGGCTTGAATCTAGATTCTAGGTCAAATGTAGGCAATGGGTCACTAGAATCTAGACTAGGTTCTATTGGGGTGTCAGAATTATTCTCGAGAACTACCTTAACAGGATAAAGCTCGAGAATTACATTCTCGAGAAGTTCAGATTCAAGCTTATCATTATAGGTGTTTGGGGAATCTAGGGTTGTTGAACCAGGTTTATGGTTTTCTAGGGCTAGTTCGGAATCAGGCACACTTGCCATTAGATCCTCCCAACTCATCTCAAGATCAGGCATATCAATCTGCACATAATTTGCATCAGATTCCATTTGGGTTGGGGGTCCACAATAACCTTGATTCTCGAACCTGGGATTTGGGAAATCAGATTGATTCTCAGTCTTATTCCAAGATGTCTCATCATCTTCTAAAGGAATGTATGGGTATCTTTGATAATTGCTTGTTGTAATGTATTTAGCTTGTACCCATGTTTCTCCATGAGATCTTGGTACATCTCCCAAAGTTGTGGATTTGACAAACATTGTATATACTTAGTATTGTGTAGTCTCAACAATTCACTATATTCTGATAAAAGATTATCCCGGGTTGAACCATGTAAGATTTGTGTAAATAGCATTCCAGCACGGTTCATAGTGTGGGTTGTTGTTTCTGGAACATTAACTGTAATCCCGATAATTGGATTTGAGGTTCTCTCAAAATCTTCATAATATTTAAGGGCATCCTCAATCAATCTATCTTTCATGGACATTTGGTATTCAGGTTTCCCAATTGGTCTTCCTAAATTGCTAGGTTGCATTTTCAAATTAGGTGGTCGATCAAGATGTAGAATCGAACTCAGGTTTAGATTGAAGTAATCAAATCATATTAGAAATCGTTGTAGAAGATCTAATGAGGCCTCTTAGGTTGAAAACCTAATGACCTTCATGTGTATGTTCTCTAAAGAAGTGAAGAGGGACTGGATCTGAATTGAACACAATCAAGGCACCCAAAGATTTTTGGATGACTAAGGCTTGTTTCCAAGCATACGATACCTCTGAATAAAAAATCTGCACACCCGAGAATTACTTGGGTAGTCAGGAAGGGAGAGCCCCGCAAAGACCCTTACACGGTAGAGTGTCCCCATGGGTTACAGGGTTTCCCCCACCCGACCTTCCTTGTCACTACGGCTCCAAGTAGAATGGTACGTGTGAATTGTGACCTTAAGTCTAGCAATTTTATTCCTAATTTGTGCCTTGGATTTCACTTGATTAGAAGTTGATTTAGTTTGTGACCTAATTTGGAGGTTGATTAGCCTACAAAGTAGGTTAATTTCACCGGACCTGCCCTAAAGATGCAAAACGCAATCTGAGTCAAGAACCAAAGTTCACCCTGAATTAACTCTCAGTTTATTAGGTCCACAATTTTAGGGTTCAAGTTGTAGGATCTAAAGATAGGATATATGGCTATCTACGCATAGAAATACTTAAGCACAATGTTAGTAATAAAAAAAAGATTTACACGATCAATTCAAACCACAAAGGACATAAAATGTATAGTGGTTCCCCTTCCTTGGGTACCCCACTACCTAAGCCTCCCAGGTTTGGGTTTTTAACCTGATTCCCTCAACCCCAAGGAAATCAATTTACTAATGGAGGTAATTAACGGGTTACCTCAACCCAAGTACCAAAATGGGTTTGTTACAACCCAACGAGCAAATGCTCAAAAACAAATGAAATACAGGCGTAAGACAGAAAAATAAATCTTACAACTAGAACCTAAGCCTCTCAACAAATGTAAATATAATGTCACCAATTTGAGAGCCTAGAATGAAAGTGAATGTCTTGACAATGTGTAAAGAAGTCACATTGATGTGCTTACAAAACTGTAAAGAGATTGATAGCAGCAAACTATTCCTTCTTCTTTAAAATATTGTGAGAATATTAAATATAGCTCTAGAATTTTTCTTCTCTATTTCTCATATGAAAACTAAGGGTCCAAGGGTTTATTTATAGAGTTTAGGACCTTAAGGATTCGTCTACTAGATGTTGGGGTTTAAATCCCAACGTTCATATAGTCAAAATTAATTTTCTAGCGATTTAGTTTTGAGCCAACGGCTACCTGGTACCAGTACTCGTTGCTTCCAGATTTTGGTTTCAAACTCTTAACACAAATCTTTAACCCACTTGTACTAGTACTCATGGTTAGTACCGGTACTCGCGGGGTACATGTTTGTTTCTTGAGAAATCCTAAACTTGTAACCCACATGTATCGGTACTAAACTTTAGTACAGGTACTTGTGAGCTAACAAGTACCTTTTTTGAGTGATTTAATTAATTACGTTCTTTGAAAATAATCGCAATATTAATCCTAATTTAGCTCTAATTATTTTTACGATCTAAGTTATATTCTTTTATTAAGAGGCATATACAATCTATAAATAAAAAAGCTAAACTAGAAACACTAAAGGTCGAAGATGATCTCCTCCTTGATTCTTCCTTGTCATCTTGCCTCCTTCTTATCATGATCTTCTTTTCATCAAGTGTCCATCATTTCCTGTTTGCCTTGATCTTCACCTAAATCTGAAAGAACTCAATTGCAAGCATTAATCCGTAATTATTTTGTTAATACCAAAATAAGTTGTGGAACAAGGTTCCAACAATCTCCCCCATTTTGGTGTTGAAAAAACTATCTTACAAATAGATAAATAAAAGAATAAAAACAATTTTTAACAATGTTATATGAAGGGAAAAAACTTTAAATTAAATCCTCCCCCAAAAAATATTACTATTTGGCCTCTATCTTTCTCCCCCTTTTTGTCAATCACAGAAAAAATGAAGAAATATCATACCATAAAATTTACCAATAGTAAAATGGAGCTTGTGGATACCAAGCATCTCTCGTCCAACATTCTTGGTCTTCATTCAACCTATAGAAAAGTTGAAGTTTTCCGTTATGTACCTTGAACACCCATTGATTACTGTGATCTACTCCTGCAAAACAAATATCTTTTCTTGGTACTCATTTTCTTGTGGGTCCTTTAGAGTTGGTACCTTTCAAATCCTGAGATTTATAGAACTTTTTAGTGTTAGATCTATAATTCTTAGGATTTTTATCCTTTTGATACATCCATGCATGCCTAGGTGCATGTGATTTAGTATGTGTATTCTTTTTATTCTGAAATTTTGATTTTATAGCTTCACAAAATTCAGTATTTAACCTAGTTGTTGTTTTGAGATTATTTAAAGTACCTTCAAAGTGCTCATAAATATCTTCTAATTCTACTATCTTCGCATGCAACTGATTGTTAGTCTCTTTTGACATTTCTAATTCCATTTCTAAACATGATTTATCTATTTCTAATGTTTGATAACTATTTTTTAAGACCTTATTTTCCTTTTTAAATAACCTAGCTTTATGATATAGTTCTTTATAAGCCTCTAATAATTCTTCAAAAGCAAAATCAGGGTTTACCTCTTCTTCTGTGTCTTCTTAAGTTGCAACAAGACAAAGGTGTGAGACCTCATCTTCATCCGATTCACTAAAGTCAGTGTCCATGTTAGAGTCGCTATCATCCCATGTCACTTTAAATGCTTTCTTCTTCTTCTTCTTAACTTCTTTTGTGTCTTTCCTTTTGTCTTCCTTCTCCTTATTCATAGGGCAATCCTTTCGCAAGTGGCCCTTCTTCTTGCACTCGTAGCAAATAAGATTAGTTGAAATTTTATTGACTTGCTTACCTTGTTTCTTAAGGAATTTGTAGAATTTCCTAATAAGCATTTCGATCTCCTCGTCTTCAAATTCCAATGTTGTTGAGTCTGAGTCCTCTGTGATTGCTCTAAAAGCAATACTTTTCTTCCTGCTTGTTGCCTTCTCCTCGCTCTTCTTTATGTTCTCCAATTGAACTTCATACACCATGAGGCTTCCAATCAGATCATCCAAGGGGAGAGTGGATAGATCCTTTGCCTCTTGGATCACTGTGGACTTTGGAGACCAATCACTTGTAAGTGTTCTCAAGACCTTTCTTACAAGCTGCTCCTCTTTTAGCTTGACTCCTAGAATTTTCATTGGATTCACAATCTCTCCAAACCTTGTCTGTCCTTGATTGTTTCTCCTTTTTCCATCATGAAACACTCATAATTTTCTATTAAAATAGAAATACGTGTTTCTCTTACCTTGCTTGTACCTTCGTAGGTGACCTCGAGAGTGTTCCATATCTCATACGCGGACTCGCATGTCGAAATTCGGTTGCACTCCTCCCATGATAGTGCACAATAAAGTGCATGTCGAAATTTGCATAGCTGTTCAGTTTTGAGCCAACAGCTACCTAGTACCAGTACTAAAGTGTGGGTACCGGTACTCGTTGCTTCCAGATTTGGGTTTCAAACTCTTAACACAAATCTGTAACCCACTTGTATCGGTACTCATGGTTAGTACCGGTACTCATTACCTCCAGTACTGGTACTGATCATAAGTACCGGTACTCACAGGGTATAGGTTTGTTTCTTGAGAAAACCCAAACCTGTAACTCACATGTACCGGTACTAAACTTAAGTACCAGTACTTGTGGACTAACAAGTACCTTTTTAAGTGATTTAATCAATTACATTCTTTGAAAATAATCGCAATATTAATCTTAATTTATCTCTAATTATTTTTATGATCTAAGTTATATTCATTTGTTAAGAGGCATATACAATCTATAAATAAAAAATCTAAACTAGAAACACTAAAGGTCGAAGATGATCTTCTCCTCCTTAATTCTTCCTTGTCATCTTGCCTCCTTATCATGATCTTCTCCTTTTCATCAAGCCTCCATCATTTACTGTTTGCCTTGATCTTCACCTAAATCTGAAAGAACTCAATTGCAAACATTAATACGTAATAATTTTGTTAATACCAAAACAAGATGTGGAACAAGATTCCAACACAAGTGAATTTAGAGCTTGATTTTAGGGTTCTTCTAGTTAGATCTTTTCAAGCATGGGTTTGGGTAGCACACAAGTGTGGGAGGGTTAATTTTTATTGATTCTAGTAAGTGTGAGCTAACACTTCAAAACCCTAGAGTAGAGACCCTAATTGGCTTTATTTCAAGTCCAATTTGATCTTTAGGTGTACACCTTGGACTTCAAACAAGAAGGTGAGTAGTCCAAGGTGATCAGAAATTAAGCGTAAATCCCTAGTAGGTATAATAAATTAGGGTAGGGATCTCTAAGCAGAATTGTCTCAACTTCAATTAGATATGAATTTTTTCGCAAATCAGGAAACTTACCTTTTAAGTGATATTTACGAGAAAAGTAAGGCAGATGAATCCTAATAAGTTTTGTTTCCTTTTTTCTCTTCCAAAGATTAGGAGATTGATTAGGTAAGAAGAGAGATTACCTGCCTTGGGAGTGGATGATTTGCGCAGAAGATCTCCTCATGATGTACCTGGCAAAAATCACAAGAAAACAAATAGGGCAAGTTAGTGCTCAGATAAACAATCAAGAAATACAAGATCAATGTGTGAATTGCACGTTGCTCCTCTGTAATGGTGCCAAAATGTTGCTAAGTTTCATCGAGTTTAAAGGAAATTGCATTGTAGTACAGTCGACAAATAGCTACCAAATAAATAAAATTTATAACTCAAAATCTGCAGTGGAGTCTGAGGTCGAACACAGGAAGCAAATATGAAATTCACAACATTAATCTTCAATTTGAAGTGAATGAGAATAATAGATGCAGCAAGATACAAGATATTCAATGAATAACAATCTACTCAAATGATATTCAATAATAAGCAAGAGTATTTCAAGAATCCTTGGAATAAAAAGAATATCAAGATAAAATAATGGTGATTTGAATCATCAATTATTAGTTTTAATTAAGCGTATATATTAACTACTCAATATACTAAAATGTATGAACAGTGTTATCAATCAGATGTGCATTGCCAGATAAGTGGTAAAATTAATCCACAGTGGCCTTAATTGCTCAATGTTTCAGAATTCAGATGACAGAATCTAGCATCAGTCGACTTAAAGTGCACAAGTCTCTCAAAGCCTTCTTTATTTCATTTCTCTCTCTTCTTCTACTTTATTTCTTTGGCTTCTTTTCTTTCCTTCTCTCTTCTTTTTCTTCAGACCATCCCTTCTTTAGAGGCACAACTCTTCCCTTTTTCTCCTTTACAAGCACAAGGGAACCAAGGCCTCAACGACTAAAGTGCCAACCACACACACGAGAGAGCAAAACCCTCCTCGGCTCTCTCACAATTCCTCCTCTTCCTTTTCTCTCAAACCCAGGTAACTAATCGAGTATTCAGGTATCTGGGTAAATGGTTTGACTAGGCTCACAAGGGGTGCAGGTGAGCAAGGTGTGCGTGCATGTGAAGGATCCGACCCCTCATGTACTGAGCGAGGGGTTGGTGTGACGAAATCAACTTATATGCCTCCGCGAATTCTATTGTCCATGACGTGGGACTATACATCCCACATGTCCCTTGCAATGCAACAACAAATGGAGCTCCATCCAATTGGCGCAGTAGCTGCATCTCTCCTACTCAATTGAGGCATAGGGAAGACTCTTGGAGAAGTTTTAAAGGATTTAGGCTCCTCGATTTGGGTGAAGATGGCTGGAGCAAGGCTGATGTGGTCAAATACGATGGCGACAACGGTGAGACTTGCACTTTATGGATATGGGGTCAAAAGCCCCAGTTGAAAAGCTCAAAGGCTTTGTTGGATGATGGTGAAGGTAGTGGTGATGGTTTTATGGCGTATGGAGGTGTATGGTGACCTGCCGAGGTCAGAGAAGGTGACAGACGATGGGTGTGTTTGGTGGGCGGTTTGGGTGATCAATCCCCTCAATTTCTTGAGGGGTTTTTGTCGTGGAGATTCGGCGGAGCTTTTGGAGATGGAGTGAAGCGGTTAGGTGGTCAGACATCACGTGGTGAGATCGTCAAAGATTCATCTTAGCAGAGGAATACAGAGGGGAGGAGCATGGTCATGAGTCAAAACTAGGGTTTAAAGAGTGGAAAACAAAGTAGAGGGGGAGAGGAAGAGATAGGACCTAATTTAATGGATGAACGGGAGGGAATACGAGTGCCAGTGTGATGGTTGGCACCATGGAACAACCGTGTTCCTTGAGGGAGACGAAGATGAAGAGACGGGAAGACAGCCCTGACCTTGGCTGGCAAGGCACGGAGGAGGATGAGGAAGAGGACTGATCGAGCATGTTTCGCGATTTAAAATTAGTGTTCGGAGAACCCATTATAGTTGCTCCTAAAAGATGTTTATCAGATAAAATTTATAACTAAAACTCCAAGTGAGTCTCAGGTCGAACACGGGTGATGGGAACACCATCATGAGCCACAACTAGCTCATTTTGACACAATTAAGTCAATAAATGCTCCTACATAACTGCCAGAGAATCATAAGTCACTGCATAATCATTCTGAGGGAAAAATAAGAAACTAGGGTTAAAATTGCAATTTTGCCATCATATCATCAATACAGTACAATCACGGGTTTTTCTAGAGGTTAATTAAGGGTCAAACGATCTTAGAAAGCTAACAAGTGGGTTAAAACAATCAGAAAAAGGGTTTGCACGTGTTTTGAGAATTAAATAACTTTTTGAAACCTTAAAAATAGACCCACTTAATTAACTAAGGTTTTGATCAAGATAAAATTCACCTAAGCGCTCTAAAATTCATAGAAAAGTATTCTATAAGGCTTGGAACCTTCAATTTGACCATCAGAACCCGCTTTGACCCAAAACAGAGTCACAGACATTCGCCCTAATTTTGATTTTTACATAAATTACCTAGTCAAATGTAGTCAAAACCAAAATCCAACTTCATCGTTGGATTCCTTAGGTTCAAATTAGGTTTTTACCAAAATTTGGACACAAGATGAGTTTATCTTGACCTAGTTTGCAACTTGGTCCTGTTTAATTACATTTCTACACTTAACTTTAAAAATCATTTCAAATAGATCCCTAACTTTTTCGTCGTTCTGACAAAAGGGTCCCTACCACCATTAAACCTATTCCTACTTGCTCCGGCGACCTTTATTTGGAAATAACTTCCTGATTTCTTGACGATTCCCTTTCAAATTTGATAGGGAAGTTCGTCAAGAAATTTCCTTCCTTTTGAACCCAATCCCAAGCCCAAAAACTTACCCAATCTCTCATGCGAATGCATGAGAGATTTGGGTATCAAGGAATTCCCAAACTTCGGCGAGCTTTCCAAGCTTTGGGTATCAAGGAATTCCCTTATCAAAGAATTCCTTGATACCCAAACACTTGAGGTCTATAAAAGAACCTCCTGATCACACCATCTTCCTCACGCTCGAAATCAGCCCAGAATCCCCACTAATTCCTCTCTCGACTGAAAGCTCCTCCATGTCTGGCGAGCTCCTCCATCCATCGTCGTCCTTTCTTTGCAATACTAGCAGCAGGACATCCTCTTCGCTTCTTCCCATATTGAGCCGTACCAACCAGTGCCCTAACCTCCCTCCTCCTCACCGTCTCTCTCTCTCTGGAGCTATTCTCTTCTCCAGCACTAGCATCACCATAATCGGTGCCACCTCTGCCCTACTTCATCCGCTAGCTACCCAGATTGACGCCTCATCTTCCATTCTTTGTTTCCAGACATTCTCCACTTTATTTCGACTGTTGACTCGCCTGACCGCCCTTTGTCTTCCACCTCGCTGGCGTACCTCCAACAAGCTCGCACAGCCAGTATGCTCCACCAACCTAGCTGCCATTCATCCCTACACCTCCGCCATGTCCCAGAGAGCGGAAGCCCTCTGGTATTCGAGGCTATTAGCCCCTCTAATGCTCCACTGTACAACCCACTATCCTACACCATTCTCCATCACCGTCCGACCTCCACCCTCACTCGCGCCACGCCACACAACTACCTCCACACTCGCCACTCATGGTGAGTCTACTGAGCCTTTTGACATGGCTGCAAGGCCCTTATTCTTGGATTTCAGGTTCCAGCCTCCTTCCCCATTGACGCAGCATGTCGCGAGCTTGCTTGAGGCTCTAATCTGACCTGCAACTCTAGGACCTCGACTCCAAACAGAGCGGAATTGGCCCAGGAACATATTCGCATGGTCAATTGGAGCCTTTGGCCACTCCTTATGATCAAATTGGGTGAAGGAAGGAAGCGGCAGCGTACGTGAGCAAAGTAGGGATGTTTAGTCCCATATCAGAAACAACAGAAGTGGCGCTATTGCATATATTGAATTTGTGATAGAGTCTTATCGCCTCTAAACACAGGGTGAGGTCCCTCTCACCCATGCACACCTGCACCTCGTTCGCGACACCTGACCTGCGGACTTGGTGTGCCCGACTTGCCTAAGCCTGCACTCCTCGGCTGCGACCATGCCCACAGCCCTGGACCAAGGTAAGCGCATACCCAATTACCCGAGTATCCATTGAGAGGCCCTGGGAGGGCGAAGCCTAAGAGAGAAAGAGGAGAGCTTGCACAGGCAGAGGGGTTTTGCTACATAGAGAACTGGTTGACACTTGGCCAATTCAAGAAGCCTTCCCACTCTGTGTGAAGTAGCTGAATAGAGAAAGAAAGAAGAAGGCTAGAGCAGAAGAAGAAAAAAGAATAGGTGCCCCACATGAAGAAGTACAAGGAGAAGAAGAAGAAGAATAAAGAAGAGAAAGAAGCTGAGAGACCCTTGGGTTTCTAGCATTGTAGCATAAACTATTTAAGTCGTGTGATATCATTTGATTAACATCTACTTGAGGCTTGATTTAAGTATTATTTGTGAGGGGTAATTGATGATTTAAATCACCATTTTGCTCCATTTTTTTTGCACATTAATACCTAACATTGTTATTATTGCAATCTCTTTGACTTAAATTGTGATCTTGAGTTTGAAATTGCCATATTGCTCCCTATGTTCGACCTCAGAACTATCTCGAGTAATAAAATTATTTGTTTTCAAAGCGATTTTGACTATACTATAACACAGTTTTTAACCTCAATTTCTCCTCGACAACAATAGGGAGGTGAAAGTTTGGTTTTATGAAAATCCGCACTTTGCTTTTATTTATTTTTGGTCATTTTTATCTTTTCTAATTATTTTGGTATTTTTAGCAAGCAAGAGATCAGGTCGATGAATTCTTGCTAATCGACTTGCAAAAATTTAAGAGAGAGAGAGAGAAAAAATCATCTATTTATAAAGAATTGTTTGTTACAACTACAAAAGTGAAAAATCTACACTACGAAAATGAAAGAAAGATAGAGGTGGGATAAATCCCCCTCAACGGTCGCTTAGAGGATGACTCACTCTGACGTCGCCTGGAGGAAGGTGGTGA
This sequence comes from Thalassia testudinum, assembly GCA_037157565.1. Taxonomy (NCBI): domain Eukaryota; kingdom Viridiplantae; phylum Streptophyta; class Magnoliopsida; order Alismatales; family Hydrocharitaceae; genus Thalassia; species Thalassia testudinum. The sequence goes on along the minus strand of JAZHRO010000019.1, from coordinate 31,361,941 downwards.
GAAGTGGGACGAATAGGGACAGAGCCAGAGGATAGAGGGTGGGGCAAAATGGCATCACGGCAAGGATCTTCTTCTCGATGGGTGGTGACAGGACGACCATGGGATGCTCCACAAATGGGGATGAGAGGTGGGAAAACTATTTTCTTTTCTACTCTAGAGGAGCATCCTAGGCTTTGGACAAGCTCTCTCTAGAGCCTTGGAGGTGGTGAGAAGAAGAAAGGAAGAGATGGTTTGGAATGGTTGTGGGTATGCCCTTTTATAGTGGAGGAAGAACAAATTCGTATATGGGTCATTACTGACATTCGTAAATGGCGCTATAGATTTTCCCTTTCTGTTGCTGAAGATCTGCGCCTTCAATTCGTTTACTGGTGCACACAGGCCATTAGTGATAGCTACAAGCATCACTAAAGGCCCGTGTCGCTAAAGATTAGCCCGCTGCTCATGCTTCGCTAGCACGCGCATCACGCACTCCTAGTCATGCGTGCACGCTCGCATGCTGGTGCTGCATTGTGCGTGTGGGTGCTACACTGTGGCGTGGGCGCTGCACTGTGTGCGTAGGCACTGCATTGTGTGCGTAGGCGTTGCTGCGATGCTGAGTTGTGCTCGCGTGTCCATGCGCGTGCAGTGTTAGGTGTCAGTTGAATTGAGGAATTGGGGTGGTTATGGGGATTTGAACCTGCACCACTCCTTTGGGAGTCCAGCACCCCAACCAATGTGCCACGATGTTCGAATTATCGCATGGACATCTTAACACACGCAGTGCAGATGAATCCTTAGCCATTGTATCTTGATCAAATGGTTGTGGTGCAAGATCAGCGATGATGAGGAGGTACCTTCAGTTGCTGTTGGCCGGTGTTGGACGGTCTGGATGGCATCACGTGGTGGCATCTAGCCTGTCCATTCTTTGTTTTGTTTCAGAGGGTGCCTGGTGCTTGGATCGAGTTGATTTCCACATTGCCAGACTGCGATCATTGATAGCGATTTTACGCGGTTTGTTAAAATACGTCGTTGTAACGCGTAAATCCGCTTTCGCTCTTAAATTTATAATCCTAGATAGGGAAGTATCTAGGGTCGTCCAAGGAGGCAATATGGTTGCAAAATTGATTCTCTTGCTTGGAATATATCTCAACTTTCTTTTGGTAATTTTCAATATACCATTTTTTTTTTTTTTTGAACTAAGGCAACATGCGAAATTATGGTGGGAAAAGTGTTTACACTTCCAATTAAGTAAACTACTCTAAAGTGGCAAGTAGAGCCTCTCCCTAAGCTCACTCTAAGCAAGTGGAGGCCTAGAATAATTAGGGAGAGGAAGTGAAGAATGCTGAAAATAAGCAAATAGAAATGCAAACAAGATATGCGAAGAAGGCAACTAGATAATTGATAAAGTGTTTAACAAAAATGCCTAGTAGAGGAATGCTTCTACTACTAGATAATGGAAATAAAGAAAGAAAACACAAATCCTCTAAATAGATGGTGAAGAAGAGGGCTTCTTGCTCCAAGGTTGGTGGCTCCCAAGCTTGAAAAGAATCCTTCAACTCCTTCCTTGCAGTACTCCGCCAAAGTGATGACCTCCAAGGCAAGCCCTAAGGGGGCGTGCCCTAAGTTTCTCTCCAAGGGTGGATGTCCACCCTAAGCTTTGCTCCTTTGCCTGGCCGTCCTCCTTGAAGTGGGAGAGTCCTCCTCCTTGGCGTGGCTCAAGTTGAAGAGAGTAGGGAGAAGAAGGCACCAAAAGGGCTGGTGATGTGCCCCTTTAATCTCCTTCTCTACTCCTTCTTGGCCGTAGGTATAGGTGGTTTAGGTAGAAAATATAATAATGGAGGATGCCCAAAAATGGTGGTAGGTGGTGGCTTTTTATAGAATAGGAGGGGGGCTATGGTGCCCCTTGAAATGGAGCGCTAGGATGGAAGGATGAGGGTGGTTGGTGATCCTATGGCTAGGGTGAGTTGGCGCCAACCCAAGGGGTGTTAAAGGGGGTGGTTATGGTGGTGTTGGTGTCTTTTGGTGGTGGAGAGACACCCCCATGTTGGCGCCAACATGGGGTCTTCTAGAAGGGGAGTTAGGTGGATGGTGGAGATGGATTCAAGGGGGATTGTGTGGTGGAGATGAGGGGGGATTTTGGAGGGAAAAGTGGCGCCACTAAGGGGTGGTTATGGGTAGTTTCTGGCGCCACTTTTAGGTGTCTTTTGGAGGTGGTGGGTAGGTTAGGTTGGTGCCAAGTAGGTTAGCTTATGTGGAGCTTAGGTGGAGCTAGTTGGGTGGAGTTGGTAGGTGGGTTTTTGGGGTGGTACAAGCCAAGGAAGTTGGAGCATAGTTAAGCTAAGCTAAGCTAAGCTAAGCGAGCTTAGCTAATGGAGGAGTAGAGGAGAAGGTGTTGGAGCTAGGGTTTGGAGGGAGGAGCTGAGGAGAAGTCTGGAGCTGAAATTTGGAGCTGGCTGCTGCTGAAGAGGCTGGCATGGAGCTATTCTAGCTGGCTTAGCTTGCTAGTTCTTTGGTAGCTACTAAGCCGAGCTAAGGTAAGCTAGCTTCTACCATATTGAGCTAAGGTGAGCTGGGTCTGGTGCTCCCGGGGAGAATCAAGCTGGTTGAGGCAGCTAAGGTAGCTTAGCTCAACTGAGTTGAGCTAAGCTGAGTCCCTGTGAGCTGGACTTGAGCTTCCTGAGCTGGGATGAATTCTTCTTCAGCTGGTTGGGGCTGAGTGGAGCTGGATGTAGCTGGATCTGAGCTGGGGTGAACTCCTGTCAACTTAGCCGAGCTAACTAGAGCTCCCTGTGAACTAGTGGGAGCTGAGATGAGCTAGACTCAGCTAAGTTGAGCTGGATCTGAGCTGACTTGAGCTAGGGTGAGCTAAGGTGAACTCTCTTGAGCTGCCATCCAGCTGAGATTAGCTGAATGGAGCTGGGATGAGCTAACCCTAGTTCAAGTAAGCTAGGTTCCAGCTATGGTGAGCTGGATCAAGCTGGGTTCCAACTAGTCTGGGCTTCTCCTTCACCAATTGCCTTCTTGAGTGCTAGGGTTTTAGGGATCTGTGAATCTGTACATCCCTAACACTCACAAAAACACATTAAAACAACAATAAAAAATGCAATGCATGCCTATCCTAATTTATGCCTAAATGCAGCCCTAAAACTCGTTTGCAGAGAAAAATCGTAAGAGCTAGGTTAGTTTTAGAGCATAAAAATGATGATAAACTGGTGTTTATCACACCCCCATGCTTATCTTTTGCTAGTCTCTTAGCAAAACATTAATTTTTTTTTTTTTTGGAAAACAGAATTTTTGGGAAATCTAATTTTTTTGACTTTTGAGGAGAAAAAGAGATTAAGGGACCTTGGTAGATTAAAACACAGGAGATACGGGATTTGTTGAAGATAAACATCAGGATTTGTTTTTGGATCCAACCATTAGATAGAACGGGATCAATATATCCTCAGAAAATTCACAAATTAAGCCCTTGTTAATTCAGATGACTTGAAATGTTTGTTTTTAGGATTTTTCTGGCTCGTGAATCTGATTCGCGACTTGCAAATTCCTTTAAAACCTTGTGTCGGTGCTTGTGAAAAGCCAACCTTAATAAGGACGTGTTATTATTATTATTATTTTTTTTTTTTCCATGCTTATTTTTAGCTTAGTCTTACAACAGATGTGTCGGTATCATCATTCCCATTACCATTCATCGAGGGGGCTCTGGCGCCAGTACTTCGGGATAGCACTGTCCATGACACCACCCAGGAGCTCACAACCCCAAAACACGATGCGGTGAAAAGGGGCGCTCCAAGCAAACTCAAGCTCTTGCTCCGACACTATAGGTAGAGCACCGTCCAAGACACTTGAGCTGCTAAAATGCGCTTTAATGCTCTGTCTAAAGATATGAAATATAGATATAGAGCAGCACCGAGGCGGTAACATGTTGACATCGTGTCCTCAAAGAAGGTTTTTTCCTTCTTCTCGACGGTAGGAACTCAAACCAATGATCTGCTTCAGACTTTTACTAAATCCAAACAAGGGAGTTTTTTCAAATTTTTAGTTATTTTTAAGTGTTGGCTTGTGTGTGAAAATTGACACAAGAAGTTTCTCAAGAACCGCAGGTTTTTGAATCAAAAACTAAGTCAAATACTTTCCATATTACAAAATAGGATCAAGTCACCTGAACTATCATGAGTTCAGGTGGAATTTTAGAGAAGGATATCTGATCTAGTCTAAAATAGACCCTGGAATTCTAATGATCAGATCCATATCCTCATCCTTAGTTTGTTAAAGATTAAATCCCATTGTACCAGAAGTGAATTTTTCGACCGTAGTCCTGATTTCAAAATTTTTCCTCAAAAAGTTTTCAATATATATATATATTTTTTTTTATTTTTGTTTTTTGTTTTTGGGTATGCAAGCAGGAAATAAATTAAAGAAAATTGCATGTTTTTAGGTTTTAAACATCCTAAATCGATAGTAAAAATTTAAAAACACCCCCCCATGCTTAAGATATGCCATGTCCTCATGCATTAGGAAGGAAAAGGAATCACCTTAGTGAAGAACGGTCAGGTTTAGGATGAATAAAACCTGGAAAAAGAAGAAAAAAGGAAAGCAAGAAAAAAAAAATGATGGGTTACCTCCCATCCAGTGCTATCTTTTACGCCATTCAGCCGGGCGTGAAGGTATGCACAGAAGACGGAAAATCATGTAAATAATTGGACACTTGGATGCCCGCAAAAAAAGTGTCTTCGTCTAGATCCTAGAAAATTGATTAGAAATAATATTGGGATCAAAGTGAGATGGAAATTGATAAGTGTGGCCCGAGTCTGGCCATGGTTTTAATTCAGGTTGGGTGCCAAACTCGGGCGGGGTTGGTGGCAGGTCCGTAAGAAAGGGGTCGGGGAAGGAATGGTGAGTTAGTGTGGAAAAATTAGGTGCGTGAATAGTGGGTGGGTTAGGGGGGGTATTAGGAACAAATTTGGAGTCAAGACAAGTTTCCGGATCACAGATCTCGCCGACCACTGAGTCTGAATCAGAGTCCGCAAAAAAACTGTGGTCGGTAAGGGTATCTATTAACATTGTCTCCTCCACCATATTAGAAATTTCAGTATCTGAGTCCTCAAAGAAGTTATCATCATGGAATCTCCTGGAGGATTTAAAAATATCTAAGGTGATAGTTTGGCCTGCACAGTTGATATCCATTTTGCCTGTGTGGCAATTGATATTTGCCTTTGCAGTAGCCAAAAAGGGGCATCCAAGGATTATCGGGGAGTCCAGTAATGATTCGGGTGCCTCAATGTCAAGAACCAGAAAGTCTGCAGGGAAGACACAATTCTGGACCTTGACTAATACATCCTCGACAATCCCACGAGGTTTGATTGTAGATCGGTCGGCTAATTGCAGGGTAACCTTGACGGGTTTTAATTCACCGATCTGAAATTCTTCGAATAAACTTCTGGGAATAATATTTATAGAGGCACCAAGATCAAGGAGGGCGCGATTAAATGTAGTGTCATCAATAATTACAGAAATTAAAGGCGCCCCCGGATCTTTCATCTTAGGAGGCATCTTACTCTGTATGACAGAGCTTACTGTCTCCGAAAGATGCACCTGTCCTAGATTTTTGGCCTGCCTTTTAGGAGTACAAATCTCCTTTAAAAATTTAGCATAGGCAGGTATATATTTAATGGCATCTAGGAGAGGGATATTGATATGAACTTGCCCAAATAGCTCCATGAGTTCTTCTGTAGTGGGCTCAGATTTCTTTCTTTTGTTGGTGGTAGGGTAGAGAGCTTGTGGGAAAGGGATAGGAATCTTGTCTTGAGATTTTTCTTGCTCTTTTTCTTCCTGATGGGGAGGTGGGGAGTCAACTTGCACATGTATCTTACCAGGTTCGTGCGAAGGCTCGGGGTCAATGGTGGTTTTCCCACTCCTCAAGGTAACTGCATGTGCAGTCGGATTATTATTTGGAGGAGGTGGGGGAGCCTGTGATTGCAGGAACCTGGGCGGCTGCTGAGGTGGTTTAGGAGGAGGCTGATTTGGATAATGTGGATTTCTGCCCATATAATGGTTCCCTTGGTGATTGGGATTGGGTATGGGTTGGGACGGAAGATGTCCTACAGGTCTTTGCGTGGGAGTAACCCCAATCTGATTGTTCAGATTTGTGATGTTGCGGGTTACTTCCATCATTTTTGTTTGCATATCCTGCAGGGTCCGTAGCATCTGGGCATTGATATCTTGTTGGGATGGCCCAAAATGGAAATTTGGATTCGACCCATACCCATTAAAATGATATGGTTGGGAGGAAACTTGATTATTCCAGGAGTAGTTCCGGTAATTTTTCCAATTGGAAGAATTTTTAAAGGGCTCCTGGATGGCAGAAATATTTTGGGTGGGGTTAAGATCTGGATAATTGAAATTCCCCAGTGAATCATGGGCAACCTCAGAATAATCAGCAGGAGTGGTGTTGAGATTGTGCAAATTTTCTCTTCGTGGAAAGTTAGGTTGGGTTAGATGTGGTCGTGGAGCTTGAATTGATGTGGCGAGTCTTTCCTCAATTTTCTTCTGATTAATATGCATCTGGTCGAGTTTCTGAGCGATCATTTGAAGATCGTCTTGGGCGACTGGGATAGATTGAGCGCCTATTTCATGAACACCAAACTGCGGGTTTTGGGTTCTGCAAAATGTGTTCATGGAAGCTTGGTTAAATGAGTTTTCACTCATTTCTTCAAATAGATCATAAGCACTTTCAGCATCTTTATTTAAGAAGTTGCCGCCACACGAGGCGTCGACAAATTGTCGGATTTGATCTTCTAATCCATGATAGAAGATTTGCACGAGCTGCCACAAAGGAATCTCGTGGTGCGGGCAACTTCTTAAAAGGTCCTGAAATCTTTCCCAAGAATCATGGAAAGTTTCGCCAGATTTTTGGTGAAAGGTCGTAATAGATCTTCATAAGGAATTGGTACGACCTATGGGAAAGAATTTCTTGAGGAAGGCACTCTTGAGTTGAGGCCATGTTGTAATGGGTCGGCCAATGGTCCTGAACCAATAAGCGGCCTTATCTTTAAGAGATAATGGAAAAAGCCGCATCAACCATATGTCTTCTTGCACATTTCGGGAACGGGTTGTCAGTGCAAGAAGAGTTAGTTCTTCAAGGTGGCTGAAAGGGTCTTCCCTAGGAAGGCCATGAAAGTGTTTAATCAGGTTGAGGACGGCTGGCTTGATCTCAAAGTCCCCCTCCGGTATGACCACCCCTGGTCGTTCCTCATAATAAGACGGATCAAAGAAATCTTTTAGAGGAACAACAGGCTGCTGACGGGGTGGTGGGTTTGGCCTTGGATTGGCTAGGTTTTGGATGTTCCTAGTCAATGTTTGTTGATTGGAATTTAATTTTTTAATCTGATCGGCCATCAATTTTAAAAGATCAGGTAGGGGGTCTTGATGTTGTCTGTGGGGCAACTCAAGATTGGGGAGCTCCAAGTGTGGGAAGTTACTGGTGGTTGGGTTTTGGGTGGAAGGGTTAGAATTAGGGTTAGAGGTGGGGTTAGAGGTAGACGTGGAAGGGTCAGTGGACCTATTTTGTTGTGTTTCCATTTTTTCAGGAGAAGACAGAAAAAGTGGCCTTTTTACGTGGGGGGCGAAATCAAATGGTCCTTCCAAGTGCGGATTTTGAGACCGTCGCCCGTGCATAAAATGGAAGAACGGGGAGGGGAGGAGAAGAGAAAGAGATGAGAGAAAGTGTGAAATTCAAACAAACAAAAACTAGACCTAACTTAATTGTGACTCCCTAATAATAACCTAAGACTTGGTCTATATAGGAAATAAGTAGTCAATAGTGAATACCCGTTCTATCAACAAATCTAGCCAAGTTGCTTAAGGGGAGGTTTGGGCCCAAACGTTTCCCAGGGAAAACCCTAGGTGCTTGTACAAACCCACGCCTGGTCGTTTGACAAGGCCCCTCAGCCTGAACACAAGATACAGATGACAGAATTGGTACTAACTAAAGAAAACTTAAGACCTAAATAGCAAGCCTAAGTTGATAAAGCCTTAGGGGTCAAGTTGCTACAAATTTTAATTAGGTCTAGGATTCTATAGTGCACACGGAATGTGGAGGCCGTTTATTGGGTTGTTGCCCTGTTATTTGATTTTTTTGTGTGTGTGCAGGAATTGGAGAGTGGCTCCAATGAAAATCAAGTTGTCACACAATTTTTTTTGTATTTTTGTCTTTTAGGATTTGATTTAATTGAATGTATTTTAGGGTTTCTTTAGTTAAATTTTCAAACAAGTTTGAAAACCCACAATCAAAGGAAAACAAGTTGTATGGGTGATTGTATATTTCCTTTGAATTAATCCTCAAAAGAGAAAGAAAGAAACCCTAAGCCAATTATCCCTAAGACAGAAATTTAACTACCAATGAGTTATTTTTTAGGCTTTCAGAATTAAGTAGTGGTCCAAACAAGTCAAACAACACCACTACTTTGAATAAAATCAAACAAGTATTCCAGAAAAGATTTTTTTAAGATTTTAGGAATTCGTTTGATAATTGTTTTGAATTTTTAATTGTACTGGTGTCAAAGTCCAGAAATAATACCTGTGGGTATTATGAACTTTTTAGTACTACCACTGACCTCAGAAAATTTTTATTATTTTATAAGATATATAAAATTTCACAAGGATTCCAGCAAGCTCAATTTCCCAAAAATTGGATGAGTATAAAAATTCTAAAAATTCGCGGACAGTAGCAAAACAGGAAGATAAGAGGGTATGACCTCTCTGCAATCCATGAATTTTTAAAAATTAAATACAAATCCAATTGATTTGAAATTTGGAACATATGTTCCTAACTTAATTGGGAATCACTCTATGAAATTTTATGATTTTAGGAGGCCTACGGTGTTAGGAATCAATTTTTCAAGTCCGGACAAAAATCTGGACCCGAAAAATAGAACACCAATACTTGCAATGGAGTGGTGTTAAAGAAGCATACAAGCAAACAATGGATTTTAAAATGCACCACTCCACTTAATTTAAGTGTTTAGGGTCCTGAAAGCCAAGTTTAATATATTTTTGGTAGTTTTAATTATTTATGTGACCAGAAAGAGGAACCAACCTGAATTTTCGCGGGAAGAAAAGGACCTTTGAGCTCTCTCTTCCAGATTCCCGCCTTCCCACTGTAGTTCCTGCACACACAAAAGAAAGAAAGAGAAGGGGATGAGATCCACTTCAAGCAAGAGAAAATGAGTTAATGCAAAGCCGTGCCTCCCCGGCAACGGCGCCAAAAAGTGATAGCGATTTTACGCGGTTTGTTAAAATACGTCGTTGTAACGCATAAATCCGCTTTCGCTCTTAAATTTATAATCCTAGATAGGGAAGTATCTAGGGTTGTCCAAGGAGGCAATATGGTTGCAAAATTGATTCTCTTGCTTGGAATATATCTCAACTTTCTTTTGGTAATTTTCAATATACCATTTTTTTTTTGTTTTTGAACTAAGGCAACATGCGAAATTATGGCGGGAAAAGTGTTTACACTTCCAATTAAGTAAACTACTCTAAAGTGGCAAGTAGAGCCTCTCCCTAAGCTCACTCTAAGCAAGTGGAGGCCTAGAATAATTAGGGAGAGGAAGTGAAGAATGCTGAAAATAAGAAAATAGAAATGCAAACAAGATATGCGAAGAAGGCAACTAGATAATTGATAAAGTGTTTAACAAAAATGCCTAGTAGAGGAATGCTTCTACTACTAGATAATTGAAATAAAGAAAGAAAACACAAATCCTCTAAATAGATGGTGAAGAAGAGGGCTTCTTGCTCCAAGGTTGGTGGCTCCCAAGCTTGAAAAGAATCCTTCAACTCCTTCCTTGCAGTACTCCGCCAAAGTGATGACCTCCAAGGCAAGCCCTAAGGGGGCGTGCCCTAAGTTTCTCTCCAAGGGTGGATGTCCACCCTAAGCTTTGCTCCTTTTCCTGGCCGTCCTCCTTGAAGTGGGAGAGTCCTCCTCCTTGGCGTGGCTCAAGTTGAAGAGAGTGGGGAGAAGAAGGCACCAAAAGGGCTGGTGATGTGCCCCTTTAATCTCCTTCTCTACTCCTTCTTCTTGGCCGTAGGTATAGGTGGTTTAGGTAGAAAATATACTAAGGGAGGATGCCCAAAAATGGTGGTAGGTGGTGGCTTTTTATAGAATAGGAGGGGGGCTATGGTGCCCCTTGAAATGGAGGGCTAGGATGGAAGGATGAGGGTGGTTGGTGATCCTATGGCTAGGGTGAGTTGGCGCCAACCCAAGGGGTGTTAAAGGGGGTGGTTATGGTGGTGTTGGTGTCTTTTGGTGGTGGAGAGACACCCCCATGTTGGCGCCAACATGGGGTCTTCTAGAAGGGGAGTTAGGTGGATGGTGGAGATGGATTCAAGGGGGATTGTGTGGTGGAGATGAGGGGGGATCTTGGAGGGAAAAGTGGCGCCACTAAGGGGTGGTTATGGGTAGTTTTTGGCGCCACTTTTAGGTGTCTTTTGGAGGTGGTGGGTAGGTGAGGTTGGTGCCAAGTAGGTTAGCTTATGTGGAGCTTAGGTGGAGCTAGTTGGGTGGAGTTGGTAGGTGGGTTTTTGGGGTGGTACAAGCCAAGGAAGTTGGAGCATAGTTAAGCTAAGCTAAGCTAAGCTAAGCTAGCTTAGCTAATGGAGGAGTAGAGGAGAAGGTGTTGGAGCTAGGGTTTGGAGGGAGGAGCTGAGGAGAAGTCTGGAGCTGAAATTTGGAGCTGGCTGCTGCTGAAGAGGCTGGCATGGAGCTATTCTAGCTGGCTTAGCTTGCTAGTTCTTTGGTAGCTACTAAGCCGAGCTAAGGTAAGCTAGCTTCTACCATACTGAGCTAAGGTGAGCTGGGTCTGGTGCTCCCGGGGAGAATCAAGCTGGTTGAGGCAGCTAAGGTAGCTTAGCTAAACTGAGTTGAGCTAAGCTGAGTCCCTGTGAGCTGGACTTGAGCTTCCTGAGCTGGGATGAATTCTTCTTCAGCTGGTTGGAGCTGAGTGGAGCTGGATGTAGCTGGATCTGAGCTGGGGTGAACTCCTGTCAACTTAGCCGAGCTAACTAGAGCTCCCTGTGAACTAGTGGGAGCTGAGATGAGCTAGACTCAGCTAAGTTGAGCTAGATCTGAGCTGACTTGAGCTAGGGTGAGCTAAGGTGAACTCTCTTGAGCTGCCATCCAGCTGAGATTAGCTGAATGGAGCTGGGATGAGCTAACCCTAGTTCAAGTAAGCTAGGTTCCAGCTATGGTGAGCTGGATCAAGCTGGGTTCCAACTAGTCTGGGCTTCTCCTTCACCAATTGCCTTCTTGAGTGCTAGGGTTTTAGGGATCTGTGAATCTGTACATCCCTAACACTCACAAAAACACATTAAAACAACAATAAAAAATGCAATGCATGCCTATCCTAATTTATGCCTAAATGCAGCCCAAAAACCCGTTTGCGGAGAAAAATCCTAAGAGCTAGGTTAGTTTTAGAGCATAAAAATGATGATAAACTGGCGTTTATCAATCATCACTCCAGATCCATCCATACGGTCATATTTTTCATCCAAAGCCCATAAGGATGTCATGTTGCCCTCCTGGCCATTGAACTTCCTCAGACTTCATATGATGCTATGGGACTTCGATCTAGACGATTTCGGAGGCGTTAGCCTCCAATCGTTGTCTTGATCAGATCTATATGGTCCGATCGTCCATCTGAGGCCCTGAAATAAATCCTCTTCTCTCTTGACCACAAAAGGATGCAGTTAACCCAAATTATATACAACTACTCTAACTGTAGAATGATGCATGCTATGTAATATTTATAACATGAAATGCAAATCTAAGCCTAGAAACTTGCATGAATAAGCATTTTACCCTCAATAATTATGTCAACATCATACCCCCATGCCTATCTTTTGCTAGTCCTTAGAAAAATTAAACTACATGCTATGTATAAAAATAAAATTAGGATTAGATCGCTTAGGCCTAAGTCGCTTATTAACAATAGAAAATTTCAACTAAGGTCCTAAACAATGAAAACTCAATAGTACTCGGGTGTGTGCCAGAATGCTGACCGCCTAAGCCCTCGCCTTATTTGAAAAGGGAAGATACATTTCTTTTTTTTTCTTCTTTTCTAATTTTTTTTTTGTACTTTTGGAGTTTGAGAGTTCCGAGATAACATTTTACGGCTATTCGACCTGCTCAAGACTTGAAAAGGACTAAGTGCTAAGCATCTAGTGAAAAGAGTGAAAAACTCACTAGGCAACCATTAAAACAGACTTCGGGTTTCTACAACCCTACGTGACCTTGCCTAGAGGTTTATCTTTTTAAACAGTAGCTTTCTCCCTACTTCTTTTATTTATGGGGTCAACACAAGGGCAAACATAGTGTATATCTCCTTATTTTATTCTACTTCCCCACTTCTTCCCTAAGTGTTTTGGGAATTATTGTACAATTTTGTGAGCTGGGCTCTAGGCAACCAGCCAATGGGCTGTTACCCACGGCAACTTGCCAGCCACGCTCGTGCAGTGAAGTGTGGTTTTGTTTATTATTATTTTTATTTTCTCCTTTTTCTATTTTTTTTATTTTTTATTTTTCTTTTCTTTTTTTTTAAATAGGTGGATTCCCTGATCTATGATTTACCTAAAGGTAGTACGACGAAAATGGCCTTGTGTCTAGGCTCTGGACAATCGGCCGATGAGCTGTTAGCACCGATAACTTGCCAACCATACCACCCTAGATAGTTTATTAGCTACCCAATTTTTGAAGAAATCACCAAAAAGTGAGTCAGTGCAAAAAGTGTGTAGATGCTTAGGCTTAAATTCCCCTAAAATCAGAAGGAGGGTCGATAAGTCGTATACTTATCACCCTAATTTATTTACTAGATTAAAGATGAATTTGAATTGGTGAGGACTCGAGACTAAGTCTACATTTGAGTGGACACCTGGGGCTAATTAAGCCCGAAGACTTGAAGAGTCTAAGAGTTCAGGTCCTATCGTGTGATTTCCTAAAGTTAATAACTTCCAAATGGCTAAGCTCTCTTCTCCTAATTTTTTCTTTTTTTTTAAAATTTTTAAATATATATATTTTTTTTAAAAGACAAACTAAAATAAATTCTATGGAGTTAACAAATTGATTTCAGGATAAAGTATCCACCCCCCAAGCCTAAATGATGCAATGTCCTTATTATAAATACAATGATATGAAAAGGGTGGAGTAAACAGAATATCACCTGAATATTGTGAGAAATCCAGTCAGCTCCGCAGGGAATGTGAGATGTAAACACGTGCTAAATTTAATGCCTTTAGCTAAGCATAATATACATACAAGGAAGAAATTAAGAATTCACAAGTACGGGTTAGAATCAAAATCAAAAGATCAATCCTCAGACCCACCAGTAGAAGATGTCCACATATGGGGACTAAGTTATGGTGCAGGCCCATGTCCCAAGGTTGAGTGGTTCTATGATTCTGGATGAAAATCACCCTGAACCTAAAATTATTGTGTTTGCAAGGTTGGGCCAGCAGTTTTGTGGTGCGCAACCCAAAACTAAAGTGTCGGACAACAGGTAAAGATGTTTCAATAGGTGCAGTTGTCCACTTAATGACCAGCTCAGAAAAATAATCAGTTATTTCGAGCTTGGGTTGCACCTCAATGATATCATAAGGGTCTTGGTAAAAAGTTGGTGGTTTTAGGTCAATAGGAACCCTTAGATCGAAAATCAAAGTTCCCTCAGAATTAGCTTCCCAAATTCTTAATTCCAACTTCCTATCCTCCGAAATCAATGTTTCTAGAACCTCCAAATCATTGTACACCCCATCTAAAGTACCCAAGTCCAAAAATCATGGCTAACTTATAATTGACTTGGGTACAATGATTTTCAAATCAAAATCAATCCCTTGAGGGTGTGGTTGAGGAATGCGGCTAATGATTGAATCTTCTAGTAAATAAGGATTCGAATCCTCCAAGTTAGCCCCAGCTGAATCCAAATCTTTAATGAATGGGCTATCAAAGGGTTCGTCAAATTCCTTAAGCCCGTTTGTCTCACTAAAATCATCTTCCTTAGGCTCAAGTGAGACTTCACTAAGAGATTCTTCATCCTCAGAGTCCAAAAATTCATGATCCTCAGTTATATATGTCTCAAAATCGATTGTCATTTCCTAGTTCAAAGAGGCATATTTTTCCTCGCTCCCTGGCTCGGGGATGTCTGGTGAATCAATCGGTTCATCCTTAATGGGTTGCTCTAGCCCAACCTGATCATCTCCAATCTCAGAATATCTATCCCCCCTGACAGATGCCTGAGTGAGTTCTGACATTAGCTCTCCTGAAGGGGGTTCATCTTGAGAATCATCCCAAGATTTGAGTAGGGCAACCAAAAATTTCATCCTCAACCTTGATAATTTCCCAAGAAGAAACTTACCTAGGTCCCTATCCTTAACATTTTGGAGCAAATCCAATAGAGAACTATTAAGTTCATCAATCATTTTGATCATAGGCTCCAATGCTTCAGTGAATGGGGTTGGCTGAGCTTCTAAAGATTGTATAGTGTTCCTCAAATTAGCCAACACCCTATCCTAGATCTGGTTCACCTGAACCGACTGGTTCGGTTTAGGGTTGGGCAGGGTTAGGTAAAATCTAGGGGGTAAGATATTGAGGTTCTCGGGTCCCTCCTAAATGGTAGGTCATTTCAGGTTGTTTAAAGGATGGTGGCAACCTATATTCAGTGGAATACTAGGGAGGGTAGGTGTTATAATCATTATATCCTTCCTGATTGTAGATCGGGTTGGATTGGAGATCAAAGGATGAAGGTCTATAATCATTGTAGCTATAGGAAGGATAGTAATTATAGTCTTGTTGTCAAGGGTTAGCCCTTGGACACTGAGGTCTGTATTCATATCCCCAATCAAGGTCATCTCGACTAGTGGATCGGTAATTACAAGTCAAGTTGGAATAGTAGTCATCTTGGGGGTAAGTGGTGGTAGGACAATAGGATTGGAAATGTGTGAAAGATGTGGAAGGATACATTGTGGAGTAAGAGGGAAATCAGAAGAGAGAAAGGAGCCCTGCAATATAAGAAATCAACCTTGTGATTAGATGGGTTAGCCTAAAGACCTACAGACTCCCAAGACCAGTCTTGAGATTATAATCGATTTGGTCTACTTTTATCTGGTCAATCCAACCAGTTAGAAGGAGGGACTGGGGAGAAGGTTCTTCCTTTGGCTTACACCTCTGATTCCTAGTGTACCCCTATGCCACTGTCGTTTGATGCTACTCCCTAGCTAGACATCAGATGGACCAACAGAAGAAGATTAATCGAAAAAAATCTTAGTCTGAGCCCCGAAGAGCGAATCAATCCTTATGGCCAATGTCTACTTAGTTTTAATTAGGCTTGGGATGATTGTGCTCTTGGAATGTGATGGGCCCTTTAGATGGGTTGTGCCCTTAATGATTAATTCAAATGTGTGTGCATGCATAACCAGGATTTACAAACAAGGTTATTTAATGATGTGTCTTTAAGGGTTCAACCTTATTTAGTAGCTTTTAGGGTTTAATCTCTAGGTATGTTCAATCAAGGTTCAGTAGAACACTCTAAGTTTTGAAAGCACTGGTGATTATATATTCCTTTAGAAATCAGAAAAAAAATGTGGAGTACCTAGTTCAGCACTAAAAATCAACCCTAAGTGGCAAGCTACTTGATGGATCGCTTTTATCTTAAGTGGTGTGGCCTAAACAATTCAATCAATTGGCCTATTGCACAACTTAGTTAAGGCACACATAAATGTTTGACCTATTCAGATTTCTACTCACTTATTTGTGTGTTAAGTGTACCTGGTCCACAAGTCAGATCCCAATTAAGTGGTAGAATCGATGTCATTATGCACCTTAGGGTGAGCAGTTGTGGGTGTTAAGTGTGTAGCTTTCAGAAAATCCCACAAGAGAAGAGTTCTTTTTTTTTTTGTTTTTTTATATATGCGAGGGTGAGATGAGTGGAGGTGGCAAACAAACAACCGAATCTATCCTTGGGTTTATAAAAGGCACCTACGTTGATTTGGGTTTGAGTTATTTCTGTGGTGAAATGAAATAGTGGGTGGGGGTGGTGGGGATAAACTTACAAAACCTTCATCCACACTTTTCTCTGATCTAACCACTCTGGCCCGCCTCGGATGAGTACATGCAATCACAATAAGGTTAGAGAAAAAGTGAGATAAAAGTTAGGTAAGACGGGAAAACACAGAAAAAAAACCAAAGAGTATTGCCTCCTAGGAAACGACGGCAAAATGATCCGGGTGTGCTTTGCGAATTAAAATCGGGGTTCGGAGAACCCGTCGTCGTAGCTGGCAAAACTCGTCTATCAGATAAAATTTATAACTGAAACTCAAGTGAGTCCTGGGTCGAACATTGGGAGGCGAACATTTGGTTTTATGAAAATCCACGCCTCGCTTTTACTTGTTTTTGGTCATTTTTATCTTTTTAAATTTTTTTGGTATTTTTAGCAAGCAAGGGATCAAGTCGATGAATTCTAGCTAATCGACTTGCAAAAATTTAAGAGAGAGAGGGAGAAACACAGAGACAAACAATCATCTATTTATGGAGAATTATTTGTTACAACTACGAAAGCAGAAAATCTACATTACGAAATCAAAAGAAAGATAGAAAGAGGTGAGAGAAATCCCGATCGATGGTAGCTTGGAGGACGACCCGCTCTGATGTCACCTGGAGGAAGGTGGTGAGAAGCGGGACGAATGGGGATGGAGCTAGAGGACGAAGGGCGGGGTAGGATGGTGTCGCAATGAGGATCTTCTTCACAAAGGGCGGTAAGAGGACAGCCATGGGATGCTCCACGAATAGGGATGAGAGGTGGGAAACTATTTTCTTTTCTACTCTAGAGGTGCATCTCGGGATTGGGACAAGCTCTCTATAGAGCCTTGGAGGTGGTGAGAGGAAGAAAGGAAGAGATGGTTTGGAATGGTGGTGGGTAGGTCCTTTTATAGTGGAGGAGGAAGAACAAATTCGTATATGGGCCATTACTAACATCTGTAAATGTCGCTACAAATCCGCCCTTTTTGTCCCTGAAGATCAGCACCTTCAATTCATTTATTAGCATGCATAGCCCATTACTGACAGCTGTAAGCGTCACTAAAGGCCTGTGTCACTGAAGATAGGTTCTCTGCTCATGCTCCACTGGCATGCGCATCACATGCTCCATGTTGCGTGTGCTAGCGCTGCAATGTGTGCATAGGCGATGTGCGGTGCTGAGCTGTGCATTAAGGTTCGTGCGCGTGCTGCGTTGGGCGCTAGCTAAATTGAGGAATTGGGGGAGCTGCGGTGATTCGAACGCGTAACCCTCCTTTGGTAGTCCAGTGACCCAACCAATGTGCCACGACCTCCGGATCGTCGTGCGGACGTCTTAACGCATGCGGTGGAGATGAATCCTCAGCCATTGGATCTTGATCCAACGGCTATGGTGCGAGATCAGTGATGATGAGGAGGTGCCTTTAGTTGCTGCTGGCCGGTGTTAGGTTATCTAGATGGCACCACATGGTGCCATCTAGGCCGTCCATTCTTCCCTTTGTTGCAGAGGGTGCCACGGTGCTTGGACTGAGTTGATTTCCACATTGTCGGACTACAATTGTCACTCCGGATCCATACGTACTGTTGAATTCTTCATCCGAAGACCATAAGGATGTCACATTGCCCTTCTAGCCATTGATCTTCCTTGAACTTCATTTGATGCTTTGGGACTCCGATCTAGATGATTTTGGAGGTGTTAGCCTCCGATTGTCATCCTGATTAGATTTGTACGGTCCGATCATCTATCTGAGGCCCTGAAATAAATCCTCTTCTCTCCTGATCACAAAAAGGATGTAATTAACCTAAATTATATACAACTACTCTAAATGTGGAATGATGCATGCTATGTAATATTTATAACATGAAATGCAAATCTAAGCCTAGGAACATGCATGAATAGGCATTTTACCCTCAATAATTGTGTCTACATAAAAGACAGAGAAGCCAATTTGACCATTGGCTATCTTTAGGATGAAGGGGACATAGGTCACCCGAGCTAGGGTGGAACATGGTCAAAGAAGGAGAAGGAAGAGGTAATTGGCATCAAAACCTAGCTAGGGAGGTGAGGTTTGCATCGGGGTTGTTTTATAGAGCTCAGGGGGCGTTCCAAGCTTAGAAACGAAGCTTGGAAGCTTGGAGATATTGTGAAAATAGGAAACCATTGATTTCAAATGGTTCGCATTAGGTTTTGGGTAGGAATCAGAACCCAAGAAGCGACTTAGATTGAAGATGATCTCTTTAGGAGTTCCCCTTGCAATTTTGGAAGAGATTGAGTGTGAAATCAGGGAGAATTCCTTGATTGAAGGTAGGTGGCAGCTGCGTCCACACAGCAATGGCAGAAGAGACCTAAATGTGAAGAATAAGACAAAGTTAAGGGACTATTCACAAGGATTTCAAAAGCTAGTGGCTTATATGAGAGAGAAAGAGTCTAACTGGACTAAAATGCTAACTTGGTCAAGATAATATCTGATTGAGCCCAAATTTTGGTAGAAATCTAACTTGGACTTTGGTTTTGACTAAGTTTGGCTGGGTAATTTATGTAGAAACCCAAATTAGGGCAATTATCCATCTGAGGCTCTATTTTAGGTTAAAATAGGTTCAGGTGGTCAAATCAAGGATACCAAACCTTATAGAATATTTTCCTATTATTTTTAGATGGTTTAGATGGAATTTATCCTAACTAGAACCTCTGTCAATTAATCAGGTATGAAATTCAGGTTTCGGGTGTCCGTTAATTCTCGAAATGCATAAAAACCTATTTCTATCTACATGACCCTCTTGTTAGTCATTAATGCTCATTTGAACTTCATTTAACCCTTGGGAAACCTCATGATTATTCTACATTTATGATTTTCTGTTATAGTAGTAGATTTAACCTTGTTCTAATGCATTCCGATTAGAAAGGATGTGCAATGAATTATGACTCTCTGGTGATTATGTAGGTGCAGTTGTCTATTGATTCTGATTAATTAAAGTTAGTTATGGCTGATGATGATATTAACATCAGTATTCCCCTCAATTTCCTAAGGGGTTTGGTGCGAGTGGATGAGGCGATGCTTATGGAGTCATTGACAAGGCGTGTGATGTGATGGAGCATCGGGGAAACCTCTTCATAGGATGGCAGGAGATGGAGAAGATGACGGGTGAGCGGTGGCATCATGGGTTGAATTGAGGATTTAGATAGAGGAAAAGAGAGTAAAGGGAGGAAGGAACCTAACTAACCTAAACTAACGGTCGAAATGGGTAGGATGGTGCTGATTATGGTATGGTCGACACTGGAGAAGGTGAAGTCTATGAGAAGGGGGAACGGTGAGGAAGACGCAGGAAGGAGACCTTTTCTAGTATTGAGGGCGGCGGAAGAGCTTGAGGAAGATGAATCGACTGACTATGGTTTGTGGTCGCTAACGAAGAGGGAGGACAGAGGAGCTCATCAAAGCTTGTGGAGAGTTTGGCCGAAGAGAGAGGAAGAAGGTGGAATCCAGTCCAAAACCAAGCTAAGGAGTGAGGGAAGTTGGTCAGGTTCTTTTTATAGGGCTAGAGTCGAGCTTCCAAGCTTGGAAACAAGCTCGAAAGCTCGAGAAATCAAGGATTAGGACTTGGAAACTTCCAAGAGTTCACATGAACCCTAGGGCGAGAATCGGAAGGTAAGACCGGGTTTATATTGAAGGGCATCTCTTCATGAATCTTCCTTCCAATTTTGGAAGGGTTTGGCTCTGAAATCAGGGAGCAATCCCAGATTGAAGGTCGGTTGCTGATGGGTTTCAGAGTTTTGCATACATGAATGTGGAGGGGACCAATTGGTGAAGAAGATGATTAAGTTTAGGGGTTAATTATAGTCTTTTCGAAAATTGAGGGGCTGATTGAAAGAGAATGAATCAGATTGGACCAAAATGCAAACTAGGTCAAAATGGACTCTAATTGGGTAAAAATTTTGGTATAAACCTAATTTGGACCGAAGGAATCTAATGGTCAAGTCAAATTTTGGTTTTAACCAAGTTTGACTAGGCAATTTACGTAGAAACACAAATTAGGGCAACTTCTGACTGAGACTATTTTAGGTAAAAATGGGTTCTAATGGTCAAATCAAGGCTACCAAACTTTATGGAATATTTTTCTATGATTTTTAGAAGGTTTAGATGGAATTTATATTGACCAGAACCTTTGTTAATTAAGCAGGTCTGAAATTAGATTTTCGGGTGTTCGTTTATTCTTGAAATGTGCGAAAACCCATTTCTGCCTGCACGAACCCTCTTGTTAGTCATTAATGCTCATTTAACCTTCATTTAATCGCTAGGAAACCCCATGATTATTCTGCATTTATGAACTTCTGTTAAAACTACAGATTTAATAATGATTTAATGCATCTCAAAAAGGATATGCAATGGATTATGACTCTCTGACGGTTATGTAGGACCAGTTGTCTATTGATTCTGACTAATTAAAAGTAGTTATGGCTGATGATGACGTTATCATCATACCCCCATGCCTAACTTTTGCTAGTCCCTTAGCAAAATCTTATCAAAAGAACTAGAGTTCTAGACTATGCATTGATGTTTAGATGCTTGATTTGTTTCATTCTTTTAGAAATTAGGTCAGAATGCAAATGTAGGCCTAAAGGTACTCAAGTATCAATCAAGATCCAAACCTGACTAGCTTCAGCCTCAGTTTACCACAAAGGTTTCTAAGGCCTGCAAAAACTATCCAGAGGTTCGTTGAACCCAACGGTTGATGCAACTATGCATAAACATAACATGTCGAAGTTCAGTTTGCCAGTTCATTTTTGCAAGAGAGAGGGATAGAAGTAGATTTTTCATTTGGAAAGTTTTCAGTCTCTTTTCTTTTTACTTTTCCATAGATCCACCTCGAATTGGCCCTAAATACGGTCTGTATCGGATTCATTGTCCCCACCATCAATCCTCGAAGGGTCTCTAGCAATCGATGCCTTGAGATAGCATCGCCCATGGAAACCCCCAGAACCCTGGCCTTTGACACTTCGAGATAGTGTTACCATGGCATTCTATAGTTAAATTCAGGGCCTAGCAATCGACATTTTAGGATAATCTGCCCTTGGCACCTGAACCAGTACAACGTGCTTGCACGCATCTCGTAGGATATTTGGATATCCTAGGAGACAGGCACTAAGGAGACGATATACTATTACGCATCTTCGAGGGGAATTTCCCACCCCTTCTCACTGAGAACTCATCCAATCAACTTGTACTGTCGAGCCGCTCCTAAGCTAGATCTTTGAGATGACTTTTCAGAATAGAACACTTTTGGCAGATTTTTCTTTGTTAAGTGCATTGAACCAGACTAAGTGTGTGATTTTGAGTGCTTAGGTTACCAAGTCCCATAAACCAAAGGGCAGGCAACGGGGCCGAATAATCCCTAAGCCTTAGACGTAATACATTAGCTTCGCACTTTCCTCAACCTCTTGGGGACTAATCCAGATCTTAACGAATACGAGAATGTTTAAGCCCTAAAACAAGCCCAAGAGGCCTAAGATCAGCACTCATACTAATCTCTTTGTCTCTTTGTCATTTCAGGACTTAATTTTTCTTTTGATTAGGTCTAGAACTTAGTAACTTTCATAATCAAGTGGTAATGACTGTCAATTTTGTTCTTGATTTTTGCTCCTTTTTGACATTTAAACTCTCTCCTCCTTTTCTCCTCTGGAATGATATGTAATCAAAATTCTCAAAATTTTCCTCCCCTGTCTCTAGTTTTTGTTCTTTTTCAATTTGTTTTTTATCAATTTTTGAAGATGTATTTTTTTGTGAGAACCCTTAGGGAATTGAACTTCCATATGTCTACACTTTAACACCCCCGCATCCCTAAGTTTTGCAATGTCCTCATTTTAAACCGAAGGATATGAAATCAGCTTGGTTTAAGGATTAGAATAGGGTCAATGGGTGGGTGAATGGGTTGGGATGACTGTTTCAGACGATTTTGAGCTTTGATACAAGTACTAAAGGTAGAGTCAACTATTCTAAAACTGAACTCAGAAGTGAAATAGGAGTGTAGCTCAAAAGATGATCAGAAGGCTCTCAGGTTTTTGGAATGATGGGTTGCCTCCCATTAAGTGCTAAATTCAATGCCTTCAACCGTGCAGAAGGTGATAAAAAAGAAGGGGTGGTCAAATCAGAAGAGTGTTATAGAGCAAGCACCTTGACCAATAGTCTGGTTGGTCCAACCAGGTGCTTGTTCAAATCTATAGGTTATGATGCAGCCTAAATCCAATCAGTCTGGTGGGTTGATAGATGTGAATCAAAAGATGTCGAGCCCACCTGAAGCTTTGAAGCTTAACTAGATATGGAAGTGAAAATTCAAGGTTTGGCTGAGTCGGTTCAGCCTGGTCAGAATAGGGATCCTCAAAAGAAAATGGATCTGAAATGTACGTAGGAACCCTACTGATCATATCAAAAAATGATAGGAAGTGATTATCGATCTGATCCATGTTCGAAACCTGATCAAAAGATGGTGTAGAATCATATGCAACTAGATCAGAGAGAGGTGAATCAGAGTAGAAGTTGATTTCGATGGTTGGTCGAGGTTAAGAAGAGGTTTGGAAGGCTCCATATGTGGATCAGAAGATGTGGCTTCCATGAGATCTGCATATGTTGAGGGCTCCTGTGGAAAAGATTCAAAGGCAGGTTCATCTAGAGTGTCTTCATGAAGCACATCAAAATTAAAGGTAAATGCATAGAGAGTGCTTATAGGATCATGGAAATCTGAGTTAATAAAAGATTTGAATTTTGGATTGCAGACACTATTCATAAATACTTTTTCTCATTCCTGTAGATAAAAAAGGAATGATTCCATCTCAACAGAACCTAATTTTGAATCAATGATCTCGGGATCAGGGACCTCAGAGTCAGAGTCGAAGAATGGGTCATGGATTTGAGGTCGTAAATTGGTTCATAGTTGTCAGGAAATAAAAGTTCTCCGAAATCAGAGTATGATTCAAAATCATTGGAGAATTTGTGAAGATTAGTTTTTGAACCTGATTCCAAATTGGAAGTTCCACCAGAGAACGAATCAAGATGTGTAGAATCAACAACCTGACTTGGATCTAACCTAATTTTTGATTCTGAGATCAAAAAGTTATCCTTATTAGGCATGGGCTCAGCTTCTTGGTTCTTAAGATAGACCCAATCAAATCCTAGCTCTTCCACCCCCTCGATTTCTGTATCATAGATCAATGTGCCTATCGAGAAATCAATCTGTATCTCTGAGGTTGTTGGAGAGGTGTAATCATCAAATATAGGCCCATAATCATAATCTCGATTCAAAATCCGATTCTCATCACATTGAGCCTCATGATTATCCCACATAGGCTAGAATCTAGATTCTAGGTTAAGGGTGAGATTGGATCACTATAATCTTTGCTGGGCTCTATTAGGATGTCAGAATCATTCTCGAGAATCAGCTTATCAGAATATGGAGCAGAATTTACATTCTCGAGAGGTTCTGACTTAATCTCATTGTCACAGGTGTCAAGGAAATCTAGGCTTGATGGACCAGCTTCAAGGCTCTCTAAGGCTGGTTCAGAATTGAGAACACCTGCAATTGGATCCTCTCAACCCATCTCAAGATCAGGCGTATCAATATGGGCATAATTTGAATCAGATTCCATTTGGGTTGGGGGTCCACAACAACCTTGATTTTGGAACCTGGGATTTGGGAAATCATATTGATTCTTAGTCTTACTCCAAGATATCTCATAAATGACTTATCGTAATAGAGTTAGAATATCTGCACATTGCTCAATGAAATCTTGCTGTATCTCCCACAGTGATGGATTTGCAAAGTAATGTAAACCGTCCGTGCTATGCAATTCGCAAACTTCATTGAATTCTGGCATGAGGGTCTCCTGGGTTGAACCATTTTTTAATTGGAGTAAGCAGTAGGCTAGCATGGTTCAAAATGAATTTTGTTGTTTCTAGGACATTAACCTGAATCATGATGGTTGGATAATCTTCAAAATATTTAAGAGTAGCCTCAATCACTTTGTCTTTTCCGATATTTGGGTTTCAGGTTTCCAAATTGCTCTTCCTAAATTGCCTGGTTGCATTTTCAAATTAGGTGGTGGATCAGGATGTTGAATCAAACTCAAGTTCAGATCAGAAATCCATAAAAGATCTAATGAGGCCTCTTAGGTTAAAAACCTAATGGCCGTTTTGTGTATGTGCTTGATCAACATGTTTTGCGAATTAAAATTAGGGTTTAGAGGACTCGTCATCGTAGTCCCAAAACTCGTTATCAAACACAATTTTACCGAAACTCCAAGGGAGTCCCAGGTTGAATACAGGGAGGCAATGTTTACTTTGTTTGGAAACTACGCTTCCTTTTGTTTCTTTTTGGTGATTTGTTATATATATATTTTTTACTTTTACTGAAGATGCAAACAAGATGGATCACAATACAGATGGAATCAAATATGATATATTGCACAAATGTCTATTACAATAATCTATGAAAGCATAAAAGAGAGATCGGTGAGTAGGAATCTCCCGAATCGGTTGTTCGGCAAGACGACAGTGCCTGAAGAAAGCTTGGACAAAGGAGTTGAGGAGTGGGATGACGGAGGTGAGATGTAGGAGGATGCCGGGTAGAGGAATGTTTCACCGATGCTCTAGAATGGAGGTGAGGAGGCGGAGGCAATCTACTATTGGAATGGAGGTGGGAGGATGGTTTCAAGGCGACCAATGAAGGTGATGGGATGAGGGACAAATATTTGGTGGGATGAAGGAATGCTACACCAATAGGAGACCTTTGGAGCTTGAGGGTAAACTCTAATGGAGCTTTGGTAGGCTACTAGAGCATATGAGTAGGTGGGAGTAGAGTAGGTAGAGATGAAGAGGAATGGGGGGTGTAGGGGTGTTTATATAGTGGAGGGAAGAAGAAATTCATGTATAGGGTTGTACTGATAGCTGCAAGCATCACTAAAGACCCCTACAGCTATTGCTGAAGATCGTGCCCCCACCACTCACACCCGCAGCTGGCCTTGCACCTACGAGCAATTAGTGATGGTTGTAAGCGTCTTTAAAGGTACGCACAAGCTATAGCTATTGCCTCTAGCTCACACACATGCCCGCTCGTGGTTGGATCAGGCGTGAACCAATGGCAGTCGTTGGATCATAGGCGGATGGTTGAGACGGTGTGGGGATCGCGCGCTCAAATCGCACGCTCGTTGGTGTGTCAGATTAGGCGTTGGTCATTGCGTGATTGAATGCATGTGGATTGCGCTTGTCTGATTGTGCCACATCCCATCCCTCACTGCTGCTTGATGGTCATCCAACGAATGCAATTCGATTCCACCTGCGCTTGCATGATCGCCTCACCCCACCGTGGCACGAACTTGCGCTCGTGGTTTGCTAGCGCTTGTCTTCACCATTGCGCCAAAGCTGCGGTTTGTCGAGTGGAGGGTGGTGCAATTACGCAATGTAGAGCGCCCCTCAGCCATTGGATTGAGTTCCAACGGCTGAGATCTATCCATGCATGAGTGCTGGGGTGGCCGTGGTTCATGTTGGGCAGTCTAGATGGCACCACATGGCACCATCTGGACTGTCAATGTTCTTCTTCTTGTAGAGGGTGCTACAGAGCTCTGATTGAGGTGATTTTTGCATTGATGAACTGCGATCATCGCTCTGGATTCATCCATATAGTCGGATTGTTCATTCAAAGACCGAAAATATGTCGCACTACCTCCTGGCTGTATAAAATGGAAGAATTAATGTACATAATGCACAACTATCCTAAATGCCATGCAATAGATGTCATGTAGTATTTATAACATGATATGCAATGCTAAGCCTAGGAACTATCATAAATAAGCATTTTATCATGAATTCATGTGTGTTTATCATACCCCCATGCTTACTTTTTGCTACTCCCTAGCAAACCTAAATGCTATGTATAAAAGTAAAATCGGGATTTGATTAGTTAGGGAAAATTTGCCAATTGCTTTAGAAAATCTCAACCCCAAGACCTAATTACAAAAACTCAACAGTGCCCCGATTTTACCAGAATGTAGATGCCCAAGCCCTCACCTTATTTGAAAAGAGAAGATACAATTTTTTTTTTGTTTTTCCTCTTTTCTAATTTTTTTTTGTACTTTTGGAGTTTAAGAGTTTCAGGATAACTTTTTACGGCTACCTGACCCACCCAAGACTCGAAAAGGATGCTAAGTGGTAAGCATCTAGTGGAAAGAGTGAAAGACTCACTAGGCGGTCGTTAAAATGGACTTCGGGTTTCTACGACCCTAGGTGACCTTGCCAAGAGGTTTATATTTTCCAATGGTAGCTTTCTCCTTACTTTTATTTATGGGGTCAACACAAGGGTGAGCCCAATGTATATCTCCCTGGTTTACTCTACTTCCCCGCTTCTTCCCTAAGTTTTTTGGTAGTTATTGTGCATTTTTATGAGCTGGGCTCTGGACAACAGGTCGATGAGCTGTTACCACCGATAACTTGCTAGCCATACCACCCTAGACGGTTCATTAGCTACCCAATTTCCAGAGAAACTACCAAAAAGTGAGTTAGTGCAAAAAGTGTGTAGATGCTTAGGCTTAAAGTCCCCTCAAATTAGAGGGTGGGTTGATAAGTCATATACTTATCACCCCAATTTATTTACTAGATTAAGAATGAATTTGAATTGGCGAGGACTCGAGACTAAGTCCACATTCAAGTGGACACTTGGGCTAATTAAGCCTGAAGACTTGAAGGGTCTAAGTATTTAGGTCCCAAAGTATCAATTCCTAAGGTTTATAACTCCTAATACCTAAGTTCTTGTCTCTTAATTTTTTTTTTTTTAAAGATGAAAAAAATAGGAAATTACTATTACGGCTAGCAAAAGATTCATAAGAAATATCCACCACCCCATGCTTAGCTAATGCAATGTCCTCACTATTAAAAATGAAAGCATGCAGGAGAGTAGAAGTGGAAGAGTAACACCCGGTTTCCATGAGATTCTAGTTAGCTCGGAACAGTCTCTACACGTGCTGAGTTTAGTGCCTTCAGCTAGGTGATGTCCTCAATCAAGAATAACTAATATTGAGGCTGCAATAACACAATTTTTGGGCCCCTAGATATGGGTCCTGGAGAGTAAAAATGAGCTTGCCAAAGAGATGATCAATGAAAGTGGCAAGCTAGTGGTGCAGGGAGACCCAAATCATCTTTAATAGGAGTTTTGTTGATTTAGTATAGAAGAGGTGTGGGTGGATATAGAATTTGTGAAATGGTTGGGTGAAAAAGGATGATGAGAGTTTGGTGATGGGTTGGGGGTTTGTGAGTACTCTAAAATATCTAACAGTTCAAAAGTTTCTCCCAAAAGTTCAATTTCATCCTCACAATTTGGGTGCTTAATCTAACCATCCTGATCTTCATGATTCCCACCCAAACGTTGAACCTCAAACTCTAAAAATTCAGGATGAGAACATTGTTGGGGTTTAACTTGATCATGTGAATCATCCAACAAATTTCCAAATTCATAAATATCTTCCTCATCCTAGGTTGCCACAGCTTGCTGTATGTCTTTATTATCCTCAATTATCCTTGCAACCGTGTGATTTTCTTCTTAAGTTTGGGTTGAGTTGGCGCTTAAAAGGTTGTCTAAGGTATGTATGGCCATTACCACCTCTATTCTGCCAAGCTCCTCCATTAAACCAAAGTTAATTTTATCCTTCTTTGAGACCTCAAAAATATTAAATCGATTCATTTTATTCCCAGAGGCCATTTTTATATTTCCCGATTCACAATCAATCCTTGCCTTGGCGGTAGCCAAGAATGGTCTTCCCAAAATAATCAGGGTATGGTTGAGTTGTTTGGTGCTTCCATATCCAGGACCATGAAATCAGCAAGGTAATGCAAATCATTAACCTTGACTAAAACATCCTCCAAAATACCCCTTGGTTTTATAATGGATCTATCGACTAACTTCAAGGTTATGTCAGTGTGTTTCATGTAACTTAGACCCAATTCCATGTGTAGTGAGGTGGGGATCACATTAATGGAAGCACCCAACTCGAGAAGGGCCCAGTTAGAAGTGATGTTTCTTATTGTGCAGGAAATCAGCGGGGCTCCTGGGTCCTACTTCTTAGGAGGTAGCTTATTTAAGATCAGTGTGCTTGTGTTATCAGATAAGACTACTCTCCTAATGTTTTCAGATTCCGCTCTACGCTTTGCTTTATATGAATTCAGTACACCTATGGCGTAAGCGGGGATTGATCCGAAAGTCGCAAGGAGAAAAATGATTGTCAATTTGAAAGCCTGAAATAAGGACATCCTTTCCTCCAATTTCTCCTATGACTTTTTCTGTTTTCCCATACAACAACAACATACTCCCAAATCAGACTCTGATGTTTTGTTGATCACATTCTTAGTTGGGAGTCTAGAATTCTTGCTATGGACCTAATAGTGTTGCCATGGGGTTGGGTAGGTCCCTTGTGTCTACTACCACTCAAGGTGATGTCACTTGACATGGAAAAATGTTGTTGGTTAGTGCCTTGGGGAGGGTTCGACGAAATAGGAGGCTCCTGGTTGATTATGGTAGGAACTTGGTTCGCTCCGGGAGGGGCTGGGGTAGCTTGATAGATAGTGTGAGCTTGAGCATGCGACTCTCCATCATTACCAAACCCTTGAGGCCTAGTGCGTCGGTTCTGTACATTCCTTGGGTTTGGTTCAGGTTGTGATGGTAGAGATCTGGGCTGTCGGCTATTTGCACGAAGTCCAGATTGCAAGGTGTCCAGCGAATTTTTCATTTGTTGCATGAGCTGGAGCATTGATCCTTGCATTTCTACCATCTTCAGGTTTAAATCAACTTGCTCGGTGGGTTGTTCAGCATTTCACATAGACTGATTAACCTGATTCAAGGCCAACTGAGAATATACATGACCTTAACCTATTTGTTTTTGTGGTACATAGTTGTTGGGTCAATATTGGCTTTGCTACCCTTGATCTTTCCAAGAGAAGTTGGGGTGATTTTTCCAACAAGAATTGTAGGAATTTGAGAAAGGGTTAGACCTAACATTATGCTGCACAACATGAATATCCTCATAAGATGAGGATGAAGAAGGATCAGAAAAACTGGGATCAAAGGCCCCAGTTAAGGTTCTGGAAAGAGCTGGCCCGAAGGTCGGGCCAACTCCAACTGGTTCACAAACTCCCGTCCCGTACGAGCTTACAAAAAATGGAATCCTGATGTAAACACATTTGTTGAGGGTAAAATGCCTATTCATGCATGTTCCTAGGCTAAGATTTGCATTTCATGTTATAAATATTGCATAGCATGCATCATTCTGCATTTAGAGTAGTTGTATATAATTTAGGATAATTGCAACTTTTTTATGGTTAGGAGAGAAGCATATTTATTTTGGAGCCTCAGATTGACAATCTGACCATACGGATCTAATCAAGATGATGATTGGAGTCCAACGCCTCTGAAATTGCCTCGATCGGAGTCCTATAGCACCATATGCAGTTCGAGAAAGATCACCGGCCAAGGGACCAGGAGACATAATTTGGAGCTTCAAATGATAAATCCGACCACCCGGATGGATTTGGGCCGACGATCGCAGCCTAACGGTGAGAAAATCGACTAAATCCAACCTCTGTAGCAGCCCCTACAACAAGAAGAAGGTGGACGGCCCAGATTGTGCCACGTGGTGTAGCCCAGGCCGCCAGCCCACGCACGCAGCACGGTGAGCTTGCGGGTGCGCAGGCGTGCATGCGAGCAGTGCAACGCCAGCACATGGGCGCACATGCTCGGCAAGGCAGGAGCGTGGCACCAGCGCAGCGTGAGGTGGACTACAGCGATGCATGAGCTGGACTTACAGCGACGCTTACAGCCATCAGTATTTCATCGCATGCCAGCAAAGCTAGCTGTGGGTGCCAACGAGCAAAGCCAGCTGTGGGTGCCAACGAGCAAAGCCGGCTATGGGTGCCAGCGATGGCCTGGATGTCACTAATGGTCCCATACCTGTTTTTGCCTCTTCTCCTCCACTATAAAAGGACCTACACCCCCTCCCTTCCAAGCCATCTCTACCTACTCTACTCCCACCTACTCCCAACCTCTAGCAAGCCTACTAACACTCCATTAGAGCTTGTTCTCAATCTCCCAAGGTGCCTATTAGTGTTGCAAACCTTTGCCCCACCAAATACTCCTCCTACTTCCCATCTCCCTTCATAGGTCGCCTTCGAGCCGTCCACCCACCTCCATTCCGATAGGAGATCACCTCTGTCTTCTCACCTCCATTCCGGAGCCACACCGAAGCTTTCCTCAACATGACATCCTCCTGCATCTCACCTCCGTTGTCTCGCTCCTCACTTCCTTTGTCTAAGCTTTTGCCAGGTGTCGTCGTCTCACCGAACAGTCGATTCGGGAGATTTCCCGTCACCTCCCTCTCTTTTTATGCTTTTATAGTTCATTGTAATGAACATTGAATTGATATATATTTATCGTATTTGTTCCATTTCTATCTTGTGGTTTATTCTGCTTGTCTTTTATAAAAAAATAACAAAACCCCAAAATACCAAAACGAAAGGAATTGAAGCACAGTATTCACGTAAAGTAAACGTTGTCTCCTTGTGTTCGACCTGGGACTCCCTTGGAGTTTCGGTATAAATTTTATTTGATCGACGTGTTTTGCAACTACAACGACGGGTTACTTGTAACCTCGATTTCTAACACGTGAAACATGCCCGACCATTTTGGCACCGTTGCTCGGGAGGCAACGGAATTTATTTTGTTGTTTCTGCGTTTCTTTGCATTTACATAGCAATAACCCTACTTGTCTTTGATCTACTGTCTTGCAGGTACCCAAGTATGGGGATCCAAGTGCGGTAGACCAGAGTAAAGTGCCCGTAGAGTGTTTTGTAAGTGTCCCCCACACCACCCCCACCTTAGTTTTCATTTCATAACCTAATAACTCAAACCCAAATCAACTTAGGTGCTCTTTATAAACCCTAGGGTAGATTTGGTTGTTTATTTACCACTTCCACTCACCTCACCATCCACATAAATAAAAAGAAATAAAAAAAAGTGTTATGTGATTGTGGGATTTTCTGAAAGCTACACACTTAACACCCACAACTTCTTATCCTAAGGCGCACAATCACTTAGATTCTACCACTTAACCAGGATCTGACCTGTGGACCCGGTACACTTCAACTAAATGCACAAAAGTGAGTAGAAATCTGAATAGGTTAAACATTCTTGTGTGCCTTATCTGAGTGGTGCAACAGGCCAATTGATTGAGCTGTTTGGGCCGCACCACTCAATCTAAAACTGATCCATCAAGTAGCTTGCCACGTAGAGTTGATTCCTAGGGCTGAACTAGGCACTCCACATTATTTTTGATTTTTAAAGGAACATATCATCACCTGTGCTTTCAAAACTTGGAGTGTTCTCCTAAACTTGATTGAATATACCTAAGATTAAACCCTAAAAGTTGCTAAACAAGGTTGAACCCTAAAAGACACATCATCAACTAACCTTGTTTGCAAACCCTGGTTGTGCACACACACACATTTTAACTTATCATTAAGGGCACAACACATCTAAAGGGCCCATCACATTCCTAAAGCACATTGCCCCAAGCCTATCTAAAATTGATTAGACGTTGGCCCTAAGGATTGGTTGCTCGTCGGGATCTAAATTGCTATTGTTCACGATTAACCTGCTTATACTAGTCAATCTGATGTCTAGCTAGGGGAGTAGCATCAAACGACCATGGCTGGGGGTTACACTAGGAACTGGAGGCGCAAGCCAAAGGAAGAACCTTCTCCCTAGTCCCTCCTTCTAGCTGGTTGGATTACCTGGACATAAATAGAGTAAATCGTCCATAATCATAGGATGGATTCTGAGAGTCTGTAGACCTTTAGGATACCCAACCTAAGGACAGGCTTGTAATTTTGTATTGCAGGGTTCCTTTCTCTTTTGATTTCCCTCCTCACACCACAATGTATCCTTCCACTTACACGCATTTCCCATCCTATCCTCCTATCACCACTTATCCCCAAGATGATTACTATTCTGATTTGACTTGTAATTACCCATCCACTAGCCGGGATGACTTTGATTGGGGATATGAATCCGGACCTCAGTGTCTATGTTCTAACCCTGGACAACAAGACTATGATTATTATCCTTCCCAGAGCTATAATGATTACAGATCTCCATCCTTTGATGACCAAACCAACCCGATCTACAATTAGGAAGGATATCATGATTATAACACCTACCCTCCCCAGTATTCCACTGAATATAGGTCGCCACCATCCTTTGAACAAACTAGAATGGCCTACTTTCAGGGAGGGGCCCGAGAACCTTGACATCTTGACTCCCCTAGATTCAACCCAAACCCACCCAAACCTGAATCGAACCAGTCGGTTCAGGTGAACCAGATCCAAGATAGAGTGTTGGCTAGTTTGAGGAACACCATACAATATTTAGAAGCCCAGCCAACACCATGCACTAAAGCACTGGAGCCTATGATCAAAATGATTGATGAACTTAATAGTTCTCTATTGGATTTGCTCCAAAGTGTTAGGGATAGGGTCCTGGGTGAGGTTCTACTTGGGAAGTTGTCGAGGTTAAAGATGAAATTTGTGGTTGCCCTAGTCAAATCTCGGGATCATTCTCTAGATGAACCCCCTTTAGGAGAGCCAATGTCTGAACCTGCTCAGGCGCCTATCGGGGGGGATACATTTTTTGAGACTGGGGATGACCAGGTTGGGCTAGAGCAACCATTTGAGGTTGAACCGATTGATTCACCAAAGATCCCCAAGTCAGGAAGTGAATAAAATTATGTCTCCTTGGATCAAGAAATGATTTATGATTTTGAGACATATATAAATGAGGATCATCAATTCTTTGACCCTGAGGGTGAAGAATCTTTAGGTAAAGTCTCACTTGAACTTAAGGAAAATGATTTTAGTGAGATAAACGGACATGAGGAATCTGATGAACCTTTTGATAGCTCGTTCATTGAAGATTTGGATTTGGTTGTGGTTAACTTGGAGGATCCGAATCTTGATGATTCAATCAGTGACCTTAGTCCTCATCTGCACCCCAAAGAGATGACTTCTAAGATCTTTGTGCCCAAGTCAATCATGATTCAGCCACAATTTCTGGACTTGGGAGAATCATATGGGGTGAGTGATATGCTAGAGGTCCCGGAGCCTGATCCCTTGATGTTGGAGGATAGAATTGTTGAAATAAAAATTTGGGAGGCTAATTCTGAGGGAAGTTTGATTTTGGATCTAAGGGTACCTATTGACCTAAAACCACCTACTGTCTACCAGGACCCTTATGATATCTTTCACATGCAACCCAAGCTCGAAATAATTGATTATTTTTCTGAGCTAGATGTTAAGTGGACTACCGCACCTATTGAACCATCTTTACCCATTGTCTGACACTTTGGTCTTGGGTTGCACACCACTAAACCGTAAGCCTAGCATCGCAAATACAACCTTCAATTCTAGGTGATTTTCATCCAGAATATGAGAACCACTTGACCCTAGGGCATGGGTCTGCACCATAATCTGGTCCACGTCTGTGGACATATTTTGTTGGTGGGCTTTGGGATAAATATTTTTATTTTGATTCTGACCCGCACTTGTAAATTCTCAATTTCTTCTTTGTATGTATGTTATGCCTAGCTGAAGGCATTAAACTTAGCATGTGTATACACACTTCTCTCTACAGAGCTGACCAGATTTTCATGACACTCAGGTGATGTTCTGTTTACTCTACCCTTTTCATGTCTTTATTTTTACAATGAGGACATTGCATCATTTAGGCATGGAGGGGTGGATAATCAATTCCTGAAATCATTATGTTAACTTCGTAGAATTTCTTTTAGTTTCTTATAAAATAAAGAAAAAATTTGAAAATTTGAAAAAAATAAAAAAAGAAATTAGGAAAAAAGAACTTATGCATTTGGAAGTTATTAACTTTAGGAAATGATACGAGAGGACCTAAACACCTAGACTCTTCAGGTCTTCGTGCTTAATTAGCTTGGGTGTCCACTCAGATGTGGACTTAGTCTCGAGTCCTCGCCAATTAAAATTCATTTTAATTTGGTAAATAATTTGGAATGGTAAGTATGCGACTTATCAACCCGCCCTCTGATTTTGGGGGACTTTAAGCCTAAGCATCTCCACACATTTTTTTTGCACTGACTCACTTTCTGGAGGTTTCTATGAAAATTGGGTAGCTAATGGACTGACTTGGGTGGTATGGCTGGCAAGTTGTCGGTGGTAACAACTCATCGGCCGGTTGTCCAGAGCCCAGCCACAAGACCATTTTTGTTGTATTGCCCTTAGGTAAATCTTAGATCAGGAAAGACACCTACTTAAAAAAAAAAAGAAACATTCAAAAAGAAAAGAAAAAAAAAGAAAAAGGAGAAATAAAAAAATAAATAAAACCACACTTCACCGCACGAGTATGGCTGGCAAGTTGTCGGTGGTAACAGCTCATCGGCCGGTTATCCAAAACCCAGCTCACAAAAAGATGCACAATAATTTCCAAAACACTTAGGGAAGAAGCGGGGAGGTGGAATAAATCGGGGAGATATACACTGGGTTTGCCCTTGTGTTGACTCCATAAATAAAAGAAGTAAGGAGAAAGCTACTAACGTAAAGATAAACCTTTAGGCAAGGACACCTAGGGTCATAGAAATCCGAAGTCCATCTTAATAGCTATTTTGTGAGTCTAGCACTTTTTCACAAAGATGCTTAATACTTAGAGTCCTTTTCATGTCTTGGGCGGGTCGGGTAGCCGTAAAAAGTTATCCTGGAACTCTTTAACTCCAAAAGTACAAAAAAATTAGAAAAGAAGGAAAATTTTTAAAAATATATATCTTCCCTTCTCAAATAAGGTGAGAACTTGGGCAGTCTGTATTCTAGCAGACACCCAGGTACTGTTGAGTTTTCGTAGTTTAGGACCTTAGTTGAAATTTTCTATTGTTAATAAATGACTTAAGCCTAAGTGATCTAATCCTAATTTACTTTTATACAAAACATATAGTTTAATTTTGCTAGGGACTAGCAAAAGATAGCCATGAGGGTATGATGTAAACACATTTGTTGAGGGAAAAATGCCTATTCATGCATGTTCCTAGGCTTAGATTTGCATTTCATGTTATAAATATTGCATAGCATGCATCATTTTGCATTTAGAGTAGTTGTATATAATTTAGGTTAATTGCATCTTTCTTGTGGTTTGGAGAGAAGCATATTTATCTCAGATCCTCGGATTGACGATCCGATCGTACAGATCTGATCAAGAAGACAATCGGAGTCCAATGCCTCTGAAATCGCCTCGATTGGAGTCCCGTAGCACCATATGCAGTCTGAGGAAGATCAATGGCCAAGGGACTAAAAGACATAATTCGGAGCTTCAAATGATAAATCCGACCATGAGGATGGATTTGGGTCAACGATCACAGCCTAACGACGCGAAAATCAACTCAATCCAACTTCTGTAGCAGCCCCTACAACAACAAGAAGATGGACGGCCCAGATTGTGCCACGTGGCGCAGCCCAGGTCGCAAGCACATGCACGCAGCACTGCACGTGCGCAGCTGTGCGGGTGCATGCGTGGGCGTGCACGTGCGCATGCAAGCAGCGCAGAGCCAGTGCGTGGGCGCACACGTGCACGGCAAGGTAGGAGCGCGGCACCAGCGCAGCGTGAGGTGGACTACAGTGACGCATGAGTTAGACTTGCAGCGACACTTACAGCCGTCGGTAATTCATCGCATGCTAGCAAAGCCAGCTGTGGGCGCCAGCAGGCATGAGCTTCCTACAACGATGTTTCTAAT
Organism: Thalassia testudinum; assembly: GCA_037157565.1. Taxonomy (NCBI): domain Eukaryota; kingdom Viridiplantae; phylum Streptophyta; class Magnoliopsida; order Alismatales; family Hydrocharitaceae; genus Thalassia; species Thalassia testudinum. Next base: position 31,326,086 of record JAZHRO010000019.1, on the reverse strand, counting down.
GATGGCTTGGATGTTAAAAATGGTCCCATACCTATTTTTACCTCTTCTCCTCCACTATAAAAGGACTTACACCCCCTCCCTTCCAAGCCATCTCTACTACTCTACTCCCACCTACTCCCAAGCTCTAGTAAGCCTACTAATGCTCCATTAGAGCTTGTTCTCAAGCTCCCAAGGTGCCTATTAGTGTAGCGAACCTCTGCCCCACCAAATACTCCTACTTCCCATCTCCCTTCATAGGTCCCCTTGGAGCCGTCCTACCACCTCCATTCCAGTAGCTGATCAACTCCGTCTTCTCACCTCCATTCTATAGCTACGCCGAAGCTTTCCTCAACACGACGTCCTCCTGCATCTCACCTTCATCATCTCGCTCCTCACCTCCTTTGTCCGAGCTTCTGCCAGGCGCTGTCGTCTTGCCGAACAGCCGATTCGGGAGATTTCCTCTCACCTCCCTCTCTTTTTATGCTTTTATAGTTCATTGTAATCAACATTGAATTGATATATATATCATATTTGTTCCATTTCTTTCTTGTGGTTCATTTTGCTTGTCTTTTACAAAAAAATAACAAAACCCCAAAATACCAAAAAGAAACAAATCGAAGCGCGATTTTCACGTAAAGTAAATGTCGCCTCCCTGTGTTCGACCCAGGACTCCTTTGGAGTTTTGGTATAAATTTTATCTGATCGATGTATTTTGCAACTACAACGATGGGTTACTTGTAACCTCGATTTCTAACATGCAAAACATGCCCGACCAAAATCCCGATCCCTGGGATTGAGTGGATCTAGAAAAATTAGACTTTCTAGATATCCACTCTTCTATTCATTTAGCAACCAGATCCATCTTATCTAATCTATTGTTGATAAATTCCATATCAGATGTATGAGAATCTTGGACCTTATTGTCATTTGATCTAGTTTGTTGGGATTGGTTGAACGTTTCCATGGAGCCGTGGTTTAAAGTGTTTTTACTCATTTCCTCAAACAAATCATGCACACTATCTACGTCTTTATTGAGGAAATTGCCTCCGCAAGAAGCATCCACTTGATTACAGAGTTGATCATTCAACCTGTGATAAAAAATTTGCACAAGTTGCCATTTAGGCACCTTGTGGTGTGGACACTACCGCAACAGATCCTGAAATCTCTCCTAGGCCCCATGAAACGGTTCCCCTTGCCACTGGGCAAAAGTCGTAATTTTCCATCACAACGCATTAGTTCGCCCAATTGGGAGGAATTTCTTCAGGATGTCAATTTCAAAGCTATCCAAGTAGAAATTGGTCTTCCAATGGTACAATACCAATGTGCGGCCTTATCCCTGAGTGAATGGGGGAAAAGCCTCATGAGCATCTATTCTTCATCCACATTCTGTGATTTGGTGGTCTGAACCAGAGTGATTAGGTCCTCCAAATGTTGGAATGGGTCCTCTGAGAGAAGCCCATGAAAGTGTTTAATTAGACTCAAAACCTAGGGTTTGATCTCAACATCACCGGTGGGGTTCACAATGTTGGAATGGTCTTGATAATTTGAAGGATCATAAAAATCCTTCAAGGGCTGAGCGCCCTGACCATTCATTCATTGGAACCATTACTGCATCTGCTACAATTCTTCCAACTGCCTCTGAATCAACTCCTGCTAGTTCGGGGGCGGTAGGTGGTTGTTGATCAACCATGGGATCTACTTGGCTAAAACTCAACCTCTTCCTTTGGGAATGGTCAAAAGGTCCTTCCAAATGAGGGTTCAATGACCTCCTTCCAAGCATACATTGGAAGGAAGTCGGAAGGACGGGGAAGTGAAGGTACCCTACAGCACAAAAATACAAGCTTGTCCTTAAGTTGGGTATCCTAAAGGTGTACAGACTCTCAGAATATATCCTAAGATTATGGATGATTTACTCTATTTATGTCTAGGCAATCAACTAGTTAGAAGGAGGGACTGAGGAGAAGGTTCTTCCTTTAGCTTGCACCTCTGGTTCCTAGTGTACCCCCCAGCCGCGGTCATTTGACGCTACTCCCCTATCTAGACATCGGATCGACTAGTATAAGCTGATTAATTGTGAACAATCTTAATCTGGGCCCTAAAGAGCGAATCAATTCTTATGGCTAACATCTAATCAGTTTTAGTTAGGCTTGGGATATTTATTGCTTTCGGAATGTGATGGGCCCTTAATGGGTGTTGCCCTTAATGATTTGTTTGAGAATGTGTGTATGTGCACAACCAAAATGTTTTGAAGCAAGATTATTGAGAATGAGGTGAATTTTAGGGTTCGAATCTTGCTTAATAGGCTTTAGGATTCAAATATTAGGTATATTCAACCAAATTTTCAGGAGGCAAACCAAATTTGAAATCATGAGTTCAAGTGTTTTTCCTTTATAAATCAAGAAGAAATATGTAGTGCCTGGCCTGACCTAAATATTGAATCCTATGGGGTAGCTACAAAATGAATTAGTTTTAAATTAGGTCATGCTTTCAAAACAATTCAATTATGTAATCCAGATGTACCACCAATTAGGCACACAAAATTGATTAACCTGGACTGATTTCTACTCTTTTATGTGTTGATTTGTGTGTACTGGTTCCACAGGTCGGAATCTCAGTTGAGTAGATAAAAATCAAGTTAGGTTATGTGCCACAAATGTGGGTGCATGTAGTGTGCATGTTGATTTGTCCCACAAAAAGTATCTTTTTGTTTTTATTTTTTATTTTTATATGCGAAGGTGAAATGAGTGGAGGTGACAAACAAGACAAACAATTTCTATCCTAGGGTTTATGCAAACACCTAAGTGGATTAGGTCTAGGTTATGAATGTGGTGAAATGAAACTAGTGAGGGGGAATGTGGCAGACACTTACAAATTACTTTACCCACACTTTACTTCAATCTACCATACTTGGATCTCCATGCTAGGGTATGATGAGTAACTTTCACTCAACTCAGTAATTAAGTTAATTTTACTTAATTAAGAGTAGAAAAAGTCACCTAGGTTAACTCAAAATTATGTCGGTTGTGTAGTATAGGGTCGAATTAACCTAACATTTTAGAAATTTTTACTGGTTGAGTCTAGGTCGTTCGCTGGGAGGTATAATTCATTCTAAATTCACCAATTATCTTTTATTTTCTTTATAAGTGTAGGAGGTATAACTAAGTTGATTTTAAGAACATGAATTTTGCCCAAATATTAATTAAAATGAAGTAATATGCAAAATCTCATAAGAGAACATATTTACTCAAAATGATCTATTTTATTAACAATTAAACATGTTAGTTTTCCAATTTTATTTCAAAAGAAATTAAGGCAATAAGAATTGTTCTATTAAAATATGCCTTATTACAAAATTTAAGAACAAAAAGTAATTAAAATGATGCAAGAAAAATAATTTCCTTTCTTTACTTCTTGAGCCTCTCTCTTCTTCTCTCTTTCTTTCTCTTCTTTTCCTTTATTTTCATTCTCTTTCGAGCTCTTTTCTTTCCTCTCGTATTCTCTTCCCTTAGTACCTGTTCTTCTTTCTTTTGCTTGTTCTTCTTTAACACTCCTTAGCACCTGTTCTCCTCCCTTCTTTCCTTTGAACCATCAGTTGAACTGGGTTTTTTTACCAAAAATTGTTTTATTTGCATCGAGGTCCTTTCGAGGATACACAGCATCCTAAGACCAAGGTGGGACCAGACCCTACTTGGTCCTCGCTTGATTTCAGTTAGGTTTGATTTTGATTTATTTTTTGATTCATAGTTTCAAGCCAATCCGACTTAACCAGCCTCCCAGGCCTCGCCCTCCCAGGGCACACTCGCTAATGCCCACTCGGGTGCACACTCGCAGGCACACAAGCCCGCACACACACAAATGCTCAGATAGGTTAGAATGCTTAGTTCGCGCCCAGCGCTTGATGACTAGGGAGCCTATACAACAAATTACTTTTATTCCAAGCCACCCGCTCAGAAACTACCGATGTGGGACTATCTTAACCCCTTCCAGACCCAACTTCAACCGATCATAACTCCCAACTTAGAGCTGCAAATCAAATGATTCAAGGCTTGTTGGAAAGCTCTAAGGTTACTCTATAGGATTGCAGGGTCAATTTAAGGATAATAGGATGTTTCCCTCTTCAATTCGAAGAGTGAAATCAAGAGGTTCCTACGGGTTATAATGCCTGAAAATGGAAATTAACTTCACAGAGTCCTTAGATGGGCTTATCTCTCTTAACTAAAGGTCTGAACAGGTTCTATAGGTTATTCCGCATCTGCTGGAGTAGGTTCTAAGCTCTCAAGACCTTCAGGAATAGCAGAGAAGCTTGAAGCTTCTCTGAAAGCTTCAGAGATTGAATTTTCAATCTTGAAATAGGTAAACAAACACAGAAGAACATTACTAATTAATTTAAACAAGTTCTAAGGGTTGTAACAGATTGATCTAAGCAGGATTCATGTTTAAATTTCAACAAAATGGCACTACTGTTAGTTTGGGTTTAAAAATAACCCAAATTGACAGAACTTGAAGTTTCACCAAAATATTCTTCTGAGATCGTTTAATTCACTCTAAAACCATCCAACAAGATCCCAGAAACAACTTTAACTCATCAATTCCTCAATTTGAGCTCAGAACTCCATAATCAGACTCATGTTTGACTATAAAGCTCAAAAATTTGACTTTCTATTCAAAGCCTTCTCTCAAGAAATTAAAACCTAAAATAAGGTTCTTCCAACCACAAGAACTTGCTCAGCCTCTTTAATAGGTGTTCTAACTAATATTCCTAGGGTTTCAGGCTCGCCGCCTGAGCTTCAAAAGGTGCTTGTTCATCAGAGGATTTGAAAGATTGTGACAGTGATTTGAAGAGATGAATAGCTTCAGTGCATTGCACTGAAGCTTCCAGGCACCTTAAACGCAACTTAAACCTAACTAATATACTTCTCCAACTTCGACGGAGTTGGAGAAGATGAAGACCCAATCAGAGTTGTAGACACTAAATCCTTAATAAAACATCTGCAAATTAATCAGTGATAGTTAAATCATTGATCTGGAGCTTTTCACTAAATTCTATAGGCTGATGCTCAAGAATGGCTCGTCGGAGCTCGTCGGAGCCCTATTGAGTCCAGAAAAAGGTAAAATTGTGTACAGAAAGGTGAATTGTGTCATTTTCAATCTGAAAAGGATCCGGAGGTTGTAAGGAGCCTCAGAATCACATTTAATTCCTCATTATCTATTTATATGTAAGATTTGATAGTGAATTTATTTTGAATAAAAATTGAGTTGGTTAAGGCACGAGACTTGATCTCCCACTCAATTGAGTGGTTGAGACAAGTCAACAGATGTCTGTGATACTAAATATATATTTAATTATTGATTTGAGATACTCCTGAGCCGCCATTGACAGCTAGCTCAGGAGCTTAATTAAAATTGGGTGTTTAGTTTATATGTGATAATTCTACATATTATAGTGTCGATTAGGGTCCCTAAGTGATGGATAGATAATGGAAGACCCTATGAAGGTGGAATTAGCTCGACTACTGTCGCCATGGATAGTGACAGTAATCGGTGGAAGTGAAAGGTGAATCAGGCGATTAGGTGATCAGTTAAGTGATTAAGTGGATTAGAAATGATCAAGAGAGATAAAGAAAGGTGGACAACGATTTCAAAAGATGAAATTAAGGCTTTGATGAGCTCAAGGAGTTCACTGGAGTCAGAGAAGATAACATCTGAAATTCTAAAATTACTCTAATCTAACTACCTAAACTAACTAACTAAGCTAACCTACTCCTACTCCTACTCCTAATCTACTATTACCTAGATGAAGGGGTCAATAGGGTTCTGCCGAAGGTTCATAGCAGACGACAAAATTAGAGGGTTTCAAGAAGATCTCCGGTCGGCAGATTTGAGGTGAAGCAAAGGATTCCTTGGGTCAGTGCCTGTGTCAGAGACGCGGCTAACCACGACAGATCTCTTTAGCTGATTAGAATGGATGGATGAAGTTGAAAAGTGAGATGGAAAGTCACCGGAGTTTTGGATGAATAGCCGATCGAAATTAGCTACAGTGTTAGAAGAGGGAAGGGAGCCAACTTAAGTGAAATATGAGGGGTAAGGGGGTATTTATAGTGGTTGGCGGCGAAGAAAGTGGCAGGGTCTAGCCGAAGAAGGAGCTTGAGGAGCTTAACCTCCGGCGTTGTCTCCGACGGTGAGGTTATCTCCCATTGAAAATTAAGATTTCCGATTAATCCAGACCGGTGGATGAAGAGGAGGTGGTGAGTGCAAGCTGCAAGAGCTTGGACAAAGAAGAGTGATGTCGACAGGGTGGTGATCGCATGGTGGCGTGACTCTCTGTTGCCAGCCGTTCATTCGGTTGAAGAAGAAGAAGAAGAAGGAAAGGCACTTAAATGTAATGAATATTAAGGACCTATGTGAGATATAAGGACCCAATTGTAATGAATTTTAAGGACCAAAATGTAAACTCAAGTTTTAAGGGTTTATTTTAACTTAGATCCTTTTCAACTTTTTCTGTATGCTAGTAAATAAGGTAAATATTATGTTTCACCTTGAATTTACATTTTTGACCTTTTTAGGTTAATTTATTAGATTAAGTAAAATTACTTAAGTTATTATATACTTAGGTATACATTATGTTTAAGTTACTTAACTTATTTATTATGGGAATGATTAATAGAATTTCGAGTACAACTATTATCTAGATTATTAATAATGTTAATTGAATGATAAAATGTCATTTTGAACTTATTTTAAGGTCCTTTACTAAATATCCCTTATTCTATAATTAACCCTTATATATTCATAACCTTAGCTAATAAATTAGGAAAACTAGTCAATTAGCAGTAATTAGAGATCATGATGAGTCTTTCATCAGGGTACCCGTAAGACAGTAAATTAGAGACAAGTGGGGTTAATAATATGTAAATGCAAAGAAACATAGGAAACAAAAAAGTAAATTCCATTGCCTCCCCGGCAACGGAGCCAAAATGATGGACGTGTTTCGTGTGGTAGAAATTGAGGTTTAGACGAACCCGTCATCATAGTCGCAAAAAAAATTATCAAATACAATTTTACCAAAACTCCAAGGGAGTCCTTGGTCGAACATAGGGAGGCGATGTTTGCTTTGTTTGAAAATCGTGCTTTGTTTTGTTTCTTTTTGGTGTTTAGTTATATATATTTATTTTTATAAAAGATGCAAACAAGATGGATCACAATACAGATAGAATCAAATGTGATATTTTGCACAAATGCCTATTACAATAATCTATGAAAGCATAAAAGAGAGAGAGGTGAGAAGGAATCTCCAAAATCGGCTGTTCGGCGAGACGATGGCGCTTGGCGAAAGCTTGGACGAAGGAGTTGAGGAGCAAGACGACGGAGGTGAGATGCAGGAGGACGTCGGGTAGAGGAATGCTTCACCGAGGCTCTGGAATGGAGGTGAGGAGGTGGAGGCGATCTGCTACCAGAATGGAGGTGGGAGGATGGCTCTAAGGCAACCTATGAAGGTGATGGGATGAGGGACGAATATTTGGTGGGATAAAGGAATGCTACACTAATAGGAGGCCTTCGAAGCTTGAGAGTAAGCTCTAATGGATCTTTGGTAGGCTACTAGAGCTTAAGAGTAGCTGGGAGTAGAGTAGGTAGAGATGAAGAGGAATGAGGGGTGTAGGGGTGTTTATATAGTGGAGGGAAGAAGAAGAAATTCATGTACAGGGTTGTAGTGACAGCTACAAGCGTGGCTAAAGATTCTTGTAGCTGTCGCTGAAGATGGTGCCCCGTACTACTCACACCTGCAACTGGCCTTACGCCTACGAGCAATTAGTAATGGCTGTAAGCGTCACTAAAGGTTCGCCCAAGTTGTCGCTGTTGCCTCCAGCTTACGCTCACGCATGCTCATGGATGGATCAGGTGTGAACTAATGGTAGCCGTTGGATCAGAGGCGGACGGTTGAGATGGTGCAGGGGTCACGTGCTCATTGGCACGTCAGATTTAGCATTGGTCATTATGTGATCGAAAGCGTGTAGATAGCATGGGTATGATTGCGCCACATCACCTCACTCGTTGCCACTTAATGGCCATCCAATCGGTGCAATTCAATTGCGCTCGCGCTCGCTAGATCGCCTCCCCCCTCTGCGACTCGAACTAGCGCTCGTGATTTGCAAGTGCTTGTCTTCACCATTGTGCCAAAGCCGCATTTTGTCGAGTGGAGGGTGGTATGGTCGTGCAGTGTAGAGCACCCATCAGTCATTAGATTGAGATCCAACTATTGAGATCTCTCCATGCGTGAGTGTTGTGGCGGCCGTGTTCATGTTGGGCAATCTGGATGGCACCACGTGGCACCATCTAGACCATCCATCTTCTTCTTGTACAGGGTGCTATAGAGCTTTGATTACGGTGATTTTCGCATTGACGGATTGCGATCGTCGCTCCGATTCATCCGTACGGTCGGATTCTTCATCCAAAACCCGTAAAGGTGTCACACTACCTCCTGGCCATAAAAAATGGAAGAATTAATGTACAAAATACAAAACTATCCTAAATGCCATGCAATGGATGTTATGGAGTATTTATAACCTGATATGAAATTCTAAGCCTAGGAACTATCATAAATAAACATTTTATCATGAATTCATGTGTGTTTATCAGTGCTCTGCAGAAGGGATGAGGGACTGGATATGAATTTGACCTAATCAAGGCACCCAAAGATTTTTGGATGACTAAGGCTTGTTTTGAGCGAACGATACCTCTGAATCAAAAATCTACACACTCGAGAATTACCTGGGCAGCTGTTAGTCACGCGAAATCAGTGTTTTAAAAGATGCGTTGCAGTATAGGTCGAAATCGCTCGAAAACAAATAATATTTATGACTCGAAAGATCGTCAAGAAAATCCGAGGTCGAACATAGAAAGCAAGTAGGAATTCACATGCCAATCAAAATAAATATATAAATGAGCACAATAAATGAGGCACTATAAAGATATTTTAATGAATATTAATATATCACATTAGATATTCAATGAAGTTCAATGTATTGCAAGAATTGGTGAGGGTGCGTGGTGGACCCGACCACTTGTGTATTGGGAGAGTAGTCGGATGCAGAAAAAAAACTTATGCACTATGGAGAGCATCCACTGATAAGTCCACTTTAGTGGATCATTATTGGGCCTAAGTACTCTTTAATTATCCATTCATAGTTTCTAATTGGTTAGGAGTTATACGGTAATTCATCTTAGTCTGCATATAATCTTGTGCATCAATCATATGCTTAATAATGCATGATATGTTCACATATTCTATTTGGTTGGATGTAGGCTAGGTACAAGAATCAAATGCCATTCTGTCTATATAAGACATCTGGAGCTAAGGATGGATGTCTAGGAATTGCCAGGACAAGTTCCTTGACTTTACATTTTGTTAAGACATCTGATAAAGATCGTCCAATGCTTATCCGCTGTTCTAACCACTCGTAATCTTTGTGAGTGGTTAGAGAAGTTTCGCTGGAAGGAAACAGATAAGATTTTTTAAGAAAGAGGCTCCATCTTCCAGGAGCAGGCTCATCATCACCTCCACCCTCTCCACCGTGGCCCTCTCGCTTGCACCGAGGAACCAAAGCGTGCACCATGGCTTGAGCAATCTCCACTGTCGATGTCGCCTACCCCTGAGCAGTGTGGCCCTTCCTTGGTGGAGATGGAAGTCATCATTCCACCACCCCTTTCCTACCATGATAACTCCTCTACCCAGAAGTCAAGGGTTCCCTATCCAAAGCACTTATCTTCTCCTGGGGAATCTTTTGTTGGCTCATCTGCAGCCAAGGAAGGATGGAGGAGATTATGGACACTTTCAGGCAAGTCCAGATCAACTTGCCTTTGTTGGAAGCTATCAAACAGATCCCGTCCTATGCCAAGTTTCTGAAAGACCTGTGCACCTAAAAGATCCGATCTAGGAGACAGGTCCAAGCCAAGGTCTTCCTGCCTAACCATGTTAGCTCGGTTCTCCAACATGGAACACCCCCCAAAAGGAAAGACCCAAGGGCCCCGTATATTTCAGTGGTTATGGGTAACCAACACATTGATGAGGCTCTGCTCGATCTAGGTGTGGGGGTTAACATTTTACCGAGCTCTATCTATGACCTTTTGGGAGGAGGTGATTTAAAGCCTAGTCCAGTCATCCTCCAGGTCACAGACAGATCGCTTATGACACCATAGGGAGTATTAGAAGATGTCTTGGTGAGAGTGGAGGACTTCTTCTTACCTGTTGACTTTCTTGTACTAAAACTAACCCATCTAATAAGCCCACTGATGGGAGCACCATCATGAGCCATAACTAGCGCAATTTAGTCATTATCAAGGAGTAAATGCTCCTACATAACTGTCAAAGAGCCATAGTTCATTGCATAATCATTCTGAGAGAAAGACAAGAAAATAGGGTTAAAACTATCATTTTACCATCATACCTTGAATACAGAATAACCACAGGTCTTTCCAAGGTGCAATTAAGGGTCAAATGGTCTTAAATATCCAACAAGTGGGTTAATATAGACAGAAAAGGGTTTTGTCTTGTTTTGAGAATTAAATGACTTCTAAAACCCTAAAAATAGACCTGCTTAATTAACTGAGGTTTTGGTCAGAATAAAATTCACCTAAACTATCTAAGATTCATATAAAAATATTCTCTAGGGTTTCGTACCTTCAATTTTACCATTAGAACCCATCTTGACCCAAACTAGTGTCTCAGACTGACATTTGCTCTAATTTGGAATTTTGCATAAATTACACAATCAAACTAGGTCAAAAACAAAATCAAACTTCACCATTGGATTCCTTAGGTTCAAATTAGGTTTGTACCAAAATTTGGGCCCAATATGAAACTGTCTTGACCTAGTTTACAATTTGTTCTTGTTTGACTCTTTTATATCACACATATGCTGTTAACTTTCAAAATCCTTACGAAAAGGCCCCTAAATTTGTCATATTTCTCACAAAAAGGTCCCTACCACCATGAATCCTATTCCTACAAACTCCGGTGACCTAAATTTGGCAAATCTCCATGATTCCTTGATGAATCCCTCTCAAATTTGAAAGGGAAGTTCGTCAAGGAATTCCCTTCCTTTTGAGCCAATTCCCAAGCTCTCAAACCTTCCCAATCTCTCATGTGAACACATAAGAGATTAGGGTATCTTGGGATCTCCTACTCTGGTGAGCATTCCTAGCTTGGAAGCTTGGCTTCCAAGCATAAATCAACCTCCTAAGCACTATATAAGCACGCCCAACCCTCAGCTGAACTCCCACGCTCATTCTTAGCATGGAATGCCCCTCCTACCTCCCTTCTCTCCGGTCAAGAAGCTCCACGATGTCCAGTGACCTCCTCCAACTCCATTCCTCATCCATTCGCAATACCGGCAACGGATCTACATTTCTCTTCTTCCTCCGCATGTCGCAATACCTATAGCCGCTCCAATCTACATCTTCGTTGCCATCTCCCACTCACCGGAGCCTTTGTCTTCTCCAGAGCCGATGTATCCCTGGTAAGGAAAATCCTCCCCTTTTGTCTGATTATCTTAGGTTAGATTAGTTCCACTCTATGTCTTGCTTAGAATTCCCTCTCCTTATCCTCGTTTCAACCCCTCAACACCGTCGCAAGCCACCTTCATCTCCATCTCGAGTGATCACTCTGGCGAAGTCATTTGCTCACTCCACAGCTCCAAATACTTCACTAACTACCTCACAACCTCTACCGTACTCCGCTCTTCAAAGCCCTTCTCTCTATTCGCTTTCTCATCCACCCAAATCTGCCGTCGACCAACCCACCTTTCTGTCGTCATTCCTGACACCGTCCGGCCACCACAGTCACCTTCATGACACGCCGCACACACCTCCACGCCTGTTGTGCTATGATGAAGCCTACTGAACCTTCTGACGAGGTCGCAATGCCGTGTTCTTCATTTCAGGTCTTCACTCCTCTGCCACCATTAAGGAAGCTGTGAGCAAAGCTTGAAGCCTTGCTCTTGCATCTGTAGACCCTGGGTGAGATCCCAGGCGTAGCGGAGAGTCTCTAGGATCACGTCCTAGGGGCCAATTTGGTTCTTTGACTGGGCCTTTGACTGCAATCGCACGAAGCAACAGCTGTAGCTACACGCAGAGGAAGGGAGGTGGGATAGTCCTACCTCGGAAGCTGACGAGACCCCGCGCCCGCATAAATTGAAAATGTCGCATAGCCTTATCGCCTCAAGTCACAAGGGGTGAGGTCCCCGCACCCCTCACGCACCTCTCCCACGACAACTTACACGTGGGATTGGCCGATCTAATTACCTGCCTAGCCAAGCACTCCTCAGCTGCCTCTCACGGTCGGCAACCCTGGCCCCGGGTGCACGTGTACTCGATAACCTGACTATCCTAATTGTGGCCTTGGGAGGACGAATCCTAGAGAGAGAAGGAGAGGAAAGCATGCGGGAGCAGGGGGTTTTGCTCTTAGGTCTAATGGTTGACACTTAACCATTTAAGAAACCTCCCCGTTATGCATGAAGGAAAAGTAGGAGAGGAAGCCAGAAGAGAAGAAGAAGAAAGAAGGCACAGCTAGAAAGAAAGGAAAGAAGGAGCCGTAGAAGAAGAGAAGAGGAAAGGGTGCCTTCTTGGCACTATAGCAGAGAGCTGGATAAGCCGTTTGATCAGCTAAATAAACGTCTGAGCATCATTTGAAGTGCACTATGCACTTATAATACGTGGAATTGAATTGCTTAGCACTATTAAAATATTTGAGAAAATTGTTAGGGGTAATTTGTGATTCAAATCACCATTTTACCCGATTAATTTTGCATTATTTGGCATTCACTTTTATTCATATTTGTTTGGAATTCTATTGATTATATATTTGTGTTGAATTACAATCTTGGGAAGCATTTTTGCTAATTGCTCCCTATGTTCGACCTTAGACTTCATTTCTGATATTCGAGTTACAAATCTTATCTGTTTTTCGCGTTGTTTCGAACTATACTGCAACACATTGATTTTAAAACTCGATTTAGAGCGAATAACACCCACCAAGCCGTCCATTATTCTGGGATGCCCCCTCCTGGCCACAGCCAACACCGTTATCAATTGTAGATTAGGGGCACTTAAAATGGGCTTTGGGAACAAGAAGATCCGATTGAATGATTTTATACTTACAAGAAATTTGGATTGGAAGATTGTTCCCTAATTGAGGTAGTTGATAAAATCATTGAAGAGACTACTCCGGCAGTCCTATGTAGAGATCCCCTTAAAAAAGTCATATCTAAGGGCCATCCTCCTACTATTGAAGAAACTCAAGGGGATATACCCGAATTAGAAGAGTTGCTGGGGGTACAGATAGAGTCTCTGTCCCGACCCTGTACCGAGAAGGTTGATCTGCTACCTGAGGCGGGGACATCTCAACTTAAACCCTCAATCTAAAAGTCTGCTAAGTTGGAGCTGAAACCCCTCCCGAGCACATTGAAGTATGCTTTCCTTGGCCCTAATGACACACTCCCCGTTATTATCTCATCTGCATTATTTGAATCGTAGGAGGGAGCTCTGCTTGAGTGTTTATAAAGGCACAAGGAAGCAATTGCTTGGTCAATTGCTGACATTAAGGGTGTTGATCCCTCCCTTTGCATGCATCATATATACAATGACGAGTCCATGAAACCCTTCCGAGACATGCAGAGAAGGCTCAACCCTAATATACGAGAGGTTGTTAAAAAAGAGATTCTGAGATGGCTAGACGCAGGAATTATCTATCCCATTTCAGATAGCAAATGGGCCAATCTTATACATGTGGTGCCCAAAACGGTAGGAATCATTATGGAAGAGAACGACCAAAAAGAGTTGGTAACCACTAGACCCTCAACTGGCTGGAGGGTCTGCATTCATTACTGTCATTTGAACACAGCTACCCAGAAAGACCATTTCCCCTTACCGTTTATCGATCAAATTTTGGAACAACTGGCGGGGAACAACTATTTTTGTTTCCTTGACAACTACTCTAGGTATAGTCTGATAGTTGTCTTTCCTGACGAGTAGGAGCATACCACCTTCACGAGTTCATATGGCACATTTGCATTCCACCGAATGCCATTCATGTTATGTAATGCTCCTGCCACTTTCCAACGATGTATGATGGATATCTTTTCTGATATGATTGACGAGTTTGTTGTTCGTCATTTGACCTATGCCTTTCACACCTTGATAATGTCTTAACCCATTGCGAAGAGGCCAAGCTGGTGCTTAGCTGGGAGAAAAGCCACTTTATGGTCCAATAGGGCATTGTTTTGTGGCATGTAGTCTTCGAGAAAGGATTAGAGCTGGATCCCACCAAAATTGATTCCATCTCTAAGCGTCCATCGTCCACCAATGTTCGTCAAGTTAGATCTTTTCTTGGCCATGCTGGATTCTATAGGCGCTTCATTAGAGATTTCAGAAAAATCTCTAAGCCACTCTACGACCTGTTGGTGAAGCATGTTTCCTTCGATTTTGATGTCAGATGTGGCGAGGCTTTCCAAGTCTTGAAGAAAGCCCTTATTATTACATCGATTCTCCAAGCACCAGAATGGACCCTCCCATTTGAACTAATGTATGATGTTTCTGATTTCGTAGTGGGAGTGGTCTTAGGTCAAAGGGTTGATGGAAAAGCTTATGTGTTGTAGTATGCCAGCAAGACCACTACGGATCCTCAGCAAAACTACACGATTATTGAAAAGGAACTACTTGTTGTAGTATTTGCTCTAGAAAAGTTTCGGTCTTATCTTTTGGGATCCAAGGTTGTGGTGTTTGCTGATCATTCTACCTTAAAGCATCTTCTTACTAAAAAGGACACCAAACCTCGCTTAATTCGTTGGATTCTACTACTCCAGGAGTTTGACCTGGAAATTAAAGATAAGAAAGGAGTTGAGAATGTGGTAGTAGATCATCTGTCTAGGATCCCCATTGAGGCATCAACCCTTGCTGGCAGCATCCAAGAGACCTTCCCTGAGGAGTTTCTGATGGCCGTGGAGGCCAAAACTCCTTGGTTCGCTGACATAGTGAACTATCTGGCCACGAGCATTACCCCCAGTAATTGGGACAAGCAAAAGTGAGACAGGTTTCTTGTTGATGCTAAATTTTATCACTGCGAGGAACCTGAGCTTTTTAGAATAGGCTCTGGCTAGTTATTCCGTCATTGCATCCCTAATGAAGAATAAAGTAGTGTTCTGAGTTTCTACTATGACCTTCACTGTGGAGGGCATTTTACCGGAAAAAAGACTACCCAGAAGGTTCTTTAGTCTCGCTTTTGGTGGCCCACATTATTCCGAGATGCACATACATTTGTGACTGCATGTTTACATTGCCAACAGATGGGAACCATCAGAAAAAGGGATGAGATGCCCCAGCAAGTTATTCTCCCTGTTGAGATATTTGACATTTGGGGCATTGACTTCACGAGTCCCTTTCCTGTGTCGTTCAGATATGAATACATCCTTGTGGCTGTGGACTATGTATCAAAATGGATAGAAGCCATACCCACACAAACTAATAACCATTCAGTGGTCATGGATTTTGTTAGGGCTAGTATCATTTCTTGGTATGGGTGCCCAAGGATGATCATAAGTGATGGAGGACCTTACTTCAAGAGCATACACTTCACAAGACTACTCCAAAATTTGGGAGTCAACCACATGATAGCCACACCTTACCATCCCAAATGAGTGGACAAGTTGAAGTGTCTAATAAGGAGATTAAACGAATTTTAGAAAAAACTGTTAGGTCCGACCGTAAGGATTGGTCTAAACGACTAAATGATGCTCTTTGGGCCTCCTTTGGGCATGTCTCAGGATTGGTCTAAAAGACTAAATGATGCTCTTTGGGCCTACAGAACTACGTATAAGACTCCCTTGGGCATGTCTCCTTTCCGTCTTGTCTACGAAAAGGCATGCCATCTTCCTGTTGAAATCCAATACAAAGCCTATTGGGCTTTTGAAAACATTAACTTAAATATGGATAAAGCAGGAAAGGCACGTATGCTGGGGTTAAGTGAGCTTGAGGAGCTTCGTAATGAAGCCTATGAAACTTCTCAAGCTTACAAGGAATGTACAAAGGTCTTCGACGATAAGCACATCATTAGAAAGACCTTTGAGCACAACTAATGGGTCTGGCTTTTCAATTCCAAACTTAAATTATTTCCAGGAAAGTTAAAGTCCCGCTGGGATGGGTCGTACTTTGTTATCAATACCTTCCCTCATGGAGTTGTAGAAATTTGGAACCCTACTTCTGGTGCGAGCTTTAAGGTAAATGGCCAATGACTTAAACCTTATGTTACTCTTTCAGATGGCCAGGTTTTGGACGCACTTCGGTAGGAGGAGCCTTAGCTCCTCCCACTCTCCCCATCAAGTGATAGTCTTCTATGTCATTATTTTTCCAATGAGGGCATTGTCAGTCTTTGGCATGGGGGGATATAACCTGAGGATGTTTATATCATTTATAAATATTTGCATGCATTTAGAAAAAAAAAATCTTTTATTTTGTTGAGCTAAATTGGTTAGTCCTTAGCAGAAAATTTTTGTCAAGGAGTGTCATTAAAGATTTTCTTCTTAAATTGTTTCTTAAGTTTAGAATCTAGTACATTTACTTCACTTGCACATAGACTGGGTAATGAATCTTTGAAGGGAACCAACAAGCATTTTTAGTCTACTGAACCCTTGGACAGTTAGTAGGGAGTCAAGCATACTATTTTCTATTAGATCCACCTCATATTTGTGAGAAGAAAGTAGAGAGACTATTGGTGCACTAAGTCTAGTGCAAGGACTCTTAAGTTCTGGATCATTAGACGATGATACCTCAGAATTAGGCATAGTTTTCACTCTTTATTCCTATGTGCAATCATTGTGTGAATTCCTAAGAGTCACCAAATAAGGCTGACACATGGAGACTGAGTCCTAATAAAACTATGACTATGGTAGATGGTTACGACCGTCCTTTATAGAGTCCTCACCTAGAGGAGGGTAGTAATGTCAAAAGTCAGAAACACACTTGTCCTATCCATTCCTTCCTGGTGCCGAGAGTAGGAATTTCTATCAAATAAACCACACAATATCCTCTTGACCATCATCATCCCTAATAATGCCTCATAAATAAAAGTCTGCATCATGTTGTGTTGGAGTTTTAAAAAAAAAGACAAAGAAAAAAAAGAGAGAAGAAAAAAAATGTATATATATAATTTAGAGAGAGAGAAAGAAGAAGAAAAGACAAATAAATATATTTAGATAAAAGAAAGAAAAGAAAAAGTCCAAGTTTAGAGTTTTATCTTCTTGTCATTTTCTTGTGTCGATATTTCTGTGGTGACAAAAACACCAATCATGATCCACCAAATATGACCTATACGTACTTTTCAGTATTTCTGATCACCCGAATACTGGTTGAGGACTTCTAACTTAGTTGTAGGATTATTAGGATTTTAATTGAAGTGTGAATGTCACGTGAGGCCACCAAATAATGAGTACATTTACAAAAATCTGGTATGATATGTGATCTCAGAAAAGAAAGAAGAAAGAAAGAGAAAAAGGAAAGAGAGAGTGAGTGAGCACAAGGGAACGCAAAGAGATCACAGTGTTTAGCCTTTCCCTGAGTTGACTTCTTTGATAGTCTGGAGATCTAGAGTCCGTAGTAGTAGATTACATGTAGCACCAGATGAGTGTGTACCACCAAATACAAATCCTTTTGACTCAGTATCTCCTAGCTAAGCCAAAAAGCTAGGGTCAAATTATAGATTATTTTCTGGTTTATCCTTGATGGAAGTAGTTGCCTATCCCAATAGAATTTTATTAAGGGTGCAGTGCAAACTGTAAATGTAAGTTGGCTTTTCACTTGGATCCGTTACCTAGGCTACTATCACTTCACTTTTGTCTGGATCTCTAAATTTTTGAAATAAGGAAAGAAGAAATCATCTAGTTACTTCTATTGTTTTTCACTTTTGCTTGGGATTAGCAAAACTTAGGCATGGAGGCATTTGATAAGTCCACTTTAGTGGATCATTATTGGGCCTAAGTTTTCTTTAATTATCTATTCATAGTTTCTAATTGGTTAGGAGTTATACGGTAATTCGTCTTACTCTGCAAATAATCTTGTGCATCAATTTTATGTTTAATAACGCATGATATGTTCACATATTCTATATGGTTGGATGCAGGCTTGGTATAAGAATCAAATGTTATTCTGCCTATACATTTTTAAGACGTCTGGAGCTAAGGATGGATGTCTGGGAATTGTCAGGAAAAGTTCCTTGACTTTACATTTTTTAAGACATCTGATAAAGATCAGCCAATGCTTATACACCGTTCTAACCACTTGCAATCTTCGCGAGTGGTTAGAGAAGTTTTGTCGGAAGAAAACAGACATTTTTTAAGAAAAAGGCTCCATCTTCTAGGAGCGGACTCCTCATCACCTCCACCCTCTCCACCATGGCCCTCTCACCTGCACCGTGAAACCAAAGCGCGCACCGTGGCTTGAGCGATCTCCACAGTCGACGCTACCTAACCCTGGGTGGTGCCCTGTTATAGAGAGCATCACCACCACCATCAATGCCTACCCCTGCCTAAGCCACCTAGCACATCCTCACCCCCATGTGTGGCACAACAGCAACAATAGGCACTTGTGCTCCCAGCCCACGAGTGCCAGCCCGTGCGCACACCCTCTTCTCTGTCTTCTTCATTTCCTTCTTCTTCTTCAGTCTCTACCGAAAATCCCCTCACCACCCAACCACCACCAAAACCCAACCACTATTCACCTTCTTCCCAGAAAGGAACCCAAAGCTATCATCTTCGACCAACCCCACAGAAGCCGCACCACACCTGCAACATCCCCATGCCATCCACTCCCGCTTCGTCTTCCTCTTGTTCTCCTCAACACGCCTCCCATTTTTTCCAGCAAAGAACTCAAAATGGCATTGGTTGCGCATGCCACCATCACGACACAGCTGTGCACGCCACCACAGCAGCCAACCGACGCCCTCCCCGCTGCTGCCTAACATCGACGTCGCCTACGGCAACTCCACTGCAGTCCATGAAGACGCCAGCAGAATCCACCATTGCCAGCCTCTGTTCTACCGTCCGCCCAAGTCCGACCATCCCAGGCCTCGCCCCCTCCATCTGCGCACTCGTTTCCTCCTGTGGAACTCCTCCGCCAAAGCAAATGGTCGGCACCTCCTCCTCCAATGCACGGTGAAGAGAGAGGATTTTTCCTTTATTTTCAAGCATGTTAAAATTTACATCTCATTGCCATTGCCGGTTGAGATTTTTTTGAATATTATATTTAATTTATTGGATGATTTTATAGCCAAGTCCCTTTAGTTTGCACTTATTAGTTGGCTTATCAAATTTCATGACTATATTCCCCCATCTATTAGCTTCACATTAAATGGTGATATTATGCTTTACATTGGATGCCATTGAATATTTGGGTTGATTAATTTTATAAGAGTATTCTAGTGAAGGAGAGTTTGCGTGATTGGTCCATCTCTCTTAAGAAAGTAGAGATTGGTTATTTGATTCATTTATTAGAGTTCTTTCTTTGGGATTCAGATGAATGAATGAAATTACTTTTAAGTAAACAAGAGGTAAACTTATTGTGAGTTTATTTGGCTCGATCCTCCCTGTGGATACGACATTTTTACTGTAGTTTAAATTAATATCTATTTAATCGTTGATTGAGAGATTTTCAACCACACGACTACAACATATATTTTTATTGCTATCATTCATAATCAAGCGAATTTCTCTTTGTCATCCACGTCCCTGATGTGGGACTATCTTGGTTGTAGTTCCTCACGTGCAAGCTATGACTAAGGGCAGGTCCAATTGAGAGTAAGGGAGTAGTCAACTCTCTTAATTGAGAGTGTGGATCTGCAACTGGGTGAATTTCATGTTACCTGAAGGTCTTTCCTGGAGCAATTGAGGCAAGAGCACGGCTTCAAGGTCTCTTGAAGCTGCTCGTTAATGGTGGCGACTGGCTACATACTGGAAATGGAAAACACGGCCTTATGACCTCGTCTGATAAGCTCTGGAGATGCACACAGATGTGGCGAAGGCAGTGGTGGTGGTGGTGGGTCGGGGAAGGGGTCAGAGAGGGCTGGCGAATGCGAAAAATGAAGGTGGAGGTGGTCGTGTTCGGTGAAGGGATAGGACGAGCAATCCCCTCATTTTATTGAGGGGTTTTGTTCGAGTGGATGAGGCGAAGCTTTTGGGACCAGCGGGAGGTGGTTTGGTGGAGTGAAGCTGACGCGAGACTATGTCAGTGGTATGCTGGCTGTGGGGAAGGTGATGATGGAGCGAGTGCGACGATGGTTGAAGCGATGGTGTAGTGATGTGGTTGTGATAAGTAGAAGGCAAGGAGTCGACGAAGCTGGCTAACAGATGAAGGTGAGCGGAGATCTTGCTGGTTGCGGTATGGCCAACATTGGAGACGAAGGGTGCTCCAGTGAGATATCGGCGACAACGGAGGGGTAAAGGGCACCTCACCGGTTTTGCGAGGTGCGGAAAGACTAGAGGAGGTGGAATCGACCACCTATGGTATGTGGCAGCGAACGAAGAAGCCAGAGATAGGGAATCACCAGAGCGATTTGAAGCAAGTCGGTGGTTGAGGAAGGAGATATGTTTTTCAGCTCAAATTCTCAGTAAGGAGGTAAGGCATGCCTGAGGGGTTCTTTTATGGGCCATAGAAGGTCCTTCCAAGCTTGGAAGCTTGAGATTTATGCACATGAAGGACACCCGAACCTTCAAAAGGTTCAAATGAGGTTTTAGATGGATTTCGAAAGCCATGAATGTGCTCAGACAGAAGGTGATCTCGTCAGGAGTCCTTTTAGTTTTGTGTGAGATTCATCACAGATTCAGGGAGATAACTTAGATTGAAACCTTCCATGTATGGCTAGAAGGTTCCAATCATGGCAGGGACTTTTTGGTGAAGGTGACTACAAAGTTGGGGACCCATGTTTAAGGAACTCAAAAAGCTAGGGTTACGTATGCAAGAAAAAGAGTCAGACTAGACTGAAATGCAAACTAGGTCAAGATGATCTCTGATTGAGCCAAAATTTTGGTACAAACCTAATTTGAACCCAAGGAATCTGATGATGAAGCCAGATTTTGGTTTTGACCAAGTTTGATTGGGTAATTTGCATAGAAACTCAAATTAGTTAACTATCTGTCTGAGACTCTATCTTAGGTTAAATTATGTTCCAATGATTAAAGCAAGTATACCACTTATAGAATATTTTTATATGATTTTTAGAAGGTTCAAGTGAATTTTATCCTAACCAGAACCATAGTGAATTAAGCAGATCTATTTTTAGGGTTTCAGATGTCATTTAATTCTCGAAACCCACAAAAACCTATTTCTATCTGCATGTACCCACTTATTAGGCATTTATAAACCCTTGGGAAACACGGTGATTGTTATACATTTAGGATATTCTATTAAAACTGTAGTTTTACCCCTATTTTAATGTTTATCTTTCGGCATGGTTATGCAATGAATTAAGGCTCTTTGGAGATTTTGTAGGAGCACTTCTCAATGGATTATGACTAATTAAAGCTAGATATGGCTGATGATGACATTATCATCAGCATCCTGGAAGGGAGAGCCCTGTAAAGACCCTTACACGGTAGAGCATCCCCATGGGTTACAAGGTTTCACCGACCTAACCTTCCTTGTCATTGCAGTTCCAAGTAGACCAGTATGTGCGAATTGAGACCTTAAGTATACCAATTTTATTCCTAATTTGTGTCTTGGATTTCACTTGATTAGAAGTTGATTTAGTTTGTGATCTAATTTGGAGGTTGATTGGCTTACAAAGTAAATAAATTTCACCTGACCTGCCCTAAAGATGTAGAATGAAATTTGAGTCAAGCCCAAAGATCACCTTGAATTGACTCTCAGTTTATTAGGTTCACAATTTTAGGGTTAAAGTAAGATTTAGAGCTTGATTTTAGGGCTTTTGTAGTTAGATCTTTTCAAGCAAGGGTTTAGGCAGCACACAAATGTGGGAGGATTAATTTCCTTTGATTCAAGCAAGTGTGAACTAACACTTCAAAACCCTAGGGTAGAAACCCTAATTGGCTCTATTTCAAGTCCTATTTGATTTCAGAATGTACACCTTGGACTCAAACAAGAAGTGTGTAATCTAAGATAATAAGAAATTAAGCGTAAATTCCTAGAAGGTACAAGCAATCAGGGTAGGGATCTCTAAAACATAATCATCTCAACTTCAATCAGATATTGATTTTGAATTTGCAAATCAGGAAACTTGCCTTCTGAATGAAAGTTACTATGAAAATAAGGTAGGTGATTCATAATTGATTTGTTTCCTTTTTCTATCCAAAGATTAAGGGAATGACTATGGAGGAAGAGAGATTACCTACCCTGGAAGTGGCTAACTTGCGTGTAAGATCTCCTCATGATGTACTGCACAAAATCGTAATCAAATCAAACAGGGCAAGTTAGTGCTCAAATAAAAAATCAAGAAAGATAAGATCAATGTGTGAATTACACATTGCTCCCTGGCAACGGTGCCAAAATGTTTATCGAGGTGCAATCGATGTTTTAGAGGATGTAATCGTTGTAGCAAGTCGAAATAGCTCGAAAATAGACAAAATTTATAACTCACAAACTAAAATGGAGTCTAAGGTTGAACACAGGGAGTAAATGTGGAATTCACAACATTAATCGCATTCAGAATTAATGAGCACAATTTAATTGAGCATTAAGTAGATATTCAATGAATAATAACCTGTCACATTAGTTATTCAATGAAAAACATGAGTATTTCAATAGTTTACAATGATAAAACGAAGTTAAGGCAAAATAATGGTGATTTGAATCACCAATTATTAGCCTTAATCTGACATGCATATCAGATCTCAATTGTATAAAATAAATAAGCAGTAGCTTGAATGCTACAGTGATCTGACGATTGAGATAAGCTATTAGACGACTTAAATGCTCATCAGTAAACACAGCCTTCTCAAAGGCTTTCTCTTGTTTAGCTCTTCTTTTGGCTTCTCTTTCTCTCCTTTTCTTCTTCTTCAGGCTTCTCTCTCTCTTCTTTTCTTCTCTCCTCTGCTTAAGGCTTTCTTCTTCAGCACTAGCCTTCCTTTCTTCCCTTCTTCCTTCTTCCTTCACAGCATAGGGAACTAAGTCCTTCAGCGACTAAGTGTTAGCCACAAACATAGAGGAGCAAAACCCTCCCCAACTCTCTCACAAATTCCTCCTCCTCTTCTCTCTCAAACCTAGTGTAACTGGATCCATATTCGGGTAAATAGGTCTTGAATAGTGTCCAGGGTCACCAGCGTGTATTATAACCGAGGAGTGGATAGTAGGAGGGTTAGTGGGTGAAAAGGTATGAGGGACCTGACCCCTTGAGTTACTGGGGTCAGGTTATCCGAAACATAGAGGGATCCTTTACTATTTTTAAAGGAAATGTGCACACCTAAATGCCAGGCCAAATCAACAAAAAGGGTACTGTTATCTAAACAAGCTAGTGCAGTTATCCTTAGAAACCTACCCCAAAAATAGAAAGATCCAGGAGCCCCTCAGATCTCTTGAGTTATTAGAGATATTACTTTTGATAAGGCTCTGCTAGATTTAGGTGCCTCCATAAATTTAATCCCCACCATGTTATATGAAAAATTTAACTTTGGAGAGTTAAAACCTACTGAGGTCACATTACAACTGGTTGATTGATCTGTGACCACACCACAGGGGATTGTTGAGGATGTAATTGTCAAGGTCCATGATTTTTATTTTCCTGTGGATTTCTTGGTCCTTGACTTGGAGGTACCAGAGAACATGAAGAACACCCCGATAATTCTTGGAAGACCATTTTTAGCTACAACCAAGGCAAATTTTGACTGTGAATCTGGCAGTATGGAAATCAAATTTGGGGATAAAAATACAAAAGTTAACATCTTTAAGGCCATCAACCAATTTGAGGATTGTGGAATGGTAGAAGATTTTGAGGACAATACCATTGAATATTGTATGGAATTAGGAATAACCCAATTTGATCCTACAGGCCATGACACGCAAACCATTCAAGAGGTCAGCCCACTAATCACTGACTTGATTCCAAGACCTCTTGAGGGTAACTGTGATCCACCACTAGACCCTTTATCCCAAGGACCCAAACCTAAACTTAAACCTCTTCCAGATCATCTAAAACATGTTTTCTTGGGATCTGATCAAACTTACCCTTTAATCATTAGGTCTCATCTAACCCAAACTCAAGAAAAGCAATTGATTCAAGTGTTGGGAAGAAATAGTAGAGCAATTGGTTGGACATTAGATGATCTGAAGGGAATTAGTCCCACTTACTGGACCCACAGAATCTATACTGAGGACGGATCGAGACCCTCCTAAGAAATGCAGAGACGGCTGAATCCTAACATGTGGGAGGTAGTGAAAAAGGAAATAATCAAGTGGTTAGATGCGGGAATAGTCTACCCAATCTATGACAACCCTTGGATTAGTCCTATACAAGTGGTTCCTAAGAAAGCTAGGTTGACTGTGATGACTAATGATAATGGGGAATTGATTCCAACCTGCACAGCTTCCTTTTGGAGAGTCTGTATTGACAATAGGAAGTTGAATAGTACAACCAAGAAAGACCACTTTCCAGTTCCCTTCATTGATCAAATCCTAGAAAGACTAACCAGCCAACAATTCTTCTTTTACGTGGATGGCTATTCAGGCTACAGTCAAGTAGCTATCCAACTCGAGGATCAAGAGAAAACCACCTTCATATGTCCCTACTGAACATTTGCCTTATATAGAAAGCCTTTTGGATTATGCAATGCACTAGCAACCTTTCAAAGGTGCATGCTTGTAATCTTTTCAGACATGGTGAGTGATTTCATGGAAATCTTCATCGATGATTTTTCTGTGTTCGAGGACTCTTTCGAATCATGTCTGAGAAATCTTGAAAAGACTTTACAAAAATGCATTGAGGTGAATTTTATTCTATCTTTGGAAAAGAGTCACTTCATGGTTGAGGGCATAGTCCTTGGCCATGTTGTGTCTGAAAAAGGAATCAAAGTGGATAAAGCCAAGGTGGACACTATAATCAAACTTCCACCACCTTCAACAGTTAAGCATGTTAGATCATTTCTTGGACATGTGGGATTTTACCATTGATTTATTAAGGAATTTCTAAGGTGCCGAGGCCCTTAAGAAACTTGTTGGTAAAAGTTCAATCCTTTGATTTTGATTCAAATTGCTTAAAGGCTTTTAATAAGCTAAAGGAGGCTATTACACAATCACCCATCTTACAACCTCCTAATTGGGATCATCCCTTCAAAATCATGACCGACGCCTCTGATTATGCCATCAGGGCAGTCTTGGGACAAAAGGTAGACAAGAAATCATTTGTGATTTCTTGTGCTAGTAAAACTTTGGATGAGGCTCAAAGAAACTACACCACTACAGAAAAAGAGTTGCTAGCCGTAATGTTTGCTCTGGAGAAGTTTAGACCTTACCTACTGGGATCTCATGTCACAATCTTCACATATCATAATGCATTAAGGCACCTGATGTCTAGAAATGAAACCCAGATTAATTAGATGGATCCTTCCGTTGCAAGAATTTGATTTAGAAATTAAAGAAAAATCTGGTGCCCAAAATGTAGCAGTAGATCATCTCTCCAAAATCCTTGTAGACTCTACAACTCCTCAACTCTATGATTTTTTCCCTGATGAGACTCTCTTGACTATTTTCAAGCTACCTTGGTTTGCAGATATTGTCAACTACTTGGCCATCGGAGAGCTACCCATGGATTGGACTAAGCATAAGCAGGATAAGTTGATTTCCGATGCCAAATGCTACATTTGGGAAGACCCAAAGCTATTCAAAGTATGCGCAGATCAGGTTATCCACCATTGTATTCTAGACAGGAGATCACAAGTGTACTCCAATTCTACCACACTTTTGCTTGTGGAGGTCACTTCTCAGGAAGAAAGATGGTAGCCAAGGTACTGCAGAGTGGATTGTATTGGCCACCTTTTTTCCATGACTCGTACAACTTTTGTAAGTCACGTATCAATTGCCAAACTTTAGGAAACATGACTAGGAAGGACATGATGCCTGATAAGTCATGTTTCACGAATTAAAATTAGGGTTTTGAAAACCCATCATCGTAGCTCTCAAAACACGTCTATCAAATACAATTTATAGCCGAAACTTCAAGGGAGTCCCGAGTCGAACATAGGGAGGCAATGTTTACTTTATTTTGAAATTCGTGCTTCATTTTGTTTCATTTTGGTTTTTGTGGTTTTGTTATTTTTTTTTCTTTTATTTTTATAGAAAAGCAAGCAAGATAGATCACATGAGAGATGAAGCAACTATGATATATCACGCAAATGTTTGTTACAATAATCTATGGAAGCAAAAAAGAGATAGGGGTGAGAGGAAATCTCCTGAATCGGATATTTAGTGAGATGACGGCACCTGGTGGAAGCTTGGATGAAGGAGGTGAGATAGGACGAGAAAGGTGAGATGTAGTAGGATGCTAGGTAGAGGAATGCTTCACCGAGGCTCTGGAATGGAGGTGAGCAGACGAAGGTGTTCTTCTACCAGAATGGAGGTGGGAGAATGGCTCCAAGGAAACCTATGAAGGTGGTGGGATGAAGGATGAATATTTAGAGGGAAATAGGAATATTACACTAACAGGAGGCCTTTGGAGATTGAGAGTAAGCTCTAATGGAGCTTTGGTAGGCTATTAGAGCTTAGGAGTAGGTAGGAGTAGAGTAGGAAGAGATGAAGAGGAATGGCGGGTGTAGGGGTGTTTATATACTGGAGCAAAGAAGAAGACATTCGTGTAGAGGGCTATAGTGACAGCTGTAAGCATCACTAAAGGCCCCTGCAGCTGTCCTTGAAGATCGTGCCCACACCGCTCATGCCCGTAGCTGTCCTTATGCCTACGAGCAATTAGTGACGACTGTAAGCATCACTAAGGGTCCGCGCAGGCTTTCGTTGAAGATCCATGCCAACCCTCACCCTTGCTGGCCCGTGTAACACTCCTCCCTTGTCGCGCGCGTGCGGCTATGCGCAAATTGGCGAATTGGGTAGGCTGCGAGGATCGAACCCGTGCCACTCGTTTGAGGAGTGGGCGCTTCACCATTGCACCAAGGAGATGGATTGTCATGTGGAGGGCGATGTGGCGTTTGCTGATCGTGCGATTGTGGCCATTGGATTTTCATCCAATGATCACGATATAATCTTGAGCTCCCCTCTAGTGAAGGCAAGGCGATGTAGAGCGCCCCTCAGCCGTTGGATTGAGTTCCAACGGCTGAAATCACTCCATGCATGAAGCTGGAGGGCTGTGGTTCTTGTAGGATGGTCTGGATGGCGCCACATGGCACCATCTGGATCTTCAATCTTCTTCTTATAGAGGATGCTGTGAGCTCTGATCGAGGTGATTTTCGCGTTGATAGACTGCGATCGTCGCTCCGAATCCATCCGTTTGGTCAGATTCTTCATCTAAAGCCTATAAAGATGTCGCATGGCCTCCTGGTCATGTAAGACGAAATAATTAATGTACATAATATACAATTATCCTCAACGGGATGCAGTCGATGTTTATGGAATATTTATACCATGACATGCAATGCTAAGCCTATGAACTATCATAAATAAGCATTTTATCATGAATTTGTGGATGCTTATCATACCCCCATGCTTATTTTTTGCTAGTCCCTAGCAATATTAACCTAAATACTATGAGTAAAAGTAGAATCAGGATTTGATTACTTAGGGAAGATTTGTCAATTACTTTAGAAAATCTCAACCCCAAGACCTAATTAGAAAAACTTGATAGTGCTCTATTGACGAGGCTAGATTGGGGTTTTAAAGAGATGTCGCATTGTAGTATAGATGAAATCGCCTTGAAAACAAATAAGAATTTATTACTCGAAATCCTAAGTATCCAAGGTCGAACATAGGGAGCAAATGAAATTTATTCACTAATCTCAATAATATAATTGAACACTTAGAGTTACTCAAAACCTAATTTGGAGTATAAATGAAAAAGTTTATGAATTAAAATGTAGCAAAAGAAGAATTGGACGTCTAATTTTATAATCAGACGTCATAAATGATGGCTCTTATTTCCTTCTTTCTGCATTCTCTTCTTTCTTTTCTTCTTCTACTTTCTTTCCTCTTTCCTTAGCTCTTCTATTCTTCTTTGACTTTGGCCATCTACAGCTCCTTTCTTTGGCCTTCTAGCATTGCCTTTGTTCTTTCTCTTTCTTCTCTTGCACAGTGCCTTTCTCCTTCTTCTTCTGTGGTCTTCTTCTGCCGTGTTCTTTAGCCTTCTTCTTTTACTTCTCTTCTTTGATTCTTCTCTCTGTCTTCTTCCTTCTTTGGCTTGCCTCTCCTTCTGCCTTGTCTTTCCTTCTTCTCTTCTAACTTCTCTTATTTGCCGCACCCTCTTTGCTTTCTCTTTCTTCTGCTTCTTTCCTTTCTCCCTTCCTCCTTCCTTTTTGCAGCTAAGTCCTTCCTTCCCAGCTTAGCTTCACCATGCCATGGCTTTAGCTGCACCTTCCTCTTCCTTCTCTTCTTCTTCTTATTTTCTACACACACTGAAGAGCAAAACCTATCCCCTACCCGCCCTCACATCTCTCTCTCTCTATTTCTCTCTTAGGTACGATCTCCTAGAGCCAGGTAATCAGGTCGGGTATCGCGTGCACGGGTCTAGGCGCACCAGCGTGGGTGTGATGCGCGAGGAGTGCGTGGGATAATCGGGTTGGTCACGCCAGATCCACAGGATAAAGGTCGTAGACGAGGCTGGTGCATGTGAGGGCGAGGGACCTTACCCCACGTACTGGAGGAGAATAGCTTAAAACACAAATTCAACTTATACTACATACCTGCGCTAAGGGCTTCCGAGGGGGGATTAAAGTGTCCCACCAACTTTTCTTGCATGCCCGTAGGATGTCGCCTTCAATTGCTGCATCTTCAGTCGCTTGCTAAGCTAATTGCCTAGCTGCATATATGCACAAGACCAACCTGCTTCACCTGGGACTCTGACGCCCAGAGTGCATGGCCTGGAGCGAAGCTTGCGACCTTCTTGCTACGTGCTTCAATGGCAGTAGGTACTCAGATCTAACACACACAAATACGGCCTAGCGACCCCATTAAAACACATGGGAAGCTTCACTGTATCAAGGCGAAGGTGAGACAGTGGTTGGCTGGCTGTCGAGCGACCAAGGCGTGAGTGCCTTGGTCACCTTGTGGCCGTGCTTATGGGTTAGGTTGGGGGGCATTTGGGGAGGTGATGGCTGTCAGTGGATGGGCGGAAGGTGGTTAGTGGACGATGGCGGAAGTGGTGAGGAGTCTGGCGAGGCGTGTGGAGGTGAGGAGCAGTGGAAGCGCCTCGCCGGTTGGCAGCCGGAGATAGAGAAGATGGAGGTGGACAGTGGCTGCGAGGGGTCGAAAGTGGAAATAGAAAGAGGGGGATTGAAGAGGGGTGTTGAACATGCGAGTTGCTGTGCTAATGTGCTTGGTTTTTAAAACCTTGTCGTTGTAGCTTGAAAGCGAAGAACTCGTGTTCAACAAATAAAATTTATACCGAAATTTAAATTCCGGGTCGAACACAGGGAGGCTACGTCGATCTATAATCACAATTATATTTTTCTTAGAATTTTTCTTAAAAAGCGTGTCAATGTAATTACAATGAAGCTATAACAACAATCAGACTAAAAAGAGAAAGCAAGAGAGAGAAAACATGCATTCAATATTTCAAAATGTTTATACAATAAAACAAAATAAGAATTACACTAGAAAGAGAGAAATCAGCTACACCAAAAAGCAGGAAAATTCTACACTAGAAAGCTGTAAAGAAGAATGGGAGAGAGAAGTTATCCTCCTCGACGATCGCTTGGAGGACAAGCCTGATGGGACGATGCCTGGATGAAGGAGGACGGAGTAGGACGAAGGAGGATGAAGTCGAAGAACGGGAACTGGGCAGCACGTATCGTTGTCACGGGATCCACTTCCAAATGGGGACGAAAATTTTGACTTTATCTCGCGAGGAGCATCCCAGGTGTGGGACAAGCTTCTCTTGAGCTTTGGAGAGGGAGAGAAGAGAATGAAGGGATGACAATTTCTTGTGGAGGGGGTCTCCTTTTATAGTTGCAAGGAGTGAGGGCAATTTGGTCATTTAAATCTCAAAACATTAAATAAGGGGTCTTTAGTGACGGATAAAACCGTCGCTAAAGCCCCATCATGGGCATAGTGGGTGCTGCCCACGCGGCTGCTCGCTTTCTCGCGTGCTCAATGCACACACACGTTCACTGAATCTCAGCCATCCGATCGCGAGATCGGACGGCTTAAGTTGCGCCTTCCCCGCTCCTCAATGCACGCCTGCCTGCGTACGATGCCATGTCCTCGACGTACGTGCAATAGTGCGTCGGCACTATCGGGTGCATGCGGCCGTTGGATTGCGATCTGACGGTCGATTGAAGGTGTGCCCCCACTCCAAATTCTGCTCGCTGCGACTCGATCCCGCGCCAGCACCTCGCAATAAGGCGCTGAACCGCTGTGTTACGCCATCCAAATGGTCGCGCGGATGAAATCAAGTACGCGCATCGACAACCATTGGATCTTGATCCGATGACATGGAAGGGTGGATGCGGGAGCTTCAGTGGGTGCGTGCAGGCGATTGGGCTGCCAAGATGGTGCCACGTGGCGCCATCTTGGCCGTCCATCTTCTGGATGATGTAGATGGTGCCACGGGTGTCGGATTGACTCAATTTTTGTGTCGTTAGGCTGCGATCATCGATCTGAATCTATCCGTGCAGTCAGATTTGTCATTTGAAGTGCAGATTTACACCATCTTAGCCCTTGATCTTCTAGGGTTCCCCGATCACTATCTGATGCTACAGATGCTTGATTAGGGTAATCTTGGAGTCGTTGAACTCCAATCGTCACCCTGATCACATCTGTACGGTTGGATCTTCGATCCGATGCCCCGATAAAAGGTTTGCCCTGTCCAAGCACTTAAAAGGAGACAATTAACCTCTATTTTATTCAAACTACTCTAAATTCAAGATGATGCATGTTATGCGATCCTATGCTTAAGAAAATGCATAAATAGACATCTTAGGTTGTGTAAACATGTTTACATCCTACCCCCATGCCTATCTTTTGCTAGTCCCTAGCAAAAACTATATGCTATTTATAAAAGAATTTGGTTGGATTATTTGGGCATGAGTTATTTTCAATCATTAAGAAAATGTCTACTTAGGATCTGAACTTTCAAAGACACAATAGTGCCCGAGTATCTGCCAAAATGCAGACCGCCTCAAGTCCTCGCATTATTCAAAGAAAAATTTCTTTTTCTCTTTTTCCTCTTTTCTAATTTTTTTTTTTTGGATTTTCAAGTTTTAGGGTTAAAGAGTGGTTTTCTACGTCCATTCAACTCACCCAAGACTTGATGAGAACCCTAAGTTTTAAGCATCTTATTATGAATGTGATAGACTCTTTGATCGGTAATTGAAACGAACTTCGGATTTCTACGCCTCTAGGTGACCTAAAAAGAATTATGCCTAAAGGTGTATCTTTACAACCATTAGCTTTCTCCCAACTTTACGGGGTCGACACAAGGGTGAATCCAGTGTATATCTCCCCGATTTATTCTACTTCTCCGCTTCTTCCTAAGTGTTTTGGGAATTTTCAGTGCATTTATTGAGCTGGGTTCTGGACAACCGATCGATGAGCTATTACCACCGACAACTTGCCAGCCATACTCGTGCAGGAAGTGTGGTTTATTTTTTTTTTTATCCTTTTCTTTTTGAATTTTTTTTCCTCTTTTTTTTTTTAAGTAGGTAGCTTCCTTAGTCTAAGATTTACCTAAAGGCAGCAAAAAGAGAAAGGTCCAGTGACTAGGCTCTGGACAACCTACCTATGGGTTGTTACCCACGATAACTTGCCATCCATATCACCCTAGAAGGTTCATTAGCTACCCAATTTCCGTTAGAATCGTCGAACAACGAGTCAGTGCAAATAAAGTGTGTAGACGCTTAAAACTCAAAAATTCCCTTAAATCAGAGGGTGGGTTGATAAGTCGTGTACTTATCACCCAAACTTCTTTATTCTAATTACGATAGAATTAAGATGGCGAGGACTTGAAAGACATATCCACATTTTAGCAGATACATGGGCTAATTAATTAGATCTAAGTTTGCCAGCAAAGAGCTTAAGTTTAGAATCGAATGACCAGACCTTCTGGTTTGGCTCAAAGTTCTTGTGGGAAATTAGTTGATCATGTAGAGCTTTGGTCCGAGCCATGTAGGTCTTGGCATTCTCATAAGCATCATTTCTAAGCTTCTCCAACTCGGATAGTTGGAGTTTCCTGGTCTTCCCAGCTAAATTCAGATCTAAATTGCATTGTTTGATCGCCCAGAATGCCCTGTGTTCAATCTGTACGGGTAGATGGCATGCCTTTCCATACACCAAATGAAATGGAGACATGCCGATGGGCGTTTTATATGCCATACGATAGGCCTAAAGAGCATCATCAAGCTTTTGAGTCCAATCCTTGCGATCAGGCCTAACTATTTTTTGTAGAATGTTCTGGATCTCTCGATTGGAGATCTCGGCTTGTCCATTCGTCTGGGGATGGTAAGGTGTGGAAATTCGATGATTATCCCCGTATTTGGCCAATAAATTCTGGAATTGGGCATTAGCAAAATGAGTGCCACCATCACTGATGATAACCCTCGGAATCCCAAACCTATTGAAGATGTTTTTCTTGACAAAATCGATGACCACCTTGTGGTCATTGGTTCAGGTGGGAATCGCCTCAATCCATTTGAACACATAATCAACAGCAACAAGAATGTACTGATGTCCAAAGGAAGGGATAAAGGTTCCCATGAAATCGATGCCCCAAACATTGAAAATTTTGACGGGAAGAATTGGGTTTAGGGGCATCATATCTCTCTTAGTTATGCTCCTGAGTGCCTGACATTGAGAACATGACCTTGAGAAATCCTGAGCATCCTTGAATAAAGACGGCCAATAGAAGCCAGATTGCAAGATTTTTGCAGCCATCTTTTTCCCAGAGAAATGTCCACCACACCTAGATTCATGGCAGAACTCGAGTATACTGTTGAATTCATTCTCCGGTATACATCAACGAATAATCCGATCAGAGCCTATGTGGTACAGCTCAGGGTCCTCCCAGAAGTAGTATTTGGCCTCAGATTTGAGTCTATCCCGTTGTTGCTTGGTCCAATCCTGGGGGATTTGACCAACAGCCAAATAATTAACAATGTCAGCAAACCATGGGGTGTGGACACCTAAAACTGTAAGAATAGTTTCATCCAGAAAAGTGTCAGCAATTTGAATGTTCGGACAAGAAGAATCACCTAGGAGTCTCGACAAATGATCCGCTACCACATTTTGTACCCTGATTTTATCCTTGATTTCAAGATCGAATTCTTGAAGCAGAAGAATCCAACGAATAAGCTGGGGTTTAGCATCCTTTCTGGCCAAGAGATGTCTCAAGGTCGAGTGGTCGAAATAGATGATAACATGAGACCCTAAGAGATAAGCCCTGAATTTTTCCAAAGCGAACACTACAGGTAGTAATTCCTTTTTAGTAACAGCGTAATTCCTCTAGGCTTCATCCAGAGTTTTGCTAGTGTAGTAGATGACAGAGGGCTTTCTATTAATTTTCTGACCCAGGATAGCCTCGACCGTGTAATCAGAAGCGTCGGTCATAATCTCAAAAGGGGCAGTCCAAATTGGTGGTTGCAAAACTGGAGCACATGTGACTGTCGTTTTTAGGAAATCAAATGCCTTTCGGCATGATTCGTCAAAAACAAACGGTGTTTCTTTGGCAAGAAGATTGCTCAAAGGACGAGCAACCTTCGAGAAATCCTTGATGAATCTTCGATAAAATCCCACATGGCCAAGAAATGATCGGATTTGTTTAACAGATGTGGGAGGAGGAAGTTTAGCGATAGCATCAACCTTAGCTTTGTGCACTTCAATTCCTGTTCAGAGATTACATGACCCAAAATGATGCCTTCTTGGGTCATCAAATGACTCTTTTCCCAGCTAAGGACCAATCGTATTTTGATACATCGCTTAAGAATCATTTCCAGATTAGCGAAACAAGAGCCAAATGATTCTTCGAAAATAGAGAAATCATCCATGAATACTTCCATAAACTCTCCCACCATGTCAGAAAATATGGCTAGCATACACCTTTGAAAAGTCGTAGGTGCATTGCATAACCCGAAAGGCATCCTATGAAAAGAAAAGGTTTCGTAGGGATAGGTGAAAGTAGTTTCTTCCTAATCCTTGGGATGGATAAGAACTTGGTTGTATCCTGAGTAGCCATCAAGAAAACAGAAGTACTTCTGCCCAGCTAATTTTTTCAAGATTTGGTCGATGAAGGGCAAGGGAAAATGATCCTTTTTAGTGACTGTGTTCAGCTTCTTATAGTCAATACAAACCCTCCAAGAGGAAGCTGAACAAGTTGTGACAGATTCTCCTCTCTCGTTAGTCACAATGGTAATCCCGACTTTCTTCGGAACAATCTGTAAGGGACTTACCTAGGGACTATCAGAGATTGGATAAATAATTCCTGCATCGAGCCACTTGATGATTTCCTTTTTTACCACTTCTCGCATATTTGGATTCAATCTCCTCTGCATTTGGCGAGAAGGGCGGGATCCATCTTCCAAAAATATTCTATGATTACAATAAGATGGCTCGATCCCCCTGAGGTCATGAATGGTCCAACCAATTGCCTCCTTATGTTCCTTTAGGACCTTGATCAATTTAATCTCTTGCTCCTTTGTCTAGCACTAATAATTACAGGGAGTATCTTCTGAGGTCTTAAAAATTGATATTTCAAATCTCAGGAAATGGTTTCAATTCAAGCTAGGGCGGGTTGATGATTGATGGTAGGATAGATGCTGAAGATTCAACAAGAGGAAGTGGTTGTGAGTGAACAAAATCAATAACCTCTTCAGAAGATGGCAAGTCAGCCATAGAGGGTTGCAGGTCAAATTCATCATCCAAAGAGGAATTTTCAATTGAAGAAACCATCAAACAAGTTTCAATGTTATCATTATCCTCATCAAGTTCCTCAATAAATCCATAATCCTCAAATTTATTGATTTCCTTAAAAATATCCAATTTCATTCGTTGATCCCCAAAGGCGATTTCCATGCTACCGCTTTCACAAATAAAGTTGGCCTTAGCGGTAGCCAGGAACGGACGCCCTAGAATGATGGGCGTGTTCCTCAGATTATCAGGAACATCCATGTCAAGGACAAGGAAATCTACAAGAAAATAGAAATCCTTGACCTTAACTATAACATCTTCAATAACACCTCGCGGGTTTGTGACGGAGCGGTCCGCTAACTGTAGCGTTACTGAAGTTGGCCGAAGTTCACCTAACCCAAACTTCTCATAAAGAGAAGTCAGAATTAGGTTGATGGATGCACCCAGATCCAAAAGTGCTCTATCAAATGTATAATCTCCGATGACGTAAGAAATCAATAGAGCACCAGGATCTCTCTTTTTCTAAGGGAGGTAGTGCAGGATCACAGAATTAGCCTGTTCGGAGAGTACCACCTTCCTCGAAATAGATTCTCTTGACTTACGCTTTTGTGTACGTAAATCCTTTAAAAATCTTGTGTAAGCCGGTATGTGCTTGATAGCATCAAGGAGCGGGATATTAATCTCAACATTCTTGAATAAATTCAGAAGCTCCTCATTGTTATCAACAGACTTCTTTGATTTGGTTAAGGCTTCAGGAAAAGGAACATGAGTTAGATCTTTGGAATCAGGTTCCTGAGCCTTGATTTCTCCTCTAGAATTCTCCTCTCTCTCCTCAGGTTCTTCAGGATTCTAAAGATCATAATAGTGTGGTTGTGGATCCTGAGTCTGCTTACCACTCCTCAAAGTGACAGAACTTGCAGATGCAAAAGAATTTGGGTCTTGGGGAGGGTTAGGAAAGATTGGAGGGGCTTGATTAACCATGAATTGTTGATTTACAGAAGAAGAAGAGGATGAGAACCCTGCTCAACCACCTGAGCATGTGTGTGTGGGTCCCTCTGATTTCCATACCCATGGGCTTGGTTGCCCGAATTCATAATATTTCGTGGGTTGGGTACGGGATGGGATGGTAGAGATCCGGGTTGACGAGTGTTCGCAATGAGCCCGGACTGCAAGTTGTCCAGCGAGGTTTTCATTTACTGCATGAGCTGGAGCATGGATCCTTGCATCTCTACCATTTGACGGTTCAAATCAGCCTGCCCTAAGGGTTGACGGGCATTCCAAGCTGGCTGATTGACCTGATTTGGAGCCAACTGAGTATATACTTGACCTTGACCCATTGGTCATTGTGGAGCATAGTTGTCGGGTCGGAATTGGGTCTGTTGCCCCAGGTTTTTCCAAGAGAAGTTAGGGTGGTTTCTCCAACCTGGATTATAGGCATTAGAGTAGGGGTTGGATCTAACATTCTCTTGTACAGCACAGACATCCTCATAAGGTGAGGATGAAGAGAAAGAAAGGGAAGGATCAAAAAAACTAGGATCAATGACCCCAGTTTGGAACCCATGGGGTTTCAAAAAATACTGACTTACAGGTTAAGCCGCATCAACTGATTCTTGAACTCCCGTCCAGAAGGAGCTCGTTAAGAATGGAATCCCAAATTTTGGGATTGAGTGGATTGAGAGTTGTTCATAGAATTGCCATCCATCCACTCTTCCATTCTCTTAGCAACCAAGTCCACCTTTTCAAGTTTGTTACAAATCAATTCCATATCAAATGAATGAGAGTCATGGACTTCATTGACATTTGATTTGGGCTTCTGGGACCGGTTAAATGTATCCATGGAGGCATGATTGATTGAATTCTCACTCATTTTCTCAAATAAATCAAGTGCACTATCTACATCTTTATTGAGGAAATTTCCTCTGCAAGAAGCATCCACATGATTTCTGAGTTGCTCAGTCAACCAATGATAGAAGATCTGCATGAGTTGCCATTTCGGCACCTCATGTTCTG
Organism: Thalassia testudinum; assembly: GCA_037157565.1. Taxonomy (NCBI): domain Eukaryota; kingdom Viridiplantae; phylum Streptophyta; class Magnoliopsida; order Alismatales; family Hydrocharitaceae; genus Thalassia; species Thalassia testudinum. Next base: position 31,289,060 of record JAZHRO010000019.1, on the reverse strand, counting down.
GACACCTCTACAATAAGTCCTGGAATCGCTCCCAGGCCACATGAAACTTCTCCCCCGGCCGTTGGGTAAAGGTAGTGATTGCCCGTCTCAAAGCATTGGTATGTCCGACTGGGAAGAATTTCTTCAGAAAGGCCGATTTCAACTCATTCGAAGTTGTAATTGGTCTTCCTATTGTCCTATACCAATGTGCGGCCTTATCCCTAAGAGAGTGGGGGAAGAGCCTCATGATCATTTGCTCCTCATTTACGTTTCGTGCCTTGGTGGTCTGGACCAAAGTTGTCAAGTCCTCCAAGTGCTGAAACGGATCTTCGGAGCCAAGCCCATGATAATGTTTAATCAGGCTTAATAGCTGGGGCTTGATTTCTACGTCACCGGCTAGGATCTAGACGTCAGGATGTTCCCCGTAATTTGAAGGATCATAAAAATCCTTCAAGGGTTGAGTGCCCTGCATTCTCTACATTTGTTCCAGCTGCCTTCGAAATTCTTCCTGTGGATTTCCAAGCAGAGGAGGCTGTTGGTCGGCCATGGGATCAATTTGACCAAAATCCAACTTGTGCCTCCTAGAATGTTCTAATGGTCCTTCCAATCGAGGATTCAATGACTGTTTCCCAGCATAAACTAGGAGAAGGTTGAAAGGATTGGGGATAGGGACCCTGCAGCACAACAAAACAAGGCTGTCCTTAAGTGGTGTAGCCTAAGGATCTACTGACTCCCAAAACCTACCTTAAGACTGTAAATTATTTACTCTACTTGCATCTGTTTAATCCAACCAGTTAGAAGGAGGGACTGGGGAGAAGGTTCTTCCTTCGGCTTTCGCCTCCGGTTCCTAGTGTACCCCCCAGCCACGGTCGTTTGACGCTACTTCCCTAGCTAGACATCAGATTAACCAGTACAAGTAGGTTAATCAAAAACAATCTCAGTCTAGGCCCTAAAGAGTGAATCTGACCTTGAGGCCAACGTCTACTCAATTTTCTTAAGGCCTGGGATTGTGGTGCTTATGGAATGTGATGGGCCCTTAAAATGGGTTGTGCCCTTAATGATTGATTGAGATTTGTGTAAGTGCATGCACAACCAGGGTTTTCAAGCAAGATTATTTGTGATGCGTGAATTTTAATGTTCAAATCTTGCTTAAGTAGCTTTTAGGGTTTCAAATTAGGTGGATTGCAATCAAGTTTCTAGGCAAACCAAGTTGTCAAACATAGGTGAAGATTGCTTTCCTTTAAAACCAGAAAGAAAGTGAAGTGCTTGGAATAGACCTAGATTGAAAACCCTAAGGAGGAGCTACTTGATGAGTTGATTTTAAGTAGAGTGGTGCGACCCAAACAACTCAAACAATTGGCCACAAATGCACCACTAAGTTAGGCACTCAAAGATGGTTAACCTAGAATGATTTCTACTCTTTTATGTGTTGCTTTGTGTGTACCGGTTCCACAGATCAGAACCTGGTCGAGTAGAAACAAATCAATTTGATTAAGTGCCATGAATGTGGGTGTACATTATGTGTTTGTTGAAAATTTGCTCCACAAGATTATCTTTTTGTTGTTTTTTTTATATAAATGAGGGTGGAATGAATGTGAGTGAGAATCCAAACAACCAAACTATTCCTAGGATTTATGCAAACGCCTAGGTTAATTGGAATTTGGATTTAATGTGGCGAATGAAATCTATGGAGGGGGGAAGAATGGGGAGCACTTTCAGTTGTCTTCAACTGCACTTTACTCCAGTCTACCGCTTGATGATTCCCTAATGGAGGTCTCTACAAAACAATAGACATAAGAGAAAGCAAGTTAGAAAACAATAAAGTGCAAGAAATGCAAAAAGAAGATCGGAAATCGTTGCCTCCCGGCAACGGCACCAAAATGTTGAACGTGCGAGTTGCTATACTAACGTCTTTGATTTTTAAAACCTTGTCGTTGTAGCTTGAAAGCGAAGAACTCATGTTCAACAAATAAAATTTATATCGAAATTTAAATTCCAGGTCGAACATAGGGAGGCTACGTCGATCTATATTCGTAATTATATTTTTTTTAGAATTTTTCTTGAAAAGTGAGGCGATGTAATTACAATGAAGCTATAACAACAATCAGACTAAAAAGGGAAAGAGAGAGAGAGAGAACATGCATTCAATATTTCAAAATGTTTATACAATAAAACCAAATAAGAATTACACTAGAAAGCAGGAAATCAGCTACACTAGAAAGCAGGAAAATTCTATACTAGAAAGCTGTAAAGAAGAATGGGAGGGAGAAGTTATCCTCCTCGACAATCGCTTGGAGGACATTCCAGATGGGACGATGCCTGGACGAAGGAGGACAAAGCAGAAGAACGGGAACAGGGCAGCACGTCGTTGTCGTCGCGGGATCCACTTCCAAATGGGGAGGAAAATTTTGACTTTTTCTCGCAAGGAGCATCTCGGGTGTGGGACAAGCTTCTCTTGAGCTTTGGAGAGGGAGAGAAGAGAAGGAAGGGATGAGAATTTCATGTGGAGGGGGTCTCCTTTTATAGTTGCCAGGAGTGAGGGCAATTTGGTCATTTAAATCTCAAAACATTAAATAAGGGGTCTTTAGTGACGGATAAAACCGTCGCTAAAGCCCCATCGTGGGTGTAGTGGGTGCTGCCTGCGTGGCTGCTCGCTTTCTCGCATGCTCAATGCACGCTCACATTCACTGAATCTCAGCCATCCGATCGCGAGATAGGACGACTTAAGTTGCGCCTTCCCCACTCCTCAACATGCGCCCGCCCGTGTACGATGCCACGTCCTCACAGTGCGTGCAATAGCGTGTTAGCACTATCGGGCGCGTGCGGCCGTTGGATCGTGATGTGATGGTCGATTGAAGGCGTACCCCCACTCCAAATTCCGCTCGTTGCGACTCGATCCCGTGCCAGCGCCTCGTGATAAGGCGCTGAACCGCTGTGTTTTGCGGTCCAAATGGTCGCGTGGATGCAATCAAGTGCGCGCATCCACAGCAATTGGATGTTGATCCAATGGCAGGGAAGGGCAGATGCGGGGGCTTAGTCGGTGCGTGTGGGTGATTGGGCTGTCGAGATGGCACCACGTGGCGCCATCTTGGCCGTCCATCTTCAAGATGACATAGATGGTGCCACGAGTGTCGGATTGACTCGATTTCTGTGTTGTTAGGCTGTGATCGTCGATCCGAATCCATCCGTGCAGTCGGATTTGTTGTTCAAAGTGCAGATTTACACCATCTTAGTCCTTGATCTTCTAGGGTTCCCCGATCACTATCTGATGCAATAGATGCTTGATTAGGGCAATCTTGGAGTCGTTGAACTCCAATCGTCGCCCTGATCACATCTGTACGGTTGGATCTTCAATCCGAGGCTCCAATAAAAATTTTGCCCTATCCAAGCACATAAAAGGAGACAATTAACCTCCTAAACTGCTCTAAATGCAAGATGATGCAATTTATGCGGTATTTATAGCATGCAATGCAATCCTATGCTTAAGAATATGCATAAATAGACATCTTAAGTAGTGTAAACATGTTTTCATCAAGGGGATAGAGAGGAGTAATTCTAACCTACCTAAGTAGATGAAGGGGGAGAGGAGGCGGCTTGCTGTACCTACTGTTGCCAGAGAAGATGATGTCCAGAGGAGGGGTGACGGCGATGACGAAGGGGCTAGAGGCACACGCACGGGTGTTGCACGATGCGGAAGAAGGTGGTGAAGGTGGCTCTACCACTAGTATTGTGGCAGAGTGATGAGAGAGAGGAGGAGGGCTCGCCATAGCTCACTGGATTCCTGACCGGAGAAGGAGATGAAATAGGGGAGATTCTCTGGCCAAGTTGAGCTGAATCTCTATGGCCGGAGTTGAGGATCCTTTTATAGGCACTGGCAGGGGCTCTTGTGATTGGAAGGCAAGCTTCCAAGCGTGAGAGTCCTCACCAGAGAAGGAATCAGTTGGATAACCAAATCTCCCGAGCTTTTGCATGAGAGATTGGGTGCAAACCAGATCTTGTGATTGCACCCAAATGGAAGGGAATTCCTCAGAGAATCTGCCTTCCAAATCTGGGAGGAAATCTCTGAGGAATTAGGGAGTAATCCCACTCCATTCATCGTCAGAGTAGGATTCCTCCCTAGTAATGGCAGAGGGACCTGATTGTAAGGGTGGCGAGGAAGTTAGGGGGGTCTGTCCAACGATTTTCAAAAGATAGGGGCCAGAATGTAATTGGGTGGATTATTTTGCAAAGTAGGAAAGGATGACCTCCCCTTAGGTCCAAATTTTGGTACAAACCTAATTTGGACCTAAGGAATCCAATGGTGCTATTGGATTTTAGGTTTGACCACGTTTGCTGGCCATTTTACATAAAAAATCAAATTAGGTCAAATATTGAGCTATGACCCCAATCTAGGTCAAAATAGGTTCCAAAGGCCAAATTGAAGGTTCTAAACTCTAGGGGATATTTTTACATAAATTTTAGAGGATTTAGTTGATTTTTATCCTACCCAGAACCTTGTTGAATTAAGCAGGTCTATTTTAGGGTTACAGAATGTCATTTAATTCTTGGATTGCATAATAACTCATTTCTAACTGAACCAATCCTCTCTTTATCTTATTCAGACCATTTGACCTATGTTTTTCCTCTGATAAATCCTATTTATGTACTGCAATGGTAAAATTGCAGTTTTAACCTTTGTTTCATATTTTCTTCTCAGAACATTAATTCCTTAAATTAGGTCCTTCTCCAAGTTATGTAGGAGCTCTTATTCTCTTTCTTAGGTCAAAATGAACTAGTTAGGGCTCATGATGAGGCTCTCATCATACCCTCATGCCTAGCTTTTGCTAGTTCCTTAACAAAATTTCAAGGTTTTAACTTCTGTTCTAGACCTTGAATTTCTATCACTAGTTATGATAAGTGCTTTTCTTCCTTTGATTAGGTTAAGAATGCTGACAATAGGCCTAGAGGTTCCCAAGTATCAACCAAAATCTGGACCTGACCTGCTTTAGCCTCAATCCTCCATGAAAGATTTTAAGGCCCACAGAAACTATCCTAGGGTTTGTTGGACTCCACGGTCAAAGCACCCGTGCTTGAGACATTTTTAGCCTTGGTTCAGTTTGCTGTGTGTTTTTGTGAGAGAGGGACAGGGGATTTATTTGTTTGGAGAGTTTCCTCTCTCTTTTCTTTTTATTTCTAGCTTTGGATTGGCTTCTCAACACGATCTGTATCGAATTTCTCGTCCCCATCATCAATCATCAAAGGTCCCTAGCAATCGATGCTTCGTGATAGCATCGCCCATGGCAACCCCCAGAACCCTGCCTTTCAAGATTTTGAGATAATCTCGCCCATGGTGTTCCGTGGCCAAATCCAGACCCTAGCAATCAACATTTCATGATAATGCCACCCATGGTATCTGAACCAGCAGAGTGCTTACATGCCTTCGGTAGGATATTGAAATATCCCAAGAGACAAGTATCGAGGAGACAATATGTTGTTACGTATCTTCGAGGGGAATTTCCTACCTGTCCGCACCGAGAGCTCATCCAAATCAACTTGTGTTGATCGTCGCTCCTAATCTAGGCAACTTTTTCAGAACATTAAAATGCTTTTGCGTGATTTTGATAGTTATGTGCACTGAACCAGACTGTGTGTGGATTGGGGTGCTTAGGCTATCGTGTCCCACAAACTGAAGGTCAGTTAACGAGGTCAAATACTCCCTAAGCCTTAGACCTAAAACTTAAGCTTTGCATTTTCCCCAACCACTTGAGGATTATCAAGATTTTAGCGGGTACTTGAATTTTTAAGCCTAAGAGTCTAGCCCAAAAGTCCTAAAGTCAGTGTTCTTACTGATCTCCTTTTGTCTCCTTGGCACTTTTTTCTCGTTTTTCTCTTTTTTCTTGATATGGTCTAGAACTTTGGTTAACTGCTTAATCTCTTACTAATGACCAACTCTTTTTCTTTTTCTTGTTGTGCTCCTTTTTGTCATTTTGCTCTTTTTCTTCTCCTTATGATTATGTGGCTCACAAAATTTCCTCCTTCCTCCATTTTTTTATTCTTTTTCAAAATTTTTCAATTTTTTTTTGTGTTTTTGACATATGTGAATTCTTTTGTGAGGCTCCCTTTGACTTTTTCTTGGTTCTGTGTGTATGCCCTTTACCACCCCCCCATGCCTAAGTTTTGCAATGTCCTCATTGTAAACGGAGGGTGTAAAATAGTGTTGGGTTCAGGGACTTAGAACAGGATACATCAGGTGGGTGAATGGGTCAGGAAGTGACTAATGCTGACGATTTCAAGCTCTAGTACATGTACCAGAGGTGGGATCAACTGTCTATGGATGAACTCAAGGTGCAATAGACGTGGAGTATAAACGGATAATTAGACGGATCTCTATTTTTGGAATGATGGGTTGCCTCTCATTAAGTGCTAAATTCAACGCCTTCAGCCGAGCGAAACATGGGATGGAGAGGGACTGATCAGATCAGTAGAGTTTTGTAAAACAAGCACCTTGATTAAGATCCTAGTTGGTCCAACCAGGTGCTTCTTATGATCAGTGGGCTAATGATGCAGCCTAAACCCAATCAGTTTGGTGGGTTGATAGATTTAGATCAACAGATGTGGAACCCACCATATGCAATGAAGCTCTGATGGATGTGGAAATGAAAACTTGGGTTTAGGCTAAGTCGAATCAGCCTGGTCACAATAGTGTTTCGAAAAATGATCAGTGGATGGTGTGGAAACCCTACAGGGGAGATCAGAGAATGATGAAGCATATTTTTCAGTATGATCAATGCCCAATGCCCGGTATAGATGTGGGGTTGAATCATCTGTAAATGGCTCAGTGTGAGGTGAATTAGAATGGAAATTGAGTTCGGTTGTGAGTCAGAGTTGAGAATGAGTTTTGATCAGTTCTGTATGTGTGGAAGAGGTGGCTTCAATGAGAATTGTATATGAGAGCTCTTCGAGAAAGAGGTGACAGGTGGTATCATGTAGAGAGTCCTCATTTTCTCCGATATCATGGCCAGATTTGAGATCGTGAAAGAGTTTATGAAAATCAAGTTTTAAATAAGATTCAAGATCATGTGTTCCACCATAGAATAAATCACATGACGTAGATTCAGTAGCCTGACTTGGGTCCAGCCTATATGTGAATTCTGAGCTTAGAAAGGTGTTCTTATTTATTCTAGGCTCAGGTTCTAAGTTGGTAGGACAGACACAATTGAAACTCCACTCGTCCAAATCTTCGGTTTCTGTATCGTAAATTGGCATGTCTTCTGAAAAATCGATTTGTTTCCCTGAGGATGTTGGCGAGGGATATTCATCAAATAGAGGCCAAAAATCATATTCTACATTAAAAAGTTGATCTTCCTCATATGGTGCCTCGAAATCTTCTAAATAGGTTTTAGGTCTAGATTCTAGGCTTAGGATGTGGGTTCAATCACTAGAATCTAGGTCCGAATAACCTTCGAGGGTCACCTTATCAGAATAAGGGGCGGAATTTACACCCACGAGAGGTTCAATTCTATTCTCATCATTGTAGGAGTTTTGGAATTCTAAGCTTGGTGATTCATGGTTTAGGGTTGCCTCAACATTGTGTTCTCCTACAATTTCCCAACCTAATTAAATATCAGGCATGTTGTCTTCTATCTGGGTTGGGAATCCACAGCCACTCTGTGCCTCAAGCTCGAGATCTAGGAAATCAGATTGATCCTCAATATTGTTCCAAGATGGTTCATCATCTAGCATGTACAGGTATTTCTGATCGATAATTTGTTTCAATAATCTCATCAGCTCCTCCCATTTTTCAAGATCATCTTGGTGTTGTTCACAAAGTATAGGATTTGTTATGCATTGAAGGTATTCGAGATTGTGCAATTTTTCTATCTCAATGTATCCTATGATGAGCATGTCTCGGGTTGATCCTTTTGTCGCTTCTGCCAATAACACTTGGGTATAGGTTATGATGAAGGTTGTGGTTGTTGGGACATCAACCTGAATTTTTTCTACTGGTGTTGATGTTTTGTCTTCTTTTCCATAGAATTTCAGGGCATCCTCAATAATCTTATCTCTCATGGATCTCCGGGATTCAGGTTTTTTGAATGGTAGTCCTAAGTGGTTTGGCTGCATATTTGGACCAGGTGGTGGAATCAGAGTTTGAATCAAGATGTAGAATCAAGTTGTTAAGCGAATAGATCTGAATAAAGAGTCCCACTGATGTTTTATGTGTGTGCTCTAATGAGAAAAGATGAGGAACTGGAGATGTTTTTGGCCCAATCGAGGCACCCAAAAGATGTTTGCATGATTATGGAGGTTCAGGGCAGAAGATATCCCTGGATCAAAAGGTCATCCACCTGAGAATTACCTAGGCAGCCAAAGGGGGAGAGTCTCTCAAAGACCCCTACACGGTAGAGCATCCCCACAGTTTACAAGGTTTTCCCCACCCGACCTCTCTTGTCACTGAGATCCCAGGTAGACCAGAATGAAGATCTTGACCTCATAAGTCTACCACTTTTAGGATAAAAGGTGCTTTTAGGGTTTTCACTTGAACTTTAGATGTTTTGGTTTTGTGACCTAATTTGGAGGTTGGTTGACCCAAAGTGTCAACTCCACCTGACCCATCTTAATGATGGCAGAAAGATTCTGGGTCAAGACCTAGAGATCACCCTGATTTGACTCTGAGTTTATTAGGTTCAAGATTTTAAGATTCAAGTGATTTTAGAGCTCAATTTTTAGGGTTTATCTTGCTTAGATCTCTTCAATCAAGGGCTTGGGTAGCACACTGATGCGGGAGGGTTTATTTCCTTTTAAACAGGAATATGTGACTAGCACTCCAAAAACCCTACTATTGAAACCCTAATTTGGTTCTATTTCCAATCCTCCTTTTTACAAAAGTTCTCTTTGGACTCAAAAGCAAGAAGTGTGTTGTCCACAGAGATTAAACGTGATTTCTATTAGGCACAAGAATTTTGTAGGATAGGATCTAAAAAAAAATCGCTTCTATTTCAATAAGTTTTGAAAAATTTTCGCAAAATCAGGAAACCTTTGCCTTAAATATGGTAATTACTACAGAAATAAGCCAATTGATTCCTAAGTTGGTTTCTTCCTTTTTTGTCTTTCAAGGATTAGGAGATGGATTTTATGGAAGAAGATAGGTTACCTACCCTAGAGTGGTTGACTTGCGCAGGAGGTCTTCTCCTGAAATACCTTGCAAGATCATAGCAAAATAAATAGGGCAAGTTAGTCTTCAAATATAATAAAAAAGAATGTAGAGATAGTGATAAATTGCATGTTGCTCCTTGGCAACGACGCCAAAATGTTGACGAGGCTAGATCGGGGTTTTAAAGAGATGTCGCATTGTAGTATAGATGAAATCGCCTCGAAAACAAGTAAGAATTTATTACTCGAAAACCTAAGTATCCGAGGATGAACACAGGGAGCAAATGGAATTTATTCACTAATCTCAATAATATAATTGAACACTTAGACTTACTCAAAACCTAATTCACAGTATAAATTCAAGAGTTTATGAATTAAAATGTAGCAAAAGAAGAATTAGACGTCTGATCTTAGAATCAGACATCTTAAATGATGGCTCTTATGGCTCTTATTTCCTTCTTTCTACTTTCTATTCTTTTTGTTCTTCTTCTTCTTTCTTTCTTTCTCTGACTTTTCTCTTTCCTTAGCTCTTCTATTCTTCTCTGACTTTTGCCGTCTACAGCTCCATTCTTTGGCCTTCTAGCCTTGCCTTTCTTCTTTCTCTTTCTTCTCTTGCATAGTGCCTTTCTCCTTCTTCTGCGGTCTTCTTCTGTCGTGTTCTTTGGCCTTCTTCTTTTGCTTCTCTTCTTCTTTGATTCTTCTCTCTATCTTCTTCCATCTTTGGCTTGCCTCTCTTTCTGCCTTGTCTTTCCTTCTTCTCTTCTGACTTCTCTTATTTGCCATACTCTCTTTGCTTTCTCTTTCTTCTACTTCTTTCCTTTCTTCCTTCCTCCTTCCTTTCTGCTGCTAAGTTCTTCCTTCCCTACTTAGCTTCACCATGCCTTGGCTTCAACTGTGCCTTCCTCTTCCTTCTCCTCTTCTTCTTCTTTTCTAGACACACTGAAGAGCAAAACCTCTCCCCTACCCTCCCTCGCGTCTCTCTCTCTATTTCTCTATTAGGTATGCTCTCCCAGAGTTGGGTAATCAGGTCGGGTATCGCGCACATGGGTCCAGGCACACCGGCGTGGGTGTGATGCTTGAGGAGTCAATGGGATAATCGGGTCGGTCACGCCAGATCCACGGGGCAAAGGTCATGGACAAGGTAGGTGCATGTGAGGGCGTGTGACCTCACACCGTGTACTGGAGGCGAATAGCTTAAAACACAAATTCAACTTATACTACATACCTGTGCTAAGGACCTTGGAGGTGGGACTAAAGTGCCCCACCCACTTTGCTTGCGTGCCCGTAGGATGTCATCTTCAATTGCCACAACTTCAGTTGCTTGCTAAGCCAATTGCCTAGTAGCGTACATGCGCAAGACCAAGCTGCTTCACCTGGGACTCTGACGCCTCGAGCGCGAGGCCTAGAGCGAAGCTTGCGACCTTCTTGCTGCGTGCTTCAATGGCGGCAAGTGCAAGAATCTGACACACACAAATATGGCCTAGTGGCCCCATTAAAACACATGGGAAGCTTCGTCGTATCAAGGTGAAGGTGAGACGGTGATTGGCTGGCTGCGGGGTGGCCTAGCCGTGAGTGCCTAGGTCACCCTGTGGTCGTGCTTATGGGTTTGTTCAGTGGAAGTGTAGGGCAAGTGTGGCGGTCTGTGGACGGGCGGAAGGTGATCAGTGGATGATGGCGGAGGTGGTGAGGTGTCTGGAAAGGCATTTGGAGGTGCAGAGCAGTGGAAGCACCTTGCCGGTGGGCAGCTGGAGATGGAGAAGATGGAGGTGGATAGTGGTTGCGAGGGGTCGAAAGTGGAAATAGAAAGAGGGGAATTAAAGAGGGGATAGAGAGGAGTAATTCTAACCTAGCTAAGTGGACGAAGGGGGAGAGGAGGTTGCTGACTGTACTTGCTACCATCGAAGAAGACGATGTCCAGGGGAGGGGTGACGGTGACGACGATGGGGCTAGAGGCGCACGCACGGGTGTTGCACGATGTGGAAGAAGGTGGTGAAGGCAGCTCTGCCACTGGTATTGTGGTAGAGTGACAAATTAGAGGAGGAGGGCTCACCAAAGCTCGACGGACTCCTGACCGGAAGAGGAGATGAAATAGGGGTGATTCTCTGGCCAAGTCGAATTGAATCTCTGCGGTTGGAGTTGAGGATCCTTTTATAGGCACTGGCCGGGGCTCTTGTGCTTGGAAGACAAGCTTCCAAGTGAGAGAGTCCTCGCCAGAGAAGGAATCAGTTGGATGCCCAAATCTCTCGAGCTTTCGCACGAGAGATTGGGTGCAAACCAGATCATGTGATTGTGCTCAGATGGAAGGGAATTCCTCAGAGAATCTCCCTTCCAAATCTGGGAGGAGATCTCTGAGGAATCAGGGAGTAATCCCCCTCCATTCCTTGCCAAAGTAGGATTCCTCCCCAGTAATGGCAGAGAGACCTGATTGTAAGGGTGGCGAGGAAGTTAGGGGTGTCTGTGCAAGGATTTTTAAAAGATAGGGTCCAAAATGTAATTGGGTGGAATATTTTGCAAAGTAAGTCAAGATGGCCTCCCCTTAGGTCCAAATTTTGGTACAAACCTAATTTGGACCTAAGGAATACAATGGTGCAGTTGAATTTTAGGTTTTACCACGTTTGATTGGACATTTTACACAAAAACCTAAATTAGGTCAAATAATGAGCTATGACCCCAATCTAGGTAAAAATAGGTTCCAAAGGCCAAATTAAGGTTCTAAACCCTAGGGGGTATTTTTCCATGAATGTTAGAGGGCTTAGTTGATTTTTATCCTACCCAAAATCTTGTTGATTTAAGCGGGTCTGTTTTAGAGTTATAAAATGTCATTTAATTCTTGGATTGTACAATAACACATTTCTGACTAAACCAACCCACTCTATCTTATTCTGACCATGTGACCTATGTTTTTCATCTAAGAAATCCTGTTTATGTACTACAATGGAAAAATTGCAATTTTAACCTTTGTTTTCTTCTCAGAACTTTAATTCCTTAAATTAGGTCCTTCTCTAGGTTATGTAGGATCTCTTATTCTCTTTTTTAGGTCAAAATGAGCTAGTTAGGGCTCATGATGAGGCTCTCATCATGCTCGGGTGTCTGCTAGAATACAGACTGCCCAAGCCCACACCTTATTCAAAAAGGGAAGATACACATTTTTTTTTTTCAATTCTAATCTTTTTGTACTTTTGGAGTTTGAGAGTTTCAGGATTACTTTATACAGCTACTCGACTCGCCCAAGACTCGAAAAGGACTCTAAGTGCTAAGCATCTAGTTAAAAGAGTGAAAGACTTACTAGGCGGCCGTTAAAACAGACTTCAAGTTTCTAAGACCCTAGGTGATCTTGCCTAAAGTTTATCTTCTCGAATGGTAGCTTTCTCCCTACTTTTATTTATGAGGTCAACACAAGGGCGAATCCAGTTTATATCTCCTCGGTTTATTCTACTTCACCGCTTCTTCCCTGTGTTTTAGGAATTATTGTGCATTTTTTTTTAGCTAGGCTCTAGACAATCGGCCAATGAGCTGTTACTCACGGCAAGTTGTCTGCCATACTTGTGGTGTGAAGTGTGGTTTTATTTGTTTATTTTTTTATTTTCTCTTTTTTTTTCCTTTTTCCTAAGTAGGTGGCTTCCCTAATCTAAGATTTACCTAAAGGCAGTATGAGGAAAATGGTCTTGTAGCTAGGCTTTGGACAACTCGCCAATGGGCTATTACCCACGACAACTTGCCAACCATACCACCCTAGATAGTTAATTAGCTAACCAGTTTCGATAAAAACCATTGCAAAGTGAGTCAATGCGAATAGTGTGTAGATATTTGGACATAAAATCCCTTCAAATCAGGGGGCGAGTTGACAAGTCGTGTACTTATCATCCCAATTTATTTACTAGATTAAAGATGAAATTGAATTGGTGAGGACTCGAGACTAAGTCTACATTCGAGTGGACACCCAGGCTTATTAAGCCCAAAGACCTGAAGAGTCTAAGTATTCAGGTCCCAAAGTATCAATTCCTAAAGTTTGTAACTCCTAATGCCTAAGTTCTTTTCTCCTAATTCTTTTTTTTTCTTTCGAGAATAACAGGAAATTATTATTACAGCGGACAAAAAGATTATTTCATAAGATATATCGACCCCCCATGCTTAGCTAATGCAATGTTCTCTTTGTTAAGAAATGAAAGCATGCAGGAGGGTAGAAGTGGAGGAATAGCACCTAGTTTCCAGGAGATTCTGGTCAACTTGGAATAGTCTTTACATACACTTAGTTCAGTGCCTTCAGCTAGGAGATGATCGGCCTACAGTGGTTAGCAAAAGGTAAGAGCAATCTTGTCTAAGGCTGGTTCAGGGAGCACATGGTCAATAAAGGGTTTGAGCCGCTGTCCGTTGACTTTGAAGGAATTACCATTCTTTGGGTTAGAGATTTCGATGACCCTATTTGGGAAAATCCGCTCAATAATGAACGGGTTGTCCCACCTAGACCAACGCTTGCCAGCGAAGAGCTTTACTTGAGAATCGGAAAGCCAGACCTTCTGGTTTGGCTCGAAGCTCTTACGTGAAATCATCTGGTCATGGAGAGCTTTGGTCTTTTCCTTATAGATTCTGGCATTTTCATAGACATCATTTTTAAGCTCCTCCAACTCGGATAGTTGGAGTTTCCTGGTCTACCCAGCCAACTCTATTACAAAATTACATTTCCTGATGGCCCAAAATGGCCGATGTTCTAGCCCTATGAATAAGTGACATGTCTTACCAAGGACCAGACGAAACGGAGACATGCTGATAGGAATTTTGTACATCGTATGGTAGGCCCAAAGAGCATCATCTAGCTTTTGGGTCCAATCCTTCCTATCAGGCCTTACAATTTTCTGCAAAATGTTTCTAGTTTCCTGATTGAAGACCTCGGCCTGTCTGTTCATCTGAGGGTGGTAGGTGCGGAAATCTGATGATTCACCCTATATTTCCCCAGTAAATTTTGAAACTAGGCATGAGTGAAATGTCTGCCACCATCACTGGTAATCGCCCGAGGAATCCCGAGCCAACTGAAGATATTCTTCTTCCCAAAATTGATGACCACCTTGTGGTCATTAGTTCATGTGGGGATTGCCTCAATCCATTTGGACAGATAATCAACAGCGACCAAAATATACTGGTGTCCAAATGATGGAGGGAAGGGTCCCATGAAGTCGATGCCTCAAATGTCAAAAATTTCAATGGAAAGTATTGGGTTAAGGGGCATCATATCTCTCTTAGTCATGTCCTCGAGTGTCCGGAATCAGGCACACGACTTTGAGAATTCGTCGGCATCCTTAAATAATGATGGCCAATAGAATCCGGATTGCAAGATTTTTGCTACCGTCTTTTTCCCCAAAAAGTGTCCATCGCACACAGGTGTACAACAGAACTAAAGTATACTATGGAACTCATTTTTTGGGATGCATCGATGAATAATATGGTCTGCGCCGATGCGGTATAGCTCGGGATCATCCCAAAAATAATATTTGGCCTCAGACACAAGTCTATCTCATTGTTGTGTGGTCCAATCCTGGGGGATTTGACCAACGGCCAAATAATTGACGATATCCACAAACCAGGGGGATCGAATACTCGAGATTGCAAGGATAGTCTCATCTGGAAAAGTGTCTAAAACAAGTATATCAGGATGAGGAGAATCAATTAGGATTCTCGAGATGTGATCCTCTGATAAATCGATTTTCACTTTCGAATTATGTTATTAAGATGATTTGTCATTGTAGAATCAAAGTGGTGGAAAACTGCTTAACAAAATAATTAAAATTCAAATTAAACTGCTCACAGGAGAGCGGGTCGTGTCCACAGGGAGGCAATGACTTTGTTAAACTCACAATTAGGTCAAATTCAAGTTCGCTAAACTATTCGGCAAATCAAACAATGCCTGTGTAGCTTTGAAAGTAAACCTTAAATTTATGGAGAAGTCAAGGGGTGTTAATGTAATTTTTACATCACAAAATTATCCATGTGCAAGAGTATGCCATGTACTAGTCACTTGCAATCATACGAAAATGTCATTCAAAATTAAATTCAATGCACATAGAGATGAATAACAAGGTTTAACAATTCTCTAGAAGTAAGAGCATGAAGGCATAAATTCACCACAATAAAATAATGATAAATCAAAATCCATTTTCGTGGCAATGACATGAAATGTAATTACTAATAGAGGATGAAACAGGGGATTAGCTTTGGGTGGAGCTTGTGCATGGATGAAGGAGAGATGGACGGTGAGTTGGCGACTAGGGGTAGCCCTCCCCGATCCGCACCTGACGGTGGTGGCGGCTCAATGTATGGTGGTTGGAGCTGGCCTGTCAGACGAAAGAAGGTACGTGGGCGCGTGGAGGGGTGGCACAGTGCTGGGCGCACAGGCACATGGAGGGGGGGTCTGTTGGCTCTGGCTGCAGGTGTTGCAGGGAGGCGTTGGAGCATAGGTGCTGCTGGTGTGCAGGCGTGGGTGCACTGGAGAACACGTGCTAGGGAAGGGCGCGTGATGTAAACACATTTATTGAGGGTAAAATGCCTATTCATGCTTTCTCCTAGGCTTAGATTTGCATTTCATGTTATAAATATTGCATAGCATGCATCATTCTGCATTTAGAGTAGTTGCATATAATTTAGGTTAATTACGTCCTTTATGTGGTTAGAAGAGAAGGATATTTCTTTCGAAGCCTCGAATTGATGATCTGATCATACGGATATGATCAAGACGATGATCAGAGTCCAACGCCTCTGAAATCGCCTCAATCGGTGTTCCGTAGCACCATATGCAGTCCGAGGAAGGTCAACGGCCAATGGATTAGGAGACAAAATTCAGAGATTCAAATGATAAATCCGACAGCATGGATGTATTCGGCTCAACGATCGCAGCCTAAATGCTTGAAAATCGACTCAATCCGACCTCTGTAGTAACCCCTACAATAAGAAGATGGACGGTCCAGACTGTGCCACGTGGCGCAGCCCAGGCCACCAGCACACGCAAGTAGCACTGCACACGTGTAGCAGCCCAGGCCACCAGTGCAGCGCCAACGTGTGGGCGTGTGCGCACGCGGCAAGGCAGAAGCGGCGTAAGTGCAGCGTGAGGTGGACTACAGGGACGCATTAGCTAGACTTACAGTGATGCTTATAGCTGTCGATAATTCATCGCATGCCATTAGAGCCAACTGTTGGTGCCAGCGGCCATGAGCTGCCTACAGCGACGTTTCCAATGACGGCCCGAATGTCACTAATGGTCCCATGCCGATTTTTGCCTCTTCTCCACCACTATAAAAGGACCTACACCCCCTCCCTTCCAAGCCATCTCTACCTACTTTACTCCCACCTACTCCCAAGCTCTAGCAAGCCTACCAACGCTCAATTAGAGCTTGTTGTCAAGCTCCCAAGGTGCCTATTAGTGTAGCGAACCTCTGCCCCACTAAATACTCCTCCAACTTCCCATCTCCATTTATAGGTCACTTTGGAGCCATCCTCCCACCTCCATTCCGGTAGCAGATCAACTCCATCTTCTCACCACCATTTCGGAGCTACGTTGAAGCTTTCCTCAACCCGACGTCCTCTAGCATCTCACCTCTATCGTCCTGCTCCTCACCTCCTTCGTCCAAGCTTCTGCCAAGCACCGACGTCTTGTCGAACAGCCGATTCGGGAGATTTCCTCTCACCTCCCTCTCTTTATATGCTTTCATAGTTTCTTGTAATTGACATTAGAAGTAATATATATCAGATTTGTTCCAGATCTCTATCTTGTGATATGTTTGCTTGTTCTCTTTTATTTCAAAAATACAAAAAAATAACAAAACCCCAAAATACCAAAAAGAAACAAAATGAAGCACGATTTTCAAGTAAAGTAAACGTTGCCTCCCTGTGTTTGACCCAGGACTCCCTTGGAGTTTCGGTATAAATTTTATTTGATCGACGTGTTTTGCAACTACAACGACAAGTTACTTGTAACCTCAATTTCTAACATGTGAAACATGACCTGACCATTTTGGTGCCGTTGCCGCGGATGCAATGGAATTTACTTTACTATTTATTGCGTTTCTTTGCATTTATATAACATTAACCCTACTTGTCTTCGATCTACTATCTTGCAGGTACCCTAGCATGGAGATCCAAGTGCGGTAGATAGGACTAAAGTGCGGGTAGAGTGTTTTGTAAGTGTCCCCCACACCACCCACACCTTAGTTTTCATTCCATAACCGAATAACTCAAACCCAAATCAACTTAGGTGCATTTTATGAACCCTAGGATAGATTTGGTTCTTTGTTTGCCACCTCCACTCACCTCGCCATCCACATAAATAAAAATAAAGAAATAAAAAAAGTGTTATCTGATTGTGGGATTTTCTGTAAGCTACACACTTAACACCCACAACTTCTCACCCTAAGGCGCACAATCACATCGATTCTACCACTTAGTCGGGATCTGACCTGCGCACCCGGTACACTTAATTCAACATACAAATAAGTGAGTAGAAATCTTAATAGGTCAAAAATTTTTGTGTGCCTTAACTAAGTGGTGCAATAGGCCAATTGATTGAACTGTTTGGGCCACACCATTTAAGATAAAAGCGATTCATCAAGTAGCTTGCCACTTAGGTATGATTCTTAGGGTTGAACCAGGCACTCCACATTTTTTTCTTTGATTTCTAAAGGAATATATCATCACCAGTGCTTGCAAAACTTGGAGTGTTTGCCTAAGGTTGATTGAATATACCTAAGATTAAACCCTAAAAGCTACTAAACAAGGTTGAACTCTAAAAGACACATCATCAAATAACCTTCTTTGCAAACCCTGGTTGTGCACACACACATTTTAACTGATCATTAAGGGTACAACCCATCTAAAGGGCCCATCACATTCCTGAAGCACCATTGTCCCAAGCCTAACTAAAAATTGATTAGACGTTGGCCCTAAGGACTGGTTCGCTTGTCGGGATCTAGATTGAGATTGTTCACAATTAACCTACTTATACTAGTCAATCTGATGTCTAGCTAGGGGAGTAGCGTCAAACGACCGTGGCTGGGGGGTACACTAGGAACCGGAGGCGCAAGCCAAAGGAAGAACCTTCTCCCCAGTCCCTCCTTCTAACTAGTTGGATTGCCTAGACATAAGTCGAGTAAATCGTCTGTAATCTTAGGACAGATTCTGAGAGTTTGTAGACCTTTAGGCTACCCAAACTAAGGACAGGCTTGTATTTTTGTATTGCAGGGCTCCTTTATTTTCTGATTTCCCTCCTTACTTCACCATGTACCATTCCACATCCTACACACATTTCACATCCTATCCTCCTACCACCACTTATCCCCAAGATGATTACTATCCCGACTTGACTTGCAATTACCCATCCACTAGCTAGGATGACTTTGATTGGGGATATGAATCTGGACCTCAGTGTCCAGGGCCTATCCTAGGATGAAAAGACTATGATTATTATCCTTCCTAGAGCTATAATGATTATGGATCTCCATCCTTTGATGCCCAAACCAACCCGATATACAATCAGGAAGGATATCATGATTATAACACCTACCCTCCCCAGTATTCCACTGAATATAGGTCGCCACCATCCTTTGAACAACCTAGAAGGACCTACTTTCACGGAGGGACCCGAGAACCTCGACATCTTGACTCCCTTAGATTTAACCTGAACCCACCCAAACTTGAACCGAACCAGTCGGTTCAGGTGAACCAGATCTAAGATAGGGTGTTGGCTAATTTGAGGAACACTGTACAATCTTTAGAAGCTTAGCCAACACCATGCGCTGAAGCACTGAAGCCTATGATCAAAATGATTGATGAACTTAATAGTTCTCTATTGGATTTGCTTGAAAGTGTTAGGGATAGGGACTTGGGTGAGTTCCTTCTTGGGAAATTATCGAGGTTGAGGATGAAATTTGTGGTTGCACTAGTCAAATCTTGGGATGATTCTCAAGATGAACCCCCTTCAGGAGAGCCAATGTTTGAACCTGCTCAGGTGCTTGTCGGGGGGGACACATTTTCTGAGACTGGGGATGACCAGGATGGGCTAGAGCAACCATTTGAGGATGAACCGATTGATTCACTCGAGATCCCCAAGATAGGGAACAGGGAAAAATATGTCTCCACAGACCACGAAATGACATATGATTTTGAGACATATATAAATGAGGATCATGGATTTTTTGACTCTGAGGGTGAAGAATCTTTTGGTAAAGTCTCACTTGAACTTAACGAAGAGGATTTTAGTGACACAAATGGGCTTGAGGAATCTGACAAACCAGTTGATAGCCCAATTATTGAATATTTGGATTCGGTTGGGGTTAACTTGGAGGATTTGAATCTTGATGATTCAATCAGTGACACTAGTCCTCATTTGCACCCCGAAGAGCTGACTTCTGAGATCTTTATGCCCAAGTCAATCTTGATTCAACCACGATTTCTGGACTTGGGAGAATCATATAGGGTGAATAATATGCTAGAGGTCCCGAAGCCTGAGCTCTTGATGTTGGACGATAGAATTGTTGAAATAAAGATTTGGGAGGCTAATTCTAAGGGAAGTTTGATTTTGGATCTAAGGGTACCTATTGACCTAAAACCACCTACTTTCTACCAGGACCCTTACGATATCTTTCACGTGCAACCCAAGCTCGAAATAACTGATTATTTTTTTGAGCTAGATGTTAAGTGGACAACTGCACCTATTGAACCATCTTTACTCCTTGTTAGACACTTTGGTCTTGGGTTGCACACCACTAAACTGCAGGCCCGACCCCACAAACACAACAACCTTCGGTTCTGGGTGATTTTCATTCAGAACCTGAGAACCACTCGACCGTGGGGCATGGGTCTGCACCATAATCTCATCCACATCTGTGGACAACTTCTGCAGACGGGTTTCAGGATCAACCTTTTTATTATGATTTTGACTCGCACTTGTGAATTCTCAATTTCTTCTTTGTATGCATGTTATGCCTAGCTGAAGGCATTAAACTTAGCACGTGTGTATACATTCTTCTCTCTGCAGAGCTGACTGGATTTTCACGACATTCAGGTGATGTTCTGTTTACTCAGCCCTTTTCATGTCTTTATTTTTACAATGAGGACATTGAATCATTTAGGCATGGGGGGGTGGATAATCAATTCCTGAAATCATTATGTTAACTCCGTAGAACCTCTTTTAGTTTCTTATAAAATTAAAAAAAAATTGAAAATTTGAAAAAAGATAAAAAAGAAAGAAATTAGGAAAAGAGAACTTTGCCCTTTTGAAGTTATTAACTTTAGGAAATGATATGAGGGGACCTAAACACATAAACTCTTCAGGTCTTCGCACTTAATTAGCCCGAGTGTCCACTCGAATGTGGATTTAGTCTCGAGTCCTCACCAATTAAAATTTATTTTAATTTGTAAATAATTTGGGATGATAAGTATGTGACTTATCAACCCACCCTCTGATTTGGGGGGACTTTAAGCCTAAGCATCTACACACATTTTTTTTGTACTGACTCACTTTCCGGTGATTTTTACAGAAATTTGGTAGCTAATGGACCGACTTGGGTGGTATGGCTGTCAAGTTGAAGGTGGTAACAGCTCATCGGCCGGTTGTCCAGAGCCCAGCCATAGGATCATTTTTGTTGTACTACCTTTAGGTAAATCTTATATCAGGGAAGCCACCTACTTAGAAAAAAAGAAATGAGAAAATAAAAAAAAACAAATAAAATCACAGTTCACTACACGAGTATGGCGAGCAAGTTGTCGGTGGTAACAGCTCATCGGTTGGTTGTCTAGAACCCAACTCGCAAAAAAATAAATGCATAATAATTCACAAAACACCTAGGGAAGAAGCAAGGAAGTAGAATAAACTGAGGAGATATACACTGGGTTTGCCCTTGTGTTGACCCTAGAAATAAAAGAAGTAGGGAGAAAGCTACTGATCGTAAAAATAAACCTTTAGGCAAGGTCACCTAGGGTCGTAGAAACCCGAAGTCCATCTTAACGGTCATTTTGTGAGTCTATCAATTTTTCACAAAGATGCTTAGTATTTAGAGTCCTTTTCGAGTCTTGGATGGGTCAAGTAGCCATAAAAAGTTATCCCAGAACTCTCAAGCTTCAAAACTACAAAAAAATTAGAAAAGAAGAAAAATAAAAAATATATATATTTCTTCCCTTCTCAAATAAGGCGAGAATTTGGGCGGTCTACATTCTGGCAGACACCCGAGTACTGTTGAGTTTTCGTAGTTTAGGACCTTAGTTGAAATTTTTGATTGTTAATAAATGACTTAGGCTTAAGCAATCTGATCCTAATTCTACCTTTATACATAGCATATAGCTAAATTTTGCTAGGGACAAGCAAAAGATAGGCATGGGGGTATGATGTAAACACATTTATTGAGGGTAAAATGCCTATTCTTGCATGTTCCGAGGCTTAGATTTGCATTTAATGTTAAAAATATTGCATAGCATGCATCCTTCTACATTTAGAGTAGTTGTATATAATTTAGGTTAATTGCGACCTTTCTGTGGTTAGGAGAGAAGGATATTTATTTTGGAGCCTCGGATTGATGATCTGACCATACAGATCTGATCAAGATGACGATTGGAGTCCAACGTCTCTAAAATCGCCTCAATCGGAGCTCCGTAGCACCATATGCGGTTTGAGGAAGATCAACAGCCAAGGGACTAAGAGACATAATTTAGAGTTTCAAATGATAAATCCAACCACACAGATGGATTTGAGTCGATGATCGCAGCCTAACGACACGAAAATTGACTCAATCCGACCTCTGTAGCAGCCCCTACAACAAGAAGAAGATGGCCGGCCCAAACTGTTCCACGTGGCGCAGCTCAGGCCACTAGCACACGCACGCAGCACTGCACGCGCACAGTAGCATAGGTGCGCAGGCGTGCAACACCAGTGCAACGACAGCACGTGGGCACGCACACGCGCGGCAAGGTAGAAGCGGCACCAACGCAGCGTGAGGTGGACTACAGCGATGCATGAGCTGGACTTACAGTGATACTTACAACCTTTGGTAATTCATCGCATGCCAGAAGAGCCAGCTGTGGGCGCCAGCGGCCATGAGCTGCCTACAGCGACGTTTGCAGCGACGACCTGGATGTCACTAATGGTCCCATATTGATTTTTGCCTCTTCTCCGCCACTATAAAAGGACGTACACCCCCTCCCTTCCAAGCCATCTCTACCTACATTACTCCCACCTACTCCCAAGCTCTAACAAGCCTACCAATGCTCCATTAGAGCTTGTTCTCAAGCTCCCAAGGTGCCTACTAGTGTAGCGAACCTCTGCCCCACCAAATACTCCTCCAACTTCCCATCTCCCTTCATAGGTCGCCTTGGAGCCATCCTCCCACTACCATTCCAGTAGTAGATCAACTCCATCTTCTCACCTCCATTCCAGAGCTACGTCGAAGCATTCCTTAACCCGATGTCCTCCAGCATCTCACCTCCATCGTCCCGCTCCTTACCTCCATTGTCTCGCCGAACAGCCAATTCGGGAGATTTCCTCTCACCTTCCTCTCTTTATATGCTTTCATAGTTTCTTGTAATTGGCATTAGAAGTAATATATATCAGATTTGCTCCAGATCTCTATCTTGTGATACGTTTGCTTGTTCTCTTTTGTTTCAAAAATACAAAAAAATAACAAAACCCCAAAATACCAAAAAGAAACAAAACGAAGTGCAGTTTTCAAGTAAAGTAAATGTCGCCTCCTTGTGTTTGACCCGGGACTCCCTTGGAGTTTCGGTATAAATTTTATTTGATCGACATGTTTTGCAAATACAATGACAGGTTACTTGTAACCTCGATTTCTAACACGCGAAACATGACCCGACCTGCGCACGGTGGGGTCTAATGGCACCGGCTACAAGTGTTGCAAGGGGCGCAAGGAGGGCTGAAGTGGGGGCGCTAGGGCGTTGCAGGCATTGCTGGAGGGTGCTCTGCAGACCGCAAGGGCGTCCGGGCATGCTGGCTGGTGAAGGTGCACGGTAGGCAGATGGTGCGAGGAAGCATGGATGTGCTAGAGATGAAGGCACAGTCATACAGGTGCTAGCGTGGGTTGCTGTCTGAGGTGAGGGCGCACAGTGGGTAGGTGTGCTTGGCAGGGTGCACTGGAGCATGGGTGGACTAGAGATGAAGATGCGGGCAAGGTCTGATGGCGCGAGGCAGGAGGAGTTGCAAGGACTCTTGGCATTGTGGGCTGTCACCCCACACGCCCACAGTGGTGGAGTCTCATTGCCGCGATGGGATGCCGGTGGTATGAATGGATGTGATGCAAGGTTCTCTGAGCATAGTGAGAAACAAAGTGGTGGAGACCTCCCTTTGAACGGCAGTCCCCCCTTTCTCTTTTGTAGCCACGGCTACAAAGAATTGATATTGAAAAGCCATTGTAGAATCAATGTAATGCGTAGGAGGAGGTAGAGACGGAGGAGTTACGTGCAAAGGAGAAGAAGAAGAAAGAGAATAAAATAATTAGGGTTATTTAAACATAACTCCTTAATATCTCTGTTAATTAAAATAGTGCACCTAATTAATTAACTAATTAAATGTTTGCAACCCTAGGTTAATTCTAAATGCATGAATTATGCACTTAAGCTAAAATATGAATTAATTTATTTACATCGTAATGTATGCTATCTAAATGTTAAAATTAACTTAATGTCTAGACTTTTAAATACTTAAATAGCCCACAAATATGGGCAAATCAAATACCCCCATGCCTAGTTTTTGCTAGTCCCAAGCAAATCCAAGCAAAACCTAGCACTCCAACTAGACTAGCCAACCCAATTAGTCTTCCTTTAGAAACATATTAAGTTCAGACTTTAGAACGAAGGTTCCCAAGTAGTTGCTAAGTTACAGACTAGGTTAGCTAAAGACGAGTTGCAGGCATAAGTTTCCCTTATTTCTCACTCTACCCTAAGGTTTATTGATCCTTGAGATTAAAGCATCCGTGCATGTGCATTGGTCTGAGTTATTTGAGGTTGGTATGATTTCCAACCTAGAAAGGAAAAAGGATTTTTTTTTGAATAATATATATATTTTTTTTTTTTTGTTTGATTTCTCTAAGTCTAACCTCAGATCAGCTATCAACACAGTCTGTGTCGGATTCATTGTCCCCGTCACCGTACCTCGAAGGGTGCCTGGCTTTTGATGCTTCGAGATAGCACCGCCCATAGCGACTGCAAGAACTCCTGGCAATCGACACTTCGAGATAGTATCGCCCATGGATTTCTTTAGCAAATTAAGGCCTGTGGCAATCGACACTTCGAGATAGGGCCGCTCATGGTACCTGAACCGCACAACGTGCTTACATGCCCCCAGTAGGATGGATATCCTAAGAGACAAGCACCATGGAGGTAATGTGTTATCATCGCATCAACAAGGTGAGTATATACTCTACCTCTCCTGTGGCAGGAACTCTTCCAATCTAATTGTGTTTTGAAGCCTCTCCTAAGTCAAAACTAAGAGAACCAAATTTCTCTTAAGAAAAGAATTAAGGTGATCACTTACACAAGACCAAGTGTGTGAAATTTGGGTGCTTGTGTTACAAGGACCTGTAAACCAAAAAGTAGAACAAGACTCCAGGTACTAGCCCACTTTTTAACTCAATCCCTAGCTTTCCTTCATTAACCTCTTGAGGAATGCTCCTCAACTTAACTCCTACTTAAGTTTTTAAGTCCACAAAGGACCTTAAAGGTCTAAAGCTAATAGCTCACTTAGCTTCTAAAGTTCGACCCTAGAATCAACTTAGGCTAACCTAGAGTTTTGATTTGCTTAAGAATGCAGGGCCTAGCCAGTTAAGCTCAAAACTCATTTTTTTATTTTTTTTAATGCAATATGCATGAATGAATGCAAAATGTAGACATGCTATAAATAAATGCCTCAGGTCCTCTCCTCTATGCCTCGTTCAAATAATGTCCTCATTGGAAACAAAAATAGTTAAAGGAAGATATTACCTAAGGCGGAGAATGGTAGGAGCTAAGGCTCCTCAAGAGTGACCTCATCAACCAGATGGCCATCCAAAGTAATGTATGGTTTTAACCGTTGACGATAAAGGGAGTTGCTGAAAAGGAAGAGCTTTTAATCTCCACAGCTCCATGCGGAAACACTTTAGTGATTATGTAAGGCCCATCCTAATGAGATTTTAACTTCCCAGGAAAAAGCTTAAGTCTGGAATTGAAAAGCCAGACTTGATGGTTGGGCTCAAAGGTCCGAAGTATATACTTATCATGCAAGACCTTAGTTCTTTCCTTATAAGCTTGCGAGGTGTCATAAGAATCATTCCTCAGCTCCTCAAGCTCACTTAATCCCAGAAGTCGTGCCTTACCCGCCATTTCTAAATCCATGTTAACACTTCGAATAGCCCAAAGTGCCCTATGTTCCAACTCAATGGGTAAATGGCATGCTTTCCCATACACAATCCGAAAGGGAGAAGTACCCAAAGGGGTTTTATAGGCCATTCGATATGGCCACAAAGCATCATCGAGCTTTTAGGACCAGTTTTTCCTATCTAGTCTAACAGTCTTTTCTAAAATATTTTTTATCTCCCGATTCGACACTTTAACCTGGCCACTCGTCTAAGGATTGTAACGGGTAGCGACCTTGTGAGTCACTCCCAATCTCCTGATTAGGCGATTGAAGTGGTGGTTTCGGAAATGAGGTCCCACATCACTTATAATGGTCTTGGGGTAGCCGAAACGAGATATGATATTGGCCTTCACAAATTTCAAAACCATAGAGTGGTCATTTGTGCGTGTAGGAATGGCCTCTATCCATTTAGCGACAATCAACTGCCACCAAGATATATTCATAACCATGGGATGAAGGAAAGGGGCCCATAAAGTCAAATCCTCACACATCAAAAATTTCAAAAGATTGAATAGTGATGAGAGCCTCATCATGAGCCATAACTAGCTCATTTTGACCCAATAAAGAAGATAAAAGCTCCTACATAACCTAGATGAAGGCCTAACTGAAGGAACAAGTGCTCTGCGAAGAAAACATGAAATAAAGGTTAAAACTGCAATTTTACCATTGCAGTACATAAAAGGGATTTCTCAGAGGCAAAACATAAGTCAAATGGTATAAATAAGATAAAAAGTGGGTTGAGTCAATCAGAAATGGGTTCATGTGCAATCTAAGAACTAAATGACACTTGGTAACCCTAAAACTGACCTGCTTAAATTAACAAGGTTTCGGTCAGAAAAAAAAGCAAGTAAACCCTCTACAAATCATGGAAAAACATACTCTAGGGTTTAGAACACTTAATTTGGCCTTTGGAACCTAGTTTGACCTAGATTAGGGTCCTAGCTCTTCAATTAACCTAATTTGGGTTTTTACGCAAAATGTCCAGTCAAACGAGGTCAAACATGAAATCCAACTTCGCCATTGGATTCCTTAGGTCCAAATTAGGTTTATACCAAAATTTGGACCTAAGGAGAGGTCATCTTGACCTACTTTGCAATTTAGTACACCCAAATCACAAATTGGTCCCTATCTTTTGAGTACCATTGCAGAGAACCCCCTAGGTTCTTCACCTCCTTTGCAAGCCGGTCCTGCCGCCATTGCTAGGGCAGAACCGAGCTCCGGCAAGGTTCGGAGAGGGATTGCTCTCTAATCCCTCAGAGATTCCCTCCCAGAAATGGAAGGAGGATTCTCTGAGGAATTCCCTTCCTTATAAGGTCAATTACAATCGCTAGTGTGAACCCAATCTCTCGTGCGAATGCACGAGAGATTTGGGTATCCTAACTCCTTTCCATCTCCGGCGACCAACCTCAGGCAATTACGTGCCCTTCACGCCCTGCACACCCAGTCCAGCGCCTATATAAGAACCCACAACTCCGGCCGAAGAGGCTAAGCTTGATTTTGACGGAGATCCCTTCCAAATTCCTCCCTCTCCCATCTCCGGCCAAATGACCCACAAGCTCCAGCGACCTCCTCCCCTCCTTCTCGTCGCTCTGCTGCCAAACCAGCAGCAGAGTCCTCTCCGCCTCTTCCT
This sequence comes from Thalassia testudinum, assembly GCA_037157565.1. Taxonomy (NCBI): domain Eukaryota; kingdom Viridiplantae; phylum Streptophyta; class Magnoliopsida; order Alismatales; family Hydrocharitaceae; genus Thalassia; species Thalassia testudinum. Next base: position 31,261,944 of record JAZHRO010000019.1, on the reverse strand, counting down.
CCCGCGTCGCGCTGTACCCCGCGCGTGCGCTTCTGACCTCGTCTTCGTCGTTGCTTCCTCCCTCAGGGTCTTTCTTCCCCGACGACGGCAGTTACGAGCCGTCCTCTCCGCCGCCTTCCTTCCTTCCAGACAATCACAGATACGTTCTCCATCCTCTCCTCTCTCTTTTCCCCCAACTATTTTACTTGATTACCCCTCGACAGTACCTAACCGCCTCCATCTTCCTCGCCTCCGACCGCACTCCGGCGAGCCGCCCACACCATTCCGCCACTCCACACGGCTCGCCAACCACCTCGTGAGTTTCGCCTCACCACCAGGAACCCATTCCACCCCATCACTGCCACTCCAGACCTCTACAAGCACCCCCCGACCAACCCACCATCTCCGGCCACAAGTTGACCTAGGCGCGCACGCCTAGGCCGACCGGCAACCTGCAGCATCACCCACCGCCTTTGCCGTGCTACGACGAAGGTTTCCAGCTATTCTGATTGGGCCAATAGGCCGTTCTGTGGAATCTCAGGTGAATGCCCCGGCCGCCATTAACAGCCAAAGCAGCAAGAAGCTTGGAGCAGCAGCAGGCGTCAGGCTTCCCAGGCGGCAGGTGCAGCAGACTCTCGCAAGTGTTGCGAGGTGACTGAGTTCAACAAGGAGCACCAGCAGGGCCTTCAGCGTGGGCAATTGCACACGAGAGTCTGCGGGCGCGCGTGAGGGAAGGACGAAACCTTTAGTCCCACATCGTGGGATTACAAACCTCAGGTACACTATAAATTGTTTTTGTGATATACTCTTATCGCCTCAGTAAGCACAGGGGTGAGGTCCCTCACTGGCCCCACCCGTCTCGTCCGCGGCCTGACCATGCGGACTTGGCGGATCCGACCCGACCTAGACCTACGCACTCCTCGCACATCACACCACCTTCAGGTGCGCCTGGTCCCGGGTACGATCCGACCCGATTATGCCTGTGGCTCTGGGAGAGCATCTCAGAGTGAATTGCTTGAGAGAGAGAGACACACGGGTAGAGGGAGAAGGGTTAGGTTTTGCTCCTGTGCAGGCAGGCTGATTGCAGAAGGACTTGGTCGCTGCAGAAGAAGGAAAAGCAAGCCAAAGAAGAAGACAGAAGAAGAAGAAAGAAGCCTTCGCAGGAGAAGAAGGAAAGCAGAAAGATTAGAAGTCTTCGCAGAGAAGAAGAAGAAGGACAAGGAAGATTGCAAAGAGATCAGAAAGGCAAAGCAGAAGAAGGAAAGATACAGAAGCTGAAAGGAGAAGAAGGAAGAGAGAAAGAAAGATCACATTTAAGACGTCTGATACATAAATCAGACGTCTAATTCTACTTTTTCTTAAAAACTCTTTGAATCAATTATATTTGCATTTAACAGTTGTATTCTTGGGTTTTACAAAGTACTGAGATTGCTCCCTGTGTTCGACCTCGGATACTCTAGTTGTTCGAATAATAAAATTATTTATATTTGTTTAAACATTTTGTCGGTTCTACTACAACGTAATACGCCTTTAAATCCGCACAAAATCTTTGACAACAAATAGGGTGTTGAGGGAAGGCCACCAAAAATCACACTGGAGAAACTTAAAAGCAGTTTTCTTAGCACCAAAGTGTCCTCCATTATGAAGTTCGTGGTAAAAACTCAGCACACGTTGTTGTTCCTCTTCAGGTACACAACGTCACAATACTTGGTCTTGTCCAATTCTAAATAATTCAGGCTCTTCCCAATGAAAATATCTTGCTTGGGAAATGAATCTCTTTCTTTTCTACTCATCCCATGAGCCAGGAGTTTCTCAAGTGACCAAGTAATTTACGAGATCTACATACCAAGGTAAAGTTGGTGCTATTTCCATTAGGGTTTCATTGGTAAATGTCTCGCAGATGTCTCCAGAAAGAGAGTCATTAAGTGGAAGGTGAGATAGGTGGTCAGCCACAACATTTTCTACTCCTTTCTTTTCACGTATCTCCAAGTAATATTCTTGAAGGAGTAGGATCCACCTAATTAGACATGGCTTAGAATCTTTCTTAGCAATGAGATGTTTCATTGCCACATGATCAGTGAAAATAACCACCTTAGACCCAAGAAGATAAGACCTAAACTTCTCCAGAGCAAAAACTACAGCAAGTAATTCCTTTTCAGTGATGGTGTAGTTTTGCTGTGGTTCGATTAAAGTCATACCTGCATAATGCAGCACATGAGGTCTTCCCTCAACCCTTTGTCCAAGGACTGCTCCTACTACATAATCTGAAGCATCACACATCAACTCAAATGGGAGTGTCCAATCAAGAGCTTGGAGAATAGGCGCAAAGATCAAGGCCTCCGTCAGAGTTTGAAAGGCCTCGGCACACTTTGAATCAAAATTGAAGGAAGATTCCTTCACCAACAAGTCACAAAGTGGCCTAGAAATTTTACTAAAATTTTTAATAAAGAGCCTATAAAAGCCAGCATGGCCTAGAAAGGATCTAATCTATTTGACATTCATGGGCAATGGGAGTTTGGAAATAGAATCAATCTTGGCTTTATCTACTTCCAAACCTTGCTCAGACACAACATGCCCAAGTACAATTCCTTTCTGTACCATGAAATGACTTTTCTACCAACTGCGGACTAAACCAATCTCCTTACATCGCTTCAACACATTCTCCAAGTGCAGAGACACTGGTCGAAAGATGAGCCATAAATGGAGAAGTCATCCATAAACACTTCAACATACTCGTCAATCATGTTCAAAAAGATAGACATCATTGATCGGGTCGATCTTTCGCTTTTAAGTCGTTTGTAGTTTAATGTGGTGGAAAAATCGGCTAATCAATTTTTAATAAGAAATAACCACTCGCAGAGGAGCGGGTCGTTTCCAGAGGGAGGCAATAACGTATTAAAATTCGCGCCACTTAAAAATGTTTGTTCGGAGTCAATTTGGACAAGAACCAACCCAAGATTGCCTTTAGATTAAGGTTTAAGCAAGAAATAATGCTGAAATAGCAATTATGAGAAACTACAGGATATTTTCCGCAATGCAGAGTGAATAGAATATGAATAAAATCTGGCAATGGCAGAAAATGTAAATTTTAATCAACGCTTTACTGTAGCAAAACAGGGGAATTGTTCCCCGTTGTCTTGCGCGACGAGGAGCCAATGCCTGGGCGCGGGAAGCTCGGCGGAGGTCCCTTGGATCAAGGGCTTCGAATCGGTGGTGACGGCGAGTCGCGTGGCGGCCGGAGGTGGCCGGACGAGCTCCGGCGGAGGTGCTGCAGGCGGTTGTGCGTGGGCGCGCGGAGGGTCTGCGGAGGGCGCTGGCGCGCAGAGGCGTGGCTGCGGTGGTCTGCAGGCGGGCGCTGGCGCGCGGAGGCGTGGCTGCGGTGGAAGCTGCAGAGGTCGGTTGCTGGCGGTTCTGCAGGTGCTGTTGCAGATGGTGGGGCGCGCAGTGCAGTCGGTGTGGGAAGGTGCTGCGGGTGGACTTCAGATGGGTGCGCCGGTGGTTGCGCGTGGAGATGGCGAAGGCTGCAGGCGCAGGGAAGGTGGCGTGAGCGGGCGTGAGGGCTGGAGGTTGTGCACGCCTTGCATGCGGTTGGAGATGAGCGGGCTGCTGCGGCGTGGGTGGTGGAAGTGAAGTGAGAGGACGGAGATTGCTGCTGGAGTGGGGGTGGACTTCAGACGTCCAGGAAATTTCCCGGACGTCTTAAGTGACTGAAAGGGTGATTGCACAGTGGCTCGGCGGTGGTGGTTGGTGACGACGGCGAGGAAGATGCACGCTGATGTGCTCACGGTAATGCGGGCGAGCTCCGGATGGTGGTGTGGCCTGTCACACCACACACCCACGGTGGTGGAGACTCGCCGCCACGGTAGAGGCCGGCAGTGTGGAGTGGAAGAGAGAGGATCTCTCTGCACAGTGGTGAGTCGGTGGCGGAGGCCTGCTGCAGCCGGCAGCTTCCGTGCTCCTTTTATAGTGTCTTGAACAATTTTGAAATCAGCCGCCGACCAGATCCACCACATCCGCTCCCCCTTGAATGGCTTCATCACTGCAGCAGCCGGGCGTTGGAGCGGCAGCCAGCCGTTTTGAAAGAAGACGAATAAAGCAAATATTATTAAAATATTAGGGTTATTTATGTATAGACCCTCAACTTCTATGTTAATAAAAACAATATACCTAATTGGTTATCTAATTAGATGAATGCTATTCTAAGCTAATTCTAAATGCACTTAAGATATGAATGCAATGTATGGATTATGTAATTAGATTAAAACTATGAATTAATCTATTTACATCCTAATTTGTACTAAATAAATGTTAGAATTAACCTAATGTGTAGGCACTTAAATACTTAAATAACCCACAACTATGGGCTAATCAAATACCCCCATGCCTAGTTTTTGCTAGTCCCTAGCAAAATTAAGCGAAACCTAGCACTCTAAGTAGACTAGTCAACTCACTTAGTCTTCCTTCAGAAGCATATTAAGTTCAGGTTCTAAACCCAAGGTTCCTAAGTAGTTGCTAAGTTACAGACTAGGTCGGCTAAAGACGAGTTGCCAGCACAAGTTTCCCTGATTTCTGACTCTACCCTAAAGTTTATTGATCCCTGAGATTAAAGCATCCGTGCTTGTGCATTGGTCCGAGTTATTTGAGTTAAAGGAATTTTTTTTTTTTTTTTTAATATATATACTTTTTTTTTTTTTTTTTTTTTTGATTCTTCTAAGTCTAACCTCAGATCAGCTATCAACACAGTCTGTGTCGGATTCATTGTCCCCATTACCATACCTCGAAGGGTGCCTGGCTTTCGATGCTTCGAGATAGCACCGCCCATAACGACCCCAAGAACTCCTGGAAATCGACACTTCGAGATAGTATCGCCCATGGATTTCTTAAGCGAATTCAGGCCTATGGCAATCGGCACTTCGAGATAGGGCTGCCCATGGTACCTGAACCGCGCAATGCGCTTACATGCCCCCAGTAGGATGGATATCCTAAGAGACAAGCGCCGAGGAGGTAATATGTTACCATCGCATCCTCAAGGTGAGTATATACTCGACCTCTCCTGCGGCGGGAACTCTTCCAATCAAAATATGTTTTCAAGCCTTTCTTAAGTCAAAACTAAGAGAACCAAATCTCTTTTCAGAAATTAAGTTAATTACCAGACCAAGTGTGAACAATTTGGATGCTTGGGTTACAAGGACCTGTAAACCAAAAGGTAGAATAAGACTCCAGGTACTACCCCACCTTTTAACTCAAACCCTAGCTTCCCTTCCTCAACCTCTTGAAGAATGGTCTGCAACTTAACTCCTACTTAAGTTTTTAAGTCCACAAAGGACCCTAAAGGTCTAAAGCTAGTAGCTTATTTAGCTTCTAAAGTTTGACCCTAGAATTAGTTTAGTCTACGCTAGAGTTCTGATTTGCTTAAGAATGCAGGACTTAGCCAGTTAAGCTCAAAACTTTTTTTTTTTTTTATATGTGCAAATGTATGCAATTATGCTATGTATATCCCCAAGTACACCCCCCCATGCCTAAAATCTGCAATGTCCACATTGCATAGAAGGATATTACCTGGGTCAAAGCTACGCTGAATAGCCGAAGAACCTGCAAATCAGGTTCAAGAATTGCAGAAATAGGCCCTAAAAATGAGCAAAGCAAAGTTGGCCTAGAAAATAGGTAACCTAGGATGTTGGCGAGCTGATGATGAATCCCGATAGCAAATGCTCGCCCAACTAAAATGGGAATGAAATCTTCCCAGGTCACCAGAAGAGGTTCTAAAGGATAAACAGTTAAAATAACCTCCAAAGGGGTAGGGGTAGGATGACAAGGATCCTCCAAAAAGAATGGGGAAGGAATGGTATAGAGATAAACCCCCAGGGTAATGGACTGACTAAAGAAATCATCAATCCATACCCGATACTCCATTACAGAAAATATTGGTCTGTTAAGCCCCCTAGTCAGAACAAAACTGAGCAATTCTCTAAGGCAAGGATCGTCTAGGGTGTCCAAGTTACGAGGTTGTGGGATGGCCATAAGATCTAGGTTGGGTTTAATCAGCTTGGTGTCCATCCCAAACACTCTTTCTAAATCCTCAATTTCATCCCTAGCATTCCTTGCACCATCACGTGGATCTTCCTGCTCTTCATCAGGAGTCACAATTTCGCTTTCAGATATAAGAGAATCAGAGGGTGACTTCGAAGTGAATGAAGGCAGGTTGGAAGCAACAGATCTAGGGATTATCCTATTAATGTCATCCCCGGGTTTTTGTTCTTTACTCACATCTTCCCCGGAGTCTATATGTGAATCCACATAAATCTTAGAAATTGCTTCCAAATTTTCCATCATTTTATCAGGAGGAGAAATATCATCAATGGGTGTGCCAAGGAAACCTAATTTGGTCAAATTTGTGACATCCTCAGGGGTTAACTCTTCAAATAATACATAATCACCCTTAGTGTCACTCCAAATCTTGAATGTAGGTTCCTCATATAATTCATCTTCCTCCTCATCACACAATTCATCATGTACCCGGGGTCTAGAATCATTTAATATATCAGTAGATCCCCTAGGGTGCTCTATCTGAGGTAAATTATTTACATTGGTTACATCAGACTCCTCAGATAGGTCAATTTCTTTAGTGTTAGGTTCCCTAAGGGTGGGTTTGAGTTCCATATCATGATCAGAAGGGAGGGTAGGATTAACAACTTGACTTTGACCCACTTCATCAAATGTCACGAAAATACTATCATCTGGGTCGAGGTCTTCCAATGGTACCATCATTCCCTTCTTTTGACTCCAATATAATTCAGGTGGATACTCAACCTTATCATCATCTTCCTCGGGTTGCCACCTTTCTTCATCCAATGCATAGCTACTTTCATGTGTATTTTCCTCCCACCTAAAGTGTAGATCTCTCAAGGAAGTGTCATCTAATGGGGAGGTTTCAAAATCGATCCTCGAAAAGTAGCTATTCTCCCCAGAATTTCCCTTCAACTTAAAGTGTAGCTTTCCCACGGGAGATGCATCTATTGTAGAGGGGTGTACGTCATTGTCAATGGGGCAGATTGGGTGGCTAATTTCATCTCTTTCTTGTTGGCCTGCTCTCAAAGATTCTCCTAACAATTCACTCATTTCATTTTGCATTTTCTGTATTTCCATCTTCAAAGAGGAGAGGTCATTTTTATCATAAGAGAAGTCAGGCTCAGGCTTATAGTACCCAGGAGTGTTTGTCCAACCATTATAAGTTTTCAGGGAGGGTGGGTTGGGTATTTCTTTGGTATGTGGGATATTAGGCAAAGCAAATCCCGCTCCTGAGTTCTACTCACTAATTTGGGGCTTAACTAGGCCAATACTCCTATAATAGGAGTAAAACGGATCCCAATGATTGTCATTATGTCCATCAAGGAATGGACCATCTCGGCGTCTGGGATCGAAGGATGCAGAGTGGGGGTGAGGGTGTAGGCAAGATGTGAAAGGATGAAAATCAATGTGGTCCATTCTAACTCACACTTCAATCAGAATTCCCCAAGCAAGACACAATTCAAAAATGACCTTTTAGGTCTTTCCCAATTTAGGCTTTTGATTTTAAGTCAGATTGCAGGTGACAATACAATTTGTTCAATCAATTTACGCGCCTATTGTCGACCTACGACTCGCCTAAAAAGACCTAGTTGGAGCTTAGGTGTTCTTCCCTAAATCTCAAATGGTCAAGTAAATCCAAAGACGGAAGATCGAGGGATGCAAGTAGGCCTAAGCCTTCCTTTGAAGCTGTGCTTTCACGGTGCTCCTCAACTACCCCCAAAAATCCGTGACAGGGTATCCCCCTCTTTGGATTTACAAAACCTTTGATCTCAAGTTCCAAACACTTCAAAATCCAACGAAAGGAGGGCTCTTGTCCTAGTATTTCCAAACCTAAGGAGTGTCTAGAAACGTGCCGTGGTGCAAGTGAAATAAGTGTGCATACACCGTCAAAGATTTTGAACTTTGAATCGCACGCCAAGTTTGAAAATCAAATCCTTGGTTTTTAAAATGTCCTTCCTTTAATTAGTCCTTTTTCTAAAGAAAATATGTGACCACTTGTTAGATTTATTCAGTACAGATTAGGTGGTCTTTGCATTAAATCCCAAATGCGATGCGTGATCAAAAATAGGATGCAAAGTAAGAGAATGCGTACCTTGCCTCCAGCGATCTTCAATGCAAAAATGCACGCAATGCAGAAAAGCAAATCTAGAGGCTGCTCATACAGACCTAAATGGTTCGTCCTAGGGCAGGCAGCTTCTAGCAGGCAGCTCATTTTTTTTTCTTTTTCTATTTTTTTTTTAGAACTACTTATGCACAAGCAAATAAAAGAAATAATAAAAAAAATAAACCTAAATCTAAAGAAAAGGGAACAGGCTCCCAAAAATTACCCAACACGGGTCCAAAATAAAATCAGGGAACAAACCCTCAAAATATGCCCCAGAACAAGGGTTTCAAACTAACTGTAATGAAAAATTAAGTCTTCAGTCTTAATTCTATTCTAATTAAATTAGAGATTAAATACAATGGTGTCCGTCGCGTCCTCGTCCTTCTCCTCCTTTCAAAATTGCTTGTCCACTTCTCGTCTGGCGACGTCAAGGGTCGCCTCTCACAGTGGCTGATTCTTGCACAAAATTTCTCGCACAGAAAAGAAAATAATGAATGGTCAAATCTCTGTGCAATTGACAAATAATCAAAATAAAATTAGGCGAAATTATTGCGTCTGTTGCCTCCCCGGCAACGGCGCCATTTGACCGAGTCGATCTTTCGCTTTTAAGTCGTTTGTAGTTTAATGTGGTGGAAAAATCGACTAATCAATTTTTAATAAGAAATAACCACTCGCAGAGGAGCGGGTCGTTTCCACAGGGAGGCAATAACGTATTAAAATTCGCGCCACTTAAAAATGTTTGTTCGGAGTCAATTTGGACAAGAACCAAGCCAAGATTGCCTTTAGATTAAGGTTTAAGCAAGAAATAATGCTGAAATAGCAATTATGAGAAACTACAGGATATTTTCCACAATGCAGAGTGAATAGAATATGAATAAAATCTGGCAATGGCAGAAAATGTAAATTTTAATCAACGCTTTACTGTAGCAAAACAGGGGAATTGTTCCCCGTTGTCTTGCGCGACGAGGAGCCGATGGCTGGGCGCGGGAAGCTCGGCGGAGGTCCCTTGGATCAAGGGCTTCGAATCGGTGGTGACGGCGAGTCGCGCGGTGGCCGGAGGTGGCCGGAAGAGCTCCGGTGGAGGTGCTGCAGGCGGTTGTACGTGGGCGCGCGGAGGGTCTGCGGAGGGCGCTGGCGCGCGGAGGCGTGGCTGCGGTGGAAGCTGCAGAGGTCGGTTGCTGGCGGTTCTGCAGGTGCTGTTGCAGATGGTGGGGCGCGCAGTGCAGTCGGTGCGGGAAGGTGCTGCAGGTGGACTTCAGATGGGTGCGCCGGTGGTTGCGCGTGGAGATGGCGAAGGCTGCAGGCACAGGGAAGGTGGCGTGAGCGGGCGTGAGGGCTGGAGGTTGTGCACGCCTTGCATGCGGTTGGAGATGAGCGGGCTGCTGCGGCGTGGGTGGTGGAAGTGAAGTGAGAGGACGGAGATTGCTGCTGGAGTGGGGGTGGACTTCAGACGTCCGGGAAATTTCCCGGACGTCTTAAGTGACTGAAAGGGTGATTGCACAGTGGCTCGGCGGTGGTGGTTGGTGACGACGGCGAGGAAGATGCACGCTGATGTGCTCACGGTAATGCGGGCGAGCTCCGGATGGCGGTGTGGCCTGTCACACCACACGCCCACGGTGGTGGAGACTCGCCGCCACGGTAGAGGCCGGCAGTGTGGAGTGGAAGAGAGAGGATCTCTCTGCACAGTGGTGAGTCGGTGGCGGAGGCCTGCTGCAGCCGGCAGCTTCCGTGCTCCTTTTATAGTGTCTTGAACAATTTTGAAATCAGCCGCCGACCAGATCCACCACATCCGCTCCCCCTTGAATGGCTTCATCACTGCAGCAGCCGGGCGTTGGAGCAGCAGCCAGCCGTTCTGAAAGAAGACGAATAAAGCAAATATTATTAAAATATTAGGGTTATTTATGTATCGACCCTCAACTTCTATGTTAATAAAAATAATATACCTAATTGGTTATCTAATTAGATGAATGCTATTCTAAGCTAATTCTAAATGCACTTAAGATATGAATGCAATGTATGGATTATGTAATTAGATTAAAACTATGAATTAATCTATTTACATCCTAATTTATACTAAATAAATGTTAGAATTAACCTAATGTGTAGGCACTTAAATACTTAAATAACCCACAACTATGGGCTAATCAATCATACACCGCTAGAAGGTTGCAGGGGCATTACATAATCCAAACGGCATATGCCTGAATGCAAAAGTACTGTAAGGACTCATGAATGTCGTCTTCTCCTGGTCATCAGGGAAGACTGCAACCTGGTTGTACCCAGAATATCCATTGAGAAAGCAATAGTACTTATTCCCTACCAATTTCTCGAGAATTTGACCAATAAAAGGAAAGACAAAGTGATCCTTCTAGGTAGCGATGTTCAGCTTGTGGTAGTCAATGCAGACCCTCCAACCAGTTGAGGGTCTAGTGATAACTTGTTCACCTTAGGCGTTAAATTCCATAGTAAAGCCTACCTTCTTTTGCACCACATGAACATGACTTACCCATTTACTCTCTGCAATGGGATTTATGATCCCAACATCCAACCACTTCAGAATTTCCTTTTTAAACACCTCCCTCATATTAGGGTTCAGACGTCTCTGCATGTCCCTAAATGGCTTGATGGAATCATTAGTATAAATGTGGTGCATGCAGACTGTAGAGTCTATACCCTTAATGTCAGCAATGCTCCAAGCAATAGCTTCCTTGTGCCTAGACAAGCATTCAATCAGGGCTCCCTCCTGTGCCTCAGATAGCACAGCTGAAATGATAATGGGGAGCGTATCATTGGCACCTAGGAAGACGTACTTGAGAGTATCAAGGAGGGGTTTCAACTCAAGGTCGAGGGCATGTATGGTTGAGGGTTTCATAATAGATGTCCCCATCTTAGGTAGTAGATCTACCTTGGGTAGAGATGATGGGAGAAGAGACTCCGCAGAAACACCCAGCAACTCCTCAAGTTCTAGTATATCCCCTTCACATTCCTCAAAGAGATGGGAATGCCCATTTAGCATAACATGCTGAAGGGGGTCATCACATAACATTGCAGGGGTTGCCTCTTCAATCAGGTCATCTATCACCTCAACTTGAGAATAATCCTCAAGTTTGACTTGTTTGTAAGCATCAAACACATTAAGCTAGATTTTCCTATTCCCGAAGCCCATTTTCAATTCCCCAGTATTGCAATTGATTGAAGCATTCGAAGTTGTAAGGAAAGAGCGGCCCAAATGATGGAAGGTTTGATTGGCTTGTTGGTAGGGTCAGTGTCCAAAACTAAGAAGTCAATGCGAAAGAAGAAATCCTCCACTCTTACGAGGACATCTTCCAAAATTCACTGTGGTGTCTTAAGTGATCGATTAGCAACTTGAAGGATTACAAGGCTAGGCTTCAGATTACCTCCCCCAAGTTGTTCATACACGTAGCTCAGAAAGATGTTCACCCTCGCACCCAGATCAAGTAGAGCCTCATCAATCTGTAGGTCAATAGTAACCACTGAGATGTACGAGGCTCCTGGGTCCTTAAGTTTCGGGGTGTGCCATGTTGAATAATTGAGCTAACAGAATTAGGCAGGACAACTTTTGATTGGACCTATTTCCTAGATTGCCACTTTTTCGTGCACAGGTCCTTTAAGAAGTGGGCATAAGACGGAATCTGCCTGATAGCTTCAAGCAAAGGCAGGTTAATCTGCACTTGCTTGAAAGTTTCCATGATCTCATCCATCATATCTTTGGCTCCAAATGAGCCAGCAGAAGTCTACCCAGAGGTGGATAAGTGCTCTTTAAAGGGCACTATCAATCTCTGGGTGGAAGGGTTGTCATGTCAAGTAAGGGATGGAATGGGGGCAACTTCTTCTGGTGAGGTGATTTCAAGCTGAGAAGATTTGGGCAAGTCTTCTCCTATGAGGGTGAAAGTCGGGGTGGATGGTTTTTTAGGGGGTTTGACTATAGGAGCATCGGGCTTGGAAATTTCTTTCCCACTCCTCATAATAGTCACTGCCTGAGCATGCTCCATAAAGACAATCCCTTTTCCTTTAGGATTCTCCTCAGCAGCACTGGGGAGCTTCCCAGTTTCCCTCTAACGGCCTCAACAAGGTGTCCTATTTGTGATTTCATCTCATGTATAGCCTTGTCATGAGATTGGATGATGGCACCTTGACTTTCTTGCATAGTTCTCAACATTGCCTTCAATTCATCCATCTCAGAGGTCTTAGGTTGGGAAAATGTCTGAGGTTGGTTCATTTGATGATTCTGAAAGGATTGTGGTTTATAATTCCTTGAATTTGAGACATTTTCTTGTCTCCATGAAAAGTTTGGGTGGTTCCTCCATCCCTCATTATAAGTGTTAGAAAAAGGGTCATTACGAAGTCTAGGATGGAACCCTTTAGCGACATTCAGATCCGTTTGTACAAGCTCAGGGAATTGGGAGGCCAAGTGGCAGTCCATAGTGGCATGTGTATTGCCTTGGCAAATTGAGAATTCAGAAGCTTGGGATGTGAAGGTGTTGGATATGAATTGGCTCAGGTTCGACATAAGCCTTTCCATGTTTTGATTCAATAATTTAATCTGATAGGCTAAATTCTAGGTGTCCCTTACCTCATTCGCCTCCAACTTTCTTTGCATGGGAGTGGGTTTTCTATCCATGTAGGCAGAATTCAAGTGAATAGAATTCTCACTCAATGTATCAAAAAGGTTCCAAGCTTCATCGTCAGTCTTAGATAGAAAGGTTCCTACACAGGCACCATCCACAGTTTGCCTATGCAAATCATTAAGTCCGGTGTAGAACCTTTCAACTAGTTGCCACTTAGGCACCTAGTGATGTGGGCATAGTCTCAGCAAGTCATTAAAGCTCTCCCACGCATCATGGAAAGCTTCCCTATCCTTTTGAACAAAACTCATAATTTCCCTCCTAAAGTGATTTATTTTTCTCATGGGGAAGTACTTCTTCAAAAACTTCTTCTTCAAGGCATCCCAAGTGTTAATATCATCAAGGGTGTGATACCAATACTTGGCTTTGTCCTTTGGAGAAGGGAAAGAGGGTCCGCATTTGAGCATCATCAGTAACGCCCTGCAGCTTCACCGTGGAACAGACCTCGATGAATTCCTCTATATGCCTATAAGGGTCTTCCCTAGCAATACCATAAAAGGAGGGTAGCAAGGATATGCTACTGCTTTTGATCTCATAGCCAAGTCTTCGTAGTGCAGGGCTAGCTTGATTGGTTGGAATGAAATATTCCTTAAGGCTCCTTTGACTAGCCATTTTTACCCTTGGAAGGTTTCTTATTAAGATTCTTTTAGGTTCAGGATCAAACACAAGTTGTCTCCTAAGAGAACGCCTACCAAGCATGCACTACAAACACAATTCAAAAGGACTTGTTTGGTCATTACAAAATTAGGCTTTTGACTTTAGTTCAAATTGTAGGTGACAAAGCAAGTTGCCCAATCAATTACGCACCTATTGTCAACCTTCGAAATGCCTAAAAAGAGACCTAGTTTGAGCTTAGGTGTTCTTCTCTAAATCTCAAACGGTAGAGCAAATCCAAAAGATGGAAGATCGAGGGATGCAAGTAGGCCTAAGCCTTCCTTTGAAGCTATCCTTTCACGACGCTTCTCAACTACCCCCAAAAATCCGTGATAGGGTATCCCCTCTTTAGATTTACAAAACCTTCAATCTCAAGTTCCAAAAACTTCAGGATCCAACGGTAGGAGGGCTCTTGTCTTAGTAGTTTCAAGACTTAGGAATGTCTAAATGCGTGCTGTGGTGCAAGAGACATAAGTGTGCATACACCGCAAAAAGATTTTTTAATTTTGAATCGCACGCCATGTTTGAAAATTAAGTCCTTGATTTTTAAATGTCCCTCCTTTAATTAGTCCTTTTTAAAGAATTAAATGTGACCACTTTATTAGATCGCTTCAAGAAAGATTATGTGGCCCAAAAATTAATCCAAATGCATTTGCATGACAGGTAGAAATGCAAAGTTAGAAGTGCATACCTGATTCCAACATTCTTCATGCAATATGCAAGACAAGAATTAGATCTAGATGCTGCTCATTCAGTCCTAAATTATTCGGCCTAAGTGCAGGTAGCTTCTAGCAAGTAGCTCGTGTTTTTTCTTTTTTTAAGCTACTTATGCATAAGCAAATTAAGGGTAAACAATCCACAAAATAAATTAAAAACCTAAATCTAAAGAAAAGGGAACATGCTCCAGAAAATTAGCCCCAATTACTACAAGGGCGAGAAAACATAAATAAAACTTATGAAACGGAGAATCTCCTATGGAGGCGGGATCCAAGTCTCCTTCGTCATCCCTGCGTGTAAGCATCACTCAAGGTCGACGTCTTCTCCAAGATGTGCCTGTCACCTCACTAAAATTCCTCTCCCAAATTCCTCGCTCAAATTCATTGCATAAAAAATAATAAATGGTCGGATCTGGTGAAATTATTGCGTCTGTTGCCTCCCCGGCAATGGTGCCATTTGATACATCGATTTTCACTTTCGAATTATGTTATTAAGATGATTTGTCATTGTAGGATCAAAGTGGTGGAAAATCACTTAACAAAATAGTTAAAATTAAAATTAAACCACTCACAGGAGAGCGGGTCGTGTCCACAGGGAGGCAATGACTTAGTTAAACTCGCAATTAGTCAAAATCAAGTTCGCTAAACTATTCTCCAGATCAAAGAATGCCTGTGTAGTTCTGAAAGTAAACCTTAAATTTATGGAGAAGTCAAGGGGTGTTAATGTAATTTTTACATCAGAAAATTATCCATGTGTAAGAGTATGCCATGTACTAGTCACTTGCATGCATACGAAAATGTCATTCAAAATTAAATTCATTGCACATAGAGATGAATAACAAGGTTTAACAATTCTTTAGATGCATGAGCATGAAGGCATAAATTCACCACAATAAAATAATGATAAATCAAAATCCATTTTCGTGGTAATGGCATGAAATGTAATTATTAATAGAGGATGAAACAGGGGATTAGATTTGGGTGGAGCTTGTGCATGGATGAAGGAGAAATGGATGGCGAGTTGGCGACCAGAGGTAGCCCTCCCCAATCCACACCTGACGGTGGTGGCAGTTCTATGGATGGTGGTCAGAGCCAGCCTACCGAAGGAAAGAAGGGGCGTGGGCGCATGGAGGGGCAGCACTCTACGGGGCACACAAGTGCATGGGGGGCGTCTGTTGGCACTGGCTGCAGGTGCTGCAAGGAGGCGCTGGAGCACGGGTGCTGCTGGCGTGCGAGCATGGGTGCACTAGAGAACATGCACTAGGAAAGGGGGCATGGTGGGGTCTGATAGTGCCAGCTATAGGTGCTATAGGGAGGCACGAGGAGGGCTAAAGCGGGGGTGCTGGGGCGTTGCAGGCACTGCTGGAGGGTGCTTGCCAACAAGCGGGAGTACTTCAGGATATCATCTTCCCTGTGCCAATGTCATTCCAGGGAGGAACATTCTAGATCTATTTGTTTGTTGCCGAGATCTGGCCTATTGGAAAAAGGTGAAGAGGAAGGCATTCCTAAGCTAGGTTTAAGTCGCTAAATTAGTAGGTGAATTTCAGTTAAGCTTATGAAATTCCATCTATGTTAATTAAAATAGTGCACCTAATTAATTAACCAATTAAATGTATGCAACCCTAGGTTAATTCTAAATGCATGAATTATGCACTTAAGCTAAAATATGAATTAATTTATTCACATCCTAATGTATGCTATCTAAATGTTAAAATTAACTTAATGTCTAGACACTTAAATACTTAAATAGCCCACAAATATGGGCTAATCATCTGCCACTACATTTTGTGCCTCGATTTTATCCCTGAGTTTAAGATCAAATTCTTGAAGTAACAGAATCTAGTGAATAAGCCAGGGCTTGGCATCCTTTTTGACCAAGAGATGTTTCAAGGCCGAGCAGTCGGTATAAATGATTACATGATAACCAAAAGGATAAGCCCTGAATTTTTCTAAAGTGAAAACTATAGCTAGCAATTCTTTTTCAGTAACAGTGCAGTTCCTTTTGACCTTGTCTAGAGTCTTGCTAGCGTAGTAGATCATAGAGAGCTTTTTCCCAATCTTCGGACCCAAGACTGCCCCGATGGCATAATCAGATGAGTTAGCCATAATCTCAAATGGGGTTATACAGACCGGTGGTTGCAACACCAGGGCGCAGGTGACTGCCATTTTTAACAACTCAAATGCCTTACGGCATGATTGATCAAACTCGAATGGCGCATCTTTGGCCAGAAGGTTACTCAAGGGTTGAGCAACCTTCGAGAAGTCCTTGATGAATCTTCTATAAAAACCCACATGTCGAAGGAAAGAGCAGATCTATTTTACGGATATGGGTGGAGGAAGTCTAGAGATAGCATCCACTGTAGCCTTATCAACCTCAATACCCCGATTAGAGACCACAAGACCAAGGAAAATTCCTTCCCAAGTCATAAAGTGGCTCTTTTCCCAGCTAAGGACCAACTGTGTCTTGATGCATGTTTAGAGGATCAATTCCAAGGTTTTTTGGCAGGAGTCAAAAGAATCTCTGAAAATGGAGAAATCGTCAATGAACAGCTCAAGACAATCTCCCACCATGTCAGAAAAGATGGCCAGCATGTACCTTTCAAAAGTTGTAGGTGCATTGCAAAGCCCGAACGGCATTCTACGAAATGCAAAGGTTCCATAGGGACAGGTGAAAGTTGTCTTTTCCGAGTCTTCGGGATGGAGAGGGACTTGGTTATATTCCAAATAACTATCCAGGAAGCAAAAGTATTTTTGCCCAGCTAACCTTTCTTGGATTTGATCAATGAATGGCAAGGGAAAGTGATCCTTTTTGGTGGTTATGTTCAGCTTCCTATAGTCAATACAGACTATCCAAGTAGAAGTTGAACGAGTGGTGAAGGTTTCCCCTTTCTCCTTGGTCGTAATGGTCATTCCCGCCTTCTTGGGTACAATCTGAACGGGGCTAACCCACTGATTATCCAAGATTGGGTATATAATTCTAGCATCGAGATACTTGATTATCTCCTTCTTGACCACTTCTCGCATATTCGGGTTTAGTCTCCTTTGCATTTTGCGAGAAGGGTGGGATCCATCTTCCATGAAAATACGATGATTACAATAAGATAGCTCGATCCCCGTAAGGTCATGGATGGTCCAACCAATTACCTCCTTATTATTCTTAAGGACCTTAATCAACCTCAATTCTTGCTCCTTAGTCAAATCAGCAGCAATAATCACATGGAGCATGTTCTCAGCTCCTAAGAACTCGTATTTCAAATTTTTAGGCAATGGTTTCAATTCAAGCTGAGGTGGGTTTAGTATAGAAGGTAGGCAGGATGCTGATGAAGATTCATTAGGACGATCCAGTGGAAGAGGTTGGTAATGAACAAAATCAACGGCCTTTTCAAGATGTGGTAGGTCTACCATGGAGGGTTGCGGGTTGGGTACGCTAAAGCTGGTGGAGTCCTCGAGTGCACTGATCATCATACAAGTCTGAATATCATGATCCTCGAGCTCCTCAATGAATCCACAATCCTTAAATCCTCTTATCGCCATAAAAATATCAAGAGTTAGCTTCCTATCCCCAAAGGTGATCTCCATACTACTGCTCTCATAGTTTATGTTGGCCTTGGAGGTAGCTAGAAATTGGCTCCCCAGAATGATTGGTGTGTTCCTCAAATCGTTAGGTACATCCATGTCAAGGACTAAGAAATCTACGGGAAAATAGAAATCCTTGACCTTGATGGTTACATCCTCAATAATTCCCTTCGGTGTGGTGACTGAGCAATCTGCTAATTGTACTTTTATTGAGGTTGGCCTAAGTTTGCCTAGCCCAAACCTCTCATAAAAAGAAGTCATGATTAGGTTGATGGATGCACCTAGATCCAACAGTTCCATATCAAAATTGTATTCCCCAATAACGCAAGAAATCAAGGGGGCACCAGGATCATTATTCTTTTATGGAAGGTGATGTAGGAAGACAGAACTTGCCTGGTCAGAGAGAATCACCTTACTCAGAGTGGGTTCTCTTGGCTTATGCTTTTTGGTACATAGTTCTTTCAAAAATTTAGCATAAGTGAAGATGTGCTTAATAGCATTGAGGAGCAGAATATTGATCTCTATGCTCTTGAATAAATTTTGGAGCTCCTCATTGCTATCAAAGGTTTTCTTCTTCCTAGTTTTCAGTAGGGCTTCAGGGAACGAGATGTGAGTGGTATTTTCAATTTCTGGTCCCTGGGCCTTATTGTCTTCTTCAATCTCCTCCTTTTCTCTCTTAAGCTCCCCAAGGTTTTGGCTTCTAAAAGGTAATTCAGGATCCTGGGTCTGCTTCCACTTCCTAAGGTGACGGAGTTTGCAGAGGCATAACGGTTCGGGTCTTTAGGTGGGTTAGTGAAGATTGGAGGGCCTTGGTTGGTCATGTAACCAGAAGAAGAGGAGGAACCCTGCTCAACCACCTGAGCATGCATTTGTGGGTCCCTTTGAGTTCTGTACCATTGGGCTCTACTGCCTTGATTTTGCACATTGCTCGGATTGGGTATGGGTTGGGATGGTAGAGATCCAGGATGTCGAGTGTTAGCATTAAACCCAGATTGCAAGTTTTCTAATGATGTCTTCATTTGCTACATAAGCTAAAGCATGGACCCTTTCATTTCCACCATTTGTTGGTTTAAATCAGCTTGCTTTATAGATTGTTGGGCATTCCATAATGGCTAGGTAAGCGGTCTCGGGGCAACTGGGTATATACTTGACCCTGACCCATAGGTCTTTGAGATGCATAGTTGCTGGGTCATGTTTGGGTTTGTTGCCTGTGACTTTTCTAGGAGAAGTTTGGGTGGTTCCTTGAACTTGAGTTCTAAGTATTGGAATACGAGTTGGACCTGGCATTCTCCTGCACTGCATACACATCCTCATAGGGCAAGGATGGAAAGAAGGAAGGATAAGGAAGGATAAGAAAAACTGGGATCAAAGGCGCTAGTTTGGAACCCATAAGGTTCCGAGAAATCCTGGCTCATAGGTTGAATCGATTCAAATTGGTTCACGAACTCCCACCCCGTGGGAGCTTGTGAGGATTGAAATCCTGAATTCTAAGATTGAGTGGGTGTGGATGTGTTTCTCGAATTCCCAGATATCCATTCTTCAATTATTTTTGCAACCAAGTCCATCTTATCGAGCTTATTACAAATCAATTCCATGTCAAATGAATGAGAATCCTGGATCTCATTAGCATTTGACCTGGGTTGTTGGGACCGGTTCAATGCATCCATGAAGGCGTGATTAATTGAGTTCTTACTCATTTCCTCAAATAGGTTGTATGCGCTATTTGCATCCTTGTTGAGGAAATTACATCTGTAGGAGGCCTTCACATGATTACACAGTTGTTCAACCAATCTGTGATAGAAAATATGCACAAGTTGCTATTTTGGCACCTCGTGATGTGGACACTTCCTCAAAAGTTCTTAGAATCGCTCCCAGGCACCATGAAACGGTTCCCTCAACCGTTATGCGAAAGTGGTAATTGCCCGTAGTAAGGCATTAGTCCATCCGATTGGGAAGAATTTCTTCAGGAAAGCCAACTTAAGAGCAGCCCATGTTTCTATTGGCCTTCCGATGGTTCGGTACCAATGTGTAGCCTTATCCCTAAGAGAGTGGGGAAAGAGCCTCATGATCATTTGCTCTTTGTTTACATTACTTGCTCTGGTGGTCTGAACCAAAGTGGTCAGATCCTCCAAGTACTATAATGGGTCGTCCGGGCCAAGCCCATGGAAATGCTTAATAAAACTTAAGACTTCGGGCTTGATCTTCCAACTGCCTCTGAATCAGCTCCTACTGGTTCAGGGGCGGGGGAGATGGTTGTTGATCAGCCGTGGGGTCTGCTTGGCTGTAATTCAACCTCCACCTCTAGGATGGTCCAAAGGTCATTCCAATCTAGGGTTCAATGACCTCCTTCCAAGCATACACTAGAAGGAAGTTGGAACGACAGGGAAGAGAAGGAACCCTACAACACAAAAAATACAAGCCAATCCTTAGGTTGGGTAGCCTAAAGGTCTATAGAATCCAAAGAACCGTCTTGAGATTATAACCGATTTGGTCTACTTTTATCCGGTCAATCCAACCAATTAGGAGGGGCTGGGGAGAAGGTTCTTCCATTGGCTTGCGACTTCGGTTCCTAGTGTACACCCCAGCCATGGTTGTTTGATGCTACTCCCCTAGCTAGACATTAGATGGACCAGCAGAAGTAGATTAATCAAAAAAAATCTCCATTTGAGCCCCGTAGAGCGAATCAGTCCTTAAGGCCAATGTCTACTCAGTTTTAATTAGGCTTGGGATGATTGTGCTCTTGGAATGTGATGGGCCCTTTAGATGGGTTGTGCCCTTAATGATCAATTCAAATGTGTGTGCATGCACAGCCAGGGTTTGCAAACAAGGTTATTTGATGATGCGTCTTTTAGGGTTTAACCTTGTTTATTAGCTTTTAGGATTTAATCTTAGGTGTATTCAATCAAGTTCAAGAGAACACTCCAAGTTTTGAAGGTACTGGTGATGATATATTCCTTTAGAAATCAAAAACTACTGTGAAGTGCTTGGTTTAGCCCTAAAGATTAACCCTAAGTGCAAGCTACTGATGAATGACTTTTAGCATCAGTGGTGCGATGATGTGAAAAATTGCGTGATTTGTAAAAGCAGGTTTTCAATGTCGTTGTAACACACGAATTCGCATACGCTTTTAAATTTATATTCCTAGATAGTGGGGTATCTAGGGTCGTCCAAGGAGGCAATATGTTTGCAAAATTCAGGTCTCTTGCTTGGAAATAGAAATCACCTTTCTTTTTGGTCTTTTCAACTATATAATTTTTTTAGGGCTTTGAAATAACGAGAGAAAACACGAGTTGTTGGCGAAAAAGTAAATAAAAACTACGATTACTAAGCTAACACCTAAGTGACAAGTAATTCCTCTTGCTAAGCTCACTCTAGGCACATGGAGGCCTAGAGTAATTAGGGAGAGGGAGTGAAGAGTGCTAGAATCACAGCAATCAAAATGCAACTAAAAGAAATTTAAAAGAAGGCAACTAGATTAATGAGGAAGTGTTTTATAGAAAAACCTACTAGATGAATGCTTCTACTACTAGAGAATTGCAATAAATAAAATAAAACACAAATCCTCTAGATAGATGGGGAAGAAGAGGGCTTCTTGCCCCAAGCTTGGTAGCACCCGAGCATGAAAACAGTCCTCCAATGCCTTCCTTACTCTGCTCCTCTAAGATGATGTCCTCCAAGGTGGTAGCTACCACCTTTAATTCTCTTCCTCCAAGGGTGGACATCCACCCTAGGTTCTCCTTTGCCTTGCCATCCTCCATGAAGTGGAAAGCTCCTCCTCCTTGGTGTGGCACAAGTTGAAGAAAGTGGGGAGAAGAAGGCACCAAAGGGGTTGGTGATGTGCCCCCTTAATCTTCTTCTTTACTCCTTCTCCTTGGCCGCAGGTATAAGTGGATGTAGGTGGAAGTAAACACTAATGGAGGATGCTCTAAAATGGTGGTAGGTGGTGGGTTTATATAGAGTAGGAAGGGGGCTAAGGTGACTCTTGAAATGGAGGGCTAAGATGGGAAGATGGAAGTGGTTGGGGATCCTATGGCTAAGGGCAATTGGCGCCAACCCAAGGGACAACTAGGGGGTGGTTATGGGTGGTGGCACCCCTTGAAGTTGGTGCCAAAATGGCTTCTAGATGGGGGGCTTAGGTGGTGCCAAGTAGGGTTCTAGAAGGAGGGGTAGGTGGGTGGCTAGGATGGGTTGTAGGGTTAGGTGTATGGTGGATGTGGGGGTGGATGTTGGCGCCAAAAAGGGCGGTAGTTAGGGTTAGGTTTTGGCACCAAAATTGGTGTCGTTTGGTAGTGACGATGGGGTGAAGAGGTGGCTAAGTGGTGGTGCCAACTTGGAGTAGGATAGCTAGCTTAGGTAGGGCTTAAGTTGGTGGAGCTAGCTAGGGTTGAGTTGAAGGTGGTGGATGGCCAAGGAGCTAGTTGCTAGCTAGGAAAAGCTAAGCTAAGCTAGCTTAGCTAGCTATAGACTAGAGGAGGAGGTATTGGAGCTAGGGTTTGAAGAGAGGAGTTGAGGAGGAGAAGTCTGGAGCTAGAACTGGAGCTGGTAGCTACTGAAGAGGATGGCATGGAGCTACTCTAGCTGGCTTAGATTGCTAATTCTTTGCTAGCTGCTAAGCCAAGCTAAAGTGAGCTGGCTTCTACCATAATGAGCTGAGGTAAGCTGGGTTTGGTGCTCTCGGGGAGGATCAAGCTGGTTGAGGTAGCTAAGGTAGCTTAGCCTAATTAGCTTGAGCTAAGCTGGGTCCCCAAGAGCTGGACTTGAGCTTCTTGAGCTGGGATGAGTTCTTCTTCAGTTGGTTGGAGTTGAGTGGAGCTGGATGTAGCTGGATCTGAGCTGAGGTGAACTCCAGTCAACTCAGCTGAGCTTGCTAGAGCTCCCTGTGGACTAGTGGGAGATAAAATGAGCTAGACTCAACTAGGTTGTGCTGGATCTGAGCTGACTTAAGCTAGGGAGAGCTAAGATGAACTCTCTTGAGCTGCCATTTAGCTGAGATTAGCTGAATGGAGCTGGGATGAGCTAACCCTAGTTCAAGTGAGCTAGGTTCCAGCTGTGGTGAGCTGGATTAAGCTGAGTTCCAGCTAGTCTGAGCTCCTCCTTCACCATTTTCCTTCTTGAGTGCTAGGATTTTAGAGATCTGTATATCTGTTCATCCCTAACACTCACAAAAACACATTAAAATAACAAAAGAAATTGCAATGCATGGCTAACCTAGTTAATGCCTAAATACTGCCCAAAAACCCATTTGCGGAGTAAAATCCTAAGAGCTAGGCATGTTTTAATGCATAAGAATGATGATAAACTAGTGTTTATCATGCGACCCAAACAGCTCAATCAATTAGCCTGTTACACCACTTAGTTAAGGCACACAGATGTTTAACCTATTCAGATTTCTACTCACTTATGTGCATTGAGTTGAAGTTTACCGGGTCCACAGGTTAGATCCCGGTTAAGTGGTATAATCAAAGTGAAATGGTGTGCATTAAGTCGAAAGTTGTGGGTGTTTAATGTGTGTCACTTTCAGTAAATCCCCCAAGAGAAGAGTTATATAAATATGTGGGGATGAGATGGGTGGAGGTGGCAAACAATCAACTAGATCTATCCTAGGGTTTATGAAAAGCACCTAAGTTGATTTGGTTTTGAGTTATTAGTGTGGTGAAACGAAATCTAAGGTGGGGGTGGTGGGGGAAAACTTACAAATGTCTCTACCTGCACTTTACTCTAATCTACTGCCTTCGGCTCCTCGACTGGGTTCCTGCAAGATAATAAATTGAAGAAGAAAGATAGGTTAGAAAAATATGTAAGTGATGCGGGAAAACGCAAAAAAAACAAAGAGCGTTGCCTCCCCAGCAACGGTGCAACAATGATGAGTCGTGTTTCATGAATTAAAATCAAGGTTTAGAGAACCTATCATCGTAGCTTGCAAAATGCGTCTATCAAATACAACTTATAACCGAAACTCCAAGGGAGTCCCGGGTCAAACACAGGGAGGCGACGTTTACTTTGTTTGAAATCTGCACTTTGTTTTGTTTCTTTTTGGTGTTTTGGGGTTTTATTTTTTTTATTTTATTTTTATAGAAAAAGCAAGCAAGATAGATCACAAGAGAGTTGAAACAAATATGATATATCACCCAAATGTTTGTTACAATAATCTATGAAAGCATAAAAGAGATAGGGGTGAGAAGAAATCCCCCAAATCAGCTGTTCGACGAGACGACAGTGCCTACTGGAAGTTTGGATGAAGGAGGTGAGATGTGGGATGATGGAGGTTAGATGCAAGAGGACGTCAGGTAGAGGAATGCTTCACTGAGGCTTTGGAATGTAGGTAAGGAGACCGAGGCGATCTTCTACTGGAATAGAGGTGGGAGGACAGCTCCAAGGCAACCTATTAAGGTGTGGGATGAAGGATGAATATTTGGTGGGAAATAGGAATATTACACTAATAGGAGGCCTTTGGAGCTTGAGAGTAAGCTCTAATGCAGCTTTGGTAGGCTACTAGAGCTTAGGAGTAGGTGGGAGTAGAGTAGGTAGACATAAAGAGGAATAGGGGTGTAGGGGTGTTTGTATAGTGGAGGGAAGAGGAAGAAATTAGTGTAGAGGGCTGCAGTATTAGCTGCAAGTGTCACTAAGGACCCCTGCAGCTATCGCTGAAGATTGCACCCCCACCGCTCACGCTCATAGCTATCCTTGCACCTACAAGCAATTAGTGACGGCTGTAAGCATCACTAATGGTCCACCCAGGCAATCGCTGAAGATTTGTGCCAACCGTTGCTCCTGCTAGCCTGCACATCATGCGCCCCTTGTCGCACGCATGCTGGTGATGCACTGTGGGTGGCTGTGCGTTGCGCCCTTGTGCATGCGTGTGGCTGTGCGCTAGTTGGAGAATTGGGGAGGCCACCGGGATCGAACCTGCGCCTCTCATTTGAGGAGCGAGCACTTCACTGTTGCACCAAGGAGATGGATTGTCGTGCGGAGAGTGTTGTGGCGCTTGCTGATCGTGCGATCTTGGCCATTGGATTTTCATCCAATGGTCATGATATAGTCTTGAGCTCTCCTCTTGTGAAAGTGAGGTGATGTAGAGCACCCCTCAACCATTGGATTGAGATCCAACGACTGAGATCACTCCATGCGTGAAGCTGGGGGGCCATGGTTCATGTTGGGAGGTCTGGATGGCGCCACATGGCACCATCTTGACAAGCCATCTTTTTCTCCATATAGAGGATGTTACATTGCTCTGATCAAGGTGATTTTTGCATTGGCGGACTACAATTGTCGCTCCAAATCCATTCGTACAGTTGGATTCTTCATCCAAAGCCCGTAAAGATGTCGCATTGCCTCCTGGCCATGTAAGATGAAAGAATTAATGTACATACTATACAATTATCCTAAATGCAATGCAATGGATGTTTATGCAATATTCATACCATGATATGCAATGCTAAGCCTAGGAACTATCATAAATAAGCATTTTATCATGAATTCATGCGTGTTTATCAATGCCCCTATACCTAGTCCTTGAAGTTGATATCATTGATGTTTGGCTGATAAACATGCATAAATTCATCGTAAAATGCTTATTTACAATAGTTACTAGGCCTAACATTGCATATCATGAGAAAAATATTGCATAAACATCCATTGCATTGCATTTAGGATAGTTGTATATTATGTACATTAATTCCATCCTTTCACATGGTCAGAATTTAGTGCGACATCTTTATGGGCTTTGGATGAAGAATCGGACCGTACGGATGGATTCAGAGAGTCGATCGTAGTTTGTTAATGCGAGAATCACCTTGATCAAAGCTCTGTAGCACCCTATACAAGAAGAAGAAGATGGACGACCCAGATGGCACCACATGGTGCCATCCAGGTCGCCCCACCTAAGCCATTGAACGGTCGGCAGCGCCCCACACAAGGGTAAGCATGCTTTGCTCTCGACCATACAATCCCGCATCCGACGGTCATGGGTGTGTAGCCTTAAATCCAGAAGTGCGATACAATACAACCATTAGCTCAGTGGTGGGTGCCTCAGCTCGCATGCACGGGTGCAGGTTCGACTCTCCCAAGTGCCACCAATTAGCTGGAGAAGAGAAGCGCCTCAAATTCAACTGCTTGATCGTTGATGAGCAGTCGAGATGAGGCTATGTGGATGCACAGTTGAGCGCGAATGCTGCACGAGGCCGTCAACGCTCCTCGAGAACGTGGCATCTCATGCACGCAATTAGAGGCACTCGTTTAAGATGACAAGATGCACTCTTGATCATCGGATATTCTCAAACATGTGATACGCTTGCGTTTGAATCCATGAGGGCACGAACTGAGAGCGCATCCCAGCAGCACAATGAGTGACCCAGCGGTGGAGATCTCTTCAAGCGGACAGCTGCGGGTGTGAATGGTGGGTGCGGGATTTGCAACGACAGAAGAGCGAGCCTTTAGTGACACTTGAAGCTGGCACTAAACGATCTACACAATGTGTGTGCCAACCAAGGCAATGAAGAGGCACGGATCTTTTGGCGAAAAAGAAAGAGTGATGTTCATTTTCATTGAAAGCTTTAGCATAAAATGTCGCGTCGTTGTATTCAGTTGTGTGGTAGAAAATTGCTTCTCAAAACATTTAATTCTTGAAATCTAACCACGAAAATACTTAGGTCGTCTCCATAAGGAGGAATTAGCCTATTTATACTAGTGAATCATGTCTTGTTTATTCGGGAATCTCAATGCGTATGCATACTGACTAGTCCACGTGTTTTCAACATAATTTCTTCATTTAAAGAATTAATCAATACTGTAAGGGTGCACATGCAAAATCACCACCAATGAAATACCTGAATTGCGATCTTAATGCTGACAAGCATCATCAAATTTAATTAAATTAGAATTTGTTCCCTATAACAAATATACATGCTTGCTCATTTAGAGATGAAGTTGACTATATGCAATTCAATTAGAATTGAGGGACATGCATGCAAATTTTACTGCAATATATTCAATCAGGAAAATAAACGAATAGTGCATCTGGTAATGGCATGATTCGTAAATATTAATGCAATAAAAAATAGAGGAACTTCGTTCTCTCCTCTTCGCGCAAGTGGAGTGGTTGCCGGCTAATTAGAGCTCGATGGCAGTGTGCGGGAGAGAGACAGTCACGATGGTGGTAACGGGGCGGTCGAAGGTGGCCAGATGTGGTCGGACAACGGAGGAGAATGTCAGCAACAGCGATGGCAAGTGGTGCTTGCGGGCTCGTGGAGGGCAGCCGGTGGGTGCACGAAGGTCGTGGGCATGAGATGAAGACGACGGCGAGGTTGGCGGTGAGTGTTGTGGCCAAGAAGCTCCCCTACCGGCGGTGAGTGTGCGGCGTGCTTTGGGTTTTGATATTGAGTTGTAGGAGGCCGATTGGGAAGGAAGACGAGGATGATGAAGAAGAAGAAGAAGATGAGGAGAAGGAGCCAGTGGTGTTGGTTGCGGTGAGAGGAGGTGAGGGTGAGGACAGCGGTGGGGGTGGCGGTGGTGATGAGGGTCGTGCGAGGTGGCTACGGTGAGGGGGTGAAGTGTGGGTTCTCTAAAGGTTGAAGAAGATGAGGGAAATGAAGAAGTTTAGGCATGAGAGAAGGCGTGGAATGTGGTTTGGCTATGGGTAATTGTGGTCGGGTGAGGACGGCTGATGGTGGTGCATGCTGTCGCCATGCACCATGGTAGGAAATTGAAGCATGGGTTCTCTGCTGGTCATGGTGCACGCGCATCTCCACAATGCTCACTGGTTCCATGGTGCACGCCTCCTTCACGGTGGAGAAGATGGTGAGATCTTCCCCGCCAGGGGGAGAGGATATCTCATATGGGTTGTTCTGTGGTTGGAGAAAGGAGCGGCGTGGAGTGGGTGGTGCGTTAGGATAAAGGATGGGAGTTGTTGTGAGGAGGCAGGCAGTGCGTGACGAGGGGGTGCACTGTTGGCCTGGGTGTGTGAGGCCACGCACGTGCACGAGACGAGGTTTGGTTTATTCAAAATATAGAATAATTATTTATATACAATAAGTTATAAAATGCATTAGATATATGCAAAACCTAACTAATGATGCAAGCAATTATTTTATGACCTAATGTAGTTTTTAACGAATATCAAATACAAGAATAAAGTTAACTTAGGCGTAACAATAGTCCTTCAAAATACACTCATCCAATACCCCCATGCCTAAGATTTGCTAGTCCCTAGCAAAAGTGAAAAATAATAGAAGTAATTAAAAGATTTCTTCTTTCCTTATTCAAAAAATTTAAAGATCCAGACTAATGTGAAGTGATAGTAGCCTAAGTAACAGATTCAAGTGAAAAGCCAACTTACATTTGAAGTTCGTACGTAACCCTTGATAAAATTCTATCACGATAGGCAACTACTTCCCTTGCGGATAAAGCAGAAGGTAATCTATAATTTGACCCTGGCTTTTCGGCTTAGGTAGGAGATATCGAGTTGAATGGATTTGTATTTGGTGGCACACACTTATCTGGTGCTACATGTAGTCTAGTAGTACAGACTCTAGATCTCTAGACAATTAAACAGGTCAACTCAGTGAGAGGCTAGATAACTGCGCACTCTTGATATTCCTTTGTGCTCACTCTTTTCCTTCTTTTCTTTCTGAGATCACAAATCTCACCAGATTTAGTAAATATACTCACTGTTTGGTGGCCTCACATGGCATTCACACTTCAACTAAAGTCCTAATAACTCTATAACTAAGTTAGAGTCCTCAGACAGTATCCGGGTGATCAAAAATACTGAAGGTAGGTATGGGTCATATTTGGTGGATTGCGATGGGTGTTTTTGTTGCCTTAGAAACGACATCACGAAGATAAAATTATAAACTTAGACTCTTTTCTTTTTCTTCTCTCTCCTTTTTCTTTATTTTATTTTATTTTTTTTCTAAATATAATTGTTTCTTTTTTCTTCTTTTTCTTTCTTTATAAATCAACATAACACGACGTAGACTTTTATTTATGAGGCATTATTAGGGATGATGATGGTCAAGAAGATATTGTGTGGCTTATTTGGTGGAAGTGCCTACTCTCGGCACCGGGAAGGAATGGATAGGACAAGCATATTTCTGACCTTTGATACTATTACCCTCCTTCAGCCAAGGACTCTATGAAGGACGGTCGTAACCATCGACCATAGTCATAGCTTTATTAGGACTCCATCTCTGTTTGTTTGCCTTATTTAGTAGCTCTCAGGAATTCACACAGTGTAAGCACATAGGAATAGAGAGTGAAAACTATGCCTAACTATGAGGTATCATCATCTAATTGTCCAAAACTTAAGAGTCCTTGCACTAGACTTAGCATACCAATAATCTCTCTAGTTTCTTCTCACAAATATGACGTGGATCTAATAGAAGATAATATGCCTGACTCCCTATTAACTGTCCATGGGTTCAGTAGACTAAAAATGGTTATTGATTTTCTACAAAGATCCATTACCCAGTCTACATGCAAGTGAATGTAACTGTACTGAATTCTAAACTTAATAAACAATTTAAGAAGAAAATCTTTAATGACACCTCCATGACAAAGATGTTTTGCTAGGAACTAACCAATTCAACTCAAGAAAATAAATTTTTTTTATTAGTTTTTTATATATGCTAACCTAAATGCATGAATACTTCCTAAAATGCAAAATGCACCTCCTATGCCTAAATCCTACAATGTCCACATTGTAAAATTAAAACAAGGGGTGAAAGGAAATCACTTGATGATGGTGTTATTCAAAATGCTAGGTTGCCTCCCAACAAGCGCTGCATTTTCTGTTAGCAGCCAAACTTATAGGGAACCTGTAAGTCTGGTTCCAAACAGAGAAAGCTAGGCCCTAAAAATATGCATAACAGTGCGAGCCTAGAAAACAGGTAGCCATGGATGTTGGTGAGCTGATGATGCAGCGTGATTTCAAATACTCGCCAGAAGATATGAAAATAAAGAACCTTGTAGGCTACCTGGGGAGGTCTAGGGATAACAAAAGGAATATGAAAAGGGACCTCCCAAAACAGAATAAGTGGAGGATAACAAGCGTCCTCCAAAGCAGGAAGGGTTTTAAAAGATATAAACATTGTTATTTCCAACCCTTGAATGGTAAGACTAAAAGTACAAGCATCAATCCATACTCGCCATTCTACCTGAGGATGTACTGGCCTGATATTCTCCCCAGAAAGAATGTAAGTGAGCAGAGACCTAAGCCAAGGATTGGTTAGGGAGTGGAAGGGTTGTTTGTGGTTTTGGGCGATAATGGTTAAGTCCAAGGAGGGCTTAGTCGGTGTCGAGTCTAATTCCAACAATGATTCAGATTGTGTATTCTCCCTAACAATTATTGTAGAAAAATTCAAGTCACCCTGCCTATCATTAATGATCGAAGTCATATTTTCACCTTCCAGTATGTGAATAAATGGTGGACTCCAAATTAAATTTCTTTGATGGCAAGGTCGAAGCAACTGGATCATTATCATTAATTTCATCCCTAGATTCCTCTAGTTCACTTGAGTTTGTGTCGGGGTGTGTATGTGATTCACCAGTAAAGAGAGGAGTTGGATCAATATCCTCAATTATTTCTGAAGGAGGATCCGTCTTAATGTTTTGGAGTAAGCCTATATCACTCAATTCTTTATTCCTCTTGGGGCATAAATCCTCAATTGATGTGTATTGTCCCTGAGAGTCTCTCCTATGCTTCTCACTGTTGTGCTCGTCCTCCTCCAATATCAACTCTATGTTTTGAAGAGGTTGACTCTCAAAATCAAAAGTAGGGAGGAACTGGATTTCACCAGATTATTTATATCCTCACAGGGTAAGTCCTCGTATAACACATAATCCCCCTGAGATTCACTCCAGATTCTAAGTTCAAGTTCCTCCATCAGGTTATCATCCTCCTCTAAAATAGGCTCTTTGTACCCCTGGGACCAAAATTGATCCAATTCATCCTCTATTCCCTTAGGGTCACCATTATTGGGTGCATTTAAATCTTCAGAATGATGGATGGTAGGTGTTGATTCCCTAAGTGGAGGGTCAGGAATAGGCTCACTAGGGGTAGAATGGGGTTCCACCAGATAACTAATAGGGGAAGTGATATGAACAATATGACCTTGACCCAGGTTATCAGAGGTAAGGAAAATGTTGTCATTAGGGTCAAGGTCCTCAGGAGGTACCATCTTCCCTTTCTTTTGACTCCAATATAGCTCGGGTGGATAACCACTAGGATCGTTCTCCTCTGGTGGCTGTGTCTCATGGGGAGAGTTTAAGTGATAGATACTTAAAATAGGATCCCTATTGTCATTGGTTTCCTCATAATTATTTTGATCATCACTGTTATATGGGTAGGGATCAGAATCATTAGTAAGAGTGTAGCTAAGCTACCTAATGTCCTTATTCAATTATTGACTATTCCTCAACATCTCTCCCATAGACTCCATCATTTCTTTTTGTTGTTTTCGCATTTCTATCATAAAAGATGAGAGGCTACTACTATCTGATTGGGGAGGATAGTCAATCTCAAGCTCTGGTTGCCTAGGGGTATCTGTCCAACCTGGATAAGGAAAATCATGAAGGGTGGGAGGGTTGGGTGTTTGAATAGTAGTGGGGATTCCATGGGTGGAAAATCCCACTCCTAGGCTCTGCTCAAAAGTGGGAGCTATCGAGCCAGTACTCCCAGGGTAGGAATAAGAATGATCCCATGAATTGTCAGTGTACCCACCATAGGATGGATACGCTCGGGGCATGGGATCCTGGTTAAAATGATAGGAGTAAGGATAGTCCATTTCCTTCAATTAAATGGTTTAACTCTCTTAGGATTTAGATAGATTAAAACAAAAAACTTCCTAGAGAGGTCTATCATGCACACACCAAGCAAACACAAGGCAAGAGGTCTTTTGTTGATTTAAAATTCTTTAAGCCCTCTTCCAACTCTTCAGCTTGGCCAAATATAGTCAAGGCAGTGTTTCTCTATTCCCACGTAAGTGGTACACAAGAAATGAGGCACTTGAAATTTCTAGTCAATGACTATTAAGAAGGTTGAGGTTACTTTTAGTCCTTTTTAGGTGATCAATCAAGTTGTCAAGCAATTACGCACCCTAAATTGACCTTCGAGTGCCCTGAAGACGTACATTTTGTTGCGATGATATTCTCTAATGCTCAAGTAAAAAGGTACTCCAAGGATGGAACCAAGGGATGCAAATAGGGTGAACTCTTCCTTTGAGGCATTGCGTTAGCGGTGCCTCTTAACTACCCTTGAAATCCTTTAAGGGGTGTCCCCCTCAGAGTATCAAGTCACTCGGGTAAAAGTTAATACTATCATCATAAAGAGAGATAGGAGGGTTTGCACTGATAAAAAGATCAATGCCTATAGCCTTAAGGGTCCAAGTCCTAGTGCAGTGCCTATAGTGTGTGCTCAGTGAAGGAAGTGTGCATCACATTACGAAGAGTGATTTTTCCTTTTGGAAATCACAGTCACATTATTCAAACACTTTCTGTATACTTTTCTTTCTTTTCAAGAAGTAATGTGACCACTTGATTAATATTTTCAAATCAGCTTAAATGGTCTTTTTTTTTGTGAGAAGGAAAGGAATGCTATCGAGTAACCAATAGCAAACTTGGAGAGCTTTTATTAATAAAAAAATGAACACAACTACATATTCAAACCCCATTGCTGTATGAGATTCCAACAACAATTTACAATCTTATCCACATTCACTGGAGTCTCTTGAAAAACACACTCATTCCTAGCCCTCCACATAGACCATAACATAGCTACCATAGGTAAACATGGCTTATTCCCACCCACAAGATAACCCCAAAGATTCTCCCATGTGGGAAGAGAATCATTACAAACTCTCCTCCAGATATAATCTATGATCACACATGAAGAAAAAATATGAGTGCTGGAATCGCTATGCATCCCACATAAGTGGCAAAACTAAGTGGGAGTTCCCATTCTCCTATGCCTCAGATCTCTAGTAATCAGACCGTCCCTTCTGCAGAGCCACAAAAAAATTTGTACCTTCAGTGATTTTTTTAATTTCCGTAACTTTTTCCCCTCCTCATCAAGTTTCGCCAACTTGTCATAGGCAGCCACTGAAGAAAACTTACGCTCCCACTTGTATGTGTCATATTCATGAGGCATGGGTTTGAAGGTAGCAAGTTCTTGCATGAGGCGCTCATTCTCTGCTTGTGTTCTTGTTTCATGATTATTCCACATAGCATTATTCAAAGACCACTGCTTAGACTCCACATCCTAATAATCAGAAACTACAACATTTTTATCTGAAGCCGCTGCATAAGCAAGGGGGTACCTGTCTTTAATCACCACCCCAGTTACCCAGTTCTCCAGCCAGAATTTGAAGCTTTTCCCATCACCTAACACGGATTTGAACAAAATCCAATTATCCCTCATGGCACGCACCACCGAAGACCAAAAAGGAGATGGTTTATGGGGGTTTAGGCGGTTCTTCTCATCATTGGTAGCCCCATAGCTATCCTGAACTATTTCTGTCCACATTTTTTTTCCCCCAGCAGCAGTCGAACAGCCCACTTCAACAGCAAAGCATCATTAGATTCCTTGAGGGATCTAACATCCGTACCACCAATCTTTTTTGGCTTGCAAATCAGATCCCATTTTAATGGTTGAAGAAAAGCCCTTTGGTGAGAAGCCCCTTTCCAGAAGAATCTTTTATGCATCACATTAAGTTTTTTCCAAATTGACTTCGAGGCTTTGAGAACAGAGAAGAAAAAAATTGGAATCGATGTAATGACCGAATTCAGTAATATATACCTCCCCCCTTTTGATAGGTAGCGATTACTCCAACCCTCCAATTTCTTAGCCACGTTTTCATATAGGAAGGACCAATCTGCTTTCCTCATTTTAGTGCATTTCAGAGGCAATCCCAGATATTTGATAGGCAATGAGACCATAGGCATACCCAAAGTGGTAGAGATGTCATTCTGGATCATTCCATTCATCCCAAAACAGACCAAGGAAGATTTATTTCCATTAAGTCTAAGACCAGAAATCTCACCAAAAATCTTAACCATATGAAAAAGCACTTGCGCTTCCCTCTTCACCCCTTCCACAAAAAACACAGTGTCATCTACATATTGGAGGATGGGAGCTAAGGCCCTGTTATTAGACATTGTATACCCCCTTATAAATCCACCTGCTGCCAGTTTGCATGCATATCTTGCCAGTGTATCCACCGCAAGATTAAAAATCAAAGGGGCAAGTGGACACCCTTGCCTAACTCCACATTGGGGCTGAATCCAACTTCGGCATGGTTTCCCATTTATCAATGGGGAAAAGGAGGCTGTCATGATGCATCTCTTCACCGATTGCATCAACTAAGGTGGAAATTTTCTCCTTTTAAGGATTTCCCACAGATACGACTAGGAGACTGAATTATAAGCCTTGGAGAAATCTACTTTCCATAAAAAGGCCTTAGTCTTTCGCCTGTGCCATCCCATTACCATCTCCTACGCCAAAATGAATGACTCCTGTAGCAATCTCCCAGGAAGAAAGGCAAATTGGACTGGCATTATAAACTCCTTCAATACCTCCCGCATTCTGTTGGCTATAATCTTACTGATAATAAGATAAATTGAATTAGATAGTGCAATGGGTCTATAATCAGAAAATTTCTCAGCATTTGATTTTTTTGGAAGCAGGAACAGATAAGATTTATTCAATCTCTCAAAACCAGAGTTGTCCAATTCACATTCGTGAATAACCTTCATTACATCCATTTTGACAACACTCCACAGTTCTCTGTAAAAGAATACCTGAATCCCATCTGGACTAGGGGACCCTTCATTGATTTACAATACTTCTTGCTCAGAGATAGGAGTAACTAACATGTCTCTCTGATCACTACTAACACCTGGGAAATTAGCCGATGCCATCCTCCAAGCACCCCTTTGTGTAGCCTTGGCCAATTCTTTGAAGTATTTGCCTGCTTCAATTTTGATTTCGTTAACAGAATTAATAGTTCTCTCATCTACTTTAATTGATGAGATTAGATTGGATCTTCTCCTAGCACTGGCCGTGAGATGAATGAACTTCGTGTTTGCATCACCCTCTTTGAGCCATAGCTGTCTAAATCTTTCACGCCAGTCCACTTCTCTTTCTAGATCCTCCTTCCCCACTACTGACTGCATCTGCTGTCTTTGTTGCTGCTCTTGGGGATTCAAACGCTGCCTGCACTCCCTCAAATCCAGTTCTCTGATCACTGCCAATGCCTCCCTTCTCCTTTGTTCTCTGATCAGTGCCACTACCTGTCCATATTCTTTCAACATGTCACGCATACCTGTCAGCTTTGAAGCCAACTGCTATGTGGCAGATGCTTGCATTGCCTTATTCTGCCACCAATGAGATACCATTTTCACAAACCCCTCCTCCCTAAACCAAGATCTCTTGAGTTTGAAATAAGATCCAATGTCAGAGTTCATCCCACTGTCCCACACTAGTGGATTGTGATTAGAGAAAGGCCTATCAAGGCTCATAATAGCTGATAATTGGTGCCTCTCCAACAAGCTAGGTGACTGATCGATCTTTCGCTTTTAAGTCATTTGTAGATTAATGTGGTGGAAAAATCGACTAATCAATTTTTAACAAGAAATAACCACTCGCAGAGGAGCAGGTCGTATCCACAGGGAGGCAATAACGTATTAAAATTCGCGCCACTTAAAAATGTTTGTTCGTAGTCAATTTGGACAAGAACCAAGCCAAGATTGCCTTTAGATTAAGGTTTAAGCAAGAAACAATGCTGAAATGGCAATTATGAGAAACTACAGGATATTTTCCGCAATGCAGAGTCAATAGAATATGATTAAAATGTGGCAATGGAAGAAAATGTAAATTTTAATTAACGTTTTACTATAGCAAAATAGGGGAATTTTTCCCCGTTGTCTTGCGCGACGAGGAGCCGATGGCCGGGCACGGGAAGCTCGGAGGAGGTCCCTTGGATCAAGGGCTTCGAATCGGTGGTGGCGGCGAGTCGCGCGGCGGTCGGAGGTGGCCAGACGAGCTCCGAAGGAGGTGCTACAGCCGGCAGCTTGCACAACCTGTTGGCGTGAAGTCCGCCGCCTGCTGCTGCTGCGGGGGTGGCTGCTGCCGCTGCCGTGGGCACTACTGCGGCTGGCGTGGCAGGCGTTCGTCTGCAGGCGCGGCTAAGAGGGCGCTGCAGGTGGTTCTGCAAGCGCGGCGGAGGGTGCTGCAGCACGGTTGGAGGATGGCGTGCACTGCGGAGGGTCTGCGGAGGGCGCTGGCGCGATTGGCGTGGGCGGTGGAGGGTGCAGGCATGGGTGCGCACGGATGAAGGCGCAAGCGCGGGGGTGGTGGTGCGGGCGTGAACAGTGAGATGGACGGGTGATCGCAGGTGAGCGGGTACCTTCAGACGTCCGGGAAATTTTCCGATCGTCTTAAGTGAATGAGAAGGTGATTGCAGTGACGGTGGTTGCGGCGGTGGTGGTTGGTGACGACGGCGAGGGAATTGCACGCTAAGCTGCTCACGGTAATGCGGACGAGCTCCGAATGGCGGTGTGGCCTGTCACACCACACGCCCACGGTAGTGGAGACTCTCCGCCACGGTAGAGGCCGGCAGTGTGGAATGGAAGAGAGAGGTTCTCTATGCACAGTGGTGGGTCGGTGGCGGAGGCCTTCCAGAGCTCGGCTGCCTCCCTCCTCATTTTGTAGTGTCCTGCACAAGTTTGAAATCAGCAGCCCGACCAGATCCACCACATCCGCTGCCCCTTGAATGGCTTCTTCACTGCATCAGCGGGGCGTTGGAGCGGCAGCCAGCCGTTCTGAAAGAACAATAATAAAGAAAATATTGTTAAAATATTAGGGTTATTTATGTACAGACCCTCAACTTCTATGTTAATAAAAATAATGTACCCAATTGGTTATCTAATTAGATGAATGCTATTCTAAGCTAATTCTAAATGCACTTAAGATATGAATGCAATGTATGGATTATGTAATTAGATTAAAACTATGAATTAATCTATTTACATCCTAATTTATACTAAATAAATGTTAGAATTAACCTAATGTGTAGGCACTTAAATACTTAAATAGCCCACAACTATGGGCTAATCAAATGCCCCCATGCCTAGTTTTTGCTAGTCCCTAGCAAAATTAAGCGAAACCTAGCACTCCAAGTAGACTAGTCAACTCACTTAGTCTTCCTTCAGAAGCATATTAAGTTCAGGTTCTAAACCCAAGGTTCCTAAGTAGTTGCTAAGTTACAGACTAGGTCGGCTAAAGATGAGTGGCAAGCACAAGTTTCCCTGATTTCTGACTCTACCCTAAAGTTTATTGATCCCTGAGATTAAAGCATCCGTGCTTGTGCATTGGTCCGAGTTATTTGAGTTAAAGGAAAATTTTTTTATATATACACCCACTTTTTTATTTTTTATTTTTTGTTTATTTGTTTGATTCTTCTAAGTCTAACCTCAGATCAGCTATCAACACGGTCTGTGTCGGATTCATCGTCCCCATTACCATACCTCGAAGGGTGCCTGGCTTTCGATGCTTCGAGATAGCACTACCCATAACGACCCCAAGAACTCCTGGCAATCGACACTTCGGGATAGTATCGCCCATGGATTTCTTAAGCGAATTCAGGCCTATGGCAATCGGCACTTCGAGATAGGGCCGCCCATGGTACCTAAACAGCGCAATGTGCTTACATGCCCCCAGTAGGATGGATATCCTAAGAGACAAGCGCCGAGGAGGTAATATGTTATCATCGCATCCTCAAGGTGAGTATATACTCGACCTCTCCTACGGCGGGAACTCTTCCAATCAAAATGTGTTTTCAAGCCTCTCTTAAGTCAAAACTAAGAGAACCAAATCTCTTTCAGAAAGACGAAAATTAAGTTGATTACCAGACCAAGTGTGTGAAATTTGGATGCTTGGGTTACAAGGACCCGTAAACCAAAAGGTAGAATAAGACTCCAGGTACTACCCCACCTTTTAACTCAAACCCTAGCTTCCCTTCCTCAACCTCTTGAGGAATGGTCCGCAACTTAACTCCTACTTAAGTTTTTAAGTCCACAAAGGACCCTAAAGGTCTAAAGCTAGTAGCTCATTTAGCTTCTAAAGTTTGACCCTAGAATTAACTTAGTCTACCCTAGAGTTCTGATTTGCTTAAGACTGCAAGATCTATCCAGTTATGCTCAAAACCTTTTTATATATATATATATATATATATTTGTTTTTGTTCTCTTTTTTTTTCTCTCTTTTTTCTCTTTTTTTTTTTTTTATAAATGCATGCTATAAACAAAATGCCTCAGGTCCTCTCCCCCATGCCTAGTTCAAACAATGTCCTCATTGAAAATCAAAAGTAGCTAAAGGAAGATATTACCTGAGGCGGAGAATGGTAGGAGCTAAGGCTCCTCAAGAGTGACTTCGTCAACTAGATGGCCATCTAAAGTTATGTACGGTTTTAACCGTTGACCATTGACGATAAAGGGAGTTGCTGAAGAGGAAGGATTTTTTATCTCCACAGCTCCATGGGGGGATACTTTGGTGATTATGTAAGGCCCATCCCAACGAGATTTTAATTTCCTAGGAAAAAGCTTAAGCCTGGAATTGAAAAGCCAGACTTGTTGGTTAGGTTCAAAGGTCTTTCGAAGAATAAACTTGTCATGCAAGAGCTTAGTTCTTTCTTTATAAGCTTGAGAGGTGCCATAAGCATCATTCCTCAGCTCCTCAAGCTCACTTAATTCTAGAAATCGTGCCTTACCTGCCTTCTCTAAATCCATGTTAACACTTCGAATAGCCCAAAGTGCTTTATGTTCCAACTCAACAGGTAAATGGCACGCTTTTCCATACACAATCCGAAAGGGAGAAGTACCCAAAGGGGTCTTATAGGCCGTTCGATAAGCCCACAAAGCATCATCAAGCTTTTGGGACCAATCTTTCCTATCAGGTCTAATGGTCTTTTCCAAAATATTTTTTATCTCCCTATTTGATACTTCAACCTGGCCACTTGTCTGAGGGTGGTAAGGGGAAGCAACCTTGTGAGTCACTCCCAAACTCTTAATTAACCGATTGAAGTGGTTGTTTCGGAAATGAGGTCCCCCATCACTTATAATAGTCTTGGGGCACCCGAAACGGGATATGATATTGGCCTTCACAAATTTCAAAACCACAGAGTGGTCATTTGTGCGCGTAGGAATGGCCTCTATCCATTTAGAGACATAATCAACTGCCACCAAGATATATTCAAAACCATGGGACGACGGGAAGGGACCCATAAAGTCAATTCCCCACACATCAAAAATTTCAACAGATTGAATAGGATGTTGAGGCATTTCATTCTTCTTCCCAATCGTTCCAGTTCGTTGACATCTAATACAGGCCTTAACAAAATTATGAGAATCCTTAAATAAGGAAGGCCACCAAAAACCGGACTGGAGAACCTTAAAAGTAGTTTTCTTAGCACCAAAGTGTCCTCCATAATGAAGTTCATGGCAAAATGTCAGCACACTTTGCTGTTCTTCTTCAGGCACACAACGTCTCAATACTTGGTCTTGTCCAATTCTAAATAATTCTGGCTCTTCCCAATGAAAATATCTCGCTTGAGAAATGAATCTCTTTCTTTTCTGCTTATCCCAAGAGCCAGGAGTTTGTCCAGTGACCAAGTAATTTACAATGTCTGCATACCAAGGTAAAGTTGGTGTTACCGCCATCAGAGTTTCATCGGGAAATGTCTTGCGAATGTCTTCAGAAATAGAGTCATTAAGAGGAAGACGAGACAGGTGGTCAGCCACAACATTTTCCACTCCTTTCTTTTCACGTATTTCCAAGTCAAATTCTTGAAGGAGTAAGATCCACCTAATCAAACGTGGCTTAGAATCTTTCTTAGCAATGAGATGTTTCACTGCTGCATGATCAGTAAAAATAACCACCTTAGACCCAAGTAAATAAGACCTAAACTTCTCTAGAGCAAAAACTACAGCAAGTAATTCTTTTTCAGTGACAGTGTAGTTTTGCTGAGGTTCAGTTAAAGTCTTGCTTGCATAATGCAGCACATGAGGTCTTCCCTCAACCCTTTGTCCAAGGACTGCTCCCACTGCATAATCCGAAGCATCACACATAAGCTTAAAGGGGAGTGCCCAATCAGGAGCTTGGAGAACAGGCGTAGAGATCAAGGCCTCCTTTAGAGTTTGAAAGGCCTAGGCACACTTTGAATCAAAACTGAAGGAAGATTCCTTCGCCAATAAGTCACAAAGTGACCTAGAAATCTTACTAAAATTTTTAATAAAGCGCCTGTAAAAGCCAGCATGGCCCAGAAAGGATCTAATCTGTTTGACATTCGTAGGCAATGGAAGTTTGGAAATAGAATCAATCTTGGCTTTATCTACTTCCAAACCTTGCTCGGATACAACATGCCCAAGTACAATTCCTTTCTGTACCATGAAGTGACTTTTCTCCCAGCTGAGGACTAAACCAATCTCCTTACATCGTTTCAACACATTCTCCAGGTGCAGGAGACACTGGTCGAAAGACGAGCCATAAATAGAGAAGTCATCCATAAATACTTCGACACACTCGTCAATCATGTCCGAAAAGATAGACATCATACACCATTGGAAAGTTGCAGGGGCATTACATAATCCAAACGGCATACACCTGAATGCAAAAGTACCGTAAGGACTCGTGAATGTCGTCTTTTCCTGGTCATCAGGAAAGACTGCCACCTGATTGTACCCAGAATATCCATCGAGAAAGCAATAATACTTATTCCCTGCCAATTTTTCGAGAATTTGATCAATAAAAGGCAAAAGAAAGTGATCCTTCTGGGTAGTGGTGTTCAGCTTGCGGTAATCAATACAGACCCTCCATCCAGTTGAGGGTCTAGTGACAACTTGTTCACCTTGGTTGTTGAGTTCCACAGTAAAGCCTGCCTTCTTTGGCACCACATGAATGGGACTGACCCATTTACTATCAGCAATGGGATATATGATCCCAGCATCCAACCACTTCAGGATTTCCTTTTTTACAACCTCCCTCATATTAGGGTTCAGACGTCTCTGCATGTCCCTAAAAGGCTTGATGGAATTATCAGTATAAATGTGGTGCATGCAGAGCGTAGAGTCTATACCCTTAATGTCAGCAATGCTCCAAGCAATAGCTTCCTTGTGCCTAGACAGGCATTCAATCAAGGCTCCCTCCTGTGCCTCAGACAGCACAGCCAAAATGATAACTAGGAGCGTATCATTGGCACCTAGGAAAATATACTTGAGAGTATCAGGGAGGGGTTTCAACTCAAGGTTGGGGGCTTGTATGGTTGAGGGTTTCATAATAGATGTGCCCATCTCAGGTAGCAAATCTACCTTCGACGGAAATGATGGGGGAAGAGACTCAGTAGAAACTCCTAGCAATTCCTCTGGTTCTAGTATATCCCCTTCATATTCCTCCAAGAGATGGGAATGCTCATTTAGCATGACATGCTGAAGGGGGTCATCACATAACATTGCAGGAGTTGCCTCTTCAATCAAGTCATCTATCACCTCAACTTGAGAACAATCCTCAAGTTTGACTTGTTTGTAAGCATCAAACACATTAAGCCGGATTTTCCTATTCCAAAAGCCCATTTCCAATGCCCCAGTATTGCAATTAATTGAAGCATGGGAAGTTGCAAGGAAGGGGCGGCCCAAAATGATGGAGGGTTTGGTTGGCTTGTTGGTAGGGTCAGTGTCTAAAACTAAGAAGTCAACGGGAAAGAAGAAATCCTCCACTCTTACGAGGACATCTTCCAAAATTCCCCGTGGTGTCTTAAGTGATCGATCAACAACTTGAAGGATTACAGGGCTAGGCTTCAGATTGCCTCCCCCAAGTTGTTCATACACATAGCTCGGAAGGATGTTCACCCCCGCACCCAGATCAAGCAGAGCCTCATCAATTTGTAAGTCACCAATAACTAAAGAGATATATGGGGCTCCTAGGTCCTTAAGTTTCGGGGGTGTGCCATGTTGAACAATTGAGCTAACAGAATCAGGCAGGACAACTTTAGATTGGACCTGTTTTCTAGATTGTCGCTTTTTCGTGCACAAGTCCTTTAAGAAGCGGGCATAAGACGGAATCTGCCTGATAGCTTCAAGCAAAGGCAGGTTAATCTACACTTGCTTGAAAGTTTCCATAATCTCATCCATCTTATCTTTGTCTCTAGATGAGCCAGCAGAAGTCTGCCCAGAGGTGGATAAGCGCTCTGGAAATGGCACTCTCGATCTCTGGGTGGAAGGGTTGTCATGTCGAGTAAGGGGTGGAACGGGGGCAACTTCTTCCGGTGAGGTGATTTCAAGCGGAGAAGATTTGGGCAAATCTTCTTCGGTGGGGGTGAAAGTAGGGGTGGATGTTTTTTTAGGGGATGAGACTATAGGAGCATCAGGTTTGGAAATTTCTTTCCCACTTCTCAGAATAGTCACCGCCTAAGCATGCTCCCTAAAGACAATCCCTTTTCCTTTAGGATTTTCCTCAGCAGCACTTGGAAACTTCCCAATCTCCCTCTGTCTAACGGCCTCAACAAGGTGTCCAATTTGCGATTTCATCTCATGTATAGCCTTGTCATGAGATTGGATGATGGCACTTTGACTTTCTTGCATAGTTTTCAACATCGCCTTCAATTCATCCATCTCAGAGGTTTTAGGTTGGGCAAAGGTCTGAGGTTGGTTCATTTGATGGTTTTGAAAGGATTGCGGTTTGTAATTCCCTAAATTTGAGACATTTCCTTGTCTCCATGAAAAGTTTGGGTGGTTCCTCCATCCCTCATTATAAGTGTTGGAGAAAGGATCAGTACAAGGTCTTGGACGGAACCCTTGAGAGACATTCAAATCCGCTTGTACAAGTTCAGGGAATTGGGAGGCCAAGTGGCAATCCACAGTGGCGTGTGTATTGCCTTGACAAATTACGCATTCGGAAGCTTGGGATGTGGAGGTGTTAGGTGTGAATGAACTCGGGTTCGACATAAGCCTTTCCATGTTTTGATTGAGTAATTGAATTTGATAGGCTAAATTCTGGGTGTCCCTTGCTTCATTCTCCTCCAACTTTCTTTGCATGAGAGTGGGCTTTCTATCCATGTAGGCAGAATTCAAGTGAATAGAATTCTCACTCAAAGTATCAAATAAGTTCCAAGCTTCATCCTCAGTCTTAGATAGAAAGGTTCCTGCACAGGCACCATCCATAGTTTGCCTATGCAAATCATTAAGTCCGGTGTAGAACCTTTCAACCAGTTGCCATTTAGGCACCTGGTGATGTGGGAAAAGTCTCAGCAAATCGTTAAAGTGCTCCCACGCATCATGGAAAGCTTCCCCATCCTTTTGAGCAAAACTCATGATTTCCCTCCTAAAGTGATTTGTTTTGCTCATGGGGAAGTACTTCTTCAAAAACTCCTTTTTCAGGGCATCCCAAGTATTTAAATTATCAAGGGTGTGATACCAATACTTGGCTTTGTCCTTTAGGGAGAAGGGAAAAAGGGTCCGCATTTGAGCGTCATCAGTAACGCCCTGCAGCTTCACCGTGGAGCAGACCTCGGTGAATTCCTCAATATGCCTGTAAGGGTCTTCCCTATTAGTACCATAAAAGGAGGGTAGCAAGGATATGGTACTACTTTTGATCTCATATGGATTGTCCCCTCCAGGTCTACGTAGTGCTGGGCCAGCTTGGTTGGTTGGGATGAAATATTCCTTAAGGCTCCTTTGATCGGCCATTTCTACCCTTGGGAGGTCTTTTCTTAGGATTCTTTCCGGTTCAGGATCAAATACAAGTTGTCTCCTAAGAGAATGCCTACCAAGCATGAACTACAAACACAATTCAAACGGACTTGTTTGGTCTTTACAGATTTAGGCTTTTGAATTTAATTCAAATTGTAGGCGACAAAACAAGTTACCCAA
This sequence comes from Thalassia testudinum, assembly GCA_037157565.1. Lineage (NCBI taxonomy): Eukaryota > Viridiplantae > Streptophyta > Magnoliopsida > Alismatales > Hydrocharitaceae > Thalassia > Thalassia testudinum. The sequence goes on along the minus strand of JAZHRO010000019.1, from coordinate 31,218,289 downwards.
TCAATTACGCGCCTATTGTCAACCTTCGAAATGCCTAAAAAGACCTAGTTGGAACTTAGGTATTCTTCCCTAAATCTCAAATGGTCAAGTAAATCCAAAGACGGAAGATCGAGGGATGCAAGTAGGCCTAAGCCTTCCTTTGAAGCTGTGCTTTCGTGGTGCTCCTCAACTACCCCCAAAAATCCGTGACAGGGTATCCCCCTCTTTGGATTTGCAAAACCTTTGATTTCCAGTTCCGAACACTTCAGAATCCAACGAAAGGAGGGCTCTTGTCCTAGTATTTCCAAACCTAAGGAGTGTCAAGAAGCGTGCCGTGGTGCAAGTGAAATAAGTGTGCATACACCGTCAAAGATTTTGAACTTTGAATCGCACGTCAAGTTTGAAAATCAAATCCTTGGTTTTTAAAATGTCCTTCCTTTAATTAGTCCTTTTTCTAAAAAAAAAATGTGACCACTTGTTAGATCGCTTCAAGACAAACTTTGTTGTCTTTGCATTAAATCCTAAATGCAATGCGTGATCAAAAATAGGATGCAAAGTAAGAGAACACGTACCTTGCCTCCAGCGATCTTCAATGCAAAAATGCACGCAATGCAGAAAAGCAAATCTAGAGGCTGCTCATACAGACCTAAATGGTTCGTCCTAGGGCAGGCAGCTTCTAGCAGGCAGCTCATTTTTTTTCTTTTTCTATTTTTTTTTAGAACTACTTATGCACAAGCAAATAAAAGAAATAATAAAAAAAAATAAACCTAAATCTAAAGAAAAGGGAACAGGCTCCCAAAAATTACCAACACGGGTCCAAAACAAAATCGGGGAACAAACCCCTCAAAATTTCCCCAGAACAAGGATTTCAAACTAACTGTAATGAAAAATTAAGTCTACAATCTTAATTCTATTCTAATTAAACTAATGACTAAATGGTGTCCGTCGCATCCTCGTCCTTCTCCTCCGTTTAAAAATGGCTCGCCCAATTCTCATCTGGCGACGTCAAGGGTCGCCTCTCACACTGGCTGATTCCTGCACAAATTTTCTCGCACAGAAAAGAAAATAATGAATGGTCAAATCTCTATGCAATTGACAAATAATCAAAATAAAATTAGGCGAAATTATTGCATCTGTTGCCTCCCCGGCAACGGCGCCATTTGACTGATCGATCTTTCGCTTTTAAGTCGTTTGTAGTTTAATGTGGTGGAAAAATCGACTAATCAATTTTTAACAAGAAATAACCACTCGCAGAGGAGTGGGTCGTATCCACAGGGAGGCAATAACGTATTAAAATTCGCGCCACTTAAAAATGTTTGTTCGTAGTCAATTTGGACAAGAACCAAGCCAAGATTGCCTTTAGATTAAGGTTTAAGCAAGAAACAATGCTGAAATGGCAATTATGAGAAACTACAGGATATTTTCCGCAATGCAGAGTCAATAGAATATGATTAAAATGTGGCAATGGCAGAAAATGTAAATTTTAATTAACGTTTTACTGTAGGAAAACAGGGGAATTTTTCCCCGTTGTCTTGCGCGACGAGGAGCCTATGGCCGGGCGCGGGAAGCTCGGAGGAGGACCCTTGGATCAAGGGCTTCGAATCGGTGGTGGCAGCGAGTCGCGCAGTGGTCAGAGGTGGCTGGACGAGCTCCGGCGGAGCTGCTGCAGCTGGCAGCTTGCGCAGCCTGTTGGCGTGAAGTCCGCCGCCTGCTGCTGCTGCGGGGGTGGCTGCTGCCGCTGCCGTGGGCACTGCTGCGGCTGGCGTGGCAGGCATTCGTCTACAGGCGCGGGTAAGAGGGCGCTGCAGGCGATTCTGCAAGTGCGGCGGAGGGTGCTGCAGCGCAGTTGGAGGATGGCGTGCGCTGCGGAGGGTCTGCGGAGGGCGCTGGCATGATTGGCGCGGGCGGTGGAGGGTGCAGGCGTGGGTGCGCACGGATGAAGGCGCAGGCGTGGGGGTGGTGGTGCAGGTGTGAACAGTGAGATGCGCGGGTGATCGCAGGTGAGCGGGTACCTTCAGACATCAGGGAAATTTTCCGGACGTCTTAAGTGAATGAGAAGGTGATTGTAGTGACGGTGGTTGCGGCGGTGGTGGTTGGTGAAGACGGCGAGGGAATTGCACGCTAAGGTGCTCACGGTAATGCGGGAGAGCTCCGGATGGTGGTGTGGCCTGTCACACAACACGCCCATGGTAGTGGAGACTCGCCGCCACGGTAGAGGCCGGCAGTGTGGAGTGGAAGAGAGAGGTTCTCTATGCACAGTGGTGGGTCAGTGGCAGAGGCCTTCCAGAGCTCGGCTGCCTCCCTCCTCGTTTTGTAGTGTCCTGCACAAGTTTGAAATCAGCAGCCCGACCAGATCCACCACATCCACTCCCCCTTGAATGGCTTCTTCACTGCATCAGCCGGGCGTTGGAGCGGCAGCCAGCCGTTCTGAAAGAACAAGAACAAAGAAAATATTGTTAAAATATTAGGGTTATTTATGTACAGACCCTTAACTTCTATGTTAATAAAAATAATGTACCTAATTGGTTATCTAATTAGATGAATGCTATTCTAAGCTAATTCTAAATGGACTTAAGATATGAATGCAATGTATGGATTATGTAATTAGATTAAAACTATGAATTAATCTATTTACATCCTAATTTATACTAAATAAATGTTAGAATTAACCTAATGTATAGGCACTTAAATACACAAATAGCCCACAACTATGGGCTAATCACTAGGACTGCCAAAAAATCTGTCCAACCTAGGTGATTGTCCACTGCAATTTCTCCAAGTGAATTCAACTCCACTAATAGGATATTCTATGACTCCCAGATTCTGCATAGCCATTTGAAAGATTGCCATTAAACTGTCCATCCTCCCACCAGGTCTGTCATCACTTGAAAGATGATAATTAAAGCCACCCCCTATAAGCCAAGGAACCTCCTGCACCCTTTTGATGCATTGCAGATAGTTCCTCTCAAAGGCCAGCCCTGTCTGTAGCCACACAAGGCACATAAATGCATGAGACATACCATTCCATATCTCCTTGGGGAGATTGTCATCTGCAAGTAAGCATATGCCTATTATAAATGACTTCAATTACTAAGAGACAAGGCTTTCTCCACCAAATAGCCATTCCACCAGACCTTCCAGATGCACCCTTTACCACAACATCAGTGCGTCCAGACTACTTAAACCAATCCCATTCCTGACCAATCTCCACCTCCACATGTGTCTCTTGGATGAGAGCACAATCAATCTCCCACTCAGAAAGATATCTACACAAGGAAGCCCTTCTTACCTTATTGTGCAGCCCACGCACATTAAAAGTTAACACTCTTATTCCTTGCCAGGTTGATCCCCTTGAGCGAAACAGCCCACATACTCAACCATGATCGAGTTTGCAATGGTCTGCTCCACAATAGGGGTCAGGTTCTCCTTCCTTCTCCTTCTGAGCATATATGGGGATCTACCCACACCTCATTTCTGATTGGATCCACTACCAAATTTCAGATCAGCAGGGACTGTGAACTGCACCTGATTCACCTCTTTGAGAGCTATGCTGTCATTGCTAAGTACCAATTCCATTCCTGTCTTCCCCTCCTCTTTGATGCTAGGGACTTCTGAGTCTTTCTCAGAAGCATCAACAACCTCCATATAACCATCCTCTTTGGCTACCAAGGCTTGGCTGCAACCTCCTAATGCACTAACATCTTCCATATGCATCAAGTCTTTCTCTGCATAGCCCTGATGGCAGTCCTTCCTCTTTTTGGATTCAGGGGCTTCATCTGGTGAAGTGCGGCCCACCCTTTCATCATGTTGCATCTCCACAGTGCTGGCCCCAGACTCTTAACCTGCCGTTGTTCTAAGTGCACAGAAACTTGTCCAACCACTATTAGGCGAATAAGCCATGAGGAACACCCACATCTGATCGTAACCTTGTCAAGAACCGAGCCAGCATTAAAGATATCAGCCTCAATTCTAAGTGATCGGATGTCCCCTTCTCCAATCATGACTTCAGAACCTTCACGGATGGAATCAAAGCCTGCAACCATCTTAGCAACAACTCCCTTAGATCTCAGATGAATGGCAATCCATTGATCTTGAGAAGAACCCTCCTAGAACCCACTCTTTGAGGAGGCCGATCAGGGAGAGCTGCATCAAAGGGGGACACCATTCTTCAGATCACATTAATATCTTCAAACGAGCTCGAGTGAACTCTCAGCTTTTCCACATCCATCATCCCCAAACCATATACTAGAAAGTGAGATTGAGATAACATAGCCACCTTCCAGCCCACAGACAGAGGATTTAAAGAACATACCAGATCTTGAACCTTTCCATCGATGGTTTGCCTGCCATAATCTCACCAATCAGAGTGCCCCTCAACATGATCTCCGCAGAAGAGATCTCTTCAGATATCGGGATCTCCACTTCTATTAAATGCCTGCCAAGCGTCGGCGGTGGTGGCAATCGGGACTCCTTCTTCATTAACCAGCTAAGGCACGGAAAGGCCATCTTTGTATGTGACGGCTTCCTCCTAGGGCAAGAATCACGTTTGTGCCCTTCGCCCCTACACGCCAGGAAGATTAAGGGGTTTCTGCAGATCGCCGCCAAGTGCCCCCCTTGCCGACATCTGAAACACAAGATGTCGCCATTGGTTTTCCTCCAAGGACTTCTTAGGTAGTTGTCGATCGTCCCACCAGCCCTCTCCTACCAGACCTGCTCCCTTATCCTCCAGTTCATCGACCTCCACATCTTCCACTCACCCCCTTCTTCAGCCCTAGATGCCTCCACTCCACCGCCACCGGTCGCCTGACGCCAACCACTCACTCTTCCTCTCTCTCTCATTTTCCAAGTCAAAAGCAATTTATGAAGGGAGGGGGGAGACCCCACCCCCCCATGGACCCCCGAATTTCTCGCTAGCCACGAAGCCACTCTGTGATTTCACGGCCAGTCTCCGGTGCCGAGTCGAGGTGGGGCAACATCAGCGATGCATCCCCATGAGGACACTATATGCGTATGGGTAGGCCATGAGGAATCGACCCCACACACCCTGCATAGGGAGTGCCTTATGGGGAGAAGGAGCACCAACTGTGCTACCCCTATTCCCTATAACAAATATACATGCTTGCTCATTCATAAGATGAATTTAACTATATGCAATTCAATTAGAATTGAGGGACATGCATGCAAATTTTACTACAATATATTAAATCAGGAAAATAAATGAATAGTGCATTCGGTAATGGCATGATTCGTAAATATTAATGTAATAAAAAATAGAGGAATTTCCTTCTTTCTTCTTCGTACGTGTGGAGTGGTTGCCGACTGACTGGAGCTTGGCGGCAGTGCGTGGGAGAGAGATGGTCGCAATGGCAGTGATGGGGCGACAGAAGGTGGTCGGACGTGGCTGGAAGGCAGAGGGGAACATCGGCGATGGCGACGGCAGGTGGCTCTTGAGGATGTCGTGGAGGGTAGTTGGTGGGTGCACGAAGGTCGTGGGAGTGAGATAAAGATGATGACATGGTTGACGGTGAGTGTGGCGACCGAGAAGCTCCCCTACCGACGGTTGGTGTGCAGTGTGGTTTGGGTTCTTTTATTAAGTTGTAGGAGGTCGGTTGGGAAGGAAGATGAGGACGATGAAGAAGAAGAAGAAGATGAGGAGGAGTCAATGGTGTTGGTTGCGACGAGAGGAGGTGAGGGTGAGGACAGTAGTGGGGGTGGTGGTGGTGATGAGGGCAGTGTGAGGTGGCTACGGTGAGAGGGTGAAGCGTGGGTTCTCTGGAGGTTGAAGAAGTTGAGGGAAATGAAGAATAGGCTTAGGCATGAGAGATGGTGTGGAATGTGGTTTGGCTATGGGGTTTTGTGGTTGGGTGAGGATGGCTGATGGTGGTGGATATTGTCACCATGCGCCACAGCAGACGAGTGAAGCGTGGGTTCTTTGCAGGTCACGGTGCACGCGAATCTCCACAAGGCTCGTTGGTTCCACAGTGCACGTCTCCTTCACAGTGGAGAAGATGGTGAGATAGTCCCTACCAGGAGGAGAAGATATCTCATATGGGATGTTCTACGGTTGGAGAAAGGAGTGGCGTGGAGTGGGCAGTGCGTTAGGATAAGGGAAGGGAGTTGTTGCGATGGGGAAGGCGATGCATGAGGAGGGGACGCACTGCTAGCCTGTGTGTGCAGCCGCATGCGTGCGCAAGAGGAGGTTTGGTTTATTCAAAATATAAAATAATTATTTAAATACAATAAGTTATAAAATGCATTAGATATATGCAAACCTAGGTAATAATGCATGCAATTATTTTATGACCTAATGTAGTTATTAACGAATATAAAATACAAGAATAAAGTTAACTTAGGCGTAACAATAGTCCATTAAAATGGACTCATCAGACAGCTTGAGCGGCCTTTACTGATGCTTGTAGGTGTCACTGGATGAATGTGTGTGGGATGCTTCTCCTCCCATCACTATATAAACACCCCTACACCCCCCATTCCTCTTCATCTCTACCTGCTCTACTCCCACCTTCTCCTAAGCTCTAGCAAGCCTACCAACACTCTGTTAGAGCTTACTCTCAAGCACCCAAGGCTCTTATTAGCGTAGCAAATCTTTGCCCCACCAAATATTCCTCCCTCTTCACCTCACCAATCATAGGTTGCCTTGGAGCCATTGTCTTACCTCCATTCCGATAGCAGATCATCTTTTCCTCCTCACCTCCATTCCGAAGCCACGTTGAAGCTTTCTTCTACTTGACATCCTCCTGCATCTCACCTACGCCGTCCTGCTCCTCACCACCTTCATCCAAGCTTCTGCCAGGCACCATCGTCTCATCGAGCAGTTGATTCGGGAGATTCCTTCTCACCTCCCTCTCTTTTTATGCTTTCATAGATTATTGTAGTAGACAATTGTGCAATATATATCATATTTGTTTCTATCTCCATTGTGATCCATACTATTTTATTACTTTATAAAAGCAAAAACAAAAAAAAATAACAAAAACTAAAACACCAAAAGCAAGCAAAGCGAAGCACAATTTTCAAGCTAAGTAAACATCACCTCCCTATGTTTGACCTAGGACTCTCTTGAAGTTTTGGTGAAATTTTATTTGATAAATGAGTTTTGCGACTACAACGACGGGTCCTCCGAACCCCGATTTTAAACTCGCGAAACACGTCGCATCATTGGGGCATTGATTTTATGGGACCTTTTACCAATTCATTTGGGTACCTGTACATTTTGGTGGCAGTTGATTATGTATCCAAATAGATTGAGGCCATCCCGACGTGAACCAATGATCATAAAGTGGTCATGGATTTTGTAAAGAAGGATATCTTTAGTTGGTTCGGTGTGCCCAAAGCTCCGATTAGTGATGGTGGGTCCCATTTTACTCACAACCAATTCAGGACCTTACAAGCCAAGTATGGAGTCACTCATAGAATCTCTACTCCGTACCATTTGCAAACCAATGGAAAAGCTAAAATCTCTAATCAAGAAATTAGAAAGATCCTTCAAAAGATGGTTTGCTCGGATCGGAAGGATTGGTCTACCAAATTGGATGATGCTCTCTGAGCCTACTGGACTACGTACAAAACTCCGAATGGAATGTCTCCATTCTATCTGGTCTATGGAAAATCTTGCCATCTGCCCATTGAGCTTGAACATAATGCTTATTGGGTAATCAAAACATTTAATTTGGATCTCGATCGATCTCGATGACAAAGGAAACTCCAATTGACTGAATTGTATGAAATCCAAAATGATGCTTATGAGAGCTTGAGATTATATAAGAAGAGGACAAAAGCTTTACATGATAAGTATATCTGCAAAAAAGGCTTTGTCCCTAATCAAAAGGTTTGCTTATTTGATGCACGCTTGAAGCTCTTGCTGGGAAAATTAAGATCAAAGTGGATAGGTCCCTTCATTATAAGAAAAGTCTACCCTCTTGGAGCTGTGCTTATCCTGGATCCCAAGATCGGCAATGAGAGAAAGGTAAATGGTCAGAGATTGAATCCTTTTATCATGCAGAACTGTGATACCATTCCTTATGGTCACATCAACCTTCTGGAATCTTCTTAAAGCTGAACTGAGTTCGGCAAATGATGTTAAACTTAGCGCTTGTTGGGAGGCAACCCAATACTTTGCATAGGTAGCTCTGCATCCTTTGCATCCATATTGACTTAGATTAACAAGCATAGTTAGGTGATATCCCCTCCTCTTGCTTATTATATTTTGATTTGCATGCATACATTTTAATGAGGACATTGTAATGAATAGGCATGGGGGGTGGACATTACATGTCTTATCTTTATGTCTGATCTTCTGAAAAAAAGAATACATTTAGGCATAAAGAATTTTTATTAAGGTTTCATTATGGATTTATTCTTAAGTTGATTCCAGAGTTTAGAATCTAGTATAATTTCACACTTACACATAGAATTTGCAATGGATCCTCTGTGAAGATCAATAAACATCTCTAGTTTATCGAGAAGAAGCAGTGCTACTTCCCCTAAACCCTTAGACAGTAATTAGGGAGCTAGGAAAACTATCTTCTAACAGATCCACCAAACAAGTGTGAGGTAAGAGTAGAAATGCTACCAGTGCTCTAAGGCTAGTATGGGGATCTTAACTTCTGAATAATTAGATAATGATACTCAAGGTTAGGTATAGTTTTTGCTCTCGGTTTCTCCATACAAGTTCCTAGTGTGAATATCTTGAGAACCACCAAATAAGGCAAATACGCAGAGAAAGGGTTCTGATAAAACTAGGACTGAGGTGGATGGTCACGATCATCATTTACAGAATCCTCGGCTGAACGAGGGTAATAATGTCATGGTCAGAAATACATTGCCCTATCCATTCCCTTCACGGTGCCGAGAATAGGCACTTCCACCAAATTAGCCACCTGATATCGTCTTGAGCATCCAAAATCCTGAATAATGCCTCGTAAGTAAAAGTTTGTATACTATATTGTGTTGCGTTAGTAGATATTTGGATGCGAAAAGAAAAAATACATATATATAGAAAAAAAAATTAGAAAGAACGAAAAAGCAGAAAAGAAAAGAAAAAGTTTATAGGTGTTTTTAGAATTTATTTCAAATGCAATGAGGCAACAAGACCTACCACCCTCATGATCCACCAAATATAGCCTTGACCTACTTTTCTGCATTTCTGGCCACCTGAATATGGGTCAAGGAATTCTGACTTAGTCTTAGAGTTATCAGCCCCTAATCAAAGTGTTAATGCTAGGAGAGACCACCAAATATACTAATAAATCTGGTGAGAATGTGAGTTCAAAAAGAAAGAAAAGAAAAGAAAAGAGAAGAAAAAGAAAAATAGAAAGAAAGAGAAACAAAGAGAGAGAATGAGTACAAAGGAACTAAAGAGAGCACAGTTTCTTCGCCTCTCTTTGAGTTGAAGTATTTAATAATCTGGAAATCTAGGTTCTAAAGTACTAGTCTATATGTAGCACCAAATGAGTATGAGCCACCAAATACGAATATACTTGACTTAGAAATCTTCTACCAAAGCCAAAAATCAGGGTTGAATTTACAGATAACCCCAAGGGAAGAAGTTTGCCTATCCTAATAGAGTTTTACTAGGGGACAAGTACGAGCTTTAGATGTGGATTGACTTTTCACTTGGATCCGTTGCATAGACTATAGCAAAACACATTCACGATTATTTGGATTACTAAAGCTTCAGATGAAAACAAAAGAAATAAACCTCTAGTCAAACTCTTGGTAAAAATTACTCATGTAGGACCACTTTGCATTTAGTCTTGCATTTACTAGGGACTAGCAAGATATAGGCATGGGAGTGTGATTGCATAGTAATCATGCAACCTAAATCACCTGAATTAAGCTAGATCCTAGCATAACTTAGGATTAATGCATTCATAGGCATTGTAATTTGCATAATATCTAGTTTGTTAGTCATATAGATAATATGGTCATTTTATGACCTAAAAGGAAGATGATTCTAATCATAGGTGATTCGAAGCCACAGATGACAGATCAGACCGTACAGATCTAATTAGAACGACAATGGGTGTCCAACGCTTCTGAAATTGTCTCGATCAGACAACCAAAGCATCTTATACAGTTCATAAAAGAATGAATATCATAAAGCCCAAATAAAAAGATCCAAGCCTCAAATGATTAATCCAACTGCACAGATGAATCCAGATTGACGATCATAGTCCAATGGTGGAAAAATCAACTCGATTGGACATCTACTACACCAGATACAAGGAAAGGAAGATGGATGGCCATGATGGTGCCACATGGCACCATCACCGCCGCTCCCTCATTATCGTTCCATCTAGGAAGGCCACCCTCGACGTTGTGGACTGTTGGATCTTCATCCAATGGCCACGAGTGCACCACGTCGCCTGTCCAGCCGGATAACGACAAATAGATACAAACTGGAAACTATAACCTAACTCTTGTGTAGAGCGTTGGCTCTTATGCTTGCGTGGAAGTATGGGACGCACTTTCGAGCTGCGTTGAGCAAATTGAAGGAGCGCTCATGCAGGCATAATTTCACCATTGGATGGTGATCGAAGGGCAGAGGCATGACCACATGCCGTGATCAGAGCGCACTGCGGCTAGACACGTGATCCCACGCATTTTGTGAAATCAGGAAGTTGTGCACGTGCGTGAGCCGTCCGATCGTGAGATTGAACAGCTGATGATTAGGTGCGGAAAAGAGGTGAGTGGGCACATGAGGAAAAGAGAGGAACTATTGGGCGCATGCGACGAGAAAGGAGGAATGTCCGATCCTGATCCGACGGATGAGAGCACTCCACGTGTCGAGTGATGAAGAGATTATCACTTATTTATGATAGTAATAGAATGATATGTCATGTTTTATGTGGTGGAAAATCTCTCAATCAAAACTAAATATCAAATTTAACCATAATAAAGATGTCGTATCCACAGGGAGGAATAGACCAATAAATTCAAGAGTAGAGGAATATACTGTTTGCAGACACTTTCACGAGTTTAATGCGAGGAATATGCTTTTTTAAATGGAGCTTGCAATTTCCTTAAAAGTTTAGGGTTATTTATGCAATTTTCACATCAGGAATTAAGCTCCAAAAATATGTATATGATGCATGTGTAATGGCATATCATGTAAATTCAACTTGCATGCAAATTTGATTTGAAATTCAAAGTTAAAGGATGCACATAACACAAGTGAAGTAATTTCAAGAAAGTTTGAGTGCATCAGTGCAATGTGGCCTGAATAAAATATTAATATCTTAATGGCAATGGCATTAAATGTAAATATTAATTGAGGAGAAAATAGAGGATTTCTCCTCTCTCTTCCTCGTTTGGACGACCATGCACGGTTGGCAGCAAGAGTCGACGGGGTGGTGCGCCTCGACGCGTGCTTCGTGAAGGAGGTGACGCGGCGGCTGGAAGGTGGAGGATAGCCACCGGCCTGTTGGCCCTGTTGGAGGAGGAGGCTCGCACGTGGAGAGGATGGTGCAGCTGCTGCAGCCCGCGTAAATGCATGCAAGGGTCGCGCTCGCAAGGGCGTGCTAGGGTGCACGCAGGTGGCTGCACTGCAGGCGTGGCTACGCGCGGGCGATCTTCTTGTGTGCTGTCTGCCTACGGGCTGGAAGGGCACACCTGCGGGAGGCTTTACTACGGCACTGGTTGGTGGTGTGAGCATATGTGGGTGGTTGCTTGCAGAGTGCGGTGATAGGTGCTTACTGTGGGAGCATTGGAGATGACGCTTTGTGCAGGCTGGCGTGGGTGCAGTGCCTGCAGGGCACGCAGGGCAGGTAGTGGAGGGCGCGCAAGGGCGCGGGTTGCCTTTTGGTGTGGCTGGATGCAGGGCGCTGGTAGGTCTACGCGTCGGCCAGTGAAAGATGTGAAGGCAGTACAGTGAGGGCAGGCTGGGCTCGATAGGCGGTCGAGGGCTTGGCGCGGTGAAGGCAATGCAAGCAGTTGCAGGCGCGTAGTGATGGAAGGCTCTGTGGCAATGTGGTGAAGGACGCGGCTGTGGCTTGCAAAGGATTGATGAAGGCGCTGGTGGCAAGGCGGTGAGTGTAGTGGAAGGTGTGCATAGTGCACGCTCTCTTCATAGTGTACGTCCTCTTCACGGTTGGGTCTCCACCAAGGTGATAAGAAGAAGCCCCCTCACTCTCTCTCCTAAGAACCTCTTTTATCCCCTCCCCCATCTGTAAGTCAAGGGAGTTTTAAATCCCTTACTAATTTTGGCCAACAGCTGCTGGGGAGGTGTTGAGGCCGACCGGAGGTTGAGGGAGGTGTTGAGGCAGCCATTTGCTTGGGAGAAATTTATTTCACCCCCATGTTCTTTTCCAACATTATTCGTACAACAACAAGGCATAAAATAATTATATACTAAGTTATAGAATGCGATAGAATAGATGTAAACTTAAATAATGATGTATGCAAACATTCTATAACTTAATGTAGTTATTAAGAAGCCTAAAAGGCAAGAATAGAGTTAACTTAGGCATAGCAACAGTCCATTAAAATGGACTCATCAAATACCCCATGCTTAAGATTTGCTAGTCCCTAGCAAAAATGAAAAATAAAATAAGTAATGGAAGATTTGTTCTTTTCATATTTCAAAACTTTAGAGGTCCAGACAAATGTGAAGTGATGGTAGCCTAGGTAACAGATCTAAGTGAAAAGCCAATTCGCATTTGCAGTTCGTACTTGTCCCTTAGTAAATATTTTTAGCAGGATAGGAAACTACTTCCCTTAGGGATAAAGCAGAAAATAATCTGTAAATTGACCCCAGCTTTAGGTGTAGGTAGGGGATATCGAGTTGAATGGATTTGTATTTGGTGGCACACACTCATGTGGTGCTAGATGTAATCTAGTACTACAGACTCTAGATCTCTAGACAATTAGATAAGTCAACTCGGAGATAGGCTAAACAACTGTACTCTCTTGATGTTCCTTGGCACTCACTCTTTTCTTTCTTTTCTTTCTGAGATCACAAAACTCACCAGATTTAGTAATTGTGCTCACTGTTTGACAGCCTTACATGGCATTCACACTTTAATTAAAGTCCTAATAACTCTACAACTAAGTTAGAGACCTCAACCAGTACTTGAGCGATCAGAAATACTGAAAGGTAGGTATGTGTCATATTTGGTGGAACGCGATAAGTGTTTTTGTTGCCTCAAAAAAAATGTTACAACGATAAAATATAACCTTGGACTCTTTTCTTTTTCTTTTCTCTCTTTCTTTTCTTCATTTTTTTTCTCTCACTTTTCTTCTTCTTTTCTTTTATTTGTTTCTTCTTCTCTTTTTCCTTTTTCTTTCTTTATAAATTCACATAACACGATACAGACTTTTATTTATGAGGCATTATTAGGGATGATGATGGACAAGAGGATATTGTGTGGCTTATTTGGTGGAAGTGTCCATTCTCAACACCGGGAAGGAATGGATAGGATAGGCATATTTTTGACCTTTGACACTATTATCCTTCTTGAGCCGAGGACTCTATGAAGGACGGTCATAACCATCCACCATAGTCATAGCTTTATTAAGACTCCATTTTTGTGTATCTGTCCTATTTGGTGACTCTCAGGAATTCACACAAAGTACGCATACAGGAACAGAGAGCGAAAACTATGCCAAACTCTGAAGTATCATCATCTAATTGTCCAAAACTTAAGAGTCCTTGCACTAGACTTAGCGCACCAGTAATCTCTCTACTTTCATCTCACAAATATGAGGTGGATCTACTAGAAGATAGTGTGCCTGACGCCCTATTAACTGTCCAAGGGTTCAGTAGACTACAAATGCTTATTGGTTTTCTACAAAGATCCATTACCTAGTCTACGTGCACGTGATATAAATTACTGGATTCTAAACTTAAGAAATAATTAAAGAAGAAAAACCTCCAATGACAAATATTTTGCTGGGGACTAACCCATTCAGCTCAAGAAAAGTGATTTTTTTTTTTTAATGTGCCAACCTAAATGCATGAATACTTCCTAAAATGCAAAATGTACCCCCCCATGCCTAAATCCTACAATGTCCTCATTGTAAAATTAAAATAGGGGGAGAAAGGAAAGAAATCACTTGACGACGGTGTTATTCAGAACGTTGGGATGCCTCCCAACAAGCGCTGCATTTTCTGTCAGTAGCCAGACTTATAAGGAACCTGTAAGCCTGGTTCTAGACAGAAAAAGGTTGGCCCTAAAAATACACATAATAGCACGGGCCTAGAAAATAGGTTACCAAGGATGTTGGCGAGCTGATGATGCAACGTATTCCCAAAATCTTTCCAGAAGGTATGAAAGCAGAAAACCTCGTTGGCTACCTGGGGAGGTCTAGGAATAAGAAAGGGAATATGAAAGAGGCCTCCCGAAGTGGAATAAGTGGAGGATAACAAGGATCCTCCAAAACAGGATGGGTTTTAAAAGATGTAGACATCAATATTTGAAACCCTTGAATGGCAAGACTAAAAGTACAAGTGTCAATCGACACTTGCCATTCTACCTAAGTATGTACTGGCCTGATATGTTCTCTAGAAAGAATGTACATGAGCACAGATCTGAGCCAAGGATCGGTTAGGGAGTATAAGGGTTGTTTGTAGTGTTGGAAGGTAATGGTTAAGTCTAACGAGGGCTTAGTCGGTGTCAAGTCCAATTCCAACAATGATTCAGATTGTGTATACTCCCTAGCAATTGTAGACAACTTCACGTTACCCTACATAGCATTAATGATTGGAGTCATATTTTCACCTTTCAGTATATGTGAATCAGGGGTAGACTCCAAATTATAACTCTTTGATGGCAGGGTCAAAATATCATAATCATTATCATTAAGCTCATCCCCAGATTTGTTTGGTTCACTCAAATTTTTATTGGGGTGTATATGTGATTCATTAATGAAGAAAGGAGTTGGATCATTATTCTCAATTATTCCTAAAGGAGGATCAGTCATAATATTTTGGAGCAAGCCTATATCACTGAATTCATTATTCTTCTCGAGGTATAAATCCTCAATTGACGTGTTTTGTCCCCGAGAGTCTCCCATAGACTTCTCACTATTTTGTTTATCCTCCTCTAATATCAACTCTTGTTTTGATGGTGGATGACTCTCAAAAGAAGGGAGGAATCTTGATTTCACCATGCTTATATCCTTTGGAGGCAAATCTTCAAATAATAAATAATTCCCATGTGATTCACTCCATATTTTCAGTCCAGGTTCCTCTATTAGGGCATTCTCATCCTTTGAAATAGACTCTTCATATCCCTGAGACCAAAATTGATCTAATTCATCCTCCATTCCCTTAGGGTCACCTTCATTGGGTGCATTTAAATCGTCTGGATGCTAAATGGTAGTTGTTGATTCCTTAAGTGGAGGGTTAGGAGTAGGCTCAGTGAGGGTAGAATGGGATTCCACCAAATAATCAATAGGGGAAGTGATAGGAACAATACAACCTTGACTCGGGTTGGTTGGGGTAAAGAGAGTACTGTCATTGGGGTCAAGGTCCATAAGAGGTACCATCTTCCCTTGCTTTTGACTCCAATATAGCTTGGGTGGATAATCACTATGATCGTTCTCCTCTAGTGGCTGTGTCTCATTGGGAGAGTCTAAGTGATAGCTACACAAAATTGGATCCCTATTGTCATTGGTTTCCTCAGAATTATTTTCATGACAATGGTCGTATGGGTAGGGATCAGAATTACTGGGAAGCACGTAGCTAAGCTGTCTTATTTCTTCATTTAACTGTTGACTATTCCTCAACATCTCTCCCATAGATTTCATCATTTCCTTTTGCTATTTTTGCATTTCTATCATAAAAGAGGAGAGGCTACTACTATCAGGTTGGGGAGGATAGTCAATTTCAGGTCTGGTTGCTTAAGGGTATCGGTCCAACCTCGATACAAAAAATCATGAAGGGTGGGAGGGTTGGGTGTTTGCATAGAAGTAGGGATTCGAGGGTTGGAAAATCCCGCTCCTAGGCTCTGCTCAAAAGTGGGAGTTATCGGGCCAGTACTCCAAGGATAAGAATATGAATGATCCCTTGAATTGTCAATGTACCCATCAAAGGATGGATACGCTGAGGGCATGGGATCCTGGGTAAAAGATGGGAAGTATTGACTCTAATAATCCAAATGATAGGAATAAGGGTAATCCATTTCTTTAAACCAAATAGTGTTAACTCTCTTAGGATTTAGAAGAATTCAGAACACAAGCAGAAACTTCCTAGAGAGTTCTACTGTCAAAGCAAATGCAAATTCAGTGGGATTTGTTTTTAGTAGATTGTAGGTCGTAGAATTAAATGTTCAGTTGGTGGCCAAACAAGTTTTGCGCAAATTACTCCTCCTAGGCCAACCCTCGTTGGTGCCTATTGATGCGAAGAATCATGTGATTTGTAAAAGTGGGTTTTTAATAACGTTGTAACACGTGAATTCGCATATGCTTTTAAATTTGTATCCTAGATATGGGAGTATCTAGGGTCGTCCAAGGAGGCAAAAATTGCAATTCAATTCTCTTGCTAGAAATAAATCTCAACTTCCTTTTTGGTATTTTAAATATATATATATTTTTATGTTTTGAAATAATATGGGTAAAGTGCGAATTGTGACGAAAAGTGCTAACACCTAAAATGCTAAGCTAGAACTTAAGAGATTAAAATGTCCACTACCTATGCTCACTCTAGGCAAGTGGAGGCCTAGAGTAATTAGGGAGTTGAAGTAGAATAAGTGCTAGAACAAAAGTAACAATTTCAATACGAAATTAAAAAGAAGGCAATTTGATTAACTAGAATTTATGTTCTTTTCAAAGAAAAGTAGAGGAATGCTTCTACTAGAAAAAAAAAAAATCTAAAAGCAATAAACGAAACACAAATCCTCTTGCAAAATTTGGTGAAGAAGGGAGTCTTCTTGCTCCAATCCTAGCTGCTTCTTGGCTTGAAAAGGGGCCCTCCTTCTCCTTCCTTGAGAGCTCCTCCAAGGTGGATGCTACCACCTTCAATGCTCTCCTCCAAGGGGTGGGCATGCACCACCCTCAAATTCTCCTCCAAGGTGGCATGGACCACCTTCAGGATCTCCTCCAAAGATCTTCGTTGCCTGGCTCCTCCTTTGGCTGGTGTGGGCTCAAGAGAGAAGGGAAGAGGGGAAGGCACCAAAGGGACAAAATATCCCCTTAATCTTCTTCTTCTTCTTCTCTCTTGGGTGTGGGCTCCAGGTAAAGTATGAGAGCGAATTTGCTAGCCAAGGATGGTTTGAATGGTGGTGGGTAGTGGTCTTTTTATAGGGTAGGATGGGGGGGTTAAGGTGACTCTTGAAATGGAGGGCTAAGATGGGAAGATGGAGGTGGTTAGTTGATCCTAGGGTTAGGTATGGTTGGCACAACCTAAGGGGTGTAAGGGGGGTAGTTAGGGTTGGTCAAGGGACACCTAAAAGTGTTGCCAACCATGGAGTGGTGCCATGGGTTGGCACCAACTTTGAGGCTTCTAGAAGGTGGGATTATGTGGATGGTGGAGATGGGTTTAAGGGGAGATGTGTGGTGGAGATGAAGGGGGTTTCTGGAGGGAAAAGTGGCATCAACAAGGGGGTAGTTAGGGTGGTTTTGGCACCACTTTTAGGTGTCTTTTGGAGGTGGTGGGTAGGCTTGGTTAGCTCCAAGTAGGGTTAGCTTATGTGGAGCTTAGGTGGAGCTTGTTGGTGGAGTTGTTAGGTAGGGTTTTTGGGTGGTACAAGCCAAGGAAGCTGGAGCATAGCTAAGCTAAGCTAAGCTAGCTTTGCTAATGGTGGAGTAGAGGAGGAGGTGTTGGAGCTAGGGTTTGGAGGGAGGAGCTGGTTCAAGTGGAGCTGGCAACTGCTGAAGAGGTCAACATGGGGCTACTCCAGCCGGCTTTACTTGCTAGTTCTTTGCTAGCTACTAAGCCAAGATAAAGTAAGCTGGCTTCTATTGGATGGAGCTGAGGTGAGCTGGGTCTAGTGCTCCCAAGGAGGATTGAGCTGGTTGAGATAGCTAAGGTAGCTTAGCTCAATTAGCTTGAGCTAAGCTGGGTCCTCGGGAGCTGGACTTGAGCTTCTTGAGCTGGGATGAGTTCTTCTTCAGCTGGCTGGAGTTGAGTGCAGCTGGATGTAGCTGGATCTGAGCTGAGGTGAACTCCAGTCAACTCAGCTGAGCTAGCTAGAGCTCCCTATGGACTAATGGGAGATAAAATGAGCTAGACTCAACTAGGTTGAGCAGGATCTGAGCTGACTTGAGCTAGGGTGAGCTAAGATGAACTCTCTTGAGCTGCCATTCTTCTAAGATTAGCTGAATGGAGCTGGGATGAGCTAACCCTAGTTCAAGTGAGCTAGGTTCCAGATGTGGTGAGCTAGATCAAGCTGAGTTCCAACTAGTCTGAGATCCTCCTTCACCATTTGCCTTCTTGAGTGCTAGGGTTTTAGGGATCTGTATATCTGTTCATCCCTAACACTCACAAAAAAACACATTAAAACAACAAAAGAAAATGCAATGCATACCTAACCAAGTTAATGCCTAAATGCAGTCCAAAAGCTCATTTGTAGAGTAAAATCCTAAGAGCTAGGTTTGTTTCAATTCATAAGAATGATGATAAACTAGCATTTATCACCTATAACCTACTCACAAGGGATGGATGTCTCGAATCGAGCCTACACATGAGGAACCGAAGTAACTTACTGGATAGGCTTGTTGATTTCTGACTAACTTCCCTTGTGGTGCAAAAGAGGAGAGGTAGAAATTTATCTAATGACCTTATGTGTGAGGTGCACAGTGTCTCAGGTGTGCAATCATATGATCGTGTTTTGAGCTTTGAAATTTTGTGAATAATATCCTTTTGCATACAATTTTAAGGCACAGATTTTAAGGTCCAACCTCTTAACAGTCCCAATTTTTAAAGTAACCACTGGATTAATTCCATTCAAGCACTTTGTGGTCTTAGATTTAGGTTCAATGCAGATGCATGACAGGTAATTGATACTCAAGAGAAGGCGTACCTTACTCCAGCTTTCTTCGTGCAAGAATGTATGCAATATAGCAAAAATAAACTAGATGCTGCTCATTCAATCCTACATGGTTGTCCTACAGATATGCAGCTTCTAGCGGGCAGTTCAAATTTTTATATTTATTTATTATTATTTTTTTTTTAAAAAATAATAATAAGCAAACAAACATAATCTAACTAACTAACCAACATACAGTTCAAACCATTTGAATAATCCTATAATCTAAATAAATGGGTACACGCTCCCACATACAAGAGCGATAAAGAAAGACTGGGAACATGTTCCCAAAAAAACCCAACAAGGGTCCAACAGACAGAAATTAAATTCTAATGTCTATCTAAACTAAATCTAAACTAAGCTCTAATGACTAAATCAGGAACAGGCTCCTCCATAAGCCTATGTGTGTGGGATCAAGGCCCACGTGTTCCTATTGCTGGCATCTAGGTGGCATCAAGGTCCACCAAAAAGATTGTCTCTGCCGTGTGTGTTGTTCAAGGTCAATGTCATCGCTCTGCTTCACCTGTCGCCCTGTCAGATTCCTCGCACAATAAAAAAAATGATCAGACACCTGCGCAACTCAGAATATTCAAAAATAATGAAGTGAATCTATTGCGTCTGTTGCCTCCCCGGCAATGTTGCCATTTGTTGGAGAGATTATTGATTATTTATGACAGCAATAGAATGATATGTCATTGTGTTTTATGTGGTGGAATATCTCTCAATCAAAACTAAATAGCAAATTTAACCGTAATAAAGATGTTGCATCCACAGGGAGGAATAGACCAATAAATTCACAAGTAGAGGAATATACTATTTGTAGACACTTTCGCTAGTTTAATGCGAGGAATATTCTATTTTAAATGGAGCTTGCAATTTCCTTAAAAGTTTAGGGCTATTTATGCAATTTTCACGTCAGGAATTAAGCTCCAAAAATATGTATATGATGCATATGTAATGGCATATCATGTAAATCCAACTTGCATGCAAATCTGATTTGAAATTCAAAGTTAACTGATGCACATAACACAAGTGAAGTAATTTTAGGAAACTATGAGTGCACCAATGCAATGTGGCCTGAATAAAATATTAATATCTAAATGGTAATGGCATTAAATGTAAATATTAATTGAGGAGAAAATAGAGGATTTCTCCTCTATCTTCCATGCGTGGACGACCATGCATGGCTGGCGACGAGAATCGATGGGGTGGTGTGCCTCGATGTGTGCTTTGCGATGGGGGTGATGCGGCAGCCGGACGGTGGACGATAGCTGCCGGCCTATTGGCCATATTGGAGGAGGAGGCCCGCACGTGGAAAGGATGGTGCGGCTGCTGTAGCTTGCACGGATGCACGCGAGGGTCGCACACGTAAGGGCATGCTAGGGTGCGCACAGGTGGCTGCACTGAGGGCGTGGCCGTGCATGGGTAGTCTGCTTGCATGCGGTCAGCTTGTAGGTTGGAAGGGCACACCTGCGGGAGGTTGCATTGCGGGTGCTAGTTTGTGGTGTGAGTGCCTATGGGTGGTTGCTTGCAGGGTGCGGTGACAAGTGCTTGCGGTGGGAGCGTTGGAGAGGACACTTGGTGTGGGCTGGCATGGTGCAGCGCCTGTAGGACGTGTAAGGCAGGCGGTGGACGGCGTGCAAGGGCATGGGTTGCCTGCAGGTGTGGCTGGCTGCAGGGTGCTGGTGGGTCTATGCGACAGCCGGTGGAAGATGTGAAGGCAGTGCGGTGAGGGCAGGCTGGGCTGGACAGGTAGTGGAGGGCTTGGCGCGGTGAAGGCAGTGCAAGCAGTTGCAGGTGCACGGTGACGGAAGGCTCTGTGGCAATGTGGTGAAGGATGCGACTGTAGCTTGCAAAGGATTGATGAAGGCGCTAGTGGCAGGGTGGTGAGTGTAGTGGAAGGTGTGCATAGTGCACGCTCTCCCCACAGTGCACGCCCTCTTCACAGTTGGGTCCTCGCCAGGGGGAGAAGAAGAAGCACCCTTGCCCTCTCTCCTAAGAACCTCTTTTATCCCCTCCCCCATCTGCAAGTCATGGGATTTTTAAATCCCTTACTAATTTTGGCCGACGACTATTGGGGAGGTGTTGAGGCTGGCCGGAAGTTGAGGGAGGTGTTGTGGCGGCCATTTGTTGTGGGAAATTTATTTCACCCCCTTGTTCTTTTCCAACATTATTCCTACAACAACAAAGCATAAAATAATTACATTCTAAGTTATAGAATGAGATAGAATAGATGTAAACTTAAATAATGATGCATGCAAACATTATATAACTTAATGTAGTTATTAACAAACCTAAAAGGTAAGAATAGAGTTAACTTAGGCATAACAATAGTCCATTAAAATGGACTCATCATCGAGCCCAGATTGAATCCATGCGTAGAGGGCATGTTGGAGGTAATTTTGAGGCTTGAACTGATCTGTTGATCTCTCGATCGACGGATCTGATTGCCCAGAAGTTGTTACATGAGATTAAGGGCTAAAATGCCATTTTTTCTCCCCCAGTTGAAGCATTTCTCTTCCATCAACTCCAGATATCTTCCACCTTCCCTGTAGCTCTCCATCCCTCTACAACTCTACTCCGACCTTCATCTCGGCACTGTGAATCTAAGGTGCTGCCACATCTCGCACAAGCATCCTACTGGCAGCATCGTCTCTCTACCACTTTCTATCTCTCTCTCTCTCTCTATCTCTCTCTATCTATCTATCTATTTGTTTCTAGTGGCATTCTCTATTGTGAAAACTATATTTTAATTGTAATAAATTCTGATCTTCTGAATGCATATATTTCATTCCTATACATATATACATATATGAATATCTACTTAGAACAAGTTCTATTTAAAAGCATTTGCATAAATTGCTATTGCCTCCCTGTGAACGACCCGGTATTCACCGGTTTTATAAATTTAATTGTCGACATGCTTTCGCGCTATACTACAACTGAATTAACTTTTAAGATGCGAATTATGCACTGAACAATGGCCACATTAGAAGACCTCAAGAGCATCGCCAAAGCATGACGAAGGTGGTGGTGGGTGTTTCGTGGCGTGAGAGGGTGTATGGTGGTTGTTAGAGGTCAGAGATGAAGGGCGGAGGATGCGGTGTTCAGTGGAGTCATTGAGGTGGTAATCCCCTCAATTTATTGAGGGGTTTGGTGCAGGTGGATGAGACAATGCTTATGGAGTCATTGGCAAGGAGTGTGATGCGGTGTAGCATTGGGGAAACCTCTCCGGAGGGCGGCTGGAGATGGAGAAGATGTTGGGTGAGTGGTGGCATCGTGGGTTGAATTGAGGGTTTAGATAGAGGAAAAGAGAGTAGGGGGATGAAGGAATCTAACTAACCTAAACTAATGGACGAAAGGGGTAGGATGGCGTTGGTTATGGTATGGTTGGCGTCGGAGAAGGTGAAGTCTTCGAGAAGGGGGAACGGCAAGGAAGACGGAGGAAGGAGACCCTCGCTGGTATTGAAGCGATGGAAGAGCTTGAGGAAGATGAATCAACAGACCATGGTCTATGCTGGCCAATGAAGAGGGAGGATGGAGGAGCCTGCCAGAGCTTGCATAGGGTTTGGCCGGAGAGAGGGGAAGTAGGTGGAATCCGATCCAAAACCAAGCTAAGGAGCGAGGGATGTTGGTCAGGGTCCTTTTACAAGGCTAGAGTTGAGCATCCATGCTTGGAAACAAGCTCGAAAGCTCAAGAAATCAGAGATTAGGACTTCGAAACTTCAAGAGTTCACATGAACCGTAGGGTGAGAATCAAAAGGCAAGATCGGGTTCAGATTGAAGGGCATCTCTTCATGAATCTCCCTTCCAATTTTGGAAGGGTTTGGCTGTGAAACTAGGGAGAAATCCTTGATTGAAGGTCGGTTGCTGATGGGTTTAAGAGTTCTGCATACATGAAAGCGGCGGGGACCGGTTGGTGAAGACAATGAAGTTAGTCAGGTAATTGTAATATTTTCAAAAGTTGAGGGGCTAATTGAAAGAGAAAGAATTAAATTGGATCAAAATGCAAACTAGGTCAGGATGGACTCTGATTGGGTCCAAATTTTGGTACAAACCTAATTCGAACTGAAGGAATCTGATGGTGAAGTTGAATTTTGGTTTTGACCAAGTTTGACTTGGTAATTTACGTAGAAACCTGAATTGAGGCAACTTCCTATCTGAGGCTCTATTTTAGGTCAAAATGGGTTCTAATGCTCAAATTAAGGGTACCAAATCTTATGGAATATTTTTCTTTGATTTTTCGAAGGTTTAGATAGAATTTATTTTGACAAGAACCTTTGTTAATTAAGTAGGTCTGAAATTAGTGTTTTGGTGTCCGTTAATTCTTGAAATACGTAAAAAGCTGTTTATGACTATACAAACCCTCTTGTTAGTTGTTAATGCTCATTTGACCTTCATTTAAAGCCTAGGAAACCCCATGATTATTCTGCATTTATGATATCCTATTAAAACTGTAGATTTTACCTTGATTTAATCCATTCTTCTAAGAAATGATATGCAATGAATTATGACTCTCCAGTGGTTATGTCAGAGCAGTTGTCTATTGATTCTGACTAATTAAAGCTAGTTATGGTTGATGATGACATTATCATCAGTAGCCTACAGGAAAGTGATTCTTAAGGAACTCATGTTCTAAAGAAGCCAAAGTCTCTATGGTGTAGTTCGTGTCAGAGTTCTAAACCAGAAGGATACCTTATCAATTAATGAAAAGGCGAACATTTTCATCAAAGGCGTGTGTTGATCTTGACCTTGCAGACCCAAATTTTGAGCAAGGTTTTCAGCTCCTCTAAATATTGAAAAGGGTCCTCAGAAGCAAGACCATGGAAGTGAGGAATAAGTGCTATAATGTTTGGGTTCAATTTAGCAGCACGACCGCCATCGGGATAGCGTACTACTAGCATTAGTTGTGCAACTGTGAGATTATAGTAATCCCGTAGTTGACATCTATGGGGTTGAGGTGGTACCTGAGGATTTCTAGGTTGTGGTTGGAGGTTTGCTAGAAAATTAACAGCTTGTGTAAGTTATTGCACCTGTTAGGGTAGGGGATTCATTTGAAGTTGAGTTTCAAGCAGGTGTTGAAGATGAGGCATAGGATCTCTCTCCTGTGGTGGTTGGTTAGGAAAATTAGCGTATGGAGGAGATTGGAACCTATGATTTGGTGGTGGTGGTGGAGGATGATGTGTAGAGAAATGTGGAGGAAGTTCTTCGAAATCCTTGAATTATACAGAATCATTGTCATCCGCAGGATGAATAGAGTGGTGAATGGGAGTTTGAGGCCTAGGAGGTATAGAATTGCATGTGGAAGGCATTGAAGTGGAAGCTTGGGCATCAGTACCCAAAGGAAGTACTAATTCACGGTTTTGGGTTCTCCTAACTTCCATTAAGTCAATTTTTGAAAATGAGTTTTGAAATAGTCACAACTCAAAAGAGAGGTAAACAATCTCTCAATCTCAATAAAACCAGAAATCCCAATCAATCTCACCAAATCAAATGGCCATCAAATCAAGCAAGCAAGGTAAATTGAATTTTTCCTAGGGTCTGCTATGATAAAATAGTAGTACACAAACAATTATTCTAGAACAATTGTACATGTCCTAAAGATAACCTAGCGAAATGTAGACCACTAAAATACACCGGGAATCTGGATAAGACTGGTATACGAATCCAGACCCTATGCTTGCTCAAGGAGATGAGATAGAAACCCGTGTATTTGTGACTTAATGTGATATCATAGTGTGTACACGATAACAATCAATAGAATAGCGATGAAAACTCAGACAAGGTTTCAAATAGTTTTAATGCCTCATTTTGAATTTGATTCAGGTATTTAGAAGATGCTTTCTATACAGCTTGTCTTATTTTTTAGTTCTTTCAAGCAACAGATGGTCTTGTTAAGTTTAAGTCAAAAGCAAGGATGGCAGGAGCAAAGGAAGGATAGAAGATGCGTACCTAACTCCAACAATTCTACAGTATGCAATTTGACATGTAATAAAAT
This sequence comes from Thalassia testudinum, assembly GCA_037157565.1. Lineage (NCBI taxonomy): Eukaryota > Viridiplantae > Streptophyta > Magnoliopsida > Alismatales > Hydrocharitaceae > Thalassia > Thalassia testudinum. Next base: position 31,193,326 of record JAZHRO010000019.1, on the reverse strand, counting down.
CTAGTAGGAAATGTGATCCTAAATATGGATGCCTAGAGTATGCTGCTACTAGATAAGGGGTGAAATCTTTTTGGAATTTTTGATTTTATAATTTTTTTTGGATTTTTGAATGCAACAAGCAAAAACAAATCAAAAAGAAATCGATACAGAAAACTCGTGATACGAAAAAAGTGCATCGATGAGAGATGAGTAGAGAAAGATAAAGAGAGTCCAAAGCGTCCCAGTTATTACAATAGTGTGCGAGAACAAGCTCTCGCAAATTATGCCTAACACAAATAATCCTACTAATATACCTAAGTCTAAACTATTAATATACTATGTAATAAAATAGCAAATGTAGCTCTGTCTGGAAAAGCTCCTCGAGGAAGTCGAGTCTGAAGTGCAGTGAACCTACTAGGAAGAAGTCCACCTGGAAAAAGTTACTACTCCTACTCCTTAAGTGCTACAAAAATAACAAATGATTAGTAAGCAATTATATGCAAAACCAATCAAAGAATATAATGAATAAAAGAATCTATATACAACAAAGAATATGAATGAAAGAATGATTATATACAAAGAAAAATAAAAATATGTACAAATAAAGAACATAAGAAATTTTTTTGGCAAATAGAGGTTGCCTCGCCGGCAACGGGACAAAAAAACAATCGACTTTCTGTGACATTCATCAAACAATTACAATAAAGTGCTATTGACGAGCTTTAGTCCCCAGCAATAGTGCCAAAAATATGATCGACGATGATCGATTTGCACTGAAATGGGGTTTTAAAGGTCGTTATTGTAGTATATGCTACAAATACAAACTGATGTCACACCAATTTTATTTATTTACTTAATTTTTACTGGTTTATTCCAGGTCAATCACTGGGAGGCAGTTATAGATATACATTACTCTTTAAGACTAAAAATATTCTTTTATCCCAAAAATGTTGATTTTATTTACAAGAATGAATGAAAGAATCAAATAATTGCATGAATTGGTTAATTATGTACAAAAGAATGAATGAAACATATTACAATACTTGAAACCATAAGTACATAAACATGCATCACAAATTATGTATAACTACTCTATGCTAGTTTTTTACAACTAATATAGATAATACCGAAGTATAGGTACAAAAATAGTTAATAATACTTGCTATATTAAATCATTATAACATATTAATATCTATAGTAACATATATTATAAATACAGTAGCATATATAAGTATTGCTAAAACCTTGGTAAAATTATATACATAAGGTAAAATAATTACTATCTATACTAACATATACCCCTATGTACAGTGACATACATAAATGTCAGTGTAGCCTTAGTAACATATTTACACTACTTATACTAACATACATATATATATACAGTGATGGATGTATCTGTCACTAAAGCTCTAGTTATTTATATACATATATAAGAGCTCAAACATACTGTTCAGAGCGATGAATAGGTATTTTAAGAGTGTTGTGTTGTAGTACAGCCGAAATAGCGTTCAAAACAAATACATTTTTATTACTCGAATATATTCTAAGGTCAAACACAGGGAGCAAATGGAATTCATGCAGTAATCTCAACAATAAATGCAAATTGAACACATAATACTACTCAAAATCTAATTAGGAATGTAGACATAAGTATATGAAGAGTAAAAATAAATGTAGATAAAATAATGGAGAGCATATGAAAATTGAATGTCTGATTTTGCAATTAGATGTCTTAAAAGTCTTGTGCTATAGTACTCCTCCTTTCCTTCTTCTGATTTCTCTTCTTCCTTTGGCTTCTTCGTTCCTTAGCTTCTTCTTCCTTCGTCCTTCTTCTCTGTCTTCTTCTTCCTTCTTTCACTACCTCAAGCTTTCTTCTTCTTCTTCGCTTTGCCTTAAGCCCTGAGGTGCTCCTCTCCTTCTTCTTCTTCTTCCTTTTCTGCCTGACCTCCTCTTCTTCTCTAAATTGGCTAAGTGTTGGAACAATCTCTTCAGGGCAAAGCCCCCCTTCCCTTACGTAGCTCTCCTCTCTCTTTCTCTCTTTTCTATTTCAGAACAACTCTCCCAGAGCCTTATCCGGTCGAGTAATTGGACCTAATGCAAACCCAAGTCTACGCTCACCGACGTGTGTGGTGAGAATGGAGTGAATAGGTTGGGTAGTCAGGTCATGGCTAGGCCTGCAGGTTGTATCGCAGACAAATCTGGTGAGAGGGGGGAGGAGGAGCTCACCCTTAGTGTTGGAGGCGAAGAGCCTCTAACACTTTTTCCCTTTATGAGCATAAGGGTGCCTTTCCACTTCCGAGGACGGACTAAATGTCCCACCTTCCTTTGGGCGCCACAATAGCAAATGAGGCTTCTAATTGGCGAGGCTACTAAGGCTGAAGCCTTTGCTTGATGGTGTGGATACATGTAGGCTTCGATTGCGCACAGCCTGTGGCTATCCCCCGGAGTAGAGCGAGACCTAGAGCACAACAAGTGAGCTTCAATCTTGGACAGTAATGGCGGATGGGTGCCTGAACCTGAAATCACTAGCATAGCCTCACAGCCACGTCAAATTGCTCAAGGAACGCCGCTGGAGCATAGTGGATGTGATGGGCGTGGTTTTGCGGTGTGTGGGTGACTGTGGTTGCCGGACAGTGAAGGGAACGAATGGTGAAGGTGGGTATGTTCGGGGAGGTATTTGGGTGGTCGATGGAGTGATTGAAGTGAGGGGAAATGATTAGTGAGGTGTGGCGGAGGTTGTAGGGTGGTTGGCGAGGTGGATGGGGGTGCGGAGGGATGGGAGCACCTCGCCGGAGGTATCGTCGGAGGTGGAGAAGGTGACAGTGGTCAATGGCGTTAGTGGACAGTTTTAGGAAATAGAGAGTGGGAAAGAAAGTGAGAGAGAGAGTTGAAAAACCTACTTCTAAGGGATGAAAGGGGATGAAATCCCACGCCAATATGGTTGCCGGACGTGGGGAAGACGAAGACCTCTGTAGATGAGGCGGTGGCGAAGATAGGGTAGAGGCGATGTCGGCCAGTATTGCGCGACGTGGATGACTGTGGTGGAGATAACTCGACCACTAGTATTGTGGTTTGGTGATGAAGGAGCTAGGGAAAGGTTCGCCGGAGCTTGCGGAGATTGTGGCCGAAGGGGAGAGAGGAATGTGAGGGAATCCAGCCCAATTTCAAGCTGAGGGAATGCGGTTGGATCTGGGGAGTCTTTAAATAGGTCTATGAGGAGGTTTTGTGCTTGAAAGACAAGCTTCCAAGCAAGGAAAGTTTGCATGAGAGATTGGGAAACAATCAGGGATCAAAGATGGGTTCATATTGGAGGGGATTACTCAAAGACTCTCCCTTCCAATTTTGGAAGGGATTCTTTGAGCAATCAAGGAGAAACCTCCTTTCAAAGCTCGTTGGAGTAGGATTCCTCTGCTATAATGGTGGAGTGATCTGTTTGCGAAAATGATGAAGCTAGTGGGCAGTTTGTAAGGGTTTTTAAAAGATAGGGGTATAAAGGTAATAAGGCTAGACCATTTTGCAAACTTGGTCAAGATGAATTCCCCTTAGGTCCAAATTTAGGTACAAACATAATTTCGACCTAAGGAATCAAATGGCAAAGCTGGATTTTAGGTTTGACCATGTTTGATTGGGAAATTTATGTAAAAACTGAATTTAGGGCAAATATCTATCTAAGACCCCATTCTAGGTCAAGATGGGTTCCAATGGTCAAATTGAGGGTACTAAGTCCTAGAGGATAATTTTCTAAGATTTTTAGAGGGTTTAGGAAAATTTATCCTAGCCAAAACCTTGGTTAATCAAGTGGGTCAATTTTAGGGTTTCAAGAAGTCATTTAATTCGCAGGATACACACAAACCACTTTCTGTCTGATCCAACCCACGTATAATCTTATTAAAATCATTCGACCTTTGTTTAGCCCTTGGAAAAACTCGTGGTTGCACTACATTGGTAAAACTGTAGTTTTAACCCTAGTTTCTTGTTTCACACTCAGAAAGGTTATGTAGTGAATTAGGACCTTCAGTTGGTTGTGTAGGAGCATTTATTATCTTCATTGGGTCAAAATGAGCTAGTTATGGCTAACGATGGTGTTCACATCACACCCCCATGCCTAGCTTTTGCTAGCCCTTAGCAAAATTTTAAGGTTTTAACTTTGATTCTAGACCATAAGTTCCATTGATGCTAGAATACTGTGATGTGTGCTTTCTTTTGTAGATTAGGTCAGAATGCCGATAGTTGGCCTAGCGATACTCAAGTACCAACCAAGATCCGGACCAGACCAGCTGTAGCCTCAGTCTGCTGCGAAGATATTTAAGGTCCACAGGAACTATCCTAAGGTTCGTTGAACTTCACGGTTAAAGCACCCGTGCTTGAAACATATTTTAGCTTCGGTTCAGTTTGCAGTGCATTTTTGTAAGAGAGAGGTAGATGAATTTTCTTTTTGGAGAGTTTTCTCTCTCTTTTCTTTTTATTTCTAGCTTCAGATTGCCTTTTCAACACAGTCTGTATCGAATTCCTAGTCCCCATCATCAATCCTCGAAGGGCTCCTGGCAATTGATGCTTCAAGATAGCACCACCCATGGCAACCCCCAGAACCCTGGCTTTTGAGATTTCAAGATAATTCCACCCATAGCATTCTGTAGCTAAATCCAAACCATGGCAATCGACATTTCGAGATAATGCTGCCCATGGCATTTGAACTAGCATAGGGTGCTTACATGGCCCTAATAGGATATGTAGATATCCTAGGAGACAAGTACCGAGGAGACGATATGTTATTGCACATCTTCGAGGGGGATTTCCTGCCTCTCCACGTCGGGAACTCATCCAAATCAACTTGTGTTGATCGGAAACTCCTAATCGAGGCAATCTTTTTAGAACAATTTAAATGCATTTGCGTGATTTTGATACTTAAGCGCACTGAACTAGACTGTGTGTGGATTGGGGTGCTTAGGTTACCGAGTCCTGCAAACTAGAGGTCAGTTAACAAGGTGGAATACTCCCAAAGCCTTAGACCTAATACTTAAGCTTCACATTTTCCTCAACCTCTTGAGGACTATCCATATCTTAGCGGATACTTGAATTTTTAAGCCTAGGATTAGAGCCCAAGAGGCCTAAAATCAGCGTTCCTACTAATCTCTTCTCTTGTTCCATTAACACTTTGTTGCCTTTCCTTTTTTTCTTTTGATATGGTCAAGAACTAAGTCTATTCCTTAATTTCTCACTAATGACTCTCTTTTTTCTTTTCTTTTCAAATTATGCTCCTTTTTTTTTGACATTTTAACTTGTCCCCTTTTCTCCTCAAAACTGATATGCCATCAAAATTTTCTCTCCTCTCATTTTTTGTTCCTTTTCAACAACTTTTTCATTTTTTTGGTACTTTTGGAATATGTGACTTTTTTTGTAAGAATCCTTCCAAATTTTGATTTTTGAATGTTTGCACTTTACCACCCCCCCATGTCTAAGTTTTGTAATGTCCTCATTGTAAACGGAGGGTGTGAAATAGTTTTGGGTTCCAAGAATTAGAACAGGATTTATCGGGTGAGCAAACGGGTCAGGAATGACTGTTGTGGAAGATTTCAAGCTTTGGCACGTGTACCAGAGGTGGGATCGACTGTTCTAAAATCAAACTCAGGGTGAAATAGATGTGAAGTACAGAAGGATAATCAAAAGGATCTCGAGTTTTTGTAATGATGGGTTGCCTCCCATTAAGCGCTAAATTTAGCGCCTTCAGCCAAGTGAGAAATGGTCTGGAGAGGGAATGGTCAAATTAGTAGAGTTTTGTAGAACAAGCACCTTGATCAAAAGCCTGGTTGGTCCAACCAGGTGCTTGTTCTTATCAACAGGCTAATGATGCAGCCCAAACCCAATCAATCTAGTGGGTTGATAAATTTGGATCAAGAGATGTGGAATCCACCATATGCTGTGAAGCATGGAATGATACAGAAGTGTGAATCTAGGGTTTAGCTGAGTTGAATCAGCCTAGTCAGAGTAGGGATCCTCAAATGAAAAAGAATCAGTGGAGGATGTAGGAACCCTACAGGAGTGATCAGAGAAGGATGGGGCATGATTGGTAGTCTGATCGATGCTCAAAACTCGATAAAGATGTGGAGGTGAATCATCTGCAATCGGCTCTGTAAGAGGGGAATCAGAATAAAAATTGAGTCCGATTGCAGGTCAGGGTTGAAAATAGTTTGAATAGGTTCTGTATTTATAGAGGCAATGGCATCAATAAGAATTGTGTATGAGGGCTCATTTATAAAAGAATTAAAGGTGGGTTCATTCAGAGAGTCCTCATAGTATCCAGAAAACTCAAAGGAAAATGCCTGAAGAGTGTGTATAGGATGAAGAAGATCAAGGTCAAGAAAAGATTCGAACTCTGGGTTGTAGTCACTCTTGGCGCTTTTTGTTTTTGATTCTTGAGGATCAAAAAGAAATGATTCCATCTCAATGGAACCTGAATTTAAATCAATGATCTCAGGATCAGGGACCTCAAAGTTAGAGTCGAATACTGAATCATGCATGCTGAGGTCGTAGATTGGCTCGTAGTCATTAGGAAACAGTGGTTCTCCAAAATCATGGTAAGATTCGAAATCACCGAAGAAATTGTGAGAATCAAGTTCTAAATTTGATTTGATATCAGAGGTTCCACCACAGAGTAAATCACAAGATGTAGACTCAGCAACCTAACGTGGGTCTAGCCTATTTTAGATTCTGAGCTTAAAAAGGTGTCTCTATTGGATCTGGGCTAAAGTGTTTGGTTTATAGGGAAGACCCAATCAAAACCCCACTCTTCCAACTCCTCGGTTTCGGTATCGTAGATTGGTGTGACTTCCAAAAAATAAAGCTGTATCTCTGAGGATGTTGGAGAGGTATATTTATCAAATAAAGGCCAAAAATCATAATCCCAATTCAAACTTTGATCTTCGTCAAACGGGGCCTTGTCATTGAAAGAGCGATCTTCATTTTCATTGAAAACCTTAAAATAAAATGATGTGTTATTGTGTGTAATCGTGTGGTGGAAAATTACTTTTCAAAACATTTTAATTCTCAAAACTAACCGCGAAGAGTTAGGCCATCTCCACAGGGAGGAATTAGCCTATTTAAACTAGTGCGTTGTGCTTTGTTTATTCAAGAATCTCAATGTGTTTGCATACTAACTGGTGCACATGTTTCTAACATAAATTCCTTATTTAAATAGTTAATCAATAATGTGAGGGTGCGCATGCAAAATCACCACAATAAAAACACGTGAATCATGATCTTAGTACTGATAAGCATCATTTATCTTAATCAAAATGGAACTCGTTTCCAATAACCAATATTCAATACTTTAACATGTATCAGAGGAGTTTAGTTATCCATAATTCTGATAGAAAGGAGGGTTATTCATGCAAATATTTCATAATATGATAATTCAATAAATAAATGAATAGTGTATTTGATAATGGCATACCCCGTAAATTTTAATGGGAGAGAAAACAAGGGATTTTCCTTCTCTCTTGCTCATGCGCGTGGAGAGGCGACCGTCGGCTAGCTGGAGTTCGGAGGAGGTGCATCGGAGGCTAAGTGTCGTAACGGAGGTGACACACTGGCGAGTGGTGGCCAGAGGTCTCACGGCTAGGAGTGGTGGCTGGTGGCGGGGGTGGCATTGCCATAAAAGGTGCGTGTGAAGGGTCACACATAGGCTATTAGAACTACCGAGGCATGTGCGCGCATGGAGGGGGAGTGGAGTAGGCAACGCGCGAGGGTGGCGCTTAGGCAAGGGTGATGGTGCATGATGGTGTCGCACGCTGCTACTGAAGTGCTTTGGGTTCCTTGTTACAAATAAGGGAGGCATGGAAGGAAGACGAAGAAGAGGAGGAGCGTTCAAGTGGTTGGAGCGTGGGTGAAGATGTAGCTACGCATGGATCTACTGCGCACGGCCGTTGTGCGAGAAGGTGTTGCACGCGCACATGGGTATTTCTGCCTGCAGCTGTGTGGTCGCGAGCGGGAGCTTGGCAGGTGTGGCTTGCTGCAATAGAGAGGGACCGGCGGTGGTGGTTGTATGCTGAGAGGGCGCGCATGAGTGGGTGCTGCAGTGTTGGAGAGATTGGCGGTGCATGGTGCTCGCTGGTTCCACAGTGCTTGCCCTCTCCACGGTGGGGAAGGTGGAGATGATGAGGGAGGGAATCCCCACAGAGGGGAAGGAAGACTGCCAAATCACCTCTTTTATCTCCTCCCCCCCATCTGCTCTTCCTCCCTTGTGCAAGTCAAGGGTTTTGGAAATCCCTTACTAAACTTGGGTGGCGACTATTGATGGAGTTGTTGAGGTCGGTCGGAGGTTGAGAGATCCCCGTGGAGGGGGAAATTTCTTTCACCACCCTTTTCTTTGCAAAATTATTCCTTCAATAATGAAACATAAAATAATTACATAATAAGTTATAAAATGCAATAGAATAAATGTAAACTTAACTAATGATGCATGTAATCATTTTATGACCTAATGTAGGTATTAACAAACATAAAATGTAAGAATAAAGTTAACTTAGGAGTAACAATAGTCCATTAAAATGGACTCCTCAAATATCCCCATGCCTAAGATTTGCTAGTCCCTAACAAAAATGAAAAATAGTAGAGGTAACTAGAAGATTTCTTCTTTTCTTATCTCAAAAATTTAGAGATCCAGACAAATGTTAGGTGATAATAGCCTAAGTAACGGATCCAAGTGAAAATAACCAACTTACATTTGTAGTTCGTACTTATCCCTTAGTAAATATTTCCATTAGGATAGGCAACTACTCCCCTCGGGGATAAAGCAAAAAATAATCTGTAAATTAACCCCAGCTTTTTGGCTTAGGAAGGAGAAACTAAGTTTAATGGATATGTATTTGGTAGCACACACTCATCTAATGCTACATGTAATCTAGTACTACAGACTCTAGATCACTAGAGTATTAAACAACTCAACTCGGAGAGAGGCTAAACAACTGTGCTCGCTTGATGTTCCTTGGTGCTCACTCTTTTCTTTCTTTTCTTTCTGAGATCACAAATCTTGCCAAATTTAGCAAGTGTACTCACTGTTTGGTGGCCTCACATGGCATTCACACTTCAATTAAAGTCCTAATAACTCTACAACTAAGTCAGAGACCTCAGCCAGTATTCGGGCAATCAGAAATACTGAAAGGTAGGTATGGGTGATATTTGGTGGATCACGATAAGTGTTTTTGTTGCCTCAGAAACAATGTTACGAAGATACAATTATAAACTTGGACTCTTTTCTTTTTCTTTTCTTTCACTCTTTTCTTCTTTCTTTTTTTTTTTAATATAATTGTTTCTTCTCTTTTTTTTTTTTTATTTTTTTATAAATCAACATATCACGGCACAGACTTTTATTTATGAGGTATTATTAGGGATAATGATGATCAAGAGGATATTGTGTGCTTATTTGGTATAAGTGCCTATTCTCAGCACCGGGAAGGAAGGGATAGGACAGGCATATTTCTGACCTTTGACACTATTTCCCTCTTTGAGCCGAGAACTCTATGAAGGACGGTCGTAACCATCCACTATAGTCATAGCGTTATTAAGACTCAATCTTTGTGTATCTACCTTATTTTGTGACTCTCAAGAATTCACACAATGTATGCACAGAAGAACAGAGAGTGAAAACTATGCCTAACTCAGAGTTATCATCATCTAATTGTCCAAAACTTAAGAGTCCTTGCACTAGACTTAGTGTACCAATAATCTCTCTACTTCTCACAAATATGAGGTGGATCTACTAGAAGATAGTATGCCTGACTCCCTATTAACTGTCCAAGGGTTCAGTATACTAAAAATTCTTATTGGTTTTCTTCAAAGATCCCTAACCCATTCTACATGCATGTGAAGTAAATGTATTGGATTCTAAACTTAAGAAATAATTAAAGAAGAAAAACCTCCAATGACACCTCCATGACAAAGATATTTTCCTAGGGACTAACCATTTCAGCTCAAGAATTTTTTTTTTTATACTAACCTAAATGCATGAATACTTTCTAAAATGCAAAATGCATCTCCCCATGCCTAAATCCTACAATGTCCTCATTATAAAATTAAAACAGGGGAAGAGAGGAAGGAACTCACCTGATGACGGTGTTATTCAGAACACTAGGTTGCCTCCCAACAAGCACTGCATTTTCTGTCAGCAGCAAGACTTATAAGGAACCTGTAGGTCTGGTTCCAGATAGAAAAAGCTAGGCCGTAAAAGTATGCGTAACAATGCGGGACTAGAAAAAGATAGCCACGAATGTTGGCGAGCTGATGATGCAACGTAATCCCAAATTGTCGCCAGAAGATATGAAAGCAGAAAACTTCGTTGGCTACCTGGGGAGGTCAAGGAATAACAAAAGGAATATGAAAAGGGACCTCTCAAAATGGAATAAGTGGAGGATAACAAGGACCCTCCAAAGCAGGACGGGTTTTAAAAGATTTAAACATTATTATTTCAAACCCTTGAATGGCAAGACTAAAAGTACAATCATCAATCCACACTCGCCATTCTACCTGAGGATGTACTAGCCTGATATGTTCTCCAGAAAGAATGTAAATGAGCAGAGATCTAAGCCAAGGATTAGGTAAGGAATCTACTAGTTGCTTGAGTGATTGGGTGGTAATTATTAAGTCCAAAGAGGGCTTAGGTAGTTTAGGTTCCATTCCCAATAAGAATTCGTATTTCACATCCTTACCTAGCTTCGCTATTTTGTGAATCTCCAACTGCTCCTCTACAATAGATGAGTCATGGATAGAATTCAATATCTCATTAGTAGACTCATGAACAACAAGCTTAGACAACAGTTGTGTTTCTTGGGAAGTAGCGAGATCAGAATTATCAGCAAATCCATCCCCGGGTTCTTTCTTGTCAATTACATCCTTTCTGGGGACTTTGTGTGCTACTTCATTATCCTTAATATCTTTAGGAGGATTATCATCTTTAATGTTATGAAGGAAGCCTATATCACTAAATTCATTGTTCTTCTCGGAGTATAAACCCTCAATTGATGTATATTGTCCCCAAGAGTCTCCCCTAGGCTTCTCGCTATTGTGTTTGCCTTCCTACAATATCAACTCCTTATTTTGTGGAGGATGACTCTCATAATCGAACGAAGGGAGGAATCTAGATCTCACCAGATGATTTATATCCTCAAGGGGCAAGCCTCAAATAACACATAATCTCCCTATGATTCATTCCAGATTTTCAGTTCGGGTTCCTCCATTGGGGCATCCTCATCCTCTGAAATAGACTCTTTATATCCTTGAGACCAAAATTGATCCAGTTCATCCTCCATTCCCTTAGGGTCACCTTCATTAGGTGCATTTAAATCCTCAAGATGCTAACCGGTAGGTGTTGATTCCCTAAGTGGAGGGTCAGGATTAGGCTCACTAAGGGTAGAATGTGATTCCACCAGATAATTAGTATAGGAAGTGATAGGAACAATACAACCTTGACCCAGGTTATCAGAGGTAAGGAAAATACTGTCATTAGGGTCAAGGTCCTTAAGAGATACCATCTTCCCTTTTTGTTGACTCCAATATAACTTGGGTGGATAATCACTTGGATCGTTCTCCTCTAGTGGCCGTGTCTCATTGGGAGAGTCTAAGTGATAGCTACGTAAAATGGGATCCCTATTATCATTGGTTTCCTCAGAATTATTTTCACGATCACGGTCGTATGAGTAGGGATCAGAATTACTGGGAAGAGCGTAGCTAAGCTATCAAATTTCATTATTTAATTGCTGACTATTCCTCAACATCACTCCCATAGATTCCATCATTTCCTTTTGTTGTTTTTGCATTTCTATCATAAAAGAGGAGAGGCTACTACTATCAGATTGGGGAGGATAGTCAATCTGAGGCTCTGGTTGCCTAGGGGTATCAGTCTAACCTCGATACGGAGAATTGTTGAACGCTCGAATTGCTACGCTAACGTGTTTGGAAAACCTGTTGTTGTAACTTGAAAGTGAAGAATTTGTGTTCAACAAATAAAATTTACACCGAAAAGAATTCTGGGTCGAACACAGGGAGGCTACGTTAATCTATATTTGCAATTATATTTTTTTTAGAATTTTTGAAAAGCGAGGCGATATAATTACAATGGAACTATCAGACTAAAATAAAAAGAGAGAGAGAGAGAGAACATGCATTCAATATTTCAAACTATTTATACAATCAAACTAAATAAAAGTTACACTAGAAAGCAGGAAATCAGTTACACTATAAAGCAGGAAAATTCTACACTAGAAAAGCTGTAAAGAAGAATGGGAGAGAGAAGTTATCCTCCTCAATGATTGCTTAGAGGACGAGCCGGACGAGATGACGCCTGGACGAAGGAGAATGAAGTAGGACGAAGGAGGACGAAGCAGAAGAGCGGGAACGGAGCAGCACGCCGTCGTCGTCGTGGGATCCACTTCCGAAGGGGGACGAAAATTTGGACTTTATCTTGCGAGGAGCATCCCGGGTGTGGGACAAGCTTCTCTTGAGCTTTGGAGAGGTAGAGAAGAGAAGGAAGGGATGAGAATTTCATATGGAGGGGGTCTCCTTTTATAGTTGCAAGGAGTGAGGGCAAATGGGCCATTACATCTTTAAAACAATAAATGAGGGGTATTTAGTGACGAATAAAACCGTCACTAAAGCCCCATCGTGGGTGTAGTACCCGCATCCACGCGTGCCTCCTTAGCTGCATTCTTTCTCAATGCTCGCCCACGTTTTTTAATTCTCAGCCGTCCGATCGCGAGATCGGACGGCTTAAGATGCATCTTCGCACGCTACTGCACGCCCGCCCAGCATGTACGATTACGCGTCCTCGCCGCGCATGTAATAACGTGTGATCTCTATTGAGCGCAGATGGTCGTCTGATCAAAATCCGACGCACGCCCGCGCCCGCTCACCCGCACCTCTCTCCCCTTCGCTGCAGCTCGAACCCGCGGCTGCAACTCGCGCAAGTGCTCTCGACCGCTGCGCTACGAGGCGTGGATGGTCGAGCGGGCACTTTTAGGCACAGCTATCCATAGCCATTGGATTGAGATCCAACGACGGAGAGGGAGCGGGTGCGGGGACTTCAGAGATTGTATGCGGCTGTTTGGGTGGCCGAGATGGCGCCACATGGTGCCATCTTGGCCATCCATATTTTGGATGTTGTAGATGGTGCCACGGATGTCGGATTGACTCGATTTTTACGTCGGGCTACGATCGTCGATCCGAATTCATCCGTGCAGTCGGATTTGTCATTTGAAGTATGAATTTACACCATCCTGGCCCTTGATCGTCTAGGGTTACCCATCACTATCAGATGCTGTAGATGCCTGATTAGGGTGATCTCGGAGTCATTGAACTCCAATCGTCGCCCTGATCACATCCATACGGTTGGATCTTCGATCCAAGGCCCCGATAAAATGTTTTCCCTGTCGAAGCACATAAAAGGAGACAATTAACCTCCATTTTATTCAAACTACTCTAAATGCAAGATGATGCATGTTATGCAATATTTATATCATGAAATGCAGTCCTATGCTTAAGAACATGCATAAATAGACATCTTAAGTAGTGTAAATGTGTTGACATCATACCCCCATGCCTATCTTTTGCTAGTCCCTAGCAAAAACTATATGCTATTTATAAAAAATTAGGTTGGATTATTTGGACCTAAGTTATTTTCAATCATTAAAAAATTGTCTACTTCGGAATTGAACTTTCAAAGACACAACAGCGCCCGAGTATCAGCCAAAATGCAGACCGCCTCAAGCCCTCTCCTTATTCAAAGAAAATTTTCTTTTTTCTCTTTTTCTTTTTTTCTAATTTTTTTAGATTTTCAAATTTTAAGGTTTAAGAGTGGCTTTCTACGGCCATTCAACTCACCCAAGATTTGATGAGAACCCTAAGCTTTAAGCATGTTATTGTGATTGTGATGGACTCGTTGACCGACAATTAAAACGGACTTCGGATTTCTACTCCTCTAGGTGACCTGACAAGAATTCCGCCTAAAGGTGTATCTTTACAATCGGTAGCTTTCTCCCTACTTTTATTTTTTTACGGGGCCAACACAAAGGTGAATCTAGTGTATATCTCCCCAATTTATTCTACTTCTCTGCTTCTTCCTAAGTGTTTTGGGAATTTTTAGTGCATTTACTGAGCTGGGTTCTAGACAACCAGTCGATGAGCTATTACCACCGACAACTTGCTAGCCATACTCGTGCGGCGAAGTGTGGCCTATTTCTTTTTTTTCTTTTCTCCATTTCTTTTTGATTTTTTTTTTCTTTTTTTTTTTTAAGTTGGTGGATTCCCTGGTCTAAGATTTTCCTAAGGGCAGGAAAAAGTGAAAGGTCCAGTGACTAGGCTCTAGACAACCTACCTATGGGCTGTTACCCAAGATAACTTGCTAGCCATATCACCCTAAAAGATTCACTAGCTGCCCAATTTCCATTAGAATTGCCGAACAATGAGTCAGTGCAAAGAAAGTGTGCAGATGCTTAAAACTCAAAAATTCCCTCAAATCAGTGGGTGGGTTGATAAGTCGTGTACTTATCACCCAATTTATTTATTCCAATTACAATAGAATTAAGATGGCGAGGACTCAAAGACAAATCCACATTTTTAGTAGATGCATAGGCTAATTAAGTCCAAAGACCTGAAGGGTCTTTGTGTTCAGATCCTAATGTAAAATTTCTTTGGATTGAAAAGTCCTAATGTGCAACTAATCCTTCCTAATTTTGATTTTTTTTAATATAAATAAGAAGAGAAAAATAATTTATATGGATTTCACAAAGCTGACCAAATAATTCAAAAATGAATCCACCCCCCCATGCCTAGCTGATGCAATGTCCTCATTGAAAAAGAGACATGAAAGAAAGGGTAGAATATGAAAGATGTCACCTGGATATGAAGCTTGTATCCGCCTTGTGTCATATGTACAACTACTGAGTTTAATGCCTTCAGCTAGGCGAAGTCCAGCCAAAGAAGTCACATAATGGATAGAGCAACAGAGTCTGAGATGAGTTCTGGAAGAATACGGTCAACAACAGGCTTCAGGCATTGACCATTGACTTTAAAGGTGTTTCCTATCTTTGGGTCAGAAATCTGAACGGCACCATTTGGAAAAATCTGATCAATTATGAATGGGCCATTCCATTTAGATCTAAGTTTACAAGGAAAGAGCTTAAGTTTGGAATTGAATAACCAGACCTTCTGGTTTGGCTCAAAGCTCTTGAGGGAAATCAATTGATCATGTAGAGCTTTGGTCCGAGCCTTGTAGATCTTGGCATTCTCATAAGCATCATTTCTATGCTCCTCCAACCCAGATAGTTGGAGTTTCCTGGTCTTCCCAGCTTGATTCAGATCTAAATTGCATTGTTCGATTGCTCAGAATGCCCTGTGTTCAATCTCTACGGGTAGATGGCATGCCTTTCCATACACCAAACGGAATGGAGACATGCCGATGGGCATTTTATACACCGTACGGTAGGCCCAAAGAGCGTCCTCAAGCTTTTGAGTCCAATCCTTGCGATCAGGCCTAACCATTTTTTGCAGAATGTTCTTGATCTCTCGATTGGAGATCTCGGCTTGTCCATTCGTTTGGGGATGGTAAGGTGTGGAAATTCGATGATTAACCCCGTATTTGGCCAATAAATTCTAGAATTGGGAATTAGTAAAATGAGTGCCACCATCACTGATGATAGCCCTCAGAATCCCGAACCTACTGAAGATATTTTTCTTGACAAAATTGGTGACCACTTTGTGATCATTGGTTCGGGTGGGAATCGCCTCAATCCATTTGGACACATAATCAACAGCAACAAGAGTGTACTGATGTCCAAATGAAGGGATAAAGGGCCCCATGAAATTGATGCCCCAAACATCGAAAATTTCAACAGGAAGAATAGGGTTTAGGGGCATCATGTCTCTCTTGGTTATGCTCCCGAGTGCCTGACATCGAGAACATGACCTTGAGAAATCCTGGGCATCCTTGAATAAAGAAGGCCAATAGAAGCCAGATTGCAAGATTTTTGCAGCCATCTTATTCCCAGAGAAATGTCCACCACACCCAGATGCATGGCAGAACTCGAGTATACTGTTGAATTCATTCTCCGGTATGCATCGGCGAATAATCTGATCAGAGCCGATGCGATACAGTTCAGGGTCCTCCCAGAAGTAGTATTTGACCTCAAATTTGAGTTTATCCTGTTGTTGCTTGGTCCAATCCTGGGTAATTTGACCAACGGCCAAATAGTTAACAATGTTAGCAAACAATGGGGTGTGGACACCTAAAATTGTAAGAATGGTTTCATCCGGAGAAGTGTCAGCAATCGGAATGTCCAGACAAGAAGAATCACCTAGGAGTCTCAAAAAATGATCCGCCACCACATTTTATACCCCAGTTTTATCCTTGATTTCAAGATCAAATTCTTGAAGAAGAAGAATCCAACGAATAAGCAGAGGTTTAGCATCCCTTTTAGCCAAGAGATGTCTCAAGGCCGAGTGGTCGATATAAATGATAACATGAGACCCTAAGAGATAAGCCCTGAATTTTTTTAAAGCAAATACTACAGCTAGTAATTCCTTTTCAGTAACAGTGTAATTCCTCTAGGATTCATCTAGAGTTTTACTAGTGTAGTAAATGACAGAGGGCTTTCGATCAATTTTCTGACCCAGGACAGCCTCGACCGCGTAATCGAAAGCGTCGGTCATGATCTCAAAAGGGGCTGTCCAAATTGGTGGTTGCAAAATTGGAGCATAGGTGACTGCCATTTTCAAGAAATCAAATGCCTTTCGGCATGATTCGTCAAAAACAAACGACGTTTCTTTGGCAAGAATATTGCTCAAAGGACGAGCAACCTTTGAGAAATCCTTGATGAATCTTCAATAAAATCCCACATGGCCAAGAAATGATCGGATTTGTTTAACAGATGTGGGAGGAGGAAGTTTAGCAATAGCATCAACCTTAGCTTTGTCCACTTCAATTCCCCGTTCAGAGATTACATGACCCAAAACGATGCCCTCTTGGGTCATGAAATGACTCCTTTCCCAGCTAAGGACCAGTCGTGTCTTGATACATCGCTTAAGAATCATTTCCAAATTAGCCAAACAAGGGTCAAATGATTCTCCGAAAATAGAGAAATCATCCATGAAGCCTTCCATAAACTCTCCCACCATGTCGGAAAATATGGCTAGCATACACCTTTGAAAAGTCGCAGGTGCATTGCATAACCTGAAAGGCATCCTACGAAAAGCAAAGGTTCCGTAGGGATTGGTGAAAGTAGTTTTTTCCTGATCCTCGGGATGGATAGGAACTTGGTTGTATCCAAAGTAGCCATCGAGAAAACAGAAGTACTTCTGCTCGGCAAATTTTTCGAAGATTTGATCATTGAAGGGTAGGGGAAAATGATCCTTTTTAGTGGTTGTGTTCAGCTTCTTGTAATCAATACAAACTCTCCAAGAGGAAGCTGAACGAGTTGTGATAGATTCTCCTCTCTCATTAGTCATAACAGTAATCCCGGCTTTCTTTGGAACAATCTGAACGGGACTTACCCAGGGACTATCAGAGATTGGATAAATAATTCCTACATCGAGCCACTTGATGATTTCCTTTTCGACCACTTCTCGCATATTTGGATTCAATCTCCTCTGCATCTGGTGAGAAGGGCAGGATCCATCTTCCAAAAATATTCTTTGATTACAGTAAGATGGCTTAATCCCCCTGAGGTCATGAATGGTCCAACCAATTGCCTCCTTATTTTCCTTTAGGACCTTGATCAATTTAATCTCTTGCTCCTTTGTCAATTTAGCACTTATAATCATAGGGAGCGTATTCTGAGGTCCTAAAAATTGATATTTCAAATTCTCAGGCAATGATTTCAATTCAAGCTGGGGTGGGGTGATGATTGATGGTAGGGTAGATGTTGAAGATTCAACAAGAGAAGAGGTTGTGAGTGAACAAAATCAGTAACCTCTTCCGAAGATGTTAGGTCAACTAAAGAGGGTTGCGGGTCAAATTCATCATCCAAAGAGGAACTTTCAATTGAAGAAACTGTCAAACAAGTTTCAATATTGTCATTATCCTCATCAAGTTCTTCAATAAATCCACAATCCTCAAATTTGTTGATCGCCTTAAACATATCCAATTTCATTCATTGGTCCCCAAAGGCGATTTCCATGCTACCGCTTTCACAATTAATGTTGGCCTTTGCAATAGCCAGGAACGGATGCCCCAGAATGATGGGCGTGTTCCTCAGATTATCTGGTACATCCATGTCAAGGACAAGGAAATCTACAGGAAAATAGAAATCCTTGACCTCAACTATAACATCTTCAATAACACCTCGCGGGTTTGTGACCGAACGGTCCGCTAACTGTAGCATTACTGAAGTTGGCCGAATTCACCTAACCCAAACTTCTCATAATGAGAAGTCAGAATTAGGTTGATGGATGCACCAAGATCCAAAAGTGCTCTATCAAATGTGTAATCCCCAATAATGCAAGAAATCAAAGGAGCACCAGGATCTCTCTTTTTCTAAGGGAGGTAGTGCAGGATAACTGAACTAGCCTGCTCGGAGAGTACCACCTTTCTCGGAACAGATTCTCTCGACTTACGCTTTTGTGTACATAATTCCTTTAAAAATCTTGCGTAAGGTGGTATGTGCTTGATAGCATCAAGGAGCAGGATATTGATCTCAACATTCTTAAATAAATTCAGAAGCTCCTCATTGCTATCAACAGACTTCTTCTTTGATTTGGTTAAGGCTTCAGGAAAAGGAACATGAGTCAAATCTTTGGAATCAGGTTCCTGAGCCTTGATTTCTCTTCTAGAATTCTCCTCTCTCTCCTTCGGTTCTTCAGGATTCAAAAGATCAGAATAGTGTGGTTGTGGATACTAAGTCTTCTTACCACTCCTCAAAGTTACAGAATTTGTAGAAGCATAAGAATTTGGGTCTTGGGGAGGGTTAGGAAAGATTGGAGGGGCTTGATTGACCATGAATTGTTGATTTGCAGAAGAAGAAGACAAGGAACCCTACTCAACCACCTGAGCATGTGCGTGCGAGTCCCTCTGTTTTCCGTACCTTTGGGCTTGATTGCCTGAATTCATAGTATTTCGTGGGTTGGGTACGGGTTGGGATGGTAGAGATCTGTGTTGATGAGAGTTAGCAATGTGCTTGGATTGCAAGTTGTCCACTGAGTTTTTCATTTGCTGCATGAGCTGGAGCATAGATCCTTGCATCTCTACCATTTGATGGTTCAAATCAGCCTGCCCTGTGGGTTGACGGGCATTCCAAGCTGGCTGATTGACCTGATTTGCAGGCAACTAAGTATATACTTGACCCTGACCCATTGGTCGTTGCGGAGCATAGTTGCCAGGTCGGAATTTGGTTTGTTGCCCGGATTTTTCCAAGAGAAGTTAGGGTGGTTTCTCCAACTTGGATTATAGGCATTCGAGTAGGGGTTGGATCTAACATTCTCTTGTACAGCGCAGACATCCTCATAAGGTGAGGATGGAGAGAAAGAAAGGGAAGGATCAGAAAAACTGGGATCAAAGGCCCCAGTTGGGAACCCGTGGGGTTCCGAAAAATGCTGACTCATAGGTTGAGTCGCATCAAGTTGAATCACGAACTCTCGTCCAGAAGGAGATCGTTAGGAATGGAATCTCAAATTTTGGGATTGAGTGGATCCAGAGTTGTTCATAGAATTGCTAGACATCCACTCTTCCATTCTTTTAGCAACCAAGTCCACCATATCAAATTTATTACAAATCAATTCCATATCAAATGAATGAGAGTCATGGACTTCATTGACATTTGATCTGGGTTGCTGAGACCGGTTAAAAGTATCCATGGAGGCATGATTAATTGAATTCTCACTCATTTCCTCAAATAAATCATGTGCACTATCTACATCTTTATTGAGGAAATTGCCTCCACAAGAAGCATCCACATGATTTCTGAGTTGCTCAGTCAACCCATGATAGAAAATCTGCACGAGTTGCCATTTCGGTACCTCGTGGTGTGGACACCTCCGCAATAAGTCCTGGAATCGCTCCCAGGCTACATGAAACTGCTCCCCGGCCACTGGGTAAAGGTAGTGATTGCCCGTCTGAAAGCATTGGTACGACCGACTGGGAAGAATTTCTTCAGAAAGGCCGACTTCAACTCATTCCAAGTTGTAATTGGTCTTCCTATTGTCCTATACCAATGCACGGCCTTATCCCTAAAAGAGTGGGGGAAGAGCCTCATGATCATTTGCTCCTTGTTTACGTTTCGAGCCTTGGTGGTCCGGACCAAAGTGGTCAAGTCCTCCAAGTGCTGAAACAGATCTTCGGAGCCAAGCCCATGATAATGTTTATTCAGGCTTAATACCTAGGGCTTGATTTCTACGTCACCGGCTGGAATCTGGACGTCGGGACGTTCCCCGTAATTTGAAGGATCAAAAAAATCCTTCAAGGGCACAGCGCCCAGCATTCTCTGGAACCATTCCTGCATTCTCTGCATTTGTTCCAGCTACCTTCAAAATTCTTCCTGTGCATTTCCAAGCAGAGGAGGCTGTTGTTCAGCCATGGGATCAAATTAACCAAAATTCAACTTGCGCCTCCTAGAATGTTCTAATGGTCCTTCCAATCGGGGATTCAATGACCATCTTCCTAGCATAAACTAGGAGAAGGTCGGAAGGACTGGGGATAGGGACCCTGCAGCACAACAAAACAAGGCTGTCCTTAAGTGGGGTAGCCTAAGGATCTACTGACTCCCAAAACCCGCCTTAAGACTGTAAATGATTTACTCCACTTGCGTCTATTTAATCCAACCAGTTAGGAGGGACTCGCGAGAAGGTTCTTCCTTTGGCTTTCGCCTCCGGTTCCTAGTGTACCCCCCAGCCGCGGTCGTTTGATGCTACTCCCCTAGCTAGACATCAGATTAATCTGTATAAGAAGCTTAATCAAAAACAATCTCAGACTAGGCCCTGAAGAGCGAATCAAACCTTAAGGCCAACATCTACTCAATTTTATTAAAGCCTGGGATTGTGGTGCTTATGGAATGTGATGGGCCCTTAAAATGGCTTGTGCCCTTAATGATTGATTGAGATTTGTGTAAGTGCATGCACAACCAGGGTTTTCAAGCAAGATTATTTTGATGCATGGATTTTAATGTTGAAATCTTACTTAAGTAGCTTTTAAGGTTTCAAATTAGGTGAATTGCAATCAATTTTCTAGGAAAACCAAGTTGTAAAACACGGGTGAAGATTGTTTTTCTTTAAAATCAGAAAGAAAGTTGAGTGCCTGGAATATACCTAGATTGAAAACCTTAAGGAGGAGCTTCTTGATGAGTTGGTTTTAAATTGAGTGGTGCGGCCCAAACAACTCAAACAATTGGCCACAAATGCACCACTAAGTTAGGCACTCAAAAATGGTTAACCTAGAATGATTTCTACTCTGTTATGTGTTGCTTGTGTGTACCGGTTCCACAGATCAGTACCCGGTTGAGTAGAAACAAATTAAGTTGATTAAGTGCCTTGAATGTCGGTGTGTGTTGTGTGTTTGTTGAAAATTACCCCACAAGATTATCTTTTTGTTTTTTTTATTTTTTATGAATGAGGGTGGAATGAATGTGAGTGGAAATCCAAACAACCAAACTATTCCTACGATTTATGCAAACACCTAGGTTAATTGCAATTTGGACTTAGTGTGACGAATGAAATCTATGGAGGGGGAAGAATGGGGGAGCACTTACAGTTGTCTTCAACTGCACTTTACTCCAATCTACCGCTTGTTGATTCCTTATGGAGGTCTCTGCAAAATAATAGACACAAGCGAAAGCAAGTTAGAAAACAAATAAAGTGCAAAAAATGCGAAGAAAAGATCAGAAATCGTTGCCTCCCCGGCAATGACGGCAAAATGTTGAACGCTCGAATTGCTATGCTAACGTGTTTGGAAAACCTGTCGTTAAAGATTGAAAGCGAAGAATTCATGTTCAATAAATAAAATTTATACCGAAAGAATTCCGAGTCGAACATAGGGAGGCTACGTTGATCTACATTCGCAATTATATTTTTTTTAGAATTTTTGAAAAGTGAGGCGATATAATTACAATGGAACTATCAGACTAAAAGAAAAAGAGAGTGAGAGAGAGAGAGAGAGAAAGAGAACATGCATTCAATATTTCAAACTGTTTATACAATCAAACTAAACAAAAGTTACACTAGAAAGCGGGAAATCAGTTACACTATAAGCAGGAAAATTCTACACTAGAAAAGTTGTAAAGAAGAATGGGAGAGAGAAGTTATCCTCCTTGAAGATTGCTCGGAGGACGAGCTAGACGAGACGATGCCTGGATAAAGGAGAATGAAGCAGGATGAAGGAGCACGAAGCAGAAGAGCGAGAACGGAGCAGCACGCCGTCGTCATTGCAGGATCCACTTCTGAAGGGAGATGAAAATTTGGACTTTATCTCGCGAGGAGCATCCCTGGTGTGGGACAAGTTTCTCGTGAGCTTTAGAGAGGTAGATAAGAGAAGGAAGGGATGATAATTTCGTATGGAGGGGGTCTCCGTTTATAGTTGCAAGGAGTGAGGGCAAATGGGTCATTACATCTTTAAAACAATAAATGAGGGGTCTTTAGTGACGAATAAAACCGTCACTAAAGCCCCAACGTGGGCGTAGTATCCGCGCCCACGCTCGCCTCCTTAGCTGCATTCTTACTCAACTCCCGCCCACGTTCTTTAATTATTAGCTGTCCGATCGCGAGATCCTTGCCGCCCGTACGATCGCGCATCCTTGCCCCGCATGCAATATCGCGTGATCTCTATTAAGCGCAGATGGTCGTCTGATCAAAATCTGATGCACGCTCGCACCCGCTCACCCGTGCCTCTCTCCCCTTCGCTGCGGCTCGAACCCGCGGCTGCAACTTGCATTAGCACTCTCGATCGCTGCGCTACGAGGCGCGGATGGTCGAGCAGGCACTTTTAGGCACGGCTATCCACAGCCGTTGGATTGAGATCCAACGGCGGCGAGGGAGAGGGTGCAGGGACTTCAAAGATTGTATGTGGCCATTTGGGCGGCCGAGATGGTGCCACGTGGCGCCATCTTGGCCGTCCATCTTCTGGATGCTGTAGATGGTGCCACGAATGTCGGATTGACTCGATTTTTGCGTCGTTGGGCTGCGATCGTCGATCTGAATTCATCCGTGTGGTCAGATTTGTCATTTGTAGTATGGATTTACGCCATCCTGGCCCTTGATCTTTTAGGGTTCCTCGATCACTATCTGATACTGTGGATGTCTGATTAAGGTGATCTTGGAGTCGTTGAACTCCAATCATCACCCTGATCACATCCATATGGTTGGATCTTCGATCCGAGGCCCCGATAAAATGTTGTCCCTATCCAAGCACATAAAAGGAGACAATTAGGCTCCATTTTATTCAAACTACTCTAAATGCAAGATGATGCATGTTATGCAATATTTATATTATGAAATGCAATCCTATGCTTAAGAACATGCACAAATAGACATCTTAAGTAGTGTAAATGTGTTTACATCAAGAATCAAGAAGGGTGAGAAGGTTGGGTGTTTGCAAAGAAGTAGGGATTCCAGGGTTGGAAAATCCCGCTCCTTGGCTCTACTCAAAAGTGGGAGTTATTGGGCCAGTACTCCCAGGATAAGAATAAGAATGATCCCATGAATTGTCAATGTACCCATCAAAGGATGAATATGCTCAGGGCATGGGACCCTGGTTAAAATATGGGACGTATTGACTCTGATAATCTAAATGATAGGAGTAAGGGTGATCCATTTCTTTAAGCCAAACAGTTTTATCTCGGGATTTAGAAGAAATCAGAACACAAGCAGAAACTTCCTAGAGAGTTCTATCGCTCTCAATTCAAATGCAAATCCAGTGGGATCTATTTTTAGTAGATTCTTGGTCTTAGAATTAAATGTTCAGTTGGTGGCCAAACAAGTTTTGCAAGAATTACGCTTCCTAGGCCAACCTTCGTTGGTGCCTATAACCTACTCGCAAGGGATGGAAGTCTCGAATAGAGCCCACACACGAGGAACCGAAGTAATTTGGTGCATAGACTTGTTGATTTCCAACTAACTTCCCTTGTGGTGAAAAAGGCGAGAGGTAGAAATTTATCTAGTGACCTTATGTGTGATGTGCACAGTGTCATGTGTGCAACACACGTTCGTATTTTGAGTTTTGAAATCTTGCAAACAGATCCTTTTGCACACAATTTTAAGCCGTAGATTTTAAGATCCAACTTCCTAGCAGTTCCAATTTTTAAAGTGACCTCTGAATTAATTCGATTCAGGCACTTTAGTGGTCTTAGATTTATGTTCAATGCAGATGCATGATAGGTAATTGATGCTCAAGAAAAAGACATACCATACTCCAGCCTTTTTCAATGCAGAATGGTTTCAATGGGAAAAGAAAATCTAGATGCTGCTCATTCAGTCCTAGATGGTCATCCTATAGTTATGCAGCTTCTAGCAGGCAGTTCAAATTTTTTTTTCTTAATAATAATAAGCAAACAAACTTAATCTAACTAACTAACCAACATGTAGTTCAAAAAAATTTGAATAATCCTATAATTTAAATAAATGCGAACACGCTCCCTAAAATATGCTCCCACATACAAGAGCAATAAGAAATAAAGAAACACTGGGAACACATTCCCAAAAATACCCGACAAGGGTCCAAAAGACAAAAGTTAAGCTCTAATGTCTAACTAAATTAAATCTAAAATAAGATCTAATGACTAAATCGGAAAAAAGCTCCTCCGTAAGCCTACGTGTGTGGGATCAAGGCCCACGTGCTCTTGTTGCTGGCCTCCTGGTGGCATCAAGGTCCACCAAAAAGATCATCTCCGCCATGCGCACTCATTCAATTTGTGCACACAAAGATAACCAATGTCAATAATTCAGAAAAGCTTTTAAAATAGCATAAAAATAATATAAAATTCTTGAAAAAATTAATAGGTGTGTTTCCTCCATGACAACGCCGTCATTTGAAAGAGTAATCTTCATTTTCATTGAAAGCTTTAACAAAAAATGATGTGTCATTGTATGTAATCGCATAGTAGAAAATCCCTTTTCAAAACATTTTAATTCTCAAAACTTACCACAAAGAGTTAGGTGATGAGAACCTCATCATGAGCCATAACTAGCTCATTTTGACCTAATACAAAGGATAAAAGCTCCTACATATCTCAAGGAAAGGCTTAACTCAGAGAATTCTGAGTTTGAGAAGAAAATAAGTCATAAGGGGTAAAAGTGCAATTTTACCAGTATAATCTGCATACAGGGTAATTCAGGGCCCAAACATAGGTCAAAGCAGCTTAATAAGAATAAAAGTGGGATGAGATGATCTAGCAAGGGCTACAGCACTTCGAAGAAACTAAATGATAATCTGTAACCCTAAAACAACCCACTTCAATTCACAAGGTTTGAGGCAAAGTAAAAATAGAATAAACCCTCTAAAATTCATAGAAAAATAATCTCTAGGGTTTAGAACCCTCAATTTGGCCTTTAGAACCCATTTTGACCTACATTGAGAACCATGCCCAATTAATAACTTAATTTGGGTTTTTGCGCAAATTGACCGGTCAAACAAGGTTTAATATGAAAATGAAATTCACCATCAGATTCCTTAGGTCCTAATTAGTCATGTATAAAAACTTGAGCCTAAGAAGAAACCTCCTTGACCGACTTTACACTTTGGTCCTCATATATTTACTCTTTGGCCCTCAACTTTTGAACCCTCGCATTTTGGCCCCTAACTCTCCTTCGTTCTTTGCAATCAGGTCCCTCCTGCAAAACCTGCCAGCACCATGCTCCGGCGACCTTGCGCGGAGCATGGCGTCGCGCAGGGTGAGGTGGGGGACCTGGCAAGTAAACCGGGGGTGCCCTGCGTCGTCAGCCCTCGCAGGGACACCCCCCTGGTCATTGTAACCCACCATACCGGCCGTGCGAACGCACGGACGGTATGGGTTCTTGTTTCCGACCATCCTCCGGCGAGGGAGACACGTCGTCTCCCTCCGCCTTCCTCCCTGTTTGATCCCTATAAATACCCCCCGTTGCTCCACCGACCAGGGCAGCCTGGATCTGACGGAGAAAATCCCCAACTTTCTTCTCTTCTTCCTCCGGCAGACGCTCACCAGCTCCGGCGGTTTCCTCCCCCTCCACCTCTTCGCTCTGCCGCAATACCAGCAGCAGAGACTTCCTCCCCTGCTCTTCCTGCGCCACGCCGCACCCAGCTGGCGCCTCTCCGGCTCTCTGCTCGCCGCCGCCCCTTTCCCTGAGCATCGTCTTCTCCGGCGACAGTCGATACGACTGTCGCCCTGTTCCTCCCCCTTCGTCCCTGCAAGTAAGCTAGAGCTACTCCCCTTCTCCTCCTCTTTCTTTCCCCGCTTTCAATTTATTCAATTAGGCCCTCTACCGACCCTGACCACCTTCACCCCCTTCGCCTCCGACCACCCTCCGGCGAGCCGCTCCCATCACCTCAGCAACCCACACGGCTCGCCGACCCTCACCGAACCTCCGCCTCATAACACTGAGCACCCCCCACCCCCCCACTGCCGCTCCACACCTCCGTAACACTCCCCCGAACGAACCCATTCCTCCGGTTGCAGTCCGACCCAGGGCTGCCGCCAGACAGCACCTTGCGGCCTGCCGCGCAGCTCCTCACCTTTGCCGTGCCACGGCGAAGGTTCCCCAGTGGTTTGATCAGGCCGCGAGGCCATAATCGTGTCCGACAGGTTTTGAGGTTCGACCGCCATTAACGCACATTGAAGCAGCTTCTCCCGCGCTCCAGGCTTGAGGACTCCAGGTCTCCAGCCGCTGCGGAGTACGGGGAGTCTTGCGAAGGCAGCCAGCCAGCAACCTATGCAAATCGAAGCCGCAGCTGCAGAAGCCAGGCCGCGGTCTCCCAGCAGGCGCACGCGAGGAAAGGTCTGCGTTTAGTCCCACATCGGTAAGCCTCACACCCGTTCCACTGTTTAAATTGATTTTGTGCAGTAGCCTTACTGCCTCAGTACACGAGGTGAGGTCCCCTTACACCTGCCCGGTTACCCGGTCTCGTCCGCGCTCACGCCCCGCGGACCTGACCCGACCCGACTTAGACTGACCTACACTCCTCGCCCACCACGCACGCCGGTGGGCCTGGACCCGGGCGTGACCCGAACCCGATTACCCGGTAGCTCTGGGAGAGCTTTCCCAAGAGTGGTTTCAGAGAGAAAGAGAGACGCGGGGGGGGAGGGTAGAGTAGGTTTTGCCTCTGACGAAAAACTCTGAAGTGTGCAGGCACAGGCGAAGAAGAAGACCCGCGGAAGAAGAAGGAGCTGCACTGTAGCAAATGCATAGTTAAGTCGTCTAAGCACCGGGTCAGACGACGAAAGGTCAGCAGCCAGAGCAGGAAAGAAGGCAGGCTGAAGAAGAAACAAGAGGAAGGGCCAAAGCAAAGAAAAAAAGAGAAGGAGACAGGAAGGAGAAAGAAAGAAAAGAAGAGCAACGGCCAAAGCAGAAGAAGAAGAAAGGAAGACTTAGTAGCTGAAGGCAGAAGCTCTGCAGCCATAAAGAAGAAAAGGGAAAAGAGAAAGGGTCACCACAATTGCAGAAAAAGAAGAAGAGAGGCCAAGACAGAAACCAAGGAAGAAGAAGAAAGAGATCTGAAGAGGAGTAGCACCTCTGCAGAACGAAGAAGAAGAAGAAGGAGCTCTGAAGAAAGAAAGAAAGAAGAACATCACGAGGAGAAAACGAAGGGAACAACAAATTCTTTCCCTCTCTCTTTCTTTATTTTGTAAAAGAAACATGTATATCTCTAGAATACAACTTGCTCCCTGAGTTCGACCTCGGGAACTCTTTTATTTTCCGAGTAAAAAATTTTATATTTGAAATGTTGGTAATAGCCGGCTTTACTACAACGTTATAACAAACTAAAACCCGGCTGTCGCACTTCATTTTGGCGCCGCTGCCGGGGAGCAACGGCTATTCTAGAGGTAAACATTCCTGTTTCTTTTAATTTCTGATAATCTCCTCTCTTTTGTGCAGCTACAGGAACTCAAGAAGACAAGCAACCACACGACAACCACTCCGAAGACAGGTAAATCTTTCCTCTCACTATTAACCCCTAAACTCTAAAGAGGAAGAAAAGAAAAGAACAAGCAATATAGGGCTAACCTGTCTTCCATACTTAGTAACCATAAAGAGTTGCATGTTTTCAACTCATCACTCCTGCACACTATTAAGGGTATTTAAGGGCTAACACATTCTTGCTTGAGCCCTAATTGCCCAACAAAGAGTTAAATGGACCAAGTAGAGCCAACATAAGGTCAAACATTAGGATTTCAGTAGAGACACACCCCTTAATCAAGAATTGAGGAAATCCAAAAGAGGTGTGCCCAAGCCATTGATTGAAAATAATTAACAAGAAAAATCCTAAACAATTGGCTCTCTCTTTAAACACTTGGACCCTAAAAGAAAGGACCCAAAAAGCTCTCAAAGAAAACAAGAGGTAAAGTTGACCCCTTTGGGTTAACCAGCCTTAAATTAGGTCTCTCTTTGCACTTAAAAAGACTAAAGTTCAAGTGAAACCTTAAGCACCCTGATCTTAAAATTGGTAGACTTAAGAGGTCAAGATCCCCATTCTGGTCTACCTGGAACCGCAGTGACAAGAGAGGTCGGGTGAGGGAAACCCTGTAACCCGTGGGGACGCTCTACCGTGTAGGGGTCTTCGCGGGACTCTCCCTCTCTGGCTGCCCAGGTAATTCTCAGGTGGGCGATCTTTCTGATCAAGGGGTCCATCTGCCCCGCACCTCTATTGTCACCCAACACATTTTTTGGGTGCCTTGATTGGGTCCAGCACCTTCTAACTTACCTCTCCCAACTGTGCATGTACGGAAGGAGGTCCCTAGGACCACCCTTAAGACCTCCATTAGAAATTCACTCTCGTCAAGGCCAAGCCTCGACGCCCGTGTTTGTGCAGCAACACCCTCACATTATTCTCTCTTCTGATTCAGAACCAAGTTCTTCTTCTTCCCCCATCATGGCTCAGCCAGTTGAGGAAGAAAATAATCTGGAACACCAGCTCCAGCGACTCAATGACCTCTTCCAAAACTTCGTGCACCCACCACAGTGTCCTATGATGCGGGACCACTACAATCCTGCTGCGGTGGCCATTGAGCCTCGAGTCAGAATCTCGACTGGAGGACCTGATTCTGAACTAAAGCCCAACATGATTCATGCTATACCTAAATTCCATGGGCTTAATTCTGAAGATCCCTTCCAGCACATCAAACAGCTAAAGCATCTGGCCCACACTTTTGGATCAGATGTGCAAAATCGGGATATTCTTCTCATGAAGATGTTCTCCTTTTCTCTTATGGACAAGGCCGCCCATTGGTATCAAACTCAGACCCGGCCGATCAACACTTGGGAAGAACTTCAATCCGAATTTTTGAAAAAGTTTTTTCCCGTTGGTCGGACCAACGCCTTGCGCCATCAGATTACACACTTCACTCAACAATCAGGAGAACCTCTCCATGAGGCATGGGATCGTTTTCAGGATCTCATGAGAAAGTGCCCCCATCACGGAGTTCCTAAATGGGAACAAGTCCAATCTTTTTACCAGGGACTCCGTGAGGACATCCGCCTTTTCGTCAATGCAACTTGCGGAGGAAACATCATGGGTCAACATGAAGACACCGTATGGGAGATTCTCGAAAATATGTGCGAGAACTCCATCAACAATGACTCCATGGGATTATTCGACAGGACGAATACCCGCGCAGCGACGAATCTTAAGGGGGCACATGAGACGCAGGGCCTGTCCGCATCAATCGACCTGGAATTAATGGCCAGTCGATTGGACAAGGTCTCAATCATTGAAAAGAAGGTGGATGAGCTGACTCAGCACTTGCAGCGAGCCACCTCTGCACGTAACTCCTTTGCACAACCTCCTTCTACACAGGAGACTGTGCAAAACATCCTCCACCGATCCTCCCCTGGGATGGATCCATATCCATCCCCATCTGATTCTTGGACTGGACGATCATCCGATCCTTTCTACACCAGCCGGGGAAACTCCATTCCTCCTTTCCCTGACTCTCAGGAGGTTCCTCAGATCTGTGAGGACCTCAACGCCATCCAGAACGACCCATTCTCCAACACTTACAACCCTGGATGGTGAAACCATCCAAATTTTCAGTGGGCGGGAAATTCCCAAACCCAAAGACCACCTTTTCAGTCCCGCCCACAGCCCTCTCGTCACTACCAGCTGCCTCAGCCTCGGCCCAACCCTACTTATCCATCAGGGCCAAATCAAGATCAAATGTCCTTAATCCTCCAGACTCTGGTTGACATTCAAAAATCGAATGCGGCTATTCAAAAATAGCACAAGGACGAGCTTACTGAAGTTAAAACTCAACTGGCCCAGTTGGCAAATTCTCGCCAACCAGGCACACTCCCTTCCCAACCTCTTCCTAACCCAAATAACGTGCCAACCCAGAAGCGCGTTATGAATCCAAATTTAGGCCACGCTCAATGGATTTATCAGGCTCCTACTGCTCCATCTCCAGACGAGATGGAAGTCTCAACTTCTTATGCAGGATTTCAGCAGCAGCCACCCCTCCTACCAAACCCAAACAAAAATCAGGCCGGATTAAATTCTGTAACAACACGTAGTGGTAGGACAACTCAAGACCCGCAAACAGAGGAGTTGAATCCAGATATGAACAACCCAGTAACTCCCACCCTTGAACCTCACATCTATACTGAACCACCCGCTGCTGCTGAAAACCCCATCCTCGAACTGAAACCCCTTCCTGCTCACTTAAAATACGTCTTTTTGGCTTCTAATCAGACCCTTCCTGTGATCATCAATTCCAACCTCAGTCCTGAACAGGAATCCCGTCTGATTGTTGTCCTCCAGCAACATCGCAGAGCCATCGGATGGACTCTCGATGATTTGACTGGAATAAGTCCCTCTTATTGTACTCATCATATCTATTCAGAAGAGGGCACACGACCTTCTCGTGAAATGCAGAGACGCTTAAACCCCAATCTGCAGGAGGTCGTGAGAAAGGAGATCATCAAGTGGTTAGATGCCGGAATCATCTACCCGATCTCCGATAGTCATTGGGTGAGCCCAATTCAGGTCGTGCCCAAGAAGGCAGGACTCACCACTATAACGACTGAGACCGGAGAAATCATTCCTACCCGATTAGCCAACTCGTGGAGAGTCTGTATAGATTACCGTCGACTCAATTCCTCCACGAAGAAGGATCATTTCCCACTACCCTTCATTGATCAAATTCTCGAAAAACTAGCGGGAAATAGGTTCTTCTGCTTTCTTGACGGGTACTCCGGTTATAACCAGGTGGCAATCCATCCTGAGGACCAAGAAAAGACCACGTTCACCTGCCCCTTCGGAACATACGCTTTCCGAAGGATGCCTTTCGGTCTTTGCAATGCACCCGCTACTTTTCAGCGATGCATGCTTGCCATATTCTCAGATATGGTAGGTGATTATCTGGAAGTCTTCATGGATGACTTTTCAGTTTTCGGAGCATCATTCGACGATTGCCTCCAACACTTGGTCCAGATACTCAGGCGGTGCATCGATGTGAATTTGGTTCTTTCCTGGGAAAAGAGCCATTTCATGGTGCCTGAGGGAATTGTCCTGGGACACTCAATTTTGGAGAAAGGTATCCAAGTGGATCGAGCTAAGGTTAATCTGATTTCTCACCTTCCTATGCCTAGCTCGATCAGGGACATCCGATCCTTTTTAGGGCATGTCGATTTTTATCGACGATTTATCCCTGATTTTTCAAAAATCGCACGCCCCCTGACCACTCTTCTCTCCAAGGATGTTCCCTTCGAAATCTCCAAGGAATGCACTCAAGCATTTGAAATCCTGCGTGACCGAGTCACCCAAGCCCCGATCCTACAGTCCCCTGATTGGTCTCAACCCTTTGAGATCATGTGTGATGCATCCGACTTCGCTGTAGGAGCGATTTTGGGGCAGAAAAATGACAAGAAACCTGTGGTCATTTACTACGCCAGCAAAACACTCGATGAGGCTCAGCGTAACTATACAGTTACTGAGAAAGAGCTGCTAGCTGTAGTATTTGCCCTAGAGAAGTTCAGATCGTACCTTCTGGGTTCCCATGTCATCATATACTCGGATCACACAGCTGTGAGGCATCTCCTTGCGAAGAAGGACGCAAAACCTCGATTAATCCGATGGATCTTGCTGTTGCAAGAATTTGACCTTGAGATTCGCGACAAAGCGGGAAAACAAAACGTGGTAGCTGATCACTTGTCCCGTCTTCCTTCTGAAATAATTGACCCCTCCGGACCCATCACGGAGCATTTTCCCGATGAGCACCTGCTAACTATTGGTACTAGCCTTCCATGGTTCGCTAATATTGTAAATTACTTGGCATCTCATCAGACCCCGTCCGATTGGCCGAAGGCCAAGAAAGACAAATTACGCTCCGATGCCAAGTATTACATTTGGGAAGACCCGTACCTCTTCCGCATAGGTGCCGATCAGATCATCCGGAGATGTGTCCCGGAAGGGGAAGTCAACAATATCCTCTCTTTCTGCCATGACCAGGCATGCGGTGGCCATTTTGCCGGGCATAAAACCGCATCAAAAGTCCTCCAGTGCGGCTTTTATTGGCCCACACTGTTCAAAGACGCATACAGTCATTGCAAAGCATGCAGTCGTTGCCAGACTTTGGGCAACATGAGCCATCGCGACATGATGCCTATGCAACCGATTCTAGTATGCGAAATCTTTGATGTTTGGGGGATTGATTTTATGGGCCCCTTTCCTATTTCGGATGGTTTCGAATACATTCTGTTGGCTGTGGACTACGTGTCCAAATGGATCGAAGCCATACCGACCCGAACCTGTGATCACAAAATCGTCCTCAAATTCATTCATCAACACATTTTCTCAAGGTTCGGGATTCCTCGTGCAATAATCTCTGATGGGGGGACCCATTTCACAAATGCTCAGTTTAGGTCACTGATGACCAAATACGGGGTGTCTCACCGAATCTCTACTCCTTACCATCCCCAAACTAATGGTCTAGCTGAGCTGTCTAATCGGGAGATCAAGAAAATCCTGCAAGTCACTGTTCGACCTGACAGGAAGGACTGGTCGTCCTGACTTCCGGAAGCATTGTGGGCCTATAGGACCGCCCACAAGACCCAATTGGGCATGTCTCCCTTTAGATTGGTGTACGGAAAGGCATGCCACCTTCCCGTCGAACTGGAGCATAAAGCCTATTGGGCAGTACGGAACTGTAATCTGGATCTTTCTAAGGCTGGGACCCACAGAAAACTCCAAATCAGCGAGATCGATGAATTACGCATAGACGCGTACGAGAACTCGCAAATCTACAAGGAGCGGGTTAAAGCCTTCCACGACAAACACATCTCGAGAAAGATCTTTCATCCTGGTCAAAAGGTCCTACTCTTTGATGCCCGACTCAAACTCTTCCCAGGAAAACTGAGATCTAAGTGGGTCGGACCATATTTGGTCCGACAGGTTTTTGGAAATGGAGCAATCGAAATCAGTCCACTCAGCCACGATTCTGAACCTTTCATCGTGAACGGTCAGAGACTCAAGCCGTTCATTGATGTAACTTCTACTGATTTGGCTGAGGCATCTTATATCCTCCTTTCCCCTTGAGCTTATTGCGCCCAGCCGATGGCGTAAAACTCAGCGCTTAACGGGAGGCAGCCCGTCATTCTCTTTGAAAACCTGAAACTTGTTCTGACACCTTTCAACACTCGAAGTTCACCCTTATAGACAGCCGACCCCAACTCAGATGTTCGCATCTGAGATTTGAAATCGTCCGCAAAAATTCAACCCGACCCATCCACTCACCCAAATTTCTGTCTTAAGGAATGAACTAAGACCCCCTAGGTTACAATGAGGACATTGCAAATCTTAGGCATGGGGGGGTAGGAAAGTGCAAAAACTTGTAAGAAAAGGTTTCAAACAAAAAATTCACATATGCCAAAAACACCATAAAAATTAAAAATTTTTTGAAAAAGAATAAGAGGAAAAGAGGAGAAGGAAATTTTCTGAAGGAGAAGAGAAACAAAATGAAAAAGGAGCACAAAATTATAAGAAAAGGTGATAGTCATTAGTAAGGAACTAAGGAATTAACCTAAGTTCTAGACCTCATTCAAGAAAATAACTGAAAAGTGCATAATAAGATTAGTAAGAACGCAAACCTTAGGCATTCTTGAATAGACTCTTAGTACCCATTAAGATCTAGACACTCCTCAAGAGGTTGAGGAAAATGAAAAGCTGAAGTATTAGGTCTAAGGCTTAGGGAGTATTCGGCCTCGTTAACTAATTTTTGGTTTACGGGACTCAGTAACCTAAGCACCCTAATCTCACACACAGCCTGGTTCAGTAAGCGTAAAAATCAGAATCACGCAGAAGCGCCGCAAAAATCTGAAAAGAACACCTAGAATAGGAGCGGCCGATCAACACAAGTTGATTTGGACGAGTTCCCAGCGCAGAGAGGTGGGGAAATCCCCTCGAAGATGCGTAACAAAATATCATCTCCTCGGTGCTTGTCTCTTAGGATATTTACATATCCTACTGGGGGCATGTAAGCACTCTGCTGGTTCAGATTCCATGGATGGCATTATCTCGAAGTGTCAATTGCCAGGGTCTGGATTCGGCCACGGAATACCATGGATGGGATTATCTCAAAATCTCAATAGCCAAGGTTCCGGGGGTTGCCATGGGCGGTGCTATCTCGAAGCATCGATCGCCAGGAACCCTTGAGGATTGATGATGGGAGCAAGGAATCTGATACAGACCGTGTTGAAAAGCCAATCCTAGGCTAGAACTAAAAAGAAAAAGAGAGAGAAAACTCTCCAAACAGAAAAACTTTCTATCTCTCTCTTACAAAACGCACTGCGAACTGAACCAGGGCTAAAATCATTTCAAGCACGGGTGCTTTAACCACGAAGTCCAATAAACCTTAGGTTAGTTCTTGTGGGCCTTAAAAACCTTTGCTAAAAGACTGAGGCTAAGGCTAGATAGATTTGGATCTTGATTGGTACTAGAGTACCTTTTAGGCCTATGGTCAGCATTCTAACCTAATCTATGTTCAAATAAAAAAGGGCACTTATCTAAAACTATTAAAAACTTCATGGTCTAGAACAAGGGTTGAAACCTTAAGTTTTTGCTAAGGGACTAGCAAAAGCTAGGAATGGGGGTATGATGAGAACCTCATCATGAGCCATAACTAGCTCATTTTGACCTAATACAAAGGATAAAAGCTCCTACATATCTCAAGGAAAGGCTTAACTCAGAGAATTCTGAGTTTGAGAAGAAAACAAGTCATAAGGGGTAAAAGTGCAATTTTACCAGTATAATCTGCATACAGGGTAATTCAGGGCCCAAACATAGGTCAAAGCAGCTTAATAAGAATAAAAGTGGGATGAGATGATCTAGCAAGGGCTACAGCACTTCGAAGAAACTAAATGATAATCTGTAACCCTAAAACAACCCACTTCAATTCACAAGGTTTGAGGCAAAGTAAAAATAGAATAAACCCTCTAAAATTCATAGAAAAATAATCTCTAGGGTTTAGAACCTTCAATTTGGCCTTTAGAACCCATTTTGACCTACATTGAGAACCATGCCCAATTAATAACTTAATTTGGGTTTTTGCGCAAATTGACCGGTCAAACAAGGTTTAATATGAAAATGAAATTCACCATCAGATTCCTTAGGTCCTAATTAGTCATGTATAAAAACTTGAGCCTAAGAAGAAACCTCCTTGACCGACTTTACACTTTGGTCCTCATATATTTACTCTTTGGCCCTCAACTTTTGAACCCTCGCATTTTAGCCCCTAACTCTCCTTCGTTCTTTGCAATCAGGTCCCTCCTGCAAAACCTGCCAGCACCATGCTCCGGCGACCTTGCGCGGAGCATGGCGTCGCGCAGGGTGAGGTGGGGGACCTGTCAAGTAAACCGGGGGTGCCCTGCGTCGTCAGCCGTCGCAGGGACACCCCCCTGGTCATTGTAACCCACCATACCGGCCGTGCGAACGCACGGACGGTATGGGTTCTTGTTTCCGACCATCCTCCGGCGAGGGAGACACGTCGTCTCCCTCCGCCTTCCTCCCTGTTTGATCCCTATAAATACCCCCCGTTGCTCCACCGACCAGGGCAGCCTGGATCTGACGGAGAAAATCCCCAACTTTCTTCTCTTCTTCCTCCGGCAGACGCTCACCAGCTCCGGCGGTTTCCTGCCCCTCCACCTATTCGCTCTGCCGCAATACCAGCAGCAGAGACTTCCTCCCCTGCTCTTCCTGCGCCACGCCGCACCCACCAGGCGCCTCTCCGGCTCTCTGCTCGCCGCCGCCCCTTTCCCTGAGCATCGTCTTCTCCGGCGACAGTCGATACGACTGTCGCCCTGTTCCTCCCCCTTCGTCCCTGCAAGTAAGCTAGAGCTACTCCCCTTCTCCTCCTCTTTCTTTCCCCGCTTTCAATTTATTCAATTAAGCCCTCTACCGACCCTGACCACCTTCACCCCCTTCGCCTCCGACCACCCTCCGGCGAGCCGCTCCCATCACCTCAGCAACCGACATGGCTCGCCGACCCTCACCGAACCTCCGCCTCATAACACTGAGCACCCCCCACCCCCCCACTGCCGCTCCACACCTCCGTAACACTCCCCCGAACGAACCCATTCCTCCGGTTGCAGTCCGACCCAGGGCTGCCGCCAGACACCACCTTGCGGCCTGCCGCGCAGCTCCTCACCTTCGCCGTGCCACGGCGAAGGTTCCCCAGTGGTTTGATCAGGCCGCGAGGCCATATTCGTGTCCGACAGGTTTTGTGGTTCGACCGCCATTAACGCACATTGAAGCAGCTTCTCCCGCGCTCCAGGCTTGAGGACTCCAGGTCTCCAGCTGCTACGGAGTACGGGGAGTCTTGCGAAGGCAGCCAGCCAGCAACCTATGCAAATCGAAGCCGCAGCTGCAGAAGCCAGGCCGCGGTCTCCCAGCAGGCGCACGCGAGGAAAGGTCTGCGTTTAGTCCCACATCGGTAAGCCTCACACCCGTTCCACTGTTTAAATTGATTTTGTGCAGTAGCCTTACTGCCTCAGTACACGGGGTGAGGTCCCCTTACACCTGCCCGGTTACCCGGTCTCGTCCGCGCTCACGCCCCGCGGACCTGACCCGACCCGACTTAGACTGACCTGCACTCCTCGCCCACCACGCACGCCGGTGGGCCTGGACCCAGGCATGACCCGAACCCGATTACCCGGTAGCTCTGGGAGAGCTTTCCCAAGAGTGGTTTCAGAGAGAAAGAGAGACGCGGGGGGGGGGGAGGGTAGAGTAGGTTTTGCCTCTGACGAAAAACTCTGAAGTGTGCAGGCACAGGCGAAGAAGAAGACCCGCGGAAGAAGAAGGAGCTGCACTGTAGCAAATGCATAGTTAAGTCGTCTAAGCACCGGGTCAGACGACGGAAGGTCAGCAGCCAGAGCAGGAAAGAAGGCAGGCTGAAGAAGAAAGAAGAGGAGAGGCCAAAGCAAAGAAAAAAGAGAAGGAGACAGGAAGGAGAAAGAAAGAAAAGAAGAGCAACGGCCAAAGCAGAAGAAGAAGAAAGGAAGACTTAGTAGCTGAAGGCAGAAGCTCTGCAGCCATAAAGAAGAAAAGGGAAAAGAGAAAGGGTCACCACAATTGCAGAAAAAGAAGAAGAGAGGCCAAGACAGAAACCAAGGAAGAAGAAGAAAGAGATCTGAAGAGGAGCAGCACCTCTGCAGAACGAAGAAGAAGAAGAAGGAGCTCTGAAGAAAGAAAGAAAGAAGAACATCACGAGGAGAAAACGAAGAGAACAACAAATTCTTTCCCTCTCTCTTTCTTTATTTTGTAAAAGAAACATGTATATCTCTAGAATACAACTTGCTCCCTGAGTTCGACCTCGGGAACTCTTTTATTTTCCGAGTAAAAAATTTTATATTTGAAATGTTGGTAATAGCCGGCTTTACTACAACGTTATAACAAGCTAAAACCCGGCTGTCGCACTTCATTAGGTCATCTCCACAGGGAGGAATTAGCCTATTTAAACTAGTGTGTTGTGCTTCATTTATTCGGGAATCTCAATGTGTATGCATGCTATCTGGTGCACATGTTTCCAAAATAAATTCCTGATTTAAATAATTAATCAATAATGTGAGGGTGCACATACAAAATCACCACAATGGAAACACGTGAATCATGATCTTAGTACTGACAAGCATCGTCTATCTTTATCAAAACGAAACTCATTTCCCATAACCAATATTCAATACTCTAACATGTATGACAAGAGTTTAGTTATCCTTAATTCTAATAAAAAGGAGGGCTATTCGTGTAAATCTTTCAGAATATGACAATTTAATAAATAATTGAAAAGTGTATTTGACAATGGCATACCCCATAAATTTTAATAGGACAGAAAACAGGGGATTTTCCTTCTCTCTTGCTTGTACGCGTGGAGAGGCGGCCATCGGCTGGCTGGAGTTCAATGGAGGTGTGTCGGAGGTCGGGCAACGTAACGGAGGTGACGTGCCAGCGAGTGGTGGTCGGAGGTCTCATGGCTAGGGATGGTGGCCGACGGTAGGGGTGGAGTTGGTGCTGAAGGTGCATGCGAAGGGTCACGCACGGGCTGCTGGAACTATGGAGGCACACGCGCACGTGGAGGGGAGAGTAGGGTAGGCGAGATGCGAGGGTAGCACCTAGGTGAGGGCGATGCTGCGTGATGGTGGCGCACACTACTGTTGAAGTGCTTTGGGTTCCTTGCCATAAATAGGGGAGGCAAGGAAAGAAGATGAAGAAGAGGAGGAGCGTGCAAGCGGTTGGAGCACGGGTGATGACACGACTACGCATGGATCTGCTGCATGCGTATCTACTGCACGCGGGCGTTGTGCGCGCGAAGGTGTTGCACTCTCAAATGGGTATGGCTTCCTGCAGGCGTGCTACCTGCAGGTGCGTGGCCACGCACGGGTGCCTAGCAGGTGTGGCTTGTGATGGGTCGGCCCGAATAGGTTGTTAATATGATATTTTTATCGTTGAAATGTGTATAGTGGTTAACCTAATTTGGACCTAACCATCTCTTTACAAAATTTTTAACCTGGCCTAATTGATTTTATCTTGTCACTTTTAGGCCCAGGGTCGAACACAGGGAAGTGGGGTTAAAGTCGAGTTTCTACGTTTTCCTTAAAATGTGTCTCTTCCGTTCGTTTATTGTGTTTTTGGTGTTTTTCTTATTTAGGTTTTTTATGGTAATCCTCGTTCTTGAGGCACACCCTCAAAATTGTGTCCTTGGCTTTTACCCAAATAGAGTCCCAAAACAAGTCTTGCTACTCGCAAGACGAGGTACCTGCAAGTCAAAGATTATCTTTTCTTTTTTTATGTATTTTTTTTTATCTTTT
The DNA here is from genome assembly GCA_037157565.1 of Thalassia testudinum. Lineage (NCBI taxonomy): Eukaryota > Viridiplantae > Streptophyta > Magnoliopsida > Alismatales > Hydrocharitaceae > Thalassia > Thalassia testudinum. The sequence goes on along the minus strand of JAZHRO010000019.1, from coordinate 31,153,900 downwards.
TACTAACAGAAAAGCAAATAGACAGAAAGTAAATATAGTATGTATATATATATATATGTAGTATATATATAAAGGGGTGGGGGTGGAGGTGGTGATGGAGTGTAGCACTATGTCAAGTCAGTCGACGTCTAGAGAGACGCAACCAACACGACTAGGTGCCGCGTGGAGTGTGGATGGAGGATGGATGATGTATGGGACCACACTTTTTTTGTACGCGTGTATCAGGGAATATCAGCAACTGGTGCAGATATTCCCGCGATACAGCGTATAATAAATAACATGAAAATATATGTACATATGTATGTATACAAGTAAATATATCTATATATATATATATATATATCTGTATAGTTATATATGTATATATATATATAGATATATATGTGTATGTATACGTATATAAGTATATATATATATATTACTATATATATGTATATATATATTTATATATATATATGTATATAAGTATATATGTCTATATATATGTAAGTATATGTATAAGTATATAGATGTATATATAAGTAGATATATATATATATATTATATATATATGTATGTATATTATATATATATGTATGTATACATAACTATATAGATATACTATGTATATAAGTATATATATATAGATATATGTATGTATATATATATATATATATGTATATATGTTACTATAAGTGTGTGTGTGTGTGTGTCGGTGAATGTGTGTGTGTGTGTTGCTATGAGTTAAATAAAAGAGAGAGCACCAGACAGAGAGAGAGCGGGCGGGAGAGATCGAGCGGACACGCGCGGGAGAGATCGGCAGAGAGAGAGGGAGATCGCGGACGCGCGAGTTAAGACGTCTGCAAGAGGTGGCGGACGTCTGACGCCGCGTCGTCTGAAGGTGAAGGCGGACGTCTGACCGTCGCGGTGCACCGCGCCTTCGCGCAGAGGACGTGAGGCATCTCCTGCAGACCGGGTGCGAGGACAGAGAGCGGGCGATGGCGTGCTCGGAGAAGGCGGCGGGGAGTCTGCAGTTGGTCGCGGAGGGTTGCGGAGGAGGGCTGGGGTCGGCGCGAGGCCGTAACCGGCCGCTGCAGTGCGCGCGGCGGCCGGCTGCGGGTGCAATGCGGGGTGGACAGAACGGAGACGGAGGCGGGGAACGGGCCTGTAGGCGCGCGCGGAGGGTTGCGCGCCTGCGGGGAAGGTCGCGGAGGAGGCGGGGGGTGCTGCTGCTGCTGCTGTCGCCGCGGTTTAGCTGCTGCTGCTGCTTCAAGCTTCGGAGCTTGAAGCGGCAGCAATAGCGTGGAGACGAAAACGAAGAGAAAAGAAAACACCACGCCCACCAGCTCGTTGAAGAGCTGGGCGGTGGTGCTCCCACTGTGGTGGTGTGCACCACAGTGGGTTCTCCTGCTCGCCGGGTGCCTCCTCGACGGAGGGCCGGCGTATGGGAGGGGAGAATGGTGGAGAGGAAGGTGGTGGCTGTGGGGTCTTTGCAGCAGCTCCCCTTGCGAGGATGAAGCTGCAGCTACTTATAGAGGAGGAGAGAGTGGCATGCCGGCTGCAGCAGGGAGAGGGTGTGCGAGTTGCAGCTATAGGGAGCGGCGTTGGCAGGGAGAAGTGACGGGAAGAAGTGCTGCATGGCTGCTGCATGCAGCTGCGGGAAGAGTGCAGCTGCGGGAAGAGTGCAGCTGCGGGAAGAGTGCAGCCGCGGGAAGGAGAGAAAAGAAGAAATCAAGAGGAAAAATAAAAAGAGGGTGATTTTGCAAGGAGGCACTTCAAGAAAGATGTAACTATGCAGGCGATTGTTTCACTCCTCTTCCTCTCTTGATTAAATGCATGCATGCAAGTGTTTTACAAATGCGATTACAGGATCCTATTATGCAATGTTAATGCTAGAAAATAGCGCAAGAAGGCGTTATTATAGGCGTGATTTGAGGTGCAAACATATACCCTGAAGACGTGGGTTTTACCGGGTTTGTGGGTTTTGTTATAACGTTGTAGTGAAGCCGGTTGTTACCAACGTTTCATATAAAATTTTTTTTACTCGGAAAAATGAAAGAGTTCCCGAGGTCGAACTCAGGGAGCAAGTTGTATTCTAGAGATATACAAGTTCTATTACAAAAATAAAGAGAGAGAGAGAGAGAGATGAAAATTTGGCTTCTTCTTCTTCTCTTCTTTCTTCCTCTGTCTTATCTCCTCTTTGGCTTTTGTTCTTCCTGTTCTTCTTCTTCTTCTTCTTCTTCTTCTTCTGCTTTCTTCAGATCTTCCTCTTCTTTTCTTGCTTCTTGCTTCTCTTCATTTCTTCTTCTTCTTTGTCTTCACCTGTCTTCAGGACGTCGTCTGATTTTCCAATCAGACGACTTAACCCGCGGAAGCTACAGTGCCGCTTCAGTTCTTCTTCTTCCGCAGTCCATCACCTGTGCCTGCACGCTCAAGAGTTCAGCATCAGAGGGCAAAAACCTACTCTACCCCCCTCCCCCGCGTTTCTCTTTCTCTCTGAAATCACTCTTCGGAAGCTCTCCCAGAGCGCTACCGGGTAATCGGGTTCGGGTCAGGCCCGGGTCCAGGCCCACCGGCGTGCGTGGTGGGCGAGGAGTGCAGGTCAGTCTAATCGGGTCGGGCCAGGTCCGCGGAGCGTGGTCACGGACGAGGCCGGGTCGGGTCGGGTGAGAGGGACCTCACCCCGTGGTCAGGAGGCAGACAGCATAAGGCACTTTTTGCCTTTATGCGTCCGCGCGCCTCCGAGAGGTTCCGAGGTGGGACTAAATGTCCCACCCCAATTGAGCGCGCGTCGCGGATGGAGCAGTGGGCGATCGTGGCTTCCCGCGCGGCCTTCGCCCCGTCTGTGAACCAGGGACGTTTCGCGGAGAGTCCCTGCGCAACCTGGGAGTCAAACCTGGGCGAAGGCGTGCCTGCACCTGCAGGTGAAGCAGCTCTACCTGCGCAGTAATGGCGACGGCGGGCGAGTCACCTGGTCACAGAAGAACGGCCTCTCGGCCAAATCAGACAGGCGGGGGACCTTCGCCGTGGCACGGCGAAGGTGGTCAGGGGGTCTGCAGGGGGCGAGATGGAGCTAACAGGTCGTCCTAGGTCAAACTGTGAGCGAGGAAGTGGGTGTGTTCGGTGGATCTGCAGAGGGTGTTTGGTGGGAAGTGGAGGGGCGGAAGAGGATCAGGGTGAGGAGGCGGAGGTTCTGCGGTGGTCGGCGAGCCGTGTGGGTCGCTGAGGTGATGGGAGCGGCTCGCCGGAGGGTGGTCGGAGGCGGAGAGGATGAGGGTGAACAGGAGCGGTCGAGGGTTTAATTGACTAAATTGAAAGCGGGGAAAGACAGAGGAGAAGAAGGGGAGTAGGTCTAACTTACTTGCAGGGACGAAGGGGGAGGAACAGGGCGACAGTCGTATCGACTGTCGCCGGAGAAGACGATGCCCAGTGGGGGAAGGACGGCGGTGACGACGGGGCAGAGGCAGCGCGCGCCGGTATTGCGCGACGCGGGAAGAGCAGGGGAAGAAGTCTCTGCTGCTGGTATTGCGGCAGAGCGAAGAGGAGGAGGAGGAAGAACCGCCGGAGCTGGTGGGCGTCTGCCGGAGTGAGAAGAGAGGAAAGTTGGGGGTTTTCTCCGTCAGATCCAGGCTGCCCTGGTCGGTGGAGCAGCGGGGGGTATTTATAGGGATGAAGCAGGGAGGAAGGCGGAGGGAGACGACGTGTCTCCCTCGCCGGAGAATGGTCGGAACATGAACCCATACCGTCCGTGCGTTCGCACGGCCGGTATGGTGGCCTACAATGACCAGGGGGGTGCTCCTGCGACGGCTGACGACGCAGGGCACCCCCGGTTTACTTGCCAGGTCCCCTACCTCACCCTGCGCGGCGCCATGCTCCGCGCAAGGTCGCCGGAGCATGGTGCTGGCAGGGTTTTGCAGGAGGGACCTGATTGCAAAGAACGAAGGAGAGTTAGGGGCCAAAATGCGAGGGTTCAAAAGTTGAGGGCCAAAGAGTAAATATATGAGGACCAAAGTGTGAAGTCGGTCAAGGAGGTTTCTTCTTAGGCTCAAGTTTTTATACATGACTAATTAGGACCTAAGGAATCTGATTGTGAATTTTATTTTCATATTAAACCTTGTTTGACCGGTCAATTTGCGCAAAAACCCAAATTAAGTTATTAATTGGGCATGGTTCTCAATGTAGGTCAAAATGGGTTCTAAAGGCCAAATTGAAGGTTCTAAACCCTAGAGATTATTTTTCTATGAATTTTAGAGGGTTTATTCTATTTTTACTTTGCCTCGAACCTTGTGAATTGAAGTGGGTTGTTTTAGGGTTACAGATTATCATTTGGTTCCTTGGAAGTGCTGTAGCCCTTGCTAGATCATCTCATCCCACTTTTATTCTTATTAAGCTGTTTTGACCTGTGTTTGGGCCCAGAATTACCCTGTATGCAGATTATACTGGTAAAATTGCACTTTTACCCCTTATGACTGGTTTTCTTCTCAAACTCAGAATTCTCTGAGTTAAGCCTTTCCTTGAGATATGTAGGAGCTTTTATCCTTTGTATTGGGTCAAAATGAGCTAGTTATGGCTCATGATGAGGTTCTCATCATACCCCCATGCCTAGCTTTTGCTAGTCCCTTAGCAAAAACTTAAGGTTTCAACCCTTGTTCTAGACCATGAAGTTTTTAATGGTTTGAGATAAGTGCCTTCATAGATTAGGTTAGAATGCTGATCATAGGCCTAAAAGGTACTCTAGTACCAATCAAGATCCAAATCTGTCTAGCCTTAGCCTCAGTCTTTTAGCAAAGGTTTTTAAGGCCCGCAAGAACTAACCTTAAGGTTTATTGGACTTCGTGGTTAAAGCACCCATGCTTGAAATGATTTTAGCCCTGGCTCAGTTCGCAGTGCGTTTTGTAAGAGAGAGATAGAAAGTTTTTCTGTTTGGAGAGTTTTCTCTCTCTTTTTCTTTTTAGTTCTAGCCTAGGATTGGCTTTTCAACACGGTCTGTATCAGATTCCTTGCTCCCATCATCAATCCTCAAGGGTTCCTGGCGATCGATGCTTCGAGATAGCACCGCCCATGGCAACCCCCGGAACCCTGGCTATTGAGATTTCGAGATAATCCCATCCATGGTATTCCGTGGCCGAATCCAGACCCTGGCAATTGACACTTCGAGATAATGCCATCCATGGAATCTGAACCAGCAGAGTGCTTACATGCCCCCCGTAGGATATGTAAATATCCTAAGAGACAAGCACCGAGGAGATGATATTTTGTTACGCATCTTCGAGGGGATTTCCCGCCTCTCCGCGCTGGGAACTCGTCCAAATCAACTTGTGTTGATCGGCCATTCCTATTCTAGGTGTTCTTTTCAGATTTTTGCGACGCTTCTGCGTGATTCTGATTTTTACGCTTACTGAACCAGGCTGTGTGAGATTAGGGTGCTTAGGTTACTGAGTCCCGTAAACCAAAAATTAGTTAACGAGGCCGAATACTCCCTAAGCCTTAGACCTAATACTTCAGCTTTTCATTTTCCTCAACCTCTTGAGGAGTGTCCAGATCTTAATGGGTACTACGAGTCTATTCAAGAATGCCTAAGGTTTGCATTCTTACTAATCTCATTGTGCACTTTTCAGTTATTTTCTTGAATGAGGTCTAGAACTTAGGTTAATTCCTTAGTTCCTTACTAATGACTATCAACTTTTCTTATAATTTTGTGCTCCTTTTTCATTTTGTTTCTTTTCTCCTTCACAAAATTTTCTTCTCCTCTTTTCCTCTTATTCTTTTTCGAAAAAATTTTTAATTTTTATGGTGTTTTTGGCATATGTGAATTTTTTGTTTGAAACCTTTTCTTACAAGTTTTTGTACTTTCATACCCCCCCATGCCTAAGATTTGCAATGTCCTCATTGTAACCTAGGGGGTCTTAGTTCATTCCTTAAGACAGAAATTTGGGTGAGTGGATGGGTCGGGTTGAATTTTTGCGGACGATTTCAAATCCCAGATGCAAACATCTGAGTTGGAGTCGGCTGTCCTAAAGTGTGAACTTCAAGTGCAAAAAGCTGTCAGAACAAGTTTCAGGTTTTCAAAGAGAATGACGGGCTGCCTCCCATTGAGCGCTAAATTTGATGCCTTCAGCCAAGCGGGAAATGCGATGGAGAGGGGATGGTCAACTCAGCGGAGTTTTGTAAGACAAGCACCTTGATTAAGAGCCTGGTTGGTCCAACCAGGTGCTTGTTCAGATCAACAGGCTGATGATGCAGCCCAAACCCAATCAATCTGGTGGGTTGATAGATGTGGATAAAAAGGTGTGGAGCCCACCAGAAATTATGAAGCTCAGATGGATGTGGAAGTGTAAACGCAGGGTTTGGCTGTGCCGAATCAGCCTGGTCAGAGTAGGGACCCGTAGGATAATCAGTGGTTGATGCAGGAACCCTACAGGGGTGATCAGAGAATGATAGAGCATGGTATGTAGTCTGATCAATGTTCGAAACCCGATGTGGAAATGCAATCGGCTCGGTGAGAGGTGAATCAGCATAGAAATTGAGTCCGGTTGCGGGTCGGGGTTTGGGAGAGGTTTTGATCCGTTCTGTGTGTGCGGATGAGGTGGCCATTGTGTACGAGGGCTCTTCTAGAAACAGATGATAGGTGATTTTCTGTAGAGAGTCCTCTGGGTAACTATCAAATGCCTGAAGAGTGTTTGTAGGGTGAAAGAAATCGTATTCGAGAAAAAATTTGGATTCTTGGTTGCAATTACTCTTGGCATTTTCTGTTTTTGGTTCCTGAGGATCGAAAAGGAATGATTCTGTGTTATCGGTGATCTCGGGAATCAGGACCTCAGAGTCAGAGTCAGAATCATGTGAACTGAGGTCGTAGATAGGCCTGGCGTGTTCAGGAAGGGGAATCTCTCCGCAATTATAGTCAGATCTGAAATTGTCGGAGAGTTGGCGAAAATGATCATGAATTCCACCACAGCAGAAATCATCAGATGTGGAATCAGCAACCTGACTGGGTTCTAGCCTATATGTCAATTCTGGGCTCAAAAAGGTGTTCTGTTCAAGCTCGAAGCTGGTAGGATAGACCCCATTAAAACCTTGCTCATCCAACTCCTCAGTTTCTGTATCATAAATTGGCATGTTTTCTGAAAAATCGATCAGATTTCCTGAGGATGTTGGAGAGGGATATTCATTAAATAGAGGCCCGGAATCATATTCTGTAAAAATTTGATCTTTCTCATAAGGGGCCTCATAATCTTCCCAATAAGTTTCAGATCTAGGTTCTAGGCTTAGGATGTGGGTAGAATTATTAGAACCTAAGTCCGCATAACCTTCGAGGGTTACCTTATCAAAACAAGGGGCGGAATTTATACCCTCCAGAGGTTCAATTCTAATCTTGTTATTGCAGGAGTCTTGGAGTTCTAAGCTTGGTGATTTATGGCCTAGGGTTGGCTCAGCATTGTGTTCTCCTGCAACTTCCCAACCTATTTTAATGCTATCTTCTATTTGGGTTGGGAGTCGACAACCACCTTGTGCCTCAATCCCGAGGTTTGGGAAACTGGATTGATTCTTAGTACTGTTCCAAGATGACTCATCCTTTGTTTCTGGTATATACGGGTATTTCTGGTTGATAATTTGTTCTACTGATTTCATCATTTCTACCCGTTTCATAAGGGCATCTTGGTGTTGTTCCCAAAGTACAGGATTTGTCAAGCATTGAAGGTATTCAGATTGGTGTAATTTTTCCATCTCAATGTATCCTGTCATGAGCATATCTCGGGTTGATCCTTTTGAAATTCCAGTTAATAGAATTTGGGCACAGTTTATGATGAAGGATGTGGTTGTTGGGACATCAACCTGAATATCTCCTATTGGTGTTGAGGTTTTTTCTTCTTTTTCATAGAATCTTATGGCATCCTCGATCATTTTATCTTTCATAGATCTCCGATATTCAGGTTTCTTGAATGGTAGTCTTGCTAGGTAATTAGGCTGCATAATTGGATCAGGTGGTGGAATCAAAGTTTGAATCAAGATGGAAGAAGGGGATTTTGTTCAGAATCAGAGGAAAGAGGGGCTATGTGAATGATTTCTACAAAAACAAAGGAGCCGAGGCTTAGCCTCGGGAAGAGTGAATTTCTATTGGAGGTTTCAAGGACCTCCTGAAAAATACTGAAGGGCTGGATGAGATAAGCAGGTGCTGGACCCAATCAAGACACCCAAAAATTGTTGGGTGACTATAGAGGTTCGGGGCAGATGGACCCCTTGATCAGAAAGATCGTCCACCTGAGAATTACCTGGGCAGCCAGAGAGGGAGAGTCCCGCGAAGACCCCTACACGGTAGAGCGTCCCCACGGGTTACAGGGTTTCCCCCACCCGACCTCTCTTGTCACTGCGGTTCCAGGTAGACCAGAATGGGGATCTTGACCTCTTAAGTCTACCAATTTTAAGATCAGGGTGCTTAAGGTTTTCACTTGAACTTTAGTCTTTTAAGTGCAAAGAGTGACCTAATTTAAGGTTGGTTGACCCAAGGGGTCAACTTTACCTCTTGTTTTCTTTGAGAGCTTTTAGGTCCTGTCCTTTAGGGTTCAAGTGTTTAGAGAGCCAATTGTTTTAGATTTTCTTTGAATAGGTATTTTCAGACAAGGGCTTGGGCACACTTCATTTGGTTTTCTCAATTCTTGCTTAAGGAGTGTGTCTCTAAATCCCTAGTGTTGGATCCTAGGTTGGCTCTACTTGGTCCAGTTAATTCTTTGTTGGGTAATTAGGGCTCAAGCAAGAATGTGTTAGCCCTTAAATACCCTTAATAGTGTGCAGAAATAAGGAGTTGAAAACATGCAACTTTTATGGTTACTAAATATGGAAGACAGGTTAGCCCTATATTGCTTGTTCTTTTCTTTTCTTTCTCTTTAGAGCTTAGGGGTTAATAGTGAGAGGAAAAATTTACCTGTCTTTGGTGTGGTTGCTTGTCTTCTTGAGTTCCTGTAGCTGCACAAAAGAGAGGAGATTATCAGAAATTAAAAAAAATACAGGAATGTTTACCTCTAGAATAGCCGTTGCTCCCCGGCAACGGCGCCAAAAATGAAGACGTGGGTTTTACCGGGTTTGTGGGTTTTGTTATAACGTTGTAGTGAAGCCGGTTGTTACCAACGTTTCATATAAAATTTTTTTTACTCGGAAAAATGAAAGAGTTCCCGAGGTCGAACTCAGGGAGCAAGTTGTATTCTAGAGATATACAAGTTCTATTACAAAAATAAAGAGAGAGAGAGAGAGAGATGAAAATTTGGCTTCTTCTTCTTCTCTTCTTTCTTCCTCTGTCTTATCTCCTCTTTGGCTTTTGTTCTTCCTGTTCTTCTTCTTCTTCTTCTTCTTCTTCTTCTTCTTCTGCTTTCTTCAGATCTTCCTCTTCTTTTCTTGCTTCTTGCTTCTCTTCATTTCTTCTTCTTCTTTGTCTTCACCTGTCTTCAGGACGTCGTCTGATTTTCCAATCAGACGACTTAACCCGCGGAAGCTACAGTGCCGCTTCAGTTCTTCTTCTTCCGCAGTCCTTCACCTGTGCCTGCACGCTCAAGAGTTCAGCATCAGAGGGCAAAAACCTACTCTACCCCCCTCCCCCGCGTTTCTCTTTCTCTCTGAAATCACTCTTCGGAAGCTCTCCCAGAGCGCTACCGGGTAATCGGGTTCGGGTCAGGCCCGGGTCCAGGCCCACCGGCGTGCGTGGTGGGCGAGGAGTGCAGGTCAGTCTAATCGGGTCGGGCCAGGTCCGCGGAGCGTGGTCACGGACGAGGCCGGGTCGGGTCGGGTGAGAGGGACCTCACCCCGTGGTCAGGAGGCAGACAGCATAAGGCACTTTTTGCCTTTATGCGTCCGTGCGCCTCCGAGAGGTTCCGAGGTGGGACTAAATGTCCCACCCCAATTGAGCGCGCGTCGCGGATGGAGCAGTGGGCGATCGTGGCTTCCCGCGCGGCCTTCGCCCCGTCTGTGAACCAGGGACGTTTCGCGGAGAGTCCCTGCGCAACCTGGGAGTCAAACCTGGGCGAAGGCGTGCCTGCACCTGCAGGTGAAGCAGCTCTGCCTGCGCAGTAATGGCGACGGCGGGCGAGTCACCTGGTCACAGAAGAACGGCCTCTCGGCCAAATCAGACAGGCGGGGGACCTTCGCCGTGGCACGGCGAAGGTGGTCAGGGGGTCTGCAGGGGGCGAGATGGAGCCAACAGGTCGTCCTAGGTCAAACTGTGAGCGAGGAAGTGGGTGTGTTCGGTGGATCTGCAGAGGGTGTTTGGTGGGAAGTGGAGGGGCGGAAGAGGATCAGGGTGAGGAGGCGGAGGTTCTGCGGTGGTCGGCGAGCCGTGTGGGTCGCTGAGGTGATGGGAGCGGCTCGCCGGAGGGTGGTTGGAGGCGGAGAGGATGAGGGTGAACAGGAGCGGTCGAGGGTTTAATTGACTAAATTGAAAGCGGGGAAAGACAGAGGAGAAGAAGGGGAGTAGGTCTAACTTACTTGCAGGGACGAAGGGGGAGGAACAGGGCGACAGTCGTATCGACTGTCGCCGGAGAAGACGATGCCCAGTGGGGGAAGGACGGCGGTGACGACGGGGCAGAGGCAGCGCGCGCCGGTATTGCGCGACGCGGGAAGAGCAGGGGAAGAAGTCTCTGCTGCTGGTATTGCGGCAGAGCGAAGAGGAGGAGGAGGAAGAACCGCCGGAGCTGGTGGGCGTCTGCCGGAGTGAGAAGAGAGGAAAGTTGGGGGTTTTCTCCGTCAGATCCAGGCTGCCCTGGTCGGTGGAGCAGCGGGGGGTATTTATAGGGATGAAGCAGGGAGGAAGGCGGAGGGAGACGACGTGTCTCCCTCGCCGGAGAATGGTCGGAACATGAACCCATACCGTCCGTGCGTTCGCACGGCCGGTATGGTGGCCTACAATGACCAGGGGGGTGCTCCTGCGACGGCTGACGACGCAGGGCACCCCCGGTTTACTTGCCAGGTCCCCTACCTCACCCTGCGCGGCGCCATGCTCCGCGCAAGGTCGCCGGAGCATGGTGCTGGCAGGGTTTTGCAGGAGGGACCTGATTGCAAAGAACGAAGGAGAGTTAGGGGCCAAAATGCGAGGGTTCAAAAGTTGAGGCCAAAGAGTAAATATATGAGGACCAAAGTGTGAAGTCGGTCAAGGAGGTTTCTTCTTAGGCTCAAGTTTTTATACATGACTAATTAGGACCTAAGGAATCTGATGGTGAATTTTATTTTCATATTAAACCTTGTTTGACCGGTCAATTTGCGCAAAAACCCAAATTAAGTTATTAATTGGGCATGGTTCTCAATGTAGGTCAAAATGGGTTCTAAAGGCCAAATTGAAGGTTCTAAACCCTAGAGATTATTTTTCTATGAATTTTAGAGGGTTTATTCTATTTTTACTTTGCCTCGAACCTTGTGAATTGAAGTGGGTTGTTTTAGGGTTACAGATTATCATTTGGTTCCTTGGAAGTGCTGTAGCCCTTGCTAGATCATCTCATCCCACTTTTATTCTTATTAAGCTGTTTTGACCTGTGTTTGGGCCCAGAATTACCCTGTATGCAGATTATACTGGTAAAATTGCACTTTTACCCCTTATGACTGGTTTTCTTCTCAAACTCAGAATTCTCTGAGTTAAGCCTTTCCTTGAGATATGTAGGAGCTTTTATCCTTTGTATTGGGTCAAAATGAGCTAGTTATGGCTCATGATGAGGTTCTCATCATACCCCCATGCCTATCTTTTGCTAGTCCCTAGCAAAACTGTGTTTAGAAATGATCTTAAGCTAAAGATTTTCTTCTGAGGTGATATCGGTGTGTTTATTATCGGATATTGTGAGAACTAATTGTAGAGAAGATTACCAGTACTTTAAGTCTTACATGACAAAGATCATCTCTCAACTCACCAGGACTCTTGATATTTAAACCCTAAATACGATTTCCAAGACCCAGGAGGTTTTGCCGTACTCGAGAGCTCAAGAGGTTATGGTTTGTGCATAGTGAAGGATCAAGACTGACCAGATGAACATTAAGACTCAATCCCAGGGTTTCACGAATTTTTAAGTACAGGTTGGTCCCAGTTTCAACTCATGTCTTCGAATTGACCCTTAAGATGATGACGGAAAACTCAACTCCCATTTTCTGATTTTTTTTTTTTTTTGTGGCTCACCGAAAAACAAAGTATACAGACATTTATGAGATATACTGACTCCTTTGCAACATCTTTTTTTTTTTTTTTGACAACTCTTTTTTCTCTTTCTTTTTTTTTGTTTTTTTTTCTTTTTTATTTTTTTCTTTTTTTTGAAACACGTGTCAGTATATCTCTTACAACACATTTTGAAAGAGCACACTTTTTTTTTCTTTTTGGTGGGAGAGTTTCTTTTTGGTGGAAAGAGTCGCTCCTAAACACAAGACTAAAGCCTGGGATAAAAAGTCTACCTGCGTGCACAGGTAAGGACTCCACCTTCCCTAATGAACACTAGGGTTGGATCTTATGTTCACCTGGCCTTTCCTGATATGTGTAGTGTGAACCACGTTTACTTAAGCTCTCAAGTAAAAGTAAACCAACGGATCTTGTACTTGTGTCTCAGGTACAAGAATACATCCTTAGTTAGGAGAGATCTTGATCTATTTTGTCAATGCTTTAAGTGAATTAAGCCGAGCCTAAGCGAATCAAGCTTTTGTGGCCTGGAAAGTCTTCAAAACAGAGGTTGAATATCCATAAACACTTATTGCCTTTTTGTTTCAGCTTTCAAATCATTACTAAGCACCATTTATTACTATTATATATATATATTTTTTTTTTCTTCTTTTTTCTTTTTCTTGCATATTTATAAATAGGTGGTAATTGTCTGATACCATAAAATACCCGGATCCTATGGATGCCTATCCACCCCCCCATGCCAAACAATGCTATGTCCTCATATGCATGCAGGGAAAGGCCGAGAACGGACGACAGATCGGGTAACAGGAGCTGAGGTTCAGGGTATAAATCAGGGTGGAAGGGTGGGTGGATGGTGGGTGGTGAAGAGAAAAGCGAAGTAATCGCGATAGTGGCGTGAAAAGTAATGGTGGATGGTGAGAGATTTGGCATTTTCTGGGACGAGAGTGTCCCAGGCGGATCAGAAAACAGATCAGGAAGAGGAAGTTGGCCCTTAGATTGGCCAAGAAGGGGGGCTTTTTGGATAGATGGATCCAAAAGGGAATAGCCCCGGTGAGTAAGATGTGGGCTCAAGGTCCCAGTGTGGATTTGCAAATCTGCCTGATTTAGCGGGAAAGAAAGGGCAATCCGGTCTTCCATAGTGTGGACCGGCGGTGAGCAGCCCGGCGATGACTCAGACCACAAGGTATGGGAAGCGGAAAAAAACTCGTCAGAAGTTTGGTCAGGAGAAGGTACAGGAATAGGGAGGGATTGGGGAACGTCACCGTTTGTGTTGGTCAGGCAGTCGTCAGGTAATTCGCAGCAGTCTGAATCGGCTCCAATTAGTTCGATACACGTACTGACAGTCACGTCCTCGTCATACGTGTCATCCTTGATGTGATCACTATCAGCATAAGAGTGCGGTGCTGCAGCGGGATTAACCTGAAATCCCGGAGGAATACTCGGAGCTTGCAAAATTTGATGAACCTGTTCCTGAGAAGGTTGTACCTGTGGTTGCGGACCACAGGGTACAATGTTTTGCGGGTTTGGAACAGGTTGGGCGGGAAAAGTGCCCTGAGATCAAGTCGCCATGCTTAGTTGACTGATCTCAGCATTCTGCTGCGCCAAATGCTGAAGAGAGGTCATGTTTCTTTATGGCGCATTGACATTTCCGTCATCATTCGCATCAATTTATCAAGAGGTTTTGATGCGTGTTTGGTTTTCTGCACACACGGGCCTGATGGCAGATTTGCCATAGGATTAGACTGGGCCCTTGGGATGACGGGTGCTGACGATTGCATCGGTCCACCAGCGGGGTTTCGACGCTGCGGGTTGTTGGACCATGCAAAATTGGGATGATTGTGCCACCCTGGGTTATACGTGGGAGAAAACGGGTTGTTCCCCAGGGTGCAGGCATCTTCTATGCCAGAAGACGTGTCCGCATATGTGTCCGAGTACACGGAGGCTTGGTCCTCCGTGTTGAAATACTGGCTCGCAGAAGCCAGTTCCACATGACTTACCGAGTCGCTTGGTGCGACACTCGATAAGGAAGGTCTTGTAGGGTTTCTCGGGATAAGCCTGGTGTTGAAAGAATTGGAATTGTGGCGAAGTGGTGAGGCGGGGGTGTGTGCCATGTTTGTGGAGGAGGAGGATGATTCGGCTCTTTTTCTAGATTTACCAGTCAATACAAGCAATTTAGGGTTTTGTGTCCTCCTCCCAAACATGCACTACCGGAGGAAGAGTTGAGGAGATGAGTAGGGAAAAGAGATGAGAGAAATGACGCCGCAAAGGTACACTTGATTACAAATCAATACAATCAAGTTCCTAACCTCGACAGTGTTCCCTTAGACTTAAAGATCTAAGTTACCTACTATCACGAACTACGGAACCGAATGCGAGCACCGCGGAACCACCGGGCCAGATTGAAAGGCCGTTTGCCCCAGTCTTAGACACCCGATAGCTTGCGGGAACTCTCACCAGCACGTAGCCGCTACACGTAGGTAGTTGACCTCCAATCCTAAAAAAGGGTCAAGTTACTACCAGTTTTAATTAAAGGCTTAGGGTCAAGAGCTTTTGGAATGTGAAGGGCGTTGTTTACGGGTAATGCCCAAGTGATTGATTTTAAGAGTGTGTAAGAACAAGCATGCAATGGGGAAATCTCCCCGAATTGAAGTTTTTATTGGCAAATGGTTTTCAGAGTTCAGCCTTAAGTAATATGAATTTTAGGGTTTTGCTGAATTACCAATTCAACCAATCTCCAGGTTTTTGCAAAAATACAGGTTTTCTTTCTAAAACCCAAGAAACCCTTCTTCAATTATCAGTTAGTTACTGCATGCTAAAATGCAATGGGCTACCCTAAATGGAGATTTCTAAGTGTGGATGCGGGAATCAGTTTTATATCAATGTGACAGGGAGCCAAAGCACTTCAATTCAAGTGCTCCCAATCACCAGAAATGATTTCCACACACAAGGCTTCAACCAAAAGATAAAGAAAATAAAATTGTTGGTGTTAAAGTATTCAGGATCGAATCACAGGCAAGTTTGAAAAGTCGTGGTGGGGTTGGAATCAACTCAATTCCAAGTCTCCCCACCAAAAATGTGATCCTGAATTAAAGATAAGTGAGGCAAAAGAGGGATATAAGCAATCTTTTTCTTTGCCTCAAAGAATACTTCCCTCGGCGAGAAATCCAAGAATCAAGATTCTCGGATTTTCGCTATGCGAAGTGTGGCGGGAAATCCCAGGGCAGTGGGAGTGAATACAACCAATCAAACAAGTGAATTTTAATCCACTTGCCCCAAGAAATCCCAAGAAGTTTTTCTAGTTTTTTTTTTTTTTTTTTTTTTTTTTGGGTGGCAAGCTAACCCTAGTTTGCTAAGAAAGAGAAAACCCACTGGTTTGGCAACATGTGCGAAGCTCCAATGCGGTGTCGGCGTCTTCACGCTCTCATTCCCGCCTTGGATCTGCCCTCGTTCCCGACTTCGTCTGCTTTCCTTCTCCTTCCACCAAGTTCACCTGCACACCAAAAACAATAATACCCATGAAGAGGGAAGAGAAAAATTGAAAGGATTTGGATAGAAACTTACTCGAAGGCGCACCTCCCCGGCAACGGCACCAGAAAAGTTATGATGGGTCGGCCCGAATAGGTTGTTAATATGATATTTTTATCGTTGAAATGTGTATAGTGGTTAACCTAATTTGGACCTAACCATCTCTTTACAAAATTTTTAACCTGGCCTAATTGATTTTATCTTGTCACTTTTAGTCCCAGGGTCGAACACAGGGAAGTGGGGTTAAAGTCGAGTTTCTACGGTTTCCTTAAAACGCGTCTCTTCCGTTCGTTTATTGTGTTTTTGGTGTTTTTCTTATTTAGGTTTTTTATGGTAATCCTTGTTCTTGAGGCACACCCTCAAAATTGTGTCCTTGGCTTTTAGCCAAACAGAGTCCCAAAACAAGTCTTGCTACTCGCAAGACGAGGTACCTGCAAGTCAAAGATTATCTTTTCTTTTTTTATGTAATTTTTTTTATCTTTTTACTAACAGAAAAGCAAATAGATAGAAAGTAAATACAGTATGTATATATATATATGTAGTATATATATAAAGGGGTGGGGGTGGAGGTGGCGATGGAGTGTAGCACTATGTCGAGTCAGTCGACGTCTAGAGAGACGCAACCAACACGACTAGGTGCCGCGTGGAGTGTGGATGGAGGATGGATGATGTATGGGACCACACTTTTTTTGTACGCGTGTATCAGGGAATATCAGCAACTGGTGCAGAAATTCCCGCGATACAGCGTATAATAAATAACATGAAAATATATGTACATATGTATGTATATAAGTAAATATATCTATATATATATATATCTGTATAGTTATATATGTATAGATATATATATATAGATATATATGTGTATGTATATGTATATAAGTATATATATATATTACTATATATATGTATATATATATGTATATATATATTTATATATATATGTATATAAGTATATATGTCTATATATATGTAAGTATATGTATAAGTATATAGATGTATATATAAGTAGATATATATATATATTATATATATATGTATGTATATTATATATATATGTATGTATACATAACTATATAGATATACTATGTATATAAGTATATATATATAGATATATGTATGTATATATATATATATATGTATATATGTTACTATAAGTGTGTGTGTGTGTCGATGAATGTGTGTGTGTGTGTTGCTGTGAGTTAAATAAAAGAGAGAGAGAGCACCAGACAGAGAGAGAGCAGGCAGGAGAGATCGAGCGGACGCGTGCGGGAGAGATCGACAGAGAGAGAGGGAGATCGCGGACGTGCAAGTTAAGACGTCTGCAAGAGGTGGCGGACGTCTGACGCCGCGTCGTCTGAAGGCGAAGGCGGACGTCTGACCGTCGCGGTGCACCGCGCCTTCGTGCAGAGGACGTGAGGTGTCTCCTGCAGACCGGGTGCGAGGACAGAGAGCGGGCGATGGCGCGCTCGGTGAAGGTGGCGGGGAGTCCGCAGTCGGTCGCGGAGGGTTGCGGAGGAGGGTAGGGGTCAGCGCGAGGCCGTAACCGGCCGCTGCAGTGCGCACGGCGGCCGGCTGCGGGTGCAATGCGGGGTGGACAGAATGGAGACGGAGGCGGGGAATGGGCCTGCAGGCGCGCGCGGAGGCTTGCGCGCCTGCGGGGAAGGTCGCGGAGGAGGCGGGGGGTGCTGCTGCTACTGCTGTAGCCGCGGTTTAGCTGCTGCTGCTGCTTCAAGCTTCGGAGCTTGAAGCGGCAGCAATGGCGTGGAGATGAAAACGAAGAGAAAAGAAAACACCACGCCCACCGGCTCGTTGAAGAGCTGGGCGGTGGTGCTCCCACTGTGGTGGTGTGCACCACAGTGGGTTCTCCTGCTCGCCGGGTGCCTCCTCGAGGGATGGCCGGCGTATGGGAGGGGAGAACGGTGGAGAGGAAGGTGGTGGTTGTGGGGTCTTTGCAGCAGCTCCCCTTGCGAGGATGAAGCTGCAGCTACTTATAGAGGAGGAGAGAGTGGCGTGCCGGCTGCAGCAGGGAGAGGGTGTGCGAGTTGCAGCTATAGGGAGCGGCGTTGGCAGGGAGAAGTGACGGGAAGAAGTGCTGCGTGGCTGCTGCATGCAGCTGTGGGAAGAGTGCAGCCGCGGGAAGGAGAGAAAAGAAGAAATCAAGAGGAAAAATAAAAAGAGGGTGATTTTGCAAGGAGGCACTTGAAGAAAAATGTAACTATGCAGGCGATTGTTTCACTCATCTTCCTCTCTTGATTAAATGCATGCATGCAAGTGTTTTTACAAATGCGATTACAGGATCCTATTATGCAATGTTAATGCTAGAAAATAGCACAAGAAGGTGTTATTACAGGCGTGATTTGAGGTGCAAACAGCTTGCTACAATAGAGAGGGATTGGCAATGGTGGTTGTACGTTAAGAGGGCTTGTGCACGAGGACGCTGTAGTGTTGGAGAGGTTGGCGGTGTGTGGTGCTCGCTGGTTCCACAATGCATGCCCTCTCCATGGTGGGGAAGGTGGAGATGATGAGGGGGGGAATCCCCACAGAGGGTAAGGAAGACGGCTTGATCTCCTCTTTTATCTCCTCCCCCCAATTTGCTCTTCCTCCTCGGAGTAAGTCAAGGGATTTTCAAATCCCTTCTAAACTTGGCCGACGGCTGTTGATGGAGTTGTTGAGGCTGACCGAGGGTTGAGAGATCCTTGTTGGGGGGGGGGGGGGGGGGGCGCCGCAAAGTTCTTTTCACCACCCTTTTGTTTGCAAAATTATTCCTATAATAATGAAACATAAAATAATTACATAATAAATTATAGAATGCAATAGAATAGATGTAAACTTAAGTAATGATGCATGCAATCATTTTATGACCTAATGTTGATATTAACAAACATAAAATGTAAGAATAAAGTTAACTTAGGCGTAACAATAGTCCATTAAAATGGACTCATCAGTCATCATCCTAATAAGATTCAGATCCAGATTCTAGGCTAAGGATGTTGGTTGAATCACTAGAATCTAGGCCAGAATTGCCTTCGAGGGTTACCTTACCGGAGTAAGGGGCGGAATTTGCACCCTCAAAAGGTTTTGATTCAATCTCATTCTTACAGGAGTCTAGGAATTCTACGCTTAGTGAACCAAGATTTTTGTTTTCTAGGGCTGGCTCAAAATCGTGTTCTCCTACAATCGGGACTTCCCAACCTATTTCAACATCAGGCATATCATATTCCATCTAGGTTGGGAATCCACAACAGCCTTGTCTCTCAAACCCAGGATTTGGGAAATCATGTTGATCCTTAATATTATTCCAAGATGTTTCATTAACTGTTTGGGGAATGTGTGGGTATTCTTGATTGATAACTTGTTTCAACAATTTCATGATCTCTTCCCATTTTTCAAGATCATCTTGGAGTTTTTCCCAAAGTACAAACATTGGAGATATTCAAAGTTATGCATTTTTTCTATCTCGATGTATCCTATTATGAGAATATCCCGGGTTGATCCCTTTGTTGCTTCTGTTAATAATAATTGGGCACAACTTATGATGAAGGTTGTTGCTGTTGCTACATTAACCTGAATGTCTTCTACTGGTTTGGAGGTTTTGTAATCAATTTCATAAAATCTAAGGGCATCCTCAACCATTCTATCTCTCATGGATCTTTGTGATTTAGATTTCTTTAATGGTTTTCTTAAGTAACCAGGCTGCATTTTTGAATCAGATGGTGGAATCAAGATGTAGAATTAAGATTGAAGTTTAGAATGAAGTTGATTAGATCCTGAAAGAGATTCCGAAGAAAATATGTGTGCACTCTAAATAGAAGAGATGAGGGACAGGATGTGACGTTGACCCAATCAAGGCACTGAATGATTTTTGGATGACTATAGAGGTTCAGGGCGGATGATACCCCTCGATCAGAAAGTCATCCACCCTCGCAAAGATCCCCACATGATAGAGCATCCCCACGGGTTACAGGGTTTCCCCCACCCGACCTTCCTTGTCACTGAGGGTCCAGGTAGAACAGAATGGATGACTTAACCTCTTAAGTCTACCAGTTTTATGTCCTAATTTGTGCCTTTGTTTTCACTTAAATTAGCAATTGATTGGACTTGTGACCTAATTTGCAGGTTGGTAGTCCAACCTTACCTGACTTGCCCAAAAGATGGTAGAATGACTCCAGGTCAAGACCTATAAATCACCATGATTTGACTCCTAGGTTATTAGGGCCAAGTATTTTAGAGTTCAAGTGAGTTTAGAGTCTTGATTTTAGGATTTTTCTTGATTAGATCTTTTCAATCAAGGGCTTGGGTAGCACACAAATGTGGGTGGGTTTGTTTCCTTTTATGCAGGAAAGTGTGACTAGCACTCCAAAACCCTAACAGTTGAAACCCACATCCAAGTCCTCTTTGATTTTCACAAATGTTCTCCTTGGACTTCAAACAAGAAGTGCTTAGTCCAAGAAGATTAGAAGTTAAGCATAGTCCCTAATAAGCACAGGAATTTTGGAGTAGGATCTCTAGGATCGCTTCAACTTCAATGTGATTTGAAAAAAAAAATTGCAAATTAGGAAACTTGCCTTTGAAATGATAATTACTATGAAAATAAGGTAGGTGACTCCTAATTGATTATTTCC
Source organism: Thalassia testudinum (assembly GCA_037157565.1). NCBI lineage: Eukaryota > Viridiplantae > Streptophyta > Magnoliopsida > Alismatales > Hydrocharitaceae > Thalassia > Thalassia testudinum. The sequence goes on along the minus strand of JAZHRO010000019.1, from coordinate 31,133,635 downwards.
TTTTTGTCTTCTTTATGATTAGGAGGTTGCTTAGGGAAGAGTGAAGAAGTTACCTTCCCAAGAGTAGTTGATTTGCGTGGAAGATCTCCTCGTGAAATACCTCGCAAAATCACAATACAGCAATTAGGACAAGTTAGTGCTCAAATATAATCAAACAATGCAGTGAATAATGGTGAATTGTGCGTTGCTCCCTGGCAACGGTGCCAAAATGTTTAGGGTGCTGAATCAGTGTTTTAAGATGTTGCGTTGTAGTACAGCCGAAATAGCATTCAAAACAAATACAATTTTATTACTTGAATATATTTTGAGGTTGAACACAGGGAGCAAATGGAATTCACACACTAATCTCAACAATAAATGCAAATTAAACACATAATACTACTCAAAATTTAATTGGGAATCTAAAGCATAAGTATATGAAGAGTAAAAGTAATTGTAGATAAAATAATGGAGAGCATATGAAAATTGGACGTCTAATTTTGCAATCAGATGTCTTAAAAGTCTTGTGCTATGACCGGTCGATCTTTCGCTTTTAAGTCGTTTGTAGTTTAATGTGGTGGAAAAATCGACTAATCAATTTTTAATAAGAAATAACCACTCGCAGAGGAGCGGGTCGTATCCACAGGGAGGCAATAACGTATTAAAATTCGCGCCACTTAAAAATGTTTGTTCGGAGTCAATTTGGACAAGAACCAAGCCAAGATTGCCTTTAGATTAAGGTTTAAGCAAGAAACAATGCTGAAATGTCAATTATGAGAAACTACAGGATATTTTCTGCAATGCAGAGTGAATAGAATATGATTAAAATGTGGCAATGGCAGAAAATGTAAATTTTAATTAACGTTTTACTGTAGCAAAATAGGGGAATTTTTCCCCGTTGTCTTGCGCGACGAGGAGCCGATGGTCGGGCGCGGGAAGCTCAGAGGAGGTCCCTTGGATCAAGGGCTTCGAATCGGTGGTGGAGGCGAGTCGCGCGGCGGTCGGAGCTGGCCGGATGAGCTCCGGCGGAGGTGCTGCAGCCGGCAGCTTGCGTGGGCGCGCGGCGGGTCTGCGGAGGGCGCGCGGTTGTGCGCGGGCGGTGGTCTGCAGGAGGGCGCTGCTGGCGGTTCTGCAGGCGCAGTGGTGAACGGCGTGGACTGCAGGCACTGTTGGAGGGTGCAGACGCGTGGGTGAAGGACTCTGCAGTCGCGAGTGAATGGCGCTTGCAAGCGGCAGGCGCGGGAGGAGGCGTGCTCGGTTGTGCGGGTCTGCAGGCGCGGTTTGAGGAGGGCACTGCAGCCGGTGAGTGTGTGGAGATGGCATGAGCGGAGGGTCTGCAGGAGGGCGCTGGCGCGGTTGTGCGTGGGCGGTGGTCTGCAGGAGACTTCAGGCGTGTGCGGTGAAGTAAGCGGGTAACTTCAGACGGGTGCGCCGGTGGTTGCGCGTGGAGATGGCGAAGGCTGCAGGTGAAGGGAAGGTGGTGTGAGCGGGCGTGAGGGCTGGAGGTTGTGCACGCCTTGCATGCGGTTGGAGATGAGCGGGCTGCTGCGGCGTGGGTGGTGGAAGTGAAGTGAGAGGACGGAGATTGCTGCTGGAGTGGGGGTGGACTTCAGACGTCCGGGAAATTTCCCGGACGTCTTAAGTGACTGAAAGGGTGATTGCACGGTGGCTCGGCGGTGGTGGTTTGCGACGACGGCGAGGAAGATGCACGCTAGGGTGCTCACAGTGATGCGGGCGAGCTCCGGATGGCGGTGTGGCCTGTCACACCACACGCCCACGGTGGTGGAGACTCGCCGCCACGGTAGAGGCCGGCAGTGTGGAGTGGAAGAGAGAGGTTCTCTCTGCACAGTGGTGGGTCGGTGGCGGAGGCCTCCTGAGCTCGGCTGTCTCCGTGCTCCTTTTGTAGTGTCTTGAACAATTTTGAAATCAGCCGCCGACCAGATCCACCACATCCGCTCCCCCTTGAATGGCTTCATCACTGCAGCAGCCGGGCGTTAGAGCGGCAGCCAGCCGTCCTGAAAGAAGAATAAAGAAAATATTATTAAAATATTAGGGTTATTTATGTACAGACCCTCAACTTCTATGTTAATAAAAATAATATACCTAATTGGTTATCTAATTAGATGAATGCTATTCTAAGTTAATTCTAAATGCACTTAAGATATGAATGCAATGTATGGATTATGTAATTAGATTAAAACTATGAATTGATCTATTTACATCCTAATTTATACTAAATAAATGTTAGAATTAATCTAATGTATAGGCACTTAAATACTTAAATAGCCCACAACTATGGGCTAATCAAATACCCCCATGCCTAGTTTTTGCTAGTCCCTAGCAAAATTAAGCGAAACCTAGCACTCTAAGTAGACTAGTCAACTCACTTAGTCTTCCTTCAGAAGCATATTAAGTTCAGGTTCTAAACCCAAGGTTCCTAAGTAGTTGCTAAGTTACAGACTAGGTCGGCTAAAGACGAGTTGCAAGCACAAGTTTCCCTGATTTCTGACTCTACCCTAAAGTTTATTGATCCCTGAGATTAAAGCATCCGTGCTTATGCATTGGTCCGAGTTATTTGAGTTAAAGGAAAATTTTTTATATAAACACCCCTTTTTTTTTTTTTTTATTCTTCTAAGTCTAACCTCAGATCAGCTATCAACACGGTCTGTGTTGGATTCATTGTCCCCATTACCATACCTCAAAGGGTGCCTGGCTTTCGATGCTTCGAGATAGCACCGCCCATAACGACCCCAAGAACTCCTGGCAATCGACACTTCGAGATAGTATCGCCCATGGATTTCTTAAGCGAATTCAGGCCTATGGCAATCGGCACTTCGAGATAGGGCCGCCCATGGTACCTGAACCGCGCAATGCACTTACATGCCCCCGGTAGGATGGATATCCTAAGAGACAAGCGCCGAGGAGGTAATATGTTACCATCGCATCCTCAAGGTGAGTATATACTCCACCTCTCCTGCGGTGGGAACTCTTCCAATCAAAATGTGTTTTCAAGCCTTTCTTAAGTCAAAACTAAGAGAACCAAATCTCTTTTCAGAAATTAAGTTAATTACCAGACCAAGTGTGAAAAATTTGGATGCTTGGGTTACCAGGACCCGTAAACCAAAAGGTAGAATAAGACTCCAGGTACTACCCCACCTTTTAACTCAAACCCTAGCTTCCCTTCCTCAACCTCTTGAAGAATGGTCCGCAACTTAACTCCTACTTAAGTTTTTAAGTCCACAAAGGACCCTAAAGGTCTAAAGCTAGTAGCTTATTTAGCTTCTAAAGTTTGACCCTAGAATTAATTTAGTCTACGCTAGAGTTCTGATTTGCTTAAGAATGCAGGACTTAGCCAGTTAAGCTCAAAACTTTTTTTTTTTTTTTTATATGTACAAATGTATGCAATTATGCTATGTATATCCCCAAGTACACCCCCCCATGCCTAAAATCTGCAATGTCCTCATTGCATAGAAGGATATTAACTGGGTCAAAGCTGGGCTGAATAGCCGAAGAACCTGCAAATCAGGTTCAAGAATTGCAGAAATAGGCCCTAAAAATGAGCAAAGCAAAGTTGGCCTAGAAAATAGGTAACCTAGGATGTTGGCGAGCTGATGATGAATCCCGATAGCAAATTCTCGCCCAACTAAAATGGGAATGAAATCTTCCCAGGTCACCAGAAGAGGTTCTAAAGGATAAACAGTTAAAATAACCTCCAAAGGGGTAGGGGTAGGATGACAAGGATCCTCCAAAAAGAATGGGGAAGGAATGGTATAGAGATAAACCCCCAGGGTAATGGACTGACGAAAGAAATCATCAATCCATACCCGATACTCCATTACAGAAAATATTGGTCTGTTAAGCCCCCTAGTCAGAACAAAAATGAGCAATTCTCTAAGGCAAGGATCGTCTAGGGTGTCCAAGTTACGAGGTTGTGGGATGGCCATAAGATCTAGGTTGGGTTTAATCAGCTTGGTGTCCATCCCAAACACTCTTTCTAAATCCTCAATTTCATCCCTAGCATTCCTTGCACCATCATGTGGATCTTCCTGCTCTTCATCAGGAGTCACAATTTCGCTTTCAGATATAAGAGAATCAGAGGGTGACTTCGAAGTGAATGAAGGCAGGTTGGAAGCAACAGATCTAGGGATTATCCTATCAATGTCATCCCCAGGTTTTTGTTCTTTACTCAAATCTTCCCCGGAGTCTATATGTGAATCCACATAAATCTTAGAAATTGCTTCCAAATTTTCCATCATTTTATCATGAGGAGAAATATCATCAATGGGTGTGCCAAGGAAACCTAATTTGGTCAAATTTGTGACATCCTCAGGGGCTAACTCTTCAAATAATACATAATCACCCTTAGTGTCACTCCAAATCTTGAATGTAGGTTCCTCATATAATTCATCTTCCTCCTCATCACACAATTCATCATGTACCCGAGGTCTAGAATCATTTAATATCTCAGCAGATCCCCTAGGGTGCTCTATCTGAGGTAAATTATTTACATTGGTTACATCAGACTCCTCAGATAGGTCAATTTCTTTAGGGTTAGGTTCCCTAAGGGTGGGTTTGAGTTCCATATCGTGATCAGAAGGGAGGGTAGGATTAACAACTTGACTTTGACCCACTTCATCAAATGTCACAAAAATACTATCATCTGGGTCGAGGTCTTCCAATGGTACCATCATTCCCTTCTTTTGACTCCAATATAATTCAGGTGGATACTCAACCTTATCATCATCTTCCTCGGGTTGCCACCATTCTTCATCCAATGCATAGCTACTTTCATGTGTTTTTTCCTCCCACCTAAAGTGTAGATCTCTCAAGGAAGTGTCATCTAATGGGGAGGTTTCAAAATCGATCCTCGAAAATTAGCTATTCTCCCCAGAGTTTCCCTTCAACTTAAAGTGTAGCTTTCCCACGGGAGATGCATCTATTGTAGAGGGGTGTACGTCATCGTCAATGGGGTAGATTGGGTGGCTAATTTCATCTCTTTCTTGTTGGCCTGCTCTCAAAGATTCTCCTAACAATTCACTCATTTCATTTTGCATTTTCTGTATTTCCATCTTCAAAGAGGAGAGGTCATTTCTATCATAAGAGAAGTCAGGCTCAGGCTTATAGTACCCAGGAGTGTTTGTCCAACCATTATAAGTTTTCAGGGAGGGTGGGTTGGGTATTTCTTTGGTATGTGGGATATTGGGCAAAGCAAATCTCGCTCCTGAGTTATGCTCACTAATTTGGGGCTTAACTAGGCCAATACTCCTATAATAGGAGTAAAACGGATCCCAATGATTGTCATTATATCCATCAAGGAATGGACCATCTCGGCGTCTGGGATCGAAGGATGCAGAGTGGGGGTGAGGGTGTGGGCAAGATGTGAAAGGATGAAAATCAATGTGGTCCATTCTAACTCACACTTCAATCAGAATTCCCCAAGCAAGACACAATTCAAAAAGGACCTTTTAGGTCTTTCCCAATTTAGGCTTTTGATTTTAAGTCAGATTGCAGGTGACAATACAATTTGTTCAATCAATTTACGCGCCTATTGTCGACCTATGGCTCACCTAAAAAGACCTAGTTGGAGCTTAGGTGTTCTTCCCTAAATCTCAAATGGTCAAGTAAATCCAAAGACGGAAGATCGAGGGATGCAAGTAGGCCTAAGCCTTCCTTTGAAGCTGTGCTTTCGCGGTGCTCCTCAACTACCCCCAAAAATCCATGACAGGGTATCCCCCTCTTTGGATTTACAAAACCTTTGATCTCAAGTTCCGAACACTTCAAAATCCAACGAAAGGAGGGCTCTTGTCCTAGTATTTCCAAACCTAAGGAGTGTCTAGAAACGTGCCATGGTTCAAGTGAAATAAGTGTGCATACACCGTCAAAGATTTTGAACTTTGAATCGCACGCCAAGTTTGAAAATCAAATCCTTGGTTTTTAAAATGTCCTTCCTTTAATTAGTCCTTTTTCTAAAGAAAATATGTGACCACTTGTTAGATTTATTCAGTACAGATTAGGTGGTCTTCGCATTAAATCCCAAATGCAATGCGTGATCAAAAATAGGATGCAAAGTAAGAGAATGCGTACCTTGCCTCCAGAGATCTTCGATGCAAAAATGCACGCAATGCAGAAAAGCAAATCTAGAGGCTGCTCATACAGACCTAAATGGTTCGTCCTAGGGCAGGCAACTTCTAGCAGGTAGCTCATTTTTTTTCTTTTTCTATTTTTTTTAGAACTACTTATGCACAAGCAAATAAAAGAAATAATAAAAAAAATAAACCTAAATCTAAAGAAAAGGGAACAGGCTCCCAAAAATTACCCAACACGGGTCCAAAACAAAATCGGGGAACAAACCCCTCAAAATTTGCCCCAGAACAAGGGTTTCAAACTAACTGTAATGAAAAATTAAGTCTTCAGTCTTAATTCTATTCTAATTAAATTAGCGATTAAATACAATGGTGTCCGTCGCGTCCTCGTCCTTCTCCTCCTTTCAAAATTGCTTGTCCACTTCTCGTCTGGCGACGTCAAGGGTCGCCTCTCACAGTGGCTGATTCTTGCACAAAATTTCTCGCACAGAAAAGAAAATAATAGATGGTCAAATCTCTGTGCAATTGACAATTAATCAAAATAAAATTAGGCGAAATTATTGCATCTGTTGCCTCCCCGGCAACGGCGCCATTTGACCGGTTTATCTTTCGCTTTTAAGTCGTTTGTAGTTTAATGTGGTGGAAAAATCGACTAATCAATTTTTAATAAGAAATAACCACTCGCAGAGGAGCGAGTCGTATCCACAGGGAGGCAATAACGTATTAAAATTTGCGCCACTTAAAAATGTTTGTTCGGAGTCAATTTGGACAAGAACCAAGCCAAGATTGCCTTTAGATTAAGGTTTAAGTAAGAAACAATGCTGAAATGGCAATTATGAGAAACTACAGGATATTTTCCGCAATGCAGAGTGAATAGAATATGATTAAAATGTGGCAATGGCAGAAAATGTAAATTTTAATTAACGTTTTACTGTAGCAAAACAGGGGAATTTTTCCCCGTTGTCTTGCGCGACGAGGAGCCGAAGGTCGGGCGCGGGAAGCTCGGAGGAGGTCCCTTGGATCAAGGGCTTCGAATCGGTGGTGGCGGCGAGTCCCGCGGCGGTCGGAGCTGGCCGGACGAGCTCCGGCGGAGGTGCTGCAGCCGGCAGCTTGCGTGGGCGCGCGGCGGGTCTGCGGAGGGCGCGCGGTTGTGCGCGGGCGGTGGTCTGCAGGAGGGCGCTGGCGCGGTTGTGCGTGGGCGGTGGTCTGCAGGAGACTTCAGGCGTGTGCGGTGAAGTAAGCGGGTAACTTCAGACGGGTGCGCCGGTGGTTGCGCGTGGAGATGGCGAAGGCTGCAGGTGAAGGGAAGGTGGTGTGAGCGGGCGTGAGGGCTGGAGGTTGTGCACGCCTTGCATGCGGTTGGAGATGAGCGGGCTGCTGCGGCGTGGGTGGTGGAAGTGAAGTGAGAGGACGGAGATTGCTGCTGGAGTGGGGGTGGACTTCAGACGTCCGGGAAATTTCCCGGACGTCTTAAGTGACTGAAAGGGTGATTGCACGGTGGCTCGGCGGTGGTGGTTTGCGACGACGGCGAGGAAGATGCACGCTAGGGTGCTCACAGTGATGCGGGCGAGCTCCGGATGGCGGTGTGGCCTGTCACACCACACGCCCACGGTGGTGGAGACTCGCCGCCACGGTAGAGGCCGGCAGTGTGGAGTGGAAGAGAGAGGTTCTCTCTGCACAGTGGTGGGTCGGTGGCGGAGGCCTCCTGAGCTCGGCTGTCTCCGTGCTCCTTTTGTAGTGTCTTGAACAATTTTGAAATCAGCCGCCGACCAGATCCACCACATCCGCTCCCCCTTGAATGGCTTCATCACTGCAGCAGCCGGGCGTTAGAGCGGCAGCCAGCCGTCCTGAAAGAAGAATAAAGAAAATATTATTAAAATATTAGGGTTATTTATGTACAGACCCTCAACTTCTATGTTAATAAAAATAATATACCTAATTGGTTATCTAATTAGATGAATGCTATTCTAAGTTAATTCTAAATGCACTTAAGATATGAATGCAATGTATGGATTATGTAATTAGATTAAAACTATGAATTGATCTATTTACATCCTAATTTATACTAAATAAATGTTAGAATTAATCTAATGTATAGGCACTTAAATACTTAAATAGCCCACAACTATGGGCTAATCAAATACCCCCATGCCTAGTTTTTGCTAGTCCCTAGCAAAATTAAGCGAAACCTAGCACTCTAAGTAGACTAGTCAACTCACTTAGTCTTCCTTCAGAAGCATATTAAGTTCAGGTTCTAAACCCAAGGTTCCTAAGTAGTTGCTAAGTTACAGACTAGGTCGGCTAAAGACGAGTTGCAAGCACAAGTTTCCCTGATTTCTGACTCTACCCTAAAGTTTATTGATCCCTGAGATTAAAGCATCCGTGCTTATGCATTGGTCCGAGTTATTTGAGTTAAAGGAAAATTTTTTATATAAACACCCCTTTTTTTTTTTTTTTATTCTTCTAAGTCTAACCTCAGATCAGCTATCAACACGGTCTGTGTTGGATTCATTGTCCCCATTACCATACCTCAAAGGGTGCCTGGCTTTCGATGCTTCGAGATAGCACCGCCCATAACGACCCCAAGAACTCCTGGCAATCGACACTTCGAGATAGTATCGCCCATGGATTTCTTAAGCGAATTCAGGCCTATGGCAATCGGCACTTCGAGATAGGGCCGCCCATGGTACCTGAACCGCGCAATGCACTTACATGCCCCCAGTAGGATGGATATCCTAAGAGACAAGCGCCGAGGAGGTAATATGTTACCATCGCATCCTCAAGGTGAGTATATACTCCACCTCTCCTGCGGTGGGAACTCTTCCAATCAAAATGTGTTTTCAAGCCTTTCTTAAGTCAAAACTAAGAGAACCAAATCTCTTTTCAGAAATTAAGTTAATTACCAGACCAAGTGTGAAAAATTTGGATGCTTGGGTTACCAGGACCCGTAAACCAAAAGGTAGAATAAGACTCCAGGTACTACCCCACCTTTTAACTCAAACCCTAGCTTCCCTTCCTCAACCTCTTGAAGAATGGTCCGCAACTTAACTCCTACTTAAGTTTTTAAGTCCACAAAGGACCCTAAAGGTCTAAAGCTAGTAGCTTATTTAGCTTCTAAAGTTTGACCCTAGAATTAATTTAGTCTACGCTAGAGTTCTGATTTGCTTAAGAATGCAGGACTTAGCCAGTTAAGCTCAAAACTTTTTTTTTTTTTTTTATATGTACAAATGTATGCAATTATGCTATGTATATCCCCAAGTACACCCCCCCATGCCTAAAATCTGCAATGTCCTCATTGCATAGAAGGATATTAACTGGGTCAAAGCTGGGCTGAATAGCCGAAGAACCTGCAAATCAGGTTCAAGAATTGCAGAAATAGGCCCTAAAAATGAGCAAAGCAAAGTTGGCCTAGAAAATAGGTAACCTAGGATGTTGGCGAGCTGATGATGAATCCCGATAGCAAATTCTCGCCCAACTAAAATGGGAATGAAATCTTCCCAGGTCACCAGAAGAGGTTCTAAAGGATAAACAGTTAAAATAACCTCCAAAGGGGTAGGGGTAGGATGACAAGGATCCTCCAAAAAGAATGGGGAAGGAATGGTATAGAGATAAACCCCCAGGGTAATGGACTGACGAAAGAAATCATCAATCCATACCCGATACTCCATTACAGAAAATATTGGTCTGTTAAGCCCCCTAGTCAGAACAAAAATGAGCAATTCTCTAAGGCAAGGATCGTCTAGGGTGTCCAAGTTACGAGGTTGTGGGATGGCCATAAGATCTAGGTTGGGTTTAATCAGCTTGGTGTCCATCCCAAACACTCTTTCTAAATCCTCAATTTCATCCCTAGCATTCCTTGCACCATCATGTGGATCTTCCTGCTCTTCATCAGGAGTCACAATTTCGCTTTCAGATATAAGAGAATCAGAGGGTGACTTCGAAGTGAATGAAGGCAGGTTGGAAGCAACAGATCTAGGGATTATCCTATCAATGTCATCCCCAGGTTTTTGTTCTTTACTCAAATCTTCCCCGGAGTCTATATGTGAATCCACATAAATCTTAGAAATTGCTTCCAAATTTTCCATCATTTTATCATGAGGAGAAATATCATCAATGGGTGTGCCAAGGAAACCTAATTTGGTCAAATTTGTGACATCCTCAGGGGCTAACTCTTCAAATAATACATAATCACCCTTAGTGTCACTCCAAATCTTGAATGTAGGTTCCTCATATAATTCATCTTCCTCCTCATCACACAATTCATCATGTACCCGAGGTCTAGAATCATTTAATATCTCAGCAGATCCCCTAGGGTGCTCTATCTGAGGTAAATTATTTACATTGGTTACATCAGACTCCTCAGATAGGTCAATTTCTTTAGGGTTAGGTTCCCTAAGGGTGGGTTTGAGTTCCATATCGTGATCAGAAGGGAGGGTAGGATTAACAACTTGACTTTGACCCACTTCATCAAATGTCACAAAAATACTATCATCTGGGTCGAGGTCTTCCAATGGTACCATCATTCCCTTCTTTTGACTCCAATATAATTCAGGTGGATACTCAACCTTATCATCATCTTCCTCGGGTTGCCACCATTCTTCATCCAATGCATAGCTACTTTCATGTGTTTTTTCCTCCCACCTAAAGTGTAGATCTCTCAAGGAAGTGTCATCTAATGGGGAGGTTTCAAAATCGATCCTCGAAAATTAGCTATTCTCCCCAGAGTTTCCCTTCAACTTAAAGTGTAGCTTTCCCACGGGAGATGCATCTATTGTAGAGGGGTGTACGTCATCGTCAATGGGGTAGATTGGGTGGCTAATTTCATCTCTTTCTTGTTGGCCTGCTCTCAAAGATTCTCCTAACAATTCACTCATTTCATTTTGCATTTTCTGTATTTCCATCTTCAAAGAGGAGAGGTCATTTCTATCATAAGAGAAGTCAGGCTCAGGCTTATAGTACCCAGGAGTGTTTGTCCAACCATTATAAGTTTTCAGGGAGGGTGGGTTGGGTATTTCTTTGGTATGTGGGATATTGGGCAAAGCAAATCTCGCTCCTGAGTTATGCTCACTAATTTGGGGCTTAACTAGGCCAATACTCCTATAATAGGAGTAAAACGGATCCCAATGATTGTCATTATATCCATCAAGGAATGGACCATCTCGGCGTCTGGGATCGAAGGATGCAGAGTGGGGGTGAGGGTGTGGGCAAGATGTGAAAGGATGAAAATCAATGTGGTCCATTCTAACTCACACTTCAATCAGAATTCCCCAAGCAAGACACAATTCAAAAAGGACCTTTTAGGTCTTTCCCAATTTAGGCTTTTGATTTTAAGTCAGATTGCAGGTGACAATACAATTTGTTCAATCAATTTACGCGCCTATTGTCGACCTATGGCTCACCTAAAAAGACCTAGTTGGAGCTTAGGTGTTCTTCCCTAAATCTCAAATGGTCAAGTAAATCCAAAGACGGAAGATCGAGGGATGCAAGTAGGCCTAAGCCTTCCTTTGAAGCTGTGCTTTCGCGGTGCTCCTCAACTACCCCCAAAAATCCGTGACAGGGTATCCCCCTCTTTGGATTTACAAAACCTTTGATCTCAAGTTCCGAACACTTCAAAATCCAACGAAAGGAGGGCTCTTGTCCTAGTATTTCCAAACCTAAGGAGTGTCTAGAAACGTGCCATGGTTCAAGTGAAATAAGTGTGCATACACCGTCAAAGATTTTGAACTTTGAATCGCACGCCAAGTTTGAAAATCAAATCCTTGGTTTTTAAAATGTCCTTCCTTTAATTAGTCCTTTTTCTAAAGAAAATATGTGACCACTTGTTAGATTTATTCAGTACAGATTAGGTGGTCTTCGCATTAAATCCCAAATGCAATGCGTGATCAAAAATAGGATGCAAAGTAAGAGAATGCGTACCTTGCCTCCAGAGATCTTCGATGCAAAAATGCACGCAATGCAGAAAAGCAAATCTAGAGGCTGCTCATACAGACCTAAATGGTTCGTCCTAGGGCAGGCAACTTCTAGCAGGTAGCTCATTTTTTTTCTTTTTCTATTTTTTTTAGAACTACTTATGCACAAGCAAATAAAAGAAATAATAAAAAAAATAAACCTAAATCTAAAGAAAAGGGAACAGGCTCCCAAAAATTACCCAACACGGGTCCAAAACAAAATCGGGGAACAAACCCCTCAAAATTTGCCCCAGAACAAGGGTTTCAAACTAACTGTAATGAAAAATTAAGTCTTCAGTCTTAATTCTATTCTAATTAAATTAGCGATTAAATACAATGGTGTCCGTCGCGTCCTCGTCCTTCTCCTCCTTTCAAAATTGCTTGTCCACTTCTCGTCTGGCGACGTCAAGGGTCGCCTCTCACAGTGGCTGATTCTTGCACAAAATTTCTCGCACAGAAAAGAAAATAATAGATGGTCAAATCTCTGTGCAATTGACAATTAATCAAAATAAAATTAGGCGAAATTATTGCATCTGTTGCCTCCCCGGCAACGGCGCCATTTGACCGGTTTATCTTTCGCTTTTAAGTCGTTTGTAGTTTAATGTGGTGGAAAAATCGACTAATCAATTTTTAATAAGAAATAACCACTCGCAGAGGAGCGAGTCGTATCCACAGGGAGGCAATAACGTATTAAAATTTGCGCCACTTAAAAATGTTTGTTCGGAGTCAATTTGGACAAGAACCAAGCCAAGATTGCCTTTAGATTAAGGTTTAAGTAAGAAACAATGCTGAAATGGCAATTATGAGAAACTACAGGATATTTTCCGCAATGCAGAGTGAATAGAATATGATTAAAATGTGGCAATGGCAGAAAATGTAAATTTTAATTAACGTTTTACTGTAGCAAAACAGGGGAATTTTTCCCCGTTGTCTTGCGCGACGAGGAGCCGAAGGTCGGGCGCGGGAAGCTCGGAGGAGGTCCCTTGGATCAAGGGCTTCGAATCGGTGGTGGCGGCGAGTCCCGCGGCGGTCGGAGCTGGCCGGACGAGCTCCGGCGGAGGTGCTGTAGCCGGCAGCTTGCGTGGGCGCGCGGCGGGTCTGCGGAGGGCGCGCGGTTGTGCGCGGGCGGTGGTCTGCAGGAGGGCGCTACTGGCGGTTCTGCAGGCGCAGTGGTGAACGGCGTGGACTGCAGGCGCTGTTGGAGGGTGCAGGCGCGTGGGCGAAGGACTCTGCAGTCGCGAGTGAATGGCGCTTGCAAGCGGCAGGCGCGGGAGGAGGCGTGCTCGGTTGTGCGGGTCTGCAGGCGCGGTTTGAGGAGGGCGCTGCAGCCGGTGAGTGTGTGGAGATGGCGTGAGCGGAGGGTCTGCAGGAGGGCGCTGGCGCGGTTGTGCATGGGCGGTGGTCTGTAGGATACTTCAGGCGTGTACGGTGAAGTGAGCGGGTAACTTCAGACGGGTGCGCCGGTGGTTGCGCGTGGAGATGGCGAAGGCTGCAGGTGCAGGGAAGGTGGCGTGAGCGGGCGTGAGGGCTGGAGGTTGTGCACGCCTTGCATGCGGTTGGAGATGAGCGGGCTGCTGCGGCGTGGGTGGTGGAAGTGAAGTGAGAGGACGGAGATTGCTGCTGGAGTGGGGGTGGACTTCAGACGTCCGGGAAATTTCCCGGACGTCTTAAGTTACTGAAAGGGTGATTGCACGGTGGCTCAGCGGTGGTGGTTTGCGATGACGGCGAGGAAGATGCACGCTAGGGTGCTCACGGTGGTGCGGGCGAGCTCCGGATGGCGGTGTGGCCTGTCACACCACACGCCCACGGTGGTGGAGACTCGCCGCCACGGTAGAGGCCGGCAGTGTGGAGTGGAAGAGAGAGGTTCTCTCTGCACAGTGGTGGGTCGGTGGCGGAGGCCTCCTGAGCTCGGCTGCCTCCGTGCTCCTTTTGTAGTGTCTTGAACAATTTTGAAATCAGCCGCCGACCAGATCCACCACATCCGCTCCCCCTTGAATGGCTTCATCACTGCAGCAGCCGGGCGTTGGAGCGGCAGCCAGCCGTTCTGAAAGAAGAATAAAGAAAATATTATTAAAATATTAGGGTTATTTATGTACAGACCCTCAACTTCTATGTTAATAAAAATAATATACCTAATTGGTTATCTAATTAGATGAATGCTATTCTAAGTTAATTCTAAATGCACTTAAGATATGAATGCAATGTATGGATTATGTAATTAGATTAAAACTATGAATTGATCTATTTACATCCTAATTTATACTAAATAAATGTTAGAATTAATCTAATGTATAGGCACTTAAATACTTAAATAGCCCACAACTATGGGTTAATCATGCTACAGTACTCCTCTTTTTCTTCTTCTGATTTCTCTTCTTCCTTTGGCTTCTTCTTTCCTTAGCTTCTTTTACCTTCTATTCTTTCTCCGTCTTTGGCCTTCTCTTCCTTTTCTCTCTCTACCTTTGCTTCTTCTTCTTCTTCTTCTTCTTCCTTCTTCCTTCTTCTCTGTCTTCTCCTTCCTTCTTTCTCTACCATAGGCGTTCTTCTTCTTCTTTGCTTTGCCTTAAGCCCTGCGGTGCTCCTCTAATTCTTCTTCTTCCTTTTCTACCTAACCTCCTCTTCTTCTTCTCTGAATTGGATAAGTTTTGGAACAATCTCTTCAGAGAAAAACCCCCCTTCCCCTGCGTAGCTCTCCTCTCTCTTTCTCTCTTTTCTATTTCAGAGCCGCTTTCCCAAAGCCTTAACCGGTTGGGTAATCGGACCTAACACAAACCCAAGTCCAGGCTAACCGGCGTGTGTGGTGAGCAAGGAGTGAATAGGTCGGGTAGTCGGGTCGTGGCCAGGTCTGCGGGCTATGTCGCGGACGAGTCCAGTGAGAGGGGGGAGGAGGACCTCACCCTCAGTGTTGGAGTCGAAGAGCCTCTAACACTCTTTCCCTTTATGTGCACAAGGGTGCCTTTCAACTTCCAAGGTGGGACTAAATGTCCCACCTTCCTTTAGGCGCCGCAGTAGTAGATGGGGCTTCCAATTGATGGGGCTACTGAGGCTGAAGCCTTTACTTGATGGCGTCGATACATGCGGGCTTTGATTGTGCACAGCCTGAGGCATCCCCTAGAGCAAAGCGAGGCCTGGAGTGCAGTGATTGCACAGCAATCATAGTTCTTAATTGACCTAAATTATGCTAGGACTTAGCATAAGTTAAGGTAATTCATGCATGCATAAGCATTATCTGCATCTTTACTAGTTTCCTTCAGCTATGCATAAAATATTGTTATAATGTGCTGATTAAGTGCATTATGTCAATTACAGGTAATAAGCTGGATTTGAAGTTGGATCTGGAGCTGGATCTGAAGTTGGATCAGGAGAATAGAAGAATAATGGGTGTTACAGCAAAGCTAGAGCAGAAGACCTAGAGTAGATGTAGGATATAATAATGTAAGGGAGTTAAGGTATGCTACTCTATTAAGTAGGAATAAAGTAGTAAAATATGAAGAGCTTAGGTCCATCCTAGACCTAGGATAGTCTAGAGACTTCCCCAAGCCTTAGCCACCCTTAGATTAGGACACAGCACCCTAAGAAACCCTAAGACCCTAGTTCCAACACTTATCTGGACGTCCAGAACCCTTAGCCAACTACCGCACACCTCAAACCCAATTCCGCAGTGTCATTGGATGTCCAGACACTTTGTGAGACGTCCAATTTCTGTAGAATACCCAAAATGGAACCTAGAATTCCCCCTGACTCAGATTGGACGTCCAGAACTGAAGTCTGGACTTCTGATTTTTGAGTATAAGTTGTCTGATTCTGCTTTTGGACGTCTGGAACTACTCTCTAGTTCCTATTTTGAAATTCAAGCCTTAATCTTGGATCTCTAGCTCCCTAGACCTAAATCCAACCACATAGGAACCTAAATTAAGGCACCTTAACCCTAGTACATCACCTCGGGACCTCCCTAAGTACCTAATTGGGTCCTCACCAAACCCAATAGACTTAGATCATTGTCAATTACCATTACCTAAACCAATTGGACTCATTGAGTCCAACTGAGCTCAGATCTCAACCCACAAAAGTCCAATTGGACTTGGTGAGAGTCTAATGTAAACATGTTTACACTACTTAAGATGTCTATTTATGCATGTTCTTAAGCATAGGATTGCATTGCATACTATAAATATTGCATAAAATGCATCATCTTGCATTTAGATTAGTTTAAACAAAATGGAAGTTAATTATCACCTTTTATGTTCATGGAAAGGGCAAACTTTTTATCGGGGCCTCAGATCGAAGATACAACCATACAGATGTGATCAGGGTGACGATTGGAGTTCAACGACACCAAGATCGCCCTAATCAGACACCTGCAGCATCAGATAGAGATCGGGAAACCCTAGAAGATCAAGGACAAAGATGGTGTGAATCTGCACTTCAAATGACAAATCCGACCACACAGATGGATTCGGATCGACGATCGCAGCCTAACTATGTGAAAATCAACTCAATTCAGTAACCGTGGCACCATCTACATCATCCAGAAGATGGATGGCCAAGATGATGCCATGTGGCGCCATCTCAGCCGCCCAATCGCCGCTGCACCCACCACACCCTCTCTTCTTCAACGATTCTCCACCATTGGATGCACATCCATTGGTTGTCACCGCTCGCACACAAAACTCAAAGCGTGACACAAACGTGCTTACAGCGCGTTGGTCGAGCGTGCTTACGGAAGGAGTTGGCACGGGTTCGAATCCGCATGCGCGACGAAAGGGCGTGGGCAAGTGGGCTCCGTGACCGCTCGATCGCGATCGAGTGGCTACGGGCACTCGATAGCGCCCGTGCACTACTGTGATAACACCACACAAGGGGGTAGTAATTAGGTTGAATATGGCCCATCTTTAGAATAAAAGGTGCAACATAAAGTAGAATAGGAGCATTGCATGCATCAAGTACCAAGATTGCTTATAAAATGTATTAATGGCCGTTTGTGTAAAGCATTTGTCAAAGCAGGCCTCAGATGAGCAATCGGACTGCACGGATGGATTCAGAACGACGAACGGAGTCCAACGGACTCAAGATTGGCCAAATCCAACATCCGGAGCTCCCACAACGGGCCCAAGAAATTTTGACCGTTGATTTGGAGATCAACGGCCCAGAGAGCGCCATGTAGCCCCGCCCCCACCGCTCGCACACCCTCAAGCCAGCCAAAAACGAATCTCGGCCGTTGATCTTCAATCGAACGGCCGAGATCCACGCGCTCGCCCGTGGTCGCCACGACAAAGCGCGGGCATGGCGCAACTGTTAGCGCGCACGCCCGCATCGCCGTGACACGCGGAGCAGAAATCGAAGGCGAGCGAGGGGCGTGGCAAAATTGGGCCGCTCTATCAGCAGCGAGCGGCCAGGATAGCACCACGCGACGCAGCGACAGCTCCCTAGCGCCCACGCGCGCGCGCACGTCGGGCGGAAACACGCACGCCCGAGGCGCGATCTCAGCGCGGGCGCCGAAGGCTCTCAGCAGTCCGATCTTCGATCGGACGGCTCTCGGTCAACGGCCACGGATCGTGCGGAGAAGAAGACCGGGGTGGGCAGCTGACCGGCGGCAAGAGGGCTTCACCGACGTTTATAGAAGCGATTTTAGCGACGCTCTGGATGTCGCTAAAGCCCATTCTTCTTTTAGGAAGCCCTTAACTCTATTTAAACCCCCTTCTACCACCATTCAATGGATGCTCTCCGACTTGCAACTACTCCACTCCTCTCCTAGCTAGTTTTAGGCACTCTTGTAATCGCCGGAGACGATGAGCCACCGATGGAGCCTCCTCCACTACCGTGGCTGCCTCGTCACTCTCCACTCTCTCTCTACCTCTCTCTCTCTTTTGAGCTTTCATTTACTCTTGTTAAAGCATGTATTTAATGTTGTAAGCTATGAACTATAAATGCATGTTTAATGAAATTATTTTTCGATCAATCGCCATTTTAATTTCTATTCAAAGTGCATGATCAAAACCAAGAGCTTTCTAACCCTAAACTCTCTCTCTATCTCTCGCTTTTGAAAATCGTCTCTTTCTCAAGCAAAACTATGCCTTTTTCGTGACAACAAGTGGTAAACAAAATCCGATTTCCACGCCTCCCTGAGACCGACACTCGAACTCACCTCCGTTTACTTCTTTTAAAATCAACGTATCAAGTGCGACTATAACGACACCTCTTAACACATATGCACTACGGCACGTCAGTTTTTGGCGTCGTTGCCGGGTAGGCAACGGATTTGTTTTATCACCTCCATTCCACATTCATTCTCACATCGTCTAATGCCCTATTTTCCTTTTTACTTGACGGTTGCAGGAATTCGACGCATGGACGGCGAAGCGATGCATTCCACGACAGTAGCAAGGGAGTAGGCGCCTCGAGGACCGATAGTGAGCAATCTCTCTCTCATTGTTTACTTGCGTGAAAAAGCTAAAAAAATTGTAAGAAAAACTAAAAAAATTGGCGTGGTGAATGATTGCTTGACCCACATTCTTAACACATCACCCTACAAAAAAAATGTGCACTCTAATATGCTGAATATATTCTTGGAGTGTTCTTTTCTTTCTTGAGTGGTGTTTGCGAAGCCACCATGTGTTGACCTGGGCCGCACCACGCAACCCTAAAACTGACTCATCTAATAGAAGCTGCATGACCATCAGGATGAGTACACTAAGGTTTTAGAGCCTCTACAAAAGAAAAGGAAATCTACTTTCACCAAGTTGTGTGCAGAACTTGACGTGCCCACTGAAACTTATTTGAAAACATTAAGACATGTCAACCCTAAAAATGGACTAAAGTAAGGATGAAACACTAAAAGACACCACATCTTAACAAATCCTTGTTTGAAAACCATGTTTTGCTAGAAGCACACACTTAGAAAGTGGAAAATTAAGAGGCACCACCCCAATCAACGCCTCATCACATCACCCTAAGCACAAGCATTATCCTAACCCTTTAAAACTGAGTAGACGTGCCCTAGGTAGGACTGAGTTAAGTCTCAAAAGGTGAGGTTTTGTTTGCTAGGCACTTGGCTTTCATTCCCTTGGTAGAATCTGGTGACTAGGCTGCGACGCGGTGTCAAACGACCGCGATTGTGGGGTCTATGGAACCGGAGGCGCAAGCCAAAGGAAGAACCTTCCCTGCAATCCCCTCGTAATCAACCTGGCCAGATTAGCCTTGGGAAGGGGGCTCCAGTGCTTACGAACTTAATCACCCTTTGTGAGATTTCTAGGTCTCCTAAGGAATACACCATAAGGATTAGGCTTGAGTGCTTAATTGAAACACATTTCTCGGATCTGTCGCCGTCCGCATCCCCTCCTGTTCTTCTCTAGTGTATGCACTGGAGGCGCTCACTACATCCAGAATTGTGTGTCTTGGGGCAGGAATCTAGGCGACGTAATTCTGTTGAAAACATGGCTGAACCTAGGGTGGATGAGGCTGAAGATCAACCCCCACCAGATGCTATGGCCATCATCCAAGCTCAAATCATTGGTAACCATCGGCTTCAGAAACAACAAATCCACACCATCATGCAAGCCATACAACGGTTATAGAACCTGCAAGAACAACCACCACCTTTCCACGACATACCAGGATGACCACCACTTGATTTACCGCCATTTCAGGACCAGCCAAGACCTCTCCGTGATTTCTATAATCCCTCTACTATTAGAGTTGAGCCACACCTTAGGATCCCCAAGGGGGGAGATGATTTTGAGTTGAAACCAAACGTCTTAAGTTTGATCCAGAGCCACTTTCATGGAAGCTCAAATGAGGACCCCTTTCAACCCCTAGAGGATCTCGACTGCATAGCACGAAGGTGAAACCTAGGAACATTAGCCTTGACATTGTTCTAATCAAGATGTTCCCTTTCTCATTAAGAGACAAGGCTTCTCATTGGCTTAGAACCCTAGGTAGACCCATCACCACCTGGGAAGAACTGAGGCATGCATTTTTAAAGAAATTCTTCTCCATAGGAAAGACCAATGCCCTCAGAAGAGCTATCACTACCTTCACACTCCAGGGTGGGGAACAATTTCATGAGGCGTGGGAAAGATTTAATGAACTCTTGAGGAAATGCCCACACCACGAAGTTCCAAGGTGGCAATTGGCCCAGATCTTTTACCACGGTCTGGACAGCAACTTACAGAACTTCGTCGATGCCTCATGCGGGGGAAACTTCCTAAACAAAGATGAGGAGAGTGCATTTGAGCTCTTTGAGTCTATGAGCGAGAATTCGCTCAACAATGCCTCCATGAACCAGTTTAACAGGTCCAGTCAACCCCGTGGCGGGATTTATGAGGTACAAGCGAATTCTGGATTGGTTGACATGGACATCATTGCCAAAAAGTTAGATCGAGTGGAATTGGTGGACAAAAAGATTGATGAGCTACTGAATCAGACCAGGAACCCCTTGCAGACTTTCTCCCTAGCAAAGGGAGCACATAATGTTGACCTGGTCCAGCCCTTCACCCAACTGAACCTGGAACAACCCCCGACCACGTTCCAGGGAGGGACCTTTGCTCCCTCGACCCTTGATTACTCCCTTCCCTCTTCATCAACATCGGCTATCTTAGAAGATGTGCAAGTCGTCCAAGGTTATGCGAAACCTGACCCTTTCTCCAACACTTACAACACCGGCTGGCGTAATCACCCCAACTTTGGTTGGACAAACCAGAAACCACCGCAATTGCAAAACCAGCCCAGGACAAGCCAGCAGCCACACTTGCCCCCTATCAGCATGGACCACCAGTTAGACCCCAATATAACCAGAATAGGGTGGCCCCTCCCCCACAAAACCAAATGGATACCTTAATAAAGATGATGGCTGACATGAATTAGAAACATCAGGAAGAAATGGCCTTGGTAATGGGACAGTTAAGCCAACTCTTGGACTGTAAACAGCAAGGATCTCTACCTTCCCAACCACAACCGAACCCACGAAACATAATTAACAGAGGCCCCAATTCGCAAGGGTTCCAAGGCAATCCCGGGCAGGCTCACATGGTCCAGCCAGCCCCACAAACACCTCCTTGGTTTAGCGCTTCTTCATTCTCATCTTCTCAAGGATCACCCCATGGCCCCAATGCCTCTGCAAATGCTGTGACCTTGAGAAGCAGCACCAAAACCCAGGATCCCAAATGGCCGACTCTCCCCGAGACTTTACCTGTTGAAATACCTGACTCAGAAGAGGCACCAACCAAGGACACAAACATGGAACCAGTCCACATTCAGGCACCCTACCCTGAGGCCTTGAAAACAATTAAGAAAAAGAAGAATGCTGTGGAAACTGAGCTGTTGGAGATTTTTAAGCAAGTACAGATTAATATTCCGCTCCTAGAAGCCGTCAAACACATCCCCACTTACGCCAAGTTCTTAAAGGATGCCTGTACACCCAAGCGTAAGCCGAGACCTCAAGCACCTAGGAAGGTTGCACTCTCTGAGCAAGCGAGTTCAGTGATATCAAGCAACCTTCCACTCAAACGAACTGACCCAGGAGCACCCCTGATTTCCTGCAATATCGGGGACATGACATTTGATAGAGCGCTCCTGGACCTTGGTGCTTCTATCAATCTAATTCCAACAACCCTGTACCACCAATTTGGTTTTGGAGAGCTGGCACCAACCCCTGTCACCATCCAACTGGCAGATAGATCATTAAAAACCCCGAAGGGGGTTGTCGAGGACGTAAATGTATGGGTCAAGGACTTCTATTTCCCAGTCGACCTTTTGGTGCTCGACATGGAGGTCCCTGAAAAATTACAGAACGCACCCATAATCTTAGGTAGACCTTTCTTAGCTATGGCTAAAGCAAACATCGACTGCGACACGGGATGTATGGAAATCACCTTCGGAGATAGGAAAATGCAATTGGATATCTTCCGGGAGACAAAGTCTTTTGATTGCGATTACATTGAGGAACATGATCCTGTGGAAACTTTAATCGAGGAATGCCTTACCCTCAGTTCTGTCTCAGACCACCAAACCCGTAGTTCTGACCCGTCACCATCATTACCCGTGGACCTCTGTAAGGATGAGTATCATCACATGACACCATTTGAAGAGATCGATGTTGATCAACTACCGCCCTTTCCATTCCCATCGACTGTGGTCCCACCCGCACCTGAACTTAAACCATTGCCCGAGAATCTCAAGTACGTCTTCTTGGGACCTGACCAGACCTTCCCAATGATTATTAATTCCCATCTAACCAAGGATCAGGAACTAAAGTTGACTGCAACTCTTTCAGAACATCGGGCCGCCATTGGTTGGACCATCTCGGATCTAAGAGGAATTAGCCCCACCTATTGCACCCACAAGATTTACCTGGAAGACGGGGCCCGACCATCCCGCCAGATGCAGAGACGGTTAAACCCTAACATGCGAGAGGTCGTTAAAAAAGAAATTATCAAGTGGCTCGACGCCGATATCATCTACCCTATCTCTGATAGCCCCTGGGGAGCCCTACTCAAGTGGTTCCAAAGAAGGCTGGGCTCACTGTTGTCACTAATGATCATGGCAAATCCATCCCCACCTGCACCACCACCGCATGGCGGGTGTGTATTGATTATAGGAAGCTTAATGAAGCCACTAAGAAGGACCATTTCCCCTTGCCATTCATTGACCAAATCCTTGAAAAATTGGCAGGGCAGAAGTATTTTTGCTTCCTGGATGGATATTCAGGATATAACCAAGTTGCAATTGCTCCAGAAGATCAGGAAAAGACCACATTCACTTGCCTGTATGTCACGTTTGCATTCCGTCAAATGCCGTTCGGGTTATGCAACGCACCTGCGACCTTCCAGCGTGGCATGCTAGCCATTTTTTCAGAAATGGTGGGTGAATACTTGGAGGTCTTTATGGATGATTTCCCTGTATTCGGGAATTCATTCGACCATTGTTTGAGCAACTTGGAGAAAATCCTGAAATGATGTATCGAGGTTAACTTGGTGTTAAGTTGGGAAAAGAGCCATTTTATGGTTCAAGAAGGAATTGTCCTCGGACACATCATTTCGCATAGGGGCATCGAGGTAGATCGAGCTAAGGTTGATTTAATTTCCAAACTTCCTCCACCTAGTTCGGTCTGGCAGATTCGCTCTTTCCTAGGACATGTTGGCTTCTACCGAAGGTTCATCAAAGACTTTTCCAAACTTTCCAAACCCTTGACCGACCTTCTAGCCAACGATGCCACTTTCCACATGTCTCCTGATTGCATCCAAGCTTATCATACCCTCCGGGACTTAGTCTCCACAGCACCTGTACTTCAACCCCCAGACTGGTCCCAGGATTTTGAGATTATGTGTGACACATCAGATTTTGCCATAGGCGCTGTCCTGGGACAAAGGCAAGACAAGAAGCCCGTGGTGATCTACTATGCGAGCAAAACGTTGGACGTGGCCCAACGTAATTATACGGTCACAGAAAAAGAGTTGCTCGCTGTAGTCTTTGGACTGGAAAAATTCCAATCATACTTGCTGGGATCCCACGTGATATCTACACCGACCATTCAGCCATCCGGCACCTGTTGGCCACAAAGGACACAAAACCCAAGCTCATCAGATGGATCCTGCTTTTGCAGGAATTTGACTTGGAAATCAGTGACAAGGCTGGATCGAAAAATGTGGTGGCTGACCACCTGTCAAGACTTCATCTAGACCACATTGGACCCTCCCTACCTCTATCTGATACCTTCCCTGATGAACACATCCTAGCCGTGCAAGACAAGGAAATGCCATGGTATGCTGACTATGTCAACTAGCTAGTTATAGGACAAACCCCGCACAGCTGGTCCAAACAGCAATGGGACAGGTTCTTGGCTGAGGCTAAGCACTATTTCTGGGATGATCCCATGCTGTTTCACCTCTGTGCTGATCAGATCATCAGGAGGTGCCACCCCAAAGACGAAGTTCAGAGTGTGCTTTCCTTTTTTCATGACCAAGCATGTGGCGGCCATTTCTCCGGCAAGAAAATAGCTGCAAAAGTTTTGCAGTTTGGATTTTATTGGCCGTCCCTATTTAAGGATGCACACATCTTTGCCAAGACTTGCGCACGATGGCAAACACTAGGGACCATGACCAAGAAAGATATGATGCCCCTTCAGCCCATTTTGATTGTCGAAATCTTCGACGTTTGGGGTATCGATTTTATGGGCCCCTTTCCACCATCCAACGGCTTTGAGTACATCCTGGTCTCGGTAGACTATGTTTCCAAATGGATTGAAGCTATCGCCACTCGACGATGCGATCACAAGACGGTAATGGACTTTGTGAAGAAGAACATCTTTTCCTGTTTTGGAATACCCAAGGCCATGATCAATGATGGTGGAAGCCATTTTATCCATTCCCAATTCCGTGCCCTACTTAGAAAATACGGGGTAAACCATCGCATTGCCACCCCGTAACATCCACAAACAAAAGGGCAGACTGAGGTCTCAAACAGACAAATCAAGAATATTTTGCAGAAGACTGTGAGACCTGATAGGAAAGACTGGTCCACACGACTTGATGATGCCCTGTGGGCATACAGGACAGCTTTTAAGACCCCGATAGGCATGTCGCCTTATCGCTTGGTCTTTGGCAAAGCTTGCCATCTCCCTATCGAATTGGAACACCGAGCTTACTGGGCTGTCAAGCAATGTAACATGGATCCCCAGTTAGCCGGTGCGCAAAGGACGCTTTAATTATCTGAGCTCGAAGAAATTCGTCGGGACGCATTTGACAATAGTCGGCTATATAAGGAGAAAATGAAAGCCGTTCACGACCGACACATTCATAGAAAAAGCTTTGAGCCGAACCAACAGGTCTGGCTATTTGATGCATGCCTGAAACTCTTCCCAGGGAAACTTAGGTCCAAATGGACGGGACCATTTCGGCTGGTCAAGCCCTATTCTAATGGGGCGGTTGAAATCGCTGATCTTAACACTAGGCAAACTTTTACAGTTAATGGTCCAAGATTGAAACATTTCATGGCCCAAGTACCCCCAAGGAAAGTGTCACCCTCGTTGAGGGCTGACACCAAGCACCGCCCAGCTGGAGGGGTTAAACTCAGCGCTTCCTGGGAGGCAACCCAGAGGATTCAGACTGATCTGGTAGTTTACATCACTCAGGTACTATTTTTTTGAACCCTTTTGCATCCATGTATTTGCCAATGAGGACATTGTCCAACTTAAGCATGGGGGGGGTGGTAAATTGCATAATCCTGAGCTTAATTAATCAGTCTAAATTAATTAATTAATTTAAAAAAAATGATGAATTTAGGAAGAAAACTTAGGCATTAGAAACTTGTCAATAGTGGAAAATAATACAAAAAGAACTTAAACACTTAGACTTTTCAGGCCTTCAGGTTTAATCAGCCTTGGTGTCTGTTAAAATATGGATTTAGCAGTGAATCCTTGCAACTTTAAGCTATTCTAATCCACCTACAAAATAAGGTAATAAGTATACGACTTATCAACTCACCCTCTAACTCAGGAAAACTTTGAGTCTAAGCATCTGCACACATTTTTGCACAGACTCACTTCTCGGAGATTTTGACAGAAATTGGGTAGCTAATGAACTCTCTAGGGTGGTATGGCTGGCAAGTTGTCGTGGGTAACAGCCCAATGGCAGGTTGTCCAGAACCCAGCCACAGGCCATTTCCTTTTCGCTGCCTCTAGGTACATTTGAGATCAGGGAAGCCACCTACGAAAAAAAAAAAGAAGAAAAGAAAATAAACTACACTTCACCGCACAAGTATGGCTAGCAAGTGATCGTGGGTAACAGCCCATTGGTCGGTTGTCCAGAGCCCAGCTTAATAATTGCACAAAAAAGACCAAAACACCTAAGGAAGAAGCGGGGAAGTAGTACAAGCTGGGGAGATATACACTGGAAAATCCTTGTGTTGACCCCAAGTAAAACGAACGTAGGGAGAAAGCTACCAATCTAACAAATACACCTTCAGGCAAAAATATTTTCTTTTTCGGTCACCTAGAGGCATAGAAACTCGAAGTCTGTCTCAATTACCGTTAAGTGAGTCTATCACAACATTCACACCAAGATGCTTAGCACTTAGGGTTTTGACCGAGTTTTGGGTGGGTTGGGTAGCCATAAAAAGTTACCAACCCTCACTGAATTCTGAAAAAAATTCTAAGAAAATATACATACGTATACATATGTACATTAAAGCAAGGATTCGGGCGATTTGTACTTTGGCAGACACCCGGGCGCTGCTTAGTCTTTATAGATTAAGATCTTCGTATATTTCCTCTTATTGACAAGTAACGAGTGCCTAAGTAATTACTTCTTCAATTCTCCAAGGAAATAAAGGCTAGAATAAACCTTGCTAGGGACTAGGAAGGAGTAAGCATGAGGGTATGATAACACCACACAAGGGGGTAGTAATTAGGTTGAATATGGCCCATCTTTAGAATAAAAGGCGCAACATAAAGTAGAATAGGAGCATTGCATGCATCAAGTACCAAGATTGCTTATAAATTGTATTAATGGCCATTTGTGTAAAGCATTTGACAAAGCAAGTCTCAGATGAGCAATCGGACCACACGGATGGATTCAGAACGACGAACGGAGTCCAACGGACTCAAGATCGGCCAAATCCGACATCCGGAGCTCCCACAATGGACCTAAGAAATTCTGACTGTTGATCTGGAGATCAACGGCCCAGAGAGTGCCACGTAGCCCCGCCCCCACCGCTCGCACACCCTCAAGCCAGCCAAAGACGAATCTCGGCCGTTGATCTTCGATCGAACGGCCGAGATCCGCGCACTCGCCTTCGGTTGCCGCGACAAAGCACGGGCATGGCGCAATGGTTAGCGCGCATGCCGGTATCGCCGCGACGCGCGTTCGAGCCGCACGGAGCAGAAATCGAAGGCGAGCGAGGGGTGCGGCAAAATTGGGCCGCCCGATCAGCAGCGGGTGGCCAGGATAGCGCCACGCGGCGCAACAACAGCTCCCTAGCGCCCACGCACGCGCGCACACCAGGCGGAAATGCGTGCGTGCATGCACACCCAAGGTGGGATCTCAACGCGGACGCCAAAGGCTCTCAGTCGTTCGATCTTTGATCGGACGGCTCTCGATCAACGGCCACGGATCGCGCGGAGAAGGAGACCGGGGCAAGCAGCTGACCAGCGGCAAGAGGGCTTCACCGACGTTTATAGAAGCGATTTTAGCGATGCTCTGGATGTCGCTAAAGCCCATTCTTCTTTTAGGAAGCCCTTAACTCTATTTAAACCCCCTTCTACCACCATTCAATGGATGCTCTCCCACTTGCAACTACTCCACTCCTCTCCTAGCTAGTTTTAGGCACTCTTGTAATCGTCGGAGTCGACGAGCCACCGATGGAGCCTCCTCCACCGCCGTGGCTGCCTCGTCGCTCTCCACTCTCTCTCTACCTCTCTCTCTCTCTCTTTTAAGCTTTTATTTACTCTTGTTAAAGCATGTATTTAATGTTGTAAGCTATGAACTATGAATGCATTTTCCGTTCAATCGCCATTTTAATTTCTGTTCAAAGTGCATGATCAAAACCAAGAGCTTTCTAACCTTAAACTCTCTCTCTCTATCTCTCGCTTTTGAAAATCGTCTCTTTCGCAAGCAAAACTCTGCCTTTTTCGTGACAACAAGTGGTAAACAAAATCCGATTTCCACGCCTCCCTAAGACCGACACTCGGACTCACCTCCGTTTACTTCTTTTAAAACCAACGTATCAAGTGCGACTATAATGTCACCTCTTAACACATACGCACTACGGCACGTCATACTGCGTGTCGCACCTCACGCGAGATGGCACGTGGGCGGGCGTGCGCTGAGAAATAAATGGAGGCTTTACTTAAGCCGTCCAATCTGGACGTGGAGGGTGCATTACATGCGAGGAGGCGAGTGACTGCACGAGGGCGACGCCCCATTACACCCACGATGGGTCTTTAGCGACAGTTTTATCTGTCACTAAAGACCCCTAATTTAATGATTTTCAAATTAAAATGACCAAATTGCCCTCACTCCTTGCAACTATAAAAGGAGACCCTGTCCACACAAAATTCGCATCCCTTCCTTCTCTTCTCTACCTCTCCAAAGCTCAAGAGAAGCTTGTCCCACACCCGGGATGCCCCTCATGAGATAAAGTCAAATTTTCACTCTCATTTCGAAAGCGGATCCCGCGACGACAACGACGTGCTACTCCATTCTCATTCCTCCTGCCTCGACCTCCCATTCTTCCCGCTCCGTCCTCCTTCGTCTAGGCGGCGTCTCTTCCGACTTGTCCTCCAAGCGATCGTCGAGGAGGATAACTTTTCTCTCCCATTCTTCTTTACAGCTTTCTAGTGTAGAATTTTCCTGCTTTCTAGTGTAGCTGATTTCCCTCTTTCTAGTGTAATTCTTCTTTGGTTTTATTATGTAAACACTTTGAATTATTGAATGCATGTTTTCTCTCTCTCTCTCTAGTTTAGTCTTATTGTTATTATGGCTTCATTGTAATTACATCGCTTCACTTTTCAAGAAAAATTCTAAAAAATATCATTGCGAATATAGATCGACGTTGCCTCCCTGAGTTCGACCTAAAATTTCCATTCTGGTATAAATTTTATTTGTTGAATACGAGTTCCTCGCTTTCAAACTACGACAACAGGTTTTCAAAACCAAACACGTTAGCATAGTAACTCTGATTACACAGTCGGGGGTGTCTTGGGTTAGAAAATTGATAAAAATCCCTCTGTCATCTACTACACTAGTAAAACTCTGGATGAAGCCCAGAGGAATTACACTGTTACTGAAAAGGAATTACTAGCTGTAGTATTTGCTTTGGAAAAATTTAGGGCTTATCTCTTAGGGTCTCATGTTATCATCTATACCAACCACTCTGCCATGAGACATCTCTTGGCCAAAAAGGATGCCAAACCCCGACTTATTCGTTGGATTCTTCTGCTTCAAGAATTTGATCTTGAAATCAAGGATAAAATCAGGGTACAAAATGTGGTAGCGGATCATTTGTCGAGACTCCTAGGTGATTCCTCTCGTCCGGACATTCCAATTGTTGACACTTTTCTGGATGAAACTATTCTTACAGTTTTAGGTGTCCACACCCCATGTTTTGCTGACATTGTTAACTATTTGGCCGTTGGTTAAATCCCCCAGGATTGGACCAAGCAACAACGGGATAAACTCAAATCTGAGGCCAAATACTACTTCTAGGAGGACCCTGAGCTGTACCGCATCAGCTCTGATCAGATTATTCACCGATGTATATCGGAGAATGAATTCAATAGTATACTCGAGTTCTACCATGCATTTGGGTGTGGTGGACATTTCTCCGGGAAAAAGACGGCTGTAAAAATCTTGCAATCTAGCTTCTATTGGCTGTCTTTATTTAAGGATGCCCAGGATTTCTCAAGGTCATGTTCTCAATGTCAGGCCCTCGGGAGCATAACTAAGAAAGATATGATGCCCCTAAACCCTATTCTTCCTGTTGAAATTTTTGATGTTTGGGGCATCGATTTCATGGGACCCTTTCTCCCTTCATTTGGATATTAGTACATTCTTGTTGCTATTGATTATGTGTCCAAATGGATTAAGGCGATTCCCACTCAAACCAATGACCACAAGGTGGTCATCGATTTGGTCAAGAAAAATATCTTCAGTAGGTTCGGGATTCCGAGGGCCATCATCAGTGATAGTGGCACTCATTTTACTAATGCCCAATTCCAAAATTTGTTGGCCAAATATGGGGTTAAACACCAAATTTCCACACCTTACCAACACCAGACGAATGGACAAGCCGAGATCTCCAATCGAGAGATCAAGAACATTTTGCAGAAAATGGTTAGGCCTGATCGTAAGGACTGGACTCAAAAGCTTGAGGACGCTCTTTGGGCCTACTGTACGACATATAAAACGCCCATTGGCATGTCTCCGTTCCGTTTGGTGTATGGAAAGGTGTGCCATCTACCCATAGAGATTGAACACAAGGCATTATGGGCGATCAAATAATGCAATTTAGATCTGAATTTAGCTGGGAAGACCAGGAAACTCCAACTATTTGAGTTGGAGGAGCTTAGAAATGATGCATATGAGAATGCCAAGATCTACAAGGCTCAAGCCAAAGCTCTACATGATCAACTGATTTCCTACAAGAACTTTGAGCCGAACCAGAAGGTCTGGTTATTCGATTCTAAACTTAAGCTCTTTCCTGGAAAACTTAGATCTAAATCGAATGGCCCATTCATAATTGACCAGATTTTTCCAAATGGAGTTGTTCAGATTTCTGACCCAATGATAGGTAACACATTTAAGTCAACGGTCAACGTCTGAAGCCGGTTATTGAGCGTATTCTTCCAGAACCCATCCCAAACAGGGTTGCTCTAGCCATTCTGTGACTTCTTTGGCTGGACTTCGCCTAGCTGACGGCATTAAACTCAGCAGTTGTACATATGACACAAAGCTGACACGAGCTTCATGTTCATGTGACATCTTTCATACTCTCCCCTTTCTTTCATGTTACTTTCTCAATGTGGACATTGCAACAGCTAGGCATAGGGGGTGGATTCATTTTTGAATCATTTAGTCAGCTTTGTGAAATTCATGTAAATTATTTTTCTCTTCTTATTTATACAAAAAATAAATGAATTAGGAAGGAATAGTTGGACATTAGGACTTTTCAATCTTAGGAAATTTTACATTAGGATCTGAACACAAAGACCCTTCAGGTCTTTGGACTTAATCGGCCTGTGTATCCACTAAAATGTGGATTTGTTTTTCGAGTCCTCGCCAACCTTAATTCTATTGTAATTTGAGTAAATAAGTTTGGGTGTTAAGTACACGACTTATCAACCTGCCCTCTGATTTGAGGGAACTTTAGTTTTAAGCATCTACATACTTTCTTTGCACTGACTCGTTGTTCGGCAATTTTAACGAAAATTGGGTAGCTAATGAACCTTCTACGGTGATATGGCTGGCAAGTTATCGTGGGTAACAGCCCATAGGTAGGTTGTCCAGAGCCTAGTCACTAGATCATTCTCTTTTTGCTACCTTTAGGTAAATTTTAGACCAGGGATGCCACCTACTTAAAAAAAAAGAAAGAGTCAAAAAGTAAAGGAGAAAAGAAAAAATAAATAAATAAGTCACACTTCACCGCACAAGTATGGCAGGCAAGTTGTCGGTGGTAACAGCTCATCCATCGGTTGTCCAGAACCCAGCTCAATAAATGCATTGAAAATTTCCAAAACACTTAGGAAGAAGTAGAGAAGTAGAATAAATCGAGGTGATATACACTGGATTCACCCTTGTGTTGACCCCATAAAAATAAAAGTAGGGAGAAAGCTACTGGTTGTAATGATACACCTTTAGGCAGAATTCTCTTTTTAAGGTCACCTAGAGGAGTAGAAACCCGAAGTCCATTTTAACCGGCAATAAACGAGTCTATCACATTCACAATTAGATGCTTAGAACTTGTGGTTCTCATCATATCTTGGGTGAGTTGAATGGCCGAAGAAAACCACTCAAATCCTAAAACTTGAAAATCCAAAAAAATTAGAAAAGAGGAAAAAGAGAAAAAAAAAGAAATTTTTCTTTGAATAAGGCGAGGGCTTGAGGTAATCTGCATTTTGGCAGACACTCGGGCACTGTTGTGTCTTTGAAAGATCAGATCCTAAGTAGACATTTTCTTAGTGATTGAAAATAACTCATGCCCAAATAATCCAACCTGATTCTTTTATAAATAGCATATAATTTTTGCTAGGGACTAGCAAAAGATAGGCATGGGGGTATGATGTAAACATGTTTACACTACTTAAGATATCTATTTATGCATGTTCTTAAGCATAGGATTGCATTGCATACTATAAATATTGCATAATATGCATCATCTTGCATTTAGATTAGTTTAAATAAAATGGAGGTCAATTGTCTCCTTTTTTGTTCATGGACAGGGCAAACTTTTTATCGTGGCCTCGGATCAAAGATCCAACCGTACAGATGTGATCAGGGCGACGATTATAGTTCAATGACTCCAAGATTGCACTAATCAGACACCTGTGGCATCAGGTAGAGATTGGGGAACCCTAGAAGATTAAGGGCCAAGATGGTGTGAATCCACACTTTAACCGCCAAATCCGACAGCACGGATGGATTCGGATCGACGATCGCAACCTAACGGTGCGAAAATCGACTCAATCCGATAACCGTGGCACCATTTACATCATCCAGAAAATGGACGACCAAGATGACGCCACATGGTGCCATCTCAGCCACCCAATCGGCTGCTACACTCGCCGTACTTTCTCATCCTCGATGATTCTCCACCGTTGGATGCACAACCAACAACTGTCAGTGCACGCACACAAAACTCAAAGCATGACACAAATGCGCTTTTAGCGCATTGGTCAAGCGCGTTTACACGAGGCAGTGTTGTGGGTTCGAATCCGCATGCGCAGGCGAAAGGGCGTGGGTGAGCGGGCTCCGCAACAGCTCGATCACGATCGAGCAGCTACGGGCGCTCCATAGCGCCCACACTCTATTGCACGCCGCGCCTCACACGGGATCGCATGGAGGCGGGCACGTGCTAAGAAGCGGGTCGAGGTGCGACTTAAGTAGGTGAGCAGCCATGCGCGGGAGGCACCCCACTACGCCCATGATGGGGCTTTAGCGACGGTTTTATCCATCACTAAAGACCCCTGATTTAATGATTTTCAAATTAAAATGACCAAATTTCCCTCACTCCTTGCAACTATAAAAGGAGACCCCCTCCACACAAAATTCTCGTCCCTTCCTTCTCTTCTCTACCTCTCCAAAGCTCAAGAGAAGCATGTCCCACACCCGGGATGCTCCTCATGAGATAAAGTCAAATTTTAGCTCTCATTTCGGAAGTGGATCCTGCGACGAGGACGACATGCTGCTCCGTTCTCATTCCTCCTGCCTCGACCTCCCATTCTTCCCGCTCCGTCCTCCTTCGTCCAGGCGACGTCTCGTCTAGCTCGTCCTCCAAGCGATAGTCGAGGAGGATAACTTCTCCCTCCCATTCTTCTTTACAGCTTTTAGTATAGAATTTTCCTGCTTTCTAGTGTAGCTGATTTCCCACTTTCTAGTGTAGTTATTCTTTGGTTTTATTGTATAAACACTTTGAATTATTGAATGCATGTCTTCTCTCTCTCTCTAGTTTAGTCTTATTGTTATATGGCTTCATTGTAATTAGATCGCTTCACTTTTCAAGAAAAATTCTAAAAAATATAATTGTGAATATAGATTGACGTAGCCTCCTTGAGTTTGACCCGGAATTTCCATTTCAGTATAAATTTTATTTGTTGAACATGAGTTCTTCGCTTTCAAACTACGATGACAGGTTTTCAAAACCAAACACGTTAGCGTAGTAACTCGGAGCGTTCAACAGAGTCCAATTGACCTAAGCCCAACCTAATTGAGTTATTTCACTCTCAATTTGCTTCACACTCATTCATCTAAACTTTGGTTAAATTTAATAGCAATTCCCCCTTAGCAATTAGGGTTTGCAACCCTAATTTGAGGCCTACACCCACCCAAACCCCTTAGGACCTAACCTAGACAACTTAGCCACCTAAGGCACGACCACACACTCACACACACACACCCATCTAGAGTTCTCTAGAACTCTCTTCAAGTGGCACCACTCTTGGTTGCCAAATTTAGCAAGCAAGAGTCATTCAATTCTTAGATCCACTTTTTATGGATCTAAGAACCTCTCTCTCTCTCACTTGGTCGGCCACTCATGGGACTCTCTCTAGAGAGTTCCACACTTCTCTAGAGTGACTCCCTTAGGTAGACCTAAGGGTGGCTATTTGCACCAATCCATTTTCCTTGGCATTCATTCCACTTATGCTAGCCACTTTTCATCTCCACTCCACCACCACAAGGAGCACCACCTTGAAGGCCACCATCTCCACGCCAAGATGCTGGATCACTTCTCCAACCTCTCTCCAAGGGCCGGCCTAAGCTCCATTGGCCGCACCTCCTTCTTCTCTCAGCCACTCAAAGACCATCGAAGCCCACCTCCGAATGCCCTTCCCTTCTGCTAGAATAGTAACTTAGCTCTCCATAGTTTTACTGCTTATATTTACTGCTTAGTAGTTTAGCTCTTATTCTCCCCCAATGATGCATGCAAAATCCCCCCATAGATTCCTGTATGTGATCATTTTCTAGTAGCCAGACTTACATTTTCAACCAGTCCTGTACAAGCTTTCCTCTATATTCCATGTTGCAAACACTTCTATGAATGAATGAATAAAAGATACATTTTTATACACATCTCTATGTTTGAAATCACCATGAGCTTATTGGTTGTCATCCTTTCGGTGTGATTCAAGTTGCCTATTTTTCACTTATATATATATATTTTACAACAAGCATGTCGGTTCTGGAAAATATAGAAGATCTAACTATAGATGCATTTTCCATAAATAGCCACCATGTAACTAGAATCGTGCACACCAAAACTCATGCTTTTACCGTTGTTATCTATTTAACGCATGCGCACGTAATCAGAATTCATAATAGAAGTAGGGAAATCTTAATCTGAAGATTGGAAATCGGCATGCGATTTTAAATAATGTAGAGCGATAAATGATCGATTTCAGATTTGCACAAATGCCTCCCAGAGACGAACGACTGGGACTCAAAGTCTCATTACTTTTACAAAATCATTTTTTTGACAAACATTTTTACGCAACTATACTACGATTTCCGATGACTTTCAAATGCACGAAACTGACTTTCACCAAATGCCACCTTTGCCTTGGAGGCAATGCCATTTTTCTTGATTTTGATCTTTTAAACTACCACTGACAAATCTCTCTACTTTGTTTTTGGATGTGCAGGACAACATAGGAAAAAAAATGGGATCTGAGCACACAACAAACGTGAAAAAAGATTTCCAGGTGCTCAACATCTCCTCTTAGTCTAGGTTTTCTTATGAACCCTAGGATTAGATTTGCTTTCAGCAATTTCTTTTGAAAAAAAAAATATAAAAGAAAATTTATCTTATTCATTTTCGTGAAAAGAAAAAAAAAACCAAAAAAATTTGCAAAATAAATCTAGATTATGTTTCTTTTCAATCCTAGATTAGTTTGAAAAAGCAAAAATATATATATATATATATATTTTGGAAAATCCTTTGAAAAAAAAATTTTGAAAAAAAAAATGTGCAAAAGTTTTTGAAAGAAAAAAACATTTTTGGTGGAAAGTGGATTTCAAACTCAAACCTTCTTTAAAGGATTCTCCACCATTTTCTGATTTTCGGCCGTGGTTCAAAGTCTATTTTTAAAATTCAATTACCGAAAAACTAGTGAACAAAAAAATATGAAACTCGGGCTTTACCTTCACTTTCAAATGATCTTTCAAATAGCACCATTTTTTGAAAAAATTATAAGCATAAAATTTTTAAAAATTCACGAAGTGCAAGAAGTTCAGACTGACCTAGATTCGAGATTTTTCAAATTTCAAAAAGCAATTTTGAGCAATTCGCGAATCTGTTTTGGCTGAAAATGGTGGGGTTTGAAAGCTGATCTCATTGGCTTCATTTTCCATATTTTTCCCAAATTATGGAAAGTCATTTGATACTATTTCAAAATGAAAAACTGAGTAGGGGTCAAAATTCCAGATTTGACACCCTAATATTAAAAAATCTCTAGAAATTCGGTTGAAACGGGAAAAATTCCAAAAAAATATTCTCTGAAAAGATAATTGAGAAAGGAACCTACTTGATAAATTTCAACTTAATTGGATTCCAAATTTTACAAGAGAACTGATTGTAATTTTTGTGGTCTTCTGAAAACAAAAGAACAAAACCTTAGAATTGCATGAATCATAGGTTACACCTTTAGGGTTATAACTTAGAGTCCACATTTAGGCTAACCTAGACTTAGTCAAGTCTAGTACTTAGCCAGTGAGTTGGTCACCTTGTCGGCCACTCACCATAAGAAAACCACAACTGAAGAAAATGGGCAAAAATCAATTTTAAAACACGAATTAAGGCTGGATTCATTGTCGTACTACTAGGTGCTTTCAACGGGCTCGAATTGCTTTCAGTCGGTTGTACGATGAACTTTCTTCAGGAATTAGAACTTAAATTAAAAAATCTGATCAGCTGATTCATAAGGACCATTTGATTGACAGGGCCTTGGACTTGTCTGGCTTGGCTACACCAAGCCAGGGGTTGGGTGGTGTATGCAAGGAAGGAGGTCACTTAGACCTCAATTGGTTGGACCTTGGGAGCCACTCCCAAGGAGGTGAGTCACATCACCAGGACCTACTTCTCCCCCCACTTCTTTTACTCCCATGACCAAATGGCTAATCCTGGACCTGGACCTAAACTGGGTCAGGACATTGATAATTTGGACACGATGGCTCGTCTGGAAGCCTGGTTGGTCGAATCTGAGGAGCGGCATTGGCAGAGCATGGATCGCATTTTGACGGCACTTGATAGGATGCAGCACCCGCCGCGAAGAGAACAACTGTAGGATTTCTATGATCTAGCCACACTAATCATCGCACCTTTAGTCAGAATTCCTGTAGGCGGAGACATGTTTGAGCTCAAGCCCAATGTGATTGTGTTGATCAACACTTACTTCTATGGGAACTCAAGCGAAGATCTGCTCTAGCACCTTGAGGACTTGAGTCGACTAGCTGAAATGATTCGACCCAGGAACATTGATCTTGGGATTGTTCTAATGAAGCTTTTCCCATTTTCTCTAAGGGACAAAACTTCATACTGGTTCAAGACCATTGGGAAGCCAATTAGAACCTGGCCGGAATTACGACGTGAATTCCTGCAAAAGTTCTTCCTAATCGGTCGAACAAATGTAATGCGGTGCACAATCACGACTTTCTCCCAAGGAGCTAGGGAGAAGTTGCTTGAAGCCTAGGACAGATTTCACGACCTTCTCCGGAAATGCCGGCACCATGGTATTCAGAGTTGGCACCTAGCTCAGATCTTTTACCATGGGCTGGATGACACACATCGGTACCT
Source organism: Thalassia testudinum (assembly GCA_037157565.1). Taxonomy (NCBI): domain Eukaryota; kingdom Viridiplantae; phylum Streptophyta; class Magnoliopsida; order Alismatales; family Hydrocharitaceae; genus Thalassia; species Thalassia testudinum. The sequence continues at coordinate 31,096,629 of JAZHRO010000019.1, read as the reverse complement.
AGCTGATGCATCTAGTGGTGGGAATTTCCTCCCAAAAGACGAGAACTGCGCATTTGAGTTATTCGAATCTTTTGCGGAAAACTCAATGAATGTCATGCCCGTGAACCAGTTCCAGCGGCTGGTCAGCAACGGGTTGGTGTCCATGAGGCTCACACAGAGTCTATTCGAGCCAACATGGATATCATTGCCAAGCAGCTGGATAGAATAAACCTAATTGAGAAAAAGATTGACCAGATTAGTCAGTGTCAATCTGACATGAACTTTGCCGCTTCACGACCCTCCTATGCACCCCGAGCCCCTCCTGCCCGAGTTAATCTACTCACTCGGGATGCATCTTCTCCTTATTTACGAGATCCCGCATATTAGGATCCCATACACAATCCAGATTTAGCACCTTACGACCAGTGTTACCCACCACCTATGGATTATAACACGTATCTCCTTGACAAATATACGTCTCAGACATTTCAGCTTACGAGGATTTCAATGCTATCTAAGGGTATGGATGTAGTAACCCATATTCAGAGACATATAACCCTGGTTGGTGCCAGCATTCGAACTTCTCTTGTTCTGGTAATTCACAGAGAGAACATCAAGATCCATACTACCAAACTAGGCAATATGGGAATGCGCAAAACACGTACCCTAGGCAACAGCCATTCCCACATCAGCAGCAACCCCGATCTTTATACTAGCCACTGTACCAAGCTGCCAGTCACCCTTCAAAGTAGGCTGACCCTTTCGAGGCACTAAAAGAGGAGCTGCAAGAATTGATGAGGAAATCTACACAAGATAGCTTGCAGATTGTGAAGGTGATGGCTGATCAGATACAAACCATACAGAACACACAAACCCCGCTATTGCAGGAGCATAGGACTGAGGGAGCCTTGCCCTCCCAACCTGTCCAGAATCCTCGATATGTGCAAAACCAAGGTGCCCCGCCTAGGTTTCAGGCACTGTAGGGATAGGCACACGCCATATTACAGGCGCCTTCTGCACCACCTGGTTACGCTCAACCCCAGTCACCTTTGCAGAACCCTGCATACTCTGCCCCTTCCACTTCCCCACCACCTCATCGACGCAAGCCAATGCACATGCTGTCTCTTTGAGTAGCGGAAGAAAGACATTCAACCCACCACATAGGCAAGCAGGTACTGATTTTTCCCACCCTTCGCCACAGGTAGGTTCGACTCCTTCTTCATCTCAGGAGCCACCTACGGTAGACAAGGGTAAGAGGCCACTTGACCCTAAGATTCCTGGCCCTTTTCCTAAGGCTCTAACATGGAATGCAGTACAGAAAAAGGACACGTGGAATTTTGAGGACCTAAAATCAATGTTCAAGGAAGTACATATTCAGGTCCCCCTCCTTGAGGTAATCGATCACATTCCCGCTGTCTCTAGGTTCTTCAAGGACTATTGTACCAGAAAGCGACAGCCTAGAATTGGACTACAGGTGGTACTGTCAAAAGAAGCTAGCATCGTGATTCTAGCGAACTTGCCGCTGAAAGAAAAAGACCCTGGTACCCCACTCATATCCTGCTTCTTGCAGGATTCTCCATTTGATTGTGCCCTTCTAGATCTGGGTTCGTCCATTGATGTAAACACATTTACACTACTTAAGATGTCTATTTATGCATGTTCTTAAGCATAGGATTGCATTTCATGATATAAATATTGCATTACATGCATCATCTTGCATTTAGAATACTTTGAATAAAATGGAGGTTAATTGTCTCCTTTTATGTGCTTGGACAGGGCAAATATTTTATCAGGGCCTCGGATCAAAGATCCAACCTTATGGATGTGATCAGGGCGACGATTGAAGGTCAACGACTCCAAGATCGCCCTAATCAAGCATCCATAGCATCAGATAGTGACCCAGGAACCCTAGAAGATCAAGGGCCAGGATGGTGTAAATCCGCACTTCAGATGATAAATCTGACCGCACAGATGAATTTGGATCGATGATCGCAGCCCAATGACACAAAAATCGAGTCAATCCAACATCCGTGGCACCATCTACAACTTCCAGAAGATGGATGGCAAGATCACACCACGTGGCGCCATCTCAGCCGCCCAAACGGCCGCTTGCGTCTTGTGAAAGCCCCGCGCCCAATCGCTCTCCGCCGTTGGACCTTAATCCAACGGCTGTGGGCACTCGAAATTAAAAGTGCCCGCTCGACCATCCGTGTCCCATAGCGTAGTGGTCGAGCGCGCTATCACGAGCACGGGGTGCGGGTTCGATCCGCCGCGAGGAGCGGCGGGCGCAAGCGATTGGGTGCGGGTGGAGCGTCGGATGGACATCGGATGGCCGTGCTCGCCTGATAGAGTCGACGTGCAATTGGACGCATGATTGAACGCACAATCAGACACGCGCAGCGCGCGGGCGCGGACGCATCTTAAGCCATCCGATCTCGCGATCGGACGGCTAAAACGCACTGGCATGCATGGACGTTGAGGAGCAGGCAACCGAGGCGCGCGTGGGTGCGGAGGCGACGCCCACGTCGGGGCTTTAGTGAAGGATTTATCCGTCACTAAAGACCCCTTATTTATTATTTTGAAGTTGTAATGTCCATTTTGCCCCCACTCCTTGCAACCATAAAAGGAGACCCCCTCCATACGAAATTCTCATCCCTTCTTTCTCCTCTCTACCCCTCCAAAGCTCAAAAGAAGCTTGTCCCACACCCGGGATGCTTCTTGCGAGATAAAGTCCAATTTTCGTTCCCCTTCGGAAGTGCATCCCACGACGACAACGGCGTGCTGCTCCGTTCCCGTTCTTCTGCTTCGTCCTCCTTCATCTTGCTTCATTCTCCTTCGTCCAGGCGTCGTCCCATCCAGCTCGTCCTCCAAGCAATCGTCGAGGAGGATAACTTCTCTCTCCCATTCTTATTTACAGCTTTTCTAGTGCAGAATTTTCCTGCTTTATAGTGTAATTGATTTTCCGCTTTCTAGTGTAACTTTTATAAACAATTGAAATATTGAATGCATGTTCTCTTTCTCTCTCTCTCTCTCTCTCTTTCTCTCTCTCTCTCTCATAGTTTCATAGCTCCATTGTAATTATATCGCCTTGCTTAACAAAAAACCTAAAAAAATATAATTGCGAATATAGATCAACGTAGCCGCCCTGTGTTCGACCCGGAATTCTTTTCGGTATAAATTTTATTTGTTGAACATGAATTCTTCACTTTTTGAACTACAACGACAGGGTTTCCAGAACCAATCTCGTAAGCGTAGCGATTCGCAAAAAACATGTTCAACATTTTGGAGCCGTTGCCGGGGAGGCTACGATTTCCGATCTTTTCTTCTCATTTCTTGCACTTTATTTATTTTCTAACGAGCTTTCTCTTGTGTCTATTGTTTTGCAGAGACCTCCATCAAGGAATCAACAAGCGGTAGACTGGAGTAAAGTGCAGTTGAAGACAACTGTAAGTGCTCCCCCATTCTTTCCCCCTCCATAGATTTCGTTCGCCACATTAAATCCAAATCCCAATTAACCTAGGTGTTTGCATAAATCTTAGGAATAGTTTGGTTGTTTGGATTTTCACTCACTTTCATTCCACCCTCATTTATAAAAAATAACAAAAAGATAATCTTGTGGGGCAATATACAACAAACACACAACACACACCCACATTCAAGGCACTTGATCAACTTGATTTGTTTTCTACTCAACTTGGTTCTGATCTGCGGAACCGGTACACACAAAGCAACACATAATAGAGTAGAAATCATTCTAGGTTAATCATCTTTGAGTGACCAACTTAGTGGTGCATTTATGGCCAGTTGTTTGGGCTGCACCACTTTATTTAAAACCAACTCATCAAGTAGCTCCTCCTTAGGGTTTTCAATCTAGGTATATTCCAGGCACTCCACCTTCTTTCTGATTTTAAAGGAAAACAATTTTTCACCTGTGTTTTACAACTTGGTTTTCCTAGAAACTTGATTGCAATTCACCTAATTTGAAACCCTAAAAGCTACTTAAGCAAGATCTGAACACTAAAATTCACACATTATCAATAATCTTGCTTGAAAACCCTGGTTGTGCACACACACACAAATCAATCAATCATTAAGGGCACAACCATATTTAAGGGCCCATCACATTCCAAAGCACATTCAAACCTAGCCCTAAATAAAACAGAGTAGACGTTGGCCTTAAGGATTGGACTCACTCTTCAGAACTCAGAACGAGATTATTTTCGATTAGTCTATTTCTACTGTTCAATCTAATGTCTAGCTAGGGGAGCAGAGTCAAACGATCGCGGTTGGGGGGTACACTAGGAACCGGAGGCGCAAGCCGAAGGAAGAACCTTCTCCCCAGTCCCTCCTTCTAATTGGTTGGATTGAACAGACAGAAGTTGATCAAATCTTTTCTTTATCTCTGGATGGGTTTTGAGAGTCTGTAGGTCTGTAGGCTAACCCATTTAAGGACAGGTTTGATTGTTTGTATTGCAGGGCACCTTTCTTCCTCTCGAGTCTCATGAATCCTTCCACATTTTTCACACATTCCCGCTCTTTCCCTCCTGTTGTGAATTATCCTTGATGTAAACACATTTACACTACTTAAAATGTCTATTTATGCATGTTCTTAAGCATAGGATTGCATTTCATGATATAAATATTGGATAACATGCATCATCTTGCATTTAGAGTAGTTTGAATAAAATGGAGGTTAATTGTCTCCTTTTATGTGCTTAGACAGGGCAAACATTTTATCGGGGCCTCGGATCAAAGATCCAACCATATGGATGTGATCAGGACGACGATTGGAGTTCAAAGACTCCAAGATCGCCCTAATTAGGCATCCGTAGCATCAGATAGAGACTGGGGAACCCTAGAAGATCAAGGGCGAGGATCGTGTAAATCTGCACTTCAGATGACAAATTCGACCGCATGGATGAATTCGGATCGACGATCGCAGGCCAATGACACAAAAATCGAGTCAATCCGACATCCGTGGCACCATCTACAACTTCCAGAAGATGGACGGCCAAGATGATGCCACGTGGCACCATCTCAGCCGCCCAAACATCCACTTGCATCTTGTGAAGACCGCGCACCCGTCTCCTCTCCGCCGTTGGATCTCGATGCAACAGTTGCGACGCGCCCGCGCTGAAGTCAAGCGCTCAACACAAATGCGACCGCAGCGCAGCGGTCGAGCACTCTAATGTGAAACAGGGACGCGCGTTCGAGCCACGCCACGCAGAAATTGGAGCGGTGGCGCGCCTCCAATCGACCGCACGATCGCGATCCAACGGCCGCGCGCGCCCGATAGCACCGATGCGCGATTGGACGCGCGCGTGAACGCGTGATCGCATGCACAGGCGGGCGGGCGACAGCGGTGAAGGCGCGATTTTAAGCCGTCCGATCTCGCGATCGGACGGTTGAGACTTCACGGACGTGCGAAGCCGTTGAGGGCGCGAGCAAGCGAGGAGGCTCACGCGAGCCGCTCACGTCGCCAACGTTAGGGGCTTTAGTGACGGATTTATCCGTCACTAAAGACCCCTCATTTACTATTTTCAACTTGTAATGTCCATTTTGCCCTCACTCCTTGCAACTATAAAAGGAGACCCCCTCCATACGAAATTCTCATCCCTTCTTTCTCCTCTCTACCCCTCCAAAGCTTAAGAGAAGCTTGTCCCACACCTGGGATGCTTCTCGCGAGATAAAGTCCAATTTTCGTTCCCCTTCGGAAGTGGATCCCGCGACGGCAACGGCGTGCTGCTTCGTTCCCGTTCTTCTGCTTCATCCTCCTTCGTCCCGCTTCGTTCTCCTTCGTCCAGGCGTCGTCCCGTCCGGCTTGTCCTCTGAGCAACCGTCGAGGAGGATTTCTCTCTCCCTATTCTTTTTACTGCTTTCTAGTATAGATTTACTGCTTTCTAGATTAATCTACTCGTCCTCCAAGTAATCATCGAGGAGGACATTTCTCTCTCCATTCTTTTAATGCTTTCTAGAGTAATTGTTTTATGCTTTCTAGTTGTAATGAACAATCTCTTCAATACAAAAATTCCTTGTTTATTCTACATCTCATTTTGATTTCTCTGTGTAATATTCTCTTTCTCTCTTACTCTCTCTCTCTTCTATTTATTGTAAATAATTAGATGGTTTTAAATTGAATTATTCTGTAACAAATAAAAAGAAACGCGTATTTTTTAAATCAAACGTCTGCCTCCCTGTGTTCGACCTGGAATTTTAATTTCGGTATAAATTTTATTTGTTGAAAGCGAATTCTTCGCTTTTGAACTACAGTGACAGGTTTTCCAAAACCAATGTCGTTAGCGTAGGTTCGTACACGTTGAACATTTTGGCGCCGTTGCCAGGGAGGTAACGATCTTTGATGTCTCTTCGCGTTTTGTAACTCACAAATCATTTACCTCACTTTTCTCCTTTCTTATTGTAATTGCAGGTACTCTTTTGAGGCAAGCAAAAGTGGTAGATTGGAGTAAAGTGCTGTAGAAGGTTTTGTGAGTTACCCCCCACCTCCCACCCATTAGATTTCATTTCATCACATAATAACTCAAACATCAATCAACCTAGGTGTTTTTATAAACTCTAAGGCTAGATTGTTTGTTGTTTGACACCCATACTCACCCCAACCCCCACATTAAAAATAAAAAAAAAAAATCTCACAGAGGTACACAACCTCATCTGATTTTCAAACTCAACCGGTAATCCAATCTTAGGAGCCGGTACACACATCCAAACACATAATTGAGTAGAAATCAGATTAGGTAATCATTTGTGTGCCTAATTAAGTGGTGCAACAGGCCAATTGTTTGAGTTGATTGGGCTGCACCACTTCAAATAAAATCAACTCATCAAGTAGCTACCAATTAGGTTCAACTCTTAGGGATTTACCAGGCACTCCACATTCTTTTTAAACTTTAAAGGAAAACATCTTCACCTGCGCTTGTAAAACTTGGTGTGCCAACGAAACTTGATTGAAAACACCTAAAGTTGAATCCTAAAATCTACTAAGCAAGATTTGAATCTTAAAATTCATCACATCAAAAGCAATCTTGCTTGAAAACCACTGGTTGTGCAGTTACACACAAATCAATCAATCATTAAGGGCACAACCCATTTAAAGGGCCCATCACATTCCAAAGCACATTCAAACCTAGCCCTAAATAAAATAAAGTAGACGTTAGCCTTAAGGATTTGACTCGCTCTTCAGAACCCAGAACGAGATTATTTTCTATTAGTCTGTTTCTACTGTTCAATCTGATGTCTAGCTAGGGGAGTAGAGTCAAACGATCGCGGCTGGGGGGTACACTAGGAACCGGAAGCGCATGCCGAAGGAAGAACCTTCTCCCCAGTCCCTCCTTCTAACTGGTTGGATTGAACAGACGGAAGTAGATCAAATCGTTCCTTCATCTCAAGACGGGTTTTGAGAGTCTGTAGGTCTTTAGGCTAACCTATTTAAGGACAGGTTTGATTGTTTATATTGCAGGGCACCTTTCTTCATCCCGTGTATCATGAATCCTTCCACATATTTCACGCATTCCTGCTCTTTCCCTCCTGTTGTAAATTATCCTCAACATGACGATTATCCCAACTCGTATTGTAATCAACCATCAGTTAATTGGGATAATTCGGATTGGGGATACAATTCCAGACCCCCATGTTTAGGGTCTAACCCTGAACACTTTGATTTTGATTTTTATCCTTCTCAGAGCTACATCGATTATAGACCGTCTTCCATTCATGAACAGCATAATACGATCTACAATCAAGAAGGATACACTGATCCTTACCCATCGTCTGATTTCACTGCCTTTAGGTCATCACCATCTTTTCAACAATCTGAAATGACCTATTATCAGGAAGGGTATAACGAATCTCAATTCGTTAATTCCCGTACATTGAGCCCAAACACGCCTAACCCTGAACCAACTCATTTGGTTCAGGTTAACCAGGTTCAAGATAAGGTTCTGGCTAACTTGACGAATATCATTCAATCTTTAGAAGTTCAGCCAATACCTTGCATTGAGAGATTGGAGCCCCTGATTGAAATGATTGATGATTTAAACAAGTCTTTGTTGGATTGGCTCCAGGATGTTAAGGATAAGAACCCGGGTGAGTTTCTACTTGGGAAATTAGAAAAATTGAGGATGAGATTCATGGTTGCTTTGATTCAATCTTGGAATAATTCCCAAGATGAACCCTCTTCAGGAAAGCTAATAATAGAACCCGCTCAGGCACCTGTTGGGGGGGACACATGTTACGAGGCTGACCAGATTGAATTAAAACAACTAATTAAGGATGATCTGATTTCTTCACCTGAGATCCCTGAGCCGGGTTACGAGGAAACGTATGTTTCCTTGGAACAGAAAGTGACAACTGATTTTGGGACATACATTGATACGGATCGTGATGGTGAAGATTCAAGTTGCGAAGTCTCACGCGAGTTTTCTGAACATGATTTCTGTAAGACAATTGGGCCTGAGGAATCTGATAAATCATTTAATAGCCCAATAACTGAGGAAACTGATCTTATTAGGGCACACATTACGGATCCAGAATCGCATTTTCTGGAAGAATCAATTCAATGCCCTGATTATCAGTTACACCCTGTTGAGCTTATTGATGATTCTAATTTTGAGATAATTAAACCCAAGTCAATTTTGATTCTGCCACATCATTTAGACTTGGAGATTTCAGACGGGGTGATGAATATACAAGAGGTCCTGGAATTTGATATGCTGAATAAGGAGGATAGGAGCTGGGAAGTGTTGATTTGGGAAATGAATTTTGGAGGAAATGGAAGATTGAGTAGAAGGGTTCCTTTTAAGCTAAAACCATCAAATCAGAACCCTTACGACATTTGTTTCGAGGATGTTCAACCCAAGCACACATTCAACGATTATCCTTTGAGCTTCAATTTTCTGTAACCCGACTTTTTGGTCTTGGGTTGCATCCTCAGAAATCGCAGGCCCGATCCCGCTTACATTCTGATTTTAGGTTTTGGGTAATTTTTATCCAGAACCTAAGATATTCTCGATTATGGGGTGTGGGTCTGTACCACAATCTGGTCCACATCTGTGGACCTCTGCTGACAGGTCAGAAGATTCTTCTGTTCATTCTAATTCTGACCTGCACATGTGAATTCTTCATTTCTTTTCTTTGTATAGTGTGCCTAGCTGAAGGCACTAAACTCAGCACTTATATAGTTCTTTTTCGTTTTCATCTTGGAGCGGACCTGATATTCACGCAATTCAGGTGCTTTCTACGCTTTTCTACTCTATTTTATGTCTTTTTAATACAATGAGGACATTGCATTAGATAGGCATGGGGGGTGGATATTCATCTCTGAATTCATTCGTCAGCTCCGTAGATTTGTTTTATATAAAAAAAAAAATCAGAATTAGGAAAGAGAATTTGGGTTTAAGAAAATTTTCAATCTTAAGAAATACTACATTAAGATCTGAACACAAAGACCCTTCAGGTCTTTGAACTTAATCAGCCCGTGTATCCACAAAAATGTGGATTTGTTTTTTGAGTTCTTGCCAACTTGAATTTTATTTTAATAGGAGCAAATAAGTTTGGGTGATATGCACACGACTTATCAGCCCACCCTCTGATGTGAGGGAATTTTGAGTCTTAAGCATCTACACACTTTCTTTGCACTGACTCGTTGTTCGACGATTTTAACGGAAATTGGGTAGCGAATGAACCTTCTAGGGTGATATGGCTGGCAAGTTATCGTGGGTAACAGCCCATAGGTAGGTTGTCCAGAGCCCAGTCACTAGACCTTTCTCTTTTTGCTGCCTTTAGGTAAATCTTAGACCAGGAAAGTCACCTACTTAAAAAAAAAAATAGAAAAAAAAAAAATCAAAAAGGAGAAAAGAACAAAAAGAAATAAGCCACACTTCGCCGCACGAGTATGGCTGGCAAGTTGTCGGTGGTAACAGCTCATCGACCGGTTGTCCAGAACTCAGCTCAGAAAATGCACTAAAAATTCCCAAAACACTTAGGAAGAAGCGGAGAAGTAGAATAAACCGGGGAGATATACATTGGATTCACCCTTGTGTTGACCCCGTTAAAAAAATAAAGGTAGGGAGAAAGCTACCGGTTGTAAAGATACACCTTTAGGTAGAATTCTTTTTGAGGTCACCTAGAGGCGTAGAAATCCGAAGTCCGTTTCAATTGCCGGTCAACGAGTCTATCAGAATCACAATAAGATGCTTAAAGCTTAGGGCTCTCATCAAATCTTGGGTGAGTTGAATGGCTGTAGAAAGCCACTCTTAAACCCTAAAATTTGAAAATCCAAAAAAATTAGAAAAGAGTAAAAAGAGAAAAAGAATTTTTTCTTTGAGTAAGGCGAGGGCTTGAGGCGGTCTGCATTTTGGTTGATACTCGGGCGTTGTTGTGTCTTTGAGAGTTCAGTTCATAAGTAGATAATTTTTTTTTAATGATTGAAAATAACTTAGGTCCAAATAATCTAACTTAATTCTTTTATAAATAGCATATAGTTTTTGCTAGGAACTAGCAAAAACATAGGCATCGGGGTATGATGTAAACACATTTACACTACTTAAAATGTCCATTTATGCATGTTCTTAAGCATAGGATTGCATTTCATGATATAAATATTGCATAACATGCATCATCTTGCATTTAGAGTAGTTTGAATAAAATGGAGGTTAATTGTCTCCTTTTATGTGCTTGGGCAGGGCAAACATTTTATCGGGGCCTTGGATCAAAGATCCAACCATATGGATGTGATCAGGGCGACGATTGGAGTTCAACGACTCCAAGATCGCCCTAATCAGGCATCCGTAGCATCAGATAGAGACTGGGGAACCCTAGAAGATCAAGGACTAGGATGGTGTAAATCCGCACTTCAGATGACAAATCCGACTGTACGGATGAATTCGGATCGACGATCGCAGCCCAACGACACAAAAATCGAGTCAATCCGACATCCGTGGCACCATCTACAACTTCCAAAAGATGGACGGCCAAGATGACGCCACGTGGCACCATCTCAGCTGCCCAAACGGCCACTTGCATCTTGTGAAGACCGTGCACCCTTCTCCTCTCCACCGTTGGATCTCGATCCAACGGCTGCGATGCGCCCGCGCTGAAGTCAAGCGCTCGACAAAAACGCGACCGCAGCGCAGCGGTCGAGCGCTCTAACGCGAAGCAGGGACGCGCGTTCGAGCCGTGCCCCGCAGAAATTGGAGCGGTGGCGCGCCTCCAATCGACCGCACGATCGCAATCCAACGATCGCGTGTGCCCGATAGCGCCGACGCGCGATTGGACGCGCGTGTGAACACGCGATCGCACGCACAGGCGGGCAGGCGGCAGCGGTGAAGGCGCGATTTTAAGCCGTCCGATCTCGCGATCGGACGGCTGAGACTTTGCGGACGTGCGAAGCCGTTGAGGGCGCGAGCAAGCTAGGAGGCACGTGCGAGCTGCCCACGTCGCCCACGTCGCCCACGTTAGGGGCTTTAGAGACGAATTTATCCGTCACTAAAGAACCCTCATTTACTATTTTGAACTTGTAATGTCCATTTTGCCCTCACTCCTTGCAACTATAAAAGGAGACCCCCTCCATACGAAATTCTCATCCCTTCTTTCTCCTCTCTACCCCTCCAAAGCTTAAGAGAAGCTTGTCCCACACCCGGGATGCTTCTCGCGAGATAAAGTCCAATTTTCGTTCCCCTTCGGAAGTGGATCCCGCGACGATGACGGCGTGCTGCTTCGTTCCCGTTCTTCTGCTTCTTCCTCCTTCGTCCCGCTTCGTTCTCCTTCGTCCAGGCGTCGTCCCGTCCAGCTCGTCCTCCAAGCAACCGTCGAGGAGGATTTCTCTCTCCCTATTCTTTTTACCGCTTTCTAGTATAGATTTACTGCTTTCTAGATTAATCTACTCGTCCTCCAAGCAATCGTCGAGGACGACATTTCTCTCTCCATTATTTTAATGCTTTCTAGAGTAATTGTTTTATGCTTTCTAGTTGTAATGAACAATCTCTTCAATACAAAAATTCCTTGTTTATTCTACATCTCATTTTGATTTCTCTGTGTAATATTCTCTTTCTCTCTTACGCTCCCTCTCTCTTCTATTTATTGTAAATAATTAGATGGTTCTAAATTGAATTATTCTGTAACAAATAAAAAGAAACGCGTAGTTTTTAAATCAAACATCTACCTCCCTGTGTTCGACCCAAAATTTTAATTTCGGTATAAATTTTATTTGTTGAACGCGAATTCTTCGCTTTCGAACTACAACGACAGGTTTTCCAAAACCAATCTCGTTAGCGTAGGTTCGTACACGTTCAACAATCCTAAACATGACGATTATCCCAACTCGTATTGTAATCAACCTTCAATTAGTTGGGATACATCAGATTGGGGATACAATTCCGAACCCCCGTGTTTAGGGTCTAACCCTGAACACTTTGATTCTGATTTCTATCCTTCTCAGAGCTACATCGATTATAGATCATCTTCCTTTCATGCACAACCTAATACGATCTACAATCAAGAAGGATACACCGATCCTTACCCATCCTCTGATTTCACTGCCTTTAGGTCATCACCATCTTTTCAACAATCTGAAATGACCTATTATCAGGAAGGGTATAACGAATCTCAATTCGCTAATTCCCCTGCATTGAGCCCAAACCCGCCCAACCCTGAACCAACTCATTTGGTTCAGGTTAACCAAGTTCAAGATAAGGTTCTGGCTAACTTGAGGAATATCACTCAATCTTTAGAAGTTCAGCCAATACCTTGCATTGAGAGATTGGAGCCCCTGATTGAAATGATTGATGATTTAAACAAGTCTTTGTTGGATTGGCTCCAGGATGTTAAGGATAAGAACCTGGGTGAGTTTCTACTTGGGAAATTAGCAAAATTGAGGATGAGATTCGTGGTTGCTTTGATTCAATCTTGGAATAATTCCCAGGATGAACCCTCTTCAGGAAAGCTAATAATAGAACCCGCTCAGGCACCTGTTGAGGGGGACAAGTGTTATGAGGCTGACCAGATTGAATTAAAGAAACCAATTATGGATGATTTGATTTCTTCACCTGAGATCCCTGAGCCGGGTTACGAGGAAACGTATGTCTCCTTGGAACAGAAAGTGATAACTGATTTTGGGACATACATTGATACGGATCCTGATGGTGAAGATTCAAGTTGCGAAGTCTCACGCGAGTTTTCTGAACACGATTTCTATGAGACGATTGCGCTTGAGGAATCTGATAGATCATTTGATAGCCCAATAACTGAGGAAACTGATCTTATTAGGGCACACATTACGGGTCCAGAATCGCATTTTCTGGAGGAATTAATTCAATGCCCTGATTATCAGTTACACCCTGTTGAGCTTATTGATGATTCTAATTCTGAAATAATTAGACCCAAGTCAATTTTGATTCTACCACATCATTTAGACTTGGAGATTTCAGACGGGGTGATGAATATACGAGGTCCTGGAATTTGATATGCTGAATGAGGAGAATAGGAGCTAGGAAGTTCTGATTTGGGAAGTCAATTTTGGAGGAAATAGAAAATTGAGTCGAAGGGTTCCTTTTAAGCTCAAACAATCAAATCAGAACCCTTATGACATTTGTTTCGAGGATGTCAAACCAAGCATACATTCAACGATTATCCTTTTGAGCTTCAATTCTCTGTAACCCAACTTTTTGGTCTTGGGTTGCGTCCTCAGAAATCGCAGACCCGATCCCACTTACATTCTGATTTGAGGTTTTAGGTAATTTTTATCCAGAACCTAAGATATTCTCGATTATGGGGTATGGGTCTGCACCAAAATCTGGTCCACATCTGTGGACCTCTGCTGACAGGTCAGAGGATTCTTCTGTTCATTCTAATTCTGACCTACACATGTGAATTCTTCATTTCTTTTCTTTGTATAGCGTGCCTAGTTGAAGGCACTAAACTCAGCACTTATACAGTTCTTTTTAATTGTTCATCTCGGAGCAGACCTGACATTCACGCAATTCAGGTACTTTCTTCGCTTTTCCACTCTGGTTTATGTCTTTCTAATACAATGAAGACATTACATTAGATAGGCATGGGGGGTGGATATTTATCTCTGAATTCATTCGTCAGCTCCGTAGATTTGTTTTATTTTGATTAAAAAAAAATCAAAATTAGGAAAGAGAATTTCGATTTAAGAAAATTTTCAATCCTAGGAAAAACTACATTAAGATCTGAGCACAAAAACCCCTCAGGTCTTTGGACTTAATTTGCCTGTGTATCCACTAAAATGTGGATTTGTTTTTGAGTCCTCGCCATCTTAATTCTATTATAAATGGAATAAATAAGTTTGGGTGATAAGTACACGACTTGTCAACCCGCCCTCTGATTTGAGGGAATTTTGAGTTTTAAGCATCTACACACTTTCTTTGCACTGATTCGTTGTTCGGCGATTCTAATGGAAATTGGGTAGCTAATGAACCTTCTAGGGTGATATGGCTAGCAAGTTATCGTGGGTAACAGCCCATAGGTAGGTTGTCCAAAGCCCAGTCACTGGACCTTTCTTAGTTTGCTACCTTTAGGTAAATCTTAGACTAGGGAAGCCACCTACTTAAAAAAAAAAAAAAGGAGAAAAGAACAAAAAGAAATAAGCCACACTTCACCGCACGAGTATGGCTGGCAAGTTGTCGGTAGTAACAGCTCATCGACCGGTTGTCCAGAACCCAGCTCAAAAATGCACCAAAAATTCCCAAAACACTTAGGAAGAAGCGGAGAAGTAGAATAAACCGGGGAGATATACACTGGATTCACCCTTGTGTTGACCCCGTAAAAAAAAAATAAATAAATAAATAAAAGTAGGGAGAAAGCTACCGGTTGTAAAGATACATTTTTAGGTAGAATTCTGGTTAGGTCACCTAGAGGCATAGAAATCAGAAGTCCGTTCTAATTGCCGGTCAACGAGTCTATCACAATCACAATAAGATGCTTAAAGCTTAGGGTTCTCATCAAATTTTGGGTGACTTGAATGGCCGTAGAAAGACACTCTTAAACCCAAAAATTTGAAAATAAAAAAAATTAGAAAAGAGAAAAAGAGAAAAAGAAATTTTTCTTTTAATAAGGTGAGGGCTTGAGGCGGTCTGCATTTTGGCTGATACCCGGGCACTGTTGTGTCTTTGAAGGTTTAGTTCCTAAGTAGACAATTTCTTAATGATTGAAAAATAACTCAAGTCCAAATAATCTAACCTAATTCCTTTATAAATAGCATATAGTTTTTGCTAGGGACTAGCAAAAGATAGGCATGGGGGTATGATGTAAACACATTTACACTACTTAAGATGTCTATTTATGCATGTTCTTAAGCATAGGATTGCATTTCATGATATAAATATTGCATTACATGCATCATCTTGCATTTAGAATACTTTGAATAAAATGGAGGTTAATTGTCTCCTTTTATGTGCTTGGACAGGGCAAATATTTATCAGGGCCTCGGATCAAAGATCCAACCGTATGGATGTGATCAGGGCGACGATTGGAGTTCAACTACTCCAAGATCGCCTTAATCAGGCATCCGTAGCATCAGATAGTGACCTGGGAACCCTAGAAGATCATGGTCCAGGATGGTGTAAATCCGCACTTCAGATGATAAATCTGACTGCACGGATGAATTCGGATCGACGATCGCAGCCCAACGACACAAAAATCGAGTCAATCCGACATCCGTGGCACCATCTACAACTTCTTGAAGATTGACTGCCAAGATCGTGCCACGTGGCGTCATCTCAGCCACCCAAACGGCCGCTTGCGTCTTGTGAAAGCCCTGTGCCCAATCGCTCTCCGCCGTTGGATCTTAATCCAATGATTGTGGGCACTCGCAATTAAAAGCACCTGCTCGACCATCCGTACCCCATAGCGTAGTGGTCGAGCGCGCTATCGCGAGCACGGGGCACGGGTTCGATCAGTGGCGAGGAGTGGCGGGTGCGAGCGGTTAGGCGCGGGTGGAGAGTCGGATGGACATCGGATGGCCGCGCACGCCTGATAGAGTTGACGCGTAATTAGACGCGCGATTGAACGCACAATCAGACGCGCGCAACGTGCAGGCGCGGACGCATCTTAAGCCGTCCGATCTCGCGATCGGATGGCTAAAACGCACTGGACATGCATGGATGTTGAGGAGCGGGCAACCGAGGAGGCGCGCGTGGGCGCGGAGGCGACGCCCACGTTGGGGCTTTAGTGATGGATTTATCTGTCACTAAAGACCCCTTATTTATTGTTTTGAAGTTGTAATGTCCATTTTGCCCCCACTCCTTGCAACTATAAAAGGAGAACCCCTCCATACGAAATTCTCATCCCTTCTTTCTCCTCTCTACCCCTCCAAAGCTCAAAAGAAGCTTGTCCCACACCCGGGATGCTTCTTGCGAGATAAAGTCCAATTTTCGTTCCCCTTCGGAAGTGGATCCCGCGACAACGACGGCGTGCTGCTCCGTTCCAGTTCTTCTGCTTCGTCCTCCTTCATCCTGCTTCATTCTCCTTCGTCCAGGCGTCGTCCCATCCGGCTCGTCCTCCAAGCAATCATCGAGGAGGATAATTTCTCTCTCCCATTCTTATTTACAGCTTTTCTAGTGCAGAATTTTCCTGCTTTATAGTGTAATTGATTTTCTGCTTTCTAGTGTAACTTTTATAAACAATTGAAATATTGAATGCATGTTATCTTTCTCTCTCTCTCTCTTTCTCTCTCTCTCTCATAGTTTGATAGCTCCATTGTAATTATATCACCTTGCTTAACAAAAATCCTAAAAAAATATAATTGCGAATATAGATCAACGTAGCCTCCTTGTGTTCGACCCGGAATTCTTTTCGGTATAAATTTTATTTGTTGAACACGAATTCTTCACTTTTTGAACTACAACGACAGGGTTTCCAGAACCAATCTCATAAGCGTAGCGATTCGCAAAAAACATGTTCAACATTTTGGAGCCGTTGCCGGGGAGGCTACGATTTCTGATCTTTTCTTCTCATTTCTTGCACTTTATTTGTTTTCTAATGAGCTTTCTCTTGTGTCTATTATTTTGCAGAGACCTCCATCAAGGAATCAACAAGCGGTAGACTGGAGTAAAGTGCAGTTGAAGACAACTGTAAGTGCTCCCCCATTCTTTCCCCCTCCATAGATTTCGTTCGCCACATTAAATCCAAATCCCAATTAACCTTGGTGTTTGCATAAATCCTAGGAATAGTTTGGTTGTTTGGATTTTCACTCACATTCATTCCACCCTCATTTATAAAAAATAACAAAAAGATAATCTTGTGGGGTAATATTCAACAAACACACAACACTCACCCACATTCAAGGCACTTGATCAACTTGATTTGTTTTCTACTCAACTGGGTTCTGATCTGTGGAACCGGTACACACAAAGCAACACATAATAGAGTAGAAATCATTCTAGGTTAATCATCTTTGAGTGCCTAACTTAGTGGTGCATTTCTGGCCAGTTGTTTGAGTTGTTTGGGCCGCACCACTTTATTTAAAACCAACTCATCAAGTAGCTCCTCCTTAGGGTTTTCAATCTAGGTATATTCCAGGCACTCCACTTTCTTTCTGATTTTAAAGGAAAATAATTTTTCACCCATGTTTTACAACTTGGTTTGCCTAGAAACTTGATTGCAATTCACCTAATTTGAAACCCTAAAAGCTACTTAAGCAAGATCTGAACACTAAAATTCACACATTATCAATAATCTTGCTTGAAAACCCTGGTTGTGCACACACACACAAATCAATCAATCATTAAGGGCACAACCCAATTTAAGGGCCCATCACATTCCAAAGCACATTCAAACCTAGCCCTAAATAAAATAGAGTAGATGTTGGCCTCAAGGATTGGACTCGCTCTTAAGAACTCAGAACAAGATTATTTTCGATTAGTCTATTTCTACTGTTCAATCTGATGTCTAGCTAGGGGAGCAGAGTCAAACGATCGCGGTTGGGGGGTACACTAGGAACCGGAGGTGCAAGCCGAAGGAAGAACCTTCTCCCCCGTCCCTCCTTCTAATTGGTTGGATTGAACAAACAGAAGTAGATCAAATCTTTTCTTTATTTCAGGACGGGTTTTGAGAGTCTGTAGGTCTGTAGGCTAACCCATTTAAGGACATGTTTGATTGTTTGTATTGCAGGGCACCTTTCTTCCTCCCGAGTCTCTTGAATCCTTCCACATATTTCACACATTCCCGCTCTTTCCCTCCTGTTGTGAATTATCCTTGATGTAAACACATTTACACTACTTAAAATGTCTATTTATGCATGTTCTTAAGCATAGGATTGCATTTCATGATATAAATATTGGATAACATGCATCATCTTGCATTTAGAGTAGTTTGAATAAAGTGGAGGTTAATTGTCTCCTTTTATGTGCTTGGGCAGGGCAAACATTTTATCGGGGCCTCGGATCAAAGATCCAACAATATGGATGTGATCAGGGCGACGATTGAAGTTCAACGACTCTAAGATCGCCCTAATCAGGCATCTGTAGCATCAGATAGAGATCGGGGAACCCTAGAAGATCAAGGGCTAGGATGGTGTAAATCCGCACTTCAGATGACAAATCTAACCACACGGATGAATTTGGATCGACGATCGCAGCCCAACGACACAAAAATCGAGTCAATCCGACATCCGTGGCACCATCTACAACTTCCAGAAAATGGACAGCCAAGATGACACCACGTGGTGCCATCTCAGCCGCCCAAACGGCCACTTGCATCTTGTGAAGACCGCACACCCGTCTCCTCTCCGCCGTTGGATCTCGATCCAACGGCTGCGACGCGCCCGCGCTGAAGTCAAGCGCTCGACACAAACGCGGATGCATCTTAAGCCGTCCGATCTCGCGATCGGACGGCTAAAAAGCGCTGGACGTGCATGGATGTTGAGGAGCGGGCAGCCGAGGAGGCGCGCGTGGGCGCAGAGGCAACGCCCACGTCGGGGCTTTAGTGACGGATTTATCCATCACTAAAGACCCCTTATTTATTGTTTTGAAGTTTTAATGTCCATTTTGCCCCCACTCCTTGCAACTATAAAAGGAAACCCCCTCCATACGAAATTCTCATCCCTTCTTTCTCCTCTCTACCCTTCCAAAGCTCAAAAGAAGCTTGTCCCACACCCGGGATGCTTCTTGTGAGTTAAAGTCCAATTTTCATTCCCCTTCGGAAGTGGATCCCGCGACGACAACGACGTGCTACTCTGTTCCCGTTCTTCTGCTTCGTCCTCCTTTGTCCTGCTTCGTTCTCCTTCGTCCAGGCATCGTCCCGTCCGGCTCATCCTCCAAGCAATCGTCGAGGAGGATAACTTCTCTCTCCCATTCTTATTTATAGCTTTTCTACTGTAGAATTTTCCTGCTTTATAGTGTAATTGATTTTCCGCTTTCTAGTGTTACTTTTATAAACAATTGAAATATTGAATGCATGTTCTCTTTCTCTCTCTCTCTCTCTCATAGTTTGATAGCTCCATTGTAATTATATCACCTTGCTTGACAAAAATCCTAAAAAAATATAATTGCGAATATAGATCAACGTAGCCTCCCTGTGTTCGACCCGGAATTCTTTTCGGTAAAAATTTTATTTGTTGAACATGAATTCTTCGCATTTTGAACTACAACGATAGGTTTTCCAAAACCAATCTCGTAAGCGTAGCGATTCGCAAAAACACGTTCAACATCCATCAACCTAACTCCCACTGCTGTATTCGATCGATTTCGATTTAGGGAGTTAAAGCCCACCTCAATCATGATTCAGCTAGCTGATAAATCAGTAGAAACACCGAGGGGGTGGTTGAGAACGTGATCATGAAAGTCCGCGGGTTCTGCTTTCCCGCAGATTTTTTCATTCCCAATATGGAAGTTCCTCCTAATCTCTGAGATGCACCAATAATTTTGGGTCGCCGCTTTCAGCCGACAGCCTGAGAAAACATTAATTGTGGATCCAGGTGTATGGAGATAGCCCTAGGCAGTGAGCGACTTCGACTTGACATATTCAGAACAACAAAGAATTTCGACTGTGATCGCATAGAGGAGATGGTGAAGACGAAGATTCAGCATACTGCGATAACATTGGGCTCCTTTGTGATGACTCAATGTCTCATTCATCTACACTATTAGGGTTCTTGGACCTCGATCCACACGGGATTGAGACCACTGCACTACACATATCTTCCCGAGGATTTGACTGTTTAGGTTGTGCTTCTGACCACAGCACACCTGAATCTAGCTATCCTGATCCACACATTGCTGAATCGCCCCTGTTGTTGCAGGAAGACGTGACCACAGCTAACGGGTCTCCGGCTACTGCAGTCACAACCGATTATTTCATAGGAAGCGAATTAGCAGGACTTCACGTGCATACGGATCAGCAGATTCCCACCCTCGAGTTTGCTCCCACCCCCATTCCTGACTATGACCTACCCATGGTCGAATTGAAGCCCTTACCTGACTCACTCAAGTATGTGTTCTTGGGTGAAAGTGAGACATACCCAGTCATTATTAATGCCCACTTAACCCAAGAATAGGAGCGTCAATTGATTTCTACACTACAAGACCATAAGGTTGCTATAGGGTGGAGTATTGCTGATCTTTGCAGTATTCGCCGCTCATATTACACTCATCACATTTACGTGGATGAGGGGGTGAAACCTTCGAGACAACCTTAAAGATGGCTTAACCAGAATATGTTAGAGGTTGTTAAGAAAGAGATCATCAAGTGGCTGGATGCAGGTATTGTAAACCCAATCTCATACAGCCAATGGGTGAGTTCGATCTAGATAGTTCCCAAGAAAGCAGGACTCACCGTTGTGAAAAATGATAAGGGCGAATCCATCCCGACCTACACTGCGACATCTTGGCGGGTCTACATCGACTATAAGAAACTGAACATGGCTACCCAGAAGGACCACTTTCCTTTGCCTTTCATTGACTAGATATTGGAATGGTTAGCCGGACGTAGTTTCTTTTGCTTTCTGGATGGATACTCTAGGTATAATCAAGTAGCAATTAGCCCAGAAGATCAAGACAAGACCACATTCACATGCCCCTTTGGAACATTCGCATTCAAGTGGATGCCCTTTGGCCTCTGCAATGCACCAGCGACATTTCAATGTTGTATGATGGCCATCTTCTCTGACATGATTTGGGACAATGCGGAGGTATTCATGGATGACTTCTCCATTTTCGGAGATGATTTCGTATCTTGTCTTGATAACCTCACTAAGATCCTGAAATGGTGTATTGAGGTAAACCTAGTACTATCCTAGCAGAAAAGCCATTTCATGGTGAGGGATGGCATAGTACTAGGGCACAGGATCTCTAAAAATGGACTCGAGGTCAATTGAGCTAAATCAGAGATTATTTCCCACTTACCGCCACCTAGCTCGGTCAAGCAGATCATATCATTCTTGGGTCACGTCAGCTTCTATCAGAGATTTATATGCGATTTCATGAAAATTGCATGGCCTTTGACGAATCTCCTTGTTGCCGATGCCACATTTGAATTCGACACCTCGTGTCTCAGTGCCTTCGAGACTATACGAAGTGTTGTCTCTAATTCCCCGATTCTCCAACCACTCAACTGGTCGCTTGATTTCGCGATGATGTGCAACGCTTTTGATTTTGCCATCGATGTTGTTTTAGGCCAGTGTCGGGAGAAACAACCCTTCATCATATACTATGCTAGCAAGAGGATGAATGAGGCTCAGCACAATTACACTGTCACCGAGAAAGAGCTGCTAGTAGTAGTATTTGGGTTGGAGAAATTCAGATCGTATTTATTAGGGTCCAAAGTCATCATTTTCACTGACCACTCCGCCCTC
The DNA here is from genome assembly GCA_037157565.1 of Thalassia testudinum. NCBI lineage: Eukaryota > Viridiplantae > Streptophyta > Magnoliopsida > Alismatales > Hydrocharitaceae > Thalassia > Thalassia testudinum. The sequence goes on along the minus strand of JAZHRO010000019.1, from coordinate 31,074,827 downwards.
CGACATTTGTTGGCTAAGAAGGATGCCAAACCATAGCTCATTAAATGGATCCTTCTATTGCAGGAATTTGATATTGAAATCTGTGACAAAGCCAAAAAGCAGAATGTGGTGGCAGATCACCTATCCAGGCAAGACCCAGACCACATTCCTTATTCCCTGCCTATCCACGAGTAATTTCCGGATGAATCTCTTTTGGCAATTTACTCTGTTGAGTTCCCCAAGTACCCAAATGTCGCGAACTACCTTGCCGCAGGCAAGATTCCTACGAACCTATCCAAGGACCAGAAACTCAAATTCACTGCAGAAGCCAAATTTTACCTCTAGGATGACCCATTGTTCTTCCGCATTGGAGCAAATCGGATTATTCAAAGATGCATCCCAGACTTTGAGATCCACTGTGTGTTATCCTTTTGCCACAATGATGCTTGTGGTGGTCATTTCTCAGGACGGAACACCGTTGCAAAAATTTTACAGTTGGGATTTTTCTGGCAAACCATTTTCAGCGATACACACGAATACCCCCAACACTGCAAACGATGCCAGTCGGTCGGTTCTATGACTAGGAGAGACGTGATGCCACTCCATCCCATCATGGTCGTAGAAGTGTTCGACATCTGGGGCATCAATTTTTTGGGCCTTTTTCGGAACTTGCATGGCTTCGAGTACATATTGCTAGTCGTCGACTATGTCTCGAAGTGGGTCGAGGCCATCCCGGCGAGACGGGCTGACCATAAGACCGTCATTTCTTTCATACGATAGTACATCTTTGCAAGATTCGGAACACCCCACGCTCTGATTAGCGACGGGGGAAGCCACTTCATCTAATCCCATTTTAGGTCATTATTAAAGAAATACAGGGTACATCACCGTATAGCCACACTGTATCACCTGCAGACCAATGGACAGGCTGAAGTATCTAACCATCAGATCAAGCTAATTCTCTAGAAGATGGTTAGACCAAACAGGAAGGATTGGTTCGATAAATTAGTTGATGCACTCTGGGCATATCGGACCGCATACAAGGCCCCACTTGGAATGTCACCATATCGGATGGTATATGGAAAGGCCTGTCACCTTCCTACTGAGTTGGAACACCGCGCCTTTTGGGCGTTGCGAAAAAGTAACCTTGATCTCGATGTCGGAGGGCAAGAACGAAAACTCCAACTCGACGAATTGGAAGAGATCCGGTGGGAGGCCTATGAGAACGCATTGATATACAAGGACAGGACTAAGGCCTTTCATGACCGCATATCCAGAGGAAAGCATTCACACCCAACTAGCAAGTCTGGTTGTTTGGTTCTCGATTGAAACTTTTCACAGCGAAGCTCAAGTCTAAGTGGACTATCCCGTATATCGTGATTCAGCCATATTCTAATGTGGTAGTCCAGATCAAGGACCCAAAATCTAGGCATATATCTACGGTAAATGGCCAGTGCCTCAAGTCATTTTTGGCCCAGGAACCTCCTCCACCTGACGAGATTGTTCATCTTATTGAGGATGTGTGATTGAATTCTCGCTCAGCTGGAGGTGCTAAACTCAGCATTTATAGATAGAATCTATCCCACATTCCAGCATCATCTATACATAACCAATTTTTATATATAGCATATTTTTGCTTTTAGCATATTTTCTTTCTACATATTGCATACTAACAGGTTGGCCGGTGCTGAATGTATACTTTCAGGAGCAATTACGGGTGATTTCTACCCATTCTCTCCCTGCTGTATTTATTTTCTTTTATATTCATGCTTGAGGAAATGCAAGAACTTAGGCATGGGGGTGTAGATACAACAAAATTGAAAATTTTTATGCCAACATTTAGGAAAAACCTTGGAGCTGCATGTCAAATGTACTTTAGGATCCTAAATAAAAGAACAACCGACTCCACCTCCAATGCTTGCATTGGAGCTAGAAATCATCCGCAATAGCCATTTCCGACTCACCCACTCACCTCTTGTTCTAAATTTAGGGTCAAGCTGAACATAACTCGATATAGGAATTTCACAAAGTACAAATTATGCGAGATTACTTATTTATACCATATATACATATTGTATTCATGAGTGCGATTATTTTATTTAGAGAATGCATTAGGGATTTTATCCTCTAGTTGATTCCTGTAATCTGGAAGCCAGTACAACTTTTCACACACACGTAGAATTTGCAATGGATTCATGGTGAAGGCTGATAAACATCTTTAGTCTGTCGAGAAGAAGCAGTGCTTGTTTTCCTGAACCCTTGGACAATGTTTTAGGAGTCAGGCAGATTTTCTTCCAAAAATCCACTAAATAGTGTGAGATGAGAGTAGAGTGTACTGGTGCACTAAGATTAGTGCATGGAATCTGGAATCCTAGATAATTTGGTGATGATACTCTCAGATTAGACATAGTTTTCACTCTCAGTTCTCACGTATACATTTTTGTGCGAAATATTAAGAGCCACCAAATAATTCTAATAAGCAGAGAGCGAGTTTTCATAAAACTAGGGCTAAGGTTGATGGTTATGACCATTCTTTACGGAATCCACAGCTGAAGGAGGGTATTGATACCAAGGTCAGAAATACACCATCCTATCCGTCTCTCCCAGCACTGTGAGTAGGCACTTCCACCAAATAAGTCACCCAATGTCTCTTGAGTACTACCAATCCCTAATAATGCCTCCTCAATAAAGTTCATGGAAATGTGCTAGTTGTGTATATGTTGAGAAAAAAAAAGAGAAAAAAAAGGAAAAACAAAATTTGAAAAGAAGAAAGCAAAGAAGAAAAAAAGAGTGAATATGTAGTGTTTATTTCAGTTGCATTACAGCAATACCACCAAATATGGCCTTAACCTATTTTTCTATGTTTTTGACCGCCCGAATACTGGCTGAGGAATTCTGACTTAGTGTTAGGGTTATGGAAAGTCAATTAAAGTAGTAATGCCATGAGTGACCACCAAATACAGATCATACGTGAGAATCTAGTGAGATTGTGAACTCTAAGAAAAAAAATAGAGAGTAAGGGAGAATGAATACAAAGGAATCAAAAGAGAGCATAGTTTTTCTCCTCTTTCTTTGAGTTGAGTTACTTAGCAATCTGGGAATCTAGATTCTGTAGTACTAATCTCTATATAGCACCAGTCGAGTGAGACACCAAATATATAATCTTTCCCCTCAGAGATTCTCTACCTAAGCCTAAAGCTGGGGTGGAATTCATAGAATATTTTGAATACCCTGAGGGAAGAAGTCTGCCTATCCTGCGAGAATTTTTACCAGGGGTCAAGTATAGGCTTTAGAGGTGAATCAGTTTTTCACTCAAATCCGTTGCAAAAGCTACATAGCTACACTTTCACGATTGTTTGGATTTCTGGAGCATAAGATGAAAACAAAAAGGAGAAAAATCTCTTTGCATACACTTGATAAAATAATTAGTCCATTAGGGACCCTTGCTATAAATAATTTAGTCTTGCATTTGTTAGGGACTAGCAAGATTTAGGCAAGGGGATATGATTGCGAAGCAATCATAGGTCTTAATTAACCTAAATTAGGCTAGGACTTAGCTTAAGTTAGGGTAATTCATGCATGCATAAGCATTATCTGCATCTTTATTAGTTTCCTTTACTATGCATAAAATAATATTATAATGTGCTGATTAAGTGCATTATGTCAATTACAGGTAATAAGCTGGATCTGAAGCTGGATCAGGATAATAGAAGAATAATGGGTGTTACAGCAAAGCTGGAGCAGAAGATCTGGAGCAGATGCAGGATATAATAATGTGAGGGAGTTAAGGTATGCTATTCTATTAAGTAGGATAAAGTAGTAGAATGTGAAGAGCTTATATCCATCCTAGCCATAGGATAGCCTAGAGACTTCCCCAAGCCTTAGCAACCCTTAGATTAGGTCATAGCATCATAGGAAACCCTAAAACCATAGTTCCAACACTTATCTGGATGTCCAGATAAGTTATAGGACGTCCAGAACCCTTAGCCAACTCCCGCACACCCGAAACCCACTTCTACAGTGTCATTAGACGTCTAGACACTTTGCCAGATGTCCAATTTCCATAGAATACCCAAAATAGAACCAAGAATTCCCCCTGACTCAGATTGGACATCCATAAATGAAGTCTGAACTTTTGATTTTTGAGTATAAGTCGTCTAATTCTATTTTTGGACATCTGGAACTGTTCTCCAGTTCCTGTTTTGAAATTCAAGCCTTGATCTTGGATCTCTAGCTCCCTAGACTAATTTCAACCCCATAGGAACCTAAATTAAGGTACCCTAACCCTAGTACATCACCTCTAGACCTCCCTAAGGACCTACTTAGGTCCTCACCAAACCCAATTGACTTAGATCTTGGTCAATTACCATTACCTAAGCCAATTGGACTCATTGAGTCCAATTGAGCTCAGATCTCAACCCACACAAGTGCAATTGGACTTAGTGAGAGTCCAATTGGCCTAAGTCGAACCTAATTGAGTTATTTCACTCTTAAATAGGTTCACACTCATTCAATTAAACTTGGGTTAAGTTTAACTGCAATTCCCCCTTAGCAATTAGGGTTTGCAACCCTAATTTGAGGACTACACACACCCAAACCACTTAGGACCTAACCTAGACCACTTAGCCACCTAGGGCACGACCACACACTCACACACACACACCCATTCATGCACACACACCCATCTAGAGTTCTCTAGAACTCTCGTCAAGTGGTGCTACTCTTGGTTGCCAAATTTAGCAACCAAGAGTCATTCAATTCTTAGATCCACTTTTTATGGATATAAGAACTTCTCTTTCTCTCACTTGGCCGGCCACTCATGGGACTCGATCTAGAGAGTTCCACGCTTCTCTAGAGAGACTCCCTTAGGTTTATAAAAAGACCTAAGGGATGCCCATTTACACCAATCCATTTTCCTTGGCATTCATTCCACTTAGGCTAGCCACTTTTCATCTCCACTCCACCTCCACGAGGAGCACCACCATGAAGGCCACCATCTCCATGCCAGGATGCTGGATCACTTCTCCAACCTCACTCCAAGGGCTGGCCTAAGCTCCATTGGCCGCCCCTCCTTCTTCTCTCAGCCACTCAAAGTCCATCGGAGCCCACCTCAGAATGCCCTTCCCTTCTGCTAGATTAGTAACTTAGCTCTTCGTAATTTTGCTGCTTATATTTACTGCTTAGTAGTTTATCTCTTTTTCTCCCCCAATGATGCATGCAAAATCCCCCCATAAATTCCTCTATGCGATCATTTTCTTGTAGCTAGATTTACATTTTCAACCACTCCTATACAAGCTTTCCTCTACATTCCATGTTGTAAACACTTCTATGAATGAATGAATAAAAAATACATTTTTATACACATCTCTATGTTTGAAATCACCATGAGCTTATTGGTTGTCATCTTTTCTGTGTGATTCAAGTTGCCTGTTTTTCACTTATATATATATATTTTGCAACAAGCATGTCGGTTTTGGAAAATATAGAAGACCTAACTATGGATACATTTTCCGTAAACAGCCACCACGTAACTAGAATCGTGCATGCCAAAACTCATACTTTTACCTTTGTTATCTATTTAGCGCATGCGCACGTTATCAGAATTCATAATAGAAATGGCGAAATCTTAATCTGAAGATTGGAAACCGGTGTGCGATTTTAAATAAAGTAGAGCGATAAAAGATCGATTTTAGATTTTCATAAACGCCTCCCAGAGACGAACGACCGGGACTCAAAATTTCGTTAGTTTTACAAAATAATTTTTTGACGAACGTTTTTGCGTGACAATACTATGATTTCTGACGACTTTTAAATGCACGAAACCAACTTCCCTCAAATGGTGCCAATGCCGGGGAGGCAACGTCATTTTTCTTAATTTCGATCTTTTAAACTACCACTGACAAATCCCTCTCTACTTTGTTTTTTGATGTGCAGGACAACACGGGAAAGAAAATGGGATCTGCGCACATAATGAGCATGGAAAAAGATTGTGGATGGGTGCCCGAACCTGAAATCACTAGCATAGCCTCGCGGCGACTTCAAATCGCTCTACGAACATTGCCGAAGCATGGCAGATGTGATGGGTGTGGTTTCGTGGCATGTGGGTGGCTGTGGTGGTCGGACGGTGAAGGGAATGGATGGTGAAAGTGGGTCTATTCGGGGAAGTATTTAGGTGATCGATGGAGTGATTGGAGTGAGGGGAAATGATTAGTGATGCGTGGCGGAGTTTGTAGGCTGGTTGGCTAGGTGAATGGAGGTGCGGAGCGATGGGAGCACCTCGCCAGAGTTATCGCCAGAGGTCGAGAAGGTGACAGTGGTCAGTGGCATAAGTGGAAGGTTTAAGGAAATTGAGAGAGGGAAAGAAAATGTGAGAGAGGGAGTTGACAAACCTACTTCTAAGGGACGAAATGGGATTTTATCCCACGCCGATATGGTTGCCGAACGTGGGGAAGACGAAGACCTCCATAGATAAGGCAACGGCGAAGATAGGGCAAAGGCAACATCGGCCAGTATTGCACGATGAGGACGACTGTCATGGAGATAACCCGACAACTGGTACTGTGGTTAAGCAACAAAGGAGCTAGGGAAAGGTCCGTCGAAGCTTGCGGAGATTGTGGCTGGAGGGGAGAGAAGAGTGCGAGGGAATCTGACCCAATTTCAAGCTGAGGGAATGTAGTTGGATCTAGGGAGTCTTTAAATAGGTCTTTGAGGAGGTTTTGTGCTTAGAAGCCAAGCTTCCAAGCAAGGAAAGTTCTGTTGGAGATGGAAGCTTCAAAAGACTCAAATCTCTCATGCATTCGCATGAGAGATTGAGAAACAATCAGCGATCAAAAAAGGGTTCAGATTGGAGGGGATTACTCAGAGAATCTCCCTTCCAATTTTGGAAGGGATTCTCTAGCAATCAAGGAGAAACCTCCTTTCAAAGCTCGTCGGAGTAGGATTCCTCCGTTATAATGGTGGAGGGACTTGTTTGAGAAAATGATGAAGAAGCTAGGGGGTTGTTTGTAAGGGTTTTTGAAAGATAGGGGTAGAAATGTAATCAAGGTGGACTTTTTTGCAAACTAGGTCAAGATGAATTCCCCTTAGGTCTAAATTTCAGTACAAAACTAATTTGGACCTAAGGAATTCAATGGTGAAGTTGGATTTTGGTTTTGACAATGTTTGACTGGGAAATTTATACAAAAATTGAATTTAAGGCAAATATCTCTAAGACCTCATTCTTGGTCAAGATGGGTTCCAATGGCCAAATTGAAGGTACTAAACCCTAGAGGATATTTTTCTATGATTTTTAGAGGGTTTAGGTCAATTTTGTCTTGCCTAAAACCTTGGTTAATCAAGTGGGTCTATTTTAGGGTTTCAAGAAGTCATTTAATTCACAGGATACACTCAAACCGTTTTTTGTCTAATCCAACCCACTTATAATCTTATAAATACCATTTGACCTTTGTTTAGCCCTTGAGAAAACTTGTGGTTGCACGACATTGGTAAAATTACAATTTTAACCCTAGTTTCTTATTTCACTCTCAGAAAGGTTATGCAGTGAATTAGGACCTTCAGTTCATTATGTAGGAGCATTTATTCTCTTCATTGGATCAAAATGAGCTAGTTATGGCTCATGATGGTGTTCCCATTACATACCTCTACTTTATTTATATTACACATATATATTATGTACATATATATTGTGGTATATGTAATTTATTTATTTACATATTTTATTTAATTACAAAATATGTATTTATACTATACTTATATTATACACACTGATATATATAGGCATAGATGCACATAAATGCACATTTAGGCACAGGGGCTCTCTGACACTTACTCAATTTTCAACTTCTCAACACTTAGTTGGTTCACTTTCTCAGACCAGTTCGGTTCAACTTCAACCCAGAAATTGGGTTTAATGGGTAGGCGACCTTTTCGAGGGATACATGACACTCATTTCTGGTAGGACTTGACCTCTACTAGGGCCACCCTAATTCATTATTAGGTGCATTATTTCCGATTTAAGATCGTAAATGGGCCTAATGAGGCCCACGCACAGTGCATGGCCCCCAACCCATCCTGCAACCTATTCTACTTTTGTCGTCGATTAGAAATCAACAGTGAAAACCTAATAACCGACACCATTAAGCGACATCATTATGATCATTGCTATTTCATTTCCCTTTAATTTAAGAGCACATTCGATGTCAAAATAGTGTTCGAACAAAAGATGAATTGGCCATTTTGAAGTCAATTAAAAACTGACGGAAAATAAAATTGCTGTTGGTTTATTAAGAACCGATGGTAAAAAAGGTGTTCACCTAAGGTTGATTTAGATGTTTCACCGTAATTTCAAAACTGATGGTCAGTGTATGTGTCATTGCTTATTTGTCAAGCGATGGCATTATTCTATCCCTCTTTACTACCTTTACGCACCCTTCTATTAAGTTTCCCCATTGGTTATATACATCTACCATCGATTATATAAGTGATGACAAAAATACTTTTATCGTCGCATATCGTTAGAATGGTTGCATATTTGTGATGGCAAAAATAGCTTTGCCATCAGTTTACTTATATGCAACGGAAAATATGTGACACGGTTAGACTGGAAGATATTTTAGCCATCGATTATTCTAGAAATGAAGACAAAAAATATTTTTCTTGCCATTTATAAGTTGTCGGATAATTAACTAATCGACAACAAATTCATGAAATTTTTGTTAAAAGAGAAATTACAATTTATTTTTAATAAGAAATTACAAAATGATGGAACTACATAGTAAATATACTTAAAAGACTTGCTAATGAAGAGATGTTTATAGTGTATAAATATAAAAAATCTAGTACATAAAAAGTTTGAAAATGAAAAATTTACATAAAATGTAAATAAAATATTTACATGAAAAACATAAGAAAAGAAAATGTATAAATATCACTGTGCAGCTGCTCTTATGCCACCAGCTCCACCCATGTCGTCGTCGTCGTCTCGTCTGTCGATGCTGGGATCTAATGAAGACGGATGCTCTAATTGACCATTCTTTAAAAGAAGGGCTAGAAGCTTCTCAATCTTACTATCTGTCATATTCATTTGTGATTGCATGGCATCCATTTGACTCTTCTGGATCCTAATTAGGTCTAGATCCAATGTTAGCCATCACGGCTCAACAGATAGAAGTGGCTTGCCTCCTTGGGAGTGGCTCCCAAGGTCCAACCAAGTGAGGTCGAAGTGACCTCCTTCCGTGAATACACCGCCCAACCCTTGGGTTGACGCAGGATAAGGCTAAGGCCTTGTCAATCAAATGGTCCTTATAGATCAGGTGACCAGATTTTTCGTTATGGATTTAAATTCCTGAAGATAAGTTCGTCGTACAACCAACTGAACGTGAATCCCGCCTCTTAAGCTAACCCAGCCAATCTGGTTACAAGGGGACTAAGGGGAAGGTTCTTGCTTTGGCTTACGCCTCCGGTTCCGTTGACCGTCGAGTCGCGGTCGTTTGACACTACCCCGTAGACTTAGTCACCAGGTTTGGCAAGAGAAATTAAACTCATCCAGTAGTACGACAACGAACTCGGGTTGATTTCGTGTTTTAAAATTAGTTTTTAACCCATTTTCTTCAGTTGGGTTTGTGTTGAGTGGCCCACAAGGTGACCAAGCTCACCGGATAACTAGACTTGATTAAGTCTAGGTTAGCAAAAAGTGTGGTCTCTAGTTGTGACCCTAAAGGTTCAACTTAAGTTGCATGCACTTCTAGGGTTTTTTTTTATTTCAACAGATCATAAAAATAATGTGGATTCTTTGATAATAATTGGAATCCAATTAATTTAAAATTTTGTGAGTAGATTCCTATTTCAATTAGTTTTTCGTAGAATATTTTTTTGCAATTTTTGCTGTTTCAACCGAATTTTTAGGGAATTTTAAATATCAGGGGGTCAGATTTGGAACTTTGACCCCTGGACGATTTTTTGCATTGAAATAGTATCAAATGATCTTCAAAAATTTGGGACAAATATGGAAAATAAAGCTAATTAGATCAACTTTCAAACCCCACCATATTTAGTCAAAACAGATTTGCGGATTTCTCGGAATCGCTTTTTGAAATTTAAAAATTTTTGAATCTGGATCAATCTAACACCCACGCAATTCGCGAATTTTTAAAAATTTTGTATTTGGAGTTTCTTCAAAACAATAGTGGTATTTGAAAGATGGATTGAAATTGAAGGTTTTGCCCAAATTTGAGAATTTTTTGCTAACAGATCTTTTGGCAATCGAATTTTCAAGTGAGATTTGAAATCTGGTCGAAAATCAAAAGGTGGTGGAAAAGCTTTTGAAGAGGTTTGAATTTGAAATTCAAGCCTTCCACGAAAAATGCTTTTTTTTTTTAAAATCTTTTGCACTTTTTTATTATTATTTTTTTTAAAAAAAGGAATTTTTCAAAAGATTCAAAAGGAAATATCTCTTTTTTTTTCTTTTTTTTTTTCTAACCTAGATTCAAAAGGAAACCTAAAGAGATTTTTTTTCAAAAATTTTGATTTTTTTTAATTTCTTTTCACGAAAATAAGAAAAATCTCCTTTTTTTTTCAAAAGAAATTACAAGAAGTAGATCTAGTCCTAGGATTCAGAAAATAAACCTACTCTAAGAGTGTGATGTGCACCTGACTTTCTTCGCCACGCTAGATGTGTGCGCAGATCCCATTTTTCTTCCGTGTTCCTGCACATCAATAACCAAGTAGAGGCAGATTTTTCAATGATAAGTAAAAGATCGAAATCAATAAAAATAACATTGGCTCCCCGGCAACGGCGCCATTTTGTTGGGAGAAATAGTAGATCGCATTTTTGATAAAAGCGTCGTAGTATAGTTGCGAAATATGATCCAACAAAGATATTGTTTTGAAAAATAACGAGACTTGAGTCCCGGTCATTCGTCTCTGGGAGGCGTGTTTCTATTTTTGAAATCGATCTTAAAGCTGCTCTACTTAGTATTCTGGTGCGCAATATATAGGCGGTTAAACAACAGGCACTTAAATCACACAAATAAAATAATCATTCAGCTCATGGTGATTTCAAACACATAAAGAGATATATATATATAAATGCATTTTTCATTCATTCAGCAGGAGAGTCGTTCGCAACATAAAACGTAAAGGGAAGCTTGTACATAAATGCTTGAAAATTAAATTTAGCTACCAGAAAATGATCGCATACAAGAATCGATGGGGGGATTTCACATGCATCATTAGGGGAGAAATAAGACTACTTTACTAAGCAGTAAATAAAAGTAGTAAATATATGAAGAGCATAATCTAAATCTAGCAGAATGGAAGGGCATTCAGGGGTGGTCCCCGATGGCCTTTGAGTGGTTGACAGAAGGAGGGGCGGCCAATGGAACTTAGGCCGGCCCTTGGAGAGAGGTTGGGGAGCTGATCCAGCTTCCTGGCATGGAGATGGTGGCCTCCATGGTGGTGCTCAACTTGTGGAGGTGGAGTGGAGATGGAAGTGGCTAGCCTAAGTGGAATGGATAACAAGGAAGTGAATGGGTGCCAATGGCCACCCATGGGGTCTTTTTATAGACCCAATGGAAGCTCTCTAGAGAATTATGGAATTCTCTAGAGAGGCCTATGGTGGGAGCTCGTGGGAGAGTGAGAGAGAGAGGGTGGATGGTGGTTTTTAGATCCACCAAATGTGGATCTAAAAATTGAATGGCTTTTGGTTTCTATTTTTGGCAACCAAGGCAACCACACATGGTAGAGAGTTCTAGAGAACTCTAGGCTAGATATTTTAGTGTGGATGGTGTGTGTGGGTGTGTGTGGGTCGAAACTTAGGTGGCTAGGTTGATTAGGTTGGGTTCTAGTGGGTTTCGGTCAAGGTAGGTCTCAAATTAGGGTTATAAACCATAATTCACTAAGGTAAAGTGCAATTAAACTTAATACAAGTTTAATTGGGTCTGTGGAAACTTAATTGAGAGTAAAATAACTCAATTAAGTCAGGTCTAGGTCAATTGGACTCTCACTGAATCCAATTTGACAGTGTGTGCTGAGATCAGGGCTCAATTGGACTCAATGAGTCCAATTGAATAGGCTGATGGGAATGACTAAGATCCAAGTCAATTAGGTTTAGTGAGGACCTAATTAGGTCCTTAGGGAGGTCTAGAGGTGATGTACTAGGGTTAGGGCACCTTAATTTAGGTTCCTATGGGGTTGGAATTGGGTTTAGGGACCTAGAGATCCAAGATCAAGGCTTAAATCTCAAAATAGGAATTGGAGAGTAGTATCAGACGTCTTATACTCAAAAATCAGAAGTCCAGACTTTTTCTCTGGACGTCCAATCAGAGTCAGGAAGGGTTTCGGGTTCTGTTTTGGGTATTCTGCAGAAATTGGGCGTCTGACAAAGTGTTTGGACGTCCAATAACACTGCAGAAGTGGGTTTAAAGTGTGCGGGAGTTGGCTAAGGGTCCTGGACGTCTTAAAACTTATCTGGACATCCAGAGAGGGGTTGGAACTAGGGTTTTAGGGCTTCCTACAGTGTTGTGACCTAATCTAAGGGTGGCTAAGGCTTGGGGAAGTCTCTAGGCTATCCTAGGGCTTGGATAGACCTAAGCTCTTCACATTTTACTGCTTTATTTCTACTTAATAGAATAGAAAACCTTTAGCCCCCTTACATTATTATTCCTACATCTAAACTAGGCCTTCTGCTCCAGCTCTGCCACAACTCCCGTTATTTCAGATCCAGCTTCAGATCCCGCTCCAGATCCAGCTCCAGATCTGCTTATTGCCTGCAATTGACATAATACACTTAATCAGCACATTATAACATTATTTTGTGCATAGCTAAAGGAAAGCAGTAAAGATGCAGATAATGCGTATGCATGCATGAATAACCCTAACTTATGCTAAGTCTTAGCTTAATTTAGGTCAATTAAGACCTATGATTGCTGCGCAATCATACCCCCATGCCTAAATCTTGCTAGTCCCTGGCAAATGCAAGACTAAATTATTTACAGCAAGGGTCCCTAAGGGACTGGTTATTTTATCAAGTGTTTGCATAGAGATTTTTCTCCCTTTTCTTTTTATCCTATGCTCTAGAAATCCATACAATCGTGAAGGTGCAGCTATGTAGTTTTTGCAACAGATTCGAGTGAAGACTAATACACCTCTAAAGCCTGTACTTGACCCCTAATAAAAATTCTAGCGGAATAGGCGGATTTCTTCCCTCAGGGTATTCAAGATATTTTATGAATTCCACCCTGGCTTTAGGCTTAGGTAGAGAATCTTTGAGGGAAAGGATTGTATATTTGGTGGCTCATTCTCACTTGGTGCTACATAGAGACTAGTACTACAGAATCCAGATTCCCAAATTACTAAGTAACTCAACTCAGAGAAAGACGAGAAAAACTATGCTCCCTTTTGATTCCCTTGTATTCATTCTCTCTTGCTCTTTTTCTTTCATTTTCTTAGAGCTCACAACCTCACTAGATTCACACATAGGATTTGTATTTGATGGTCTCACTAGGTATTAACACTTTAATTGAGTTCTCATAACCCTAACACTAAGTCGGAATTCCTCTACCATTATTCAGGCGATCAGAAACATAAGAAAAATCGGTTAAGGCCATATTTGGTGGAGCTCAATTTTATTTGGTGGTATTGCCTCGATGAAATAAACACTAAATATTCGTTCTTTTCTTTGCTTTTTCTTCTTTTTCTAATAATTTTTTTTTTTCAATTTTTCTTTCTTTTCATCATTCTTTTTCTTTTTCTTTTTCTTTTTCTTTTTCTTTTTCTCATTTTTTATTATTATTTTTTTTAACATAACACAACTGGCATACATCCATGAACTTTATTAAGGAGGCATTATTGGGGATTGGTGGTACTCAAGAGACATTAGGTGGCTTATTTGGTGGAAGTGCCTACTCACGGCACTGGGAGAGACGGATAGGACGGTGTATTTCTGACCTTGACATCAATACCCTCCTTCAGCCGAGGATTCCATAAAGAATGGTCATAACCATCCACCTTAGCCCTAGTTTTATGAAAACTCGCTCTCCACGTATTTGCCTTATTCGGTGGCTCTCACAATTTCGCACAAAAATGTATACGTGGGAACCGAGAGCGAAAACTATGTCTAATCTCAGAGTATTATCACCTAATTATCTAGGGTTCCAGATTCCTTGCACTAATCTTAGAGCACCAGTATACTCTACTCTCTCCCACTATTTGGTGGGTTTTTGGAGGAAAATCTGCCTGACTCCCAAAACATTGTCCAAGGGTTCAGGAAAAGAAGCACTGCTTCTTCTCGACAGACTGAAGACGTTTATCAGCCTTCACCGTGAATCCATTGCAAATTCTACGTGTGTGTGAAAAGTTGTACTGGATTCCAGATTACAGGAATCAACTAAAGGATAAAAATCCCTAACGCATTCTCTTAATAAAATAATCTTATTCATGAATGCAATATGTATATATGTTATAGACATGTAACCTCGTATAATTTGTACTTCGTGAATTTCCCGTATCGGGTTACAATCAGCTTCACCCTAAATTTAGAATAAAAGGTGAGTGGGTGAGTCGGAATTGGTTGTTGCGAACGATTTCTAGCTCCAATTCGAGCATTGGAGGTGGAGTCGATTGTTCTTATATTTACGGTCCTAAAGTACATTTTGCATGTAGCTCCGAGGTTTTCCTAAGTGTTGGCACAAAAATTTTGTTCAGTTTTTCTATATCTACCCCCCCATGCCTAAGTTCTTGCATGTCCTCATGCATGAATATAAAAGAAAATAAATTTGACAGAGGATGAGTGGGTAGAAGTCACCTGGAATTGCTCCTGAAATTATATTCAGCACCGGCCAACCTGTTAACATGCAATATACAAAGGAAATATGCTAAAGGAAAAATATGCTATGTATAAAAATGGTTATGTATTGATGATGGTGGAATGGTATTTATATGTACTGAGTTTAACACCTCCAGCTGGGTGAAAGCTCAATGAGATGTATTAATTCTTGTATAGGAGCCAGTCAAAATTAAGAGAAAGATGTGCTCGTATGCTCCTAGAATCAGTGGTCCAGAGATGCGGACCAGCTGATTGTGCACCCCTACTCTAAAAGGTCTAGCTATAAGAAAGTGTGGAGTGGTGGTGGAAAATAGAGGATAATCAGAGGGGGGGTCATGATGTTGATTCAGCTGATTTATCATGTCCCACAATTCAACAGGAAGTTGCTGAGGGAGTAGATCAACATGTATCTCAGAACCAGAATCTGAGTCATAAGGATCGTCATAATGATAATTGACATCAAAGATCATGCCCTCTCCAGGCTCTAGGTCATATGGGGGTATCCGTGAAAGTAGATCTGTGGAGAGGTCACTGAAATCCTCGTCAGAAATTACTTCGTCCTCATTAGTACTCATCTCTGATTCATCAGAGGCTGTCTCTTCAAGCTCGAGGTCGAGCCATTAACTAGGATGGTAGGTGCGTCCCCAGCTCATTCTGCTCGAAGCTTCACCCACATATGCATTGGGCTCCTCAGTAATTCCTACCTCAGGTAGCATATTTATTTCTTTGTTTGAGTTATCCATAGCTACTTCTGGTTTTCGGATGTTAGGATCAAGGATAGAAAGTGTCATCTTAGAATCTCTAATATCCGAATTAGGGATGTAGGTGAAAGAAGAAGAGTGCAAATCAGAAGATGTTGGCTCTTGCACAGATTCACCTACAATGGGAAGTGGTCTAGATTGATCAGTAGTGTCGCATGTAATGTTTGCCTCAAGATCCATATCCTCAATTGGATCTACTTCCCTTGTCTCGATCGGGTTATCTAACCCAAAAGGTGTCTCCCAGGATTCAGGATAATCTGATTGCAGCTTAGTCCTAGAGATATCAGTCCTTTCCTCCTCAATTTCAGATGAACCCATTCGGCATACTTCCTGCTCCTGTCTCATATCCATGCTAGATTCTTTTTCCCTTGAGTGATCTTCGAGCATTTTTTCTTGAGAATCTTCTGTGTGTTCTTTCGACATAGTTGTTTTAGATTCTTTGAGGTCTTCAATGCTATTTTCCACTTGATATCTCAAAAGCAATAGTTCTTGAGTTTCCCGATTTTGTCCAATTCGCCTTGTTATCTCTGCTATTTCCTGAAGGAGCTCCATCACGGCTTGTTGATGCGGAATCCGGCTTTGTCTTTGGTTTGACTCAATGATAGCCTAGATTTCACGTAGATAGGATGCGGCATTTTCCTTAGCGCTCGTTATAGCTCTCTGTATTCTATAATGTGGCCGCATACGCACCGGTAGCTCTTCAAGGGTTCCAGGGGGTGAATCAAGTCTACCCATGTTCCATTGGTGAGAAGCAGGAGTATGAAATCCATATCCTGGGTTATAAGATGCGATCCTTTGAGGGACCGACTGGTATGGGTCATAATATCCAGGGTTAGGATATGGGTTAACCATTTCGGTAACCCGAGGGGAAGGATCAGGCAAAGCGAAAAGTCATCTTCGCCACCTTGGGTTATGATCCCAAGGTTGAGTTGATTCAGTGACCTGAGCTCTCAGATAAGCTCGTGGGTCCAGCTCTTCTAGATCCTGATTAGGTCCAGATCCAATGTTAGCCATCACGGCTCAACAGATAGAAGAAGTGGCTCGTCTCCTTGGGAGCGACTCACAAGGTCCAACCAAGTGAGGTCGAAGTGACCTCCTTCCGTGAATACACCGCCCAAACCATGGGTTGGTGTAGCCACGCAGGACAAGGCTAAGGCCCTGTCAATCAAATGGCCCTTATAGATCAGGTGACCAGATTTTTCGCTATGGATTTAAATTCCTGAAGATAAGTTCGTCGTACAACCAATTAAACGTAAATCTCGCCTCTCAAGCTAACCCAGCCAGTCTGGTTACGAGGGGACTAAGGGGAAGGTTCTTCCTTTGGCTTACGCCTCCGGTTCCGTTGACCCCCGAGTTGCGGTCGTTTGACACTACCTCGCAGACTTAGTCACCAAGTTTGGCAATAGAAATTAAACTCATCCAGTAGTACGACAACGAACTCGGGTTGATTTCATGTTTTAAAATTAGTTTTTAACCCGTTTTCTTCAGTTGGGTTTGTGGTGAGTGGCTCACAAGGTGACCAAGCTCACTGGCTAACTAGACTTGATTAAGTTTAGGTTAGCCAAAAGCGTGGTCTCTAGTTGTGACCCTAAAGGTTCAACCTAAGTTGCATGCACTTCTAGGGTTTTTTTTTTATTTCAACAGACCATAAAAATAATGTAGATTCTTTGATAATAATTGGAATCCAATTAATTTGAAATTTTGCGAGAAGATTCCTATTTCAATTATTTTTTCATATAATATTTTTTTGGAATTTTTACTGTTTCAACCGAATTTTTAGGGAATTATAAATATCAGGGGGTCAGATTTGGAACTTTGACCCCTGGATGGTTTTTCGCCTTGAAACAGTATCAAATGATCTTCAAAAATTTAGGAAAAATATGGAAAATAAAGCCAATTAGATCATCTTCCAAACCCCATAGTTTTTAGTCAAAACAGATTTGCGGATTTCTCGAAATCGCTTTTTGAAATTTGAAAATTTTTGAATCTGGGTCAACCTGACCCCCACGCAATTCGAGAATTTTTAAAAATTTTGTGTTTGGAGCTTCTTCAAAGTAATAGTGGCATTTGAAAGATGGTTTGAAATTGAAGGTTTTTCCCGAATTTTCAAATTTTTCGCTAATAGAGTTTTTGGCAATCGAATTTTCAAGTGAGATTTGAAATCTGGTCGAAAATCAAAAGGTGGTGGAAAAGCTTTTGAAGAGGTTTGAATTTGAAATTCAAGCCTTCCACGAAAATTGCTTTTTTTTTTTAATATTTTGCACTTTTTATTATTATTTTGTTTTAAAAAAAAGGAATTTTTCAAAAGATTCAAACGAAAATATCTCTTTTTTTTTCTTTTTTTTCTAAATTAGATTCAAAAGGAAACCTAAAGAGATTTTTTTTCAAAATTTTTGATTTTTTTAAAATTTTTTTTTTCACGAAAATAAGAAAAGTCTCATGTTTTTTTTCAAAAGAAATTGCAGGAAGTAGATCTAGTCCTAGGGTTCAGAAAATAAACCTACTCTAAGTGAGTGTGATGTGCACCTGACTTTCTTCGCCGCGCTCGATGTGTGCGCAGATCCCGTTTTTCTTTCGTGTTCCTGCACATCAACAACGAAGTAGAGGCAGATTTTTCAATGATAAGTAAAAGATTGAAATCAATAAAAATGACATTGCCTCCCCGGCAATGGCGCCATTTTGTTGGGAGAAATCGTAGATCGCATTTTTGATAAAAACATCATAGTATAGTTGCGAAATACGATCCAACAAAGATATTATTTTGAAAAATAATGAGACTTGAGTCCCGGTCGTTCCTCTCTGGGAGGCGTGTTTCTATTTTTGAAATCGATCTTAAAGCTGCTCTACTTAGTATTCTGGTGCGCAATATATAGGCGGTTAAAGAACAGGCACTTAAATCACACAAATAAAATAATCATTCAGCTCATGGTGATTTCAAACACATAAAGAGATATATATATATATATATATAAATGCATTTTTCATTCATTTAGTAGGAGAGTCGTTTGCAACATAAAACGTAAAGGGAAGCTTGTACAAAAATGCTTGAAAATTAAATCTATCTACCAGAAAATGATCGCATACAAGAATCGATGGGGGGATTTCGCATGCATCATTGGGGGAGAAATAAGACTACGCTACTAAGCAGTAAATAAAAGCAGTAAATATACGAAGAGCATAATCTAAATCTAGCACAATGGAAGGGCATTCAGGGGTGGTCCTCGATGGCCTTTGAGTGGTTGAGAGAAGGAGGGGCGGCCAATGGAACTAAGGCCGGCCAATGGAACTTAGGTCGGCCCTTGGAGAGAGGTTGGGGAGCTGATCCAGCTTCCTGACATGGAGATGGTGGCCTCCATGGTGGTGCTCAACTTGTGGAGGTGGAGTGGAGATGGAAGTGGCTAGCCTAAGTGGAATGGATGCCAAGGAAGTGAATGGGTGCCAATGGCCACCCATGGGGTCTTTTTATAGACCCAATGGAAGCTCTCTACAGAATTATGGAATTCTCTAGAGAGGCCTATGGTGGGAGCTCGTGGGAGAGTGAGAGAGAGAGGGTGGATGGTGGTTTTTAGATCCACCAAATGTGGATCTAAAAATTGAATGGCTCTTGGTTTCTATTTTTGGCAACCAAGGCAACCACACATGGTAGAGAGTTCTAGAGAACTCTAGGCAAGATATTTTCGTGTGGATGGTGTGTATGGCTGTGTGTGGGTCGAAACTTAGGTGGCTAGGTTGATTAGGTTGGGTTCTAGTGAGTTTAGGTCAAGGTAGGTCTCAAATTAGGGTTATAAACCCTAATTCACTTAGGTAAAGTGCAATTAAACTTAATACAAGTTTAATTGGGTGTGTGGAAACTTAATTGAGAGTAAAACAACTCAATTAAGTCAGGTCTAGGTCAATTAGACTCTCATTGAATCCAATTGGACAGTGTGTGCTAAGATCAGGGCTTAATTGTACTCAATGAGTCCAATTGAATAGGCTGGTGGGATTGACTAAGATCCAAGTCAATTAGGTTTAGTGAGGACATAATTAGGTCCTTAGGGAGGTCTAGAGGTGATGTACTTGGGTTAGGGCACCTTAGTTTAGGTTCCTATGGGGTTGGAATTGGGTTTAGGGACCTAGAGATCCAAGATCAAGGCTTAAATCTCAAAGCAGGAATTGGAGAGTAGTATCAGACGTCTAATTATATAATCAGACGTCTTATACTCAAAAATCAGAAGTCCAGACTTCTTTTCTGGATGTTCAATCAGAGTCAAGAAGGGTTTCGGGTTCTATTTTGGGTATTCTGCATAAATTGGACGTCTGACAAAGTGTCTGGACGTCCAATAACACTGCAGAGGTGGGTTTAAAGTGTGCGGGAGTTGGATAAGGGTCCTGGACATCTTAAAACTTATCTGGACGTCCAGAGAAGGGTTGGAACTAGGGCTTTAGGGCTTCCTAGGGTGTTGTGACCTAATCTAAGGGTGGCTAAGGCTTGGGGAAGTCTCTAGGCTATCCTAGGGCTAGGATGGACCTAAGCTCTTCACATTTTACTGCTTTATTTCTACTTAATAGAATAGAAAACCTTTAACCCCCTTACATTATTATTCCTACATCTAAACTAGGCCTTCTGCTCCAGCTTTGCCACAACTCCCGTTATTTCAGATCCAGCTTCAGATCCTACTTCAGATCCAGCTCCAGATCTGCTTATTGCCTGCAATTGACATAATACACTTAATCAGCACATTATAACATTATTTTATGCATAGCTAAAGGAAAGTAGTAAAGATGCAGATAATGCGTATGCATGCATGAATAACCCTAACTTATGCTAAGTCTTAGCTTAATTTAGGTCAATTAAGACCTATGATTACTGCGCAATCACTGTTTCATTCATGTACATGGAACTAAAACTTATGCATTCCTCCATGAGATATGCTTTTACAATGGATCCTTCCAGCTTTGCCTTGTTCAAACATAATCTTTAAGCTTTTTCAAAAATTGTCCACAAGATACATTCATCTGAATTGTATAGGCCCACCAATTCTCGCTTCATTTGCAAGATACAATGTGAGATGAACCATTACATTGAAGAAGGTTGGAGGAAGAATATGTTCCATCTTACAGAGAGTAATGACTATTTGTTTATCCCAGTGATCCAACGTATCATTTTGTAGCATCTTTGAATAGACATCTTTGAAAATCCTGCGCATATCTGTAAATGAATTAACAACTAGCTTTGACACTATCCCCTATATCGCTAGTGGAAATAATACTTGCATATAAATGTGGGAGTCATGACTTTTCAAGCCAGATATCTTTTTCTGTGCTTCATTCGCACAATGAGAAAGCTACGATGAAAACCCATCTAGCACCCGAATTTCCTTTAGAAAGGAGAATAGCTTACTCTTCTGGTCTTGATTCAAGATGTAAATAGTAGGTGGGAAGTAGCCATCATCCTCATGAATATACAGCTCCGTACGTATTGATAAACACACATGAATTCATGATAAAATGCTTATTTATGATAATTCCTAGGCTTAGCATTGTATATCATGTTTTAAATAATTCATACCACCTATTGCATGGCATTTAGGATAGTTGTATGTTTTTTATATTAATTCCTTCATTTTTATGGCTTGGAGGCAATGCAACGTCCTTATGGACTTCGGATGAAAAATACGACCATACCGATGGATTTGGAGGGATGATTGCAGTCTGACAACGTAGAAATCACCTCGATCCGAGCATCATGGCATCCTCTACAAGCAATGAAGGGTGGATGGTCCATATGGTGCCACGTGGCACCATCTAAAGTTCCTAAAGTCACCCGTCACATCTCTAAGGGCCACATAACAAGTAATCTCAGATGTTGGATTTTCATCCAACGGCTGAGAGTCCACTCTCACCACGAGCCTCAACTCCTCTTTCCGACACACTTGCAGACGTGGCGTAATAGTGAGGCGCACTCTCCGCAGATGCAAGACACGGGCTCGAGACTCGCAGCGCCCCCTTCTTCAATTGAACATGCGCGCATGCAACAGTAGCAGCAGCGCAGCGCCAGCATACACCAGAAGTGCACACGGGCATAGGCCAGCGCGTAAGCCAGCAGGGCCTCTACGGAATCCACGTGCATGAGGCAGGATAGTGAAACTCGCATGGGTAGATGCATGCTCGATTGGCACCAGCCTTCAGCAACAGCATGGCAGACATTCAATGATGCTTACAGCCATCGCTAATTATTCATACACCAGCAAGGCCAGCTGTGTGTGTGAGCTGCCTATAGTGACAATTACAGCGATGACTTGGAGGTCGCTAATGGTCCCATGCCTATTCTGGCCTCTTTTCATCCACTATAAAAGGACCAACACCCCCTCCCTTCCAAGGCATCTCTACCTACCTACTCCCACCTACTTCCAAGCTCTAGCAAGCCTACCAACGATCTGTTAGAGTTTGCTCTCAAGATCTCAAGGCACCTATTAGTGTAATGAGACTCTGCTCCACC
Organism: Thalassia testudinum; assembly: GCA_037157565.1. Classification (NCBI taxonomy): domain Eukaryota; kingdom Viridiplantae; phylum Streptophyta; class Magnoliopsida; order Alismatales; family Hydrocharitaceae; genus Thalassia; species Thalassia testudinum. The sequence continues at coordinate 31,052,785 of JAZHRO010000019.1, read as the reverse complement.
AAATACTCCTCCAACTTCCCATACCCATTCATAGGTAGCCTTGGAGTAATCCTCCCACCTCCATTCTGATAGCAGATCATCTCCACCTTCTCACCTCCATTCTGGAGCTACGCTGAAGCTTTCCTCCACCCAACATCCTCCTGCTTCTCACCTCCGTCGTCCTACTTCCCAACCCCTTCATCTGAGCTTTTGCCAGGCACCGTCGTCTCATCGAATAGCCACTTCAGGAGATTTCTTCCCATCCCTTTCTCTTTTATGCTTTCATGGTTTATTGTAATTGACATTCAAGAAATACATCATATTTGAATTCATCTCTCTCTTGTGATTGATTGTCATTTTATTTCAAAAATAGAAAAATAACAAAACCCTAAAACACCAAAAAGAAACAAATCAAAGTGTGGTTTTCACACAAAGTAAACATTGCCTCCCTTGTAGGTTTTCCCTTCGAAGAGGGGGTGACGTAATAATTGCAGAAATGAAATACAAATAATCTCACAAATAAGCAATCACACAAGTACACAAGAATTTTTCGGTGGAAACCCAAAACGGGTGAAAACCACCACCTAACCCTCTCAAGTTAGGATTTTCCGATCAACCAAGTTGATCAAAACCACTAACCGAATCACTTTAAAACGAGGGTGATTCAACCTCAGTACAACAATGCTACAAGTACGAGGGTAGCGTTCCTCAACCCCTTCTCTCCACGAGAAGGATTTTGTCCCGCGAAGGAGACGGGAATTCGCAAAGCGAATACCCAACCAAAAGACAAAGATAAAATAAAACAAGTAATCCTATAGAGCCAACAAAGGAATTTAAACATAGCTTCTATAGGAAATAGGAAACTCCCCTTTACAAGGAGTGCGTAGAGTTGATAACACGGTGCGTGTGCCATGCGATGGCGCAATGTCGCTCCCGTGAACAACTGCAGGAGAGCGAGTGCGCAAAGGTAATTTAGCTCTCTAGGTGATGGAACTTAAGCTTGGAGAGCAAGATCTTTTCTTGGACATAAAAGGGTAGAAAGTATGTTGCTTAGGTGTATCCAAGTGTGTGTTTGTGTTGCAAAGGTTCCCCTCTATTTATAGAGGCCTTAGGAAGGCTTTGGAAGGCTTAGGAAAGGTTCTATAGCTGTTGGGAAGAAAGCCCAAGAGAATCAGGCCGAAATCAGGACAATAATTACATTTGACAGGGTAATCAGACGTCTAACTCTTGCATCAGACATCTGGAAGGCCACTTTAAGACGTATGATTTCAAGGCCAGACGTCTGATTCTATGTGGGTTTCCTCCTGACTTGAATCAGATCTAAACAGGGTTTTTGTTCAAGTCTATCAGACGACATACAGGATGTCTGGCACTATGTATGGACGTCTGGAAACCTACTTTTACTGTGGGAATTGATTTCCAAATGTTGCAACGGCTAGAAAATCTCTGAGAAGAGATTTTGGGTCAGCCGAGGCAAAACGGTCAATTATCAGACGTTTGGAAAGGCCTAAGGACGTCTAATAAGGCTCTAACAGTTATATTCTGCAGTGCCTGCTAAGCTAGCCAACGGTCCACTATATGGACGTCTGGGAAGTCCATCAGACGTCTTCTAAGACGTCTGGACTAAGGTCTGGACGTCTGATTTTATCAGACAGAATACTAACTCCATCCTAATAGTTATCAGACGTCTGAAACAAAAGTCAGACGTCTCAAAATACTTTATCAGACGTCTGATTTGATAATTAGATGTCTGGAAGTGCTGTTTGAACCCTATATTGGTTTTCTAAGTGTTCTACAGAAAACCTAAGTATCCTAGGGTTGTGCAGTTGTTCCTAGGACTACTATTTGGGTACTTTGAGGCTCTTTAACAAAATATTCTAAGGAAATAAAAAGAGCAAGAAAATAAAGACAAGAGATGCAAGAAAGGATTAAAAAGAATCTATCCTATTCTTCATGTCTTCTATCTTCAATCTGTCGCTCCACGCGAACCTCCTCTGTTTTCCGTCAAGCTCCTCCAATCCGTCCTGGATGCGAGCTCGAACTCCGTTTAAGCACGTCTACATTCGCAATTGACCTGAAATCTAGGACTCAAATTGCAAATGTTAAATAACACGTGTTTTGTTATCATCAAAACAAATGCTCGTGGTGCTCTAGCACCAACAATCTCCCCCTTTTTGATGATGACAAAACCATAGATAATAATGCAAAAAATCTTCCCCCTTTTCGACATTATCAAAAAGGTTTAATTGATTTTACATTTCCTATAACTCCCCCTTAAAACATGCTCTTCTATGAATTTTATTTTAACAAAGGTGATATTCTCCCCCTTTTTTTGTAACAACAAGATAGCTATTATTTTTCCCCCCCTTACTAAAGGAAATTTAGCTACCTTATATCTCCCCCTTAAAAATTGACAATTAGCTCATAAATTTTTTAACTCCCCCTATCTAAATGCTTATAAAACGATAGGGTTAAGAATTTTACCTCACCTACCATGGCTAATAAAATGGCCCGAATGGTGGTGGTGGATGCCACATTGGATGGGGCTCCCATCCGTAGCTTGGAGGCCCGGGCATCGACGCCGGTCTCCAGTCTGGTGGTCGACGTGCGGCGGGTCCGTCGTTTGTTCGCCGTCTCGTCGGTCTTCTTGTTCTCCTCCTTGGTCTACTCCTTGGTTCTCCCAACTTGAGTTGACCAGCTTTGTGTTTGTAGGTCCAGTCCATTGTGTTGTAATTATCACTGAACCCTACAAAACAAGATTCTAATTCTTTCTTCGGTATCCAAGTGGTCTTGGATCCGGATCTATTAGCGGGTCTCCTTGATGGAGATCCTTTCTCAATCTTAGGGCTATAAAAATTATCTACTTTATTGATTAATCTGGTACAGTTTTCCCTAAGACATGTGATTTCTTTTTCTATAGTATTCATCTTAGTCTTTAAATCAGAAATTTCTATTTTTAGACTATCATTTTCCTCAATCAATTTATTATTTTCATTGATGAGGTCTTGATTTTCTAATAATAGGTTATCAATTCTAGGACTAGCTTCTATGTCCTTAAGTTATTTTTCTAACCTATCATTTTCATTTTTAAGAAAACTAAGGTTCTTTTTAATACTTTTATTTTCTATTTTAAGTGATTTACTAATCTCAAATAGTTCATTAAAAGCTTTTTGTAAATCGAAATTTACCTCGTCGTCGGAGTCGCTTCCGCTTTCATTGTCGCTATTGGTTCCTCTGGCCATGAAACCAAAGCAAGTGGTTTCTTCTTTTTCTTCTTCTTCCTCTGAGCTCATCTCTTCATGAGTGTCTTCTAACTTCCTCCATATCTCGTGGGCGGTAGTGCACTCTTGGATTTTCTTGAACTCTTTCGGACTCAACACGCAATACAAGGCATTCATTGCCTTTGCGTTGAGTGAAAGCTCTCAAATATGCAGCTGTGAGTAGCCTCCCATGGGTTTTTCTGGGATCTCAAATGGCGTCTCGCATCTGGCCCAGATCGTGAAGTCGGTGGCTTGACGCCAGGTCTTCATCCGCAACTTCCAATAGGGGTAGTTGCTCCCGTCGAAGAACGGCGGATGGGTTGTGAACTGCCCCTCGGAAATCCTGCTTGTGGAATAGCTTCCCTCCATGATCTTCCTGCCGGGTGTCACTCCGATCTTGCAAGAACCTGCTCTGATACCAATTGTAGGTTTGGCCCTTCGAAGACAGGGTGACGTAATAATTGCGGAAATGAAATATAAATAATCTCACAAATAAGCAATCACACAAGTACACAAGAATTTTTTGGTGGAAACCCAAACCGGGTGAAAACCACCACCTAACCCTCTTGAGTTAGGATTTTCGGATCAACCAAGTTGATCAAAACTACTAACCGAATCACTTTTAACGAGGGTGATTCAACCTCAGTACAACCACGCTACAAGTGCGAGGGTAGCGTTCCTCAACCCCTTGTCTCCACGAGAAGGATTTTGTCCCACGAATGAGACGGGAATTCGCAAAGCGAATACCCAACCAAAAGACAAAGATAAAATAAAACAAGTAATTCTATAGAGCCGACAAAGGAATTTAAACCAAGCTTCTATAGGAAATAGGAAACTCCCCTTTGCAAGGAGTGCATTGAGTTGATGACGCGGTGCGTGTGCCACGCGATGGCACAATGTCGCTCTCGTGAACAACGGCGGGAGAGCGAGTGCGCAAAGGTAATTTAGCTCTCTAGGTGATGGAACTTAAGCTTGGAGAGCAAGATCTTTTCTTGGACATAAAAGGGTAGAAAGTATGTTGCTTAGGTGTATCCAAGTGTGTGTTTGTGTTGCAAAGGTTCCCCTCTATTTATAGAGGCCTTAGGAAGGCTTTGGAAGGCTTAGGAAAGGTTCTATAGCCGTTGGGAACAAAGCCCAAGAGAATCAGGCCGAAATCAGGACATTGATTACATTTGACAGGGTAATCAGACGTCTAACTCTTGCATCAGACGTCTGGAAGGCCACTTTAAGATGTCTGATTTCAATGTCAGACGTCTGATTCAATGCGGGTTTCCTCCTGACTTGAATCAGATCTAAACAGGATTTTTGTTCAAGTCTATCAGACGACATACAGGATGTCTGGCACTATGTATGGACGTCTAGAAACCTACTTTTACTGTGGGAATTGATTTCCAAATGTTGCAGAGGCTAGAAAATCTCTGAGAAGAGATTTTGGGTCAGCCGAGGCAAAACGGTAAATTATTAGACGTCTGGAAAGGCCTAAGGACGTCTGATAAGGCTCTAACGGTTATATTTTGCAGTGCCTGGTAAGCTAGCCAACGGTCCACTATATGGACGTCTGGCAAGTCCATCAGATGTCTTCTAAGACGTCTGGACTAAGGTCTGGATGTCTGATTTTATCAGACAGAATACTAACTCCAGCCTAATAGTTATCAGACGTCTGAAACAAAAGTCAGACGTCTTAAAATACTTTATCAGATGTCGGATTTGATAATTAGACGTCTGGAAGTGCTGTTTGAACCCTATATTGGTTTTCTAAGTGTTCTACAGAAAACCTAAGTATCCTAGGGTTGTGCAGTTGTTCCTAGGACTACTATTAGGGTACTTTGAGGCTCTTTAACAAAATATTCTAAGGAAATAAAAAGAGCAAGAAAATAAAGACAAGAGATACAAGAAAGGATTAAAAACAATCTATCCTATTCTTCTTGTCTTCTATCTTCAATCTGTCGCTCCACGCGAACCTCCTTTGTTTTCCGTCAAGCTGCTCCAATCCGTCCTGGATACGAGCTCGAACTCCGTTTAAGCACGTCTACATTCGCAATTGACCTGAAATCTAGGACTCAAATTGCAAATGTTGAATAACACGTGTTTTGTTATCATCAAAACAAATGATCGTGGTGCTCTAGCACCAACAATCTCCCCCTTTTTGATGATGACAAAACCATAGATAATAATGCAAAAAATCCTCCCCCTTTTCGACATTATCAAAAAGGTTTAATTGATTTTACATTTCCTATAACTCCCCCTTAAAACATGCTCTTCTATGAATTTTATTTTAACAAAGGTGATATTCTCCCCCTTTTTTGTAACAACAAGATAGCTATTATTTTTCCTCCCCTTACTAAAGGAAATTTAGCTACCTTATATCTCCCCCTTAAAAATTGACAATTTGCTCATAAATTTTTTAACTCCCCCTATCTAAATGCTTATAAAAAGATAGGGTTAAGAATTTTACCTCACCTACCATGGCCAATAAAATGGCCCGAATGGTGGTGGTGGATGCCACATCGGATGGGGCTCCCATCCGTAGCTTGGAGGCCCGGGCATCGACGCCGATCTCCAGTCTGGTGGTCGACGTGCGACGGGTCCGTCGTTTGTTCGCCGTCTCGTCGGTCTTCTTGTTCTCCTCCTTGGTCTACTCCTTGGTTCTCCCAACTTGAGTTGACCAGCTTTGAGTTCGTAGGTCCAGTCCTTTGTGTTGTAATTATCCCTGAACCCTACAAAACAAGATTCTAATTCTTTCTTCGGTATCCAAGTGGTCTTGGATCCGGATCTATTAGCGGGTCTCCTTGATGGAGATCCTTTCTCAATCTTAGGGCTATAAAAATTATCTACCTTATTGATTAATCTGGTAGAGTTTTCCCTAAGACATGCGATTTCTTTTTCTATAGTATTCATCTTAGTCTTTAAATTAGAAATTTCTATTTTTTGACTATCATTTTCCTCAATCAATTTATTATTTTCATTGATGAGGTCTTGATTTTCTAATAATAAGTTATCAATTCTAGGACTAGCTTCTATGTCCTTAAGTTGTTTTTCTATCCTATCATTTTCATTTTTAAGAAAACTAAGCTTCTTTTTAATACTTTTGTTTGCTATATTAAGTGATTTACTAATCTCAAATAGTTCATTAAAAGCTTCTTTTAAATCAAAATTTACCTCGTCGCCGGAGTCTCTTCCGCTTTCATTGTCGCTATTGGTTCCTCTGGCCATGAAACCAAAGCAAGTGGTTTCTTCTTTTTCTTCTTCTTCTTCCTCTGAGCTCATCTCTTCATGAGTGTCTTCTAACTTCCTCCATATCTCGTGGGCGGTAGTGCACTCTTGGATTTTCTTGAACTCTTTCGGACTCAACGCGCAATACAGGGCATTCATTGCCTTTGCGTTGAGTGAAAGCTCTCGAATATGCAGCTGTGAGTAGCCTCCCGCGGGTTTTTCTGGGATCTCAAATGGCGTCTCGCATCTGGCCCAGATAGTGAAGTCGGTGGCTTGAAGCCAGGTCTTCATCCGCAACTTCAATAGGGGTAGTTGCTCCCGTCGAACAACGGCGGATGGGTTGTGGACTGCCCCTCGGAAATCCTGCTTGTGGAACAGCTTCCCTCCATGATCTTCCTGCCGGGTGTCACTCCGATCTTGCAAGAACCTGCTCTGATACCAATTGTAGGTTTGGCCCTTCGAAGACGGGGTGACGTAATAATTGCGGAAATGAAATATAAATAGTCTCACAAATAAGCAATCACACAAGTACACAAGAATTTTTTGGTGGAAACCCAAACCGGGTGAAAACCACCACCTAACCCTCTTGAGTTAGGATTTTTCGATCAACCAAGTTGATCAAAACCACTAACCGAATCACTTTAAAATGAGGGTGATTCAACCTCAGTACAACCACGCTACAAGTACGAGGGTAGCGTTCCTCAACCCCTTCTCTCCGCGAGAAGGATTTTGTCCCACGAAGGAGACGGGAATTCGCAAAGCGAATACCCAACCAAAAGACAAAGATAAAATAAAACAAGTAATTCTATAGACCCGACAAAGGAATTTAAACCAAGCTTCTATAGGAAATAGGAAACTCCCCTTTGCAAGGAGTGCATTGAGTTGATGACGTGGTGCGTGTGCCACGCGATGGCGCAATGTCGCTCTCGTGAACAACGGCAGGAGAGCGAGTGCGCAAAGGTAATTTAGCTCTCTAGGTGATGGAACTTAAGCTTGGAGAGCAAGATCTTTTCTTGGACATAAAAGGGTAGAAAGTATGTTGCTTAGGTGTATCCAAGTGTGTGTTTGTGTTGCAAAGGTTCCCCTCTATTTATAGAGGCCTTAGGAAGGCTTTGGAAGGCTTAGGAAAGGTTCTATAGCCGTTGGGAATAAAGCCCAAGAGAATCAGGCCGAAATCAGGACAATGATTACATTTGACAAGGTAATCAGACGTCTAACTCTTGTATCAGACGTCTGGAAGGCCACTTTAAGACGTCTGATTTCAAGTTCAGACGTCTGATTCCATGCGGGTTTCCTTCTGACTTGAATCAGATCTAAACAGGGTTTTTGTTCAAGTCTATCAGACGACATACAGGACGTCTGGCACTATGTATCGACGTCTGGAAACCTACTTTTACTGTGGGAATTGATTTCCAAACGTTGCAATGGCTAGAAAATCTCTGAGAAGAGATTTTGGGTCAACCGAGGCAAAACGGTCAATTATCAGACGTCTGGAAAGGCCTAAGGATGTCTGATAAGGCTCTAACGGTTATATTCTGCAGTGCCTGCTAAGCTAGCCAACGGTCCACTATCTGGACGTCTGGCAAGTCCATCAGACGTCTTCTAAGACGTCTGGACTCCAGCCTAATAGTTATCAGACGTCTGAAACAATAGTCAGACGTCTCAAAATACTTTATCAGACGTCTGATTTGATAATTAGATGTCTAGAAGTGCTGTTTGAACCCTATATTGGTTTTCTAAGTGTTCTACAGAAAACCTAAGTATCCTAGGGTTGTGCAGGTGTTCCTAGGACTACTGTTACGGTACTTTGAGGCTCTTTAACAAAATATTCTAAGGAAATAAGAAGGCCAAGAAAATAAAGACAAGCGATACAAGAAAGGATTAAAAAGAATCTATCCTATTCTTCTTGTCTTCTATCTTCAATCTGTCGCTCCACGCGAACCTCCTCTGTTTTCCGTCAAGCTCCTCCAATCCGTCCTGGATGCGAGCTCGAACTCCGTTTACGCACGTCTACATTTGCAATTGACCTGAAATCTAGGACTCAAATTGCAAATGTTAAATAACACGTGTTTTGTTATCATCAAAACAAATGGTCGTGGTGCTCTAGCACCAACATCCCTGTGTTCGACTCGGGACTCCCTTGGAGTTTCATTATAAATTATATTTGATTACGATTTTTGTAGCTATGACAACGAGTTACTCATAATCCCGATTTCAAAAACACAAAACACATGCAATCATTTTGGCACCGTTGCTGGGGAGGCAATGGAATTTACTTTATTATTTTCTATGCTTCTATGCATTTATATAGCACTAGCCCTGCTTGTCTTTGATCTACTATCTTGCAGGTACCCTAGCATGGAGATCCAAGTGCAGTAAACCAAAGTAAAGTGCGGGTGGAGTGCTTTGTAAGTGTCCCCCACATTTTCCCCCACTAGTTCATTTCACCACAATCATAACCAAGACCTAATCTACTTAGGTGTTCGCATAAACTTAGGATAAACTTTGTTTGGCTTGTTTGCCTCCTTCACCCATCTCACCCACATTTTATAAAAAGAAAATAGAAAAGATACTTTTTTGTGGGATGAATTAATTTACACACTTTATACACCCATATCAGAGGCACATAACCTGATTTGATTTTCATTTACTCAACCGGGATTCCGACCTGTGGACCCGGTACACGAATTTTACACATAAAGCAGTAGAAATCATATTAGGTTAATCACCTTTTTGTGTGCCTTAATCGGTGGAGCATTTGAAACGATTGATTGAGTTGTTTGGGCTACACGACCTAATCTAAAAGAGGTTCATTTTGTAACTGCCCCATAGGATTCAATAAATAGGTCAAGCCAGGCACTCCATATTTTTCTTGATTTCTAAAGGAAAATACTTGAACACATGCTTTTAAAAGCAAATTTGGTTTTTCCTCATAAAACTTAGTTGAAAACACCTAATATTTGAATCCTAAAATCTATTAAGCAAGATTTGAACCCTAAAACTCAACTCATCATTAATAATCTTGCTTTGAAACCTCTTAGTTGTGCACATTCACACAGTCTCAAACAAATCATTAAGGGCAAAACCCATTAAGGGCCCATCACATTCTCCAAGCACCATTATCCCACGCCTAACTAAAATTCAATAGACATTGGCCCTAGGGATTGGTTCGCTCTATGGGATCCAGATTGAAATTATTCATGACTAACCTAATTATACTAGTCAATCTGATGTTTAGCTAGGGGAGTAGCGTCAAACGACTGCAACTAGAGGGTACACTAGGAACCGGAGGTGCAAGCTAAAGGAAGAACCCTCTACCCAGTCCTTCCTTCTAACTGGTTGGATTGCCTGGACATAAGTAGTGTAAATCATGCGAAATCTTAAGACGGATTCTAAGAGTCTATAGACCTTTAGGCTACCCAGCCAAAGGATAGGTTTGTATTTTTGTTCTGTGGTTGCACATGTTTCGTGAGTTAAAATTGGGGTTATAAGTAACCCGTTGTCGCAGTTGCAAAGCATGTCGATCAAATAAAATTTATACCGAAACTCCAAGGGAGTCCCAGGTCGAACATAGGGAGGCAACATTTACTTTAATTGAAAACCACGCTTTGATTTATTTCTTTTTGGTATTTTAGGGTTTTGTTATTTCCTTGTATATTTTTGTAAGAAGAACACAAGCAAATGAATCACAAAATAGAGATGGAACAAATATGGTATACATATCACTTCAATGTCTATTACAATCAACTATGAAAGTAGAAAAAAGAGAGGGGGTAAGAGGAAATCTCCCGAATCAGCTGTTCAGTGAGACGATGATGCTTGGTGGAAGCTCAGACGAAGGAGGTGAGGAGTGGGATGATGGAGGTGAGAAGTAGGAGGACATCGGGTAGAGGAAATCTTTGGCATGGCTTCAGAATGGAGTGAGAAGACGAAGATGATCTGCTACTGAAATGGTGGTTGGAGGATAGCTCCAAGGCGGCCTATGAATTGGGATGTGAAGATGGACTTATATTTGGTGAGGCAGAGGTTTGCTACACTAATAGGAGCCTTAGGAGCAAGAGAACAAGCTCTAATGGAGCGTTGGTAGGCTTGCTAGAGCATGGGAGTAGGTGGGAGTAGAATAGGTAGAGATGAAGAGGAATGGTGGGTGTAGGGGTGTTTATATATTGAAAGGAAGGAGAGAGTCCCACGCATAAGCATTCGGTGATAGCTATAAATGTCATTAAAGGCCGCTCGAGCTATCCTTGAAGATCTGTGCCTCTTCATTACTTGGGTAGCACATGCACTACGTAAGAGATTTAGTGACAGCTATAAGCGTCACTAAAGGCCCGCCCTTCTGTCGTTGTAAAGCCCGTGCCCACTGCCCATGCCTGCAGCTATCATCGTGCACGTAGGCGCGGAAGCATCCTGACCGTCGGATGAAGGAAAGAATGGCCGAGAGAAGATTGCGCCCCTTCACCAAATTTGAATTGCATGCCTCGCCATCAGCCGTCGGATGCCGCATGCGTCAGATGGTGCGTTCTCGATGTGCGTCGACGCCCACGTGCCGCATCTGCACTCTACAGTGAGTCCACGTAGCCACTTCCTTCAACACCCGATCATCCATCGACGGCTCTATTTCCTCTCGCCTTCGCTTCAGCAGATAAAATCCACGTGCGGGGTCTAGAACGTATGGCCGCGCGTTGAGAGTGGAGGCGTAGACCACTGTGCTCAGGGTCGTCATGTGTCTTATTTTTGAATTAAGTTTCCGCACCCATGACCGTTGGATGGAGATCCAACGGTCAAGATGACTCCTCGTCTGATGAGGTGCTTCTTTAGCGGTGGAGTGCACATCTCAACTGTTGGATTGAGATCCAATGGCTGGGATCTGATCTTGCGCCGAGCTTGGAGGCTCCTTGGCTCAGGTGGGGTGGCTTGGATGGCGCCACGTGGTGCCATCTGGGCCATCCATCTTCTTCTTGCGGAGGGTGCTATAAAGCTCAGATCTGGGTGATTCCCGCGATGACGGACTACGATCATTGCTCTGAATCCATCCGTACGATCAGATTCTTCATCTGAGGCCTGTAAAGATGTCGCACTGCCTCTTGGCCATGTAAAATGATAGAATTAATGTACATAATATACAACTATCCTAGATGCAATGCAATGGATTTTTATGCAATATTTATATCATGATATGCAATGCTATGCCTAGGAACTATCATAAATAAGCAATTTATCATGAATCCATGTGTGTTTATCATACTTGATGCAAACACATGTATTTAGGTTAAAATCCCTATTCATGCATGTTCCTAGGCTTAGTTTTTCATTTCGTGTTATAAATATTGCATAGCATGCATCATTCTGCATTTAGAGTAGTAGTATATAATTTAGGTTAATTGCATCCTTTTTGTGGTCAGGAGAGAAAGATATTTATTTTGGAGTCTCGGATTGATGATCCGACCATACGTATCTAATCAAGATGATGATCGGAGTCCAACACCTCCAAAATCACCTCGATCGGAGTCCCGTAGCACCATATGCAATCTAAGGAAGATCAACGGCTGAGAGACTAGGTGATGCAATTCAGAGCATCAAACTACAAATCTGACTGCACGGATGGATTTAGGTCGATGATCACAGCCCAATGATGTTAAAATCGACTCAATCCAACCTCAGTAGCATCCCCTACATAGGAAAGAAGATGGACAGCCTAGATTGCACCATGTGGCGCAACCTAGACCGCCCTTGCGCACTCAGGTGCCACTACAAGCGCATAGCAGCACAGGTGCACACGCAGGCACGGAGGCAAGCACGTGCAAGCGCAGCGACACATGCAGCAGCACAGCGCCCGCGTAGAGGCAGCTGCACGTATCGCACGTGCATGCGCGACACAGGCGTGCGGAGAGCACACCAACGTAGCGGCAGGTGGGTGCATGGGTTGTCTTTAGCGACATTTGCAATGGATCTTCAGCGACGTTTATGATCGTCTCTAAATGTCCTGTATACGAATTTGATTCTTTCCTCCACTATAAAAGGACCCCTACCCCTCCCATTTTTCTTCATCTCTTCCTTTCTTCCTCTCACCACCTCCAAGGCTCTAAAGGGAGCTTGTCCTAAGCCCAGGATGATCCTCTAGAGTGGAAAATCAAATAGCTTTCCCTCCGATCATCCCCATTCGTTGAGCATCCCGTGTCCGTCCTCTCACCACCCTTTGGGAAGAAGATCCTCGTTGTGACACTGTCCTACCCCATCTTCCGTCCTCCTTCGTGCCACTCCTCACCACCTTCTTCCGAGCGACGTAAGAGCAAGTCACCCTTCGAGCAACCGTTGAGCAGGATTTCTCTCACCTCTTTCTGTCTTTTTACGCTTTCGTAGTGTAGTTTTCTTACTTTTGTAGTTGTAATAAACAATTCTTGATAAATAGATGATTGTTTCTCTCTCCCTCTCTCTCTTATATTTTTGCAAGTAGATAAAGCTTTCATCGACCTAATCTCTTGCTTGTTAAAAATACCAAAGAAAAAATTAGAAAAGGCAAAAATGAAATGAACAAATGAAAGTGAAGTGCGAATTTCATAAAACCAAACGTTCGCCTCACCGTGTTTGACTCAGGACTCACTTTTCGAGTTTTCATATAAGTTTTATTTGACCACGCGTTTTGCAACTATGACGACGGGTTACCCGTAACCTTGATTTCAAACTCGCGAAACTCGTGCGATCATTTTGGCACCATTTTCGGGGAGGCAACAGAATTTACTTTATTATTTTCTACACTTCTTTGCATTTGCATAACACTAACCCCACTTATCTCTGATCCATTGCCTTGCAGGTACCCTAGCATGGAGATCCAAGTGCGGTAGAGCGGAGTAAAGTGCTGGTAGTGTGTTTTGTAAGTGTTCCCCACATCCCCCCTCCTTTTTCATTCCATAACCTAATAACTCAAACCTAAATAAACTTAGGTGCTTTGCATAAACCCTAGGGTAGATTTTGGTTGTTTGATTGTCACTTGACTCACCTCACCCACCTACATATATAAAAAAAATTAAAAAAAAAATTCTTCTCTTGTGGGATTTAACTGAAAGCTACACACTTAACACCTACAACTTCTTATCATAAGGTGCACAATCACTTTGATTCTACCACTCAACTGGGATTTGACCTGTGGACCCAGTACACTTCAACTCAATACACATAAGTGAGTAGAAATCTGAATAGGTTAAACATTCTTGTGTGCCTTAACTAAGTGGTGTAACAGGGCAATCGATTGAGTTGTTTGGGCCGCACCACTCAATCTAGAATTGATCCATCAAGTGATTGCCACTTAGGGTTGATTCTTAGGGCTGAACTAGGCACTCCACATTATTTTTAATTTTGAAAGGAACATATCATCACTCGTGCTTTCAAAACTTGGAGTGCTCTACTAAACCTTGATTGAACCAACCTAAGAATTAAATCCTAAAAGCTACTAAACAAAGTTAAATCCTAAAAGACACATCATCAAATAATGTTGTTTGAAAACCCTAGTTGTGCACGCACACTCATTTTAACTGATCATTAAGGGCACAACCCATCTAAAGGGCCCATCACATTCCAAGAGCATGGTCATCCCAAGCCTAACTAAAACTGAGTAGACGTTGGCCTTAAGGATTGATTCATTCATCGGGGCTCAGACAACCTTTTTCTGATTAATTTGATTCTACTAGTCCATTTGATGTCTAGCTAGGGAAGTAGCATCAAATGACCGCGGCTGGGGGGTACACTAGGAACCAGGGGTGCAAGCCAAAGGAAGAACCTTCTCCCTAGTCCCTCCTTCTAATTGGTTGGATTGACTAGATAAAAGTAGACTAAATCATTTATAATCTCAAGACGGGTCCTGGGAGTCTATAGGTCTTTAGGCTACCCACATATGGACAGGTTTGGTTGATTGTACTGCAGGGCACCTTTCTCTATTCTATTTTGCCACCTACTCCACAATGTATCCTTCAACTTCTTACATGCATTTCCAATCCTATCCTCCTACCACCACTTTCCCCAAGATGATTACTATCCTGACTTGACTTGTAATTACCCATCCACTAGCTAGAAAACTTTGATTGGGGATACGAATCCAGACCTTAATGTCCAGGGCCTAACCCTAGATAAGACTATGATTGCTATCCTTCCCAAACCTACAATGATTATGGATCTTCATCCTTTGATGACTAAACCAACCCAATCTCCAATCAAGAAGGATATAAAGATTATAACACCTACCCTCCCAAGTATTCCACTGAATATAGGTTGCCACCATCCTTTGAACAACCTAGATCTACCTACTTTCAGGGAGGGACCCGAGAACCTCGACATCCTGACTCCCCAAGATTTAACCCAAACCCACCCAAATCTGAATCGAACCAGTCAGTTCAGGTGAACCAGATCTAGGATAGGGTGTTGGCTAATTTGAGGAACATTATACAATCTTTAGAAGCTCAGCTAACACCATGCGCTGAAGCACTGGAGCCTATTATCAAAATGACTGATGAACTTAATAGTTCTTTATTGGATTTGCTCCAAAGTGTTAGGGATAGGGACCTGGGTGAGTTTCTTCTTGGGAAATTGTTGAGGTTGAGGATGAAATTTTTGGTTGCCCTAGTAAAATCTTGGGATGAATCTCAAGATGAACCCCCTTCAGGAGAGACAATGTCTAAACTCGCTTAGGCGTCTGTTAGGGGAGATACATATTCAGAGATTGGAGATGACCAGGTTGGTCTAGAGCAACCCTTTGAGGATGAACCGAGTTTCTCACTCGAGATCCCCGAGCCAGGGAGCGAGGAAAAATATGTCTCTTTGAGCCAGGAAATGACAATCGATTTTGAGACTTATATAAATCAGGATCATGGATTCTTTGATTCTGAGGGTGAGGAATCTCTTAGTGAAGTCTCACTTGAGTTTAAGGAAGATGATTTTAGTGAGACAAATGGGCTAGAGGAGCATGACGAACCATTTGATAGCCCAGTTATTGAAGATTTTGATTCGGTTGGGGCTAACTTGGAGGATTCGAATCCTCATTTACTTGATGATTCAATCGATGACCCCATTCCTCATCAGCACCACGAAGAGCTAACTTCTGAGATCATTGTGCCCAAGTCAATCATGATTCAGCCATGATTTCTAGACTTGGGAGAATCATATGGGGTCAGTGATATGGTAGAGGTCCCGGAGCCTGAGCCCTTGATGTTGAAGGATAGAATTGTTGAAATAAAAATTTGGGAGGCTAGTTCTGAGGGAACTTTGATTTTGGATTTAAGGGTACCTATTGACCTTAAACCACCGACTTTCTACCAGGACCCTTACAATATCTTTCACGTGCAACACAAGCTCGAAATAACTGATTATTTTTCAGGGATAGATGTTAAGTGGACAACCGCACCTATTGAACCATCTTTACCTATTGTCCGACATTTTGGTCTTGGGTTGCTCACCACAAAATCGTAGGCCCGACCCTGAAAGCTTAACAACCTTCAGTTCTGGGTGATTTTCATCTAGAACCTTAGAACCACTCGACCCTGGGGCATGGGTCTACACCATAATCTGGTCCACGTCAGTTAACATCTTTTGCTGGTGGGTTTTAGGATCAATATTTTTATTTTGATTCTGACCCAAACTTGTGAATTCTCAATTTCTTCTTTATATGTATGTTATGCCTAGCTGAAGGCATTAAACTTAGCACATGTGTATACACTCTTCTCTCTGCAGAGTTGACCGGATTTTCATGACACTCAGGTGATATTCTATTTACTCCGCCCTTTTCTTGTCTTTATTTTTACAATAAAGACATTACACCATTTATGCATGGGGGGGTGGATACTTAATTCTAAAATCATTTTGTTAACTCCATAGAATTTCTTTTAGTTTCTTTAAAAAAAATTTGAAATTTCAAAAAGATAAAAAAAAGAAGAATTAGGAAAAGAGAACTTAGGCATTCTGAAGTTATTAACTTTAGGAAATGATACGAGAGGACCGAAACACCTAGACTCTTCAAGTCTTCGGGCTTAATTTGCCCGGCTATCCAATCGAATGTGGACTTAGTCTCGAGTCCTCGCCAATTCAAATTCATTTTTAATTTGGATAATAAATTGGGATGATAAGTATGCAACTTATCAATCCGCCCTCTAATTTCGAGGGACTTTAAGCTTAAGCATCAACACATTTTTTTGCATTGACTCATTTTTCGATGGTTTCTTCAAAAATTGGGTAGCTAATGAACTATCTAGGGTGGTATGGCTTGTAGGTTGTTGGTGCTAACAGCTCATCGGCCAGTTGTTCGGAGCCCAGTAACAAGACCATTTTCATTATACTACCTTTAGATAAATCTTAGATCAGGGAAGCCAACTACTTAAAGAAAAAAAAAAACAAAAAGAAAAAGAAACAAAAAAGAAAAAGGAGAAAAAAATGAAAAAATAAACAAAACCACACATCACTACAGAGTATGGCTGGCAACTTGTCATGGGTCACATCCCATTGGCTGGTTGTCCAGAACCCATCTCACATGAAATTGCACAATAAATTTCAAAACACTTAGGGCAGAAGAGGGAAAGTAGAATAAACTAGGGAGATATACTCTAGGTTCGCCCTTGCATTGACCCCATAAATAAAAGAAGTAGGGAGAAAGCTACCAGTTGAAAAGATAAACCTTTAGGCAAGGTCACCTAGGGTCATAGAAACTCGAAGTCCGTTTTGACGACCGCCTTGTGAGTCTTTCACTATTTTCACAAGATGCTTAGCACTTAGAGTCCTTTTCAAGTCTTGGGCGAGTTGGGTAGCTGTAAAAAGTTATCCTGGAACTCTCAAGCTCCAAAAGTACAAAAAAATAAGCAAAGAAGAAAAAGAAATATATCTTCTCTTTTCAAATATGGCGAGGATTTGGACGGTCTACATTCTGACAGGCACCTGTGTACTATTTGGTTTTTGTTGTTTAGGACCTTAGTTGAAATTTTCTATTGTTAATAAATGACTTAGGCTAAAGCGATCTAATCCTAATTTTGATTTTATACTTCGCATGTAGCTTAATTTTGCTAGGGACTAGCAAAAGATAGGCATGGGGGTATGACGTAGACACATCTATATAGGTTGAAATGCCTATTCATGCATGTTCCTAGGCTTAGATTTTCATTTCATGTTATAAAAATTACAGAGCATGCATCATTCTATAGTTAGAGTAGTTGTATATAATTTAGGTTAATTGTACCCTTTTTGTCGTCAAGAGAGAAGGATATTTATTTTGGAGCCTTGGATTGACTATCCGACCAAACAGATCTGATCAAGACTACGATCGAAGTCCAACGCCACCGAAATCACCTCGATCGGAGTCCCATAACACCATATGCAATCCAAGGAAGATCAATGGTTGAGGGAGTAGGTGACACAATCAGAGCATCAAACGACAAATCTGACCACACGGATGGATTCGGGCTGATGATCGTAGCCCAACAGCATGAAAATCGACTCAATCCGACCTCTGTAGCATCCCCTACAAAGGAAAGAAGGTGGACAGCCCAAGTTATGCCATGTGGCACAACCCAGGCCGCCCGTGTGCATGCACGAGCCATCGTACGAGTACAACAGTAAGGGTGCACGCGCGTGGGCAAAGGCACGCACGTGCAAGCGCAGCAGCATGCGCTCGCGACACGGGCACACACAGCATGGGTAGCACAGCGGTGGGCGGGCTCGTGGGCTGTCTTCAGCGATGTTTGTGGCAGATCTTCAGTGACCTTTATTACCGTCACAAAATATCCTATATACGAATTTGATTCTTTCCTCCACTATAAAAGGACCCCTATTCGTCCCATTTTTCTTCATCTCTTCCTTTCTTCCTCTCACTAACTCCAAGGCTCTAGAGAGAGCTTGTCCCAAGCCCAGGATGCTCCTCTAGAGTAGAAAATCAAATAGTTTTCCCTCCCCTCATCACCATTCATGGAGCAACTCATGGCTGTCCTCTCACTGCCCTTTGGGAAGAAGATCCTCGCCGCGACGCCATCCTGCCCCATCCTTCGTCCTCCAGCTCCATCCTCCTTCGTCCCGCTCCGCACAACCTTCCTTCAGGCGACGTCAGAGTGTGTCATCCTCTGAGCAATCGTCGAGGGGGATTTCTCTCACTTCTTTCTATCTTTTCACGCTTTCATAGTGTAGTTTTCCTACTTTCATAGCTGTAACAAATAATTCTTGTAAATAGATGATTGTTTCTCTCTTTCTCTCTCTCACCCTCTCCATCTTATATTTTTGTAAGTGCATAATGTTTTCATTGACCTAATCTCTTGCTTGTTAAAAATACCAAAGAAAAATTAGAAAAGACAAAAATGAAATAAACAAATAAAAGTGAAGTGTGGATTTCATAAAATCAAACGTTTGCCTCCCCGTGTTCGACCAGGGACTCACTTTTCAAGTTTTGGCATAAATTTTATTTGACCATGCGTTTTGCAACTATGACAATGGGTTGCTCGTAACCCAGATTTCAAACTCGCAAAACACATGCGATAAATGCCCCCATGCTTACTTTTTGCCAGTCCCTAGCAAAATTAACTGCAATGCTATGTATAAAATTAGAATCAAGATTCGATTATTTAGGCAACATTTGTTGATTGCTTTAGAAAATCTCAACCCTAAGACCTAATTGCTAAATCTCAATAGTGCCTAGGTGCCTGCCAAAATGCAGACCGTTCAAGCCCTCGCCTTATTTGAGAAGAAAAGATACATAATTTTTTTATTATTTTTCTTCTTTTCTAATTTTTTTTACTTTTGGAGTTTTAGAGTTTTCGAAAAACATTTTATGGCTACTCGATCCACCTAAGACTCGAAAAGGACTCTAAGTGCTAAGCATCTTGTGAAAATAGTGAAAGACTCACTAGATGGCCATTAAAATGGACTTCTGGTTTCTACGACCCTAGGTGACCTTGCCTAGAGGTTTTGTCTTTTCGATCAGTAGCTTTCTCCCTACTTTTATTTATGGGGTCAACACAAGGGCAAACCAAGTGTATTCTCCATGGTTTATTCTACTTCCCCACTTCTTCCCTAAGTGTTTTGGGAATTACTATGCATTTTTTTGTGAGCGGGGTTTTGGACAACCGACCAATGAGCCATTACCACCGACAACTTGCTTGCCATACTCGTGCGGTGAAGTGTGGTTTTGTTTACTTTTTTATTTTTTTTTCCTTTTCTATTTTTTTTCTTTTTCTTTTTTCTTGTTTTGTTTTTTTTTAACTAGGTGGCTTCCCCGATCTAAGATTTACCTAAAGCCGATACAATGAAAATGGTCTTGTGACTGGGCTCTGGACAACCGACCGATGAGCTGTTACCATCGAAAACTTGTCAGCCATACCACCCTAGATAGTTCATTAGCTACTCAATTTACGAAGAAACCACCGAAAAGTGAGTCAGTGAAAAAAATGTGTGTAGATGCTTAGGCTTAAAGTCCCCACAAATAAGAGGACGGGTTGATAAGTTGCATACTGATCATCCCAATTTATTAACCAAATTAAAAATGAATTTGAATTGTCGAGGACTCAGGATTAAGTCCACATTCGTGTGGACACCCAGTCTAATTAAGCTCGAAGACTTGAAGATTCTAAGTGTTCCTGTCTCAAAGTATCAATTCCTAAAGTTTGCAACTCCTAATGCCTAAGTTCTTGTCTCCAAATTCTAAAATTAATTTTTTTTTATTTTTTATTTATTATTATCTTTTTTATAGAATAAAAGAAAGCTAGAAATTACTGTTACAGCTGACAAAACAATTATAAGATATTTCCACCACCCCATGCTTATATATTTCAATGTCCTCATTGTTCAAAATGAAAGCATGTAGGAGAGTAGAAGTGGAAGAATACCACCTGGTTTCCATGAGACACTGGTCAGCTAGGAACAGTCTTTACATGTGCTGAGTTTAGTGCCTTTAGCTGGGCGATGATCGGCCTGAGGTGGTTATGGCAAGGTAAGAGCAACCTTGTCCGAGATGGGTTGAGGGAGCACATGGTCAACAAAGGGTTTGAGACGTTGTTCGTTGTCCTTGAAAATATTACTTGTCTTCAGGTCAGAGATTTCGACGGCCGGTTAGGGAAAATCCACTCAATAACAAATGGGCCATCCCACTTGGACCTGAGTTTTCTGGGGAAAAGCTTCAGTCGAGAATTGAAAAGCCAGACCTTCTGGTTCAGCTTAAAGCTCCTACGTGAAATCTTCTGGTCATGGAGAGCTTTGGTCCTTGTCTTATAGATAGTTGGAGTTTCCTGGTTTCCCTAGCCATCAAAAGGTCCACATTACATTTCTTGATGGCCCAAAATGCTCGATGTTCAAGTTCTATGGGTATGTGACACGCCTTACTAAACACTAGACAAAACGGAGACATACTGATAGGCATTTTGTACGCTGTACGGTAGGTCCAAAGAGCATCATCTAGCTTTTGGGTCCAGTCCTTCCTGTCATGCCTAACAGTTTTCTGCAAAATGTTCTTGATCTCCCGATTGGAGATCTCGGCCTGTCTATTCGTTTGAGGGTGGTAAGGTGTGGAAATCCGATGGTTCACACCCTATTTCCCTAGTAAATTCCGAAACTAGCATGAGTGAAATGTGTACCACCATCACTGATAATTGCCCTAGGAACCCTGAACTAATTGAAGATATTTCTCTTCACAAAATCGATGACCACCTTGTGGTCGTTGGTCTGGGTGGAAATTGCCTCAATCCACTTGGACACGTAATCAATAGCGACCAAAATATACCAGTGTCCAAAAGAAGGAGGGAAGGGTCCCATAAAGTTGATGCCCTAAATGTCAAAAATTTCGACAGAAAGAATTGGGTTCAGAGGCATCATATCTCTCTTAGCCATGTTCTTGAGTGCCTGCATCCGGTGCATGACCTTGAGAATTCCCGGGCATCCTTAAATAATGACGGCCAATAGAATCTAGATTGCAAGATTTTTGCAGTCGTCTTTTTCCTGCAAAAGTGTCCACCACATGTAGATGTATGGCAGAACTCAAGTATGCTATGGAACTCAACTTCCAGGATGCATAGACGAATAATCTGTTTTATGCCGATGTGGTACAGCTCAGGATCGTCCCAAAAATAATATTTGGTCTTAGACACATGTTTATCCCATTATTGTTTGGTCCAATCCTGGGGGATTTGACCAATGGCCAAATAATTGACAATATCCTCAAACAAGGGGATTCGGATACCCGAGACTATGAGGATAGTCTCGTCCAAAAAGGTATCAGAGATTGGGACATCCGGACGTGGAGAATCAACTTGGATTCTTGAGATATGATCCACCACTACATTTTGTGCCTCGGCTTTATCCCTAATTTCAAAATAGAACTCTTGAAGCAGTAAAATCCAGCGAATAAGCCAGGGTTTGGCATCCTTTTTAGCCAAGAGATGTTTCAAGGCCGAGTGGTTGGTATAGATGATAACACGAAAACCTAACAGATAAGCCCTGAATTTTTCTAAAGCGAAAACCATGGCTAGAAATTCTTTTTCAATCACGGTGTAGTTCCTCTGGGCCTCGCCCAGAGTCTTGCTAGCATAGTAAATCACAGGGGGCTCTTTCTCAATCTTTCAACCCAAGACAGCCTCGACGGTATAATTAGATCCGTCAGCCATAATCTCAAATGGGACTGTCCGGACTGATGGTTGCAACATCGGGCACAGGTGACTGCCATTTTTAATAAATCAAATGCCTTACGGCATGATTCATCAAACTCGAACGGCATGTCTTTGGCCAGAAGGTTACTCAAGGGTTGGGCAACCTTTGAGAAATCCTTAATGAATCTTCCATAAAAACCCACATGCCTAAGGAAAGAGCAGATCTATTTTACGGATGTGGGTGGAGGAAGTCTAGAGATAGCATCCACCAAAGCTCTTTCAACTTCAATACCCCGACTAGAGACCACATGACCCAGGACAATGCCTTCCTGAGTCATAAAGTTGCTCTTTTCCCAACTAAGGACTAGCCGTGTTTTGATGCATCTCTAGAGGATCAATTCTAGGTTAGCCAGGAAAGACTCAAAAGAATCTAAGAAAATGGAGAAATCATCCATGAACACATCAAGACAATCTCCCACCATGTCAGAAAAGATGGCCAGCATGCACCTTTGAAAATTTGCCGATGCATTGCAAAGCCCAAACAACATTCTACGGAATGCAAAGGTTCCGTAGGGACATGTAAAAGTTGTCTTTTCCTGGCCTTCAAGATGGATAGGTACTTGGTTATATACAGAATAACCGTCCAGGAAGCAAAAATATTTTTTCCCAGCTAACCTTTCAAGGTTTTGATTGATGAATGGCAAGGGAAAGTGATCCTTTTTAGTGGTTGTGTTCAGCTTCCTATAGTTAATACAAACTCTGCAAGCAAAAGCTGAACGAGTGGTGAAGGTTTCCCCTTTCTCATTAGTCATAACGGTTATTCCAGCCTTCTTGGGTATAATCTGAATGAGGCTAACCCATGGACTATCTGAGATTGGATAAATAATCCTAGCATCGAGCCACTTGATTATCTCCTTCTTGACCACTTCTCGCATATTTGGGTTTAGTCTCCTTTGCATTTCATGAGAAGGGTGGGATCCATCTTCCATGAAAATATGATGATTACAATAAGATGGCTCGATCACCCTAAGGTCGTAGATGGTTGAACCAATTGCCTCCTTGTTGTTCTTAAGGACCTTAATTAACCTCGATTCTTGCTCCTTAGTCAAATCAGCACTAATAATCACAGGGAGCATGTTTTTAGGTCCTAAGAACTCATATTTCAAATTTTTGGGCAATGGTTTTAATTCCAACTGGGTAGGTGTAGAATAGAAGGTAGGGAGGACGCTGATGAAGATTCATCAGGACGATCCAGTGGAAGGGGCTGGGAATGAACAAAATCAACAGCCTCTTCAAAATGTGGCAAGTCTACCATGGAGGGTTGTGGGTTGGGTTCGATAAAGCTAGTGGAGTCCTTGAGTGCACTGATTGCCATACAAGTCTCAAGTTCCAGATCCTCGAGCTCCTCAATGAATCCAGAATCCTCAAATCCTCTTATAGCCTTAAAAATATCCAGAGTTAATTTCCTATCCCCAAAGGCGATCTCCATACTGCCACTTTCATAGTTTATGTTGGCCTTTGCGGTAGCTAGGAACGAACACCCCAGAATGATGGGTGTGTTCCTCAAATCATTAGGTACATCCATGTCAAGGATGAGGAAATCTACATGAAAATAGAAATCCTTGACCTTGACAATTAAATCCTCAATAATGCCTCTCAATGTGGTGACCGATTGGTCTACTAATTATAGCATTTCTGAGGTTGGCATGAGTTCACCTAACCCAAACCTCTCATAAAGAGAAGTCGAGATTAGGTTGATGGATGCACCTAGATCCAATAGTGCCCTATCAAAAGTGTATTCCCCAATAATGCATGAGATCAAGGGGGCACCTAGATCTTTCTTTTTTTGAGGATGGTGATGCAAGATTACCGAACTTTCCTGCTCAGAGAGAATCACCGTCTTCAGAGTGGATTCTCTCGGTTTATGCTTTTGGGTACATAGTTGTTTCGAAAATTTTTCATAAGCTGGGATGTGCTTAATAATATTAAGGAGCGGAATATTGATCTCTATGCTCTTGAATAAATCCAAAAGCTCCTCGTTGCTATCTAGGGTTTTCTTCTTCTTGGTTTCCAATAGGGCTTCAGGGAACAGGATATGGGTGGAATTTTCAATTTTCGGTCCCTAGGTCATATTATCTTTTTCAATCTCCACTTCTTAGTCAAGCTTCCCAGGGTTTTGGCATTTAGGGGGCAATTTAGGGTCCCAGGTTTGCTTTCCACTTCTCAAGGTGATAGAGTTTGCAGAGGCATATGGGTTTGGGTCTTGAGGTGGGCTAGTGAAGATTGGAGATCCTTGGATAGTCATGTAAATAGAGGAAGAAGAAGATGAGGGACACTGGTCAACCACCTGAGCATGTGCACGTGAGTCCCTTTGATTCTCGTACCCTTGGGCACTATTGCCCTGATTTTGCACATTGCGCGGGTTGCGTACAAGTTGAGATGGTAGAGATCCAGGTTGTCGGTTGTTAGCAATTAACCCGTATTGCAAGTTATCCAATGATGTCATCATTTATTACATAAGCTGAAGCATCGACCCTTGCATTTCCACCATCTGTCGGTTTAAATCAGCCTACCCTATGGATTGTTGGGCATTCCAAGATGGCTGATTAACCGATCTCGGGGGCAACTAGGTGTATACTTGACCCTAAACCATACGTTTTTGAGATGCATAGTTGCTGGGCCGAGATTGGGTCTATTGCCCTTGATTTTTCCAAGACAAGTTAGGGTGGTTCCTCCATCTCGAGTTATAAGTGTTGGAATACGGGTTGGACCAACATTCTCCTGCATTGCATATGCATCCTCATAAAACAAGGATGGAGAGAAGGAAGGGTCAAAGAAACTTGGATCAAAGGCCCCAGTTTCGAACCCATATGTTTCCGAGAAATCCTGGCTTACAGGTTGAGCCGAATCGAGTTGATTCACAAATTCCCACCCCATGGGAGCTCGTGAGGAATGGAATCCTGAATTCTGGGATTGAGTGGGTATAGAAGTGTTTCCTGAATTCCTAGACAACCATTCTTCCATTTTCTTAGCAACCAAGTCCATTTTATTATGAATTAATTCCATGTGAAATGAATGAGAATCCTTGATCTCATTAGCACTTGACCTAGGTTGTTGAGACCGGTTGAATGAATCCCTGAAGGCATGATTAATTGAGTTCTCACTCATTTCCTCAAATAGGTCGTATGCGCTATCTGCATCCCTATTAAGGAATTTGCCTCCACAGGAGGCATCCACATGATTACCGAGTTGCTCAACCAACCCGTGATAGAAAATCTACACGAGTTGCCATTTTGACACCTCGTGGTGTGGACACTTCCTCAAAAGTTCATAGAATCGCTCCCAGGCACCATGAAATGGTTCCCCCGACCGCTGGGAGAAAGTGGTAATCACCCATCTCAAGGCGTTGGTCCTTCCGATAGGGAAGAATTTCTTCAAGAAAGCCGACTTAAGAGCAGCCCAAGTTTTAATCGGCCTTCCTATAGTCTGGTACCAATGTGCGCCTTATCCCTGAGAGAGTAGGGGAAAGCCTCATGATCATTTGCTCTTCGTTCATATTCATTGCCCTGGTGGTCTGAGCCAAAGTGGTCAGATCCTCAAGGTGCTGGAATGGGTCCTCCGATCCAAGCCCATGGAAATGCTTAATCAAGCTTAAAACTTGGGACTTGATTTCTATGTCTCCAATGGGTATCATGACGCTGGTACATTCCCCATAGTTGGAAGGATCGTAGAAATCCTTCAGGGGCCGAGTGCCCTGATCATGCATATGTTGGAACCATTGCTGCATCTGCTACAATTCTTTCAACTGCCTTTTATTCAACTCCTGTTGGTTCGGGGGTAGGGGAGGTGGTTGTTGATCAGCCATGGGATCTGCTTGGCTATAGCCCAACCTCCACCTCGTAGAATGGTCCAAAGGTCCTTCCAATCTAGGGTTCAATGACCTCCTCCGAAGAATACACTAGAAGGAAGTCAGAAGGATGGGAGAAAGAGGGAACCCTGCAGCACAAGAATACAAGCCTATCCTTAGATGGGGTAGCCTAAGGTCTATTGAGTCTCAACATCTGTCCTAAGATATGGACGATTTACTCTACTTATGTCCAGGCAATCCGACCAGTCAGAAGGAGGGACTGGGGAGAAGGTTCTTCCTTTGGCTTGCGCCTCCAGTTCCTAGTGTACCCCCCAGCCACAGTCGTTTGATGCTACTCGCCTAGCTAGACATCAGATTGACTGGTATAAGCAGGTTAATCATGAATAATCTTAATCTGGATCCCAATGAGTGAATGAATCCTTAGGGCCAACGTCTAATTAATTTTATTTAGGCTTGGGAAATTGGTGCTCTGGAATGTGATGGGACCTTAATGGGTTGTGCCCATAATGATTTGTCTGAGAATGTGTGAATGTGCACAACCAAGAGGTTTTCAAGTAAGATTATTAATGATGAGGTGAGCTTTTGGGTTCGAATCTTGCTTAATAGCTTTTAGGATTCAAATATTAGGTGTTTTCAACCAAGTTTTTTGAGTTAAACCAAGTTTGTTGTTGAAAGCATGGGTTCAAGTATTTTCCTTTAGAAATCAAGAAAAATATGGAGTGCCTGGCTTGACCTAATTATTGAATCCTATGGGGCAGCAAGAAAATGAACCTCTTTTAGATTAGTTGGTGCGGCCCAAACAATTCAATCAATCACCTCAAATGCACCACCGATTAAGGCACACAAAAAGGTGGTTAACCTAATATGATTTCTACTCTTTTATGTGATAAATTCGTGTATCGGGTCCGTAGGTTGGAAGCTCAATTGAGTAGATAAAAATCAAGTTCAATTATGTGCCTCAAATGTGGGTGTATATAGTGCGTATATTGATTTGTCCCACAGAAAGTATCACTTCTTTTTTTTTAAATGCGGGGGTGAGGTGGATGAAGGTGGCAAACAAGACAAGCAATTCTATCATAGGTTTTATGCAAACACCTAACTAGGTAAGGTCATGGTTGTGAGTGTGATGTAAAGAACTAGTGGGAAGGGGGGGAATGTGGGAGACACTTACAGAGTACTCTACCTGCACTTTACTCCGGTCTACCACACTTGGATCTCCATGCTAGGGTACCTACAAGACAGTAGATAAAAGACAAGTGGGGTTAGTTCTATGTAAATGTAAAGAATCACAATAAACAATAAAGTAAATTCCGTTGCCTCCCCAGCAATGGCGCCAAAATGGTCGCACGTGTTTTGCGAGTTAAACTTGAGGTTACAAGTAACTTGTCGTCGTAGTTGCAAAACATGTCGATCAAATAAATTTATACTAAAACTCCAAGGGAGTCCTGGGGTCGAACAAAGGGAGGAGACGTTTACTTTAATTGAAAACCGCACTTTGATTTGTTTCCTTTTGGTATTTTAGGGTTTTGTTAATTTTTTTGTATGTTTGTAAGAAGAAGACAAGCAAATGAATCACAAAATAGAGATGGAACAAATATGGTATAGATATCACTTCAATGTCTATTACAATAAACTATGAAAGCATAAAAAAGGGAGGGGGTGAGAGGAAATCTCCCGAATCAGCTGTTCAGCAAGACGACGACACCTGGCGGAAGCTCAAACGAAGGAGGTGAGATGCAGGAGGATGTCAGGTAGAGGAAAGCTTCGACGTGGCTCCGGAATGGAGATGAGATGACGGAGATGATCTGCTACCAGAATGGTGGTGGGAGGACAACTCCAAGGCGACCTATGAATGGGGATGGGAAGATGGATGAATATTTGGTGAGGCCGGGGTTTGCTACAATAATAGGAGCCTTAGGAGCTTGAGAACAAGCTCTAATGGAGCGCTGGTAGGCTTGCTAGAGGTTGGGAGTAGGTGGGAGTGGAGTAGGTAGAGATGAAGAGGAATGGGGGGTGTAGGGGTGTTTATATTAAGGAAGGAAGGAGAGAGTCCCATGCACAGGCATTCAGTGATAGCTATAAATGTCACTAAAAGTCGCTAGAGCTGTCATTGAGGATCTGTGCCTCTTCATTGCTTGGGCTGGCACATGCACTACGTAGGCCATTTAGTAACAGCTATAAGTGTCACTAAAGGCTCGCCCTTTTGTCGTTGTAAAGCCCATGCCCACCCCTTGTGCCCACCGCCCTTAGCTGTCATCGCGCACGCAGGCGTAGATGCATCCTGACCATCAGATGAAGGATTGAATGGCCGAGAGAAGATTGCGCCCCTTCGCTAAATTTGAATCATGCACCTTCCCATCAACCGTCGGATGCCGCGCATGTCAGATGGTGTGTTCTTAATGTGCGTTGGTGCCCACGTGCCACATCCGTGCTCAACAGTGTGTCCATGTAGCCGCTTTCTTCGCCTCCCGATCTTCCATAGATGGCTCCATTTCCTCCTGCCTTTGCTTCAGTGGATCAAATCCGCATGCGGGGTCTCAAATGCATGGTCGTCCACTAAGAGTGGAGGCACAGACCACTATGCTGAGGGTCATCATGTGTCTTCTTTTTGAATTAAGCTTCCATGCCCACGACCGTTGGAAGAAGATCCAACGATCGAGATGACTCCTCACTTGATGAGGTGCTTCTTCAGCTGTGGAGCGCACATCTCAACCATTAGATTGAGATCCAACGACTGGAATATGATCTTGCAATGGGCTTGGAGGCTCCTTGGCTTAGGTGGGGTGGCCTGGATGGTGCCACATGGCACCATCTGGGCCATCCATCGTCTTCTTCTTGCAGAGGGTGAGATAGAGCTCAAATATGGGCGATTCCCACATTGACGGACTACGATTGTTGCTCTGAATCCATCTGTACAGTCGGATTCTTCATCTGAGGCCTGTAAAGATGTTGCATTGCCTTTTGGCCATGTAAAATGATGGTATTAATGTACATAACATACAACTATCCTAGATGTAATGCAATGGATGTTTATGCAATATTTATATCATGATGGACAATGCTTAGCCTAGGAACTATTATAAATAAGCAATTTATCATGAATCCATGTGTGTTTATCATGCTGCCAGGCTCCTCTTCCCTGTCCCTCCGACTTCCTTCTAGTGTATGCTTGGAAGGAGGTCATTGAACCCTAGATTGGAAGAACCTTTAGCCCATTCTTGGAGGCAAAGGTTGAGCTTTAGCCAAGCAGATCCCATGGCTAATCAAGAACTGCCTCCCCCGCCCCTGAACCAGCAGGAGCTGATTCAAAGGCAGTTGGAAGAAATGATGTAGATGTAACGATGGTTCCAACGTATGGATGGTCAGGGCACTCAGCCCTTGAAGGATTTTTATTATCCTTCAAACTATGGGGAATGTCCTGATGTCATGATTCTCACCGGGGACATAGAAATCAAGCCCCAAGTCTTAAGCTTGATTAAGCATTTTCATGGACTTGGCTCAGAGGACCCATTTTAGCACTTGGAGGATCTGACTACTTTGGTTCAGACCACCAAAGCAAGGAATGTGAATGAAGAGCAAATGATCATGAGGCTCTTCCCCTATTCTCTCAGGGATAAAGCCGCACATTGGTACCAGCCATAGGAAGGCCGATAGAAATTTGTGCTACTCTTAAGTCAGCTTTCTTGAAGAAATTCTTCCCTATCGGAAGGACTAGCGCCTTGCGACGGGCGACTACCACTTTCGCCCAACGGTCGGGGGAACCGCTTAATGGTGCTTGGGTGCAATTCCAGGAACTTTTGAGGAACTGTCCACAACACGAGGTGACAAAGTGGCAACTCGTGCAGATTTTCTATCATGGGTTGGTTGAGCAACTCCATAATCATGTGCATGCTTCCTATGGAGGAAATTTCCTCAACAGGGATGCAGATAGCGCATATAACCCATTTGAGGAAATGAACGAGAACTCAATTAATCATGCCTCCATAGATGCATTCAACTAGTCCCAACAACCTATGTCAAGTGCTATTGAGATCCAGGATTCTCATTCATTTGACATGGAATTGATTTGTAATAAACTGGATAAAATGGACTTGGTTGCTAACAGTATGGAAGAATGGATGTCTGGGAATTTAGGAAACACTTCTATACCTACTCAATCCCAAAATTCAGGATTCCATTCCACACGAGCTCCCATGGGGAGGGAGTTCTTGAACCAACTTGATTCGGCTCAACCTATGAGCCAGGATTTCTCAGAACCTTATGGGTTCCAAACTAGGGCCTTTGATCCCAGTTTTTCTAACCCTTCCTTCTCTCCATCCTCATCCTATGAGGATGCATATTCAATGCAGGAGAATGTTAGGTCCAACCCGTATTCCAACACTTATAACTTAGGTTGGAGGAACCACCCTAACTTCTCCTGGAAAAATCAGGGGCAACAGACCCAAACTTGACCCAGCAACTTTGCATCTCAAAGACCTATGGTTCAGGGTCAAGTATACACCTAGTTGCCCCTAAGACCAGTTACTCAACCATCTTGGGATGCACGACAATTTGCAGGCCAAGTTGAGTTAAACTGGAAAATGGTAGAAATGCGAGGGTCCATGCTTCAGCTTATGCAGCAAATGAAGGCATCATTGGATAACTTGCAATCCGGGTTAATCGCTAACACCTGACAACCCAGATCTCTACCATCCCAACCCGTACCCAACCTGCTCAATGAGCAAAATCGGAGTAATAGAGCCCAGGGGTACGAAAATCAAAGGGACTCACACGCACATGCTCAGGTGGTTGAGCAGGGTCCCTCATCTTCTTCTTCTAGTTATATCACCAACCAAGGCCCTCCAATCTTCATTACCCCACCTCAAGACCCAAATCCTTATGCCTCTGCAAACTTCATCACTTGAGAAGTGGCAAGCAAACCTAGAACCCTGAATTACCTTCTAGAAGTCAAAACCCTGTGGAGCTTGAGAGCGAGGAGGAGATTGAAGAAGACAATAAGGTGCAAGGACTAGAAATTGAAAATATTACCCATATCCTATTCCCTAAGTCCCTATTGAAAACCAGGAAGAAGAAAATCATAGATAGCAAAGAGGAGCTCCTAAATTTTTTCAAGAGCGTAGAGATAAATATTCCGCTCAATGCTATTAAGCACATCTCGGCTTATGCTAAATTCTTGAAAGAACTGTGTACCTAAAAGCTTAATCCTAGAGAACCCACACCGAGGAAGGTAATTCTCTCTGAGCAGGAAAGTTCTGTTATCTTGCATCACCTTCCTCAAAAGAAGAAAGATCCAGGTGACCCCTTGATCTCATGCATTATTCGGGAATACACTTTTGATAGGGCACTATTGGACCAAGGTGCATCCATCAACCTAATGACGACTTCTCCTTATGAGAGGTTTGGGTTAGGTGAACTCATGCCAACCTCAGTAACGCTACAGTTAGCAAACCGTTCGGTCACCACACCAAGAGGCGTTATTTAGTATGTAATTGTAAAAGTTAAGGATTTCTATTTTCCCGTAGATTTCCTCATCCTTGACAAAGATGTACCTAAAGATTTGAGGAGCATGCCCATCATTTTGGGGCATCTGTTCCTTGCTACCACCAAGTCCAACATAAACTGTGAAAACGGTAGTATGGACATTGCCTTTGGGGATAAGAAGTTAACTCTGGATATTTTTAAGGCGATAAGAGAATTTGAGGATTGTGGATTCATTGAGGAGCTCGAGGATTAGGATCTTCAGACTTGTATGACAATCAGTGCACTCGAGGACTCCACCAGCTTTTGCGAACCCAACCCACAACCCACCATGGTAGACCTAGCACATCCTGAAGAGGCTATTGATTTTGTTCATTCCCAGCCTCTTCCACTGGATCGTCCTAATGAATCTTCATCAGCATCATCCCTACCTTCTATTCTGAACCCACTTCAGCTGGAATTAAAACCATTGCCCAAAAATTTCAAATATGGGTTCTTATGACGTGAAAACACGCACCCTGTGATTATTAGTGCTAATTTGACTAAGGAGCAAGAATCAAGGTTAATTAAGGTCCTTAAGAACAACAAGGAGGCAATTGTTTGGACCATCCACGACCTTAGGGGGATCGAGCCATCTTATTGTAATCATCTTATTTTTATGGAAGATGGATCCCACCCTTCTAGCGAGATGCGAAGGAGACTAAGCCCGAATATGCGAGAAGTGGTCAAGAAGGAGATAATCAAGTGGCTCGATGCTAGGATTATTTACCCAATCTCGGATAGTTCGTGGGTTAGCCCCACTCATATTGTACCCAAGAAGGCAGGAATAACCATTATGGCTAATGGGAAAGGGGAAACCTTCACCACTCATTTAGCTTCTACTTGGAGAGTTTGTATTGACTATAGGAAGCTGAACATAGCCATAAAAAAGGATCGCTTTCCCTTGCCATTCATCGATCAAATCCTTGAAAGGTTAGCTGGGCAAAACTACTTTTGCTTCCTAGATGGTTGTTGAACGCTACGAGTTGCTACGCTAACGTGTTTGGTTTTGAAAACCTGTCGTTGTAGTTTGAAAGCGAAGAACTCATGTTCAACAAATAAAATTTATACCCGAATGGAAATCCCGAGTCGAACTCAGGGAGGCAGATGTTTGATTTAAAAAATATGCGTTTGTTTTACTTTCCACGAAGAAAATTTGTTGATTAGAACTATCTAACTATTTACAATAAATAGAAGAGAGAGCGAGAGTAAGAGAGAGAGAATATTACAAACAAAAGCCAAAAAGAGATGTAGAATGAACATGGAATTCATCATTAAAAAGATTATTTGTTACACTAAACATTATGACTAGAGAGCAGAAAATGATTACATTAGAAAGCAGTAAATCTACTCTAGAAAGCATTAAAAAGAATGGGGAGAGATATCCTCCTCGACGGTGGCTTGGAGGACAAGCTGGATGGGATGACACTTGGACAAAGGGGAATGGAGCAGGATGAAGGAGGATGAAGCAGGAAGAACAGGAATGGGGTAGAACATCGTCATCGTCGTGGGATCCACTTCCGAAAGGGGGACGAAAAATTGACTTTATCTCGCAAGAAGCATCCCAGGTATGGGACAAGCTTCTCTTGAGCTTTGGAGAGGGAGAGAAGAGAAGGAAGGGATGAGAATTTCATGTGGAGGGGGTCTCCTTTTTTATTTGTAAGGAGTGAGGGCAATTTGGTCATTTAAATCACAAAACATTAAATAAGGGGTCTTCAGAGATGGATAAAACCGTCACTAAAGCCCCATCGTGGGCGACCTGTGGTAGAGTGCGTGTGCCTGCTCGCCTCCTCTGCATGTAACTTGCTTTCACGTTCAGCTGATCTCAGCCGTCCGATCGTGAGATCGTACGGCTTATCTCACGCCTCCACCCGCCCCTCCGCGCGTGCGCCCGCATGCGATCCCGCATGAGGCGCGACGTGCAATAGCGTGTGGGCGCTATCAAGCGCCCGCAGTTGCTTAACCGCATCGAGCGGTCGCGGAGCTCACTTACCCGTGCCTCAAATGCCTCTCACGTAGGCTCGAACGCGCACCTTGCCTTCTTGCGAGCACGTTCACCCGTTGCACTACAACGGCTCTTGTGTTGCGAAGATGAATTCAGGTGCGCACATCCATAGCCGTTGGATGCGCATCCAATAGCGGAGAAGCAACAAAGAAGAGAGGGTGCGGTGAGTGCAGCGGCCGGTTGGGTGGCTGAGATGGCGCCATGTGGGGCCATCTTGGCTATCAAACTTCTGGATGATGTAGATGGTGCCACGATTGTCGGATTGAGTCGATTTTCATGCCGTTAGGCTGGGATAGTCGATCCGAATCCATCTGTGCTGTCAGATTTGTCATTTGAAGTGTGGATTCACACAATCTTGGCCCTTGATCTTCTAGGGTTCCCCGATCTCTATCTGATGCTACAGATGTCTGATTAGGACGATCTTGGAGTCATTGAACTCCAATCGTGACCCTAAGCACATCTATACGGTTGGATCTTCGATCCGAGGTCCCGATAAAAAGCTTTCCCTATCCATGAGTGTAAAAGGAGATAATTAACCTCTATTTTATTCAAACTAATCTAAATGGAAGATGATGCATGTTTTGCAATATTTATAGTATGCAATGCAATTATATGCTTAAGAACATGTATAAATAGACATCTTAAGTAGTGTAAACAAGTTTACATTATACCCCAATTCCTATCTTTTGCTAGTCCCTAGCAAAAACTATATGTTATTTATAAAAGAATTAGGTTGGATTATTTGGGCATGAGTTATTTACAATCACTAGGAAAATGTCTACTTAGGATCTGCCCTTTCGAAGATACAACAGTGCCTGAGTATCTGCCAAAATGCAGACCGCCTCAAGCCCTCGCCTTATTCAAAGAAAATTTTATTTTTCTCTTTTTCCTCTTTTCTAATTTTTTTTTGGATTTTCAAGTTTTAGGATTTAAGAGTAGCTTTCTACGGCCATTCAACTCACCCAAGATTTGATGAGAACCCTAAGTTTTAAGCATCTGATTGTGAATGTGATAGACTCGTTGACCAACAGTTGAAATGGACTTTGGATTTCTACGCCTCTAGGTGACCTTAAAAAGAGAATTCTACCTAAAGGTGTATCTTTACAACTGGTAGCTTTCTCCCTACTTTTATTTTTTAACGAGGTCAACACAAGGGTGAATCCGGTGTATATCTCCCCAGCTTATTCTACTTCTCCACTTCTTCCTAACTGTTTTAGGATTTTTTAGTGCATTTATTAAGCTGGGTTCTGAACAACCAGTTGATGAGCTGTTACCACGGACAACTTGTCAGCCATACTCGTGCGGCGAAGTGTGGCCTATTTCTTTTTTTTTCTTTTCTCCTTTTTTTTTCTTTTTGACTTTATTTTCTCTTTTTTTTTTCTTTTTTTTTAAGTAGGTGGCTTCCCTGGTCTAAGATTTACCTAAAGGCAGCAAAAAGAGAAAGGTGTAATGACTGGGCTCTGGACAACCTACTTATGGATTGTTACCTATGATAACTTGCCAGCCATATCACCATAGAAGGTTTATTAGCTACCCAATTTCCATTAAAATCACCGAACAATGACTAAGTGCAAAGAAAGTGTGTAGATGCTAAAAACTCAAAGTTCCCTCAAATCAGAGGGTGGGTTGGTAAGTCGTGTACTTATCAACCAAACTTATTTACTCTAATTAAAATAGAATTCAGGTTGGCGAGGACTTGAAAAGCAAATCCAAATTTTAGTGGATACACGGGCTGATTAAGTCTGAAGACCTGAAGGGTCTTTGTGTTCAAATCATAATGTAGTATTTCCTAAGATTGAAAATTTTCTTAAACCCAAGTTCTTTTTCCTAATTTCATTTTTTTTTCTTAAAAGAAAAAAAATAAAATAAATCTACAGAGCTAACGAATAAATTCAGAGATGAATATCTACCCCCCCATGCCAATCTAATGCAATGTCCTCATTGTATCAAAAAGACATAAAATAGAGTGGAATAGAATAAAAAGCACCTGAATTGCATGAATCTCAGTTCTGCTCTGAGATAAAACCTAAAAAGAACTGTATACGTGCTGAATTTAGTACCTTCAGCTAGGCACACTATACAAAAAAGAGAAATAAAGAATTCATAGGTGCAGGTCAGAATCAGAATAAACATAAGAAACTTCTGACCTGTTAGCAAATGTCCACAAATGTAGACCAGATTGTGGTGCAGACCCATACCCCATAATCGAGAATATCTCAGGTTCTGGATAAAAATTATCCAAAACCTAAAATCAATATGCGAGCGGGGTTGGTCCTGTGATTTATGAGGATGCAACTCAAGACCAAAAAGTCAAGTTACAGAGAAATCAAAAGGACAATCAATGAATGTGTGCTTGGGTTGAACATCCTCAGAATAAATGTCATAAAGGTTTTGGTTTGATGGTTTCAGATGAAATGGAACCCTTAGACACAGTCTTCTACTTCCTCCAGAGTTAGCTTCCCAAATCAGAACTTCCCAGCTTCTATCCTCCCCATTCAGAATGTTAAATTCTGAGACCTCTTGCATATTAATCACCCCATCTGAAATTTGAAAGTCTAAAAGATGTGGCTGAATCAGAATTGACTTGGGTCTAATTATCTCAGAAATGGAATCATCGATAAGCTCAATGGGGTGTAACTGACAATCAGGGCATTTGATTGAATCCTCCAGAAAATCAACTCTGGACCCATAATGTGAGCCCTAATAAAATCAGCTTCCTCAGTTATTAGGCTATCAAATGATCTTTCAGATTCCTCAGGCCTAATCGTCTCACAAAAATCATGTTTTGTAAACTCACGTGAGACTTCGCAACTTGAATCTTCACCATCAGAATCAAAGAAATCAAGATCCGTATTAATGTATCTCCCAAAATCATCTGTCACTTTCTGATCCAAGGAGACATACGTTTTTTCGTACCCTGGTTCAGGGATCTCAAGAGAAGAAGTTAGATCATCCTTAATTGGTTGCTCTAATTCGATCTGGTCAGCCTTGTAACACGTGTCCCCCCCAATAGGTGCCCGAGCTGGTTCTGACATTGGCTCTCCTGAAGGAGTTCATCCTGGGAATCATCCCACGACTGAACTAAAGCAACAACAAATCTCATCCTCAATTTCTCTAATTTCCCAAGTAGAAACTCACCCGAGTTCGTATCCTTAACATCTTGGAGCCAATCCAACAAATACATATTCAAATCATCAATCATCTGAATCAGGGGCTCCAATCTTTCAATGGAAGGTATTGGCTGAACTTCTAAAGATTGTATGATTTTCCTCAAGTTAGCCAGAACCTTATCTTTAACCTGGTTATCCTAAACCAAATGAGTTGGTTCAAGGTTGGGCTGGTTTGGGATTGGTGCAGGGGAATTAACGAATTGAGATTCGTTGTACCCTTCTTGATAATAGGCCATTTCAGATTGTTCAAAAGGTGGTGATGACCTAAAGGCAATGTAATCAGAGGATGGGTAGGGATCAGTGTATCCTTCTTGATTGTGGATCGTATTAGGTTGTTCATGAAAGGTTGACGATATATAATCGATGTGGCTCTGAGAAGGATAGAAATCACAATCATAGCGTTCACGGTTTGACCCGAAACACGGAGGTTCGGAACTGTATCCCAAATCCGAGTTATCCCAATTAATTAATGGTTGATTATAGTACGAGTCGGGATAATCATCATGTTGAGGATAATTCAAAATAGAAGGGAAAGAGTGGGAATTCATGTAATATGTGGAAGGATTCATGAGAGATGGGAGGAAGAAAGGTGCCCTGCAATACAAGTAATCAAACCTATCCTTAAGTGGGCCAGCCTAAAGACCTACAAACTCCAAAAACCCATCTTGAGATAAAGGAATGATTTGATCTACTTCTATCTGTTCAATCCAACCAATTAGAAGGAGGGACTAGGGAGAAGGTTCTTCCTTTGGCTTGCACCTTCAATTCCTAGTTTACCCCTAGCCGCGATCGTTTGATTCTACTCCCCTAGCTACACATCAGATTGAACAGTAGAAATAGACTAATTGAAAATAATCTCATTCTGGGCTCTGAAAAGCGGGTCGAATCCTTAAGGCTAACGTCTACTCTATTTTATTTAGGGCTAGGTTTTAATGTGCTTTGGAATGTGATGGGCCCTTTATCTGGGTTATGCCCTTAATGATTGATTGATGTGTGTGTGCGTGCACAACTAGTAGTTTTCAAGCAAGATTATTTTTGATGTGGTGAATTTTAGGGTTCAAATCTTGCTTAGTAGCTTTTAGGATTCAACTTTTGGTGTTTTCAAACAAGTTTTGTTGGCACACCAAGTTTTGAAAGCACAGGTGAAGATGCTTTCCTTTAAAACTTTAAAGAATGTGGAGTGCCTGGGAAATCCCTAGGAGTTGAACCTAAGTGGTAGCTACTTGATGAGTTGATTTTAATTGAAGTTGTGCGGCCCAATCAACTCAAACAATTGGTCTGTTGCACCACTTAATTAGGCACACAAGTGATTACCTAATCTGATTTATACTCAATTATGTGTTTGGATGTGTGTACCGGTTCCAAAGATCGGTTTACTAGTTGAGTTTGAAAATCAGATGAGACATGCACCTCTGTGAGATTTTTTTTTCTTTTTAAATGTGGAGGTTGGGGTGGGTGTAGGTGTCAAACAACAAACAATCTACCTTAGTTTATAAGAACACCTAGGTTGATTGATGTTTGTGTTATTATGCGGTGAAATGAAATCTAATGGGTGGGAGGTGGGGGATAACTTACAGAACCTTCCATAGCACTTTACTCCATTCTACTGCTTTTGCTCATCTTAAAAGAGTACCTGCAATCACAATAAGAAAGGAGAGAAGTGAGGTAAATGATTTGTAAGTTATAAAACACGAAGAAAAATCAAAGATCGACTCCTCCCCAGCAACGGTGTCAAAATGTTGAATGCTACGAGTTGCTACGCTAATGTGTTTGGTTTTGAAAACCTGTCGTTGTAGTTTGAAAACGAAGAACTCGTGTCCAACAAATAAAATTTAAATTGGAATCGAAATCCCGAGTCGAACTCAGGGAGGTGGACATTTCATTTAAAAAATACGCGTTTGTTTTATTTTGTCACGAAGAAAATTAGTTGATTAGAACTATCTAACTATTTACAATAAATAGAAGAGAGAGAGAGTAGGAGAGAGAGAAAATATTACAAACAAAAGCCAAAAAGAGATGTAGAGTGAACATGGAATTCATTATTAAAATGATTGTTTGTTACACTAAACATTATGACCAGAGAGTAGAAAATGATTACACTAGAAAGCAATAAATCTACTCTAGAA
Source organism: Thalassia testudinum (assembly GCA_037157565.1). Classification (NCBI taxonomy): domain Eukaryota; kingdom Viridiplantae; phylum Streptophyta; class Magnoliopsida; order Alismatales; family Hydrocharitaceae; genus Thalassia; species Thalassia testudinum. The sequence continues at coordinate 31,014,054 of JAZHRO010000019.1, read as the reverse complement.
AGCATTAAAAGAATGGAGAGAGAGATATCCTCCTGGACGGTCGCTTGGAGGACGAGCCGGACGGGACGATGCTTGGATGAAGGGGAATGGAGCAGGATGAAGGAGGACAAAGCAGGAAGAACTGGAATGGGGCAGCATGTCGTCGTCGTCGTGGGATCCACTTCCGAAAGGAGGATGAAAAATTGACTTTATCTCGCGAGAAGCATCCCAGGTGTGGGGCAAGCTTCTCTTGAGCTTTGGAGAGGGAGAGAAGAGAAGGAAGGGATGAGAATTTTGTGTGGAGGGGGTCACCTTTTATAGTTGCAAGGAGTGAGGGCAATTTGGTCATTTAAATCTCAAAACAATAAATAAGGGGTCTTTAGTTACGGATAAAACTATCGCTAAAGCCCCATCACAGGAGACGTGTGGCAGAGTGCATACTCCCGCTCGCCTGCTCGTGCGTGTAATGTGCGTTCACGATCGGCTGATCTAAGCCATCCAATAGTGAGCTCGGACGGCTTATCTCGCGCCTCCACCTGCTCCTCAGCGTGCGTGCCCATGTGCAATCCCCCGTGAGGCGCGACGTGTAATAGCGCGTGGACGCTATCAAGCGCCCGCAGCTGCTCGATCGTAATAGAGCAGTTGCGGAGCTCGCTCACCCTCGCCTCAAATGCCGCTCGGGCAGGCTCGAACGCGCGCCTCGCCTTCCCGTGAGCGCATTCACCCGCTGCACTATAGTGGCTCTTGTGTCGAGAACATGAATTCAGGTGTGCGCATCCATAGCCGTCGGATGCGCATCCAACGGTGGAGAAGGGATGAAGAAGAGAGGGTGCTGCGAGTGCAGCGGCCAGTTGGGTGGATGAGATGGCACCACGTGGCACCATCTTGGCCGTTCATCTTCTAGATGATGTAGATGGTGCCATGGTTATCAAATTGAGTCGATTTTCATGCTGTTAGGCTACGATCGTCGATCCGAATCCTTCTGTGTGGTCGGATTTGTCGTTTGAAGTATGGATTCACACTATCTTTTCCCTTGATCTTCTAAGGTTCCCTCATCTCTATCTGATGCTACTGATGTCTGATTAGGGCAATCTTGGAGTCGTTGAACTCCAATCATCGCCCTGATCACATCTATATAGTTGGATCTTCGATCCGAGGCCCTGATAAAAAGTTTGCCTTGTCCATGAACATAAAAGGAGACAATTAACCTCCATTTTTTTCAAACTAATCTAAATGCAAGATGATGCATATTATGCAATATTTGTAGTATGCAATGCAATCCTATGCTTAAGAACATGCATAAATAGACATCTTAGGTAGTGTAAACATGTTTACATCAATGGTTATTCAGGATATAACCAAGTCCCTATCCATTCCGAAGAACAGGAAATGACAACCTTCACATGTCCCTACGGAACCTTTGTATTCCGTAGAATGACTTTCAGGCTTTGCAATGCACCTATGACTTTTCAAAGGTGCATGCTTGCCATCTTTTCTAATATGGTGGGAGATTGTCTTGAGGTGTTCATGGGTGATTTCTTCATTTTCGAAGATTCTTTTAAGTCTTGCCTATCTAACTTCAAATTGATCCTCCAAAGATGCATCAAAACATGGCTGGTCCTTAGCTGGGCAAAGAGTGTCTTTATGACTCAAGAAGGCATTTGATGGGAACATCATCATGAGCATTAACTATCTCATTTTGACCCAATGAAGAGAATAGAAGCTCCTTCATAACCAACTGAAGGTCCTAATTCACTGAAAACCATTTTGGAAGAAAAGCAAGAAACAAGGGGTAAACCTGCAATTTTACCGTTGCAGTACAACAACGGGTTTTCTCAAGGGCTAAACAAAGGTCGAAAGGTCTTAATAAGATAATAAGTGTGTTGAATTAGATAGAAAAGGGTTCATATGGGTTCTGGGAATTAAATGACTTCTTGAAACCCTAAAATAGACCTACTTGATTAATTAAAGTTCTGGTCAGGATAAATTCACCTAAACCCTCTAAAAATCATAGAAAAATATCCTCTAGGGTTTGGAACCTTCAATTTGTCCACTAGAACCCACCTTGACCTAGAATGGGGTCTTAGAAAGTTATTTGGCCTAAATTGGGCTTTTGCATAAATTTTTGAGTTAAACATGGTCAAACCCAAAATACAAATTCACCATTTGATTGCTTAGATCCAAATTAGGTTTTTACCAGAATTTGTGCCTAAGGGTAACTCATCTTGACCTACTTTGCAAATAGGTCCAACCTAATTACATTTCTACCCCTATCTTTTGAAAACCCTTACATTCAGCCCCCTAGCTTTCTTATCATCTTCACAAATAAGTCCCTCTACCATAGTACCAGAGGAATCCTAGTCTGATGAGCTTTGAAAGGAGGTTTCTCCTTGATTGCTCAGAGAATCCCTCCCAAAATTGCAAGGGAGATTCTCTGAGTAATCTCCTCCAATTTGAACCCATCTGTGATCCCTAATTGTTTCCCAATCTCTCATGCGAACGCATGAGAGATTTGGGTCTTTTGAAGTTGCCATCTCTGGCGACCATACCTTTCTTGGAAGCTTGGCTTCTAAGCACAAGCCCCTCTCCAGAGACTTATTCAAGAAGCCCCTGATCTAATCACATTCCCTCAGCTTGAAATTGGGCCAGTGATGTAGACATGTTTACACTACATAAGTGTCTATTTATGCATGTTATTAAGCATAGAATTGCATTGCATACTATAAATATTGTATAGCATGCATCATCTTGCATTTAGATTTGTTTGAATAAAATGGAGGTTAATTGTCTCCTTTTATGTTCAAGGATAGGATAAAATTTTTTATCAAGGCCTCGGATCGAAGATCCAACTGCACAGATTTGATCTGGGTGACAATTGGAGTTCATCGACTCCAAGGTCACCTTAATCAGACATCTATAGCATGAGATAGAGACCAGGGAACCCTAGAAGATCAAGGGCCAAGATGGTGCGAATTTGCACTTCAAATAACAAATCCGATCGTACGAATGGATTCGGATCGACGATCATAGCCTAACACCGTGAAAATCGACCAAATACGACAATCGTGGCACCATCTACATCATCCAGAAGATGGACGTCCAAGATGGTGCCACGTGGTGCCATCTCAACTGCCCAACCGGTCGCTAGACCCACCCCACCCTCTGTTCTTCGACAATTTTCCGCCGTTGGATGCACATCCAACGGCTATGGATGAACGCGCACGATTTGTAAGCGCGACACAAATGCGCTTATAACACGTTGGTAGAACACGTTTTCGCGAAGGGAGGATGTGCGATCGAGTTGTGAGGAGCGGGCGAGCGGGTGCAAGGAGCGTTAGATCGTGATGAGTCGGCTGCGAGTGCTCAATAGCACCCACGCGCTATCGTACCCCTACGCGTGATGCTCCATCAGATGCGGGCATTGCAACTTGAAGAGGCGCAGCAAGGGTGCATCTCAGCTGTTCGATCTCACGATCGAACGGCTGAGAATCGAAGGACGTGAGCGTGCGTTGCATGTGCGGGAGGCGAGTGGGTAGCGCATGTCGCCCACGATGGGGCTTTAGCAATGGTTTTATCTGTCACTAAAGACCCCTTATTTAATGTTTTGAGATTAAAAAGAACAAATTGCCCTCGTTCCTTGCAACTATAAAAGGAGACCCCCTACATACGAAATTTTCATCCCTTCCTTCTCTCCTCTACCTCTCCAAAGCTCAAGAGAAGTTTGTCCCATACCCGGGATGCTCCTCGAGTGATAAAGTCAAATTTTCACTCATTTTGGAAGCAGATCCTGCGACGACGACGACGTGCTGCCCCGTTCTCTTTCCTCCTACTTCGAACTCCTTCCCGCTCTGTCCTCCTTTGTCCAGGTGACGTCTCGTCCGGCTAGTCCTCCAAGCGATCATCGAGGTGGATAACTTCTCTCTCCCATTCTTCTTTACAACTTTTTAGAGTAGAATTTTCCTGCTTTATAGTGTAGCTGATTTCTCGCTTTCTAGTGTAATTCTTCTCTGGTTTTATTGTATAAACATTTTGAATTATTGAATGCATGTTCTCTCTCTCTCTCTCTCGTTTATTCTGATTGTTAATATTGCTTCATTGCAATTACATCGCTTCACTTTTCAATAAAAATTCTAAAAAATATAATTGCGAATATACATCGACATAGTCTCCTTAAGTTCGACCCAGGATTTTTATTCTGGTACAAGTTTTATTTGTTGAACATGAGTTCTTCGCTTTCATACTATGACGATAGGTTTTCAAAATCAAATACATTAGCGTAGCAACTCACAGCTTCAACATTTTGGCATCGTTGCCGGGGAGGCAACGATTTCCGATCTTCTTTTAGCATTTCATGCACTTTATTTTTTTCTAACTTGCTTTCTCTTGTGTCTATTATTTTGTAGAGACCTCCATTAGGGAATCATCAAGCGTTAGACTGGAGTAAAGTGCAGTTGAAGACAATTGTAGGTGCTCCCCATTCTTCCCCCCTCCATAGATTTCATTTGCCACATTAAATCCAAATTCCAACTAACCTAGGTGTTTGCATAAATCCTAGGAATAGTTTTGTTGTTTGGTTTCTCACACGCATTCATTCCACCCTCGTTTATAAAAAAAGAAAACAACAAAAAGATAATCTTATGAGAAATTTTCAACAAACACACAACGAACACCCACATTCAAGGCACTTAACATAATTGATTTTTTTCTACTTAACCGGGTACTGATCTGTGGAACCGGTGCACACAAAGCAACACATAAAAGCGTAGAAATCATTCTAGGTTAATTATCTTTGTATGCCTAACTTAGTGGTGCATTTGTGGCCAGTTGTTTGAGTTGTTTTGGCTACACCACTCTACTTAAAATCAACTCATCAAGTAGATCCTCATTAGGGTTTCTAATCTAGGTCTATTCCAAGCACTCCACTTTCTTTCTAGTTTGAAAGGAAAGCAATCTTCACCGGTGTTTGACAACCTAGTTTGCCTCGAAACTTGATTGCAATAGGCCTAATTTGAAACCCTAAAAGCTACTTAAGAAAGATTTGAACATTAAAATCCACGCATCATAAATAATCTTGCTTGAAAATCCTGGTTGTGCAAGCACTTACACAATTCTCAATCAATCATTAAGGGCACAACCCATTTTAAGGGCCCATCACATTCCATAAGCACCACAATCCCAGGCTTTAATAAAATTGAGTAGACGTTGGCCTTAAGGTTTGTAAATCATTTACAATTTTAAGGCAGGTTTTGGGAGTCAATAGATCCTTAGGCTACCACACTTAAGGACAACCTTGTTTTGTTGTGCTGCAAGGTCCCCATCCCCAGTCCTTCCAACCTTCTCCTAGTTTATGCTGGGAAGACGGTCATTGAATCCCTGATTGGAAGGACCACTAGTGTATTCTAGGAGGCGCAAATTGGATTTTGCTCAAATTGATCCCATGGCCAACCAACAGCCTCCTCTGCATGGAGATCCACAGGAAGAATTCCAAAGGTAGATGGAACGAATGCAGAGAATGCAGGAATGGTTCCATAGACTGCAGGGCGCTCAGCCCTTGAATGATTTTTATGATCCTTCAAATTATGGGGAACATCCCGACATCTAGATTCCAGCTAGTGACGTAGAAATTAAGCCCTAGGTGTTAAGCCTGATCATACATTATCATGGGCTTGGCTTCAAAGATCCGTTTCAACACTTGGTGGACTTGACCACTTTGGTCTAGACCACCAAGGTAGGAAACGTAAACGAGGAGCAAATGATCATGAGGCTCTTCCCCCACTCTCTTATGGATAAGGCCGCGCATTGGTACTGGACAATAGGAAGACCAATTGCAACTTGGAATGAGTTGAAATCGGCCTTTCTAAAGAAATTCTTCCTAGTTGGACATACCAATGCCTTGAGATGGGCAATTATTACCTTTACCCAGCGGCCGAGGGAGCAGTTTCATGTGGCCTGGGAGCGATTCCAGGACCTATTGCGGAGGTTTCCACACCACGAGATGCCAAAATGACAACTCGTGCAGATCTTCTATCATGGGTTGATTGAGCAACTTAGAAATCATGTGGATTCCTCTTTGGAGGCAATTTCCTTAATAAAGACGCAGATAGTGCACAAGATTTATTTAAAGAAATGAGTAAGAATTCAATCAATCATGCCTCCATGGACACATTTAGTCGGTCCCAGTAGCCCAGATCAAATGTCAATGAAGTCCATGACTCTCACTCATTTGATATGGAATTGATTTGTAACAAACTTGACAAGGTGGACTTCGTTGCTAAGAGAATGGAAGAGTGGATGGCTAGAAATTCTATGAACAACTTTCGATCCACTCAATCCCAAAATTTGGGATTCCATTCTTCACAAGCTTCTTCTGGACGGGAGCTCGTGAATCAACTCGATGCGGCTCAACCTGTGAGTCAGCATTTTTCAGAACCCCACGGGTTCCAAACTGGGGCCTTTGGTCCAAGTTTTTCTTATCCTTCCCTTTCTTGCTCTCCATCCTCACCTTATGAGGATGTCTGTGTTGTACAAGAGAATGTTAGATCCAACCCTTACTCTAATGCTTATAATCTGGGTTGGAGAAACCACCCTAACTTCTCTTGGAAAAACCCGGTGCAACAAACCCAATTCTGACCTGGCAACTATGCTCTGCAATGACCAATGGGTCAGGGTCATGTATATACTCAGTTACCCCCAAATCATCTCAATCAGCCAGCTTGGAATGCTCGTCAACCTGTAAGGCAGGCTGATTTGAATCGACAAATGGTAGAGATGCAAGGATCCATTCTCCAGCTCATGCAGCAAATGAAAACTTTGCTGGACAACTTACAGACTGGGCTCATTGCTAACTCTTTTCAACCCAGATCTCTACCATCCCAACCCGTACATAACCCGCGAAATATTCTGAATCAGAGCAACCAAGCCCACACGCACATGCTCAGGTGGTTGAGCCGGGTCCCTCCTCTTCTTCTTCTTCTGCAAATCAACAATTCCTAGCTAATCAAGCCCCTCCAATCTTACCTAATCCTCCGCAAGACCTAAACTCTTATAAATCTGCAAATTCTGTCACCTTGAGGAGTGGTAAGCAGACTTAGGATCTGCAATCACACTGTTCTGATCTACGGCATCCTAAAGAACCTAAGGAGAGAGAGGAGAATTCTAGAGGAGAAATCAAGAATCAGGAACCTGATTCCAAAGATCTGACTCATGTTCCTTTTCCTGAAGCCTTGATCAAATCAAAGAAGAAGAAATCTGTTGATAGCAATGAGGAGCTTCTAAATATATTTAAGAATGTTGAGGTCAATATCCAGCTCCTTGATGCTATCAAGCACATACCGACTTATACGAGATTTTTAAAGGATTTATGCACACAAAAGCGTAAGTCGAGAGAATTTGTTCCGAGGAAGGTGGTACTCTCCGAGTAGGCTAGTTCTTTTATCCCACACCACCTCCCTTAGAAAAAGAGAGATCCAGGTGCTCCATTGATTTCTTGTGTCATCAGAGATTACACATTTGATAGAGCACTTTTGGATCTGGGTTCATCCATCAACCTAATTCCGACTTCTCTTTACGAGAAGTTTGGATTAGGTGAACTTCGGCCAACTTCAATAACGCTACAGTTAGCGGACCGCTCAGTCACAAATCTGCGAGGCATTTTTGAAGATGCTATAGTTAAGGTCAAGGATTTCTATTTTCCTGTAGATTTCCTTGTCTTTGACATGGATGTACCTGAAAATCTGAGGAACACGCCCATCATTCTGGGGCGTCCGTTCTTAGCTACCGCTAAGGCCAACATTAATTGTGAAAGTGGCAGCATAGAAATCGCCTTTGGGGATCAACGAATGAAATTGATATTTTTAAGGCGAATAATAAATTTAAAGATTGTGGATTTATTAAGGAATTTGAAGAGGATAATGTAAACATTGAAACTTGTTTGATGGTTTCTTCACTTAAAAGTTCCTCCTTTGATGACGAATTGGACCTGCAACCCTCTATGGTAGACCTGCCATCTTTTGAAGAGGTTGTTGATTTTGTTCACTCACAGCCTCTTCCTCTTGTTGAGTCTTCAGTATCATCCTTACCATCAATCATCATCCCACCCCAGCTTGAACTGAAACCATTGCCTGAGAATTTGAAATATCAATTTTTAGGACCTCAGAAGATTATCCCTGTGATTATCAGTGCTAAATTAACAAATGAGTAAGAAATTAAATTGATCAAGGTCCTGAAGGAACACAAGGAGGCAATTGGTTGAATAATTCATGACCTTAGGGTGATTGAGCCATCTTACTGCAATCATAGAATATTCTTGGAAGATGGATCCCACCCTTCTCGCCAGATGCAGAGGAGATTAAATCCAAATATGTGAGAAGTGGTCAAAAAGGAAATCATCATGTGGCTCGATGCAGGAATTATTTGTCCAATCTTAGATAGTCCCTGGGTAAGTCCCGTGCAGATTGTTCCAAAGAAAGCTGGGATTACCATTGTGACTAACGAGAGAGGAGAATCTGTCACAACTCATTCAGCTTCCAGTTGGAGGATTTATATTGATTATAGGAAGCTGAACACAGCCACTAAAAAGGATCATTTTCCCCTACCTTTCATCGATCAAATTTTGGAAAGATTAGCATGGCAGAAGTACTTCTATTTTCTTGATGGCTACTCGGGATACAACCAAGTTCCTATCCATCTCGAGGATCAGGAAAAACTACTTTTACCTGTCCCTACAAACCTTTGCTTTCCTTAGGATGCCTTTCGATTTATGCAATGCACCTGCAACTTTTCAAAGGTGTATGTTAGTCATATTCTCTGACATGGTAGGAGAGTTTATGAAAGTCTTGTTGGACGATTTCTCTATTTTTGGAGAATCATTTCACTCTTGTTTGGCTAGTCTGGAAATGATTCTTAAGCGATGTATCAAAACACGATTGGTCCTTAGCTAGAAAAAGAGTCATTTCATGACCCAAGAAGGCATCATTTTGGGTCATGTAATCTCTGAATGAGGAATCGAAGTGGATAAAGCTAAGGTTGATGCTATCGCTAAACTTCCTCCTCCCACATCTGTTAAACAAATCCGATCATTTCTTGGTCATGTGGGATTCTATTGAAGATTCATCAAGGATATCTCGAAGGTTGCTCGTCCCCTGAGTAATCTTCTTGCCAAAGAAATGCCGTCTGTTTTTGATGAATCATACCAAAAGGCATTTGATTTCCTGAAAATGGCAGTCACCTGTGCTACAGTATTGCAACCACCAATTTGGATAGCCCCTTGTGAGATCATGACCGACACTTCTGATTACGCAGTCGGGGCTGTCTTGGGTTAGAAAATTGATAGAAAGCCCTCTGTCATCTACTATGCTAGTAAAACTCTGGATGAAGCCCATAGGAATTACACTATTACTGAAAAGGATTTACTAGCTATAGTGTTCGCTTTGGAAAAAATTCAGAGCCTATCCCTTAGGGTCTCATGTTATCATCTATACCAACCACTCGGCCTTGAGACATCTCTTGGCCAAAAAGGATGCCAAACCCTAGCTTATTAATTGGATTCTTCTGCTTCAAGAATTTGATCTTCAAATCAAGGATAAAACTGGGGTACAAAATGTGGTGGTGGATCATTTGTCAAGACTCCTTGGTGATTCTTCTCATCTGGACTTCCCGATTGTTGACACTTTTCCGAACGAAGCTACCCTTACAGTTTTAGGTGTCCAAACCCTGTGGTTTGCTGACATTATTAACTATTTGGCCGTTGGTTAAATCCCCCAGGATTGGACCAAGCAACAACAGGATAGACTAAAATCTGAGGCCAAATACTACTTCTGGGAGAACCCTAAACTGTACCGCATCGGCTCTGATCAGATTATTCGCCGATGGTACCAGAGAATGAATTCAACAGTATACTCGAGTTCTACCATGCATTTGGGTGTGGTGGACATTTTTCCAGGAAAAAGATGGCTGCAAAAGTCTTGCAATCTGGCTTCTATTGGCCATCTTTATTTAAGGATGCCCAGGATTTCTCAAGGTCATGTTCTCGATGTCAAGCACTCAGGAGCATAACTAAGAGAAATATGATGTTCCGAAATCCAATTCTTCCTGTCAAAATTTTCGATGTTTGGGGCATCTATTTCATGGGACTTTTTCTCCCTTCATTTGGACATCAGTACATTATTGTTGCTATTGATTATGTGTCCAAATGGATTGAGGTTATTCCCACCCAAACCAATGACCACAAGGTCGTCTTCGATTTTCTCAAGAAAAATATCTTCAGTAGGTTCGGGATTCTGAGGGCCATCATCAGTGATGGTGGCACTCATTTAACTAATGCGCAATTCCAGAATTTGTTGGCCAAATATGGGGTTAATCACCGAATTTCCACACCTTACCATTCCCATACTAATGGACAAGCCAAGATCTCCAATCGGGAGATCAAGAACATTCTACAGAAAATGGTTAGGCCTGATCGCAAAGACTGGACACAAAATCTTGAGGACGCTCTTTGGGCCTATCGTACGGTGTATAAAACTCCCATCGGCACGTCTTCGATTCATTTGGTGTATGGAAAGGTGTGCCATCTACCCGTAGAGATTGAACACAGGCCATTCTAGGCGATCAAACAATGCAATTTAGATCTGAATTAAGTGGGAAGACCAAGAAACTCCAACTGTCTGAGTTGGAAGAGCTTAGAAATGATGCATACAAGAATGCTAAGATCTACAAGGTTCGAACTAAAGCTCTACATGATCAATTGATTTCCCACAAGAGCTTTGAGCCAAACCAGAAGGTCTGGTTATTCGATTATAGACTTAAGCTCTTTCCTGGAAAACTTAGATCTAAATGAATGGCCCATTCATAATTGACCAGATTTTTCCGAATGGAGCCATTCAGATTTCTGACCCAAAGATGGGTAACACATTTAAAGTGAACGGTTAACGTCCGAAGCCTATTATTGACCGTACTCTTCCAGAACCCACCTTAGGCACCTTTACTCTAGCCATTTTGTGACTTCTTTGGCTAGGACTTCCCCTAGCTGATGGCATTAAACTCAACAGTTGTACATATGACGCAAAGCAGACACGAGCTTCATATTCAGGTGACATCTTTCATACTCTACCCTTTCTTTCATGTCTCTTTCTCAATGTGGACATTGCATTAGCTAGGCATGGGGCGGTGGATTCATTTCTGAATCATTTGGTCAGCTTTGTTAAATTCATGTAATTATTTTTCTCTTCTTATTTGTTCAAAAAAAAAAAAATTGAATTAGGAAGGAATAGGTGGACATTAGGACTTTTCAAATCTTAGGAAATATTACATTAGGATCTGAATAGAAAGTCCCTTCAGGTCTTTGGACTTAATCGTCCCATGTATCCACTAAAATGTGGATTTGTTTTTTGACTCCTTGCCAATCTTAATTCTATTGTAGATGGAGTAAATAATTTTGGGTGATAAGTACACGACTTATCAACCTGCCCTCTAATTTGAGGGAACTTTGAGTTTTAAGCATCTACACACTTTCTTTGCATTGACTCATTGTTCGACAATTTTTTTTTTTGAAACATTGAGGATTACTATCATGAGCCAATAGCAATCCGGAGGGTAGTATATTCCATATCAAAAAAAGCAATTACAGGTATGAAGCCCAACTATATATGAGAGACCAGCACTCCTTTACAATATACTCACATCTCACCGATCTTTCCTGAAAAAGCTTATCATCACACGCCCTCCACACACACCACAACGCAGCTGCCATAGCCCCCGATGGTCGATCAGGAGTGATTAACCTCTGCCATAATGAATCCCAGGATGGGAGGGGTTCTAAACAAACCAACCTCCAAATCTTATCCGTGATCAAACAGGACGAGAAAATGTGTGATGCACTATCAGAATGAAATCCACAAAGTGGGCAAGCATTTAGAACCGGCCCCATCCTTCTGTGTCTCAGATCACCAGTGATCAACCCTTCACATCTGCATAGCCACAGGAATATCTGAACCTTTAGAGGAACTTTTAGAAGCCAAATCTTTTTGTCAATAGGGTCCCATTCCACCTCACTATTGGCTCTAATAACTTTCTCATACGCTTGCTTCACTGAAAAACTGCCCTGCCAGCAGTAAGTATCAGTCTCACTACTCACAAGCTGCATCTGCTATAGACTCGCCATCATTTTTTGCCTTTCCACCCACAGGCGAGTGCCTGGCCTGCACTGCTGCAGTCCTTCCAGCCGCTAGCACCCCTCTTCCTGAGACCACAAGCTGCTAACTGTGGGTTCCTTATCAGCAACAGCATCATACACCCTCGGATAGACCTCTTTCAGTAGGCCCAAGTCAGACCAACACTCATTCCATAAGCTGAAGCCTCTGCCATCTCTGAGCTTGGGGTGCAGCAGATGCCAATAGTAGTTGACTGCAGAAATCACCGAACGCCAAAAGGGAGAAGGTTTCTTTGGCTAAAGCCTTTGCAAACTGCTGTTAGATCCACCATAGCAGTCCCTGATTAGGTCCTCCATCAGCCCCTCCTTGCCATCCAAAATCTTGATGGCCCATTTCAGCAACAAGGCTTCATTGAATTCTTTGAGAGCTTTAAATCCCAACCCCCCAATCTCCTTAGGTCTGCAAATACAGTTCCAACTGATGGGCTGCATGAATCCACCCTCATGACCTGCACCCTTCCAGAAGAACCTCTTCCTCATAATATCCACTCTCTTCCAAATACATTTAGGGGCCTTAAAAATGCTAAAGTAGAAAATCGGTATGGCTGTTATGACTGAATTGAGTAGGATTAATCTTCCACCATGGCCCTCAGAGGTAGACCAAGGTATCTCAATGGCAATTTGGCACGGGGTGAGCCCAAAACACCCTCCAACTCCCTCTGTTCCTATTCATTCATGCCAAAGCAAATCAAAATCGATTTATCCTTGTTCAGACATAAGCCTGAAATGTCACCAAAAAATCTTTACCAGTAACCCCAGAGCATGTGCCTTAGACCTGGATCCTTCAACAAAAAACACCATGTCGTCTGCATACTGTAAAATGGGGGCCAGGTTTCCCCTGCTAGATAGTGAGTACCCTTTAATAATACCCACCTCAGCCAATCTGCAGGCATACCTTGCCAGCCCGTCCACCGCAAGGTTGAAGATCAATGGGGCAAGTGGGCACCCTTGTCTAACCCCCTGCTGAGGTTGGATCCATGCTCCACATGGCTTTCCATTGACCAAAGGCGAAAAGGAAGCCGTAGTAATACATCGTTTCATCCATTGGATCCAAAGAGGGGGAAATCCTCTTCTTCTAAATATCTCCCATAGGTATGACCAAGCGATCGAATCATAGGCCTTCTGGAAATCCACTTTCCACATGAAAGCCTTGCACTTCCTACGATGCCATCCATTAACCATTTCCTCGGCCAATATGAAGGATTCTTGAAGAGATCTATTGGGTAGGAAGGCAGCCTGCACTGGATGAATCAGATCTTGTAAAGCAACTCTTAGCCTATTATCCAAGGTCTTGCTGATGATAAGATAGATGGAGTTTGAGAGGGAAATCAGTCTGAAAATAGACAAGTGCTCTGCTCCCATTAATTTAGGCAAAAGAAACATGTAAGACTTGTTAATCCTCTCAAAGCCCACATTCCCCACCTCAAATTCTCTGATAACATCCATCACTTCCTTACCCACCACACCCCACATCTCCTTGTAAAAGAAAACCTGTACTCCATCAGGGCCTGGAGAGCCTTCCACATTTAATTCACTGATTGCTTGCAAGGTCTCCTATTCAGTAATGGGTGCCGTCAATTGTTCAGCCTGTTCACTCGACACCCTAGGACCCACATTTCCTACCATTCTCCAATTCCCCCTCTTAGATGCCAAAGATGCCTCTCTAAAATATTTGATGGCTTCAGATTTAATCTCCTGATCAGAAGAGACCCTATGTCCACCACATAGTACAGAGGAAATAAAATTAGCACGTCTCCGAGAACTAGTTGCAAGATGAAAGAACTTTGTATTGGCATCCCCCTCCTTACGCCATAGCTGCCTGGATCTCTCCCTCCAATCGATTTCTTATTTTAGATCTTCATCAAGAACCACACCCTGCCACATTTTTCTTTCAGCCAACTCATCTTCAGACAACAAGCCGGCTTCTTCTTTGGAGTGTAGCTCCTGAATTTTACTCAAAGCTTCCCTTCTCCACTGTCCCCTTAGCAAACCAACAGTAGAACCATATTCTTTCAAGATCATGCGCAAACCAGCCAACTTAGCTGATAGCCTGACAGTGGCAGACCCATAGACCTCTTTAGCTCTCCACCAAGAGCTGATCATCTGGTAGAAACCCGGTTCATACAACCAAGAACGTTTCATTTTGAAATAGGATCCAACCTGGTTTTCTTCCACACTGTCCCATACTAATGGGGTATGATCTGAAAAGGGTCAGCTCAGCCCACTCACATTTGACAATTGAAATCTAACAAGGATGTCCACATTCCTGAAGAATCTATCCAGCCTGGAAGCTAGCCCATTCCCATTGCTCCAAGTAAATTCCACACCCGAGGAAGGATATTCATTCAACTGTAGAGATTGAACCATCACTTGAAAACCAATTCCCGAACTATCCATGCTGCCATTTGGTCTGTCAGCCCCTATTAACACACAATTAAAGTCGCCACCAGTCAGCCACATTCCCCCTGCACCAAATCATCCACCACAGACCACTCCTCCCACAGCTTCTGCCTAGCAGATGCATTACAAGGACCATATACTCCAGTAATCCAAATATATTCCTGCCCTTGCTGAATCTAAAATTTGCATGTCTGCATATGTCTGGCTTTGTGAACCTCCAAACACTGAGCCCACTATTCCTCCACCAAATAGCAATGCCACCCGACCTCCCATTTGCATCAGTCTGCACATAATCATTCATCCCTGAGGCTATCAAGTTGGACCACAGCCCATCAGAATTACCTTCAATGTGTGTCACTTGGATGAGTGCACAATTGATTCCCCATTCTCTCAAATATCTCATCAAGGATGCCCTCCGGCTCTTATCACACAACCCACGCACGTTCCAAGTGAGAATCCTCATCAGTCCTCACTGGATCCCTCTCTCCTGAGGGAGTGACATTTGCACACTTGCATGACCTTCGCAACCTCATCTTCATCCATCAGTATAATAGCCTTTGATTTCCTCTACCACAGGCTATACGGTGATCTCCCCTTGCCATTCTTTGCGTGAGATCCCCCTTCACATTTATGGTCCTCCTCCTACAGGTCTTGTTGACCCTTTACAGACCTAGGCTACGCGCCCGAATTCCCCTGCTCCTCATTCTCCACACCAACTGATAGTGCATCCCCTGCCATTGTGGGTGACGGTTTTGCCGTATCCCCTCCGCCCAGTTCCTCCTTTCTTCAATCTGAAGCCCCCTCATCTCCACTTCACAGTAGTCCTTACCAGCCTCAGCAATTAGAGGTTCATCGCCATAAGCTATGCATAGCTCCTGAGCAGTCGCCTCCTCATCAGCTGTAGATCCAGATGACTTAACTCGCTCTGCTACAGTATCACCCACCACAAAATTCAGCCTCAGCATCCAGGAGCTAGCACCGCACCTCAAAATTAGATTATCAGGTATAGAACCAGTGATGAAGACCTCAACCTTCACACTCAGCAGGCGTCCATTCCCCTCCAGCACTCCGACGTCCGCATCCTCTGCCACTATTGCAAAGCCAGAAATCATCGACAACACAACCTCCTTTGACCTCAAGTGTAGAGGTAGCCCCTCAATCTCCAGTTTTCTCGTCATGTTCCCCACTCTTTGGGTAGGTCTCTCCAGCAAGGCTCCATCGAAAGGAGAAACTAATCTCCAGATCACCGTGCAACCATCGTTGGAAGATGATCGAAATTGCAGATTCTCGACGTCCCCCATACCCAAACCAAAGAGAACAAAGCGTGTATCTGATAGAAAAGAAATCTGCCATGAGTTGGTCGAGAGGGATAGAGAGGTTACCAGGTTACGAACACTCTCCGCAGACGATCTTTCAGACATAACCTCTCCCTCCAATTCTCCACACAAGGCCACCTCCATAGCTTTGATGCTCTCCGTCATCGGCACCTCCACATCAGCCATAAGCCCCCCAGTTTACGCAGAGATGGGGGCAAAGGCGGAATCCGTGCAGCCCTAAAATTCAAACTTCCCGTGGGCGGGAAGGGGCGAAAATCCCTCGGTCCCCCCCCACCTTCTACACGAGTCCCTTTTGTGATCGAAACCCTTGCATCCCAGACATACCACGGGGAATTGGCAGGTGGCAGCCATGTGTCCCCGCCACGGGCAGTGGAAACACATAACCTTGCCAAGAAGCTTTGCACCCCTTCTACCAGGCAACTGATGAGTCCATTTTAATGGACTAATATTAAGCCTAAGTAACTTTAATCGTACCATTTAGGTGTGTTAATAACTGTAATTAAGTTGTAGAATATTTGTATGTATCATGATTTAAGTTTATAACATTCTATAACTTAATATGTAATGATTTTGTCGTTTCTATGTGCAGGTATTATATTTAGAAAGAGCAAGGGTTGGGGAGAAAATTTCCCCAACAATCGGCGGCATCTTTTCCCTTTCCTCCAGCCAGCCGTAACTCTACCCTCAATGCCCGTCGGCCAAAAATAGAAAAGGGATTTGAAAATCCCTTGATTGGTGCATGCGGGGAGAGAGAGGAGTTAAAAAGCACGCGGAGAAAGGAGAAGAGCATCAGCATCTTCCCCCTTGCGGGGAACTGCTTCCCAGCATGCACTGTGGACCAGATTCTTCATCTTCCCCTTGTGCCCACTCCCTCTCTACCTTGCGCGGCCGCAAGCGCGTGCCTTCCTCCAGCGCACCAAGCCTGCACCTGCACAGCACCTCTCCGCAGCCTGCAAACACCGCCCACCGTGCCATTACACCTCCAGCCAAGTCTCTGCGCCAGGCCTGCACCCGCTCCAACACCACCCAATGCTCCCTCCAGTTGCGCCTCCAGGCGCTACATGCAGAGTGCACCTCCTTGCACGCCCTGCTCAAGCACCACAGGCGCACCGCTCACCCCCCTCTAGCCAGACCTACAAGCGTTAGCTCTGCCTCACCACGTGCCCGCACCTTCCAGCACCCACAGGTTTGCCTCCCTTCAGCGCATCCTCCTTGCGTGCCCCTACTGCAGGCGCGCCTCCATCGTCCCCGCAGGCATAGCACAAGCGCGCACCAGTGCTCCCCTCCAACGCTGCAGGCACTCATGCCATCCGCACTACCCTGCCAAATCCATGCCGTCACCACCAGATCACTGCAGACGCGCACAGGTGCACATCAGCGTGTAGCCACCTGCCAACAGGCCGCCCTACAGTAGCCGCTCTGCCTTCTTCTCCAACAAGCTGGCGGTCCTCCTCTGCCTGTCAGCCACCGCCAGCCACCTCTCGCCGTTCTGCCACCACCATTGTGATCCCCATGCGTCAGTCAATCTTCCTCCATAGCAGCTCCATCGCCGGTGCTTCATCTCTCACGCGAGGAGGAAACAGAGTGAAAGCTCTGTTCTCCTTGCAATTAGTTGTTACATTTGCTGCGATTGCCAACACCTAATTTTTTATTTATTAATACTTTATTATGGCAAAATTGCGAATGCACACTCATACTTTCTGATAATTAAAAGTTATTGTTATTCACCTGTTTCATGATTGATTTTGGGATTAACATGTGCACCAATTTTATCTAGTATATGTCAATTGAAAATTACATAAAATCATCATATATTTATCGAAGATTTCAGTGAGATAAAATTGCACATATACCCTTATATTTTTGAGTTATTATGAATCTTCCTTCCATCTCATTTTGTGTCAGATTTGATTGGAGATTTTGCACTTAACCGAAAGAATACAAAGTAATTGAGAGTTTATTACATAATTGCATCCCTGTGGACATGACCCGCTCTTCTATGAGTGGTTATTTTTATTTTTGATTAGTCAATTTTTCCACCACTTAAATACTACAACGCAAAGCGGAAAGCTAACTCGTCAACCACCTCTCCTCCATCCCACTTTCACCGCAAGCCGCAGACACGCCCTGCTCCTTCCTCCTCCAACCCTTAGGTCTCTAAATCTACCAACCTTCCCCCACCCTATTCCCGCCCGCCGTCGTCCCAAGATTGCTTGCCATGAACTCATATAATTCTTACAAGTTCATAAAAGATCGTTGTTCGATGATTTTAACAGAAATTGGGTAGCTAATGAACCTTATAGGGTGATATGCCAAGCAAGTTATCGTGGGTAATAGCCCATAGGTAGGTTGTCCAGAACCCAATCACTGGACCATTCTCTTCTTACTTCCTTTAGGTAAATCTTAGACTAGGGAAGCCACCTACTTAAAAAAAAAAGTCAAAAAGAAAAAGAAAAGGAGAAAAGAAAAAAAGAAGTAAGCCACACTTCGCCACACTAGTATGGCTGGCAAATTGTCGGTGGTAACAGCACATCGATTGGTTGTCCAGAACCTAGCTCAACAAATGCACTGGAAATTCCCAAAACACTTAGGAAGAAGCGGAAAAGTAGAATAAACCAGGAAGATATACACTAGATTCACCCTTGTGTTGACCCCATAGAAATAAAAGCAGGGAGAAAGCTACCGGTTGTAAGGATACACCTTTATGCAGAATTCTCTTTTTAAGGTCACCTAGAGGCGTCGAAATCCGAAGTCTATTTTAGCTGCCAATCAATGAGTCTATCACATTCACAATAAGTTGCTTAGAACTTAAGGTTCTCATCAAATCTTGGGCGAGTTGAATGGCCGTAGAAAGCCACTCTTAAACCCAAAAACTTGAAAATCCAAGGAAATTAGAAAAGAGGAAAAAGAGAAAAAGAAATTTTTCTTTGAAAAAGGCGAGGGCTTGAGGCGATCTGCATTTTGGCAGATACCTAGGCACTATTGAGTCTTTGAAAGTTCAAATCTTAAGTAACCATTTTCCTAATGATTGAAAATAACACATGTCCAAATAATCCAACCCAATTATTTTATAAATAGCATATAGTTTTTGCTAGGGACTAGCAAAAGATAGGCATGGGGGTGTGATGTAAACATGTTTACACTACATAAGATCTCTATTTATGCATGTTCTTAAGCGTAGAATTGCATTGCATACTATAAATATTGCATAGCATGCATCATCTTACAGTTAGATTACTTTACATAAAATGGAGGTTAATTGTCTCCTTTTATGTTCAGGGATAGGGCAAAATTTTCTATCTGGGCCACAGATCTAAGATCCAACCATATAGATTTGATCAGGGTGACGATTGGAGTTCAATGACTCCAAGATTGCCCTAATCAGACATCTGTAGCATCAGATAGAGATCGGGGAACCCTAGAAGATCAACGGCCAAGATGGTGTGAATCTGCACTTCAAATGACAAATCTGACTGCACAGATGGATTTGGATCGATGATCGCAGCCTAACGACGTGAAAATCGACTAAATCCGATAATTGTGGCACCATCTACATCATCCAGAAGATGGACGGCCAAGATGGCACCACGTGGCGCCATCTCAGTCGCCCAACTAGCCGCTACACCTACTGCACCCTCTCTTCTTCAAAAATTCTCTACCGTTGGATGCACATCCAACGACTGTGGATGTGCGCACACGATTTGTAAGTGCGACACAAATGCGCTTGTAGCGTGTTGGTCAAATGTGTTTTCGTGAAGGGAGGACACGTGATCAAGTCACGACGAGCCGGTGGGAGGAGCATTGGATTTTGATCTGTTGGCCACGAGCGCTCAATAGCGCCCACGCACAATCACACGCCTGCGCATGACACGCCGTCAGGCGTTGCAACTTGAAGAGGAGCGGCGAGGGAGCATCTCAGCTATTCGATCTCACGATCGAATGGCTGAGAATTGAAGGACATGAGCATGCGTTGCATGCGTGGGAGGCGAGCAGGCAGTGCACGTTGCCCACGATGGGGCTTTAGCGATGATTTTATCCGTCACTAAAGACCCCTTATTTAGTGTTTTGAGATTAAAAAGGCTAAGTTGCCCTCATTCCTTGCAACTATAAAAGGAGACCCCTAACATATGAAATTTTCATCCCTTCCATCTCTCCTCTACCTCTCCAAAGCTCAAGAGAAGCTTGTCCCACACCCGGGATGCTCCTCAAGAGATAAAGTCAAATTTTCACTCTCATTTCGGAAGCGGATCCCGTGACGACAACGATGTGCTGCCCCATTCTCGTTCCTCCTACTTCGACCTCCTTCTTCCCACTCTATTCTCCTTCATCTAGGCAGTGTCTCATCTGGCTCATCCTCCAAGCGATCGTCAAGGTGGATAACTTCTCTCTCCCATTCTTCTTTACAGCTTTCTAGAGTAGAATTTTCTTGCTTTCTAGTGTAGCTGATTTGTCGCTTTCTAGTGTAATTCTTCTCCGATTTTATTGGATAAACATTTTGAATTATTGAATGCATGTTTTCTCCCTCTCTCTCTCTTTCTCATTTATTTTAATTGTTAATATTGCTTCATTGTAATTACATCGCTTCACTTTTCAACAAAAATTCTAAAAAAATATAATTGCGAATATAGATCAACATAGCCTCCCTGAGTTTGACCCAGGATTTCTATTCCGATACAAATTTTATTTGTTGAACATGAGTTTGCTTTCATACTACGACGACAGGTTTTCAAAGTAAAATACGTTAGTGTAGCAACTTGCAGCTTCAATAGCCAGATTTCCTAGCATTCTTCTCTCCTCGTCGGCTGCAACCCTCTGCAAGCTTTGGTAGCTTCTCCCTCGCTCTCTCGTCTCCCAACCACAATACCAGTGGTCAGGTTGTCTTCCTCTCATTCATCTGCATCGCGTAACACCGACCGACATTGCCTCTGCCCCATCTTCGCTGCCACCTCACCTATGGAGGTAATCATCTTCCCCACGTTTGGTGACCAATCCGGCATGGGATTCCCTTTCCTTTCGTCCCTAGATTAGGTTTATTAGATTCCCTCTCTCTTCTACTTTCGCTCCCTCTCTTTATTTCCTTAAACCAATCATTGACGCCACTGACCACCATCACCTTCACCTTCGGCAATACCTCTGGCGAGGTGCTCTGATGAACACACTTAAATTCATGATAAATTGCTTATTTATGATAATTCCTAGGCTTAGGATTGCATATCATGTTATAAATATTGCATAGCATCCATTGCATGGCATTTAGGATAGTTCCATGTTTCGCATATTAATTCCTTCATTTTATACGGCCAGGGGGCAATGTGACATCCATATGGGTTTCGGATGAAAAATCCGACTGTACGAATGGATCCAGAGCAAAATCGTAGGAATCATCTCGATCTGAGCACCGTGGCACCCTCTACTAGAAGAAGAAGATAGACAGCTTAGATGGTGCCATGTGGCACCATCCAGACCGCCTACTCCCTTCATCATCCGTGCCCTTGAATCCTAGCCGTTGGATCAAGATCCAATGGCTGGGGAGCGTTTGCACCAGGATCCTCCACATGACACAAAGGATGGCCTAACACAATGGTGGGAGTGGCGGTTCTTAAGGGAGGGGTGCAGGATCGAATCCCCGTAGCCCCCACCAATCCTCAAATCAGTGGTGCACGCAAGCAGCAGCGGTAGTGCAACTCATGTGCACGTGCCATTACATGCTTGTGTACACACCAGCGGGCCATCGCACGATCAGCATGCGTGATGGGCAGCAGCGCGGCACAGGTGCAAGCATGGTTGGTGCTAGCTTTCATCGACAGCTGGGCTGACCTATAGCGACCCATACAGCCTTCGCTACTTCATTGCAAACCAGCAGAGCTAGCTAAGGGCGTGAGCGGATGTGAGCCATGTACAACAACGTTTCCAGCGATGGTCTGGAGGTCGCTAAAGGTCCTTTATCCATTTTTAGCCTCTTCTCCACTATAAAACGACCTACACCCCCTCCCTTCCAAGCTATCTCTACCAACTCTACTCCCACCTACTCCCAAGCTCGAATAAGCCTACCAACGCTCCATTAGAGCTTGTTCTCAAGCTCCCAAGGCCTTATTAGTGTAGCGAACCTCTGCCCCACCAAATATTCCTCCAACTTCCCACCCCATTCATAGGTCGCCTTGGAGCCATCCTCCCACCTCCATTCCAATAGCAGATCAACTTCGTCTTCTCACCTCCATTCCGGAGCCACACCAAAACTTTCCTCAACCCGACGTCCTACATCTTACCTCCATCGTCTCGCTCCTCACCTCCTTCATCTGAGCTTCCGCTAGGCACCGTCGTCTCGCCGAACAGCTGATTCGGGAGATTTCCTCTCACTGCCCTCTCTTTTTATGTTTTCATAGTTTATTGTAATTGACATTGGAAGTAATGTATATCAGATTTGTTCCACATCTCTATCTTGTGATTCGTTTGCTTGTTTTCTTCTTACGAAAATACAAAAAAAATAACAAAACCCAAAAATGCTAAAAAGAAACAAAACGAAGCACGGTTTTCACTTAAAGTAAACGTCACCTCCCTATGTTCGACCCAAGACTCCCTTGGAGTTTTTTGATAAATTTTATCTGATAGACGTGTTTTGCAACTGCAACGATAGGTTACTCGTAACCCCGATTTCTATCATGCGAAACATGCCTGGCCATTTTGGTGCTGTTGCCGTGGAGGCAACAGAATTTACTTTATTGTTTATTGCGTTTCTTTGCATATACATAGCACTAACCCTGTTGGTTTCTGATCTACTATCTTGCGGGTACACTAGCATGGAGATCCATGTGTGGTAGATTGGAGTAAAGTTCAGGTAGAGTACTCTGTAAGTGTCCCCCACATTCCCCCCCACTAATTCATTTTGCCACACTCATAACCAAGACCTAATCTACTTAGGTGTTTGCATAAACCCTAGGATGAAATTGTTTGTCTTGTTTGCCACCTTCATCCACCTGACCCCCACATTTAAAAAAAAAAAAAAGAGACTTTCTGTGGGACGAATCAATATACACACTCTATGCACCCACATTTGAGGCACATAATC
Source organism: Thalassia testudinum (assembly GCA_037157565.1). Lineage (NCBI taxonomy): Eukaryota > Viridiplantae > Streptophyta > Magnoliopsida > Alismatales > Hydrocharitaceae > Thalassia > Thalassia testudinum. The sequence continues at coordinate 30,991,067 of JAZHRO010000019.1, read as the reverse complement.
GAACTTGATTTCCATCTACACAATCGGGCTTCCGACCTGTTGACCTAGTACATGAATTCAACACATGAAAGAGTAGAAATCATATTAAGTTAACCACCTTTTTGTGTGCCTTAATTGGTGGTGCATTTGAGCCAATTGATTGAATTGTTTGGGCCGCACCACATAAACTAAAGGAGGTTTATTTTTTAGCTGCCCAATAGGATTCAATAATTAGGTAAGCCAGGCACTCCATATTTTTCTTGATTTATAAAGGAAAATACTTAAACACGTGCTTTCAACAACAAACTTGGTTTGCCTCACAAAACTTGGTTGAAAACACCTAATATTTGAATCCTAAAGGCTATTAAGCAAGATTTAAACCCTAAAACTCTACTCATCATTAATAATCTTGCTTGAAAACCTGTTAGTTGTGCACATTCACACGTTTTCAAACAAATCATTAAGGGCACAATGCATTAAGGGCCCATCACATTCCAGAGCACCAATTTCCTAAGCCTAACTAAAATCAATTAGATGTTGGCCCTAAGGATTCGTTCGCTCGTCGGGATCTAGATTGAGATTATTCATGATTAACCTACTTATACTAGTCAATCTAATGTCTACCTAGGGGAGTAGCGTCAAACAACCATGGCTAGGGTGTACACTTGGAACCGGAGGCGCAAGCCAAAGGAAGAACCTTCTCTCCAGTCCCTCCTAACTGGTTGGATTGTCTAGACATAAGTGGAGTAAATCGCCCATAATATTAGGACGGATTCTGAGAGTCAGTAGACCTTAGGCTACCCCATCTAAGGACAGGCTTGTATTCCTATGCTGCAGGGTTCCCTCTTTTCCTTGTCCTTACGACTTCCTTCCTGTGTATGCTTGGGAGGAGGTCATTGAACCCTAGATTGGAAGGACCTCTATACCATTCTAGGAGGCAGAGGTTGAGCTATAGCCAACCAGATCTCATGGCTGATCAACAACTACCTCCCCCTCCTCCGAACCAGCATGAGTTGATTGAGAGACAGTTGGAAGAATTGCAGCAGATGCAGCAATGGTTCCAACGTATGCATGGTCAGGGTGCTCGGCCCTTGAATGATTTTTACAATCCTTCAAACTATGGGGAACGTCCCGGCGTCATGATTCCCATCGGAGACATTGAAATCAAGCCCCAAGTATTAAGTTTGATTAAGTATTTCCATGGCCTTGGCTCGGACGACCCATTCCAGCACCTGGAGGATCTGACCACTTTGGTTCAGACCACCAGAGCAAGGAATGTGAATGAAGAGCGAATGATCATGAGGCTTTTCCGCCACTCTCTAAATGATAAGGCCGCACATTGGTATCAGACTATAGGAAGGCCGATTGAAACTTGGGCTACTCTTAAATCTGCTTTCTTGAATAAATTTTTCCCTATCAGAAGGACCAATGCCTTGTGATGGGCGATTACCACTTTCACCCAGTGGCCAAGGGAACCGTTTCATGGTGCCTTGGAGCAATTCTAGGAACTTTTGTGGAAGTGTCCACACCACGAGGTGCCAAAATGGCAACTCGTGTAGGTTTTCTATCATGGGTTGGTTGAGCAACTCCGTAATCACGTGGACACTTCTTGCAGAGGCAATTTCCTCAACGGGGATGTAGATACCGCATACAACCTGTTTGAGGAAATGAGCGAGAACCAGATTAGCCACGCCTCCATGGATGCATTCAACCGATCTCAACAACCTAGGTCAAGTGCTAATGAGATATAGGATTTTCATTCATTTGACATGGAATTAATTTGTAATAAACTAGAAAAAATGGACTTGGTTGCTAAAAAAATGGTAGAATGGATGTTTGGGAATTCAGGAAACACTTCTTTACCCACTCAATCCTAGAATTTGGGATTCCATTCCTCACGAGCTCCCACGGGGCGGGAATTCATGAACCAACTCGATTTGGCTCAACCTGTGAGCCAGGATTTCTTAGAACCATATGGGTTCCAAATTGGGGCCTTTGATCCCAGTTTCTCTGATCCTTCCTTCTCTTCATCCTTGTTTTATGAGGATGCATATGCAATGCAGGAGAATGTTAGGTCCAACCCATATTCCGACACTTTTAACTAAGGATCGAGGAACTACCCTAACTTCTCTTGGAAAAATCAAGGGCAACATACCCAATCTCGATGCAGCAACTATGCATCTCAAAAACCTATGGGTCAAGGTCAAGTATAGACCCAGTTGCCCCTGAGATCGGTTAATTGGCCATCTTGAAATGCCCAACAATCTGCAAGGCAGGCTGATTTAAGCTGATAGATGGTGGAAATGCAAGGGTCCATGCTTCAGCTTATGTAACAAATGAAGACATCCTTGGATAACTTGCAATCCGGGTTAATTGCAAACACTCGACAACCCGGATCCCTACCATCCCAACCCGTACCCAACTAGCGTAATGTGTAAAATCAGGGTAATAGAGCCCAAGGGTATGAGAATCAAAGGGACACACATGCACATGCTCTGGTGGTTGAGCAAGGTCCCTCATCTTCTTCCTCTGGTTACATGACCAACCAAGGCCCTCCAATCTTCACTAATCCACCTCAACACCCAAACCCTTATGTCTCTGCAAACTCTGTCACCTTGAGAAGTGGGAAGCAGACCCAGAACCCTAGATTACCATCTAGAAGTCAAAATCTTGCAGAGCTTGAGAAAGAGAAGGAGGAGGTTGAAGAAGACAATAAGGTCCAGGGACCAAAAATTGAAAATTCCACCCATATCCCATTCCCTCAGGCCCTATTGAAAACCAAGCAGACGAAAACCCTAGACAGCAATGAGGAGCTTCTGAATTTATTCAAGAACGTAGAGATCAATATTCCACTTCTCGATGCTATCAAGAACATCCTGGCTTACTCTAAATTCTTGAAAGAACTGTGTACCCAAAAGCGTAAGCCGAGAGAACCCACTCCGAGGAAGGTGATTCTCTCTGAGCAGGCAAGTTCTGTGATCCTGCATCACCATCCTCAAAAGAAGAAAGATCTAGGTGCCCACATGATCTCATGCATTATTGGAGAATACACTTTTGATAGGGCACTATTGGACCTAGGTGCATCCAGCAACCTAATCCGAACTTCTATTTATGCGAGGTTTCGGTTAGGTGAACTCAGGCCAACCTCAGTAACGCTATAATTAGCAAACCGATCGGTCACCACACCAAGAGGCGTTTTTGAGGATGTAATTGTCAAAGTCAAGGATTTCTATTTTCCTGTAGATTTCCTCATCCTTAACATGGATGTACCTAATGATTTGAGGGACCCACCCATCTTTCTAGGTCGTTCGTTCCTAGTGATAAGTCTACTTTAGTGGACTAACTTAATGCTTAAGTGCATTATTAATTAGATGAGAGATTAATTTAAAACAATCATGTTAGTGACAAAATCATGTGAACCTTAGATTTATCAATTCATGTATCAATTCCATTAATCCTTATATAAAAGGGGTTCATTACTTATGTGGTTGCAAGGTCATTTCTTTTAGTAAGCTTCACATCAAATGGCAACCGAATATGTATTGATTCCATAGAGATAATAAAAGGCAAAGAAAGAAAAGCAAATAAAATACCTTCCTATTCTTTCCTCTCCTTTCCTTATCTCTCTCTCTCTCAAATGGCCACAAAATTTAGATTGTTGACTCCTTCCTTCTTTGACTCTTTCTCTCATTCTCTTATTTTTCTCCTTATATAATAGGGACGGGGAGGAAGCCGCCTATCCACTCTCGGATGAGAGGTCCCCCTCTCAAGCATCTTCCTCTTCCCTGGAGAGAAAAAAATAGCCTCCATCTCCTTCCTCTCACCGCGCACCCATCCGCCACCGTGAGCCACTGTCGACACCACCAACACCCTCACCATGCTCCAGCCTCTTACGTTAAGATGACCGGGAAGGTTCCCAGACGTCTGAGATTCGTTCCACCGACATTGCATTCACCGCTCTCCTCAGCACCTACTGCATGCAGCCACTCGCGTGTGCAACATGAGTAGCACCACCGATAGTGCAACCTGCCCCACGCGTAAGCCCTTATATGCCCGTCCTCTGACCTTCCCTCTCCGGCGCATACCCTTACACGCCCACCCTGTGGCCTTCCTCCGGCCTTCCTCCTCGCGTGCAGGTCCTGTTCAGAAATGCCAAGTGCGTACGACACCCGCACGCAGATGCCCACGTACCCTAGCCTCTCCATCTTCTTTTTCTTCCTCCAGTGCTTGCAGGCACCTACCTCACTTGCACCACCACCAGCAATACACCTCCCTCGCACGCAGCAATGCCCTCGTCTTCTTCTTCTTTGTCTTCCTCTCCAACAGACCGAAGGGAACCCAACATCAACGCCGATTTCCCTCATGTGCAGCCACCTCCTCCAGCCATCATCCTTCTGTCCATCGATGCCGTGGAACCCGCCGGCCCTCACAAGCATGGCCATGCCCTTAGATACGCCAACGACAGACCACACGACCGTTGACGAGGCTCCATGTCGCCGGCCAACCTTCCCATCGGCCGACCGCCACCGGCCATCATTTTCCTCTACGTGACCTCTGATGCAAAGCTCTCGACAATGCCAACCTCCTCTAGTTATGGCAAAACCGACTGTTGTCTCCTCCTCCACGTGTGTGCTGTAGTAGCAAATCCCCTATTTTTGGCTCAATTAAAAATTACATTGATTGCCATTGCTAAAGAATGGGATTTTGATATTGATTATTTTATTACATGAAATTTGTGGGAGGCTCTTTTGTTCTTGGATATTTGTGACAATATTGAAGGATTGGAATTAGTAGTTAATGTGTTTTGTTTTCTTTCCTCCCATGATGAATTGACATCAATGGCAATTTATTTTTCCTGAACAAGATTATTGGTGATCTTATTAGTTCTATGTCTCCCTGTGATATGACCTGAAGTGTGGTATTATTTCAATATTTTAGTAACTTTGATCAAGGTTTTTTCTACCATGTTACCTATTGTGACGGCATATTTTTCTGATATCATTTGCAAAGCGAAAAAATCCTCTCGATCAAATGGCGCCATTGCCGGAGAGGCAATAGATGCAATAGATTCACCTGATTATTTCTGAGTTGCGTGATTATCTGATCATTCTTTCTCTTTTTGTGTGAGGAATCTGACTGGGCGACAGGCGTAGCATAGTGGCGACATCAACCTTGAGCGATGCCCACACAAGAAGAAGACATAGGAGACCTGGATCCCGCTTTCACAAGGAATTCTCTTGCAACACAAATTTTATTTCTGTCTTCTCACCCTTGTAGTAATTGGGGCAAAATTTTTTGGGGTCTATCCCCACATTCTTTTTCTTCCAGGGTTTACATTCTTCTACGTGCATGATTAATTTTTCTGCTTGCTTGCCTTTGAAACAAACAAAAGAAAATATCGAGCTGCTTATTTAGGAGTTGCGTGCCCTTAGGTGCACTCATTTAGGGGTGATTGGGCAGCACATTAGATCTCATTGTTGCATTGCAAGCATATTGGCACGAAGATTGCTAGAGATAGGTACACCTTTCTAGCTTTTGCATCCAGTTCCTGTTCATGCATTTGCATTCGAATTAAAATTCATGACCACCAAATTGATTGAATTTACTAATTTAGTGGTCGCCTAACTGAAATTGGGACTGATAATCAGATTTGATCTTAAAATCAATTCACACTTGATCTGATTCAAAGGGACTTGTCTACATTTTCAAAGTAATTAAAGATTTACGGTGTGATGCACAGTTCTGGCACTAAGCACGCACATTAGGCACCACACTAAGGCTCGATCCCTTAAGGCTATAGGCACCGATCTCTTTATCGGTGCAGACCCTCCTATCTTGTTTTGTGGTGGTGGTACTATCTTTTGACCGAGTGTTTTGATACTTCACGGACGGGGACACCCCTTAAAGAACAAAAGGGTAGTTAAGAGCCACCGCTTACGCATCGCCTCAAAGGAAGGGTTTGCCCTACTTGCATCCCTTTGTTTGTCCTTGGAGTAACCTCTCACTTGATCACCTGAGAGTATCATCTAAGCAACGCATAGGTCCTAACGCATTCGAAGGTTGACTTAAGGCACGTAATTGATTGTGAAACTTCTTTTGCCACCAAGCGAGAACATAAAGAGCATCTGTCTTCTCTAAAGAGCTTATCAGGGATTTCAAGTCACATCTCCCTCTTATACCACTTAAATGGGAACGGACGAGTGCAAAGTTGACTCCATTTGGCAAATTTTAAGGAGTCGATTGGAGGTTGGCTTAAATCTGCTCTAAGAAAGAAAAGAGAAGTCCCATTGCCTTGTGTTTGATTTGGGTGTGTTTCTCTAGTTGTGTTTTCAAATGGATTATAATAACTACTTCACTTCTTTTCACCCCAGAATACCCAATCCCAATACCTGCAGTTATCCATCTTCTGATGAGCATTAGGATCCTTTCTACTCCAACTATAGGAACATTGGTTTGATTAAACCCCAACCTAGTGGTGATGAGCAGAACCTAGGAGAAGGGTATCCCAACCCTAGCTCTTCCATGACCATGCCCAACCTACCCACCCTTCTTGATTTGTCTTATTGAGGTTGGACTAATACTCCTAGGAAACTTGAACCTGGGATTGACTATCCTACTCAATCTGATGGTAGCCTCTCCTCTTTTATGATAGAAATGCAAAAACAACAGAAAGAGATGATGGATTCATTGGGAGAAATTTTGAGGAATAGTCAAAGATTAACTGAAAAGATTAACCAGCTTAGCGATCCTCCTACAGTCAATTCTAATCCCTACCCTTATTCCCCGATTACCAAGATAATTTCAAGGAAAACAATGACAATAGGGATCCTATTTTGAGTACCTATCACTTAGACGTCCCTCTTGAGATATGCCCACCAGAAGGCAATCTTGGTGGCTATCCACCTGATCTTAATTGGAAGGAGAAAATGGGCCCATTAGATGAACTCAACCTGAATGATAGTATTTTCATTACATTTGATGAAACGGGTCGCAATCAATTAGTCAACCCTGCTCCCAGTCTGAATCTTGAGGTGGAATCTGTATCCCATTCTAGGATCCTAAGCATATACTTTACACTTCTGATGACCTTGCACCCCAGTTAGAGCCCTCTGAGGATTGTGATTTAGAAGTTAGCAAATTCCAGGAGTCTTGGATGACAGAGGAAATCATACTAGAAGGAAGTGATACAAACCACACTCCTTTATGAACGGGACCAACACCTATCATTGAATATTCTGAGGATTCACGAGTCCCCAACCCAAGTGGCCATGAGAAACTTGAGACGGAATTGGAAGAATTAGATCAATATTGGTCTTAGGGACATGAAGAGTCTATTTTTGAGGAAGCACTTGATCCTGATGTGAAAGTTTGCCTTGAGGCTCAGATTCAAGAGGGACAAAATGTAGAAGAGGATGATGATGACTTTAAGGGGCCTGGGCTCAAAGTATGGAGTGACTCTAGGGGCGAATATGTTTTGTTCGATGACTTACCCCCTGAGGATCTAACTAAATTAGCCAAATCTAGATTCCTACATACCTTTGACTTTCAAGATCATCCCCTCAAACAGTTGGTAGAACTGGAAGCAATTATTGATGAGTCCATTTTAATGAGCTATTGTTACACCTAACTTAACTTTATTCTTACATATTATGTTTGTTAATAACTACATTAGGTTATAGAATGATTGCATGCATCATTACTAAAGTTTTTATCTATTCTATCGCATTCTACAACTTAGTTTGTAATTATTTTATGTTTCATTATTGTAGGAATAATTTGCAGGAGATGAGGGGGTGAAATAAATTTCCCCCTCCCCCAACAGCAGCCGGCCTCAACAACACCTCCCCAATAGCCGCCGGCCAAATTTAGTAAGGGATTTAAAAATCCCTTGACTTGCGGATGGGGGAGGAGATAAAAGAGGCTCTTGGCGAGAGAGAGGGAGTCTTCTTCTCCCCCTGGCCGGGATCATCCCCACCTTCCCCACAGTGGAGAGGGAGTGCACTATGGAACCAAGCAAACAGCACCCACAGCCAACAGCTTCCACCACCTGCCCACCTTGCAAGCACCCCCACTGCAAGCCTGCATCGCACCCTCGCCAGTCCTCCCTCACCGCGCCAAGCAACCACTAGCACCTTCTCCAAATGCACTCGAGCCTGCTGATGAGTCCATTTTAACGGACTAATATTAAGCCTAAGTACCTTTAATCGTACCATGTAGGTGTGTTAATAATTACAATTAAGTTGTAGAAGAATTGTACGCATCATGATTTACGTTTATACATTCTATAACTTAATTTGTAATGATTTTATTGCTTTTATGTACAGGTATTATATTCAGAAGGAGCAAGGGTTGGGGAGCAAATTTCCCCAACAACCAGAGGAACTTTTCCCTTTCCTCCGGCCGTCTCCTCCAATGCCCGCCGACCAAAAATAGAAAAGGGATTTGGAAATCCCTTGATTAGCACAGGTGAAGAGAGAGAAGAGTTAAAAAGAGAGGAGGCGATGTGGACTGCAGGAATCTAGCCCCCTTGCGGGGAAAGGCTCTATCTTCTCCACCACTCCTTCTCCACCGGATGCACTCTGTCTACAGGAGCACACCGCTCCACCTTGCACGCCCGCAGGCGTGTGCCATCTCTAGCCGACCTTGCAGCCCCCACACCTGCCTTCAATGCGCGCACAGAACCCACGCAATAGCAGGAGCCGCCACGCCACCAAGCCTACAGGCCACCTCCTGCTCACAGCGCCATCTACAAACGCTGCACCCCATCACCAACAGTGCCTAAGGGATCTGGCGCACACTTCTCCACCTCCAGCCGCACCCGTAGGCGCTCCCAACCGCGCATCCACTGCAGGCGCACCTCCCTGTAGAGCACCATCACGCCACCCCTGCCCGCGCGCCTTCCTCCCAACTCTAGCGCCCCCGCTGTTGCAGGCGCCCACGCCACCCCTGCCGGCACGCCTCTCCCGCACCGCAACCTCCAGCATGCCCATCTGCTAATCGCCATGCTCCCCCGCTCCACAGGCAGGCACGCGTCGCACCCACAAGCGCCACCTGCGGACTGCTCGCTCGCGCCTGCAAGTGCGCATGGCTCCTGCAAGCGCGCGCAAGCCACCGTGTGGCTGCAGTAGCCTCCGTCTCCTCAAACAGGCCGACGCTCTGACCACCTCCGTCGGCCGCCGCCGACCACCTCCGGCCATGACGCTGCCACCATTGCGTAGCTCTCATCGAGCCGCACCTCCCTATCGACTCTCACGGCCAACCGTGCGTGGCCGCACACGTGAGGAGGAGAGAGGAGAGATCCTCTATTTTTACCTCTATTAAAAATTACATTCAATGCCATTGTCAAATTTATATTAATATTTTATTCTGGCCACATTGCCTTGATGCACTCAGATTTTGTTGAAATTATTTTATTTCTGTTATGTGCATGTTTCTATCTTGAATTTCAAATTAGAATTGCATGAAAGTTGAATTTACATGATAAGCCAGTACACATGCATCTTACACATATTTTTGGGGCTTAATTTCTTACCTGAAAATTGCATAAACACCCCTATACTTTTAAAGAAATTGCAAAGTTCATTTGAAACAATATTTTCCTCGTATTAAAGTTGCACAAGAGTTTGCGAACTGTGCATTCCTTGACTCATGAATTTATTAGGCTAATTCCTCCCTGTGAAGATGACCTAGCTCTTCATGGTTAGTTTTGAAAATTTAAATGTTTTGAAAAGTGATTTTGTACCACGCGATTAAATACAACGACACATCATTTTATGATAAAGTTTTCAACGAAAACGAAGATCGCTCTTTCAAATTGCGCCGTTTTCGGGGAGGAAAAATGCCTATTAATTTTTTAGGAATTTTATGTTATTTTTATGCTATTTTGAGAACTTTTCTGAATTATTAACTGTGGATTTTCTTCTATGCAAAAACACGCGGCAAATGCGACGGGTGCATACGGCGGAGATGATCTTTTTGGTGGACCTTGAAGCGACCTGGAGGACGAAAACAGGAACACATGGGCCTTGATCCCATGCACATAGGCTTACGGAGAAGCCTACTTCTAATTTAGGTAGTAGATCTTAGTTAGATTTAATTAGATAGACATTAGAATTTAATTTCTGTCTTTTGGACCCTTGTTGGGTATTTTTGAGAACGTGTCCCCAATGCCACTTTATTTCCTATTGCTCTTGTATGCGATAGCATATTTTTGGGAGCGTGTTCCCATTTATTTAAATTACGGGATTATTTGAACTATTTTGAACTACATTTCGGTTAGTTAGTTGAATTAGGTTTGTTTGCTATTATTAAAAAAAAAAATTTCAAACTACCTGCTAGAAGCTGCATATCTGTAGGACGACCATCTAGGATTGAATGAGCAGCATCTAGTTTATTTTTATTGCATTGCATTCATTATTGCACGAAGAAAGCTAGAGTAAGGTACATCTTCTCTTGAGCATTAATTACTTGTCATGCATATACATTGAAACTAAATCTAAGACTACTAAAGTGCTTGAATCAAATTAATTCAGTGGTCACTTTAAAAAAAAATTGGGACTGTTAAGAGGGTGGACTTTAAAATCTGTGGCTAAAAATTGTGTGTAAAAGGATCCTGTTTGCGGAATTTCAAAAAATCAAAACACGATCGTATGCTTGCACACTTGAGACACTGTGCACCTCACACATATGGTCACTAGATAAATTTCTACCTCTCCTCTTTTGCACCGCAAGGGAAGTTTGTCAAAAATCAACAAGCCTATCGACCAAGTTACTTCGGTTCCTCGTGCGTTGGCTCGATTCAAGACTTCTATCCCTTGCGAGTAGGTTATAGGCACCAGCGAAGGTTGGCCTAGGAAGCGTAATTTTTGCAAAACTTGTTTGGCCACCAACTAAGCATATAACTCTAAGACCTGCAATCTACTAAAAATAGATCCCGTTGAATTTGCTTTTGCTGTGACAATAGAACTCTTTAGGAAGTTTTCCGCTGAATCCTAAGAAAGTTAAAATTGTTTTGCTTAAAGAAATGGATTACTCTTACTCCTATCATTCAGATTATCAGAGTCAATACTTCCCATCTTTTAATCAAGATCCCACGCTCTGAGCGCATCCATCCTTTGATGGGTACATTGACAATTCATGCGATCATTCTCATTCTTACCCTGGGAATACTGGCTTGATAACTCCCACTTTAGAGCAGAGCCTAGGAGCAGGATTTTCCAATCCTGAAATCCCTACTTCCATGCAAACACCCAACCCTCCCCCCCTTCATGATTTTCCGTATTGAGGTTGGACCAATACCCCTAGGCAACCAGAGCCTGAAATTGACTATCCTCCCCAACCTGATAATAGTAGCCTCTCCACTTTTATGATAGAAATGCAGAAACAGCAAAAGGAAATAATGGAATCAATGGGAGAGATGTTGAGGAATAGTCAACACTTAAATGAAGAAATAAGACAACTTAGCTAAACACTTCCCAATTATCCTGATCCCTACCCAATAAAACATGGTCATGAAAATAATTCAGAGGAGCCTAATGGCAATAGGGATCCAATTTTAGGTAGCCATCACTTAGACTCTCCCAATGAGACACGGCCACTAGAGGATAACGATCATAGTGATTATCCACTTGAATTATATTGCAGTAAAAACCAAGGGAAGATGGTATCTCTTAAGGACCTTGACCCCAATGACGGTATTCTCCTTACCCCTACTAACCCGGGTCAAGGTTCTATTATTCCTATCACTTCCCCTCTTGATTATTTGGTCGAATCCCATTCTATTCTTAGTGAGCCTACTCCTGACCCTCCACTTAGGGAATCAACACCTACCATTCAATATTCTGAGGATTCAAATGCACCCAATGAAGTTGACCCTAAGGGAATGGAGGATGATCAATTCTAGTCTCAGGGATATGAAGAGTCTAATTCAGAGGATTAGGATGCCCAAATAAAGGAACCTGGACTAAAAATCTGGAGTGAATCACAGGAGAATTATTTATCATTTGAGGATTTACCTCCAGAGGGTAGAAATAATATGATTAAATCTAGATTCCTCCTTTCTTTTGAGAGTCATCCTCCATCAAAATAGGAGTTGATATTAGAGGAGGACAAACAAAAAAGTGAGAAGTCTATGGGAGACTCTCGGGAACAAAACATGTCAATTCATGATTTATACCCCGAGAAGAATGACGAATTCAATGATATAGGCTTCATTCAAAATATTAAGATTGATCCTCCTTTAGAAATAATTGAGGATACTGATCCAACTCCTAATGAATCACATATACACCCCGACAAATATTTTAGTGAACCAAATGAATCTGGGGATGGGCTGAATGATAATGATTCTTACATTTTGACCCTGCCATCAAAAAGTTGTAATTTGGAGTCTACTCTTGATTGAAATATGACTTCAATCAGTATTGCTAGGCAGGATAACTTGAAGTTGTCTATTACTGTTACGGAGTGTACACAATCCGAATCATTGTTGGTATTGGACCTAACACCAACTAAGCCCTCATTGGACTTAACCATTACCTTCCAACACTACAAACAACCCTTATATTCCTTAACTGATCCTTGGCTTAGATCTCTGCTCATGTACATTCTTTCTGGAGAATATATCAGGCCACTACATCCTAGAGTAGAATGGCTAGTGTGGATTGATGCTTGTACTTTTACTCTCGCCATTCATGGGTTTGAACTAATTACGTGTATATCTTTTAAAACCCGTCCTGCTCTGGAGGATCCTTGTTATCCTCCACTTAGTCCATTTCGGGAGGTCCCTTTTCATATTCCGTTTATTATTCCTAGACCTCCCAAGGTAGCCAACGAGATTTTCTGTTTACATTTCTTCCGGCGAACATTTGGAATTACATTGCATCATCAGCTTACCATTACCTGTTTTCTAGGCCTACACTGTTACAAATATTTTTAGGGCCTAACTTTTTTTGTTTGGAGCCTGATGAGAACCTCATCATGAGCCATAACTAGCTCATTTTGACCCAATACAAAGGATAAAAGCTCCTACATAACTCAAGGAAAGGCTTAACTCAGAGAATTCTGAGTTTAAGGAGAAAACAAGTCATAAGGGGTAAAAATGCAATTTTACCAGTATAATCTGCATACAGGGTAATTCAGGGTCCAAACATAGGTCAAAGCAACTTAATAAGAATAAAAGTGGGATGAGATGATCTAGCAAGGGCTACAGCAATTCCAAGGAACTAAATGATAATCTGTAACCCTAAAACAAACCCACTTCAATTCACGAGGTTCAAGGCAAAGCAAAAATGGAATAAACCCTCTAAAATTCATAGAAAAATAATCTCTAGGGTTTAGAACCTTCAATTTGACCTTAGGAACCCATCTTGACCAACATTGAGAACCATACCCAATTAATAACTTAATTTGGGTTTTTGCATAAATTGACCAGTCAAACAAGGTTTAATATAGAAATAAAATTCACCATCAGATCCCTTAGGTCCTAATTAGTCATGTATAAAAACTTGACCCTAAGAAGAAACCTTCTTGAACAACTTTACACTTTGGTCCTCATATATTTACTTTTTGGCCCTCAACTTTTGAACCATCGCATTTTGGCCCCTAACTCTCCTTCGTTCTTTGCGTTCAGGTCCCCCCTGCAAAACCTGCCAGCACCATGCTCCAGCGACCTTGCGCGGAGCATGGCGCCGCGCAGGGTGAGGGGGAGAGCCTGGCAAGTAAACTGGGGGTGCCCTTCGTCGTTAGCCGTTGCAGGGACACCACCTGGTCGCTGTAACCCACCATACCGGCCATGCGAACGCACGGACGGTATGGGTTTCCATCTCCGGCATCCTCCGGCAAGGGAGACACGTCGTCTCCCTCCGCCTTCCTCCCTGATTCGGTCCCTATAAATACCCCCGTCGCTCCACCGTTCTTCCCAGCTCGGATCTGACAGAGAAAACCCCCAACTTTCCTCTCTTCTCACTCCGGCAGACGCCCACCAGCTCCGGCGGTTCTTCCTCCTCCTCCTCTTCGCTCTGCCGCAATACCAGCAGTAGAGACTTCTTCCCCTTCTCTTCCCGCGCCACGCCTCACCCAGCTGGCGCCTCTCCGGCCCTCTGCTCGCCGCCGCCCCTTCCCCCGGGCATCTTCTTCTCCGGCGATAGTCGATACGACTGTCGCCCGCTCTGGCCCCTCCTCCTCCTGCTAAGTAGGTAGAACTCCTCCTCTTCCTCCCCTCTTCCTTTTCCTCAATTTAAACATCTACTGTCGCCCTCGATTCCGACCCCTCACCCTCACCTTCTCCGCCTCCGGCCATCCTCCGGTGAGCCGCTCCCATCACTCCAGCAACCCACACGGCTCGCCGACCACCGCAGAACCTCCGCCTCCTCACCCTGATCAACCCCCGCCCTTCCACTTCCCCTACATCACCCTCTGCAACCCCACCGAACAAACCCATCTTCCGACCCACAGTCCAACCTAGGGCAGCCCTTGCACGCCGCCCCACGCCTCGCCACCACCCACACGAGCTTCGCCGCACTCTGGCGAAGCTCCCGGCACCTTCTGATTAGGCCGAGAGGCCGTTTTGCTGTGAACAGGTCACCCGTCCTCCGCCGCCATTGCCGTGCAGAAGGAGCTGCTTCGGCCTGCAGCTGCAGGCGCGCCACGCCCAGATTCGACTCCCAGGCCATGCGAGGCATTTCGACAAAGCGTCAGGCTGCAGCTGAAGCAAAGCCCTCGCGCGAAGGCCTCGCGTAATGCCGCGATTACCAGCTGTTTCCTCCACGCAGGCGCCAACTCGGGGTGGGACATTTAGTCCCACCTCGGAAAACTCTGAAGAGGCGCAGTGGTATAAAGTGAAAAAGTGCTGGAGGCTTATTGCCTCAGCACACGGGGTGAGGTCCCCTTCACCCGCCCGGTTACCCGGTCTCGTCCACGCTCACGCCCCGCGGACCTGGCCCGACCCGACTTAGACTGACCTGCACTCCTCGCCCACCACGCACGCCGGTGGGCCTGGACCCAGGCGCGACCCGTACCTGGCAACCCGGCAGCTCTGGGAGAGCTTTCCCAAGAGTGGCTTCTGTGAGAGAGAGATGCGGGGGGAGGGTAGAGATAGGTTTTGCCCCTCTCTGATCAAGCTGTGTAAGTGTGCAGGCACAGGTGAAGAAGAACCGTGGAAGAAGACGAAGGCGGACGGAAGGAGGATCACCGAGCGGCACTGTAGCAGCGGCGGTTTAAGTCGTCTGATTGGAAAATCAGACGACGTCCTGAAGGTAAGGAAGGAGAAGGAAGGCGAGGCAAAGGAGAACGCAGAAAGGCCAAGACAAGAACTGAAAGAAGAAGAGCACGAGAAGAAGAAGGTCTGAAGAAAGGAAAAGAAAGGAAAGAAAGAAAGAAGAAGAAGAACAGGACCGCTCTGCAGAAGAACAAAAAGAAGAGAGCAGAAGATCTGAGAAGGAAGAAGAGGAGAAGCAAAGAGAAAAGAAGAAAAGCCAACAAATTCTCTCTCTCTCTTTCTTTATTTTTGTAAAAGAAACTTGTACCCCTAGAATACAACTTGCTCCCTGAGTTCGACCTCGGGAACTCTTTTATTTTCTGAGTAAAAAATTTATATATTTGAAATGATGGCAATAACTGGCTATACTACAACGCTATAACAATAAAACCCGGTTATCTCTCGAAGCCAACGTTTCATTTGGCGCCGCTGCCGGGGAGCAACGGCTATTCTAGAGGTAAACATTCCTATTTCTTTTTAATTTCTGATAATCTCCCCTCTTTTGTGCAGCTACAGGAAATCAAGAAGAGAAGCAACCGCACGACAACCACTCCGAGGACAGGTAAATTTTTCCTCTCGCTATTAACCCCTAAACTCTAAAGAGGAAGAAAAGAAAAGAACAAGCAATATAGGGCTAACCTGTCTTCCATACTTAGTAACCATAAAGAGTTGCATGTTTTCAACTCATTAGTCCTGCACACTATTAAGGGTATTTAAGGGCTAACACATTCTTGCTTGAACCCTAATTACCCAACAAAGAACTAACTGGACCAAGTAGAGCCAACATAAGATTCAACATTAGGGTTTTAGAGACACACTACTTAAATCAAGAATGGAGAAAATCCAAAAGAAGTGTGCCGAAACCATTGATTGAAAATACCTATTCAAAAGAAAACCTAAAATAATTGGCTCTCTAAACACTTGAACCCTAAAAGACAAGACCTAAAAGCTCTCAAAGAAAACAAGAGGTAAAGTTGACCCCTTGGGTCAACCAACCTTAAATTAGGTCACTCTTTGCACTTAAAAGACTAAAGTTCAAGTGAAACCTTAAGCACCCTGATCTTAAAATTGGTAGACTTAAGAGGTCAAGATCCCCATTCTGGTCTACCTGGAACCGCAGTGACAAGAGAGGTCGGGTGGGGGAAACCCTGTAACCCGTGGGGACGCTCTACCGTGTAGGGGTCTTCGCGGGACTCTCCCTCTCTGGCTGCCCAGGTAATTCTCAGGTGGACGATCTTTCTGATCAAGGGGTCCATCTGCCGCACACCTCTATAGTCACCCAACACATTTTTGGGTGTCTTGATTGGGTCCAGCACCTTCTAAACTTACCTCTCCCAACAGTGCATGTACGGAAGGAGGTCCTTATGACCACCCTTAAGACCTCCTTTAGAAATTCGCTCTCGTCAAGGCCAAGCCTCGACGCCCGTGTTTGTGCGGCAACACCCTCACATTATTCTCTCTTCTGATTCAGAACCAAGTTCTTCTTCTTCCCCCATCATGGCTCAGCCAGTTGAGGAAGAAAATAATCTGGAACACCAGCTCCAGCGACTCAATGACCTCTTCCAAAACTTCGTGCACCAACCACAGCGTCCTATGATGCGGGACCACTACAATCCTGTTGCGGTGGCCATTGAGCCTCGAGTCAGAATCCCGACTGGAGGACCTGATTCCGAATTAAAGCCCAACATGATTCATGCTATACCTAAATTCCATGGGCTTAATTCTGAAGATCCCTTCCAGCACATCAAACAGCTAAAGCATCTGGCCCACACTTTTGGATCAAATGCGCAAAATCGGGATATTCTTCTCATGAAGATGTTCTCCTTTTCTCTTATGGACAAGGCCGCCCATTGGTATCAAACTCAGACCCGGCTGATCAACACTTGGGAAGAACTTCAATCCGAGTTTTTGAAAAAGTTTTTCCCCGTTGGTCGGACCAACGCCTTGCGCCATCAGATTACACACTTCACTCAACAATCAGGAGAACCTCTCCATGAGGCATGGGATCGTTTTCAGGATCTCATGAGAAAGTGCCCCCATTACGGAGTTCCTAAATGGGAACAAGTCCAATCTTTTTACCAGGGACTCCGTGAGGACATCCGCCTTTTCGTCAATGCAGCTTGAGGAGGAAACATCATGGGTCAACATGAAGACACCGTATGGGAGATTCTCGAAAACATGTGCGAGAACTCCATCAACAATGACTCCATAGGATTATTCGACAGGACGAATACCCGTGCAGCGACGAATCTTAAGGGAGCACATGAGACACAGGGCCTGTCCGCATCAGTCGACCTGGAATTAATGGCCAGTCGATTGGACAAGGTCTCAATCATTGAAAAGAAGGTGGATGAGCTGACTCAGCACTTGCAGCGAGCCACCTCCGCGCGTAACTCCTTTGCACAACCTCCTTCCACACAGGAGACTGTGCAAAACATCCTCCACCGATCTTCCCCTAGGATGGATCCATATCCATCCCCATCTGATTCTTGGATCGGAGGATCATCCGATCCTTTCTACACCAGCCGGGGGAACTCCATTCCCCCTTTCCCTGATTCTCAGGAGGTTCCTCAGACCTGCGAGGACCTCAACGCCATCCAGAATGACCCATTCTTCAACACTTACAACCCTGGATGGCGAAACCATCCCAATTTTCAGTGGGCGGGAAATTCCCAAACCCAAAGACCACCTTTTCAGTCCCTCCCACAGCCCTCTAGTCATTACCAGCCGCCTCAGCCTCGGCCCAACCCTACTTATCCATCAGGGCCAAATCAGGATCAAATGTCCCTAATCCTTCAGACTCTGGCTGACATTCAAAAAATGAATGCGGCTATTCAAAAATAGCACAAGGACGAACTTACAGAAGTTAAAACTCAACTGGCCCAGTTGGCAAATTCTCGCTAGCCAGGCACACTCCCTTCCCAACCTCTTCCTAACCCAAATAACGTGCCAACCCAGAAGCGCGTTATGAATCCAAATTTAGGCCACGCACAATGGATTTATCAGGCCCCTACTGCTCCATCTCCAGATGAGATGGAAGCTTCAACTTCTTATGCGGGATCTCAGCAGCAGCCACCCCTCTTACCAAACCCAAACCAAAATCAGGCCGGATTAAATTCTGTAACAACACGTAGTGGTAAAACAACTCAAGACCCGCATTATCCAAACCACTCCAAGCCTGATAACCATGACCCTAGGATAGTTATCCAAGAAACCGCTGTTCCAGATCCACAACCTAGACCTATCCTAGAAGAACCAACCAAGATCCCGTTTCCCGAGGCCTTGACCAAGGGAAAGAAGACCACCAAACCCGTGGCCCCTGAGGAGGACCTGGTCAAGCTCTTTGAGCAGGTCCACATAAACATCCCCTTGATGGATGCAATCCGCCACGTACCAGCTTACGCACGATTTCTAAGGAATATATGTACACCCCAGCGTAAGCCGCAAACCAAGGGAGGGAGCCCAATTATTCTGTCAGAGCAAGCCAGCTCTGTAATCCTCAGTAGACTCCCACCCAAGGCAAAAATCCTGGTACTCCCCTGATTTCCTGCAAGATAGGTGGTACCCAATTTGATAGAGCATTGTTAGACTTAGGTGCATCCATAAACCTGATACCCACATCCTTACTTGACCATCTAGAAGAATCTGAGCTAAAACCAACCGAGGTGACATTACAATTAGCAGATCGATCTATAAAGTCACCAAAAGGGATTGTCGAGGATGTTATCGTAAGAGTGCGGGATTTCTATTTCCCAGTGGACTTTATAGTCTTAGATATGGATGCACCTGAGAACCCTAGGGATACACCAATCATTCTAGGGAGACCTTTCTTGGCTACTGCTAGAGCCAACATCAGCTGTGAGGAGGGCCAAATAGAGTTTAAGTTTGGAGATCAAACATTGAAAATTGATATATTTAAGGCCCAACAAGAAATTAATTGCGGCGTCATCGAACAAATTTGTGACATCAGGACCTTGGTTGATGAATCACACTTCCAGAATGATGCGATTATGCCTCATCAACCACAGAAGGATCTTGACCCGCACACAGAGGAGTCGAATCTAGATATGAATAACCCAGTAACTCCCACCCTCGAACCTCACATCCATACTGAACCACCCGCTGCTGCTGATAACCCCATCCTCAAACTGAAACCCCTTCCTGCTCACTTGAAATACATCTTTTTGGGTTCTAATCAGACCCTTCCTGTGATTATCAATTCCAACCTCAGTCCTGAACAGGAATCCCGTCTGATTGTTGTCCTCCAGCAACATCGCAGAGCCATCGGGTGGACTCTCGATGATTTGACTGGAATAAGTCCCTCTTATTGTACTCATCATATCTATTCGGAAGAGGGCACACGACCTTCTCGTGAAATGCAGAGACGCTTAAACCCCAATCTGCAGGAGGTCGTGAGAAAGGAGATCATCAAGTGGTTAGATGCCGGAATCATCTACCCGATCTCCGATAGTCGTTGGGTGAGCCCAATTCAGGTCGTGCCCAAGAAGGCAAGACTCACCACTATAACAACTGAGACCGGAGAAATCATTCCTACCCGATTAGCCAACTCGTGGAGTGTCTGTATAGATTACCGCCGACTCAATTCCTCCACGAAGAAGGACCATTTCCCACTACCCTTCATTGATCAAATTCTCGAAAAACTTGCGGGAAATAGGTTCTTCTGCTTTCTTGACGGGTACTCCGGTTATAACCAGGTGGCAATCCATCCTGAGGACCAAGAAAAGACCACGTTCACCTGCCCCTTCGGAATATACGCTTTCCGAAGGATGCCTTTCGGTCTTTGCAATACAACCGCTACTTTTCAGCGATGCATGCTTGCCATATTCTCAGATATGGTAGGTGATTATCTGGAAGTCTTCATGGATGACTTTTCAGTTTTCGGAGCATCATTCGATGATTGCCTCCAACACTTGGTCCAGATACTCAGGCGGTGCATCGATGTGAATTTGGTTCTTTCCTGGGAAAAGAGCCATTTCATGGTGCCTGAGGGAATTGTCCTGGGACACTCAATTTCGGAGAAAGGTATCCAAGTGGATTGAGCTAAGGTTAATCTGATTTCTCACCTTCCTATGCCTAGCTCGATCAGGGACATCCGTTCCTTTTTAGGGCATGTCGATTTTTATCGACGATTTATCCCTGATTTTTCAAAAATCGCGCTCCCCCTGACCACTCTTCTCTCTAAGGATGTTCCTTTTGAAATTTCCAAGGAATGCACTCAAGCATTTGAAATCCTGCGTGACCGAGTCACCCAAGCCCCGATCCTACAGTCCCCTGATTGGTCTCAACCCTTTGAGATCATGTGCGATGCATCCGACTTCGCTGTAGGAGCGGTTTTGGGGCAGAAAATTGACGGGAAACCTGTGGTCATTTACTATGCCAGCAAAACACTCGATGAGGCTCAGCGTAACTATACGGTTACTGAGAAAGAGCTGCTAGCTGTAGTATTTGCCCTAGAAAAATTCAGATCGTACCTTCTGGGTTCCCGTGTCATCATATACTCGGATCACACAGCTGTGAGGCATCTCCTTGCAAAGAAGGACGCGAAACCTCGATTAATCCGATGGATCTTGCTGTTGCAAGAATTTGACCTTGAGATTCGCGACAAAGCGGGAAAGCAAAATGTGGTAGCTGATCACTTGTCCCGTCTTCCTTCTAAAATAATTGACCCTCCCGGACCCATCACTGAGCATTTTCCCGATGAGCACCTGCTGACTATTGGTACTAGCCTTCCATGGTTTGCTAATGTAGTAAATTACTTGGCATCTGATGGGTCGGCACAGATAGGTTGTTAATATGATGATTTTATCATTGAAATATATATAGTGGTTAACCTAATTTGAACCTAACCATCTCTTTACAGAAATTTTTAACCTGGCCTAATTGATTTTATCTTGTCACTTTTAGGCCCAGGGTCGAACTCAGGGAAGTGGGGTTCAAGTCGAGTTCCTACGTTGTCCTTAAAACGCGTCTCTTCCGTTCGTTTATTGTGTTTTTGGTATTTTTCTTATTTAGGTTTTTTTCTGGTAATCCTTGTTCTTGAGGCACACCCTCAAAATTGTTTCCTTGGCTTTTAGCCAAAACAGAGTTCCAAAACACGCCTTGCTACTCGCAAGACGGGGTACCTGCAAATCAAAGATTATCTTTTCACTTATATACCCTTTTTTATCTTTTTAGTAAGAAGGAAGATAACAGATAGAAAGTAAATATAGTAGCTATAGATATATATTTATATGTAGTATATATATAAAGGGGTGGGGGTGGAGGTGGCGATGGAGTGTAGCACTATGTCGAGTCAGTCAACGTCTAGAGAGATGCAACCAACACGACTATGTGCCGCGTGTAGTGTGGATGGATGATGGATGATGAATGCGAACACGCTTTCTGTACACGTGTATCGGGGAATATCAGCAACTGATGCAGATATTCCCGCGATACAGCGTATAGTAAATAACGTGAAAATATATGTACATATGTATGTATATAAATGTATAAGTATATATGTATAGATATATATAGATATATATGTATATATATATAGGTGTATATGTATATATGTATATAGCTATGTATATATGTATATAAGTTTACATATATAATACTATATAGATGTATATATATATATGCATATGAGTATGAGTATATAGATATATATACGTATATATATATATATATTATATATATTATATATGTATGTATACATAACTATAGATATTACTATGTATATAAGTATATATATATATATAGATATATGTATGTATATATTATATATAGATGTAGATAAGTGTATATGTGTTACTATAACTGTGTGAGTGTGTGTGTGTGTGTCGGTGAATGTGTGTGTGCATCGGTGAATGTGTGTGTGTGTTGCTGTGAGTACAGAGAGAGAGAGAGAGAGAGAACGGAGAGAGAGAGAGTACGTGAGAGAGAGCAGAGAGTGCCAGAGAGAGAGAGAGCGGGCGGGAGAGATCAGCAGAGAGAGAGAGCGGGCGAAGGAGTGATCGCGGACGTGCGAGTTAAGACGTCTGCCGCCTCCGGCGGACGTCTGACGCCGCGTCGTCTGAAGGCTGAGGCAGACGTCTGAAGACGGCGGGTGCGGGCGCAGCTTCGCGTAGGGTTCCTGCAGGCGTGCGCGAAGGCAACGGGCGGGCGAAGGCGTGGAGGAGCGAGCATGGAGGAGGTCTGCAGGTGGTCTCGGAGGGTCGCGGAGGAGGGCAGGGGGCGGCGCGAGGCCGTAACCGGCCGCTGCAGTGTGCGCGGCGGATGGCTACGGGTGCAACTGCGAGGCGGACAGAACGGAGACGGAGGAGGGGAACGCCCTGCAGACGCGCGCGGAGGTGGTGAGCGACTGCGGGGACGGTCGCAGAGGGGCGGGAGGACCTGCTGCTGCTGCTGCTGGGCTGCTGCTGCCGTGGCTTCAAGCTTCGAAGCTTGGAGAGGCAGTAATGGCGTTAAAGAGAAAAAACGAAGCGAGGGAATGCACCACGCCCACCGGCTCGTCGAAGAGCTGGGCGGTGGTGCTCCCACTGTGGTGGTGTGCACCACAGTGGGTTCTCCTGCTCGTCGGGTGCCTCCTCGACGGAGGGCCAACGTATGGAGGGGAAAGCGGTGGAGAAGATGGCTGCGGGTTTTTTCAGCAGCTGCCTTTTGCGAGGATGAAGCAGCAGCTACTTATAGAGGAGGGGAGAGTGGCGTGCCGGCTGCAGCAGGGAGAGGGTGTGCGAGTTGCAGCTATAGGGAGCGACGTTGGCAGGGAGAAGTGACGGGAAGAAGTGCTATGTGGCTGCTGCATGCAGCTGCGGGAAGAGTGCAGCCGCAGGAAGGGTGCTGCTGCGGGAAGGAGAGAAAAGAAGAAATCAAGAGGAAAAATAAAAAGAGGGTGATTTTGCAAGGAGGCACTTGAAGAAAAATGTAACTATGCAGGCGATTGTTTCACTCCTCTTCCTCTCTTGATTAAATGCATGCATGCAAGTGTTTTTACAAATGCGATTACAGGATCCTATTATGCAATGTTAATGCTAGAAAATAGCACAAGAAGGCGTTATTACAGGCGTGTTTTGAGGTGCAAACATATACCCCCATGCCTATCTTTTGCTAGTCCCTAGCAAAATAGTATTTAGAAATGATCTTAAGCTGAAGATTTTCTTCTGAGGTCATACAGGTGTGTTTACTATGGAATATTGTGAGAACCAATTGTAAAGAAGACTACCAGTACTTTAAGTCTCACATGACATAAATCATCTCTCAACTAACCAGGACTCTTGATATTTAAACCTTAAGTACGATTTCCAGGACCCAAGAGGCTTTTGCCGTACTCGAGACCTCAAGAGGTTATGGCTTGTGCATAGTGAAAGATCAAGACTGACCAGATGAACATTAAGACTCACTCCCAGGGTTTCACGAATTTTTAAGTACAGGTTGGTCCCAGTTTCAGCTCGTGTTTTCGGATTGACCCTTAAGATGATTACGGAAAACTCAACTCCCATTTTCTGATTTTTTTTTTTTTTTTTGTGGCTCACCGAAATCAAAGTATACAGACATTTATGAGATATACTGACACTTTTAAAACATCTTTTTTCTTTTCTTTTCTTTTTTCTTTTTTCTTTTTTTCTTTTTTTCTTTTTTTTTTTTTTTTTCTTAACAACTCTTTTTTTTTTTTTTTGAAACACGTGTCAGTATATCTCTTACAACACATTTTGAAGGAGCACACTTATTTTTCTTTTTGGTGGGAGAGTTTCTTTTTGGTGGAAAGAGTCACTCCTAAACACAAGACTAAATGCTGGGATAAAAAGTCTACCTGCATGCACAGGTAAGGACTCCACCTTCCCTAATGAACACTAGGGTTGGATCTTCTGTTCACCTGGTCTTTCCTGATATGTGTAGTGTAAACCAAATTTACTTAAGCTCTCAAGAAAAAGCAAACCAACAGATCCTGTACTGGTGTCTCAGGTACAAGAATACGTCCTTAGTCAAGAGAGATTTTGATCTATTTCGTCAATACTTTAAGTGAATTAAGCCGAGCCTGAGCGAATCAAGCTTCTGTGGCCTGGAAATTCTTCAAAACAGAGGTTGAATTTCCATAAACACTTATTGAATTTTTTTGTTTCAGCTTTCAAATCATTACTAAACACCATTTATTATTAATATATATATTTTTTTTTTCTTTTTCTTTTTCTTTTTCTTGCATATTTATAAATAGGTGGTAATTGTCTGATACCATAAAATACCCGGATCCTATGGATGCCTATCCACCCCCCCATGCCAAACAATGCTATGTCCTCATATGCATGCAGGGAAAGGCAGAGAACGGACGACAGATCGGGTAACAGGAGCTGAGGTTTAGGGTATAAATCAGGGTGGAAGGGTGGGTGGATGGTGGGTGGTGAAGAGAAAAGCGAAGTAATCGCGATAGAGGCGTGAAAAGTAATGGTGGATGGTGAGAGATTTGGCTTTTTCTGGGACGAGAGTGTCCCAGGCGGATCAGAAAACAGATCAGGAAGAGGAAGTTGGCCCTTAGATTGGCCAAGAAGGGGGGCTTTTTGGATAGATGGGTCCAAAAGGGAATAGCCCCGGTGAGTAAGATGTGGGCTCAAGGTCCCAGTGTGGATTTGCAAATCCGCCTGATTTACCGGGAAAGAAAGGGCAATCCGGTCTTCCATAGTGTGGACCGGCGGTGAGCAGCCCGGCGATGACTCAGACCACAAGGTATGGGAAGCGGAAAAAACCTCGTCAGAAGTCTGGTCAGGAGAAGGTACAGGAATAGGGAGGGATTGGGGAACGTCACAGTTTGTGTTGGTCAGGCAGTCGTCAGGTAATTCGCAGTAGTCTGAATCGGCTCCAATTAGTTCGATACACGTACTGACAGTCACGTCCTCGTCAGACGTGTCATCCTTGATGTGATCACTATCAGCATAAGAGTGCGGTGCTGCAGCGGGATTAACCTGAAATCCCGGAGGAATACTCGGAGCTTGCAGAATTTGATGAACCTGTTCCTAAGAAGGTTGTACCTGTGGTTGCGGACCACAGGGTACAAAGTTTTGCTGGTTTGGAACAGGTTGGGCGGGAAAAGTGCCCTGAGATCGAGTCGCCATGCTTAGTTGACTGAT
Organism: Thalassia testudinum; assembly: GCA_037157565.1. Classification (NCBI taxonomy): domain Eukaryota; kingdom Viridiplantae; phylum Streptophyta; class Magnoliopsida; order Alismatales; family Hydrocharitaceae; genus Thalassia; species Thalassia testudinum. The sequence goes on along the minus strand of JAZHRO010000019.1, from coordinate 30,965,708 downwards.
CTCAGCATTCTGCTGCGCCAAATGCTGAAGAGAGGTCATGTTTTCTTTATGACACTTTGACATTTCCGTCATCATTCGCATCAATTTATCAAGAGGTTTTGATGCGTGTTTGGTTTTCTGCACACAAGGGCCTGATGGCAGATTTGCCAAAGGATTAGACTGGGCCCTTGGGATGACGGGTGCGGACGATCGCATCGGTCCACCAGCGGGGTTTCGATGCCGCGGGTTGTTGGACCATGCAAAATTGGGATGATTGTGCCACCCTGGGTTATACGTGGCAGAAAACGGGTTGTTCCCCAGGGTGTAGGCATCTTCTATGCCAGAAGACGTGTCCGCATATGTGTCCGAGTACACGGAGGCTTGGTCCTCCGTGTTGAAATACTGGCTCGCAGAAGCCAGTTCCACATGACTTACCGAGTCGCTTGGCGTGACACTCGATAAGGAAGGTCTTGCAGGGTTTCTCGGGATAAGCCTGGTGTTGAAAGAATTGGAATTGTGACGAAGTGGTGAGGCGGGGGTGTGTGCCATGTTTGTGGAGGAGGAGGATGATTCGGCTCTTTTTCTAGATTTATCAGTCAATTCAAACAGTTCAGGGTTTTGTGGCCTCCTCGAAAACATGCACTACCGGAGGAAGAGTTGAGGAGATGAGTAGGGAAAAGAGACGAGAGAAATGACGCCGCAAAGATACACTTGATTACAAATCAATACAATCAAGTTCCTAACCTTGACAGTGTTCCCTTAGACTTAAAGATCTAAGTTACCTACTATCACGAACTACGGAACCGAATGCGAGCACCGTGGAACCACCGGGCCAGATTGAAAGGCCGTTTGCCCCAGTCTTAGACACCCGATAGCACGCGGGAACTCTCACCAGCACGTAGCCGCTACACAAAGGTAGTTAGACCTCCAATCCTAAAAAAAAGGGTCAAGTTACTACCAATTTTAATTAGAGGCTTAGGGTCAAGTGCTTTTGGAATGTGAAGGGCATTGTTTACGGGTAATGCCCAAGTGATTGATTTTAAGAGTGTGTAAGAACAAGCATGCAACAGGGAAATCTCCCCGAATTGAAGTTTAATTGGTGAATGGTTTTTAGAGTTCAACCTTAAGTAGTATGAATTTTAGGATTTTGCTGAATTACCAATTCAACCAATCTCCGGGTTTTGCAAGAATATAGGTTTTTTTCTAAAGCCCAAGAAACCCTTCTTCAATTATCAGTTAGTTAATGCATGCTAAAATGCAATGGGCTACCCTTAATGGAGATTTCTATGTGTGGATGCGCGAATCAATTTTATACCAATGTGAAAGGGAGCCAAAGCACTTCAATTCAAGTGCTCCCAATCACAAAGAAGAATGTCCACACAAGGCTCAACCAATAGATAAAGAAAATAAAGTTGTTGGTGTTGAAGTATTCAGGATTGAATCACAGGCGAGTTGAAAAAGTCGTGGTGAGGTTGGAATTAACTCAATTCCAAATCTCCCCACCAAAAATGTGATCTTGAATTAAAGATAAGTGAGGCAAAAGAGGGATACAAGCAATCTTTTTCTTTGCCTCAAAAAAAAGAAATACTTCCCACGGCGAAAAATCTAAGAATCAAAATTCTCGAATTTTCGCTATGCGAAGTAAGGCGGGAAATCCCGAGGCAGTGGGAATGAAGACAACAAATCAATCAAGTGAATTTTAATCCACTTGCCCCCAAGAAATCCCAAAAATTTTTTCTAGTTTTTAGTTTTTAAATTTTTTTTTTTTTTTTTTTTGTGGTGGCAAGTTAATCCTAATTTGTTGAGAAAAGAAAACCTACTTGTTCGGTAACGTGTGCGAAGCTCCAATGCGGTGTCGTCGTCTTCACGCTCTCGTTCCCGCCTTAGATTTGCCCTCGTTCCCGACTTCGTCTGCTTTCCTTCTCCTTCCACCAAGTTCACCTGCACACCAAAAAGCAACAATACCCGTGAAGAGAGAAGAGACAAATTAAAGGAATTAGATAGAAACTTACTCGATTGCGCACGTCCCCGGCAACGGCGCCAGAAAAGTCATGATGGGTCGGCACAGATAGGTCATTAATATGATGATTTTATCGTTGAAATATATATAGTGGTTAACTAATTTGAACCTAACCATCTCTTTACAGAAATTTTTAACCTGGCCTAATTGATTTTATCTTGTCACTTTTAGGCCCAGGGTCGAACTCAGGGAAGTGGGGTTCAAGTCGAGTTCCTACGTTGTCCTTAAAATGCGTCTCTTCCGTTCGTTTATTGTGTTTTTGGTATTTTTCTTATTTAGGTTTTTTTCTGGTAAACCTTGTTCTTGAGGCACACCCTCAAAATTGTGTCCTTGGCTTTTAGCCAAAACAGAGTTCCAAAACACGCCTTGCTACTCGCAAGACGGGGTACCTGCAAATCAAAGATTATCTTTTCACTTTTATACCTTTTTTTATCTTTTTACTAAGAAGGAAGATAACAGATAGAAAGTAAATATAGTAGCTATAGATATATATTTATATGTAGTATATATATAAAGGGGTAGGGGTGGAGGTGACGATGGAGTGTAGCACTATGTCGAGTCAGTCGACATCTAGAGAGACGCAACCAACACGACTATGTGCCGCGTGTAGTGTGGATGGATGATGGATGATGAATGCGAACACGCTTTCTGTACACGTGTATCGGGGAATATCAGCAGCTGATGCAGATATTCCCGCGATAGAGCGTATAGTAAATAACGTGAAAATATATGTACATATGTATGTATATAAATGTATAAGTATATATGTATAGATATATATAGATATATATGTATATATATATAGGTGTATATGTATATATGTTTATAGCTATGTATATATGTATATAAGCTTATATATATAATACTATATAGATGTATATATATATATGTATATGAGTATGAGTATATAGATATATATACGTATATATATATATATATTATATATATTATATATGTATGTATACATAACTATAGATATTACTATGTATATAAGTATATATATATATATATAGATATATGTATGTATATATTATATATAGATGTAGATAAGTATATATGTGTTACTATAAGTGTGTTAGTGTGTGTGTGTGCGTCGGTGAATGTGTGTGTGCGTTGGTGAATGTGTGTGTGTGTTGCTGTGAGTACAGAGAGAGAGAGAGAGAGAGAGAACGGAGAGAGAGAGAGAGTACGTGAGAGAGAGCAGAGAGCGCCAGAGAGAGAGAGAGCGGGCGGGAGAGATCGGCAGAGAGAGACAGCGGGCGAAGGAGTGATCGCGGACGCGCGAGTTAAGACGTCTGCCGCCTCCGGCGGACGTCTGACGCCGCGTCGTCTGAAGGCTGAGGCAGACGTCTGAAGACGGCGGGTGCGGGCGCAGCTTCGCGTAGGGTTCCTGCAGGCGTGCGCGAAGGCGACGGGCGGGCGAAGGCGTGGAGGAGCGAGCATGGAGGAGGTCTGCAGGTGGTTGCGGAGGGTCGCGGAGGAGGGTAGGGGGTGGCGCGAGGCCGTAACCGGCCGCTGCAGTGTGTGCGGCGGACGGCTACGGGTGCAACTGCGAGGCGGACAGAACGGAGACGGAGGCGGGGAACGCCCTGCAGACGCGCGCGGAGGCGGTGAGCGACTGCGGGGATGGTCGCGGAGGGGCGGGAGGACCTGCTGCTGCTGCTGCTGCTGCCGTGGCTTCAAGCTTAGAAGCTTGGAGCGGCTTCAAGCTTTCTCATCAGATCCCATCCGATTGGCCGAAGGCCAAGAAGGACAAATTACGCTCCGATGCCAAGTATTACATTTGGGAAGACCCGTACCTCTTCCGCATAGGTGCCGATCAGATCATCCGGAGATGTGTCTCGGAAGGGGAATTCAACAATATCCTCTCTTTCTGCCATGACCAGGCATGCGGTGGCCATTTCGCCGGGCATAAAACCGCATCAAAAGTCCTCTAGTGCGGCTTTTACTGGCCCACACTGTTCAAAGACGCATACAATCACTGCAAGGCATGCAGTCGTTGCCAGACTTTGGGCAACATGAGCCATCGCGACATGATGCCTATGCAACCGATTCTAGTATGCGAAATCTTTGATGTTTGGGGGATTGATTTTATGGGCCCCTTTCCTGTTTCGGATGGTTTCGAATACATTCTGTTGGCTGTGGACTACGTGTCCAAATGGATCAAAGCCATACCGACCCGAACCTGTGATCACAAAATCGTTCTCAAATTCATTCATCAACACATTTTCTCAAGGTTCGGGATTCCTCGTGCAATAATCTCTGATGGGGGGACCCATTTCACAAATTCTCAGTTTAGGTCACTGATGACCAAATACGGGGTGTCTCACCGAATCTCTACTCTTTACCACCCCCAAACTAATGGTCTAGCTGAGCTGTCTAATCGGGAGATCAAGAAAATCCTGCAAGTCACTGTTCGACCTGACAGGAAGGACTGGTCGTCCTGACTTCCGGAAGCATTGTGGGCCTATAGGACCGCCCACAAGACCCAATTGGGCATGTCTCCCTTTGGACTGGTGTACGGAAAGGCATGCCACCTTCCCGTAGAACTGGAGCATAAAGCCTATTGGGCAGTACGAAACTGTAATCTAGATCTTTCCAAGGCTGGGACCCACAGAAAACTCCAAATCAGCGAGATCGATGAATTACGCCTAGACGAGTACGAGAACTCACAAATCTACAAGGAGCGGGTTAAAGCCTTCCATGACAAACACATCTCGAGAAAGATCTTTCATCCTGGTCAAAAGGTCCTACTCTTTGATGCCCGACTAAAACTCTTCCCAGGAAAACTGAGATCCAAGTGGGTCGGACCATATTTGGTCCGACAGGGTTTTGGAAATGGAGCAATCGAAATCAGTCCACTCAGCCACGATTCTGAACCTTTCATCGTGAACGGTCAGAGACTCAAGCCGTTCATTGATGTAACTTCCACTGATTTGGCTGAAGCATCTTATATCCTCCTTTCCCCTTGAGCTTATTGCGCCTAGCCGATGGCGTAAAACTCAGCGCTTAACGGGAGGCATCCCGTCATTCTCTTTGAAAACCTGAAACTTGTTCTGACACCTTTTTGCACTTGAGGTTCACCCTTGTAGACAGCCGACCCCACCTCAGATGCTTGCATCTGGGATTAGAAATCGTCCGCAAAAATTCAACCCGACCCATCCACTCATCCAAATTTCTATCTTAAGGAATGAACTAAGTTAAATAAAAACCCCCTAGGTTACAATGAGGACATTGCAAATCTTAGGCATGGGGGGGGTATGAAAGTGCAAAACTTGTAAGAAAAGGTTTCAAACAAAAAAATTCACATATGCCAAAAACACCATAAAAATTAAAAATTTTTTCGAAAAAGAATAAAAGGAGAAGGAAATTTTGTGAAGGAGAAGGAGAAGAGAAACAAAATGAAAAAGGAGCACAAAATTATAAGAAAAGGTGATAGTCATTAGTAAGGAACTAAGGAATTAACCTAAGTTCTAGACCTCATTGAAGAAAATAACTGAAAAGTGCATAATGAGATTAGTAAGAACGCAAACCTTAGGCATTCTTGAATAGACTCTTAGTACCCATTAAGATCTGGACACTCCTCAAGAGGTTGAGGAAAATGAAAAGCTGAAGTATTAGGTCTATGGCTTAGGGAGTATTTGGCCTCGTTAACTAATTTTTGGTTTACGGGACTCAGTAACCTAAGCACCCTAACCTCACACACAGCCTGGTTCAGTAAGCGTAAAAATCAAAATCACGCAGAAGCGTCGCAAAATTCTGAAAAGAACACCTAGAATAGGAGCGGCCGATCGACACAAGTTGATTTGGACGAGTTCCCAGCGCGGAGAGGCGGGAAATCCCCTCGAAGATGCGTAACAAAATATCATCTCCTCGGTGCCTGTCTCTTAGGATATTTACATATCCTACTGGGGGCATGTAAGCACTCTGCTGATTCAGATTCCATGGATGGCATTATCTCGAAGTGTCAATTGCCAGGGTCTGGATTCGGCCACGGAACACCATGGATGGGATTATCTCGAAATCTCAATAGCCAGGGTTCCGGGGGTTGCCATGGGCGGTGCTATCTCGAAGCATCGATTGCCAGGAACCCTTGAGGATTGATGATGGGAGCAAGGAATCTGATACAGACCTGTTGAAAAGCCAATCCTAGGCTAGAACTAAAAAGAAAAAGAGAGAGAAAACTCTCCAAACAGAATAACTTTCTATCTCTCTCTTACAAAACGCACTGCGAACTGAGCCAGGGCTAAAATGATTTCAAGCACGGGTGCTTTAACCACAAAGTCCAATAAACCTTAGGTTAGTTCTTGTGGGCCTTAAAAACCTTTGCTAAAGACTGAGGCTAAAGCTAGACAGATTTGGATCTTGATTGGTACTAGAGTACCTTTTAGGCCTATGGTCAGCATTCTAACCTAATCTAAGCTCAAATGAAAAAGCACTTATCTGAAGCTATTAAGAACTTAATGGTCTAGAACAAGGGTTGAAACCTTAAGTTTTTTGCCAAGGGACTAGCAAAAGCTAGGCATGGGGGTATCATGAGAACCTCATCATGAGCCATAACTAGCTCATTTTGACCCAATACAAAGGATAAAAGCTCCTACATAACTCAAGGAAAGGCTTAACTCAGAGAATTCTGAGTTTAAGGAGAAAACAAGTCATAAGGGGTAAAAATGCAATTTTACCAGTATAATCTGCATACAGGGTAATTCAGGGTCCAAACATAGGTCAAAGCAACTTAATAAGAATAAAAGTGGGATGAGATGATCTAGCAAGGGCTACAGCAATTCCAAGGAACTAAATGATAATCTGTAACCCTAAAACAAACCCACTTCAATTCACGAGGTTCAAGGCAAAGCAAAAATGGAATAAGCCCTCTAAAATTCATAGAAAAATAATCTCTAGGGTTTAGAACCTTCAATTTGACCTTAGGAACCCATCTTGACCTACATTGAGAACCATACCCAATTAATAACTTAATTTGGGTTTTTGCGTAAATTGACCAGTCAAACAAGGTTTAATCTAGAAATAAAATTCACCATCAGATCCCTTAGGTCCTAATTAGTCATGTATAAAAACTTGAGCCTAAGAAGAAACCTTCTTGACCAACTTTACACTTTGGTCCTCATATATTTACTTTTTGGCCCTCAACTTTTGAACCCTCGCATTTTGGCCCCTAACTCTCCTTCGTTATTTGCATTCAGGTCCCACCTGCAAAACCTGCCAGCACCATGCTCCGGCGACCTTGCGCGGAGCATGGCGCCGCGCAGGATGAGGGGGAGAGCCTGACAAGTAAACCGGGGGTGCCTTGCGTCGTCAGCCGTCGCAGGGACACCCCCTGGTCGCTGTAACCCACCATACCGGCCGTGCGAACACACGGACGGTATGGGTTTCCATCTCCGGCGTCCTCCAGCGAGGGAGACACGTCGTCTCCCTCCGCCTTCCTCCCTGATTCGGTCCCTATAAATACCCCCGTCGCTCCACCGTTCTTCCCAGCTCGGATCTGACGGAGAAAACCCCCAACTTTCCTCTCTTCTCACTCCGGCAGACGCCCACCAGCTTCGGCGATTCTTCCTCCTCCTCCTCTTCGCTCTGCCGTAATACCAGCAGCAGAGACTTCTTCCCCTGCTCTTCCCGTGCCATGCCGCACCCAGCTGGCGCCTCTCCGGCCCTCTGCTCGCCGCCGCCCCTTCCCCCGGTCATCTTCTTCTCCGGCCCCTCCTCCTCCTGCTAAGTAGGTAGAACTCCTCCTCTTCCTCCCCTCTTCCTTTTCCTCACTTTAAACATCTACTGTCACCCTCGATTCCGACCCCTCACCCTTACCTTCTTCGCCTCCGGCCATCCTCCGGCGAGCCGCTCCCATCACTCCAGCAACCCACACGGCTCGCCGACCACCGCAGAACCTCCACCTCCTCACCCTGATCAACCCCCGCCCTTCCACTTCCCCCACATCACCCTCTGCAACCCCACCGAACAAACCCATCTTCCGACCCACAGTCCGACCTAGGGCAGCCCTTGCACGCCGCCTCACGCCTCGCCACCACCCACACGAGCTTCGCCACACTCTGGAGAAGCTCCCGGCACCTTCTGATTAGGCCGAGAGGCCGTTTTGCTGTGAACAGGTCACCCGTCCTCCGCCGCCATTGCCGTGCAGAAGGAGCTGCTTCCGCCTGCAGCTGCAGGCGCGCCACGCCCAGATTCGACTCCCAGGCCGTGCGAGGCATTTCGACAAAGCGTCAGGCTACAGCTGAAGCGAAGCCCTCGCGCGAAGGCCTCGCTTAACGCCGCGATTACCAGCTGTTTCCTCCGCGCAGGCGCCAACTCAGGGTGGGACATTTAGTCCCACCTCAGAAAACTCTGAAGAGGCGCAGCGGTATAAAGTGAAAAAGTGCTAGAGGCTTATTGCCTCAGCACACGGGGTGAGGTCCCCTTCACCCGCCCGGTTACCCGGTCTCGTCCGCGCTCACGCCCCGCGGACCTGGCCCGACCCGACTTAGACTGACCTGTACTCCTCGCCCACCACGCACGCCGGTGGGCCTGGACCCGGGCGTGACCCATACCCGGCAACCCGGCAGCTCTGGGAGAGCTTTCCCAAGAGTGGCTTCTGTGAGAGAGAGACGCGGGGGGAGGGTAGAGATAGGTTTTGCCCCTCTCTGATCAAGCTGTGTAAGTGTGCAGGCACAGGTGAAGAAGAACCGTGGAAGAAGACGAAGGCTGACAGAAGGAGGATCACCAAGCGGCACTGTAGCAGCGGCGGTTTAAGTCATCTGATTGGAAAATCAGACGATGTCCTGAAGGCAAGGAAGGAGAAGGAAGGTGAGGTAAAGGAGAACGCAGAGAGGCCAAGACAAGAACTGAAAGAAGAAGAAGAGCACGAGAAGAAGAAGGTTTGAAGAAAGGAAAAGAAAGGAAAGAAAGAAAGAAGAAGAAGAACTGGACCGCTCTGCAGAAGAACAAAAAGAAGAGAGCAGAAGATCTGAGAAGGAAGAAGAGGAGAAGCAAAGAGAAAAGAAGAAAAGCCAACAAATTCTCTCTCTCTCTCTTTCTTTATTTTTGTAAAACAAACTTGTACCCCTAGAATACAACTTGCTCCCTGAGTTCGACCTAGGGAACTCTTTTATTTTCTGAGTAAAAAATTTATATATTTGAAATGATGGCAATAACTGGCTATACTACAACGCTATAACAATAAAACCCGGTTATCTCTCGAAGCCAACGTTTCAGAGCCAGACTTATAGGTTCCTTCCTAGTCTGGCTGCTGAAAGAAAATGCAGCTCTTGTTGGGAGGCAACCCAGCAAACTGTGTCAGGTGATATTTTTCCTTTCTCCTCCTGTTTTAATTTTACAATGGGGACATTGTAGGATTTAGGCATGGGGGAGTGTATTTGCATTTTAGGAAGTATTTATACATTTAGGTTAGTATAAAAAAAAATATATTTGAGCTGAATGGGTTAGTCCCTAGCAAAATACCTTTGTTATTGGAGGTTCTTCTTCTGGAATTATTTCTTAAGTTTAGAATCCAGTACATTTATTTCATTTGGATGTAGATTTGGTAATGGATCCTTCAGGAAAACCAATGAGCATTTGTAAGGCTACTGGACCCTTGGACATTTCATATGGAGTCAGGCATACTATTTTCTAATAGATCTACCTCATATTTGTGAGAAGAATGTAGAGAGATTACTGGTGCGCTAGGTCTAGTGCAAGGACTCTTAAGTTTTGGATAATTAGATGATGATACTTCAGAGTTAGGCATAGTTTTCACACTCTGTTCCTATGTTCATACTTTGTGTGAATTCCTGAGAGTCACCAAATAAGGCAGATAAATAGAGATTGAGTCTTAATAAAGCTATAACTATGGGAGATGGTTATGACCGTCCTTCATAGAGTCCTCAACTGAAGCAGGGTAATAATGTCAAAGGTCAGAAATGCGCCTGTCCTATCCATTCATTCCCAGTGCTGAGAATAGGCACTTCCACCAAATAAGCCACACAACTTCCTCTTGACCATCATCATCCCTAATAATGCCACGTAAATAAAAGTTTGTATTGTGTTGTGTTGATTGAAAAAGAAACAAAAACAAGAAGAAAAAAATAAAAAAAGGAAAAGAGAAAAGAAGTAGAAAAAGAAGAAATAGAAAGAAGAAAAGGAAGAAATAGTAATATTACAAAAAAAAAAGTCCAATTTTATGATGTAACACTATTTCTGAGGTAGCAGAACACCTATCGCATTCTCCCAAATATGACCCATACCTACCTTCCAATATTTATGATCGCTTGAATACTGGTTGAGAACTCTAACTTAGTTATAGAGTTATTAGGACTTTAATTGAAGTGTGGATGCCATGTGAGGCCACCAAATAGTGAGTACAATTTCTAAATCTGGCGAGATTTGTGATCTCAGGAAGAAAGAAAAGAAAGAGTGCCCACGAACATCAAGAGAGCACAATTGTGTAGCCTCTCTCAGAGTTGACTTGTCTAATAGTCTAGAGAGCTATAGTCTACAGTACTAGACTATATGTAGCACCAGTTGAGTGTGTGCCACCAAATACAAATCCATTCAACTTGATATCTCCTACCTAAGCCAAATGCCGGGGTCAAATTACAGATTATCGTCTGCTTGATCCCCGAGGGAAGTAGTTGCCTATCTCGACAGAAATTTTTTCTAAGGGTGATGTACGAACTCCTAATGTGAATCGGTTCTTTCACTTGGATCTGTTACCTAGGCTACTAGCACTTCACATTTGTGTAGATTTCTAAAGTTTTGAAGTAAGATCAGAAGAAACCTTCTGATTACTTCTATTATTTCTCATTTTTGCTAGGGACTAGCAAAACTTAGGCATGGGAGTATCTGATGAGTCCATTTTAATGGACTAATATTAAGCCTAAGTACCTTTAATCGTACCTTGTAGGTGTGTTAGTAATTACAATTAAGTTGTAGAAGAATTGCACGCATCATGATTTACATTTGTAACATTTTATAACTTAATATGTAATGATTTTATTATTTTTATGTGCAGGTATTATATTCAGAAAGAGCAAGGGTTGGGGAGCAAATTTCCCCAACAACCGGAGGAACTTTTCCCTTTCCTCCGGCCGTCTCCTCCAACTCCTGCCGGCCAAAAATAGAAAAGGGATTTGCAAATCCCTTGATTGGCACATGCAGAAAGAGAGAAGAGTTAAAAAGAGAGGAGGCAGTGTTGACTGCAGGAATCTTCCCCCCCTTGTGGGGAAAGGCTCTATCTTCTCCACCACTCCTTCTCCACTGCATGCACTGTGTTCGCAGGTGCACACCGCTCCACCTTGCGCGCCCGCAAGCGTGTGCCATCTCCAACCATCCTTGCAGCCACCGCACCTGCCTTCACCTCACGCACAGAACCCACGCAACAGCAGGTGCCCCAACGCCACCAAGCCTGCAGGCTGCCTCCTGCTCACAGTGCCATCTGTAGACTCCGCACCCCATCACTAGCAGTGCCTAAGGGATTTGGCGCACACCGCTCCACCTCCAGCCGCACTCGCAGGAGCTCCCAACTGTGCATCCACTGCAGGTGCACCTCCCTGCAGAGTGCCATCACGCCACCCTGCCCGCGCGCCTTCCTCCCATCTACAATGCCCCCTACTGCAGGCACCCACCCCACCCCTGCCCACGCACCTCTCCCGCGCCGCAAACTCCAGCGGGACCTGTAGGCGCTAGACATGCCTCACCGTAGCGCCAGCATGCCCATCCGCTGACCGCCAAGCTCCCCTGCTCCACAAGCAGGCGTGCGCCGCACCTGCAAGCGCACGCAAGCCACCATGCGGCTGCAGTAGCCTCTATCTCCTCCAACAAGCTGGCGCTCTGACCACCTCCACTGGCCGCCGTCGACCACCTCCGGCCATGCTGCTAGCACCGTTCGTAGCTCTCGTCAAGCCTCACCTCTCTGCCGACTCTAGCGGCCAGCCATGCGTGGTCTCACATGCGAGGAGGAGAGATCCTCTATTTTTACCTCGATTAAAAATTGCATTCAATGCCATTGTCAAGTTTATATTAATATTTTATTTTGTCCATATTGCACTAATGCACTCAGATTTTCTTGAAATTATTTTATTTGTGTTATGTGCAAGTTTCTATCTTGAATTTCAAATTAGAATTGCATGAAAGTTGAATTCACATGATAAACCAGTACACATGCATCTTACACATATTTTTGGGGTTTAATTTCTTATGTGAAAATTGCATAAACACCCTAATCTTTTAAAGAAATTTCAAAGTTCATTTAAAATAGCATTTTCCTCGCATTAAACTTGCAGAAGAGGTTGTGAACTATGCATTCCTTGACTCGTGAATTTATTAGGCTAATTCCTCCCTGTGGAGATGACCTAGCTCTTCGTGGTTAGTTTGGAAAATTTAAGTGTTTGGAAAAGTGATTTTCTAACATGAGATTAAATACAACGACACATCATTTTATGATAAAGTTTTCAACGAAAACGAAGATCGCTCTTTCACCTGCCACCCTGTGCACTCCAGCATCTTCCACTGCAGTCGTGCGCCTTGCAAGCATAGTGCCTCCCACCGCGTTCCTACAACCGTGGTATTGCCTCACCGCACCTAGTAGTCACCGCAACCCTCGTAGTGCCACTGCCACAACCTCACCGCGCTGCCCTCACCTCACCCTGCAAGACCTCAATGGATCCACAGGAAGCCCTGTGCACCCATAGGCAGCCAAGAGCGCTCAGCCCAACCGTCTGCAAGCAGCCAAGCATGCACTGCCCAGCTACCCGTAGGCAGCCCCGCCCGCAGGCGCTCCCATGCATGCCCTTACACTCGTGCCCATAGTGCAGTAGCATGCTCGAAGGTAGTTGCTCTTCCTCCTCTCCATGCATGGTTCTTCTCCAACAAAGACCAACAGGCCGGTGGCTGTTCTCCACTGTCCGGCCGTTGTCTGCCACCTCTGACCACCATGTCACCACCATCGCGAAGCACTCATCGAGGTGCACCGTCTAGTCGACTCTTGCCGCCATCCACGCACAACTGTTCAAGCGTGGAAGAGAGAGGAGAAATCCTCTATTTTTTCCATAATTAAAATTTACATTGCATGCCATTGCCACTTTGATATTATTATTTTATTCAGGCCACATTGCATGGATGCACTTATAGTTTCATGAATTTACTTAAGTTGTGATATGAGCATCATGCAACATTGAAATTCAAATCAGATTTGCATGCAAGTTAAATTTACATGATATGCCACTACACATGCATCATATACAAATTTTTGGGAGCTTAATTCTTGATGTGAAAATTGCATAAATAGCCTTAAACTTTTAAGGAAATTGCAAGCTCCATTTAGAGTAGCATATTCCTCGCATTGAAGTCTCCAAGTTGTCTACAAACATTCTAATCCTCTACTTGTGAATTTATTAGTTCTATTCCTGCCGGTGGATGTGACATTTTTTGTGGTTAAATTTGATACTTATTTTACTTTTTGATTAAGAGATTTTCCACCACATAAAATACAACATATCACTTTATTGCTGTCAACTTCATAAATAAGCAAAAATCTCTCCGTCAAATGGTGCCATTGCTGGAGAGGCAACAGACACAATAGATTTACTTTATTATTTTTGAGTATTCTGAGTTGCACAATTATCTAATCATTCTTTATCTTATTGTGCGAGGAATCTGATGGGGTGACAGGGGTAGCAGAGTGGCGACATCATCCTTGAACAACAAACACGACGGGTGCGCATGACGGAGGCGATCTTTTTGGTGGACCTTGATGCCACATGGAGGCCAGCAACAGGAGCACATGGGCCTTGATCCCATGCACGTAGGCTTACGGCGAAGCCTATTTCTGATTTAGTCATTAGATCTTAGTTTAGATTTAGTTTAAATAGACATTAGAAACTAATTTCTATCTTTTGGACACTTGCTGGGTATTTTTCGGAACATGTTCCAAGTATTTCCTTATTTCTTATCGCTCTTGTACGCTGGAGCGTAATTTTGGGAGCAAGTTCCAATTTATTTAGATTATAGGATTATTTAAATTGTTTGAACTTCATGTTGGTTAGTTAGTTAGATTAGGTTTGTTTGCTTATTATTATTATTAAAATATATATATAATAAGAAAAAAAAAAAGAAAAAAAAAATATCTGAATTGCTTGCTAGAACCTACATATCTATAGGACGACCATCTAAGACTGAATGAGCAGCATCTAGTTTATCTTTACTGTATTGCATATATTCTTGCACGAAGAAAGCTGGAGTAAGGTACGTCTTCTCTTTAGCATCAAATACTTGTCATGCATCTGCATTGAACCTAAATCTAAGACCACTAAAGTGCTTGAATTGAATTAATTTAGTGGTAACTTTAAAAAATTGGGACTGTTAAGAGGTTGGACCTTAAAATCTGTAACTTGAAATTATGTGAAAAGGGTCTTGTTTGCGAGATTTCAAAAACTCAAAACGCGAACGTGTGTTGCACACATGAGACACTGTGCACATCACACATAAGGTCACTAGATAAATTTCTACCTCTCCTCTTTTGCACCACATGGGAAGTTAGTCGGAAATCAACAAGCCTATCCACCAAGTTACTTCGATTCCTCGTGTGTGGGCTCGATTCAAGACTTCTATCCCTTGCGAGTAGGTGATAGGCACCAACAAAGGTTGGCCTAGGACGCATAATTTGTGCAACACTTGTTTGGTCACCAACTGAACATTTAATTCTAAGACCTACAATCTACTAAAAATAGATCCCACTGAATTTACGTTTGTTTTGATAGCGATAGAACTGTCTAGGAAGTTTTTGCTTGTGTTTTGAATTCTTTTAAATCCTAAGAGAGTTTAACCTGTTTAATTGAAAGAAATGGACTATCCTTACTCCTATCATTTAGATTATCACAGTCAATAGTTCCTATCTTTTAACCAGGATCCCATGCCCAGGGCATATCCATCCTTTGATGGGTACATTGACAATTCATGGGATCATTCATATTCTTATCCTGGGAGTACTGGCCCGATAACTCCCACTTTTAAGCAGAGCCTAGGAGCAAGATTTTCCAACCCTAGAATTCCTACTTCTATGCAAACACCCAACCGTCCCACCCTTCATGATTTTTCGTATCGAGGTTGGACCGATACCCTTAGGCAACCAGAGCATGAAATTGACTATCCTCCCTAACCTGATAATAGTAGCCTCTCCTCTTTCATGATAGAAATGCGAAAACAACAAAAGGAAATGATGGAATCCATGGGAGAGATGTTGAGGAATAGTCAACAATTAAACAAAGAAATAAGACAGTTTAGCTATGCTCTTCCCAGTAATTATGATCCCTACTCATACGACCGTGATCATGAAAATAATTCTGAGGAAACCAATGACAACAGGGATCCAGTTTTATGTAGCTATCACTTTGACTCTCCCAAAGAGACATGGCCACTAGAGGAGAACGATCCTAGTGATTATCCACCTGAGTTATACTGAAGTCAAAAGCAAGGGAAGATGGTACCTCTTGACGACCTTGACCCCACTGACAGTATTCTCCTTACCCCTACTAACCGAAGTCAAGGTTGTATTGTTCCTATCACTTCCCCTATTGATTATCTGGTGGAATCCCACTCTACCCTTACTAAGCCTAATCCTGACCCTCCACTTAGGGAATCAACACCCACCATTTAGCATCCTGAAGATTTAAATGCATCCAATGAAGGTGACCCTAAGAGATTGGAGGATGAATTAGATCAATTTTGGTCTCAAGGATATAAAGAGTCTATTTCAAAGGAGGAGGATGCCCTAATAGGGGAACTCGGACTGAAAATATGGAGTGAATCACAGGGGGATTATGTGTTATTTGAGGACGTGCTCCCTGAGGATATAAATCATCTGGTGAAATCTTGATTCCTCCCTTCTTTTGAGAGTCATCCTCCATCAAAACAGGAGTTGATATTAGTGGAGGACAAACACAATAGTGAGAAGCCTAAGGGAGACTCTCAGGGACAAAACACGTCAATTGAGGATTTATGCCCCAAGAAGAACAAAGGATTGCGTGATATATGCTTACTCCAAAACATCAAGATGGATCCTCCGTCAAAAATAATTGATGATACTGAAGCAACTCCTTTCTTCACTAATGAATCACATATACACCTCGATAAGAATTTTATTGAAGCAAAAGAATTCGGGGATGAGCTTAATGATAATGATTCTGTTGTTTCGACTCTGCCATCAGAGAGTTATAATTTGGAGTCTACCATTAATTCACATATACTGAAAGGTGAAAATATGACTCCGATCATTAATGCTAGGCAAGGTAACGTGAAGTTGTCTATAATTGTTAGGGAGAATACACAATCTGAGTCATTGTTGGAATTGGACCTAACACCGACTAAGCCCTCATTGGACTTAATCATTACCTTCCAACACTACAAACAACCCTTACATTCCCTAACCAATCCTTGGCTCAGATCTCTGCTCATTTACATTCTTTCTGGAGGACATATCAGGCCAGTACATCCTTGGGTAGAATGGCGAGTATGGATTGATGCTTGTACTTTTAGTCTCACCATTCAAGGGTTTGAAAGAATAATGTTTATATCTTTTAAAACACATCCTACTTTGGAGGATCCTTGTTATCCTCCACTTATTCCATTTCAGTAGGTCCCTTTTCATATTCCTTTTGTTATTCCTAGACCTCCCCAGGTAGCCAATGAGGTTTTCTATTTTCATACCTTCTGGCGAGAATTTGGAATTACATTGCATCATCAGCTCGCCAACATCCGTGGCTACCTGTTTTCTAGGCCTGCAATGTTATGCATATTTTTAGAGCCTAGCTTTTTCTATTTGGAACCAGACTTACAGGTTCCTTATAAGTCTGGCTACTGACAGAAAATGCAGCGCTTGTTGGGAGGCATCCCAACATTCTAAATAACACCGTCGTCAGGTGATTTCTTTCCTTTCTCCCCATATTTAATTTTACAATGAGGACATTGTAGGATTTAGGCATGGGGGGGTGCATTTTGCATTTTAGGAAGTATTCATGCATATAGGTTAGCATAAAAAAAAAAGAAAAAAAGAAAGAATTCTCTTTTCTTGAGCAGAATGGGCTGTCCCTAGCAAAATCTCTGTATTTGGAGGCTTTTCTTCTTGAATTATTACTTAAGTTTAGAATCTATTACATTTACTTCACATGCATTTAGACTAGGCTATGGATCTTTGAAGAAAACCAATAAGCATTTTTAGCCTACTGAACCCTTGGACAGTTTATAGGGAGTCAGGCATACTATCTTCTAGTAGATCCACCTCATATTTGTGAGAAGAAAGTAGAGAGATTACTGGTGCACTATGTCTAGTATAAGGACTCTTAAGTTTTGGATAATTAGATGATGATATTTCAGAGTTAAGCATAGTTTTCACTCTCTGTTCCTGTATGCGTACTTTGTGTGAATTCCTGAGAGTCGCCAAATAAGGCAGATACACAGAGATTGAGTCTTAATAAATCTATGACTATGATAGATGGTTATGACCATCCTTCATATAGTCCTCAGCTGAAGGAGGCTAATAGTATCAAAGGTCTTAAATATGCCTATCCTATTCATTCCTTCTCGATGCCAAGAATAAGTACTTCCACCAAATAAGCCACACAATATCCTCTTGACCATCATCATCCCTAATAATGCCTCATAAAGAAAAGTATGTATCATGTTATGTTGATTGATAAAGAAAGAAAAAGGAAAAAGTGAAGAAGAAATAATTAAAAAAAAAGAAGAAAAGAGAGAGAGAAAGGAAAAATAAAAGAGTCCAAGGCTATAATTTTATCGTTGTAACATTGTTTCTAAGGCAACAAAAACACTTATCACGATCCACCAAATATGAGCCATACCTACCTTTCAATATTTCTGATCGCCTGAATACTGGCTGAGGATTCTAACTTAGTTGTAGAGTTATTAGTAGACTAATTGAAGTGTGAATGCCATGTGAGGCCAACAAACAGTGAAAACACTTACTAAATCTGGTGAGATTTGTGATCTCAGAAAGAAAATAAAGAAAAGAGTGAATGCCAAGGAACATCAAGAGAGCATAGTTGTTTAGCCTCTCTCCGAGTTGACTTGTCTAATAGTCTAGAGATCTAGAGTCTGTAGTACTAGATTACATGTAGCACCAGATGAGTGTGTGCAACCAAATACAAATCCATTCAACTCAATATCTCCTACCTAAGCCAAAAGCTGGGGTCAAATTATAGATTATCTTTGGCTTTATCCTCAAGGGAAGTAGTTGCCTATCCCAGCATAAATATTTACCAAGGCTGAAGTACGAACTCCAAATGCAAATTGGCTTTTCACGTGGATCCATTACCTAGGCTATTATCACTTCACATTTGTCTGGATCTCTAAAGTTTTAAAATAAGAAAAGAAGAAATCTTCTGATTACTTCTATTATTTTTCATTTTTGCTAGGGACTAGCAAATCTTAGGCATGGAGGTATTTGATGAGTCCATTTTAATGGACTATTGTTACGCCTAAGTTAACTTTATTCTTACATTTTACGTTTCTTAATAACAACATTAGGTTAAAGAATTATTGCATGCATCATTACTTAAGTTTTTATCTATTGTATCGCATTCTATAACTTAGTATGTAATTATTTTATGTTTCATTATTGTAGGAATAATTTGCAAGAAACGAGGGGGTCAAATAAATTTCCCCTCCCCCAACAGCCTCCTGCCTCAACAACACCTCCCCAACAGCCGTCGGCTAAATTTAGTAAGGGATTTAAAAATCCCTTCACTTGCAGATGGGGGAAGAGATAAAAGAGGCTCTTGGCGAGAGAGAGGGAGTATTCTTCTTCCCCCCTGGTGGGGATCATCTCCACCTTCCCTACCTTATTGAGGGAGTGCACTGTTGAACCAAGCAAACACCACCCACTGCCAACAGCTTCCACCGCCTACCCACCTTGCAAGTGCCCCCACCGCAAGCCTGCACAGCACCCTCGCCAGCCCCCCGTCACCTCGCCATGCAGCCACTAGTGCCTTCACCAAGCACACTCCAGCCTTCCACCCCGCATGCTCCAGCATCTCCCACCTCAACATGCCCTACAAGCATAGCTCCTCCCACCACATGACTACAACCGCGCTGCTGCCTTACCGAGCCCAGCAGTCACTGCAGCCCTTGCAGCCCACTGCCACAGCCTCTCCATGCCCTGCAAGCCCTCACTGCACCCGCAGGCAGCCTTGCACACCCGTAGGCAACCAAGCGTGCACAACCTAGCTGCCTGCAGGTAGCTAAGCATGTGCAGCCCAGCCACTCGCAGGCACGCCCTTGCACGCGCACCCATAGTGTAGCAGCACGCCTATAGGCAGCTGCCCTTCCTCCTCTCCACGCATAGTTCTTCTATTCCAATAGAGCCCAACAGGCCGGCAGTTGTTCTCCACCATCCGGCCGCCACGTCACCACCATCACGAAGCACTAGTCGAGGCACACAATCCTGTTGACTCTCGCCGCCACCCACACACGGCCGTTGAAGCGAGGAAGAGAGAGGAGAAATCCTCTATTTATGCCCCAATTAAAATTTACATTACATGCCATTCCCACTTTGATATTATTATTTTATTCAGGCCGCATTGCATGGATGCATTTATAGTTTTATGAATTTACTTAACTTGTGTTATGTGCATCATTCAACATTGAAATTCAAATCAGATATGCATGCAAGTCAAATTTACATGATATGCCACTACACATGCATCATATACATATTTTTTGGAGATTAATTCCAGATGTGAAAATTGCATAAATAGACTTAAACTTTTATGGAAATTACAAGCTCCATTTAGAGTAGCATATTCCTCGCATTGAAGTTGCGAAGTTGTCTGCAAACATTCTAATCCTCTACCCGTAAATTTATTGGTTCTATTCCTCCCAGTGGATGCGACATTTTTTGTGGTTAAATTTGATATTTATTTTAATTTTTGATTGAGAGATTTTCCACCACATAAAACACAATGACATATCACTTCATTGCTATCATCTTCATAAATAAGCAAAAATCCCTCCGTCAATTACTAGTCATGAGGAAAGAACCTATACACCCCATGCATAGTATCTTAACATTGAATAAGAACTTGGGGATGTCATTATTGAGGGCACTCATTGTCCTATTGCTTCCAAACCACTTCTACATTAAGTGACACCCTTGAGTGGTTCAATTTGGATGACGAACATTTGGGCATATTCCAGGACACACACCAATGATATGCAGCATGAAAGGCAAAGAGTAACTAAGGCTGCTTTTGATAACATTCAAGAACTGGAATGGATATCTAGGATGAATGCTGAACTGCTCACACCCTCTTTAACCCACTTCCCTACCCCGCACCTGAGCGACTTCAACTCCTATAGAACCAGCTTTCTGAAATCTCTGCTCACACTTTCGATTAACGGGGAAATATCATGACCAATGCTCCATGTGGTAGAGTGGCGAGTTTGGATAGATGCTTTTCCATCTCAGCCCATTAGTCTTAGGGTATGTTTCGTCGCACTCTCTGTACCCCACACATATTTGCTTGAGGGGCCTTTGCCTCCTCGTCGCACACTCTTGAAGGTTACTACTCATGTGCATTATGTAAAACCTCCGCAAATAACTCAGGAGTACTCTCTTTTTACCTGCTTCTAGCGAGTATTTAGCCTCACCATTTATCACCAA
Source organism: Thalassia testudinum (assembly GCA_037157565.1). Taxonomy (NCBI): domain Eukaryota; kingdom Viridiplantae; phylum Streptophyta; class Magnoliopsida; order Alismatales; family Hydrocharitaceae; genus Thalassia; species Thalassia testudinum. The sequence goes on along the minus strand of JAZHRO010000019.1, from coordinate 30,945,033 downwards.
CTTGCCAACATCCTGGGTTACTTAGTCACCAAGCTAGGCTTGTTATAAATCTTCTTTGGGTCTCCTTCTATTTCCCTTCTAGAGCTAAATTTGCGAGGTATCCCGACTCTACCTTAGGTAATGTCTATCCTTGCTTTTGCTTTTCAATGAGGACATTGTCAGATTTAGGCATGGGGGGTATAACCTAACATTATTCATAGCATTTATACATATTCTGCATCCAATTAGAGCATCCATCTTGCATAAAAATAAAAAGCAAACAAAAACAAAGAGGAAAAGAGAGAAGAAGAGAGAAAAAGAAGGAGATGAAATCATTGTGAGCTGAATTTCAAATATATTGAGGAGAGACACTGGAAAAAAATGTCCAATTGATTATGGAAAAGTTACCTAAGTTCTAGTTCAAAATAAATGAATAAATAAAGTCCTAAAGTGCTAAAGTATAGGACATAAGTGAGGGATACCAACTTTAGGCCTTCTGGGTCTGTTCTAAAGCTTGAACACTCATGTATTTGTTAAGATCTAGACTATTCCACAAGAGGTTGAGGGAGTTGTAAGGCTTAGGGAACATTCAAGCCTATTGCTTTCCCTTTGGTTTGCGGGACTTGGTAACCTCAGCACCCAAAAAACTGACACAGTGGTCTAGTTCAGTACACATAATAAAGAATAATGGCAAAAGAAAGTGTCTGTTCTAAAACTGTTTTCCTGAAAAGTTGACTTAGGAGTGGCTTGAAGACACAAGTTGATTGGATGAGTTCCTGGTACAGAGAGGAGGAATGTAAAATAGGCCCCTTGAAGATGCGTTATAACATATTGTCTCCTCAATGCTTGTCTCTTAAGATATCTAAATATCCTACCAAGGGCACAGAAGCATCTTGTGCTGGTTTAGATGCCGTGGGCGGCATTATCCCAAAATGTTGATTGCCAAGGTCTGAATTCAGCTACAGAACACCATGGGCGGCACTATCACGAAGTGTCGAAAGCTGGGCTTCTGGGGGTTTCCATGAGTGGTGCTATCCCAAAGCATCGATTGTCAGGGACCCTGCGAGGATTGATGGTGGGGACAAGGAATCTGATACAGATCATGTTTAGGGCCAATGCAATGTTGAGTCTAGGGGAATTTAAAAAGAAAGAGAGAAAACTCTCAAAATAATATTTCTCCCTCTCTCTCTCTTACTAAAAATGCACTGAGAAGCTGAACCTAACCTTTCTACACATATGCATCAGTGCTTTAACCACTGGGGTCAATAAACCTTTGGGAAATTTTTGCAGGTCTTAAAATCCTTCGCGATAGACATAAGGCTGAGGCTAGTCAGGTTTGTATCTTGGCTGCTACTTGGGTACCTTTAGGCCTATAGTTGGTATTTCAATCTAATTTCTAAAGTGTGGCACGATAAGGCATCCTAACAGAAAAATTTGACCTGGAGGCTTGGTCTATTTCATATGATTTTGCTCGAGACTAGCAAAACCTAGGCATGGGGGTATTTGATAATTCTACTTTAGTGGACTAATTTAATGCTTAATTTAAAACATGCATGTTAGTGACAAAATCATCTGAACCTTAGATTTATCAATTCATGTATCAATTGCATTAATCCATATATAAAAGGGGTTCATTACTTATGTGCTTGCAAGGTCATTTTTTTTAGTAAGCTTCACATCAAATGGCAACCGAATATGTATTGATCTCCTAGAGATAATAAAAGGGAAAGAAAGAAAAGCAAATAAAATACCTTCCTATTCTTTCCTCTCCTTTCCTTATCTCTCTTTCCCATAAATGGCCATAAAATTTAGATTGTTGACTCCTTCCTTCTTTGACTCTCTCTCTCATTCTATTATTTTTCTCCTTATATAACAAGGATGGGGAGGAAGCCATCCATCTACTCTCGGATGAGAGGTCCCCCACTCAAGCATCTTCCTCTTCCCTAGAGAGGAAAAAACAACTGCATCTCCTTCCCCTCACCGTGCACCCATCCACCATCGCGAGCCTCCGTTGACACCGCCAACACCCTCACCATGTGCCAGCTTCTTCAACTAAGATGACCTGGAAGGTTCTGGATGTCTGGGAGGTGTCCCACCGCCACTGCGTTCACTGCTCTCCTCGGCACCTACAGCGCGTAGCCACTCGCGTACGCAACGCGTGCAACACCACTGACAGTGCAACCTGCCCCATGTGCAAGCCCTCATGCACTCACCCTGCAGCCTTCCTCCGACCTTCCTCCTCGTACACAAGTCCTGTTTAGCCACGCCAAGCGCACGACACCCGCACGCAGACGCCCGCATGCCACAACCTCTCTTCTTCCGCTTCTTCCTCCTCTAGCACTTGTAGGCACCTGCCTCACTTGCGCCACCACCAGTAGTACATCTCCCTCGCATGCTGCAACACCCTCATCTTCTTCTTCTTCATCTTTCTCTCCAACAGACCGAAGGGAACCCAACATCAACGCCGGCTCCCCTTACTCTTAGCCACCTCCTTCAGCCATCATCCTTCGGTCCATCGACGCCATGGAACTCACCGGCCCTCATGAGCATGGCAACGCCCTCAGATCCACCATCGACAGGCCACACGACCGTCGGTGAGGCTCCACGTTGCCGGCCAACCTTCCCACTAGCCATCGTTTTCCTTGATGCGACCTCCGATGCAAAGCTCTCGACAATGCCAACCTCCTTCGAGCATGGCAAGGCCAACCGTCCTCTCCTCCTCCACGTGCGTTGTCCAATAGCAAATCCCCTATTTTTGGCTTAATTAAAAATTTCTTTGATTGCCACTGCCAAAGAATGGGTTTTTGATATTGAGTATTTTATTATAGGAAATTTGTGGGAGGCCTTTTTGTTCTTGGTTATTTGTGACAATATTGAAGGATTGGAATTACTAGTTAATGCATTTTGTTTTCTTTCCTCCCATGATGAATTGACAACAATGGCAATTTATTTTTCTTGAACAAGATTATTGGTGATCTTATTGGTTCGATGTCTCTCTTTGATACAACCAGAAGTGTGGTATTATTTTACTATTTTAGTAACTTTGATCAAGGTTTTTTCTACAACTTGTATATTGAGACAACATATTTTTCTGATATCATTTGCAAAGAGAAAAAACCTCCCAATCACCTAGCTACCCCCAAGGCCAACATAAACTGTGAAAGTGGTAGTATGGAGTTCACCTTTGGGGATAAGAAATTAACTCTAGAAATTTTTTAAAGTGATAAGAGGATTTGAGGATTGTGGATTCATTGAGGAACTCGAGGATCAGGGTCTTGAGACGTGTTTGACAATCAATGCACTCGTGGACTACATTAGCTTTAGCGAACCCAACCCACAACCCACCACCATTGTAGACCTGCCACATCCTGAAGAGGCTGTTGATTTTGTTCATTCCCAGACTCCTCCACTGGATTGTCCTGATGAATCTTCATCAGCATCCTCCCTTCCTTCTATTCTAAACCCACCCTAGCTGGAATTAAAACCATTGACCAAAAATTTGAAATATGAGTTCTTAGGACCTGAAAACACACTCCTTGTGATTATTAGTGCTGATTTGACTAAGGAGCAAGAATTGAGGTTAATTAAGGTCTTTAAGAACAACAAGGAGGCAATTGGTTGGACCATCCACGACCTTAGTGGGATCGAGCCATCTTATTATAATCATCATATTTTCACAGAAGATGGATCCCACCCTTCTCGCAAAATGCAAAGGAGACTAAACCCGAATATGTGAGAAGTGGTCAAGAAGGAGATAATCAAGTGGCTTAATGCCAGGATTATTTACCCAATCTTAGATAGTCCGTGGGTTAGCCCCATTCAAATTGTACCCAAGAAGGCGGGAATAACTGTTACGACTAATGAGAAAAGGGAAACCTTCACCACTCGTTCAGCTTCTACTTGGAGAGTCTGTATTGAAAGTTCCCTACGAGGAGGGGTGACGTAATAAAATTGCGGAATTGAATATATAAAGCAATATCAAAAAAATCAATCACAAAATGTACATAGGTATTTTTAGGTGGAAACCCAAATCGGGTGAAAACCACCACCTAACCCTCTCGAGTTAGGATTTTCCGATCAACCTAGTTGATCAAATCCACTAATCGAATCACTTTGAAACGAGGGTGATTCAACCTCAGTACAACCACGCTACAAGTACGAGGGTAGCGTTCCTCAACCCCTTCTCTCCATGAGAAGGATTTTGTCCCACGAAGGAGACGGGAATTCGCAAAGCGAATACCCAACCAAAAGACAAAGGTAAAATAAACAACAAACCTATAGAGCCAACAAAGTAATAAACCTAAGCTTCTATAGGATTTAGGAAACTCCCCTTTGCTAGGAGTGCGTCGACGATGACACGGTGCGTGAGCCACGCAACGGCGCAATGTCGCTCTCTTAGACAACGGCGGGAGAGCGGGTGCGCGAAGGTTTGATGCTCTCAAGATATAGAACTTGAGCTTAGAGAGCAAGAGCTTCTTGGACACAAGAGAGTGGAAGTATGTTGCTTAAGTGTGTCTTGTGTTTTTCTAGGTGTGTATTTGTGTTGCAAGGGTTCCCCTCTATTTATAGAGGCCTTAGGAAGGCTTTGGAAGGCTTAGGAAGGGTTCTATAGCCGTTGGGAACAAAGTCCAAGTGAATCAGCCCGAAATCAGGAACAATGATTGCATTTGACAGGGTTATCAGACGTCTAACTCTGGCATCAGACGTCTGGAAGGCCACTTTAAGACGTCTGATTTCAAGGTCAGACGTCTGATTCTATGCGGGTTTCTCCCTGACTTGAATCAGATCTAAACAGGGTTTTTGCGCAAGTCCATCAGACGACATACAGGACGTCTGGCACTATGTCTGGACGTCAGGAAACCTACTTTTACTGTGGGAATTGATTTCCAAACGTTGCAACGGCTAGAAAATCTCTGAGAAGAGATTTTGGGTCAGCCGAGGCAAAACGGTCATTTATCAGACGTTTGGAAAGTCCTATGGACGTCTGATAAGGCTTTAACGGTCATAATCTTGAGTGTTTTATAAGCCAGCCAACGGTCCACTAATTGGACGTCTGGCAAAGTCATCAGACGTCTCCTAAGACGTCTGGTCTAAGGTCTGGACGTCTAATTTCATCAGACATAACTAACTATGTCCAGCCTAACAGTTATCAGACGTCTGAAACAACAGTCAGACATCTTAAAATTCTTTATCAGACGTCTGATTTGGGAATTAGACGTCTGGAAGTGCTGTTTGAACCCTATATTGGTTTTCTAAGTATTCTACAGAAAACCTAAGTATCCTAGGGTTGTGCCGGTGTTCCTAGGACTACTGTTAGGGTACTTTGAGGCTCTTTAACATAATGTTCTAAGGAATAAAAAAGAGCAAGAAAATAAAGACAAGAGATACATGAAAGGATAAAAAAGAATCTATCCTATTATTCTTGTCTTCCATCTCCAATCTTTCGCTCCACGCGAACCTCCTCTGTTTTCTGTCAAGCTCCTCCAATCCGTCCTGGATGCGAGCTCGAACTCCGTCTAAACACGTCCACATTTGCAATTGACCTGAAATCTAGGACTCAAATTGCAAATGTTAAATAACACGTGCTTTGTTATCATCAAAACAAATGATCGTGGTGTGCTAGCACCAACAATCTCCCCCATTTTGATGATGAAAAAATCGTAAATAATAATGCATAAAAATCCTCCCCCTTTTTGACATTATCAAAAAGGTTTAATTGATTTTATATTTCCTATAACTCCCCCTTAAAACATGCTCTTCTATAAGTTTCTTTTGACAAAGGTAATGTCCTCCCCCTTTTTGTAACAATGAGATAGCTATTATTTTTCTCCCCCTTTCTAAAGGAAATTTAGCTACCTTATATCTCCCCCTTAAAAATTGACAATTAGCTCATTAATTTTTAACTCCCCCTATCTAAATGCTTATAAAAGGATAGGGTTAAGAATTTTACCTCACCTACCATGGCCAATAAAATGGCCCGAATGGTGGTGGTGGATGCCACATCGGATGGGGCTCCCATCCGTAGCTTGGAGGCCCGGGCATTGGCGCCGGTCTCCACTCTGGTGGTCGACATGCGGCGGGTCCGTCGTTTGTTCGCCATCTCGTCGGTCTTCTTGTTCTCCTCCTTGGTCTGCTCCTTGGTTCCCCTAACTTGAGTTGACCAGCCTTGAGCTTGTAGGTCCAGTCCCTTATGTTGTAATTATCCCTGAACCCTACAAAACAAGATTCTAATTCCTTTTTCAGTATCCAAGTGGGCTTGGATCCGAATTTGTTAGCGGGTCTCCTTGATGGAGATCCTTTCTCAACCTTAGGGCTATAAAACTTATCTACTTTGTTGATTAATTTGTTAGAATTTTTCCTAAGACATGCGATTTCTTTTTCTATAGTTTGCATCTTAGTCTTTAAATCAGAAATTTCTAACTTTAGACTATCATTTTCCTCAATCAATTTAGTATTTTCATTGATTAAATTTTTATTTTCTAAAAGCAGGTTATTAGGACTAGAGCTACTTTCTATGTCCCTAAGCTTTATTTCTAACCTATCATTTTCAGATTTAAGAAAACTAAGATTCTTTTTCATGCTCTTGTTTTCTATCTTAAGAGATTTACTAAGCTCAAATAGTTCATTAAAAGCTTCTTGTAAATCGAAATTTACCTCGTCGTCGGAGTCGCTTCCGCTTTCGCTGTCGCTATTGGTTCCTCTGGCCATGAAACCAAAGCAAGCGGTTTCCTCCTTCTCGTGATCTTCTTCCGAGCTTGTCTCTTCATGAGTTCCTTCCAACCTCCTCCATATCGCGTGGGCGGTGGTGCACTCTTGGATTTTCTCGAACTCCTTCAGACTCAACGCACAATACAAGGCATTCATTGCCTTTGCGTTGAGGTTGAGATTCTGAACCTGATCTTCTGAGTAACCTTTTGCGGGTTTCTTGGGAATCAAAAATGCGAATTCGCATTTTTCCCACACCCGGAAGTCGTAGGCCTGCAACCACATAGTCATACGATTTTTCCAATAAATGAAATCTATACCTGCAAAGTATGGTGGTCGCGAGGTATCGTGTCCTTCAGTGCACACGAATGCTTTTCCCTCCATGTCTAGATCCTCGCTGGTTTGTTACGCCGATAACGCGAGACCTGCTCTGATACCAAATGAAAGTTCCCTACGAGGAGGAGGGACGCAATAAAATTGCGGAATTGAATATATAAAGCAATATCACAAAAATCAATCACAAAGTGTACACAGGTATTTTTAGGTGGAAACCCAAACCGGGTGAAAACCACCACCTAACCCTCTCGAGTTAGGATTTTCCGATCAACCTAGTTGATCAAATCCACTAACTGAATCACTTTGAAACGAGGGTGATTCAACCTCAGTACAACCACGCTACAAGTACGAGGGTAGCGTTCCTCAACCCCTTCTCTCCACGAGAAGGATTTTGTCCCACGAAGGAGACGGGAATTCGCAAAGCGAATACCCAACCAAAAGACAAAGGTAAAATAAACAACAAACCTATAGAGCCAACAAAGTAATAAACCTAAGCTTCTATAGGATTTAGGAAACTCCCCTTTGCTAGGAGTGCGTCGACGATGACGCGGTGCGTGAGCCACGCAACGGCGCAATGTCGCTCTCGTAGACAACGGCGGGAGAGCGGGTGCGTGAAGGTTTGATGCTCTCAAGATGTAGAACTTGAGCTTAGAGAGCAAGAGCTTCTTGGACACAAGAGAGTGGAAGTATGTTGCTTAAGTGTGTCTTGTGTTTTTCTAGGTGTGTATTTGTGTTGCAAGGATTCCCCTCTATTTATAGAGGCCTTAGGAAGGCTTTGGAAGGCTCAGGAAGGGTTCTATAGCCGTTGGGAACAAAGTCCAAGTGAATCAGCCCGAAATCAGGAACAATGATTGCATTTGACAGGGTCATCAGACGTCTAACTCTGGCATCAAACGTCTGGAAGGCCACTTTAAGACGTCTGATTTCAAGGTCAGACGTCTGATTCTATGCGGGTTTCTCCCTGACTTGAATCAGATCTAAACAGGGTTTTTGCGTAAGTCCATCAGACGACATACAGGACGTCTGGCACTATGTCTGGACGTCTGGAAACCTACTTTTACTGTGGGAATTGATTTCCAAACGTTGCAACGGCTAGAAAATCTCTGAGAAGAGATTTTGGGTCAGCCGAGGCAAAACGGTCATTTATCAGACGTCTGGACAGTCCTAAGGACGTCTGATAAGGCTCTAACGGTCATAATCTTGAGTGTTTTATAAGCCAGCCAACGGTCCACTAATTGGACGTCTGGCAAAGTCATCAGACGTCTCCTAAGACGTCTAGTCTAAGGTTTGGACGTCTGATTTCATCAGACATAACTAACTATGCCCAGCCTAACAGTTATCAGACGTCTGAAACAACAGTCAGACGTCTTAAAATTCTTTATCAGACGTCTGATTTGGGAATTAGACATCTGGAAGTGCTATTTGAACCCTATATTGGTTTTCTAAGTATTCTACAGAAAACCTAAGTATCCTAGGGTTGTGCCGGTGTTCCTAGGACTACTGTTAGGGTACTTTGAGGCTCTTTAACATAATGTTCTAAGGAATAAAGAAGAGCAAGAAAATAAAGACAAGAGATACAAGAAAGGATAAAAAAGAATCTATCCTATTCTTCTTGTCTTCCATCTCCAATCTTTCGCTCCACGCGAACCTCCTCTGTTTTCCATCAAGCTCCTCCAATCCGTCCTGGATGCGAGCTCGAACTCCGTCTAAACACGTCCACATTTGCAATTGACCTGAAATCTAGGACTCAAATTGCAAATGTTAAATAACACGTGTTTTGTTATCATCAAAACAAATGATCGTGGTGTGCTAGCACCAACATGTATTGACTATAGGAAGCTGAACACAACCACTAAAAAGGATCATTTTCCCTTTCCATTAATCGATCAAATCCTCAAAAGGTTATCTAGGCAAAAATATTTGTTGCTTCCTGGATGGTTATTCGGGATATAACCAGGTCCCTATCCATCCCGAAGACCAGGAAAAGACAACTTTCACATGTCCCTACGGAACCTTTGCATTCCGTAGAACGCCGTTCGAGCTTTGCAATGCACCTGCGACTTTTCAAAGGTGCATGCTAGCCATCTTTTTTGACATGGTGGGAGATTGTCTTGAGGTGTTCAACGATGATTTCTCAGTTTTTGGAGATTCTTCTGAGTCTTGCCTGGCTAACTTGGAAATGATCCTTCAGAGATGCATCAAAACACGGCTGCTCCTTAGGTGGGAAAAGATCCACTTTATGACTTGGGAAGGCATCGTCCTGGGTTACATGGCCTCTAGTTGGGGAATTGAAGTTGATAGAGCTAAGGTGAATGCTATCTCTTGACTTCTTCCACCCACATCCATAAAACAGATTTGCTCTTTCCTTGGGCATGTGGGCTTTTACAGAAGATTCATTAAGGATTTCTCGAAGGTTGCTCTGCCCTTGAGTAACCTTCTGGCCAAAGACACGCCGTTCGAATTTGTTGAATCATGCTATAAGGCATTCGATTTATTGAAAACAGAAGTCACCTGTGCCTCGGTATTGCAACCACTGCTCTAGAGAGCCCCATTTGAGATTATGGCTAACACATCTGATTATGCCGTCGGGGCTATCTTGGGTCAAAAGATTGAGAAAAAGCCCTCTATGATTTACTACCCTAGCAAAACTCTGGACGAGACCCAGAGCAACTACATCGTTACTGAAAAAGAATTACTAGCTGTAGTTTTCGATTTAGAAAAATTCCGGGCTTATCTGTTAGGTTCTCGTGTCATCATCAATACCGACCACTCAGCCTTGAAACATCTCTTGGCCAAAAAGGATGCCAAACCTCGGCTTATTTGTTGGATTTTGCTGCTTCAAGAGTTCGATCATGAAATCAAGGACAAAGCTGGGGCACAAAATGTAGTGGCAGATCACCTCTCGTGAATCCTAATTGATTCTCCTCATCCGGATGTCCCGATCTCTAATACTTTTCCAGATGGGACTATCCTCATTGTCTCGTGTATCCAAACCCCCTAGTTTTCGGATATTGTCAATTATTTGGCCATTGGTCAAATCCCCCAGGATTGGACCAAACAATAATAGGATAGAGTTGTGTCTGAGGCCAAATATTATTTTTGGGACGATCTCGAGCTGTATCGCATCGGCGCAGACTGGATTATTCATTGATGCATCCTGAAAGTTGAGTTCCATAGCATACTTGAGTTCTGCCACACATCTATGTGTGATGGACACTTTTTCGGGAAAAAGACAGCCGCAAAAATTTTGCAATCCGGATTCTATTGGCTGTCAGTATTTAAGGATGCCCATGAATTCTCTAAGTCATGCACTCGATGCCATACACTCTGGAACATGGCTAAGAGAGATATGATGCCCCTGAACCCAATTTTTTCCATTGAAATTTTCAACATTTGGGGCATCGACTTTATGGGACCATGGACACTATTATATTTTGGTCACTGTTGATTACATGTCCAAGTGGATTGAGGCAATTCCCACCTGGACCAATGACCACAAGGTGGTCATCGATTTTTTGAAGAGAAATATCTTCAATCAGTTCAGGGTTCCTTGGGCAATTATCAGTGATGGTGGCACACATTTCACTCATGCCTAGGTTTAGAATTTACTAGGGAAATATAGGATGAGCCATCGGATTTCCACATCTTACCACCCTCAGACGAATGGACAGGCTAAGGTCTCCAATCGGGAGATTAAGAATATTTTGCAGAAAATCGTTAGGCCCAATAGGAAGGACTAGACCCAAAAGCTAGAAGATTCTCTTTGGGCTTACCGTACGACATACAAAATGCCTATCGGTATGTCTTCTTTCCATCTAGTGTTTGGTAAGGCATGTCACTTACCCATAGAACTTGAACACCAAGCATTTTGGGCCACCAAGAAATGTAATGTGGACATTGAGTTGGTTGGGAAAACCAAGAAACTCCAATTGTCTGAGTTGGAGGAGCTTCGTAATGATGCTTATGAAAATGCCAGATTTGTAAGGCAAGGACCAAAGCTCTCCATGACCAGATGATTTCACGTAAGAGCTTTGGGATGAACCAGAAGGTCTAGCTTTTTGATTCTCAATTGAAGCTTTTCCCCAGCAAACTCAGGTCTAAGTGGGGTGACTCATTCGTTATTGAGTGGATTTTCCCTAACAGGGCCATCGAAATCTCTAACCCAAAGATGGGTAATATTTTCAAGGTCAATGGATGGCGTCTCAAGCCCTTTGTTGACCATGTGCTCCCTAACAGATCATCGACCAGCTAAAGGCACTAAACTCAGCACATGTAAAGACTATTCCAAGCTGAACAAAGTCTACCGGAAACCAGGTGCTATTCTTCCACTTCTACTCTCCTGCATGCTTTCATTTTTTCACAATGAGGACATTGTAATAGCTAAGCATGGGTGAGTGGACATATTTTACAACCTTTTTGTCAGCAGTAGCAATAATTTCCTATTATCGGATTCTTGTTAAGGAAAAAATTAGAATTAGGAGATGAGAACTTGGGCATTAGGAGTTGTAAACTTTAGGAATTGATACTTTGAGACTTGAATACTTAGACTCTTCAGGTCTTCGGGCTTAATTAGCCCAGGTGTCCAATCGAATGTGGACTTAGTCTTGAGTCCTCGCCAATTCAAATTCATTTTTAATTTGGCTAATAAATTGTGATGATAAGTATGTGACTTATCAACCCGCCATCTGATTTGGGGGGATTTTAAGGCTAAGCATCTACACACTATTCGTACTGGCTCACTTTCCGGTGGTTTTTATGAAAATTGGGTATCTAATGGATCGACTTGGGTGGTATGGCTGGCAAGTTGTCGGCGGTAATAGCTCATCGGCCGGTTGTCCAGAGCCTAACCACAAGAACATTTTCGTTGTACTGCCTTTAGGTAAACCTTAGATCAGGGAAGCCACCTACATAGAAAAAAAAGAAAAAAAGAAAAAAAATTAGAAAATGGAGAAAGTAAGAAAAAAGAAAATAATAAAATCATACTTCACCACACAAGTATGGCTAGCAAGTTGTTGGTGGCAGCAACTCATCAGCCGATTGTCTAGGACCCAGCTCACAAAAAAAATGCACAATAATTCCCAAAACACTTAGGAAAGAAGCGAGGAAGTAGAATAAACTGGGGAGATATACAGTGGGTTCACCCTTGTGTTGACCCCATATAAAAAAGTAGGGAGAAAGGTACCAATAGAAAAGATAAACCTCTAGGCAAGGTCACCTAGGGCCGTAGAAACCCGAAGTTCATTTTATCGGCCATCTAGTGGGTCTTTCACTATTTTAAGAAGATGCTTAGCACTTAGAGTCCTTTTCGATTTTTGAGTAGGTTGGGTAGCTGTAAAAAGTTATCCCGGAACTCTCAAGCTCCAAAAGTACAAAAAAATAGAAAGGAAGAAAATAAGAAAAAAATTTTATCTTCTCTTCTCAAATAAGGCGAGGGCTCGAACGGTCTACATTCTGGCAAGAACCAGGGCACTGGTGAGTTTTCGTAATTAGGTCTTGGGGTTGAGATTTTCTAAAGCAATCAATGAATTTTGCCTAAATACTCAAATCCTGATTCTACTTTCATACATAGCATTTACATTAATTTTGCTAGGGACTAGCAAAAAGTAAGCATGGGGGTATGATGAACACACATAAATTCATGATAAATTGCTTATTTACGATAGTTCCTAGGCTTAGCATTGCATATCATGTTATAAATATTGCATAACATCCATTGCATGGCATTTAGGATAGTTGTATGTTTTGTATATTAATTCTCCATTTTATATGGCCAGGGGGGCAATGTGACATCCATATGAGTTTCAGATGGAAAATTCGACCATACGGATGGATCCGGAGCGACAATCACAGTTTGACAGTGCAGGAATCATTTTGATGTGATCACCGTGGCACCCTCTACAAGAAGAAGAAGATGAACAACCCATAGGGCACCACATGGTGCCATCCAAACCACCCACCACCAGCCACCACCCACTCCATCATCCGCGCCCTTCAATCCTAACCGTTGGATCAAGATCCAATGGCTGGGGAGTGTCTGCACCAAGCTCATCCACGCGACACAAAGGGCAGCTTAGCGCAATGGTGGGAGTGGCGATTCTCAAGGGAGGGGAGCGGGTTTGAATCCCCGCAACCCCACCAATCCTCAAATCAGTGGCGCACGCAAGTAGCAGCGCATGCAAGCAACAATGGCAGCGTACTGTGTGCACACGCATGCCAACGCATGCTAGCGCGTACACTAGTAGGCTGCTGCGTGATTAGCACGCATGATGGGCAGCAGCGCAGCGCGGGCGCAAGCACGGTTGGTGCCAGCCTTCAACGACAACGGGGCTGACCTACAACGACGCTTACAGCTGTCGCTACTTCATCGTAACCCAGGAGAGACAGCTAAGGGCGTGAGTGGATGTGGGTTATGTACAGCAACATTTCCAACAATGGTCTGGAGGTCGCTAAAGGCCCTTTACCCATTTTTAGCCTCTTCTCCACTATAAAAGGACCTACACCCCCTCCCTTCCAAGCTATCTCTACCTACTCTACTCCCACCTACGCCCAAGCTCTAACATGCCTACCAACGCTCCATTAGAGCTTGTTTTCAAGCTCCCAAGTTGCCTATTAGTGTAGCGAACCTCTGGCCCAGCAAATATTCCTCCAACTTCCCATCCCTATTCAGAGGTCACCTTGGAGCCATCCTCCCACCTTCGTTCCGGTAGCAGATCATCTCTGTCTTCTCACATCCATTCCAGAGCCATGCCGAAGCTTTCCTCAACCCGATGTCTTCCTGTATCTCACCTCTATCATCCCACCCCTCACCTCCTTCGTCTGAGCTTCCACCAGGCATCGTTGTCTCACTGAACAATCGATTCGGGAGATTTCCTCTCACCTGCCTCTCTTTTTATGCTTTTATAGTTTATTGTAATTGACATTGGAAGTAATTTATATCAGATTTGTTCCACATCTCTATCTTGTGATTCGTTTGCTTTTCTCTTCATACAAAAATACAAAAAAATAACAAAACCCTAAAATACAAAAAAGAAACGAATCGAAGTGCAGTTTTCACTTAAAGTAAACGTCGCCTCCCTTTGTTTGACCTAGGACTCCCTTGGAGTTTCGGTATAAATTTTATCTGAATGACATGTTTTGCAACTATGATGACGGGTTACTCGAAACCCTAATTTCTAACACGCGAAACACCCGCACCTCCATTAACCTCGCCAACCACCCTACAACCTCCACCTCGACTCGCTGATCACATCCCCTCACTCATACCATCGCACCACCCACCCAAACATTCCACCGAGCACACCCACACATATGCACACAAGCATCCCCATGCCATGCCAACCATCGTAGCACATTCGCTATGCCCCGGCGAAGCTTCCTGAGGAATTTGACAAGGCCGCGAGGCCATCTTTATGATTTTAGCTATAGGCATCCTCCGCCATTGGTGACCAAGCTTGAAGTAAGCATAAAGCAAGCTCTAGGCCTTGCCAGCTCTAGGTCCCCGTCCCAGGCTGCACGGAACACCCTTGCACACACATCCAGGCCTTTGATTGGAGTAGACAGCAGTTGCAGCCACGCGATTTGAAGAAGACATCCTACTACTGTGCGCGCGGAAGAAGATGGGACATTTAGTCCCACCTTGGAATTGGAAGAGAGCCCTTGTGTGCATAAGTTGAATTTGCGCCATAGCCTTGTCGCCACCAAATCATGGGGTGAGGTCCCTCTCACCCTACCGACTCGGTCTTGTCCGCGCTCACACCGCGCGGACCTAGCTGACCCGACCTGGCCTGCACTCCTCGCCCACCACCGCATGTCGGTGGGCCTGGTCCCAGGTACGTACTCGACCTGATTACCTGAATACATGGGGCTCTGGGAGAGAGGAACCTAAGAGAGAAAGAGAGGAGAGTACATGTGGGAAGGAAGTAGGTTTTGCTGCAGGCTGAAGAAGAGGGGGAAGAAGCTGAAGGAAGAAGCCAAAGGAAGAAGAAGACAGAAGCTAAAGGAAAAGAAAAAGAAGAGGAGTAGAAGTAGAAGAAAGAAGAAAGGAGAAGAGAAGGAGAAAGTTAAGGCAAAAGAGAAAGTCAGAGTAAAGGAAAAGGAAGAGAAGGGCTAGAGAAGAAGGAGCCAATGATAGAGAAGAAAGAAGAGAAGGCAAAAGAAGCCAAAGGAAGAGGAAGAAGAATCAAGAGGGAGAAATCAAAGCTAGGCACTATAGCACACAACTTTTAAGATGTCTGATTTTGTAATCATACGTCCAATTTTCATAAGTTCTCCATTATTTTAGTTATAATTATTTTTCCTCTTCATATACTCATGCTTTACACTCCAAATTAGATTTTGAGTAGTATTATGTGTTCAATTGACATTTATTGTTGAGATTAGTGTGCAAATTCTATTTTCTCACTATGTTTGACCTTGAAATATATTCGAGTAATAAAATTGTATTTGTTTTGAATGCTTTTTTGGCTATACTACAACGTGACACTCTTAAATACCGACTCAGCGCTCACAAACATTTTGGCACCGTTGCCGGGGATCGAATATGCAATTCACCACTATTCTCTGCATTATTTGATTATAATTGAGCACTAACTTGCCCTATTTGCTTTGTTGTGATTTTTTTGAGGTACTTCACAATGAGATCTTCCGTGCAAATCAACCACTCCAATGCAGGTAACTTCTTTATTCTTCCCTAATCAATCTTTCCTAATCTTGTGAAGACAAAAAGGAAACAAGCAATTAGGAATAACTTTCCTTATCTTTCATAGTAATTATCATTTAAAATGGCAAGTTTCGTGATTTTCAAAATTCTTTTTGAAATCTCATTGAAGTTGAAGCAATTTTTAGAGATCCTACCCAAAAATTCTTGTGCCTGTTAGGATTACGCTTAATTTCTAATCCTCTTGGACTACACACTTCTTGTTTGAAGTCCAAGGAGAACATTTGTGAAAATCAAAGAGGACTTGGAAATAAAGCCAATTAAGTTTTCTACATTAGGGTTTTGAAGTGTTAGTCACACTTGCCTGCATAAAAGGAAATAAACCCACCTGCATTTCTGTGCTACCCAAACCCTTGATTGAAAATATCTAATAAAGAAAAACCCTAAAATCAAGCTCTAAATGCACTTGAACCCTAAAAACCTTGGACCTAATAACCTGGGAGTCAAATCAGGGTGATTTCTAGGTCTTGAATGGAGTCATTCTACCATCTTTAGGGCAGGTCAGGTAAATTTGGACTACATTATAGGCCAACCAACATCCAAATTAGGTCACAAGTCAAATCAACTGCTAATTCAAGTGAAAATAAAGGCACGAATTAGGATATAAAACTGGTAGACTTACGAGGTCAAGTTATCCATTCTAGTCTACCTGGACCCTCATTGACAAGAGAGGTCAGGTGGGGGAAACCCTGTAACCCGTGGGGGTGCTCTACCGTGTAGGGGTCTTTGCAGGACTCTCCCTCTCTAGCTGCCCAGGTAATTCTCAGGTGGATAGCTTTTTGACTAAGGGGTATCATCTACCCCGAACCTCTATGGTCATCCAAAAATCTTTGGGTGCCTTGATTGGGTCAACATTACATCCAGTTCCTCATCCCTTCTCTTTAGAGAACACAAATAGATTTTCTTTGGTTGTCTCTATTCAGATCAAATCACTTCATTCTAAACTTGAATTTTGATTCTACATCTTGATTCCACCATCTGATTCAAACATGCAGCCTGGCTACTTAGGAAAACCATTCAAGAAACCTGAATCACAAAGATCCATGAGAGATAGAATGGTTGAGGATGCACTTGAATTTTATGAGATTGAGTACAAAACCTCAAAACCAGTAGAAGACATTGAGGTTAATGTACCAACAACAACAACCTTCATCATAAACTTATGAGATTGAGTACAAAACCTCAAAACCAGTAGAAGACATTGAGGTTAATGTACCAACAACAACAACCTTCATCATAAACTATGCCCAACTGTTATTAACAGAAGCAATAAAGGGATCAACCTAGGATATTCTCATAACAGGATACATTGAGATAGAAAAATTGCATAACTTTGAATATCTCCAATGCATGACAAATTCTGTACTTTGGGAAAAATAGCAAGATGATCTTGAAAAATGGGAGGAGATGATGAAATTGTTGAAACAAGTTATCGATCAAAAATACCTGTACATGCCCCAAATAATTAATGAACCATCTTAGAAGTTTTGAGGATCAACATGATTTTCCAAATCCCAAGTGTGAGACACAAGGTTGTTGTGGATTCCCAATCTAGATAGAATATAACATGCTTGATCTTGAAGTAGGTTGGGAAGTCCCAATTGCAGGAGAACACGATTTTGAGCCACCCCTAGAAAACCAAAATCCTGGTTCACCAAGCATAGAATTCTGAGACTCCTGTAATGATGAGATTCAAACAAAACCTCTCGAGGGTGTAAATCCCGGCCCTTATTCTGATAAGGTGACCCTTGAAGGCAATTCTGACCTAGATTCTAGTAATTCAACCCACATCCTTAGCCTAGAATCTGGATCTGAATCTTATTGCGATGATTACAAGGCCCCATATGACGACAATCAAAGCTTGAATTGGGATGATGATTCTGGGCCTTATTCGATGAATGCACCTCTCCAACATCCTCAGAGATACAGATTAATTTTTCATAAGTCCTGCCAATCTACGATACAAAAATCGAGGAGTTGGAAGAGTGAGGTTTTAATTGGGTCTTCCCTATAAGCCAAGAACCTGAGCCCAAATCCAATAGGGTCACATTTTTAAGCTCGGAATCTATAGATAGGCTAGATCCAAGTCAGGTTGCTAAATCTACATCTTGTGATTTATTCTGTGGTGGAACCCCTGATCTCGAATCTACTTCAGAACTTGATTCTCGCAACTTCTCTGACAATTTCGAATCTTAGCATGATTTCGAAGAACCATTGTTTCTTGACAACTACGAGCAAATCTACGACCTCAGCTCACATGATTCATTCTTCGACTCTGACTCTGGGGTCCCTAATCCCGAGATCACTGATTTAGATTTTGGTTCCATTGAGATGAAATCATTTCTTTTCGATCCTCAGGAATCAAAACCAAAGAGTGCTAAGAGTGACTACAATCCAGAATTCAAATCATTTCTTGACTCAAATTTTCCTCATCCTATAAACACTCTTCAAGCATTTACCTTTGAATTTGATGGCTACTATGAGGACTCTCTAAATGAACCCACCTTTAAACTCCTTTTAGATGAGCCCTCATACACAATTCTTATTGATGCCACCTTCTCTACATATACAGAACCCACCCAAATCCATTTTCAACCCCGACCTGCAAGTGGATTCAATTTCTACTCTGATTCCCCTCTTACTGAGCCGATTGCAAATGATTCGCCTCCACATCTTTATCGGGTTTCGAACATTGATCAGACTACAAATCATTCTCCATCATTCTCTGATCACTCCTGTAGGGTTTCTGCATCATCCACTAATTATTTTAAGGATCCCTACTCTAACTAGGCTGATTCGACTTAGCCAAACCCTTGATTCACACTTCTGCATCACTCCGAGCTCCAAAGTATATGGTGGGTTCCACATCTCTTGATCTACATTTATCAACCCACCAGATTGATTGGGTTTGGGTTGCATCATCAGCCTACTGATCTGAACAAGCACCTGGTTGGACCAACCAGGCTTTTGATCAACGTGCATGTTCTACAAAACTCATCTGATTTGACCACTCCTTCTCCATATCATTTCCCACTTGGCTGAAGGTGTTGAGTTTAGCACTTAACGGGAGGCAACCTGTCATTCCAATATCCCGAGATCCTTCTGATTATCCTTTTATAGTTCACGTCTATTGCACCTTGAGTTCGATCTTAGAATAGTCAATCCGACCTTTGGTACAAGTGCCAGAGCTTGAAATTGTCCGCAGCAGTCATTCCAAACCCATTCACCCTCTTAATAAGCCTGCTCTAAAATTCCTGAACCCCAACCTATTTCACACCCTCCGTTTACATTGAGGACATTGCAAAACTTAGGCATGGGAGGGTGGTAAAGTGCAAACATACAAAAATCAAAATTTGGATGGGTTTTCCCAAAAAAAATCACATATTCCAAAAGTAGCAAACATACAAAACTTATGAAGAATAAAAAAATTCTGAGAGGAGAGAAAATTTTGAGGCCTTACAAATCTTGAGGAGAAGGGAAAAGTGAAAAATGTCAAAAAGGAGCACAAGTTAGAAAGAAAAAGAAAAGAGATAGTCATTAGTAAGAAATTAAGGAATTAACTGAGTTCTAAATGATATCACCAAAAAAGAAGAAAGAAAAAAGATGAAAAAATGAAAGAAAAAAGTGCTAATGAAACACAGAAGAGATTAGTAGGAACACTGATTCCAAGCCTCTTGGGCAACGACCATAGGCTTAAAAATTCAAGTATGTACTAAGATCTGGATAGTCCTCAAGTGGTTGGGGAAAATGCGAAACTTAATTATTAGGTCTAAGGCTTAGGGAGTATTCGACCTCGTTAATTGACCTCTAGTTTGCGGGACTCGGTAACTTAAGCACCCCAATCCGCACATAGTCTGGTTCAGTGTGCATAACTATGAAAATCACGTAAATGCATTTAAATTGGTCTAAAAAAAGTTGCCAAGATTAGGAGCAGCTGATCAACATAAGTTGATTTGGACGAGTTCCCGATGTGGAGAGGTGGGAAATTTCCCTCGAAGATGCGCAATAACATATCATGTCCTCGGTGCTTTTCTCTTAGGATATCTACATATCCAACCAAGGGCATGCAAGCACCTTGTGTTGGTTCAGATGCCATGGGCGGCATTATCACGAAATGTCGATTGCCACGGTCTGGATTTAGCTACAAAATGCCATCGGTGGGATTATCTCAAAATCTCGAAAGCCAGGTGTTGATGCGTCTTGATCGTGTTTTAACAGTTAATTATGTCATAGTATAGGTGATCAAGCGTTGTCAACAAATAAAAATTTATTACTCGAAAACCTAAGTATCCGAGGTCGAACACAAGGAGCAATTGGAATTTATTACTAATCTCAAGAATGTAATTGAACACTTAATTACTCAAAACATAATTCAAAATATAGAAATGCATGAGTTTAAAAGTCAATTGTGGCAAAAGTAAGGAATTTGTCATGGGATCAGATGTCTTAAAAATATGTTCTCCTCTATCTGCCTCTTGTTCTTCTTTGGCCGTATACTTCTGATTTTCGTCCTTTCTTCTTTGTGCTTCTTCTTCGTTAATGGTGGCTGGAAGCTTGACCTTGCACTACACGGAAAGGGCCTTGCGGCTCCATCAGACCACAGGAGCACCATCGCTGTGTCACGGCAAAGTTAAGGCGGTAGGTGGCAGGCCGTGGGGTCGCCTAGGCGAGCGTGCCAAGGTCACCCTGTGGCTGGATGGATGGGTTTGGTCGAGGGGCAGTTGTGGCAGTGTAGAGGGTCTATGGATGAGTGGAGGATATTCAGTGAAGTGCGGCAGAGGTTATGCGGTGGTTGGCGAGATGTGTGGGGCTACGGAGTGATGGGAGCGTCTCGCCGGAGGGTGGCCGGAGATGAAGAAGATGGTGGTGGACAGCGGCGGTCGAGGAGCATTTGGTGAAATAAGATGAGGGAAATGAAAGAGGGGATAAAGACGAATAGTTATAACCTAACGAAGTGGACGAAGGGGGTGAGAAGGTGGCCGGCAGTACCTACTGTCGCCAGAGAAGAAAGAGTCCAGTGGAGGAAGAAGGCGGCAACGACGGCGCTAATGAAGGGAGCGCGGGTGTTGCATGATGCAGAGGAGGATGAGGAGGACATCTCTACCACAGGTTTTGTGGTAGAGTGACGAGGAAGAGGAGGGGGGCTCGCCGAAGCTCGCTGGACCCCTTGGCTGGAGGAGAAGAAGAGGAAATTGAGGTGGAATTCCGGCCAAGTCGAGCTAAGGAGGTGCGGCCGGAGTTGGGGGTTAATTTATAGGCACAGGCAGGGACTCCTGTGCTTGGAAGCCAAGCTTCCAAGTGCGGGAATCCTCACCAGAGATGGAAACAGTTAAGAGACCTAAATCTCTCGTGCGTTCGCACGAGAGATTGGGTGCAAATCAGGGATTAGGATTGAGTTTAGATGGAAGGGAATTCCTCAAAGAATCTCCCTTCGAAATCTGGAAGGAGATCTCCGAGAAATCAGAGAGTATTCCTTCTCTATTCAGAGCTGGAGCAGGATTTCTCCCCAATAATGGCAGAGGGACCTGCTTGTAAGAGTGGTGAGGAAGTTAGGGGGGTTTATGCAATGGCTTTCAAAAGATAGGGACCAAAATATAATTGGGTGTACTAATTTACGAAGTAGGTCAAGATGACCTCCCCTTAGGTCCAAATTTTGGTTCAAACCTAATTTGGACCTAAGGAATGCAATGGTGAACTTGGACTTTAGGTTTGACCACGTTTTACTAGACATTTTGCATAAAAACCAAAATTAGGTCAATTGATGAGTTAGGACCCCAATCTAGTTAAAACATGGTTCCAAAGGCCAAATTGAACGTTCTAAACCCTAGGGGATATTTTTCCACGAATTTTAGAGGGTTTAATTGATTTTTATCCCAACCGGAACCTTGTTGAATTAAGCGGGTCTATTTTAGGGTTACTAGTTGGCATTTAATTCCTGATTTGCACATAAACCCATTTCTGATTGAACCAACCCACTTTTTATCTTATTCAGACCATTTGACCTATGTTTTGTCTCTGAGAAACCTCATTTATGTTCTGCAATGGTAAAATTACAGTTTTAACATTTATTTCATGTTTTCTTCATAGAACACTTATTCCTTCAATTAAGCCCTCTTCTAAGTTATGTAGGAGCTTTATTCTGTTTATTAGGTCACAATGAGCTAGTTATGGCTCATGATGAGGCTCTCATCATACCCCCATTCCTAGCTTTTGCTAGTCCCTTAGCAAAATTTCAAGGTTTTAACTTCTATTCTTGACCCTGAGTTTCTGTCATCAGTTATGATATGTGCTTTTCTTTCTCTTTTGTGATTAGGTCAGAATGCCGACAATAGGCCTACGGGTACTCAAGTATCAACCAAAATCTGGACCTGACCCGCTTTAGCCTCAATCCTCTGCAAAGGCTTTTAAGGCCCGCAAAAACTAACCTGCGGTTTGTTGGACTCCGCGGTTAAAGAACCCTTGCTTGAGACATTTTTAGTCGAGGTTCAGTTTGCAGTGCATTTTTGTAAGAGAGAGACAGAAGATTTATTTGTTTGGAGAGTTTTCTCTCTGTATTCTTTTTATTTCTAGCTTCAGATTGGCTTCTCAACATAGTCTATGTCAGATTCCTCGTCCCCATCATCAATCTTCAAGGGTCCCTGGCAATCGATGCTTCGAGATAGCACCACCCATGGAAAACCCCAGTACCCTGGCTTTCGAGATTTCGAGATAATCCTGCCCATGGCTTTCCATGGTCGAATTCAGACCTTGGCGATCTACATTTCGTGATAATGCTGCTCATGGTATCTGAACCAGCGAGTGCTTACATGCCCCTAGTAGGATATTTAAATATCCTAGGAGACAAGCACCGAGGAGATGATATGTTGTTATGCATCTTCGAGGGGAATTTCCCGCCTCTCTGCGCTGGGAACTCGTCCAAATCAACTTGTGCTGATCGGCCGCTCCTAATCTAGGTGACTTTTTCAGAACATTGAAATGCTTTTTGCTTGATTTTGATATTTATTCACACTGAACCAGACTGTGTGTGAATTGGGGTGCTTAGGTTACCGAATCCCGCAAACCGAAGGTCACTTAGCAAGGCCGAATACTTCCTAAGCCTTAGACCTAATACTTAAGCTTCGCATTTTCCCCAACCTCTTAAGGATTATCTAGATATTAGCAGATACGTGAATTTTTAAGCTAAAGAATCTTGCCCAAGAGGCCTAAGACTAGCATTCCCGCTAATCTCTTGTTTTGTCTTCTTAGCACTTTTCTTTTATTTTTCTCCTTTCTTGATCTGGTCTAGAACTTCAGTTATTCCCTTAATCTTTTACTAATGACTATTTCTTTTTCTTTTTTCATTTTGTGCACCTTTTTGTCATTTTTGCCCTTTTTCTCCTCCTTATGATTATGTGGCTCACAAAATTTCCTCCCTCCTCTATTTTTTTGTTCTTTTTCATAATTTTTCAATTTTTTTATGTTTTTGACATATGTGAAAATTTTTTTTGTGAGAATCCTTCCGACTTTTTCCTAGTTTTGTATGTATGCACTTTTTCACCCCCTATGCCTAAGTTTTGCAATGTCCTCATTGTAAATAGAGGGTGTGAAATAGTGTTGAGGTCAGGGACTTAAAATAGGATACATTGGGTGGGTGAATGGGTCAGAAATGACTAATGCGGATGATTTCAAGCTCTAGTATGTGTACCAGAGGTGGGATCAACTTTCTAAGGTTGAACTCAAGGTGCAATGGATGTGGAGTACAGATAGATAATCAGACGGGTCTCTATTTTTAGGAACGACGGGTTACCTCCTGTTAAGCGCTAAATTTATTGCCTTCAGCCGAGCGGAACATGGGGTGGAGAGGGAGTGGTCAAATCAGCAGAATTTTGTAAAACAAGCACCTTGATTAGGAGCCTGTTTGGTCCAACCAGGTGCTTGTTAAGATCAGTGGGCTGATGATGCAGCCCAAACCCAATAAGTCTGGTGGGTTGATAGATGTAGATCAACAGATGCGGAACCCACCATATGCAATGTGGCTCGGATGGATATAGAAGTGAAAACTCGGGTTTAGGCTGAGTCGAATCAGCCTGGTCAGAGTAGGTTTCCGAAAAATAATCAGTGCATGGTGTGGAAACCCTACAGGGGTGATCAGAGAATGATGGCTCCTATTTTTCAGTCTGATCGATACTCGATAGCTGGTATAGATATGGAGTTGAATCATCTGCAAACGGCTCAGTGAGAGGTGAATCAGAATAGAAATTTAGTCTGGTTGTAGGTCAGGGTAGAAAATGGGTTTTGATTGGTTCTGTATAAGTGGAGCAGGTGGCTTCTAAGAGAATTGGCTTGTTATGATCAGGAAGCAGATTTTCTCCGATGTTATGGTCAGATTTGAAATTGTCGGAGAGTTTGCAAAAATCAAAATCTGAATGAGATTCAAGATCATGAGTTCCACCATAGAATAAATCAAATGTTGTAGATTGAGCAGCCTGACTGGGGTCTAGCCTAGATGTTAATTCTAATCTTAAAAAGGTGTCCTTATCTAGTAGAAGCTTAGGTTCTAAGCTAATAGGGAAAACCCAATTGAAACCCCACTCGTCCAACTCCTCAATTTTTGTATCGTAAATTGGCATGACTTCTGAAAAATTGATTAGTTGCTCTGAGGATGTTGGCGAGGGATATTCATCAAATAGAGGCCCAAAATCATATTCTTCATTGAAAGATTGATCTTCCTCATTTGGGGCCTTGAAATCTTCCCAATAGGTTTTAGATCTAGATTCTGGGCTAAGGATGTGGGTTGAATTACGAGAATCTAGGTCTAAATAACCATCAAGGGTCACCTTATCAGAATAAGGGACGGAATTTACACCCTCGAGAGGTTCAGTTCTACTCTCATTATTGCAGGAGTTTTGGGATTCTAAGCCTAGTGAATCACGGTCTAGAGTAGTCTCAACATCATGTTTTCCTGCATTTGGAGCTTCCCAACCTTCTTCAATATTAGGCACATTGTACTCCATCTAGGTTGGGAATCCACAACCATTTTGTGCCTCAAATCGGAGATCAGATTGATCCTCAATGTTGTCCCAAGATGGTTCATCCTCTGTTTGTGGTATATACGGGTACTTCTAGTCGATAATTTGTTTTACTAATCTCATTATCTCTTCCCATTTTTCAAGATCATCTTGGTGTTGCTTCCAAAGTTGAGGATTTGTCAGACATTGAAGGTATTCAAGATTGTGCAGTTTTTCTATCTCAATGTACCCAGTGATGAGCAAGTCACGGGTTGATCATTTTGTGTCTTCTGCCAATAGTACTTGGGCACAAGTTATGATAAAGGTTGTGGTTGTTGGGACATCAACCTGAATGTTTCCTACTGGTTTTGAGGTTTTGTCTTCTTTTTCATAGAATTTCTGGGCATCCTCAATCATCCTATCTCTCATGGATCTTTGATATTCAGGTTTCTTGAATGGTAGTCCTAAGTGGTGTGGCTGCATATTTGGATCAGGTGGTGGAATCAAGATGTAGAATCAGAGTTTGAATCAAGTTATGAAGCAATTAGATCAGAATAGTGAGTCCCACTGAAAATGTGTGTGTGTGCTCTAAAGAGAAAAGATGAGGGACTGGAGATGTTCTTGACCCAATCAAGACACCCAAAGACGTTTGGATGACTATGGAGGTTCGGGGAGGAGGATACCCTTGAATCGAAAGGTCGTCCACCTGAGAATTACCTGGGCAGCCAGAGAGGGAGAGTCCTGCAAAGACCCCTACACGGTAGAGCATCCCCACGGGTTATAGGGTTTCCCCCAGCCGACCTCTCTTGTCACTGAGATTCCAAATAGACCAGAATGGGGACCTTGACCTCTTAAGTCTACCACTTTTATTTCAAAGGTGCTTTAGGGTTCTGATTGAGCAGCAATCATAGGTCTTAATTGACCTAGATTAAGCTAGGACTTAGCATAAGTTAGGGCTATTCCAGCATACATACGCATTATCTGCATCTTTACTGCCTTACTTTAGCTATGGATAAAATAATGTTATAATGTGCTGACTAAGTATATTATGTCGATTGCAGGCAATAAGCAAATCTGGAGCTGGATCTGGAGTAGGATCTGAAGCTGGATCTGAAATAGCGGGAGTTGTAGCAGAGCTGGAGCAGAAGGCCTAGTTTAGATGTAGGAATAATAATGTAAGGGGGTTAAAGATTTTCTATTTTATTAAGTAGAAATAAAGTAGTAAAATGTGAAGAGCTTAGGTCCATCCTAGCCCTAGGATAGCCTAGAGACCTCCCCAAGCCTTAGCCACCCTTAGATTAGGTCACAACACCCTAGGAAGCCCTAAAACCCTTGTTCCAACCCTTATCTAGATGTCTAGATAAGTTATAGGACGTCTAGCACCCTTAGCCAACTCCCGCACACTTCAAACCCACTTCTGCATTGTTATTATATGTCCAGACACTTTGTCTGATGCCCAATTTCTGCAGAATACCCAAAATAGAACCCGAAATCCTTCCTGACTCAGATTGGACATCCAGAACTGAAGTCTGGACTTCTGATTTTTGAGTATAAGCCATCTAATTCTGCTTTTGGACGTCTGGAACTACTCTCAATTTCCTATTTTGAAATTCAAGCCTTGATCTTGGATCTCTAGCTCCCTAGACCTAATTCCAATCCCATAGGAACCTAAATTAAGGTGCCCTAACCCTAGTTCATCACCTCTAGACCTCCCTAAGGACCTAATTAGGTCATCACTAAACCTAATTGACTTGGATCTTAGTCAATTCCATCAGCCCATTCAATTGGACTCATTGAGTCCAATTGAGCCCTAATCTCACTGAGTCCAATTGACCTAGACCTAATTCAATTGAGTTATTTTACTCTCAATTAAGTTTCCACGCACCCAATTAAACTTGTATTAAGTCTAACTGTACTTTACCATAGTGAATTAGGGTTTATAACCCTAATTTGAGACAAACCTTGACCTAAACCCACTAAAACCTAACCTAATCAACCTAGCCACCTAAGTTTTGACCCACACACACCCACACACACCATCCATAAGAAAATACCTAGCCTAGAGTTCTCTAGAACTCTCTACCATGTGTGGTTGCCTGCCAAAAATAGCAACCAAGAGCCATTCAATTTTTAGATCCACATTTGGTGGATCTAAAAACCACCATCCACCCTCTCTCTCTCACTCTCCCACGAGATCACACCATAGGCCTCTCTAGAGAATTCCATAATTCTCTAGAGAGCTTCCCTTAGGTCTATAAAAAGACCCAATGGGTGGCCATTTGCACCTATTCACTTCCTTGGCATTCATTCCACTTAGGCTAGCCACTTCCATCTCCACTCCACCTCCACGAGTTGAGCACCAAACTGGAGGCCACCTTCTCCATGCCAAGAAGGTGGATCGGCTCCCCAACCTCTCTCCAAGGGCTGACCTAAGCTCCATTGGCCGCCCCTCCTTCTTCTCTCAACCACTCAAAGGCCATCGGAGGCCACCTCTGAATGCCCTTCCTTCTACTAGATTAGTAGTTTAGCTCTTCGTATATTTACTTCTTTAATTTTCTACTTAGTAGTGTAGTCTTACTTCTCCCCCAATGATGCATGAGAAATCCCCCCATCGATTCTTGTATGCAATCGTTTTCTGGTAGCTAGGTTTAATTTTCAAGCATTTATGTACAAGCTTTCCTCTATGTTTTATGTTGCAAACGACTCTCCTGCTGAATGAATGAAAAATGCTTTTATATATATATTTGTCTCTATATGTTTGAAATCACCATGAGCTTAGTAATCGTCATTCTCTTTGTGTGATTCAAGTTGCCTATTTCCGATTCCTAATATTCTTGCAACTAAGCATGTCATACTTAAATATGTAATAATCACAAATTGGCATGCGATTCTAAACAAAGTAGAGTAAAATTGATTTCAAAAGTAGAAGCAACGCGTCCCAGAGACGAACGACTGGGACTCAAGTCTCGTTATTTTTACAAAACAATATCTTTGTTGGATCGTATTTCGCAGCTATACTACGATGCTTTTATCAAAAATGCGAGCTACGATTTTTCACCAACAAATGACACCGTTGCCTGGGGGGCAATGTCATTTTATATGATTTTGATCTTTTAATCTATCACTGACGAATCTGCATCTACTTTGTTTTTGATGTGCAGGACAACATGGAAGGAAAACGGGATCTGCGCACACATCGTGCACGGTGAAGAAAAATCAGGTGCACATCATCATTTTTTGTTAGATTAGGTTTTACTTGCTGCAATTTCCTTTGAAAAATTCTTTGTAAAAAATAAATAAGAAAAAATTTTACTCATTTTCATGAAAAAATAAAAAAAAGCAAAAAGGAAAAATTTTTGGAAAAAAATCTAGATTAGGTTTCCTTTCGAATCTAGGTTTGTTGAAAAAAAAAAAGATATTTTCTATGAATCTTTTGAAATTTTTTTTTGACAAAAAAAAGTCCAAAAGTTTTGAAAAAGAAAAAAAAAATCTTTTTGGTGGAAGGCTTGAATTTCAAGTTCAAACCTCTTTAAAAGCATTTTTACCATCTTCTGATTTTCGGTCAGATTTCAAATCTAACTTAAAAATTCCATTGCCGAAAACTTCGTTAGCGAAAAATTCTGAAATTTGGGCTGAATCTTCATTTTAAAACCATCTTTCAAATTCCACCATTACTTTAAAAGAATTCCTAGTATAAGATTTTTAAAAATTCATGAAGTACACGGGGGTCAAACTAACCCAGATTCAAAATTTTTTAAATTTCAAAATGTGATTCCGAGCAATCTGCGAAATCTGTTTTGCTTAAAATGGTGGGGTTTGAAAGTTGATCTCATTAGCTTTACTTTTCATATTTTTCCCAAATTTTTGAAGATCATTTGTACGGTTTCAAAGTGAAAAATCAACCAGGGGTCAAAATTCTATATCTTACGCCTTGATATTCAAAATACCCTAAAAATTCGGTTGAAATAGTAAAAATTTCAAAAAAATAGTCTCTAAAAAACTAATTGAAAAAGAAATCTACTCGCAAAATTTCAATTTAATTGGCTTCTAATTATCATCAGAGAACAAACTTTAATTTTGTGGTCTGCTAAAACAGAGAAAAACCCTAGAAGTGCATGCAACCTAGGTCAAACCCTTAGGGTTACAACTCGAGACCACACATTAAGCTAACCTAGACTTAATCAAGTCTAGTTAGCTGGTGAGCTTGGTCACCTTGTGGGCCACTCACCACAAACCCCACTGAAGAAAATGAGTTAAAATTAACTTTAAAATACGAAATCAACCCGAGTTCGTTGTCGTACTACTGGGTGAGTTTAATCTCTCTTGCCAAACCTGGTGACTAAGTCTACGGGGTAGTGTCAAATGATTGTGGCTCGGGGGTCAACGGAACCAGAGGCATAAGCCAAAGGAAGAACCTTCCCCTTAGTCCCCTCGTAACCAGACTGGCTGGGTTAGCTTGAGAGGCGGGAATCACTTTCAGTCGGTTGTACGACGAACTTATCTTCAGGAATTCAAATTTCTAATGAAAAATCTGGTCACCTGATCTATAAGGACCATTTGATTGATAGGGCCTTAGCCTTGTCCTCCTTGGCTACACCAACCTAGGGGTTGGGTGGTGTATGCAGGGAAGGAGGTCCCTTAGACCTCAGCTGATTGGACCTTGGGAGCTGCTCCAATGGAGGCAAACCATTTCTTCTATTTGCTTTGCCACAATGGCTAACCCTATATCTGGACCTAATCACGATCTAGAAGAGCTGGAACCGTGAGCTTATCTGAGAGCTTGGGTCATTAAATCAGCTCAACCTTGGGATCAGAACCCAAGGTGGCGAAGATGACTTTTCGCTTCACCTGATCCTTCTCCTTGGGTTACTGAAATGGTTAACCCATATCCTAACCCTAGATATTATGACCCATACCAGTAGGTCCCTCAAAGGACCGCATCTCATAACCTAGGATATGGATTTCATACTCGTACTTCTCACCCATGGAACATGGGTAGACCTGATTCACCCCCTGGAACCCCTGAAGAGCTACCGGTGCATATGCTGCCGCATTATAGAATACAGAGAGCTATAGCGAGCGCTAAGGAAAAGTCTGCATCCTATCTACATGAAATCCAGGCTATCATTGAACCGAACCAAAGACAAAGCTAGATTCCGCATCAACAAGCTGTGGTGGAGCTTCTTCGGGAAACAACAGAGATAACAAGGCTAATGAGACAAAATTGAGAAACTCACGAACTGCTACTTTTGAGATATCAAGTGGAAAATAGCCTTGAAGACCTCAAGGAATCCGAAACGATTACGCTGGAAGGACACACAGAAGATTCTCGGGAGCAGATACTGGAAGATCACTCAGGGGAAAAAGAATCTAGCATGGATATGAGACAAGAGCACGAAGTATGCCAAATGGGTTCATTTGAAATTGAGGAGAAAAGGACTGATATCTCCAGGACTGAGCCGCAATCAGATCATCCTGAATCCTGGGAGACACCTCTTGGGTTAGATAACCCAATTGAGACAAGGGAAGTAGATCCAATTGAGGATATGTATCTTGAGGCAAGCATTACATGCGACACTACTGATCAGCCTAAGCCACTTCCCATTGTAGGTGAACCTATGCTAGAGCCAACATCTTCTGATCTGCACTCTTCTTCTTTCACCTACATCCCTAATTCGGATGCTAAAGATTCTGAGATGACACTTTCTATCCCTGATCTTGGCATCCGAAGACCAAAAATAGCAATGGATGACTTAACTGAAGAAGTAAATATGCTACCTGAGGCAGGAATTACTGAGGAACACAATGCATATGAGGGTGAAGCTTTGAGCAGAAGGAGCTAGGGATGCACCTATCATCCTAGTAGATGGCTCGACTTTGAGCTTGAGGAGACAGCCTCTAATGAATTAGAGATGGGTACTGATGAGGACGAAGTAATTTCTGACGAGGATTTTAGTGACCTCCCCACAGATCTTCTACTTTCATGAATACCCCCGTATGACCCAAAGCTTGGAGAGGGCATGATCTTTGATGTCAATTATCATTATGAGGATCCTTATGACTCAGATTCTAATTCTGAGGTACATTTTGTTCTACTCCCTCAGCAACTTCCTGCTAAATTGTGGGACATGATAAATCAACTGAATCAACATCATGATACCCCCTCTGATTATCCTCTGTTTTCCACCACCACTCCACACTTTCTTATAGCTAGACCTTTTGCAGTAGGGGTGCACAATTAACTGGTTCGCATCTCCGGACCACTGATTCTAGGAGCATACGAGCATATCTTTCTCTTAATCTTAGTTGGCTCCTATGCTAGAAATGACACATCTGATTGAGTTTTTGCCCAACTGGAGGCGTTAAACTCAACACGTATAGATACCATTCGCCCCACATTCTGCCATCATTTATATATAACCATTTTTTTACATAGCATATTTTTCATTTAGCATATTTCCTTTGCATAGTGCATGCTGACAGGTTGGCCGGTACTGAATGTATAGTTTCAGGAGCAATTCCAGGTGACGTCTACCCACTCATCCTATGTCAGATTTATTTCTTTTATATTCATGCATGAGGACATGCAAGAACTTAGGCATGGGGGGGTAGATACATCAAAACTAAAAAAATTTTTATGCCAACACTTAAGAAAACCTTGGAGCTGCATGTAAAACATTCTTTAGGACATTAAATAAAAAGAACAACCGATTCTACCTCCAATGCTCACATTGGAGCTAAAAATCGTTCGCAACAGCCACTTCCGACTCACCCACTCACCTTTTATTCTAAACTTAAGGTCAAGCTGATTGTAACCCGATATGGGAAATTCACAAAGTATAAATTATGCGAGGTTACATGTCTATAGCATATATACATATTGCATTCTTGAATAAGATCATTTTATTAAGAGAATGCATTTGGGATTTTATCCTTTAGTTGATTCCTGTAATCTGAAATCCAGTACAACTTTTCACACACACATAGAATTTGCAATGGATTCACGGTGAAGGCTGATAAACGTCTTCAGTCTGTCGAGAAGAAGCAGTGCTTCTTTTCTTGAACCCCTGGACAGTGTTTTGGGAGTCAGGCTGATTTTCTTCCAAAAATCCACAAAATAGTGTGAGATGAGAGTAGAGTGTACTGGTGCTCTAAGATTAGTGCAAGGAATCTGGAATCCTAGATGGTTAGGTGATGATACTTTGAGTTTAGACATAGTTTTCGCTCTCGGTTCCTGCATATATATTTTTGTGCGAAATTGTGAGAGCGACCGAATAAGGCAAATACGTGGAGAGCGAGTTTTCATAAAACTAGGGCTAAGGTGGATGGTTACAACCATTCTTTATGGAATCCTCAGCTAAAGGAGGGTATTGATGTCAAGGTCAGAAATACACCATCCTATCTGTCTCTCCTGGTGTCGTGAGTAGGCACTTCCACCAAATAAGCCACCCAATGTCTCTTGAGTACCACCAATTTCTAATAATGCCTCCTCAATAAAGTTCATGGATGTATGCCAGTTGTGTTATGCTGAAAAAGAAAATAAAATAAAATAAAAAAAGAGAAAAAGAAGAATAAGGAAAAGAAAGAATGAATATTTAGTGTTTATTCGAGGCAATACCACTAAATAAAATTGAGCTCCACCAAATATGGCCTTAACCTATTTTTCTTATGTTTCTGACCGCCCGAATACTGGCTGAGGAATCCCGACTTAGTGTTAGGGTTATGAGAACTAAATTAAAGTGTTAATGCCTAGTGAGACCACTAAATATAGATCCTATGTGTGAATCTGGTGAGGTTGTGAGCTCTAAGAAAAAGAAAGAAAAAGAGTCAGAGAGAATGAAAACAAAGGAATCAAAAAGAGCATAGTTTTTCTCATCTTTCTCTAAGTTGAGTTACTTAGTAATCTAGGAATCTAGACTCTGTAGTAATAGTCTCTATGTAGCACCAAGTGAGAATGAGCCACCAAATATATAATCCTGTCTCTCAGAGATTCTCTACCTAAGCCCAAAGCCGGGGTGAAATTCATAGAATATCTTGAATACCCCGAGGGAAGAAGTCCACCTATCTTGCTAGAATTTTTACTAGGGGTCAAGTACAGGCTTTAGAGCTGTATTAGTTTTCACTCGAATCCGTTGCAAAAGCTACATAGCCGCACTTTCACGATTGTCTAGATTTCTAGAGCATAGGATGAAAATAAAAAGGAGAAAAATCTCTATGCATACACTTGATAAAATAATCAGTTCCTTAGGGACCCTTGCTGTAAATAATTTACTCTTGCATTTGCTAGGGACTAGCAAGATTTAGGCATTGGGGTATGATTGCGCAGCAATCATAGGTCTTAATTAACCTAGATTAAGCTAGGACTTAGCATAAGTTAGCGCTATTCATGCATACATGCGCATTATCTGCATCTTTACTGCTTTACTTTAGCTATGCATAAAATAATGTAATAATGTGTTGATTAAGTATATTATGTCGATTGCAGGCAATAAGCTGATCTGGAGCTGGATCTAGAGCAGGATCTGAAATAACGGGAGTTGTAGCAGAGCTGGAGCAGAAGGCCTAGTTTAGATGTAGGAATAATAATGTAAGGGGGTTAAAGGTTTTATATTTTATTAAGTAGAAATAAAGCGGTAAAATGTGAAGAGCTTAGGTCCATCCTAGCCTAAGGATAGCCTAGAGACCTCTCCAAGCCTTAGCCACCCTTAGATTAGGTCACAACACCCTAGGAAGCCCTAAAACCCTAGTTCCAACCCTTATTTGGACGTCTAGATAAGTTATAGGACGTCTAGGACCCTTAGCCAACTCTTGCACACTTCAAACCCACTTCTGCAGTGTTATTGGACGTCCAGAAACTTTGTTAGATGTCCAATTTCTGCAGAATACTTAGAACAGAACCCGAAATCCTTCCTGTCTCTGATTAGATGTCCAGACAACAAGTCTGGACTTCAGATTTTTGAATGTAAGACGTCTAATACTGCTCTCCAATTCCTGTTTTGAGATTTAAGCCTTGATCTTGGATCTCTAGGTCCCTTAACCCAATTCCTACCCCATAGGAACCTAAATTAA
Source organism: Thalassia testudinum (assembly GCA_037157565.1). Classification (NCBI taxonomy): domain Eukaryota; kingdom Viridiplantae; phylum Streptophyta; class Magnoliopsida; order Alismatales; family Hydrocharitaceae; genus Thalassia; species Thalassia testudinum. Next base: position 30,911,241 of record JAZHRO010000019.1, on the reverse strand, counting down.
GGTGCCCTAACCCTAGTTCATCACCTCTAGACCTACCTAAGTACCTAATTAGGTCCTCACTAAACCTAATTGACTTGGATCTTAGTCAATTCCATCAGCCCATTCATTTAGACTCATTGAGTCCAATTGAGCCCTAATCTCAGCACACACCATCCAATTGGACTCAGTGAGAATCCAATTGACCTAGACCTAAATTAATTGAGTTGTTTCACTCTCAATTAAGTTTTCACACACCCAATTAAACTTGTATTATGTTTAATTGCACTTTACCTTAGTGAATTAGGGTTTATAACCCTAATTTGAGACATACTTGACCTAAACCCACTAGAACCTAACCTAATCAACTTAGCCACCTAAGTTTTGATCCACACACACCCACACACACCATCCACATGAAAATACCTAGCCTAGAGTTCTCTAGAATTCTCTACCATGTGTGGTTGCCTTGGTTGCCAAAAATAGTAACCAAGAGCCATTCAATTTTTAGATCCACATTTGGTGGATCTAAAAGCCACCACCCACCCTCTCTCTCTCACTCTCCCATGAGCTCCCACCATAGACCTCTCTAGAGAATTCCATAATTCTCTAGAGAGCTTCCTTTAGGTCTATAAAAAGACCCAAGGGGTGGGCATTTGCACCCATTCACTTCCTTGGCATTCATTCCACTTAAGCTAGCCACTTCCATCTCCACTCCACCTCCACAAGTTGAGCACCACCATGGAGGCCACCATCTCCATGCCAAGAAGCTGGATCAGCTCCCCAACCTCTCTCCAAGGGCCAGCCTAAGCTCCATCGGCCGCCCCTCCTTCTCTCTGCCACTCAAAGGCCATCGGAGACCACCTCCGAATGCCATTCCTTCTGCTAGATTAGTAGTTTAGCTCTTCATATATTTAATGCTTTCATTTACTGCTTAGTAGTGTAGTCTTACTTCTCCCCCAATGATGCATGCGAAATCCCCCCATCGATTCTTGTATGTAATCATTTTCTGGTAGCTAGGTTTAATTTTCAAGCATTTATGTACAAGCTTTCCTCTACATTTTATGTTGCAAATGACTCTCCCACTGAATGAATGAAAAATGCTTATATATGTATATATATTTGTCTCTATATGTTTGAAATCACCATGAGCTAAATAATTGTCATTCTTTTTGTGTGATTCAAGTTGCCTATTTTCGATTCCTAATATTCTTGCAACTATGCATGTCATACCTAAATACGTAATAATCACAAACTGGCATGCAATTATAAACAAAGTAGAGTAAGATCAATTTCAAAAGTAAAAGCAACGCCTCCCAGAGACGAACGACAGGGACTAAAGTCTCATTATTTTTACAAAACAATATCTTTGTTGGATCGTATTTCGCAACTATACTACGACACTTTTATCAAAAATGCTAGTTATGATTTTTCACCAACAGGATCTCAATTGACTTTAGATGTTTTGATGTTGTGACCTAATTTAGAGGTTGGTTAACCCAAGGGGTGAACTTCACTTGACCTGTCCTATAGATGGCAGAATGATTCTATGCTTGGGACCTAAAGATCACCCTTATTTTACTCCCAGTTTATTAGGTCCAAAAATTTAAGATTCAAGTGATCTTAGAGCTCAATTTCTTCTTAGGGTTTGTCTTGTTTAGATCTCTTCAATCAAGGGCATGGGTAGCACACTGATGTGGGAGGGTTCACTTCCTTTTATACAGGCATGTGTGACAAGCACTTCAAGGCCCTACTGTAGAAACCCTAATTTGGTTCTATTTCCAATCCTCTTTTTCAGAAAAATTATCTTTGAACTTAAAAGCAAGAAGTGTGTTGTCCGCAGAGATTAAGCATGATTTCTATTAGGAACATGAATGTTGTGGGATATAATCTAAAAAAATTACTCCAACTTCAAAAAGATTTGAAAAAATTTTCGCAAAATCAGGAAATGTTTGCCTTAAAGATGGTGATTACTATGGAAAGAAGGCAATTGATTCCTAAATTAATTTGTTCCTTTTGTCTTTCAAAGCTTAGGGGATAGTTTAAAGAAGAAAAGAAATTACCTACCTTGGAGTGGTCGACTTGCGGGAGGGATCTTCTTGTGAAATACCTACAAGATCACAACAAAGCAAAGTAGGGCAAGTTAGTGTTCAATAAGATAAAAAGAATGTAGCGGCTAGTGATAAATTGCACATTGCTCCCCAGCAATGGCACCAAAATGTTGATGCATCTTGATCGTGTTTTAACTATTAATTACGTCGTAGTATAGGTGATCAAGTGTTTTCAACAAATAAAAATTTATTACTCGAAAACCTATGTATCCGAGGTCGAACATAGGGAGCAATTGGAGTTTATTACTAATCTCAAGAATGTAATTGAACACTTAATTACTCAAAACTTAATTCAAAATAAAGAAATGCATGAGTTTAAAAGTCAATTGTGGAAAAAATAAGGAATTTGTCATGGGATCAGACGTCTTAAAAATATGTTCTCCTCTATCTTCTTCTTGTTCTTCTTTGGCCGTATACTTCTGATTTTCTTCCTTTCTTCTTTGTGCTTCTTTTTTCCCTCTCTGCAATTCCCTTGCCTTGCTTCTTTCTTCTTATTTTCCTCTATCTTCTGCCTTGCCTCTCTCTACAGTTTCTTTCTCTTTCTTTGTGGGTCTTCTTCTTCCTTCCTTGGTTCTACTTCCCTTGCCTTTAGCTTCTCTTCTTCTTCTGATTGTCTTTCCCTTTCTTTATTTATTCTTCCTACTTCAGTTCCTCTTCTCTTTGGCTTCGCCTCTTCCCTTTTCCTTGCCTTTCTCTTTTTCCTCTGTGAAGGCTTCCTTCCTTCTTCTTCTTTTCCTTCGTTTGCAGTGGCTAAGTCCTTGCTTCCTTCTTCAGTTCCTTCCTTGCACAAACCAAGGAGAGAAAAACCTATCCATCTACCCGCACCTGCATCTCTCTCTCTGTGTATCACTCTTCAGCATGCTCTCCTAGAGCGAGCTAATTGGGTCGGGTCGTGCACTTGGGTCCAAGCGCACCAATGTGGGTGTGGTGCGCGAGGAGTGCTCAGGAGTGTATCTGGTCGGGTCACTAGATCGGTGTGATGAGCTCACGGATGAGGCACTGCATATAGGTGAGGAACCTCACCCCATGTGTTATCGGAGGCAACTAGCCGATAGCATAAAATCAATTTAAACCACTCCAGCACCTTACAGCTTACTGAGGTGGGACTATTGTTCCACCGTTCTTTCTTACATGCCCGTAGGAGATCATTCTCCAACTGCAGCACTACAGGTCCCGCAGTACCCCTTTATCAGGTTGGGCTTGTGCACAGTCGCAACCCACGCGATCTCGAAGCCTGGGAGCGGTCGATCGCTGCCTGGAGCTGAAGAACAGTCTAGCTCGAGTCATCGTTAATGGCGGCTGGAAGCTTGACCCTACATGACACGAAAAGGGCCTTGCAGCTCAATCAGACCACAGGAGCACCTTCGCCATGTCACAGCGAAGGTGAGGCGGTAGGTGGCAAGCTGTGGGGTGGCCTAGGCATGCGTGCCTAGGTCGCCCTATGGCCGGATGGATGGGTTTGGTCCGGGGGCAGTTGTGGCAGTGTAGAGGGTCTACAGATGAGCGGAGGATATTCAGTGAAGTGTGGCGGAGGTTATGCAGTGGTTGGCGAGACGTGTGGGGTTGTGGAGTGATTGGAGCGTCTCGCCGGAGGGTGGCCGGAGATGAAGAAGATGGTGGTGGACTGCAGCGGTCGAGGAGCATTTGGTGAAATAAGATGAGGGAAGTGAAAGAGGGGATAAAGACGAACAGTTATAACCTAACGAAGTGGACAAAGGGGGCGAGAAGGCGGCCGGCAGTACCTGCTGTCACCGGAGAAGAAAGAGTCCAGTGGAGGAAGATGGCAGCAATGACGGCACTAGGGAAGCATACGCGTGTGTTGCACGACGCGGAGGAGGATGAGGAGGACAGCTTTGCCCCTAGTTTTGTGGCAGAGCGACGAGGAAGAGGAGGGGGGCTCGTCGGAGCTCACTGGACCCCATGGCAGGAGGAGAAGAAGACGAAATTGAGGTGGAATTCCAGCTAAGTCGAGCTGAGGAGGTGCGGCCGGAGTTAGGGGTTAATTTATAGTCACGGGCAGGGAATCCTATGCTTGGAAGCCAAGCTTCCAAGCATGGGAATCCTCGTCAGAGATGGAAACAGTTAAGTGACCCAAATCTCTCGTGCGTTCGCACGAGAGATTGGGTGCAAATCAGGGATCAGGATTGAGTTCAGATGGAAGGGAATTCCTCAGAGAATCTCCCTTCAAAATCTGGGAGGAGATCTCTGAGGAATCAAAGAGTATTCCCTCTCTATTCCTTGTGAAAGCAAGATTTCTCCCCAATAATGGCAGAGGGACCTTCTTGTAAGAGTGGCAAGGAAGTTAGGGGTGCTTATGCAATGGCTTTCAAATGATAGGGACCAAAATGTAATTAGGTGTACTAATTTGCAAGGTAGGTCAAAATGACCTCCCCTTAGGTCCAAATTTTGGTACAAACCTAATTTGGACCTAAGGAATCCAATGGTGAACTTGGATTTTAGGTTTGACCATGTTTTACCAGATATTTTGCATAAAAACCTAAATTAGGTCAGTTGATGAGCTAGGATCCCAATCTTGGTCAAACTAGGTTCCAAAGGTCAAATTGAATGCTCTAAACCCTAAGGGATATTTTTACATGAATTTTAGAGGGTTTACTTAATTTTTAGACTGATCAAAACCTTGTTGAATTAAGCAGGTCTATTTTAGGGTTACTAGATGTCATTTAATTCCTGGTTTGCATATAAACCCATTTCTATTTGAACCAACCCACTTTTTATCTTATTCAGACCATTTGACCTATGTTTTGTCTTTGAGAAATCCTGTTTATGTACTGCAATGGTAAAATTATAGTTTTAACCTTTATTTCATGTTTTCTTCTCAGAACACTTATTCCTTCAATTAAATCCTCTTCTAAGTTAGGTAGGAGCTTTTATTCTCTTTATTAGGTCAAAATGAGATAGTTATGGCTCATGATGAGGCTCTCATCACCAGGGTTCTAGGGGTTTCCTTGGGTGGTGCTATCCCGAAGCATCGATTGCTAGGGACCCTTTGAGGATTGATGATGGAGACTAGGAATCCGATACAGACTGTATTGTGAAGCCAATCCGAAGCTAGAAATAAAAACAAAAGAGAGAGAAAAATCTCCAACTAAAGAAAATTCCTCTGTCTCTATCTTATAAAAATGTACTACAAACTGAACCAAGGTTAAAATATGTTACAAGTACAGGTGCTTTAACCGTAGAGTCCAATGAACCTTAAGATAGTTCCTATGAGCAGTAAAAACCTTTGTGGCAGACTGAGGCTAGAGCTAGGCAAGTCCAGATCTTGGTTGGTACTTGTGTACCTCTAGGCTATTATCGGCATTCTAACCTAATCCATAGTAGAAAGCACACATCCCAATTTTGAGCATCAAAAGGATTACATGGTCTATAATCGAAGTTAAAACCTTAAAATTTTGTTAAGGGACAAGCAAAAGCTAGGCATGGGGGTATGATGGGAACAACATCATGAGCCCTAACTAGCTCATTTTGACCCAATGAAGAGAATAAAAGCTCCTACATAACCAACTAAAGGTCCTATTTCACTGAATAACCTTTCTGAGGGAAAAGCAAGAAACAAGGGGTAAAATTGTAATTTTACCATTGCAATATAAAAATGGGTTTTCTCAAAGGCTAAATAAAGGTCAAAGCATCTTAATAAGATAATAAGTGGGTTGAATCAAACAGAAAATGGTTCGTATGAGTTCTGGGAATTAAATGACTTCTTGAAACCCTAAAACTGACCCACTCGATTAGTCAAAGTTCTATTCAGGAAAAAATTCTCCTAAACCCTCTAAGAATCATAGAAAAATATCCTCTAGGGTTTGGTACCTTCAATTTGGCCATTGGAACCCATCTTGACCTAGAATGGGGTCTTAGATAAATATTTACCCTAAATTGGGTTTTTGCATAAATTAACTAGTCAAACGTGGTCAAGCCCAAACTCTAACTTCACCATTCGATTCCTTAGGTTTAAATTATGGTTTTACCAAAATTTAGACCTAAGGGGAACTCATCTTGATGCACTTTGCAAATAGTTCTAGCTCGATTACATTTTTACCCCTATCTTTCAAAAACCCTTACAATCATCCCCCTAGCTTTCTTATCACCTTCACAAATAGGTCCCTCCACTTTTATAGTTGAGGAATCCTACTCCCACAAGCTTTGAAATGAGGTTTCTCCTTAATTGCTTAGAGAATCCCTCCCAAAATTGGAAGGGAGATTCTCTGAGTAATCTCCACCAATCTGTACTCATCTTTGATTGCTAATTGTTTCCCAATTTCTCTTACGAACGTATGAGAGATTTGGCTCTTTTGAAGTTGCCATCTCTAGCGACCATAACTTGCTTGGAAGATTGGGTTCCAAGCACAAACCCCTCTCCAAAGACCTTTATAAGATGCCCCAGATCCAATCGCATTCCCTCAGCTTGAAATTGGGCCGGAGTCCCTCACATTCTTCTCTCCTCGCAGGCCGCAATCCTCCGCATGCTCCGGTGACTTCTCCCTCGCTCTCTCGTCACCCAACCACAAGAGCAATGGTCGGGTTGTCTTTCTCTCATTCATCTGCATTGTGCAACACCGGTTGACATCACCTCTGTCCCATCTTTACCGCCGCCTCACCTATGGAGGTATTTGTCTTCCCACGTCTGGCGACCATACCGGTGTGGGAATCCCTTTCCTTTCATCCTTAGATTAGGTTTATTAAATTACCTCTCTCATCAACTTTCGTTCCCTCCCTTTATTTCCCTAAACCAACCACCGATGCCACTGACCACCATCACCTTCTCCACCTTCGGCAATACCTCCGGTGAGGTGCCCCTATCGCTCCGCACCTCCATCCACCTTGCCAACCACCTTACGACCTCCACTTCGACTCCCTGATCACATCCCCTCACTCACATCACCGTGCCACCCACCCAAACATTCCATGGAACACACCCACACATACGCACACAGTGTGCCCTAGGCACGCTGGCACAAGCGTCCCCACGCCACGCCAACCACCGCAGCACATTTGTTGTGCCTCAGTGAAGCTTCCTAAGAAATTTGACATGGCCGCGAGGCCATTTTTGTAATTTTAGCTACAGGCATCCTCCGCCATTGGTGACCAAGCTTGAAGCAAGCTTGAGGCAAGATCTTGGCCTTGGCAGCTCCAGGTCCCTATCCTAGGCTGCGCAGAACACCCTCACGCACACATCTAGGCCTTTGATTGGAGTAGAGAGCAGTTGCAGCCTCACAATTTGAAGAAGACATCCCGCTGCTGTGCGTGCGGAAGAATGTAAAACAATTAGTCCGACCTCGGAATTGGAAGAGAGCCCCTATGCGCATAAGTTGAATTTGCGCCATAGCCTTATCGCCTTCAAACCGCCGGTGAGGTCCCTCTCACTCGACCGACCCGGCCTCGTCTACGCTCACGCCTTGTGGACCTGGTTGACCTGACCCAACCTGCACTCCTCACCCACCACCACATGCCGATGGGCCTGGTCCTGGGTACATACCTGACCTGATTACTCGAATACGTGTGGCTTTGGGAGACCGGAACCTAAGAGAGAAAGAGAGAAGAGTATGTGCTTGTAGGGGTTAGGTTTCGCTGCAGGCTAAAGAAGTGGAGGAAGAAGCTGAAGGAAGAAGCCAAAGGAAGAAGAAGACAGAAGCCAAAGGCAAAGGAAAAGAAGAGGAGTAGAAGCAGAAGAAGGATGAAAGGAGAAGAGAAGGAGAAAGTTAAGGCAAAAGAGAAAGTCAAAGTAAAGGCGAAGGAAGAGAAGGGCCAGAGAAGAAGGAGCCAACGACAGAGAAGAAAGAAGAGAAGGCAGAAGAATCCAAAGGAAGAAGAAGGAGAATCAAGAGAGAGAAATCAAAGCAAGGCACTGTAGCACACAACTTTCAAGATGTCTGATTTTGTAATCAGACATCCAATTTTCATAAGTTTTCCATTATTTTAGTTACAATTATTTTTTCTCTTCATATACTCATGCTTTACACTCCTAATTAGATTTTGAGTAGTATTATGTGTTCAATTGACATTTATTGTTGAGATTAGTGCGTGAATTCCATTTTCTCCCTGTCTTTGACCTCGGAATATATTCGAGTAATAAAATTGCATTTGTTTTGAATGCTTTTTCGACTGTACTACAGCACGACACTCTTAAATACGGACTTAGCGCTCACAAACACTTTCTCCCTACTTTTATTTTCTTATGGGGTCAACACAAGGGTGAATCTAATGTATATCTCCTCGGCTTATTCTACTTCTCTAATTCTTCCTAAGTGTTTTTAGGAATTTTTGCATGCATTTCTTGAGCTGGGTTCTGGACAACCTACCAATGGGCTGTTACCCACGATAACTTGCCAGCCATTCTCATGTGGTGAAGTGTGGCTTATTTCTTTTGTTTTATTTTTTTCTTTTTCTCCTTTTCTTTTTCCTTTTCTTTTCTTTTTTGACTTTATTTTTTTTTCTTTAAGTAGGTGGCTTCCCTGGTCTAAGATTTACCTAATGGCAGCAGGAAAAGAATGGTCAAGTGGTTGGGCTATGGACAACCTACCTATGGGTTGTTATCAGCGATAACTTGCCAGCCATACCACCCTAGGAGGTTCATTAGTTACCCAATTTTCATTAAAACCACCGAACAACAAGTCAATACGAATAGTGTGTAGATACTTAGACTTAAAGTTCCCTCAAATCAGAGGGCGTGTTGATAAGTCGTGTACTTATCACCCAACTTATTTAATCAAATTGAAATAGATTTCAAGTTGGCGAGAACTCGATAAACAAATCCACATTTTGGTGGATACAGTGGCTGATTAAGGCCAAAGACCTGAAGGGTCTTAGTGTTCAGATCCTACTGCATTATTTCCTAAGATTGAAAAGTGCTAATGCCCAAGTATTCTTTACTAATTCATTTTTTTTTAATAAAGAGAAAATAAAAAGAATCAAGGGAGCTAGCAAGATGATTCATAAATGAATATCAACCCCCTCATGCCAATCTAATGCAATATTCTCATTGTTTTAAAAGACATGAAACAGAGTGGAATAGAGTAGAAAGCACCTAAATTGCGTGAATAATAGGTCAGATCTAAGATGAAAAGAACTTGTATATGTGCCGAATTTAGTGCCTTCAGCTAGGCACACTAAACAAGTAAAGAAGAAACAAAGAATTTCCAAGTGCAGGTCAGAATTAGAACAAAAAGATTCACCTCAAGACCTTCCAGCAAATGTCCATAGATGTGGACTAGATTGTGGTACAGACCCATACCCCATGGTCAACTATATCTAAGGTTCTGGATAAACATTACCCATAACCTGGGATCAGTATGTAAGTGGTGTCGAGCCTGTGATTTGTGAAGATGCAACCCAAGACCAAAAAGTCAGGTTATAGAGAAATCAAGCCCAAAAGGATAATCAATGAATGTGTGCTTGGGTTGGACACCCTTTAAAAATATGTTATAAGGGTCCTGGTAGAAGGTTGGGAGTCTTAGACAAATTGGAACCCTTAGATATGGTTTTCTACTTCCTCCGGAATTGATTTCCGAAAGCAACATTTCCCACTTTCTATCATCCGCAATCAGGATTTCAAATTCAAGAACGTCCTGCATTTTAATCACCCCATCTGAAATTTCCAATTGTAAAATATGAGACTGAATCATAATTGACTTGGGTCTAGTAATCTCAAAAATAGAATCGCCAGTAAGATCAATGGGGCATGATTGAGGATTAGGGCTTTGAATTGAATCCTTCAGAAAGTAAGGATTTGAATCTACCATGTAAGCCCCAATAAGATCAGTTTCCTTAGTTATTAGGCCATCATAATATTCATCACATTCCTCAGGCCCAGTTGTCTCACAGAAATCGTGTTATGTAAACTCACGTGAGACTTCACATAATGATTCTTCAACTTTAGAATAAAAGAAATCTAAATCCACATTAATGTATGTCACAAAATCATCTATCACTTTCTGATTCATGGCGACATACGTTTCCTCGTACCTTGGCTGAAGGATCTATGGTGAAGAAATCAAATCATCCTTATTTGATTCCTCTAGAGCAACCTAGTCAATCTCGATCTCGTAACATGTGTCCCCCCAACAGGTGCCTGAGCAGGTTCTGACATTGGCTCTCCTAAAGGGGGTTCACATTGAGTATCATCCCAAGATTGAACTAAAGCAACCACAAATCTCATCCTCAATTTCAATAAATTACCAAGTAAAATCTCACCCAGGCCCTTATCCTTAACATCCTGGATCCAATCCAACAAATACTTGTTTAGATCATTAATCATTTCAATCAGGGGCTCCAATTCTTCGGTGATAGGTGTTGGCTGAGCTTCTAAAGATTGTATAGTATTCCTCAACTTAGCCAACACCTTCTCTTGGACCTAGTTAGCTTGAGCCAAATGGTTTGGTTCAGGGTTGGGTGGGTTTGGTTTTAATGAAGGGGAGTTAACGAATTGAGGATCTTGATACCCTCCCTGATAATAGGTCATTCTAGGTTGTTCAGAAGGTGGTGATGACCTAAAGGCAGTGTATTCTATGGAGGGGTAAGGATCAATGCATCCTTCTTGATTATAGATCATATTAGGTTATCTAAATGAGGTTGCTAACCTATAATTAGTGTAGCTTGAAGAAGGATAAGAATCAATATCATGGTGTCCAGGGTAAAACTCTGAACACGGAGGTTCGGAACTCTGTCCCCAATCAAAATTATCCCAACTAGAAGATAGATGAGAATAAGTCTGGTTGGAATAATAATCATTTTGGGAATAAGTAGTGGTAGGAGGGTAGGAGTGGAAGTTTGAATAGGATGTTGAAGGATCCATGATAGAACGGGAGGAAGAAAGGTGGCCTGCAATACAAACAAACAAACTTGTCCTTAAGTGGGCTAGACTAAAGACCTACAGACTCCCAGAACACATCTTGAGATGAAGAATCATTCGATCTACTTCTTTCTGGCCAGTCCAACCAATTAGAGGGAGGGACTGTGGAGAAGGTTCCTCCTTTGGCTTGCACCTCAGGTTCATAATGTACCCCCCAGCCGTGATCGTAGACATCAGATTGAATGGTAGAAATAGACTAATCGAAAATAATCTTGGTCTGGGCTCCAAAGAGCGAGTCCAATCCTTAAGGCCAATGTCTACTATGTTTTAATTAGGGTTAGGTTTGAATGTGCTTTAGAATGTGATGGGCCCTTTATCTGGGTTGTGCCCTTAATGATTGATTGATATATGTGTGCGTGCACAACTAGTTGTTTTCAAGAAAGATTATTTTTGGATGCGGTGAATTTTAGGGTTAAAATATTGCTTAGTAGCTTTTAGGATTCAACTTTACATATATTCAGTCAAGTTCAGTTGGCACACCAGGTTTTGAAAGCACAGGTGAAAATGTTTTCCTTTGAATCTTAAAAGAATGTGGTGTGCCTGGAAAATCCCTAGAAGTTGAACCTATTTGGCAGCTACTTGATGAGTTGATTTTAGTTGAAGTGGTGCAGCCCAAACAACTCAAACAATTGGCCTGATGCACCATTTAATTAGGGACATAAATGATTACCTAATCGGATTTCTAATCGATTATGTGTTTGGGTGTGTGTACCAGCTCCAAAGATCGATTTATCGGTTGAGTTTGAAAATCAGAAGAGGTTGTGTACCTCTGTGAGATTTTGTTTTTAAATTTTCATTTATATGTGGAGGGTAAGGTGGGTGGAGGTGACAACCAAATGATTAGAACTAACCTTAGGGTTTAAGAGAATTCCTAGGTTAATTAGGGTTTGTGTTATTAAGTGATAGAATGAACTCTAGTGGGTGGGAGTAAACTTACAGACCCTTCAACCACACTTTACTCCAATCTACCACTTTTGCTCGCCTCGAGAGAGTACCTGCAATCACAATAAGAAAGGAGAGAAGTGAGGTGAAAGATAAGTAAGGCAGGAAAATGTGAAGAATCAAAGAACGTCGCCTCCCCAACAATGGCACCAAAATGTTGATAGTGGAAAATTACGCGAAATGGATTAAGATTTGAAAACCTGTTGTTGTAGTTCGATTTGCGAAGAAATCCATCAACAGATAAATTTATACCGAAACTCTAAGAATTTTGGGTCGAACATAGGGAGGTGGACGTTTGATTCAAAACTGCATTTGTTTAATTGTCACGAAGCAAATTAGCTAATCGAATTGAATTTAAATTAGCTATCTATTTAAAGAATAAAGAATAAAAGATAGAGAGAGAATATTACAAATAAAAAGAAAAGAGAGGAAGAATAAACATGGATTTCATTATCATAAACTCATGTTAATTACAATTACAACTACCCACTACACTAGAAAGTAGGAAATCTACACTAGAAAGCGGGAAATCTATACTAGAAAGAAGTAAAAGAGAGGATAGAGAGAAGTTATCCTCCTCGACGACTGCATGGAGGATGAGCTGGACGGGATGATACCTAAAAGATGGAGAACGAAGTGGGAAGAACCGAGGATGGGGCATGATATCGTCATCGTCGTAGGGTCTGCTTCCCAAATGGAGTGAGTGGACAACCGTAGGATGCTCCATGAAGGGGGGAGAAGGTGGAAAATTTCTAATTTTTACTCTAAAGGAGCATCCCAGGTTTGGGACAAGATTTTAGAGCTTTGGAGGGGGTGAGAGAAGATAGGAAGGGATAAAGAAAATGTGGTGGTTGTATGGCTATTTATAGGTGAGGTTTGAATGGATTAATAGGTCATTTTACTTTAAAAACATTAAATTGAGGTCTTTAGTGACGGATGAAACCATCACTAAAGCCTAGATTGTGGGTGTAGCTACCGCGCATGCCGTGCCTCCTCCTCTCGTGCTTCAATGCACATGCATGTACGCGCATTCTCAGCTATCCGATCGTGAGATCGAACGGCTTAAACACACCGCGCCCAATCTCGCTCAACGCCTGCTAAGAGGCAACCAAGGCTCTTTCATCATCGCTAGATTGAAGATCAATGACTCAAGATGCATGCTCACCTGCCTTCACAAGAGCATGTCTGATGGAGTGTTCGCGCTCCTCGGATCTGGGCATGCCATGTCGCCCACATCCGCGTCGTCGGCTTTCCATCCAACGGCCTGATTTCGTCGCTCCCACGGCCGCACCTGATTTGAGGCACAGTGGGGATCGAACTCGTGCCTCGCTCTGGCGAAAGAGTGCTCAACCGTGATAAATGCTAGTTTATCGTCATTCTTATGCATTAAAACAAACCTAGCTCTTAGGATTTTGCTCTGTAAACGGGTTTTTTGGGTTGCATTTATGCATTAATTAGGTTAGGCATGCATTGCACCTATTGTTGTCTGTTTAATGTGTTTTTGTGAGTGTTAGGCATATACAGATTGCCAGATCCCTAGAACCCTAGCACTCAGGAAAGAAATTGCTGAAGGAGAAGCTCTCACCAGCTAGAACTCATCTTGATCCCGCTCACCATAGTTGGAATTAGGCTCACCTGAACTAGGGTTAGCTTATTCTAGCTCCATTCAACTCATCTTAACTTACCCTAGCTCAGGTCAGCTCAGATCCAGCTCAACTTAGCTGAGTCTAGCTCATTTCACCTCCCATTAGTCCACAAGGAGCTCTAGCTAGCTCAGCGTAGTTGGCTGGAGTTCACCCCAGCTCAAGTCCAGCTACATCCAGCTCCAATCAACTCCAGGCAGCTGAAGATGACTTCATTTCAACTCAGGAAGCTCAAGTCCAGCTCCTGGGGATTCAGCTTAGCTCAACTCAGTTGAGCTAAGCTAACTTAGCTACCCCAACCAGCTTGATCCTCCCCAGGAGCACTAGACCCAGTTCACCTCAGCTCATTATGGTAGAAGCCAGCTCACTTTAGCTTGGCTTAGTAGCTAGTAAAGAACTAGCAAGCTAAGCCAGCTAGAGTAGCTCCATGCCACCCTCTTCAGCTGCTGCCAGCTCCAGTTCAAGCTTCAGACTTCTCCTCAGCTCCTCTCTTCAAACCCTAGCTCACATTACCTACTCCTCTACTCTATTACAACTAAACTAGCTTAGCTTAGCTAAACTCCAACTCCCTTAGCCATCCACCACCTACAACTTAACCCTAACTAGCTCCACCAAGTAAGCCCACCTAAGCTTCCACCTAAGCTACCCTACTCCACCTCAACTTGGCATCGACAAGACTCACCTCTTCAACCCACACCATCAACAAAAGATGCCCTGAAAATGGCACCAAAAACCACCTCCAACCACCTTAGTTTTTGGCGCCAACTCTCCCTTAATCCCAACCATCCATCTAACACCTAAACCCATCCTAACCCTTCCTAAGATGGTGCCAAAAATATCCTTCTAGAAGACACCCAAGTTGGCACCAATTTGTGGTGTCTCTTCACCACCACCAAAAGCCACCAGCATCACCATAACTACCCCCCTCCCAACCCTTCATTTGGCACCAACTAACCTTATCTTTGGGATCAGCCTAACTACCCATAACCACCACCTAAACACATCCTAGACATCCACCTAACCCACGCCTACTACCCCTCTCTTCACCTCTATAAATATGCATCATATTTCACCAAAAAAAATCACCCTTGGCTACAATTTTTCTACCGATATTTCCACCTACATAGAAGGTCCAGAGAAGAAGAAGAAGAAAAAGATTAAGGGGATACTCTGTCCCCTTGGTGCCTTCCCCTCTTCTCTTCTCTCATGTGCCCACGCCAGCCAAGGAAGGAAGCCAGGCATTGGAGGACAACCTAGGGTACACGGCTACCCTAGGAAGTGGAGGATTTGAGGGTGGTACACTACCACCCTTGGAGGAGGAATCAAAGGTGGTCCATGCCACCTTAGGAGAATCTTTGATGATGGAATTCCATCCACCTTGGAGGAGTCAAGCATGGCCCCTTGCGCTTGCTAGGAGGAGTTCATCAACTTGGAGAAGGCTTGCGAGAAGCAAGAGCTCCTTTTGATTGCTGGAGCAGCCGCAATTGGAGCAAGAGCCTTGCCATCTTCACCATCATTTTAGAGGATAACTATTTTTATTTTATTTTTGCACTTTAGTTATAGTAGTTGAAGCATTCCTCTACTAGGTTTTTGTGTAAAACAATTCCTCATTTTTATTAAATTTACCTTCTTAGCAATTTTGTCGCATTTGGTAACTTTTGTTCTAGCACTTTTTGCTCCCTCTCCCAAATTACTCTAGGCCTTCACGTGCCTAGAATGAGCTTAGGGAGAGGCTCTACTTGTCACCTTAGTAGTAGTATAGTGGACTAGGTGTTAGTTGTTTCCAAATCTCTTCAAAATTCATATTGCCATTATTTCAAAAATCCATAAAAATTATATATTTAAAAAGAACAACAAGAAAGTTGAGTTTCATTCCCGAGCAAGAGACCTGAATTTCGCAAAATATTGCCTCCTTGGACAACCCTAGATACTCCCATATCTAGTTTACAAATTTTAAAAGTGAATGGATTTACACATTGCAACGACTTAAAACTCTAATCATATAAACTACGTAATTTTCCCCATCAGACTGCTGTGCTGTAGCCGCCGCTTTGTCGCACTTATGTTTTAAGCAAGTGCTCTCGTGGCCGTTGGATCAAGATCCAACGGCCCAGATCTTGCCTCACCTACCCCTTCAGAGGTTGAGAAGCAGTGCTGCAGTCGGTTTGGGCGGTTGTGATGGCACCACGTAGTACCATCATGGCCGTTCATGCTCTGTGAGTTGCAGATGGTGCCACGAATGTTGGAATGGACAGATTTTCACGTTGTTGAGCTGTGATCGCCGATTCGAACCCATCTGTATGGTTGGATTTGTCATCTGAAGTGTGGATTTACACCATCTTAGCTCTTGATCTCTGACCTTCCTCAGATTATATATGATGCTACGGAAGTCTGATTAAGGAGATCTTGGAGTCGTTGAACTCCAATCGTCACCCTGATCAAATCCGTATGGTTGGATCTTCTATCTGAGGCCCCAATTAAAAGTCACCCTGTTACCTGACCATAAGAAGGGAAAATTAACCTAAAATTTACACAACCTAATCTAAATGCAAGATGATGCGTGTTATGCATTATTTATAATGTATGATGCAGCTATAATACTATGAACATGCATAAGTAGACATTTTAGACTATTTAGATGCCTACGCATCATCTTCCGAGGAGGGCCAAAGAGGTTAAATCGAAGAAAAGTGCAGATAAAGGTTTTGTAAGTTCATCCCCACCACCCCCACCCATTAGTTCATTTCATAACACTAATAACTCACACCTAAATCAACTTAGGTGCCTTTTATAAACCCTAGAATAGATTTGGTTGTTTGTTTTCCACCACCACTCATCTCACCTCTGCATATATAAAAAGATACTCTTCTCTTATGGATTTGCTAAAAGCTACACACTTAACACCCACAACTTCTCACCCTATGGCGCATAATCACATTGATTCTACCACTTAACCAGGATCTAACCAGTGGGCCTAGTACACTTCAACTCAATACACATAAGTTAGTAGAAATTTGATTAGGCTAAGACATTGTGTGCCTTAATCTGTGGTGCGAATAGGTCAATTGATTGATTTATTTGAGCCGCACCACTCAAATTAAAATTGATTCATCAGTAGCTTGCCACTTAGGGTTGAATTTTAGGGTTGAACTAGGCACTCCACATTAATTCTGATTTCTAAAGGGATACATCATCATCAGTGTTTGTAAAACTTGGAGTGTTCTACTGAACCCTAATTGAACAAATCTAAAGATTAAATCCTAAAATCTACTAACCAAGGTTAAACCCTAAAAGACACATCAACAAATAACCTTGTTTGTAAACCATGGTTGTGCACACACACATTTTAACTAATCATTATGGGCACAACCCATCTTAATGGCCCATCACATTCCAAGAGCACGATTATCCCAAGCCTAAGTAAAATAGAGTAGACATTGGCCTTAAGTATTGATTTGCTCTTTGGGGCTCAGATTGAGATTCTTTTCGATTAATCTGCTTTTGCTGGTCCATCTGATGTCTTGTTAGGGGAGTAGTGTCAAACGATCGCGGGTGGGGGGTACACTAGGAAGCGAAGGCATAAGGCAAAGGAAGAACCTTCTCCCCAGTCCCTCCTTCTAACTGGTTGGATTGACCAGATAAAAGGAGGCCAAATCATTTATAATCTCAAGACGGGACCTGGGAGTCTGTAGGTCTTTAGGCTAACCCACCTAAGGACAGGATTGATTGTTTATATTGCTGGGCACCTTTCTCTCTTCTATTTTCCCTCCTACTCCACAATGTATCCTTGCACATCTTTCACACATTTGCAATCCTACCCTCCTACCACTACTTATCCCCAAGATGATTACTATTCCAACTTGACTTGTAATTACCCATCCACTAGATGGGATAACTTTGATTGGGGATAAGAATTCAGACCTTAGTGTCCAAGGCCTAACCCTGGACAACAAGACTATAATTACTCTTCTTAAACCTACAATGATTATGGATCTCCATCCTTTGATGGCAGGACCAACTCGATCTACAATCAGGAAGGATATGCTTATTATAACACCTACCCTCCTTAATATTCCATTGAAAATTGGTCATCACCATTCTTTGAACAACTTGAAACAACTTATTATTAGGGAGGGACCCGAGAACCTTGACATCTTGAATCCCCTAGATTTAACCCAAACCCACCCAAACCTGAATCGAACCAGTCGGTTTAGGTGAATCAGATCCAGGACAGGGTGTTGGCTAACTTGAGGAACACCATCCAATCTTTAGAAGCTCAGCCAACACCATGCACGGAAGCATTGGAGGCTATGATAAAAATGATTGATGAGCTGAATAGCTCTTTATTGGATTTGCTCCAAAGTGTTAGGAATAGGGACCTAGGTGAGTTTCTTCTTGTGAATTTGTCGAGGTTGAGGATGAAATTTGTGGTTGCACTAGTCAAATCTTGGAATGATTCTCAAGATGAACCCTCTTCAGGAGAGCCTATGTCTGAACCTGCTTAGGCGCCTATCGGGGGAGATACATATTCTGAGACTAGAGATGACTAGATTGATCTAGAGCAACCATTTAAGGATGAACTGCTTGATTCACCCGAGATCCCCAAGTCAGGGAATGACGAAAAATATGTCTCCACGGAACATGAAATGACATATGATTTTGAGACATATATAAATGAGGATCATGGATTCTTTGATTCTGAGGGTGAGGAATCTCTTAGTGAAGTCTCACATGAGCTTAAGGAAGATGATTTTAATGAGTCAAATGGGCTCAAGGAGCATCACGAACCATTTGATAACCCGTTCATTGAAGATTTGGATTTTGTTGGGGCTAATTTGGTCGATTCTAATCCTCATTTAGTAGAAGATTCAATCAATAGACCCATTCCTCAACCACACACCAAAGGAATTGATTTTGATTTGGAAATCATTATACCCAAGTCAATTCTAGGTCAGGCACAATTTCTGGACTTGGGTAAATCTTATGGGGTGAGTGGTATGCTAGAGGTCTCGAAGCCTAAGCTCTTGATATTGGAGGATAGAATTGTTGAAATAAAAATTTGGAAGGCTAATTCTGAGGGAAATTTGTGTTTGGATTTAAGGGTTCCTATTGACCTGAAACTGCCTACCTTCTCTCAGGACCCTTATGATATCTTTCACGTGCTACCCAAGCCTGGAATAATTCACTATCTTCCTGACCTGAACTATAAGTGGGCTCCCAATTTTAATGAATCAGATCAACCCGTTGTCCGACACTTTGGTCTTGGGTTGCACACCACAAAACTGTAGGCCCAGCCCCACAAACACAAAAATCTTTGCTTCTGGGTGATTTTCATCCAGAACCTTAGAACCACTCAACCCTGGGGCATGGGCCTGCATCATAATCTGGTCTAAGTCTGTACACATCTTGTGCTAACAGGTTTCAGGATCAACCTTTTGATTTTGATTCTGACCTGCGCTTGTGAATTCTCAACTTCTTCTTTGTATGTATATTATGCCTCGCTGAAGGCATTAAACTTAGCGCATGTGTACACTCTCTTCTCTCTGTGGAGCTGATCGGGTTGTCACGAAATTCAGGTGACATTCTATTTACTCCACCCTTTTCATGTCTTTGTTTTTATAATGAGGACATTGCATCATTTAGGCATGGGGGGTGGGTATTTTATCCTGAAATCATTTTGTTAACTCCATAGAATTTCTTTTAGTTTCTTTTTAAAAAAATAAAAGTTCAAAAAGACAAAAAAAGAAAAAAGAAAATAGAATTAGTAGAATAGAACTTAGGCTTTTAGGCATTATTAACTTTAAGAAATGATACAAGAGGACCTAAACACTTAGAATCTTCAGGTCTTTGGGCTTAATTAGCTTGGGTGTTCACTCAAATGTGGACTTAGTCTCGAGTCTTCACCACTTAAAATTCATTTTAATTTGGTAAATAAATTGGGATGATAAGTATGCGACTTATCAACCTGCCCTCTGATTTGCGGGGACTTTAAGCCTATGTATCTGCACACTTTGTTGCACTTACTCACTTTTCGATGGTTTCTTTAGAAATTGAGGTAGCTAATGAACTATCTAGGGTGGTATGGCTGGCAAGTTGTCAGTGGTAACAGCTCATCGGCGAGTTGTCCAGAGCCCAGTAACAAGATCATTTTCTTTATACTGCCTTTAGGTAAATCTTAGATCAGGAAAGCCACCAACTTAAAAAAAAAAGGAAAAAAATAGAAAAATGAGAAAAAAAGAAAAATAAATAAAACCACATTTCACCCCATGAGTATGGTTGGCAAGTTGTCATGGGTAACAGCTCATTGGTCGGTTGTCCAGAGCCCAAGTCACAAAAATGCACAATAATTCCTAATGCACTTAGGAAAGAAGTGGGGAAGTAGAATAAACTGGGGAGGTATACACTGGGTTCACCCTTTATGCTGACCACACAAATAAAAGAAGAAGGGATAAAGCTACCGCTCGAAAAGATAAACCTCCAAGAAAGGTCACCTTGGGTCGTAGAAACCCGTAGTCTATTTTAACGACCACCTAGTGAATCTTTCACTCTTTTCACTAGATGCTTAGCACTTAGAGTCCTTTTCGAGTCTTGGGCAAGTCAGGTAGCCATAAAAAGTTATCCCGGAACTCTTAGACTCCAAAAGCATAAAAAAATTAGTAAAGATGAAAAGCAAAAAGGAAATGTATCTTCCCTTTTCAAATAAGGCGAGGACTTTGTCAGTCTACATTCTGGCAGACACCTAGGTACTGTTGTGTCTTCGTAGTTTAGGACCTTAGTTGAAATTTTCTTTTGTTAATAAATGACCTAGGCCTAAGCAATCTAATCCTACTTTTGATTTTATACATAGCATGTAGTTTAATTTTGCTAGGGACTAGCAAAAGATAAGCATACGGGTATGATGTAGACATAATTAATGAGGGTAAAATGTCCATTCATGCATGTTCCTTAGCTTAGATTTGCATTTCTTGTTATAAATATTGCATAGCATGCATCATTCTACATTTAGAGTAGTTGTATATAATTGTTGGACGTACGAGTTGCTACGCTAACGTGTTTGGTTTTTAAAACCATGTCGTTGTAGCTTGAAAGTGAAGAACTCGTGTCCAACAAATAAAATTTATACTGAAATTGAAATTCCGTGTCGAACACAGGGAGGCTACATCGATCTATATTCGCAATTATATATTTTTTTTAAAAATTTTCTTGAAAAGCGAGGTGATGTAATTAGAAGGAAGCTATAACAACAATCAGACTAAAAGGTAGAGAGAGAGAGAGAGTGAGAAAGCATGCATTCAATATTTTAAAATGTTTATACAATAAAACCAAATAAGAATTACACTAGAAAGCAGGAAAATTCTACACTAAAAAGCTGTAAAGAAGAATGGGAGAGAGAAGTTATCCTCTTCGACGATCGCTTGGAGGATGAGCCAGACGGGATGATGACTGGATGAAGGAGGACGGAGCAGGATGAAGGAGGACGAAGCAAAAGAATGGGAATGGTGTAGCACGTTGTCTTCGTCGTGGGATCCACTTCCGAATGGGGATGAAAATTTTGACTTTATCACGCGAGGAGCATCCCGGGTGTGGGACAAGCTTGTCTTGAGCTTTGGAGAGGTAGAGAAGAGAAGGAAGGGATGACAATTTCGTGTGGAGGGGGTCTCCTTTTATAGTTGCAAGGAGTGGGGGCAAATTGGTCATTACATCTTTAAAAACATTAATTCAGGACCTTTAGTGACGGAAAAAACCGTCGCTAAAAGTCTGAACGTGGGTGTAGTGGGTGGCGCGCATGCGCCTGCTCGCTTGCCCACGTGCGCAACGCTTGCGCACGTCCAGACAATCTCAACCGTTCGATCTCATGATCGGACAGCTTAAATTACCCCTTCGCCCGCCTCATTGCATGCCCGCCAGCGTGTGATGCCGCGTACTCGCCGCGCGTGCCATAGCGCGTCGGCGCTATCAGGCACGTGGCCATTGGATCGCGATCTGACGGTTGATTGAAGGTGTACCCCCCGATCCAGAATTCACGTGGCGAGGCTCTAACGTGCGCTCTTGCTTCTCGTTAGAGTGCTCGACCAACGCGTTGGGGGCGTAATCGTGTCCAGCGCCTAACTTCACGCGGGTGCATCGTAGCTGTTGGATCTTGATCCAACGGCGGAGAAGGGCGGATGCGTGGGCTTCAACAGGTGCGTGTGGGAGATTGGGCGGACGAGATGGTGTCACGTGGCACCATCTTGGCCGTTCATCTTCTAGATGATGTAGATGGTGCCACGGATGTCGGATTGACTCGATTTTTGTGTCGTTAGGCTGCAATTGTCTATCTGAATCCATCCATGCGGTCGGATTTGTCATTTGAAGTGAGGATTTACACCATCTTAGCCCTTGATCTTCAAGGGTTCCCCGGTCACTATCTGATGCTACAGATGCCTGATCAGGGCGATCTTGGAGTCGTTGAACTCCAATCGTCGCCTTGATCACATCTGTACGGTTGGATCTTCAATCCGAGACCCTGATAAAATGTTTGCCCTGTCCAAGCACATAAAAGGAGATAATTAACCTCCATTTTATTCAAACTACTCCAAATGCAAGATGATGCATGTTATGCACTATTTATAGCATGCAATGCAATCCTATGGTTAAGAACATACATAAATAGACATCTTAAGTAATGTAAATGTGTTTACATCATACCCCCATGCCTATGCTTTGCTAGTCCCTAGTAAAAACTATATACTATTTATAAAAGAATCAGGTTGGATTTTTTGCGCTTGAGTTATTTTCAATCATTAAGAAAATGTCTACCTAGGATCTGAACTTTCAAAGACAGAACAGTGCCCGAGTATTTGCCAAAATGCAAATCGCCTCAAGCCCTCGCCTTATTCAAAGAAAATTTTCTTTTTCTCTTTTTCCTCTTTTCTAATTGTTTTGGATTTTCAAGTTTTAGGGTTTAAGAGTGGCTTTCTATGGCCATTTAACTCACCCAAGATTTGATAAGAACCCTAAGTTTTAAGCATCTTATTGTGAATGTGATAGACTCGTTGACCGGCAGTTAAAATGGACTTTGGATTTCTATGCCTCTAGGTGACCTAAAAAAGAATTCTACCTAAAGGTGTATCTTTACAACTGGTAGCTTTCTCCCTACTATTATTTTTTTTACGGGGTCAACACAAGGGTGAATCCAGTGTATATCTCCCCGATTTATTCTACTTCTCCGCTTCTTCCTAAGTGTTTTAGGAATTTTCAGTGCATTTATTGAGCTGGGTTCTGGACAACCAGTCGATGAGTTATTACCACCGACAACTTGCCAGCCATACTCGTGCGGCGAAGTGTGGCTTATTTCTTTTTTTTTTTCTTTTCTCCATTTCTCTTTGATTTTTTTTTTTAAGTAGGTGGCCACCCTTGTCTAAGATTTACCAAATGGTAGCAAAAAGGGAAAGGTTGAGTGACTGGGCTCTGGACAACCTACCTATGGGATGTTACTCACGATAACTTGCCAGCCATATCACCCTAGAAGCTTCATTGGCTACAAAATTTCCATTAGAATCGCCAAAAAATGAGTCAATGACAAAGAAAGTGTGTAGATGCTTAAAACTCAAAAATTTCCTCAAATCAGAGGGTGGGTTGATAGGTCGTGTACTTATCACCTAAACTTATTTATTCCAATTACGATAGAATTAAGATGGCGAGGACTCGAAAGACAAATCCACATTTTAGTGGATACATGGGCTAATTAAGTCCAAAGACCTGAAGGGTCTTTGTGTTCAGATCCTAATGTAAAATTTCCTAAGATTGAAAAGTCCTAATGTCCAACTAATCCTTCCTAATTTTGATTTTTTTTTAAAGTATAAATAAGAAGAGAAAAACAATTTACATGAATTTAACAAAGCTGGCCAAATGACTAAAAAATGAATCCACCCCCCCATGCCTAGCTGATGCAATGTCCTCATTGAAAAAGAGACATGAAAGAAAGGGTAGAATATGAAAGATGTCAGCTGAATATGAAGCTCATATCTGCCTTGTGTCATATGTATAACTGCTGAGTTTAATGCCATCAGCTAGGCAAAGTCCAGCCAACTATGTCTGAGATGGGTTCTGGAAGAATACGGTCAATAGCAGGCTTCAGACGTTGACCGTTGACTTTAAATGTGTTACCCATCTTTGGGTCAGAAATCTGAATGACTCCATTTTGAAAAATCTGGTCAATTAAGAATGGGCCATTCCATTTAGATCTAAGTTTCCCAGGAAAGAGCTTAAGTTTAGAATCGAATAACCAGACCTTTTGGTTTGGCTCAAAGTTCTTGCGGGAAATTAGTTGATCATGTAGAGCTTTGGTCCGAGTCTTGTAGATCTTGGCATTCTCATAAGCATCATTTCTATGCTCCTCCAACTCGGATAGTTGGAGTTTCCTACTCTTCCCAGCTAAATTCAGATCTAAATTGCATTTTTTGATCGCCCAGAATGCCCTGTGTTCAATCTCTACGGGTAGATGGCATGCCTTTCCATACACCAAATGGAATGGAGACATGTTGGTGGGCGTTTTATATGCCGTACGGTAGGCCCAAAGAGCATCCTCAAGCTTTTGAGTCCAATCCTTGAGATCAGGCCTAACCGTTTTCTGCAGAATGTTCTTGATCTCTCGATTGGAGATCTCAGCTTGTCCATTCGTCTGGGGATGGTAAGGTGTGAAAATTCGGTGATTAACCCCGTATTTGGCCAATAAATTCTGGAATTGGGCATTAGTAAAATGAGTGCCACCATCACTGATGATAGCCCTCAGAATCCTAAACCTACTGAAGATGTTTTTCTTGACAAAATCGATGACCACCTTGTGGTCATTGGTTCGGGTGGGAATCGCCTCAATCCATTTGGACACATAATCAACAGCAACAAGAATGTACTGATGACCAAATGAAGGGATAAAGGGTCCGATGAAATCGATGCCCCAAACATTGAAAATTTTGACTTGAATAATTGGGTTTAGGGGCAACATATCTCTCTTAGTTATGCTCTTGAGCGCCTGACATTGAGAACATGACCTTGAGAAATCCTGGGCATCCTTGAATAAAGACGGCCAATAGAAGCTAGATTGCAAGATTTTTGCAGCCGTCTTTTTCCCGGAGAAATGTCCACCACACCCAGATGCATGGCAGAACTCGAGTATACTATTGAATTCATTCTCTGGTATACATCGGCAAATAATCTGATCAGAGCCAATGCGATACAGTTCAAGGTCCTCCCAGAAGTAGTATTTGGCCTCAGATTTGAGTCTATCCCGTTGTTGCTTGGTCCAATCCTAGGGGATTTGACCAACGGACAAATAGTTAACCATGTCAGCAAACCATGGGGTGTGGACACCTAAAACTGTAAGAATAGTTTCATCCGGAAAAGTGTCAGCAATCAGAATGTCCGGACGAGTGGAATCACCTAGGAGTCTCGACAAATGATCCGCTACCACATTTTGTACCTCGGTTTTATCTTTGATTTCAAGATCAAATTCTTGAAGTAGAAGAATCCAATGAATAAGCCGGGGTTTAGCATCCTTTTTGGCCAAGAGATGTCTCAAAGCCGAGTATAGTGGTGAGTATTCCCACCTGTCATGCGGGAGACCCGGGTTCGATCCCTGGCAACAGCGCCATTAAAATGGTTGCGTGTTTCACTCAACTCAGTAATTAAGTTAATTTCACTTAGTTAAGAGTAGAAGAATTCACTTAGGTTAACTCGAAGTTGTGTCGGTTGTGTAGTATAGGATCGAATTAACCTAACATTTTAGAAATTTTTACTTGTTGAGTCCAGGTCGTTCACTGGGAGGCCTAATAATTTTTCTCCAAATTCACTAATTTCCTTTTATCTCTTTAAGTTTAGGACGTAAAACTAGCTTAATTTCCAAAACATGAATTTTATCAAAATATTTAACTATAAAGAACATACAAAATTCCATATGAAACATATTTACTCAAAATATTGTACTTTATTAACAAGTACACATGCTAGTTTTTTCAATTTTATTTCATTATAAGAAATTAAGGCAAAAAGTATCTAATTAAAACATGCCTTTTACAATTAAGAACAAAAAGTAATTATGCAATAAAAAATGAATTTATCTCTTCAGCCTCTCATCTCCTTTCTTTCTTACCTTAATCTTTTCTTACCTTAAGTCTTCTTCTCTTGTTCCTGTCTCTTTTTCCTTTGTTTTCTCCTGCATTTTCTTCTTCCCTTAGTTTTTCTCCTTAACACTCAGCATCTGCACTCCTTTCTTCCTTAGCCTTAGCTTTCTTCAGCGGCTTCTCTTTCAGCGGAACCAGGTTTTTTTACTTTTTAAACCAAAAGTTATTGTATTTGCAGCGAGGTCCTTTCAAGGATACACAGCACCCTGAGACCAGGGTAGGACCAGACCCTACTCGGTCCTCACCTAATCTCGATTAAGTTTGTTTCGGTTTATTTCTTAATCGGCTCACAGTCTCGAGCCATTTTCGGCTGAACCCAGCCTCCCAGGCCTCACTTGCCCTCCCAGGGCACAATCACATTCAAACACACGCCCCCAAGGGTGCACAAATCCTTAGGCCAATGCCCACACTCAGAACAATGCTCAGATGAAATCGGTAACTAGTGCACCGCGTGCTGACGACTTCATAGCCATAGGAACAAAACAATTTTATACCTAGGCGCACGCTCGTGGATATCCGAGGTGGGACAAAGTTAACCCTTCCAGACCCGAATTCAATTGATCACAACTTCCTACCCAGAGCTCCAAATTGGATGATTTAAAGTTCGTTGGAAAGCTCTAAGGGTAATCTATTCAATTTTAAGGTCAATTTAATGTTTTAATTATGTTTAGCTCTTCAATTTAAGGGATGAAATCAGGGGTTTCTATGGGTTTAATAACAAGCTAGAGAGTGTTTTTAACTTAGGGAAGTCCTCAGATGGATTTATCTCATCTATTTAAAGGTCTATATACATTATATAAACAATTCCGCTTCAGTTAGGATGGATTTAAAGCTCTTGAGACCTACAGAACCTGTAGAGAAGCTTTTCTCTTCTCTGAAAACTTCAGAGATTAATTTTCAGATATCAACAAGTGCAACAGACACTTTAAAGTATTCCTAATCTATTTAGATTAATTCTACGGGTTTTAACTAATCAATCTGGGCAGGTTTTAGATTTGAATTTCAACAGAACAGTGCTTCTGTTGGTTTGGGTTCAAGAGTAATCCAACTTAGCAGGAATAAAATTTTCATTAAAAACATCATCTGAGCTTACTTAAATCGATTTCAGATCATCAATTAAGATTCCAGAAACAACTTCCACATCTCAATTCCTCAATTTAAGCTCAGAAGACCATTATCAAACTCAGGTTTGACTGTAGAAGCTCGAAATTTGACTTTCTGTTTAAAACTTCTCCCTAAGAAATTAAGGCCTTGGAGAGAGTCTTCTCATCATCTGGAACTCACTCAGATCTTCAAACTTATGTTCTATCCTTAATCTCTAAGGTTTCAGGCTTGCCGCCTGAACTAAATTAGATATGTGTTCGACAAAGTAAATCAGTGTTTATTATAGTGTTTTAAAAGTTAAAATAGCTTCAGTGCATCGCACTGGAGCTTCTTAGCTACTTAAGTGTTTCTTAAATCCCTTATAACAGTCTTCTCCAACTCACCGGAGTTGGGGAAGATGAAGTTAAATCTTAAGCTCCAGTGAATGAAACCTCAAACAAATTTCTTAAAAATGATCAGTAACCCATGTAATAACATTCTGGAGCCACCTAGCAAGTTCTAAAGGTTGCAACTCAACTTTGACTCGCCGGAACTCGTCAGAACTCCAGTGAGTCCAGAAAAATACAAAATGCATGTACAGTTTGACAAAATTAGTTATTTTTAATCCAAAAATGATTCTAAGTTTTCAAGGAACCTCTGTTTCACATTAAATTCCTTGTTTGTTCATTGAAATAGAATATTTGACAGTAAACTTGTTTCTTAAAAATTTGATTTGTTTAAGCTCAGGACTTGATTTAACTAAACGGTTGTGAAGTTAAATCAGGTCAATAGGTATTATTAATCATAAATATATATTTAATTTATAGTTTGAATTGTTCCTGAGCCACCATGGACAGCAAACTCAGAAACTTAAATTAAATTTGGGTGTTTAATTATAGATGATAGTAATAGGTAATATAAAGTGGATTAGGGTTCATTAGTGATGGTAGGTGATGAAAGAACCCAATGAAGGTGGAATTAGGCTGACTTTTGTCACCATGGATAGTGAAGTAGTCGGTGAAGGTGAGATATGAATTAGGCATTTAGGTGATCTAATTAAACTATTTAATGGATTAGAAATGAACATGAAAGATATAAGAAGGTGAACAGTGAGTTAAAAGACAAAATTAAGGTCTCTGGCGAGCTCAAGGAACTCGCCGAAGCTGGAAGAGATGAACCTAAATTCTACAATTACTCTAACCTAACTAACTAAACTAACTTACTAAGCTAGCCTACTCTTACTCCTACTCCTAGTCTACTTTTACCTGGACGAAGGGGTCAATAGGGTTCTGCCGAAGTTTCATGCCGGAAGATGAAATCAGAGGGTGGTCGAAAGAGCTTCGGCGGGTGAATTTGAGGTGGAGCGGAGGAATCCTAGGGTCGGCGCCTTTGTCAGAGGTGCGGAAGACCACGGCGAATTTCTTCGGCTACTTAAGGTGGATGGAGGAAGTTGGAAGATGGAATGGGGATTTGCCGGAGGTTTTAGAAGAATAGCCTATCGAAGTCGGCTTCGGTGTTAGAAGAGGGAAGGGAGCCAACTTGCTAAAATCAGAGGTGAGAGGGGGTATTTATAGCATTTTGCAGTGAAGAGAGGGGCGGGGTCTGGCCGAAGAAGAAGCTCAAGGAACTTAACCTCCGTCGTCGTCTCCGACGACGGTGAGGTTAACTTCCACTAAAAAATAAAATTTTCGGTTAATCCAGACTAATGGATCAAGTGGAGGTGGTGAGCGCAAGCTGCAAGAGCTTGGGCAAAGAGGAATGATGTCGGTAGGGCGGTGATCGCGCGGTAGGATGACTCTCTGCTACCAGCCGTTCGTTTGGTTGGAGAAGAAGAAGAAGAAGAAGACGAAGAGGGATCTAAAAGTAATAAAACCTAAGGACCTATGTGAGAAATAAGTACTCTACTGTAATGAAAATTAAGGACTAAAATGTAAACCCTGGTTTTGAAGGTTTATTTTAATTTAAATCTTCTTCAACTTTTTATATATATTAGTAAATAAGGTAAATATTATGTTTACAGCTTGAATTTACATCTTTGACCTTTTCAGATTAATTTATTACATACTTAGGTATACAATATATTTAAGTTATTTATCTTATTAATTAAGCAAATGATTAGTATGATTTCGAGTCCAATTATTATCTAAATTATTAATAATGTTATTTGAATTATAAAATGTCATTTTAAACTTATTTTAAGGTCCTTAACTAAATATCCCTTATTCTATAATTAACCCTTATATATTCATAACCTTAGCTAATTAACTAGGAAGACTAGTTAATTAAGGGTAATTAGAGATCATGATGAGTGTCTCATCAGTCGGTATAGATGATAACATGAGACCCTAAGAGATAAGCGCTGAATTTTCCCAAAGCGAACACTACAGCTAGTAATTCCTTTTCAGTAACAGTGTACTTCCTCTGGGAGTTTTACTAGCGTAGTAGATGACGGAGGGCTTTTTATCAATTTTCTAACCCAGGACAGCCCCAACCACATAATCAGAAGCGTTGGTCATGATCTCAAAAGGGGCTGTCCGAATTGGTGGTTGCAAAACTGGAGCACATGTGATAGCCATTTTCAGGAAATCAAATGCCTTTCGGCATGATTTGTCAAAAACAAATGGCGTTTCTTTGGCAAGAAGATTGCTCAAAGGACGAGCAACCTTCGAGAAATCCTTGATGAATCTTCGATAAAATCCCACATGGCCAAGAAATGATCGGATTTGTTTAACAAATGTGGGATGAGGAAGTTTAGCGATAGCATCAACCTTAGCTTTATCCACTTCAATTCCCCATTCCGAGATTACATGACCCAAAATGATGCCTTCTTAGGTCATGAAATGACTCTTTTCCCAGCTAAGGACCAATCGTGTTTTGATACATCGCTTAAGAATCATTTCAAGATTATCCAAACAAGAGTCAAATGATTATTCAAAAATAGAAAAATCATCCATGAAGACTTCCGTAAACTCTCCCACCATGTTAGAAAATATGGCTAGCATACACCTTTGAAAAGTCGTAGCTGCATTGCATAACCTAAAAGGCATCCTACGAAAAGCAGAGGTTCCGTAGTGATAGGTGAAAGTAGTTGTTTCCTGATCCTCGGGATGGATAGGAACTTGGTTGTATCCCAAGTAGCCATCAAGAAAATAGAAGTACTTCTGCCCGGCTAATTTTTCCAAGATTTGATCGATGAAGGGCAGGGGAAAATGATCCTTTTTAGTGGTTGTGTTCAGCTTCCTATAATCAATAAAAACCCTCCAAGAGGAAGCTGAACGAGTTGTGATAGATTCTCCTCTCTCGTTAGTCACAACGGTAATTCCGGCTTTCCTTGGAATAATCTGTACGGGACTTACCTAGGGACTATCAGAGATTGGATAAATAATTCCTGCATCGAGCCACTTGATGATTTCCTTCTTGACTACTTCTTGCATATTTGGATTCAATCTCCTCTGCATCTGGTGAGAAGGGCGGGATCCATCTTCCAAGAATATTTTATGATTATAGTAAGATGGCTCGATCCCCCTAAGGTCATGAATGGTCCAACCAATTGCCTCCTTATGTTCCTTCAGGACCTTGATCAATTTAATCTCTTGCTCCTTTGTCAATTTATCACTAATAATCATAGGGAGCGTTTTCTGAGGTCCTAAAATTTGATATTTCAAATTCTCAGGCAATGGTTTTAGTTCAACCTGGGGCGGGTTGATGATTGATGATAGGGTAGTTGCTGAAGATTCAACAAGAGGAAGAGGTTGTGAGTGAACAAAATCAATAACCCCTTCAGAAGATGGCAGGTCAACCATAGAGGGTTGCGGATCAAATTCGTCATCCAAGGAGGAACTTT
The DNA here is from genome assembly GCA_037157565.1 of Thalassia testudinum. Taxonomy (NCBI): domain Eukaryota; kingdom Viridiplantae; phylum Streptophyta; class Magnoliopsida; order Alismatales; family Hydrocharitaceae; genus Thalassia; species Thalassia testudinum. The sequence continues at coordinate 30,880,615 of JAZHRO010000019.1, read as the reverse complement.
CGATTGAAGAAACCATCAAACAAGTTTCAATGTTATCATTATCCTTATCAAGTTCCTCAATAAATCCACAATCCTCAAATTTGTTGATTGCCTTAAAAATATCCAATTTCATTCGTTGATCCCCAAAGGTGATTTCCATGCTACCGCTTTCACGATTAATGTTGGCCTTAGCGGTAGCCAGGAACGGATGCCCCAGAATGATGGGTGTGTTCATCAGATTATCAGGTACATCCATGTCAAGGACAAGGAAATCTACAGGAAAATAGAAATCCTTGACCTTAACTATAACATCTTCAATAACGCCTCACGGGTTTGTGACCGAGTGGTCTGCTAACTGTACCGTTACTGAAGTTGGCCGAAGTTCACCTAACCCAAACTTCTCGTAAAGAGAAGTTGGAATTAGGTTGATGGATGCACCCAGATCCAAAAGTGCTCTATCAAATGTGTAATCTCCAATGACACAAGAAATCAATGGAGCACTAGGATCTCTCTTTTTCTGAGGGAGGTAGTGCAGGATAACAGAACTAGCCTGCTCAGAGAGTACCACCTTCCTCGGAACAGATTCTCTCGACTTACTCTTTTGTGTACATAATTCCTTTCAAAATCCTGCATAAGCCGATATGTGTTTGATAGCATCAAGGAGCGGGATATTAATCTCAACATTCTTAAATAGATTTAGAAGATCCTCATTGCTATCAACAGACTTCTTCTTTGATTTGGTTAAGGCTTCAGGAAACGGAACATGAATCATATCGTTGAAATCAAGTTCCTGAGCCTTGATTTCTCCTCTAGAATTCTCCTCTCTCCTCAAGTTCTTCAGGATTCAAAAGATTAGAATAGTGTGGTTTTGGATCCTGAGTTTGCTTACCACTCCTCAAAGTGACAGAATTTGCAGATGCATATGAATTTGGGTCTTGGGGAGGGTTTGGAAAGATTGGAGGGGCTTGATTAACCATGAATTGTTGATTTGTAGAAGAAGAGGATGAGGAACCTTGGTCAACCACCTGAGCATGTGCTTGTGGGTCTCTTTGATTTCCATACCCATGGGCTTGGTTTCATGAATTCATAATATTTTGCAGGTTGGGTATGGGTTGGGATGGTAGAGATCCGGGTTGACGAGAGTTAGTAATGAGCCTGGACTGCAAGTTGTCCAGCGAAGTTTTCATTTGTTACATGAGCTGGAGCATGGATCCTTGCATCTCTACCATTTGACGGTTCAAATCAGCCTGCCCTGCGGGTTGAAGAGCAATCCAAGCTGGCTGATTGACCTGATTCTGCGGCAACTGTGTATATACTTGACCGCAACCCATTGGTCGTTGCGGAGCATAGTTGCCAGGTCGGAATTGGGTCTGTTGCCCTGGGTTTTTCCAAGAGATGTTAGGGTGGTTTCTCCAACCTGGATTATAGGCATTAGAGTAGGGGTTGGATCTAACATTCTCTTGTACAGCATAGACATCCTCATATGGTGAGGATGGAGAGAAAGAAAGGGAAGGATCAGAAAAACTAGTATCAAAGGCCCCAGTTTGGAACCTGTGGGGTTCCGAAAAATGCTAACTCACAGGTTGAGCAGCATCGAGTTGATTCATGAGCACCCATCCAAAAGGAGCTCGTGAAGAATGGAATCCTGAATTTTGGGATTGAGTGGATCGAGAGTTGTTCATAGAATTGCTAGCCATCCACTCTTCCATTCTCTTAGCAACCCAATCCACCTTATCAAGTTTGTTACAAATCAATTCCATATCAAATGAATGAGAGTCATGGACTTCATTGACATTTGATCTGGGCTGCTGGGACCGGTTAAATGTATCCATGGAGGCATGATTGATTGAATTCTCACTCATTTCCTTAAATAAATCATGTGCACTATCTGCATCTTTATTGAGGAAATTGCCTCCGCAAGAAGCATCCACATGATTTCTGAGTTGCTCAGTCAACCCATGATAAAAGATCTGCACAAGTTGCCATTTCGGCACCTCGTGGTGTGGACACCTCCGCAATAAGTCCTGGAATCGCTCCTAGGCCACATGAAGCTGCTCCCCCGACCGCTGGGTAAAGGTAGTGATTACCCGTCTCAAAGCATTGGTACGTTCGACTGGGAAGAATTTCTTCAGAAGGGCCAATTTCAACTCATTCCAAGTTGTAATTGGTCTTCCTATTGTCCTATACCAATGCGTTGACTTATCCCTAAGAGAGTGGGGGATGAGCCTCATGATCATTTGCTCCTCGTTTACGTTTCATGCCTTGGTGGTCTAGACCAAAGTGGTAAAGTCCTCCAAGTGCTTAAACGATCTTCGGAGCCAAGCCCATGATAATGTTTAATCAGGCTTAACACCTGGGGCATGATTTCTACATCACCGGTTGGAATCTGGACACTGGGATGTTCCCTGTAATTTGAAGGATCATAAAAATCCTTCAAGGGCTGAGTGCCCTGCATCCTATGGAACCATTCCTGCATTCTCTGCATTTGTTCCAGCTGCCTTCGAAATTCTTCCTGTGGATTTCCAAGCAGAGGAGGCTGTTGGTTGGCCATAGGATCAATTTGACCAGAATCGAACTTGCGCATCCTAGAATACTCTAATGGTCCTTCCAATAGGGGATTCAATGACCGTCTTCCCAGCATAAACTAGGAGAAGGTCGGAAGGATTGGGGATAGGGACCCTGCAGCACAACAAAACAAGGCTTTCCTTAAGTGGGGTAGCCTAAGGATCAACAGACTCCCAAAACCTGCCTTAAGACTATAAATGATTTACTCTACTTGCGTCTGTTCAATCCAACCAGTTAGAAGGAGGGACTAGGGAGAAGGTTCTTCCTTCGGTTTCGCCTTCGGTTCCTAATGTACCCCCCAGCCGCGGTCGTTTGACGCTACTCCCCTAGCAAGACATCAGATTAATCAGTACAAGTAGGTTAATCAAAAATAATCTCAGACTAGACCCTGAAGGGCGAATCAGACCTTAAGGCCAACGTCTACTCAATTGTATTAAGGCCTGTGATTGTGGTGCTTATGGAATGTGATTGGCCCTTAAAATGGGTTGTGCCCTTAATGATTGATTGAGATTTGTGTAAGTGCATGCACAATCAGGGTTTTCAAGTAAGATTATTTGTAATGCATGGATTTTAATGTTCAAATCTTGCTTAAGTAGCTTTTAGGGTTTTAAATTAGGTCGATTGCAATCAAGTTTCTAGGCAAACCAAGTTGTCAAACACAGGTGAAGATTATTTTCCTCTAAAACCAAAAAGAAAGTGAGTGCCTGGAATAGACCTAGAGTGAAAACCCTAAGGAGGAGCTACTTGATGAGTTGATTTTAAGTAGAGTGGTGCAACCTAAACAACTCAAACAATTCGCCACAAATGCACCACTAAGTTAGGCACTCAAAGATGGTTAACCTAGAATGATTTCTACTCTTTTATGTGTTGCTTTGTGTGTACCAATTCCACAGATCAGAACCCGGTTGAGTAGAAGCAAATCAATTTGATTAAGTGCCTTGAATGTCGGTGTATGTTGTGTGTTTGTTGAAAATTGACCCACAAGATTATCTTTTTGTTATTTTTTTTTATATAAATGAGGGTGGAATGAATGTGAGTGAGAATCCAAATAACCAAACTATTCCTAGGATTTATGCAAACACCTAGGTTAATTGGAATTTGGATTTAATGTGGCTAATGAAATCTATGGAGTGGACAAGAATGGGGAGCACTTACAGTTGTCTTCAACTGCACTTTACTCCAATCTACCGCTTGATGATTCCCTGATGGAGGTCTCTGCAAAACAATAGACACAAGAGAAAGCAAGTTAGAAAATAATAAAGTGTTAGAAATGCGAAAAGAAGATCGAAAATCGTTGCCTCCCCGGCAACGGCGTCAAAATGTTGGACGTATGAGTTGCTACGCTAACATGTTTGGTCTTTGAAACCTTGTCGTTGTAGCTTGAAAGCGAAGAACTCGTGTTCAACAAATAAAATTTATACCGAAGTTAAAATTCCGGATTGAACACAGGGAGGCTACATAGATCTATATTCGCAGTTATATTTTTTCTAGAATTTTTCTTAAAAAGTGAGGTGATGTAATTACAATGAAGCTATAACAACAATCAGACTAAAAGGGAGAGAGAGAGACACAGAGAGAAAGAGAGGGAGAAAACATGCATTTAATATTTCAAAATGTTTATATAATAAAACCAAATAAGAATTATACTAGAATGTGGGAAATCAGCAACACTAGAAAGTAGGAAATTTCTACACTAGAAAGCTATAAAGAAGAATGGGAGAGAGAAGTTAACCTCCTCAACGATCGCTTGGAGGATGAGCCAGACGGGACGACACCTGGACGAAGGAGGACGGAGCAGGATGAAGGATTACGAAGTAGAAGAATGGGAGCGGGGCAGCACGTCGTTGTCGTCTTGGGATCCACTTCCGAATGGGGATGAAAATTTTGACTTTATCTCACGAGGAGCATCCCAGGTGTGGGACAAGCTTCTCTTAAGCTTTGGAGAGGTAGAGAAGAGAAGGAAGGGATGAGAATTTCGTGTGGAGGGGGTTTCCTTTTATAGTTGCAAGGACTGGGGGCAAATTAGTCATTACATCATTAAAAATATTAATTCAGGACATTTAGTGATGGATAAAACCGCCGCTAAAGGTATGAATGTGGGTGTAGTGGGCGGTGCGGTGCGCAACACTTGCGCACGTCCAGACAATCTCAGCAATCATGAGATCGGATGGCTTAAATCGCGCCTTCGCCCGCCTCACTACACGCCCGCTCGCGTGTGATGCCACGTCTCGCCGCACGTGCAATAGTGCATTGGCGCTATCGGGCACACACGGCCTTTAGATCACGATCTGACGGTCGATTGAAGGCATGCCCCCCACTCCAGATTTCGCATGGCGAGGCTCGAACGCACATTCTCGCTTCGCGTTAGAGTGCTCGACCAATGAGCTTGGGGCACATTTTTGTCTAGTGCCAGACTTCAGTGCGGGTGCGTCGCAGCCAATGGATCTTTATCCAATGGCGGAGAAGGGCGGATGCGTGGGCTTCAGCGGGTGCATGCGGGCGATTGGGCGGCCGAGATGGCACCACGTGGTGCCATCTTGGCCGTCCATCTTCTGGATGATGTTGATGATGCCACGGATGTCGGATTGACTCGATTTTTGTGTCGTTAAGTTACAATCGTCGGTCCGAATCCATCCGTGCGGTCGGATTTGTCATTTGAAGTGCGGATTTACACCATCTTAGCCCTTGATCTTCGAGGATTCCCCGATCTTGGAGTCGTTGAACTCCAATCGTCACCCTGATCACATCTGTACTGTTGGATCTTAGATCCAAGCCCTGATAAAAAGTTTGCCCTGTCCAAGCACATAGAAGGAGACAATTAACCTTAATTTTATTCAAACTGCTCTAAATGCGAGATGATGCTTGTTATGCACTATTTTTACCATGCAATACAATCCTATGCTTAAGAACATGCATAAATAGACATCTTAAGTAGTGCAAACATGTTCACATCAATAATTTAGGTTAATTGCATCCTTTTTGTGGTCAGGAGAGAAGGATAATTATTTCGGATCCTCGGATTGACGATTCGACCGTACGGATCTGATCTAGACGACGATCGAAGTTGAACGCCTCCAAAATGGCCTCGATCGAAGTTCAACGCCTCCAAAATCGCCTCGATCGAAGTCCCGTAGCACCATAAACAGTTCGAGGAAGATCAACGGTCAAGCCACTAGGTAACATAATTTGGAGCTTCAAATGACAAATCTGACTACGCGGGTGGATTCAGGTCGACGATCGTAGCCCAATGACACAAAAATCGACTCAATCTGACCTCTATAGCAGCCCCTACAACAAAAAAAGATGGATGGCCCAGATCGAGCCACGTGGTGCAACCCAGAATGCCCATGCACACGCATGGGCCACCGCACTTGCACAGCAGCACCGACATGCGTTCACACACAATGGTAGCGTACGTAAGCACGTAGCGACGGAGGTGCGCGACACACCGTGCATGCTAGTGCAGTGGCAGCATGGGCACGTGGGCTGTCTTTAGCAACGTTTGCGGTGGATCTTCAGTGACGTTTATGATTGTTACAAATGTCTTGTATACAAATTTGATTCTTTCCACCACTACAAAAGGTCCCCTACCCCTTCCATTTTTCTTCATCTCTTCCTTTCTTCCTCTCACCACCTCCAAGGCTGAAGAGAGAGCTTGTCCCAAGCCCAGGATGCTCCTCTAGAGTAGAAAACCAAATATTTTTCGTACCACTCATCACCATTCAAGCAGCATCTCATGGCCGTCCTCTCACTACCCTTCTGGAAGAAGATCCTCACTGCGACACCGTCCTACCCTTCCCTCCATCCTCTGGCTCCATCCTCCTTCGTCCTGTTCCTCACCACCTTCCCCCAGGTGACGTCAAAGCGAGTCGTCCTCTGAGCAACCGTCAAGGGGGATTTTCTCATCTCTATCTATCTTTAGTAATTTCTAGTGTAGTTTTCTTGCTTTCTTAGTTATAGAAAGCATTAGATTCAAAAATATATGTGATTGTTCCTCTCTCTCTTTTATTTTTATTTTGCAAGTAGATTAGCTAGATTTCATCGACCTGATCACTTGTCTTATTAAAAATACCAAAAATATTACAAAAGAAAAAATGACCAAAAACAAATAAAAGCAAAGTGTAGATTTTTATAAAACCAAATGTTCACCTCCCCGTGTTTGACCTAGGACTCTTTGAGTTTCAGTTATAAATTTTATCTGATAGACGCATTTTGCGAGCTTTGACGACAGGTCCTCCAAACCCCTATTTTAATTCACGAAACATGCCTAATCATTAGCCATCTAGCTAACCCACGCCTACTACCCCCTTTTCAGCTCTATAAATACCTATCATATTCCACCAAAAAATTCATCCTTCCTTTAGTTTTAGTCTACCATATACCCACCATAATTCAAGGCTAAGGAAGAAGAAGAAGAAAAGAAGATTAAGGGGGCATTCTACCCACCCCCTTGGTGCCTTCTTCCGCTTCTTTCTTCTTCCTTGTGCCACACCAAGAAAGAGGAGGATCTTCATCACTTGGAGGACAGGCAGGCATTGGAGAAGAAGGGTGGTGCATGTCCACCCTTAGGAGAAGCATAGGCATGCCCACCTTGGGGTTTGCCTTGGAGGACATCAACTTGGTGGAGCTTTCAAGGAGAAAGAGTTGGAGCACTTCTTTTCAAATCCAGGAGCTGCTAGGCTTGGTGCAAGGAGCCTCACCTCTTCATCATATTTTTAGAGAATTAGTGTTTCTTTACTTTGTACCTAAAATTCTAGTTGTAGAAGCTTTCTTCTACTAGGATTTTTGTACAACACGTTCTCATTAATCAAGAAGCCTTCTCTGAAATTTCTTTTTAGTTGCATTTTAATTGCTGTGATTCTAGTACTCTTTACTCCCTCTCCCTAATTACTCTAGGCCTCCACGTGCCTAGAGTGAGCTTAGGGAGAGGAATTATTTGTCAGTTAGGTGTTAGCTTAGTGATCGTAGTTGTTACTTACTTTCTAGCCAACAACTCATGTTTCCCTTTATTTCAAAACTCTAAAAAAATATATATTTGAAAAGGCCAAAAAGAAAAGTGAATTTCATTTCCAAGCAAGGGACATATTTTTGCAAACAAATTGCCTCCTTGGATGACCCTAGATACTCGTCTATCTAGTTTACAAATTTTAAAAGCATATGCAATTTTATGTGTTACAACGACTTTAAAAACCCTATTTACAATTCATGCAAAAATTCGCATCAATGGGTATGATGGATGGACTGTGGGTACTGATGAACTGAGAGTGCTGGAGAGAGTCGATCAAGGTCGTTGGATTGCAATCCAACAGCCTTGATCTTGAGGTGGTGTAGCACATGCGCCACTATTGGATTTTCATCCAACGGTGAAGATAATTCACTGCTGAGCCTTAAAAGGTTGGGGCGTGAGTTGAAGGTTGGCGTTGGGCAGCTGTGATGGTACCACATGATGCCATCATGGCCTTCCATCTTCTTTCCTTCATTGGTGACACTATGGATGTTGGATTGGGTAAATTTATGCATCATTGGGCTGCAACCGTCGACCCAAATCCATTCGTATGGTTGGATTCTTCGTTTGAGGCTTAGATTTGTATCATCATGCCCCTTGGCTATTGATTTTCTTTGAATTGCATATAATGGTTCGGAGGTCCGATCTGGGCGATTTTAGAAGTGTTGGACACCGAGATTTGTACGGTTGGATTTTCAATTCGAAGTCCAGAAATTTGTTTCCCGCTCCCCTAGCCACAAAAATTGGTGAACTAGTCTATAATTTATAGAAATTATTCTAAATGTAGAATGATGCATGTTATGCAATATTTATATTGCTGGATACTTCTATGAGTCTAGAAACATGCATAAATAGGCAATTTAAGCTAGATAAATGTGTCTACATCACACCCCCCATGCCTGTCTCTTGCTAGTCCCTAGCAAAGTTAAACTAAATTCTATTTATAAACAAGAATTTAGGACTGATTACTTAGGCAATAGTTATTTATAAAGAATACGAAACTTCAACCAAGGATCTAAATTGCGAAGACCCAACAGCGCACGGGTGCCTACCAAAATGCAGACTATTCAAGTCCTTGCCTTATTCATAATAAAGAAGAAAGAGATTTTTTTATCTTTTTTTTCTTTTCTAATTTTTTTTTGGAATTTTTGAGTTTAGAGTTTTGGAGTAGCTTTCTACGACTACCCACCCCGCTCGAGACTCGAAAGAACTCTATGTACTAAGAATATTTATGTGAAAGATGTGATTGACTAAATGGCAAACTAAAATGGACTTTAGGTTTCTGCATGCCCTAGGTGACCCTAAAGAAAATTTCTACTTAAAGTGGTATTGTTTTGATCAGTAGTTTTCTCCCAAAGTTTATTTTATGGGGTTGACACAAGGGTTAACCTAGTGTATATCTCCTGGTTTATTCTTCTTCCCCACTTCTCCCTAGTTTTAGGGATTATTTATGCATTTTTTTGTTTGGGCTCTGGACAAATGGCAATTGGGGGTTGCCCAGAGCAACTGCCAGCGATACCACCCTAGTATGTTTATAATTAGCTACCTAATTTTCGTTAAGACCACTTGAGAAGTGAGTAAGTGCAAAATGTATGTAGATGTTTAGACTATAAATGCTCTCAAATCAAAGTGTGAGTTGGTAAGTGATGGGGCGGAGATTGGTCGGGAAAAGGTTTCGAGTTTGGAAAACCCATCGTCGTAGTTCGATTCGCGAGAAAATTTGCAAATCAAATAATATTTAGAAATAAAACTTGAAAGGTGAGTCCCGGGTCGAACACAGGGAGGTGAACGTTTAGTTCGAAAAATCCACATTTTGCTTTTATTTCGTTTTGTCATTTTTTTCTTTTCTAATTTTTTTGGTATTTTCATCAAGCAAGAAATTAGGTCAGTGATAACTTGTCTAACTAGTCTACCTGTAAAATATAAGAGAGAGAGATAAATAATCACATATATATCTCACCAATGTTTTCTACAATTATGAAAGTAGGACAACTACACTATTAAAGCAATAAAGATAGATATAGGTGAGAGAATCCCCCTTGACGGTCGCTCGGAGGAGGACTCGCTTTGACATTGCCTTGAAGAAGGTGGTGAGGAGAGGGACGAACAAGGATGGAGCCGAAGGATGGAGGGTGGGGCAGGATAGCGTCGCGGCAATGATATACTTCCCGAAGTAGGTGAAAAGATGGTCGCGGGATGATCCACAAATTGGTATGAGGCGAGGGAAAAATATTTGATTCTACTCTAGAGGAAAATCCCGTTCTTGGGACAAGCTCTCTCTAGAGCCTTGGAGGTGGTGAGGAGAAGAAAGGAAGAAATCACGAAGAATGGAGGGGGGCAGGTGTTCACGGGCGTTTCGTGCGGATTTAAAGCGTATTATGTTGTAGTATAACCGACAAAACGTTCGAACAAATACAAAGTTTTTATTACTCGAAGACCGGAGTATCCGAGGTCGAACACAAGGAGCAAATGGAACTTACCACTAAATCAAAATGTAATTGAACACTCTAGTTTACTCAAAATATCAATTCAGGTATGAATGTATGCGATTAAAAGGAGTTAGGGCAAAAAATATGAAATTGGACGTCTGATCTTGTGATCAGACGTCTTAAAAGCATTTCTCCTTTTCTTCTTCTTCTTCTGCTGCAGTCTTTGCTCTTTCTTTTCTTCTTCTGATCTCTGCAAAGTTCTTCACTTGGCTTCTCTGTGCCTTCGCTTCTGGCTTGCTCTTTTCTTTCTTCCCCTGCGAAGGCTTCTTTCTTGCTGCTTCTTCTCTGCCTTGTTTCTTCTTCTTTCTATTCTTCTCTGCCGTTCCTTCTTCTTTCTTTCTTTTCCTTCTCGTGGCCAAGTCCTTCTCCTGCGATCAGCTTGCCTGCACAGGGAACAAAACCTAACCCTTCTCCCTCTACCCGCGCGTCTCTCTCTCTCAAGCAATTCACTCAAACCGCTCTACCAGAGCCACAGTCTTAATCGGGTCGAATCGTACCCGGGACCAGGCGCACCTGCAGGTGTGTGATGCGCGAGGAGTGCGTAGGTCTAGGTCGGGTCGGATCCGCCAGGTCCGCGTGGTCAGGCCGCGGACGAGGCGGGTGGGGTCAGTGAGGGACCTCACCCCTGTGCTTTCGAGGCAGTAAACGTATATCACAAAAACTCTTTATACCATACCTGTGCCTTGAGATTCCACGATGTGGGACTAAACGTTCCGCCCTTCCTTTGCGTGCGCCCGCAGACTCTCGTGTGCAATTGCCCACGCTGAAGGCCCTGCTGGTGCTCCTTGCTGAACTCAGTCACCTCGCAACACTTGCGAGAGTCTGCTGCACCTGCCGCCTGGGAAGCCTGACGCCTGCTGCTGCTCCAAGCTTCCTGCTGCTTCGACTGTTAATGGCGGCCGGGGCGTTCACCTGAGCTTCCACAGAACGGCCTATTGGCCCAATTAGAATGGCTGGAAACCTTCGCCGTAGCACGGCGAAGGCGGTGGGTGATGCTGCAGGTTGCCTGTCGGCCTAGGCGTGCCCGCCTAGGTCAACCTGTGGCCGGAGACGGTGGGTTGTTCGGGGGGTGGTTATGGAGGTCTGGAGTGGCAGTTGTGGGGTGGAGCGAGTTCCTGGTGGTGAGGCGGAGCTCACGAGGTGGTTGGCGAGCCGTGTGGAGTGGCGGAGTGGTGTGGGCGGCTCGCCGGAGTTCGGTCGGTGATGTGGAAGATGAGGGTGGTCAGCGTCGGTCGAGGGGTAATCAGATGAGATAACAGGGGGAAAAGAGAGAGGATAGGATGGAGAGGAGTTCTAACCTAATTGTAAGGACGAAAGGGGACAGAAGGCGGACAGCAGTACTTGCTGTCGCCGGAGAAGATGACGCCCAGTGGGGGAGAACGGCGGCGACGACGGGGCTGAGGCGGCGTGCGCTGGTACTGCGCGACGCGGAGGGAGGTCAGGAAGCTAACTCTGCCACTGGTTTTGTGGCAGAGCGAAGAGGGAGGGGAGGGGGCTCGCCGGAGCTAGCTGGGGCATTTGGCCGAGCAGGAGGAGAGGAATTGAAGGGGGAAACTCGGCCAAATCAAGCTCAGCCTCTTCGGCCGGAGTTGTGGGTTCTTATATAGGCGTTGGACTTGGTGTGCAGGGCGTGAAGGGTACGTAATTGCCTGAGGTTGGTCGCCGGAGATGGAAAGGAGTTAGGATACCCAAATCTCTCGTGCGTTCGCACGAGAGATTGGGTTCACACCAGGGATCGATATCGGTCTTAAATGGAAGGCAATTCTTCAGAGAATTCTCCTTCCATTTCTGGGAGGGAATCTCTGAGGGATTAGAGAGAAATCCCTCTCCGAATCTCGCCGGAGCTCGGTTCTGCCCTAGCAATGGCGGCAGGACCGGTTTGCAAAGGAGGCGAAGAACCTAGGGGGTTCTCTGCAACGGTATTCAAAAGATAGGGACCAATTTGTGATTTGGGTGTACTAAATTGCAAAGTAGGTCAAGATGACCTCTCCTTAGGTCCAAATTTTGGTATAAACCTAATTTGGACCTAAGGAATCCAATGGAGAAGTTAGATTTCAGGTTTGACCTCGTTTGACTGGATATTTTGCGTAAAAACCCAAATTAGGTTAATTGAAGAGCTAGGACCCTAATCTAGGTCAAACTAGGTTCCAAAGGCCAAATTAAGTGTTCTAAACCCTAGAGTATGGTTTTCCATGATTTGTAGAGGGTTTACTTGCTTTTTGTTCTGACCGGAACCTTGTTAATTTAAGCGGGTCTGTTTTAGGGTTACCAAGTGTCTTTTAGTTCTTAGATTGCATATGAACCCATTTCTGATTGACTCAACCCACTTTTTATCTCATTTAGACCATTTGACCTATGTTTTGCCTCTGAGAAATCCCGTTTATCTACTGCAATGGTAAAATTGCAGTTTTAACCTTTATTTCATGTTTTCTTCTCAGAGCACTTGTTCCTTCAGTTCGGCCTTCTTCTAGGTTATGTAGGAGCTTTTATCTTCTTTATTGGGTCAAAATGAGATAGTTATGGCTCATGATGAGGCTCTCATCATACCCCCATGCCTAGCTTTTGCTAGTCCCTTAGCAAAATTTCAAAGTTTTAACTTCCGTTCTAGACACTGATTGTTGTCAATAATGATAAGTGCTTCTCCTTTTTCTTTTGTGATTAGGTGGGAATGCCGACAATAGGCCTAGAGGTACTCAAGTACCAACCAAAATCCGTACCTGTTCCGCTTTAGCCTCAGTCTTCTGCAAAGGTTTCTACGGCCCACAGAACCTAACCTAGGGTTTGTTGGACTCCGCGGTTAAAGCACCCGTGCTTGAGATATTTTTAGCCTAAGTTCAGTTTGCAGTGCGTTTTTTGTAAGAGAGAGATAGAAGATTTATTTGTTTGGAGAGCTTTTCTCTCTCTTTTCTTTTTTATTTCTAGCTTCGGATTAGCTTCTCAACACGGTTTGTATCGGATTCCTCGTCCCCATCATCAATCCTCAAAGGTCCCTGGCTTTCGAGATTTCGAGATAATCCCGCCCATGGCAACCCCTGGAACCCTGGCTTTCGAGATTTCGAGATAATCCCGCCCATGGCATTCCGTGGCCGAATTCAGACCCTGGCGATCGACATTTCGTGATAATGACACCCATGGTATCTGAACCAGCAGAGTGCTTACATGCCCCCAGTAGGATATTTAAATATCCTAAGAGACAAGCACCGAGGAGACAATATGTTGTTACGCATCTTCGAGGGGAATTTCCCGCCTCTCCGCGCTGGGAACTCATCCAAATCAACTTGTGTTGATTGGCCGCTCCTAATCTAGGTGACTTTTTCAGAATATTAAACGCTCTTGCGTGTTTTGGATGTTTTATGCGCACTGAACCAGACTGTGTGTGAATTTGGGGTGCTTAGGTTACCGAATCCCGCAAATCGGAGGTTAGTTAACGAGGCTGAATACTTCCTAAGCCTTAGACCTAATACTCAAGCTTCGCATTTTCCTCAACCTCTTGAGGATTATCCAGATTTTAACGGATACTTGAATTTTTAAGCTAAAGATACTAGCCCAAAAGGCCTAAGACCAGCGTTCCCGCTAATCTCTTGTTATATCTCCGTAGCACTTTTCTTTTCTTTTTCTTGACTCGGTCTAGAACTTCAGTTAACCCCTTAATCTTTTACTAATGACTTTTTCTTTTTCTTTTCCTTTTGTGCTCCTTTCTTCATTTTTGCTCTTTTTCTCCTCCTTATGATTATATGGCTCACAACATTTCCTCCCTCCTATTTTTTTTTGTTCTTTTTCGTAATTTTTCAATTTTTTGTGTTTTTGACATATGTGAATTTTTTTGTGAGAATCCTTCTGATTTTTTTCTTGGTTTTGTATGTATGCACTTTATCACCCCCCCATGCCTAAGTTTTGCAATGTCCTCATTGTAAACAGAGGGTGGGAATTAGTGTTGAGGTCAGGGGCTTAGAACAGGATATATCGGGTGGGTGAATGGGTCGGGAATGAGTGATGCGAATGATTTTAAGCTCTGATACGTGTACCAGAGGTGGGATCAACTGTCTAAGGCTGAACTCAAGGTGCAATAGACGTGGAGTACAGACGGCTAATCAGACGGGTCTCTATTTTTGAGATGACGGGTTGCCTCCCGTTAAGCGCTAAATTTAATGCCTTCAGTTGGGCGGAAAATGGGGTGGAGAGGGAGTGGTCAAATCAATGGAGTTTTGGAAAACAAGCACCTTGATTAAGAGCCTGGTTGGTCCAACCAGGTACTTGTTCAGATCAGTGGGCTGATGATGCAGCCCAAACCCAATAAGTCTGGTGGGTTGATAGATGTAGATTAGCAGATGTGGGACCCACCAAATGCAGTGATGTTCTGATAGATATGGAAGTGAAAACTCGAGTTCGGGCTCAGTCGAATCAGCCTGGTGGGGGTAGGGTTCCGAAAAATAATTAATGTAAGATGTGGAATCCCTACAGGGACGGTCAAAGGATGGAGGCTCCTGATTTGTGGTCTGATCAGTGTCCGATACCCGGTATAGATACGGAGTTGAATCATCTGCAATCGGCTCATTGAGAGGTGAATCAGAATAGAAATTGAGTCCGGTTGCGGGTCGAGGTGGGGAACGGGTTTTGATTGGTGCTGTATATGTGGAGCAGGTGGCTTCAAAGAAGATTGACATGTTATAATTAGGAGGCAGATTTTCTCCGATGTTATGGTCAGATTCGAGATCATCGGAGAGTTTGCGAAAATCAAAGTTTGAATGAGATTCTAGATCATGAGTTCCACCATAGAATAAATCATATGTTGTATATTCAGCAGCCTGACTGGGATCTAGCCTAAATGTTAATTCCGAGCTTACAAAGGTGTCCCTATCTGGTAGAGGCCCAGATTCTAAGCTAGTAGGGCAGACCCAATTGAAACCTTGCTCGTCCAACTCCTCGGTTTCTATGTCGTAGATTGGCATGACTTCCGCAAAATCGATTTGTTCCTCTGAGGAGGTTGACGAGGGATATTCATCAAATCGAGGCCCAAAATCATATTCTTCATTAAAAGGTTGATCTTCTTCATATGGGGCCTTGAAATCTTCAATATAGGCTTCAGATCTAGGTTCTAGGCTTAGGATGTGGGTTGAATTACTAGAATTTAGGTCTGAATAACCTTCGAGGGCCACCTTATCAGAATAAGGGACGGAATTTACACCCGCGAGAGGTTCAGTTCTACTCTCATACTTGCAGGAGTCTTGGGATTCTAAAATGGGTTCATCATGGTCTTTTCCTGCATTTGGAGCTTCCCAACCTTCTTCAATATCAGGTGCATTATACTCCATCTGGGTTGGGAATCCACAACCATTTTGTGCCCTAAACCCGAGATCAGATTTATCCTCGATGTTGTCCCAAGATAGTTCATCCTCTGTTGGCGGTATGTACGGGTATTTCTGATCAATCACTTGTTTTATTAATCTCATTATCTCTTCCCATTTTTCAAGACTATCTTGGTGTTGCTTCCAAAGTCGAGGATTTGTCATACATTGAAGGTATTCACTATTATGCAATTTTTCTATCTCAATGTATGCAGTAATGAGCAAGTCACGGGTTGATCCTTTGTTGGCTTCTGCTAATAGTACATGGGCACAAGTTATGACAAAGGTTGTGGTTGTTGGGACATCAACCTGAATGTTTCCTACTGTTGTTGAGGTTTCTTCATTTTCATAAAATCTCATGGCATCCTCAATCATTTTATCTCTCATTGATCTCTGATATTCAGGTTTCTCGACTGGTAGTCCTAGGTGGTTCGGCTGCATATTTGGATCAGGTGGTGGAATCAAGATCAGAGTTTGACTCAAGATGTGTTATGAAGCAATCAGATCTGAATAACGAGTCCCACTGAAAATGAATGTGTGTGCTCTACAGAGAAAAGATGCAGGACTGGAGATGTTCTTGACCCAATCAAGACATCCAAAAGATGTTTGGATGACTATGGAGGTTTGGGGCGGATGGACCCCTGGATCCGAAGATCGTCCACCTGAGAGTTACCTGGGCAGCCAGAGAGGGAGAGTCCCGCAAAGACCCCTACACGGTAGAGCGTCCCTACGGGTTACAGGGTTTCCCCCACCCGACCTCTCTTGTCACTGAGATTCCAGGTAAACCAGAATGGGGACCTTGACCTCTTAAGTCTATCACTTTTTATTTCAAAGGTGCTTTTAGGGTTCTCACTTGAACTCTAGATGTTTTTGGTATTGTAACCTAATTTAGAGGTTGGTTGACCCAAGGGGTCAACTTCACCTGACCTGTCCTATAGATGGCAGAATGATTCTAAGCTCGGAGCCTAGAGATCACCCTGATTTGACTCCCAGGTTATTAGGTCAAAAGAAAATTTTAAGATTCAAGTGATTTTAGAGCTCAATTTTAGGGTTTGTCTTATTTAACTTTCTTCAATCAAGGGCTTGGGTAGCACACTGATGCGGGAGGGTTTATTTCTTTTTACACAGGCATGTGTGACTAGCGCTTCAAGACCCTAATGTGGAAACCCTAATTTGGTTCTATTTCCAATCCTCTTTTTCTTTTTCAAAAGTTCTCTTTGGACTTATAAACAAGAAGTGTGTGGTCCGCCAAGATTAAGCGCTATTTCAATTAGGCACAAGAATTTGTGGGATGGAAAAAAATCACTCCGACTTCAAGAATATTTGCAGAAATTTTTGCAAAATCAAGAAATGTTTTGCCTTAGAGATGGTGATTACTATATAAAGAAGGCAATTGATTCCTAACTTGATTTTCTTCCTTTTGTCTTTCAAAGATTAGGGGATGATTAAGGAAGAAAAGAAATTACCTGCCCTGGAGTGGTTGACTTGCGGGAGAGATTTTCACATGAAGTACCTGCAAGATCACATCAAAGAAAAGTAGGGCAAGTTAGTGTTCAATATGATAAAAAGAATGTAGAGACTAGTGGTAAATTGTGCAGTGCTCCCCGGCAACGGCGCCAAAATGTTCACGGGCGTTTCGTGCGGATTTAAAGCGTATTATGTTGTAGTATAACCGACAAAACGTTCGAACAAATACAAAGTTTTTATTACTCGAAGACCGGAGTATCCGAGGTCGAACACAAGGAGCAAATGGAACTTACCACTAAATCAAAATGTAATTGAACACTCTAGTTTACTCAAAATATCAATTCAGGTATGAATGTATGCGATTAAAAGGAGTTAGGGCAAAAAATATGAAATTGGACGTCTGATCTTGTGATCAGACGTCTTAAAAGCATTTCCCCTTTTCTTCTTCTTCTTCTGCTGCAGTCTTTGCTCTTTCTTTTCTTCTTCTGATCTCTGCAAAGTTCTTCACTTGGCTTCTCTGTGCCTTCGCTTCTGGCTTGCTCTTTTCTTTCTTCCCCTGCGAAGGCTTTTTCTTGCTGCTTCTTCTCTGCCTTGTTTCTTCTTCTTTCTATTCTTCTCTGCCGTTCCTTCTTCTTTCTTTCTTTTCCTTCTCGTGGCCAAGTCCTTCTCCTGCGATCAGCTTGCCTGCACAGGGAACAAAACCTAACCCTTCTCCCTCTACCCGCGCGTCTCTCTCTCTCAAGCAATTCACTCAAACCGCTCTACCAGAGCCACAGTCTTAATCGGGTCGAATCGTACCCGGGACCAGGCGCACCTGCAGGTGTGTGATGCGCGAGGAGTGCGTAGGTCTAGGTCGGGTCGGATCCGCCAGGTCCGCGTGGTCAGGCCGCGGACGAGGCGGGTGGGGTCAGTGAGGGACCTCACCCCTGTGCTTTCGAGGCAGTAAACGTATATCACAAAAACTCTTTATACCATACCTGTGCCTTGAGATTCCACGATGTGGGACTAAACGTTCCGCCCTTCCTTTGCGTGCGCCCGCAGACTCTCGTGTGCAATTGCCCACGCTGAAGGCCCTGCTGGTGCTCCTTGCTGAACTCAGTCACCTCGCAACACTTGCGAGAGTCTGCTGCACCTGCCGCCTGGGAAGCCTGACGCCTGCTGCTGCTCCAAGCTTCCTGCTGCTTCGACTGTTAATGGCGGCCGGGGCGTTCACCTGAGCTTCCACAGAACGGCCTATTGGCCCAATTAGAATGGCTGGAAACCTTCGCCGTAGCACGGCGAAGGCGGTGGGTGATGCTGCAGGTTGCCTGTCGGCCTAGGCGTGCCCGCCTAGGTCAACCTGTGGCCGGAGACGGTGGGTTGTTCGGGGGGTGGTTATGGAGGTCTGGAGTGGCAGTTGTGGGGTGGAGCGAGTTCCTGGTGGTGAGGCGGAGCTCACGAGGTGGTTGGCGAGCCGTGTGGAGTGGCGGAGTGGTGTGGGCGGCTCGCCGGAGTTCGGTCGGTGATGTGGAAGATGAGGGTGGTCAGCGTCGGTCGAGGGGTAATCAGATGAGATAACAGGGGGAAAAGAGAGAGGATAGGATGGAGAGGAGTTCTAACCTAATTGTAAGGACGAAAGGGGACAGAAGGCGGACAGCAGTACTTGCTGTTGCCGGAGAAGATGACGCCCAGTGGGGGAGAACGGCGGCGACGACGGGGCTGAGGCGGCGTGCGCTGGTACTGCGCGATGCGGAGGGAGGTCAGGAAGCTAACTCTGCCACTGGTTTTGTGGCAGAGCGAAGAGGGAGGGGAGGGGGCTCGCCGGAGCTAGCTGGGGCATTTGGCCGAGCAGGAGGAGAGGAATTGAAGGGGGAAACTCGGCCAAATCAAGCTCAGCCTCTTCGGCCGGAGTTGTGGGTTCTTATATAGGCGTTGGACTTGGTGTGCAGGGCGTGAAGGGTACGTAATTGCCTGAGGTTGGTCGCCGGAGATGGAAAGGAGTTAGGATACCCAAATCTCTCGTGCGTTCGCACGAGAGATTGGGTTCACACCAGGGATCGATATCGGTCTTAAATGGAAGGCAATTCTTCAGAGAATTCTCCTTCCATTTCTGGGAGGGAATCTCTGAGGGATTAGAGAGCAATCCCTCTCCGAATCTCGCCGGAGCTCGGTTCTGCCCTAGCAATGGCGGCAGGACCGGTTTGCAAAGGAGGCGAAGAACCTAGGGGGTTCTCTGCAACGGTATTCAAAAGATAGGGACCAATTTGTGATTTGGGTGTACTAAATTGCAAAGTAGGTCAAGATGACCTCTCCTTAGGTCCAAATTTTGGTATAAACCTAATTTGGACCTAAGGAAACCAATGGAGAAGTTAGATTTCAGGTTTGACCTCGTTTGACTGGATATTTTGCGTAAAAACCCAAATTAGGTTAATTGAAGAGCTAGGACCCTAATCTAGGTCAAACTAGGTTCCAAAGGCCAAATTAAGTGTTCTAAACCCTAGAGTATGGTTTTCCATGATTTGTAGAGGGTTTACTTGCTTTTTGTTCTGACCGGAACCTTGTTAATTTAAGCGGGTCTGTTTTAGGGTTACCAAGTGTCTTTTAGTTCTTAGATTGCATATGAACCCATTTCTGATTGACTCAACCCACTTTTTATCTCATTTAGACCATTTGACCTATGTTTTGCCTCTGAGAAATCCCGTTTATCTACTGCAATGGTAAAATTGCAGTTTTAACCTTTATTTCATGTTTTCTTCTCAGAGCACTTGTTCCTTCAGTTCGGCCTTCTTCTAGGTTATGTAGGAGCTTTTATCTTCTTTATTGGGTCAAAATGAGCTAGTTATGGCTCATGATGAGGCTCTCATCAGCAGGTCCTTTTATAGTTGAAGGAAGAGGTAGAATTTGTGCATATGGCATTAGTGACAGCTGCAATCATCACTAAATACCCCTACAGCTATCGCTGAAGATTCGCTCCACTGCTGCCGCACGCATCACATGCCTGTGCCTCAAGCTCCTTGTGTGCACATGCACTGTCAATGAGCTTGTGCGTTGTGCCCTTGTGCACTACAAGGCTATTCGCGGCCCCTTGTGAACACACGAGGCCATGTCCAATTGGTGAATTGTGGGGAGGGGGGCTACCGAGATTCGAACCGATGCCCGTCCCTTGGAGGCCAACATCCTAACCAATGTGTTGCAGCTAGGGATTGTCACAAGCAGTAGTTCTTAAGGCCATGACGTGGAGGCTTCCTAACTGTTCAATGATGATCCAACAGTTAGGATTAGAACGTGAAGATGATGAGGGGGCACCAATAGTCATTGATGGCCAGTGTTGGGTGGCTGAGATGGTACCACGTGGTGCCATTTGGGTGCCATCTAGGCCATCCATCTTCTTTTTGTTGCAGAGGATCCCACAGTGCTTGGATCGAGGTGATTTCCACATTGTTGGACTGCAATCGTTGCTCTGGATCCATCCATATGGTCGAATTTTCATCCATAGTCCATAAGGATGTCGTATTGCCCCATAGCCATTGACCTTCCTTAGACCGCATAAGGTGCTACGGGATTCCGATCTCAACGATTTCGGTGGCATTAGACTCCAATTGTCATCCTGATCTCATCCGTACGGTCAGATCATCCATCCGAGGCCTTGAAAGAAATATCCTTCCCTCCTGGCCATAAAAAGGACATAATTAACCTAAAATGTACACAACTACTCTAAATATGCGATGATGCATGCTATGTAATATTTATAACACAAAATGCAAATCTAAGCCTAGGAACATGCATGAATAAGCATTTTATCCTCAATAATTTCATCTACATCATACCCCCAAGGTAATATTTTGCTGGTCCCTCGCAAAATTAGACTACATGCTATGTATAAAAGTAGAATTAGGACTTGATCGCTTAGGCCTAGGTTGTTTATTAACAATAGAAAATTTCAAGTAAGGTCTTAACTACGAAAACTCAGTAGTACCCGAGTGTCTGCCAGAATGCAAACCACGTATGTCCTTGCCATATTTGAAAAGGGAAGATACTTTTTTTTGTTTCTCTTCTTTTCTAATTTTTTTGGAATTTTGGAGTCTGAGAGTTTCGAGATAACTTTTTACGGCTACCCGACCCGCCCAAGACTCGGAAAGGACTCTAAGTGGTAAGCATCTTGGGAAATGATGATAGACTCACTAAGTGGACATTAAAATGGACTTTAGGTTTCTATGACCCTAGGTGACCTTAAGAGTTCCTACTTAGAGCTTTATCCTCTGATCAGTAGCTTTCTCCCTACTTTTAATTTTTTTCTGGGGTCAACGCAAGGGCGAACCCAGTGCATATCTCCCTAGTTTATTCTACTTTTCCTCTTCTTCCCAAAGTGTTTTGGGAATTATTTGTGTATTTTTGTGAGCTAAGCTCTGGACATCGAGCCAATGGGTTGCTACCCACGGCAACTTGCTAGCTCTACTTGTGTGGTGAAGTGTGATTTATTTTTCTATTTTTATTTTACTCCCTTTTGTATTTTTCTTATTTTTTCCTTATTTATTTTTTAGCATAATTTTTTTTTCTTTTTCTAAGTAGGTGGCTTCCCTAATCTAAGATTTACCTAAAAGCAGTAGAATGAGTATGGTCATGTAGCTGGGCTCTGGACAATAGGCCAATGGACTGTTACCCACGACAACTTGCCAACCATACTATCCTAGAAAGTTCATTAGCTATCAAATTTGTTTAAAAATCACTGAAAAGTAAGTCAGTGCAAATAGTGTGTAGATGCTTAGGCTTAAAGTCCTATCAAATCAAAGGGCAGGTTGATAAGTCATGTACTTATCACCCAAATTTATTTACCAAATTAAAATAAAATTACTTGGCGAGGACTTGAGACAAAGTCCACATTCGAGCTGACCTGAAGAGTCTAACTATTTAGGTCCTACCCTATCATTTCCTAAATTTAATAACTTCAAAATGGCTAAGTTCTCTTCTAATTTCTTTGTTCTTCTTTTTAGAAAATGAAAACAAAAGAATTTCCACAGAGTTAACAAAATGATTTCAGAAATTAATTATCCACCCCCCCAATGACTAAATGATGAAATGTCCTCACTGTAAAAACAAAGAAATGAGAAGGGCGGAGTAAACATAATATCTCCTGGATTTCATGAAAATCTAGTTAGCTCTGCAAAGATAAGAGAGTATACACACACACTAAGTCTAATGCACTTAGCTAGGCATAAAATACATATGATTTTTCAGAAATTCATCGCGGATGGGATTCGATTTCGAAATCCCATCGTCGTAGTTTGATTTGTGAGAAAATCAATTGATTAGGGAAAATTTATAATCGAAACTTGAAAAGTGACTCCCAGGTCGAACACTGGGTGGTCATCATTTGGTTTTGTAAATCTATGTTTTGCCTTATTTCTTTTTTGTCATTTTTATCTTTTATAATTTTTTTGTATTTTTAATAGGGCAAGAGATTAGGTGACAAATTCTACCTAATCTACTAGCAAAATATAAAAGGGAGAGAGAGAGAGAGAGAGAAACAATCATGTATTTTTATGAAGCAAATGTTTTATACAACTTGGAAAGCAGGAAAACTATACTACAAAAGTAATAAAGATGGAGATAGGTGAATGAAATCCCCCTCGACAATCACTTGGAGTACGACTCACTCTGATGCAGCCTAGAGGAAGGTGGTGAGGAGTGGGACGAACAAAGACAGAGCCAGAGGACGGAGGGCAAGGTAGGATGGCGTCGCGGTGAGGATCTTCTTTCCGAATGGAGGTGAGAGGAGAATCCTAGGATGCTCCACGAAGGGCGATGAGAGGAGGGAAAATATTTGGTTTTTTACTCTAGAGGAGGATCCTGGGCTTTGGACAAGCTCTCTCTAAAGCCTTGGAGGTGGTGAGGAGAAGAAAGGAAGAGATGGTGAAGAATGGAGGTGTAGGGGTCCTTTTATAGTGGAGGGAAGAGGAGGAAATTTGTGTAGAGGGCTGTAGTGATAGCTGCAAGCGTCGTAGAAGATTCACCCAACTATTGTTGAAGATCCATGCCAACCCTTGTCTCCACTGGGGCATGCATCATGCACCCGTTCCTCGCACTCCTTGTCATGCAATCGTGTGCTGGCATGCATTTCACGTAGCTGTGCATGCTTGTGCTAGCGTATGCTTGCTTGTGCGCACAGTCGGTATGCCTCCAATCCTCAATTTGGGGGGGCTATGAGGATTTGAACCTGTACACCTCCCTTGGAGGCCAACTTCCCAACCATTGCACCAAGCCATCCAAATGGTCGAGAGGATGTCTTAGGATGCATGGTGGAGGAGGGCTCTCAACCATTGGATTAAGATCCAATGGCTAGGAATGAAGGTCGCAGATGAGGTGTGATGTGGACGAGTGCTGCTAGTCAATGTTGGGTGACCTAGATAGTGCCACGTGGCACCATGTAGGTCATCCATCTTCTTTCTATTGCAGAGGGTGCCACGGTGCTCAAATCGAGATGATTCCCACGTAGTCGGACTATGATCATCACTCGAAATTCATCCGTACGATCAGATTTTCATTCGAAGCCTGTAAGGACGTCGCATTGCCCCCTGGCCGTTGATCTTATGAAGATCACATAAGGAGATATGAAATTTCGATTAGGATGATCTCGTAGGCATTGGACTTCGATCATCATTTTGATCAAATCTGTACATTCAGATTGTCAATCTGAGGCCCTGAAATAAATCTCCTTCCATCTTGGCCATTAAAGGGTCGTAATTTACCTAAAATATACACAACTACTCTAAATGTAGGATGATGCATGCCATGCACTATTTATAACATGAAATTCAAATCTAAGCCTAGGAACATGTTGAATAGGCATTTTATCCTCAATAAATGTGTCTACATCAACATATACGGAAGAAATGGAGAACTCACAACTGTAGGTCCGAATCAAAATCAAAAGATTAATCCACTGACCTGCCAGCAGAAGATGTCCACTGAAGTGGACCAGAGTATGGTGCAGACCCATGCCCTAGTGTCGAGTGGTTCTAAGGTTTTAGATAGAAATCACCTAGAACATAAGATTATTGCATTTGTAGGGCCAGGCCTACGGTTTGGTGGTGTGCAACCCAAGACTAAAGTGACGGACAATGGGTAGATCAGATTCACTCCACTTGGGTGTCCACTTAGAGTTCAGCTTAGAAAGATAGTCAATTATTCCAAGCTTGGTGATTAGGCCATATTTGTGGTCTATTTATATTCATTATTGCCTAGACATTAGATTAATTGTAACATGTAAATAGCATACATTAGTATATAAATACATAAGCTTATTAATTTGCTTTTATGCATATTTCATGTAATAGTTTGCATTTAAATAGGGTACTTCGGTTTGGGATCACTTTGCATTTCATACATTCTTTGGAGTCTTGAACATAAATAACCCATATATATTTTATTTATATTATTTAAATATTATCTTCTCAATGGCTGCAAGAGCTTAAAGACCATAGTGATGGTTAGCGAAGAACTTGGATCTTTGTCGCCACTGCTGTTCCATCTCCATTTGCCGTTCCTACCTCAACGACACCCCAGCAGCTTTAATAGCAAATCACCTCTTGCTTTGCTAGGTAGGCCTCCACCCACTCCACCACAGCACAGTCATCCTCAACCGTGTGCACAAGTTCACATCACTGCAGGCAGGTGGGGTGATAAACCGCCGTGCCATCAGTGGCTTGTGCCAGAAGGCCATGCAATTATCCTTCCTCACCACCATCACCAGCAACCACCACCATAACCACCGCCACACTCAATGTCACTATTCACCTTCTTCTTCCTCTATTATTTCTTTTTTTCCTCCACCAAAAAGAACCCAACCATCATTCTTACACCAACCACTACCACCACCTCCAACAACTCCAGCAGCCCATGCACACTA
Source organism: Thalassia testudinum (assembly GCA_037157565.1). Taxonomy (NCBI): domain Eukaryota; kingdom Viridiplantae; phylum Streptophyta; class Magnoliopsida; order Alismatales; family Hydrocharitaceae; genus Thalassia; species Thalassia testudinum. Next base: position 30,855,880 of record JAZHRO010000019.1, on the reverse strand, counting down.
CTTCCCCATGCCTCGCTTAAGCCAACGTGTAGAAAAGGCTACATGCAACCTAGTGCGTAGCACCGTGCTCACCGCCTGCGTGACCACCCTGCGTATGAATGCCTCTCGGCACAGTGCAGCAGCAGCCACCTCCAACGCATGTGCATGCGCCAGCACCCCCTCTCCTCCAAGCATGCCACTGCCATCCTTCTCGCACATGCGCACCTTCATGAGCCTATGTGCGACAACAACTCTCCATCACTGGAAGCCACCTCCACTGTAGCTCCGTCCAGACGGCTCCATTCGCCTCGCGCTTCGCCATGACCACCATCACGAAGCCTTAGGTCAAGGGATCGTCCACCGAGATTCGCACCTCTAGCCATTCCCTGCTCCTTGCTCACAAGCTCAGGGAAGAAATCCCCTATTTACTTCTTTATTTCTTTTTACATTTAAGTGCCATTACCACAGAAAAAGATTTTTGACTTATCAATATTTAATTATGGTAGTTTTGTGATGGAAACCCTCATGTTTTACATAAATGCTTATTCAACATACCTAGCAATTGATAGTGTAATTTAAAAGGGGTTTTTTCTTTGATTACTTGAGATACTAACCGTGAACATCTGCTTTTAACTTGTGCGATTTTTAGTAGGCCACTGCCTCCCCGTGGACAAGACCTGCTCTTCTCGAGTGGTTTGTTTTAAATACTTTGATTAGTTGATTTTCCATCACTTAGTAATACAAGCGACAAATCATTTTAATTAACATCCTATTAAGCGAGAATCGACTCATCAAATGTCGCCATTACCGGGGAGGCAACAGGCTTGTAAACTTGCATTTATCCATTTATTTTTTTACATTTAATTTGAGTCATATTTAATTTATTCTATCTGATTTATGCGAGGTATCTCTTGGGAGAATCATCGCACCAGCCTCAGTGACACTGAGGTAGACCTTGTTTCCACCATCGAAGGAGGACATCTGCAGTGGTCATCTTCATCTTCATATCCGTCAATTTTTTTTCAGTAGACAGAATTTAGGTTTTAGAACTTTACTTTTCTTTATTTTCTTGCACATTCAATTGGTTTGAGACCCTTATTCTGGGGTATATTTTAGGGGTTTGTTCCCCAACTTTCTTTTAGGCCCGTGTTGGGTAATTTTTGGGCGCTTGTTCCCTTTTCTTTAGATTTAGGTTTTTATTTTCTTTCGTGGATTGATTTTCCATTATTTTGTCCATAAGTAGGTAAAAATAGAAAAACAACAAAATATGAGCTGCATGCCTAGAAGCTGCATGATTTATGACAACCATATAAGATTGTAAGAGCAACATCTAGACTTTATTTTCTGCATTGCTTGCATTCTCGTATAGCTACTTGATGGAAGCAAGGTACGCATCCTCTTACTTTGCATCCATATCTTTATCACGCATTTGCATTCGGACTTAATTGCAACACCACCTAATTGAATTGAAAAGATCTAACAAGTGGTCACATATTATTCCTTAAAAAGGACTTTAACTAAAGGAGGAACATTAGAAACCAAAGACTTGAATTAAGAACTTGTCATGCGATTCACAAAACTCAAACTCAAAATTTTACGGTGAATGCACACATGTATAATTGTGCACCAAGACACACATTTCGACATTGCTAGGTTTTTGAGCTGCTAGGTAAGAACCCTCCTACCATTGGTTTCAAAGTGCTTGAAACTCGGGATCAAAAGTTTTGTAACTCCATGGAGGTGGATACCCTATCATAGATTTTTGAGGGTAGTTAAGAAGTACCATGAAAGCAAAGCTTCAAAGGAAGGCTTAGGCCTACTTGCATCCCTCGATCTTCTATCCTTAGAGTACTCTACCATTTGAACTTTAGCGAAGAGCACCTAAGTTCCAACTAGGTCCTTGATGTAAACACATTTACACTACTGAAGATGTCTATTTATGCATGTTCTTAAGCATAGGATTGCATTTCATGATATAAATATTGCATTACATGCATCATCTTGCAATTAGAATAGTTTGAATAAAATGGAGGTTAATTGTCTCCTTTTATGTGCTTGGACAGGGCAAATATTTAATCACGGCCTCGGATCAAGGATCCAACTATATGGATGTGATCAGGGCAACGATTGGAGCTCAACGACTCCAAGATCGCCCTAATCAGACATCCGTAGCATCAGATAGTGACCTGGGAACCCAAGAAGATCAAGGGCCAGGATGGTGTAAATCCACACTTCAGATGATAAATCCGACCGCATGGATGAATTCAGATCGACGATCGTAGCCCAACAACACAAAAATCGAGTCAATCCGACATCCGTGGCACCATCTACAACTTCCAAAAGATGGAAGGCCAAGATAGCGCCACGTGGCGCCATCTCAACCGCCCAAGCGGCTGCTTGCGTCTTGTTAAAGCCCTGCACCCGATCACTCTCCGCCGTTGGATCTTAATCCAACGACTGTGGGCGCTCCCAATTAAAAGCGCCTGCTCGACCATCCGCACCCCATAGCACAGTGGTCGAGCGCGTTATCGCGAGCGTGGGGTGCGAGTTCGAATCGTGGAGAGGGGGCTGGAAGGCACGGCGATTGGGCGCAGGTGGAGCGTCGGATGGAGATCGGACGGCCGTGCGCGCCTGATAGTGTCGACACGCGATTGAACGCGCAATCGGACGTGCAATCAGACGCGCGGGGGGCGCGCAGCGCGCGGGAGTGCACGCATCTTAAGCCGTCCGATCTCGCGATCGGACAGCTGAAAAGCACTGGACGTGCATGGACGTTGAGGAGCGGGCAGCCGAGGAGGCACGTGTGGGTGCGGAGGCGACGCCCACGTCAGGGCTTTAGTGACGGATTTGTCCGTCACTAAAGGCCTCTCTTTTATTATTTTGAAGTTGTAGTGTCCATTTTGCCCCCACTCCTTGCAACTATAAAAGGAGACCCCCTCCATAGGAAATTCTCATCCCTTCTTTCTCCTCTCTACCCCTCCAAAGCTCAAGAGAAGCTTGTCCCACACCCGGGATGCTTCTCGCGAGATAAAGTCCAATTTTCATTCCCCTTCGGAAGTGGATCCCACAACGACGACGGCGTGCTGCTCCGTTCCCATTCTTCTGCTTCATCCTCCTTCATCCTTCTTCGTTCTCCTTCATCCAGGCGTCGTCCCGTCCGGCTCGTCCTCCAAGCAATCGTCGAGGAGGATAATTTTTCTCTCCCATTCTTATTTATAGCTTTTCTACTGTAGAATTTTTCTGCTTTATAGTGTACTTGATTTTTCGCTTTCTAGTGTAACTTTTATAAACAATGAAATATTGAATGCATGTTCTCTTTCTCTCTCTCTCTCTCCTAGTTTGATAGCTCCATTGTAATTATATCACCTCTCTTAACAAAAATACTAAAAAAAATATAATTGGGAATATAGATCAACGTAGCCTCCCTGTGTTCGACCCGGAATTCTTTTCGGTATAAGTTTTTATTTGTTGAACATGAATTCTTCGCTTTCGAACTACAACGACAGGTTTCCAAAACCAAACACGTAAGCGTAGCGATTCACGAAACACGTGCAACATTTTGGCGCCGTTGCTGGGGAGGCAACAATTTCCGATCTTTTCTTCGCATTTCTTGCACTTTATTTGTTTTCTAACTAGCTTTCTCTTGTGTCTATTATTTTGCAGAGACCTCCATCAAGGAATCAACAAGCGGTAGACTAGAATAAAGTGCAGTTGAAGACAACTGTAAGTGCTCCCCCATTTTTTCCCCCTCCATTTATTCCAGGCACTCCACTTTCTTTCTGATTTTAGAGGAAAACAATCTTAACCTATGTTTTACAACTTGGTTTGCCTAGAAACTTGACTGCAATTCACCTAATTTGAAACCCTAAAAGCTACTTAAGCAAGATTTGAACATTAAAATTCACACATTATCAATAATCTTGCTTGAAAACCCTGGTTGTGCACGCACTTACACAAATCTCAATCAATCATTAAGGGCACAACCCATTGTAAGGGCCCATCACATTCCATAAGCACCATAATCCCAGGCCTTAATAAAATTGAGCAGACGTTGGCCTTAAGGTTTGATTCGCTCTTCAGGGCCTAGTCTGAGATTATTTTTGATTAACCTACTTGTACTGATTAATCTGATGTCTAGCTAGGGGAGTAGAGTCAAACGATCGCGGCTGGGGGGTACACTAGGAACCAGAGGCGAAAGCCAAAGGAAGAACCTTCTCCCTAGTCCCTCTTTCTAACTGGTTGGATTAAATAGACCCAAGTAGAGTAAATCACTTACAGTCTTAAGGCTGGTTTTGGGAGTCAGTAGATCCTTAGGCTACCCCACTTAAGGACAGCCTTGTATTGTTGTGCTGCAGGGTCCCTATCCCCAGTCCTTCTGACCTTCTCCTAGTTTATGCTTGGAAGACGGTCATTGAATCCCCGATTGGAAGGATCGTTAGAACATTCTAGGAGGCGCAAATTAGATTTTGGTCAATTTGATCCCATGGCCGAACGACAGCCTCCTCTGCTTCAAAATCCACAGGAAGAATTTTGAAGGCAGCTGGAACAAATGCAGAGAATGCAGGAATGGTTCCAGAGAATGCAGGGCGCTCAGCCCTTGAAGGATTTTTATGATCTTTCGAATTACGGGGAACGTCCTGGCGTCCAGATTCCAGCCGGTGACGTAGAAATCAAGCCCCAGGTGTTAAGCCTGATTAAACATTATCATGGGCTTGGCTCCGAAGATCCGTTTCAGCACTTCGAAGATTTGACCACTTTGGTCCAGACCACCAAGGCTCGAAACATTAACGAGGAGCAAATGATCATGAGGCTCTTCCCCCACTCTCTTAGGGATAAAGCCGCACATTGGTTAGGACAATAGGAAGACCAATTACAACTTGGAATGAGTTGAAATCGGCCTTTCTGAAGAAATTCTTCCCAGTCGGTCGTACCAATGCTTTGAGACGGGCAATCACTACCTTTACCCAGCGGCCGGGGGAGCAGTTTCATGTGGCCTGCGAGCGATTCCAGGACTTATTGCGGAGGTGTCCACACCACGAGGTGCCGAAATGGCAACTCGTGCAGATCTTCTATCATGGGTTGAATGAGCAACTCAGAAACCATGTGGATGCTTCTTGTGGAGGCAATTTCCTCAATAAAGATGCAGATAGTGCACATGATTTATTTGAGGAAATGAGTGAGAATTCAATTAATCATGCCTCCATGGATACTTTTAACCGGTCCCAGCAACCCAGATCAAATGTCAATGAAGTCCATGACTCTCATTCATTTGATATGGAATTGATTTGTAATAAACTTGATAAGGTGGACTTGGTTGCTAAAAGAATGGAAGAGTGGATGGCTGGCAATTCTATGAACAACTCTCAATCCACTCAATCCCAAAATTCGGGATTCCATTCCTCATGAGCTCCGTCTGGACGGGAGTTCGTGAATCAACTCGATGCGACTCAATCTATGAGTCAGCATTTCTCGGAACCCCATGGGTTCCCAACTGGGGCCTTTGATCCCAATTTTTCTGATCCTTCCCTTTCTTTCTCTCCATCCTCACCTTATGAGGATGTCGGTGCTGTACAAGAGAATGTTAGATGCAACCCCTACTCGAATGCCTATAATCCAGGTTGGAGAAACCACCCTAACTTCTCTTGAAAAAATCCAGGGCAACAAACCCAATTCCGACCCAGCAACTATGCTCCACAACGACCAATGGGTCAGGGTCAAGTATATACTCAGTTGCCTCCAAATCAGGTCAATCAACTAGCTTGGAATGCCCGTCAACCCGCAGGGCAGGCTGATTTGAACCGACAAATGGTAGAGATGCAAGGATCTATGCTCCAGCTTATGCAGCAAATGAAAAACTCGCTGGACAACTTGCAATCCGGTCTCATTGCTAACTCCCGTCAACCCGGATCTCTACCATCCCAACCCGTACCCAACCAGCGAAACATTATTAATTCGGTCAATCAAGCCCAAGGGTACGGAAATCAAAGGGACCCGCACGCACATGCTCAAGTGGTTGAGTAGGGTTCCTCGTCTTCTTCTACTAATCAACAATTCATGATCAATCAAGCCCCTCCAATCTTTCCTAACCCTCCCCAAGACCCAAATTCTTACGCTTCTGCAAATTCTGTCACTTTGAAGAGTGGTAAGAAGACTCAGGATCGACAACCACACTATTCTGATCTTTTGTATCCTGAGGAATCTGAGGAGAGAGAGGAGAACTCTAGAGGAGAAATCAAGGCTCAGGAACCTGATTCCAAAGATCTGACTCATGTTCCTTTTCCTGAAGCCTTAGCCAAAGCAAAGAAGAAGAAGTCTGTTGATAGCAATGAGGAGCTTCTGAATTTATTTAAGAATGTTGAGATCAATATTCCGCTCCTTGATGCTATCAAGCTCATACCGGCTTACGCAAAATTTTTAAAGGAATTATGTACACAAAAGCGTAAGTCGAGAGAATCTGTTCCGAGGAAGGTGGTACTCTCCGAGTAGGCTAGCTCTGTTACCCTACACTACCTCCCTCAGAAAAAGAGAGATCCTAGTGCTCCTTTAATTTCTTGCGTTATCGGAGGTTACCCATTTGATAGAGCACTTTTAGATCTCGGTGCATCCATCAACCTAATTCCTACTTCTCTCTACGAGAAGTTTAGGTGAGGTGAACTTCAACCAACTTCAGTAATGCTACTGTTAGCGGACCATTCGGTCACAAACCTGCGAGAAGTTATTGAAGATGTTATAGTTAAGGTCAAGGATTTCTATTTTTCTGTAAATTTCCTTGTCCTTGACATGGATGTACCAGATAATCTGAGGAACACGCCCATCATTCTAGGGCATCCGTTCCTGGCTACCGCAAAGGCCAACATTAATTGTGAAAGCAGTAGCATGGAAATCGCCTTTGGGGACCAATGAATGAAATTGGATATTTTTAAGGCGATAAACAAATTTGAGGATTGTGGATTTATTGAGGAACTTGATGAGGATAATGTTAATATTGAAACTTGTTTGACAGTTTCTTCAATTGAAAGTTCCTCTTTGGTTGATGAATTTGACTCGCAACCCTCTGACTTGACATCTTCGGAAGAAGTTACTGATTTTGTTCACTCAAAACCTCTTCCTCTTGTTGAATCTTCAGCATCTACCCTGCCATCAATCATTACCCCACCCCAGCTTGAATTGAAACCATTGCCTGAGAATTTAAAATATCAATTCTTAGGACCACAGAATACACTCCCTGTGATTATTAGTGCTAAATCGACAAAGGAGCAAGAGATTAAATTGATTAAGGTTCTAAAGGAACATAAGGAGGCAATTGGTTGGACCATTCATGACCTCTGGGGGATCGAGCCATCTTACTGTAATCATAGAATATTTTTGGAAGATGGATCCCACCCTTCTCGCCAGATGCAGAGGAGATTGAATCCAAATATGCGAGAAGTAGTCAAAAAGGAAATCATCAAGTGGCTCGATGCTGGAATTATTTATCCAATCTCCGACAGTCCCTGGGTAAGTCCCGTTTAGATTGTTCCAAAGAAACTCGGGATTAGTGTTGTGACCAATGAGAGAGGTGAATCTGTTACAACTCGTTCAGCTTCCTCTTGGAGAGTTTGTATTGATTACAGGAAGCTGAACACAGCCACTAAAAAGGATCATTTTCCCCTGCCCTTCATTGATCAAATCTTGGAAAAATTAGCTGGGCAGAAGTACTTTTGTTTTCTTGATGGCTACTCGGGATATAACCAAGTTACTATCCATCCCGAGGATCAGGAAAAAACTACTTTCACCTGTCCATACAGAACCTTTGCTTTTCGTAGGATGCCTTTTGGGTTATGCAATGCACCTGCGACTTTTCAAAGGTGTATGCTAGCGATATTTTCAGACATGGTGGGAGAGTTTATGGAAGTCTTCATGGATGATTTCTCTATTTTCGGAGAATCATTTGACTCTTGTTTGGCTAATTTAGAAATGATTCTTAAGCGATGTATCAAGACACGAATGGTCGTTAGCTGGGAAAAGAGTCATTTCATGACCCAAGAAGGCGTCGTTTTGGGTCATGTAATCTCTGAACGGGGAATTGAAGTGGACAAATTTAAGGTTGATGCTATCGCTAAACTTCCTCATCCCACATCTGTTAAACAAATCAGATCATTTCTTGGCCATGTGGGATTTTATCGAAGATTCATCAAGGATTTCTCGAAGGTTGCTCGTCCTTTGAGCAATCTTCTTGCCAAAGAAATGCCGTTTGTTTTTGGCGAATCATGCCGAAATGCATTTGATTTTCTGAAAATGGCAGTCACCTGTGCTCCAATTTTGCAAGCACCAATTTGGACAGCCCCATTTGAGATCATGACCGACGCTTCTGATTACGTGGTCGGGGCTGTCCTGGGTCAGAAAATTGACCGAAAGCCCTCTGTCATTTACTACGCTAGTAAAACTCTGGATGAAGCCCAGAGGAATTACACTGTTACTGAAAAGGAATTACTAGTTGTAGTATTTGCTTTGGAAAAATTCAGGGCTTATCTCTTGGGGTCTCATGTTATTATTTATACCGACCACTCGGCCTTGAGACATCTTTTGGCTAAAGAGGATGCTAAACCCTGGCTTATTCGTTGGATTCTTCTTCTTCAAGAATTTGATCTTGAAATCAAGGATAAAGCCAGGGTACAAAATGTGGTAGCGGATCATTTGTCGAGACTCCTAGGTGATTCTTCTTGTCCAGACATTCCGATTGCTAACACTTTTCCGCATGAAACCATTCTTACAGTTTTAGGTGTCCACACCCCATGGTTTGCTGATATTGTTAACTATTTGGCCGTTGGTCAAATCCCCCAGGATTGGACTAAGCAACAACGAGATAGACTCAAATCTGAGGCCAAATACTACTTTTGGGAGGACCCTGAACTGTATCACATCGGCTCTGACCAGATTATTCGCCGATGCATACCGGAGAATGAATTCAACAGTTTACTTGAGTTCTGCCATGCATCTGGGTGTGGTGGACATTTCTCCGGAAGAAAGACGGCTGCAAAAATCTTGCAATCTGGCTTCTATTGGCCGTCTTTATTCAAGGATGCCCAGGACTTCTCAAGGTCATGTTCTCGATGTCAGTCACTTGGGAACATAACGAAGAGAGACATGATGCCCCTAAACCTAATTCTTCCTGTAGAAATTTTCAATGTTTGGGGCATCGATTTCATGGGATCCTTTATCCCTTCATTTGGACATCAGTACATTCTTGTTGCTGTTGATTATGTGTCCAAATGGATTGAGGCAATTCCCACCCGAACCAATGACCACAAGGTGGTCATCAATTTTGTCAAGAAAAATATCTTTAGTAGGTTCGGGATTCCGAGGGCTATCATCAGTGATGGTGGCACTCATTTTACTAATGCCCAATTCCAGAATTTATTGGCCAAATACGGGGTTAATCATCGAATTTCCACACCTTACCATCCCCAAACGAATGGACAAGCCGAGATCTCCAATCGTGAGATTAAGAACATTCTGTAAAAAATGGTTAGACCTGATCGCAAGGATTGGACTCAAAAGCTTGAGGACGCTCTTTGGGCCTACCGTACGGCATAGAAAACACCCATCGGCATGTCTCCATTCCATTTGGTGTATGGAAAGGCGTGCCATCTACCCGTAGAGATTGAACACAGGGCATTCTAGGCAATCAAACAATGCAATTTAGATTTGAATCTAGCTGGAAAGACCAGGAAACTCCAACTATCTGAGTTGGAGGAGCTTAGAAATGATGCTTATGAGAATGCCAAGATCTACAAGGCTCGGACGAAAGCTCTACATGATCAATTGATTTCCCGCAAGAGCTTTGAGCCAAACCAGAAGGTCTGGTTATTTGATTATAAACTTAAGCTCTTTCCTGGTAAACTTAGATCTAAATGGAATGGCCCATTCATAATTGATCAGATTTTTCCTAATGGTGCCGTTCAGATTTCTGACCCAAAGACAGGTAACACCTTTAAAGTCAACGGTCAACGTTTGAAGCCTGTTGCTGATCGTAATCTTCCAGAACCCATCTCAGACTCTGTTGCTCTAGCCATTCTATGACATCTTTGGCTGGACTTCACGTAGCTGACGGCATTAAACTCAGCAGTTGTACATATGACACAAGGCTGATATGAGCTTCATATCCAGGTGACATCCTTCATATTCTACCCTTTCTTTCATGTCTCTTTTTCAATGTGGACATTGCATCAGCTAGGCATGGGGGGGTGGATTCATTCTTGAATTATTTGGTCAGCCTTGTGAAATCCATGTAAATTATGTCACTTCTTATTTAAAAAATTTAAAATTTAATTAAAAAAAAAAGGAAGGATTAGTTGGACATTAGGACTTTTCAATCCTAAGAAATTTTACATTAGGATCTGAACACAAAGACCCCTCAGGTTAGGACTTTTCAATCCTAAGAAATTTTGCATTAGGATCTGAACACAAAGACCGCTCAGGTCTTTGGACTTAATTAGCCTGTGTCTCCACTAAAATGTGGATTTGTTTTTGAGTCCTCGCCATCTTAATTCTTTCGTAATTGGAGTAAATAAGTTTGGGTGATAAGTACACGACTTATCAACCCGCCCTCTGATTTGAGGGAATTTTAAGTCTTAAGCATCTACACACTTTCTTTGCACTGACTTGTTGTTCAGCGATTTTAACGGAAATTGGGTAGCTAATGAACCTTCTAGGGTGATATGGCTGGCAAGTTATCGTGGGTAACAGCCCATTGGTAGGTTGTCCAGAGCCCAGTCACTGGACCTTTCTTAGTTTGCTGCCTTTAGGTAAATCTTAGACTAGGGAAGCCACCTACCTTAAAAAAAAAAAAAAAAGGGAGAAAAGAACAAAAAGAAATAAGCCAAACTTCGCCTCACGAGTATGGCTGGCAAGTTGTCAGTGGTAACAGCTCATCGACCGGTTGTCCAGAACCCAGCTCAGAAAATGCACTAAAAATTCCCAAAACACTTAGGAAGAAGAGGAGAAGTAGAATAAATCGGGGAGATATACACTGGATTCACCCTTGTGTTGACACCGTAAAAAAAATAAATAAAAGTAGGGAGAAAGCTACCGGTTGTAGAGATACACTTTTAGGTAGAATTCTTGTTAGGTCACCCAGAGGCGTAGAAATCCGAAGTCCGTTCTAATTGCCGATCAACGAGTCTATCACAATCACAATAAGATGCTTAAAGCTTAGGGTTCTCATCAAATTTTGGGTGAGTTGAATGGCCGTAGAAAGCCACTCTTAAACCCGAAAATTTGAAAATAAAAAAAAATTAGAAAAGAGAAAAAAGAGAAAAAGGAAATTTTCTTTTAATAAGGCGAGGGCTTGAGGCGGTCTGCATTTTGGCTGATACCCGGGCATTGTTGTCTTTCAAAGTTCAGTTCCTAAGTAGACAATTTCTTAATGATTGAAAAATAACTCAAGTCCAAGTAATCTAACCTAATTCTTTTATAAATAGCATATAGTTTTTGCTAGGGACTAGCAAAAGATAGGCATGGGGGTATGATGTAAACACATTTACACTACTTAAGTTGTCTATTTATGCATGTTCTTAAGCATAGGATTGCATTTCATGATATAAATATTGCATTACATGCATCATCTTGCATTTAGAATAGCTTCAATAAAATGGAGGTTAATTGTCTCCTTTTATGTGCTTGGATAGGGAAAATATTTTATCAGGGCCTCGGATCAAAGATCCAACCATATGGATGTGATCAGGGTGACGATTGAAGTTCAACGACTCCAAGATCGCCCTAATCATTCATCCGTAGCATCAGATAGTGACCCGGGAACCCAAGAAGATCAAGGGCCAGGATGGTGTAAATCCGCACTTCAGATGATAAATTCGACCGCATGGATGAATTTGGATCGACAATCGCAACCCAACGACACAAAAATTGAGTCAATCCGACATAGGTGGCACCATCTACAACTTCCAGAAGATGGATGGCCAAGATAGCGCCACGTGGTGCCATCTTAGCTGCCTAAACGGCCGCTTCCGTCTTGTGAAAGCCCCACGCCTGATCGCTCTCCGCCGTTGGATCTTAATCCAATGGCTGTGGGCGCTTGCAATTAAAAGCACCCACTCGACCATCCACGCCACATAGCATAGTGGTCGAGCCCGCTATCGCGAGCGCAGGGCGCGAGTTTGAACCGTGGAGAGGGGGCTAGAAGGCACGGCGATAGGATGGATATCGGACGGTCGTGCATGCCCGATAGCGTTGACGCGTGATTGGATGCGCAATCGGACGCGCAATCAAATGCGTGGGGGCGCGCAACGCACCGGTGCAGATGCATCTAAAGCCGTCCGATCTCGCGATCGGACGGCTGAAAAGCGCTGGACGTGCATGGACGTTGAGTAGCGGGCAGCCGAGGAGGCGCGCGTGGGCGCGGAGGCGACGCCCACGTTAGGGTTTAGTGACGGATTTATCCGTCACTAAAGACCCCTCTTTTATTATTTTGAAGTTGTAATGTCCATTTTGCCCCCACTCCTTGCAACTATAAAAGGAGACCCCTCCATACGAAATTCTCATCCCTTCTTTCTCCTCTCTACCCCTCCAAAGCTCAAGAGAAGCTTGTCCCACACCAGGGATGCTTCTCGCGAGATAAAGTCCAATTTTCGTTCCCCTTCGGAAGTGGATCCCACGATGACGACGGCGTGCTACTCCGTTCTCGTTCTTATGCTTCGTCCTCCTTCGTCCTGCTTCATTCTCCTTCATCCAGGCGTCGTCCCGTCCGGCTCGTCCTCCAAGCAATCGTCGAGGAGGATAATTTCTCTCTCCCATTCTTATTTACAGCTTTTCTAGTGTAGAATTTTTCTGCTTTATAGTGTACTTGATTTTCCGCTTTCTAGTGTAACTTTTATAAACAATTGAAATATTGAATGCATGTTCTCTTTCTCTCCCTCTCCCTCTCTTAGTTTGATAGCTCCATTGTAATTATATCGCCTTGCTTAACAGAAATCCTAAAAAAAATATAATTGCTAATATAGATCAACGTAGCCTCCCTGTGTTCGACTCGAAATTCTTTTCGGTATAAATTTTTATTTGTTGAACATGAATTCTTCACTTTCGAACTACAACGACAGGTTTTCCAAAACCAAACACGTAAGCGTAGCGATTCGCGAAACACGTGCAACAGTCCTCTTAGGCATACCGTAGGTTGACAAGTAGGCACGTAACTATTTGGATAACTTGTTTTGTCACCTACAAAATGCAACTTAACTCAAGTGCCTAAATTTGTAAAGACCTAAAAGGTACTTTTGAATTGTGTTTGCATGGGAAGAATCTGACTTGGGTGTGAGTTAGAATGTACCAATTTGATCACGTCTCTTTCACCTCTTGCCCACACCCTTACCCCCAATCTACGATCTTTGATCCCATACATCGAGATGTCCATCCTTTGATTGATAAAATGACAATCATTAGGATCCTTTGTACCGCTACTATAGGAATATTGGTTTAATTAAGCCCCAAATCAGTGAGCAGAACCTAGGAGCGGGATTTGCCTTGTCAAATATCCCATACAACATAGAAATACCCAAACCACCCTCCTTGAATTATTGTAATGGTTGGACAGAAACTCCTAGGTACTCTAAGCCTGAGCCTGACTTCTCTCCTGATAGAAATGATGACCTCTCCTCCTTGAAGGTGGAAATGCAGAAAATGCAAGATGAACTGACAGAATTATTAGGATAATCTTCGAGAGTAGGCCAACAAAAAAAAGAAGAAATTATCCATCTAATCTACCCCATTGAGGATGACGTGGACCCCTCTATGCTAGATGCATCTCTCGTGGGAGAGCCACACCTTAAGTTGCAGGGGAATTTTGGGGATTATAGCTACTTTTCAAGGATGATTTCGAAACCTCCTCGCTAGATGATACTTCCCTGAGAGGTCCACGCCTTAATTGGGAGGAGGATATGAATGAAAGTAGCTATGCATTGGATGAAGAAAGGTAGCAACCTGAGGAAGATGATGAACAAGTTGAGTATCCACCTGAATTATATTGGAGTAAAGAGAAGGGAATGATGGTACCATTGGAAGTCCTCAACCCAGATGATAGTATTTTCAGGACATTTGATGAAGTGGGTTGATGAGAACCCCATCATGAACCATAACTAGCACATTTTAACCATATAAAGTGAATAAAAGCTCCTACATAACCTAAGGGAAGGCCTAATTTAGGGAAATGTTAATTTGAGAATAGAACATGACTCTAGGGGTAAAACTACAATTTTACCATTGTAGTACATCAACGGGATTTCTAAGGGTCTAGACATAGGTCAAGTGAACTTAATAAGAGAAAAAGTGGGACGGTTTGGTTAGAAAAGGTTTATGACGAAATCCAAGAATTAAATGACATTATGTAACCTTAAACCAAACCCAGTTTAATTCACAAAGTTCCAGGCAAGATAAAAATCAACTAAACCCTCTACAATTCATGGAAAAATATCCCCAAGGGTTTAACACCTTCAATTTGACATTTGGAACCTATTTTGACCTAGATTGGGGTCCATACCTAATTTTTGACCTAATTTAGGTTTTTGTCAAAATGTCCAGCCAAACATGGTCAAACCTAAAATCCAACTTCACCATTGGATTCCTTAAGTCCAAATTAGGTTTATACCAAAATTTGGACCTAAGGGAAGGTCGTCTTGAGCCACTTTGCATTTTGGTCCTCAAAAAATTACTTTCTGACCCTTAACTTTTTTGAAACCCTTGCAATTACCCCCTCAACTTTCTTATTTTCTTCTTCACTCTGGTCCCTTTGCCATCCGCAGCTGAGGCCATACCTCCGGCGACTTTACGCGGAGGTTTATGCCTCACCTGCATGGGGAGTTGCCCGCAGACTTGAAAGGGGAGCTCCCTGCGGAGCCCCCTACCACATGGGCGGCTCCCCATGCCCTGAAACCCACCATACCTCTCATGCGAATGCACGAGAGGTATGAGTGTCCGACCGACCATCCCTCCAGCATGACTTTCCTGCCGCTCTCACGTGCCTCCCGGCCGACCTTTGCCCATTGACGGAGCGGCACGCCACGCTTCATCCTTCAAGCTCGATTTGGCCTGAGATCCCCCACCACTTCGTCTCCTCCCAACTCTAGCTGACATCCCAGAGCTTCTAGTGACTCCTCCTCCTCTTTCTCATCACTTTGCCACTGTACCAGTGGTAGAGCTACCTCCACCATCCTCCGTCCCGTCGAGCCATGCCATCACATGCCTCTTCCTCGTCACCATCCACTCCCCTTGGCACCTTCGTCAATGGTGACAGCAGCACCAGCCACTCACCATCAGCCTTCCCCCTTTGCTCTGGACTCCATTAGATAAGCTTCCCTCACTCTCCTCTTTATTTTCCCTTTGTTAATTTCTTCTTTTGACCCCTCGACACCATAGTCCACCATCACCCCCTCCACCTCCGGCCACCAACTTCGGTGAGGCCATTCCACCACCATAGACCGTTTCACCCGTTGCCAACCGGTCCCTAAGATTAACCACCTCCCACTGATCATCCTTCGCCCTTCCAGTCATCACGTCACCCACAGTCTCCTCCCCCTGAACACACCCACCTGCATGCACATAGTGTGTCCTAGGAACACACACAGCAGCCATCACACCACACCGACCCTCAGGCCACCTTCGCCACACCTTGGTGAAGCTCCCCAAGGCATCTGACTGGGCCATAAGGCCGTGATTGTGATATCAGGGTTGCGACCACCTCCACCATTGACGCCGAGCTTGGAGCAAGCTTGAAAGCAGCTCCAGATCTCCCCAACACTAGGTCACGAGCACAGGTCGTGCGGACTCCGCTCGCACACTCGACTAGACAGCCAACTGGCCCCAAAGGCCTTAGCTTTAGCTACAACTGCTCCCGCCATCTGCTGTTGGTGCGTAGGCAGAAGTGGGTGGGACTTTAGACCCACCTAGTGAGTTTTCAAGTGGGCGCTGGTGCTTAAATTGAAAAAGTGTCAGGGGCTTATTGCCTCCTGACACGGGGTGAGGTCCCCTCACCTACTCACTGCCTCGTCCACTCTCACTCCTCCGCAGACCCAGCTGACCTAACCCGGTAACCTTGCACACCTCTCCAACCACCACACGTCGGTGGGCCTGGTCACGCACGCACCGAACTGACCCATATACCTGAGCAGGCTCTGGGAGAGCGAACTGAAGAGAGAAATGGAGAGAGATAAACGTGGGAAGGGTAGGGGTTGGTATTTCTTAACCGTGGACCAATGGAGGGAAGAAAAAGAAGAAGTGGAAGAGGAGAAGAAGAGGCTGAGGACTTAGCTGCAGGAGCATGAGCTGAAGAAGAAGAAGGCACAGTGCAGAAGGAAAGGAAGAAAAAGAAGGTAGAAGGAGCTGAAGTAGAAGAAGAACCAAAGAAGAAGAGAAGCAAAGAGAAGGTGGAAGCTGCCGCAAAGAGGAAGACTAAGAAAAAGAAGAGAAGAAAAAGCCAAGGCAGAAAAAGAAGAAGCAGCAGTAGCAGCCAAAGAGAAGAAAGGAAAAAGAAGAAGACGTGCTGTTGAATGCTACAAGTTGCTACGCTAACGTGTTTGGTTTTGAAAACCTGTCGTTGTAGTTTGAAAGCGAGGAACTCATTTTCAACAAATAAAATTTATACCGAAATGAAAATCCTGAGTCAAACAAAGGGAGGCGGATGTTTGATTTAAAAACACGTGTTTATTTTATTTTTCATGAAGTAATTTAATTGACTAGAAACTATCTATCTATTTACACTAAATAGAAGAGAGAGAGAGAATATTACAAACAAAAATCAAAAAGAGATGTAGAATCAACATGGAATTCACCATTAAAAAGATTATTCATTACACTAAACATTACGACTAGAAAGCGGGAAAATGATTACACTAGAAAGTAGTAAATCTATTCTAGAAAGCAGTAAATCTACTCTAGAAAGTAGTAAAAAGAATGGGGAGAGAGATATCCTCCTCGACAGTCGCTTGGGGACGAGCCAGACGGGACGACTGCTGGATGAAGGAGGAAGGAGCAAGACGAAGGAGGATGAAGCAGGAAGAATGGGAACGGGGTAGCATGTCATCGTCGTCGTGGGATCCGCTTCCGAAAGGGGGATGAAAATTTGACTTTATCTCGCGAGAAGCATTCTGGGTGTGGGACAAGTTTCTCTTGAGCTTTGGAGAGGGAGAGAAGAGAAGCAAGGGATGAGAATTTCGTGTGGAGGGGGTCTCCTTTTATAGTTGCAAGGAGTAAGGGCAATTTGGTCATTATAGTTTGAAAAACATTAAATTAGGTGTCTTTAGTGATGGATAAAATCATTGCTAAAGTCCCATCTTGGGCGTAGTGGGGTGTTGCCTGCGTGCCTGCTTGCCTGCTCGCACGTGTAACATGCGTTCATGTATTGTCGATCTCACAATCGGACGACTTAAGTCGCCTCTCTGCCCGCTTCCTCTCCGTGCCCGCTCGCATCTGATCTCGCGTGAGGCACGGCGTGCAATACGGAGTGAGCGCAATTGCATGTGCCCAACAACTAGATCATGATCGAGCGATCAATCGCACCTGCTCACCGCACCCCAGTAGCTGCTCGCCGTGATTCGAATGCGCGCCGCTCGCTCGTGTAAGAGCGTTAACCCACTACACTATGGAGGAGAAATGGTCACGGGGATGTTTTGAGGTGCGGCTGCCCACAGCCATTGGATTGCGATCGTGTGGTCCAGATCTAATGCACAGTGGTCTTCAAGATCAGCTGGGTCAATTTGGGCGGTCGAGATGGCGCCACGTGGCGCGATCTTGGCCATCCTTCTTCTGGATGATGTAGATGGTGCCAAGGTTGTCTGGTTGAGTCGATTTTCATGCCGTTAGGCTGTGATCGTCGATCTGAATCCATCCGTGCGATCAGATTTTTCATTTGAACTGTGGATTCACACCATCTTAGCCCTTGATCTTTTAGGGTTCCCCAATCTCTATCTGATGCTATAGATGTCGGATTAGGGCAATCTTGGAGTCATTGAACTCCAATCGTCACCCTGATCACATCTGTGTGGTTGGATCTTCCATCCGAGGCCCCGATAAAAAGTTTGCCCTGTCCATGAACATAAAAGGGGACAATTGACCTCCATTTTATTCAAACTAATCTAAATGCATGATGATGCATGTTATGCAATATTTATAGTATGCATTGCAATCCTATGCTTAAGAACATCCATAAATAGACACCTTAAGTAGTGTAAACATGTTTACATCATACCCTCATGCCTATCTTTTGCTAGTCCCTAGCAAAAACTATATGCTATTTATAAAAGAATCAGGTTGGATTATTTGGGCTTGAGTTATTTTCAATCACTAAGAAAATGTTTACTTAGGATCTAAACTTTCAAAGACACAATAGTGCCGAAGTATCTACCAAAATGCAGACTGCCTCAGGCCCTGACCTTATTCAAAGAAAAATTTCTTTTTCTCTTTTTCCTCTTTTCTAATTTTTTTTTATTTTCAAGTTTTAGGGTTTAAGAGTAGCCTTCTACGGCCATTCAACTCACCCAAGATTTGATGAGAACCCTAAGTTCTAAGCATCTTATTACGAATGTGATAGAATCGTTGACCGGCAGTTAAAAAAGACTTCGGATTTCTACGCCTATAGGTGACCTTAAAAAGAGAATTCTGCCTAAAGGTGTATCTTTACAACCGGTAGCTTTCTCCCTACTTTTATTTTTTACGGGGTCAACACAAGGGTGAATCCAGTGTACATCTTATTGTGGACCAGATTGTGGTGCAACCCATACCCCATAATCGAGAATATCTCAGGTTCTGGATAAAAATTACCCAAAACCTAAAATCAGTATGCACGCGGGGTTGTGCCTGCGATTTATGAGGATGCAACCCAAGACCAAAAAGTCAGGTTACAGAGAAATCAAGCTCAAAAGGATAATCATTGAATGTGTGCTTGGGTTCGACATCCCCAGAACAAATGTCGTAAGGGTCCTAGTTTGATGGTTTCAGCTTAATAGGAACCCTTCGACTCAGTCTTCTACTTCCTCCAAAACTTGCTTCCCAAATCAAAATTTCCTAGCTCCTATCCTCCTCATTCAGCATGCCAAATTCCAGGACCTCTTGCATATTAATCACCCCGTCTGAAATCTCAAAGTCCAAATGATGTGGCTGAATCAGAATTGACTTGGGTTTAATTATCTCAGAAACAGAATCATCGATGAGCTCAATGGGGTATAACTGACAATCAGGGCATTGAATTGAATCCTCCAAAAAATGCGATTCTGGATTCGTAATGTGAGCCCCAATAAGATCAATTTCCTCAATTATTGGGATATCAAATGATCTATCAGGTTCCTCAGGCCCAATCATCTCATAGAATTCGTGTTCTGTAAATTAATGTGAGACTTCACAACTTGAATCTTCGCCATCAAAATCAAAGAAATCAAGATCCGTATTAATGTATGTTCCAAAATCATCTATCACTTTCTATTCCAAGGAGACATACGTTTCCTCGTACTCTGGCTTAGGGATCTCAGGTGAAGAAATTAGATCATCCTTAATTGGTTGTTCTAATTCAATCTGGTTATCGTCGTAACACGTGTTCCCCTCAACAAGTGCCTGAGCGGGTTCTGACATTGGCTCTCTTGAAGGGAGTTCATCCTGGAAATCATCCCATGATTGAACTAAAACAACCACAAATCTCATCCTCAATTTCGCTAACTTCCCAAGTAGAAACTCACCCGGGTTCTTATCCTTAACATCCTGGAGCCAATCCAACAAATACTTGTTCAAATCATCAATCATTTCAATCAGTAGCTCCAATCTTTCAATGGAATGTGTTGGCTGAACTTCTAAAGTTTGTATGATATTCCTCAAGTTAGACAGAACCTTATCTTGAACTTGGTTACCCTGAACCAAATGAGTTGGTTCAGGGTTGGGCAGGTTCGGGATCAATGCAGGGGAATTAACGAATTGAGATTCGTTATACCCTTCCTGATAAAAGGTCATTCGGATTGTTCAAAAGGTGGTAATGACCTAAAGGCAGTGTAACCAGAGGATGGGTAAGGATCAGTGTATCCTTCTTGATTATAGATCGTATTAGGTTGTTCATGAAAGGTTGATGATCTATAATCGAAGTGGCTCTGAGAAGGATAGAAATCACAATCATAGTGCTCAAGGTTAGACCCAAAACACAGAGGTCTGAAACTGTATCCCCAATCTGAGTTATCCCAACTAACAGATGGTTGATTATAGTGTGAGTCGAGATAATCATCATGTTGAGGATAATTCAAAACAAGAGGGAAAGAGAAGGCATGCGTGTAATATGTGGAATGATTCATGAGAGACGGGAGGAAGAAAGGCACCCTGCAATACAAGCAATCAAACCTGTCCTTAAGTGGGCTTGCCTAAAGACCTACAGACTCCCACAACCTGTCTTGAGATAAAGGAATGTTTTGATCTACTTCTGTCTGTTCAATCCAACCAGTTAGAAGGAGGGATGATTGCACAGCAAAAATATACCAACAAATATGCCATCTTATGTTATTTCCTAGCACTGCCAGTGCATATTAGGTAGCTATAGTTGCATTTGTAAAATTGACACATGCATGCATTTATTTGAGAGGGGAGGAGAGTGAATAATTGGCGATGTAAATAACATCTTCTTCAAGTGCTGCCTCGCAATTTCACCATCCTCATTTTTTTATTTTATTTTGAAATCTTCTTTTCCACGTGGCTCAGGACATGGGGCTGGCCTTTCTTCGCTCCATTCTCTGCCAGTAGCATGCTCTGCCAGCTACATGGCTAGTAATGCACACCCAAGGCATGGTCGTGCATGCCTCACTTCCTCTAAAAAGCCTTGCCCTCTTCCTCGCGAGGAAGGCCGGGGGAACAGAGAAACAACACAGCAACCACCTTCAGGCCATCTTCCTCCCATCTCACCTCCATACGCAGCACCTCTTCCCACTAAAGAGATACACTGCAGGCAGGAGCAGGCTCACAGTGCTCCACGACCACTACTGTGAGTTCCACCACTGCCCAGCTCATCCAAGAGCAGGTGGGCATGGTGGGTTCACTCCTTGTTTCCACCGCTCAACACCTTCCCGCCATTACCGAAGATCCAAGCTCTGAAGCTCAGCAGTAGCAGCAGCATGGCACTAGCAGCAGTAGTAGCCCCACGTGCACGCAAGCAGCCGGCCGCAAGCTCCTTCCGCGCGTGAAGGCACATTCTAGCGCACCCCCGCACGCAGAACCGGCCGCAACCAGTTGTCCAAGCCACGCAGCACTGTAGCTACTATCCACGCGTTGCTGTGCAACACTATAGCTACAGTGTGGTGACCGGAGAGTTTCTCACTTATTCAGTCACCACGTGCTCTCTCTCCGTGCTGCTACTGCCTCTAGCTAGTTGCACGCACCTATGCTAGCGTACGCTCGCACCTGCCTGCTTCCGCTCCAACGCCCGCACCCGCTCCATCCCGCAGCACAGTGCGCTGCACTGTGTAGTGCGCTACGTTGCATTCTCTCTTCCGCTCGGACTCGCCCACGACTCGCTCCAGCGCCTGCGCCCGCCTGCACCAGCACGTGGCCACGCATCCAGACGGCGCCTTCCTCCACCAGACGCCTTAAACACTCCTCTGCAGCAGCTCTCTCTCACTCACACACACACCACAATTGTACACACTCACATGTACACACACAAACACGCACTTGTACACACCTATATACACTTATATATGTTTAAATACATATATATATACATATTCTTACCTATACAACTATATATAAGTATATATACATACATACGTAAATATATATATATTTATATATATATATTTATACATATATATACATATATATCAATAGATATAAATACATATATATATATTATATCTATATATATCTATATACATAGGTACTTATACTAATATATCTATATACATATATTACTATATGTATATATATATCTATATCTATATAGTTAGATATATATACATATATACCTAGTTATAAATATATTTATATATTTACATATCTATATATATTTATACATAACTACATATACACCTATATAGTTAGAAACCTATATAGATATATACATATAAATATATATTTACATATATACATATATATATTTACATTCATATCACCTACCTATATCCCTATGCACTAGTCACTCCACCACGCGTTATATCGCAGGAATATCTACACTAGTTGCTGATATTCTTCGATACCCGCATAGAGAAAGTGCCTCCGCACACACTTCCACACATCCATCCTACGCTCCACGCGGCACTTCGTCCTGTTGGCTGCATCTTCGTAGATATCGACCAACTCGACACTATGCTACGCGCCATTTCCACCTCCAACCCCACCCCTATATATATAATATATTTATAACTGTATATGTATATATACTATATTTTTTACAAGAAACCTCTATTTCTCTTTTGTTTCCTGCTATTAAAAAGATAAAAAAAATTAGTAAAATAGAAAAGATAATCCCTGTCTTGCAGGTACTTGGTCTTGCGAATAGCAAGACCAGTTTTTGGAACCCTAATTTGGCTCAAAGCCAAGAACAATTTGGCTCGAAGCCAAGGACCTGATTTTGAGGGTGTACCTCAAGAACAAAATTATCAGCAAAAAATTTTAAATAGAAAAGAACCAAAAACATAATAAACAAATGGAAGAGATTCATTGTAGGAAAGGCGTAGAAACCTATTCACCTATAATTCCTGCCTCCCTGAGTTCGACCCTGGGCCTAAAAGTGACCAAGATAAAATCAAGTAGGCCAGGTTAAAAATTTTGTAAAAAGATGGTTAGGCTCGATTTAGGTCAACCACTATACTCACTTCAACGATAATTTCACCATATTAACACAACCTATCCAAGCCTATCACACCTTTTTCTGGCACCGTTTTCAAGGAGGTACGCATTGGGGTAAGTTTCTACTCCATTCCTTTGATTTTCTCTTCTCACACCCTTCTCTTCACGGGTGTTTTTGTTTGCTGGTGTGCAGGTGAACCAGTTGTAAGGAGGAGGCAAGCAGAGGAAGTCTAAGACGTGGGCAGATCCAAGGTGGAAACGAGAGCGTGAAGTCACCGCCGCCGCACTGGAGCTTCTCCCATGTTGCTGAAAAGGTAGGTCTCTATCTTACCAACTTAGGTCAACTTGTCACCATATAGAAAAAAAAAACTTCTTGGGATTTCTTGGGGCAAGTGGATTAAAAATCACTTGCTTGATTGTTTGCCATCACTCCCACCACCCCGGGATTTCCCGCCAAACTTCGCATAGCAAAGATCCAAGAATCTTGATTCTTGAATCTTTTGTCATGGGAAGTGCTCTTTGAGGCAAGATTAAAAGGATTGATTGCCATCCCTCCTTGCCTCATTCATCCAAAATTCGGGATGACATTTTTGGTGGGGTAACCTGGAATTGAGTTGATTCCAACCCCACCACGACCTTTCACGTGCCTAAGATTGAATCCTGAATACTTCAACCCCAGCATTTTGATTTTCTCTTTGCATCATCTTGTGGTTGAGCCTTGTGTGTGGAACGTCATTTGGTGATTGGGAGCACTTGAATTGAAGTGCTTTGGCTTCCTTTCACACTAACCTAAAATTGACTCGTTCATCCAACATAGAAATTTCCACATATTGATGCCCATTACATTTTTAGCATTCATTAACTAAATCACATTGAAGAAGGGTTTGTTGGGCATAGAAGAACTTGTATTCTCTCAAAACTGAGAGATTGGTTGAATTGGTAATTCAGCGACATCTTAAAATCCATTCACCATCTAAAACTTCAATCCGGGGAGATTTCCCCGTTGCATGCTTGGTTTACACACTTTCTAAAAACAACGCACTTGGGCATTACCCGTAAACAACACCCTTCACATTCCAGAAGCACTTGATCCTAAGCCTCTAATTAAAACTGGTAGCATCTTGACCCTTATTAAGGGTTGGAGGTCTAACTACCTGCATGTAGCGCCTACGTGCTGGTGTGGGTTCCTGCGTGCTATTGGGTGTCTAAGACTGGGGCAAACGATCTTTCAATCTGGCTCGGTGGTTCCGCGGTGCTCGCATTTGGTTCCGTAGGTCGTGATAGTAGGTAACATAGATCTTTAGGTCTAAGGGCACACTGTAGAGGTTAGGACTTTGATTGTCTTGATTTGTCAACAAGTGTACCTTTGTGGCATCATTTCTCTCATCTCCTTTTCCCTTCTTATCCCCCCAATTCTTCCTGCAGTAGTGCATGTTTTGGAGGAGGTCACAAAACCCTGAATTGTTTGAATTGTCTGATAATTTTAGAAGAACAGAAGCCGAATCATCATCCTCCTCCACAAACATGGTTGCACGCCCACCCCTAAATCCTGAGGGAGGAAACCGCCCTCAAAACCCACCAGGTGGTGGAGCCATGGACCCCATAACCTGTCTCCAAGATCAAATGGAAATGTATAATGAGTAAATTGAAGCCATTAGGGAAACATTGGAGGAAATGCAGAACCCTCCCAAACGGGAGGAGCCTAGGTCTCCTAGCTCTTATCAAAATCTTGCTGCTATAGAGACCATAGGACAAATTCAGGTCCCCATGAGTGGGGACGATTTTGAATTGAAACCCAATATAATTGGCCTGATATACTTCCACTTCCATGGTCTTGCAAGTGAAGATCCTTTTCTCCATTTGGAAGACCTAACCCGATTGGCTGAAATTGTTAAACAAAAAAACATCAGGTTACCTATTGTCCTCATGAAAATGTTCCCATTTTCATTGCGGGATAAAGTGTCGCAATGGTTACGCACCCTTGGGAGAACCATCCATTCTTGGGAAGAGATGCCAAAGGCATTTCTCAAGAAATTCCACCCAATTGGGCGAACCAATGCACTTCGTCGTGCTATAACTTCCTTTACGCAACAAAACGGTGAACAGTTTCATGATGTTTGGGAGAGGTATAATGACCTCCTCTGCAAGTGTCCACACCATGATCTGCCTAAGTGGCATATAGCCCAGATTTTCTATTATGGGCTAAATGAGACTTTAAAGCAGATTGCAGAGGCAATTTCATGAAAAAAGATGAGAATGGAGCATTCAAATTATTTGAAAGCATGAGAGAAAACTCATTGAACAATGCCACCATTGTCGCCTTTAATCGTACCAACCTGCCCTGCAATGTTCACGAAGTTGACACGGGACCCTCTCATTCATCCACTGATCTTAACCTTATCGCACAGAAATTGGATGAAGTCTCCGTTGTACACAAGAAGCTGGACGAGCTTCTGGCCAATCCTGCCTGTTCTATGGCAAACACCCCCACCTCACCACTTCGTCGCAATCCCAATCCTTCCAACACCAGGCTTATCTCTAGAAACCCCGTGAGATCTTCCTTACCGACTGTCGCACCAAGCGATTCGGTAAGTCATGTGGATCTATCTTTTGCAAGCCAGTATTTTGACACGGAGGACCAAGCCTCCATGTGCTCGGATGCATATTTACATGCGGACTCATCCTCTGGCTTAGAAGACACTTGCGCCATGGGGAACAACCCGTTCTCTACTGCTTATAACCTAGGGTGGCGAAATCATCCGAACTTCGCATGGTCCAACAAATCGTAGTGCCAAAACCTCGTGAGTGGGCCAATGCGACCGTCCGCACTCGTCATCCCAAGGTCCCAGTCAAATCCTGTGGCGAATCTGCCATCGGGTCCTTGCATACCGCAAGCAGAACACGCATCAAGTCCTCTAGATAAATTGATGCGAATGACGATGAAAATGTCGAAGCGCCATGAAGAGAACATGACCTCTCTTCAGCACCAATTGGTGCAGAAGAATGCTGAGATCAGTCAACTACGCATGGCAACTCAATCTTAAGGCACTGTCTCAGCCCACCCTATTCCCAACCCACGAAATTTCTTACCTCATGGTCCTCAACGACAGGTACTACCTTCTCAGGGGCAAGTTCATCAGATTCTGCAGGCTCCGAGCATTCCATCCGGATTTCAGGCTAATCCTGTGGTAGCACCTCACCCTTATGTCCCTATTGTGAACCCTCCTCCACCTTATGATCCCACTGGACCCGCATCGTCCAATGCGATTACTACGAGCAGTAAGCAAACCGTCGATCCGCCTCAACCTGATCCTAGCCTGTCTTCTTCATCGCCCTCTCATTCGAGATGCGCCCGCATTCACGAGAGGACAATACACCCAAACTAGTGCTAGAATCGGTCCCATTCCATGAGGCTCTACTGAGGGAGTCAAAAGCAAGAAAAGGGATACGCAGGCCTTTGATAACCTACGTAATATTTTTAGGGATGTTGAAACCAAGGTACCCTTGTTAGAGGCTATCGACCACATACCTACTATCTCCCAATTTTTTAAAGACTACACTACACCCAGGCGATAGTCAAAGAAAGCAAAGAATCTGGTGGTTCTATCGCCCCATTCGAGTTGTGCTATACTGTCAAATCTACCACCAAAGCAGAAAGATCCTGGCACACCGCTTATTTCTTGTAGCATCCAAGGCTACAATTTTAACAGTGCCCTGCTTGATCTGGGATCTTCCATTAATCTTATACCAACCATCATGCTGGAGAAATTTGCCTCAGAAATCTGAAACCCACCCCTGTCACGTTACAGTTGGCAGATCGTTCTATCAAAATACCAAAGGGTGTGGTGGAAGAAGTGGTGGTTAGGGTCAACAGTCTCTGTTTTCCTATTGACTTTCTTGTTTTGGTTATGGAAGTTCCTAGCTCACTATCTGATTGTCTGATCATCCTTGGGTGACCTTTCTTGGCCACAGTTCGCGCCCATATCGACTGCGAGTCGGGCTATATTAAGATTGCCGTTGGATCTGAGAAGCTCAAGCTTAACATCTTCAAGGCAACCAATAACTTTGATTACGATTGCATCGAGGATGACACGTCTGATGAGGGCATAGTCGTCAACGCGTGTATCGGACTAATTGGGACCTATTATAACTACTGTGGATTGCCTTTAAACATAGACGATTGCCTGACTGACACCTATTGTCACATTCCCCCATCCCTCCCTATTCTAGTACCTTCTCTTGACCAGACTTCTGATGAAGTGTTCTCCACTTCCCATACCTCGTGGTCTGAGTCATATTCGGGCTACTCACCACCGGTCCACACTCTTGAAGGCCGTATTGCCCTTTCTTTCCAGCCAAATGAGGCGGATTTGCAACTCCACACTGGGGCCTTGAGCCCACATACTACTCACTGGGGTTATCCCTTTTTGGATCCATCTATCCAAGATGCCCCTCTTCTTGGCCAAACTGAAGGCCAACTTCTTCCTCCTGACTTGTTTTCTTCTGATCCGCTTGGGACACTCTCATCCCAAGGAATGCCAGATCTTTCACCATCCACTCTCAAACTGAAAGAGTTGCTTGATATGCTTAAGTATGTTTTCTTAGGACCAAATGAAACGCTCCCCGTACTCATTAGCTCAAAATTGACTACAGAGCAAGAGTGCAAACTAACAAAGGTCCTTATGGAGCATAAGGTAGCCATTGGATGGTCCTTATCAGACTTAACTAGCATTAACCCCTCCTACTGCACTCACCGTATATATACGGAGGAGGAGGCTTGACCTTCTTGCGAGATGCAGCGATGTCTCAACCCTAACATGCGGGAGGTTGTTAAAAAGGAAATTATTAAGTGGTTGGATGCGGGTATAATCTACCCGATCAGCGATAGCCCCTGGGTGAGTCCAATTCACGTCATACCCAAAAATGTGGGACTCACCATCCATGTCAATGACAGGGGCGAATCCATCCCTACATGCACTCCTATATCTTGGAGAGTGTGTGTAGATTATAGGAAACTCAATGCTGCAACTAAGAAAGATCACTTTCCACTACCTTTCATTGACTAAATCATGGAGTGGTTAGCGGGAAATAAAATTTTCTGTTTCCTGGATGGATTCTCTGGATATAACCAGGTGGAAATTGACCCCAAGGACCAAGAGAAAACCACCTTTACCTGCCCCTTCTACACCTTTGCATTTAGAAGGATGCCATTCGGACTTTGTAACGCGCCAGCAACTTTCCAAAGATGTATGCTGGTGATATTTCATGACATGGTGGGTGACTTTCTCGAGGTTTTCATGGATGACTTTTCGATCTTTGGACCCTCTTTTGATGACTGTCTTGCCAACCTAACCCTTATCCTTAGGAGATGTATTGATGTGAACCTCATGCTTTCCTGGGAAAAAAGTCATTTTATGGTACACGAGGGAATTGTTCTCGAGCATATCATCTCCGATAGGGGTATCAAGGTTGACAGAGCTAAGCTTGATGTAATTGCATATTTACCTGTGCCTGGCTCTGTCAAGAAAATCTGCTCCTTCCTAGGACACGTCTATTTCTATAGGAGATTCATCAAAGACTTCTCCAAGATTTCCCGACCTTTAACTCATCTCCTACCAGCCGACGTACCCTTTGATATGGGCCCCGACTGCATACGAGCATTCACGCAGCTGTGCGATGCTGTCACCAAGGCGACTGTTCTCCAGCCACCTGATTAGTCCCTCGACTTTGAACTCGTGTGTGACGCTTCTGACCTTGCAATCGGAGCCATCCTGGGACAAAGACGTGATAGAAACCCCTTCGTGGTGTACTACGGCAGTAAGACGTTGGACGAGGCCTAGTGTAATTATACTACCACTGAGAAAGAACTACTGGCGGTCGTCTTTGGGCTGGAGAAATTCCACTCTTATCTTTTGGGCTGACATGTTATTGTTTTCATTGACCACACGGCCATTCGCCATCTCATGCATAAAAAGGATGCCAAGCCTAGATTGATTTGTTGGATCCTTCTGCTCCAAGAATTTGACATTGAGATCAGTGATAAGGCCGGAGCCAAGAATTTTCTAGCTGATCATCTCTTGAGACTGGACTCTAACTACATTGGACTTACCTTGCTGATCAATGAGATTTTTCCCGATGAGCACCTATTGGCAATTAATGTGGCAAGTGGACCTTGGTATGCCGACATTGCAAATTACCTTGCTTCTGGTTCCCTTCTGCATGGCTAGCCTAAAAACCAACGCGAGTGTCTCATGGCAGAAGCAAAGTATTACTTTTGGGATAATCCACTTCTTATTCGAATAGCTGCTGATCAGATCATTCGTCGCTGTATTCCTAACAGTGAATTCCCCAGTGTGCTATCCTTCTGCCACGACCAGGCCTACGGAGGCCATTTCTCTGGGTGGAAAATTGCAGCCAAGGTGTTGTAGTGCAGTTTCTTTTGGCCCTCCCTTCACCAGGATGCACACAATTATGCCAAACATTGCACTAGGTGCCAGTCGTTAGGGTCAATGTCACGTTGTGACATGATGCCCTTGCAACCCATCCTAGCTGCCGAAATCTTTGACATTTGGGGAGTCGATTTCATGGGTCCCTTTCCTCCTTCCAACGGCTTCGAATATATCCTCGTTGCTGTTGATTATGTTTCGAAATGGATCGAGGCTATTCCCACGCACCATGCTGACCATGTCATATCCACTTGATTTGTCAAAGACCGCATTTTTGCGCGCTTTGGGATCCCTCGAGCCGTTATCTCGAATAGAGGAAGCCATTTTACCCATGCTTCTTTTCAGGCACTTCTAAGGAAATATGGAGTCCACCATCATATGGCATCTCCGTATCATCCTCAGACGAACGGCCAGGCTGAAGTGTCAAACCGGGAAATCAAGCAAATTCTCCAGAAAACAGTTCAGCCTGACCATAAGTATTGGTCCGACAAGCTAATTGATACACTTTGGGCGTATCGAACTACCTTCAAGGCTCCCCTTAGTATGTCTCCTTATAGAATAGTTTACGAGAAGCCTTGTCATTTGCCCGTGGAGCTGGAGCACCGCGCTTATTGGGCGGTTCGCCAATGTAACCTCAACTCAGACCTGTGTGGTCGAGAAAGGAAACTCCAACTCCAAGAGCTGGAAGAGCTCCATCGTGAAGCCTATGATTCTTCCTTAACTTTCAAGCAACTCACTAAGGATTTTCACGACTGCCTATTCGACGGAAGGAATTTGAGCCATCTCAACAAGTTTGGCTTTACAATGCCCCGCTCAAATTCTTTCTAGGGAAATTGAAGTCCAAATGGACTAGTCCTTACCTTGTCTCGAGACCATTTCCCAACGAGGCCGTTGAAATTGAAGATCCCAAATCTGGGTGTAAATTTACAGTCAATGGGCAACGTTTAAAACCTTATCTTACTCATGAACCTGCCACCATTGGAGAAACTGTTGCCTTGCTGGAGGGTAACTAATTTCGTGCCTCATTCTGAGTCTAGCTGGGGACGTTAAATTCAGCGCTCGCTAGGAGGCACCCTAGCAACACTCCTCCACTGTCACGTACACTTCACTTCGCACCTTTTCACTTCACTACCCACCATCCACCCACCCTACCACACCTCAGCTCCCGTTACCCGATCTTTGATCCTTCCTCTACCCTACCCTGTATGCATATGAGGACATAGCATCATTTGACATGGGGGGTGGATAGGCATCTATAGGATCTGGGTATTATATGGTATCATGCAGCTTCCATTCATCTATAAATATGTACACAGTAAAAAAAAAAAAAAGACTATGCAAATATGTCATTATATTTCACAAATGTCTATAAATTCTTCTACTTCATAATGTTTCAGGGGAAAGTTACAAATACCCTGTGTTTATCATATATTCTTTGAGCCACAAAAGAAAAAAATGAGGGTTGAGTTTTCTGTCAACTTTTTAAGGGTCAATCCGAAGACATGAGCTAAAACTGGGACCAACCTGCAGTTAAAGATTCGTGAAACCCTGGGCTTGAGTCTTAATGTTCATTTGGTCAGTCTTGATCCTTCACTATGCACAAGCCATAACCTCTTGAGCTCTTGAGTATGGAAAAAACATCCTGAGTCCTAGAAATCGTACTTAAGGTTTAAATATCAAAAGTCTAGGTTAGTCGAGAGATGGTCTTTGTCACGTAAGACTTAAAGTACTGGTAGTCTTCTCTGCAATTGGTTCTCACAATATCCAACAAATAAACACACCTATGTTGCCTCAGAAAAAAATTCTTCAGCTTAAGATCATTTCTAAATACAATACAAAATGTTTTGCTAGGGACTAGCAAAAGATAGGCATGGGGGTATGATTGCACAGCAAAAATCTACAAACAAAAATGCCATCTTGTGTTATTTCCTAGAACTGCCAGTGCATATTAGGTAGCTATAGTTGCATTTGTAAAATTGACACATGCATGCATTTATTTGAGAGGGGAGGTGAGTGAATAATTGGCCATGTAAATAACATCTTCTTCAAGTTCTGCCTCACAATTTCACCATCCTCATTTTTTTATTTTGCTTTGAAAACTTCTTCTCCGCGTGGCTCAAGGCATGGGGCTGGCCTTTCTTCGTGCCATTCTCTGCCAGCAGCATGCTCTGCCAGCTGCACGGATGGTCATGCACACCCAAGGCATGGCCATGCATGCCTCACTTCCTTTAAAAAGCCCTACCCTCTTCCTTGCGAGGAAGGCTGGGGGAACAAAGAAACAACACAACAACCACCTTCAGGCCATCTTCCTCGCCTCTCCCCTCCATACGTAGCACCTCTTCCCACTGAAGAGATACACTGCGGGCAGGAGCAGGCTCACAGTGGTCCACGACCACCACTGTGAGTTCCTCCACCGCCCAGCTCATCCAACAGCAGGTGGGCGTGGTGGGTTCACTCCCTGTTTCCACCACTCAACACCATCCTGCCATTGCCGAAGATCCAAGCTCTGAAGCTCAGCAGCAGCAGCAGCCTCGCACGCATGCAAGCAGCCGACCGCAAGCTCCTTCCGCACGTGCAGGCGCCTTCCAGTGTGCCCACGTGCATAGAACCGGCCGCAACCAGTTGTACAAGCCGTGCGGCACTGTAGCTACTGTTCATGCATTTCTACGCGACACTGTAGCTACTGTGCGGTGACAGGAGAGTTTCTCACTTATCTGGGCACCACGCACTCTCTCTCCGCGCCACTATGGCCTCCAGCCAGTTGTGCACGCCTGCACCTGCGTACGCTCGCACCCGCCTGCTTCTGCTCCAGCGCCCGCACCCATCCGCGCCTGCACCCGCTCCATCCTGCAGCATAGTGTGCTGCTCTACTCAGAGCGCTGCGTTGCATTCTCTTCCGCAAGCACTCGCCAACGACTTGCTCCAACACCCGCTCGTGCCTGCACCTGCACGTGCCCGCGTGTCCAGACGGCGCCTGCCTCCACCAGATGCCTTAAACACTTATCTCCAGTAGCTCTCTCTCACTCACACACATGCCACACTTGTACACATTCACGTGTACACAAACACACACTCACTTGTACACACCTATATACACTTATATATATATATATATAAATATATATATTTATATATATATATATATGCACATATTCTTACCTATACAACTATATATAAGTACATATACATACATACATAAATATATGTATATATATATATATTTATGTATAGATATATATACATATATATATACATACATATATACATATATATATCTATATCATATATTACTATATATATATATATCTATATATATATTTACATATCTATGTAGATATATACATAACTACATATACACCTATATAGTTACAAACCTATATAGATATATACATATAAATATACATTTACATATATACATATATATATATTTACATTCAGATCACATACCTGTATCCCTACGCACTAGTCACTCCACCACGCGTTATACTGCAGGAATATCTGCACCATTTGCTGATATTCTCCGATACCTACGTAGAGAAAGCGCCTCTGCACACACTTCCACACATCCATCCTACACTCCACGCGACACTTCGTCCTGTTGGTTGCATCTTCCTAGACATCGACCAACTCAACATTGTGCTACATGTCATTTCCACCTCCACCCCCACCCCTATATATATAATATGTATATACCTGTATATGTATATATACTATATTTTTTACAAGCAACCTCTATTTCTCTTTTGTTTCCTGTTGTTAAAAAGATAAAAAAATGAAAAGTAAAAGAGAAAAGATAATCTTTGTGTTGCAGGTACTCGATCTTGTGAATAGCAAGACTAGTTTTTGGAACCCTAATTTGGCTCAAAGCCAAGAACAATTTGGCTCGAAGCCAAGGACTTGATTTTGAGGGTGTACCTCAAGAACAAAATTATCAGCAAAAAATCTTAAATAGAAAAAAACCAAAAACATAATAAACAAATGGAAGAGATTCATTGTAGGAGGGGCGTAGAAACTTATTCACCTCTAATTCCCGCCTCACTGAGTTCGACCCTGGGCCTGAAAGTGACCAAGGTAAAATCAAGTAGGCCAGGTTAAAAATTTTGTAAAAAGATGGTTAGGCTCGATTTAGGTCAACCACTATACTCACTTCAATGATAATTTCACCATATTAACACAACCTATCTGAGCCTATCAAGGGACTGGGGAGAAGGTTTTTCCTTTGGCCTGCGCCTCTGGTTCCTAGTGCACCCCCCAGCCGCGATTGTTTGATTCTGCTCCCTTAGCTAGATATTAGGTTGAACAGTAGAAATAGACTAATAAAAATAATCACATTCTGGGCTCTGAAGAGCGAGTCGAATCCTTGAGGCCAACGTCTACTCTGTTTTATTTAGGGCTAAGTTTGAATGTGCTTTGGAATGTGATGGGACCTTTATCTGGGTTGTGCCCTTATTGATTGATTGATTTGCGTGTGCGTGCACAACCAGTGGTTTTCAAGCAAGATTATTTTTGATGCGGTGAATTTTAGGATTCAAATCTTACTTAATAGGTTATAGGATTCAACTTTAGGTGTTTTCAAACAAGTTTTGTTGGCACACTAGGTTTTGAAAGCACAGGTGAAGATGTTTTCCTATAATGTTTAAAAAGAATGTGGAGTGCCTGGTAAATCCCTAATAGTTGAACCTAAGTGGCAACTACTTGATGAGCTGATTTTAATTGAAGTGGTGTGGCCCAATGAACTCAAACAATTGGCCTGTTGCACCACTTAATTATGCACACAAGTGATTACCTAATCTGATTTCTATTCAATTATGTCTTTGAATGTGTGTACCAACTCCAAAGATCGGTTTACCAGTTGAGTTTGAAAATTAGATGAGGTTGTGTACCTCTGTGAGATTTTTTTTTTTTCTTGTTAGATGTGGAGGTTGTGGCGGGTGTGGGTGTCAAACAACAAACAATCTAACCTTAGAGTTTATAAGAACACCTAGGTTGATTGATGTTTGTGTTATTATGTGGTGGAATGAAAACTAATGGGTAGGAGGTGGGGGATAACTTACAGAACCTTCCACAGCACTTTACTCCAATCTACCACTTTTGCTCATCTCAAAAGAGTACCTGCAATCACAATAAGAAAGGAGAGAAGTGAGGTAAATGAGTCGTAAGTTAGAAAACGCGAAAAAAATGAAAGATCGTTGCCTCTCTGGCAACAGCGCCATAATGTTGAACACTACGAGTTGCTACGCTAATGTGTTTGGTTTTGAAAACCTGTCGTTGTAGTTTGAAAGCGAGGAAATCGTGTTCAAAAAATAAAATTTATATCAGAATGGAAATCTCGGGTTGAACACAAGGAGGTGGACGTTTGATTCAAAAACACGCGTTTGTTTTATTTGTCACGAAGTAATTTAATTAACTATAAACTATCTATCAATTTACACTAAATAGAAGAGAGAGAGAGAATGAGAGAGAGAATATTACAAACAAAAATTAAAAAGAGATGTAGAATGAACATGGAATTCATCATCAAAAAGATTGTTCATTACACTAAACATTACGACTAGAAAGCGGGAAAATGATTACACTAGAAAGCAGTAAATCTACTCAAGAAAGCAGTAAAAAGAATGGGGAGAGAGATATCCTCCTCGACGGTCGCTTAGAGGACGAGCCGGATGGGACGATGCCTGGACGAAGGAGGATGAAGCAGGAAGAACAGGAATGGGGCAGCACGTCGTCGTCCTCGCGAGATCTTCTTCCGAAAAGGGGGATGAAAATTTGACTTTATCTCACGAGAAGCATCCCGGGTGTGGGACAAGCTTCTCTTGAGCTTTACAGAGGAAGAGAAGAGAAGGAAGGGATTAGAATTTCATGTGGAGGAGTCTCCTTTTATAGTTGCAAGGAGAGAGGGCAATTTGGTCATTTTAATTTGAAAAACATTAGATTAGGGGTCTTTAGTGAGGGATAAAACCGTTGCTAAAGCCCCATCGTGGGAGTAGTGGGGCACCGCCCGTGCACTTGCTCGCCTTATTATGTGTGTAATGTGCGTTCACGTACTGCCAATCTCAGCAATCCGATTGTGAGATAGGACAGCTTAAGTTGCCTCTCTGCCCCCCTCCTCTGTGCGCCCGCCCGCATCTAATCTCGAGTGAGGCGCGACGTGCGATACGGCGTGAGCGCAATTACGCACGCACGACTGCTCGATCGTAATCGAGCGGTCAATCGCAACCGCTCACCGTGCCCCAGCAACCACTCGCCGCGATTCGAACGCATGCTGCTCACTCGCGTAAGCACGTTTACCCGCTACGCTGTGGAGGAGAAATGGTCATGCAAATGTTTTGAGGTGCGGCTGCCCACAGCCGTTGGATCGCGATTGTGCAATCCAGATCTAATGAGCGGCGGTCTTCAAGATCAGCTGGGCCAATTTGGGCGGTCGAGATGGCGCCACGTGGCACCATCTTGGCCGTCCATCTTCTAGATGATATAGAGGGTGCCATGGTTATCGGATTGAGTCAATTTTCACGCCGTTAGGCTGCGATTGTCGATCCAAATCCATCTGTGTGGTCAGATTTGTCATTTGAAGTGTGGATTCACACCATCCTGGCCCTTGATCTTCTAGGGTTCCCCGATCTCTATCTAATGCTACAGAGTCTGATTAGGGCGATTTTGGAGTCGTTGAACTCTAATCGTCGCCCTGAGCACATCTGTACTGTTGGATCTTGGATCCAAGGCCCTGATAAAAAGTTTGCCCTACCCATGAACATAAAAGGAGACAATTAACCTCCATTTTACTCAAACTAATCTAAATGTAAGATGATGCATGTTATGCAATATTTATAGTGTGCAATGCAATCCTATGCTTAAGAACATGTATAAATAGACATCTTAAGTAGTGTAAATATGTTTACATCACGTGCACTGCAGCAATTGCCACTTAAGACGTCTAATTCATAGAATCAGACATCTGAAGATATAGAGAAGAGCAAAAAGGAAAGAAAGGAGAGAAGAAAAGGAGAAGAATTCTATTTCCTTCTCTCTAGCTTTTTTTGTAAAATAGTACATTATTAAGAATTGTGAGTTTTATATTTCTAGAAGACCAAATTACTCCCTGAGTTCGATGTCGAAATATTTTTGAAATTTAGAGTAATAAACTAAATTAAATTGATGATAAAAATGACCATCAATTTTTGGCACCGTTGCCTGGGAGCAACGGGCACTTTAGAAGCTTCAAAATCACAATTTTTTATCTTATACTGACTTAATCTCTCTTTTGTTGCGTAGGAAAGGAAGGCAAGAAAAGACAAGCAGCCGCACAACAACCACACCAAGGGACAGGTAACCTTCAACCCTCTCTTTTAAGCCCCTCACATTCTAAAGAGGAAAAATAAAATAAAAGAAAATTCAATCTAGGGCTGCCTGTCTTCCGTACTTAGTAACTCACAAAGTTGCCTGATTTCTCCTTTCAGCACATCTTAACTACATCTCCACATAAGGTAATTAGGGCTAAAACTTTCTTGATTGCACCCTAGTTACCCATTTCTGAGGCAACTAACTTGGACCAAAGAGAGCCAACCTAGGATTCCAAGCTAAGGTTTTAGAGACACATCTTCTTCTAAGCAAAGAATCGAAAATTCCAAAAGAGGTGTGCTTAAGCCATTGTTTGAAACAACTTATTCAAGAGAAACCCTAAGTAATCAGGCTCTTAATCTACTTGAACAATAAAAGAAAGGACCTAAGAAGCTCTCAAAGGAACAAAGAGATGAAGTTGATCCCTTAGGTCAACCAACCTTTAAATTAGGTCACTTTTGCACACAAAAAGCTTAAAGTTCAAGTGGAACCCTAAGCACCTTGATCTTAACTAAAAGTGGTAGACTTAAGAGGTCAAGGTTCCCATTTTGGTCTACCTGGAATCTCAGTGACAAGAGAGGTCGGGTGGGGCAAACCCTGTAACCTGTGGGGGTGCTCTACCATGTAGGGGTCTTCGCAGGACTCACCCTCTCTGGCTGCCCAGGTAATTCTCAGGTGGATGACATTCTGATCAAGGGGTATCATCCACCCTAAACCTCTATAGTCACCCAACATATTTTGGGTGTCTTGATTGGGTCCAACATGTTCTAATCTCATCCAGTCTATCAATGCATTTTGGTAGGAGGTCCTTGAAACCTCCTCTAGAAATCTACTCTCCCCGAGGCCAAGCCTCGGCTCCCTTGTTTGTGCAACAACCCCTCCACATAGACCTTTCTTCCAATTCTGAGCCTAGTTCTCCTTCTTCCATCATGGCTCAACCTGTTGAATAAGAAAATAATCTCGAGCACTAGCTTCAACGTCTTAATGACCTCTTCTAGAATTTCATGACCCACCGCAGCTCCCCATGATGCGAGATCACTATAATCCCACTGCGATGGCAATCGAGCCTCAAGTTCGAATCTCGACTAGAGGACCTGATTCTGAATTGAAGCCCAATATGATTCATGCCATACCTAAATTCTATGGGCTTAACTCTAAAGATCCCTTCCAGCATATCAAACAACTCAAGCATCTGGCCCAAACTTTCGGGTCAGATGCGTAAAATCGGGATATCTTACTCATGAAGATGTTCTCTTTCTCCCTCATGGACAAGGCGGCTCATTGGTATTAGACACAGGCCCGTCCGATCAACACCTGGGATGAACTTCAATCCAAGTTTTTGAAGAAGTTCGTTCCCGTTAGTTGGACAAATGCCTTGTGCCATCAGATTACTCACTTCATCCAGCAGAGGGGAGAACCTCTTCATGAGGCATGGGATCGATTCCTGGATCTCATGAGAAAGTGCCCCCATCACGGAGTTCCTAAATGGGAACAAGTCCAGTCTTTTTACCAGGGACTCTAAGAAATTAGATTATTCGTCAATGCAACTTTTGGAGGAAATATCATGGGTCAACATGAGGACACCGTGTGGGAGATTTTCGAGAATATGTGCGAGAACTCCATCAACAATGACTCCATAGGTTTATTCGACCGAACGAATACCCATGCATCAACTAATCTTAGGGGAGCACATGAGACTTAGGGACTTTCCACATCTGTCGACTTGGAATTGATGGCCAATCGGTTGGACAAGGTCTCTATTATTAAGAAGAAGGTGGATGAGCTGACTCAGCATTTGCAGCGAGCACCTCTGTGTAAAACTCCTTCACATAGCCACCTCCAACAAGGGAAACTATGCAAAACATCTTCCACCAATCTTCTCCTAGGATGGACTTGTATCCACCCCCATCTAACTCCAGGATCGGGGGGACCTCCGATCCTTTCTAATCTTGTTAGGGGAACTTCGATCCCCCATACTATGACTTTCCTAAGGCTCCTCAGACCTGCGAGGACCTCAACACCATCTAGAATGACCCATTTTCCAACACCTACAACCCTGGATGGCGAAACCATCCTAATTTCCAGTGGGTGGGAAATTCTCAAACCCAGAGACCACCTTATCGACCCCGTCCACAAGCCCCTCATCTTTATCAACTGCTTCAGCCTCAGCCAAACCCAACTTATCAATCTGGGCAAAACCAACACCAAATGTCCCTCATCCTCCAAACTTTGGCTGACATTCAGAGATCGAATGCGGCTATCCAAAAATAGCACAAGGATGAAATCACAAAGGTCCGCAACCAACTCGCCCAGATGGCAAATTCCAGCCAACCCGGCACACTTCGCTCACAACCTCTACCAAACCCAAATAACGTGCCGACCCAAAGGCGTGTTATGAACCCAAACTCAGGCCAAGCACACATGATTTATTAGGCTCCTTCTCCATCACTTGACGGGATGGAAGCATCAACCACTTATGCAGGTTATCAACAGCAGCAACCCATTTTACCAACCCTTAAACCAAACCAGGTAGGATTAAACTCTATAACAACTCGTAGTGGTAAAGCAACCCAAGACCCACCTTATGCAGGCCACTCCAAGACTGGTAGTGACCCAAGCCCTAGGATAATTATCCAAGATGTCCCTATCCAGGACCAAAAACCTGGACCTATTCTAGAGGAACCAACAAAGGTTCCATTTCTCGAGGCCTTGACCAAGGGAAAGAGGACAACCAAACCCGTGGCACCTGAGGAGGACGTGATCAAGCTCCTTGAGCAGGTCCAAATAAACATCCTCTTGATGGATGCAATTCACCACATACCGACTTTCGCACGATTCTTGAAAAACTTGTGTACACCCCAGCGTAAGCCGCAAATAAAGAGTGGGAGTCCGATTGTACTATCAGAGCAAGCCAGCTTTATGGTCCTGAGTAAACTCCCACCAAAGGCAAAAGACCCAGGCACTCCCCTGATTTCTTGTAAAATTGGTGAAACCCAATTGGATAGGGCATTTTTAAACCTTGGTCCCTCCATAAACCTGATACCCACATCCTTACTTAACCACCTTGAAGAATCCAAGCTAAAACCGACTGAGGTAACATTGCAGTTAGCTGATTGATCCATTAAGTCACCTAAGGGAGTTCTCGAGGATGTTATTGTTAGGGTGCGGGATTTCTACTTCCCAGTAGACTTTATAGTTCTAGACATGGATGCACCTGAGAATCTAAGGGATACACCAATTATACTAGGGAGACCCTTTCTGGCCACTGCTAGGGCCAACATAAGCTGTGAGGAGGGCCAAATAGAGTTGAAATTTGGAAACCAAACCCTTAAGATTGATATCTTTAAGGCCCAACAAGGGATTAATTGCGGTGTGATAGAACAAATATGTGATATCAGGACCGTGGTTGACGAACCGCATTTTGAGGACAACCTGATCATCCCCAATCAACCACAAGACGAGCAAAACTCGCAATTAGAGGAGTCTGAAATTGATCTAGACAAACCCATAACTCATACCCTTGTTCCTCACACCCATTTCGAACCACCCGCTGATGCTGATAATCCCATTTTGGAACTCAAGCCCCTTCCTGATCATTTCAAATATGTCTTTTTGGGTTCCAATCAGACACTTCCTATGATTATAAACTCCAAACTCACCCCTGATCAGGAATCCCATTTGATTACTGTTCTCCAGCAACATCGTAGAGCAATTGCTTGGACACTTGATGATTTGACTAGAATAAGTCCCTCTTATTGCACACACCACATCTATTCCAAAGAGGGTGCACAACCTTCACGTAAGATGTAGAGATGTCTAAATCCTAATCTGCAGGAGGTCATGAAAAAGGAGATCATTAAGTGGTTAGATGCAAGGATCATCTACCCTATCTTCGACAGTCGATGGGTGAGCCCAATCCAGGTCGTGCCTAAGAAGGTAGGGCTCACCACCATCACGACTGAAATCGGAGAGGTC
The DNA here is from genome assembly GCA_037157565.1 of Thalassia testudinum. NCBI lineage: Eukaryota > Viridiplantae > Streptophyta > Magnoliopsida > Alismatales > Hydrocharitaceae > Thalassia > Thalassia testudinum. The sequence goes on along the minus strand of JAZHRO010000019.1, from coordinate 30,815,354 downwards.
ATACCTACCCGTATAGCCAATTCGTGGAGAGTGTGCATTGATTATCGAAGACTCAATTCCTCCACGAAGAAGGATCATTTCCCACTATGGTTTATTGATCAAATCCTCAAAAAACTAGTGGGAAATAGATTCTTCTGTTTTCTTGACGGGTACTCCAATTATAACCAAGTGGGATTCATCCTGAGGACCAAGAGAAGACCACGTTCACATGCCCCTTCGGGACGTATGCATTCCAAAGGATGCCTTTCGGTCTCTATAATGCACCTGTGACTTTTCAGCGGTGCATGCTTGCCATATTCTCTAATATGGTAGGTGATTATCTGGAAGTCTTCATGGATGACTTCTCAGTATTTGGGGCATCATTTGATGATTACCTCCAGCACTTGGTTCATATACTCAGGCATTTTATTGACGTGAATCTGGTTCTTTCCTAGGAAAAGAGCCACTTCATGGTGCCTGAGGGGATCGTCCTGGGACATCTGATTTCTGAGAGGGACATCTAAGTGGATCGAGCCAAGGTTAACTTGATTTCCAAACTTCCTATGCCTAGCTCGATTAGGGACATCCGATATTTTTTGTGGTACGTTGATTTTTACCATCGATTCATCCCTGATTTCTCAAAAATTGCATGCCCCCTGACCACTCTTCTCTCCAAGGATGTACCTTTTGAGATTTCCAAGGAATGCACTCAAACATTTGAGATCCTTCGTGACTGAGTCACCCAAGCCCCGATCCTACAGTCCCCTAATTGATCTCAACCCTCTGAGATCATGTGCGATGCATCTAACTTCGCTGTAGGAGGGGTTCTAGGGCAAAAGATTGATGGGAAACCCGTGGTCATCTACTACGCTAGCAAGACACTTGACGAGGCTCAGCGTAACTACACAGTTACGGAGAAAGAGCTGCTAGCTGTAGCAATTGCCCTTGAAAAATTCAGATCATATCTCCTAGGTTCCCACGTTATTATCTACTCGGATCAAATAGCTGTGAGGCATCTCCTTGCAATGAAGGATGCGAAACCTCGTTTAATCTGATGGATCTTGATGTTGCAATAATTTGACCTCGAGATTCATGATAAAGCGGGAAGACAAAATGTGCTAGTTGACCACTTGTCCCACCTTCCTTCTTAGATCATTAACCCTTCCTGACCCATCACGAAGCATTTTCCTGATGAGCACCTCTTGACTATTGGTACAGGGTTTCCATGGTTTGCTGATATAGCAAAATACTTAGCATCACATCAGATCCCGTCTGATTGGCCAAAGGCCAAGAAAGACAAATTGCGCTTCAATGCCAAGTATTACATTTGGGAAGACCCGTACTTATGCCACATAGGTGCTGACCAAATTATTCGACGATGTGTCCCGAAGGGCGAGATCAATGACATACTCTCTTTTTGCCATGACCAGGCATGCGGTGGCCATTTCTCTGGGCACAAAACTGCATCGAAAGTCCTCCAATGTGGCTTCTACTGGCCAATAATCTTCAAGGACACATACAATCACTGTAAGGCATGCAACCGTTGCCAAACTTTGGGCAACATGAGCCATCGCGACATGATGCCTTTACAGCCGATTCTCGTATGCGAGATTTTTGATATTTGGGGGATTGATTTTATGGGCCCCTTCCCCGTCTCGGATGGCTTCGAGTACATTTTACTCGCTGTTGACTATGTGTCCAAATGGATTGAATCCATTCCAACCCGAACCAGTGATCACAAGATCATTGTCAAATTCATTCACCAAAATATCTTCTCACGGTTCAGGATTCCGCGAGCGATCATTTCTGATGGAGGGACCCATTTCACTAACGCTCAGTTAAAGTCACTGATGACCAAATACAGGGTGTCACACTGATTCTCTACTCCTTATCACCCCCAGACTATTGGTCCAGCTGAGCTATCAAACTGAGAGATCAAGAAAATCCTTCCAGTTACCATTCGACCTGATAGGAAGGATTGGTCATCTTGGCTTCTGGAAGCTTTGTGGGCTTATAGGACTACACACAAGACCCAATTAGGCATGTCTCCTTTCAAACTGGTGTGCGGGAACGCGTGTCACCTCCCCGTCGAACTGGAGCATAAAGCCTATTGGGCAATATGGAGCTGCAACCTAGATCTTTCTATGGCTGGAACCCACAGAAAGCTTCAGATAAGTGAGATTGATGAATTACGCCTCAATGCGTATGAAAAGTTGCAAATGTACAAAGAGAGGGTTAAAGCCTTTCATGACAAGCACATATCTAGAGAGATCTTTCACCCTAGTCAGAGGGTCCTACTCTTCGATGCCCAACTAAAACTGTTCCCTGGGAAACTGTGATCTAGGTGGATCGGACCATATCTTGTTCGACAAATGCTTGGAAATGGAGTCATCGAGATTAGTCTACTCAGCCATGATTCCGAACCCTTCGTCGTGAACAGTTAGAGACTCAAATCGTTCATTGACGCGACCAATATAGATTTGGCTGAATCATCCTTTACCCTCCATTCTCCCTAAGCCCATTGTGCCTAGCTGATGGCGTAAAACTCAACGCTTAATGGGAGGCAACCTGTTATTCTTCTAAAAACCTGAAACCTTTCCTGACATTTCTTTGCACTTTAGGGTTTATCCTTTAGGATAGCTAACTCACCTTAGGTACTTGTACCTGAGATTAGAAATCGTCAGCAACAGTCACCTCGACCCGTCCACTCACCCAACACCTATCCTAATGAATGAACCAAGTTGAATAAAAACCCACCAAATTTACAATGAGGACATTGCAAATCTTAGGCATGGGGGGTAATGAAAGTGCAATGAAAACTCATAATAAGAAAAGGTTTCAACGAAAAAATCACATATGTCAAAAAACCAAAAAAAATAATAAAAATTGAAAAAAAAAAAACTAGAGGAGGGAAGAAATTTTGATAGGCCTTACAAGAATCAAAAGGAGGAGAAAAAGAGAAAAATGCTAAAAAGGAGCACAAAATGAAAACGAAAGAGATGGTCATTAGTAAGAGATTAAGGGATTAATAGAAGTTGTAGACCACATTAAAGAAAAGTAAAGAGAAAGTGCTAAAGAAACACAAAAAGATTAGTAAGAATGCTAACCTTAGGCCTTTTTGGCTAGACTCTTAGTACTTGTTAAGATCTGGATATTTCTCAAGAGGTTGAGGAAAATGCAAAGCAGAAGTAGTAGGTCTAAGGCTTAGGGAAAATTCGACCTTGTTAACTAACCTTTGGTTTGCGGGACTCGGTAACCTAAGCACCCAATTCACACACAGTCTGGTTCAGTGAGCATAACTACCAAAATCACGCAAGAAGCATTTTTAATGTTCTAAAAATGTTACCTAGATTAGGAGCGGCCGATCAACACAAGTTGATTTGGATGAGTTCCCAGCATAGAGAGGCAAGAAAATCCCCTCGAAGATGTGTAACAACATATCATCTCCTCGGTGCTTATCTCTTAGGATATTTACATATCCTTCCGGGGGCATGTAAGTACTCTGCTGGTTCAGATACCATGGATGGCATTATCTCGAAATGTCAATCGCCAGGGTTTGAATTCGGCCACGGAACGCCATGGGCGAGATTATCATGAAATCTCAAAAACCAAGGTTCTGGGGGTTACCATAGGCGGTGCTATCTCGAAGCATTGATTAACAGGGACCTTTGAGGATTGATGATAGGGACGAGGAATCCGATATAGATCATGTTGTGAAGCCAATCCTAAGCTAGAATTAAAAAGGAAAGAGAGAGAAAACTCTCCAAACAAATAAACCCACTGTCTCTCTCTTACGAAATGCACTGCAAACTGAACCAAGGCTAAAAATGTCTCAAGCACCAGTGCCTTAACCACGGAGTCCAATAAACTGTAGGGTATTTCCTTCAGGCCTTAAAAACCTTTGCTAGGGACTGAAGCAAAAGCCAGATAGGTCTGGATCTTGGTTGGTACTACAGTACCTTTAGGCCCATTGTTGGCATTCTAACCTAATCAAAGAGAAAAAAGGAGAAAAAGCACTTATCAAGATTGATGAAAGGAACTCATGGTCTAGAATAGAGGATAAAACTTTAAAATTTTACTAAGGGACTAGCAAAAGCTAGGCATGGGGGTATGATGAGAACATCATCATGAACCCTAACTAGAACATTTTAGCCTAATAAAGTGAATAAAATCTCTTACATAACCTAAGGGAAGGCCTAATTCAGGGAATTGTTAATCTGAGAATAGAACATGACTCTAGGGGTAAAACTATAATTTTACCATTGCAGTACATCAACGAGATTTCTAAGGGTCTAGACATAAGTTCAAATGACTTTATAAGAGAAAAAGTGGGAAGGTTTGGTCAGAAAAGGGTTATGACGAAATCTAGGAATTAAATGACATTCTGCAACTCTAAAACAAACCCACTTTAATTCACAAAGTTCCAAGCAAGATAAAAATCAACTAAGCCCTCTAAAATTCATGGAAAGATATGCCCAGGGTTTAACACCTTCAATTTGGCCTTTCGAACCTGTTTTGACCTAGATTGGGTTCCAAACCCAATTTTTGACCTAATTTGGGTTTTCATGCAAAATGTCTAGTCAGACGTGGTCAAACCTAAATCCAACCTCACCATTGGATTCCTTAGGTCCAAATTATGTTTTTAGCAAAATTTGGACTTAAGGGAAGGTCGTCTTGACCCACTTTGCAATTTGGTCATCAAAAAATTACTTTCTGACCCTTAACTTTTTGAAACCCTTGCGATTACCACCTCAGCTTTCTCATCTTCTTCTTCACTTCGGTCCCTCTACCATCCACAGCTAAAGCCATACCTTTGATGACTTTGCATGGAGGTTTGCGCCTCACCTGCATGGGGTGCCGCCCCCGGACTTGAAAGGGGAGCTCCCTGTGGAGCCCCCTACCGCATGGGTAGCTCCCCATGCCCTGAAACCCACCATACCTCTTGTGCGAACGTGCAATAGGTATGGGTGTCCCACAGACCATCCCTTCAGCGTGACTTTCTCGCCGCTCTCGCGTGCCTCCCGGCCAGCCTTTGCCTATTTAAAGAGCGGCACACCACGCCGCATCCTTCAAGCTTGAATTGGCCTGAGATCCCCCTCAAATTCGTCTCCTCCCAACTCCGGCCGACTGCCTAGAGCTTTCGGTGACTCTTCCCCTTTCTCGTCGCTCTGCCACCGTACCAGTGGTAGAGCTACCTCCGCTATCCTCCGTCGTGTCGCGCCGTACCAGCGCACATCTTCCAACCCCTCTTCTTCGTCACCATCCTCTCCCCCTGGGACCTTCTTCTCCAGTGACAGCAGCACCAGCCGCTTGCCATCAGCCTTCCCCCTTCACTCTAGACTCGATTAGATAAGCTTCCCTCACTCTCCTCTTTATTTTCCCTCTGTTAATTTGTTCTTTCGACCCCTCGACACCACAATCCACCATCACCCTCTCCACCTCCGACCACCAACTATGGCAAGGCCATTCCACCACCATAGATTATTTCACCCCTAGCCAACCTGTCCCTAAGATTCACCACCTCCCACTGATCATCCTCCACCCTTCCACTTACCATGCCACCAACTGTCTCCTCCCCCCGAACACACCCACCTGCACGCACACAGTGTGCCCTAGGCACACACACACAGCAACCCTCACACTACACTGACCCCTGGGCCACCTTCGCCACACCTTGGCAAAGCTCCCCAAGGTATCTGACAGGGCTGCAATGCCGTGATCATGATTTCAGGGTTGCGACCACCTCCTCCATTGGTGTCGAGCTTGGAGCAAGCTTGCAAGTAGCTCCAGATCTCCCCAGCCCAAGGTCATGAGCCCAGGTCGCATGGACTCCCCTCGCGCACTCGACCAGGCAGCCAATTGGCCCCAAAGGCCTTAGCTGTAGCTGCAATTGCTCGTGCCATCTACTGCGGGCGCACAGGTAAAAGCGGGTGGGACTTTAGTCCTACCTCATGAGTTTTCGAGCGGGCGCTAGCACTTAAATTGAAAAAGTGTCAGGGTCTTATCGCCTCCTAACATGGGGTGAGGTCCCTTGCCTACTCACCGCCTCATCTGCGCTCACTCATCCGTGGACCTGGCTGACCTGACCTGATAACCCTGCACACCTCGCCCACCACCACACGCCGGTGGGCCTAGTCATGCGCGCGCCAACCCGACCCATATACCCGAGCAGGCTCTGGGAGAGCGAATCGAAGAGAGAAATGGAGAGAGAGAGAAATGTGGTAAGGGTAGGGGTAGGTTTTGCTTAATTGTGTACCAATGTGCGAAGAAAAAGAAGAAGAGGAAGAGGAGAAGAAGAGGCCAACTGTAGGAGAAGAAGAGGCTGAGGACCTAGCCGTAAGAGTAGGAGCTGAAGAAGAAGAAGGCACAGTGTAGAAGGAAAGGAAGAAAAAGAAGATGGTAGAAGGAGTTGAAGCAGAAGAACCAAAGAAGAAGAGAAGCAAAGAGAAGGAAGAAGCTACCGCAAAGGGGAAGACTAAGAAAAAGAAGAGAAGAAGAAGAAGACAAGGAAGAAAAGGAAGAAGTAGCAGCAGCAGCATCCAAAGAGTAGAAAGGAAGAAGAAGAAGATGTGCACTATAGCAATTGCCACTTAAGGCGTCTGATTCATAGAAACAAGCGTCTGAAGATAGAGAGAAGAGCAAAGAAGAAAGTAAGGAGAGAAGAAAAAGAGAAGAAGAATTCTATTTCCTTCTCTCTAGTTTTTTTGTAAAACAGTACATTATTAAGAATTGTGAGTTTTCTTTTTTCTAAAAGACCGAATTGCTCCCTGAGTTCAATCTTAGAATATTTTTGACATTTTTAGTAATAAACTAAATTAAATTGATGATAAAAATGACCATCATCGGTCAATGTCAAGTTGTCAATCCCACGATCCTTTCTGATCACGAGATTGAACTCAAGCCCACCCTTAGGGAACCTAACCCTGAAGAGATTCACTTATCTGAGGAGTCTGATGTTACTAGTGTGAACCATTTAAACTAGATAGTGTGGCCTAGGGGACCTGTTGAGATTTTAGATGATTCTAGACCTCGGGTACATGATGAATTAAATGATGAGGAGAAGGATGAATTATGTGAGGAACCTACATTCAAGATTTTGAGTGACACTAAGGGTGATTATGTCTTATTTGAAGAATTAACCCGCGATGATGTCACAAATTTGATCAACTTAGGTTTCCTTTATGCTCCTACTGATGATATCCCTCCTCATGTTGAAATAATGGAAAATGTGGAAGTAACCTCTAAGATTTATGTGGATTCATATATAGACTCCAGGGAGGAATTGAGTAAAGAATAAGAACCAAGGGATGAGATTGATAAGGTAATCCCTAAATCTATTACTTCCAACCTGCCTTCATTTAATTTGGAGTCACCCTCTAATTCGCCTATGTCTGGAGGTGAAATTTTGACTCCATACTGTGAACTGATCATTAACGAAGAGCAGGAGGATACTTGTGATAGTACAAGGGATGTTAGGGATGTGATTGAGGAATTATGAAGGTTGTTAGGAATGGAGACTAAGTCGATTAGACCAAACCTAGATCTTATGGCCATCTCACAACCTCGAAACTTAGACAACCTAGGCAATCCTTGGCTTAAAGACATGCTCACTACTATTTTGACCAGAGGGCTTAACAGACCAAGATCTCGTGTAATAAGGTATCGGGTATGGATTGATGCTTTCTATGGTCAGTCCATCACCCTAGGGGTTTATCACTACACCATTCCTTCCTCATCTCTTTTGCAGGGTCCTTGTCATCCTCCCCCTACCCTTATGGAGGTCACTATTCCAACCTATCATTTAGAACCTCCTTTAGTGACCTGGGAAGATTTCATTCCCATCTTTTTTGGGCAAGTGCTTGCTATTAGGATCCATCATCAGCTCGTCAACATCCTAGGTTACCTATTTTCTAGACCTGCATTACTTTGCTCATTTTTAGGGCCTATTACTTTGGTGTTGGAACCTGACTTGCAGGTTCTTTAGCTACTCGGCTACTAACAAAATAATGGCAGCCCAACTCTGACCCAAGTAATACCCTTCTATACAAAGGGGACATTGCAAATTTTATGCATGTGGGGGTATACTTAGGAATATACATAGCATTTATACATAGTGCATTCATGCATTTAGTTAAAACATTCTGCATTGCATACTGATTAGCCCAAAGTTGTGGGCTATTTAAGTATTTAAGTGCCTACACATTAGGTTAATTCTAACATTTATTTAGTATAAATTAGGATGTAAATAGATTAATTCATAGTTTTAATCTAATTACATAATCCATACATTACATTCATATCTTAAGTGCATTTAGAATTAGCTTAGAATAGCATTCATCTAATTAGATAACCAATTAGGTATATTGTTTTTATTAACATAGAAGTTGAGGGTATATACATAAATAACCCTAATATTTTAATAATATTTTCTTTATTCGTCTTCTTTCAGAACGGCTGGCTGCCGCTCCAACGCCCGGCTGCTGCAGTGATGAAGCCATTCAAGGGGGAGCGGATGTGGTGGATCTGGTCGGCGGCTGACTTCAAAATTGTTCAAGACACTATAAAAGGAGCACGGAAGCTGCCGGCTGCAGCAGGCCTCCGCCACCGACCACCACTGTGCAGAGAGATCCCCTCTCTTCCACTCCACACTGCCGGCCTCTACCGTGGCGGCGAGTCTCCACCACCGTGGGCGTGTGGTGTGACAGGCCACACCGCCATCCGGAGCTCGCCCGCATTACCATGAGCACCTTAGCGTGCAACTCCCTCGCCGTCATCGCCGACCACCATCACCAACCTACTGATCAGCCACCCTCTCAGTAACTTAAGACGTCTGGGAAATTTCCCAGACGTCTGAAGTTACCCGCTCACTTCACCGCACACGCCTGAAGTCGCCTGCAGACCCCTTCCCGCACCTGCAGAACCTTCAGCGCACCCACGTCCGTCAACCTTCAGCTCAAACACGCACAACCGCCTGCAGTCCACGCCGTTCACCACTGCGTCTGCAGAACCGCCAGCAACCGACCTCTGCAGACCCTCTGCCCACGCCAGCTTCCACCGCACACGCCAGCGCCCGCGTGCAGACCACCGCAGCCACGCCTCCGCGCGCCAGCGCCCTCCGCAGACCCTCCGCGCGACCACACACAACCGCCTGCAGAACCGCCAGCAACCGACCTCTGCAGCTTCCACCGCGCACCCCAGCGCCCACCTGCAGACCACCGCAGCCACGCCTCCGCGCGCCAGCGCCCTCCGCAGACCCTCCGCGCGACCACACACAACCGCCTGCAGAACCGCCAACAACCGACCTCTGCAGCTTCCACCGCACACCCCAGCGCCCGCCTACAGACCACCGCAGCCACGCCTCCACGCGCCAGCGCCCTCCGCAGACCCTCCGCGCGACCACACACAACCTCCTGCAGAACCGCCAGCAACCGACCATCGGCTCCTCGTCGCGCAAGACAACGGGGAACAATTCCCCTGTTTTGCTACAGTAAAACGTTGATTAAGATTTACATTTTCTGCCATTGCCAGATTTTATTCATATTCTATTCACTCTGCATTGCGGAAAATATCCTGTAGTTTCTCATAATTGCCATTTCAGCATTATTTCTTGCTTAAACCTTAATCTAAAGGCAATCTTGGCTTGGTTCTTGTCCAAATTGACAACGAACAAACATTTTTAAGTGGCACGAATTTTAATACGTTATTGTCTCCCTGTGGAAACGACCCGCTCCTCTGTGAGTGGTTATTTCTTGTTAAAAATTGATTAGTCGATTTTTCCACCACATTAAACTACAAACGACTTAAAAGCGAAAGATCGATCCGGTCAAATGGCGCCGTTGCCGGGGAGGCAACAGACGCAATAATTTCGCCTAATTTTATTTTGATTATTTGTCAATTGCATAGAGATTTGACCATCTATTATTTTCTTTTCTGTGCGAGAAATTTTGTGCAAGAATCAGCCACTGTGAGAGGCGACCCTTGACGTCGCCAGACGAGAAGTGGACAAGCAATTTTGAAAGGAGGAGAAGGACGAGGACGCAACGGACACCACTGTATTTAATCGCTAATTTAATTAGAATAGAATTAAGACTGAAGACTTAATTTTTCATTACAGTTAGTTTGAAGCCCTTGTTCTGGGGCAAATTTTGAGGGGTTTGTTCCCTGATTTTGTTTTGGACCCGTGTTGGGTAATTTTTGGGAGCCTGTTCCCTTTTCTTTAGATTTAGGTTTATTTTTTTTATTATTATTATTTCTTTTATTTGCTTGTGCATAAGTAGTTCTAAAAAAAATAGAAAAAGAAAGAAAAACGAGCTGCCTGCTAGAAGCTGCCTACCCTAGGACGAACCATTTAGGTCTGTATGAGCAGCCTCTAGATTTGCTTTTCTGCATTGCGTGCATTTTTGCATCGAAGATCGCTGGAGGCAAGGTACGCATTCTCTTACTTTGCATCCTATTTTTGATCACGCATCGCATTTGGGATTTAATGCGAAGACCACCTAATCTGTACTAAATAAATCTAACAAGTGGTCACATATTTTCTTTAGAAAAAGGACTAATTAAAGGAAGGACATTTTAAAAACCAAGGATTTGATTTTCAAACTTGGCGTGCGATTCAAAGTTCAAAATCTTTGACGGTGTATGCACACTTATTTCACTTGCACCACGGCACGTTTCTAGACGCTCCTTAGGTTTGGAAATACTAGGGCAAGAGCCCTCCTTTCGTTGGATTCTGAAGTGTTCGGAACTTGAGATCAAAGGTTTTGTAAATCCAAAGAGGGGGATACCCTGTCACAGATTTTTGGGGGTAGTTGAGGAGCACCGCGAAAGCACAGCTTCAAAGGAAGGCTTAGGCCTACTTGCATCCCTCGATCTTCCCTCTTTGGATTTACTTGACCATTTGAGATTTAGGGAAGATTACCTAAGTTCCAACTAGGTCTTTTTAGGTGAGCCGTAGGTTGACAATAGGCGCGTAATTGATTGGGTAACTTGTTTTGTCACCTACAATTTGAATTAAATTCAAAAGCCTAAATCTGTAAAGACCAAACAAGTCCGTTTGAATTGTGTTTGTAGTGCATGCTTGGTAGGCGTTCTCTTAGGAGACAACTTGTATTTGATCCTGAACCAGAAAGAATCCTAAGAAAAGACCTCCCAATGGTAGAAATGGCCGGTCAAAGGAGCCTTAAGGAATATTTCATCCCAACCAACCAAGCTGGCCCAGCACTACGTAGACCTGGAGGGGATAATCCATATGAGATCAAAAGTAGTACCATATCCTTGCTACCCTCTTTTTATGGTACTACTAGGGAAGACCCTTACAGGCATATTGAGGAATTCACCGAGATCTGTTCCACGGTGAAGCTGCAGGGCGTTACTGATGACGCTCAAATGCGGACCCTTTTTCCCTTCTCCCTAAAGGACAAAGCCAAGTATTGGTATCACACCCTTGATAATTTAAATACTTGGGATGCCCTGAAAAAGGAGTTTTTGAAGAAGTACTTCCCCATGAGCAAAACAAATCACTTTAGGAGGGAAATCATGAGTTTTGCTCAAAAGGATGGGGAAGCTTTCCATGATGCGTGGGAGCGCTTTAACGATTTGCTGAGACTTTGCCCACATCACCAGGTGCCTAAATGGCAACTGGTTGAAAGGTTCTACACCGGACTTAATGATTCTCATAGGCAAACTGTGGATGGTGCCTGTGCAGGAACCTTTCTATCTAAGACTGAGGATGAAGCTTGGAACTTATTTGATACTTTGAGTGAGAATTCTATTCACTTGAATTCTGCCTACATGGATAGAAAGCCCACTCTCATGCAAAGAAAGTTGGAGGCGAATGAAGCAAGGGAAACCCAGAATTTAGCTTATCAAATTCAATTACTGAATCAAAACATGGAAAGGCTTATGTCGAACCCGAGTTCATTCACACCTAACACCTCCACATCCCAAGCTTCCGAATGTGTAATTTGTCAAGGCAATACACACGCCACTGTGGATTGCCACTTAGCCTCCCAATTCCCTGAGCTTGTACAAGCAGATTTGAATGCCGCTCAAGGGTTCCGTCCAAGACCTCGTAATGATCCTTTCTCCAACACTTATAATGAGGGATGGAGGAACCACCCAAACTTTTCATGGAGACAAGGAAATGTCTCAAATTCAGGGAATTACAAACCGCAATCCTTTCAAAACCATCAAATGAACCAACCTCAGACCTTTGCCCAACCTAAAACCTCTGAGATGGATGAATTGAAGGCGATCTTGAAAACTATGCAAGAAAGTCAAAGTGCCATCATCCAATCTCATGACAAGGCTATACATGAGATGAAATCACAAATTGGACACCTTGTTGAGGCCGTTAGACAGAGGGAGACTGGGAAGTTTCCAAGTGCTGCTGAGGAAAATCCTAAAGGAAAAGGGATTGTCTTTAGGGATCATGCTCAGGCGGTGACTATTCTGAGGAGTGGGAAAGAAATTTCCAAACCCGATGCTCCTATAGTCTCACCCCCTAAAAAGACATCCACCCCGACTTTCACCCCCACCGAAGAAGATTTGCCCAAATCTTCTCCGCTTGAAATCACCTCACCGGAAGAAGTTGCCCCCGTTCCACCCCTTACTCGACATGACAACCCTTCCACCCAGAGATCGAGAGTGCCATTTCCAGAGCGCTTATCCACCTCTGGGCAGACTTCTGTTGGCTCATCTGGAGCCAAAGATAAGACGGATGAGATTATGGAAACTTTCAAGCAAGTGCAGATTAACCTGCCTTTGCTTGAAGCTATCAGGCAGATTCCGTCTTATGCCCGCTTCTTAAAGGACTTGTGCACGAAAAAGCGGCAATCTAGAAAACAGGTCCAGTCTAAAGTTGTCCTGCCTGATTCTGTTAGCTCAATTGTTCAACATGGCACACCTCCGAAATTTAAGGACCCAGGGGCCCCATATATCTCTGTAGTTATTGGTGACTTACAAATTGATGAGGCTCTGCTTGATCTGGGTGCGGGGGTGAACATCCTTCCGAGCTATGTATATGAACAACTTGGGGGAGGCAATCTGAAGCCTAGCCCTGTAGTCCTTCAAGTTGCTGATCGATCACTTAAGACACCACGGGGAATTTTGGAAGATGTCCTCGTAAGAGTGGAGGATTTCTTTTTTCCCGTTGACTTCTTAGTTTTGGACACTGACCCTACCAATAAGCCAACCAAACCCTCCATCATTTTGGGCCGCCCCTTCCTTGCAACTTCCCATGCTTCAATTAATTGCAATACTGGGGCATTGAAAATGGGCTTTGGGAATAGGAAAATCCGGCTTAATGTGTTTGATGCTTACAAACAAGCTGGACTTGAGGATTGTTCTCAAGTTGAGGTGATAGATGACCTAATTGAAGAGGCAACTCCTGCAATGTTATGTGATGACCCCCTTCAGCATGTCATGCTAAATGAGCATTCCCATCTCATGGAAGAATGTGAAGAGGATATACTAGAACTAGAGGAATTGCTAGGAGTTTCTGCTGAGTCTCTTCCCCCATCATTTCCGCCGAAGGCAGATTTGCTACCTGAGATGGGGACATCTATTATGAAACCCTCAACCATACAAGCCGCCAACCTTGAGTTGAAACCCCTCCCTGACACTCTCAAGTATGTTTTCCTAGGTGCCAATGATACGCTCCCAGTTATCATTTCGGCTGTGCTGTCTGAGGCACAGGAGGGAGCCTTGATTGAATGCCTGTCTAGGCATAAGGAAGCTATTGCTTGGAGCATTGCTGACATTAAGGGTATAGACTCTACACTCTGCATGCACCACATTTATACTGATGATTCCATCAAGCCTTTTAGGGACATGCAGAGATGTCTGAACCCTAATATGAGGGAGGTTGTAAAAAAGGAAATCCTGAAGTGGTTGGACGCTGGGATCATATATCCCATTGCTGATAGTAAATGGGTCAGTCCCATTCATGTGGTGCCAAAGAAGGCAGGCTTTACTGTGGAACTCAACGACCAAGGTGAACAAGTTGTCACTAGACCCTCAACTGGATGGAGGGTCTGTATTGATTACCGCAAGCTGAACACCGCTACCCAGAAGGATCACTTTCCTTTGCCTTTTATTGATCAAATTCTCGAAAATTTGGCAGGGAATAAGTATTATTGCTTTCTCGATGGATATTCTGGGTACAATCAGGTGGCAGTCTTTCCTGATGACCAGGAAAAGACGACATTCACGAGTCCTTACGGTACTTTTGCATTCAGGCGTATGCCGTTTGGATTATGTAATGCCCCTGCAACTTTCCAGCGGTGTATGATGTCTATCTTTTCGGACATGATTGACGAGTGTGTCAAAGTATTTATGGATGACTTCTCTATTTATGGCTCGTCTTTCGACCAGTGTCTCCTGCACCTGGAGAATGTGTTGAAACGATGTAAGGAGACTGGTTTAGTCCTCAGCTGGGAGAAAAGTCACTTCATGGTACAGAAAGGAATTGTACTTGGGCATGTTGTATCTGAGCAAGGTTTGGAAGTAGATAAAGCCAAGATTGATTCTATTTCCAAACTTCCATTGCCTACGAATGTCAAACAGATTAGATCCTTTCTGGGCCATGCTGGCTTTTACAGGCGCTTTATTAAAAATTTTAGTAAGATTTCTAGGCCACTTTGTGACTTATTGGCGAAGGAATCTTCCTTTAGTTTTGATTCAAAGTGTGCCGAGGCCTTTCAAACTCTAAAGGAGGCCTTGATCTCTGCGCCTGTTCTCCAAGCTCCTGATTGGGCACTCCCCTTTGAGCTTATGTGTGATGCTTCGGATTATGCAGTGGGAGCAGTCCTTGGACAAAGGGTTGAGGGAAGACCTCATGTGCTGCATTATGCAAGCAAGACTTTAACTGAACCTCAGCAAAACTACACCGTCACTGAAAAAGAATTACTTACTGTAGTTTTTGCTCTGGAGAAGTTTAGGTCTTATTTACTTGGGTCTAAGGTGGTTATTTTTACTGATCATGCAGCAGTGAAACATCTCATTGCTAAGAAAGATTCTAAGCCACGTCTAATTAGGTGGATCTTACTCCTTCAAGAATTTGACTTGGAAATACGTGAAAAGAAAGGAGTAGAAAATGTTGTGGCTGACCACTTGTCTCGTCTTCCTCTTAACGACTCTATTTCTGACGACATTCGCGAGACATTCCCCGATGAAACTCTGATGGCGGTAACACCAACTTTACCTTGGTATGCAGACATTGTAAATTACTTGGTCACTGGACAAACTCCTGGCTCTTGGGATAAGCAGAAAAGAAAGAGATTCATTTCCCAAGCAAGATATTTTCATTGGTAAGAGCCAGAATTATTTAGAATTGGACAAGACCAAGTTTTGAGACGTTGTGTGCCAGAAGAGGAACAACAAAGTGTGCTGACATTTTGCCATGCACTTCATTGTGGAGGACACTTTGGTGCTAAGAAAATTGCTTTTAAGATTCTCCAGTCTGGTTTTTGGTGGCCTTCCTTATTTAAGGATTCTCATAATTTTGTTAAGGCCTGTATTAGATGTCAACGGACTGGAACGATTGGGAGGAAGAATGAAATGCCTCAACATCCTATTCAATCTGTTGAAATTTTTGATGTGTGGGGAATTGACTTTATGGGCCCCTTCCCGTCGTCCCATGGTTTTGAATATATCTTGGTGGCAGTTGATTATGTCTCTAAATGGATAGAGGCCATTCCGACGCGCACAAATGACCACTCTGTGGTTTTGAAATTTGTGAAGGCCAATATCATATCCCGTTTCGGCTGCCCCAAGACTATTATAAGTGATGGGGGACCTCATTTCCATAACCACCACTTCAATCGGTTAATTAAGAGTTTGGGAGTGACTCACAAGGTTGCTACCCCTTACCACCCTCAGACAAGTGGTCAGGTTGAAGTATCAAATAGGGAGATAAAAAATATTTTGGAAAAGACCGTTAGACCTGATAGGAAAGATTGGTCCCAAAAGCTCGATGATGCTTTGTGGGCTTATCGAACGGCCTATAAGACCCCTTTGGGTACTTCTCCCTTTCGGATCGTGTATGGAAAAGCGTGCCATTTACCTGTAGAGTTGGAACATAAAGCACTTTGGGCTATTCGAAGTGTTAACATGGATTTAGAGAAGGCAGGGAAGGCACGATTTCTAGAATTAAGTGAGCTTGAGGAGCTGAGGAATGATGCTTATGACACCTCTCAAGCTTATAAAGAAAGAACTAAGGTCTTGCATGACAAGTTTATTCTTCGAAAGACCTTTGAACCCAACCAACAAGTCTGGCTTTTCAATTCCAGACTTAAGCTTTTTCCTGGGAAATTAAAATCTCGTTGGGATGGGCCTTACATAATCACCAAAGTATTCCCCCATGGAGCTGTGGAGATCAAAAATCCTTCTTCTTCAGCAACTCCCTTTATCGTCAACGGTCAACGGTTAAAACCGTACATAACTTTAGATGGCCATCTAGTTGGCGAAGTCACTCTTGAGGAGCCTTAGCTCCTACTATTCTCCGCCTCAGGTAATATCTTCCTTTAGCTATTTTTGATTTTCAATGAGGACATTGTTTGAACCAGGCATGGGGGAGAGGACCTGAGGCATTTTGTTTATAGCATGCATTTATAAAAAAAAAAAAAAAAAAAAAGAAAAAAGAAAAAAAAAAATATATATATATATATAAAAAAGAGAAGTTTTGAGCTTAATTGGCTAGATCTTGCCATCTTAAGCAAATCAGAACTCTAGGGTAGACTAAGTTAATTCTAGGGTCAAACTTTAGAAGCCAAATAAGCTACTAGCTTTAGACCTTTAGGGTCCTTTGTGGACTTAAAAACTTAAGTAGGAGTTAAGTTGCGGACCATTCTTCAAGAGGTTGAGGAAGGGAAGCTAGGGTTTGAGTTAAAAGGTGGGGTAGTACCTGGAGTCTTATTCTACCTTTTGGTTTACGGGTCCTTGTAACCCAAGCATCCAAATTGTTCACACTTGGTCTGGTAATTAACTTAATCTCTGAAAAGAGATTTGGTTCTCTTAGTTTTGACTTAAGAAAGGCTTGAAAACATATTTTGATTGGAAGAGTTCCCGCCGCAGGAGAGGTCGAGTATATACTCACCTTGAAGATGCGATGGTAACATATTACCTCCTCGGCGCTTGTCTCTTAGGATATCCATCCTACTGGGGGCATGTAAGCGCATTGCGCGGTTCAGGTACCATGGGCGGCCCTATCTCGAAGTGCCGATTGCCATAGGCCTGAATTCGCTTAAGAAATCCATGGGCGATACTATCTCGAAGTGTCGATTGCCAGGAGTTCTTGGGGTCGTTATGGGCGGTGCTATCTCGAAGCATCGAAAGCCAGGAACCCTTCGAGGTATGGTAATGGGGACAATGAATCCGACACAGACCGTGTTGATAGCTGATCTGAGGTTAGACTTAGAAGAATCAAACAAAAAAAAAAAGTATATATATTAAAACAAAAAAAAAAAATTCCTTTAACTTAAATAACTTGGACCAATGCAAAAGCACGGATGCTTTAATCTCAGGGATCAATAAACTTTAGGGTAGAGTCAGAAATCAGGGAAACTTGTGCTTACAACTCGTCTTTAGCCGACCTAGTCTGTAACTTAGCAACTACTTAGGGACCTTGGGTTTAGAACCTGAACTTAATATGCTTCTGAAGGAAGACTAAGTGACTTGACTAGTCTACTTAGAGTGCTAGGTTTCGCTTAATTTTGCTAGGGACTAGCAAAAACTAGTCATGGGGGTATTTGATTAGCCCATAGTTGTGGGCTATTTAAGTATTTAAGTGCCTACACATTAGGTTAATTCTAACATTTATTTAGTATAAATTAGGATGTAAATAGATTAATTCATAGTTTTAATTTAATTACATAATCCATACATTACATTCATATCTTAAGTGCATTTAGAATTAGCTTAGAATAGCATTCATCTAATTAGATAACCAATTAGGTATATTGTTTTTATTAACATAGAAGTTGAGGGTCTATACATAAATAACCCTAATATTTTAATAATATTTTCTTTATTCGTCTTCTTTCAGAACGGCTGGCTGCCGCTCCAACGCCCGGCTGCTGCAGTGATGAAGCCATTCAAGGGGGAGCGGATGTGGTGGATCTGGTCGGCGGCTGATTTCAAAATTGTTCAAGACACTATAAAAGGAGCACGGAAGCTGCCGGCTGCAGCAGGCCTCCGCCACCGACCCACCACTGTGCAGAGAGATCCTCTCTCTTCCACTCCACACTGCCAGCCTCTACCGTGGCGGCGAGTCTCCACCACCGTGGGCGTGTGGTGTGACAGGCCACACCGCCATCCGGAGCTCGCCCGCATTACCGTGAGCACCTTAGCGTGCAACTCCCTCGCCGTCATCGCCGACCACCGTCACCAACCTACTGATCAGCCACCCTCTCAGTAACTTAAGACGTCTGGGAAATTTCCCAGACGTCTGAAGTTACCCGCTCACTTCACCGCACACGCCTGAAGTCGCCTGCAGACCCCTTTCCGCACCTGCAGAACCTTCAGCACACCCACGTCCGTCAACCTTCAGCTCAAACACGCACAACCGCCTGCAGTCCACGCCGTTCACCACTGCGTCTGCAGAACCGCCAGCAACCGACCTCTGCAGACCCTCTGCCCACGCCAGCTTCCACCGCACACGCCAGCGCCCGCGTGCAGACCACCGCAGCCACGCCTTCGCGCGCCAGCGCCCTCCGCAGACCCTCCGCGCGACCACACACAACCTCCTGCAGAACCGCCAGCAACCGACCTCTGCAGCTTCCACCGCACACCCCAGCGCCCGCCTGCAGACCACCGCAGCCACGCCTCCGCGCGCCAGCACCCTCCGCAGACCCTCCGCGCGACCACACACAACCGCCTGCATAACCGCCAACAACCGACCTCTGCAGCTTCCACAGCACACGCCAGCGCCCGCCTGCAGACCACCGCAGCCACGCCTCCGCGCGCCAGCGCCCTCCGCAGACCCTCCGCGCGCCCACGCACAACCACCTGCAGCACCTCCGCCGGAGCTCGTCCGGCCACCTCCGGCCGCCGCGCGACTCGCCGCCACCATCGATTCGAAGCCCTTGATCCAAGGGACCTCCTCCGAGCTTCTCGCGCCCGACCATCGGCTCCTCGTCGCGCAAGACAACGGGGAACAATTCCCCTGTTTTGCTACAGTAAAACGTTGATTAAGATTTACATTTTCTGCCATTGCCAGATTTTATTCATATTCTATTCACTCTGCATTGCGGAAAATATCCTGTAGTTTCTCATAATTGCCATTTCAGCATTATTTCTTGCTTAAACCTTAATCTAAAGGCAATCTTGGCTTGGTTCTTGTCCAAATTGACTCCGAACAAACATTTTTAAGTGGCGCGAATTTTAATACGTTATTGTCTCCCTGTGGAAACGACCCGCTCCTCTGCGAGTGGTTATTTCTTGTTAAAAATTGATTAGTCGATTTTTCCACCACATTAAACTACAAACGACTTAAAAGCGAAAGATCGATCCGGTCACATACTAATGTACGTGTTTCATGTGTTTGAAATCAGGGTTAAGTGTAACCTGCCATTGTAGTCGTAAAACTCGTTATCAAAGAAAATTTTGCCGAAACTCCAAGGGAGTGCCAGATCGAACACAGGGAGGCGACGTTTACTTAATTCGAAAACCACACATCATTTTGTTTGTTTTTGGTGTTTTAGTTTTGTTATTTTTTTTTGTTTGTTTTTATAAAGCAAGAAAATAATATGGATCACAATGGAGATGGAACACATATGATATATTGCACAATTATCTATTACAATAACCTATGAAAGCATAAAAAGAGGGAGAAGTGAGAAGGAATCTCCTGAATCGGTTGTTCGGTGAGACGACGGTGCCTGGTAGATACTTGGAAGGAGTTAGGTAGGACGACGGAGGTGAGATGTGGAAGGAATTTGGGTAGAGGCAAGCTTTAGCATGGCTCCGAAATGGAGGTGTGGAGGTGGAGATGATCTGCTATCGAAATGGAGGTGGGAGGATGTCTCCAAGGTGCCCTATGAGTGGTGATGGGAAGATGGAGGAATATTTGGTGGGGCAGAGGTTCGTTACACTAATAGGGGCCTTGGGAGCTTGAGAGTAAGCTCTAACGGAGTGTTAGAAGGCTTGCTAGAGCTCAGGAGTAGGTAGGAGTAGAGTAGGTAGAGATGAAGAGGAATGGGGTGTGTAGGGGTGTTTATATAGTGATGAGAGGAGCATCCCGTGCACAAACATTCAACGACAGCTACAACCGTCACTAAAGGTCACTCAAGCTGTTGCCAAAAGATCCGTGCCTCTTCAAGTTCTTTGCTAGCGCATGAGCTACGCAGGACATTTAGTGACAGCTGCAAGTGTCACTAAAGGCTTGCCCTTCTATCATTCCAAATCCCACGCCCACCACTCATGCCTGTAGCTGTCCGTGCTCACGTAGGTGAGGATGAATCCTGACTGTTAAATGCAGACCGTCCAAGTCCTTGCCTTTCTTAGGCAAAATTTTTTGGTTATTTTGGAACTTTCAACCCAAGACTTGGTTACAAAGACTCGATAGTACCCGAGCATCTGCCAGAATGCAGATTGCCTAAGTCCTCTCCTTATTTGAAAAGGGAACATACACTTTTTTGTTTTTCTTATTTTCTTATTTTCTTGAACTTTTGGAGTTTGAGAGTGTCAGGATAACTTTTTACGGCTACCCGACCTGCCCAAGACTTGAAAAGGACTGTAAGTGCTATGCAACTAGTGAAAAGAGTGAAAGACTCACTAGGTAGTTGTTAAGATGGACTTTGGATTTCTACGACCCTAGGTGACCTTGCCTAAAGGTTTATCTTTTCGATTGGTAGCTTTCTCCCTACATCTTTTATTTATGGTGTCAACACATAGGCAAACCAAGTGTATATCTCACCGGTTTATCTACTTCCCCGCTTCTTCCCTACATGCTTTGGGAATTATTGTGCATTTTTGTGAGCTGGGCTCTGGACAACTGGCCAATGGGCTGTTACCCACGACCACTTGCCAACCATACTCGTGCAGCAGGGTGTGGCTTTATTACTTTCTTTTTTCATTTTCTCCTCTTTCTATGTTTTTCTTCTCTGTTTGTGTGTTTTTTTTTTCTAAGTAAGTGGCTTCCCCGATCTAAGATTTACTTAAAGGTAGCACAAAGAAAATGGTCGTGTGGTTGGGCTCTAGACATCTGGCCAATGGGCTATTACCCACGATAACTTGCTAGTGATACCACCCTAGTCGGTTCATTAGCTACCCAATTTCCATAAAAATCATCGAAAGTTGAGTCAATGCAAATAATGTGTAGATGCTTAGACTTAAAATCCCTGCAAATCAGAGGGCAGGTTCATAAGTCACATACTTATCATCCCAAACTATTTATCAAATTAAAATAAGATTGACATAGCGAGGACTCGAGACTAAGTCCACATTCGAGTGGACACCTGAGCTAATTAAGCCTGAAGACCTGAAGAGTGTAAGTATTTAGGTCTTAGAGTATCAATTCCTAACGTTTGCAACTCCTAATGCTTAAGTTCTCATTTCCTAATTCTAATATATATATTTTTAATGGAAATAAGAGGAAATTACTGTTACAGGATTATATGATATATCCACCCCCCCATGCTTAGCTACTGCAATGTCCGCATTGTTAAAAATGCAGGCATGCAAGAGAGTATAAGTGGAAGAATATCACCTGGTTTCCATGGGATTCTAGTCAGCTTGGAATAGTCTTTACACGTGCTGAGTTTAGTGCCTTCAGCTAGGCGATGATCGGCCCATGGTGGTTAGGGCAAGGTAAGAGCAACCTTGTCGAAGATTGGTTCAGGGAGCGTATGGTCAACAAAGGGTTTGAGACACTATTTGTTGACCTTGAAGATATTACCCATCTTTGGGTCAGAGATTTTGATGGCCCCGTTAGGGAAAATCCACTCAATAACAAGCGAGCCATCCCACTTAGACCTGAGTTTGCTGGGGAAAGGCTTCAATCGAGAATCGAAATGCCAGACCTTCTGGTTCGACTCAAAGCTCCTACATGAAATCATCTACTCATGGAGAGCTTTGGTCCTTGCCTTATAGATTCTGGCATTTTCATAAGTATCATTTCGAAGCTCCTCCAACTCAGATAGTTGGAGTTTCCTGGTTTTCCCGGCTAACTCCAGGTCAAAATTACATTTTCTGATGGCCCAAAATGCCCAGTGTTCAAGTTTTACGAGTAAGTGACATGCCTTACAAAACACTAGATGGAATGGAGACATATCGATACGCATTTTGTATGCCGTTTGGTAGGCCTAAAGAGCATCTCTAGCTTTTGGGTCTATTCCTTCCTATCAGGCCTAATGGTTTTCTGCAAAATGTTTTTGATCTCCCGATTAGAGACCTCGGCCTATCCATTGGTTTGGGGGTGGTAAGGTGTGGAAATCCGATGATTCATCGTGTATTTCCCTTATAAATTTTGAAACTGGGCATGAGTGAAATGTATGCCAGCATCACTGATAATTGCCGGAGGAACCCCGAACCGACTGAAGATACTTTTTTTCATAAAATTGATGACCACCTTGTGGTCATTGGTCCAGGTGGGAATTGCCTCAATCCATTTTGACACATAATCAACGGTGACCAAAATATACCAGTGTCCAAGTGAAGGAGGGAAGGGTCCCATCAAGTCAATGCCCTAAATGTCAAAAATATCGACAGGAAGTATTAGGTTCATGGCCATCATCTCTCTTTGCATGTTTCCGAGTGTCTGGCATCGAATACATGACTTTGAGTATTCTTGGGCATCCTTAAATAATGACGGCCAACAGAATCTTGATTGCAAGATTCTTTGCTGCTGTCTTTTTCCCAGAATGGTGTCCACCACACGCAAATGTGTGCCAAAACTCAAGTATGCTATGGAACTCAATTTTT
The DNA here is from genome assembly GCA_037157565.1 of Thalassia testudinum. Taxonomy (NCBI): domain Eukaryota; kingdom Viridiplantae; phylum Streptophyta; class Magnoliopsida; order Alismatales; family Hydrocharitaceae; genus Thalassia; species Thalassia testudinum. The sequence continues at coordinate 30,792,455 of JAZHRO010000019.1, read as the reverse complement.
GAGATGCATCGACGAATAATCTGGTCTGCGCCGATGTGGTACAGCTCAGGATCTCCCCAAAAATAATATTTGGCCTCAGACGTAAATCTATCCCGTTGTTGTTTGGTCCAATCCTGGGGGATTTGACCAACAACCAAATAGTTGGTGATATCCACAAACCAGGGGGTTTGGATACCCGAGATTGTAAGAATAGTCTCATCCAGAAAAGTATCAGAGATTAGGACATCTAGATGAGGACAAGTATCCTTTTTGGCCAAGTGATGTTTCAAGGCTCAGTGGTCAGTATAAATGATGACACAAGAATATGAAAGATAAGCCCTGAATTTTTCTAAAGCAAAAACTACATCTACCAATTCTTTTTCAGTAACGGTGTAGTTCCTCTAGGCCTCGTCCAGAGTCTTGCTAGCATTGTAAATCACAGAGAGCATTTTCTCAATCTTCTCACCCAAGACATCCCCGACTGCATAATCAGATGCATCAACCATAATCTCAAATGGGGCTATCCAAACTGGTGGTTGCAACATCGGGGCTTTGGTGACTACCATTTTTAATAAATCAAATGCCTTGCGACATGATTGATTAAAGTCAAATGACATGTCTTTGGGTAGAAGGTTACTAAAGGGCCGAGCAACCATCGAGAAGTCCTTGATGAATCTTCTGTAAAAAGCCACATGCCCAACGAAAGAGAAGATCTGTTTTATAAATGTGGGTGAAGGAAGTCTAGAGATAGCAACCACCTTAGCTTTATCAACCTCAATACCCCAACTAGAAACCACATGACCTAGGACAATGCCTTCATGAGTCATAAAGTGTCTCTTTTCCCAGCTAAGGACCAGTCGTGTCTTGATGTGTCTCTGAAGGATAAATTCTAGGTTAGCTAGGAAAGACACCAAAGAATCTCCAAAAATGGATAAATCATCCATGAACACCTCAAGACAATCTCCCACCATGTTAGAAAAGATGTCCAGCAGGCACCTTTGAAATGTTGCAGGTGCATTGCAAAGCCTGAATGGCATTCTACGGAATGCAAAGGTTCTATAGGGACATGTGAAGGTTGTCTTTTCCTAGTCTTCTGGATGGATAGGGACTTGGTTATATCCCGAATAACCATCTAGGAAGTGAAAGTATTTTTGCCCAGCTAACCTTTCAAGGATTCGATCAATGAATGGCAAGGGAAATTGATCCTTTTTAGTGGCTGTGTTCAGCTTCCTATAGTCAATACAAACTCTCTAAGTAGAAGTTGAACGAGCGGTGAAGGTTTCTCCTTTCTCGTTAGTTCACATGGTTGTTCCCATCTTCTTGGGTACAATCTGAATGAGGCTAACCCACGGACTATCCGAGATTGGGTATATAATCCTAGCATCAAGCCACATAATTACTCCTTCTTGACCACTTCTCACATATTTGGGTTTGGTTTCCTTTACATCTCACGAGAAGGGTGAGATCCATCTTCAATGAAAATACAATGATTACAATAAGATGCTCGATTCCCCTAAGGTTGTGGATGGTCTAAACAATTTCCTCCTTTTTCTTCTTATGGATCTTAATCAACTTCGATTCTTGCTCCTTAGTCAAATCAGCATTAATAATCAAAGGGAGCATGTTTTCAGGTCCTAAGAACTCATATTTCAAATTTTTAGGAAATGGTTTCAAATCAAGCTGAGGTGGGTTCAGTATAGAACGTAGGAAGGATGCTGATGAAGATTCATCAGGATGACCCAGTGGAAGAGGCTGGGAATGAACAAAATCAACAACCTCTTCAAGATGTGGCAGGTCTACTATGGAGGGTTGTGGGTTGGGTTCGCTAAAGCTGGTGGAGTTTTCAAGTGCACTGATTGTCATACAAGTCTCAAGATCCTGATCCTTGAGCTCCACAATGAATCCACAATCCTTAAATCCTCTTATCACATTAAAAATATCCAGAGTTAGCTTCTTATCCACAAAGGCTATCTCCATACTACCTCTTTCACAGTTTATGTTGGCCTTGGCAGTAGCTAGGAACAGATGCCCCAGAATGATGGGCATGTTCCAGATATCATTAGGTACATCCATGTCAAGGATGATGAAATCTACGGGAAAATAGGAATCCTTGACCTTGATGATTACATCCTCAATAATGCCTTTAGTGTGGTGATTGAACGGTCCGCTAATTGTAGTGTTACTGAGGTTGGCCTGAGTTCACCCAACCCAAACCTCTCATAAAGAGAAGTCAGGATTATGTTGATGGATGCACCTAGATCCAATAGTGCCCTATCAAAAGTGCATTCCCCAATAATGCTTGAGATCAAGGGGGCTCCTGAATCTTTCTTCTTTTGAGGGAGGTGATGTAGAATAATAGAACTTGCTTGCCAAGAGAGAATCAGCCTCCTCGGAGTAGGTTCTTTCGGCCTATGCTTTTGGGTGCATAGTTCTTTCAAGAATTAAGCATAAGCAGAGATGTGCTTAATAGCGTCGAGGAGCAGAATATTGATCTCTACACTCTTGAATAAATTCAGGAGCTGCTCGTTGCTATCTAAGGTTTTCTTCTTCTTGGTTTTCAATAGGCCTTTAGGGAATGGGATGTGGGTAGCATCTTCAATTTATGGTCCTTGGGCCTTATTGTATTCTTTAATCTCCTCCTCTCTCTCAAGCTTCCTAGGGATTTGGCTTCTAGAAGGCAATTCAAGGTCTTGGGTTTGCTTTCCACTTCTCAAGGTGACAGAGCTTACAGAGGCAGACGGGTTTGGGTCTTGAGGTGGGTTAGTGAAGATTGGAGGGCCTTGGTTGGTAATGTAACTAGAAGAAGAAGATAAGGGATCCTACTCAAGCACCTGAGCATGTTCATGTGGGTCCCTTTGATTTCCGTACCCTTGGGCTCTATTGCCCTGATTTTGTACATTGCGTGGGTTAGGTATGGGTTGGGATGGTAGAGATCTGGCTTGTCGGGTATTAGCAATAAACCTAGATTGCAAGTTGTCCAATGATGTTTTCATTTGCTGCAAAAGCTGAAGCATGGACCCTTGCATTTCTACAATCTGTCGGTTTAGATCTGCCTGCCATGCAGATTGTTGGGCATTCCAAGATAGCTGAGTAACTGGTCTCGGTGGCAACTACGTGTATACATGACACTGACCCATAGGTCATTGAGTTGCATAGTTGCTAGGTTTTCTTTGGGTCTGTTGCCATTGACTTTTCCTGGAAAAGTTAGGGTGGTTCCTAAAACCCGAGTTATAAGTGTTGGAATACAGGTTGGGCCTAACATTTTCTTGCATTACGTATGCATCTTCATAAGTTGAGGATGGAGAGAAGGAAAGACTAGCAAAACTGGAATCCAAGGCCCCAGTTTGAAATCCATAATGTTTCGAGAAATCCTGGCTCATGGTTGAGCCGATTCAAGTTGGTTCACAAACTCCTGCCCCATGGGAGCTCGTGAGGAATGGAATCCCAAATTCTGGGATTGAGTTGGTGTAGAAGTGTTTCCTGAATTCCCAGACATCCATTCTTCCATTATCTTAGCAACCAAGTCCATTTTATCAAGTTTTTTACAAACCAATTCCATGTCAAATGAATGAGAATCTTGTATCTCATTAGCACCTGACCTGAGTTGTTGGGACCAGTTGAATGCATCCATGGAGGCATGATTAATTGAGTTCACGCTCATTTCCTCAAATAGGTTGTATGCACTATCTGCATCCCTGTTGAGGAAATTGCCTTCATAGGAGGCATCCACGTGATTATGGAGTTGTTGAACCAACCCGTGAAAGAAAATCTGCACGAGTTGCATTTTGGCACCTCGTGATGTGGACACTTCCTCAAAAGTTCCTGGAATCGCTCCTAGGCACCATGAAATGGTTTCCCCAACCGCTAGGTGAAAGTGGTAATCGCCCATCGCAAGGCATTGGTCCTTTCAATAGGGAAGAATTTCTTCAAGAAAGCTGACTTAAGAGCAGCTCAAGTTTCTACCGGCATTCCTTTGGTCCGATACCAATGTGCAGCCTTATCACTGAGAGAATGGGGAAGAGCCTCATGATCATTTGCTCTCTGTTCACACTCCTTGCTCTGGTTGTTTGAACGGAAGTTGTCAGATCCTCTAGGTGCTGGAATGGGTCCTCCGAGCCAAACCCATGGAAATGCATGATTAGACTTAAGACTTGGTGCTTGATTTCTATGTCTCCAGTGGGAATCATAACGTTGGGACATTCCCCATAGTTTGGAGGATCATAAAACTCCTTCAAGGGCCGAGTTCCCTGACCATGCATATGTTGGAACCATTGCGGCATCTGCTGCAATTCTTCCAACTGCCTTTAAATCAGCTCTTGCTGGTTTAGTGGTGGGCGAGGTGGTTGTTGATCAGCCATCAGATCTACTTGGCTATAGCTCAACCTCCACCTCTGAGAATGGTCTAAAGTTCCTTCCAATCTAGGGTTTCATGACCTCCTTCGAAGCATACACTAGAAGGATGTCGAAAGGATGGGGAAGAGAGGGAACCTTGCAGCACAAAAATACAAGCCTGTCCTTAGGTGGGGTAGCATAAAGGTCTACAGACTCTCAGAATTCATCCTAAGATTATGGACGATTTACTCTACTTATATCCAGGCAATCTGACCAGTTAGGAGGAGGGATTAGGACTCCAGTTCCTAGTGTACCCCCTAGCCACAGTCATTTGACGCTACTCCCCTAGCTAGACAACCAATTGACTAGTATAAGCAGGTTAATCATGAATAATCTCAATCTAGATCCCGATGAGCGAACCAATCCTTATGGCCAATGTCTAATCAATTTTAGTTAGGTTTGGGATATTGGTGCTTCATGAATGTGATGGGCCCTTAATGGGTTGTGCCATTAATGATTTGTTTGAGAATGTGTGATTGTGCACAACCAAGTTTTCAAGCAAGATTATTAATGATGAGGTGAGTTTTAGGGTTCAAATCTTGCTTAATAGCTTTTAGGATTCAAATATTAGGTCTATTCAACAAAGTTTTGTGAGGCAAACCAAGTTTTCAAAGCACGAGTTCAAGTGCTTTTCCTTTATAAATCAAAAGAATATGGACTGCCTGGCTTGACCTAAATATTAAATCCTATGGGGTAGCAACAAAATGAATTTCTTTTAAATTATGTGGTGCAGCCTGAATAATTCAATTAATCGACTCAAGTGCACCACCGATTAAGGCACACAGAAAGGTGATTAACCTAATATGATTTCTAATCTTTTATGTGTTGAATTGGTGTATCGGGTCGACAAGTCGGAATCCCGGTTGAGTAGATGAAAATCAAGTCAGGTTATGTGCCTCCGATGTGGGTGTATAAAGTGTGTAAAATGATTTATCCCATAGAAAGTATCTTTTTGCTTTTTTCTTATAAAATGCATGGGTGAGATTAGTGGATGTGTCAAACAAGACACACAAAGCTATCCTAGGGTTTATGCAAACACCTAAGTAGATTAAGTCTTGGTTATGGGTATGGCGAAATGAAACTAGTGGGGGGATGTGGGGGACACTTACAAAGTACTCTACTCGCACTTTACTCTGGCCTACCGTACTTGAATCTCCATGCTAGGGTGCCTACATGACAATAGATCAGAGATAAGCAGGGTTAGTGCTATGTAAATGAAAAGAAGCGTAGAAAACAATAGAGTAAATTCTGTTCCCTCCTCGGCAACGTGCCAAAATGATGTAGGCATTTCGCATGTTTGAAATCGGGGTTAAGAGAAACCCATCATTATAGTCACAAAACTCGTTATCAATTAAAATTTTACTAAAACTCTAAGGGAGCTCCAGGTCGAACACTAGGAGGTGACATTTACTTAATTCAAAAACTACACTTCATTTTGTTTGTTTTTAGTGTTTCAATTTTGTTTTTTTTTTTGTTTCTTTTTATAAGGCAAGAAAACAATATGGATCACAATGGAGATTGATAAAGCTCTGATACCACTTGTAGGATCTAAAAAGATACGTAATATATGGCTGGCAATCTACGCCCACACAAAGTTAATTAAAATGTTAGTAACAACAAGACAATTGGCACAAAACACAATCATAGAAATTGGCACAAGATATATAGTGGTTCCCCTCTCTTGGGTACTCCACTACCTAAGCCTCCCAGCTTAAGGTTTTTAACCCAATTCTCTCAACCCTGAGAGAATCAATTCACTAACTGAGGTAATTAAGGGGTTACCTCACCCAATTTCAACAACTGGTTTGTTACACCCCAAATGAGCAAATGGTCAAATACAAAAGAAGCACAGGTGTAAGGAAGACTAATCTTACAATTAAGTTCCTAAGCCTCTCAACAATATATAGAATAATATTACCGATTTGAGAGCCTAAAAAGAACGTGATTCGCTTCGTAGATGCATAGAAAACATGTCATTGAAGTGTTTGCAAAAGCGTAGCATGACAAAAAGCAGCAAACACGATTTCTTCTCTTGAATATGTGGTGGAAAATATGAATTATAGCTCTAGGAATTTTCTTCTCTTTTCTCTTATCTCTTGTGTGCAAACAAAGAGTTGTAGGGTCATTTCATAGAGTTTAGGGCTTAGGATACTTGTCTACTTGCTGGAATTAATTTTTTAGCCATTTCGAATTGAGCCAACAGCTACCTGTTATCGATACTCGTTGCTTCCAGATTTGGGTTTCAAACTCCTAACAGAAATCTGTATCCCACTTGTACCGATACTCATGATTAGTACCGGTACTCGTTACCTCCAGTACCAGTACTAATCATGAGTATTGATACTTGTAGGGTACAGGTTTGTTTCTTGACAAAACCCAAACACGTAACTCACATGTATCGATACTAAACATTAGTATCGGTACTTGTAGGTTAACAAGTACCTTTTTTAAGTGATTTAATTCATTACATACTTTGAAAATGAATGCCATATAAATCCTAATTTATCTCTAATTGATTTTACTATCTAAGTTATGATTCTTTGTTAAGAGGCAAATACAATCTATATGAAGGAAAAACTTTTAATTAAATCCTCCGCCTTAATATAAGCTCCCCCTAAAAATATTACTATTTGCCGTTTATTTTTCTCCCTCTTTTTGTCAATCACAAAAAATGAAGAAATATCATACCATAAAGTTTACCAATAATAAAATGATGAATGTAGGTACCAATCTCCATTAGGCCATCATTCTTGATCTTCATTCAACCTATAGAAAGGTTGAAATGTTCCGTTGTGTGGCTTGAACACCCACTGATCTCTTTGATCTTTTCCTGCAGAACAAATATTTTTCTATGTACCCATTTTCTTTTGGGTCCTTTAGAGTTATCACCTTTCAAATCCTGAGATTTATAGACCTTTATAGTATTAGATCTATAATCCTTGAGATTTTTAGCCTTTTGATACATCCATGCATTCCTAGGTGCATGTGATTGATTTTGTATATTCTTTCTAATTTTAAACCTTTCTTTTAGATCATCACAAAATTCTGTATTTAACCTAGTTGTTGTCTTTAAATTATTTAAAGTTCCCTCAAAATGTTCATAAATGTCCTCTAGTTCTGTTATTTTTGCATGCAATTGTGAGTTAGTCTCTTTTCACATTTCTAATTCTATTTCTAAACATGACTTTTCCAATTCTAATGTTTGGTAATTATTCTTTGAAACCTTATTTTCCTTTTTAAATGGCCTAGCTTTATGATATAGCCCTTCATATGCTTCTAATAATTCTTAAAATGAAAATCAGGGTTTACCTTATTGTCCGTATCTTCTGAAGTTGCCACCAAGCAAAGATGTGCGATCTCATCGTCATCAGATTTGCTAGAGTCGGTGTCCATGTTGGAGTTGCTATCATCCCATGTTGCTTTAAATGCTTTCTTCTTCTTCTTCTTCTTCTTCTTGAGCTCCTTTGTTTCTTTACTATTGTCAGTACCTTCGTTGTTGATTTGAATTGAGTTCCATATCTGAAATGCTGACTCACAAGCTGAGATACGGTTGAATTCTTCCCCTGACAACACATAATATAGTGCGTTCATCACTTTTGCGTTTCCCGCAATCTTTTTCTTTTACTCTGCCATCCATGCCACTCCATCTTGTGGCTCCGGATCTGAGTATTTCTCTTAAATGAGTGTCCATGATTCCTCATCCATTGCCTTAAGGAAGACTTGCATCCTCCTCTTCCAATACCCATAATCCGTCCCATCAAAATACGGAGGACAGGTCGACGATTGTCCTTCCATGCACCTTGAAGTTGATGCCATCACGAGTTGATTTTTTACGTCTTCTTGCAACCTACTCAGATACCAATTCATAAAAGCTCTGATACCACCTGATACAGGATCAATGGAATATGGCTATGCGCACAAATACTTAAGTAAATGAATTAGTAATCTTGCAACCCAAAAAGATATGGAATTAGGATCTAAAAAGATATGGAATATATGTGGCTATCTATGTGCACAAAAACTCAAAAACAATATTAGTAACAACAAAACAATTTGCACAAAACACAATTACAGGAATTGGCATAAGATATATAGTGGTTCACCTCCCTTGGGTACTCCACTACCTAAGCCTCCCAGCTTAGGGTTTTTAACCTGATTCTCTCAACCCTGAGAGAATCAATTTACTAATCCAGGTAATTAACGGGTTACCTCAACCCAATTACAACAACGGGTTTGTTACAGCCAAAACGAGCAAATGCTCAAATACAAAAGAAGTACAGGTGTAAGAAAGACTAATCTTACAACTAAGTTCCTAAGCCTCTCAACAATATATAGAATAATTTTACCGATTTGAGAGCCTAGAAAGAATGTGATTCGCTTCGTAGATGCATAAAAAAATGCATCGTTGAAGTGTTTGGAAAAGCGTAGCACGACGAAAAGTAGCAAACATGATTTCTTCTCTTGAATATGTGGTAGAAAATATGAATTATAGCTCTAGGAATTTTCTTCTCCTTTCTCTTGTCTCTTGTGTGCAAACAGGAGTTCTAGGGTCATTTTATAGAGTTTAGGACCTAGGATACTCGTCTACTAGACGTTGGAAATTAATTCCCAATGTTCACATTGTTAGAATTAATTTTCTAGTCATTCAGAATTGAGCCAACGGCTACCTGGTACCAGTACTAAAGTACCTGTACCAATACTCGTTGCTTCCAGATTTGGGTTTCAAACTCTTAACACAAATCTGTAACCCACTTGTACCGGTACTCATTACCTCCAATACCAGTACAGATCATGAGTACTGGTACTTGTAGGGTATAGGTTTGTTTCTTGACAAAACCCAAACCTGTAACTCACATGTACCCGTACTAAACTTTAGTACTGGTAGTTGTGTGTTAACAAGTACCATTTTTAAGTGATTTAATTAATTATGTACTTTGAAAATGAATGCCATATAAATCCTAATTTATCTCTAATTGATTTTATGATCTAAGTTATGATTCTTTGTTAAGAGGCAAATACAATCTATATGAAGGAAAAACTTTTAATTAAATCCTCCCCCTTAATATAAGCTCCCCCTAAAAATATTACTATTTGCCGTTTATTTTTCTCCCCCTTTTTGTCAATCACAAAAAATGAAGAAATATCATACCATAAAGTTTACCAATAGTAAAATGATGAATGTGGGTACCAAGCTCCATTAGGCCATCATTCTTGATCTTCATTCAACCTATAGAAAGGTTGAAATGTTCCGTTGTGTGGCTTGAACACCCACTGATCTCTTTGATCTTTTCCTGCAGAACAAATATTTTTTCTATGTACCCATTTTCTTTTGGGTCCTTTAGAGTTATCACCTTTCAAATCCTGAGATTTATAGACCTTTATATTATTAGATCTATAATCCTTGATATTTTTAGCCTTTTGATACATCCATGCATTCCTAGGTGCATGTGATTGATTTTGTATATTCTTTCTAATTTTAAACCTTTCTTTTAGATCATCACAAAATTCTGTATTTAACCTAGTTATTGTCTTTAAATTATTTAAAGTTCCCTCAAAATGTTCATAAATGTCCTCTAGTTCTGTTATTTTTGCATGCAATTGTGAGTTAGTCTCTTTTGACATTTCTAATTCTGTTTCTAAACATGACTTTTCCAATTCTAATGTTTGGTAATTATTCTTTGAAACCTTATATTCCTTTTTAAATGGCCTAGCTTTATGATATAGCTCTTCATATGCTTCTAATAATTCTTCAAATGAAAAATCAGGGTTTACTTATTGTCCGTATCTTCTGAAGTTGCCACAAAGCAAAGATGTGCGATCTCGTCGTCATCAGATTTGCTAGAGTCGGTGTTCATGCCGAAGTTGCTATCATCCCATTTTGCTTTAAATGCTTTCTTCTTCTTCTTCTTCTTCATCTTGAGCTCCTTTGTTTCTTTACTATTGTCACTACATTCGTAGTCGATTTGAAGTGTGTTCCATATCTCAAATGCTGACTCGCAAGCTGAGATACAGTTGAATTCTTCCCCTAACAACGCACAATAGAGTGCGTTCATCGCTTTCGCGTTTCCCGCATTCTTTTTCTTTTGCTCTGCCGTCCATGCCACTCGGTCTTGCGGCTCCAGATCTGAGTATTCCTCTTAAATGAGTGTCCATGACTCCTCATCCATTGCCTTAAGGAAGACTTGCATCCTCCTCTTCCAATACCCATAATCTGTCCCATCAAAATAGGGAGCACGGGTCGACGATTGTCCTTCCATGTGCTGTGAGGTTGATGCCATCGCGAGTTGATTTTTTACGTCTTCTCGCAACCTACTCAGATACCAATTCCTAAAAGCTCTGATACCACCTGATACAGGATCGATGGAATATGGCTATGCGCACAAATACTTAAGTAAACAAATTAGTAATCTTACAACCCGAAAAGATATGGAATTAAGATCTAAAAAGATATGGAATATATGTGGCTATCTATGCTCACAAAAACTCAGAAACAATATTAGTAACAACAAGACAATTTCCACAAAAGACAATCACAGGAATTGGCACAAGATATATAGTGGTTCCCCTCCCTTGGGTACTCCACTACCTAAGCCTCCCAGCTTAGGATTTTTAACCCGATTCTCTCAACCCTGAGAGAATCAATTTACTAACCGAGGTAATTAACGAGTTACCTCAACCCAATTACAACAACGGGTTTGTTACAACCAAAACAAGCAAATGCTCAAATACAAAACAAGTACAGGTGTAAGAAAGACTAATCTTACAACTAAGTTCCTAAGCCTCTCAACAATATATAGAATAATATTACCGATTTGAGAGCCTAGGAGGAACGTGATTCGCTTCGTAGATGCATAGAAAAATGCATCGTTGAAGTGTTTGCAAAAGCGTAGCATGACGAAAAGTAGCAAACACGATTTCTTCTCTTGAATCTGTGGTGGAAAATATGAATTATAGCTCTAGGAATTTTCTTCTCTTTTCTCTTGTCTCTTGTGTACAAACAAGGAGTTCTAGGGAAATTTTATAGAGTTTAGGACCTAGGATACTCGTCTACTAGACGTTGGGAATTAATTCCCAATGTTCACATTGCTGGAATTAATTTTCTAGTCGTTTAGAATGAGCCAACGGCTACCTGGTACCGGTACTAAAGTACCTATACCGATACTCGTTGCTTCCATATTTGGGTTTCAAACTCTTAACACAAATCTCTAACCCACTTGTACCGGTACTCATGATTTGTACCGGTACTCGTTACCTCCAATACCAGTACTGATCATGAGTACCGATACTTGCAGGGTATAGGTTCGTTTCTTGACAAAACCCAAACCTGTAACTCACATGTACCGGTACTAAACTTTAGTACTGTACTTGTGGGTTAACAAGTACCTTTTTTAAGTGATTTAATTCATTATGTACTTTGAAAATGAATGCCATATAAATCCTAATTTATCTCTAATTGATTTTAAGATCTAAGTTTTGTTTCTCTATTAAGAGGCAAATGTAATCTATAAAAATAAAATCTAAACTAAATAAACTAAAGTCGAAGATGATCTTCTTCTCCTCCACTCTTCCTTATTATCTTGCCTCCTTCTCATCATGATCTTCTCCTTTTCATGAACATGCCTCCAACACTTCCTGTTTGCTCTGATCTTCACCTAAATCTCAAAAGAACTCAATTGCAAACATTAATCCATAATAATTTTGTTAACACCAAAACAAGATGTAGAACAAGGTTCCAACAGAGATGGAACAAATATGATATATTGCATAATTGTCTTTTACAATAATCTATGAAAGCATAAAAAGAGAAGGAGGTGAGAAGGAATCTCCTGAATTGACTGTTCGGCGAGATGACGGCACCTGGCAAAAGCCTGGAAGAAGGAGGTGAGGTGCGAGAGGATGAAGGTGAGATACCAGAGGACTTCAGTTAGAGGAAAGCTTCGTGGCTTCGAAATGGACATGAGGAGGCAGAGGTGATCTGCTACCGGAATGGAGGTGGGAGGACTGCTCCAAGGTGACCTATGAATGGTGATGGGAAAATGGAGGAATATTTGGTGGGGCAAAGGTTTGTTACATTAATAAGAGACTTGCGAGCTTGAGAGTAAGCTCTAACGGAGCGTTGGTAGGCTTGCTAGAGCTTAGTGGTAGGTGGGAGTAGAGTAGGTAGAGATGAAGAGGAATGGGGGTTGTAGGGGTGTTTATATAGTGATAGGAGGAAGAGCATCCAACGCACAGACATTCTGCAACAGCTACAAGCATCACTAAAGGCCCGCTCTTCCATTGCTGCAAATCCCGTGCCTACCATTCACACCCGTAGCTGTCCTCATGCTCGCAGGTGAGGATGAATCCTGACCGTCGGATGCACCTCCTAGTTGTCTTAACTGCGCACTTCGAGAGAGCACATCTACCTTACACGATGGTGATGTTGAATGCTAGATCAAGATCGAGCGATCCAATTTGGCTGGGCAGGCACAGGCACAGCGGATCAGGAGTCAAACTCGCCCCTTGCGTTTGCGGAGAGAGTGCCTCACCATTTAGCCAAGTCGCATCTTTTGTCAAGTGGGGTGCAGTGCAGTCCCACATCTCAACCACTGGATGAAGATCCAATGGCCGAGATGAGGCCATCCTTGAGCTGCCTGAGGTCGGGTGAGGAGAGATGCTTCTTCAGCCGTGGAGTGCACATCTTAGAAATTGGATTGAGATCCAACGACTAGGATCTCATCTTGTGGTGGGCTTGGGGATGCCTTGGCTCAAATGGGGTGGCCTGGATGGTGCCATGTAGTGCCATCTGGGTCGTCCATCTTCTTCTTCTTGTAGAAGGTGCTATAGAGCTCTGATCGGGGTGATTCTCGCATTGACGGACTGCGATCGCACTCTGAATCCATCCGTACAGCCATATTCTTCATCTGAAGCCCATAAAGATGTCGCACTACATCTTGGCCATGTAAAATGATGAAATTAATGTACATAATATACAACTATCCTAAATGCAATGCCATGGATGTTTATGCAATATTTATATCATGATATTACAATGTTAGGCCTAGGAACTATCATAAATAAGCATTTTATGTTGAATTTATGCATGCTTATCACATACATTTGCATTGATTTAAAAAAAAAAAGAAAAAACTGCATTTAGGCCTATAGTAGAATTGAGCTTAACTAGCTAGGTCCTGCATTCTTAGGAGTAAGACCAGAACTTTAGGTTAGACAAAGTTGACTCTAGGTGTCTGACTTTACAAGCTAAGTTGAGCTACTAGCTTTAGACCCTTAGGTTCTTTTGTGGACTTAAAAACTTAACTAGGAGTTAAGTTGGGGACCATTCCTCAAGTGGTTAAGGAAGGAAAGCTTGGGATTGAGTTAAATGTTGGGTAGTACCTAGTGTCTTTTTCTACCTTTTGGTTTATGGGTCCTCGTAACCTAACCATCCACATTTCAAACACACTTGGTCTTGTGTAAATAATGATCACATCAATTCCTTTCTTGAAGAAAATTTGATTCTCTTAGTTCTGACTTAAGAGAAGCTTGAAATCACAACTTGATTGGATGAGTTCCTGCTGTAGGAGAGGTGGAGTATATACTCACCTTGATGACGTGATGATAACATGTCACCTCCTCGACACTTGTCTCTCAGGATATCCATCCTACTGGGGGCATGTAAGTGCATTGTGCAGTTCAGGTACCATGGGCAGCCCTATCTCGAAGTACCGATTGCCATTGGCCTGAATTTACTTAAGAAATCCATGGGCAATACCATCTCGAAGTGTCGATTGCCAGGAGTTCTTAAGATTGCTATGGGCAGTGTTATCTCGAAGCATCGAAAGGCAGGCACTCTTCGAGGTTCGATGATGGAGACAATGAATCTAACACAGACCGTGTTGATAGGTAATCTCAGGTTAGGCTTAGAGGATTCAAACAAAATATATATATATATTAAAAAAAAATCCTTCTTAATCTCTTTCTAGGTTGGCATTCATACCATCCGTGTTACGAACGCGTGCCCCGGACGTATTTTAAGACGTCTGGGAGGTGGCCCAGACGTCTGACCAGACGTCTGGGATCACATCCAGACATCTTGCCAGACGTCTGAAAAATCGTTATCGTCCACACCCGCGAGTCGTCTGTGCGCCTGCGCGCGCAGACCGCATATTCGTTATTCCGTCTTTTTCTTCTGCGGCTGCAGACGCCTGCCGCGCCTTCTCTCTCTCCTCTCCGCGTGGCCTTAAAAGGGCCACGCCTCCCCTCCCGTCTCCACCGTCTCCTTCTTCTTCTCCTTCCTGTGCACGAGAGCGAGCGAGCGCGAGGGCTGCAGCGGCGGCCGCAGCGAGCGCGGAGGAGGCGCGGCGTCCGAGGGCGGAGCTCTGCCGTGAGGGTGAGCTCCCTGGAGCGGCTTGGCCGGCCGACGGAGGGCTCAGGGGGCGCAGAACGACGTGGAGAGGGACCTACTGCAGACTGAGCAGCAGGAGCGCGAGGTGCGACGCGGGCGGCGTCGCGAGCAGAGTCCGGTTCGCGCCCTGATTCTGGAAAAATTTCCAGAATCAGACGTCTGGGTTGATAGGCAGACGGCGAGGACGACGTCTGGTAGCTCATACCGACGTCTGAAAGGTGTGTATTCCGCTTTCTTATTCCTTCCTGTCGACCGACCGTACTAAGGGAGGGAGTTGGCTGTGCGCAGGTTCGCTGATTCGCCATCCTTTGCGAATCAGACGTTTGGAAGTTGTACCAGACGGCGGGAGTGACATCCAGACGTCCAGGGTGACCATCGGACGTCTGGGAGCTAGGACAGACGTCCCGGCAGACTTCTGGACGTCTGGGAAACCACACTGAACAGGTAATTCTCTGATCCATTGTTTAAGACGTCTGATTTTGCACAGTATTGTCTTTTTCGAACCGTTTAGGGATCGTTCGGGCTCCGTTTTCCGTGATTCGAGTTGCATTCTTTTCAGAATTAATTCCTCTACCCATCTACAGTAGCTATACACTATTTTGAGACACTCCCTGTGTTTGATCCTTGTGATAGGACCTCGTTCAGTTGCAGTCTTGGGAGTCGCGGAGGCACGCGGGATTCCCGATCACGCCCCCATTACTCCCGTTGTACCTAGTAGAGTGGCTTAAGTTTATTTTTAAAATCTGTTAAAGTATGGAACCATAACTAGAATCTAGGACATTGCATGAATCCTAGGAATGAGAAATGTTTGGAATGATAGCTCCTAGGTGATGCATGAATCCTAGGGTTGGAAAACTAGTTGTATGCTAGATCCTAGGGGTGGCATGAATCTTAGGATGGAAAAAAAAACTAATGGAATGTATAATACTGTAGTCGTGGAAAAATGGAAAGGAATATAAAGCTGCCTGTAAATTGAATTAACAGCTGCCTGTTATGAATAAAGAAACATGATTGAGATCATGGATTGTGAGGACGTGAAACTGGAAGGTGAAACATATGATGTTCTGAGATAAAGAGCTGGAACCCTACAGGGAATTAGGAGTGGAACACCTGGAAAGAAAAAGGAATGGAACTGAGATGTAGTTTGTACTGTCTCTTGAGTACGCAGTACCAAGGGAAGTACCTGTACCTGTTTAGTGCAGAGTGGGGCTAGCCGCCCCAGGGACTCGGGGTTAGGATTGGCCGCTCTGTACCGACTTGTTGGCCCTCGTGTACGTAGTACCGAGGAGAGCTACTAGTGTTAGGAGAGTACTAGCTACCCCACGGGCCTCGGGGTTCTGCTAGCCTCCTTCACCGACTTGTTAGGCCCACTAGGGCAAACCAGGGTAGTCAGGCGAGGGTGCGCGGACTGTGGAGGGGCAAGGCCCCGGTTTGGTTACTGTGGAGGGGTTGGACCCCTGTTACTGAGAGGGCTCTGCCCTGGTTCCATGCTATGCTTTGGGCGCACCCGTTAACGGAAACGACTGACCGCGTGCCAGTGCGGGTTAGCTACCTGTGCGTTTATCACGCGTGCCGTAGTCACCGTTACGTCTGTCAGTGACCTTGGGGTGGTTGACTGAGGGTAGGATCACCACGGGGGACTCTCCCGGCTAGGAGAGCACCACGTGCTACTTCTACTTTTGGAAAAGACTGCAATCAAGATCGTTCCCATGAGGACATTCGAGATCAAGTAAAGGATCTGAGAAATAAATGAAATAGTGAGAAAAATTGAAAGATGTGAATAAAGGAAGTAATAGAACATAACAGCTACTGTACACTCTACTGTTGCCTTTAGTTAGTTTGCCACTCTACTCAGCGTTTTGCTGACGTGTTACACTCGTTACCTTTTTCAGGACCAGGTGTTGAGCAGCCAGGGTCGGCGGCTGCAGAGGACGCTGGGCCGAGTAGGGTCCAGTAGAGTTACCACAGTCTTTTGTACCTCTTTTGTTTCTATTTTAGCGAGTAGTTTTTGCTTCCGCTGTACCTTCTTTACCTGCAGTTCTTGTTATATGATAAATGTTGTTCTACTGTTGTGGAGGTACCTACTGTAGTAGTTTCTTTCCTTACTGCTGTACTTTCTTTACTGTTAGTTATATTCATGCTGAATGTGGTTTATTTTACTGTCTTTTGGTTACTTCCTCGTTGGACTACTAGGTCTTGGGATTAGTCGAGTCGGTCCGGTTCTCGTGTCTCGTAGGGACTCGGGAACCGGGTTGTTACAAGATGGTATCAGAGCAAGGTCGTCCCGAGAAGTGAATCAACTGACTGGAAAATAACCAATTCACAGGTTTATAACTAGAGTAGCCACCACAACATATCTCTTGACATGAGCTATTAGAAGTTCCGTTAGGTACCGTCTGTTTTGACGTTTTTCGTTTTGTTTCGCGTCTCCATTGTAGGAGATGCCTCGTCGTGGAGCTAGGAGGGTAGGCCGCGGTCGAGGTCGGGGCCCGAGGGACAGATGTGTCGGGCTTGGAGTACATACTACCCCTCCTCTTCTCTTGAGTATACCGTCTCCGGACCTTGTCCAACTGATTCGAGAGGTGGTTCGAGAAGAATTTCAGCTTCCACCCACGTCGCCACCCCTTCCCCCTTCCGAGCGTATGACAGGGGAGTTAGTGGTGGAACGAGGTTTTCGCCGCCACACTAGGCACGTTAGGGGGACTCAAAGGAGACACGTGGCATCCGCAGGAGAGCCGTCACGTTGTACAGGGCCATCAGTGGCCTTTGGGGGCCCTCGACAGGGGCCAGTCGCCAGCACCGGGCCCCAGCCTAGCCGACAGCAGGGACTCACTGAGGGCGGGAGTCGGGTTCACCTCTGCTACCAGTGTGGCCAGCAGGGCCACGTCAAGAGGGACTGCCCATCTAGGGCAGGAGGTCAGCAGATACTTCCCGTGCAGAGCACTAGAGGGCGCGCAGGAGGCCGCAGTTCCCAGGCACGAGGAGGAGGACAGCAGTCGCGAGAGGGTATCGGCCAGCACCTACCCGTTCGACGCAGAGTGTGGCTGCTTCGTCCGTACCTTGAGCTGAGGGGCGTATCAACGCCCTAACACACAGGGACGCCAGAGCATCGGGATCCGTGGTAGCAGGTATGGTTTCAGTTTCTGGCAGACTCGTTTACACGCTTTTCGATTCCGGCGCTACGCACTCGTTTGTCGCAGCCAGTTTCGCAGTTAGTTTGGACCAGGATTATACACTGTTAGAGAATCCGTTCGTAATCAGAGGTCCGAGTGGTCAGCTGTTTGTAGCTGAGGAGGTGTACACAGGTTGCGAGGTCAGCATCGGGGGACATAGCCTGCCAGCTGACCTGATTATGATACAGATGGAGGACTTTGGAGTGATTCTGGGGATGGATTGGCTGTTCGATTACCACGCCTTGGTAGACTGTTTTGAGAGGAAGATTGTCTTCTCCATTCCGGAGTTGCCTTCTTTCGAGTTTCACGGGCAGCCAGTGGACGGAGGTTTCAGGTGCATTTCGGCACTTCGGGCGGCCAGACTTTTGAGCCAGGGGTGTGAGGGCTTCCTAGCCTATGTGGTGGCAGAGCCCAGCCCTGTGGCAGACTTCCAGAGCATCCCGGTGGTCAGAGAGTTCCCCGACTTATTTCCAGACGAGTTACCAGGACTACCGCCCGAGCGTGAGATCGAGTTTGAGATCTCACTAGTACCAGGGACTAGCCCCATCTCCACCGCGCCATACAGGATGGCACCGCTTGAGCTGCGAGAGCTTAAGTCCCAGTTGCAGGACCTTTTGGAGAAAGGTTTCGTGGGGCCCTTTGAGGTCCTGGAGCGGGTTGGACCCGTTGCTTACAGACTTGCCCTTCCCCCGCAGCTTTCTGGTGTGCACGACGTGTTCCACGTGTCCAACCTCAGGAAGTATGTAGCCGATCCCAGCCACGTACTGAGTCACGAGAGCATCAAGGTGAGCAACGACCTGACCTACCCCGAGCGGCCAGTGCAGATCCTAGACTGAGCCGTCCGCAGTTTGAGACGAAAGCAAGTACCCCTGGTAAAGGTTTTGTGGAGGAGCCAGCGGTACGAGGAGGCTACCTGGGAGCCTGAGGCGGCAATGCGGGAGCGGTACCCAGAGCTTTTCGCGGGTACGTCTTATCGGGCCGGGTTCGGTCCTCTTTGAGTTTGTTATGGTTATTTGGACGTCTTTTCCCGAACCCTAGTTGGCGCAAGTTTCGGGGACGAAACTTCCTTTGAGTTTGTTATATTGTTACGAACGCGTGCCCCGGACGTATTTTAAGACGTCTAGGAGGTGGCCCAGACGTCTGACCAGACGTCTGGGATCACATCCAGACGTCTTGCCAGACGTCTGGGATGGTTTACAGACCTCTGAAAAACCGTTATCGTCCACACCCGCGAGTCGTCTGCGCGCCTGCGCGAGCAGACCGCATATTCGTTATTCCCTCTTTTTCTTCTGCGACTGCAGACGCCTGCCACGCCTTCTCTCTCTACTCTCCGCGCGGCCTTAAAAGGGCCACGCCTCCCCTCCCGTCTCCACCGTCTCCTTCTTCTTCTCCTTCCTGTGCACGAGAGCGAGCGAGCGCGAGGGCTGCAGCGGCGGCCACAGTGAGCGCGGAGGAGGTGCGGCGTGCGAGGGCAGAGCTCTGCCGTGAGGGCGAGCTCGCCGGAGCGGCTTGGCCGGCCGGCGGAGGGCGCAGGGGGCATGGAACGACGCGGAGAGGGACCTGCTGCAGACTGAAAAGCAGGAGCGCGAGGTGCGACGCAGGCAGTGTCGCGAGCAGAGTCCGGTTCGCGCCCTGATTCTGGAAAAATTTCCAGAATCAGACGTCTGGGTTGATAGGCAAACGGTGAGGACGACGTCTGGTAGCTCATACCGACGTCTGAAAGGTGTGTATTCCGCTTTCTTCTTCCTTCCTGTCGACCGACCATACTAAGGGAGGGAGTTGGCTGTGCGCAGGTTCGCTGATTCGCCATCCTTTGCGAATCAGACGTCTCGAAGTTGTACCAGACGGCGGGAGTGACATCCAGACGTCCAGGGTGACCATCGGACGTCTGGGTGCTAGGACAGACATCCCCACAGACTTCTGGACATCTGGGAAACCACACTGAACAGGTAATTCTTTGATCCACTGTTTAAGACGTCTGATTTTGCACAGTATTGTCTTTTTCGACCCGTTTAGGGCCCGTTCGGGCTCCGTTTTCCGTGATTCGAGTTGCGTTCTTTTCAGAATTAATTCCTCTACCCGTCTACAGTAGCTATACACTATTTTGAGACACTCCCTGTGTTTGATCCTTGTGATAGGACCTTATTCAGTTGCAGTCTTGGGAGTCGCGGAGGCACGCGGGATTCCCGATCACGCCCCCATTACTCCTGTTGTACCTGGTAGAGTGGCTTAAGTTTATTTTTAAAATCTGTTAAAGTATGGAACCACAACTAGAATATAGGACATTGCATGAATCCTAGGAATGAGAAATGTATGGAATGATAGCTCCTAGGTGATGCATGAATCCTAGGGCTGCAAAACTAGTTGTATGCTAGATCCTAGGGTGTGGCATGAATCTTAGGATGGAAAAAAAACTAATGGAATGTATAATACTGTAGTCTTGGAAAAATGGAAAGGAACATAAAGCTGCCTGTTATGAATAAAGAAACATGATTGAGATCATGGATTGTGAGGACGTGAAACTGGAAGGTGAAAATATGATGTTCTGAGATAAAGAGCTGGAACCCTACGGGGAATTAGGAGTGGAACTCCTGGAAAGAAAAAGGAATGGAACTGAGATGTAGTTTGTACTGTCTCTTGAGTACGCAGTACCAAGGGAAGTACCTGTACATGTTTAGTGCAGAGTGGGGCCAGCCGCCCCAGCGACCCGGGGTTAGGATTGGCCGCTCTATACCAACTTGTTGGCCCTCGTGTACGTTGTACCGAGGAGAGCTACTAGTGTTAGGAGAGTACTAGCTACCCCACGGGCCCCAGGGTTCTACTAGCCTCCTTCACCGACTTGTTAGGCCCACTAGGGCAAACCAGGGTAGTCAGGCGAGGGTGCGCAGACTGTGGAGGGGCAAGGCCCCGGTTTGGTTACTGTGGAGGGGTTGGACCCCTGTTACTGAGAGGGCTCTGCCCTAGTTCCGTGCTGTGCTTTGGGCGCACCCGTTAACGGAAACGACTGACCGCGTGCCAGTGCGGGCTAGCTACCTGTGCGTTTATCACGCGTGCCGTAGTCACCGTTACGTCTGTCAGTGACCTTGGGGTGGTTGACTGAGGGTAGGATCACCACGGGGGACTCTCCCGGCCAGGAGAGCACCACGTGCTACTTCTACTTTTGGAAAAGACTGCAATCAAGATCGTTCCCACGAGGACATTCGAGATCAAGTAAAGGATCTGAGAAATAAATGAAATAGTGAGAAAAATTGAAAGATGTGAATAGAGGAAGTAATAGAACATAACAGCTACTGTACACTCTACAGTTGCCTTTAGTTAGTTTGCCACTCTACTCAGCATTTTGCTGACGTGTTACACTCGTTACCTTTTTCAGGACTAGGTGTTGAGTAGCCAGGGTCGGCGGCTGCAGAGGATGCTGGGCCGAGTAGGGTCCAGTCGAGTTACCACAGTCTTTTGTACCTCTTTTGTTTCTGGTTTAGCGAGTAGTTTTTGTTTCCGCTGTACCTTCTTTACCTGCAGTTCTTGTTATATGATAAATGTTGTTCTACTGTTGTGGTGGTACCTACTGTAGTAGTTTCTTTCCTTACTGCTGTACTTTCTTACTGTTAGTTATATTCATGCTGAATGTGGTTTATTTTACTGTCTTTTGGTTACTTCCTCGTTGGACGACTAGGTCTTGGGATTAGTCGAGTCGGTCCGGTTCTCGTGTCTCGTAGGGACTCGGGAACCGGGTCGTTACAATCTGCAAATAAGTCCATTGCACATGCACTGATGTTTTATTCTCTGGGACCATTAAACGCTAGGGTAGAGCAAGAAATCAAGGAAACCTGTGCCTGCAACTTGTCCTTAACCGACCTAGTCTGTAACTTAACAACTACTTGGGAACCTTAGGTCTAATGTCTGAACTTAACATGCTTCCAAAAGAAGCTAGATTAGGTTGGCAAGTCCACTTGGAGAGCTGGGTTGTTGCTTGAATTTGCTAGGGACTAGGAAAAACTAGGCATGGGGGCATTTGATTACCCCATATTTGTGGGCTATTTAGATATTTTAATGCCTAGATATTAGATTAATAGTAACATGTAAATAGCATACATTAGTACACAAATAGATTATTTTATTAATTTGCTTTTATGCATATTTCATGTAATAGAATGCATTTAAATAGGCTACTTTGATCTGGGATCACTTTGCATTTCATGCATTGTTTGGAGTCTTGTACATAAATAACCCATATATATCTTATTTAAATATTATCTTCTCAATGGCTGTAAGAGCGTAAAGACTGCAGTGATGGTGAGCAAAGAACTTGGATCTTTGTCGCCACCGCCATTCCATCTCCATTTGTCGTTCCTGCCTCAATGACTCCCCAGTAGTTTAATAGCAAATCATCTCCTACCTTACCGGGTAGGCCTCCACCCACTCCACCACTATGCAGAGAGTTCAACTCTCCTCTGCTAATCAAGGCTAGCCTCAACTATGTGCACAAGTCCACACCCCCACAGCCATGTAGGGTGACAGACTGCCGTGCCATCAGTCGCTTGTGCAGCTTACCGTGAGCCTGTGCTTGAAGGCCATGTAGTTATCCTTCCTGACCACCGCCACCAACAGCCACCACCATCACCCCTACCACACTGAATGTCACTATTCACCTTCTTCTTCCTCTGTTTCTTTTTTTTTTCCCCCACCAAAACGAACCCAACCATCACTCTTATAGCAACCACTACTACCACCTCCAACAACCCCAACAGCCCGTGTTGGCCACCTCCCCCTCCCTTGCCTACGCCTGCGTGCAGCAAAGCCCGCGTATAACCCAGTGCATAGCACTGCGCTCACCGCCTGCCCAACCACCCTGCGTGTGCACACCTTTCCATACAACAGCAGCAGCAGCCACCTCCAGCGCGCGTGTGTGCGTCAACACCCCCCTCTCCTCCAAGCGAGCCATTGCCATCCTTCTTGGGTGCACGGACCTCCATGTGCCTACGTGGAACAAGAGCTCTCCATCACCACTAGAACCAACCTCCATTGTAGCTCCGTCTGGCTATCTCCAGTCACCTCGTGCTTTGCTGCGACCGCCATCGCAAAGCCCTCGATCTAGAGATCTTCCACCGAGCATCGCACCTCCAGCCATTCTATCCTTGCTCACGAGCTTGGGGAAGAAATCCCCTGTTTCCCTCTCTATTTCTTTTTACATTTAAGTGCCATTGCCACAAAAAAAGATTTTTGATTTATCATTATTTAATTGTGGTAGTTTTATGATGAAAACCCTCATATTTTACATAAAAGCTTATTCAACGTATCTAGCAATTGATGGCATAAGATAAAGGGGATTTTTCCTTTGATTACTTAAGAAATAAATCGTAAGCATCTATTTCTAACCGGTACGAGTTTTAATAGGCCACTGCCTCCCTGTGGACACGACCCGCACTTCTCGAGTGGTTTATTTTAGATACTTTGATTAGTCGATTTTCCACCAATTAGAAATACAAATGACAAATCATTTTAATTAACATCCTATTTAGTGACAATCTACTCATCACTGGGTCACACATCAAAGATATTGTAAGGGTCCTGGTAAAAAGTTAGTGGTTTTAGGTCAATAGGAACCCTTAGATCCAAAATTGTGTTTCCCTCAGAATTAGCCTACCAGAATTTAATTTCCTCATTTCTTTCCTCCAAAATCAATGTTTCTGAGAACTCCAGATCATTGCACACCTCTTCTAAAATACCCAAGTATAACAATTGTGTCTGAATCAGGATTGACTTGGGTCGAGTGATCTCAAGAATATCATAATTCGGCTCTTCGAGGTGTGGTTGAAGAATAGGGCTACTGATTGAATCTTCTACTAAATGAGGATTCGGATCCTCCATGTTAGACCCAACCAGATCACAATCTTCAATAATCAAGCTATCAAATGGTTCGTCATACTCCTTGAGCCCGTTTGTCTCACTACCCTAACTTCAAGTGAGACATCACCTAAAGATTCTTTACCCTTAGAGTCAAAGAATTCTTGATCCTCATTTAAATATTTCTCAAAATCGCATGTCATTTCCTGGTCCATAGAGACATATTTTTCCTCTCTCCCTAGCTCGGGGATCACAGGTGAAGCAATCGGTTCATCCTGAATCGATTGCTCGAGACTAATCTGGTTATCTCCAATCTCAGAATATGTATCCCCCCCAACAGGCACCTGAGCGGGTTCAGACATTAGCTCTCCTGAAGGGGGTTCATCTTGAGAATCATCCCATGATTGGACTTGGTCAACCACAAATTTCATCCTCAACATTGATAATTTCCCAAGTAGAAACTCACCCAGACCCCTATCTCTAACATCTTGAAGGAAATCCAATAAAGTGCTATTAAGCACATCAATCATTTTGATCATAGGCTCCAATGCCTCAATCATGGTGTTGGCTGAGCTTCTAAAGATTGTATGGTGTTACTCAAGTTAGCCAACACCTTATCTCAGACTTGGTTCACCTGAATTGTATGATTCAGTTCAGGGTTGGGTGGGTTTGGGCCTCATTCTAGGATAGTCAAGATATTGAGGTTCTAGGGGTCCTCATAGATAATAGGTCGTTAAAGGTTGTTAAAAGAATGGAGGTGATCTTTATTGCATGGAATATTGGGGAGGTGTTCGTAACGCTTTTGTGCGGGTTTTAAAGAGAATATGACGTTTTAGTATAGCCGACAAAACGTTCAAACAAATATAATGAATTTTATTAATCGAAAATCGGAGTATCCGAGGTCGAACACAGGGAGCAAATGGAATTTACTACTAATCAAAATGTAATTGAACACTCTAAGTTACTCAAATGTCAATTCAAATATGAATGTATGCGCTTAAAAATAATTAGGACAAAAAAAATATGAAATTGGACGTCTGATCTGGTGATCAGACGTCTTAAAAGTATTTTCCCTTTTTCTTTTGCTTTCTTTCTTCTTCTGTAGTCTCTTTTTCTTCTTCGCCTTCTGTCTTGCCTCTGCCTTGCTCTTCCTTCTTCTCCTGCGAAGGCTTCTTTCCTCTTCCTTCTCTTCCTTGCCTTGCCTGCCTTCTTCTTTGGTCCTTCTGTTCTTCCTGCCTTTCCTTCTTCCTTCTTCTTTCTTCTCTTCTTCTTGCGACCAAGTCTTTCTTCCTCAACGTTCAGCCTGTGCCTACACAGAGCAAAACCTACCCTTTTCCCTCTACCCGCGCGTCTCTCTCTCTAAGCAGTTCACTCATGGATGCTCTCCCAGAGCCATACGGGTAATCGGGTTGGATTTGCACCCGGGACCAGGC
The DNA here is from genome assembly GCA_037157565.1 of Thalassia testudinum. Lineage (NCBI taxonomy): Eukaryota > Viridiplantae > Streptophyta > Magnoliopsida > Alismatales > Hydrocharitaceae > Thalassia > Thalassia testudinum. The sequence goes on along the minus strand of JAZHRO010000019.1, from coordinate 30,767,247 downwards.
GCACCTGCAGGTGGGTGATGCGCGAGGAGTGCTTAAGGATAGGGTCAGGTCGGATGCCGCCAGATCCGTGAGATGAAACCGCGGACGAGGCGGGCGTGAGGGCAAGTGAGGGACCTCACCCCTGTGCTTTCAGAGGCGTTAAGGCTATATCACAAAAACAACTTATAGCATACCCGCGCCTCGCGATTCCACGATGTGGGACTAAAGGTTCTGCCTTGATTTCGCGCGCGCCCGCAAACCTGCGTGCAATTGCCAAGGCTGCTGCCTTCGTAGCGCCCTTTGCTGAGCCAAACCTCTTCGCCCTGCTCGCCCGAACCTGCTGCACTTGGAGCCTGGATGACCTGATGCCTGGAGCTGTGTTGGAGATTCTTCAAATGTCGCCAATGGCGGCAGGAGCTGAGATCTTGTCAGACACAAAATGAGCCTCTCGGCTCAATTAGACCAGCTAGGGACCTTCGCCGTAGCACGGTGAAGGTGGTGAGCCATGCTGCAGGCCGCAGGATGGCTTAGGCGTGCATGCCTAGGTCAACCTGTGGTCGGATCTGTGGGGTTGTTCGGGGGGCTACTGTGGAGGTGCGGAGTGGCAGTGGAGGGGTGGAACGTGTTCCTGGTGGTGAGGCGGAGCTTACGAGATGGTCTGAAAGCTGTGTGGAGGGGCGGAATGGTGGGAGTGGCTCGCCGGAGGTCGGTCGGTGATGTGGAAGATGAGGGTGGTCGGCGTCGGTCGAGGGTCGATTAGATGATGTAACAGGGGGAAAAGAGAGAGGGGACTACGGGGAATACTTATAACCTAATTGTAGGGACGAAGGAGGATGGAGGGCGGATAGCTGTACCTGCTGTCGCCGGAGAAGATGCTGCCCAGTGGGGGAGAACGACGGCGACGACGAGGCTGAGGCGGCTTGCGCAGGTACTGCGCAACGCGGAGGAGAGTCAGGAAACTAACTCTACCACTGGTTTTGTGACAGAGCGAAGAGGGAGGGGAGGGGGGCTCGCCGGAGCTTGCTGGGAACTTTGGCCGGGCAGGAGGAGATGAATTGGAGGTGGAAACTCGGCTAAATCAAGCTGAAGATGAGCAGCCGGAGGTGTGGGTTCTTATATAGGCACTGGGCCAGTCGTTCAGGGCGTGGAGGGCACGCCATTGCCTCTGATTGCTTGCCGGAGTAGGAAACAGGTTAAGATACCCAAATCCCTCGTGCGTTCGCAAGAGAGATTGGGTTCACACCAGAGGTTGTGATTGGCCTTAAATGGAAGAGAATTCCTCAGAGAATCTCCCTTCCATTTCTGGGAGGGAATCTCTGAGGAATCAGAGAGTAATCTCTCTCTAAACCTCGCCAAAGCTTGGTTCTGCCCTAACAATGGCGGCAGGACCTGATTTCAAAGGTAGCGAGGAACTTAGGGGGCTCTCTGCAATGATATTCAAAAGATAGGGACCAAATTGTGATTTGGGTGGTCTAAATTGCAAAGTTGGTCAAGATGACCTCCCCTTGGATCGAAATTTTTGTATAAACCTAATATGGACCTAAGGAATCCAATGGTGAAGTTGGATTTTAGGTTTGACCTCGTCTAACTGGACATTTTGCGTAAAAACCCAAATTAGCTCAATTGATGTGCTAGGACCCTAATCTAGGTCAACCTGGGTTCCAAAGGCCAAATTGAGTATTCTAAACCCTATAGGATATTTTTCCATGATTTTTAGAAGGTTTAATTGATTTTTATCCTGACCGGAACCTTGTTAATTTTAGTGGGTCTGTTTTAGGGTTACCAAATGTCATTTAATTCCTAGATTGCACATAAACCCATTTCTGATTGACTCAACCCACTTTTTATCTCATTTAGCCCATCTGACTTATGTTTTGCCTCTGAGACATCCCGTTTATTTACTGCAGTGGCAAAATTGCAGTTTTAACCTTTAATTCCTTCATTTAGGCCTTCCTCTAGGTTACGTAGGAGCTTTTATCTTCTTTATTGGGTCAAAATGAGCTAGTTATGGCTCATGATGAGGCTCTCATCAGGAGGGTAGGTGTTATAATCATCATATCTTTCTTGATTGTAGATCGGGTTAGGTTGATCATCTAAGGGTGAAGATCCATAATCATTGTAGGTGTAAGAAGGATGATAATCATAGTCTTGTTGTCTAAGGTTAGGACCTAAACATTGAGGCCCGGATTCATATCCCCAATCAATGTTATCCTGTCTAGTGGATGGGTACTCATAAGTTGAGTCGGGATAGTAATCATCTTGAGGATAGGTAGTGGTAGGAGGGTAGGATTGGAATTGTGTGTATGATGTGGAAGCATACATGGCAGAGTAGGAGGGAAAATAGAGGAGAGAAAGGTCCCTGTAGTACAATCAACCAAACCTATCATTAGGTGGGTAGCCTAAAGATCTACAGACTCTCGGAACTCATCCTAAGATTATAAGCGATTTAGTCTACTTTTATCCGATCAATCCAGCTGGTTAGAGGGAGGGGCTGGGGAGAAGGATTGCCCTTTGGCTTGTGCCTCTGGTTCCTTTGATAGTCCCCAACTGTGGTCGTTTGACACTACTCTCTAAGCTAAACATCAGATAGACTAGTAGAAGTAGATTAATCGAAAATAATGTAAATTTGAGCTTCAAAGTGTAAATCAATCCTTAAGGCCAACATCTACTCAGTTTTAAATAAGCTTGGGATTGTTGTGCTCTTGGAATGTGATGTACCCTTTAGATGGGTTGTGCACTTAATAATTCGTTTAGAGTGTGTGTATGTGCACAACTAAAAGTTTTTAGGCAAGATTATTTACGATGAAGTGAATTTTAGGGTTCGAATCTTTGCTTAGTAGATTTTAGGATTCAAATATTAGGAGTATTCAACCAAGTTTTGTGAGGCAAACTGATTAGCCCATATTTGTGGGCTATTAAACTATTTAACTGACTAGACATAAAGTAATTTTAACATTTAGATAGCATACATTAGGATGTAAATAAATTACTTCATATTTTTAGCTTAAGTGCATAAATCATGTGTGGCATCCATATCTAAATGCATTCAGAATTAACCTAGAAATGCATGCATATGATTAGAAAATTAATTAGGTGCATTACATATATTGTTTTAATTAACATAGAAGTTAAGGAGTTATGTCTAAATATTCCTAATTACTTTTTATTATTCTTTTCCTTCTACAGGAACAGCTCCACCTCTCCTCCTCCAACCATACCTCCATAATGGCAGTGAGAAGCGAATCTACTCCCGCCTCTCCATTGCAAACCTATGTGCATGACTACAGAGGGAGGAGGAGATGACCAAGCAACATGAGACACTGCCCCACTCCACCACTGTGCACTCCACTCCACCACCGTGGTCTCCAAGGTCGAGCTTCGCCACACCATGGGCCAGCGAGGTGACAGCTCGCCATGCCAATCCAGTGAGCTTGGTCATCACCGTGCAACTACCTGATCTCCCTCCCTGTCCACGCATCACCAACACCATCTTCTTTTTCTTCTTCTTATTCTTCTTCTTCCTCTATTTTTAGAACAAAATCATCCCCGTGTCATCCTTGCAGCACCTCTGCTCCACACCCGCAGCAGCACGCAACCTCCTGTGCGCGCTCCCTCGTCATCATGCACAGCCACCAGCCACGCCACTGTCATTGCCCGTGCCATGCTCCTCCTTCGTGCGTAGCAGGGTACCCTCATGTGCGCCTACGCTCCTTCAGCCCATGCAAACGTCCTCCAACTCCACCTCTTCCTCACCATTCTTGCACACACACATCGCCCACAGTAGCAGCCTCTACGTCCTCCTCGTAGCAACTCCACCCGCGTGCAAAGCGCATCGCACCTCCACCTGCAGCACCTCCAAGCACTACTCTAGTAGCAACAGCGAGCCCATCAATGCACCCACTCACTTCTTGCACGCACCTGCACTCCCCAACAACGGCGTCATTTGAAGAGTCAAATTTTCACTTTTGAAAATGGTGATTAAGAAGATTTATTGTTGTATTTTTAGGTGGTGGAAAATCGACTAATCAAAACAATTAGAATTAAAATTAAACCATTCACAGGAGAGTGGGTCATGTCCAAAGAAAGTTAATGACCTATTTAAAACTCGCACATGTCTAAAATCGATGTTCACTATTAATTTCACCTATAAACCAAATCAAAACCACCTTTAAATCAAGATAACAATGATTAGATGAGATGATATTACATTACTTGACAGAGGAAGGAGGTTCTCACAAAATCACCAGATTAGAATAATGTTTAATCAAAATTCCAACTCTTCCAATGGCAAGAAATGTAAATATTAATTCTCACAAAAATAGAGCAACGACTTTGGGGAGCTATTGCGCAGACAAGGGGGTGCGGTCGGCTGTGAGGAGCTTACCCGAGCTTGTCAACGCTGAGCCACATCTGGCTGTGGTGCCATTACTAATCGGGGTGGCCAGAGCCGGCTGGATGGAGCTTTGGTGAAGGTGGGTTTTGGCTGAGCTACTGAAGGGTGCTAGAGGACGCACACTAAATGTCTGCAGAGCAGCAGGAGGAGCACGTGCTTTGCACGCGTAGCTGGAGGCGAGGGCTTGTGGCTGGTGGATGAGCAGTTGCTGCTGGAGCAGTGCTTTGAGGTGTTGTAGGCGAAGGTGCAGTGTGCTCTGCACGCGGGAGGAGTTACTGCAAGGTGGCCGCGAAGGCTGCTGCTGCAGGCGATGTGTGTGCATAGGAATGGCAAGGAAGCGTAGTGAGGTCGTGTGTGCGCCGGATGCGGTGGAGTTGGAGGATGGTCGCGCAGGCTAGAGGAGCATATGTGCGAGTGAAGGTACCCTGCTACGTGCAAAGGAGGAGTAAGGCGCAGGAACAACCACCAGCCACACCGCCGTCAATGCCCACGTCTTTCTCCTCCTTCGCATGTAGCAGGGTACCCTTTTGCTCACCCGTGCTCCTTCAGCTTACTCGACCATCCTCCAACTCCACCGCGGTAGGCACGCACATGCTGTCTCTGTGCTTCCTCGCCATTCCCGCGCACACACATCGCCCGTAGCAACAGTCTCCGCGTCCTCCTCGCAGCAACTCCGCCAACGCGCAGAGCGTGTTGTACCTCTGCCTACAGCACCTCCAAGCACTGCTCCAACAGCAACAGCACGTCCACCAGGCACTAGTCCTTGAATCCAACCGTGTGCGTAGAATGCGCGCTACTCCAGCGCCCTTTAGCAGCTCCGCCGGAAACCACCTTCACCATAGCTCCGTTCGGCTGGCTCCGACCACCCCGACCAATGACGCCACCACCGCTTGATGCGAGTCAGAGCCGGCAAGCTCTGGTGAACTCCTCATGGCCGACTGCACCCTCTTGTGCACGCAATAGCTCTTGAAAGGAGTTGCTCTATTTTTGTGAGAATTATTATTTACATTTCTTGCCATTCGAAGAGTTGGAATTTTGATTAAACATTATTCTAATTGTGTGATTTTGTGAGAACCACCTTCCTCTTTCAAGTAATGCAATATCATCTCATCTAATCATTATTTTCTTGATTTAATGGTGGTTTTAATTCAGTATATAGGTGAAATTAATCGTGAACATATGTTTTAGACATGTGCGAGTTTTAAATAGGTCATTGCCTCCCTGTGGACTCGACTCTCTCTCGTGTGAGTGGTTTAATTTTAATTCTAATTGTTTTGATTAGTCGATTTTCCACCACTTAGAAATACAACGATAAATCTTCTTAATCATCATTTTCGAAAGCGAAAATTTGACTCGTCAAATGACATCATTGTCGGGGAGTAACGAGCTTGTTAAACTTGCATTCTTTTATTTATTGGTTCACACATTATTTTTTGAGGAGTATTTAACTTTAATCTTTTTGGTGCGAGGTACTCATATCTGCTTGACGAGTTGTTGCACCAGCCTCAGTTACATCGAGGTGGACTTTGTTTCCACATCTCGGAGGACACTAGGAGCTCCATTTCTGAAGGTAGGAGCTCGGCGCACTGTGGTGGGCCTTGTCTCTACCATTGAAGGAGGACATCTGTGGTGATCATCTTCATCTCCATCAATTTTTTTTTCAGTAGATAGAATTTAGGTTTTAGAACTTAATTTTCCTTGCACATTTGGTTTGAGAACCTTGTTTGGGGTACATTTTAGGGGTTTGTTCCCCGTCCTTCTTTTAGGCCCGTGTTGGGTAACTTTTCGGGAGTCTATTCCCATTTATTAACACTTAGATTTTTATTCTCCTTCGTGGATTTATTTTTCATTATTTGTGCTTAGGTAGGTAAAAAGTAAATAAAAAGACACAAGCTGCCTACCCATAGGTCGAATCATTTATGATTGAATAAGCAGCATCCAAATCCAATTTTCTATCTTGCATATTGCATGAAGAATGCTGGCATCTGGTATGCACTTCTAGCTTTGCACTTCTACCTGTCATGCAAATGCATTTGCATTAATTTCAAGACCACCTAATCTGTATTGAATAGATCTAGCAAGTGGTCACATTTAATTTTTTGAGAAGAAAAGGGACTAATTAAAGGATGGACATTTAAAAACCAAGGATTTGACTTTCAAACTTGGCATGCGATTCAAAACTCACAATCTTTTGTGGTGTATGCACACTTATATCTCTTACACCACAACACATTCTTAGGCACTCCTAAGGTTTGGAACCGATAGGACTAGAGCCTCGTATTACTAGGGTCTAAAGTGACCCAAACTTTATTTCAGAGGTGAAGTTTCCTCCAAAGGAAGGGTTTGACCCTACTTGCATCCCTCTTTGCCGTGTTTGGTGGTGGCTAAACTTTTTGGGCTTTAGGGAGGATCACCTAAGTCCCAGTTAGGTCTTCTTAGGCATATCATAGGTAGACAAGTAGGTGCATAATTGTTTGGATAACTTAATTTTTCACCGACAAGTTGACTTAAAATCTCAAAAAGCCTAACTGATTAAAGACCTAAAAAGTCTTCTGATTTGTGTTTGCTTGGGGAATCTAATTGTGGTGTGAGTTAGAATGGATCATGTTGACTTTCATCCTTTCACATCTTACCCAAACCCTTACCCCCACTTTGTGATCTCTGATCCCATACGCCAAGATGGTCCATCCTTTGATGGACATAATGATAGTCATTGGGATCCATCTTACTCCTATTATAGGAGTATTGCCTGGTTAAGCCCCAAGTCAGTGAGCAGAACTAAGGAGTGGGTTTTTCCTTGCCCAATATCCCACACACCATAGGAACACCCAACCCACCCTCCCTGATTGATTATAATGGTTGGATAGAAACTCCTTGGAACTATAAGCTTGATCTTGACTTCCCTCTAGATAGTAATGATGATTTCTCCCCCCTGAAGATGGAAATTCAGAAAATGCAAGATGAAATGATTGAATTGTTAGGAGAATCTTCGAGAGTAGGCCAACAAGAGAAAGAAGACATTAGCCATCCAACCTATCCCATTGAGGTTGACGTGCACCCCTCTATGCTAGATGCATCCCTCGTGGGAGAGCCACACCCTAAGTTGGAGGGAAATTTTGGGGATTATGTAAGGGAGAATAGCCACTTTTCGAGGATTGGTTTTGAAACCTCCCTACTAGATGACACTTCCTTGAGAGGTCCGCACCTTAAGTGGGAGGAGGATATGTATGAAAGTAGCTATACATTGGATGAAGAAAGGTGGCAACCTGACGAAGAAAATGATCAGGTTGAGTATCCACCTGAATTATATTAGAGTCAAAAGGGAATGATGGTACCATTGGAAGACCTCGACCCTGATGATAGTATTTTCGTGACATTTGATGAAGTAGGTGTTGAACGTTTACGAACCTACGCTAACTAGATTTGTTTTGAAAAACCTCTCGTTGTAGTTCAAAAAGTGAGGAATTTGTGTTCAACAAATAAAATTTATACCGAAAATAATTCCGAGTCGAACACAGGGAGGCTACGTTAATCTATTTTCGCAATTATAGTTTTTTAGGATTTTCTTTATAAGCAAGGCAATATAATTACAATGGAGCTATCAAACTAAAAGAAAGAGAGAGAGAGAGAGAGAAAGAACATTCATTCAATATTTCAACTGTTTATAAAAGTTACACTAGAAAGTGGAAAATCAATTACACTATAAAGCAGGAAAATTCTACACTAGAAAAGCTGTAAATAAGAATGGGAGAGAGAAGTTATCCTCCTCGACGATTACTTGGAGGATGAGCCGGACGGGACGACGCCTGGATGAAGGAGAACGAAGCAGGACGAAGGAGGATGAAGCAGAAGAACGGGAACAGAGCAGCATGCCATCGTCGTCGCGGGATCCACTTCCGAAGGGGAACGAAAATTGGACTTTATCTCGCAAGAAGCATCCCGGGTGTGGGACAAGCTTCTTTTTAGCTTTGGAGGGGTAGAGAGGAGAAAGAAGGGATGAGAATTTCATATGGAGGGGGTCTCCTTTTATAGTTGCAAGGAGTGGGGGCAAAATGGACATTACAACTTCAAAACAATAAATAAGGGGTCTTTAGTGACGGATAAACCCGTCACTAAAGCCCCCAATGTGGGCGTAGCCTCCGCGCCCACGTGCACCCGCTCGGCTGCCCATGCGCGTAACGCCTACGCACGTTCGCGAAGTCTCAGCCATCCGATCGCGAGATCGGACGGCTTAAGACGCAACTTCGCCAGCTGCGCTGCGCGCTCGCCCACGTGCGATCGCCCGTTACACGCGGGCATCCAATCGCGCGTTGTCCTGATTGAGTGCGCGCGGTCGTTGGATCGCGATCGTGCGGTCGATCGGAGGCGTGCCACCGCTCCAATTTCAGCGTGGCGAGGCTCGAACGTGCATCCCTGCTTCGCGTTAGAGTGCTCGACCAACGCGCTGGGGTCGCGTTTATGTCGAGCGCCTGACTTCAGCTTGGACGCGTCACAGCCGTTGGATCTTAATCCAATGGCGGGGAAAGGCGGATGCGGAGACTGCTGAGATTGCGTGCGGCCGTTTGGGCGGCCGAGATGGCGCCACGTGGCACCATCTTGGCCTTCCATCTTCTGGAAGTTGTAGATGGTGCCACGGATGTCGGATTGACTTGATTTTTGTGTCGTTGGGCTGCGATCATCGATCCGAATTCATCCCTGCAGTCGAATTTGTCATGTAAAGTGCGGATTTACACCATCCTGACCCTTGATCTTCTAGGGTTCCCGGGTCACTATCTGATGCTACGGACGCCTGATTGGCGATCTTGGAGTCGTTGAACTCCAATCGTCGCCCTAATCACATCCATCCGGTTGGATCTTTGATCCGAGGCCCCGATTAAATGTTTGCCCTGTCCAAGCACATAAAAGGAGACAACCTCCATTTTATTCAAACTACTCTAAATGCAAGGATGATGCATGTTATGCAATATTTATATCATGAAATGCAATCCTATGCTTAAGAACATGCAAAAATAGACATTTTATGTAGTGTAATTGTGTTTACATCATACCCCCATGCCTATCTTTTGCTAGTCCCTAGCAAAAACTATATGCTATTTATAAAAGAATTAGGTTAGATTATTTGGACCTGAGTCACTTTCAATCATTAAGAAATTATCTACTTAGGAACTGAACTTTCAAAAACACAACAGCGCCCGGGTATCAGCCAAAATGTAGACCGCCTCAAGCCCTCGCCTTATTCAAAGAAAAATTTCTTTTTCTCTTTTTACTCTTTTCTAATTTTTTTGGATTTTCAAATTTTCGAGTTTAAGAGTGGCTTTCTACGGTCATTCAACTCACCCAAGATTTGATGAGAACCCTAAGCTTTAAGCATCTTATTGTGATTTGTGATAGACTCGTTGACCAGCAATTAAGACAGACTTTGGATTTCTACGCCTCTAGGTGACATCAAAAAGAATTCTGCCTAAAGGTGTATCTTTACGACCGGTAGCTTTCTCCCTACTTTTATATTTTTTTTACAGGGTCAACACAAGGGTGAATCCAGTGTATATCTCCCCAGTTTATTCTACTTCTCTGCTTCTTCCTAAGTGTTTTGGGAATTTTTAGTGCGTTTTCTGAGTTGGGTTCTGGACAACCTGTTGATGAGCTGTTACCACCGACAACCTGCCAGCCATACTCGTGTGGGGAAGTGTGGCTTATTTCTTTTTATTCTTTTCTCCTTTTCTTTTTGATTTTTTTTTTTTTTAAATAGGTGGCTTCCCTGGTCTAAGATTTACCTAAGGGCAGGAAAAAGAGAAAGGTCCAGTGACTGGGCTCTGGACAACCTACCTATGTGATGTTACCCACGATAACTTTCCAGCCATATCACCCTAGAAGGTTCATTAGCTATCCAATTTCCGTAAAAATCGCCGAACAACAAGTCAATGCAAAGAAAGTGTGTAAATGCTTAAGACTCGAAATTCCCTCAAATCAAAGGGCGGGTTGATAAGTCGTGTACTTATCACCCAAACTTATTTACTCCAATTAAAATAAAATTCAAGTTGTGGAGAACTCGAAAAACAAATCCTCATTTTAGTGGATACACGGGCTGATTAAGTTTAACGACCTGAAGGGACTTTGTGTTCAGATCTTAATGTAGTTTTTCCTAAGATTGAAAATTTTCTTAAACCCAAATTCTCTTTCCTAATTTTGATTTTTTTTTTTCAATCAAAATAAAACAAATCTACGAAGTTGACGAATGAATTCAGAGATAAATATCCACCCCCCCATGCCTATATAATGCAATGTCCTCATTGTATTAAAAAGACATAAAACAGAGTGGAAAAGCGAAGAAAGTACCTGAATTGCGTGAATGTCAGGTCCGCTCCAAGATGAAAATGAAAAAGAACTGTATAAGTGCTGAGTTTAGTGCCTTCAGCTAGGGACACTATACAAAGAAAAGAAATGAAGAAATCACAAGTGTAGGTCAGAATCAGAATGAACAGAAGAATCCTCTGACATGTCAGCAAAGGTCCACAGATGTGGACCAGATTGTGGTGCAGACCCACACCCCATAATCGAGAATATCTTAGGTTCTGGATAAAAATTACCCAAAACCTAAAATCAGAATGTAAGCAGGATGAGGCCTACGATTTCTGAGGATGCAACCCAAGACCAAAAAGTTGGGTTACAGAGATTTGAAGCTCAAAAGGATAATCGTTGAATGTGTGCTTGGGTTGAACATCCTCGAAACAAATGTCGTAAGGGTTCTGTTTTGATGGTTTCAACTTAAAAGGAGCCCTTCGACTCAATCTTCCTTTTCATCCAGAATTAACTTCCCAAATCAAAACATCCCAGCTTCTATCCTCCTCATTTAGCATATCAAATTCCAGGACCTCTTGTATATTCATCACCCCGTCTGAAATCTCCAAGTCTAAATGATGTGGCAGAATCAAAATTGACTTGGGTCTAATTATCTCAGAATTATAATCATCAATAAGCTCAACAGGGTGTAATTGATAATCAGGGCATTGAATTGATTCCTCCAGAAAATGTGATTCTGGATCCGTAATGTGTGCCCTAATAAGATCAGTGTTCTCAGTTATTGGGCTATCAATTGATCTATCAGATTCCTCAGGCCCAATCGTCTCACAGAAATCATGTTCATAAAACTCGCGTGAGACTTCGCAACTTGAATCTTCACCATCAGGATCTGTATCAATGTATGTCCCAAAATCATTTGTCACTTTGTGTTCCAAAGAGACATACGTTTCCTCGTAACCCCACTTAGGGATCTTAGGCGAAGAAATAAGATCATCCTTAATTAGTTATTTTAATTCAATCTGGTCAGCCTCGTAACACGTGTCCCCCCCAACAGGTGCCTAAGCAGGTTCTGTCATTGGCTTTCCTGAAGAGAGTTCATCCTGGGAATTATTCCAAGATTGAATCAAAGCAACCATGAATCTCATCCTCAATTTTGCTAATTTCCCAAGTAGAAACTCACCCGGGTTCTTATCCTTAACATCCTGGAGCCAATCCAACAAAGACTTGTTTAAATCATCAATCATTTCAATCAGGGGCTCCAATCTATCAATGGAAGGTATTGGCTGAACTTCTAAAGATTGAATGATATTCCTCAAGTTAGCCAGAACCTTATCTTGAACTTGATTAACCTGAACCAAATGAGTTGGTTCAGGGTTGGGCGGGTTTGACATCAATGCAGAGGAATTAACGAATTGAGATTCGTTATACCCTTCCTGACAATAGGTCATTTCAGATTGTTGAAAAGATGGTGATGACCTAAAGGCAGTGAAATCAGAGGATGGGTAAGGATCGGTGTATCCTTCTTGATTGTAGATCGTATTATGCTGTTCATGAAAGGAAGACGATCTATAATCAATGTACCTCTGAGAAGGATAGAAATCAGAATCAAAGTATTCAGGGTTAGACCCTAAACACGGGGGTCCGGAATTGTATCCCCAATCCGAATTATCCCAACTAACTGATGGTCGATTACAATACGAGTTGGGATAATCGTCATGTTGAGGATAATTTACAATAGGAGGGAAAGAGCGGGAATGCGTGAAATATGTGGAAGGATTCATGATACACGGCAGGAAGAAAGGTGCCCTGCAATACAAATAATCAAACCTATCCTTAAATAGGTTAGCCTAAAGACCTACAGACTCTCAAAACCCGTCTTGAGATAAAGGAACGATTTGATCTACTTCCGTCTGTTCAATCCAGCCAGTTAGAAGGAGGGATTGGGGAGAAGGTTCTTCCTTCGGCTTGCGCCTCTGGTTCCTAGTGTACCCCCCAGCCACGATCGTTTGACTCTGCTCCCCTAGCTAGACATCAGATTGAATAGTAGAAACAGACTAATCGAAAATAATCTTGTTCTGGATTCTGAAGAGCGAGTCCAATCCTTAAGGCCAACGTCTACTCTGCTTTATTTAGGGCTAGGTTTGAATGTGCTTTGGAATGTGATGGGCCCTTTAAATGGGTTGTGCCCTTAATGATTGATTGATTCGTGTGTGAGTGCACAACCAGTGGTTTTCAAGCAAGATTGTTTTTGATGTGGTGAATTTTAAGGTTCAAATCTTGCTTAGTAGCTTTTACGATTCAACTTTAGGTGTTTTCAATCAAGTTTTATTAGCACACCAGGTTTTGCAAGCACAGGTGAAGATGTTTTCCTTTAAAATTTAAAAAGAATGTGGAGTGCCTGGTAAATCCCTAAGAGTTGAACCTAATTGGCAGCTACTTGATGAGTTGATTTTATTTGAAGTGGTGCGGCCCAATCAACTCAAACAATTGGCCTGTTGCACCACTTAATTAGGCACACAAATGATTACCTAATCTGATTTCTACTCAATTATGTGTTTGGATGTGTGTACCAGCTCCTAAGATTGGTTTACCGGTTGAGTTTGAAAATCAGATGAGGTTGTGTACCTTTGTGAGATTTTTTTTTTTTTAATGTGGGGGTTGGGGTGAGTATGGTTGTCAAACAACAAACAATCTAAACTTAGAGTTTATAAAAACACCTAGGTTGATTAATGTTTGAGTTATTATGTAATGAAATGAAATCTAATGGGTGGGAGGTGGGGGGTAACTCACAAAACCTTTTACAGAACTTTACTCCAATCTACCGCTTTTGCCTATCTCGAAAGAGTACCTACAATTACAATAAGAAAGGAGAAAAGTGAGGTAAATGATTTGTAAGTTACAAAACGCGAAGAGAAATCAAAGATCGTTGCCTCCCCGGCAACGGCGCCAAAATGTTGAATGTTTATGAACCTACGCTAACTAGATTGGTTTTGGAAAACCTGTCGTTGTAGTTCAAAAAGTGAAGAATTCATGTTCAACAAATAAAATTTATAGCGAAAATAATTCCGGGTCGAACACAGGGAGGCTACGTTGATCTATTTTCGTAATTTTTTTTTTTGTAGGATTTTCTTTATAAGCAAGGCAATATAATTACAATGGAGCTATCAAGCTAAAAGAAAGAGAGAGAGAGAGAGAAAGAACATTCATTCAATATTTCAACTATTTATAAAAGTTACACTAGAAAGCGGAAAATCAATTACACTATAAAGCAGGAAAATTCTACACTAAAAAAGCTGTAAATAAGAATGGGAGAGAGAAGTTATCCTCCTCGATGATTGCTTGGAGGACGAGTCGGACAGGACGACGCCTGGATGAAGGAGAACGAAGCAGGATGAAGGAGGACGAAGCAGAAGAACGGGAACGGAGCAGCACGCCGTCGTCGTTGCGGGATCCACTTCTGAAGGGGAATGAAAATTGGACTTTATCTCGCAAGAAGCATCCCGGGTGTGGGACAAGCTTCTTTTGAGCTTTGGAGGGGTAGAGAGGAGAAAGAAGGGATGAGAATTTCATATGGAGGGGTCTCCTTTTATTTTTGCAAGGAGTGGGGGCAAAATGGACATTACAACTTCAAAACAATAAATAAGGGGTCTTTAGTGACGGATAAAGCCATCGCTAAAGCCCCCAACGTGGGCGTAGCCTCTGCGCCCACGCGCGCCCGCTCGGGTGCCCGTGTGCGTAACGCCTACGCACGTCCGCGAAGTCTCAGCCGTCCGATCGCGAGATCGGATGGCTTAAGATGCAACTTTGCCCGCTGCGATGCGTGCTCGCCTGCATGCGATCGCGCGTTACACGGGGCCGTCCAATCGCACGTGGTCCTAATTGAGCACGCGCTGCCGTTGGATCGCGATCGTGTGGTCGATCGGAGGTGCGCCACCGCTCCAATTTCAGCATGGCGAGGCTCAAACGCGCGTCCCCGCTTCGTGTTAGAGCGCTCGACCAACGAGCTGGGGTCGCGTTTATGTCTGGCGCCTGACTTCAGCATGGGCGCGTCGCAGCCATTGGATCTTAATCCAACGGCGGGGAAGGCAGATGCGGAGACTGCTGAGATTGCGTGCGGCCGTTTGGGCGGCCGAGATGGCACCACGTGGTGCCATCTTGGCCGTTTGGGCGGCCGAGATGGCACCACGTGGTGCCATCTTGGCCGTCCATCTTCTGGAAGTTGTAGATGGTGCCACGGATGTCGGATTGACTCGATTTTTGTGTCGTTGGGCTACGATCGTCGATCCGAATTCATCAATGCGGTCGGATTTGTCATCTAAAGTGCGAATTTACACCATCCTGGCCCTTGATCTTCTAGGGTTCCCGGGTCACTATCTGATGCTACGGATGCCTGATTAGGGCGATCTTGGAGTCGTTGAACTCCAATCGTCTCCCTGATCACATCCATACGGTTGGATCTTTGATCCGAGGCCTCGATTAAATGTTTGCCCTGTCCAAGCACATAAAAGGAGACAATTAACCTCCATTTTACTCAAACTACTCTAAATGCAAGGATGATGCATGCTATGCAATATTTATATCATGAAATGCAATCCTATGCTTAAGAACATGCAAAAATAGACATTTTAAGTAGTGTAATTGTGTTTACATCAGTAGGTTGAAGTCAAGTTGTTAATCCCACCCTCCCTTCTGATCACGAGATGGAACTCAAGCCTACCCTTAGGAAACATAACCCTCAAGAAATTCACCTATCTGAGGAGTCTGATGTTCCCAGTGTAAGCCATGTACCTTAGATAGAGTGCCCTAGGGGATTTGCTAAGATTTTAGATGATTCTAGACCTCAGGTGCATAATGAATTGTATGATGTGGAGAAGGATGAATTGTATGAGGAACCTACATTCAAGATTTGGAGTGACACTAAGGATGATTATGTCTTATTTGAAGAATTAACCCCCGAGGATGTCACAAATTTGACCAAATTAGGTTTCCTTAGCACACCCATCGATGATATCTCTTCTCATGATGAAATAATGGAAAGTTTGGAAGCAACTTCTGAGATTAATGTGGATTCACATATAGACTCTGGGGAGGATTTGAGTAAAGAATAAGAACTCGGGGATGACATTGATAGGATAATCCTTGGATTTGCTGCTTCCAACCTGCCTTCATTTGATTCAGTCATCCTCTGATTTTCTATGTCTGAAGGTGAAATGTTGACTCCATATGTTGAAATGATCACTAATGAAGTGCCGGAAGATACTTGTGATAGTACAAGGGATTCTAGGGATGCGATTGAGGAATTAGGAAGGTTGTTAGGAATGGACACTAAGTCAATTGGACCTAACCTTGATCTTATGGCCATCCTGCAACCTCGGAACTTAGACACCCTAGACAATCCCTGGCTTAAAGACATGCTCACTACTATTTTCACTGGGGGTTTAACAAACCAATATCTCTTGTAATGGAGTACCAGGTACGGATTATTGCTTTTTGTGGTCAATCCATCACCCTGGGGGTTTATTTCTGCACCATTCCTTCCCCATTTCTTTTAGAGGATACTTGTCATCCTCCCCTTACCCCTTTGGAGGTTGTTATGCCAGTTTATCGTTTAGAACCTCCTCTAGTGACCTGGGATGATTTCATTCCCATCCTAGTTGGGCGAGCATTTGCTATTGGGATTCATCATCAGCTCACCAACATTCTAGGTTACCTGTTTTCTAGGCCAGCATTACTTTGCTCATTTTTAGGGTCTATTTCTGTGATCCTTGAGCCTGATTTGCAGGTTCTTTGGCTGCTCGGCTGCTAACAAAACAATGGCAGCCCAACTCTGACCCAGGTAATATCCTTCTACGCAATGAGGCCATTGCAAATTTTAGGCATGGGGGGGTGTATGTGGGGATATACAAAGTATTTTTACATAGTTCATTCATGCATTTAGTTAAAGCATTCATCATTGCATACATTTGCATTAAAAAAAAAGAACAAAGAGACAAACATTTTATATTATTGAGCTTAACTGGCTAGGCCCTACATTCTTAAGCAGACCAAAACTTTAGGTTAGACTAAGTTCATTCTACATGTCAAACTTTAGAAGCTAAATAAGCTACTAGCTTTAGACCTTTAGGGTCCTTTGTGGACTTAAAAACTTAACTAGAAGTTAAGTTGCAGACCATTCCTCAAGAGGATGAGGAAGGAAAGCTAGAGATTGAGTTAAAGGCTGGGTAGTACCTAGAGTCTTGTTCTACCTTTTAGTTTACGGGTCATCATAACCTAAGCATCCACATTTCACACACACTTGGTCTTGTGTAAATAGTGATCACCCTAATTCATTTCTCAAAGAAAAGTTGGTTCTCTTAGTTTTGACTTAGGAGAAGCTTGAAAATGCAATTAGATTGGAAGAGTTCCTGCCACAGAAGAGGTGGAGTACATACTCACCTTGACGATGTGATGATAACATATCACCTCCTTGGTGCTTGTCTCTAAGGATATCCATCGTACTGGGGGCATGTAAGCGCATTGTGCAGTTCAGGTACCATGGGCGGCACTATCTCGAAGTGCTAATTGCCATAGGCTTGAATTCGCTTAAGAAATCCATGGGCGATACTATCTTGAAATGTCAATTGCAAGGAGTTCTTGGGGTCATTATGGGTGGTGCTATCTTGAAGCATCGAAAGCCAAGCACCCTTTGAGGTATGGTGATGGGGACAATGAATCCAACACATACCGTGTTGATAGCTGATCCAAGGTTAGACTTAGAGGAATCAAACAAAAATATATATATTAAAAAGAAAATCTTTTTTCTTCTTTAGGTTACTAATCATACCAACCTCAAATAACTCAGACCAATGCACTTGCATGAATGATTTAATCTCAAGGATCAATAAACCCTAGGGTAGAGTTAGAAATCAAGGAAACCTGTACTTGCAACTTTTCTTTAGCCGACCTAGTTTGTAACTTGGCAACTACTTGGGAACCAAAGGTCTAAAGTTTTAACTTAACACGTCACTAAAGTAAGACCGGTTGGCTTGGCTAGTCCACTTGGAGAGCTGGGTTATTGCTTGAGTTCATCAGGGACTAGTAAAAGCCAGGCATGGGGGTATTTGATTAGCCCATATTTGTGGGCTATGTAACTACTTAAGTGCCTAGACAATAAGTTAATTTTAACATTTAGCTAGCATACATTAGGATGTAAATAAATTAATTCATATTTTTAGCTTAAATGCATAATTCATGTGTGGCATCCATATCAAAATGCATTTAGAATTAACTTAGAATTGCATGCATTTGAATAGTTAATTAATTAGGTGCACTACCTAAATTGTTTTAATTAACATAAAAGTTGAGTTATGTATAAATATTCCTAATTATTTTTTATTATTCTTTTCCTTCTGCAAGAACGGCTCTGCCACTCCTCCTCCAGCCATACCTCCTTAATGGCTATAAGAAGCAAATCTGCGCCCGCCTCTCCAATTCAAACCCATGTGCACGGCTACAAAGGGAGGAGGAGACGACCATGCAATGTGAGACACCGGCCCACTCCACCACTATGCACTCCACTTCATCACCGTGGTCTCAAAGGTCGAGCTGCACCACACCATGGGCCAGCGAGGTGACAACTCACCACGCCAATCTAGTGAGCTTGGCCATCATGGTGCAACTACCAGATCTCCCTCCCTGTCCATGCATCACCAACACCATCTTCTTCTTTTCCTTCTTCTTCTTCTTCCTTTGCTTTCAGAACAAAACCATCGTCGCATCCTCCATGCTACACCTCTGCACCACACCCGCAACATCGCGCAACCTCCAGCACGCGCTCCCACGTCATCACGCACAGCCACTAGCCATGCCTTACTCCTTCTTCGTGCATAGTAGGGTACCCTCGCGTGCACCCACACTCCTTTACCCCGTGCAACCGTCCTCCAACTACACCGTGGTAGGCACACGCACGCCCTCGCTACGCTTCCTCGCTATTCTCATGCACACACATTGGCCGTAGCAGCAGCCCCACGTACTCCCCGCAGAAACTCTTCCCGAGCGCAGAGCACACTACACATCCACCTGCAGCAGCTCCTAGCACTGCTGCAGCAGTACACCGCGTCCACCAGCCCTCGCCTCCAGCCGCCCACGCAGAGCATGCGCTACTCCAGCCACACTGCCTACGTGCAGCGTGCATCTTTCAGTGCCCTTCAGCTGCTCTGTCTGCATGCAAAGCGCGCGTCCTCCAGCACCCTTCAGCAGCTCCACCGCAACCCACCTTCACCATAGCTCTGTCTGGCTGGCTCCGGCCACCTCGACCAGTGACGACACCACCACCAGATGCATCTCAAAGCCGACAAGCTCCGGTGAGCTCCTGACATCCAACTGCACACTCTAGTGAGCACAATAGCTCCCCAAAGGAGTTGCTATGTTTTTGTGAGAATTAATTTTTACATTTCTTGCCACTGGAAGAGTTGGAATTTTGATTAGATAATATTCTAATCCAATGATTTTGTGAGAACCCCCTTCCTCTTTCAAGTAATGCAATATCATCTCATTTAATCCATGTTATCTTGATTTAAAGGTGGTTTTGATTCGATTTATAAGTGAAATTAATCATTAACATCTGTTTTAGACATGTGCGAGTTTTAAATAGGTCATTGCCTCCCTGTGGACATGACTCGCTCTCCTGTGAGTGGTTTAATTTTAATTCTAGTTGTTTTGATTAGTAGATTTTCCACCACATAGAAATGCAATGGTAAATCTTCTTAATCATCATTTTCGAAAGCAAAAATTTGACTCGTCTCAAACCAAGTTTGAAAACATGAGTTTGAGTTTTTTCCCTTATAAATCGAAAAAATATGGAGTGCCTGGCCTGACCTAATTGTTTGAATCCTATAGAGCAGCTACAAGATGAATCGATTTTAAATTGTTTTGGTGGTGCGGTCCAAATAGCTCAAACAAGTTATCTAGATGCATCACCAATTAGGCACGCAGAGATGATTAACCAAATCTAACTTTTACTCTTTTACGTGTTTATTTGTACGTACCGGCTCGAGAAGTCAGAATCCCGATTGAGTATATAAAAATCAAGTTAGGTTATGTACCTCAAATGTGGGTGTCCGTAGTGTGTATGTAGATTTATGCGGCACTTACAGATTACTCTACCCACACTTTACCCTGATCTGCCGCACTCAGATCTTCTTGCTAGGGTACTAGCAAGACATTAAATCAAAGACAAGTGGGTTTACTAATAAGCAAATACAAAGAAACATAAAAGACAAGAAGCAAATTTAGCTACCTCCCCGACAACGGTGCAAAAATGATGGGGTGGAGATTTGACGCAAAAAGGTTTCGAGTTTGGAAAACTTGTCATCGTAGTTCTATTCGTGAGAAAATCCATCAATCAAATAAAATTTATAAAGGAAACTCGAATGGTGAGTCCTGGGTCGAACACGGGGAGGCAAACATTTGGTTTGAAAAATCCGCATTTCATTTTTATTTCTTTTTGTCTTTTTTATCCTCTCTAATTTTTTTGGTACTTTTATCAATCAAGAGATCAGGCTGATGCAAACTTGTCATACAAATTTACTTGCAATTAAGAGAGGGAGTGTGAAAAAATCACATATATATCTTACGAAGTTTTTCTATAATTATGAAAGCGGGAAAACTACACTACTAAAGTAATAAAGATAGATATAGGTGAGAGAATCTCCCACAACGGTCGCTCAGAGGTTGACTCGCTCCAACATCTCTTGAAGGAAGGTGGTGAGGAGTGAGATGACTGAGGACAGACCCTAAGGACGAAGGGTGGGGCAGGATGGTGTCGCAGCAAGGATCTACTTCTCGAAGTAGGTGAGAAGACGACCGCGGCATGCTCCACAAATGGGGATGAGGGGAGGGAAGAATATTTGACTCTACTCAAAAGGAGCATCCTAGGCTTGGGACAAGCTCTCTCTAGAGCCTTGGAGGTGGTGAGGGGAAGAAAGGAAGAGATCATGAAGAATGGAGGGGGGTAGGTCCTTTTATAGTGGAAGGAAGAGGAAGAATTCATGCATATGGCATTAATGGCAGCTGCAATCATCACTAAAGACCCCTGCAAATGTCGCTGAAGGTCTGCTCAACTATTGGCGCGTGCATCACATGCTCGCACCTCACCCTCCTTGTCCCACGCACGTGCACTGGCACTAAACTTGTGCGTTACACCCTTGTGCGCACGTGCGGCTGTGCAAGGCAAGCCTATTTGTAGTGCCCTTATGTGCATGTGCGACCAAGTCCAATTGGTGAATTGGGGGGGAGGGGTATGGGGATTCGAACCCACGCCCCTCCCTTGGAGGCCAACATCCCACATAATGTGCTGCGGCTGGGGATTACCATAAGGAGGAGTTCTTGAGGCCGTGGCATGGAGGATTCCTAACCGTTGGATGATGATCCAATAGTTAGGATTCGAAGGTGAAGAAGATTAGGGTCGCCAGTGGTCGTTGACGACTGGTGTTGGGCGGCCTAGATGGCACCATGTGGCACCATCTGAGTCATCCATCTTCTTTTTGTTGCAGAGGTTGCCATGAATCTTCGATTGCGGTGATTTCCATGCTACTGGACTGCGATCATCGCTCCGGATACATCCGTATGGTTGGATTTTTCATTCAAATCCTGTAGGATGTCACATTGCCCCCTGGCCATTGATCTTCCTCAAACTGTATAAGGTGCTATGGGATTCCAGTCTCAACGATTTTCGAGGCATTAGACTATGATCGTCATCTTGATTAGATTCGTACGATTAGATCATCCATCCGAGGTCGTGAAATAAATCTCCTTCCTTCTTGGCCAAAAAAGGGACGTAATTAACCTTAAATAAGCACAACTGCTCTAAATGCAGTATGATGCATGCTATGCAATATTTGTAACAAGAAATGCAAATCTAAGCCTAGGAACATGCATGAATAGGAAATTTATCCTCAATAATTGTATCTACATCAGTAAGTCATGTACTTATCACCCCAACTTATTTAGCCAAGTTAAAAATGACCTAAAAATGGTGAGGACACAACAAATAGGTCCACATTATTGTGGACACCTGAGCTAGTTAAGCCAGTAAACCTGAAGAGCCTAACTGTTCAGGTCCTCCTGTATTATTTCTTAAAGTTGACAAACTCCTAAGGCCTAAGTTCTCCTTTCCTAATTCTCAATTTTTTTTAGAGAAAATAAATAAAAAGAATCTACGGAGCTAACAAAATAATTCAGAATTAAGTGTATCCAATCCCCAATGCCTTTCTAATGCAATGTCCTCATTGTATATAAAGGCATGAAAAAGGGCAGAATAAAGAAGGTATCACCAGAATTCAGTGATGAGCCAGTCAACTCTAAGATACAAATAGTGTATACCTAAATGCTGAGTTTAGTGCCTTCAGCTAGGCATACTATATAAATGAAGAGAAGAAATTAAGACCTAGGAAGTATGGGTCAAGATTAGGATAAACAGATTGACCTTTAAACCCACAAGAAGTAAATGTCTGAAAATGTGGACAAGAATGTGGTGTAGACCCATGCCCTAGGGTGGGGTGGTACTAAAGCTCTGAGTGATAAACACATAGAATCAAAGACTTTTCAGCTTGTGGAGTCAAGTCTGTGGTTTAGGAGTATGCAACCCAAATCCAAAATGTCGGACAATAGGGAGGTCCAGATTGGTAGATGTGTTTGTCCACTTAGCATTGAGCTCAGAAGGATAATTCAATTTTCTATACTTGGGTTGCACATCCTCAGAATAAAAAATATCGTAAGGGTCCTAGTAAAAGGTTGGTGGTTTGAAGCTTATAGGAACCCTGAGATCCAAACTTTTGTTTCCCCTGCAATTAGCTTTCGATAATTTGACTTCCAGACTTCTATCATCCAAAATCAAAGTTTCCGGGACCTCTAGATTGTTACGCACCCCATCTAAATTATCCAAGTCCAAAAATTTTGTCTAAATAAAAATTGACTTGGCTATGGTGATTTCAAAAAAAAATCATTATACTCTTCAAGGTGTGGGTGAAGATAGGGGCTACTGATTAAATCATCCACTAAGTTAGGATTTGGATCCTCCAGGTTAGCCCAAGCTAAATCATAATCCCCAATTATAGGGCCCTCAAATGAATCATTATATTCCTCAGGCTCGTATGTCACTAAAATCATTCTTCTTAAATTCTAATACATTAAGTGAGACTTCTCTTATAGATTCTTCACCCTCAGAATCAAAGAATTCTTGATCCTCATTTATATATGTCTTGTAATCATATATTATTCCTTAGACCACAGAGATTTTTCTATGTTTCTTGGTTCATGGATCTCAGGTGAAGAAATTAGTTCATCCTCAATTGGTTACTCTAAATCAACCTTGTCATCCTAGGTCTCATAAAATATGTCATGAGTGGGTTCTGACAATGGCCCTCCAAGAGGGATTTCAGCTTGAGAATAATCCCAAGATTGGCCTAGAGCAGCAACTAATTTCATCCTCAATTTTGGCAATCTCCTAAGCAATAACTCACTCAGGTCCTTATCCTCAACATCTTGACACCAATCTAGCAAAGACTTGTTAAGATCATCAATATTTTTAATCATGGGCTCCAATTCTTTAGTACAGGGTGTTGGCTGAGCTTCTAAAGATTGAATGGTGTTTCTCAAGTTAGCTAGCTCCCTATCTTGGACAAGGTTCACCTGAGCTGAATAACCTGGTTTAGGGTTGGGTGGGTTTGGGTTTAGACTGTGAGGGACAAAAGATTGAGCTTCTTGAGGTCCTCCCTGATAATAGGTCATTTCAGGTTGTTCTTTGAGGATTGGTGACATATAAGAAGTGTAATCTTGGGGAGGGTATTGTTTATAGTTGTCATATCCTTCTTGATCATAGATCAGATCAGATTGTTCATAGGAAGGTGGGATCTATAATCCATGTAGTTACAAGAAGGATAGTACTCATGGTCTTGCTGTCTAGGGTTAGGCCTTGAATACTAAGGTCTAGAATCATATTCCCAATCAGAGTTATCCCAACTAGTGGATGGGTGGTTATAGGTCAGGTCAGGATAGTAATCATCTTGAGGGTAAGTTGTGTTAGGAGGGTAGGAGTGGAAGTGTGAGTGAGATGTGGAAGGATACATGGAAAAATAAGAAGGAAAATAGAGAAGACAAAGGTTCCCTATAGTGCAAGCAATCAAGCCTGTGCTTAAGTAGGTAGCCTAAAGACCTATAGAATCTCAAAACCCATCTTAAGATTATAAATGATTTGATCTTCCTCTATTTGGTCAATCTAGCCAATTAGAGGGAGGAATTGGGGAGAAGGTTCTTCTTTTGGCTTCCACCTTGGCTTCCTTTGATACCCCCCAACTACTGTCATTTGATGGTACTCCCCTAGCTAAACATCAGATGGACCGGTAGAAGTAGATTAATCGTAAATAATCTCAATCTAAGCTTTGAATAGTGAGGAAATCCTTATGGCCAACGTTTACTCAGATTTAATTAGGCTTGGGATGATTGTGCTCTTGGAATGTGACGAACCCTTTAGATTTGATGTGACCTTAATAATTCATTTAGAATGCGTGTATGTGCACAACTAAATATTTTTAATTATGTACACAACTAAAAGTTTTCAAGCGAGATTATTAACGATGAAGTGAATTTTAGGGTTTGAATCTTGCTTAGTAGCATTTAGGATTCAAATATTATGTGTATTCAACTAAGTTTTGTGAGGCAAACCAAGTTTGAAAACACGAGTTCAAGTATTCTCCTTTATAAATCAAGAAAATATGAAGTGCCTTGTGATTAGCCCATATTCGTGGGCTATTTAAGTATCTAAATGTCTAGGCGTTAAATTAATTCTAACATTTAGATAGCATACAGTAGGATGCAAATAAATTTATTTATATTTTTAGCTTAAGTACAAAATTCATGCATTTAGAATTAACCTAGGGTTGCATACATTTAATTAGTTAATTAATTAGGTGCACTATTTTAATTAATGTAGAAGTTAAGGTGTTATGTATAAAAAACACTAATTATTTTATTCTTTTATTCTTTTTCTCCCTTGCATAGGTAACTCCTCCAACTCCACCTCCCCCCGCTGCGAATCACATTCATGCTACGGCATTTTGAATTTCAAATCAGTGTGGCCGTAGCTACTGTTTGCACCTCAAAACACGCCTGTAATAACGCCTTCTTGTGCTATTTTCTAGCATTAACATTGCATAATAGGATCCTGTAATCGCATTTGTAAAAACACTTGCATGCATGCATTTAATCAAGAGAGGAAGAGGAGTGAAACAATCGCCTGCATAGTTACATTTTTCTTCAAGTGCCTCCTTGCAAAATCACCCTCTTTTTATTTTTCCTCTTGATTTCTTCTTTTCTCTCCTTCCCGCGGCTGCACCCTTCCCGTGGCTGCACTCTTCCCGCAGCTGCATGCAGCAGCAACGCAACACTTGTTCCCATCACTTCTCCCTGCCAACGCCGCTCCCTATAGCTGCAACTCGCACACCCTCTCCCTGCTGCAGCTGGCACGCCACTCTCCCCTCCTCTATAAGTAGCTGCAGCTTCATCCTTGCAAGAGAGCTGCTGAAAAAACCCGCAGCCATCTTCTCCACCGCTTTCCCCTCCCATACGTCGGCCCTCCATCGAGGAGGCACCCGGCGAGCAGGAGAACCCACTGTGGTGCACACCACCACAGTGGGAGCACCACCGCCCAGCTCTTCGACGAGCCGGTGGGCGTGGTGCATTCCCTCGCTTCGTTTTTTCTCTTTAACGCCATTGCCGCCGCTCCAAGCTTCGAAGCTTGAAGCCACGACAGCAGCAGCAACAGCAGGTCCTCCCGCCCCTCCGCGACCGTCCCCGCAGTCGCTCACCGCCTCCGCGTGCGTCTGCAGGGCGTTCCCCGCCTCCGTCTCCGTTCTGTCCGCCTCGCAGTTGCACCTGTAGCCGTCCGCCGCGCGCACTGCAGCGGCCGGCTACGGCCTCGCGCCGCCCCCTGCCCTCCTTCGCGACCCTCCGCGACCACCTGCAGACCTCCTCCACGCTCGCTCCTCCACGCCTTCGCCCGCCCGTCGCCTTCGCGCACGCCTGCAGGAACCCTGCGCGAAGGCGCGGTGCACCGCGACGGTCAGACGTCCGCCTTCGCCTTCAGACGATGCGGCGTCAGACGTCCGCCACCTCTTGCAGACGTCTTAACTCGCGCGTCCGCGATCTCCCTCTCTCTCTGCCGATCTCTCCCGCGCGCGTCCGCTCGATCTCTCCCGCCCGCTCCCGCTCTCTCTCTCTCACGTATTCTCTCTCTCTCTCTTTTATTTAACTCACAGCAACACACACACACACATTCACCGACACACACACACACACACTTATAGTAACGTATATACATATATATATATATATATATATATATATATATATATACATACATATATCTATATATATATACTTATATATATA
Organism: Thalassia testudinum; assembly: GCA_037157565.1. Lineage (NCBI taxonomy): Eukaryota > Viridiplantae > Streptophyta > Magnoliopsida > Alismatales > Hydrocharitaceae > Thalassia > Thalassia testudinum. The sequence continues at coordinate 30,741,149 of JAZHRO010000019.1, read as the reverse complement.
GTATATCTTTATAGTTATGTATACATACATATATATATAATATATATATATATATATCTACTTATATATACATCTATATACTTATACATATACTTATATATATATAGACATATATACTTATATACATATCTATATACATATATATATACATATATATAGTACTATATATATATGCACTTATATACATATATATACACATATATATCTATATATATATATATCTATACATATATAACTATACATTTATATATATATATAGATATATTTACTTATATACATACATAAGTACATATATTTTCACGTTATTTGTTATACGCTGTATCGCGGGGATATCTGCACCAGTTGCTGATTGATGTAAACACATTTACACTACTTAAAATGTCTATTTATGCATGTTCTTAAGCATAGGATTGCATTTCATGATATAAATATTGCATTACATGCATCATCTTGCATTTAGAGTAGTTTGAATAAAATGGAGGTTAATTGTCTCCTTTTATGTGCTTGGACAGGGCAAATATTTTATCGGGGCCTTGGATCAAAGATCCAACCGTATGGATATGATCAGGGCGACGATTGGAGTTCAACGACTCCAAGATCGCCCTAATCAGGCATCCGTAGCATCAGATAGAGACCGGGGAACCCTAGAAGATCAAGGGTCAGGATGGTGTAAATCCGCACTTCAGATGGAAAATCCGACCACACGGATGAATTCGGATCGACGATCGCAGCCGAACGACACAAAAATCGAGTCAATCCGACATCCGTGGCACCATCTACAACTTCCAGAAGATGGACGGCCAAGATAGTGCCACGTGGCGCCATCCCAGCCACCCAATCGACCGCAGGAGTCTTGTGAAGACCGCGCACCGTCTCCTCTCCGCCGTTGGATCTCGATCCAACGGCTGCGGTCGCTCGCGTTTAAAAACGTCCCCACGACCATTTCGCCCGCGTAGCGCAGCGGCGACGCAGCCGCTGGCGAAGCGGAGGTCGCGGGTTCGAGCCGCGGTGAGGGGGTGGAAGGCGCGGGCGAGCGGGCGTGCACGAGCGTCAGATGAAGATCCAACGGCCGCGCACGCCCGATAGCGCCGACGCGCAATTGGATGCTCTGGTGAACGCTCGATCGCACGCGGGCGGGCGCGCTACGCAGCGGGCGCAGACGCGATCTAAGCCGTCCGATCTCGCGATCGGACGGCTGAGACGACGCGGACGTGCGTATGCGTTACGCGCGCAGGCCAGCCGAGCGGGCGCGCGTGGGCGCGGCGGCGACGGCGACGGCGACGGCGGGGCTTTAGCGACGATTTTACCCATCACTAAAGACCCCTTATTTATTATTTTGAAGATGTAATGTCCATTTTGCCCCCACTCCTTGCAACTATAAAAGGAGACCCCCTCCATACGAAATTTTCATCCCTTCCTTCTCCTCTCTACCTCTCTAAAGCTCAAGAGAAGCTTGTCCCACACCCGGGATGCCTCTCGCGAGATAAAGTCTAAATTTTCATCCCCCTTCGGAAGTGGATCCCGCGACGACGACGGCGTGCTGCTTCGTTCCCGTTCTTCTGCTTCGTCCTCCTTCGTCCCGCTTCGTTCTCCTTCGTCCAGGCGTCGTCCCGTCCGACTCGTCCTCCAAGCGACCGTCGAGGAGGATAACTTCTCTCTCCCATTCTTATTTACAACTTTTCTAGTGTAGAATTTTCCTGCTTTATAGTGTAATTGATTTCCCGCTTTCTAGTGTAACTTTCATTTCGTTTGCTTGTATGAACAATTGAAATATTGAATGCATGTTCTCTTTCTCTCTCTCTTTCTCTCTCTCTCTCTCAGTTTGATAGCTCCATTGTAATTATTTCGCCTTGTTTATCAAAAATCCTAAAAAAACATAATTGCGAATATAGATCAACGTAGCCTCCCTGATTTCGACCCGGAATTCTTATTTCGGTATAAATTTTATTTGTTGAACTCGAATCCTTCGCTTTCGAACTACAACGACGGGTTTTCCAAAACCAAACACGTTAGCGTAGGTTCGTAAATAAGTTCAACATTTTGGCGCCGTTGCCGGGGAGGCAACGAGTTCCGATCTTTTCTTCGCATTTCTTGCACTTTATTTGTTTTCTAACTAGCTTTCTCTTGTGTCTGTTGTTTTGCAGAGACCTCCATCAAGGAATCAACAAGCGGTAGACTGGAGTAAAGTGCAGTTGAAGACAACTGTAAGTGCTCCCCCATTCTTTCCCCCTCCATAGATTTCATTCGCCACATTAAATCCAAATTCCAATTAACCTAGGTGTTTGCATAAATCCTAGGAATAGTTTGGTTGTTTGGATTTCTACTCACACTCATTTCACCCTCATTCATAAAAAAATATAATAACAAAAAGATAATTTTGTGGGGTAACTTTCAACATACACACAACACACACCCACATTCAAGGCACTTGATTAACTTGATTTGTTTTCTACTCAACCGGGTTCTGATCTGTGGAACCGGTACACATAGAGCAACACATAACAGAGTAGAAATCATTCTAGGTTAACCATCTTTGAGTGCCTAACTTAGTGGTGCAATTGTGGCCAATTGTTTGAGTTGTTTGGGCCGCACCACTTTATTTAAAACCAACTCATCAAGTAGCTCCTCCTTAGGGTTTTCAATCTAGGTATATTCTAGGCACTCCGCTTTCTTTCTGATTTTAAAGGAAAACTATCTTCACCCGTATTTTACAACTTGGTTTGCCTAGAAATTTGATTGCAATTCACCTAATTTGAAACCCTAAAAGCTACTTAAGCAGGATTTGAATATTAAAATTCACACATTATAAATAATCTTGCTTGAAAACCCTGGTTGTGCACGCACTTACACAAATTTCAATCAATCATTAAGGGCACAACCCATTATAAGGGCCCATCACATTCCATAAGCACCACAATCCCAGGCCGTAATAAAATTGAGTAGACGTTGGCCCTAAGGTTTGATTCGCTCTTCAAGGCCTAGTCTGAGATTGTTTTTGATTAACCTACTTGTACTGATTAATCTGATGTCTAGCTAGGGGAGTACCGTCAAACGACCGCGGCTGGGGGTACACTAGGAACCGGAGGCGAAAGCCAATGGAAGAACCTTCTCCCCAGTCCCTCCTTCTAACTGGTTGGATTATACAGACGCAAGTAGAGTAAATTAGTTACAGTCTTAAGGCTGGTGTTGGGAGTCAGTAGATCCTTAGGCTACCTCACTTAAGGACAGCCTTGTTTTGTTGTACTGCAGGGTCCCTATCCCCGGTCCTTCCGACCTACTCCTAGTTTATGCTGGGAAGACGGTCATTGAATCCCCGATTAGAAGGACCATTAGAACATTCTAGGAGGCGCAAGTTAGATTTTGGTCAATTTGATCCCATGGCCGAACAACAGCCTCTTCTGCCTGGAAATCCACAGGAAGAATTTCGAAGGCAGCTGGAACAAATGCAGAGAATGCAAGAATGGTTCCAGAGAATGCAGGGCATTCAGCCCCTGAAGGATTTTTATGATCCTTCAAATTACGGGGAACGTCCCGGCGTCCAGATTCCAGCCGGTGACGTAGAAATCAAGCCCCAGGTGTTAAGCCTGATTAAACATTATCATGGGCTTGGCTCCGAAGATCCGTTTCAACACTTGGAGGACTTGACCACTTTGGTCCAGACCACCAAGTCTCGAAACGTAAACGAGGAGCAAATGATCATGAGGCTCTTCCCTCACTCTCTTAGGGATAAGGCCGCGCATTGGTATAGGACAATAGGAAGACCAATTACAACTTGGAATGAGTTGAAATCGGCCTTTCTGAAGAAATTTTTCCCAGTCGGTCGTACCAATGCTTTGAGACGGGCAATCACTACTTTTACCCAGCGGCCGGGGGAGCAGTTTCATGTGGCCTGGGAGCGATTCCAGGACTTATTGCGGAGGTGTCCACACCACGAGGTGCCAAAATGGCAACTCGTACAGATTTTTTATCATGGGTTGACTGAGCAACTCAGAAACCATGTGGATGCTTCTTGCGGAGGCAATTTCCTTAATAAAGATGCAGATAGTGCACATGATTTATTTGAGGAAATGAGTGAGAATTCAATAAATCATGCCTCCATGGATACTTTTAACCGGTCCCAACAACCCAGATCAAATGTCAATGAAGTCCATGACTCTCATTCATTTGATATGGAATTGATTTGTAATAAACTTGACAAAGTGGACTTGGTTGCTAAAAGAATGGAAGAGTGGATGGCTGGCAATTCTATGAACAACTCTCAATCCCAAAATTCGGGATTCCATTCTTCACGAGCTCTTTCTGGACGGGAGTTCGTGAATCAACTTGATGCGACTCAACCTATGAGTCAGCATTTTTCGGAACCCCATGGGTTCCCAACTGGGGCCTTTGATCCCAGTTTTTCTAATCCTTCCTTTTCTTTCTCTCCATCCTCACTTTATGAGGATGTCTGTGCTGTACAAGAGAATGTTAGATCCAACCCCTACTCGAATGCCTATAATCAAGGTTGGAGAAACCACCCTAACTTCGCTTGGAAAAATCCGGGGCAACAGACCCAATTCCGACCCAGCAATTATGCTCCGCAACGACCAATGGGTCAGGGTCAAGTATATACTCAGTTGCCTCCGAATCAGGTCAATCAGCCAGCTTGGAATGCCCGTCAACCCGCAGGGCAGGCTGATTTGAACCATCAAATAGTAGAGATGCAAGGATCTATGCTCCAGCTCATGCAGCAAATGAAAAACTCACTGGACAACTTGCAATCCGGGCTCATTGCTAACTCTCGCCAACCCGGATCTCTACCATCCCAACCCGTACCCAACCCACGAAACATTACGAATTCGAGCAATCAAGCCCAAGGGTACGGAAATCAGAGGGACCCACACGCGCATGCTCAGGTGGTTGAGCAGGGTTCCTCGTCTTCTTCTTCTGTAAATCAACAATTCATGGTCAATCAAGCCCCTCCAATCTTTCCTAACCCTCCTCAAGACCCAAATTCTTACGCTTCTGCAAATTCTGTCACTTTGAGAAGTGGTAAGAAGACTCAGGATCAACAACCACATTATTCTAATCTTTTGAATCCTGAAGAATTTGAGAAGAGAGAGGAGAATTCTAAAGGAGAAATCAAGGCTCAGGAATCCGATTCCAAAGATCTGACTCGTGTTCCTTTTTCTGAAGCCTTAACCAAAGCAAAGAAGAAGAAGTCTGTTGATAGCAATGAGGAGCTTCTGAATTTATTTAAGAATGTTGAGATCAATATCCCGCTCCTTGATGCTATCAAGCACATACCGACTTACGCAAGATTTTTAAAGGAATTATGTACACAAAAGCGTAGGTCGAGAGAATCTGTTCCGAGGAAGGTGGTACTCTCCGAGCAGGCTAGTTTTGTTATCCTGCACTACCTCCCTCAGAAAAAGAGAGATCCTGGTGCTCCTTTGATTTCTTGCGTTATCGGAGATTACACATTTGATAGAGCACTTTTGGATCTCGGTGCATCCATCAACCTAATTCCGACTTCTCTTTACGAGAAGTTTGGGTTAGGCGAACTTCGGCCAACTTCAGTAACGCTACAGTTAGCGGATCGTTCGGTCACAAACCCGCGAGGCGTTATTGAAGATGTTATAGTTAAGGTCAAGGATTTCTATTTTCCTGTAGATTTCCTTATCCTTGACATGGATGTACCAGATAATCTGAGGAACACGCCCATCATTCTAGGGCGTCCGTTCCTGGCTACCGCAAAGGCCAACATTAATTGTGAAAGCGGTAGCATGGAAATCGCCTTTGGGGACCAACGTATGAAATTAGATATTTTTAAGGCGATCAATAAATTTGAGGATTGTGGAGTTATTGAGGAACTTGATGAGGATAATGTTAATATTGAAACTTGTTTGACAGTTTCTTCAATTGAAAGTTCCTCTTTGGTTGATGAATTTGACCCGCAACCCTCTGACTTAACATCTTCGGAAGAGGTTACTGATTTTGTCCACTCACAACCTCTCCCTCTTGTTGAATCTTCAGCATCTACCCAACCATCAATCATCACCCCACCCCAGCTCGAATTGAAACCATTGCCCGAGAATTTGAAATATCAATTTTTAGGACCTCAGAATACGCTCCCTGTGATTATCAGTGCTAAATTGACAAAGGAGCAAGAGATTAAATTGATTAAGGTCCTAAAGGAACATAAGGAGGCAATTGGTTGGACCATTCATGACCTTAGGGGGATCGAGCCATCTTACTGCAATCATAGAATATTCTTGGAAGATGGATCCCGCCCTTCTCGCCAGATGCAGAGGAGATTGAATCCAAATATGCGAGAAGTGGTCAAAAAGGAAATCATCAAGTGGCTCGATGCAGGAATTATTTATCCAATCTCTGACAGTCCCTGGGTAAGTCCCGTTCAGATTGTTCAAAAGAAAGCCGGGATTACTGTTGTGACTAATGAGAAAGGAGAATCTGTCACAACTCGTTCAGCTTCATCTTGGAGAGTTTGTATTGATTACAGGAAGCTGAACACTGCCACTAAAAAGGATCATTTTCCCCTTCCCTTCATTGATCAAATCCTGGAAAAATTAGCTGGGCAGAAGTACTTCTGTTTTCTTGATGGCTACTCGGGATACAACCAAGTTCCTATCCATCCCGAGGATCAGGAAAAAACTACTTTCACCTGTCCCTACGGAACCTTTGCTTTTCGTAGGATGCCTTTTGGGTTATGCAATGCACCTGCGACTTTTCAAAGGTGTATGCTAGCCATATTTTCCGACATGGTGGGAGAGTTTATGGAAGTCTTCATGGATGATTTCTCCGTTTTCGGAGAATCATTTGACTCTTGTTTGGTTAATTTGGAAATGATTCTTAAGCGATGTATCAAGACACGATTGGTCCTTAGCTGGGAAAAGAGTCATTTCATGACCCAAGAGGGCATCGTTTTGCGTCATGTAATCTCTGAACGGGGAATTGAAGTGGATAAAGCTAAGGTTGATGCTATCGCTAAACTTCCTCCTCCCACATCAGTTAAACAAATCAGATCATTTCTTGGCCATGTGGGATTTTATCGAAGATTCATCAAGGACTTCTCGAAGGTTGCCCGCCCTTTGAGCAATCTTCTTGCCAAAGAAACACCGTTTGTTTTTGACGAATCATGCCAAAAGGCATTTGATTTCCTAAAAACGGCAGTCACCTGTGCGCCAATTTTGCAACCACCTATTTGGACAACCCCATTTGAGATCATGACCGATGCTTCTGATTACGCGGTCGGGGCTATCCTGGGTCAGAAAATTGATCGAAAGCCCTTTGTCATTTACTACGCTAGTAAAACTTTGGATGAAGCCCAGAGGAATTACACTGTTACTGAAAAGGAATTACTCGCTGTAGTATTTGCGTTGGAAAAATTCAGGGCTTATCTCTTGGGGTCTCATGTTATTGTTTATACCGACCACTAGGCCTTGAGACATCTCTTGGCTAAAAAGGATGCTAAACCCCGGCTTATTCGTTGGATTCTTCTTCTTCAAGAATTTGATCTTGAAATCAAGGATAAAACCGGGGTACAAAATGTGGTGGCGGATCATTTGTCGAGACTCCTAGGTGATTCTTCTTGTCCGGACATTCCGATTGCTGACACTTTTCCGGACGAAACCATTCTTACAGTTTTAGGTGTCCACACCCCATGGTTTGCTGACATTGTTAACTATTTGGCCGTTGGTCAAATCCCCCAGGATTGGACCAAGCAACAACGGGATAGACTCAAATCTGAGGCCAAATACTACTTTTGGGAGGACCCTGAACTGTATCGCATCGGCTCTGATCAGATTATTCGCCGATGCATACCGGAGAATGAATTCAACAGTATACTTGAGTTCTGCCATGCATCTAGGTGTGGTGGACATTTCTCCGGGAAAAGGACGGCTGCAAAAATTTTGCAATCTGGCTTCTATTGGCCATCTTTATTCAAGGATGCCTAGGATTTCTCACAGTCATGCCCTCGATGCCAGGCACTCGGGAGCATAACTAAGAGAGACATGATGCCCTTAAACCCTATTCTTCCTATCGAAATTTTCGATGTTTGGGGCATTGATTTCATGGGACCCTTTATCCCTTCATTTGGACATCAGTACATTCTTGTCGCTGTTGATTATGTGTCTAAATGGATTGAGGCAATTCCCACCCGAACCAATGACCACAAGGTGGTCATCAACTTTGTCAAGAAAAATATCTTCAGTAGATTCGGGATTCCGAGGGCTATCATCAGTGATGGTGGCACTCATTTTACTAATGCCCAATTCCGGAGTTTATTGGCCAAATACGGGGTTAATCATCGAATTTCCACACCTTACCATCCCCAAACGAAAGGACAAGCCGAGATCTCTAATCGAGAGATCAAGAACATTCTGCAAAAAATGGTTAGGCCCGATCGCAAGGATTGGACTCAAAAGCTTGAGGACGCTCTTTGGGCCTACCGTACGGCATATAAAACACCTATCGGCATGTCTCCATTCCGTCTGGTGTATGGAAAGGCGTGTCATCTACCCGTAGAGATTGAACACAGGGCATTCTGGGCAATCAAACAATGCAATCTAGATCTAAATCTAGCTGGGAAGACCAGGAAACTCCAACTATCTGAGTTGGAGGAGCTTAGAAACGATGCTTATGAGAATGCCAAGATCTACAAGGCTCGGACCAAAGCTCTACATGATCAAATGATTTCCCGCAAGAGCTTTGAGCCAAACCAGAAGGTCTGGTTATTCGATTCTAAACTTAAGCTCTTTCCTGGTAAACTTAGATCTAAATGGAGTGGCCCATTCATAATTGATCAGATTTTTCTAAATGGTGCCGTTCAGATTTCTGACCCAAAGACGGGTAACACCTTTAAAATCAACGGTCAACGTCTGAAGCCTGTTGTTGACCATAATCTTCCAGAACCCGTTTCAGACTCTGTTGCTCTAGCCATTCTGTGACTTCTTTGGCTGGACTTCGCCTAGCTGACGGCATTAAACTCTGCAGTTGTACATATAACATAAGGCTGATACGAGCTTCATATCCAGGTGACATCTTTCATATTCTACCCTTTTTTTCATGTCTCTTTTTCAATGAGGACATTGCATCAGCTAGGCATGGGGGGGTGGATTCATTTTTGAATTAGTTGGTCAGCTTTGTGAAATCCATATAAATTGCTCTCTTTCTAAAAAAAAAAAAAAAAAAATTAGGAAGGATTAGTTGGACATTAGGACTTTTCAATCCTAGGAAATTTTACATTAGGATCTGAACACAAAGACCCCTCAGGTCTTTGGACTTAATTAGCCTGTGTATCTACTAAAATGTGGATTTGTCTTTGAGTTCTCGCCATCTTAATTCTATTATAATTGGAATAAATAAGTTTGGGTGATAAGTACACGACTTGTCAACCCACCCTCTGATTTAAGGGAATTTTGAGTTTTAAGCATCTACACACTTTCTTTGCACTGACTCGTTGCTCGGCAATTTTAATGGAAATTGGGTAGCTAATGAACCTTCTAGGGTGATATGGCTGGCAAGTTATCGTGGGTAACAGCCCATAGGTAGGTTGTCTAGAGCCCAGTCACTGGACCTTTCTCTTTTTGCTGCCTTTAGGTAAGTCTTAGACCAGGGAAGCCACCTACTTAAAAAAAAAAAAAAATCAAAAAGGAGAAAAGAACAAAAAGAAATAAGCCACACTTCGCCACACGAGTATGGCTGGCAAGTTGTCGGTGGTAACAGCTCATCGACCGGTTGTCCAGAACCCAGCTCAGAAAATGCACTAAAAATTCCCAAAACACTTAGGAAGAAGCGGAGAAGTAGAATAAACCGGGGAGATATACACTGGATTCACCCTTGTGTTGACCCCGTTAAAAAAATAAAAGTAGGGAGAAAGCTACCGATTGTAAAGATACACCTTTAGGCAGAATTCTTTTTGAGGTCACCTAGAGGCGTAGAAATCCGAAGTTCGTTTTAATTGCCGGTCAACGAGTCTATCACAATCACAATAAGATGCTTAAAACTTAGGGTTCTCATCAAATCTTGGGTGAGTTGAATGGTCGTAGAAAGCCACTCTTAAACCCTAAAATTTGAAAATCCAAAAAATAAAAAAAAAAGAAAAAAAAAGAGTAAAAACAGAAAAAGAAATTTTTCTTTGAATAAGGCGAGGCTTGAGGCGGTCTGCATTTTGGCTGATACCCGGGCACTGTTGTGTCTTTGAAAGTTCAGTTCTTAAGTAGACAATTTCTTAATGATTGAAAATAACTCAAGTCCAAATAATCTAACCTAATTCTTTTATAAATAGCATATAGTTTTTGCTAGGGACTAGCAAAAGATAGGCATGGGGGTATGATGTAAACACATTTACACTACTTAAAATGTCTATTTATGCATGTTCTTAAGCATAGGATTGCATTTCATGATATAAATATTGCATTACATGCATCATCTTGCATTTAGAGTAGTTTGAATAAAATGGAGGTTAATTGTCTCCTTTTATGTGCTTGGACAGGGAAAATATTTTATCGGGGCCTCGGATCAAAGATCCAACCGTATGGATATGATCAGGGCGACGATTGGAGTTCAACGACTCCAAGATCGCCCTAATCAGGCATCCGTAGCATCAGATAGAGATCGGGGAACCCTAGAAGATCAAGGGCCAGGATGGTGTAAATCCGCACTTCAAATGGAAAATCCGACCACACGGATGAATTCGGATCGACGATCGCAGCCGAACGACACAAAAATCGAGTCAATCCGACATCCGTGGCACCATCTACAACTTCCAGAAGATGGACGGCCAAGATAGCGCCACGTGCCGCCATCCCAGCCGCCCAATCGGCCTCAGGAGTCTTGTGAAGACCGCGCACCGTCTCCTCTCCGCCGTTGGATCTCGATCCAACGGCTGCGGTCGCTCGCGTTTAAAAACGTCCACGCGACCATTTCGCCCGCGTAGCGCAGCGGCAACGCAGCTGCGGGTGAAGCGGAGGTCGCGGGTTCGAGCCGCGGTGAGGGGGTGGAAGGCGCGGGCGAGCGGGCGCGCACGAGCGTCAGATGAAGATCCAACGGCCGCGCACGCCCGATAGCGCCGACGCGCAATTGGACGCTCTGGTGAACGCTCGATCGCACGCGGGCGGGCGCACTACGCAGCGGGCGCGGACGCGATCTAAGCCGTCCGATCTCGCGATCGGACGGCTGAGACGACGCAGACGTGCGTATGCGTTACGCGCGCAGGCCAGCCGAGCGGGCGCGCGTGGGCGCGGCGGCGACGGCTACGGCGGGGCTTTAGCGACGATTTTACCCGTCACTAAAGACCCCTTATTTATTATTTTGAAGATGTAATGTCCATTTTGCCCCCACTCCTTGCAACTATAAAAGGAGACCCCCTCCATACGAAATTTTCATCCCTTCCTTCTCCTCTCTACCTCTCCAAAGCTCAAGAGAAGCTTGTCCCACACCCGGGATGCCTCTCGCGAGATAAAGTCTAAATTTTCGTCCCCCTTCGGAAGTGGATCCCGCGACGACGACGGCGTGCTGCTTCGTTCCCGTTCTTCTGCTTCGTCCTCCTTCGTCCCACTTCGTTCTCCTTCGTCCAGGCGTCGTCCCGTCCGGCTCGTCCTCCAAGCGACTGTCGAGGAGGATAACTTCTCTCTCCCATTCTTATTTACAGCTTTTCTAGTGTAGAATTTTCCTGCTTTATAGTGTAATTGATTTCCCGCTTTCTAGTGTAACTTTCATTTCGTTTGCTTGTATGAACAATTGAAATATTGAATGCATGTTCTCTTTCTCTCTGTCTTTCTCTCTCTCTCTCTCAGTTTGATAGCTCCATTGTAATTATTTCGCCTTGTTTATCAAAAATCGTAAAAAAACATAATTGCGAATATAGATCAACGTAGCCTCCCTGAGTTCGACCCGGAATTCTTATTTCGGTATAAATTTTATTTGTTGAACTCGAATCCTTCGCTTTCGAACTACAACGACGGGTTTTCCAAAACCAAACACGTTAGCGTAGGTTCGTAAATACGTTCAACACTGATATTCCCTGATACACGCGTACAAAAAAAGCGTGGTCCCATACATCATCCATCCTCCATCCACACTCCACGCGGCACCTAGTCGTGTTGGTTGCGTCTCTCTAGACGTCGACTGACTCGACATAGTGCTACACTCCATAGTCACCTCCACCCCCACCCCTTTATATATATACTACATATAAATATATATCTATAGCTACTATATTTACTTTCTATCTGTTATCTTCCTTCTTAGTAAAAAGATAAAAAAAAGGTATAAAAGTGAAAAGATAATCTTTGATTTGCAGATACCCCGTCTTGCGAGTAGCAAGGCGTGTTTTGGAACTCTATTTTGGCTAAAAGCCAAGGACACAATTTTGAGGGTGTGCCTCAAGAACAAGGATTACCAAAAAAAAACCTAAATAAGAAAAATACCAAAAACACAATAAACGAACGGAAGAGACGCGTTTTAAGGACAACGTAGGAACTCAACTTGAACCCCACTTCCCTGAGTTCGACCCTGGGCCTAAAAGTGACAAGATAAAATCAATTAGGCCAGGTTAAAAATTTCTATAAAGAGATGGTTAGGTTCAAATTAGGTTAACCACTATATATATTTCAACGATAAAATCATCATATTAACAACCTATCCGGGCCGACCATCATGACTTTTCTGGCGCCGTTGCCGGGGACGTGCGCTTTCGAGTAAGTTTCTATCAATTCCTTTAAATTTGTCTCTTCTCTCTTCACGGGTATTGTTGTTTTTGGTGTGCAGGTGTACCTGGTGGAAGGGGAAGAAGGCTGACGAAGTCGAGGACGTGAGCAGATCCAAGGTGGGAATGAGAGCATGAAGACGCTGACATCGCATTGGAGCTTCGCACACGTTGCCGAACAAGTAGGTTTTCTTTTCTCATCAAATTAGGGTTAACTTGCCACCACAATAAAAAAAAAAAAATTAAAACTAAAAACTAGAAAAACTTCTTGGGATTTCTTGAGGGCAAGTGGATTAAAATTCACTTGATTGATTGGTTGTCTTCACTCCCGCTGTCCTGGGATTTCCCGCCTTACTTCGCATAGCAAAAATCCGAGAATCTTGATTCTTAGATTTTTCGCCGTGGGAAGTATTCTTTGAGAAAAAGAAAAAGATTGCTTGTATCCCTCTTTTGCCTCAGTTATCTTTAATTCAGGATCACATTTTTGGTGGGGAGACTTGGAATTGAGTTGATTCCAACCCCACCACGACTTTTCAAACTTGCCTGTGATTCGATCCTGAATACTTCAACCCCAACAATTTTATTTTCTTTATCTTTTGGTTGAAGCCTTGTGTGTGGAAATCATTTCTGGTGATTGGGAGCACTTGAATTGAAGTGCTTTGGCTCCCTGTCACATTGATATAAAACTGATTCGTGCATCCACACTTAGAAATCTCCATTTAGGGTAGCCCATTGCATTTTAAGCATGCATTAACTAACTGATAATTGAAGAAGGGTTTCTTGGGTTTTAGAAGGAAAACCTGTATTTTTGCAAAAACCCGGAGATTGGCTGAATTGGTAATTCAGCAAAACCCTAAAATTCATACTACTTAAGGCTGAACTCTAAAAATCATTCGCCAATAAAAACTTCAATTCGGGGAGATTTCCCCGTTGCATGCTTGTTCTTACACACTCTTAAAATCAATCACTTGGGCATTACCCGTAAACAATGCCCTTCACATTCCAAAAGCACTTGACCCTAAGCCTCTAATTAAAACTGGTAGTAACTTGACCCTTACTAAGGATTGGAGGTCTAACTACCTGTGTGTAGCGACTACGTGCTGGTAAGAGTTCCCGCGTGCTATCAGGTGTCTAAGACTGGGGCAAACGGCCTTTCAATCTGGCACGGTGGTTCCGCGGTGCTCTCATTCGGTTCCGTAGTTCGTGATAGTAGGTAACTTAGATCTTTAGGTCTAAGGGCACACTGTAGAGGTTAGGAACTTGACTGTAGTGATTTGTAATCAAGTGTACCTTTGCGGCGTCATTTCTCTCATCCCTTTTCCCTTCTCATCTCCCCAATTCTTCCTGCGGTAGTGCATGTTTGGGAGGAGGTCACAAAACCCTGAACTATTTGAATTGACTGATAAATCTAGAAAACAAGTCGAATCGTCCTCCTCCTCCACAAACATGGCTACACGCCCACCCCCAAATCCCGAGGGAGGAAACCGCCCTCAGAACCCACCAGGTGGTGGAGCCTTAGATCCCATAACCCGCCTCCAAGCCCAAATGGAAATGTATAATGAGCAAATCGAAGCCATTCGGGAAACATTGGAGGAAATGCAGAACCCTCCCGAACGGGAGGAGCCTAGGTCTCTTAGCTCTTATCAGAATCCCGCTGCTACAGAGACCATAGGACAAATTCGGGTCCCCATGGGCGGGGACGACTTTGAATTAAAACCAAACATAATTGGCCTAATCAATTTTCACTTTCATGGTCTTGCAAGTGAAGACCCATTTCTCCACTTGGAAGACCTAACCCGACTTGCTGAAACCGTTAAACCAAGAAATGTCGGGTTATCTATAGTCCTCATGAAGATGTTCCCGTTTTCATTATGGGATAAAGCATCGCAATGGTTACGCACCCTTGGGAGAACCATCCACTCTTGGGAAGAGATGCGAACAACGTTTCTCAAGAAGTTCTTCCCAATCGGGCGGACCAATGCACTTCGCCGTGCTATCACTTCATTTACGCAACAAAACGGCGAACAATTTCATGAGGCATGGGAGAGGTATAACGACCTCCTCAGGAAGTGTCTGCACCACGGTCTGCCTAAGTGGCATATAGCCCAGATTTTCTACTATGGGCTAAATGAGACTTTGAAGCAGATTGCAGACGCTTCCTGCGGAGGGAACTTTATGAATAAAGACGAGAATGGAGCATTCGAGCTGTTTGAAAATATGAGTGAAAACTCGATGAACAATGCTTCCATTGTCGCCTTTAATCGTACCAGCCAGCCCCGAAATGTCCACGAAGTTGACACGGGACCCTCCCATTCATCCACTGATCTAAGCCTTATTACACAAAAACCGGATGAAGTCTCCGTCGTGCACAAGAAGCTGGACGAGACCCCACCCGATCTATGGCAAACACCACCTCTTCACCACTTCGTCACAATCCAAGTTCTTCTAATACCAGGCTTATCCCGAGAAACCCCATTAGACCTTCCTTACCGAGTGTCGCGCCAAGCGACTCGGTAAGTCATGTGGAACTGGTTTCTGCGAGCCAGTATTTCGACACGGAAGACCAAGCCTCCGTGTGCTCAGACGCATATCTACATGCGGACGCGTCTTCTGGCATAGAAGATGCTTGCGCCCTGGGGAACAACCCGTTCTCTGCCACTTATGACCCAGGGTGGCGTAATCATCCGAACTTCGCATGGTCCAACAACCCGCAGCGCCAAAACCCTGCGGGTGGGCCAATGCGACCGTCCGCACCCGTCATCCCAAGGGTCCAGTTTAATCCTATGGAAAATCCGCCATCAGGCCGTTGCGTACCACAAACTGAACACGCATCAAGCCCTCTTGACAAATTGATGCGAATGATGACGGAAATGTCAAAGCGCCATGAAGAGAACATGACCTCTCTTCAGCACCAATTGGCGCAGCAGAACGCCAAGATCAGTCAACTACGCATGGCGACTCGATCTCAGGGCACTCTTCCCGCCCAACCTGTTCCAAAGCCGCGAAGTTTCGTGCCCCGTGGTTCTCAACCACAGGTACGACCTTCTCAGGGATAGGTTAATCAAGTTCTGCAAGCTCCGAGCATTCCACCGGGATTTCAGGCTAATCCTGCTGCAGCACCACACTCTTATATCCCCATTGCAAACCCTCCTCCACCGTATGATCCCACTGGACCCGCATCGTCCAATGCTATCACTACGAGGAGCGGTAAGCAGACCGTCGATCCGCCTCGACCTGATCCTGGCCCATCTTCTTCTTCGCCCTCTCATTCGGGAGGCATACCGCATTCGCGAAAGGATGATGCACCAAAACTTGTGCCAGAATCAGTCCCATTCCCTGAGGCTCTACTAAGGGAGCCAAAAGGCAAAAAGAAAAATACGCAGGCCTTTGACAACCTACGTAATTTGTTCAGGGATGTAGAAATCAAGGTACCCCTGCTCGAGGCAATCGACCACATACCTACTGTTGCTCGATTTTTCAAAGACTACACAACACCCAGGCAACAGTCAAAGAAGACTAAGAATCCGGTGGTTCTCTCGCCTCATGCGAGTTGTGCTATACTGTCAAACTTACCACCGAAGCAGAAAGATCCGGGCACACCACTGATTTCCTGTAGCATCCAAGGCTGCAGTTTTAACCGTGCCTTGCTTGATCTAGGATCTTCCATCAATCTCATACCGACCATCATGCTAAAAAAATTTTCCTTGGGAAATCTGAAACCCACCCCTGTCACGTTACAGTTGGCAGATCGTTCTGTCAAAATCCCGAAGGGTGTGGTGGAAGACGTGGTGGTTAGGGTCAACAGTCTCTGTTTTCCTGTTGACTTTCTTGTTTTAGATATGGAAGTTCCTAGTTCACTTTCTGATTGTCCGATCATCCTCGGTCGACCTTTCTTGGCCACAGCCCGCGCCCACATCGACTACGAGTCGGGCTGTATTGAGATTGCCGTTGGATCTGAGAAGCTCAAGCTTAACATATTCAAGGCAGCCAAGAACTTTGATTGTGATTGCATTGAGGATGACACGTCTGACGAGGACATGGCCGTCAGCGCGTGTATCGGACTAATTGGGACCTATTCGGACTGCTGCGGATTACCTATAAACACTGATAACTGCCTGACCAAAGCATACTGTGACGTTCCCCAATCCCTCCCTTGTCCAGTACCTCCTCCTGGCCAGACTTCTGACGAGGTTTTCTCCGCTTCCCATACCTCGTGGTCTGAGTCATATCCGGGCTACTCACTGTCGGTCCATACTCATGAAGACCGAATTGCCCTTTCTTCCCCGCCAAATCAGGCGGACTTACAAATCCACACTGGGACCTTGAGCCCATATACTTCTCACTGGGGCTATTCATTTTTGGATCCATCTATCCAAGAAGCCCCTCTTCTTGGCCAATCTGAAGGCCAGTTTCTTCCTCCTAACTTGTTCTCCTACCCGTCTGGGACACTCTCGTCCCAAGAAATGCCAGATCCTTCCCCATCCACTCCCGAGCTAAAAGTGCTACCTAATACACTCAAGTATGTTTTCCTGGGACCAAATGAAATGCTCCCTGTAATCATCAGTTCAAAATTAACCATGGAGCAGGAGTGCAAACTAACTATGGTCCTCCTAGAACACAAGGCAGCTATTGGATGGTCTTTATCAGACTTATCTGGTATTAGTCCCTCCTACTGCACTCATCGTATATATACGGAGGAGGAGGCTCGACCTTCTCGCGAGATGCAGCGACGTCTCAACCCTAACATGCGGGAGGTCGTTAAGAATGAAATCATTAAGTGGCTGGATGCGGGTATAATCTACCCGATCAGCGATAGCCCCTGGGTGAGTCCGATTCATGTTGTGCCCAAAAAGGCAGGACTCACCATCCGTGTCAATGACAGGGGCGAATCCATCCCTACACGCACTCCTACATCTTGGAGAGTGTGTGTAGATTATAGGAAACTCAATGCTGCAACAAAGAAAGATCACTTCCCGCTACCATTTATTGACCAAATCCTGGAGCGGTTAGCGGGAAATAAATTTTTCTGCTTCCTGGATGGATTCTCAGGATATAACCAGGTGGCAATAGACCCCCGAGACCAAGAGAAAACAACTTTTACCTGCCCTTTCGACACCTTCACCTTTAGAAGGATGCCGTTCGGACTTTGTAACGCGCCAGCAACTTTCCAGAGATGCATGCTGGCGATATTTCATGACATGGTGGGTGACTTTCTCGAGGTCTTCATGGATGACTTTTCAGTCTTTGGACCATCTTTCGACGAATGTCTTGCCAACCTGACTCGCATCCGTAGGAGATGTATTGATGTAGACCTCATGCTTTCCTAGGAAAAAAGTCATTTTATGGTGCACGGGGGAATTGTTCTTGGACATATCATCTCCGATAGGGGTATCGAGGTTGACAGAGCTAAGCTCGATATCATTGCTGATTTACCTGTGCCTGGTTCTGTCAAACAAATCCGCTCCTTCTTGGGACACGTCGGTTTCTATAGGAGATTCATCAAAGACTTCTCCAAAATTTCTCGACCCTTAACTCATCTCCTATCAACCGACGTGCCCTTCGACATGGGCCCTGACTGTATACAAGCATTCACGCAGCTGCGTAATGCTGTCACCAAGGCCCCTGTTCTCCAGCCGCCTGATTGGTCCCTCGACTTTGAACTTATGTGTGACGCTTCAGACCTTGCAGTCGGAGCCATCCTGGGACAAAGACGCGATAGACACCCCTTCGTGGTATACTACGCCAGTAAGACGTTGGACGAGGCCCAGCGTAATTATACTACCACTGAAAAGGAACTACTGGCAGTCGTCTTTGGGCTGGAAAAATTCCGTTCTTACCTTCTAGGCTCTCACGTTATTGTTTTCATTGACCACGCGGCCATTCGCCATCTCATGCACAAGAAGGATGCCAAGCCTAGACTGATTCGTTGGATCCTTCTGCTCCAGGAATTTGACATTGAGATTCGTGATAAGGTCGGAGCCCAGAATGTTGTGGCTGATCACCTTTCCAGACTGGACCCTGACCATATTGGACTTACTCTGCCAATTAATGAAGTTTTTCCTGATGAGCACCTATTGGCAATAAATGTGGCAAGTGGATCGTGGTATGCCGACATTGCCAATTACCTTGCTTCTGGATCTCTTCCACGTGGCTGGCCTAAAAACCAGCACGAGCGTCTCATCGTAGAAGCAAAGTATTATTTCTGGGATAATCCACTTCTTTTTCGGATAGGTGCTGATCAAATCATCCGTCACTGTATTCCTGACAGTGAGTTCCCCAGTGTGCTATCCTTCTGCCACGATCAGGCCTGTGGAGGCCATTTCTCTGGGAGGAAAACTGCAACCAAGGTGTTGCAGTGCGGTTTCTTTTGGCCCTCCCTTCACCAGGACGCGCACACTTATGCCAAACATTGCACTAGGTGCCAGTCATTAGGGTCAGTGGCACGTCGTGACATGATGCCCTTGCAACACATCCTAGCTGCGGAAATCTTCGACATCTGGGCAATTGACTTCATGGGTCCCTTTCCTCCATCCAACGGCTTCAAATTCATCCTTGTGGCCGTCGACTATGTTTCAAAATGGATCGAGGCTATTCCCGCGCGCCGTGCTGACCATGTTATCTCCACCCGATTCGTCAAAGACCATATCTTTGCACGTTTTGGGATCCCTCGGGCCATTATCTCGGATGGAGGATGCCACTTTACCCATGCTTCTTTTCAGGCACTTCTGAGGAGGTACGGAGTCCACCATCGTATCGCATCCCCGTATCATCCTCAGACGAACGGCCAGGCGGAAGTGTCGAACCGGCAAATCAAGCAGATTCTCCAGAAAACGGTTCGGCCTGACCGTAAGGATTGGTCCGACAAGCTGACTGACGCACTTTGGGCGTATCGGACCGCCTTCAAGGCTCCCCTTGGTATGTCTCCATATAGAATCGTTTACGGGAAGCCTTGTCATTTGCCTGTGGAGTTGGAGCACCGCGCTTATTGGGCGGTTCGCCAATGTAACCTCGACCCAGACTTGTGTGAACGAGAAAGGAAACTCCAACTCCAAGAGCTGGAAGAGCTCCGTCGTGAAGCCTATGATGCTGCTCTAACCTTTAAACAGCGCACTAAGGCTTTTCACGACAGCCATGTTCGGCGGAAGGAATTTGAGCCATCTCAGCAAGTTTGGCTCTATAATGCCCGACTCAAATTCTTTCCTGGGAAATTAAAGTCCAAATGGACTGGTCCTTTTCTGGTCTCAAGACCATTCCCCAATGGGACCGTCGAAATCGAAGATCCCAAATTTGTGCGTAAATTTACGGTCAACGGGCAGCGTTTGAAACCCTATCTGACTCATGAACCTGCCCCCGTTGGAGAAACCGTTGCCCTGCTGGAGGGTAACTAATTCTTTGCCTCATTCTGAGTCCAGCTGGGGACATTAAATTCAGCGCTTGTTGGGAGGCACCCTAACGGCACTCACCATTCACCATCACTTTTCATGCCTCTATCGCAATCACTTCACTTTTCTCTTCACCACCCACCATCCACTCACCCTTCCACCCTGATTTATACCCTGAACCTCAGCTCCTGTTACCCGATCTGTCATCCGTTCTCTGCCTTTCCCTGCATGCATATGAGGACATAGCATTGTTTGGCATGGGGGGGTGGATAGGCATCCATAGGATCCGGGTATGTTATGGTATCATATAGTTCCCACCTATTTATAAATATGCAAGGAAAAAAAAAAATATATATATATATATATATTATAATAAATGGTGTTTAGTAATGATCTTGAAGCTGAAACAAAAAGGCAATAAGTGTTTATGGATATTCAACCTCTGTTTTGAAGACTTTCCAGGCCACAAAAGCTTGATTCGCTCAGGCTCGGCTTAATTCACTTAAAGCATTGACAAAATAGATCAAGATCTCTCCTAACTAAGGATGTATTCTTGTACCTGAGACACCAGTACAGGATCCGTTGGTTTGCTTTTTCTTGAGAGCTTAAGTAAACTTGGTTCACACTACACATATCAGGAAAGACCAGGTGAACATAAGATCCAACCCTAGTGTTCATTAGGGAAGGTGGAGTCCTTACCTGTGTGCGCAGGTAGACTTTTTATCCCAGGCTTTAGTCTTGTGTTTAGGAGCGACTCTTTCCACCAAAAAGAAACTCTCCCACCAAAAAAAAAAAAAGTGTGCTTCAAAATGTGTTGTAAGAGATATACTGACACGTGTTTCGAAAAAAAAAAAAAATCAGAAAAGAGATGTTTTAAAAGAGTCAGTATATCTCATAAATGTCTGTATACTTTGTTTTTCGGTGAGTCACAAAAAAAAAAAAAAAATCAGAAAATGGGAGTTGAGTTTTCCGTCATCATCTTAAGGGTCAATTCGAAGACATGAGCTGAAACTGGGACCAACCTGTACTTAAAAATTCGTGAAACCCTGGGATTGAGTCTTAATGTTCATCTGGTCAGTCTTGATCCTTCACTATGCACAAACCATAACCTCTTGAGCTCTCGAGTACGGAAAAAACCTCTTGGGTCCTGGAAATCGTACTTAAGGTTTAAATATCAAGAGTCCTAGTTGGTTGAGAGATGATCTATGTCATGTGAGACTTAAAGTACTGGTAGTCT
The DNA here is from genome assembly GCA_037157565.1 of Thalassia testudinum. NCBI lineage: Eukaryota > Viridiplantae > Streptophyta > Magnoliopsida > Alismatales > Hydrocharitaceae > Thalassia > Thalassia testudinum. The sequence continues at coordinate 30,719,818 of JAZHRO010000019.1, read as the reverse complement.
TCTTTACAATTGGTTCTCACAATATTCCATAGTAAACACACCTGTATCACCTCAGAAGAAAATCTTCAGCTTAAGATCATTTCTAAATACTATTTTGCTAGGGACTAGCAAAAGATAGGCATGGGGGTATATGTTTGCACCTCAAAACACGCCTGTAATAACGCCTTCTTATGCTATTTTCTAGCATTAACATTGCATAATAGGATCCTGTAATCGCATTTGTAAAAACACTTGCATGCATGCATTTAATCAAGAGAGGAAGAGGAGTGAAACAATCGCCTGCATAGTTACATTTTTCTTCAAGTGCCTCCTTGCAAAATCACCCTCTTTTTATTTTTCCTCTTGATTTCTTCTTTTCTCTCCTTCCCGCGGCTGCACCCTTCCCGCAGCTGCACTCTTCCTGCAGCTGCATGCAGCAGCCACGTAGCACTTCTTCCCGTCACTTCTCCCTGCCAACGCCGCTCCCTATAGCTGCAACTCGCACACCCTCTCCCTGCTGCAGCCGGCACGCCACTCTCCCCTCCTCTATAAGTAGCTGCAGCTTCATCCTTGCAAGAGAGCTGCTGAGAAAACCCGCAGCCATCTTCTCCACCGCTTTCCCCTCCCATACGTCGGCCCTCCGTCGAGGAGGCACTCGGCGAGCAGGAGAACCCACTGTGGTGCACACCACCACAGTGGGAGCACCACCGCCCTGCTCTTCGATGAGCCGGTGGGCATGGTGCATTCCCTCGCTTCATTTTTTCTCTTTAACGCCATTGCCGCCGCTCCAAGCTTCGAAGCTTGAAGCCACGGCAGCAGCAGCCCAGCAGCAGCAGCAGCAGGTCCTCCCGCCCCTCCGCGACCGTCCCCGCAGTCGCTCACCGCCTCCACGCGCGTCTGCAGGGCGTTCCCCGCCTCCGTCTCCGTTCTGTCTGCCTCGCAGTTGCACCTGTAGCCGTCCGCCGCGCGCACTGTAGCGGCCGGCTACGGCCTCGCGCCGCCCCCTGCCCTCCTCCGCGACCCTCCGCGACCACCTGCAGACCTCCTCCACGCTCGCTCCTCCACGCCTTCGCCCGCCCGTCGCCTTCGCACACGCCTGCAGGAACCCTGCGCGAAGGCGCGGTGCACCGCGACGGTCAGACGTCCGCCTTCGCCTTCAGACGACGCGACGTCAGACGCCCGCCACCTCTTGCAGACGTCTTAACTCGCGCGTCCGCGATCTCCCTCTCTCTCTGCCGATCTCTCCCGCGCGCGTCCGCTCGATCTCTCCCGCCCGCTCCCGCTCTCTCTCTCTCACGTATTCTCTCTCTCTCTTTTATTTAACTCACAGCAACACACACACACACATTCACCGACGCACACACACATTCACCGACACACACAAACACACACTTATAGTAACGTATATACATATATATATATATATATATATATATACATACATATATCTATATATATATACTTATATACATAGTATATCTTTATAGTTATGTATACATACATATATATATAATATATATATATATATCTACTTATATATACATCTATATACTTATACATATACTTATATATATATAGACATATATACTTATATACATATATATATATACATATCTATATACATATATATATACATATATATAGTAATATATATATATACACTTATATACATATATATACACATATATATCTATATATATATATATCTATACATATATAACTATACATTTATATATATATATAGATATATTTACTTATATACATACATAAGTACATATGTTTTGACGTTATTTATTATACGCTGTATCGCGGGGATATCTGCACCAGTTGCTGATATTCCCTGATACACGCGTACAAAAAAAGCGTGGTCCCATACATCATCCATCCTCCATCCACACTCCACGCGGCACCTAGTCGTGTTGGTTGCGTCTCTCTAGACGTCGACTGACTCGACATAGTGCTACACTCCATAGTCACCTCCACCCCCACCCCTTTATATATATACTACATATAAATATATATCTATAGCTACTATATTTACTTTCTATCTGTTATCTTCCTTCTTAGTAAAAAGATAAAAAAAAGGTATAAAAGTGAAAAGATAATCTTTGATTTACAGGTACCCCGTCTTGCGAGTAGCAAGGCGTGTTTTGGAACTCTGTTTTGGCTAAAAACCAAGGACACAATTTTGAGGGTGTGCCTCAAGAACAAGGATTACCAAAAAAAAACCTAAATAAGAAAAATACCAAAAACACAATAAACGAATGGAAGAGACGCGTTTTAAGGACAACGTAGGAACTCGACTTGAACCCCACTTCCCTGAGTTCGACCCTGGGCCTAAAAGTGACAAGATAAAATCAATTAGGCCAGGTTAAAAATTTCTGTAAAGAGACGGTTAGGTTCAAATTAGGTTAACCACTATATATATTTCATCGATAAAATCATCATATTAACAACCTATCCGGGCCGACCATCAGCTACCGAAGGAGAAGGGAGAGCTGCCGTTGAGGGGAGGCCACCACCCTTGTTCCTTACTATGCTTAGAGGACCTTGCTCCTCTTCCATTCCATACCACCAGCCTCACCGCGACAGAACGACTCCTCCACCGTGGGCATGTTGGGTGACAGCCCACACCACCAATAGTCTCTGCAATTCCTCACCTCAGCCAGCAACTCACGCCAGCCTCTATGCATCCCACCTCTAGCACTTGCACCACCGCACACCCTCACTTCATCACTAGCAGCACCAGCGCCCTCACCAGCCACCTGCGCACGCAGGGTCTCACCCCAACACCCTCACCTCAGCCAGCGCACGCACCAGTAACCCCCCCTCCATCAAACCCACCACGCACCCCCAGCCTAGCCAGCATGCCTGCGCCTCCTCACCTTCTCCAGAGCCTCCAGCGCCCCCGCACTTCCGCCACCTCCGCTTGCCCACAGCGCGTGTTCCACGGGCCTTCACGCCCGCACGCTAGCAGCTTGCTTCCTGGCACCCACGCCCACGCACCCCTTGCGGCATGCAGAGACGCGGGTCCACACGCCCACGCTCCAGCACCTCCCTGCAGCACCTGCAGCCGATGCCACTAGCACTCCTATGCACGCTTGTGCGCCCTGCAGAGCCTGCACCTCAATGCACCCACGCTCCACATGCATCTGTAATGCCTACAGTGCTCGTGTGCTGATCTCCTTGCTCCTGTAGCACGTGCGGCCAGCAGTAGGCTCCTCCACCGCCGCCACTCCTTTCCTCTGGCAAGCCAGCTCTGACCATCTCATGACTCACCACTGCCACCACCGCAAAGGCCTCGCTTCAGCCGGCCTCTTATTGGAGTAGCTCCTTGAATAAACCTCTCTCCCATGCACAAGGAGAAAGGTAGAATCCTCTGCTTTTACTTTAATTAATATTTACATTTGAATGCCATTGCCACAAAAATGAATTTTAATTTATGATTATTTTATTATGGTGAAATTGTAATTCATACTCATGCTTTCTTATAATTGTGTGGCTTTTGTTATTCACATGTTTTAACATTGGTTTTGGATTAAAATGTGCATAAATTTTCTCTAATGCATGTCAATTGGAAATTAGATAGATTCATCACATATTTATTGAATATTTCAGTCAAGAAAAATTGCACATATACCCTTACATTTTTGAGTTATTGTGTATCTTCTTTTCAATGCATTTCATGTCAGATTTAACTCTGGATTTCGCACTTGATTGAACGAATACAAGAAAAATACTCATGATTATGGCATCATTGCTTCCCTGTGGACACAACCCACTCCTCTGTGAGTGGTAAATTTTCATTGTAATTGTTTTGTTAAGCAGTTTTCCACAACTTTGTTACTAAAAGGACAAATCATCTAAATCACATTTTTCGAAAGCAAAAATTGTCTTATCAAATGGCGCCGTTGCCGCGGAGGCAACAGACGCAATAATTTCACCTAGTTTCATTTCTGATTATTTCTCATTGCACAGTGATCTGACCATTTATTATTTTTTCTATGCGAGGAACTTATGCGATTAGCCCATATTCGTAGGCTATTTAAGTACCTAAATGTCTAGATATTAAATTAATTTTAACATTTAGATACCATACATTAGTATGTAAATAAATTTATTCATATTTTTAGCTTAAGTACATAATTCATGCTTCTAGAATTAACCTAGGGTTGCATACATTTAAATAGTTAATAATTAGGTGCACTATTTTAATTAACATAGAAGTTAAGGAGTTATGTATAAATAACCCTAATTATTTTATTCTTTTTATCCTTCGCATAGGTAACTCCTTCAGCTCCGCCTCCTCCTCTTGCACATCACATTCATGCTACGACGTTTTGAATTTCAAATTAGTGTGACCGTGGCTACAAAAGGAGAAGGGAGAGCTGCAGTTGAGGGGAGGCCACCACCCTTGTTCATCACTGTGCTTAGAGGACCTTGCTCCTCTTCCATTCCATACCACCGGCCTCACCACGGCAGAACAACTCCTCCATCGTGGGCGTGCGGGGTGACAGCCCACACTACCAATAGTCTATAATTCCTCACCTCAGCCAGCAACTCACGCCAGCCTCTACACATCCCACCTCCAACACTTGCACCACCGCACGTCCTTACTTCATCACAAGTAGTACCAGCACCTGCACCAGCCACCTGCGCACTTGCGCTCTCTACCCAGCACCCACACCTCAGCCAGCGCATGCGCCAGCAGCCCCCGCACTCCATCACACCCACCACGTGCCTCCGGCCCAGCCAGGACGCTCGCACCTCCTTGCCTTCTCCAGAACCTCCAGTGCCCCTACACTTCCGCCACCTCCACTTGCCTACAACGTGCATTCCACTAGCCTTCAAACCCTCTCACCTGTAGCCCTACACTTCCCCCACATCCGCTCGCCCACAGCATGCGTTCCATGTGTCTTCACGCCAGCAGCCCGTGCTCCAGCACCCACGCCCGCGGGTGCACATCACACCCACCACGCGCCTCTAGCCCAGCCAGAATGCTCGCACCTCCTTGCCTTCTCCAGAACCTCCAGTGCCCCTACACTTCCGCCACCTCCACTCGCCTACAACGTGCATTCCACTAGCCTTCAAACCCTCGCACCTGTAGCCCTACACTTCCGCCACTTCCGCTCGCCCACAGCATGCGTTCCATGCGTCTTCACGCCAGCAGCCCATGCTCCAGCACCCACGCCCGCGGGTGCCTGTGCACCCTGTAGATCCCACGCCTCCATGCACCCATGCTCCGCGTGCGTTTGCAGTGCCTGCAATGCCCGTGCACTACTCTCTTTGCGCCTATAGCACACACGGCCAGCAGCAAGCTCCTCCATCGCCACCACTCCTTTCCTCTTGTAGGCTGGCTCTGGCCATCTCATGACACAGCACCGCCACCACCGCGAAGGCCTCGCTTCAACCGACCTCTTATAGGAGTAGCTCCTCAAATGAACCTCTCTCCCATGTGCAAGGAGGAGAGAGGTAGAATCCTCTGCTTTTACTTTAATTAATATTTACATTTGAATGCCATTGCCACAAAAATGAATTTTAATTTACGATTATTTTATTATGGTGAGATTGTGACTTCATACTCATGTTGTCTTATAATTGCATGGATTTTGTTATTCACATGTTTTAACATTAGTTTTGGATTAAAATGTGCACAAATTTTCTCTAATCCAAGTCAATTGGAAATTACATAGATTCATCACATATTTATTGAATATTTCAGTGAGGAAAAGTTACACATATACCCTTACATTTTTGAGTTATTGTGTATCTTTTTTTCATTGCATTTCATGTCAGATTTAGCTCGGGATTTCACACTTGCTTGAACGAATACAAGAAATATATTCGTGATTTTATGGCATCATTGCCTCCTTGTGCACATGACCTGCTCCTCTGTGAGTGGTTAATTTTTATTGTAATTATTTTGTTAAGCGATTTTCCATCACTTTGTTACTAAGACAACAAATCATCTTAATCACATTTTTCGAAAGCAAAACCATCTTATCAAATTGTACCATTGTTCGAAAGCAATAATTTCACCTGATTTCATTTTTGATTATTTCTCATTGCACAGTGATCTAACCATTTATTATTTTTTCTATCCGAGGAATTTGTGCGAGGAATTTGGTAGAGGTGATAGGCACATCGAGGAGAAGATGTCGACCTTGAGTGACGCTTACACACGAGGAAGACGAAGGAGATCTGGATTCTGCCTCTGTAGGAGATCCTCCATTTCATAAGCTTTATATCTATTTTCTCGCCCTTGTAGTAATTTGGGCTAATTTTTGGGAGCATGTTCCCTTTTCTTTTGATTTAGGATTTTAATTTATTTTGTGGATTGTTTACCCTTTAATTTGCTTGTGCATAAGTAGCTAAAAAAAAAAATAAAAAAAAACATGAGCTACCTGCCCTTAGGTTGAATCATTTAGTACTGAATGAGCAGCATCTAGATCTAATTTCCTGTCTTGCATATTGCATGAAGAATGCTAGAATCAGGTATGCATTTCTAACTTCACATTTCTACCTATCATGCAAATGCATTTGAATTTGAATTAAATTTTAGACCACATAATCTGTCTTGAAGCGATCTAAAAAGTGGTCACATATATTCTTGAAAATGTACTAATTAAAGGAGGGACATTTAAAAATCAAGGACTTGATTTTCAAACATGGTGTGCGATTCAAAATTCAAAATCTTTTTGCGGTGTATGCACACTTATATCTTTTGCACCACGGCATGCACTTAGACACTCCTAACTCTTGGAACGACTAGGACAAGAGCCCTCCTGCTGTTGGATTCTGAAGTGTTCGAAACTTGAGATCAAAGCTTTTGTAAATCCAAAGAGGGGGATACCCTGTCATGAATTTTTGGGGGTAGTTGAGAAGCACCACGAAAGCACAGCTTCAAAGGAAGGCTTAGGCCTACTTGCATCCCTCGACCTTCTGTCATTGGATTTACTCTACCATTTGAGATTTAGGGAAGAACACCTAAGCTCCAACTAGGTTTTTTTTTAGGCATTTCGAAGGTCAGCAATAGGCGCATAATTGATTGGGCAACTTGCTTCGTCACCTACAATTTGAACTAAAGTCAAAAGCCTAAATTTGTAAAGACTGAACAAGTCCTTTTAAATTGTGTTTGTAGTGCATGCTTGGTAGGCGTTCTCTTAGGAGACAACTTGTGTTTGATCCTGAACCTGAAAGAATCTTAAGAAGAAACCTTCCAAGGGTAGAAATGGCCGGCCAAAGGAGCCTTAAGGAATATTTCATTCCAACCAATCAAGCTGGCCCTACACTACGTAGACCTAGAGGGGACAATCCTTATGAGATCAAAAGTAGTACCGTATCCTTGCTGCCCTCCTTTTATGGTACTGCTAGGGAAGACCCTTACAGGCATATAGAGGAATTCACCGAGGTCTATTCCACGGTGAAGCTGCAGGGCGTTACTGATGACGCTCAAATGCGAACCCTCTTTCCCTTCTCCCTTAAGGACAAATCCAAGTATTGGTTTCACACCCTTGATGATATTAACACTTGGGATGCCCTGAAGAAGGAGTTTTTGAAGTACTTCCCCATGAGTAAAACCAATCACTTCAGGAGGGAAATTATGAGTTTTGTTCAAAAGGATGGGGAAGCTTTCCATGATGCGTGGGAACGCTTTAATGACTTGCTGAGACTTTGCCCACATCACTAGGTGCCTAAATGGCAACTGGTTGAAAGGTTCTACACCGGACTTAATGATTCGCATAGGCAAACTGTGGATGGTGCCTGTGCAGGAACCTTTCTATCTAAGACTAAGGATGAAGCTTGGAACCTTTTGGATACTTTGAGTGAGAATTCTATTCACTTGAATTCTACCTACATGGATAGAAAGCCCACTCTCATGCAAAGAAATTTGGAGGCGAATGAGGCAAGCGACACCCAGAATTTAGCCTATCAGATTCAATTATTGAATCAAAACATGGAAAGGCATATGTCAAACCCGAGTCCATTCGTATCTAACACCTCCACATCCCAAGCTTCCGAATGCTCAATTTGCCAAGGCAATACACATGCCACTATGGATTGCCACTTGGCCTCCCAATTCCATGAGCATGTACAAGTGGATCTGAATGCCACTCAAGGGTTCTATCCTAGACCTCGTAATGACCCTTTTTCCAACACTTATAATGAGGGATGGAGGAACCACCCAAACATTTCATGGAGACAAGGAAATGTCTCAAATTCAGGGAATTATAAACGACAATCCTTTCAAAACCATCAAATGAACCAACCTCAGACCTTTGCCCAACCTAAGACCTCTGAGATGGATGAATTGAAGGCAATGTTGAAAACTATGCAAGAAAGTCAAAGTGCCATCTTCCAATCTTGTGACAAGGCTATACATCGGATGAAATCACAAATAGGACACCTTGTTGAGGCCATTAGACAGAGGGAAAGTGGGAAGCTCCCCAGTGCTGCTGAGGAGAATCCTAAAGGAAAAGGGACTATTTTTAGGGAGCATGCTCAGGCGGTGACTATTCCGAGGAGTGGGAAAGAAATTTCCAAACCCGATGCTCCTATTGTCTCACTCCCTAAAAGACCATCCACCCCGACTTTCAACCCCACTGGAGAAGACTTGCCCAAATCTTCTTCGCTTGAAATCACCTCACCGGAAGAAGTTGCCCCCATTCCACCCCTTACTCGATGTGACAACCCTTCCACCCAGAGATCAAGAGTGCCCTTTCCAGAGTGCTTATCGATCTCTGGGTAGACTTCTGCTAGCTCATCTAGAGCCAAAGATAAGACGGATGAGATCATGGAAACTTTCAAGCAAGTGCAGATTAACCTGCCTTTGCTTGAAGCTATCAGGCAGATTCCGTCTTTTGCCCACTTCTTAAAGGACCTGTGCAAGAAAAAGTGGCAATCTAGTAAACAGGCCCAATCAAAAGTTGTCCTGCTTGATTCTGTTAGCTCAATTGTTCAACATGGCACAGCCCCAAAAATTAAGGACCCAGGAGCCCCCTACATCTCAGTAGTTATTGGTAACTTATAGATTGATCAGGCTCTACTTTATCTAGGTGCGAGGGTGGTCGCGCGTGTTAGAAATTAGGGTTACAAGTAACCCATCTTCGTAGTTGCAAAACACATCGATCAGATAAAATTTATATCGAAACTCCAAGGGAGTCCTGGGTCGAACACAGGGAGGTGACATTTACTTTACTTGAAAATCGTGCTTCGTTTCGTTTCTTTTTTGTATTTTGGGGTTTTGTTAATTTTTTGTATTTTTGAAATAAAAGACAAGTAGAATGAATCACAAGATAGAAATGGAACAAATATGATATATATATCAAGCCAATGTCAATTACAATGAACTATAAAAGCATAAAAGGTGAGGGGGGTGAGAAGAAATCTCCCGAATCAGCTGTTTGGGGAGACGACGATGCTTGGCGGAAGCTCGGATGAGGGAAGTGAGGAGTGGGATGATGGAGGTGAGATGATGGAGGACATCTGGTTGAGGAATGCTTCAGCGTAGCTCCAGAATGAAGGTCAGAAGACGGAGTTGATCTGCTACAAGAATGGAGGTGAGAGGATGGCTCCAAGGTGACCTATGAAGGGAGATGGGAAGTTGGAGGAGTATTTGGTGGGGCAGAGGTTCGCTACACTAATATGCACCTTGGGAGCATGAGAACAAGCTCTAATGGAGCGTTGGTAGGCTTGCTAGAGCTTGGGAGTAGGTGGGAGTAGAGTAGGTAGAGATGGCTTGGAAGGGAGGGGGTGTAGGTCCTTTTATAGTGGTGGAGAAGAGGTAAAAATTGGTATGGGACCATTAGTGACATCCAGGCCATCCCTGGAAACATCATTGTAGGCGGCACATGCCCGCTGGCACCCGCAACTGGCTTTGCTGGCATGCGATGAATTATTGACGGCTGTAAGTGTCCCTGTAAGTCCAGCTCATGCATCGCTGTAGTTCACCTCACGCTGTGTTGGCGCTGCTCCAGCCTTGCCACACACCTACGCACTGGCACTACATTGGCACTGCATGCAAGCATGCCTGCACGCCTGCACGTGCACCCGTGCTGCTATTCACGTGCGGTGCTGCGTGCGTGTGCTGGCGGCCTGGGCTGCGCCACGTGGCGCAGTTTGGGTTGTCCATCTTCTTCTTGTTGTAAGGGCTACTACAGAGGTCGGATTAAGTCGATTTTTGCTCCGTTAGGAAGCGATTGTCGACTCGAATCCATCCGCATGATCAGATTTATAATTTGAAGCTCGAAATTTTGTCCCCTAGTCCCTTGGTCGTTTATCTTCCTCAGACTACTTACGGTGCTATGGGACTGCGATCGAGGTGATTTTAGAGGTGTTGGACTCCGATCGTCTTCATGATCAGATCAGTATGGTTGGATCGTCAATCTGAGGCTCCGAAATAAATATGCTTCTCTCCTAACCATGAAAAAGATGCAATTAACCTAAATTATATACAACTACTCTAAATGCAGAATGATGCATGTTATGCAATATTTACAACATGAAATGCAAATCTAATCCTAGGAATATGCATGAATAGGCATTTTACCCTCAACAAATGTGTTTACATCATACCCCCATGCCTATCTTTTGCTAGTCCTTAGCAAAACTAAAGTATATGCTTTGTATGAAAGTATAATTAGGATTAGCTCACTTAGGCCTAAGTCATTTACTAATAATAGAAAATTTCAATTAAGGTCCTAAACTACGAAAACTCAATAGTAAGCGGGTGTCTACCAGAATGCAGACTGCCCAAGTTCTTGCCTTTTTTGAAAAGGGAAGATATATAATCCAAAATGGTCGTGTGTTTTTCGCCTGCTAGAAATCGGGGTTACAAGTAACCCATCGTCATAATTGCAAAACATGTAGTTCTGATAAAATTTATACTGAAACTCCAAGGGAGTTCTGGGTCGAGCACAGGGAGGTGACGTTTAGTTTACTTGAAAACCATGCTTCGTTTCGTTTCTTTTTTGTATTTTAGGGTATTGTTATTTTTTTGTATTTTTGAAATAAAAGACAAGTAGAATGAATCGTAAGATAGAAATGGGACAAATATGATATATATATCAAGCCAATGTCAATTATAATGAAATATAAAGGCATAAAAAGCGAGGGGGGTGAGAAGAAATCTCCCAAATCGGCTGTTCAATGAGACGACGGCGCCTGGCAGAGGCTCGGACGAAGGAGGTGAGGAGCAAGACGATGGAGGTGAGATGCTGGAGGACGTCGGGTTTAGGAAAGCTTCGACATAGCTCCGGAATGGATGTGAGAAGATGAAGATCATCTGCTACCGTAATGGAGGTGAGAGGACGGCTCCAAGGTGACCTATGAAGGGAGATGGGAAGTTGGAGGAGTATTTGGTGGGGCAGAGGTTCGCTGCACTGATAGGCACCTTAAGAGCTTGAGAACAAGCTCTAATGGAGCGTTGGTAGGCTTACTAGAGCTTGGGAGTAGGTGGGAGTAGAGTAGGTAGAGATGGCGTTGAATGGAGGGGGTGTAGGTCCTTTAATAATGGTGGAGAAGAGGCAAAAATCGACATGGTTCCGTTAGTGACATCCAAGCCCTCGGTGGAAACGTCACTGTAGGCAGCACATGCCCGCTAGCACCCACAGCTAGCTTTGCTGGCATGCGATGAATTACCGGCGACTGTAAGCGTCGCTGTAAGTCCAGCTGATGTGTCACTGTAGTCCACCTCACGCTGTGCTGGTGCCGCTCTAGCCTTGCCGCACACGCGTGCGCCCACGCGCTGGCACTGCACTTGCACTACATGCATGCGTGGCTACATGCCTGCACGTTCACCCATGCTGCATCACGCATGTGACGCTGCGTGCGTGTGCTAGCGGCCTAGGCTGCGCCACGTGATGCTGTCTGGGCTGTCCATCATGTTCTTGTTGTAGGGGCTGCTACAGAGGTCAGATTGAGTCGATTTTCTCACCGTTAGGCTGTGATCATCGACCCATATCCATCCGTGCGATTGGATTTATCATTTGAAGCTTCGAATTTTGTCTCCCAGTCCCTTGGCCGTTGATCTTCCTTGGACTGCATATGGTGCTACAGGATTCCGATCGAGGAGATTTCAGGGGCATTAGACTCCAATCGTCGTCTCGATCAGATCCGTACAGTTGGATCGTAAATCCAAGTCTATGAAATAAATATGCTTCTCTCTTAACAACAAAAAAGATGCAATTAGCCTAAATTATATACAACTACTCTAAATGCAGAATGATAGATGCTATGCAATATTTGTAACATGAAATGCAAATCTAAGCCTAGGAACATGCATGAATAGGCATTTTACCCTCAACAAATGTGTTTACATCATACCCCCATGCCTATCCTTTTCTAGTCCCTAGCAAAATTAAATTATATGCTTTGTATAAAAGTAGAATTAGGATTTGATCGCTTAGGACTATGTCAGTTATTAACAATAGAAAATTTCAACTAAGGTCCTCAACTACGAAAACTCAATAGTACCCGGGTGTCTGCCATAATTCAGATCGCCCAAGTTCTCGCCTTATTTGAGTAGGGAAGATATATATTCCAAAATGGTCGCTCGTGTTTTGCGTGTTAAAAATCAGGTTTACAAGTAACCCATCGCCGTAGTTGCAAAACGTGTCGAGCAGATAAAATTCATATCGAAACTCCAGGGGAGTCCTGGGTCGAACACAGGGAGGTGACGTTTAGTTTACTTGAAAATCATGCTTCGTTTCATTTCTTTTTTGTATTTTGGGGTTTTGTTATTTTTTTGTATTTTTGAAATAAAAGACAAGTAGAGTGAATCACAAGATAGCAGTGGAACAAATATGATATACATATCAAGCCAATGTCTATTACAATGAATAATAAAAGCATAAAAAGTGAGGGAGGTGACAAGAAATTTCCCGAATCGGTTGTTCAGCGAGACGATAGTGCCCGGCGGAAGCTTGGATGAAGGAGGTGAGGAGCGGGACGATGGAGGTGAGATGCTGGAGGACATCGGGTTGAGGAAAACTTCGGCATAGCTTCGGAATGGAGGTGAGAAGACGAAGTTGATTTGCTATTGGAATGGAGGTGAGAGGATGGCTCCAAGGTGACCTATGAAGGGAGATGGGAAGTTGGAGGAGTATTTGGTGGGGCAGAGGTTCGCTACACTAATAGGCACCTTTGGAGCTTGAGAACAAAGCTCTAATGTTGCGTTGGTAGGCTTGCTAGAGCTTGGGAGTAGGTGGGAGTAGAGTAGGTAGAGAAGGCTTAGAAGGGAGGGCGTGTAGGTCCTTTTATAGTGGTGGAGAAGAGGCAAAAATCAGTATGGGACCATTAGTGACATCCAAGCCGTCGATAGAAACGTCACTGTAGGCAACACGTGCCTGTTGGTGCCTACAGCTGGCATTGCTGGCATGCGATGAATTACTGATGGCTGTAAGCGTTGCTATAAGTCCAACTAATGCATCGCTGTAGTCCACCTCACGCTGTGCTGGCGCCGCTCCAACCATGCCGTGCACGCACTCCCTCGTGCCGGCACTGCACTGGTAGTACACGCGTGCGTGCCTATGCGCCTGCATGCCCACCCGTGCTGCTGTGCACGTGCAATGCTGCGTGCGTGTGCTGCGGCCTGGGTTGCGCTACGTGCAGTGGTCTGGGCTGTCCATCCTGTTCTTGTTGTAGGGGCTGCTACAGAGGTCAGATTGAGTCCATTTTTGCACTGTTAGGCCGCAATTGTCGACCCGAAGACATCCGCGTGATTGGATTTATCATTTGAAGCTCCGAATTATGTCTCCTAGTCCATTGGCCGTTGATCTTCCTCGGACTACATGTGGTGCTATGAGACTCCGATCGAGGTGATTTCAGAGGCATTGGACTCTGATTGTTGTCTCGATCAGATCCGTACAGTTGGATCGACAATCCGACGCTCCGAAATAAATATGATTCTCTCCTAACCACAAAAAAAACATAATTAACCAAAATTACATACAACTACTTTAATTGCAGAATGATGCATGCTGTGCAATATTTATAGCATGAAATGCAAATCTACGCCTAGGAACATGCATGAATAGGCATTTTACCATCAACAAATGTGTTTATATCTTACCCCCATGCTTATCTTTTGCTAGTCCCTAGCAAAATTAAACTATATTCTTTGTATAAAAGTATAATTAGGATTAGATCGCTTAGGCCTAAGTCATTTATTAACAATAGAAAATTTCAACTAAGGTCCTAAACTGCGAAAACTCAATAGTACCCGGGTGTCTGCCAGAATTCAGACCGCCAAAGTTCTCACCTTATTTTAGAAGGAAAGATATATATTCCAAAATGGTCATGCATGTTTCACGTGTTAGAAATCAGGGTTACAGGTAACCCATCGTCGTAGTCGCAAAACATGCCGATTAGATAAAATTTATACCAAAACTCCAAGGGAGTCCCAGATCGAACACAAGGAGGTGACGTTTAGTTTACTCGAAAATCATGCTTCATTTCATTTCTTTTTGTTTTTCGGGGTTTTTTTATTTTTTTGTATTTTTGAAATTAAAGGCAAGTAAAATGAATTACAAGATAGAAATGGAACAAATATGATATATATATCAAGCCAATGTCTATTGCACTGAACTATAAAAGCATAAAAAGCGAGGGGGGTGAGAAGAAATCTCCCCAATTGGCTGTTCGGCGAGGCGCGGTGCCTGGAGGAAGCTCGGACGAAGGAGGTGAGATGCTGGAGGACGTCAGGTTGAGGAAAGCTTCGGCATAGCTCCGGAATGGAGCTAAGAAGACGGAGTTGATTTGCTACTGGAATGGAGATGAGAGGATAGCTCCAAGGTGACCTATGAAGGGAGATGGGAAGTTGGAGAAGTATTTGGTAGGGCAGAGGTTCGCTACACTAATAGGCACCTTGGGAGCTTGAGAATAAGCTCTAATGGAGCATTGGTAGGCTTGCCAGAGCTTGGGAGTACGTAGGAGTAGAGTAGGTAGAGATGGCTTGGAAGGGAGGGGGTGTAGGTCCTTTTATAGTGGTAGAGAAGAGGCAAAAATCGGTATGGTACCATTAGTGACATCCACGCCATCGCTGGAAACATCGCTGTAGGCAGCACATGCTCGCTGGCACCCACAGCTGGCTTTGCTACTTGAAAATCGTGCTTCATTTCATTTCTTTTTTGTATTTTAGGGTTTTGTTATTTTTTTGTATTTTCGAAATAAAAGACATGTAGGATGAATCACAAGATAGAAATGGAACAAATACGATATATATATATCAAGCCAATGTCTATTACAATGAACTATAAAAGCATAAAAAGCGAGGGGGGTGATAAGAAATCTCCCGAATCAGCTATTTGGCGAGACGACGGTGCATGGCAGAAGCACGGACGAAGGAGGTGAGAAGCGGGACGACGGAGGTGAGATGCTGGAGGACGTCGGGTTGAGGAAAGCTTCGACATAGCTCTAGAATGGAGGTAAGAAGACAGAGTTGATCTGCTACCGAAATGGAGGTGAGACGATGGCTCCAAGGTGACCTATGAAGGGAGATGGGAAGTTGGAGGAGTATTTGGTGGGGTAGAGGTTCGTTACACTAATAGGCACCTTGGGAGCTTGAGAACAAGCTCTAATGGAGCATTGCTAGGCTTGCTAGAGCTTGGGAGTAGGTGGGAGTAGAGTAGGTAGAGAAGGCTTGGAAGGGAGGGGGTGTAGGTCCTTTTATAGTGGTGGAGAAGAGGCAAAAATTGGTATGGGACCATTAGTGACTTCCAAGCCGTTGCTGGAAATGTTGCTGTAGTAAGAACATGACCGCTGGCACCCACTACTGGCTTTGCTGGCATGTGATAAATTACCGATGGCTATAACCGTCATTGTACGTCCAGCTCATGCATCACTGTAGTCCAGTTTACGCTATGCTGGCGCCACTCCAGCCTTGCCGCACATCCGCGCCCATGTGCTGGTGCTGCACTGGCACTGCACGAATGCGCGTTTGCATGCCTACATGCCCACCCATGCTGCTGCGCATGTGCGGTGCTGCGTGCGTGTGCTGGCAGCCTGGGCTGCGCCACATGGCGCAGTCTGGCCTGTCCATCTTGTTCTTGTTGTAGGGGCTGCTACAGAGGTTGGATTGAGTAAATTTTCATGCTGTTAGGCTACGATCGTCGACCACAATCTATCCACGCGATCGGATTTATCATTTGAAGCTCCAAATTATGTCTCCTAGTCCCTTGGCCGTTGATCTTCGTCAGACTGCATATGGTGCTACGGGACTTCGATCGAGGTGATTTCAGAGGTGTTGGAGTCCGATCGTCATCTCGATCAGATCCGTACAGATGGCTTGTCAATCCGAGGGTCCAAGATAAATATGCTCCTCTCCTAACCACAAAAAGTCGCAATTAACCTAAATTATTTACAACTACCCTAAATGCAGAATGATGCATGCTATGCAATATTTATTACATGACATGCAAATCTAAGCGTAGGAACATGCATGAATAGGCATTTTACCTTCAACAAATGTGTTTACATCATACCCCCATATCTATCTTTTGCTCGTCCCTAGCGAAATTAAACTATATGCCTTGTATAAAAGTATAATTAGGATTAGATCCCTTTGGCATAAGTCATTTATTAACAATAGAAAATTTCAACTAAGGTCCTAAGCTACGAAAACTCAATAGTACCCAGGTGTCTACCAGAATGCAGACCGCCCAAGTTCTTACCTTATTTGAGAACGGAAGATATATATTCCAAAATGGTCGCACGTGTTTCGCGTGTTAGAAATTGGGGTTAAAAGTAACCCATCGTCGTAGTTGCAAAACACGTCGATCAGATAAAATTTATACCGATACTCCAAGGGAGTCCCGGGTCGAACACTGGGAGGCAACGTTTAGTTTACTTGAAAACCACGCTTCGTTTCATTTCTTTTCTTTTTTTGGGGTCTTGTTATTTTTCTGTATTTTTGAAATAGAAGACAAGAAGAATGAATCACAAGATAGAAACGGAACAAATATGATATATATATCAAGCCAATGTCAATTACAATGAACTATAAAAGCATAAAAAGCGAGGGGGGTGGGAGGATATCTCCCGAATCGACTATTCGGCGAGAGGATGGCGCCTGGCGGAAGATCGGACGAAGGAGGTGAGGAGCGGGACGACGGAGGAGAGATGCTGGAGGATGTCAGGTTGAGGAAAGCTTCGGCGTAGTTCCAGAATGGAGGTGAGAAGACGGAGTTGATCTGCTATCGGAATGGAGGTGAGAGGACGGCTCCAACGTGACCTATGAAGGGAGATGGGAAGTTGGAGTATTTGGTGGGGCAGAGGTTCGCTACACTAATAGGAACCTTGGGAGCTTGAGAACAATCTCTAATGGAGTGTTGGTAGGCTTGCTAGAGCTTGGGAGTAGGTGGGAGTAGAGTAGGTATAGATGTCTTGGAAGGGAGGGGGTACAGGTCCTTTTATATTGGTGGAGAAGAGGCAAAAATTGGAATGGGACCGTTAGTGACATCCATGCCATCGCTGGAAACGTCGCTGTAGGGAACACATGCCCACTGGCGCCCAAAGCTGGCTTTGCTGGCATGCGATGAATTACCGACGGCTGTAAGCGTCATTGTAAGTCCTACTCATGTGTCGCTGTAGTCCACCTCACGCTGTGCTAGCATCAGTCCAGCCTTGCCATGAGTGCACGTGCCCACACGCTGGAGCTGCACTGGCACTGCCTGCTTATGCGCCTGTGCGCCTGCACTCACACCTGTGCTGCTGCACACGTGCAGTGCTACGTGCGTGTGCTGGTGGCCTAGGTTGCGCCACGTGGTGCTGTCTGGGCTGTCCATCTTGTTCCTGTTGTAGGGGCTGCTACAGAGGTTGGATTGAGTCGATTTTCATGCCGTTAGGCTATGATCGTTGACTCGAATCCATCCGCGTGATCGAATTTATCATTTGAAGCTCCAAATTATGTCTCCTAGTCCCTTGGCCGTTGATCTTCCTCGGACTGCATATGGTGCAACGGGACTCCTATCGAGGTGATTTCAAAGGCATTGGACTCTTATCGTTGTCTCGATCAGATCCGTATGGTTAGATTGTCAATTCGAGGCTCCGAAATAAATATGCTTCCCTGCTAACCACAAAAAAGACGCAATTAACCTAAATTAGATACTACTCTAAATGTAGAATGCTGCATGCTTTGAAATATTTATAACATGAAATGCAAATCTAAGCCTAGGAACATGCATGAATAGGCATTTTACACTCAACAAATGTGTTTACATCATACCCCCATGCCTATCTTCCAAGACAAGCTTCCAGCATGGGTTCCTATTTTGCTGTAAATACGGTTCGTGAACAATCCACTTTTTCTCACCCTTCCACCCCAACCACACGTCTAGCTAACATTCCAGCTGACCCTTTCACTCTCACCTCACCTCTAACCCACAAAGCAGAAACTCTTTCGGAACCGGGCCCACAATTGGAATAAAAACCTTTGCCCGATTCCCTTAAATACGCCTTCCTAGGTCCTAATCAGACACTACCCCTGATTATAAATTCTGGACTTACCGGGGCACAAGAGCACAAACTCCTCCAGGTTTTGAGTAAATATCGGAAAGCTATTGGCTGGATCCTTTCTGATCTTAAGGGTATTCATTCGTCCTATTGTACGCATTGTATATATTTAGAGGACGATTCTCGCCCCTCCTGCCAACCACAAAGGCGCTTGAATCCTATTATGCAGGAGGTGGTAAAAAAGGAGATTATTAAGTGGCTGGATGCTGATATCATCTACCCCATTTCTGACATCTCATGGGTTAGTCCAACACATGTTGTCCCCAAAAAGGCTGGACTAATAGTTGTCACTAATGATAATGGGGAAAATGTAGCCACTCGAACCGCTTCTTCTTGGCGCGTGTGCATCGATTACCGAAAATTAAACACCGCCACCAAGAAGGATCATTTCCCGCTCCCCCTTATTGATCAAATCTTGGAGCATTTTACCGGATGAGATTTTTACTATTTTTTGGACGGTTATTCCGGCTATATTCAAGTAGCGATTCATCGTGAGGACCAGGACAAAACAACTTTCACCTTCCCCTTCGGAACCTTTGCTTTCTGAAGAATGGCCTTCGATCTTTGCAACGTGACAGAAAGCCATTTTCGCGCATTTGAAAGTCGTCGAAAATCGTAGTATAGTCGCGCAAAAATGTTCGTCAAAGATCTGATTTTTAAAGATAACGAGACTTGAGTCCCGGTCGTTCGTCTCTGGGAGGCGTGTTTCTGTTTTTGAAATCGATCTTAAAGCCACTCTACTTAATATTCTGGTGCACAATATATAGGCGGTTAAAGAACATGCACTTAAATCATGCAAATAAAATAATGATTCAGCTCATGGTGATTTCAAACAAATAAAGAGATATATATATATATAAAAGCATTTTCATTCATTCATTGGGGGAGAGTTGTTTGTACAGGAAATCTAGAGGAAAGCTTATACAGGAATGCTTGAAATTAAACCTAGCTACCAGAAAACGATTGCATACAAGAATCAACAGGGGGATTTCGCATGCATCATTGGGGGAGAAGAGAAACTACTCTACTAAGCAGTAAATGAAAGCAGTAAAACTTATGAAAAACATGATCTAGAGCTAAAAGAGTAGAGGGCATTCAGGGGTGGTCCCCGATGGCCTCGGAGTGGTTAAGAGAATGAGGGACAGCCAATGTAGCTTAGGCCGACCCTTGGAGGGAGGTAGGGTTGATCCAGCTTCCCGGCATATTGTCCTCCATGGTGGTGGTAGTGAGCTCAGGGAGGTGGAGTGAGTGGCTAAGTGGAGGTGGCGTGAATGGCACCAATGGAGAGTAATTGCCAAGGGAGTGAATGGTTGCCAATGGCCACCCAAGGGGTCTTTTTATAGACCTAAGGGAAGCTCTCTAGAGAATTATGGAATTCTCCAGAAGGCTTATGGTGGGAGCTCGTGGGAGAGAGAGAGAGGGTGGATGGTGGTTTTTAGATCCACCAAATGTGGATCTAAAAATTGAATGGCTCTTGGTTGCTATTTTTGGCAACCAAGGCAACCACACATGGTAGAGAGTTCTAGAGAACTCTAGGCTAGATATTTTCGTGTGGATGGTGTGTGTGGGTGTGTGTGGGTGTGTGTGGGTCGAAACATAGGTGGCTAGGTTGATTAGGTTGGGTTCTAGTGGGTTTAGGTCAAGGTAGGTCTCAAATTAGGGTTATAAAGCCTAATTCACTAGGGTAAAGTGCAATTAAACTTAATACAAGTTTAATTGGGTGTGTGGAAACTTAATTGAAGGTAAAAAGACTTAATTAAGTCAGGTCTAGGTCAATTGGACTCTCACTGAGTCCAATTGGACAGTGTGTGCTGAGATCAGGGCTCAATTGGGCTTAATGTGTCCAATTGAATAGGCTGATGGAATTGACTAAAATCCAAGTCAATTAGGTTTAGTGAGGACCTCATTAGGTCCTTAGGGAGGTCTAGAGGTGATGTAGTAGGGTTAGGGCACCTTAATTTAGGTTCCTATGGGGTTGGAATTGGGTTTAGGGACCTAGAGATCCAAGATCAAGGCTTAAATCTCAAAACAGGAATTGGAGAGCAGTATAAGACGTCTAATTATATAATCAGACGTCTTATACTAAAAAATCAGATGTCCATACTTGTTGTCTGGACGTCCAATCAGAGTCAGGAAGGATTTCGGGTTCTGTTTTGGGTATTCTGCAGAAATTGGACATCTAAAAAAGTGTCTGGACGTCCAATAATACTGCAGAAGTGGGTTTGAAGTGTGTGGAAGTTGGCTAAGGGTCATGGACGTCTTAAAACTTATCTGGACGTCCAGAGAAGGGTTGGAACTCGGGTTTTAGGGCTTCCTAAGGTGTTTTGACCTAATCTAATGGTGGCTAAGGCTTGGGGAAGTCTCTAGGCTATCCTAGGGCTAGGATGGACCTATGCTCTTCACATTTTACTAGTTTATTTCTAGTTAATAGAATAGAAAACCTTTAACCCCCTTACATTATTATTCCTACATCTAAACTAGGCCTTCTGCTCCAGCTCTGCTACAACTCCCATTATTCCTGATCTAGCTTCAGATCCAGCTCCTGATCAGCTTATTCCCTACAATCGACATAATGCACTTAATCAGCACATTATAACATTATTTTATGCATAGCTAAAGAAAAGCAGTAAAGATGCAGATAATGCGTATGCATGCATGGATAACCCTAACTTATGCTAAGTCCTAGCCTAATTTAGGTCAATTAAGACCTATGATTGCTGTGTAATCATACCCCCATGCCTAAATCTTACTAGTACCTAGCAAATGCATGACTAAATTTTTTACAACAAGGGTCCCTAAGGGAATGGTTATTTTGTCAAGTGTTTGCATAGAGATTTTTTCTCCTTTTTGTTTTCATCCTATGCTCTAGAAATCCAGACAATCGTGAAAGTGCAGCTATGTAGCTTTTGCAACAGATTCGAGTGAAAAACTGATTCACCTCTAAATCCTGTACTTGACCCCTAATAAAAATTCTAGCGGGATAGGCGGATTTCTTCCCTCGGGGTATTCAAGATATTCTATGAATTTCACCCCGGCTTTGGTCTTAGATAGAGAATCTTTGAGGGAAAGGATTATATATTTGGTGGCTCATTTTCACTTGGTGCTACATAGAGACTAGTACTACAGAATCCAGATTCCCGAATTACTAAGCAACTCAGCTCAGAGAAAGACAAGAAAAACTATGCTCCCTTTTGATTCCTTTGTAATCATTCTCTCTTGCTCTTTTTCTTTCTTTTTCTTAGAGCTCACAACCTCACCAGATTCACACATAGGATCTGTATTTGGTTGTCTCACTAGGCATTAACACTTTAATTGAGTTCTCGTAACCCTAACACTAAGTCAGGACTCCTCAGCCAGTATTCGGGTGGTCAAAAACACAAGAAAAATAGGTTAAGGCCATATTTGGTGGAGCTCAATTTTATTTGGTGGTATTGCCTCGATGAAAACTAAATATTCACAAACTTTTTTTTTTCTTTTTCTTTTTTTTTTCAATTTTTCTTCCTTTTCATCTTTTTTTTTTTTTTTCAGCATAGCACAACTGGCATACATCCATGAACTTTATTAAGGAGGCATTATTGGGGATTGGTGGTACTCAAGAGACATTGGGTGGCTTATTTGGTGGAAGTGCCTACTCACAGCACTGGGAGAAATGGATAGGACGGTGTATTTCTGACATTGCATCAATACCCTCCTTCAGTCGAGGATTCCGTAAAGAATGGTCGTAACCATCCACCTTAGCCCTAGTTTTATGAAAACTCGCTCTCCGCGTATTTGCCTTATTCGGTGGCTCTCACAATTTTGCACAAAATGTATACGCTGGAACCGAGAGCGAAAACTATGTCTAATCTCAGAGTATCATTACCTAATTATCTAGGATTCCAGATTCCTTGCACTAATCTTAGAGCACCAATACACTCTACTCTCTCACACTATTTAGTGGATTTTTGGAAGAAAATCAGCCTGACTCCCAGAACACTGTCCAGGGGTTCAGGAAAAGAAGCATTACTTCTTCTCGACAAACTGAAGATGTTTATCAGCCTTCACCGTGAATCCATTGCAAATTCTATGTGTGTGAAAAGTTGTACTGGATTCAAGATTACAGGAATCAACTAAAGGATAAAATCCCTAATGCACTCTCTTAATAAAATAATCTTATTCATGAATGCAATATCTATATATGTTATGTAACCTCACATAATTTGTACTTCGTGAATTTCCTGTATCGGGTTACAATTAGCTTGACCCTAAATTTAGAACAAAAGGTGAGCGGTTGAGTCGGAATTGGTTATTACGAATGATTTCTAGCTCCAATGCAAGCATTGGAGGTGGAGTCGGTTGTTCTTTTATTTAAGGTCCTAAAGTACATTTTGCATGCAGTTCCAAGGTTTTCAAGTGTTGGCAAAAAATTTTTTTTTTCAGTTTTTCTGTATCTACCCCCCCATGCCTAAGTTCTTGCATGTCCTCATGCATGAATGTAAAAGAAAATAAATGCTGCAGGAAGAGAATGGGTAGAAATCGCCTGTAATTGCTCCTGAAATTATATTCAGCACCGGCCAACCTGTTAACATGCAATATAAAAGGGAAATATGCTAAAACAAAACTATGCTATGTAAAAAAATGGTTATATATAGATGATGGTGAAATGGTATTTATATGTGCTAAGTTTAATGCCTCCAGCTGGGCGAAAACTCAATCAGATGTGTCATTTCTAGCGTAGGAGCTGGCTAAGATTAAGAGAAAGATGTGCTCATATGCTCCTAAGATCAGTGGTCCGGAGATGCGAACCAGCTGATTGTGCACCCCTACTTCAAAAAGTCTAGCTATAAGAAAGTGTGGAGTAGTGGTGGAAAATAGAGGATAATCAGAGGGGGGATCATGATGTTGATTCAGCTGATTTATCATGTCCCACAATTCAGTAGGAAGTTGCTGAGGGAGTAGATCAAAATGTACCTCAGAACCAGAATCTAAGTCGTAGGGATCCTCATAATGATAATTGACATCAAAGATCATGCCCTCTCCAGGCTCTGGGTCATATGGGGGTATTCGTGAAAGTAGAAGATCTTTGGGGAGGTCACTGAAATCCTCATCAGAAATTACTTCGTCCTCATCAGTACTCATCTCTGATTCATCAAAGGCTGTCTCTTCAGGCTCGAGGTCGAGCCATTGACTAGGATGGTAGGTGCGTCCCCAACTCATTCTGCTCGAAGCTTCACCCTCATATGCACTGGGCTCCTCAATAATTCCTACCTCGGGTAGTATATTTATTTATTTGTTCGAGTTATCCATAGCTACTTCTGGTTTTCGGATGTTAGGATCAAGGATAGAAAGTGTCATCTTAGAATCTCTAATATCCGAATTAGGGATGTAGGTGAAAGAAGAAGAGTGCAGATCAAAAGATGTTGGCTCTAGCACAGGTTCACCTACAATGTGAAGTGGTCTAGATTGATCAGTAGTGTCGCATGTAATGTTTGCCTCAAGATCCATATCCTCAATTGGATCTACTTCCCTTGTCTCGATTGGGTTATCTAACACAAAAGGTGTCTCCCAGGATTCAGTGGCCCAGTCCTGGAGATATCAGTCCTTTGCTCAATTTTCTGAATGGAGTTCTCAGATGAACCCATTCAGCATACTTCCTGTTCCTGTCTCATATCCACGCTAGATTCTTTTTCCCTTGAGTGATCTTCGGGCATCCGCTCCTGAGAATCTTTTGTGTGTTCTTTCGGCGTAGTTGTTTCAGATTCTTTGAGGTCTTCAATGCTATTTTCCACTTGATATCTCAAAAGCAATAGTTCTTGAGTTTCCCGATTTTGTCCAATTCGCCTTGTTATCTCTGCTGTTTCCTGAAGGAGCTCCATCACGGCTTGTTGATGCGGAATCCGGCTTTGTCTTTGGTTCGGCTCAATGATATCCTGGATTTCACGTAGATAGGATGCGGCCTTTTCCTTAGCGCTCGCTATAGCTCTCTGTATTCTATAATGTGGCCGCATATGCACCGCTAGCTCTTCAGGGGTTCCAAGGGGTGAATCAGGTCTACCCATGTTCCATGGGTGAGAAGTAGGAGTATGAAATCCATATCCTGATGGACCGACTGGTATGGGTCATAATATCCAGGGTTAGGATATAGGTTAACCATTTTGGTAACCCGAGGAGAAGGATCAAGCGAAGCGAAAAATCGTCTTCGCCACCTTGGGTTTTGATCCCAAGGTTGAGCTGATTCAGTGACCCGAGCTCTCAGATAAGCTCGTGGGTCCAGCTCTTCTGGATCCTGATTAGGTCCAGATCCAATGTTAGCCATTACGGCTCAGCAGATAGAAGAAATGGGGTGAGAAGATGGTCCGGGCGAGGTGACTCGCCTCCTTGGGAGTGGCTCCCAAGGTCCAACCAAGTGAGGTCGAAGTGACCTCCTTCCGTGCATACACCGCCCAACCCCTGGGTTGGTGTAGCTACGCAAAATAAGGCTAAGGCCCTGTCAATCAAATGGTCCTTATAAATCAGGTGACCAGATTTTTTGTTAGGGATTTGAATTCCTGAAGATAAGTTCGTCGTACAACCGACTGAACGTGAATCCCACCTCTCAAGCTAACCTAGCTAGTCTGGTTACGAGGGGACTAAGGGCAAGGTTCTTCCTTTGGCTTACGCCTCCAGTTCCGTTGACCCCCGAGCTGCAGTCGTTTGACACTACCCTGCAGACTTAGTCACTAGGTTTGGCAAGAGAGATTAAACTCATCCAGTAGTACGACAATGAACTCGGGTTGATTTCGTGTTTTAAAATTAGTTTTTAACCCATTTTCTTCAGTGGGGTTTGTGGTGAGTGGCCCACAAGGTGACCAAGCTCACCGGCTAACTAGACTTGATTAAGTCTAGGTTAGCCAAAAGTGTGGTCTCTATTTGTGACCCTAAAGGTTCAACCTAAGTTGCATGCACTTCTAGGGTTTTTTTCTCTATTTCAGCAGACCACAAGAATAATGTTGATTCTCTGATAGTAATTGGAATCCAATTAATTTTAAATTTTGCAAGTCGATTCCTTTTTCAATTAGTTTTTCATAGAATATTTTTCTTATAATTTTTACTTTTTCAACCAAATTTTTAGGGAATTTTAAATATGAGGGTGTCAGATTTGGAACTTTGACCCCTGGACAGTTTTTCACCTTGAAACAATACCAAATGATCTTTAAAAATTTGGGAAAAATATGAAAAATAAATACAATTAGATCAGCTTTCAAACCCCACCATTTTTAGTCAAAACAGATTTGTATATTTCTAGGAATCGCTTTTTGAAATTTGAAAATTTTTGAATCTGGGTCAATCTGACCCCCACGTACTTCGCAAATTTTTAAAAATTTTATGTTTGGAGTTTTTTCAAATTAATGGTGGCATTTGAAAGATGGTTTGAAATTGAAGCTTTTGCCCAAATTTTCGAATTTTTCACTAATAGATTTTTTGGTAATCGAATTTTCAAGTGAGATTTGAAATCTGGCCGAAAATCACAAGGTGGTGAAAAAGCTTTTGAAGAGGTTTGAATTTGAAATTCAAGCCTTCCACCAAAAATGCTTTTTTTTTTAAAATCTTTTGCACTTTTTTTTATTTTTAAAAAAGAATTTTTCAAAAGATTCAAATTGAAATATCTCTTTTTTTTCTAACCTAGATTCAAAAGGAAACCTAAGGAGATTTTTTTTCAAAATTTTTGATTTTTTTAATTTTTTTTCACGAAAATAAGAAAAATCTCTCTTTTTTTTCTCAAAAGAAATTGCAGGAAGTAGATCTAGTCCTAGGGTTCAGAAAATAAACCTACTCTAAGAGAATGTGATGTGCACCTGACTTTCTTCGCTGCGCTTGATGTGTGCGCAGATCCCATTTTTCTTTCGTGTTCCTACACATCAACAATGAAGTAGAGGCAGATTTATCAATGATAAGTAAAAGATCGAAATCAATAAAAATGGCATTGCCTTCCCGGCAACGGCGCCATTTGACAGAAAGCCATTTTCGTGCATTTGAAAGTCGACGAAAATCGTAGTATAGTTGCGCAAAAATGTTCGTTAAAGATTTTATTTTTAAAGATAACAAGACTTGAGTCCCGGTCGTTCGTCTCTGGGAGGCGTGTTTCTATTTTTGAAATCGATCTTAAAGCCGCTCTACTTAATATTCTGGTGCACAATATATAGGCGGATAAAGAATAGGCACTTAAATCGCGCAAATAAAATAATCATTCAGCTCATGGTGATTTCAAACACATAAAGTGATATATATATATATAAAAGCATTTTCATTCATTCATTGGGGGAGAGTTGTTTGTACAGGAAATCTAGAGGAAAGCTTATACAGGAATGCTTGAAATTAAACCTAGCTACCAGGAAACGATTGCATACAAGAATCGACAGGGGGATTTCGCATGCATCATTGGGGGAGAAGAGAAACTACTCTACTAAGCAGTAAATGAAAGTATTAAAACTTATGAAAAGCATGATCTAGAGCTAAAAGAGTAGAGGGCATTCAGGGGTGGTCCCTGATGGCCTTGGAGTGGTTGAGAAGACAATGAGGGGCAGCCAATGTAGCGTAGGCCGACCCTTGGAGAGAGGTAGGGTTAATCCAGCATCCCGGCATGTTGTCCTCCATGGTGGTGGTAGTGAGCTCGTGGAGGTGGAGTGAGTGGCGAACTGGAGGTGGCGTGAATGGCACCAATGGAGAGTAATTGCCAAGGGAGTGAATGGGTGCCAATGGCCACCCAAGGGGTCTTTTTATAGACCTAAGGGAAGCTCTCTAGAGAATTATGGAATTCTCTAGAAGGCTTATGGTGGGAGCTCGTGGGAGAGAGAGAGAGAGAGAGGGTGGATGGTGATTTTTATATCCACCAAATGTGGATCAAAAAATTGAATGGCTCTTGGTTGCTATTTTTGGCAACCAAGGCAACCACACATGGTAGAGAGCTCTAGAGAACTCTAGGCTAGATATTTTCGTGTGTATGGTGTGTGTGGGTGTGTGTGGGTGTGTGTGGGTCGAAACATAGGTGGCTAGGTTGATTAGGTTGGGTTCTAGTGGGTTTAGGTCAAGGTAGGTCTCAAATTAGGGTTATAAAGCCTAATTCACTAAGGTAAAGTGCAATTAAACTTAATACAAGTTTAATTGGGTGTGTGGAAACTTAATTGAGAGTAAAAAAACTTAATTAATTCAGGTCTAGGTGAATTGGACTCTCACTGAGTCCAATTGGACAGTGTGTGCTGAGATCAGGGCTCAATTGGACTTAATGTGTCCAATTGAATAGGCTGATGGAATTGACTAAGATCCAAGTCAATTAGGTTTAGTGAGGCCCTCATTAGGTCCTTAGGGAGGTCTAGAGGTGATGTACTAGGGTTAGGGCACCTTAATTTAGGTTCCTATGGGGTTGGAATTGGGTTTAGGGACCTAGAGATCCAAGATCAAGGCTTAAATCTCAAAACAGGAATTGGAGAGCAGTATTAGACATCTAATTATATAATCAGACATCTTATACTCAAAAATCAGAAGTCCAGACTTGTTGTCTGGATGTCCAATCAGAGTCAGGAAGGATTTTGAGTTCTATTTTGGGTATTCTGCAGAAATTGGACGTCTGACAAAGTGTCTGGACGTCCAATAACACTGCAGAAGTGGGTTTGAAGTGTGTGGGAGTTGGCTAAGGGTCCTGGATGTCTTAAAAATTATCTGGACGTCCAGAGAAGGGTTGGAAATAGGGTTTTAGGGCTTCCTAAGGTGTTGTGACCTAATCTAAAGGTGGCTAAGGCTTGGGGAAGTCTCTAGGCTATCCTAGGGCTAGGATGGACCTATGCTCTTCACATTTTACTGCTTTATTTCTACTTAATAAAATAGAAAACCTTTAACCCCCTTACATTATTATTCCTACACCTAAACTAGGCCTTCTGCTCCAGCTCTACTACAACTCCCGTTATTCCTGATCCAGCTTCAGATCCAGCTCCTGATCAGCTTATTCCCTGCAATTGACATAATGCACTTAATCAGCACATTATAACATTATTTTTTGCATAGCTAAAGAAAAGCAGTAAAGATGTAGATAATGCGTATGCATGCATGGATAACCCTAACTTATGCTAAGTCCTAGCCTAATTTAGGTCAATTAAGACCTATGATTGCTGCGCAATCACAACGCACCTACAACTTTTCAATGATTCTTGCTTGAAATTTTTCAGACCTAGTAGGTGAATGTTTAGAAGTCTTTATGGATGACTTCTCTATTTTTGGAGATTCTTTTGACCATTGTCTCAAAAATCTTGGAAGAACTCTCCAAAAGTGCATAGAAGTTAATCTGGTCCTCAGCTGGGAAAAAAGTCATTTCATGGTCCAAGAAGGTAATGTCTTGGGCCATGTTATTTCAAAACAAGGAATTACGGTAGATAAAGCAAAAATTAATGCTATATCTAAGCTCCCACCACCCACTACTGTCAAATAGATCAGATCCTTTTTGGGTCATGTGGGTTTCTACCGTCGATTCATACAAAATTTTTCCCAAATCTCCAAGCCCTTAAGTCAGCTTCTCGCTAAAGACCAGCCATTTGATTTTAATAATAAGTGCCTGGAGAGTTTTCCGAGGTTGAAGAAAGAGGTTACTGAGGCACCAATATTGCAGGGACCTGATTAGAATAGTCCCTTTGAATTAATGACCGATGCCTCAGATTTTGCTGTAGGGGCCGTTCTAGGGCAAAGAATTGGCATGAAGCCTGTTGTGATCTATTATGCTAGCAAAACCCTTGATGATGCACAACGGAATTATACGGTTACTGAAAAGGAACTTCTTGCCATTGTATTTCCCTTAGAAAAATTTAGATCTTATCTATTGGGGTAACATGTCACTATTTATACCGACCACTCAGCAATTAAATATTTGCTGACAAAGAAAGATGCAAAACCTCACCTTATCCGTTGGATTCTGTTGCTCCAGGAATTTGACCTGGAAATCAAGGATATGGAGGGATTGCACAATGTAGTGGCCGACCATCTCTCTCGTCTTATGACGAATGACATAATGACCCCACTAGATCAGTTCCCTGATGAAAGCATCTTAGCTGCTACAACCCTCCCTTGGTTTACACCCATCGCAAACTACGTAAAAACAAAGCAAATCCCCGCTGATTGGCCAAAAATAAAATGGGATAAGTTCTTTGCTGATATTAAATATTATTTTTGGGAGGAGCCCGACCTTTTCCGCATTTGTGCCGATCAGGTCATTTGACGATGTGTCCCCGATTTAGAAATCCATGATATCTTGACACATTGTCACTCAATGGCCCGTGCCGGACATTTTTCGGGCAAGAAAACTGCAGCTAAAATCCTTAATGCGGGATTTTATCGGCCCAGCTTGCACAAAGATGCTCATGACTTCGTTTGGTCCTATGTGCATTGCCAGAGCATCGGCAACATGACTCGGAAGGATATGATGCCCCTTAATCCTATTTTAGAGGTTGAAATTTTTGATGTTTGGGGCATCGACTTCATGGGACCGTTCATCAACTCTGGTGGGTATTTATATATTTTAGTCGCAATCGACTATGTTTCTGAATGGATAGAAGCAATACCCACCCGCACTAGTGATCATCGTGTGGTTGTCAAATTTCTTAAGAAAAATATTTTCTCCAGATTCGACATACCAAAAGCCATTATCAGTGACGGAGGCTCACATTTCACCCACTCACAATTCCGTCACATTCTTTCTAAATATGGGGTTAATCATAAAATTTCCAGACCATATCACCCCCAAATAAATGTCCAGGCTGAAGTTCCTAACCGGGTAATTAAAAATATTTTACAAAAGACGGTTAGGCCTGGCCATAAAGATTGGTCAACAAAATTGGACGACGCTTTATGGGCCTACCGTACCGCTTTTAAAACTCCGCTTGGCTTGTCTCCCTTCCATCTGATTTTTTGGAAGGCATGCCATCTCCCAGTAGAATTAGAACATAGGGCTTTTTGGGCAATAAAACAACTCAATATGAATTTATCTGACGCCGGTAACCATAGAAAATTACAATTAACTGAATCGGAAGAATTACGTAATTTTTCCTATGAAAATGCAAGGATTTATAAAGACTGAACAAAGAAATTTCACGATAAATATATTGTTCGAAAACACTTTGACATTAATCAATGCATTTGGCTTTTCGATGTGAGATTACGTCTTTTTCCTGGCAAATTAAAATCTAAATGGACCGGCCTGTTTATTGTCCATAAAACATATCCATATAGCGTTGTTGACCTTTTTGATCCAAAAACTAATTCGACATTTCAAGTCAATGGCTAGCGTTTAAAGCCCTATTTTGACCATACGCCTAAAATTCTGTCTGAATCTTTTAATTTTACTGAGCCAACCACCCTTGATCACTAGTGTACATCACGCCCGGCTGAATGGCGTAAAAGATAGCACTGGATGGGAGGTAACCCATCATTTTTTTTTCCTGCTTTCCTTTTTTCTTTTCCAGGTTTTGATCATCCTAAACCCGACCATTCTTCACTAAGGTGATCCTTTTCCCTCCTAATGCATGAGGACATGGCATATCTTAAGCATGGGGGGGAGTGTTCTTAAATTTGACGATCGATTTAGGATTTTCAAAACCTAACAAAAAAAAAATGCAATTTTCTTTAATTTATTTCCTGCTTGCATACCCAAAAAAATAAAAATGTTAAAAACTTATTGAGGGAAAATTTTGAAATCGGGACTAAGGTCGAGAAATTCACTTTTGGTACAATGGGATTTAATCTTTAACAAACTGAGGATGAGGATATGGATTTGATCATTAGAATTCAGGGTCTATTTTAGACTAGATCAGATATCCTTCTATAAAATTCCACCTGAACACATGATAGTTCAAGTGACTTGATCCTATTTTGTAATACGGAAAGTATTTGACTTAGTTTCTGATTCAAAAACTTGCGTGTCTTGAGAAACTTCTTGTGTTAATTTTCACGCACAAGTCAACACCTAAAACAATTAAAAATTTGAAAAACTCCCTTGTTTGGAATTAGTGAAAGTCTGAAGCAGATCGTTGGTTTGAGTTCCCACCACCGAGAAGGAGGAAAATACCTCCTTTGAGGACGCGATGTCAACATGTTACCACCTCGGTGCTGCTCCATATCTATATTTCATATCTTTAGATGGAGCATTAAAGCGCATTTTAGCAGCTCAAGTGTCTTGGACGGTGCTCTACCTATAGTGTCGGAGCAAGAGTTTGAGTTTGCTTGGAGTGCCTCTTTACATCGCATCGTGTTTTGAGGTTGTGAGCTCCTGCGTGGTGTCATGGATAGTGTTATCTCGAAGTACTGGTGCCAGAGCCCCCTTAAGGAATGGTAACAGGAATGATGATCCCGGCACATCTATTGTAAGACTAAGCTAAAAATAAGCATGGGGGAAAAAAAAGTAATAAATAAATTAACACGCCCTTATAAATGTTGGCTTTTCACAAGCACAGACACAAGGTTTTAAAGGATTTTGCAAGTTGTGAATTAGATTCATGAGCCAGAAAAATCTTAAAAACAAACATTTCAAGTCATCTGAATTAACAAGGGGTTAATTTGTGAATTTTCTGGAGGATATATTGATCTCGTACTGTCTAATGGTTGAATCCAAAAACAAATCTTGATGTTTGTCTTTAATAAATCCCGTACCTCCTGTGTTTTAATCTACCAAGGTCCCTTAATCTCTTTTTCTCCTCGAAAGTCGAAAAAAAAGTAGATTTCCCAAAAATTCTGTTTTCCAAAAAATTAAAGTTTTGCTAAGAGACTAGCAAAAGATAAGCATGGGGGTGTGATAAACGCTAGTTTATCATCATTCTTATGCATTAAAACAAACCTAGCTCTTAGGATTTTACCCTGCAAACGGGTTTTTTAGGCTGCATTTAGGCATAAATTAGGTTAGGCGTGCATTGCATTTTTTATTGTCTTTTTAATATGTTTTTGTGAGTGTTAGGGATGTACAGATATATAGATCCCTAAAACCCTAGCACTCAAAAGTGCAAATGGTGAAGGAGAAGCCCAAACTAGCTGGAACTCAGCTTGATCCAGCTCACCGCAGTTGGAACCTAGCTCACTTGAACTAGGGTTAGCTCATCCCAGCTCCATTCAGCTAATCTCAGCTGAGTGGCAGCTCAAGAGAGTTCATCGTAGCTCACCCTAGCTCAACTCAGCTCAGATCTAGCTCAACTTAGCTGAGTCTAGCTCATCTCAGCTCCCACTAGTCCACAGGGAGCTCTAGCTAGCTCAGCTGAGTTGACAGGAGTTCACCCCAGCTCAGATCCAGCTACATCCAGCTCCACTCAACTCCAGCTAGCTGAAGAAGAACTCATCCCAGCTCAGGAAGCTCAAGTCCAGCTCCCGAGGACTCAACTTAGCTCAACTCAGTTGAGCTAAGCTACCTTAGTTGCCTCAACCAGCTTGACCCTCCTCAGGAGAACCAGTCCTAGCTCACCTTAGCTCATTATGGTAGAAGCTAGCTCACTTTAGCTTGGCTTAGCTGCTAGCAAAGAACTAGCAAGCTAAGCAAGCTAGAGTAGCTCCATGCCAGCCTCTTCAACAGCAGCTAGCTCCAGTTTCAGCTCCTGACTTCTCCTCCTCAGCTCCTCCCTCCAAACCCTAGCTCCAACACCTTCTCCTCTACTCCTCCATTAGCTAAGCTAGCTTAGCTTAGCTTAGCTTAGCTATGCTCCAACTTCCTTGGCTTGTACCACCCCAAAAACCCACCTAACAACTCCACCCATCTAGCTCCACCTAACTCCACATAAGCTAACCTACTTGGCACCAACCTAGCATACCCACCAACTCCAAAAGACACCTAAAAGTGGCACGAAAACCACCCTAACCACCCCCTTGATGGTGCCACTTTTCCATCCAAAATTCCCCTTCATCTCCACCACACGCCCTTGTCCATAGGATCACTAACCACCTCCATCCTTCCATCCTAGCCCTCCATTTCAAGGGGCACCTTAACCCCCCATCCTACCCTATAAAAAGACCACTACCCACCACCATTCAAGACATCCTTGGCTAGCAAATTCACTCTCATATTCCACCTAGAAGCCCACATCCAAGAGAGAAGAAGAAGAAGATTAAGGGGATATTCTGTCCCCTTGGTGCCTTCCCCACTTCCCTTCTCTCTTAGGTCACGCCAGCCAAAGGAGAGGCCAGGCAAGGAAGATCTTTGGAGGAGATCTTGATGGTGGTCCACGCCACCTTGGAGGAGATTTTGAGGGTGGTGCACGCCCACCCCTTGGAGAGAGCATTGAAGGTGGAAGCTTCCACCTTGGAGGAGCTCTCAAGGAAGGAGAAGAAGGAGGCCCTCTTTTCAAGCCAAGGAGCAGCTAGGCTTGTAGTAAGAAGACTCCCTTCTTCACCATTTTCGCAAGAGGATTTGTGTTTCTTTTCTTTCTTTTAGATTTGTTTAGTTCTAGTTGAAGCATTCCTCTACTTGTCATTGAAAAGAACACTCATTCTAGTCAATTAAATTGCCTTCTTTTAGCCTTTTATTGCAATTGTTACTTTTGGTTCTAGCACTTGTTTCACCTCTCCTTCCTAATTACTCTAGGCCTCCACTTGCCTAGAGTGAGCTTAGGAAGAAGATATATCTATCTTTTAAGTTGTAGTTAAGCAATTGTAGGTGTTAGTACTTTACGTTACAATTCGCATTTTGCCCTCATCTTTTCAAAACAAAAAAAATTACATATTTAAAATACCAAAAAGAAAGTTGAGATGTGTTTTTAGCAAGAGAATTGAATTGCAATTTTTTCCTCCTTGGACGACCCTAGATACTCCCCTATCTAGGTTTATGAATTTAAAAGCGTATGCGAATTCGCGTGTTACAACGACATTGAAAACCCGCTTTTACAAATCACACGTAATCTGCTATTAGCCCCTTCCCGTCGTCCAATGGTTATGAATATATCTTGGTGGCAGTTGATTATGTCTCTAAATGGGTAGAGGCCATTCGTACATGCACAAATGACCACTCTGTGGTTTTGAAATTTGTGAAGGCCAATATCATATGTCATTTGGGCTACCCCATGACCATTATAAGTGATGGGTGACCTCATTTCTGAAACCACCACTTTAATCGGGTAATCAAAAGTCTGGGAGTGACTCACAAGGTCGCTACCCCTTACCATCCTCAGATAAGTGGCTAGGTTGAAGTGTCGAATAGGGAGATAAAAAATATTTTGGGAAAGACTGTTAGACCTAATAGGAAAGACTGGTCCCAAAAGCTCGATGATGCTTTATGGACATATCGAACGGCGTATAAGACCCCTTTGGGTACTTCTCCCTTTCAGATTGTGTATGGGAAAGCGTGCCATTTACCTATTGAGTTGGAACATAAGGCACTTTGGGCAATTCAAAGTGTTAACATGGATTTAGAGAAGGCGGGTAAGGCATGACTTCTGGAATTAAGTGAACTTGAGGTGCTGAGGAATGATGCTCATGACACCTCTTAAGCTTTTAAAGAAAGAACTAAGGTCTTGCATGATAAGTATATACTTCGAAAGACCTTTGAGCCCAACCAATAAGTCTGACTTTTCAATTCCAGACTTAAGCTTTTTCCTAGGAAGTTAAAATCTCGTTGGGATGGGCCTTACATAATGACTAAAGTGTTTTCGCATTGAGCTGTGGAGATTAAAAGCCCTTCCTCTTCATCAACTCCCTTTATCGTCAACAATCAACGGTTAAAATCATATATTACTTTGGATGGCCATCTGGTTGACGTGGTCACTCTTGAGGAGCCTTATCTCCTACCATTCTCCGCCTCAGGTAATATCTTCCTTTAACTATTTTTGTTTCCAATGAGCACATCATTTGAACGAGGCATGGGGGAGAGGACCAGAGGCATTTTTTTTATAGCATGTCTACATTTTGCATTCATTCATGCATATTACTTTTTTTTTAAAAAAAAGGAAAAAAATATAAATTAAAAATAGAAAAAAAAAGTTTTGAGATTAACTTGCTAGGTCCTACATTCTTAAGTAAATCAGAACTCTAGGTGAGACTAAGTTGGTTCTAGGGTCGAACTTTAGAAGCTAAGTGAGCTACTAGCTTTAGACCTTTAGGGTCTTTTGTGGACTTAAAAACTTAAGTAGGAGTTAAGTTGCGAACCATTCCTCAAGAGGTTGAGGAATGAAAGCTAGGGATTGAGTTAAAAGGTGGGGTAGTACCTGGAGTCTTGTTCTACCTTTTGGTTTACGGGTCCTTGTAACCCAAGCATCCAAATTTCACACATTTGGTCTTGTGTAAGTAAGTAATCACCTTAATTCATTTCTTAAAAGAAATTTGGTTCTCTTAGTTTTGACTTAGGAGAAGCTTGAAAACAAAATTTTATTGGAAGAGTTTCTGCCACAGGAGAGGTGGAGTATATACTCACCTTGAGGATGCGATGATAATATATTACCTCCTCGACACATGTCTCTTAGGATATCCATCCTTATGGGGGCATGTAAGCGCATTGTGCGGTTCAGGTACCATGGGTGGCCCTATCTCGAAGTGCCGATTGCCACAGGCCTGAATTCGCTTAAGAAATCCATGGGCAATACTATCTCGAAGTGTCGATTGCTAGGAGTTCTTAGGGTTGCTATGGGCGGTGCTATCTTGAAGGATTGAAAGCCAGGCACCCTTCGAGGTATGGCGATGGGGACAATGAATCTAACATAAATCGTGTTGATAGTTGATCTGAGGTTAGACTTAGAGGAATCGAACAATATATATATATATATTATTCAAAAAAAAAAATCCTTTTCCTTCAACTCAAATAACTCAGACCAACGCACATGCGTGGATGATTTAATCTCAGGGATCAATAAACCTTAGGGTAGAGTCTAAAATCAGGGAAACTTATGCCTGCAACTTGTCTTTAGCCGACCGAGTCTGTAACTTAACAACTACTTGGGAACCTTTGGTCTAAAGTCTGAACTTAATATGTTTCTAAAGGAAGACCAATTGGGTTGGCTAGCCTACTTGGAGTGCTAGGTTTTGCTTGATTTTGCTAGGGACTAGCAAAAACTAGGCATGATTAGCCCATATTCGTGGGCTATTTAAGTATCTAAATGTTTAGACATTAAATTAATTTTAACATTTAGATAACATACACTAGGATGTAAAGAAATTTATTCATATTTTTAGCTTAAGTACATAATTCATGCATTTAGAATTAACCCAGGGTTGCATATATTTAATTAGTTAATTAATTAGGTGCACTATTTTAATTAACATAGAAGTTAAGGAGTGGTCGGTTCGTGCTTCACGTGTTTGAAATTGGGGTTACAAGTAACTTGTCGTCGTAGTTGCAAAACATGTCTATCAAATCAAATTTATATCGGAACTCCAAGGGAGTCTCAGGTCGAACACAAGGAGGCGACATTTACTTTATTTGAAAACCACGCTTCGATTTGTTTCCTTCTGTTATTTTAGGGTCTTGCTATATTTTTGTGTTTTTGAAATAAAAGACAAGCAAATGATTCACAAGATAGAAATGTGGAACGAAAATGGTATATATATCAATCCAATGTCTATTGCAATATACTATGAAAGCATAAAAAGAGAGGGAGGTGAGAGGAAATCTCCCAAATCGGCTGTTCGGCGAGACGACGAAGCTTGGCGGAAGCTCGGATGAAGGTGAGATGCTGGAGGATGTCGGGTTGAGGAAAGCTTTGGCGTAGCTCCAGAATGGAGGTAAGAAGATGAAGTTGATCTGCTACCGAAATGGAGGTGGGAGGACAACTCCAAGGTGACCTGTGAAGGGAGATGGGAGGTTGGAGGAATATTTGGTGGGGAAAAGGTTCACTACAATAATAGGCACCTTGGGAGCTTGAGAACAAGCTCTAACAGAGCGTTGGTAGGCTTGCTAGAGCTTGGGAGTAGAGTAGGTAGAGATGGCTTTGAAGGGAGAGGGTGTAGGTCCTTTTATAGTGGTGGAGAAGAGGTAAAAATCATATCTGGGTCTTTACTGACGTCCACAAACGTCGCTGCAGCTGTCGTTGAAGATTCGACCTTAATTGTTCTTGCTGGCACGCACAGGCCCTTAGTGACGTCCATAAACGTCGCTGCAGCTGCTGTTGAAGATTCGCCTATTAAATCCCCTTACTGGTGTGCGCAAACCATTAGTGACAGTTGGAAGCGTCACTAAAGGTGCGTCGCTGAAGATCCACGTGCCTCCCTATTGGCATGTGCTCCGCTGGCGCTGTAAGCTTCACGCTCCCGTGTCGCGCGCGCGCTGGCAAGCACGTACGCATACGCTGCGCTGTCACTGCTGCACGACTGCGCGGCTACTATTGAGCGGTCGGCGAAATTGGAAATTGGGGGGGCTACGGGGATTCGAACTTGCGCCCCTCCTTTGCAAGCCAGCGGTACCACCATTGCGCCAACCCCTCCCTTGTGTCTTGTGGAGCGGTTTGGTGCGTCCGCTTCCCAGCCGTTGGATCTTGATCCAACAGCTAGGATTGAAGGGCGCAGATGAAGAAGGAGCTGGGCGGTGCTGCTGGCTTGTGTTGGGCGGTCTGGATGGTGCCACGTGGTACCATCTGGGACATCCATCTTCTTCTTGTAGAGGGTGCTATGATGCTCAGATCAAGATGATTCCTGCGATGCAGAACTGTGATCGTTGCTCTGGATCCATCGGTATGGTCAGATTTTCCATCCGAAACCCTTATGGATGTTGCATTGCCCCCTGGCCGTTGATCTTCCACGGGCTTAATGTGATGCTACGGGACTCTGATCTAGACAATTTTGGAGGCATTAGTCTTCGATCGTCATCCCGATCAGATCCGTTTGGTCTGATCGTCCATCCAAGGTCCTGAAATAAATCCTCTTTTTTCCTGACCATAAAAAGGACCTAATTAACCTAAAATATAAGCAACTACTCTAAATGCGGAATGATGCATGCTATGCGATATTTATATCAGGATATGCAGTGCTAATCCTAGGAACTATCACAAATAAGCATTTTACATTGAATTTATACGTGTTTATCATACGCCCATGCTTACATTTTGCTAGTCCCTAGCAAAATTAAACTATATGGTATGTATAAATTCAAAATTAAGATTAGATCTCTTAGGCCTAGGTCGTTTATTAACAATAGAAATTTTCAACTAACGTCCTAAATTCCGAAAACTCAACAGTACCCTGGTGTCTACCAGAATGCAGATCGCCCAAGTTCTTGCCTTATTTTAGAAGGTAAGATATACATATATTTTTATTTTTCTTCTTTTCTAATTTTCTTGTATGTTTGGAGTTTGAGAGTTTCAGGATAGCTTTTTACGGCTACCCATCCTGCCCAAGACTCGAAAAGGACTCTAAGTACTAAGCATCTTTGTGAAAAGGTGATAGACTCACAAAACGACCATTAAGATGGACTTCGGGTTTCTACGACCCTAGGTGGCCTTGCCTAAAGGTTTACCTTTACGATTGTTAGCTTTATCCCTACTTTCTTTTATATGGGGTCAACACAAGAGTGAACCCAGTCTATATCTCCCCGATTTATTCGACTTCCCCGCTTCTTCCCTAAGTGTTTTGGGAATTATTGTGCATTTTGTTGTGAGCTGGGTTCTAGACAACCGGCCGATGAGCAGTTACCACCGACAACTTGCCAGCCATACTCGTGCGGTGAAGTGTGGTTTTATTTGTTGTCTTATTTTCTCCTTTTGTTTTCTCTTTATTTTCTAAGTAGGTGGCTTCCCTGATCTAAGATTTACCTAAAGGCAGTACAATGAAAATGGTCTTGTGGTTGGGCTCTAGACAACTGGCCGATGAGCTATTACCACTAACAACTTGCCATACTACCCAAGTCAGTCCATTAGCTACCCAATTTCCGTAAAAACTGCTAGAAAGTGAGTCAGCGCAAAAAAAATGAGTGTAGATGCTTAGGCCTAAAGTCCCCCTAAATCAGAGGGTGGGTTGATAAGTCGCATACTTATCATCCCAAATTATTTACCAAATTAAAATAAATTTTAATTGGCGAGGACTCGAGACTAAATCCACATTCGAGTGGACACCTAGGCTAATTAAGCCCGAAGACCTAAAGAGTCTAAGTGTTTAGGTCCTCTCCTATCATTTCATAAAGTTAATAACTTCCAAATGCCTAAGTTCTCATTTCCTAATTTCTTTCTTTTCTTTATTTTCAAATTTTTTGTTTAATTTTATAAGAAACTAAAAGAAATTCTACAGAGTTAACATAATGATTTCAGGAATTGATTATCCACCCCCCATGCCTAAATGATACAGTGTCCTCATTGTAAAAAGAAAGATGTGAAAAGGGTAGAGTAAACAGAACATCACCTGAGTGTTGTGAAAATCTGGTCAGCTCCGCAGAGAGAAGGGTGTATACACACGTGCTAAGTTTAATGCCTTCAGCTAAGCATAACATACATACAAAGAAGAAATTGAGAATTCACAAGTGCAGGTCAAAATCAAAATAAAAAGGTTGATCCTAAAACTCATTTTTAGAAGATGTCCACAAACGTGGATGAGATTATGGTGTAGACCCATGCCCTAGGGTTGAGTGGTTCTCAGGTTCTGGATGAAAATCATCCAGAACCGAAGGTTGTTGCATTTGCAGGGTCGGGCCTACGGTTTAGTGGTGTGCAACCCAAGACCAAAGTGTCAAACAATAGGTAAAAATGGTTCAATAGGTGCGATTGTCCATTTAACATCTAGCTCAGAAAAATAATCAGTTATTTCAAACTTGGGTTGCACGTGAAAGATATCGTAAGGGTCCTGGTAGAAAGTAGGTGGTTTTAGGTCAATAGGTACCCTTGGATCCAAAATCAAACTTCCCTCAAAATTAGCCTCCCAAATCTTTATTTCAACAATTCTATCCTCCAACATCAAGGGCACAGGCTTTGGGACTTCTAGCATATTATTCACCCCATATGATTCTCCCAAGTCCAGAAATCGTGGCTGAATCAAGATTGACTTGGGCACAAAGATCTTAGAAGTCAGCTCTTCGAGGTGCAGATGAGGACTGGGGTCACTGATTGAATCATCAAGATTCGGATCCTCCAAGTTGACCCCAATCGAATCCAAATCTTCAATAATTGGGCTATCAACTGGTTTGTCAGATTCCTCAAGCCCATTTGTCTCACTAAAATCCTCTTCCTTAAGTTCAAGTGAGACTTCACCAAAAGATTCTTCACCCTCAGAGTCAAAGATTCCATGATCCTCATTTATATATGCCTCAAAATCATATGTCATTTCATGGTCCATGGAGACATATTTTTCCTCACTCCCTCACTCGGGCATCTCGGGTGAATCAATCAATTCATCTTCAAATGATTGCTCTAGCCCGTCCTGGTTATCCCCAGTCTCAGAAAATGTATCCTCGCCGACAGGCGCCTGAGCGGGTTCAGACATTGGCTCTCCTGAAGGGGGTTCATCTTGAGAATCATTCCAACATTTGACTACTGCAACCACAAATTTCATCCTCAACCTCGATAATTTCCCAAGAAGAAACTCACCCAAGTCCCTATCCCTAACACTTTGGAGCAAATCCAATAGAGAACTATTAAGTTCATCAATCATTTTGATCATAGGCTCTAGTGCTTCAATGCATGGTGTTGGTTGAGCTTCTAAAGATTGTATAGTGCTCCTCAAATTAGCCACCACCCTATCCTGGATCTGGTTCACCTGAACTGACTAGTTCGGTTCAGGTTTGGGTGGGTTCAGGTTAAATCTAGGGGAGTCAAGATGTCGAGGTTCTCTGGTCCCTCCCTAAAAGTAGGTCTTTCTAGGTTGTTCAAAGGATGGTGGCAACCTATATTCAGTGGAATAATGGGGAGGGTAGGTGTTATAATCATGATATCCTTCTTGATTGTAGATTAGGTTGGTTTGGTCAACAAAGGATGGAGATCCATAATCATTATAGCTTTGGGAAGGATAATAATCATAGTCTTATTGTCCAGTGTTAGGCCCTGGACCCTGAGGTCCGGATTCATATCCCCAATCAAAGTCATCCCGGCTAGTGGATGGGTAATTACAAGTCAAGTCGGGATAGTAATCATCTTGGGGTTAAGTGGCGGTAGGAGGATAGGATGTGAAATGTGTGTAGGATGTGGAAGGGTACATGGTGAAGTAAGGAGGGAAATCAGAAGAGAAAGGAGCCCTGCAATAAGAAAATACAAGCCTGTCCTTAGTTTCGGTAGCTTAAAGGTCTACAGACTCTCAAAATCCATCCTAAGATTATAGACGATTTACTCTACTTATGTCCAGGCAATCCAACCAGTTTGAAGGAGGGATTGGGGAGAAGGTTCTTCCTTTTGCTTGCACCTCCGGTTCCTAGTTTACCCCCCAGCCGCGGTCGTTTGACGCTACTCCCCAAGCTATACATCAGATTGACTAGTATAAGTAGGTTAATCGTGAGAAATCTCAATCTGGATCCCGACGAGCGAACCAATCCTTATGGCCAATGTCCAATCAATTTTAGTTAGGCTTGGGACAATGGTGCTTCAGGAATGTGATGGGCCCTTTAGATGGGTTGTGCCCTTAATGATCAGTTAAAATGTGTGTGCGTGCACAACCAGGGTTTTCAAACAAGGTTATTTGATGATGTGTCTTTTAGGATTCAACCTTGTTTAGTAGCTTTTAGGGTTTAATCTTAGGTATATTCAATCAAGTTTAGGAAAACACTCCAAGTTTTGCAAGCACTGGTGATGATATATTCCTTTAGAAATAAAAAAATGTGGAGTGCCTGGTTCAGCCTTAAGAATCAACCCTAAGTGGCAAGCTAATTGATGAATCGCTTTTATCTTAAGTAGTGCGGCCCAAACAGTTCAATCAATTGGCCTATTGCACCACTTAGTTAAGGCA
This sequence comes from Thalassia testudinum, assembly GCA_037157565.1. Taxonomy (NCBI): domain Eukaryota; kingdom Viridiplantae; phylum Streptophyta; class Magnoliopsida; order Alismatales; family Hydrocharitaceae; genus Thalassia; species Thalassia testudinum. The sequence goes on along the minus strand of JAZHRO010000019.1, from coordinate 30,677,518 downwards.
CACAGAAAATTTTGACCTATTCAGATTTCTACTCACCTATTTGTGTGTTGAATTAACTGTACCGAGTCCACAGGTCAGATCCTGGTTAAGTTGTAGAATCGATGTGATTGTGCTCCTTAGGTTGAGAAGTTGTGGGTGTTAAGTGTGTAGCTTATAGAAAATCCCACAATCAGATAGCACTTCTTTTTATTTTTTTTTATTTATGTGGATGGCGAGGTGAGTGGAGGTGGCAAACAACAAAATCTATCCTAGGGTTCAAAAAAAGCACCTAAGTTGATTTGGGTTTGAGTTATCCAATTATGGAATGAAAACTAAGGTGGGGGTGGTGTAGGGGACACTTACAAAACACTCTACCCGCACTTTACTCTGGTCTACCGCACTTGGATCTCCATGTTAAGGTACCTGCAGGATAGTAGATCAAAGACAAGTAGGGTTAATGCGATGTAAATGCAAAGAAATGCAATAAACAATAAAGTAAATTCCGTTGCCTCCCCGACAATGGCACCAAAATGGTCGGGTCATGCTTCGCGTGTTTGAAACCAGGGTTGCAAGTAACCTGTCGTCGTAGTTGCAAAACACGTCGATCAAATAAAATTTATACCGAAACTCCAAGGGAGTCCCGGGTCGAACATAGGGAGGCGACGTTTATTTTACTTGAAAACAACTCTTTGATTCGTTTCCTTTTGGTATTTTGGGGTTTTGTTATTTTTTTGTGCTTTTGAAATAAAAGACAAGCAAGTGATTCACAAGATAGAGATGTGGAGCGAAAATGGTATATATATCACTCCAATGTCTATTACAATCTACTATGAAAGCATAAAAAGAGAGGGAGGTGAAAGGAAATCTCCCGAATCGGCTGTTCGGCGAGACGACGGGGCCTGGGGGAAGCTCGGACGAAGGAGGTGAGGAGCGAGACGACGGAGGTTAGATGCTGGAGGACGTCGAGTTGAGGAAAGCTTCGGCGTAGCTCCGGAATGGAGGTGAGAAGATGGAGTTGATCTGCTACCGTAATGGAGGTGGGAGGACAGCTTCATGGTGACCTATGAAGGGAGATGGGAAGTTGGAGGTATTTTGGTGGGGCAGAGGTTCGCTACACTAATAGGCACCTTGGGAGCTTGAGAACAAGCTCTAACAAAGCATTGGTAGGCTTGCTAGAGCTTGGGAGTAGGTGGGAGTAGAGTAGGTAGAGATGGCCTTGAAGGGAGGGGGTGTAGGTCATTTTATAATGTTGGAGAAGAGGCAAAAATTGTATGTGGGTCTTTACTGACATCCACAAACGTCGCTGCAGCTGTCGCAAAAGATCCATGCGCGTGCACTCTCACCCCAACACCTCACCTCAGCCAGCGCACGTGCCATCTGCCCCTCCCCCCTCTCCATCTGACCCACCACATGCCTCCAGCCCAGCCAGCACACCTGCGCCTCCCCGCCTTCTCCAGAACCACTAGCGCCCCTGTAATTCCACCATGTTTGCTCACCCATAGCATGCTTTCCATGCGCCTTCACGCCGGTGCACTAGTAGCCTGCACTCCAGGACCCACGCCCGCGCACCCCATGCGCCCTGCAAAGCCACGCCTCCATGCGCCCACGCTCCAGTGCCTCCTTGTAGCACCTGCAACCGGCACCACCAGCATGCCCGTGCTGCCCATGCGCCTTGCAGAGCCCATGCCTCCACGGGCCCACACTCCGCGTGTGTCTGCAGCGCCTGCAGTGCCCGCGCATTGCTCTCCTTGCGCCTGTAGCACGCATGGCCAGTAGCAAGCTCCTCCACCGCCACCACTCCTTTCCTCCAGCAGGCCGGCTCTAGCCATCTCACGACGCACCACCACCACCACCACGAAGGCCTCGCTTCAGTTGACCTCTTATAGGAGTAGCTCCTCGAATGAACCTCCCTCCCTTACGCAATGAAGAGTGAGGTAGCCTCTGCTTTTACTTTAATTAATATTTACATTTGAATGCTATTGCGACAAAAATGAATTTTAATTTATGATTATTTTATTATTGTGAAATTGTGACTTCATGCTCATTCTTTCTTATAATTGTGTGCTTTTATTATTCACATGTTTTTTAACATTGGTTTTGGATTAAAATGTGCACAAATTTTCTCTAATGCATGTCAGTTGGAAATTACTTAAATTCATCACATATTTATTGAATATTTCAATGAGGAAAAATTGCACATATACCCTTACATTTTTTAGTTATTGTGTATCTTCTTTTCATTTCATTTCATGTCAGACTTAACTCAGGATTTCACACTTGATTGAACGAATACGAGAAAAATATTCATGATTTTATGGCATCATTACCTCCCTATGAACACGACCCGCTCCTCTGTGAGTGGTCAATTTTTATTGTAATTGTTTTGTTAAGTGATTTTCCACCACTTTGTTACTAAAACGACAAATCATCTTAATCACATTTTTTGAAAGCAAAAACTGTCTTATCACCTGGCTTGACCTAATTGTTTGAATCCTATGGAACAGCTACAAGAAGAATTGATTTTAAATTGATTAGGTGGTGTGGTCCAAACGACTCCAACAAGTTATCCAGATGCACCACCAACTAGGCACGCAGAGATGATTAGCCATCTCAGGTTTCTACTCTTTTATGTGTTGATTTGTGTGTATCTGTTCCACAGGTCGGAATCTTGGTTGAGTAGATAAAAATCAACTTAGGTTATCTACCTCAAATGTGGGTGTTTGTAGTGTGTATGTTGATTTGTCCCACAAGAAGTAACTTTTTGTTTTTATTTTTTTTTAATATGTGAGGGTGAGATGAGTGGAGGTTGCAAACAAGACAAACAAATTACATCATAGGGTTTATGAAAACACCTAAGTAGATTTGGTCTTGGTTATGGATGTGGCGAAAGTGAAACTAGAAGGGAGAAATGTGGGGGCACTTATAGGTTACTCTACTCGCACTTTACTCTGATCTACTGCACTAGGATCTCCTTGCTTGGGTACCTGCAAGACATTAAATCAGAGACAATTGAGGTTAATAATAAGTAAATGCAAAGAAACATAGAAGACAAGAAAGAAAATTCCGTTGCCTCCCCAGTAACAGTGCTAAAATGGTGCGGAGATTTGTTGGGAAAAGGTTTCGAGTTTGGAAAACCTATCATCGTAGTTCAATTCGCAAGAAAATCCGTCAATCAAATAATATTTATATTCTAAGCTCGAAAGGTGAGTCCCAGGTCGAACATGGGGAGGCGAACATCTGGTTTGAAAATCCTCGTTTCACTTTTATTTCTTTTTGTCATTTTTATCTTTTCTAAATTTTTTGGTATTTTTGTCAAGCATGAGATCAAGCCAATGTAGATTTGTCTAATTAATTTACTTGTAAAATATAAGAAAGAGAGAGAGAAACAGTCACATATATATCTTAGTAATGTCTTTTATAGTTATGAAACTGGGAAAACTACACTACTAAAGTAATAAAGATAGATATAAGTGAAAGAATCCCTCTCGATGGTCACTCGGAGGATGACTCACTCTGACATCACCTAAAGAAAGGTGGTGAGGAGCAGAATGAACAAGGATGGAGTCGGAGGATGAAGGGCGGGGCAGGACGGTGTCGCAGCGAGGATCTACTTCCTAAAGTAAGTGAGAAGATGGCCTTGGGTTACTCCATGAATGGGGATGAGTGGAGGGAAAAATATTTGATTCTACTCTAGAGGAGTATCCTGGGCTTGGGACAATCTCTCTCAAGAGCCTTGGAGGTGGTGAGGAGAAGAAGGGAAGAGATCGTGAAGAATGGAGGGGGGTAGGTCCTTTTATAGTGGAAGGAAGAGGAAGAATTCATGTATATGGCATTAGTGACAGCTGCAATCGTCATTAAGGACCCCTGTAGTTGTCGCTGAAGATCCGCTCCACTGCTAGCATGTGCATCACGTGCCCGTGCCTTACGCTCCTTGTCACACGCACATGCGGTGGCACTGAACTTATGTGTTGCGCCCTTGTGCGTGCATGCGGTTGTGTGCTGCAAGGCTATGCACAGTGCCCTTGTGCACGTGCGCAACCATGTCTTGGGGGGGTGGTGGTGCAGGGATTCGAACCCACTCCCCTCCCTTCGAGCCCAACATCCAAAGCAATGTGCTGCGGCTGGGGATTGTCGTAGGGAGGAGTTCTTGAGGCCACGGTGTGGAGGATTCCTAATCGTTGGATGATGATCCAACTATTAGGATTCAAATGTGAAGATGATGAGGGGGAGCCACTGGTCGTTGATGGCCGGTGTTGAGTAGCCTAAATGGTGCCACCTAGGCCGTCCATCTTCTTTTTGTTGCAGAGGGTGCCACGGTGCTTTGAATGAGGTGATTTCCATGCTGCTGGATTGCGATCGTCGCTCCAGATCCATCCATATGGTTGGAATTCTCATCTGGAGCCTATAAGGATGTCGTATTGCCCCCTGGCCATTGATCTTCCTTGGATCGCATAAGGTGCTACAGGATTCTGATCCCAACGATTTTAGAGGTGTTAGACTCCGATCGTCATCCTGATCAGATCTGTATGGTTAGATTGTCCATCCGAGGCCCTGAAATAAATCTCCTTCCTTCCTGGCCATAGAAAGGATGTAATTAACCTAAAATATACACAACTACTCTAAATGTAGGATGATGCATGCTATGCAATATTTGTAACATGAAATGCAAATCTAGGCCTAGGAACATGCATGAATAAGAATTTTATCCTCAATAATTGTACCTACATCAGTAAGTCACGTGCTTATCACCCCAACTTATTTAACCAAGATAAAAATGACTTAAAAATGGGAGGACTCGATAAACAGGTCCACATTTTAGTGGACACCGAGGCTAATTAAGCCTGAAAACCTGAAGAGCCTAAGTGCTCAGGTCCTACTATATTATTTCTTAATGTTGACAAACTCCTAAGGCCTAAGTTCTCTTTTCCTTATTCTCAATTATTTTTGAGAGAAAATAAAAAAAAAAGAATCTACTGAGCTGACAAAATAATTCAAAATTAAGTGTATCCAGTCCCCCATGCCTTTCTAATGCAATGTCCTCATTGTATATAAAGGCATGAAAAAGGGCAGAATAAACAAGGTATCACTAGAATTCAGTGATGAGACCGTCAACTCTGAGATAAAAATAGTGTATACATAAATGCTGAATTTAGTGCCTTCAGCTAGGCATAGTATACAAATGAAGAGAGGAAATTAAGAACTAAGAAGTACAAGTCAAGATTAGAATAAATAGATTAACCTTTAAACCGGCAATAAGTAAATGTCTGAAAATGTGGACCAGACATTGGTGTAAACCCGTGCCCTAGGGTGGGGTGGTACTAAAGCTCTGAGTGATAAATACCAAGAATCAATGACTTTTCAGCTTGTGGGGTAGAGTCTATGGTTTAGGAGTGTGCAACCCAAATCCAAAATGTCGAATAATAGGGAGGCTAGATTAGTAGATGTGTTTGTCCTCTTAGCATTGAGCTCAAAAAGATAATTAAATTTTCTATGCTTGAGTTGCACATCCTCAGAATAAAAAATATCATGAGGGTCTTGGAAAAAAGTTGGTGGTTTCAGGCTTATAGGAACCCTTGGATACAAACTTTTCTTTCCCCTGGAATTAGCTTCCCATAATTTCACTTCCAGACTTCTATCATCCAAAATCAAAGTTTTCGGGACCTCCAGATTATCACACACCCCTTCTAAACTATCCAAGTCCAAAAATTGTGGTTGAATCAAAATTAACTTGGGTATAGTGATTTCAAAAAAGATCATTATACAATTCGGGGTGTGAGTGAAGATAGGGGCTACTATTTAAATCATCCATTAAGTCAAGATTTAGTTCCTCCAGGTCAACCCCAACTAAATCATAATTTTCAATTTTAGGGCCCTCAAATGATTCATCATATTCCTCAAGCTTGTATGTCTCGCAAAAATCGTTCTTCTTAAATTCTAATACATTAAGTCAGACTTCTCTTATAGATTATTCACCCTTAGAATCAAAGAATTCTTGATCCTAACTTATATATGTCTCATAATAATATATTATTCCATGGACCACAGAGATATTTTCTGTGTTTCTTGGTTTATGGATCTGAGGTGAAGAAATCAGTTCATCCTCAATAGATTACTCTAAATCAACCTTGTCATCCTAGGTCTCGTAAAATATGTCTTGAGTGGGTTCTGACATTGGCTCTCCAAGAGGGGTTTTATCCTGAGAATCATCCCAAGATTGGCCTAAAGCAGCAACTAATTTCATCCCAATTTTGGCAATCTCCTAGGGAATAACTCACTCGGGTCCTTATCTTCAATTTCTTGACACCAATCCAGCAAAGACTAGTTAAGATCATCAATATTTTTAATCGTGGGCTCCAATGCTTCAGTACAGGGTGTTGGCTGAGCTTATAAATATCAAATGGTGTTTCTCAAGTTATCCAGCTCCCTATCTTGGACTTGGTTTACTTGAGTCGAATAATTTGGTTTAGGGTTGGGTGGGTTTGGGTTTAGACTATGAGGGACAAAAGATTGAGCTTAATGAGGTCCTCCATGATAATAGGTCATTTCAAGTTGTTCTTTAAGGATTGGTGACCTATAAGAAGTGTAATCTTGGGGAGGGAATTGTTTATAATTGTCATATCCTTCTTGACCATAGATTAGTTTAGATTGTTCATAGGAAGGTGGAGATCTATAATCCGTGTAGTTGTAAGAAGGATAGTACTCATGGTCTTGGTGTCTGGGATCAGGCCTTGAATACTAAGGTCTAGAATCATATCCCCAATCAGAGTTATCCCAACTACTGGATGGGTGGTTAGAGGTCGGGTCAGGATAGTAATCATCTTGGGGATAAGTTGTGTTAGGAGGGAAGGAGTGGAAGTGTGAGTAAGAGGTGGAAGGATGCATGGAAAAATAAGAGGGAAAATCGAGAAGAGAACAGTGCCCTATGGTACAGGCAATCAAGCATGTCCTTAAGCGGGTAGCCTAAAGACCTACAGGTTCTCAAAACCCATCTTAAGATTATAAATGATTTGATCTTCCTCTATTCGGTCAATACAACCAGTTAGAGGGAGGACATGGAGAGAAGGTTCTTCCTTTGGCTTCCACCTTAGGTTCCTTTGATACCCCCCAACTACTGTCATGTGATGGTACTCCCCTAGATTGACATCAGTTAGACTGGTAGGAGCAGATTAGTCAAAAATAATCTCAATCTAAGCTTTGAACATTGAGGCAATCCTTATAGCCAATGTCTACTTGATTTTAATTAGGCTTAGGTTTGAATGTGCTTTCGGAATGTGATGAGCCCTATTATTATGTTGTGCCCTTAATAATCAATTAACTAGTGTGTGCATGCACGACCGAGGTTTTCAAATAAGATTATTAGATGATTTGTCTTTTAGGGTTCAACCTTGTTTAGTAGCTTTTATGGTTCAATTGCTAGGTTTACTCAGTGAAGCACAATAGGTTCTGAAAGCATAGGTGAAGATATGTTCCTTTACAATTAAAAAATAATGTTGTGTGCCAAGTTTAGCCCTAATAATTGAGTCGTACGGGGCAGCTACTGTATGAATCACTTTTAAGTGGAGTGGTGCAACCCAAACAATTTGATCAATTAGCTTGTTGCACCACTTTATTAAGGCACACAAATTGTTTAGCCTATTTGAATTTCTACTCAGTTATTTGTGTCCAAAGTAAAGGTGTATCGGATCCACAGGTCAAATTCAGGTTAACTGGTAGAATCAAAGTGATAGTGCACTTTAATGTTTGTGTGTTTAAATGTGTGTCACTTTCAGATTGGATTCCACAATCAGAGAAGAATAAATTTTTTTTCTATTTTTAATTTTATGTAGGTGGGTGAGGCAGGTGAAGGTGACAAACAAACACCACAATCTTCCCTAGGGGTTATAAATTTCTAGGTTGATTAGGGTTTGAGTTATTTATGTGGAGAAATGAATTCTAGGGGGTGGGGTTGTGTGGGGTACACATACATAACCTTCATCAACACTTTATTCCAATCTTATTGCTTTGGCTTGCCTTTAGAAAGTACCTGCAATCACAATAAGAATGGAGATAAAGTGAGATAAAAGTTAGGTCAGTATGGGCAAACATGGAAAATCAGACATCGTTGCCTCTCCGGCAATGATGCCAAAATGATTACGAGATTGAATGAGGAAAAATCAATGTTTTGAAAACCTGGTCGTCACAGTCGTGAAAATCCATTCATCAGATAACATTTATAAGCAAAACTCAGTGAGTCCTGGGTAAAACACATAGAGGCAACGTTTGCGTTAGAGAAATCCGCCTTTGATTTATATCTTTTTGGTATTTTATGGTTTTCTAATTTTTCTATTGTTTTTAAAGCAGGAGATCAGGTCGAAATATTTCCTCCTAGCTAATCTACTTGCAAAATAAAAGAGATAGAGAAAGAGAGCGAGAGAGGGAAAACACTATTTTATAAAATTAATGCAATGTTTATTACACCTAATCGCAGAATATAAGTCTACACTATGAAAGTGCTACAAAGAAGAGAGAGAATCCTCCTCGATGGCAGCTTGGGGGATGACTCGCTCCGTCGATGCCTGAACGAAAGAGGATGATGTCGAAGGACGAGGGGTGGGGCAGGATGACGTTGCAACAAGGATCTGCTTCCGGAATGGGGGTGAGAGGATGACCACTAGTGCTTCACGAATGGGGATGAGAGAGATGGAAAACTAATTATTTTCTACTGTAATGGAGCATCTAGGGCTTAAGACTAGCTCTAGAGTGGCTCTTGGAGCTTGAGAGAGGGTGAAGAGAGAGGGGGTATTGGGTATTTATAGGTGAAAAATGAGGTGTGGCAAATGATTTGGCTAGATGCACTCAACGCATGCGTGGGACACGACCCAAGCACGCATGTGCTGGCAAGCGTGCATCAACAGCTATTGCAGCGAGGAGGAAGCTAGGTCATCGATCTTCAATCAGAAGGCTCAAATCAGCACCCATAGATCCCTCAGATCATGCCCTCCACACATGTGTTAGTGTCATCACGTGCCCCTTCATCCTCCATGCCATGTGGCATCACCTCGCCCGCTCGATCTGCATCGGATGACCCAGCATGCTCCTCTCGCACACATTAATGGCTGAGAGGCCAACCTGGGGTGACGTGGCCAAATCCACACCATCAAATCCAAATTGTGCGGCCTTGAATGAAATCAAGGCACACTGAAGAGAGGTAATCACGGAGTTTCAAACCTATGGCCGTTGCTTGGGATTGCCTCACTCCACCACTGCACTGAAGCGTGGAGTGTATGATCCAAGCCATTGATTCTTCATTGGACGACTATTATGGATTGGTCGTTGGTGCTGATGATGAGAGAACGGTGGAGAGAGTTGATTAGGGTCGTTGGATTAGGATCCAACAACTGTGATCTTGCTGTGGTGTTGCACGTATGCCATCGTTGGAAGAAATATAATTCAGTGTTGAGCCTTCAGAGGTTGGGGGTGAGGTGAAGGATGGCATTGTGCAGCTATGATGGTGCCACGTGGCACAATCTTGGCCATCCATTTTCTATACTTCATAGGTGACACTACCGACATCAGATTGGGTAAATTTATGCGTCGTTTGGCTCCGATCCTCGACTTGATTCCATCCTTATGGTTGGGTTCTTCATTTGAGATCTCGATTTGCATCATCCAACCCCTTGTCTATCAATCTTCTTCAAATTGCATGTGATGTTATGGAGGTTCGATCATGGCAATTTTGAAGGCGTTGGACTTCGATCATCACCCTAATTCGATCCGTTGGTTTGATCTTCAATCTGAGGTCCAAAAATGCGTCACCCTTACCCCTAGCCACAAAAATAGGCAAATTAATCTATAATTTACAGAAATTATTCTAAATGCAGAATTATGCTTATTATATAATATTATTAATGGTAGATACTTTAATGAGTCAAGGAACATGCATAAATAGGAAATTTAAGATAGATAAATGTGTCTACATCACATCACCTCTGCTGCTTCCGCTGCCTCAATCACCTATCCACCACCAAACCAACGTCGGCGATCACCTAGCAACCACGCTCCACCCTTCACTGGACCTATCTGACAGTTGGAGCCACTTTCAATGATCCTCCCACAAGCCCATCATCGGAGAAGATGAGTGCAACACACGGACCAGTTTTTAAGCATTCATGTAATTCTAGGGTCCATTTTATAATTTTGTCTTGTACCTCCAAGGATATATTTGTGATTATTTGTTATTTAAGGGCTTTCTGGCAACATTCTGTTAGACATTTCTGATTATTGATCATTTAATGCTTAATCACATTTAATAATCCCTCATTATTGCTAATTAAGCATTAAATAATTACAGATATTTTAATTGTTAAAGATTAATCTCGTATTATTTTTTTTAATCCACTTGCATTTTTTGTCCCATCTTGGTGGGTGAAGACCTCACACAGTGGAATATAAGGAACCTCTCCCGTTGGCTCGTTAGCCTAATAGGGAACAACTCCGTGGTACACATATATAAGAGCTAACTATTAGGCCCACTGAGGGGCCATCCATTAGGGCATGAGAGATTGAGCCCCATTGGGCTTGTTGGGCAAGACCTTGCTAACCTGTACCAGTCCCACTATTTTCAGTATAAGGAAAAGTAGCAGGGAACAAAAAGAAGGAAAGAGGTTATCGACAATTAGTAGAAAGAAGATGGGTGAAAGAGTAGGATAGAAGGCTTAGAATCAAATTCTTTACAATTATAGCTGAGTTAGTCCCATATCGATGGGAGAAAAACATTTTGAGGCTTATATCAAGGATCGCATGCTAAGGTTCATCAGCCTAATAGGGAATGCTCCCCACCAGGCACATATAAGCCACATTATTGAGTATCGATTAAAGAAAGATTTAGAGAGAGAAAGGCACACTGAGGGGTAACCCAATAGAGTGCATGGGCCAAGCTGAAATGGTAGGCTTTTGCTTTGATTTAAAGAAAAATTCCAAGTGTTAGGGGTTTCCCAACCTTTTATAACTAATTGAGTCATATTTTTGTGAACACTTAGTTTTCTTTTTATACTTTTGAACTAGAGTGCATGCACTTAGAGATATCATTACTTGCATCTAGTTCCAGAGCTTAAAATCCTTGATAGTGATAAGTCACTCATTTATTTTACTCCCAGCGAACGACCTCATACTTTAACTTCGAGAATTATAAATTTAAAAGTTGATTAAGTGTGTTTCGACAATACTATGACACATTTTATAAACCGTCGATTGGTGCTCATCATGATTCGTGCAACCATAAGGCCAGGTCATGTTGATATTATATGCTCGACCTAATTGGCTAAAATTTAGGATGAAAAGTTAAATAAAATCAAATTCATTGCCAACTACCTCTACTTCAACCCCTTTGTGTGGATGCATGTGTGTTGTGCTTAGGAAGTGGTCTCCACCACCACAGCTTCAAGATGATGAGACTTCCTTCCATTAGCTTCCTTTGCATCATCATCCTACTCCTACTAACAAATCTCTTTCATTCTTAAATCCTTCCTACTAAGACTTGCACACGGCAACAAACTTGAAATGAGAAGGGATTCTGCATTACAACCCTTACATGACTAGAAATCAGACCTAAATTTAGGTCGTAAAGAGTATGAAGTGGAAGATGATATTTATCCAAAGAAATGGGCCCCAAGAGAGTGCATGTAGAATTCGAGGTACCTATCCAACTTACTATGCCTTAACCTTTTGAAAAATTAAAATGTGTATATCTTTACACCACCAAATTTAAAATCCTTTCCTTAAGTGATGAGCAGGATTTCCCGAAGAAAACTTTGGGTTTTGAGAAACCCGTTGTCGTAGTCGCAAAACTCGTTATCAAATAAAATTTATACCAAAACTCCAAGGGAGCCTCAGGTCTAACACAGGAAGGCAAACGTTTGGTTTGAAAAATCCGCATTTCACTTTTTATTTGTTTTTTTCATTTTTATCTTTTATAGTTTTTTTGGTGTTTTTATCAAGTAAGAGATCAGATCAATAAAACATTATCTAAATAATCTACTTGCAAAATATGAGAGAGAGAAAATATCAACATATTGATGAACAAATGTTTCCCACAGCAATGAAAGCGGAAAAACTATACTAGAAAGTAGTAAAGATGGATGGAGACGAGAAGAGTCCCCCTCGATGGTCGCGTGGAGGATGGCTCACTTTGACGGTACCCAGATGAAGGTGGTGAGGAATGGGACGAGGGAGAACACCAGCGGAGGAAGGAGGATGAGGCAAGACGTTGTCACAGCGAGGATCTTCTTCCCGAAGAAGGTGAGAGGATGATTGCAAGATGCTCCATGAATGGGGATGAGAGGTGGGAAAATATTTGGTTCTACTCTAGAGGAGCATCTCAGGCTTGGGACAAGCTCCCTCTAGAGCCTTGGAGGTGGTGAGGAGAAGAAAGGAAGAGATGGTGAACAATGGAGGTGTAGGGGTCCTTTTATAGTTGACGAAAGAAGAAATTCATGTAGAGAGTTATAGCAACAGCTGCAATCGTCACTAAAGATCAACCCAACTGTCGCTGAAGATCCGCACCAACTCATTCCCGCTGCTGCTGTGCTTGCGCGCCCATCATGCACCATGTTGCACGCTGCGTGCTGGCATTGTGCTGCTGTGCGTTGTTGTGTGTGATGCACGCTGGTGCGTGATGTGTGTGCGTCATGTGTGCTACTCTACTTCCACTGGTGTTGGGCATGCCTAAATCGTGAATTAGAGCAGCTACGGGTATTCGAACCCGCACCCCTCCCCTGGAGGCTGGGTCTTCAACCAACATGCCAAGTTGACATTTGTGTCGAGGAGACGCCTTATGGGCTTGCGGTGGAGGAAGCTTCTCAGCCGTTGGATCAAAATCCAACGGTTGAGAATGGATGATCCAGATGTGGGTGAGGGCTGCTGGCCGGTGTTGGGCAACCTAGATGGTGCCATGTAGTGCCATCTGAGCCATCCATCTTCTTTCTATTGCAGAGGGTGCCACAATGCTCGGATTGAGTTGATTTCCATGCTACCGGACTGTGATCATCACTCTAGATCCATCCGTACGGTTGGATTTTTCATTCGAAGTCCATAAGGATGTCACAATGCCCTCTGGCCATTAATCTTCCCTAAACTGCATAATATTATACGGGATTCTAATCAGGACAATCTCGGAGGCATTGGACTCCAATCGTCATCCTTATTAGATCGTACGGTTGGATCATCCATCCGAGGCCCTGAAATAAATCTCTTTCCCTCCTGGCCATAAAATGGATGCAATTAACATAAAATGTACACGACTCTAAATGTAGAATGATGCATGCTATACAATATTTATAATATGAAAAGCAAATCTAAGCCTAGGAACATGCATGAATAGGCATTTTAACCTAAATAGATGTGTCTACATCATTAATCAACTTCATCTTCTACAATCTCCACCTTTCCATTGTGTAGAGGCTGGGAGGACCAACTCTCTATGAGTCAAATTATCGCAACCAACTACCTCGTTGTAGGTGGCTATGCTTTTCATCGCTTCACCTTCGATGGCTATGATCAATATCTCCATGACCATCAACTCTAAAAGCCATGAGTTTCCACCAAATATAAGCACCATATGGCTTGGAACTTTTTCCAAAAGTTGAAATTGCACTACAAAGGGGGTGAATAGTGTAGTAATATAAATGTGATAATCAAACAAATTATAAAACAATCTTACAAAATCATTCACCACAACAGACAAATAGATTTTTTAGGTGGAAACACAACTTGGGTAAAATCCACCACCTATGTTTCCCAATTTAGGCTTTTCAGATTGATCAAGTCAACCAAATCACTAATGTATCACTTGAACAAGGGTGATACAACCTCAATACAACCACATTACTTTGGACAAGGGTAGTGTACCTCAACAACTACTCTTCTCCGCGAAGAGTATTTCATCTTCAAAGGAGATAGGAATTCACAAAGTAAATACCTAAACAAAGACAAAAAATACAACAACCTATAGAGCCAAAAGATAAAGTTAAACTTAACTCCTATAGTAAATGAAAATTTCCTTAAAGTGGAAGTGGATCATCATGAGTGTGTGATAATAACCTAATCTATTACCTTAATTGGCTTAATCTAGGGCTACTTCAATAATAGAATCATGCATTAGGATTGTAAATGTTGCATTTAGTTCATGCATGCATATTTAAGATTTGTATCCAGTAATTCAAATCTCCTATGGATAATGTAGGTGATAGGTCTTAAAGTGATCTGAAGAACTAAGGAATAATGCTGGATAGGAGAAAAAGCTATAGCCGACCAAGGAGCTGATTGAGGAATAAAACTGACATAAAAAAAGATTGAAGATACAAGAACAAAGGAGGAAAGATAGGAATTAGGATAACCCTACCCTATCCCAGAAACCTTAGGATTACCTTATCCCAGTACCTATCTCTGAATCAGCTCAACGTTAGATATTTGAGCTCAAAAGCCAAAAGCATGGATAGCATTATCTATGAACCTATCCACCTTATCCATAGTCCTATCCTACTATCCCTAACCCTAATTCACTTATCCAATACCCTATCCCTAACTTAGAAACCTATTTAGACCCATACCACACCTAATTGACTTAGTCTAAGTCAATTGGGTCAACCATGTGTCATTGGGTCCATGGGACCTGATTGGACTAACTCTAAGTTAAGTAGACTCATTTGAGGATAGTTGATGAATGTGATTTCTACACTAGGAACTTGAGTTGAAACCCGTTGTCGTAGTCGTGTCAAAATCGACTATCAGATAAAATTTTACCAAAACTCAAAGTGAGTCTCGGGTCAAGCACAGGGAGGTGAACGTTTGATCGAAAACCACATTTATAATTATTGTCATGAAGTAGATTATTTGGTCAAATTAAATCTACACTAGCTATTCTACTTAAATAATAAACAATAGAAGAAAGAGAATGAATAATACAAAGAAAGAGAAAACAAGGAGAGAATGAACAAGCATTTCATAACCAAAACATTATGTCCATTACATCTATTTGCTACACTAGAAGATGGAAATCTACACTGGAAAGTGCTAAAATGAGATGGGGTGAGAAGTTATCCTCCTCAACGGCTGCTTAGAGGATGAGTCGCGTTGACAGAACACCCAAACGATGGGGTGAGATGCTGGATGAAGGACAGAATAGGGCGACATCACATTGGGATCTGCTTCCCGATTAGCAGTGAGGGGAATACCGCGAGCATTCCACGAACAGCGATAAGAAGATGGAAAAATTATGCTTAAGATTCTAGTGTAGCATCCCAGGTATGGGACTAGCTCGTAGAGCTTTAGAGGGGGTGAGAGAAGAAGAGAAGGGATGAAGAAAATGAGAGGTATGAGGTCCCTTTTACAGTTGAAGAAGAAGGGCATAAAAGTCATTTTAAAGGCCTTTAAAATGAATATGTGGCCTTTAGTGACGCATGTAAGCGTCACTAAAGGTGCATATTATTGTTGGCGTGCATGTAAGGAGTGCCTCTCATCACCAATCTCATGGCACAGATTGAGCCACATTGATGCCATCTCACCTTCACACATTCACGTGCCTCATCGCACTCGCCCAGCCTCAGTCGTTCGATTGCACCTCCGACGGCTTAAAATCGCACACAATTCGCCTTGACAATGTACACCGCGCCTACATACAATTGCACATGTGATCGTGCATGATCACACATGTGTGCGGAGCACTCTCATCTGACGCTTAGTAGGGTGCCATGTTGCTGCTCCATAGACCATTCGCGCCACATCCAACGGCGCAATTTCACGTGCCACTAATGTGGGAAATACACGGTTTGTTAAATGATGTAATTAGTGTTGTTGGAATGTGTAAATCCGTAATCAAACTTTTACATTTATAATACCTAGATAGTAGAGTATCTAGGGTTGTCCAAGGAGGCCAATTTGTTAGTCACAAAGAATGGGTTCTCACTCTCGCTTCTCACATCAACACATATTTTTTTGTGATTTTCATTTTGTTGTTTTTAAAGTTTTGTAAATAATCGGGATTGATGCGAAGATGAATTATGCTACAACTATCAACTAATCCTAAGTGAAAATAATGAAGCCTTCTCCCCTAAGTTAACCCTAGGAAAGTGTGCCTAGGGTAATTAGGAGGAAGGGGTGTGGTGCACTAAGCTACTCAAAATCAAGAAAAACACACTAAAATTGTATTGCTAGAAAGTGAAGTACATGTAGAGGAATGCTTCTTACAAAAACAACAAACCACTAGCTAATACAAAAGATAAAATGGAAGATAGAAGAAGAGAGGTATCCTTTAGTAGAAGCTTCAAGAAACCCTTGCTCCAACTGCGGCTACAACTGTAGTTGAAAGGAACTTCTCTTTGTCTTCTTCCTTCAAATGGTCCTCCTCTAATCCTCCTCCAACGGTGGATGTACACCACCCTTGTTCCTCTTCTTGCCTATCCTTCCCCATAGTTGAAGGCTTCCTCCTTGGCATGGCATAAGAGAGAAGAAGAATGAGGAAGAAGGCACCAAGGGGGTGGGTAGGTTGCCCCCTTATTCTTCTTCTCTTCTTCTTCTTCCTTGACCTTAGGTGTAGGTGGTCTAATGGTGGAATATACAAAGGGAGAAGATGATGTTATGGTGGTGGTTAAGGGGGGTATTAATAGTTAGGGAGAAGGGTGGTTGGCGTGGGACGTAATGGAGGGCTAGGATTGATTTTGGTGGGTAGTAGGTGATCCTATGGTTAAGGAGGATTGGCACCAACCCAAGGGTCACATAGGTGGTAGTTTTGGGTGGTTGCTAACCTTGGTGACCTTTGGTTTTGGTGCCAAAATGGGTAGGATAGGTTTAGGTGTTGGATGGAGGGTTGAGATGGAAGGGGATTTTGGGGCCAAAATGGAGAGGGTAGTTAGGTGTTTTTGGCGCCAAAATCAAGGTGACTCTTGGTGGTGCTGGTGGGTTGAAAGGTGGTGAGTTAGTTGGTGCCAAGATAGATTGGGATTAGGGAGCTTAGGTTGACTAGGTTTAGGGTTATATGGTAGAGCTCAGATAGGTGGCTTTTAGTGTTAGGTAGGGATGCCAAGGAAGGTGACTAGCTAGGCTAAGCTAGCTTAGCTAGTTGGGAGTAGGGTAGAGGGGTAGAGGGAGCTTGGGTTTTGGAGGTGATGAGCTGGAGGAAGCTGTCTCGAGCTGCACTAGAGCTAGTGGCTTCAAAATAGAGTTACAAGGAGTTACCTTAGCTGGCTTAGCCTGCTAATTCTTTGCTAGCTGCTAACACAAGCTAGGAAGAGTTGGCTTCTACAGATGTGAGCTAAGGTGAGCTGGGTCTGCTCTTCTCGGTTGTTACTGAGCTTGCTAGAGTAGCTAACTTAAATAAAGTAGCTCAGCTCAACTAAGTTGACCTGAGTTGAGCCTCCGGGAGATGGACTTGAGCTGGCCTGAGCTGGTTAAGATCATTTTCAGCTGACTAGGTCAAGTAAGTAGCTAGTCCTAGTTAGGTTGAACCTCCAGTGAACTTTTCTGTGTTGGAGGAGATGGAATGGAGCTAGGATCAACTGACTTGAGCTAGTTTGAGCTGGCATCCAGCTGAGGTTAGCTGAATGGAGTTGAGGTGAACTAGCTAGAGCTACCATTAAGCTGAGATGAGCTGAATGGAGCTAGGGATGAGTTGATCCAGCTAGAAGGAGCTGGGGTCCAGCTGGAATGAGCTGGATTAAGCTGGAATCCAGTTGAAAGGAGTTTCTTTTTCATCTTCTTCCTTCTTAAGTGCTAGGGTTTTAGGGATCTAACTATCTGTTTATCCCTAACACTCAAATAAATGTGTCAAAAAAATAACAAAATATGCAATGCAAGCCTAACCTAATTGATGCCTAAATGTAGCCCAAAAATTAGTTTGTGGAGTTAAAATCCTAAGAGTAGGTTTGTTTTAGGGCATAAGAATGAAGATAAGCTGCCATTTCTCACACCCCCATGCTTATCTTTCCCTAGTCTCTTAGCAAAACAAATTTTACAAAATGGAATTTTTGGGAGAACTATTTTTTTTTCAATTTTTTTATGGAGAGAGATCACGAGACCATGGTTGGTTAAAACATGGGAGGTACGGGATTTGTTTTAGAAAAACATCGGGATTCACTTTCAGATCAAAAATTCACAAATTAACCCCTTGTTAATTCAGATGACTTGAAATTTTTGTAGTTAGGATTTCTCTGGCTCTTGAATCCGATTTGCGACTTGTAATATCCTTTAAAACATTGTGTCTATGCTTGTGAAAAGCCAACATTTATAAGGTAGCGTTTTTGGTTTAAAACATTTTTTTTGTCTATCTTATGGTTATTCTTAGCTTAGTCTTATAAGAGATGTATCGGGATCATCATTCCCTTAACCAATCCTCGAGGGGGCTCTGTCACCAGTACTTCGTGATAGTACTATCCATGACACCACCTAGGAGCTCAAAACCCCAAAACACAATGCGGTGTAAAGGGGTGCTCCAAGCAAACTCAAGTTCTTGCTCCAACGCTATGGGTTGAGCACTGTCCAAGAGCTTGAGCTACAAAAATGCGCCTTAATGCTCCATCTAAAGATGTGAAATATAGCTATAGAGTAGCACCAAGGCAGTAACATGTTAACATCATGTCCTCAAAGGAGGCATTTTCCTCCTCGGTGGTGGGAACTTAAAACAATGATCTACTTTGGACTTTTACAAAGGCCAGAGAAAGGGTTTTTCTAATTTCTAATTGTTTCTTTTAGGTGCTGGCTTGTGTGTGAGTTTTGACACAAGAAATTTTACAATAAATGCAAGTTTTTTAATCGGAAGCTAAGCCAGATACTTTCCATGTTACAAAGGCAGATCAAGTCACCTGAACTATCATGAGTTCAGGTGGAATTTTAGAGGATATTTGATCTATTCTAATTGTAGACCCTAAAATTCTAATAGTCAGATCATGTATTCTTATCCCTAGTTTGTTATAGATTAAATCCCATTGTACCAATAGTGAATGTTCAACCTTAGTCCCGATTTCAATATTTCCTCAAAAAGTTTTCAACAATTTTATTTTCATGGGTATGCAAGAAGAAAATAAAACAAGAAAATTGAATGTTTTTGGTTTTTGAAAATCCTGATTTGATCATCAAAATTTAAAAACACCCCCTCATGCTATTATTGTGGCATGTCCACATGCAATTGGAAGGGAAAAGGGATTACCCTGGTGAAAGATGTCAAAATCAGGACAAGAAAAACTACTGAAGAAAACAGAAAAATGAAAAGTAGGAAAATGATTGGTTACCTCCCATCCAGTGCTATTGATGAGTCCATTAAAATGGACTAATATTAAGCCTAAGTATCTTTAATCGTATAGTTTAGGTGTGTTAATAATGACAATTAAGTTGTAGAATATTTGTATGCCTCATGATTTAAGTTTATAACATTCTATAACTTAATGATTTTGTTGTTTTTATATGCTGGTAATAAAATGCAGAAAGAAAAAGCATGGGGGGATAAATTTCCCCAACACATAACAACCTCAACTCTTTCCCCCCTCCCCCGACGCACATGGGGTTAATCTTCCGTCGCCCTCCTTCAATTGACGAGGCAAGAAATAGTTAAGGGATTTGAAAATCCCTTAACTCACACATGTGGGGATAGAGAGGAATTAAAAAGAGGAGGTGCACTAGGGATTGATCTTCATCTTCCTCCTTGTGGGGAACTACCCAGCGGACACTGTGGATTGAGGAAGAGAAGAAGCATGCACTGTGGCCTTCTTCCCCCTTGCGGGGAAAAACCTCATGCCTCCTGCTCACAGCATCTCCCTCCAGCCACCGCTGGTGTGCACCCTACCGCTCATCTGCCTTCAGTGCCATCTGCCTTCACCGCGCGCACAGAACCCACGCCATAGCAGGTGCATCCACCCAACTGCACGCCTCTCCCCTGCTGCAGGCGCTCACGCCACCAACCGCCTGTGCATCTTCCTCCCATCTCCATCTACAGGCGTACCACACAGTAGGGGCCCGCACACCCGCACCACGCCTGTAGGCCGCCTCCTGCTTACAGTGCCATCTCCAGCCAGCCTTGTAGTCACCAGTCGCAGGCGCTCGCCAGCGCATTCCACTGCTAACTTGCACGCCCCATTGCACGCCAATGCATCCCACTGCTCGCCAGTGTGTCCCACCACCCTGCTGTAGACGCCGCACCGCATCACCTTCCGCTCGCGCGCCTGCCACTCCAGCATTCCCTGCATCCGCGCCACCAGCACACTCGCGCCACCCTGCAGGCACACCCGCACGCTCCAACCTCTACCTCGTCGCCTGCACGAGCGCGCACTAGCACGTGCATGCTCCGCCTTCATATTCAATAGGCCGGAGCTCCAGCCACCTCCGCCGGCCACCACTGGCCACCTCCGTCGCCGCCACTGCCACCACTGGAGAGCCCTCGACCTCGCCGTCCTCCTGAGCCTTGCAACAGCCCCGTGGTGCTCTCTCTCTCTCGCAAGGAGAGAGGAAAAAAGCCCTGCTTTCCCACCAATTAAAATATACATTCAATGCCATTGCCACCTGATTTGATTTTATTTATTATTATTATATTGTGGCAGAATTGCGTTTGAACACTCATAGTTGCCTGATATTAATATTAACTAGTTTAACGATTGATTTTTGGGCTTAACATAAGTACTAATTGTCTCTAGTACACATCACGTGAAAATTGCATAAATTCAACATAAATTTATTAAAGATTTCTATAAGGGAAAATTGCACATATACCCTTATCTTTTTATGTTATTGCAAATCTACTTTCCTTCAAAATTTAAGTTAGATTTGAATATGAATTTTACACTATCCGAAATAACAATAAATAATTAAGTATTGATTGCATAATTGCCTCCCTATGGACACGACCCGCTCTTCAGCGAGGGGTTATTTTCATTATTTTTTATTAGTCAATTTTTCCACCACTTAAATACTATAACACAAAGCGAAAAGTCATTTATCAAAATTAGCGCTGTTGCCGGGGAGGCAACAGATGCAATAGATTTACTTTATTGTTTTTAAATCTTTTAAGTTGCGAAATTATCTAATAATTTTGATTATTGTGCGAGGAATCCACTGAGGTGACAAGGCGCAACAGAGCAGCAACAAGAACCACAAGTTAAGCCACACGAGGAAAAGACGAAGGATACCAAGATCCTGTTTCGCAGAGGATTCGCTGTCGTCACAATTTAATTCTGTCTTTTAGCCCTTGTACTAATTGGGGCTAAGTTTTTGGGGGTTTGTCCCTGCATTCTTTAGCTACTAGGGCTTACAATATTTTTGTTGCATGTGTGATTATATTTTCTGCTTGCTTGCTTTTAAAAACCAATAAAGAAAATATCAATCTGCCTATTTAGAAGTTGCATTCCCTTAGGTGAGCGCATTTAGGGGTGATTGAGTAGCATATTAGATCTTATTATTGCATTGCAAACATATTAGCAGGAAGATTGCTGGAGACAGGTATATCTTTCTAACTTTTGCATCCAACTTCTGTTCACGCATTTGCATTCAAATTTAAATTCAAGACCACCAAGTTGTTTGAATTTGCTATTTCAGTGGTCACATAACTAAAAGCGGAACTAATAATCAGATTCAACCCTAAAAGCAATTCACATTTGATCTGATTCTAAGGGACTTGTCGGCGATTTCAAGAGAAATTACAAAGATTTACGGTGTGTTACACAATTTGGACACTGAGCACGCACATTAGGCACCACACTAAGGCTCGATCCCTTAAGGATATAGGCATCGATCTCCTTATCGGTGCAGACCCTCCTATTGTACTTTGTGGTAGTGGTGATTGATGAGTCCTATTTAATGGACTAATATTAAGCATAAGTATATTTAATCATACATTTTAAGTGTGTTAATAATGGTAATTAAGTTATAGAATATTTGTACGCCTTATGATTTAAGTTTATAACATTCTATAACTTAATTATTTTGTTATCTTTATGTTTAGGTAATAAAACACAGAAAGAATAAGGGTGGGGGGATAAATTCCCCAACACATATCAGCCGCGATTCTTTGCCCCTTCCCCCACCGGACGTTGGGGTAATCTTCTCCAATGCTCGCCGGCCAAAAACAGAAAAGGGATTTGCAAATCCCGGGATTGGTGCACGGAAGGAGAGAGAGGAGTTAAAAAGAGAAGAGGTGACGTGCACAGAGATCCATCTTCCCCCTGGTGGGGAACAATTGCAGCATGCACTGTGTCCTCTTCCCCCTTGCAGGGAAAAACCTCCACCGGTGTTCCTCTCCCTTGCTACGCCTCCTTGCTGCATCATCAACCGAGTGCACCCCTCCCTCAGCCACTGCAAGCAACCGCACGCCATCACCAGTGCCTCCAGCTGTAGGCAGTTCTCTAGTCCTGCGCGCACACGCGTCCCTGCAGCCCCACACCACAGCAGGCGCTCGCACATAAGCCCACGCCTCTCCTCCAGCGTGCCCCAACCTCTCAAGCAGGCAACCGCACGCCATCTCCCGCACCTCAACCCTACCCGCTCGCCATCTTCCAGCCACTACAGGTGCACACTAGTGCGCCCCACCTTCCTGCCTTCACCGCGCCCACGCCACAACAGGTGCATCCAACCAACCGAGTGCCTCTCCCTTGCTGTAGGCACTCACCCACTTCCTGCACCTCACTGTAGGTGTTCCTCATCGCAGTGCCCACACGCCCATCCACTACGTGCCGCAGCCTCCAGTATCATCACCGCGCCTGCACCGAGCTTCCCCGCAGGCACACCCCAGCAGTGCACCCACACGCGCCAACTGCAACGTGCCTTCTCGCAGCCTCTCCACTGGCCATCTTCAGGCGCACCAGAGTGCGCCTGCCCGTGCACCAGCCGCACAGCCGCAGTAGCAGCAGCAGCCCTCTTGCTCCACAGGCCGAATCTCCGGCCACCTCTGTCGCTGTCGCTGCCACCGTCGGAAAGCTCTCGACTTCACCATCCTCTTGAGCCTTGCATCGACCCTCGCGGTTCTCTCTCGCTCTCACGAGGAGGAGAAAGGAAGAAAGCTCTGTTTCCATCTTAATTAAAATTTACATTCAATGCCATTGCAACCAATTTGATTGTTTTTATTATTATTATATTGTGGCAGAATTTCATTCAAACACTCATAGTTCTTTCTAATTGCATGGTATTGGTATTGGCTCGTTTAAAGATTGATTTTGGACTTAATTTAAGTACTAATTGTCTTTAGTACATATCAGGTGAAAACTGCATTAATTCACCCTAAATTTATTGAGGATTTCTATGAGGGAAAACTGCACTTACACCCTTAACTTTTTAGGTTATTGCAAATCTACTTTCCTTCACATTAAGTCCGATTTGAAAAGGGATTTCATACTATCAGAAAAAACATTAAATAATTAAATTATTGATTGCACCATTGCCTCCCTGTGGATACAACCCGCTCTTCTGCAAGTGGTTATTTTCATTATTTTTTATTAGTCGATTTTTCCACCATTTAAATAGTATAATGCTAAGCAAAAAGTTGTCTATCAGAATTGGCACTATTGCTGGGGCGGCAACAGACGCAATTGATTTACTTTATTGTTTTTAAATCTTTTGAATTACGAAATTATCTAATCATTTTTGTTATTGTGCGAGGAATCTGACACGGCGACGAGGCACAGCAAAGTGACGACTTTGAACGTGAACAACGCGCACGGTGGAGATGATCTTTTTGGTGGACCTTGATGCCACCTGGAGGATGACAACAGGAACACGTGGGCATTGATCCCAAGCATATAGGCTTATAGAGAAGCCTATTTCTGATTTAGGCAGTTGGTCTTAGTTAGATTTAGTTAGATAAACATTAGAATTTAAATTACTGTCTTTTGGGCCCTTGTTGGGTACTTTTGGGAATATGTTCCCATTTATTTAGATTATAGGATTATTTGAATTATGTTGAACTGCATTTCAGTTAGTTAGTTAGAGTAGGTGTGTTTGTTATTCTTATTAAAAAAAATAATTCGAATTGCCTACTAGAAGCTGCATATCTGTAGGACGACCATCTAGGACTGAATGAGCAACATCTAGTTTATTTTTATTGCACTGCATTCATTATTACACGAAGAAAGCTGGAGTAAGGTACGTCTTCTCTTGAGCATTAATTACTTGTCATGCATATGCATTGAACCTAAATCTAAGACCACAAAACTGCTTGAATCAAATTAATTTATTGGTCACTTTAAACAAATTGGGACTGTTAAGAGGCTGGACTTTAAAATCTGTGACTGAAAATTTTGTGCAAAAGGATCCTATTTGTGGAATTTCAAAAAAAAAAGCAAAACACGATCGTATGCTTGCACACTTGAGACAATGTGCACCTCACACATAAGGTCACTAGATAAAATTTCTACCTCTCCCCTTTTGCACCACAAGGAAAGTTAGTCGGAAATCAACAAGCCTATCCACCAAGTTACTTTGGTTCCTCGTGTGTGGGCTTGATTCGAGACTTCCATCCCTTGCGAGTAGGTTATAGGCACCAGTGAAGGTTGGCCAAGGAAGCGTAATTTTTGCAAAACTTGTTTGGCCACCAACTAAACATATAGCTCTAAGACCTGCAATCTACTAAAAATAGATCCCGTTGAATTTGCGTTTGCTGTGACAATAGGACTCTTTAGAAAGTTTTCTGCTGAATCCTAAGAAAATTGTTTTTCTTAAAGAAATGGATTATTCTTACTCCTATCATTCAGATTATCAGAGTCAATACTTCCCACTTTTTAATTAGGATCCCATGCTCCGAGCATATCCATCCTTTGATGGGTACATTGATAATTCATGGGATCATTCTCATTCTTACCCTGGGAGTACTAGCTTGTTAACTCCCACTTTTGAGCAGAGCCTAGGAGTGGGATTTTCCAATCCTGAAATCCCTACTTCCATGCAAACACCCAACCCTCCCACCCTTCATGATTTTCCGTATCGAGGTTGGACCAATACCCCTAGGCAACCAGAGCCTGAAATTGACTATCCTCCCCAACCTGATATTAGTAGCCTCTCCTCTTTTATGATAGAAATGCAAAAACAACAAAAGCAAATAATGGAATCAATGGGAGAGATGTTGAGGAATAGTCAACAATTAAATGAAGAAATAAGACAACTTAGCTACACAGTTCCCAATAATCCTGATCCCTACCCATCCGATCATGATCATGAAAATAATTCTAGGGTACTTAATGACAATAGGGATCCAATTTCATGTAGCGATCACTTAGACTCTCCCAATGAGACGCGGCCACTAGAGGACAACAATCATAGTGATTATCCACCTGAACTATATTGGAGTCAAAAGCAAGAGAAGATTATTGTTCCTATCAATTCCCCTCTTGATTATTTAGTGGAATCCCATTCTACTCTTAGTGAGCCTACTCCTGACCCTCCACTTAGGGAATCAACACCTATCATTCAATATCCTGAGGATTTAAATGCACCTAATGAAGGTGACCCTAAGGGAATAAAGGATGATCAATTCTGGTCTCAGGGTTATGAAGAGTCTAATTCAGAGGATGAGGATGCCCCAACAGAGGAACATGGACTGAAAATCTGGAGTGAATCACAGTAGAATTATTTGTCATTTGAGGATTTAGCTCCAGAGGATAGAAATAATATGATTAAATCCATATTCCTCCTTTCTTTTGAGAGTCATCCTCCATCAAAATAGGAGTTGATATTAGAGGAGGACAAACAAAATAATGAGAAGTCTATAGGAGACTCTTGGGAACAAAACATGTCAATTCATGATTTATATCCCGAGAAGAATGACGAATTCAATGATATAGGCTTCATTCAAAATATTAAGACTGATCCTCCTTTAGAAATAATTGAGGTTACTGATCCAACTCCTAATGAATCACATATACACCCTGACAAATATTTTAGTGAACCAAACGAATCTGGGGATGAGCTGAATGATAATGATTCTTACATTTTGACCCTGCCATCAAAAAGTTGTAATTTGGAGTCTACTCTTGATTCAAATATGACTCTGATCATTAATGCTAGGCAGGATAACTTGAAGTTGTCTACAACTGTTAGGGAGTCTACACAATCTGAATCATTGTTGGAATTGGACCCAACTATGCCCTCATTGGACTTAACCATTACCTTCCAACACTACAAACAGTCCTTAAACTCCCTAACCGATCCTTGGCTCAGATCTCTGCTCATGTACATTCTTTCTGGAGAATATATCAGGCCAGTACATCATAGGGTAGAATGGCGAGTATGGATTGATGCTTGTACTTTTACTCTCGCCATTCAATGGTTTGAACTAATAATGATTATATCTTTTAAAGCCCATCCTACTTTGAAGGACCCTTGTTATCCTCCACTTATTCCATTTTGGGAGGTCCCTTTTCATATTCCATTTATTATCCCTAGACCTCCCAAGGTAGCCAACGAGGTTTTTCACTTTCACATCTTCTGGAAAGCATTTGGAATTACATTGCATCATCAGCTCGCCAACATCCGTGGTTACCTGTTTTCTAGGCCTGCATTGTTACGCATATTCTTATGGCCTAACCTTTTCTATTTAGAACCAGACTTATAGGTTCCTTCTTAGTCTGGCTGTTGACAGAAAATGCAACACTTGTTGGGAGGTAACCCAGCAGACCGTGTCAGGTTATTTCTTTCCTTTCTCCTCCTATTTTAATTTTACAATGGGGACATTGTAGGATTTAGGCATGGGGGAGTGCATTTGCATTTTAGGTGCATTTAGGTTAGCATATAAAAAAAAATTCTCTTCTCTTGAGCTGATTGGGTTAGCCCCTAGCGAAATACCTTTGTCATTGGAGGTTTTTCTTCTTGAATTATTTCTTAAGTTTAGAATCCAGTACATTTATTTCACGTGCACGTAGATTTGGTAATGGATCCTTCAGGAAAACTAATGAGCATTTATAAGTCTACTGAACCCTTGGACAGTTCATAGAGAGTCAGGCATACTATCTTCTAGTAGATCCACCTCATATTTGTGAGAAGAAGTAGAGAGATTACTGGTGTGCTAAGTCTAGTCCAAGGACTCTTACGTTTGGATAATTATATGATGATACCTCAAAGTTAGGCATAGTTTTCACTCTCTATTCCTGGGTACGTACTTTGAGTGAATTCCTGAGAGTCACCAAATAAGGCAGATACACAGAGATTGAGTCTTAAAAAAGCATAACTATGGTGGATGGTTACGACCATCCTTCATAGAGTCCTCAGCTAAAGGAGGGTAATAGTGTCAAAGGTCAGAAATACGCCTGTCCTATCCATTCCTTCCCAGTGTAGAGAATAGGCACTTCCACCAAATAAGCCACATAACTTCCTCTTGACCATCATCATCCCTAATAATGCCTCATAAATAAAAGTATGTATCGTGTTGTGTTGATTGAAAAAGAAACAAAAATAAGAAGAAATAAAAAAAAAAGAAAGAAAAAGAGAAAAAGAAGAAACAGAAAGAACAAAAAGAAGAAATAGTTATATTACAAAAAAAAAAGTCTGAGTGTATGATGTGACACTGTTTCTGAGGCAGTAAAACACCTATCACGTTCCACCAAATAAGACCCATACCTACCTTCTAGTATTTCTGATCGCTTGAATACTGGTCGAGAACTCTAGTTTAGTTGTAGAGTTATTAGGACTTTAATTAAAGTGTAGATCCATGTGAGGCCACCAAATAGTGTGTACAATTTCAAAATCTGGCGAGATTCATGATCTTAGAAAGAAAGAAAAGAGAGAGTGCCCAGGAACATCAAGAGAGCACAATTGTGTAGCCTCTCTCAGAGTTGATTTGTCTAATAATCTAGAGATTTAGAGTCTGCAGTACTAGACTATATGTAGCACCAGTTGAGTGTGTGCCACCAAATACAAATCCATTCAACTTGATATCTCCTACCTAAGCCAAACACCAGGGTCAAATTACAGATTATCATCTGCTTTATCTCTGAGGGAAGTAGTTGCCTATCTCAACAGAAATTTTTGCCAAGGGTGATGTATGAACTTCCAATGCAAATCGGCTCTTTCACTTGGATCTATTACCTAGGCTATTAGCACTTCACATTTGTCTGGATTTCTAAAGTTTTGAAATAAGAACAGAAGAAGTCTTCTGATTACCTCTATTATTCATTTTTGCTAGGGACTAGCAAATCTTAGGCATGGGGGTATTTGATGAGTCCAATTTAATGGACTAATATTAAGCCTAAGTATATTTAATCGTTTAAATTAGGTGTGTTAATAATGGCAATTAAGTTATGGAATATTTGTACGCCTTATGATTTAAGTTTATAACATTCTATAACTTAATTATTTTGTTATTTTTATGTGCAGGTAAAAAAATGTAGAAAGAACAAGGGTGGGGGGATAAATTCCCCAACACATATCAGCCGCGATTCTTTCCCCCTTCCGTCACCGGACGTTCGGGTAATCTTCTGCAACGCTCGCCGACCAAAAATAGAAAAGGGATTTGCAAATCCCAGGATTGGTGCACGGAAGGAGAGAGAGGAGTTAAAAAGAGGAGAGGCGACGTGCACAGAGATCCATCTTCCTCTTAGCGGGGAACAATTGCAGCATGCACTGTGTCCTCTTCCCCCTTGCGGGGAAAAACCTCCACCGGTGTGCCTCTCCCTTGCTGTGCCTCCTTGCTGCATCACCAAGCCAGCGTGCCTCTCCCTCAGCCACCGCAGGCAACCGCACGCCATCACCAGTGCCTCCTGCTGTAGGCAGTTCTCCAGTCCCGCGCGCACACGCATCCCTGCAGCCCCACACCACAGCAGGTGCTCGCACACAAGCTCGCGCCTCTCCTCCAGCGTGCCCCAACCTCTCAAGTAGGCAAACGCACTCCATCTCCCGCACCTCAACCCTGCCCGCTCGCCATCTTCCAGCCACTGCAGGCGCACACCGGTGCTCCCCACCTTCCTGCCTTCACCGCGCCCACACCACAGTAGGCGCATCCAACCAACCGAGCGCCTCTCCCTTGCTGCAGGGGCTCACCCACTGCCTACGCCTCACTATAGGCATTCCTCACCGCAGCACCTGCACACCCATCCACTACGTGCCGCAGCCTCCAGCATCATCACTGCGCCTGCACCGAGCTTCCCCGCAGGCGTACCCCAGCAGTGCACCCACAGGCACCAACTGCAGCGCACCTTCTCGTAGCCTCTCTACTGCCCATCTGCAGGCGCACCAGAGCGCGCCTGCCTGCACACCAGCGTGCGCGTGTGCCACTCGCACAGCCGCAACAACAGCTACACCCTCTTGCTCCAAAGGCCGAAGCTCCAGCCACTGCCGCCAGCCGCGGCCACCTCCGTTACCGTCGCTGCCACCGTTGGAAAGCTCTCGAGTTCGCCGTCCTCTTGAGCCTAGCATCGACCCCCGCAGTTCTCTCTCTCTCTCGTGAGGAGGAGAGAGGAAGAAACCTCTGTTTCCATCTTAATTAAAATTTACATTCAATGCCATTGCTGCCAATTTGATTTTTTATTATTATTATATTTTGGTAGAATTGCATTCATACACTCATAGTTCTTTCTAATTGCATGGTATTGATATTGGCTAGTTTAAAGATTGATTTTGGACTTAATTTAAGTACTAATTGTCTTCAATACACATCATGTGAAAACTGCATGAATTCACCCTAAATTTATAGAGGATTTCTGTGAAGGAAAACTGCACTTACACCCTTAACTTTTTAGGTTATTGCAAATCTACTTTCCTTCACATTTTAAGTTCGATTTGAAAAGGGATTTCGCACTATCTGAAATAACATTAAATAATTAAAGTATTGATTGCATCATTGCCTCCCTGTGGATACGACCCGCTCTTCTGTGAGTGGTTATTTCCATTATTTTTGATTAGTCGATTTTTCCACCACTTAAATACTGTAACGCTAAGCGAAAAGTTGTCTATCGGTGATACTATCTTTTGATCAAGTGTTTTGATACTCCACGGAGGGGGACACCCCTTAAAGAAACAAAAGGGTAGTTAAGGGGCATCGCATACACATCGCCTCAAAGGAAGGGTTTGCCCTACTTGCATCCCTTTGTTCGTCCTTGGAGTAACTTCTCCCTTGATCACCTGGGAGTATCATCCAAGCAAAGTATAGGTCCTAAGGCACTTGAAGGTTGAATTAAGGCACGTAATTATAGTGAAAAACTTGTTTAGCCATTTATTTTAACTAATTCAACATCCACAATAAAGAAGGTTAAGATTTCAAGTCCACACCCCTCTTACACCACTTACATGGGAATGGAGGGATAAGACTTGATCTTTTGACTTATCTTTGGAGTGGAGGTTTGAATTACTCAATAAAAAAAAAAAGGAATTCTGAATTGTGTTTTGTATGCTTGGTAGAC
Source organism: Thalassia testudinum (assembly GCA_037157565.1). Taxonomy (NCBI): domain Eukaryota; kingdom Viridiplantae; phylum Streptophyta; class Magnoliopsida; order Alismatales; family Hydrocharitaceae; genus Thalassia; species Thalassia testudinum. The sequence continues at coordinate 30,647,210 of JAZHRO010000019.1, read as the reverse complement.
GCTCTCTTGAGGGTAGTCTAGCGTTTGATCCTAAGCCTGAGAGAATTCTTAGGAGAGCTCACCTAGGAGAAGAAAGAGAAGAAATGGCTGAGCAAGGTGAAAATCAACAAAGGACCCTAAAGGACTATTTTATTCCTACCAACCAACCTGCACAAGCACTGAGACGACCGGCAGGGGATAATCCGTATGAGATCAAGAGCAGTACCATACCTTTATTGCCCTCTTTTTATGGTACTACTAGGGAGGACCCCTACCAGCATCTGGAGGAATTCACCGAGGTCTGTTCCACAGTGAAGCTCCAGGGCTTTTCTGATGAAGCCCTGATGAGGACTCTATTTCCTTTCTCCCTAAAGGATAAGGCTAAGTACTGGTGTCATACCCTCGATGCAAGGGTAAATGATTAGGCTACCCTTAAGGGAGAATTTTTAAAAAAGTATTTTCCTATGAGTAAAACCAACCATTACAAAAGAGAGATTGTGGGTTTTACTCAGCAGGAAGGGGAGCAATTTCATGAGACTTGGGAGCACTTTAAGGACCTTCTTATGTTATGCCCCCACCATCAAGTACCAAGATGGCAGTTGGTCGAAAGGTTCTATAATGGATTATCTGAAAGACATAGGCAAACCATTGATGCAGCTTGTGTAGGAACCTTCATGACCAGAATAGATGATGAAGCCTAGGAATTATTTGAAACTTTAAGCGACAACTCCATACATCTGTCCTATGCCTATCAAGAAAGAAAACCATCAATCTTGCATAGGAAGATAGAGGCCCATGAAGCTGGGGCTTCTCAGGATTTGGCTTATCAGATTCAACTATTGAATAAAAACTTTGATAGGCTTTTAGCAAACCCCGGCATGAACCTACAAGCAGCCTCTATTTTTCAGGCTTCAAGAGAATGCTCCATTTTCCAAAGCACAATGCATGCCACTGCGGAGTCCCATCAGGCAACCTAATTCCCTGAGTTGATTCAGGCCGACTTGAACGCGGCCCAAGGTTTCTGCCCCCCTCGCAATAACCCTTACTCCAACACTTATAATCCAGGGTAGTGGAACCATCCAAAATTCTCTTGGAAGCAAGCTGATGCTTCTAACTCAAGGAATACAAGACCCTTACCTCCCCAGCCCATATACCAACCTTCTTATGAAAACCCTCCTCCGAATAAGCCCTCTGAGATGGATGAACTGAAGGACATGATGAATGCAATGCAAGAGCATCAGAATATGGTTATCCAATCTTAGAATAAGATGATTACTGATATGCAATACCAAATTGGTCATCTTACTGAGGCAGTTAGGCAACGTGATCCGGAGAAGCTGCCTTGCTCTTCTGAGGAGAACCCTAAGGGCAAGGGGGTTGTATTCAGGGAGCACACCCAAGCAGTGACCGTGTTGAGGAGTGGAAAAAAGATTGACAAGCCTGATAACATTCATACGGTTACATCTCAGAATTCCCCTTCCACACCTGACCCTACTTCCATCTCACCCGAGGAAGAGCCACACCACTCTCCCTCATAAAAAATCACCCACAATGAGGATGTCATCCTTCCACCACCCCTTTCTCGCCATGACGACCCCTCTACTCAGAAGCTGAGGGTGCCTTATCCAGAGTGCCTATCTGCTCCTAGGGAATCTTCTGTTGGCTCGTCTGGAACATAGGATAAGACGGAAGAGATTATGGATACTTTTAGGCAAGTCCAAATTAACTTGCCTTTGTTGGAAGTGATTAAACAAATTCCATCCTATGCCAAGTTTCTGAAGGACCGGTGCACCCAGAAGCGCCGATCTAGGAAACAGTTCCAAAACAAGGTCATCCTGCCTGACCATGTTAGCTCGGTTCTTCAGCATGGAACACCACCCAAAATGGAAGACCCAGGGGCCCCGTATATTTCAGTGGTTATAGGTAACCAACACATTGATGAGGCTCTACTTGATCTGGGTGCAGGGGTAAACATTCTACCGAGCTCTGTCTATGACCTTTTTGGAGGAGGAAAGCTGAAGCCAAGTCCAGTAATCCTTCAGGTTGCAGACAGATCACTTAAGACACCACGGGGTTTTTTGGAAGATGTCCTTGTGAGAGTGGAGGATTTCTTCTTCCCTGTTTACTTTCTGGTACTTGATACTAACCCATATAATAAGCTCACAAAGTCGTCCATTATTTTGGGACGCCCCTTTTTGGCCACAGCCAATGCCCCTATAAATTGTAGATTCGGGGCACTTAAAATGGGCTTTGGGAACAAGAAGATCCAGTTGAATGTTTTTGATACTTGCAAGCAACTCGGATTGGAAGATTGTTCTCAGATTGAGGTCGTTGATGAAATAATTGAATAGACTACTCCAGCACTCTTATGTAGAGATCCCCTTCAGAAGGTCATATCTCAAGACCATCCCTCAATTATTAAAGAAACTGAAAGGAAAATGCCCAAACTAGAAGAGTTGGTAGGGACACACACTGAGTCTCTGTCCCCACCCTGGACTGTGAAGGTAGATCCGCTGCCTGAGGCGGGGACATCTCAACTAAAACCCTCAATCCAAAATGCACCTGAATTGGAGTTGAAACCCCTCCCGAGCACATTGAAATATGCTTTCCTTGGCCCTAATATCACGCTCCCCGTTATTATCTCATCTGCATTATCTGAATTGTAGGAGGGAGCTCTACTTGAGTGTTTACAAAGGCACAAGGAAGCAATTACCTGGACAATTGCTGATATTAAGGGTGTTGATCCCTCTCTTTGCATGCATCATATATACACGGATGAGTCCGTGAAGCCTTTCAGAGACATGCAGAGAAGGCTTAATCCAAATATGCGGGAGGTTGTTAAAAAGGAGATTCTGAAATGGCTGGATGCAGGGATTATCTATCCCATTTCAGATAGTAAATGGGTCAGTCCTATCCATGTAGTTCCGAAAAAGGCAGGCATCACTGTGGAGGAGAATGACCAAGGAGAACTGGTGACCACTAGACCCTCAACTTGTTGGAGGGTCTGCATTGATTATCGTCGTTTAAATATGGCTACCCAGAAAGACCATTTCCCCTTACCGATTATCAATCAAATTTTGGAACGATTGGCAGGGAACAAGTACTTTTGTTTTCTTGATGGGTACTCTGGGTACAATCAGATAGCCATTTTTCCTGATGATCAGGAGCGTACCACCTTCACAAGTCCTTATGGCAGTTTTGCATTCCGCAGAATGCCATTCAGGTTATGTAACTCTCCTGCCACTTTCCAACGTTGTATGATGGCTATCTTTTCTGATATGATCGACGAGTTCGTTGAAATTTTCATGGATGACTTCTCCATTTATGGGTAATCGTTTGACCTATGCCTTTCGCACCTTGGTAAAGTCTTAACCTATTGCGAAGAGGCAAAATTGGTGCATAGCTGGGAGAAAAGTCACTTTATGGTCCAGTAGGGCATTGTGTTAGGGCATGTAGTTTCCGAGAGAGGATTAGAGGTGGACACCGCAAAAATAGATTCCATCTCTAAGCTTCCATTGCCCACCAATGTTCGTCAGGTTAGATCTTTCCTTGGCCATGCTAGATTTTATAGGCGCATAATTAGAGACTTCAGTAAAATCTCTAAGCCACTCTGCGACCTGTTAGCAAAGGATGTCTCCTTCAATTTTGATGATAGATGTGGCGAGGCTTTCCAAGCTTTGAAGAAAGCCCTCATTACCACGCTGATTCTCCAAGCAGCAGATTGGACCCTCCCGTTTAAGGTTATGTACGATGCTTCTGATTTTGCAGTGGGAGCGGTCTTAGGTCAAAGGGTTGATGGCAAACCTCATGTGCTGCATTATGCCTGCAAGAACCTTATGGATCCTCAGCAAACTACACGGCCACTGAAAAGGCATTACTTGCTGTAGTATTTGCTTTGGAAAAGTTTTGGTCTTATCTTTTGGGATCCAAGGTTGTGGTTCTCACTAATCATTCAACCCTTAAGCATCTTCTGGCTAAAAAGGACACCAAACCTTTCCTAATTCGTTGGATTCTACTACTCCAAGAATTTAACCTACAAATTAAAGACAAGAAAGGAGTTGAGAATGTGGTAGCTGACCATTTGTCTAGAATCCCTATTGAGGCATCAAACCCTGCTGGCGGTATTCAAGAGACTTTCGCTGATGGGTTTCTAATGGTCGTGGAAGCTAAAACTCCTTGGTTCGATGGCATAGTGAACTATCTGGTCACGGGCATCAACCCTAGTACTTGGGACAAGCAGAAGTGAGAGAGGTTTATCGCCAATGCTAAATTTTATCACTGGGTGGAACCCGAGCTTTTTAGAATAGGCCCTGACAAGCTGTTTCGCCGTTGCGTCCCTGATGAGGAACAAAGAAGTCTTCTGAGTTTGTGCCATGACCTCCACTGTGGGGGACATTTTAGTGGGAAGAAGACTGCTCATAAGGTTCTTCAGTCTGGTTTTTGGTGGCCCACATTATTCCGAGATGCACATACATATGTAGGCGCATGTCTACATTGCCAGCAGACGGGAACCATTGGGAAAAGGGATGAGATGCCCCAACAACCTACCCTCCCTATTGAAATCTTTGATATTTGGGGCATTGACTTCATGGGTCCCTTTCCTGTGTCCTTTGGATATGAATACATCCTTGTGGCTGTTGACTTTGTATCAAAATGGATAGAATCCATCCCCACGCTAATATCCGTGGTCTTGGGCTTTGTTAAGGCTAATATCATTTCTCGGTATGGGTGCCCAAGGACGATCATAAGTGATGGAGGACCTCACTTTAGGAATGTACACTTCACAAGACTACTCCAAAATTTGGGAGTCAACCACATGATAGCCACACCTTATCATCCCCAAACGAGTGGACAAGTTGAAGTGTCTAATAGGGAGATTAAGTGAATTTTAGAAAAAACTGTCAGGACTGATCAGAATGATTGGTCTGAAAAACTAAATGACGCTCTTTGGGCCTACAGAACTGCATATAAGACTCCTTTGGGCATGTCTCCTTTCCGTCTTGTCTACGGAAAAGCATGTCACCTTCCCGTTGAAATTCAACATAAAGCTTATTGGGCCATTAAAAACGTTAACTTAAATCTGGATAAAGCAGGAAAAGCATGTATGTTAGAATTAAGTGAGCTTGAGGAGCTTCGTAATGAAGCTTATGAAACTTCTCAAGCTTACAAGCAACGTACAAAAGTCTTCCATGACAAGCACATCATTAGAAAGACTTTTGAGCCCAACCAGTGGGTCTGGCTTTTCAATTCTAGACTTAAATTATTTCCTGGAAAGCTCAAGTCCCGTTGGGATGGGCCATACGTTGTTATCAATACCTTCCCTCATGGAGCTGTAGAGATCAGGAACCCTATTTCAGGTGCGAACTTTAAAGTAAATGGCCAGCGACTTAAACCATATATTACTCTTTCAGATGGCTAGGTTTTGGATGCACTACGACTTGAGGAGCCTTAGCTCCTCCCACTCTCCTCCTCAGGTGATATTCTTCTATGTCTATATTTTTCCAATGAGGACATTGTCAGTCTTAGGCATGGGGGGACATAACCTGAGAATGTTTATAGTGTCTATAGCATTTATAAATATTTGCATACATATTTATATATATTAAAAAAAAATTTCTTTTCTTGAGCTGATTGGGTTAGTCCCTAGCAAAATACCTTTGTTATTGGAGGTTTTTCTTCCGGAATTATTTCTTAAGTTTAGAATCCAGTACATTTATTTCACGTGCACATAGACTTGGTAATGGATCCTTGGGGAAAACCAATAAGCATTTGTCGTCTACTGAACCCTTAGACAGTTCATAAAGAGTCAGGCATACTATCTTCTAATAAATCCACCTCATATTTGTGAGAAGTAGAGAGATTACTGGAGCACTAAGTCTAGTGTAAGGACTCTTAAGTTCTGGATAATTAGATGATGATACTTCAGAGTTAGGCGTAGTTTTCACTCTCTGTTCCTGTGTGCGTACTTTGAGTGAATTCCTGAGAGTCACCAAATAAGGCAGATACGTAGAGATTGAGTCTTAATAAAGCTATAACTATGGTGAATGGTTACGACCGTCCTTCATAGAGTCCTCAGCAGAAGGAGGGTAATAGTGTCAAAGGTCAGAAATATGCCTATCCTATCCATTTCTTCCCGGTGCCAAGAATAGGCACTTCCTCCAAAGAAGCCACAGAACTTCCTCTTGACCATCATCATCCCTAATAATGCCTCATAAATAAAATTCCATATTGTGTTGTGAATGATTGAAAAAGAAACAAAAACGAGAAGAAAAAAAAATAAAAAAAAAGGGGGAAAAGAGAAAAGTACAAAAAGAAGAAATAGTTATATTACAAAAAAAAAAAAGAAAAAGGTCGAAGTTTATGATGTAATATTGTTTCTGAGGCAGCAGAACACCTATCGCATTCCACCAAATATGACCCATACCTAGCTTCTAGTATTTCTTATCACCTGAATACTGGTTGAGAAATCTAACTTAGTTATAGAGTTATTAGGACTTTAAGTGAAGTGTGGATGCCATGTGAGGCCACCAAATAGTGAGTATAATTTCTAAATCTGGCGAGATTCGTGATCTTGGAAAGAAAGAAAAGAGAGAGTGCCCAGGAACATCAAGAGAGCACAATTTTGTAGCCTCTCTCAGAGCTGACTTGTCTAATAGTCTAGAGAGCTAGAGTCTACAGTACTAGACTATATGTAGCACCAGTTGAGTGTGTGCCACTGATTAGCCCATAGTTGTGGGCTATTTAAGTATTTAAGTGCCTAGACATTAGGTTAATTGTAACATTTATTTAGCATAAATTAGGATGTAAATAGATTAATTCATATTTTTAATTTAATTACATAATCCATGCATTGCATTCATATTTTAAGTGCATTAAGAATTAGCTTAGAATGACATTCATCTAATTAGTTAACCAATTAGGTACATTGTTTTCATTAACATAAAAGTTGAGGGTCTGTATATAAATGACCATAATATTTTAACATTATTTTGTTTATTCTTCTTCTTTCAGGAACGGCTGGCTGCCGCTCCAACACGACCCGGTGCCGCAGTGAAGAACCCATTCAAGGAGGAGCGGATATGTTGGATATGGTTGGGCAGCTAATTTCAATTTGTCCAGGCCACTACAAAAGGAGGAGGGAGGCAGCCGAGCTTGAGAGGCCTCCACCACTGACCCACCACTGTGCAGAGAGATCTCCTCTCTTCCATTCCACACCGCCGGCCTCAACCGTGGCGGCGAGTCTCCACCACCGTGGGCGTGTGGTGCGATAGGCCACACCGCCATCCAGAGCTCATTCGCATTATCGTGAGCACCTTAGCGTGCATCTCCCTCGCCGTCGTCACCAACAACCACCGCCGCTGCTACTGTGCATTCACCCTTTCAGTCAGTTAAGACGTCCGGGAAATTTCCCAGACGTCTGAAGTCCACCCCCCACACCGGCAGCAATCTCCGTCCTCTCACTTCACTTCCACCAGCCACGCCGCAGCAGCCACCCGCTCATCTCCAGCCGCACACAAGGCGTGCACAGCCTCCAGCCCTCACGCCCGCTCACTACACCTTCCCTGTTCCTGTAGTCTTCGCCATCTCCACGTGCAACCGCCGGCGCACTCTTCTGAAGTCCACCCGCTCACCTTCAGCCTGCACCTCACCGCTCACCCGCGTGCATCAGCCTGCACACATGTCTGAAGCCACCCCCACCATTCCAGCAACGCCCAACAGTCCTCGCACGGCCTCCTCGCACTCCTGCAGAACCTCACGCACGCGCTCCCACGCCCGCAGCACCTTCCCTAGACCGACTGCAGTGCTCGCCCACGCTAGCTGCAGCCTCACCTGCAGAACCACCCGCCTGCGCCCTCCCGCTAGCAGTCCCACGCGTGCCTCACCGCCAACAGAGCGCACAGCAGTCCGCCCACGCCTCCAGCAGCGTGCGCCATGCCCAACAACAGCAGTTGCAGCCACCTCCACCAGAGGTCGTCCACTTGCCTCCGACCGCCGCGCGACATGCCACCACCACCATTTCGAAGCCCTTGGTCCAAGGGACTTCCTCCGAGCTTCCCGCATCCGACCGTCCACTCCTCGTGGCGCATGCCAAAGGGGAAGAAATCCCCTGTTTTGCTACAGTAAAAGGGTCATTAATATTTACATTTTCTGCCATTGTCAACTTTTATTGATATTTTATTGAATCTGCATTGCAAAAAATATCCTATAGTTGTTAAAAATTGCCATTTCAGCATGTTTTCTTGATATTACCTTAATCTGAAGGCAGATTTGGCTCGATTCTTGTCCAAACTAACTACGAACAAGCATTTTTAACTGGTGCGAATTTAAATACATCATTGCCTCCCTGTGGATACGACCCGCTCTTCTACGAGTGGTTATTTTATTTGTTGATTAGTCGATTTTTCCACCACATCAAACTACAAATGACTTTCAAGCAAACAATCGACTCGTCAGCCACCAAATACAAATCCATTCAACTTGATATCTCCTACCTAAGCCAAATGCTAGGGTCAAATTACGGATTATCGTCTGCTTTATCCCCGAGGGAAGTAGTTGCCAATCTCGGCAGAAATTTTTGCCAACGGTGATGTATGAACTCCCAATGCGAATTGGCTCCTTCACATGGATCTGTTACCTAGGCTATCAGCACTTCACATTTGTCTGGATTTCTAATGTCTTGAAATAAGAAAAAAAGAAATCTTCTGATTATTTATATTATTTTTGCTAGGGACTAGCAATTCTTAGGCATGGGGGTATTTGATGAGTCCATTAAAATGGACTAATATTAAGCCTAAGTATCTTTAATCATACAGTTTTGGTGTGTTAATAATGGCAATTAAGTTGTAGAATATTTGTACACCACATGATTTAAGTTTATAACATTCTATAGCTTAACGATTTTGTTATTTTTATGTGCAGGTAATAAAATGCAGAAAGAACAAGGGTGGGGGGATAAATTTCCCCAACACATAACAACCGCAACTCGTTCCCCCCTCCCCCGCCGCACATGGGGTTAATCTTCCACCTCGCTCCTTCAACTGACGAGGCCAGAAATAGTTAAGGGATTTGAAAATCCCTTAACTCACGCAACGGGGAGAGAGAGGAATTAAAAAGAGAGGAGGTGCACTGGGGATTGATCTTCATCTTCCTCCTTGCAGGGAACTACCGAGCGGACACTGTGGATCGAGGAAGAGAAGAAGCGTGCACTGTGGCCTTCTTCCCCCTTGTGGGGAAAACCTCACGCCTCCTACTCACAGCATCTCCCTCTAACCACCGCAGGTGCACACCAGTGCGCCCTACCACTCAGCTGCCTTCAACGCCATCTTCCTTCACCACGTGCACAGAACCCACGCCACAGTAGGTGCATCAACCCAACCACGCACCTCTCCCCTGTGCCAAGCGCTCATGCCACCAACCGCCTATGCACCTTCCTCCCATCTACATTTGCAGGCGCACCGCACAGTAGGGGCCCGCACACCTGCACCACACCTGCAGGCTGCCTCCTGCTTACAGCACCATCTCCAGCCGGCCTCGCTGTCACCAGCCGCAGGCGCTTGCCAGTGCGTTCCACTGCTCACCCGCGCACCCCACCGCATGCCAACGCATCCCACTACTCGCCAGTGCGCCCCACCGCCATACTGCAAATGCCGCACCGCATCACCTTCCACCCGCGCACCTGCCACTCCAGCGTTCCCTGCATCCGCGCCACCAGCACACCCGTGCCACCCTGCAGGCGCGTCCGCACACTCCAACCTCTGCCTCATTGCCTCGCATGCTCTCACAGCTGCTGGCGCTGTGTGCACCTCTGCCTTCCTGTTCAACGGGCTGGAGCTCCGGCCACCTCCACCGGCCACCTTCGGCCACCTCCGTCATCGCCGCTGCCACCACTGGAGAGCCCTCACCTCACTGTCCTCCTGAGCCTTGCAACAGCCCCGCGATGCCATCTCTCTCTCTCGCAAGGAGGAGAGAGGAAAAATGCCCTGTTTTCCAACCATTTAAAATTTACATTCAATGCCATTACCACCTAATTTGATTTTATTTATTATTATTATATTGTGATAGAATTGCATTTGAACACTCATAGTTCTTTATAATTGCATGATATTAATATTAACTAGTTTAAAGATTTATTTTTGGGCTTAACTTAAGTATTATTGTCTCTAGTACACATCACGTGAAAATTGCATAAATTCATCATAAATTTATTGAGGATTTCTGTGAGGGAAAACTGCACATATACCCTTATCTTTTTAAGTTATTACAAATCTACTTTCCTTCATATTTTAAGTTAGATTTGAATAGGGATTTCGCACTATCCGAAATAACATTAAATAATCAAGTATTGATTGCATAATTTCCTCCATGTGGACATGACATGCTCTTCTACGAGTGGTTATTTTCATTATTTTTGATTAGTCGATTTTTCCACCACTTAAATACTATAACACAAAGCGAAAAGTCTTCTATCAGCTATCTTTTATGCCATTCAGCTGGGCATGAATTGTAATGCATGGAAGACAGACAATCATGTAAATAATTGGACACTTGAATGTCCTCAAGAAAGGTGTCTTCATTAGGATCCCTTAAAAGATGATTGGTGAAGATATAGGGATCAAAATGAAATGGAAAATTGGAAGAATGGCCCAAGTCTGGCCATGGTTTGAATTTAGGATGAAAGCCAAACTGAATGGGTTGAGTGGTAGGTCCAATGGAAAGGGAGGGGGAGAGAAGTCATTGTGATGTGAGGTAGGTGAAGTTAGTGTGGTTGTTTTTGGTGATAAATCAAAAAGTTTAAAAGAGTAAAAGTCAAACCCTTGTTGATCTGAAATGTCTTGGACCACAAAATCATATTTGGAATATGAATAAATATCAATGGTGGTCAAAGTAGAGTAGGAATTGATAGATTTCTCAAGTAATGCTTCCATTTTACTATCAGGGTCCTCAAAAAATTCATGATCAATGGACTTCTTGGAAGCTTGGAAAAGATCTAATGAGATAGTTTGGTTACCGCAACTTATATCCATTTTTTCGAAGTAGCAATTGATATTAGCTTTTGCGGTAGCCAAAAAAATTCTTCCAAGGATGATAAGGGCTGGTTTCAAAGCATCAGATACCTCTATGTCAAGGACTAGAAAATCAACTGAAAATAGACAATTTCAAACCTTGACACTATTATCCTCGACAACTCCCCACGGTTGAATGGTAGATTAGTTTGTCGATTGAAATTGAACCTTAATAGGTTTTAAATCACCGAAACGAAATTTCTTGAATAAAATTGGGGAGTGAGATTAATAGAGGAACCTAAGTCGAGAGGGGTGCGATGAAAGGTGGTGCCATTTATGACAACCGAAATGAGTGGTGCACCTGGGTCTTTCTTCGTAAGAGGTAGCTTGCTCTATGCAACTGAGCTAACTATCTTGGAAAGGACCACTCGTCCTAGATTCTTGTCCTGCCACTTTGGAGTAAACCTATCTTTCAAAATTTTGGCTTAGGTAGGGGTGGTATCTAGGAGGGTAATGCTAGTCTCAAATTGCCCAAAAAAGTCCAAAATATCTTGGTGAGAGGGCTCTGATTTCTTTTTAGAAGGATTAGGTTGTAGTGCTTGAGGGTGGGAAATAGGATTTGAATCTTGTGTTTTTTGTGTTTCTTTTTCTTCTTCCTGATTGTGGTTAGGAGAGTCAATTTGCATAGGTTGACAGCGGGTTTAATCAATTTGATTTGAAGGCTCTTATTCAGTGGTGATTTTCCCACTCCTTAATGTATCTGTATATGTAGTTTGGTTACAACTAGGAGGAAGTGTGGGGGCCTGTTGTTGATGGAAACTAGGCTGGTGCTAAGGTACCAGGTTAATAGGAGGCTGATTAGTGTGGTTCTAATGTCAGTTTCCACCCAGGTGTTGGTTCCTTTCTTGACAGGGTTTGGTGTGGGCTAGGATGGTGAATGTCCTATAGGTCTTTGGGTTGGAGTAACCACAACTTGATCATGGAGATTGTTAATAACACGGGTTATTTCCATCATTTGGCTTTGCATATCCTAGAGGGTTTTCATCATCTTGGCCTTGATGTCTTCTTGAGATGGCTTTGATTGATAACAAGTTTGATTTGAACTGTACTCTCCAAACGGGTTTTGTTGCTGGTGTGGAGAAAATGGTGATTTGTAAGAAGTGGTGTGACGAAAAGCATGATTTGTAACAAGCAGGTTGAGTCATTGTAACACGCTAGTTCACAATTGCTTTCGAAATTTCTAAACATAGATAGTGGTGATATCTAGGGTTGTCCAAGGAGGCAAGAATGCACCTTTTAAGATTCTTGCTTGACAAAGTAGAAATCAACTTTCTTTTTAGGTTTTTTCTTTAATATAAGAATTTTTTGTATTTTGAAGTAATGGGCAAATATGCTATTTTGAGCAAGAAAATGACTACACCAAAATTAGTATTGGTAACACTAAAGTGACATGATAATCGTCTCTCTAAGCTCACCCTAGGTACGTGGTGACCTAGGATAATTAGAGAGAGGGAGTGAAAAAGTGCTAGAATAGACAATAAAGATGCACAAAATTTAAGAAAGGAAACTTAATATAAAGAGAAACTTGTTTTACAAGAATGCTTGTAGAGGAATATTTCTACTACAAAATAGAAAAAATAAAGAAAATAGTAAAATGAAGATCCACTTGATGATGGTGGTGAAGAGGAGAGAAAGGCTTCTTACTCCAAGCTCAGCCGCTCCTGGGCTTGAAGAGAAGCTCTCCTTTTCCTTCCTTGAGTTGCTCCTCCAAAATGGTGTCCTCCTTGGCAAGCCCTAAGGGGGGCGTGCCTTTGCTCCTCCAAAGGTGGGTGATCTCCACCCACAAATCTCTTCCTAGAGTGGTGTTTACCACCCTCAAGACCCCCACCTAATGTCTTCCTTGCCTGGCTGCTCCTTTGGCTGGTGTTGGCACAAGAGAGAAGAGAAGAGGGGAAAGGCACCAAGAGGACAGAGTATCCCCTTAATCTTCTTATTCTAATTCTTCTCTTGGCCGTGAATATGGTGGCTATTGGTGGAGAATATCAAGCCAAAGGATGAAGGAAGTGGTGGTGGTTATGGGTCTTTGTATAGAGTAGGATGGGGTTGTAGGTGGCTTTTGGGATGGATGGTTAGGATTGGTTTTTAGGGTAGTTAGTTCATCCTAAGGCTACTAAGGGTTGGCACCAACTCAAGGTGGTGATTACCACACTTGGTGCCTCTTGAGTTGGCGACAAAAAGGGGGTTCTAGAAGGTTATGGGTTGGCACCATTTATTGGCGGGTGGAAATGATTTGGGTGATGAAGTGTAGGGCCATGATGTGGGTATGGTTTGGCCGCAAAACAAAGGGCTTCTAGAAGGGTGTTTTGTCGCCAAAATAAGGTGGCTCTTAGTGGTGGTTGAGGGGCCAAGAGGTGTTTGAAGTTGGCACCAAAAGTAGGAGGTAGGGTGGAGTAGGCTTATGTTTACTTGGTGGAGCTTAAGTAGAAGGGTTCTAGGGTTAGTTATAGGTGGTGGGTGGCCATTGGGAGCTAAGGTGTAGCTAAGCTAACTAAGCTAGCTTAGCTAGTAGTTGGATAGAGGAGGAGGTGGGAAGGAGCTAGGGTTCAGGGAAGAGGAGCTGGATGGAATGTCTGGAGCTAAATTGGAGCTAGTAGTTGTTGAAGGGTGTTGTAGGGAGCTACATTAGCTGGCTTAGCTTGCTAGCTCTTTGCAAGCTGCTAAGCCAAGCTAAAGTAAGATGGCTTCTAGTGAAATATGTTGAGGTGAGCTGGGTCAGACTTTCCCAGGGAGGACCTAGCTAGCTGGAGTAGCTAAGGTAGCTTAACTCAACTAAGTTAAGCTAAGTAGAGTCCTCGAGAGTTGGACTTGAGTTGGCCTGAGCTTTGCAAGGTCATCTTCAGCTAACTTGAGTTGAGTGGAGCTGTAAGTAGTTGGACCTGAGCTGAGGTGGACTCCAGTCAACTTACCTGGGGTAGCTAGAGCTCCTAGTGAATTGATTAGAGCTGGAATGAGCTAGACTCAACTAAGTTTAGCTGGATTTGAGCTGACTTGAACTAGGTGGAGCTAAGATGAGCTTAATGGAGGTAACTGGAGCTAACCCTAACCCAAGTGAGCTGGTATCCTCCTATGATGAGCTGGAATTGGTTGAGTCCCAGCTGGAATGAGCTTCCTCTTCACCATTTGCCTTCATGAGTGCTAGGGTTTTAGGGATTTGTTATCTGTTTGACCTTAACAATAAAATAAACATATTAAAAATATAATAAAATATGCAATGCATGCCTAACCTAATTGATGCCTAAATGTAGCCCAACAACCCATTAGAGAAGTTAAAATCCTAAGAGGTAAGTTTGTTTTAGGGCATAAGAATGATGATAAACTGGCGTTTGTCACACCCCCATGCTTATCTTTTGCTAGTATTTTAGCAAAACAAATTTCTACAAAATGGAATTTTGGGAAAACTACTTTTTTTTTTACTTTTGTAAGGAGAAAGCGATCACGGGACCTTGGTTGGTTAAAACACGGGAGGTACAAGATTTATTAAAGATAAACATTGGGATTCATTTTCCGATCCAAAAAATTAAATGAAACGAGATCAAAATATCCACTGAAAAATTCACAAATTAATCCTTTATTAAGTCAGATGACTAAAAATTTTTGTAGTTAGGTTTTTTCCACCTCATGAATCCGATTCGCAACTTACAATAACTTTTAAAACCTTGTGTTTGTACTTGTGAAAAGCAAACATTTATAAGGTCATGTTTTTGGTTTTTTTTTTCTGTCTCCCCCATGCTTATTCATGAATTAGTCTTATAACAGATGTGTCGGGATCATCATTCCTACTACCAATCCTCGAGGGGGCTCTAGTGCCAGTACTTTAGGATAGTACAGTCCATGACACCACCCAGGAGCTCATAACCCCAAAACACATTGCGATGTAAAGGGGCACTCCTAGCAAACTCAAGCTCTTGCTCCGACGCTATGGGTAGAGCACTGTCCAAGACGCTTGAGCAACAAAAATGCACCTTAATACTCTATCTAAAGATATGAAATATAGATATAGAGCAGCGCTAAGGTGGTAACATGTTGACATAGCATCCTCAAAGGAGGCATTTTCCTCCTCGACGGTAGGAACTCAAACTAATGATCTACTTCAGACTTTTACTAAGGCCAAACAAATGGTTTTTCTAATTTCCAATTGTTTTCTAGGTGTTGGCTTGTGTGTGAATTTTGACACAAGAAATTTTACACGAGATGCAAGTTTTTTAATCGAAAACTAAGCCAGATACTTTCCTTGTTACAAAGGGGGATCAAGTCACCTGAACTATCATGATTTCAGGTGGAATTTTAGAGAAGGATTTTTATCTAGTCTAAAAGTAGACCTTGAAATTTTAATAATCGGATCCGTATCCTTATTCTTAGTTTGTTAAAGATTAAATCCCATTGTACCAAATGTGAATGCTCAACCTTAGGCCTGATTTAAAAAATTCCTAAAAAAGTTTTCAACATTTTTATTATTATTTTTTGTGTATGCAAGCAAAAAATAAAATAGGAAAATTGCATGTTTTTGGGTTTTGAAAATCTTGATTTGATCATCAAAATTTAACAACACCCCCCCATGCTTAAGTTGTGGCATGTCCTCATGCAATTATAAGGAAAAAGGGATTACCTTAGTGAAGGTGGTCAAAATCGGGATAGTCAAAACCTTTAAAGAAAAGAAAAAGAGCGAAAGCAGAAAAAATAATGGGTTACCTCCAATCCAGTGCTATCTTTATGTCATTCAGCCGGGTGTGAAGTTATGCACATAAGATGAATCATTATGTATGTAATTGGACACTTGAATGCTTACATGAAAATGGTCTTCCTTTGGATCCCCTAAAAGATGAGTGGTAGGAATATAGGGATCAAAATTGGATGAAAAAATGGAAGGGTGACTTGAGACTGGCCATGGTTTTAATTCTTGATGAATGCCATGCTTGGGTGGGGCTAGTGGTAGGTCCAATAAAAAGGAGTGAGAGGGAAATGATGATGGTTGGGTGAGGTTAGTATCCAAGGGTGGTGTAAGAGAAGGGTGGGTGGGTCAAGGTGATAATTGAGAAGAGATTTTAGAGGGAGACAAGGCTCCAAGTCACAGGTTTCACGGACCAATGATTCAGAGTCAGGGTCCTCGAAAAAACTATGGTTGGGAAGGGTATCTATTAACATTGTCTCCACCAAATTGGATATTTTAGTATCTGAGTCGAAAAAATTTTCATTGTCATGGAATCTCTTGGAGGAATTGAAAATATCAAGAGTGATGGTTTGGCCTGTGTAAGTGATATCCATTTTTCCTGTATGGCAATTTATGTTTGCCTTTGTGGTGGCCAAAAAAGCTCATCCAAGAATGAATGAGGCATTAATCAGCAATTCGGGTACCTCAATGTCAAGTACTAGAAAATTTGCAGGGAAGACACAATTCTAGACTTTGACAAGGACATCCTCGACAATCCCACGGTGTTTGATTGTAGATCAGTCGTCTAATTGTGGTAACCTCAACAGGTTTTAAATCATCGATCTGAAATTCTTCGAATAAAACTGTTGGGATGATATTAACTGAGGCACCAAGATCGAGAAGGGCACGATTGAAAGTGGTATCATCGATAATTATTGAAATCAAAGGCATGCCTGGGCTTTCATCTTTGGAGGTAGTTTGCTCTTTATAACAGAGCTTACTATATCTGAAAGATGCACCTGTCCTCAATTTTTAGTCTGCCATTTGAGGGTATAGGTATCTTTTAAAAATTTGTCATAGGCAAGTATATTCTTGATTGCATCTAGGAGAGGGATATTGATCTGAACTTGCCCGAATAAATCCATGAGTTCTTCAGTTGTGGGCTCAGGTTTCTTTTTTCGGTTGGTGGTGGAGTGCATTGCTTAGGGAAAAGGGACAATAGTCATGTCATGTAATTTTTTTTGTTCTTTTTCTTCCTGAGTGGGGAGTTAAGAGCCAATTTATAGATGAATGATAGGGGTTTCAGCAAGTTGTTGTGAAGGCCTAGGATCAGTGGTTGTTTTCCTACTCCTCTGTGTAACAGCATGTGCAGTGAAATTATTATTTGGAGGAGGTGGGGGGGCCTGTTGTTGTCAAAACCTAGATGGCTGCTGAGCTGTAGGATTGATGGGAGGCTGATTATAGTGGTTTTGATTTCTACCCTGATAATGGTTCTGTTGATTATTATGGTTGGGCATGGGTTGGGACGGTAAATGTCCTGTAGGTCTTGGAGTAACCCTAATCTGACTATTCAGATTTGTAACAGATGGGTTACTTCCGTGATTTTGTTCTACATTTCCTACAGGGTTTTCATCATCAGGGCATTGATGTCTTCTTGAGATGGCCCAAATTGATAAAAATTCTGATTCGATCCATACCTTACAAATTGATTTGGTTTTTGGGGAGGAACCGGGTTATTCCAGGAGTGGTTCTAGTAGTTCTTCCAATTGGAGGAATTTCCAAATTGCTCCTGGAGGGTAGAGATATTTTCAGTGGGGTTGGGATTTGGATATGTGTAATTACCCTGTGAACCATAGAAAGCCTATGAATATTGATTATAATCAACAGGGGTAGTGTTTAAATTATGCAAATTTTCTCTACGTGGAATGTTAGGCGAGGTTAGAAGTGGAACCTGTCAAGCTTGGATGGTGTGGCAAGTCTTTCCTCAAATTTCTTTTGATTTATTTGCATTTGGTCGAGAGTCGTTGGGCAATCATTAGTAGATCATCTTGGGTGACGAGAATGGATTTAGTGTCTACTTCATGAACACCGAATGACTGGTTTGAAGTTCTGCCAAAGGTGTTCATGGATGCTTGATTAAAGGAGTTCACTCATTTCCTCAAATAAATCATAGGCACTTTCAGCATCGTTATTTAAGAAATTGCTGCCACACGAGTGATGAGTGGCTACTCATCATAGCTAAAAGACCGAAATTAAGCTAGACACTAAGCAAAACAATATCAAATTAACACATAAAAAGGGTTAAGTGTGGGAATTAAAGAAAAGACCTAAAACTTTTAATGTGTGTTAAAACCTCCTAATTAGGTCACAAAAATGAGATATTCTGAAAACTAAAGAACAAATGATGATCCATGCATCAATTGAACACATAAACAAGTTTTAAAAGATAAATCAGAAGTAAAATCAATGTCTTAAATGGTCAATTAAGCACATGTAAAAATTTGAAAGCAATTGGACATCATTTAGGCTTAGAAATAAATAGATTACAATTAGGTCCTTCATGCATTACATTTCTACCCTTCAAAACTCCTTCTTGGACCTTTTTGCAAGCCGTAGGGACCCTTCTGTATGACTGCAAGGCCCTTCCAGTTATAGTTCTTCTCACTTTTGGACCTGCACGCTATTCTTCTACCCCTTCGTTTAAGGGTCTTCCTGCAAGTTTTCCCTCATTTCAGAGAGAAGCCTGTGTTCTTCACGCGCAATGTAGCACGCGAAGAACACAGCCATTCTCGACCGTCCATCGCACTTTTGATCTCGATCTGCGGCTGGAATCAAATGGAACCTTCGCGCGATTCGGTGCGTGCGTTCACCTCTCCTCCCAGATCACATCTGACGGTCAGATCTCTCTCTTGACTCGCCGCGCGCTCTACCCATCTCATCCTCACCGCCGGCCTAATTTTGATTAACCTCACCCTTGCGGTGATTCCAGTCACTGAGCTGCTATTTAAGCACCTCAGTGGTGTCGCGCGCAAAGGATCGCTCCCTCCTACATCTCTTAGCGATCAATTCTTCCACGACAGTCTCTCCTCCTCATCTAGACCCTGATTTCACAGCCACCGGCTGTGGAATCATCGCCTGCTCTCGACCCTCCTCGTCGCTAAGGACCTCGTAGCACCTGAGGACGACCCTGGAGTCTCACTAGCAGACTCTTCCCTTCGCTGGAGTCACCCTCCTCCTTTCTTCCTCCTTAGCTGCCGGCTAAGGACCCATAGGTCCCATTCTTCCTTTTAGTTTAGTTTTTAATTCTGCACAAGTAGTGTTAGATTTAGTTTGCAGTAGTTTAGAATAGATTTAGTTTTAATTGTTAGTGTTTAATGTTAGCTGTAGTTAGATTAGTCTTAGGAGTAGAATTAGTATTAGATCCCCTCCCTCACCTCCTCTGATCAGTCCAGATCAGAGGGGAAGAATAATCTGTTCATTGTTCAATTTATCTCCCTCTTCATGTTTTGTTTTTCCATCATCCAGATTCTGATTCTTGTTTTTTTTTCCTTTTAACGATGAATTTTTCATCAATCACCCACACATCCTGACCCAATTTCAGATCTGATGGCGCACTGCCTCAGATCTGAAAGTGGCGTCACAAGCAGCATTTGGGGCTTCTCACTCACTCCATTTGTTTCACAAAAGCCCCTCTGTTTTAAATGGATTGCCTCAGTTTGTCATAGCACTTTTGATTTGGATTTTAAAGGATTTTTACTCTCTGAAATGTTTTGACAGATCTGACAAATTGAAGGGATTTTTGGTTTTCATTGTAGGCAAGGATTCTGAGAAGTTCTCTGGTGACACAGAACCAGTCAGAAGAGCCTTTCATGATTCTGTTTATACTTTGTTTTGAATGCATTCGCCAGCTTCCATTAAATTTCCTTAATGCATTCTTAGTCTCTTTTTGCTATTTCAGAACTGCCATGAACTATTTGTGTTGATGATCATTTCTGTATGGTGATTCTCTAACCTAAGGAGTTTTCCATACTCCTTAAGGTTGCAAGAAACTGGGATTGTGTTTCTTTGGTTTTAATTGATCGAGCTAAGTCTTCCTTCATGCTGTCTATGGCATTAGGAAGACTAACTCAATGCCATTTGCTGTTTTGATCTGAAAGGATGCTTCTGATAAGGTTTTTCCTAATGAGTATTTGAGCTGAATTTACATGAGATTTTCGTGAGATTTAAACCCCTTTCAGATTTGGATTTCAACTCTGTAAATTGTAGTTTGTTTTGAATTTTATCTTACTCCCAGTTACACAGCAATATGCTGCATCTAGCAACTACATTCCCCTCTTCTCTAAACTCCCTTCTTCTCTAAATTTCCCTCTTCTCTGTAGAATACTTCCCCCCTCTTCAAGTGGACTAACTGCAGCAGCAGTTAGCCATTTGACAGTGGCTTAAGCCACTGCCACTGTAAACAACACATACTAAATACATTCTTCTTTTCTCCATCTCCTCTGACAGTAGCTGCAGCTGCTGTCTAAACTCAAATAAAAACTCAATCAACTCTAATTCCCTAACTTTATACAAAAGCCTAATGACATAGACTTATTTTAAAACTGTAAATATACCTATTCATAGTATTATAACTATAACTATAGCATATCAGTTAGATACATAGTTATACTGTAAATATGTATAAAACCTGTACAGAAATTCCTATACATATGTAATCTATGTAAAAATATGTATATATACTAATCTAGTATGTATGTATTTACTGATTTATGTATATATGTATGTACAGATTTATATTTATTTATTTAGTAGCTAAGTTAATAAGTTAGAGCAATAATTAAATTAAATAAATCTATAAACTTGGGAATATATATATATATTAAGTAATTTAAGTTAGTCAAAGTATAATTATACCTAGTATAACTTACTGTAACTTAGTTTTAATTTTAAACACCCAGAACTGCTATTTTAGCCTAAATAAAATAGAAATAAAATCGTAAAAATACAATAAAAATATTTATTAAATACTTAAGTATGTAAGTTAAAACTGTTTAAGGTCAATTAGACCATTTACTAATTATTTTATAAGTAATTAACTATTTAATCACCTAAATCAACCTGTATAATCAGCCTAGTTTAGCGAATTTATTTGTATAGTAAAAATATTTAAAATTCAAAATTAATTAATCAATTATGTAGTATTATGTAAATATTTTATTTACCATATTTTATTTTATTTTTTTTAATAATTTATGGCCCCCAAATCGAGGGCCAAAAACGCGCACAGACGCAGCTGCGTCTGATTTCCAGCGCACGATGTGGCGCTGGAATAGCGCCACATCGTGTGCTGCAAACCAAACACAGCTATATAAATACAATTTATGCAATAGCTTAATCAGTCGTCATGGCGCCGGGCGCCCGAAACGCAATCCTTTATCTGATTACCCGATTTGTAGTGAACTCTGATATGTGATGATATTGAATATGTGATGCATGTGTGGGGCTGGAGGCCCGAGCGTGTGCGAACTTGTTGAAGGCGTTGGGCTGAGGCCCTGCGCTGGTACGAAAACGTAATTAAGCACCTAATCTGAGATTAGGGCACGCTTAGTAGAGGTCTGGTCCCACCCGTAGGGTGCTGTGTATCCCTCGGAAAGCGCGCCCGCTAATTAAACACATTTTACACTAAGGACTCTCCACCGCAGCCTCTGAAATACCACAGAACAACATGAAAGGACAGACGACTTAAAAAAAAAGAGAGAACACGAGATAACAACAGAAAAGACTCTGTACATAGAGCAGTAGAATAAGTAATACACATACGTATAAGTAAACCCACATAATTACTAACATAATAAAACGACACTATAAATGTCGCTAAAGACCTCAGTTTGCTTCTTTAGGTTGTATATAGTGTTTTCTGAGATTTAGCGACGTTTATATCTGTCACTAAAACTGATATATATGTCACTATAAATAAATGACTAGTAAGTTAAGTTTTTACACTATGGTATCCTAATGTAGTATGAACTAACATATTAGTGTTAATAGTATAACTTGTAAATACATAGTTTAGAGTATAATAATAGATTGTTTGATGCTTGTTCATAGTTAGTATTCTTTTGCAAGCACTTCTTAGCAACTAGGTAAATAAAACATTCATTCATTCTTTAAATGTAGAGTTTCTTTTTGAATAAGAAGACAATTTTGGAGATAATCAAAGAGTGACCGAATTAAATTCAATAAATTGCCTTCCAGAGAACGACCTGGAACAAAACCAGTAAAAATTAGATAAATAAGCAAATGATAATAATGGTTGTAATGACTGGTACTCACCCATACTCACCACTATACGACATCCTTAATGTTATATTATACACCCTATACTACAACGACATGATCAACAATTATTACCAACAAACATTTACACCATCATATTTTGGCGCCGTTGCCGGGGAGCATCGGTGTCAACAACAATCATCATCATATTTTGGCGCCGTTGCCGGGGAGGCAACGCTCTTTGCACCAAAATTTTCTTTTTATTCTTTTGTATATAGAAATTCTTTATTTCATTCATTCATTCATTATAATTGCTTTTATTTTCCATTGAATTAATTGTGTATACATTCCTTTATTCTTTTACTAATCATTTGTTTTTCCACAGCACTTGAGGAGGAGTGTCGTCTTCCTGGTGGAGTCGCTGCGCTCCAGATCCGTCTTCCTGGTGGAGTTTTGCCTCGAAGTAGCTGTAGGATTTTAGTATTAGTTTTAGTATAGATAGTTTTAGGTTTATTAATTAGGAACAATTGTTAGTCATAAGTTGTGAGAGCTTGTTCTCACACAATTTTTGTAATAATTCTGGACTGTCTGGACTTTATTTCTTTATCTTCTTAATTTCTTTCCTTACTTTTGAATTGCATATAAAAATATTTTTCAAAAAAAAAAAAAATCAAAAAAAAAAAATCAAAAAGACCTCATACTTATCTAGCAGCAGCATAACCCTAGGCATCCATTTTTAGGATTGCATTTCATTCCTGCTAGATTTTAATTCAAGTCAAATCTGCATTAGAAGATTGCTGAAGTCAAGTACGCATTTCTTACCTAACTCTAACTCCTGCCATATTTGCATTTGACTTAAAATTAAAGAAGACCACTACTTGTTCTGAACTGAATTAAAAAGTGAAACGAGCAGCATAGAAAACACATTTTAATCACTTCAATTAAATCAAAAAGGAGATAGCAAAATTGGGTGAAACCATGTTTGAGATTTTAATCGCCTTGTGTTGAATGTTATCGTGCACACTGCACGATCACTTAAGGCCACAATACACGGGTTTCTACCTTATCTTTCTGCAACCATAGGATCTGGATTCGCACGCTCAGTCTTATCCAGATTCCCAGTGGATTTTAGAGGTCTGCACTTCGCTAGGTTTATCTTAGGATACGTACAATTGCTTGAAACAATTGCTTGCGTATAACATACTTTGCGTAGCAGCCTCTAGGAAAAATTTTCTCCGATTCATTTCGATTGATTGGTCTTCTTGAATTGAGATTTTATTGGGATTCTTCTGTTTTATTGTGAACGTTAAAAATTTTTTCCCATTGAGTTGGATCGAATTAGAGTAAACGGGATTTCAAAAAAAAAAAAAAACCAACTCAATGGAAGGTAGGAGATCCCAAAACCCAGAACTTGTACTCCCCTTGGGTACTGCTACCCAAGCTACTGCATCATCTTCTTTGCCTTCCACTTCTAATCCCTTACCTCCTGAGTCTCAAAATACTTTTCACAATCCCCCTCGCCATGAGGATGATCTTGATTCTTCACACTTTGAGGATTTTGAAGAACTTCCTCCAGACTTAGTTGCACATCCTCTACCACAGCAACCACCTATCCCTAGGTTCCAACCTCCACCTTATCCTAATCATCCTAATCCACCCCCGGAGAGAGGACCTATGCCTCATCTTCAGCACCTTTTCGATACACAACTACAAATGAATACCTTAACCCAACAGGTGCAACAGCTTGCTCAAGCTGTAAATCTATTAGCTAACCCCCAACCACAACCACTTCAACCTAGAAATCCTCAGGCACCACCCCAACCCCGTAGACCTCAACTACGAGATTATTGTAATCCCGCAGTTGCCCAACCAATGCCTGTGGTACGTTATCCCAATGGGGGTCGTGCTGCTGAACTGAAGCCGAACATTATAGCACTCATTCCTCACTTCCATGGACTTGCTTCTGAGGACCCTTTTCAGCATTTAGAGGAGCTGAAGAATCTTGCCCAAACTTTGGGTCCGCAAGTACATGATCAGCACACGCTTTTGATGAAAATGTTCTCCTTTTCATTAAAAGATAAGGCAGCCTTTTGTTTTAGAACACTTGCACGGACTACACCTATAGATTCCTGGGCTTCTTTAGAACATGAGTTCTTAAAGAAGTACTTTCCTGTAGGCCGCACTAATGCCTTAAGGCGTGCCATCACCACCTTCACCCAGAATTCAGGAGAACCTATGCACGAGGCTTAGGAGAGATTCCATGAGCTTTTGAGAAAATGTCCCCACCATGGTGTCCCACACTGGCAACAGGTCCAGATCTTCTACCATGGGCTCCATGATGACACACGGAATTTTGTAGATGCCGCTTGTGGAGGCAATTTCCTGTGTCGGGACGAGGACTCAGCCTTTGAGCTCTTTGAAGGCATGGCCGAAAACTCTATTAATAATGCTTCAATGAGCGTGTTTAATAGAAATTCCTCACATTCCCACTCACACACGGGGGTACATGAAGCCCAATCCAGTAGCAAAGACTTAGAGATAGTGGCTAGTCAACTGGATAAAGTGGGCTTAATCGAGAAGAAAGTAGATGAAGTATGGAAATTTCTCTCAAAACACCCATCTTCTTCTTCTCAGTCACCAGCACAGAACACTTCTTCTCAGTTTCCCATAGGGAGGGAAACTGTGAATAACCTTTCTGTGACACAAACTGCATTACCGGATTTTCCATTTCCATATCCTTCACCGGTTGGAGGAACCTTTGTTCCTCCCTTCACTGACTTCCCTGCACCTTCTGGAGCTTCGGAGGAGCTTCATGCCATTCACAATGATCCTTTCACACAAACCTATAACCCTGGATGGCATAATCATCCAAATTTCTCGTGGTCGGGAAATTCACAGAGACCTCCTTTTCAACAACCTTCTGCACCACCATTACACAACCCGATCCGAGCACCACCTCCACAATCACACGGATATCCACCGCGTACCTACCAACAACCCCAACCCAGGCCCACCCAATACTCTCAATCTGGGCCTACACGAGATGACCAGTTGGGGTCTATCATGAAAGCTCTTGCTGATATGCAACAACAGAATATTGCTATGCAGCAGAGACAGGACGCGGCCTTAGCTGAGATGAGAGCCCAGCTATCACACTTTACGGAGTCCCGTCAACCACATTCACTCCCATCCCAAGCACAACCCAACCCTAGGAACATACCTGCTCAAAGGTATGTCCAACCTAGACCAGCACTGCAAGACCAAACACATGACATTTCACAACCAGTACACAACACTGAATTCTTCACTGACTCAAATTCTTCTCTTACACAAACACAACCACCTCTGCTACCTAACAATGATTTACCATCTACCTCTAGAGCTGAACTAAATGCCATAGTCACTAGGAGTGGTAAATGCACACTAGATCCACCTCTTCCAACACCTACCACTTCTAGTTCTGCTCCTCCACTTCCTACTTCTCCTCTACCTATGACTGAACCTCTCACAACTCCAGTACCTTTTCCTGAAGCTTTAAAGAAGAAGGAGAAAGGAAAGAAAAAGACCTGTGTGGCACCTGAGGAGGATTTGCTTAAGCTCTTTGAGCAAGTCCACATAAACATCCCCTTGTTGGATGCAATCCGCCACATCCCTCTTTACGCTAAGTTTTTAAAAGACCTATGTACACCTAAGCGTAAAGCAAGAATTCAAAAAGGGAGTAGTCCAATCATTCTCTCGGAACAAGCTAGTTCCATCATCTCTAGTACCCTCCCAACTAAGATGAAAGACCCAGGCACCCCTCTCTTATCCTGCATGATAGGTAACACCACATTCAATAGAGCACTACTTGACCTAGGTGCTTCCATCAATCTTATCCCAACCTCTCTACTGACACATTTTGAGGTTGGCAATCTGAAGCCAACCAAGGTGTCCCTGAAATTAGCTGACAGATCAGTTAAGACACCTCAGGGAGTGTTGGAAGATGTCATAGTGCGGGTCAAGGATTTTTACTTCCCTGTAGACTTTATAGTCCTTGACATGGAAGTACCTGAAGATATCCAGAATACACCTATCATTTTAGTAAGACCTTTCTTGGCTACGGCCAAGGCAAACATCAATTGTGAGGAGGGCCTTATAGAATTAAAGTTTGGAGATCAGAAAATAAAAATTGATATTTTTCAGGCCCAAAGAGGACCAACCTGTAGTTTAATTGAAGAAATCTTCTCCCTGGATTCATTGGATCAATTGGTTGAGGACACCTTGATCAATTCATTAAATTTAGAACCTCAACACTCTTTGGACTCTGACTTGACTTCCACTGAGATACCAAATTTAGAGACTGAGGACCTTCCTCCCATTCCATTAGTATCTCTAGGATCTCCTGAAACTTTCACACCTGCTCCTTCTGATCCTGTGCCTGTTGAACTCAAACCTCTTCCTGACTCTCTCAAATATGTTTTCTTAGGACCTGATCAGACCTATCCGGTGATTGTTAACTCTTCCATTTCTTCTGATCAAGAGTCACGACTCTTATCTGTCCTAAGAGCACATAGGCAGGCTATAGGATGGAGCCTTTCTGACCTTACTGGCATCAGTCCTTATTGCACACATAGGATTTTCACTGAAGAAGGATCTAGACCTACTAGACAGCCCCAGCGTAGATTAAACCCTACATTACAAGAGGTGATAAAAAGTGAAATGATTAAATGGCTGGACAATGGAATTATCTACCCAATTTCTGACAGTAGATGGGTAAGTCCTGTTCAGGTTGTGCCAAAGAAGGCCGGACTTACCATCGTCACCACTAATTCTGGAGAAGTCATCCCTACACGCATTGCTAGTTCGTGGTGAGTATGTATAGATTACCGAAAACTCAACCAAGCCACGAAGAAAGATCATTTCCCTTTGCCCTTCATTGATCAAATACTGGAAAGAGTGGCAGGGAATAGATTTTTCTACTTTTTGGATGGCTATTCAGGATATAATCAGGTGGCAATTCACCCCGATGATCAGGAGAAAATGACATTCACCTGCACCTACGGAACCTTTGCATTCCGTAGGATGCCTTTTGGATTGTGCAACGCACCTACTACATTCCAGCGGTGTATGTTTGCAATCTTTTTCGACTTAGTAGGCGATTGTTTAGAAGTCTTCATGGATGACTTCTCGGTCTTCGGGAGCACATTTGATGCATGTCTAGACCACCTGACCAAGGTCCTGCAAAGATGCATTAATGTGAATCTGGTACTTTCCTGGGAGAAATCTCATTTCATGGTAACTGAAGGACTTGTATTAGGTCACCTTATTTCTGAGAGAGGAATTGAGGTTGACCGCGCGAAGGTAAAGTTGATTTCTGATTTACCACTACCTTCGTCGGTTAAGCAAATTCGATCTTTCCTCGGGCATGTTGGTTTTTATCGCCGCTTTATAGCGGATTTCTCGAAAATAGCCTGACCTCTCACTACTCTCCTCTCTAAAGACGTAGACTTCCAGATCTCTGACGATTGTGTTCGTGCCTATACAACACTTCGTGATCTGATTACCAAGGCACCCATACTGCAACCCCCGAATTGGTCTCACCCTTTTGAGATCATGTGTGATGCCTCTAATTATGCAGTAGGAGCTGTCCTTGGTCAAAAATTGGATGGGAAACCCACAGTCATCTATTACGCTAGCAAGACCTTAGATGAAGCTCAGAGGAATTACACCGTCACGGAAAAGGAATTGCTAGCTGTAGTATATGCACTGGAAAAATTCAGACCTTATCTTTTAGGTTCCCACATTATAGTCTACACTGACCACACGGCAGTTCGATATCTTCTCGCCAAGAAGGACGCGAAATCTCGTCTGATTAGATGGATCCTACTTTTACAGGAATTTGATTTAGAGATTCGTGATAAGGCTGGAAAGCAGAATGTGGTAGCTGACCACTTATCCCGCCTTCCTTCTGAAGCGATTTCTCCTTCTTTACCCATCTCTGACCACTTCCCTGACGAGCAATTGCTGGTCATTCATTCTGATCTTCCCTGGTATGCTGACATTGTCAACTACCTGGCTTCTGGACTCATCCCCACTAATTGGGTCCGACATCAAAAAGACAGACTTAGATCCGAGGCCAAGCACTATTACTGGGAAGAACCTTGGCTTTTCAAGCATTGTAAAGACAAGATCTTTAGGAAGTGCGTCCCTGATAAGGAGATTAGAAGCATCTTATCATTCTGCCACGATCAGGTGTGCGGCGGTCACTTCTCTGGCAAAAAGACCGCTGCAAAGATTTTGCAGAGTGGTTTCTATTGGCCCACAATCTTCAAGGATGCACACGAATATAGCAGGGCATGTTCACGCTATCAGTCTCTCGGTAGTATTGGCCGCCGAGACGTGATGCCCTTGAATCCGATCATGGTGTGCGAAATCTTTGACATTTGGGGCATTGACTTCATGGGACCTTTTCCTAAATCTTATGGCTTCGAGTACATATTGTTGGCAGTTGAGTATGTTTCAAAATGGATTGAAGCCATCCCCTCAAGGACTAATGATCATAGAGTTGTGACACAATTTGTTCAAGATTTCATCTTCTCTAGATTCGGGGTACCTAAAGCCATCATTAGTGATGGAGGGTCTCATTTTAGAAACACACATTTTCAGTCCCTACTTCAAAAGTATGGGGTGTCACATAGGATTACTACATCTTATCACCCTCAAACCAATCGACTTGCTGAATTATCTAATCGGGAGATCAAAAAGATTTTACAGACTACCATCCGACCTGATAGAAAGGATTGGTCTTCCCGCCTTTCTGATGCGTTGTGGCCATATAGGACAGCCCACAAAACCCCTTTAGGCATGTCTCCTTTTAGACTTGTGTATGGGAAACACTGTCATCTTCCTGTAGAATTAGAGCACAAAGCCTATTGGGCCATCAGAAAGTGTAACTTAGACTTAGAGAAGGCCGGTGATCTTAGGAAATTACAAATGTCTGAGCTCGATGAATTAAGGAATGAATCTTATGAAAGCTCAAGAATGTATAAGGACAAACTTAAGGCCTTCCATGACCGTCACATTCTTAGGAAATCTTTTCACCCTATTAAAAAAGTCCTTCTCCTCGACTCTAGACTGAAACTCTTTCCTGGGAAGTTAAGATCAAAATGGATCGGACCTTTCAAAATCTTGAGATTATTTGATAATGTAGCCGTTGAGATCACTGAACTTGACAAATCTGAACCCTTTATTGTTAATGGACAAAGACTGAAACCTTTCATTGAGCCGCATGATCTCAGACTTGTCAATTCCACCATTTCGCTCCTACATTTTGAGCTACCAACTAAGTTTTCACCTAGCTGACGGCGTTAAACTTAGCAAACACCTACCCTTGTATATAGCTGTTTTACACCTTTCTTACTCTTGCCTTTATTTGCATATAGTGTCTACCCTTGCATTCTGAGCATACATTCATTGACACACATGTCATGCATTTCACTTCCTAGCCCGGCTGTTCACTCTGATCCTAGATCAGACTTAAAATCGTCCGCACAGAGATTTTATCTCCTCATTCTGACTTCCTTTCATCACCCAGTCTAGGATAGTGAAAAGCAGAGCATGCATTTGCATCCACCCTTTCATTCAATGAGGACATTGAAACATTTAAGCATGGGGGGGTGTAAATGGTAAACCATTTAAACCAAAATGCAATTGTAGACACAACTATAGTACATATAGTATTATCAAAAAATTATATACTTCAAAAAAAAATTGAAAAATTTTGAAAAAATTTTGAAAAAAATTACAAAGCTAAAAATACAAAAAAATAACAAATCAGAAAAATTCCAAAAATACAATAAGGGACATGTACTTCATTATGAAAGGAGGACATTCATTTCAAGAGGGGAGGGAGAGAAAGAAAAAGAAAAAGAAAGAAAAGATAAGTGATCTTATAGCTGAAAAAAAAAAAAAAAAAAAGGTGTCTATGGACATTCAACCGTTACTAGTTTGACCTGCCGGGCCATAGAAGCTTGAAATAAGCTTAGGCTTAATACACTTCGAGCCTTGACAAGATAGACCACAGTCTCTCCTAACTTTAGGATAATTCTTGTACCTGAGTCACCAGTACATGATTCATTGGTTTGCTTTGACTTAGGAGTCTAAGTAACCTTGGCTTACACTACACAGTGTCAGGAAAGACCACTTGAACCTAAGCCTCAACCCTTGTGTTCATTAGGGAAGGTGGAGTCCTTACCTGTGCGTGCAGGTAGACTCTTTATCCTAATCTCTAGTTTTGTGTCTAGGAGAAGCTCTTTCCACAAAAGAAATCCACCCACCAAATACAGTGCGCTCTACCAAATAAGTTCCGGAGACATACTGTTAAAAAAAAAAAAAAAAAAAAAAAAAAGAAATCAAGTATGTTCTCCAAAAAGTCTGAAAAACTACTCTTCCACCAAAAATGTTTTCAGGGTTCAAAACAATACCCTGTTTGCCCACCAAAAAAAAAAAAAAAAATCTTCTCTGAGCCACAAATATAATAAGGGTTGTGATTGAATACCATCAATTTTTGAGTCATCCGAAAGCATGAGCTGAAGTTAGGACCAACCTGGACTTAAAAAGAAGTGAAACCCCGGGATTGAGCCTTAGAATTCACCTGGTTAGTCCTGACTTATCACAAAGCACAGCCATAACTTCATAGCATTCTGAGTCTTTGTAAAACCCCCTGAGTCCTGGAATTCGACTTAAGGTTTAAATATCAAGAATCCTTGTTGGTTGAGAGATGGTCTATGTCATTTAAGCCTCGAGTTCTGGTAGGTTATCCTCAGTAACCAGGTTCTCACAATGTCCAAAAACACAGTTGGTTTATTAAAAAAATTTTTCAGCTTAAAGATCATCATAAAACACGTAAAAATTTTTGAAAGAAGAAAAAGATATCTTTACACACTTACCTTGCTGATACTTAAATTGACTTACACTTCAACAGATTGTTTGCTAAGGGACTAGCAAAACGTAAGCATGGGGGTATGATGAGTGGCTACTCATCATAGCTAAAAGACCGAAATTAAGCTAGACACTAAGCAAAACAATATCAAATTAACACATAAAAAGGGTTAAGTGTGGGAATTAAAGAAAAGACCTAAAACTTTTAATGTGTGTTAAAACCTCCTAATTAGGTCACAAAAATGAGATATTCTGAAAACTAAAGAACAAATGATGATCCATGCATCAATTGAACACATAAACAAGTTTTAAAAGATAAATCAGAAGTAAAATCAATGTCTTAAATGTTCAATTAAGCACATGTAAAAATTTGAAAGCAATTGGACATCATTTAGGCTTAGAAATAAATAGATTACAATTAGGTCCTTCATGCATTACATTTCTACCCTTCAAAACTCCTTCTTGGACCTTTTTGCAAGCCGTAGGGACCCTTCTGTATGACTGCAAGGCCCTTCCAGTTATAGTTCTTCTCACTTTTGGACCTGCACGCTATTCTTCTACCCCTTCGTTTAAGGGTCTTCCTGCAAGTTTTCCCTCATTTCAGAGAGAAGCCTGTGTTCTTCACGCGCACTGTAGCACGTGAAGAACACAGCCATTCTCAACCGTCCATCGCACTTTTGATCTCGATCTGCGGCTGGAATCAAATGGAACCTTCGCGCGATTCGGTGTGTGCGTTCACCTCTCTTCCCAGATCTCATCTGACGGTCAGATCTCTCTCTTGACTCGCCGCGCGCTCTACCCATCTCATCCTCACCGCCAGCCAAATTTTGATTAACCTCACCCTTGCGGTGATTCCAGTCACTGAGCTGCTATTTAAGCACCTCAGTGGTGTCGCGCGCAAAGGATCGCTCCCTCCTACATCTCTTAGCGATCAATTCTTCCACTCCAGTCTCTCCTCCTCATCTAGACCCTGATTTCATAGCCACCAGCTGTGGAATCATTGCCTGCTCTCGACCCTCCTCGTCGCTAAGGACCTCGTAGCACCTGAGGACGACCTTGGAGTCTCACTAGCAGACTCTTCCCTCCGCTGGAGTCACCCTCCTCCTTTCTTCCTCCTTAGCCGCCGGCTAAGGACCCATAGGTCCCATTCTTCCTTTTAGTTTAGTTTTTAATTCTGCACAAGTAGTGTTAGATTTAGTTTGCAGTAGTTTAGAATAGATTTAGTTTTAATTGTTAGTGTTTAATGTTAGCTGTAGTTAGATTAGTCTTAGGAGTAGAATTAGTATTAGATTCCCTCCCTCACCTCCTCCGATCAGTCCAGATCAGAGGGGAAGAATCATCTGTTCATTGTTCAATTTATCTCCCTCTTCATGTTTTGTTTTTCCATCATCCAGATTCTGATTCTTGTTTTTTTTTCCTTTTAACGACGAATTTTTCATCAATCACCCACACATCCTGACCCAATTTCAGATCTGATGGCGCACTGCCTCAGATCTGAAAGTGGCGTCACAAGCACCATTTGGGGCTTCTCACTCACTCCATTTGTTTCACAAAAGCCCCTCTGTTTTAAATGGATTGCCTCAGTTTGTCAGAGCACTTTTGATTTGGATTTGAAAGGATTTTTACTCTCTGAAATGTTTTGACAGATCTGACAAATTGAAGGGATTTTTGGTTTTCATTGTAGGCAAGGATTCTGAGAAGTTCTCTGGTGACAGAGAACCAATCTGAAGAGCCTTTCATGATTCTGTTTATACTTTGTTTTGAATGCATTTGCCAGCTTCCATTAAATTTCCTTAATGCATTCTTAGTCTCCTTTTGCTATTTCAGAACTGCCATGCACTATTTGTGTTGATGATCATTTCTGTATGGTGATTCTCTAACCTAAGGAGTTTTCCATACTCCTTAAGGTTGCAAGAAACTGGGATTGTGTTTCTTTGGTTTTAATTGATCGAGCTAAGTCTTCCTTCATGCTGTCTATGGCATTAGGAAGACTAACTCAATGCCATTTGCTATTTTGATCTGAAAGGATGCTTCTGATAAGGTTTTTCCTAATGAGTATTTGAGCTGAATTTACATGAGATTTTCGTGAGATTTAAACACCTTTCAGATTTGGATTTCAACTCTGTAAATTGTAGTTTGTTTTGAATTTTATCTTACTCCCAGTTACACAGCAATATGCTGCATCTAGCAGCTACATTCCCCTCTTCTCTAAACTCCCTTCTTCTCTAAATTTCCCTCTTCTCTGTAGAATACTTCCCCCCTCTTCAAGTGGACTAACTGCAGCAGCAGTTAGCCATTTGACAGTTGCTTAAGCCACTGCCACTGTAAACAACACATACTAAATACATTCTTCTTTTCTCCATCTCCTCTGACAGTAGCTGCGGCTGCTGTCTAAACTCAAATAAAAACTCAATCAACTCTAATTCCCTAACTTTATACAAAAGCCTAATGACATAGACTTATTTTAAAACTGTAAATATACCTATTCATAGTATTATAACTATAACTATAGCATATCAGTTAGATACATAGTTATACTGTAAATATGTATAAAACCTGTATAGAAATTCGTATACATATGTAATCTATGTAAAAATATGTATATATACTAATCTAGTATGTATGTATTTACTGATTTATGTATATATGTATGTACAGATTTATATTTATTTTTTTAGTTGCTAAGTTAATAAGTTAGAGCAATAATTAAATTAAATAAATCTATAAACTTGGGAATATATATATATATATTAAGTAATTTAAGTTAGTCAAAGTATAATTATACCTAGTATAACTTACTGTAACTTAGTTTTAATTTTAAACACCTAGAACTGCTATTTTAGACTAAATAAAATAGAAATAAATTCGTAAAAATACAATAAAAATATTTATTAAATACTTAAGTATGTAAGTTAAAACTGTTTAAGGTCAATTAGACCATTTACTAATTATTTTATAAGTAATTAACTATTTAATCACCTAAATCAACCTGTATAATCAGCCTAGTTTAGCGAATTTATTTGTATAGTAAAAATATTTAAAATTCAAAATTAATTAATCAATTATGTAGTATTATGTAAATATTTTATTTACCATATTTTATTTTATTTTTTTTAATAATTTATGGCCCCCAAATCGAGGGCCAAAAACGCGCACAGATGCAGCTGCGTCTGATTTCCAGCGCACGATGTGGCGCTGGAATAGCGCCACATCGTGTGCTGCAAACCAAACACAGCTATATAAATACAATTTATGCAATAGCTTAATCAGTCGTCATGGCGCCGGGCGCCCGAAACGCAATCCTTTATCTGATTACCCGATTTGTAGTGAACTCTGATATGTGATGATATTGAATATGTGATGCATGTGTGGGGCTGGAGGCCCGAGCGTGTGCGAACTTGTTGAAGGTGTTGGGCTGAGGCTCTGCGCTGATACGAAAACGTAATTAAGCACCTAATCTGAGATTAGGGCGTGCTTAGTAGAGGTCTGGTCCCACCTGTAGGGTGCTGTGTATCCCTCGGAAAGCGCGCCCGCTAATTAAACACACTTTACACTAAGGACTCTCCACCGCAGCCTCTGAAATACCACAGAACAAAATGAAAGGACAGACGACTTAAAAGAAAAGAGAGAACACGAGATAACAACAGAAAAGACTCTGTACATACAGCAGTAGAATAAGTAATACACATACGTATAAGTAAACCCACATAATTACTAACATAATAAAACGACACTATAAATGTCGCTAAAGACCTCAGTTTGCTTCTTTAGGTTGTATATAGTGTTTTCTGAGATTTAGCGACATTTATATCTGTCACTAAAACTGATATATATGTCACTATAAATAAATGACTAGTAAGTTAAGTTTTTACACTATGGTATCCTAATGTAGTATGAACTAACATATTAGTGTTAATAGTATAACTTGTAAATACATAGTTTGGAGTATAATAATAGATTGTTTGATGCTTGTTCATAGTTAGTATTTTTTTGCAAGCACTTCTTAGAACTAGGTAAATAAAACATTCATTCATTCTTTAAATGTAGAGTTTCTTTTTGAATAAGAAGACAATTTTGGAGATAATCAAAGAGTGACCGAATTAAATTCAATAAATTACCTCCCAGAGAACGACCTGGAACAAAACCAGTAAAAATTAGATAAATAAGCAAATGATAATAATGGTTGTAATGACTGGTACTCACCCATACTCACCACTATACGACATCCTTAATGTTATATTATACACCCTATACTACAACGACATGATCAACAATTAGTACCAACAAACATTTACACCATCAACGAGGCATCGAGAAAATGTCAAATTTGATCTTGTCATCCAAAATAGAAGATGTGCACGAGCTGCCAAAAGGGAATATCATGGTGTAGGCAACTTCTTAAAAGATCTTTGAATCATTCCCAAGTATGATAAAGAGTCTCACCAGATTTTTGTTGAAAGGTTGTAATAGATCTTCGTAGGGAATTAGTACGACGTGTAGGAAAGAACTTCTTAAGGAATACACTTTTGAGCTAAGGCCATGTGGTAATAGGTTGGCCGATGGTTCTAAACCAATAAGCGCCTTGTCTTGGAGAGGTAATGGGAATAATCGCATTAGCCAAAGATCTTCTTGCACATTGCGGGAATGAGTTGTTTGTGTAAGGAGAGTCAGTTCTTCAAGGTGGCTGATAGGAACACCATCATGATCCCTAATTAGCTCATTTTGACCCATAAAAAAGAACAAGAGCTCCTACATAACCAACTGGAGGTCCTTATTCACTAATAACCATTCTGAGAGAAAAGCAAGAAACAAGGGGTAAAACTATAATTTTACCATTGCAGTATAACAATGGGTTTTCTCAAGTGCTAAACGCAGGTCAAATGGTCTTAATAAAAAAATAAGTGGGTTGAATCAGGTAGAAAAGGTTCATTGAATTCTAGGAATTAAATGACTTCTTGTCACCCTAAAACAGACCCACTTGATTTAATAAGGTTCTAGTCAGGATAAAATTCACCTAAACCCTCTAAAAATCATAGAAAAATATTCTCTAGGGTTTAGAACCATCAATTTGGCCATTGGAACCTATTTTGATCTAAAATGAGGTCTTAAACAAATATTTACCGTAAATTAGGTTTTTACGTAAATTACCCAGTCAAACATGGTCAAACCCAAAATCCAACCTCACCATTAGATTCCTTAGGTTCGTCCACCATTATAGAGGAGGGAATCCTACTCCAGCGAGCATGAAAGGGAGATTTCTCCTTAATCTCTCAGAGAATCCCCTTCAAAATTGAAAGGGAGATTCTTCGAGAAATCTCCTCCAATGTAAACCCAATTAGAAGCCCTATTTGGTACCCAATCTCTCATGTGAACGCATGAGAGATTTGGGTCTCTCTCGAGTTTCCATTGCTGGCAACCTTGTCGTACTTGGAAGCTTGGCTTCCAAGCACAAAATCGACCTCCAGGGCGTATTTAAGACACCCCCCCAATTCACCCCGCATCTCCTAAGCTTGAAATCAGCGGGAGAACCCCCTCAATTTCATCTCTCCCCCTCCGACCGACTTGCTCATCAAGCTCCAGCAACCTCTCCTACTATTCCTCGCCACCTAGCCACAATACCAGTGGTAGGTTCCTCTTCCTCTTGGACGTTTGCGTCGCACAGCACCCACTGATGATCCTACCTCCCCCATGTCTTTGCCAACCTCCCTCCCTGAGCACCTTCATCTCCGACGTCGATGATACGAGCCAGATGCCATCGCCGCCTCCCCCTTCATCTCTTCAATCCCAGATAAGTCTCTCTCACTCTCCACATTCTTTTCCCCTCTTTATTTTGTTCAAACGACCACTGTCGCACTCCACCACCAACATCCCTTCGCCTCTAGCCACCACTCCGACGAGTTGCTCCACCCACACAGACCATCTCCCTCCTCGCCGACCGGTTCCTAAGCACCGCCCTGACTCACTGATCATACCCCCCACTCACAACACTTCGCCAATCACCCAAACGCACCTTCGAACACACCCACCCACACGGCCACAGTTTCCCCTAGGCACGCGCCCACAAGCATTCCCACGCCTCACTGACCACCTCTGCACGTTCATCATACCATGGTGAAGCTCCTTGAGCTTTTTAATGTGGCCACGAGGCCATTTGTGTGATTTCAGGTCCAGGGGCTCGCCGCCATTGACGCACAGCCTGAAACTTCCTTGCAAGCTTCTCCAAGCCATGCCCACTCCAGGTCACTGTCCTAGGCTATGCGGGGTACTCTTGCAAACATCTCCAGGTGACCAATTGAAGCCAAGAGCCATCACAGCATCTGCAATCGAATGAAGACACCTGGTTGCAAGTGCACGTGAAAGTGGGTGGGAAGTTAGTCCAACCTTAAAAAGATCTAGCGCGCTACACCCGGATAAAAGGAATTTGTGCATAAGGCTATTTGCCTCCAACTCACAGGGTGAGGTCCCCTCTCACCCGACCTGACGCCTTGTCTGTGATCACACCCTGTGGATCTAGTGACTCGACCCAACTGCACACCTCACCCACCACCGCACGCCGGTGGGCCTAGTCCCAGGCACGTATCCAACCCACTTACCCGAGAAGTGGCTTTGGGAGAGCGAACCCAAGAGAGAAAGGAGAGGAGAGAGCTCTCACAGGTAGGGGGCAGGTTTCGCTCTGTAGGCTGAGGAAAAGAAGGAGAAGGCAAAGGAGGAAACCAAAGTCATAAGCTAAGGAAGGAGAAGGGCTGCAGTAGAGAAGAAGGAGAAGGCTAAGGCAGAAGAAGAAGGAGCTGAAGGATAGAGCAAGGAAGGTAGGGAAAGAAAGAAAAGAGAAGGAAGGAACTGAAGGAAGAAGGAGCTAAGGTAGTCGCGAGAGAGAAGAAGGCAGAGGAAGAGATGCTAAGGCAAGGAAGCTGAAGCCAAAATTAGAAGAGGAAGAAAGAAGAAGCCAAAGAAGAAGAATAAGGATGGAGCCGCCAGAGAATAGAGAAGAAGATTGAAGACAAAAGCAGAAACAGAGAAAGAAGAACAGGAGAAGAAGAAGAAGAAAGAAGAAAGATCAAGCACAATAGCATTGCCATTTTAAGGTGTCTGATTCACAAATCAGACATCCAATTTCAATTTTGAGCTTTATTCACATACATTGGTTCCTTTATTGCCTTGCATTTATTCCTATCTTTTTGCACTATAACATTGATCTTATTGCATATTATATTCTTTCAAATTCTCAAGTTGTGATCTTGATTTCTAAACCCTAATTTGCTCCCATTGTTAGACCTCGGACTTTAAAATTCAAGTAATAAATTGTATTTGTTTTGAACGCTTTTTCGACTGTACTACAACGTGACCTTTTTAAATCTCGATCAAGCACTCCAAACATTTTGGCCTCGTTGTCGGGGAGCAATGGGTGATTTAGAAATCCTGATTATAATTGCTGATTTGGTACAAACTTGATATATCTCTTTTTTGTGATTGTTTTAGGGAGAAGATTCAACAAAGGACAGCAGCACATCAAACACGCCCGGGGTAGGAAATTTCTGATTAATCTCTTTCTCTTAAGCCCCTCACTCCTAAAAGGCAAAAAAAGGATAAAGTCCATTAGGGTTACTTGCTTTCCATTTCTAGCTAATTTCATTAAGTTGCCTAATTTGATTTCAACAACAATACTGATTTGTGCACCCACTTAAGGTAACTAGGGCTACCACCATCTTGATTGAGCCCTAGATACCATATTCTGACAAACTAAATTGGACCAATATTAGAGCCAAATTAAGGATTTCAATTTAGGGTTTTAGAGACACACCTTCATAAGCAAGAATCAACTCTCCAAAAAGAGGTGTTCCTAAGCCTTGGTTGAAGAGATCTATTCAAGAAAATCCTAAAAATTTACGCTCTTAATCTCACATGAATCCTAAAAGAAAGGACCTAAAACTTCTTAAAGGACAAATAGGTGAAGTTGACCCCCTTGTTGGGTCAACCAACCTTGAAATTAGGTCACTTTTGCACTCAATACATCTAAAGTTCAAGTGGAATCTTAAGCACCCTTGCTCTTAAATAAAATTGGTAGACTTAAGAGGTCAAAGTCCCCATTCTGATCTACCTGGAACATCAGTGACAAGAGAGGTCGGGTGGGGGAAACCATGTAACTCATGGTGGTACTCTACTGTGTAGGGGTCTTTACGGGACTCTCCCTCTCTAGTTGCCCAGGTACTTTTTAGGTGGATGGCTTTTTTGACTAAGGGGTATCATCTGCCTCGAACCTCTATAGTCATCCAAATTCTTGGGTGTCTTGATTGGGTCCATCACATTCTACTCTCGTCCAAACCATCGGTGCATGTTCGGTAGGAGGTCCTTAAGACCATCCTTGAGGCCACCTTTAGTAATCCACTCCCGCCGAGGCCAAGCCTCGACGTCCATGTTTGTGCAGCAACCCCACCACATAGACATCTCCTCTGATTGATCTAAACCAAAATTTCCTTCTTCCATCATCATGGCGCAACCAGTAGAAGAAGAGAATAACCTTGAAAACCAACTTCAGTACCTTAATGAGTTATTTCAAGCCTTTGTAAACCCACCGCAGCGTCCTATGATGCATGATCACTACAATCCCGCTGTGGTGGGGATCGAACCTCGAGTCCAAATCTCAGCTGGTGGTCCTGATTCTGAACTGAAGCCCAACATGATTCATGCTATTCCCAAGTTTCATGGGCTTAATTCCGAGGATCCCTACCAGCACATCAAACAATTCAAACATCTAGCCTAGACCTTCAGGTTAGATGTCCAAAATCGGGATATTCTTCTCATGAAGATGTTCTCCTTCTCTCTCATGGACAAAGTAGCTTACTGGTATCAGACTCAAACGCGTCCAATCAACACATGGGATGAACTACAATCCGAGTTTCTGAAAAAGTTCTTCCTAGTTGGTCGAACGAATGCCTTACAACACCAGATCACACATTTCACCTAGCAATCTGGAGAGCCCCTTCATGAAGCATGGGACCATTCCCTAGACCTCATGTGAAAGTGCCCCCATCACGGAGTTCTTAAATGGGAACAAGTCCAGTCTTTTTACTAGGGACTCCATGTAGATATCCGCTTATTTGTCAATGCAACTTGCAGAGGAAATATCATGGTTCAACACGAAGACACAGTGTGGGAGATTCTCGAGAATATGTGCGAGAACTCCATCAATAATCACTCCATGGGCTTATTAGACGAGACGAATGCCTGCG
This sequence comes from Thalassia testudinum, assembly GCA_037157565.1. Lineage (NCBI taxonomy): Eukaryota > Viridiplantae > Streptophyta > Magnoliopsida > Alismatales > Hydrocharitaceae > Thalassia > Thalassia testudinum. The sequence goes on along the minus strand of JAZHRO010000019.1, from coordinate 30,607,095 downwards.
CATTGACGAATCTGAGGGGAGCACATGAGACGCAGGGCCTGTCCGCTTCCGTTGACTTGGAATTAATAGCCAGTCGGATGGACAAGGGCTCTATCGTTGAGAAGAAGGTGGACGAGCTAACTTGACATCTGCAGTGAGCCACCTCTGTGCAAAGCCCGTTTGCATAGCTTCCCTCTGTGAGTGAAGCTGTGCATAACATCTATCATCGATCTTCTTAGGTGATGGACCCGTATCCACCCCTGTCTAACTCTAGGACCGGAGGAAACTCCTATCCCACCTACTCTACTTGGGGGAACTTTGAACCCTCGTACTCTGACTTTCCTGAGGTTCCTCAGACCTGCGAGGACCTCAACGCCTTCCAGAATGACCCATTCTTTAATACCTATAACCCTTGATGGCGGAATCATCCTAATTTCCTATGGGCGAGAAATAATCAAAGACCACCACATCAACGCTGTCCATAAGCTCCTCATCCATATCAGCCACCTCATCCTCGGCCCAACCCCTCGTATCAATCTATGCCAACTCAAACAGATCAAATGACTCTTATCCTTCAGACTCTAGCTGACATTCATAAGACGAATGTGGCTATGCGAAAATGACACAAGGACGAGATCACAAAGGTTCACAATCAACTCACCCAGATTGCAAATTCCTGCCAAACTGGCACACTCCCTTCGCAACCTCTACCAAATCCAAATAACGTGCCGAACCAGTGGCACGTCATGAACCCAAATCTAGGCCAAGCCCACATCATTTATCAGGCCCCTTTTATTCCAACACCCGACGAGATGGAAGCTTCGACATCATATGTTGGTTTTCAGCAGCAGCCACCTATTTTACCAACTCCGAACCAAAACAAGGCAGGACTAAATTCCATTACAACCCATAGTGGCAAAGCAACACAAGAACCACCCTACCCAAGCCACTTTCAGCCTGGTAGTACTAACCCAAGCCCTAGGATATTTTTCCAGGATACCCCTATCCCTGATCAAGAACCTGGACCTATTCTAGAGGAAACATCCAAGGTTCCATTTCCCAAGGCCTTGACCAAGGGAAAGAGGACAAATAAACCCATGGTTCCTAAAGAGGATCTGGTCAAGCTCTTTGAACATGTCCATATGAACATCCCGTTGATGGATGCAATCCACCACGTATTGGCTTATGCACGATTTCTGAAAGACGTGTGTACACCTAAGTGTAAGCCGCAAACCAAAAGTGGGAGTCCAATCGTACTGTTAGAGCAACCCAACTTTGTAATTTTGAGCAAACTCCCACCTAAGGCAAAAGATCCAAGTACTTCCCTGATTTCCTATACCATTGGTGATACCCAATTTGACAGAGCTCTATTAGATCTAGGAGCCTCCATATACCTAATACTTACATCCCTACTTGACCACCTTGAGGAAACTGAGCTCAAACCAACAGAGGTGACATTATAGTTGATTGATCGATCTATTAAGTCACTTAAAGGATTTCCTGAGGATGTCATTGTTAGGGTACGGGATTTTTATTTCCCAGTGGACTTTGTAGTCTTGGAGATGGTTGCTCCAGAAAACCCAGGGGATATGCCAATTATACTAGGGAGACCCTTTTTGGCCACTGCTAGTGCCAACATAAATTGTGAGGAGGGCCAAATTGAACTAAAATTCGAAAACCAAACATTAAAGATTGACATCATTAAGGCCCAACAAGGGATTAATTGTGGTGTTATAGAATAAATATGTGACATTAAGGCTGTGGTTATGATCCATATATTGAGGAAAACTTGATTACTTCTGATCAACCACAAGAGGATCAAAACCCACAATCAGAGGAGTTTGAACCTAACCTAGATACACCCATAACTCCCTCCGTTGCTACTGATACATACCCTGAACAACCCATGCTGCTGATAAGCTTGTCCTGGAACTCAAGCCTCTTCCCGACCATATTAAGTATGTCTTTTTGGGTTCCAATCAGACTTTTCCTATGATAATCAACTCTAAACTGACACATGATTAGGAATCCCATCAGATTACTATTCTCCCGCAACATCGTAGAGCCATTGGATGGACTCTCGATGATTTGACTGGTATCAGCCCCACTTACTGCACACATCATATCTACACCGAAGAGGGCACATGACCTTCCCGTAAAATGCAGAGACGTCTGAATCCTAATCTATAGGAGGTCATGAAAAAGGAGATCATCAAGTGGTTAGATGTAGGGATCGTTTACCCGATCTTTGACAGTCGGTGGGTGAGTCCAATCCAGGTTGTGCATAAAAAGGCAAGACTCACCGTAATCACAACTGAAATCGGAGAAATCATACTAGCCCATGTGGCAAATTCATGGAGTGTCTGCATTGATTACAAAAGACTCAATACCTCCACAAAGAAGGATCATTTCCCATGACCATTTATTAATCAGATCCTTGAGAAACGAGTGGGAAATAGGTTCTTCTGCTTTTTGGATGGGTACTCCGGTTATATCCAGGTGGCAATCCATCCTGAGGACCAAGAAAAGACCACTTTCACCTGCCCCTTCGAGACATACGCATTCCAAAGGATGCCGTTCGATCTCTGCAATGCACCCGCTACTTTTCAGCGATGCATGCTTGCCATATTCTTAGATTTGGTAGGTGATTATCTGGAAGTCTTCATGGATGACTTTTTAGTATTCGGAGAATCATTTGATGATTGCCGCCTACACTTGGTCCAAATCCTTAGGTGGTGCATTGACGTGAATCTGGTTCTTTCCTGGGAAAAGAGCCATGTCATGGTGCCTGATGGAATTGTCCTGGCACACTCATATCAGAAAAAGGCATCTAGGTCGATCAAGCCAAGGTGAACTTGATTTCCAAACTCCCTATGCATAGCTCAATCAAGGACATCCGATCTTTTTTGGGGCACGTCGACTTTTACCATCGATTCATTCCTGATTTCTCAAAGATTGCACCCCCCTGGCCACTCTGCTATCTAGGGATGTTTCTTTCGAAATCTCCAAGGAATGCACTCAAGTATTTGAAATCCTCCATGATCGATTTACCCAAGCCCCAATGCTACGGTGCCCTGATTGGCCTCAACCCTTTGAAATGATGTGCGATGCATCTGATTTCGTTGTAGGAGTGGTACTTGGGTAGAAAATTGATGGGAAACCTGTGGTCATCTACTACGCTAGCAAGACACCTGATGAGGCTCAATGTAACTACACGGTTATGGAGAAAAAGTTGCTAGCTGTAGTTTTTGTCCTGGAAAAATTCAAATCATATCTCCTAGGTTCCCGTGTTATCTTTTACTCGGATCACACAGCTGTGAGGCATCTCCTTGCAAAGAAGGATGCGAAACCTCCATTAATCTACTGGATCTTGCTATTGTAAGAGTTTGACCTCGAGATTTGCGACAAAGTGGGAAAGCAGAACATGGTAGGTGATCACTTGTCCTGCCTTCTTTCGGAGATCATCGACCATTCTGGACCCATTACGGAATATTTTCCTGATGAGCACCTCTTGACTATCAATATAGGGCTTCCATGGTTTGCTGATATAGTAAACTACCTAGCATCACATCAAATCCCATCTGATTAGCCGAAGCCAAGAAATACAAATTGCTTTCTGATGCCAAGTATTACTTCTAGGAAGATCCGTATCTTTTTCGCATCGGTGCTGATCAAATCATTCGACGATGTGTCATGGAAGTGGAAATTTGGGACATATTATCTTTCTGCCATGACCAGGCATGCGGTGGACATTTCTCAGGTCATAAAATTGCAGCAAAAGTCCTCCAGTGCATCTTCTATTGGCCCATGATTTTCAAAGATGCATATAATCACTGTAGGGCATGCACTCGTTGCCAGACCTTAGGCAACATAAGCCATTGAGATATGATGCCCTTACAGCTGATTCTCGTATGTGAGATCTTCGACATATAGGGGATTGATTTTATGGACCCTTTCCAATACATTCTACTCGCTGTTGACTACAAGTCCAAATGGATTGAAGCCATTCTGACCCAAACTAATGATCATAAGGTGGTTATCAAATACATTCATCAGAACATCTTTTCGTAGTTCAGGATTCCACGTGCCATAATCTCTGATGGAGGGACCCATTTTGCAAATGCTCAGTTCAGGTCACTGATGACCAAATACAGGGTGTCACACCAAATCTCTACTCCTTACCACCGCCGAACTAATGTTCTAGTTGAGCTATCAAATCGGGAGATCAAGAAAATCCTCCAGGTTACTATTCGACCTGATAGGAAAGACTAGTCATCCTGACTTCCAGAAGCTTTGTGGGCTTATAGGACCTCCCACAAAACCCAATTAGGTATGTCTCCCTTCAGATTGGTGTACGGGAAGGCATGTCACTTCCAGAAGGCTTCAAATGAGTGAGATAGATGAATTACGCCACAACGCATATGAGAACTTATGAATTTACAAATAGCAGGTTAAGGCCTTTCATGACAAGCACATATCCAGAAAGTTCTTCCATCTTGGTCAAAATATCCTACTCTTTGATGCCAAGGTTAAACTGTTTCCAAGAAAACTATGATCAAAATGGATCAGACCATACCTCGTTTGACAAATCTTTGTAAATGGAGCCATCGAGATCCGTCCACTCAGCCACGATTCAGAACCTTTCGTCGTGAATGGTCAGAGACTCAAACCGTTCATTGACCTGACCGATACAAATTTGGATGAGATATCCTTTACCCTCCATTCTCCCTGAGCTCATTACACCTGGCCGATGGCATAAAACTCAGCGCTTAATGGGCGGCAACTTGTCATTTTTGAAAAAACCCGAAACCTTTCTTGACATTCCTATGCTAAATTCATATTGCACTTTAGGGTTCATTCATTAGAACAGCCGACCCCACCTCAGGTACCCGTACTCGAGTTTGAAATCATCCGCAATAGTCACCTCGACTCGTTCGCCCAACCAAAACCTGTTCTAATGAATGATCAAAGCTGAACTCAAACCCACCTAATTTATAATGGGTACATTGCAAATTGTAGGCATGGGGGCTATGAAAGTGGAAAACGCCATGAAAACTCATCTCACAAGAAAAGGTTTCAACAAAAAAATCACATATCACAAAAAAACCAAAAATATGGAAAAAATTCTTGAAAAAGAACAAAAAAATTTTCAGGGGAGAGAAACTTTTGAGGCCATACAAATCATGAGGAGAAAAAGGGGAAAAGTGAAAAATGTCAAAAAAGGAGCACAAAATGAAAAGAAAAAGAAGAGGTAGTCATTAGTAAGAAATTAAGGGATTAAGTAAGTTCTAAACCATATCAAGAAAAAGAAAATGAAAGGAACAAAGTGCTAATGAAACACAAGAGAGATTAGTAGGAATGCTGATCTTAGGTGTCTCGTGCTGGACTCCTAGGCTTAAAAATTCAAGTATCCACTAAGATCTGGATAGTCCTCAAGAGGTTGGGGAAAATGAGAAGCTTAAGTATTAGGTCTAAGGCTTAGGGAGTATTCGACCTCACTAACTGACCTCTGGTTTGCAGGACTCGATAACATAAGCACCCTAATACACACATAGTCTGGTTCAGTGCACATAAGTATCAAAATCATGCAAATGCGTGTAATTGTTCTGAAAAGGTCACCTAGAATAGCATTGGTCAATCAACACAAGTTCATTTGGATGAGTTCCCAGTGTGGAGAGGAAAGAAATTCCCCTCGAAGATGCGCAATAACATATCGTCTCCTCGGTTCTTGTCTCCTAAGATATTTACATATCTTATTAGGGGCACGTAAGCACCCTGTGCTGGTTTAGATGCCATGGGCAGCATTATCATGAAATATAGATTGGCAGGGTTTGGATTTAGCTACAGAATGCCCTAGATGGGATTATCTCGAAATCTCGAAAGCCATGGTTCTAGGGGTTGCCATGAGCGGTGCTATCACGATGCATCGATTGCTAGTGACCCCTCGAGGATTGATGATCGGGACTAGGAATCTAATACTGACCATGTTGAGAAGCTAATTCGAAGCTAGAAATAAAAAGAAAAGAGAGAGAAAAGTCTCCAAACAAAGAAAATCCTCTGTTTCTCTCTCTTTCAAAAATGCACTACAAACTGAACCAAGGCTAAAATATGTTTCAAGCACGGGTGCTTTAACTGCGGAGTCCAACGAACCTTAGGATAGTTTCTGTGGTCTTAAAAACCTTCATGGTAGACTGAGGCTAAAGCTAGTCAGCTTTGGATCTTGGCTGGTACTTGAATACTTCCAGGATTATTATTGGCATTCTAACTGAATCAAAAAGAAAAAAGCACTCATAGTTTTTGAACATCAAGGAACTCATGGTCTAGAATCAAAGTTAAAACCTTAAAATTTTGCTAAGGGACTAGAAAAAGCTAGGCATGGGGGTATGATGGGAACAACATCATGAGCCCTAACTAGATTATTTTGACCCATAAAAGAGAACAAGAGCACCTACATAACTAACTGGAGGTCTTTATTCACTGAATAACTAATCTGTGAGAAAAATAAGAAACAAGGGGTAAAAATGTAATTTTATCATTGTAGTACAACAATGGGTTTTCTCAAGGGCTAAACACAAGTCAAATGGTCTTAACAAGAAAATAAGTAGGTTGAATCTGGCAGAAAAGGGTTCATGTGAATTCTGGGAATTAAATGACTTCTTGTAACCTTAAATGGACCCACTTGATTTAACAAGGTTCTGGATAGGATAAAATTCACCTAAACCCTCTAAAAGTCATATAAAAATATTCTCTAGGGTTTATAATCTTCAATTTGGTCATTGGAACCTACTTTGACCTAAAATGGGGTCTCAGACAAATATTTACCCTAAATTGGGTTTTTACATAAATTACCCAGACAAACGTGGTCAAACCCAAAATCCAACTTCACCATTGGATTCCTTAGGTCCAAATTCGATTTTTACAAAAATTTGGACCTAAGGGGAGCTCATCTTGACCCACTTTGCAAACAGGTCCAACCCAATTATATTTCTACCCCTACGTTTCAGAAACCCTTACAATTGACCCCTAGCTTCTACTTCCTTCGTTGCAATTAGGTCCCTCCGCCATTATAGAGGAGGGAACCCTACTCCAGGGAGCTTGAAAGGGAGATTTCTCCCTGATCTCTCAGAGAATCCCCTTCAAAATTGAAAAGGAGATTCTCTGAGAAATCTCCTCCAATGTGAACCCAATTAGAAGCCCTATTTGGTACCCAATCTCTCATGCGAACACATCAGACATTTGGGTCTCTCTCGAGTTTCCATTTTCGGGCACCTTTTTGTTCTTGGAAGCTTGGGTTCCAAGCACAAAACCAACCTCTAGGGACTATTTAAGACACCCCAATTCACCCTCCATCTCCTAAGGTTGAAATCAGCTAGAGAACCCCCTCAATTTCATCTCTCCTCCTTCGGCCGACTTGCTCGTCAAGCTCTTGTGACCTCTCCCACTCCTCCACGTCACCAAAGCATAATACCAGTGGCAGGTTCCTCTTCTTCTCGCTCGTCTGTGTCACGCAGCACTCGCTGATGTTCCTGCCTCCCCTTCGTCCTCACCGACCTCCCACATAGAGCACCCTCGTCTCCGGCGTTGGTGATATGAGCCAGACACCATCCCTGCCTCCCCCTTCATCTCTTCACTCCCAGATAAGTCTCTCTCACTCTCTACATTCTTTTCCTCACTTTATTTCCTTCAAACGGCCACTGCCACACTCCACCATCATCCCCTTCGCCTCCAGCCACCACTCCGACGAGTTGCTCCACCCACATAGACCAGCTCCCTCCTCGCCGATCAGTTCCTAAGCATCACCCTGACTCACTGATCATAACCCCCTACTCACAACACTCCCCCACACACCCAAACGCACCCCCAAACACACCCACACACACGGCCACAGTAAGCCCTAGGTACGTGCCCATAGGCATTCCCACGCCTCGCCGATCACCTAAGCACGTTCGCCGCACCTTGGCAAAGCTCCTTGAGCTTTTTAACATGGCCGCGAGGTCGTTTGTGTGATTTCAGTTCCAGGGGCTCGCCGCCATTGACGCACCGCCTGAAGCTTCCTTGCAAGCTTCTCCAAGCCGTGCCTGCTCCAGGTCACAGTCCCAGGCTACGCAGGGTACTCTTGCAAACATCTCCAGGTGACCAATTGAAGCGAAAAACCATCACAGTAGCTGCAATCGAATGAAGACACTCAGCTGTAGGCACATGTGAAAGAGGGTGGGAAGTTTGTCCCACCTCTTAAACCTCTGGTGCGTTGCACACTCATAAAAGGAATTTGTGATATGGCTATTCACCTCCAACTAACGGGGTGAGGTCGCCTCTCACCCGACCCGATGCCTCATCCGCGATCACACCCCAGGAACCTAGTGATCCGACCCGACCGCACACCTCGCCTACCATCGCATGCCGGTGGGCCTAGTCCCAGGTGCATATCCGACCCGATTACCTGAGAAGTGTCTCTGGGAGAGTGAACCCAAGAGAGAAAGGAGAGAAGAGAGCTCACGTGGGTAGGGGGTAGGTTTTTCTTTGCAGGTTAAAGAAAAGAAGAAGGAGAAGGCGAAGGAGGAAGCTGAAGTCAGAAGCTAACAAAGGAGAAGGGTTGTAGGAGAGAGAAGAACGAGAAGGCTAAGGTAGAAGAAGGAGCTGAAGGATAGAGCAAGGAAGGTAGGGAAAGAAAAAAAAAAGGAAGGGACTGAAGGAAGAAGGAGCTAAGGCAGCTGAGAGAGAGAAGAAGGCAGAGGAAAAAAAAACCTAAGGCAAGGAAGCTGAAGCCAAAATCAGAAGAGGAAGAAAGAAGCCAAAGAAGAAGAATAAGGAAGGATCCACCAAAGAACCGAGAAGAAGAAGATTGAAGACAAAAGCAGAAATAGAGAAAGAAGAACAAGAGAAGAAGAAGAAGAAAGAAGAAAGATCAAGCACACTAGCATTGTCATTTTAAGGTGTGTGATTCACAAATCAGACATCCAATTTCAATTTTGAGCTTTATTCACATACATTGGTTCCTTTAGTGCCTTGCATTTATTCTTATCTTTTTGCACTATAACATTGATCTTATTCCATATTATATTCTTTCAAATTCTCAAGTTGTGATCTCGATTTCTAAACCCTAATTTGCTCCCTGTGCTCAATCTCAGACTTTAAAATTCGAGTAATAAATTGTATTTGTTTTGAACGCTTTTCCGATTGTAGTACAACGCGATCCTTTTAAAACTCGATCAAGCACTCTAAGCAATGGCTGAACGTGTCTTCCCTAGGAAGGCCATGGAAGTGCTTAATTAGGTTCAGAATTGCTGATTTGATCTTGAAGTTCCCTTCTGGGATTACCACCCCTAGTCTATCCTCATAGTAAGAAGGATCATTGTCTTCTAGAGGAACCACAGGCTGCTAAAGGGGTGGTGGGTTTTGCCTTTGGTTGGCTAGGTTTGCTATATTCCTAATCAATAGTTATTGATTAGCTTGTAGTTGAGCAATCTTCTCAGCTATCATAAAATAAGGATTAGGGAAGGAGGGCTGTTGTTGTTGTGGCATCACAGTTTTAGGAAGGTCCAGGTTTGGAAAGTCAACGGTGGGAGGGTTGGTTTGTGTGTTTTGGGTGGAAGGTTCTGAAGTGGGATTAGAGGTGGATGTCGATGGGTTAGTGGACTCCAATCAACTTAGATGAGCTAAATAGAGCTCCCAATGAATTGATTGCTGCTGAAATGAGCTTGACTTAACTAAGTTGAGTTGGATCTGAGCTGACTTGAGCTAGGTGGAGCTAAGATGAGCTAAATGGACCTAACCCTAAAGCAAGTGAGCTGGTATCTAGTTATGATGAGCTGGAATTGGCTGAGTCCCAGCTGGAATGAGATTCCTCTTCACCAGTTGCCTTCATGGGATCTAGGGTTTTAAGGATTTGTTATCTGTTTGCCCTTAAAACTGAAACAAACATATTAAAAATACTATAAAATATGTAATGCATGCCTAACCTAATTGATGCCTAAATGCAGCCCAAAAACCCATTTGCGAATTTAAAATCCTAAGAGCTAGGTTCATTTTAGGGCATAAGAACGATGATAAACTGGCATTTATCAGTTGCTCCTCTTCGTGGATTTATTCCGCTCACGTGGATTCGAGCATGCATCGCGCTCTTTGCAAGAGGCGCTTCATCATTGCGCTATGTGGCTGCTTGAGGCAATTTCTTGATTTTCTCGACACGTTCTCTCAGCCGTTGGATCTTAATCCAATGCTCGTGATCTTCTCTTGGCCTCACTCTTTAGAAGTGAGTGGGCACGGCAGGGACACATCTCATCCGTTAAATGGAGATCCAACGGCTGAGATTGATCGTGCGATCAAAGAGGAGGCATTGCAAGCGATGTTGGGCAGATGTGATGATACCATGTGGCGCCTATCATGGCCATCAATCTTCGTTGTTTTATAAGTGGTGCCACGGTTCTCGAATTGAACCAATTTTCAGGCTGTTGGGCTACGATCGTTGATCCGAACCCATCCGTGTGGTTGGATTCTTCATCTGAGGTATGAATTTTCATCACCTTGTCCCTTGGCCTCTAATCTTCCTTGGATTGCATCTGATGCTATAGAAGTCTAATCCGGGCAATCTCGGAGGCGTTAGACTGCGATTGTTGCACTAATCAGATCCATACAGTTGGATCTTCAATCTGAGGTCTCTATAAATATCTCCCTGTCTCCTAAACATAAAAGGGAAAATTAACCAAAAATTTGTACAAACTAATATAAAAGAAGAATGATGCATGCTATGTAGTATTTATAATGTTGAATGCAATTATACGGCTAGGAATACTCAAAAATAAATAATTTATGTGAAATAGATGTGTCTACATCGCACCCCCATGGCTATCTTTCGCTAGTCCCTAGCAAAACTACATGCTATTTATAGAAGAGTTATGATCAAATTACTTGGGCAATATTTATTTTTCAGCACTAAGAAATTTCTACCAAAGACCTAAACTACCTAGACTAAAGAGTGCTTGGGTGTCTGCCAAAATGCAGACTACCCAAGCCCTTGCCTTATTCAAAAGCAAATACATCTTTTTCTTTTTCTTCTTTTCTACTTTCTTTTATTTTTCTTTGTTAGGAGTTTCGCAGTAGCATTTTACAGCTACCCAATGTTCGACACGTAATTTGCATTTTAAAAGTTATTTAGTTTTAGTATAGCATGAAAACACGTCAACAAAAAAATATATAAAACTTCGGTGAGTACTGGGTCGTTCGTAGGGAGGCAATCTCAATTTATGTAGAAGCGTTTCAATAAAACTAATTCTAACAAGATATATATATATCTATATATGTATAAAGAAGATATCCAGAGAATCAGAATTTGATTACAATTAGATAGAAAATGCTAATAGAGACGGATAGATAGATAGAAAGAGAGAGAGAGAGTGAGAAAGTGGCAAAGAGATGACGTTGCTTGTAGGATGCTTGTGCGAGATACAACAGCACCTCAGATCTAGAGCGTCGGGATGAAGAATTGCAGAGAAGATGGTAGAAGAGATCAGGAGTTAATGGGAGAGAGAGATACTTCAGTTGGGGGGCCTTGGCCTTCTTTTATAGCTTTTGTGGAGGGAAAAAGGGTATTTTAACCCTTAATCTCGTGCAACAACCCCTTATCTAATCAAATCCGTCGATCGGGAGATCAACGGCTCTGATTTTGCCTCAAAATAGCCTTCAAAAAGGCTCCTACGCTCAGATTTTCTCTGGTGGTGACACTTGGAAGTCGCTGGAGCGTTGGATTAGTGATCGCATGGCCTTGCTTCCTCCTCGCGTCCCCGCTGCAACAACCACTTTCCACGCATGCACACGCATGGCCCTTTTCAGCACCTTATCCTCAGCCGTTGGATCATGATGAACGGATAGCTTACGCGTGCTTTCCTTGCCTTCCTAATCTCGCAAAACACATGCAATCGCGCATCTGCCCACAGAGGGTTCTAATCGCGCCACGTGGTTGTGCCTCCGCTCTCCGATCTTCCAATTATGCTCGTGCATAGCCGCACACCGAACGCTGCTTCAATTTCGTGCAGCGCACGGCTCAAACTTGCATCCACGCTTATGCTCGTAAGCACGTGAGCCACTGCATTGCACAAACCTTTGGTTATATATGCTTGTTTGTTTCTATTTATGCTGATCCGATCTAGGCGGGCAACGTGGCATGCTCGTGGCTATTGGATGAAGATCTAACGGCGCACATCCTATGGTGCAGCCTTCCTAGATGGGTAGTGGTGAGGGAACGACTGTGATGGTTCCACGTGGTGACATCATGGCCGTTCATCTTCTTTTCTTTGTATCTGGTGATGTAGACCTCCGATCAAGTTGATTTTTGCCCCATTGGACTGCGATCGTCGATCCGGATTCAACCGTACGGTTGGATTCTTCATCTGAGGCTAGGTTCTTTGTCCTTTGGCTCCATGATCTTTGTTCTTCTATTGACTACACAAGGTGCCCTGGTTGTCTGATCGGGATGATTTCAGAAGCATTGGACTCCTGCCGTCATTCTAATCAGATCTGTCCAGTCAGATCTGGCATTCGTGGATTCGAATCATCTACGATTAAAATCATTTATCTTTTATGTCATAAAATGACGATATTATCTATATGACTAATAAACTAGCTATTGTGCAAATTATAATCCCTATAAATGCATTAATCCTAAGTTATGCTAGGTTCTAGCTTAGTTCAGGTGATTTAGGTTGCATGATTGCTATGCAATCACACCCCCATGCCTAAATCTTGCTAGTCCCTTGTAAATGAATGATTAAATGCAAAGTGGTCCTACATGAGTAATTTTTATCAAGAGTTTGTCTAAAGGTTTATGTCTTTTGTTTTCATCCAATACTTTAGTAATCCAGATAATAGTGAATGAGTTTTGTTGTAGTCTATGCAATGGATACAAGTGAAAAGTCATTCCACATCTAAAGCTCATACTTCACCCTCAGTAAAAATCTATTGGTGTTGAACGTTGAGTTGCTATGCTAACGTGTTTGGTTTTAAAAAAACCTGTCATTGTAGTATGAAAGCGAAGAACTAGTGTTCAATAAATAAAATTTATATCGGAATAAAAATCCCAGGTCGAACATAGGGAGGCTACGTCGATCTATATTCACAATTAGTTTGTTTTTTAGAATTTTTCTTGAAAAGTGAGGCGATGTAATTACAATGAAGCCATGACAATAATCAGACTAAAAAGGGAGAGAGAGAGAGGAAACATGCATTCAATAATTCAAAATGTTTATACAATAAAACCATATAAGAATTACATTAGAAAGCGGGAAATCAGCTACATTAGAAAGCAGGAAAATTTTACACTAGAAAGCTGTAAAGAAGAATGGGAGAGAGAAGTTATCATCCTCGACGATTGCTCAGAGGACGAGCCGAACAAGACGACGCCTGGATGAAGGAGGACGGAGCAAGATGAAGGAGGACGAAGTAGGACGAAGGAGAACAAGGCAGCACATTGTCGTCGTCATGGGATCTGCTTCCGAAAGGGGAAAAAAATTTGACTTCATCTCGTGAGGAGCATCTCGAGTATGGGACAAGCTTCTCTTGAGATTTGGAGAGATAGAGAAGAGAAGGGATGAGAATTTCGTGTGGAGGGGGTCTCCTTTTATAGTTTCAAGGAGTGGGGGCAATTTGGTCATTACAACTTTAAAAACATTAATTCAGGACTGTTAGTGATGGATAAAATTGTTGCTAAATGTCTGAACGTGGGCATAGTGGTCGGCGCACGCACGCCCACTCCCTTGCTCGTGCGTTCAACGCACGCGCACGTCCAGTCAATCTCAGCCGTTCGATCGCGAGATCAGATGGCTTAGATCGTACCTTCGCCTGCCTGCGCTGCGCACCCCATCACGTGCGATGCTATGTCTTCGCCGCGCATCTAATAGTGCGTGAGCGCTATCAGGCAAGCATAGCCGTTCGATCGTGATCCGATGCTTGCCCGCGCCACTCACCCACTCGCGAGGAATCGAACGCGTGCCAGCGCCTCGCGATAAGGTGCTCGCCTGCTGTGCTGTGGAGGGTAGTTGGTCGTGGAGATGATTTAAGGCGTGCGCATCCACAGCCGTTGGATCAAGATCCAACGGCCTATATCGCACGTTGGATTTCCTTTGGAGAGGCAATGGCGGTCTTGAGGGTTGGTTGGATGGCTGAGATTGCGCCACATGGTGCCATCTTGGCCGTCCATCTTCTGGATGATGTAGATGGTGCCATAGGTGTCGGATTGAGTCGATTTGCACGCCATTAGGTTTCGATCATCGATCCGAATCCATCTGTGCAGTCAAATTTGTCGTTTGAAGTGCAGATTCACACCATCTTGGCCCTTGATCTTCGTAGTATCAATAACATGCGTAAATAGACATCTTAAGTAGTGTAAACGTATTTACATCATACCCCATGCCTATCTTTTGCTAGTCCATATCAAAAACTATATGCTATTTATAAAAGAATCAGGTTGGATTACTTCGGCATGAGTTATTTTGAATCATTAAGAAAATGTCTACTTAAGATCTGAACTTTCAAAGACACAACTGTGCCCGAATATCTGCCAAAATGCAGACCGCCTCAAGCCCTCACCTTATTCAAAGAAAATTTCTTTTTCTCTTTTTCCTCTTTTATAATTTTTTTGGATTTTCAAGTTTTAGGGTTTAAGAGTGGCTTTCTATGGCCATTCAACTCACCCAAGATTTGATGAGAACCCTAAGTTTTAAGCATCTTATTGTGAATGTGATAGACTCATTGATAGACAGTTAAAACGAACTTCGGATTTCTACGCCTCTAGGTGACCTAGAAAAGAGAATTCTGCCTAAAGGTGTATCTTTACAACCAGTAGCTTTATCCCTACTTTTAATTTTTTACAGGGTCAACACAAGGGTGAATCCAGTGTATATCTCCCCGATTTATTCTACTTCTCCGCTTCTTCCTAGGTGTTTTGGGAATTTTCATTGCATTTATTGAGCTGGGTTCTGGACAACCATTCGATGTGCTGTTACCATCGATAACTTGCTAGCCACACTCGTGCAGCGAAGTGTAGCTTATTTCTTTTTTTCTTTTTGATTTTTTCTTTTTTATTTTTTTTTTAGGTAGGTGGCTTCTCTGGTCTAAGATTTACCTAAAGGCAGTAAGAAGAGAAAGATCCAGTGACTGGGCTCTGGACAACCTACCTTGCCAGCCATAACACCATAGAAGGTTCATTAGCTACCCAATTTCAGTTAGAATCGCCGAACAACGAGTCAGTGACAAGATAGTGTGTAGATGCTTAAAACTCAAAATTTCCTCAAATCAGAGGGTGGGTTGATAAGTCTTGTACTTATCACCCAAACTTATTTACTTAAATTACAATAGAATTAAGGTTGGTGAGGACTCGAAAAACAAATCCACATTTTAGTGGATACACAGGCTGATTAAGTCCAAAGACTTGAAGGGTCTTTGTGTTCAGATCCTAATGTAAAATTTCCTAAGATTGAAAAGTCCTAATGTCCAACTATTCCTTCCTAATTTTTTTTTTATTTTATAAATAAGAAGAGAAAAACAATTTACATGAATTTCACAAAGCTGACCAAATGATTGAAAAATGAATCCACCCCCCCACGCCTAGCTGATGCAATGTCCACATTGAAAAAGAGACATGAAAGAAAGGGTAGAATATGAAAATGTCACTTGAATATGAAGCTCGTATCAGCTTTGTGTCATATGTACAACTATTGAGTTTAATGCCGTCAGCTAGGCGAAGTCCAGCCAAAGAAGTCACAGAATGGCTTGGGCAACCGTGTCTGAGACGGGTTATGGAAGAATACGGTCAATAACAGGCTTCAGACGTTGACCGTTGACTTTAAATGTGTTACCCGTCTTTGGGTCAGAAATCTGAATAGCTCCATTTGGAAAAATCTAGTCAATTATGAATGGGTCATTCCATTTAGATCTATGTTTGCAGGAAAGAGCTTAAGTTTAGAATCGAAAAACCAGACCTTCTGGTTTGGCTCAAAGCTCTTACGGGAAATCAGTTGATCATGTAGAGCTTTGGTCCAAGCCTTGTAGATCTTGGCATTCTCATATGCATCATTTCCAAGCTCCTCCAACTCAGATAGTTGGAGTTTCCTGGTCTTCCCAGCTAAATTTAGATCTAAAATGCATTGTTTGATCGTCCAGAATGCCTTGTGTTCAATCTATACGGGTAGATGGCATGCCTTTCCATACACCAAACGGAATGGAGACATGCCGATGGGCGTTTCATATGTTGTACGGTAGGCCCAAAGAGCGTCCTCAAGCTTCTGAGTCCAGTCCTTGCGATCAGGCCTAACCATTTTCTGCAGAATGTTTTTGATCTCTCGATTGGAGATCTCGACTTGTCCATTCGTCAGGGGTGGTAAGGTGTGGAAATTCGGTGATTAACCCCATATTTGGCCAACAAATTCTGGAATTGGGCATTAGTAAAATGAGTGCCACCATCACTGATGATAGCCCTCAGAATCCCGAACCTATTAAAGATATTTTTCTTGACAAAATTGATGACCACCTTGTGGTCATTGGTTCAAGTGGGAATCGCCTCAATCCATTTGGACACATAATCAACAGTAACAAGAATGTATTGATGTCCAAAAATAAGGGATAAGGGATCCCATGAAATCAATGCCCCAAACATCGAAAATTTCGACAGGAAGAATTGGGTTTAGGGGCATCATATCTCCCTTAGTTATGCTCCCAAGTGCCTAACATCGAGAACATGACCTTGAGAAATCCTGGTCATCCTTGAATAAAGATGGCCAATAGAAGCCAAATTGCAAGATTTTTGCAGCCGTCGTTTTCCCGGAGAAATGTCCACCACACCCAGATGCATGGCAAAACTCGAGTATACTGTTGAATTCATTCTCTGATATACATTGGCGAATAATCTGATTAGAGCCGATGTGGTACAACTCAGGGTCCTCCTAGAAGTAGTATTTGGCCTCAGATTTGAGTCTATCCCGTTGTTGCTTGGCCCAATCCTGGGGGATTTGACCAATGGCCAAATAGTTAACAATGTTAGCAAACCATGGGGTGTGGACACCTAAAACTGTAAGAATAGTTTCATCCGGAAAAGTGTCAGTAATCGGAATGTGCAGACGAGAGGAATCACCTAGGAGTCTTGACAAATGATCCGCTACCACATTTTGTACCCCGATTTTATCCTTGATTTCAAGATCAAATTCTTGAAGCAGAAGAATCCAATGAATAAGTTGAGGTTTAGCATCCTTTTTGGCCAAGAGATGTCCCAAGGCCGAGTGGTCGGTATAGATAATAACATGAGACCCTAAGAGATAAGCCTTGAATTTTTCCAAAGCGAACACTACAGCTAGTAATTCATTTTCAGTAGCAGTATAATTCCTCTGGGCTTCATCCAGAGTTTTACTAGCGTAGTAGATGACAGAGGGCTTTCTATCAATTTTCTGACCTAGGATAGCGTCGACCATGTAATCAGAAGCATCGGTCATGATCTCAAAAGGGGCTGTCCAAATTGGTGGTTGCAAAACTTGAGCATAGGTGACTACCATTTTCAGGAAATCAAATGCCTTTCGGCATGATTCGTCAACAACAAACGGTGTTTCTTTGGCAAGAAGATTGCTCAAGGTACGAGCAACCTTCGAGAAATCCTTGATGAATCTTCGATAGAATCCCACATGGACAAGAAATGATTGGATTTGTTTAACAGATGTAGGAGGAGGAAGTTTAGCGATAGCATCAACCTTAGCTTTATCCAATTCAATTCCCCATTCAGAGATTACATGACCCAAAACAATGCCTTCTTGGGTCATGAAATGACTCTTTTCCCACATAAGGATCAATCGTGTTTTGATACATCACTTAAGAATCATTTCTAGATTAGCCAAACAAGAGTCAAATGATTCTCTGAAAATAGAGAAATCATCCATGACGACTTCCATAAACTCTCCCACCACGTCAGAAAATATGGCTAGCATACACCTTTGAAAAGTTGTAGGTGCATTGCATAACTCGAAAGGCATCCTACGAAAAGCAAAGGTTCTGTACGGACAGGTGAAAGTAATTTTTTCCTGATCCTCGGGATGGATAGGAACTTGGTTGTATCCCGAGTAGCTATCAAGAAAATAGAAGTACTTCTGCCCGGCTAATCTTTCCAAGATTTGATCAATGAAGGGCAAGGGAAAATGATCCTTTTTAGTGGCTGCATTTAGCTTCCTATAATCAATACAAACCCTCCAAGAGGAAGCTGAACGAGTTGTGACAGATTCTCCTCTCTCGTTAGTCACAACGGTAATCTCGAGTTTCTTCGGAACAATCTGTACAGGACTTACCTAGGGACTATCAGAGATTGGATAAATAATTCCTGCATCAAGCCACTTGATGATTTCCTTTTTGACCACTTCTCACATATTTGGATTCAATCTCCTCTACATTTGGCAAGAAGGGCGGGATCTATCTTCCAAGAATATTCTATGATTATAGTAAGATGGCTCGATCCCCCTGAGGTTATGAATGGTCCAACTAATTGCCTCCTTATGTTCCTTCAGGACCTTGATCAATTTAATTTCATGCTCCTTTGTCAATTTAGCTCTGATAATCACAGGGAGCATCTTTTGAGGTCCTAAAAATTGATATTTCAAATTCTCAAGCAATGGTTTCAGTTCAAGTTGGGGCGGGTTGATGATTGATGGTAGGGTAGATGCTGAAGATTCAACAAGAGGAAGAGGTTGTGAGTGAACAAAATCAATATCCTCTTCAGAAGATGGTAGGTCAGCCATAGAGGGTTGCAGGTCGAATTCGTCATCAAAGGAGGAACTTTCGATTGAAGTAACCATCAAACAAGTTTCAATGTTTTCATTATCCTCATCAAGTTCCTCAATAAATCTACAATCCTCAAATTTATTGATCGCCTTAAAAATATCCAATTTCATTCATTGATCCCCAAAGGCGATTTCCATGCTACCACTTTCACAATTAATGTTGGCCTTAGCGGTAGCCAGGAACGGACACCCCAGAATGATGGGCATGTTCCTCAAATTATCAGGGACATCCATGTCAAGGACAAGGAAATCTACAGGAAAATATAAATCTTTGACCTTGACTATAACATCTTCAATAATGCCTCACGGATTTGTGATCGAGCAGTCCGCTAACTGTAGCGTTACTGAAGTTGGCCGAAGTTCACCTAATCCAAACTTCTCATATAGAGAAGTCAGAATTAGGTTGATGGATGCACCCAGATCAAAAAGTGCTCTATCAAATGTGTAATCTCCGATGATGCATGAAATCAACGGAGCACCTGGATCTCTCTTTTTCTGAGGGAGGTGGTGCAGGATAACAGAACTAGCCTACTCAGAGAGTACCACCTTCCTTGGAACAAATTCTCTCGACTTACGCTTTTATGTACATCAATCCTTTAAAAATCTTGCATAAGCTGGTATGTGCTTGATTGCATCAAGGACCGGGATATTAATCTCAACATTCTTAAATAGATTCAGAAGCTCCTGATTGCTATCAATAGATTTCTTCTTCTTTGATTTGGTTAAGGCTTCAGGAAAAGGAACATGAGTCAGATCTTTGGAATCAGGTTCTGGAGCCTTGATTTCTCCTCCAGAATTCTCCTCTCTCTCCTCAGGTTCTTTAGGATTCAGAAGATCAGAATAGTGTGGTTGTGGATCCTGAGTCTGCTTACCACTCCTCAAGGTGACAGAATTTGCAGATGCACAAGAATTTGGGTCTTGGGGAGGGTTAGGAAAGATTGGAGGGGCTTGATTAGCCATGAATTCTTGGTTTACAGAAGAAGAAGAGGATGAGGAACCCAGCTGATTGCACCACAAAAATACACCTGCAATTATGCCGTCTTGTGCTATTTCCTAGCATTACCAATGCATATTAGGTCTCCATAATCGCATTGTAAAAATACATGCATGCATGCATTCAATTGAGAGGGGAGGAGAATGAAATAAATGGCCATGCAATTAACATTTTTTCCTCAAGTGCATCTTTGCAAAATTCACCATCTTTTTATTTTTTATTTCACTTGATTTTGAAATCTTCCCCGCAGCTGCATGGAACATCACCTTCCTCCTTGCGCCATGCTCTGCAACACCATTCCTTGCTCGCCTCTCGCAGCCAAGACATGCATGAGCCATGCACAGCCAGGGCATGGCCATGCATGGCTTCCTCTTCTTTAAATAGACCATGGCTCCTTCTTTGCAAATAGCCTGGTCCCCAGCAAAAAAAAAAAAAAACCCACAGTAGCTCCACTTCTCCATCCAGGCCACCATCCTCTCCTCCCTCTCCCTCCATACGTAGGACCTCCTCCTCTGAGGAGACACCCTGTGGACAGGAGCACCTCACGGTGGTGCACAACCACCACCGGGAGTCCACCACCGCCCAGCTCAACAGAGTGCTGGTGGGCGTGGCGGTATTCCTTATTTCTTCGTTTCCAGCACTTCCGCCATTACCGCAGGCTTCAAGGTCTAAAGCTCCGTGGCAGCAGCAGTAAGGCGGTAGCAGGCGCACAGGACACCGCACCCCTGCACGCAGGCTTCCACGTGTGCCTGCAGGTGCCCTTGCCTCCCACTCCTTCGCACTGCACTCACCTTCCCGCCTACAACCTACCACCGTGCGCCACTGCAGCGGAATGCCACGCTTCACCACGCACCCCAGCAAACACCAGCAGGCCACCACGTGCCCTGTCGCGCCCCTTCGCTCGCGACCCAGCCCTCTCCGCACGCTTTGTCTCGAGGTCCCACCTGCAAGCCAGCAGCAGGAGCCACTCTTCCGTGCACACCGAGCCGTCTGCACTCACAGCACCGCCCGCTCCCAGTCGTGAAGCTCGGCCTTACATTGTAAGCATTGTTCACACCAGTCTGCGGAACACTGTGGCTACGGTGGGGTGACCGAAAAGCTTCTCACTTATCCGGTCACCCGGTGCGTCGCAACCGGCCATAGCCCGCGCACGCGTCTCGGCCCACGTCGCCCGCACCCGCCCGCATACGTCTACGTGTGCCCGCCTCTCCCAACACCTGCCTTCGCCCGCATACACCTCTCCACGCAGCGCTGTGCGCTGCGGTCTTCTCTATGTGCCCATTGCCCTACAGTGCGCGCTTCTTTGCGCGCATACGCACCTGCGCACGAGCTTGAATCACTAGACAACACTCCACGGCTGCAGACATCTTAACCCACACATCTTCACTCCAGCAGGAAGCGTGCGGCAACTCTCTCTCTCTCTCTCACAGCACTCTCTCACTCTCTTTACCGACATTGACACACCTACACTCACACTTTCATACACACACACACCCCTATACACTATTATTTGCATATATATATATACATATACATATATATATTGATATATATACATATATTTATAAACATATATATATACATTTATATTTATACATATAGTATTATCTATATACTTAAGTATTAGTATACATGCATATATATATATACTTATATATATACATATATATATATATATATATATATATTTACATATATACATATACATATATATATATATATATACATATATCTATACATATATTAGCACTTATATAACTATGTATTAGTCTATATACATATATATATATATATACATATCTATCTACATATATTACTATATATATATATATATCTATGTCTATATTGTTATACATACAAACTTATACATATATATATACATTTATATATTTCTATACATATATCTATCTATACATATACTTATATAAATATATATATACATCTATAACTACATATATATACCTATATATTTATGACCATATTTACATATAGATATATTTACATATATACATATATATATTTTATTTTTCACAATACTTACCATACGTGGTATCGTGGGAATATTTGCACCAATTGTTGATATTCCTCGATACACGCGTACCAAAAGCATGGTCACATACATCTTCCGCCATCCACCTTACACTCCACGCGGCACCTCCTCCTGTCGGTTGCGTCTTTCTAGATGATGACCGACTCGACACCGTGCTACACTCCATCTCTGCCTCCACCCCCACCCCTTTATACATATATAGTATATACATATATATATCTATACTATATTTACTTTATTTCTATTTCTCTTGCATGCTAAAAAAAAGATAAAAAAATATATAAAAGAGAAAATATAATCCATGACTTGTAGGTACTCTGTCATGCGAATAGCAAGACCCATTTTGGAACCCTGATTTTGGCTCAAAGCCAAGAACCTGATTTTCAGGGTGCTTCAAGGACAAAGATTATCATAAAAAAATCTTAAATAGAAAAAACAACAGAAACAAAATAAACGAATAGAAGAGATTTGTTATAGGAAAGGCGTAGAAACATGACTTGTACCCACTTCCCTGTGTTCGGCCCTAAGCCAAAAAGTGAACAAGATAAAATAAAGTAGGCCAGGTTAAAAAAAAAAATTTGTAAAGTGATGGTTAGGTCCGATTTAGGTTAACCATTATGCACACTTCAACGATAAAATCACCATATTAACAACCTAACTGGGTCTGACACCATACCTCTTCTGGCACCGTTGTCGGGGAGGTGCGCCTTCAAGTAAGTTTCTATTCCATTCCTTTCAATTTTTCTCTTCTCTCTTCACAGGTGTCTCTGTTTTTGGTGTGCAGGTGATGTAAACACATTTACACTACTTAAAATGTCTATTTATGCATGTTCTTAAGCATAGGATTGCATTTCATGATATAAATATTGCATAACATGCATCATCTTGCATTTAGAGTAGTTTGAATAAAATGGAGGTTAATTGTCTCCTTTTATGCACTTGGACAGGGCAAACATTTTTCCGGGGCCTCGGATCAAAGATCCAACTGTATGGATGTGATCAGGGTGACGATTGGAGTTCAACGACTCCAAGATTGCCCTAATCAGACATCCGTAGCATCAGATAGTGACCGAGGAACCCTAGAAGATCAAGGGCCAGGATGGTGAAAATCCACACTTTAGATGACAAATCTGACCACACCGATGAATTCGGATCGACGATCGCAGCTCAACGACACAAAAATCGAGTCAATCCGACATCCGTGGCACTATCTACAACTTCCAAAAGATGGACGGCCAAGATGGTACCATGTGGTGCCATCTCGGCCGCCCAAACAGCCGCCTAAATTCCATGAAGACCGCACACCCGCCCCCTCTCTGCCGATGGATCTCGATCCAACGGCTCTGGATGCGGCGCTTTAAAATCATCCTTGTGACCTTCTCGATAGCGTAGCGTAGTGGAGATGAAGCGGCGGGCGAAGCAGAGGTCGCAGGATCGAGTCCCGCGAGCCTCAAATCAGGCGCAAGCGATTGGGCGCGGGTGGGCTTTGGATCGCGATCGGAGGGCCGCGCGCGCCCAATAGCATTCACGCGCGATTGAATGCGCGGCGTCACGCGTGATCACACGCTCCAGGCGGGCGTAACAGCGGGCGGAGATGCGTCTTAAGCCATCCGATCTCGTGATCGGACGGCTGAGAATCGACAAACGTGGGAAGCCATTGCGCACACGAGAAGCTGAGCGGGCGCGCGTGGGCGCAGAAGCTATGCCCACGTTGGGGCTTTAGTGATGGATTTATCCGTCACTAAAGACTCCTCATTTATTGTTTCGAAGTTGTAATGTCCATTTTGCCCCCACTCCTTGCAACTATAAAAGGAGACCCCCTCCATACGAAATTCTCATCCCTTCCTTCTCCTCTCTACCCCTCCAAAGCTCAAGAGAAGCTTGTCCCACACCCGAGATGCTTCTCGCGAGATAAAGTCCAATTTTCGTTCCCCTTCGGAAGTGGATCCCGCAACAACGACGGTGTGCTGCTTCGTTCCCGTTCTTCTGCTTCGTCCCCTTCGTCCTGCTTTGTTCTTCTTCCTCCAGGCGTCGTCCCGTCCGGCTCGTCCTCCGAGCAACCGTCGAGGAGGATTTCTCTCTCCCTATTCTTTTTACTGCTTTCTAGTATAGATTTACTGCTTTCTAGTGTAGTTTTGTTCGTCCTCCAAGCAATCGTCGAGGACATTTCTCCCTCTATTCTTTTAATGCTTTCTAGAGTAAATTTATCGCTTTCTAGAGTAATTGTTTTATGCTTTCTAGTTGTAATGAACAATCTCTTCAATGAAAAATTTCTTGTTTATTCTACATCTCATTTTGATTTCTCTGTGTAATATTCTCTTTCTCTCTTACTCTCTCTCTCTCTTCTATTTATTGTAAATAATTAGATAGTTTTAAATTGAATTATTCTGTGACAAATAAAAAGAAACGCGTAGTTTTTAAATCAAACGTCCGTCTCCCTGTGTTCGACCCAGAATTTTAATTTCGGTATAAATTTTATTTGTTGAACACGAATTCCTCGCTTTCGAGCTACAATGACAGGTTTTCCAAAGCTAAACACGTTAGTGTAGTGTTCGTAACGTTTAACATTTTGGCGCCATTGCCGGGGAGGCGACTCTCTTTGGTTTCTCTTCGCATTTTCTAACTTACAAATCATTTACCTCACTTTTCTCCTTTCTTATTGTGATTGTAGGTACTCTTTCGAGACAGGAAAAAGTGGTAGATCGGAGTAAAATACTGTAGAAGGTTTTGTGAGTTATCCCCCACTCCCCACCCATTAGATTTCATTCCACAACATAATAATTCAAACATCAATCAACCTAGGTATTTTTATAAACTCTAAGGTTAGATTGTTTGTTGTTTGACACCCATACTCACCCCAACCGCCACATTAAAAAAATAAAAAAAAATTAAGAAAATCTCAAAGAGGTACACAACCTCATCTGATTTTCAAACTCAACCGGTAAACCGACCTCAGGAACCGGTACACACATTCAAACATATAATTGAGTAGAAATCAGATTAGGTAATCATTTGTGTGCCTAATTAAGTGGTGCATCAGGCCAATTGTTTGAGTTGATTGGGCCGCACCACTTCAAATAAAATAAACTCATCAAGTAGCTGCCAATTAGGTTTAACTCTTAGGGATTTACCAGGCACTCCACATTCTTTTTAAACTTTAAAGAAAAACATCTTCACCTGCGCTTGCAAAACCTGGTGTGCCAATGAAACCTATTTGAAAATACCTAAAGTTGAATCCTAAAAGCTACTAAGCAAGATTTGAACCTTAAAATTCACTACATCAAAAATAATCTTGCTTGAAAACCACTGGTTGTGCACGCACATGCAAATCAATCAATCATTAAGGGCACAACCCATTTAAAGGGCCCATCATATTCCAAAGCACATTCAAACCTAGCCCTAAATAAAATAGAGCAGACGTTGGCCTTAAGGATTAGACTCGCTCTTCAGAACTCAGAACGAGATTATTTTTGATCAGTCTATTTCTACTGTTCAATCTGATGTCTACATAGAGGAGCAGAGTCAAACGATCGCGGCTGGGGGGTACACTAGGAGCCGGAGGCTCAAGCCGAAGGAAGAACCTTCTCCCCAGTCCCTCCTTCTAACTGGTTGGATTGAACAGACAAAAGTAGATCAAATCGTTCCTTTATCTCAAGACAAGTTTTGGGGGTCTGTAGGTCTGTAGGCTAACCCATTTAAGGACAGGGTTGATTATTTGTATTGCAAGGTACCTTTCTTCCTCCCGTGTCTCATGAATCCTTCCACATATTTCACACATTCCTGCTCTTTCCCTCCTGTTGTGAATTATCCTCAACATGATGATTATCCCAGCTCGTATTGTAATAAACCATCAGTCAGTTGGGATAATTCGGATTGGTGATACAATTCCAGACCCCCATGTTTAGGGTCTAACCCTGAACACTTTGATTCTGATTTCTATCCTTCTCAGAGCTACATCGATTATAGATCGTCTTCCTTTCATGAACAAGCTAATACGATCTACAATCAAGAAGGACACACCAATCCTTACCCATCCTCTGATTTCACTGCCTTTAGGTCATCACCATCTTTTCAACAATCTGAAATGACCTATTATCAGGAAGGGTATAACGAATCTCAATTAGTTAATTCCCCTGCATTGAGCCCAAACCCGCCCAACCCTGAACCAACTCATTTGGTTCAGGTTAACCAGGTTCAAGATAAGGTTTTGGCTAACTTGAGGAATATCATTCAATCTTTAGAAGTTCAGCCAATACCTTGCATTGAGAGATTGGAGCCCCTGATTGAAATGATTGATGATTTAAGCAAGTCTTTATTAGATTGGCTCCAGGATGTTAAGGATAAGAACCCGGGTGAGTTTCTACTTGGGAAATTAGCGAAATTGAGGATGAGATTCGTGGTTGCTTTGATTCAATCTTGGAATAATTCCCAGGATGAACCCTCTTCAGGAAAGCCAATGACAGAACCTGCTCAGGCACCTGTTGGGGGGGCACATGTTATGAGGCTGACCAGATTGAATTAAAACAACCAATTATGGATGATTTGATTTCTTCACCTGAGATCCCTAAGCCGGGTTACGAGGAAACATATGTCTCCTTGGAACAGAAAGTGACAAATGATTTTTGGACATACATTGATACGGATCCAGATGGTGAAGATTCAAGTTGCGAAGTCTCACGCGAGTTTTCTGAACATGATTTCTGTGAGACGATTGGGCCTGAGGAATCTGATAGATCATTGATAGCCCAATAACTAAGGAAACTGATCTTATTAGGGCACACATTATGGATCCAGGATCGCATTTTCTGGAGAAATCAATTCAATGCCCTGATTATCAGTTACACCCTGTTGAGCTTATTGATGATTCTAATTCTGAGATAATTAGATCCAAGTCAATTTTGATTCTGCCACATCATTTAGACTTGGAGATTTTAGATGGGGTGATGAATATACAAGAGGTCCTAGAATTTGATATGTTGAATAAGGAGAATAGGAGCTGGGAAGTTCTGATTTGGGAAGTTAATTTTGGAGGAAATAGAAGATTGAGTCGAAGGGTTCCTTTTAAGCTGAAACCATCAAATCAGAACCCTTACGACTTTTGTTTCGAGGATGTCAAACTCAAGCACATATTCAATGATTATCCTTTTGAGCTTCAATTCTCTGTAACCTGACTTTTTGGTCTTGGGTTGCATCCTCATAAATCGTAGGCCCGACCCCGCTTACATTCTGAATTTAGGTTTTGGGTAATTTTTATCCAGAACCTAAGATATTCTCGATTATGGGGTGTGGGTCTGCACCACAATCTGGTCCAGATCTGTGAACCTCTGTTGACAGGTCAGAGGATTCTTCTGTTTATTCTAATTCTGACCTGCACTTGTGAATTCTTCATTTCTTTTCCTCGTATAGTGTGCCTTGCTGAAGGCACTAAACTCAGCACATATATAGTTCTTTTTTATTTTCATCTCGGAGCGAACCTGACATTCATGCAATTGAGGTGCTTTCTACGCTTTTCCACTCTGTTTTATGTCTTTTTAATACAATGAGGACATTGCATTAGATAGGCATGGGGGGGTGGATATTTATCTATGAATTCATTCGTCAGCTCCTAGATTTGTTTTATTTTTTGTTTTCTATATAAAAAAGAAAATCAGAATTAGGAAAGAGAATTTGGGTTTAAGAAAATTTTCAATCTTAAGAAATACTACATTAAGATCTGAACACAAAGACCCTTCAGGTCTTTGAACTTAATCAGCCCGTGTATCCACTAAAATGTGGATTTGTTTTTTGAGTTCTCGCCATCTTGAATTTTATTTTAATTAGAGTAAATAAAGTTTAGGTGATAAGTACATGACTTATCAACCTGCCCTCTGATTTGAGGGAATTTTGAGTCTTAAGCATCTACACACTTTCTTTGCACTGACTCGTTGTTCGACGATTTTAACGGAAATTGGGTAGCTAATGAACCTTCTAGGGTGATATGGCTAGCAAGTTATCATGGGTAACAGCCCATAGGTAGGTTATCTAGAGCCCAGTCACCGGACCTTTCTCCTTTTCCTGCCCTTAGGTAAATCTTAGACCAGGGAAGCCACCTAGTTAAAAAAAAAAAAATCAAAAAGTAAAGGAGAAAAGAACAAAAAGAAATAAGCCACACTTCACCACGCGAGTATGGCTGGCAAGTTGTCGGTGGTAACAGCTCATCGACTGGTTGTCCAGAACCCAGCTCAGTAAATGCACTAAAAATTCCCAAAACACTTAGGAAGAAGCGGAGTAGAATAAACTGTGGAGATATACACTAGATTCACCCTTGTGTTGACCCCATAAAAAAAAAGAAAAGTAGGGAGAAAGCTACCGGTTGTAAAGATACACCTTTAGGCAGAAGTCTTTTTGTGGTCACCTAGAGGCGTAGAAATCCAAAGTCCGTTTTAATTACCGGTCAACGAGTCTATCACAATCACAATAAGATGCTTAAAACTTAGGGTTCTCATAAAATCTTGGGTGAGTTGAATGGCCGTAGAAAGCCACTCTTAAACCCTAAAATTTGAAAATCCAAAAAAAAAAGAAGAGAAAAGAGTAAAAAGAAAAAGAAAATTTTCTTTGAATAAGGTGAGGGCTTGAGGCGGTCTGCATTTTGGCTGATACCCAGGCATTGTTGTGTCTTTGAAAGTTCAGTTCCTAAGTAGACAATTTCTTAATGATTGAAATTAACTCAAGTCCAAATAATCCAACCTAATTCTTTTCTAAATAGCATATAGTTTTTGATAGGGACTAGCAAAAGATAGTCATGGGGGTATGATGTAAACACATTTACACTACTTAAAATGTCTATTTATGCATGTTTTTAAGCATAGGACTTCATTTCATGATATAAATATTGCATAACAAGCATCATCTTGCATTTAGAGTAGTTTGAATAAAATGGAGGTTAATTGTCTCCTTTTATGCCTTGGACAGGGCAAACATTTCGTCAGGGCCTCGGATCAAAGATCCAACCGTATGGATGTGATCAGGGTGACGATTGGAGTTCAACGACTCCAAGATCGCCCTAATCAGACATCCGTAGCATCAGATAGTGACCGAGGAACCCTAGAAGATCAAGGGCCAGGATGGTGAAAATCCGCACTTTAGATGACAAATCCAACCGCACCGATGAATTCGGATCGACGATCGCAGCTCAACGACACAACAATCGAGTCAATCCGACATCCGTGGCACCATCTACAACTTCCAGAAGATGGACGGCCAAACGGCCACCTACATTCCATGAAAACCACACACCCAGCCCCTCTCTGCCGTTGGATCTCAATCCAACGGTTGTGGACGCGGCGCTTTAAAATCATCCTCGCGACCTTCTCGACGGCGTAGCACAGCGGAGATGAAGCGGCGGGTGAAGTAGAGGTCGCGGGATCGAGTCCCGTGAGCCTCAAATCAGGCGCAAGCGATTGGGTGCGGGCAGGCGTTGGATCGTGATCGGACGGCCGTGTGCGCCCAATAGCGTTCACGCGTGATTGAACGCGCGGCGTCACCCGTGATCGCACGCACCAGGCGGGCGCAGCAGCGGGCGGAGATGCATCTTAAGCCGTCTGATCTAGCGATCGGACGACTGAGAATCGACGAGCGTGGGAAGCCGTTGCGCGCGTGAGAAGCTGAGCGGGCACACATGGGCACGGAAGCTACGCCCACATTTGGGCTTTAGTGACGGATTTATCCGTCACTAAAGACCCCTCATTTATTGTTTTGAAGTTGTAATGTCCATTTTTCCCCCACTCCTCGGAACTATAAAAGGAGACCCCCTCCATACGAAATTCTCATCCCTTCCTTCTCCTCTCTACCCCTCCAAAGCTCAAGAGAAGCGTGTCCCACACCTGGGATGCTTCTCGCGAGATAAAGTCCAATTTTCGTTCCCCTTCGGAAGTAGATCCCGTGACGACGACGGCGTGCTGCTTCATTCCCGTTCTTCTGCTTCGTCCTCCTTCGTCCTGCTTCATTCTCCTTCGTCCAGGCATCGTCCCGTCCGGCTCGTCCTCCGAGCAACCGTCGAGGAGGATTTCTCTCTCCCTATTCTTTTTACTACTTTCTAGTATAGATTTACTGCTTTCTAGTGTAGTTTTGCTCATCCTCCAAGCAATCGTCGTGGAGGACATTTCTCCCTCCATTCTTTTAATGCTTTCTAGAGTAAATTTATCGCTTTCTAGAGTAATTGTTTTATGCTTTCTAGTTGTATTGAACAATCTCTCCAATGAAAAATTTCTTGTTTATTCTACATCACATTTTGATTTCTCTGTGTAATATTCTCTTTCTCTCTTACTCTCTCTCTCTGTCTTCTATTTATAATAAATAATTAGATAGTTTTAAATTGAATTATTCTGTGACAAATAAAAAGAAATGCATACTTTTTAAATCAAACATCTGCCTCCCTGTGTTGTTGAACATGAATTCTTCGCTTTCGAACTACAACGACAGGTTTTCCATAACCGAATACGTTAGCGTAGCGTTCGTAACGTTCAACAGAAGGTGAACCTGTTGCAAGGAGAAGGCAGGCAGACGAAGTCGAAGACGTGAGCAGATCCAAGGCTGGAACAAGAGCGTGAAGACGCTGACATCACATGGGAGATTCGCACACGTTGCCGAACAAGTAGGTCTTCTTTTCTTAGCAACTTAGGTTAACATGTCACCTTAATAAAAATATATATATAAAAAAATCATTAAAACAAAAACTAGAAAAACTTCTTGGGATCTCTTGGGGCAAGTGCATGAAAATTCACTTGTTTAATTGATTGTCTTTACTCCCACCACCCCAGGATTTCCCACCTTACTTCGCATAGCGAAAATCCAAGAATCTTGATTCTTGAATTTTTCGCCGTGTGAAGTATTCTTTGAGGCAAACATAAAAAGATTGATTGCACCCCTCTTTTGCCTCACTTATCTGCAAATTCGTGATCACATTTTTGGTGGGGAGACTTGGAATTGAGTTGATTCCAACCCCACCACAACTTTTCAACTTGCTTAAGATTTGATCCCGAATATTTCAACCCCAACAAATTGATTTTCTTTATCTTTTGGTTGAGCCTTGTGTGGAAATCTTTCTGGTGATTGGGAGCACTTGAATTGAAGTGTTTTGGCTCCCTTTCACACTAATCTAAAACTGATTCATGCATCCACACATAGAAATCTCCATTTAGGGTAGCCCATTGCATTTTAGCATGCATTAACCAACTGACATTGAAGAAGGGTTTGTTGGGCTTAGAAAGAAAACTTGTATGCTCACAAAACCCGAAGATTGGTTGAATTGGTAATTCACCGAAATCCTAAAATCCATACTACGTAAGGCTGAATTCTAAAAATCATTCACCAATTAAAATCTTCAATTCTGGAAGATTTCCCGATTTCATGCTTGTTTTACACACTTGAAAAATCAATCACTTGGACATTACTCGTAAACGGTGCCCTTCACATTCCAAAAGCACTTGACCCTAAGCCTCTAACTAAAATTGGTAGTAACTTGACCCTTATTAAGGATTGGAGGTCTAACTACCTGCGTGTAGCGCCTACGTGTTGGTGAGGGTTCCCGCATGCTATCCAGTGTCTAAGACTGGGACAAATGGCCTTTCAATCTAGCCTGGTGGTTCCGCGGTGCTCGCATTCGGTTCCGTAGTTTGTGATAGTAGGTAACTTAGATCTTTAGTTCTAAGGGCACACTGTAGAGGTTAGGAATTTGATTGAATTGATTTGTCATCAAGTGTACCTTTGCGGCATCATTTCTCTCATCTCTTTTCCCTTCTTATCTCCCCAATTCTTCCTGCGGTAGTGCATGTTTGGGAGGAGGTAACAAAACCCTGAACTGTTTGAATTTCCTGATAAATTTAGAAAAGGAGCCGAATCATCCTCCTCCTCCACAGGCATGGCTGCACGAACACCACCAAATCCCAAGGGAGGAAACCACCCTCAGAACCCACCAGGTGGTGGAGCCTTAGATCCCATAACCCGCCTCCAAGCCTAAATGGAAATGTATAATGAAGAAATTGAAGCCATTCGAGAAACATTGGAGGAAATGCAAAACCCTCCCGAATGGGAGGAGCCTAGGTCTCTTAGCTCCTATCAGAATCCCGCTGCTACAGAGCCCATAGGACAAATTTGGGTCCCCATGGGCGGGGACGACTTTGAGCAGAAACCTAATATAATTGGCCTAATAAATTTCCACTTCCATGGTCTTGCAAGTGAAGATCCTTTTCTCCACTTGGAAGACTTAACTCGATTGGCTGAAACTGTTAAACCAAGAAATGTCGGGTTACCTATAGTCCTCATGAAAATGTTCCCATTTTCATTACGGGATAAAGAGTCGCAATGGTTACGCACCCTTTGGAGAACCATCCTCTTGGGAAGAGATGCGAACAACGTTTCTCAAGAAGTTCTTCGCAATCGGACGAACCAATGCGCTTCACCGTGCTATCACTTCATTTACACAACAAAACAGCGAACAATTTCATGAGGCGTGGGAGAGGTATAATGACCTCCTCAGGAAGTGTCTACACCACAGTTTGCCTAAGTGGCATATAGCACAGATTTTCTACTATGGGCTAAATGAGACTTTAAAGTAGATTGCAGATGCTTCCTGCGGAGGGAACTTTATGAAAAAATATGAGAATGGATCATTTGAATTGTTTGAAAATATGAGTGAAAACTCAATGAACAATGACTCCATTGTCGCATTTAATCGTACCAGCCTGCCCTGAAATGTCCACAAAGTTGACACGGGACCCTCCCATTCATCCATTGATCTCAGCCTTATTGCACAAAAACTGGATGAAGTCTCCGTCATGCACAAGAAGTTGGAACGAGCTTCTGACCTTCCCCGCCCATTCTATGGCAAACACCCCCACTTCTCCACTTCGTCACAACCCCAATTCTTCCAACACCAGGCTAATCCCGAGAAACCCCGTCAGACCTTCCTTACCGAGTGTCATGCCGAGAGACTCAGTAAGTGATGAGTTGATTATTCGCTTTAAAGTCGTTTGTAGATTTATGTGGTGGAAAAATCGACTAATCAATATTTAAAAAGAAATAACC
Source organism: Thalassia testudinum (assembly GCA_037157565.1). Taxonomy (NCBI): domain Eukaryota; kingdom Viridiplantae; phylum Streptophyta; class Magnoliopsida; order Alismatales; family Hydrocharitaceae; genus Thalassia; species Thalassia testudinum. The sequence goes on along the minus strand of JAZHRO010000019.1, from coordinate 30,574,205 downwards.
ACTCACAGAAGAGCAGGTTGTATACACAGGGAGGCAATGACGTATTTAAATTCGCACCAATTAAAAATGTTTGTTCGTAGTTAGTTTGGACAAGAATCAAGCCAAAATTGCCTTCAGATTAAGGTTGAATCAAGAAATCATGCTAAAATAGCAATTCTAAGTAAATAGAGGATATTTGTCGCAATGCAGAATTAATAAAATATTATTAAAAATTGACAATGGTAGAAAATATAATTTTTAATGGCCATGTTACTGTAACAAGACAGGGGATTTTTTCCCCTTTGCCGTGCGCGAAGAGGACTGGACGACCGGACTCGGGAAGCTCGGAGGAAGTTCCTTGGACTGAGGGCTTCGAAGCGGTGGTGGCAGCGTGTCGCACGGCGGCCGATGCCGGCCGGACCAGCTCCGACGGAGGTGGCTGCAGCCGGTGCTACAGCTGCTATTGGCAGTGAGGTGCGTGCGGGACTGTTGGTGGGGGTGACGCTGCAGGTGCGGGTGCGGAGGCAGGTGCGCGTGAAGGCTGGAGGGTGCGGGTGTGTGCTCTGTTGGCTGTGAGAACGGGTGCTGCAGGCACGGGAGGAGGGCATGCGTGGCCTAGAGTGGATGCGGGAGTGAGCGGTGAGACTGCAGGCTTGAGGCGAGCGGGCCAGTGTGGTTGTGCGGGTGCGGTTGTAGGCTGTAGCTGTCGCAGGTGCGCTGGAGGCTATGCGCGGGTTGAAGGTGTCACGAGTGTGCTGGAAGTGAGCGGGTGAGGTTGCGGCTCAGGTGCTAGAGGTGAAGTGGGCGGATGGTGGTTGCTGCTGGAGTGGGGGGGGTGGCTTCGGACGTCCGGGAAATTTCCCGGACGTCTTAACTGACTGAGAAGGTGATTGCAGCGATGGTTGTTGTTGATGACGACAGCGAGGAAGGTGCACAGTGATGTGCTCACTGTAATGAGAACGACCTCCGGATGGTGGTTTGGCCTGTCACACCACATGCCCACGGTGGTGGAGGGTCGTCGCCGTGGTTGAGGTCGGCGGTGTGGAATGGAAGAGAGAAGATCTCTCTGCACAGTGGTGGGTCGATGGTGGAGGCCTGCCCAACTCGGCTACCTCCCTCCTTTTGTAGCCGCTTGCATAGATTTGAACGGAGAGGCGGGAGCAGATCCACATTCTCCGCTCGTCCTTGAATGCAGGCTTCATTGCGGCAGCTGGTGGCATTGGAGCGGCAGCCGAAGGAAATGCAGCCGTTCCTGCAAGAAGAAGAATAAAGAAAATAATGTTAAAATATTATGGTTATTTTTATACAGACCCTCAACTTTTATGTTAATGAAAATAATGTACCTAATTGGTTAACTAATTAGATGAATGCCATTCTAAGCTAATTCTAAATGCACTTAAAATATGAATGCAATGCATGGATTATGTAATTAAATTAAAAATATGAATTAATCTATTTACATCCTAATTTGTGCTAAATAAATGTTAGAATTAACCTAATGTCTAGGCACTTAAATACTTAAATAACCCACAACTATGGGCTAATCAGTAAGCCATGTGGATCTGGCTTTTGCGAGCGAGTATTTCTACATGGAGGACCAAGCCTCTGTGTGCTTGGATGCATATTTACATGCGGACATGTCTTCTGGCGTAGAAGATGCTTGCTCCATGGGGAACAACTCGTTCTCTGCCACTTATAACCGAGGGTGTTGAAATCATTCGAATTTTGCATGGTCCAACAACCCGCAGCGCCAAAACCCCATGGGTGGACCAATGCAACCGTCCGCACCCATCATCTAAAGGGCCCAGTCTAATCCTATAGCGAATTTTCCATCAGGCCCTTGCTTACTGCAAACCAAACACGCATCAAGTCCTCTTGACAAATTGATGCGATGATGATGGAAATGTCAAAGTGCCATGAAGAAAAGATGACCTCTCTTCAGCACCAATTGGAGCAGCAGAATGCTGAGATCAGTCAACTACGCATGGTGACTCGATCTTAGGGCACTCTTCCCACCCAACCTGTTCCAAACCCGCGAAACTTCATACCCCGTGGTCCTCAACCACAGGTACGACCTTCTCAGGGGCAGGTTAATCAAATTCTGCAAGCTCCGAGCATTCCACCGGGATTTCAGGCTAATCCCGCTGTAGTACCACACTCTTATGTCCCTATTGCTAACCCTCCTCTGCCGTATGATCCCACTGGACCTGCATCGTCCAATGCTATCACTACGAGGAGCGGTAAGCAGATTGTCGATCCGCCTCGACCTGATCCTGGCCCGTCTTCTTCATCGCCCTCTCATTTGGGATGCGCACTACATTCACGAAAGGATGATACACCTAAATTGGTGCCAGAATCAGTTCCATTCCCTGAGGCTCTACTGAGGGAGACAAAGGACAAGAAGAAAGATATGCAGGCCTTTGATAACCTGCATAATTTGTTCAGGGATGTAGAAATCAAGGTACCCCTGCTCGAGGCTATCGAACACATACCTACTGTCGCCTGATTTTTCAAAGACTACACAACACCCAGGCGACAGTCAAAGAAAACTAAGAATCCGGTGGTTCTCTCGCCTCATGCAAGTTGTGCTATACTGTCAAATCTACCACCGAAGCAGAAAGATCCGGGCACACTGCTTATCTCCTGTAGCATCCAAGGCTGCAATTTTCATCGTGCCCTGCTTGATTTAGGATCTTCCATAAATATTATACCAACCATCATGCTCGAAAAATTTTCCTTGGGAAATCTGAAACCCACCCCTGTCACGTTACAGTTGGCAGATTGTTTTGTCAAAATCCGAAAGGGTGTGGTGGAAGACGTGGTGTTAGGGTCAACAGTCTCTGTTTTCGTGTTGACTTTCTTATTTTAGATATGGAAGTTCCTAACTCACTTTCTGATTGTCCGATCATTCTTGTTCGACCTTTCTTGGCCACAGCCCGTGCCCTTATCGACTGCGAGTCGGGCTGTATTGAGATTGCCGTTGGATCTGAAAAGATTAAGCTTAACATCTTCAAGGCAGCCAAGAACTTTGATTGCGATTGCATCGAGGATGACATGTCTGACGATGACATGGCCGTTAGCATGTGTATCGGACTAATTGGGACCTATTCTGACTGCTATGGATTACCTATAAACACTGATGATTGCCTGACCAACGCATATTGTGACGATCCCCCATCCCTCCCTTGTCTCATACCTTCTCCTAGCCAGACTTCTAACGAGGTTTTCTCCGCTTCCCATACCTCGTGGTCTGAGTCATATCCAGGCTACTCACTGTCGGTCCACACTCTTGAAGATCAGATTGCCCTTTCCTTCCCGCCAAATCAGGCGGATTTGCAGCTCCACACTGGGACCTTGAGCCCATATGCTTCTCACTAGGGCTATTCCTTTTTAGATCCATCTATCCAAGAAGCCCCTCTTCTTGGCCAATCTGAGGGCCAACTTCTTCCCGACTTGTTCTTCGATCTGCCTGGGGCACTCTCGTCCCAAGAAATGCCAAATCTCTCACCATCCACTGTCACTTTTCACTCCACTATCACAATCACTTCACTTTTCACTTCACCACCCACCATCCTACCACCCTGCTGTATACCCTGCACCTCAGCTCTCGTTACCCAATCCTTCGTCCTTTCTCTACCTTTCCCTGCATGCATATGAGGACATAGCATCGTTTGGCATGGGCGGGTGGATAGGTATCCATAGGATCTGGGTATTTTATGGTATCATGCAGTTTCCACCTATTTATAAATATGCAAGAAAAAGAAAAAAAAAAAAAAATATATATATATAGTGTTTAGTAATGATCTGATGGCTGAAACAAAAATACAATAAGTGTTTATGGATGTTCAACCTCTGTTTTGAAGACTTTCCAGGCCACAGAAGCTTGATTCGCTCAGGCTTGGCTTAATTCACTTGAGCATTGACAAGATAGATTGGAATCTCTCCTAACTAAGGACGTATTCTTGTACCTAAGACACCAGTACAGGATCCGTTGGTTTGCTTCTACTTGAGAGCCTAAGTAATCTTAGTTCACACTACACATATCAAGAAAGACCAGGTGAACATAAGATCCAACCCTAGTGTTCATTAGGGAAGGTGGAGTCCTTACCTATGTGTGCAGGTAGATTTTTTATCCCAGGCTTTAGTCTTGTGTTTAGGAGAGACTCTTTCCACCAAAAAGAAAAGTGTGCTCCTCCAAATAATGTTGTAAGAGATATATTGACATGTGTTTCAAAAAAAAAAAAAAGATGCAAATAAGTCAGTATATCTCACAAATGTCTGTAACGTCTCTACCCTAAAAAAGTTCATCAGGGCAAGTCGCAAATACCCTATTTTCCTGTGAGCCACAAATGTCAGAAAATGGGAGTTGAGTTTTTCGTTATATTCTTAAGGGTCAATCAGAAAACACGAGCTGAAACTGGGACTAACCTGTACTTAAAGATTCGTGAAACCCTGGGCTTCAGTCTTAATGTTCATCTGGTCAGTCTTGATCCTTCACTAAGCACAAGCCATAATCTCTTGAGCTCTTGAGTATGACAAAAACCTCCTGGATCCTTTAAATCGTAATTAAGGTTTAAATATCAAGAGCCCTGGTTAGTCAAGAGATGATCTTTGTCATGTGAGACTTAAAGTACTGGTAGTCTTCTCTACAATTGGTTCTCACAATATCCAACAATAAACACACCTATGTTGCCTTGGAAAAAAATCTTCAACTTAAGATCATTTCTAAATACTACAAAAAATGTTTTGCTAGGGACTAGCAAAAGATAGGCATGGGGGTCTGATTGCACCGCAAAAATACACCTGCAATTATTCCATCTTGTGCTATTTCCTAGCATTACTAATGCATATTAGGTCTCCATAGTCGCATTGTAAAAATACACGCATGCATGCATTTAATTGAGAAGGGAGGAGAATGAAATAAATGGCCTTGCAATTAACATTTTTTACTCAAGTGCATCTTTGCAAAATTCACCATCTTTTTATTTTTTGTTTCACTTGATTTTGAAATCTTCCCTGTGGCTGCATGGAACATCACCTTCCTCCTCGCGCCATGCTTTGCAACACCATTCCCTGCTCGCCACTTCCTGCCAAGCCATGCATGAGCCATGCACAGCCAGGGCATGGCCGTGCATGGCTTCATCTTCTTTAAATAGACCACGGCTCCTTTGCAAACATCCTGGTCCCCAGCAAAAAAAACAAAAACTCACAGTAGCTCCACTTCTCCTTCCAGGACACCATTCTCTCCTCCCTCTCCCTCCATACGCAGGACCTCCTCCTCTGGGGAGACACCCTACGGACAGGAGCACCTCACGGTGGTGCACAACCACCACAATGAGTCCACCACCGCCCAGCTCAACCGAGAGCCGGTGGGCGTGGTGGTATTCCCTGTTTCGTCGTTTCCAGCACTTCCACCATTGTCGCAGGCTTCAAGGTCTAAAGCTTCGCGCGCAGCAGCAGGCGCGCAGGCCACCGCGTGCACTCACGCAGGCATCCGCGTGCGCCTACAGGCGCCCTTGCCTCCCTCTCCTTCGCACTGCACTCGCCTTCCCACCCGCAATCGGCCACCACGCGCCATTGCAGCAGCTAGCCACGCTTCACCGCGCACCCCAGCCAACACCCGCAAACCACCGCGCGCCCTGTCGCACCCCTTCGCTCGAGACCCAGCCCTCTCCACGTGCTATATCGTGAGGTCCCGCCCACAAGCTAGCAGCCAGAGCCACTCTTCTGCGCAAGCCGAGTCATCCGCACTCACAGCATCGCCCGCTCTTGGTCGCGCGAATCGGCCTTACACTGTAGCCACTATTCACGCCAGTCTGCGGAACACTGTGGCTACAGTGGGGTGACTGGAAAGCTTCTCACTTTTCCAGTCACTCGATGTGCCACAACCGCCCACAGCCCGTGCACACGTCTCGGCCCACGTCACCCACACCTGCCCACGTACGTTTGCGCGCGCCCACCTCTCCCAGTGCCTGCCTTCGCACGCTCCCTTCGCCCGTGTACACCTCTCCGTGCAATGCTGTGCGCTGCGGTCTTGTCCCCATGCCCATTGCCCTCTAGCGCGTGCTTCTCTACACGCATACGCACCTGCGTGCGAGCTTGAATCACCAGACAACGCTCCACTACTGCAGACGTCTTAACCCACCTGTCTTCACTCCAGCAGGAAGCGTGCGGCAGCTCTCTCTCTCTCTCTCATAGCACTCTCTCACTCTCTTTACCCACACCTACACTCAGTTTCATACACACACACCTATACACTATTATATACATTTGTATATATACATATACATATATATATTGATATATATACATATATTTAGATACATATATATATACATATATATATATACTTATATTTTTACATATAGTAGTATCTATATACTTACGTATTAGTATACATACAAACATATATATATATATATCTATATGCTTATATATATACATATATATATATTTACATATGTACATATACTTATATACATATACATATATATATATATACATATATTAGTACTTATATAACTTTGTATTAGTCTACATACATACTTATATATATATTTATATATATATATATATATATACATCTATATACTTATATATATACACATATATACACATATACTTATACATACATATATATATATACATATATATATATATAAATATGCATACATATATACATATCCATCTATATAAATATATATACATATATATATATGTATACATATCTATCTACATATATCTATATACATATATTACTATATATATATATATATCTACATCTGTATAGCTATACATACATACTTATACATATATATATATACATATATATATATCTATGCATATATCTATCGATACATATACTTATATATATATATATATATACATCTATGACTACGTATATATACCTATATATTTATAACTATATTTACATATATACATATATACATATATTTTTTCACATTACTTACCATAGGTGGTATCGCGAGAATATTTGCACCAGTTGCTGATATTCCCTGATACACGCGTACGAAAAGCGTGGTCACATACATCTTCCGCCATCCACCTTACACTCCACGCGGCACCTCGTCCTATCGGTTGCGTCTTTCTAGACGACAACCGACTCGACACCGTGCTACACTCAATCTCTGCCTCCACCCCCACCCTTTTATACATATATAGTATATACATATATATCTATACTATATTTACTTTATTTCTATTTCTCTTGCATGCTTAAAAAAAGATAACAAAAATATATAAAAGAGAAAAGATAATCCTTGACTTGCAGGTACTCTGTCTTGCGAATAGCAAGACCCATTTTGGAACCCTAATTTTGGCACAAAGCCAAGAACCTGATTTTGAGGGTGTGCCTTAAGGACAAAGATTATCAGAAAAAAATCTTAAATAGAAAAAAACACCAAAAACACAATAAACGAACGGAAGAGATTTGTTGTAGGAAAGGTGTAGAAACTTGACTTGTACCCCACTTCCCTATGCTCGACCCTGGGCCTAAAAGTGACTATGATAAAATAAAGTAGGCCAGGTTAAAAAAAAAAAATCTAAAGAGATGGTTAGGTCTGATTGAGGTTAACCACTATACACACTTCAATGATAAAATCACCATATTAACAACCTAACCGGGTCGTACACCACCTGCTCAACCACCTGAGCATGTGCGTGTGGGTCCCTCTGATTTCTGTACCCATGGGCTTAGTTGCCTGAATTCATAATATTTTGCTGGTTGGGTATGGGTTGAGATGGTAGAGATCAGGGTGGACGAGAGTTAGCAATGAGCCTGGACTGCAAGTTGACCAACGAGGTTTTAATTTACTGCATGAGCTGGAGCATGGATCTTTGCATCCCTACCATTTGTCGGTTCAAATCAGCCTACCCAGCAGGTTGACGGGCATTCCAAGCTGGCTGATTGACCTGATTTAGAGGCAATTGCGTATATACAAGACCTGGACCCATTGGTCATTGCGGAGCATAGTTGCCAGGTTGGAATTGGGTCTGTTGCCCTAGGTTTTTCCAAGAAAAGTTAGGGTGGTTTCTCCAACCTAGATTATAAACATTAGATTAGGGGTTGGATCTTACATTCTCTTGTACAGAACATACATACTCATAGGGTGAGAATGGAGAGAAAAAAAGGGAAGGATCAGAAAAACTTGGATCAATGGCCCCAGTTTAGAACCAGTGGGGTTTCGAAAAATGATGACTCACAGGTTGAGCCGCATCAAGTTGATTCACAAACTCCCGTCCAAAAAGAGCTTGTGAAGAATGGAATCCTGAATTTTGGGATTGAGTGGATTGAGAGTTGTTCATAGAATTGCCAGCCATCCACTCTTCCATTCTCTTAGAAACCAAGTCCACCTTGTCAAGTTTGTTACAAATCAATTCCATATCAAATGAATGAGAGTCATGGACTTCATTGACATTTGATCTGGGCTGCTGGGACCGATTAAATGTATCCATGGAGGCATGATTGATTGAATTCTCTCTCATTTCCTCAAATAAATCATGTGCACTATCTGCATCTTTATTAAGGAAATTGCCTCTGCAAGAAGCATCCACATGATTTCTAAGTTGCCTAGTCAACCCATGATAGAAGATCTGCACGAGTTGCCATTTCGGCACCTCGTGGTGTGGACACCTCCGCAATAGGTCTTGGAATTGCTCCCAGGCTACATGAAACTGCTCCCCCGGCCGGTGGGTAAAGGTAGTGATTGCCCATCTCAAAGCATTGGTACGTCCAACTGGGAAGAATTTCTTCAGAAAGGCTGATTTCAACTCATTCCAAGTTGCAGTTGATCTTTGATAATGGCGTTGTGACTAGGTTTTGTTGTTTTGTTATAGAAATTACGTTGTAGTACAGATAGTCATTGCCATTATTACAATTTTTACTCGGAAATGAAAGTTCTCCCGAGGTCGAACTCAGGGAGCAAGTTGTATTATAGAGGTACGAAGTTTCTATTACAAAAAAATAAAGAGAGAGAGAGAGATTTGTCTTGTTGGCTTCTTCTTCTTCTCTTCTTTCTCATCTTTGTCTTCTTTTCTCTTCTCTTTGAGTCTTCAGTTTTCTTCCTTCTTCTTATTCTTGCTCTGTTCTTCTTTTCTTGTTTTCAACTTGCCTTCTCTTCTGTTCTTCTTCTTTCCTCTCTTTCTTTTTCTTCTTATTCTTCTTTCTGTTCGTCTCTTTCTTTTTCTTCTCCCTTGCGGTCCTGTTCTTCTTTTCTTCTCCTTCTTCTTTGCCTTCAGAGTGTCGTTTGATTTTTTCGATCAGACGACTTAAGTAGCTGCTGCTACAGTGCGTCTTTTTATCTTCCTTTTTCCTTTGTGGCTTTCTTCTTCTTCTTCTTCTTCTTGCAGTTCTTCTTCTTCCTGCCTTCTCTTCTTCATCACCTGTGCCTGCACACTCAAAGTTCGATCAGAGGGCAAAACCTACTCTACGCTCCCCCGTGTCTCTCTCTCTCAGAATTCACTCATAGGATAGCTCTCCCAGAGCTGCCGGGTAGTCGGGTACGCAGGTCGCGCCCGGGTCCAGGCCCACCAGCGTGCGGTGGTGGGCGAGGAGTGTAGGACGGGTAAACGGGTCGGGCCTGGTCTGCGGGGCGTGGTCGCGGACGAGGTCAGCTCGAGCGGGAGAGAGGGACCTCATCCCGTGCTCAAGAGGCAAAGAGCCTAAGGCACTTTTTGCCTTTATGCGGGTGTGGACCTCTCAAAAACTCAGAGGTGGGACTAAATGTCCCACCCCAATTGGGCACCCGCCGCTGAGGGAGCTGCAGGCAGATGCAGCAGCTGCGGGGCTTTCTCCCCAACTGCAGGCCTGGGCGACTGCGTGGCAGCGAACCACGCATCCTGGCGAGTCGAACCTGGGCGAAGCGTGCCTGCAGCTGCAGGTGAGAAAGAGCTTCACCGGCTCAGCAATGCCGACGGAGGGCGAGCAACCTGTCCAAAGAAGAACGGCCTCTCGGCCTAATCAGACAAGCGGAGAACCTTCGCCAAGGCACGGCGAAGGAGGTGTGGGGTCTGGCAAGCCGTGGGGCGGAGCATAGGGGCTGCCCTAGGTCAAACCGTAGCACGGGAAATGGGTTTGTTCGGGGGGTCTGCAGGTGGCGAGTGGCGGGAAATGGAAGGGCGGAAGTTGATCAGGGTGAGGAGGCGGAGGTTCTGTGAGGGTCGGCGAGTCGGGTTGGGTGGTGGAATGACGGGAGTGAGTCGCCGGAGTTTTGCCAGAGATGGGGAAGGTGAGGGCAATTAGGCGCCGTCGAGGGGTGGTTTTGCAAATTACAGTAAGGAAAAGAAAGTGGGGAGGAAGAGGAAAGATTGTACCTACTTGGAGGGACGAGGGGGGGCCGGAGCAGGGCGACAGTCGTATCGACTATCGCCGGAGAAGAAGGTGCCCAGAGAGAGAGGGCGGTGGCGAGGAGAGAGCGGGAGAGCGCGCGCTGGGTACGGCGCGACGCGCGAAGAGGAGGTGAAGGCAGCCCTGCTGCTGGTAGTGCGGTAGAGCGACGAGGAGGAGCACGAACCGCCGGAGCAAGGGGGTCGCTGTCGGAGTGGGAAGAGAGGAAAAAGGGGGGTTTCTCCGTTGGATCCGAGCTGCCGAGAGCGGCAGAGCGTCGGGGGTTTTTATAGAGGCAGAAACAGAGAGGAGGGCGGAGGGAGACGACGTGCCTCCCTCGCTGGAGGACAGCGGAGATGGAGACCCATACCGTCCGTGCATTTGCACGGGCGGTATGGGCGATTGCAACGATCAGGGGGGTGTTCCTGTGACGGCTGACGTCGCAGGGAACCCCTAATTGACTTGGCAGGGGGTCCCCCTCACCCTACGCGGCGCCATGCCTCGCGGAAGGTCGCCGGAGCATGGCGCTGCTCAGGGTTTTGCAGGGAGGACCCAAATGCAAAGAATGAAGAAGAGTTAGGGGCCAGAATGCGAGGGTTTCAAAAGTTGAGGGTCAAAAAGTAATGAATGAGGACCAAAATGCAAAGTCGGTCAAGAAGGTCTCTTCTCAGGCTCAAGTTTTTATGCATGACTAAATGGGGCCTAAGGATTCTAATGGTGAATTTTATTTCTAGATCAGGCTTTGTTTGACTGGTCAATTTACGTAAAAGCCCAAATTAAGTCATTAATTGGGCATGGTTCTCAATGTAGGTCAAAATGGGTTCCTAAGGCCAAATTGAAGGTTCTAAAACCTAGAGATTATTTTTCTACGAATTGTAGAGGGTTTAGTAGATTTTTTCTTTGCCTCGAACCTCGTGAATTGAAGAGGGTTTGTTTTAGGGTTACAGATTGTCATTTAATTCCTTGGAGTTGCTGTAGCCCTTATCAGATCAGATCATCACACTTCCCTTCTTATTAGGTTTGGTTGACCTATGTTTGGACCCTGAATTACCCTGCTTGCAGATTGTGCTGGTAAAATTGCATTTTTGCCCCTTAGTTTCTATTTTCTTCTTAAACTCAGAATTCTCTGAGTTAAGCCTTTCCTTCAATTATGTAGGAGCTTTTATCCTTTGTATTAGGTCAAAATGAGCTAGTTATGGCTTATGATGAGGTTCTCATCATACCCCCATGCCTAGCCTTTGCTAGTCCCTTAGCAAAAAACTTAAGGTTTCAACCTTTGTTCTATACCATGGAGTTCTTAATAGCTTTAGATAAGTGCTTTTTCCTTTGAACTCAGATTAGGTTAGAATGCTAACCATAAGCCTAAAAGGTACTCTAGTACCAATCAAGATCCAAGATCCAGATCTGTCTAGCCTCAGCCTCAGTCCTTAGCAAAGGTTTTAAAGGCCTACAAGAACTAACTTAAGGTCTATTGGACTTTGTAGTTAAAGCACCCGTGTTTGGAATGATTTTAGCCCTGGCTCAGTTCGCAGTGCGTTTTGTAAGAGAGAGAGGTAGAAAATTTTTCTGTTTTGGAGAGTTTTCTCTCTCTTTTTCTTTTTAATTCTAGCTTAGGATTGGCTTTTCAACACGGTCTGTATCAGATTCCTTGCCCCCACCATCAATCCTCAAGGGTTCCTGGAAATCAATGCTTCGAGATAGCACCGCCCATGGCAACCCCTGAAACCCTGGCTATTGAGATTTCGAGATAATCCCATCCATGGTGTTCCGTGGCCGAGTCCAGACCCTGGCAATTGACACTTCGTGATAATGCCATCCATGGAATCTGAACCAGCAGAGTGCTTACATGCCCCCAGTAGGATATGTAAATATCCTAAGAGACAAGCACCGAGGAGATGATATTTTGTTATGCATCTTCGAGGGGATTTCCCGCCTCTCCGCGCTGGGAACTCGTCTAAATCAACTTGTGTTGATCGGTCGCTCCTACTCTAGGTGTACTTTTCAGAATTTTTCGATGCTTCTGCGTGATTTTGATTTTTACGCTTACTGAACCAGGATGTGTGTGAGGTTAGGGTGCTTAGGTTACTGAGTCCCGTAGACCAAAAGTTAGTTAATGAGGTCAAATACTCCCTAAGCCTTAGACCTAATACTTCAGCTTTTCATTTTCCTCAACCTCTTGAGGAGTGTCCAGATCTTAATGGGTACTAAGAGTCTATCCAAGAATGCCCAAGGTTTGCGTTCTTACTAATCCCTTTGTGCACTTTTCAGTTCTTTTCTTGAATGAGGTCTAGAACTTAGTTAATTCCTTAGTTTCTTACTAATGACTACTTTTTTTTTCTCATATTTTTGTGCTCCTTTTTCATCTTTTTTTTTTTTCTTCCACAAAATTTCCTTCTCCTTTTATTCTTTTTCGATTTTTTTTTTTTTAGAAAACTTTTCTTACCAGTTTTGCACTTTTATACTCCCCCCTCGTGCCTAAGGTTTGCAATGTCCTCATTGTGACTTAGGGGGTTTTTTATTTACTTAGTTCATTTCTTAAGACAGAATGCGGATGATTTCTAATCCCAGATGCAAGCATCTGAGGTGGGGTCGGCTGTCTACAAGGGTGAACCTTAAGTGCAAAAAGGTGTCAGAAAAAGGTTTTGGATTTTTAGGAGAAAGACGGGTTGCCTCCCGTTAAGCGCTAAGTTTTACGCCATCGGTTGGGCGCAATAAGCTCAAGGGGAATGGAGGATATAAGATGCTTTAGCCAAATCAATAGAAGTCACATCAATGAACGGCTTGAGTCTCTGACCGTTCACGATGAAAGGTTCGGAATCGTGGCTGAGCGGACTGATTTCGATAGCTCCATTTCTAAAAACTTGTCGGACTAAATATGGTCCGACCCACTTGGATCGCAGCTTTCCCGGGAAAAGTTTGAGTCGGGCATCAAAGAGTAGGACCTTCTGACCAGGATGAAAGATTTTTCTCGAGATATGCTTGTCGTGGAAGGCTTTAACTCGCTCCTTGTAGATTCGCGAGCTCTCATACGCATCTAGGCATAATTCATCGATCTCGCTGATTTGAAGTTTTCTGTGGGTTCCAGCCTTTGAAAAATCTGGATTACAGTTCCGTACTGCCCAATAGGCTTTATGCTCCAATTCTACAGGAAGGTGACACGCCTTCCCGTAAACCAGTCTAAAGGGAGACATGCCTAACTGGGTTTTGTGGGCGGTCTTATAGGCCAACAATGCTTCCGGAAGTCGGGATGACCAGTCCTTCCTGTTAGGCTGAACAGTGACTTGCAGGATTTTCTTGATCTCCCGATTAGACAGCTCAGCTAGACCATTGGTTTGGGGGTGCGAAGGAGTAGAGATTCGGTGAGACACCCCATATTTGGTCATCAGTGACCTAAACTGAGCGTTTGTGAAATGGGTCCCCCCATCAGAGATTACAGCACGAGGAATCCCGAACCTTGAGAAAATGTTTTGATGAATGAATTTGAGAATGATTTTGTGATCACAGGTTTGGGTCGGTATGGCTTCAATCCATTTGGACACGTAGTCCACAGCCAGCATAATGTATTCGAAACCATCCGAAGCAGGAAAGGGGCCCATAAAATCAATCCCCCAAACAACAAAGATTTCGCATACGAGAATCGGCTGCATAGGCATCATGTCGCGATGGCTCATGTTGCCCAAAGTCTGGCAACGACTGCACGCCTTGCAGTGATTGTACGCATCTTTGAACAGTGTGTGCTAGTAAAAGCCGCACTGGAGGACTTTTGATGCGATTTTATGCCCAGAGAAATGGCCATCGCATGCCTGGTCATGGCAGAAAGAGAGGATATTGTTGAATTCCTCTTCCGGGACACATCTTCGGATGATCTCATCAGCACCTATGCGGAAGAGGTACGGGTCTTCCCAAATGTAATACTTGGCATCAGAGCGCAATTTGTCTTTCTTGGCCTTCAGCCAATCAGACGGGATCTGATGAGATGCCAAGTAATTTACTATATTAGCAAACCATGGAAGGCTAGTACTAATAGTCAGCAGGTGCTCATCGGGAAAATGCTCTGTGATGGGTCCGGACGGGTCAATTATTTCAGAAGGAAGGCGGGACAAGTGATCAGCTACCACATTTTGCTTTCCCGCTTTGTCACGAATCTCAAGGTCAAATTCTTGCAACAGCAAGATCCATTGGATTAATCGAGGTTTCGCATCCTTCTTTGCAAGGAGATGCCTCACAGCTGTGTGATCCGAGTAAATGATGACATGGGAACCCAGAAGATACGATCGGAACTTTTCAAGGGCAAATACCACAACTAGCAGCTATTTCTCCATAACTGTATAGTTACGCTGAGCCTCGACAAGTGTCTTGCTAGCATAGTAGATGACCACGGGTTTCCCGTCAGCTTTTTGCCCCAGGACCGCTCCTACAGCGAAATCAAACGCATCGCACATGATCTCAAAGGGTTGAGACCAATCAGGGGACTGTAGGATCGGGGCTTGGGTGACTCGGTCATGTAGGGACTCAAATGCTTGAGTGCATTCCTTGGAAATTTTGAAAGGTACATCCTTGGAGAGAAGAGTGGTCAGGGGGCGCGCGATTTTTGAGAAATCAGGGATAAATCGACGGTAGAAACCGACGTGCCCCAAAAAAGATCGGATGTCCTTGATCGAGCTAGGCATAGAAAGGCAAGAGATCAGATCAACCTTAGCTCGGTCCACTTGGATGCCTTTTTCCGAGATTGATTGTCCCAGGACAATTCCCTCAGGCACCATGAAATGGCTCTTTTCCCAGGAAAGAACCAAATTCACCTCGATGCATCGCCTGAGTATTTGGACCAAGTGTTGGAGGCAATCATCAAAAGATTCTCCAAAAATTGAAAAGTCATCCATGAAGACTTCCAGAAAATCACCTACCATATCTGAGAATATGGCAAGCATGCACCGCTGAAGGTAGCGGGTGCATTGCAAAGACCTAAAGGCATCCTTCGGAAAGCGTAAGTTCCGAAGGGGCAGGTGAATGTGGTCTTTTCTTGGTCCTCAGGATGGATTGCCACCTGGTTATAACAGGAGTACCCGTCAAGAAAGCAGAAGAACCTATTTCCCGCTAGCTTCTCGAGAATTTGATCAATGAAAGGTAGTGGGAAATGATCCTTCTTCGTGGAGGCATTGAGTCGGCGGTAATCTATACAGACTCTCCACGCATTGGCTAATCGGGTAGGAATGATTTCTCCGGTCTCAGTCGTTATGGTGGTGAGTCCTGCCTTCTTGGGCACGACCTGAATTGGGCTCACCCAACGACTATCAGAGATCGGGTAGATGATCCCGGCATCTAACCACTTGATGATCTCCTTTTTCACGACCTCCTATAGATTGGGGTTGAAGCATCTCTGCATTTCACGAGAAGGTCGTGCGCCCTCTTCTGAATAGATATGATGAGTACAATAAGAGGGACTTATTCCTGTCAAATCATCGAGAGTCCACCCGATGGCTCTGCGATGTTGCTGGAGGATAGCAATCGGACGGGATTCCTGTTCGGGATTGAGGTTGGAATTGATATCACAGGAAGGGTCTGATTAGAACCCAAAAAGATGTATTTCAAGTGAGCAAGAAGTGGCTTCAGTTCGAGGGTGGGGTTATCAGCAGCAGCGGGTGGGAGTTACTGGGTTGTTTATATGTGGATTCGAGTCCTTAGTTTGCGGGTCAAGATCTTTCTGCGGTTGATGAGGTATAATTAGGCCATTCTGGAAGTGTGTTTCATCAACCAAAGCGTTAATGTGACAAACTTGTTCAATGACACCGCAACTGATTCCTTGTTGGGCCTTAAATATATCAATTTTCAGAGTTTGACTCCCAAATTTGAGCTCTATTTGGCCCTCCTCACAGCTAATGTTGGCTCTCGCAGTAGCCAAGAAAGGTCTCCCTAAAATGATTGGTGTATCCCTAGAGTTTTCAGGTGCATCCATGTCTAAGACTATAAAGTCTACAGGAAAATAGAAATCCCGCACTCTCACAATAACATCCTCGAGAATCCCTTTTGGTGAATTCATAGATCGATCTGCTAATTGTAATGTTACCTCGGTTGGTTTCAACTCAGGTTCTTCTAGATGGTCAAGTAAGGATGTGGGTATCAGATTTATTGATGTGCCCAAGTCTAGCAAAGCTCTATCAAATTGGGTATCACCTATCTTGCAGGAAACCAGGGGAGTACCAGGGTCTTTAGCCTTAGGTGGGAGTCTGCTTAGGATTACAGAGCTGGCTTGCTCTGACAGAACAATTGGACCCCTGCTCTTGGTTCGCGGCTTACGCTGGGGTGTACACACATTCTTTAAGAATCGTGCGTAAGCCGGTACGTGGTGGATTGCATCCATCAAGGGGATGCTTATGTGGACCTGCTCAAAGAGCTTGACCAGATCCTCCTCAGGTGCCACGGGCTTGGTGGTCTTCTTTCCCTTGGTCAAGGCCTCAGGAAACGGGATCTTGGTTGGTTCTTCTAGGATAAGTCTAGGTTTTGGATCTGGGATAGGTGTGGGAATGTCCTGGATTACTATCCTAGGCTCGGGATCACTACCAGGCTTGGAGTGGTTTGGATGAGGTGGGTCTTGGGTTTCCTTACCACTACGGGTTGTTACGGAATTAAGTCCTGCCTGGTTTTGGTTGGGATTGGGTAAGATGGGTTGCTGCTGGTAACCTGCAAAAGAGGTGGAGGCCTTTATCCCGTCTGGTGAAGGAACAGAGGGGGCCTGATAAATCATATGGGCATGGCCTGGGTTTGGGTTCATAACGTGCCGCTGGGTTGGCACGTTATTTGGATTAGGAAGAGGTTGGGTAGGAAGTGTGCCTGGCTGGTGAGAATTTGCCAACTGGGTCAATTGGTTTCGGACCTCTGTAATCTCGTCCTTGTGTTGCTTTTGAATAGCCACATTCGTTCTTTGAATGTCAGCCAGAGTCTGAGGGATTAGGGACATTGGATCCTGATTTGGCCCTGATGGATAAGTAGGGTTGGGCCGAGGCTGAGGCGGCTGGTAAGGACGAGGGGGTTGTGGGAGGGGTTGAAAGAGTGGTCTTTGGGTTTGGGAATTTCCCGCCCACTGAAAGTTGGGATGGTTTCGCCATCCAGGGTTATAGGTGTTGGAGAACGGGTCGTTCTGGATGGCGTTGAGGTCCTCGCAGGTCTGAAGAACCTCCAAAGAGTCAGAGAAAGAGGGAATGGAATTCCCCGGGTTGGTATAGAGAGGATCGGATGGACCTCTGGTTAGAGAATCAGATGGTAGATATGGATCCATCCTAGGAGAAGATTGATGGAGAATATTTTGCATAGTTTCCCTTGTGGAAGGAGGCTGTGCAAAGGGGTTATGTGCAGAGGTGGCTCGCTGCAGGTGCTGAGTCAGTTCATCCACCTTCTTTTCAATAATCGAGACCTTGTCCAATCGACTGGCCATTAATTCCAGGTCGACTGATGCGGACAGGCCCTGCGTCTCATGTGCTCCCCTAAGATTCGTCGATGCGCGGGTATTTGACCTGTCGAATAATCCGATGTAGTCATTGTTGATGGAGTTCTCGCACATGTTTTCAAGAATCTCCCACACGGTGTCCTCATGTTGACCCATGATATTTCCTCTGCAGGTTGCATTGACGAAAAGACGGATATCCTCACGGAGTCCCTGGTAAAAAGATTGGACCTGTTCCCATTTAGGAACTCCGTGATGGGGGCACTTTCTCATGAGATCCTGAAAATGATCCCATGCCTCATGGAGAGGTTCCCCTGATTGCTGAGTGAAGTGAGTAATCTGATGGCGCAAGGCGTTGGTCCGACCAATGGGAAAGAACTTTTTCAAAAACTCGGATTGAAGTTCTTCCCAAGTGTTGATCGGCCGGGTCTGAGTCTGATACCAATGGGCGACCTTGTCCATAAGAGAAAAGGAGAACATCTTCATGAGAAGAATATCCCGATTTTGCACATCTGAACCAAAAGTTTAGGCCAGATGCTTTAGTTGTTTGATATGCTGGAAGGGATCTTCGAAATTAAGCCCATGGAATTTAGGTATAGCATGAATCATGTTGGGCTTCAATTCGGAATCAGGTCCTCCAGTCGGGATTCTGACCCGAGGCTCAATGGCCACCGTAGCAGGATTGTAGTGGTCTCGCATCATAGGACGCTGCGGTGGGTGGACGAAGTTTTGGAAGAGGTCATTGAGTCACTGGAGCTGATGCTCCAGATTGTTTTCTTCCTCAACTGGCTGAGCCATGATGGGGGAAGAAGAAGAACTTGGTTCTGAATCAGAAGAGAGAATAATGTGAGGGGGTTGCTGTACAAACACGGGCGTCGAGGCTTGGCCTTGACGAGAGTAAATTTCTAAAGGAGGTCTTAAGGGTGGTCTTAAGGACCTACTACAGTACATGCATTGCTGGAAGAGATGAGTTCAGAAGGTGCTGGACCCAATCAAGACACCCAAAAATGTGTTGGGTGACTATAGAGGTGCGGGGCAGATGGACCCCTTGATCAGAAAGATCGTCTACCTGAGAATTACCTGGGTAGCTAGATAGGGTGAGTCCCGCAAAGACCCCTACACGGTAGAGCGTCTCCACGGGTTACAGGGTTTCCCCCACCCGACCTCTCTTGTCACTGTGATTCCAGGTAGACCAGAATGGGGATCTTGACCTCTTAAGTCTACCAATTTTAGTTTAAGATCAGGGTGCTTAAGGTTTCACTTGAACTCTTAGGTGTTTTTGTGAACAAAGTGGCCCAATTCTAAGGTTGGTTGACCCAAGGGGTCAACTTCACCTCTTGTTCTTTTGAGAGCTTTTGGGTCCTTTCTTTTTAGGGTTCAAATGTTTAGAGAGCCATTTGCTCAGGGTTTCTCTTGTGTATATTTTTTTCAAACAAGGTTTAGGTACACCTCTTTTTGGGAAGATCTTTTCTTTGTTAATAGAAGGTGTGTCTCTAAAAACCCTAGCTTTTGACCTTATGTTGGCTCTACTTGGTCCATTTAACTCTTTGTTTGGGTAATTAGGGCTGAGGCAAGGATGTGTTAGCCCCTAATCACCTTTAAAACTGTGTGCAGGAATAATAGTTTCCAAGAATATGTAGCTATTACTATGTATAAAGACAGGTTATGCCTATTTCTTTTCTTTTTCTTTAAAATTTTAGGGTTTAATAGGAAGTTACCTGTCCTTGGAGTGGCTGTGGTGCGGCTGCGTCTTTTTGTTTTTGTACCTGCACAAAAGAGAGAGAAAAAGATTAGCAATCTCTTAAAAGAAATTCAAAGCTTCTAGAGTAGCCGTTGCTCCCCGGCAACGGCGCCAAGTGATAACGGCGTTGCGGCTAGGTTTTGTTGTTTTGTTATAGAAATTACGTTGTAGTACAGATAGCCATTGCCATTATTACAATTTTTACTCGGAAATGAAAGTTCTCCTGAGGTCGAACTCAGGGAGCAAGTTGTATTCTAGAGGTACGAAGTTTCTATTACAAAAAAATAAAGAGAGAGAGAGAGAGATTTGCCTTGTTGGCTTCTTCTTCTTCTCTTCTTTCTCGTCTTTGTCTTCTTTTCTCTTCTCTTTGAGTCTTCAGTTTTCTTCCTTCTTCTTATTCCTGCTCTGTTCTTCTTTTCTTGTTTTCAACTTGCCTTCTCTTCTGTTCTTCTTCTTTCTTCTCTTTCTTTTTCTTCTTGTTCTTCTTTCTGTCCATCTCTTTCTTTTTCTTCTCCCTTGTGGTCCTGTTCTTCTTTTCTTCTCCTTCTTCTTTTCCTTCAGAGCGTCGTTTGATTTTTTCAATCAGACGACTTAAGTAGCTGCTGCTACAGTGCATCTTTTCTTCTTCTTCTTCTTCTTCTAGCAATCCTTCTTCTTCCTACCTTCTCTTCTTCTTCACCTGTGCCTGCACACACAAAGTTCGATCAGAGGGCAAAACCTACTCTACCCTCCCCCGCGTCTCTCTCTCTCAGAATTCACTCATAGGATAGCTCTCCCATAGCTGCCGGGTAGTCGGGTATGCGGGTCACGCCCGGGTCTAGGCTCACCGGCGTGCGGTGGTGGGCGAGGAGTGCAGGACGGGTAAACGGGTCAGGCCAGGTCCGCGGGGCGTGGTCGCAGACGAGGCCGGCTCGAGCGGGTGAGAGGGACCTCGCCCCGTGCTCAGGAGGCAAAGATCCTAGGGCACTTTTTGCCTTTATGCGGGTGTGGACCTCTCAAAAGTTCCGAGGTGGGACTAAATGTCCCACCCCAATTGGGCACCCGCCGCTGAGGGAGCTGCAGGCAGATGCAGCAGCTGCGGGGCTTTCTCCCCAACTGCAGGCCTAGGCGACTGCGTGGCTGCGAACCGCGCGTCCTGGCGAGTCGAACCTGGGCGAAGCGCGCCTGCAGCTGCAGGTGAGAAAGAGCTTCACCGGCTCAGCAGTGCCGACGGAGGGCGAGCAACCTGTCCATAGAAGAACGGCCTCTCAGCCTAATCAGACAAGCGGAGAACCATCGCCGTGGCACGGCTAAGGCGGTGTGGGGTCTGGCAAGCCGTGGGGCGGAGCGTAGGGGCTGCCCTAGGTCAAACTATAGCACAGGGGTCTGCAGGTGGCGAGTGGTACAAAATGGAAGGGCGGAAGTTGATCAGGGTGAGGAGGCGGAGGTTCTGTGAGGGTTGGCGAGTCATGTGTGGTGGTGGAATGACGGGAGCGAGTCGCTGGAGTTTGGCCGGAGATGGGGAAGGTGAGGGCGATTAGGCGCAGTCGAGGGGTGGTTATGCAAATTACAGTAAGGAAAAGAAAGAGGGGAGGAAGAGGAAAGATTGTACCAACTTGGAGGGACGAGGGGGGGCCGGAGCAGGGCGACAGTCGTATCGACTGTCGCCGGAGAAGAAGGTGCCCACAGAGAGAGGGCGGCAGCGAGTAGAGAGTAGGAGAGCACACGCTCGGTACGGCGCGACGCGGGAAGAGGAGGTGATTGCAGCCCTGCTGCTGGTAGTGCGGCAGAGCGACTAGGAGGAGGAGGAGAAACTGCCGGAGCAAGGGGGCCTCTGTCGGAGTGGGGAGAGAGGAAAAAGGGTGGGGTTTCTCCGTCGGATCCGAGCTGCCGAGAGCGGCAGAGCGTCGGGGGTTTTTATAGAGGCAGAAACAGAGAGGAGGGCAGAGGGAGACGATGTGCCTCCCTCGCTGGAGGACACCGGAGATGGAGACCCATACCGTCCGTGTGTTCGCACGGGCGGTATGGGCGATTGCAGCAATCAGGTGGGTGTTCCTGCGACGGCTGACGTCGTATGGAACCCCTGGTTGACTTGGCAGGGGGTCCCCCTCACCCTGCGTGGCGCCATACCTCGCGCAAGGTCGCCGGAGCATGGCGCTGCTCAGGGTTTTGCAGGGAGGACCCAAATGCAAAGAACAAAGAAGAGTTAGAGGTTAAAATGCGAGGGTTTCAAAAGTTGAGGGTCAAAAAGTAATGAATGAGGACCAAAATGCAAAGTCGGTCAAGAAGGCCTCTTTTTAGGCTCAAGTTTTTAAGTATGACTAAATGGGGTCTAAGGATTATAATGGTGAATTTTATTTCTAGATCAAACCTTGTTTGACTAGTCAATTTACGTAAAAACCCAAATTAAGTCATTAATTGGGCATGGTTCTCAATGTAGGTCAAAATGGGTTCCTAAGGCCAAATTGAAGGTTCTAAACCCTAGAGATTATTTTTCTATGAATTATAGAGGGTTTTGTCAATTTTTTCTTTGCCTCGAACCTCGTGAATTGAAGTGGGTTTGTTTCAGAGTTACAGATTGTCATTTAATTCCTTGGAGTTGCTGTAGCCCATATCAGATCAGATCATCCTACTTCGCTTCTTATTAGGTTTGCTTGACCTGTGTTTGGACCCTGAATTACCCTGCTTGCAGATTGTGCTGGTAAAATTGCATTTTTACCCCTTAGTTTCTATTTTCTTCTTAAACTCAGAATTCTCTGAGTTAAGCCTTTCCTTGAGTTATGTAGGAGCTTTTATCCTTTGTATTAGGTCAAAATGAGCTAGTTATGGCTCATGATGAGGTTCTCATCAATCTTCCTATTGTCCTATACCAATGCGCGGCCTTATCCCTAATAAGATGGGGGAAGAACCTCATGATCATTTGCTCCTCGTTTACATTTCGTGCCTTGGTGGTCTGGACCACAGTAGTCAAGTCCTCCAAGTGCTGAAACGGATCTTCGGAGCCAAGCCCATGATAATGTTTTATCAGGCTTAACACTTAGGGCTTGGTTTCTACGTCACCAGCTGGAATCTAGACACCGAGACGTTCCCCGTAATTTGAAGGATCATAAAAATCCTTCAAGGGCTGAGTGCACTACATTCTCTGGAACCATTTCTGCATTCTTTGCATTTGTTCCAGCTGCCTTCGAAATTCTTCCTGTGGATTTCCAGGTAGAGGAGGCTGTTGGTCGGCCATGGGATCAATTTGACCAAAATCCTATTTGCACCTCCTAGAATACTCTAATGGTCCTTCCAATCGAGGATTCAATGACCGTCTTCCCAGCATAAACTAGGAGAAGGTCGGAAGGACTAGGGATAGGGACCCTGCAGCACAACAAAATAAGGCTATCCTTAAGTGGGGTAGCCTAAGGATCTACTGACTCCCAAAACCTACCTTAAGATTGTAAATGATTTACTCTACTTGCATCTGTTCAATCCAACCAGTTAGAAGGAGCGACTGGGGAGAAGGTTCTTCCTTCGGCTTTCACCTCCGATTCCTAGTGTACCCGCTAACCGCGGTTGTTTGACGCTACTCCCCTAGCTAGACATCAGATTAATCAGTACAAGTAGGTCAATCAAAGACAATCTCAGACTAGGCCCTGAAGAGCGAATCAGACCTTAAGGCCAACATCTACTCAATTTTATTAAGGCCTGGGATTGTGGTGCTTATGGAATGTGATGGGCCCTTAAAATGGGTTTTGCCCTTAATGATTGATTGAGATTTGTGTAAGTGCATGCACAACCAGGGTTTTCAAGCAAGATTATTTGTGACGCATGGATTTTAATGTTCAACTCTTGCTTAAGTAGCTTTTAGGGTTTCAAATTAGGTGGATTGCAATCAAGTTTCTAGGCAAACCAAGTTGTCAAACACGGGTGAAGATTTTCTCCTTTAAAACCAGAAAGAAAGTGGAGTGCCTGGAATAGACCTAGACTGAAAACCCTAAGGAGGAGCTACATGATGAGTTGATTTTAAGTAGAGTGGTGCAGCCCAAATAGCTCAAACAACTGGTCACAAATGCACCACTAAGTTAGGCACTCAAAGATTGTTAACCTAGAATGATTTCTACTCTTTTATGTGTTGCTTTGTGTGTACCGATTCCACAGATCAGAACCTGGTTGAGTAGAAACAAATCAATTTAGTTAAGTGCCTTGAATGTGGGTGTACGTTGTGTGTTTGTTGAAAATTGCCCCACAACATTATCTTTTTATTTTTTATTTATAAATGAGGGTGGAACGAATGTGAGTGAGAATCCAAACAACCAAACTATTCCTAGGATTTATGCAAACACCTAGGTTAATTGGAATTTGGATTTAATGTGGCGAATGAAATCTATGGAGGGGGGAAGAATGGGGAGCACTTACAGTTGTCTTCAACTGCACTTTACTCTAGTCTACTGCTTGATGATTCCTTGATGGAGGTCTCTGCAAAACAATAGACACAAGAGAAAGCAAGTTAGAAAATAATAAAGTGAAAGAAATGAGAAAAGAAGATCGGAAATCGTCGCCTCCCTGGCAACGGCACCAAAATGTTGAACGTTGAGTTGCTACGCTAACGTGTTTGGTTTAAAAAAAACCTATCGTTGTAGTATGAAAGCGAAGAACTTGTGTTCAACAAATAAAATTTATACCGGAATAAAAATCCTGGGTCGTACACAGGGAGGCTACGTCGATCTATATTCGCAATTATATTTTTTTTAGAATTTTTCTTGAAAAGTGAGGTGATGTAATTACAATGAAGCCATAACAACAATCAGACTAAAAAAGGAGAGAGAGAGAGAGAGGAAACATGCATTCAATAATTCAAAATGTTTATACAATAAAACCAAATAAGAATTACAGTAGAAAGCGATAAATCAGCTACACTAGGAAGCAGGAAAATTCTACACTAGAAAGTTGTAGAGAAGAATGGGAGAGAGAAGTTATCCTCCTCGACGATTGCTTGGAGGACGAGCTGGACGAAGGAGGACGGAGCAAGACGAAGGAGGATGAAGTAAGGCAAAGGAGAATGAGGCAGCACGTCGTTGTCGTCGTGGGATCCGCTTCCGAAAGGGGACAAAGATTTGACTTTATCTCGTAAGGAGCATCCTGAGTGTGGGACAAGCTTCTCTTGAGCTTTGGATTGGTAGAGAAGAGGAAGGGATGAGAATTTCGTGTAGAGGGGGTCTCCTTTTATAGTTGCAAGGAGTGGGGGCAATTTGGTCACAACTTTAAAAACATTAATTCTGGACCTTTAGTGATGAATAAAACCATCGCTAAAGGTCTAAATGTGGGCATAGTGGGTGGCACGCACGCGCCTGCTCTCTTGCCCATGCGTTAAACGCACGTGCACATCCAGCCGATCTAAGTCGTCCGATCGCGAGATCGAACGGCTTAGATCGCACCTTCGCCCGCCTGCACTACGTGCCCCATCTCGTGCGATGCTGCATCTTCGTCGTGCGTCTAATAGTGCGTGAGCGCTATCGGGCACGCACAGCCGTTCGATCGTAATCTGACGCTTGCCTGTGCCCGCCCACCCGCGCCGCTCACCCGCTCGCGAGGAATCGAATGCGCCCCAGCGCCTCTCGATAAGGCGCTCACCTGCTGCACTGTGGAGGGGAGTTGGTCGCGGAGATGATTTAAGGCACGCTCATCCACAGCCGTTGGATCAAGATCCAATTGCCCAGATCGCACGTTGGATTTCCTTTGGAGAGGCAGTTGTGGTCTTGAGGGTCGGTTGGACGGCTGAGATGGCACCACATGGTGCCATCTTGGCCATCCATCTTCTGTATAATGTAGATGGTGCCACGGGTATCAGATTGAGTCTATTTTCTTGCCATTAGGTTGCGGTCGTCGATCCGAATCGATCCATGTAGTTAGATTTGTCGTTTGAAGTGAGGATTCACACCATCTTAGCCCTTGATCTTCTAGGGTTCCCCAGTCACTATCTGATGCTACAGATTTCTGATTAGGGCGATCTTGTAGTCATTGAAATCCAATCGTCGCCCTGATCACATCTGTATGGTTGGATCTTCGATCCGAGGCCTCAATAAAAAGTTTGCCCTATCCATGAACATAAGAGGAGACTATTAACCTCCATTTTTTTCAAATTACTCTAAATGCAAGATGATGCATGTTATGCAATATTTATAGCATGCAATGAAATCGTATGCTTAAGAACATGCATGAATAGACATCTTAAGTAGTGTAAACGTGTTTACATCAGTTGGGATAGGCAAACTTCTTCCCTTGGGGTTATGAAGTATTTTGTAAATTCACCCCCGACTTTTGGGTTAGGTAGAGGATTTTTTAGTCAAGTGGATTTATTTTTGGTAGCTGACACTCATCTGGTACTACATATAGACTAGTACTTTAGAACCTAGATTTCCAGATTATTAAATAATTCAACTCAGAGAGAGGCAAGAAACTGCGCTCATTTTAGTTCCTTTGTACTCGTTCTCTCTCTTTCTTTCTCTTCCTTTTTCTTTTTCTTTTTCTTTTCTTTCTTTCTGAGCTCATAATCTCACCAGATTTATCAATATATTTGGTGGTCTCTCCTGGCACTAACACTTTGATTAGGTTTTGCTAACTCTATGACTAAGTCAAAATTCCTCAGCCCATATTTAGGCGGCCAAAAATACAGAAAAGTAGGTCAAGGCTGTATTTGGTGGATCGTGAGGGTGATGGGTGTTGTTGCCTCAATACACTTGAAATAAACTCTAAAGACACTTATGAACTCTTTTTTTTCTACTTTCTTTCATTTCTACTCTTTTTATTTTCTTTTTTGTATATGTATATTTTTTTATATGCATAGACATATATACCTCTTTTTTTTTCCTTTTTTATTGCATGCAAACATCTACCAACGCAACACAGTAGCACATATGACTTTTATTCACGAGGCATTATTCGGGACTATGGGTGTTCAAGAGGGTATTCGGTGGCTGATTTGGTGGAAGTGCCTATTCTTGGCACCAGGAAGGGAATGGATAGGACAGCATATTTCTGACCTTAATATCAAAACCCTCCTTCTGCTAAGGATTCCGTAAAGGGATGTCATGACCATCCACCTTAGTCATAGTTTTATCAAAACCTGCTCTTTGCGTATTTTGCCTTATTTGGTCGCTCTCAAAAGATTCTCGCACTAAGAAATTGTATGTAGAAACCGAGAGCAAAAACTATGACTAACTCTGAGTGTCATTATCTCATTATCCATAGTTTATGATTCCTCATACTAACCTTAGAGCGCCAGTAGACTTTCTACTCTCACCTCACACTTGTTTGGTGGATCTGCTAGAAGATAGTTTGCTTGACTCCATAATTACTGTCCAAGGATTTTGGAGAAGAAGCATTGCTTCTTCTCAAGAAACTAAAGATGTTTATCGATCTTCATAGAGGGTCCATTGCAAATTCTTCGTGTGTGTGAAATTGTATTGGATTCTAAACTCGAGAATCAACTTAAGAATAATTCCCTAATAAAACCTTAATAAAAAATTTTTTATGCGTAAATGCATTTTTTCTTTTTTTTTTCAGACATAATGATAAGACATGCAATGTCCACCCTCCTATGCCTATTCATTACATTGTCCTCATTGAAATGTATGCAAGAAATCGAAATATAATAAGCAAGAGGAGGGGATATCACCTGACTATGGTTGTTAATCCTGGTCAGTATGGATGCAAAGGATGCAGCGCTACCTGTACAAAGTACTGGGTTGCCTCCTAGCTAGCGCTAAGTTTAACATCATTTGGCGGACTTAAAGCCAAAAATATGTAGTTCAAATAAATGGGTTGAGTCAAGATTAAAATGAAGATGTGATCATGTAATGCAAGGATCAGTGATCCACAAATGCGAATCTGCTGATGGTGAATACCAAGCCCAAAAGGTCAAAAAAATAAAGTGAACAGGCTTGAAACTAATTGCAGCCATATGCTACAAAAGAGATAAACAATAGTGTGGGTGCCAGAGTGGAAAGTAGATCGTGGCAACCTTAAGATGTGATGCATGAGGAAGACAGATGAGGTGGATATAGAGTGGTTCAAGGGGAATACATCATAAGGGTTCTGAAAGTGATGGGAAATGAAAGGAGGAACCCGAGTGGTGTAGTCTAAAATGGTATAGAAATCCACTTCGCAAGTCAAGTTAGGTATGCATGGATGTCGAGTAGGTGACTCAAATAAGATCTAGTCATCCATTTCACTAGTTTCGGACTTATCAGAATCCTCAATCTTATCCTTGGGGTGATCAAAAATCTTATTTGAGTCGCCTAAATCATGATGCAAGTCTTCAAATGTAATGGACAAAAATTCATTATTCCTTAAAATCATTGCCCAAGGGGGAGTAACATCATAATCTAGATTAGTCAGGATCTCAAATTCCTTTAGTTTTGGGACTTTTGAATTTGATCCCAATTGTTTTTCTTTTGAATTACATCTTCAGACAGATTATTTTTCTACTCCTCATCGCTCAAATCAAACTCCTTAGGATTCCATGATTTAGCTAAATTCTTTGCTTCTTTAGATAAATCCTCATAAGTCATCTCCAGTAATTTTGCAATTTCTTGAACATCTTTTTCATAAGGGGATTGTTTGTCTTGTTCAATCTCAAGATGTTGACGATAAGAGTCAGGGTTTCCTCAGAACTCTAGTGGATGGGGAGAGAAAGGTGCAAATTAGCTGAAACAGAAGTGAAAGCAGCTTCAGCTTCTATATGGGAATGATCAGTATCGCTAAATCGAAATATTGAATCATTTAAGCATATTTGATCATGGTAATCCTCTGACAAAATTTCATTAGAGCCATCCAACCGTGCTTGGTTGGGAGTGTCACTGTTCCCAATCTTTATTTCTTCTTGATCTTGCTCTGATTCTCCTAAATCATCCATGTAATCCAATTGTGTGTTTTTAAATATAAAAGACTCATACTCCAGCTCACCATGGATTGGCTCCTCAAAATAGAATTGTTGTAATTCTGGGCCTAAATCAAGATATAATTCCTCAAGTGAGCCTTCCTCCTCAAAATCAATTTTTGGGATATCAAAAAGGATCTATTCTGTATAATCACAGGGCTGATGGGTGGGCTTAGTGTATGTAGAGGTTGGGATTGGATAAGATGTCATACTTAAGGTTGGATCCTCAACATTGAATGGCTTACCACCAACTTATGGCATACTCGAACCAGTTTTATCACCTTGTGCTTTTCGGATTCTATTAAGCTATTTTTTCAGATTATCTGTATTTCCTTTTTTAGCTTCTCTCATCCCCTTAGACTACTTGGAGTAATTGGGTGATCTCAGGATCACTACCATGGTCAGGGATTTGATTAGGCTGAGGATAATAGTTTCCGAGATTGCTTTCCTCAGTTGAATCAGAATATCTATCAGCCTAATACCTTGGGTAAGAATCATATCCTGGTTTGGTGTTGTAGGGTTATCCCAATGAGATGGTAAAGTTGTTTGGGTGGAATTGGGATAATTTGTAAAGTGATTTCGAGGATAAGGTTGATATTCTAGGTATTGGGATTATGAGGCATATCCCTGATTTGAGGAGTTGAGTTTGGCTGAACCGATCAAGATAGTTGGTCATTCATGGAGTGTCTTTTGAGGTTGCAGAGATCCTTGATTTCTAGTGATTTGTGTGGGATTCATGGTAGGCCTGGCTATGCCTAGGGAATATGAGGTATAGGCAAGGGAATCACATCCTAGGTGTTGAGGAGAGTTCTCCCATCCTGAAGAAGTCGAAGTAATGGAAGGGTTGGGATAGGGAGAATAGTGTGAGGCAAAAGAGTATTGGTCCATGGTTTCCTCAATCAATTCTTCATCATGGCAATTGGCTATTGGAATGTATTCAAAAAAATTAAGTCTTCTCTTTTGTTTACTCTCTAAAGGTGGTACCAAATTAGGGTTCAAAGACCTTTCAGCATTCATGTACCAAAAGAAAGTTAATAGATGAGAGAGAGAGGACAGATGAGAGAATACCATGTCCTTTTAATACAAGCATTCAAACTTTTCCTTAGAGTGTCAACACTAAATAGACCTGATCTTACCTCCCCAAAACACAACTGGGTTAGATCAACCCTTGAATTACTTGGTTGGCCAGAAGGGTGGGACCCTTTAGGACACCCCGCACGACGGGACACCACTAAAGGTTAACATGGTTACCACACCGACCTTTTTTGTCACCAGTGGGTCCAAGTAGACAAGGCCTTGACCTCAGCCCAATCCAGTTACAAATCCCCAAGTCTATTAGTCCTGCCTAAGGCACATCTACTCAGTTTTAGGCTTGGGATTGATGTGCTCTTGGAATATGATGGGAGTTAGGGGGTGTTTGCCCTCAAAATTGATTTTGAGATGTGTTAAGTGCTCAGGCAAATAGGGTTCGCAAGCAATTTCTTATGATGAAGTATCTTTTAAGATTCAAATGCTTGTGTTAATGAATTTTAAGGTTCACTTGATTAAATAATTTCAATCAAGGTTCTGATGAGGCACACAAAGTGTTTTGCAAATCTCAATTCGTTTGATAGATTTCCTTTAAGTATGGAAATGCAAATGCTCTCTATCCTTAGCATGAAACTCTAAGTATAGATAGTTCTAAATAATTCTTTTAGGTCCACAATGACGAGTGGTGAGACCCAAGCATTGAAATCAATTGGTCCTTATTGCACCACTAAGTAGGCACTCACAAAATATTTTTTGAAGAATTTTAATGCATGTTTTCTATTTTTTTCTGTTTTAATGTGTAGTGGGGGTTTTGTAGTCTATTTTGACCTCCAGTTGGTGATTTGATAGTCCGTGCAACCAAATTTGAAAAAAATATTTTTTTCAGATTTTTTATAAATTTTTTATTATCTCAGAAATTTAGTGCTTTAAATTTCAAGTCAATCTAAGTTGTATAAAAATTCCTATGATATTTTGAACTCCAAAAATTTAGGAATAATAACCGTATTGATAACAGATCAGTACGTGAATTTTCAAATTTTTTATGTAATTTTGATTTGTGCAAAATTTAGATATGTGGTTCCTAATATTGAAGTCTATCTTCAATGAAACCTTGAGAATTTTTGGAAATATGGTTCTCTGGGAATTGAATTTTTAAAATAAAACTTTATTTCAACACGAAAATCAAGTTTTTTTTTTTCTTATTTTTCTCAATAAGCAAACAAATTCTAATTTATTTCTAGGTCTAAAGAAAATCCTAAATCTAACTAATCTAAACTATGGGTACTTACTTGAGGTTCAAACCTGTAATTTCCGGTGTCATGTTTCATTCTGATTTCTTTGCTTTCCTACACACACGAAATCAATGAAAATAGCAAGTTAGAAATCTCAAATTCACACCAAAGAAAGCTTCAAAAATTTCCATTGCCTCCCTGGCAACGGTGCCAACTTGTTCAGTGCGTAATTCACATTTTAAAAGTTTAGTTGTAGTATAGTGTGAAAACATGTCGAAAGGTGAATTTATTAATCTCCGATTAGTATCAGGGCATTCGCAGGGAGGCAATCTCAATTTATGCAGAAGCATTTCAATAAAACTAATTCTAACTAGATATATATATGTATATATGTATAAAGCAGATATCCAAAGAATCAGAATTTATTGCAATTAGATAAATTTTTTCATAGTAGAAAATGATAATACAGACAGAGGATAGATAGAATGAGAGAGAGAGAAAGTAGGAGAGAGACGACATCACTTGTAGGATGCTTGTGCAAGATTTAGCAGCACCTCAGATCTAGAGCGTTGGGATGGAGAATTGCAGAGAAGACGGTAGAAGAGATTTGGAGTTGATGGGAGAGAGAGATACTTCAATTGTGGGGCCCTGGGCCTTTCTTTAATGCTTCTGTGTAGGGAAAAAAGAGTATTTTAACCCTTAATCTTGTGCAACAACCCCTTGGCTAATCAAATTCGTCAATCAAGAGATCAATGGGTCTGATTTGACCCCAAAATAGCCTTCGAAAAGCCTTCTACGCTCGGATTTGCTCTGGTGGTGACACGTGGCAGTCGCTAGAGAGTTGGATCAATGATCACATGGCCTCGCGTCGTCCTCGCACCTCCGCTGCAACAACCTCTTTCCAAGCACGCACTTACAAGGCCCTTTTCAGCACCTTGTCCTTAGCCATCAGATCATGATGATCAAATGGCTTACACACACTTGCCTCGCCTTCCTAATCTCGCAAAATGTGTGCGATCGCGTATCCACTCTCTAATCACGCAATTGCACCCGTGGTCGCGCCTCTACTCTCCAATCGCACAATTGCGCCCGTGCGTGCTCGCACACACAATACTGCTTCAATTTCAAGTAGTGCACGGCTCGAACCTACATCCTGCGCTTACGCGTGCGCGCATGAGCAATGCACTACGTGAACCTTTTGTTATATATGCTTGCTTATTTCTACTTATGCTGATCCGATATGGGTGGGCAACGTGGCACGCTCGCGGTCGTTGGTTGAAGATCCAACAGCCCACAGCATGCAATGCGGCCTTCCTAGATGGGCAGTGGTGAGGGAGCAGCTGTGATCGTGCCACGTGATGCCAACATGGCCGTTCATCTTTTCTTTGTATCTGGTGATGTAAATCTTCGATTGAGTTGATTTTTGCACCGTTGGACTACAATCATCAATCTGAATTCATCCATGCAGTTGAATTCTTCATCTGAGGTTCGAATCTTTGTCCTTTGGCTCCATGATCTCCATTCTTCTATGGACTACACAAGGATCCCTGGTTGTCTGATCAGGACGAATTCGAAAGCATTTGACTCCTGTTGTCATTCTGATCACATCTGTCCGGTCTAATCTGACATCCGAGGCTTCAAATCTTCTACAATTAAAATCATTTCTCTTTTATGTCATAAAATGATGATATTATCTATGTGACTAATAACATAGCTATTGTGCAAATTACGATGCATATGAATGCATTAATCCTAAGTTATGCTAGGTTCTAGCTTAATTCAGGTGACTTAGGTTGCATGATTGCTGTGCAATCACCCTACCCACCCAAGACTTGACAAGAACTCTAAGTGCTAAGCATCTTTTTGTGCTAATGTGATAAACTCACCGATCGGCAATCAGAAAGAACGTCAGGTTTCTACACCCCTAGGTGACCTTGAAAGGAAATTCTACCTAAAAGTGTATCTATCCGATTAGTAAGTTTCTCTCTACTCTTATTTTTATGGGGTCAACACAACGGCAAACCTAGTTTACATCTTCCTGTCTTATTCTACATTTCTCCTTCTTCCTAAGTGTTTGGAATTATACGTGCATTTTTTAGTTGGGTTATAGACAACCAGCCAATGGGTTGCTACCTACGGTAACTTGCTAGGCATACTTGTGTAGTGAAGTGTGGATTTTTTTTTCTTCTTTTCTATTTGTCTTTTTTTTTTCTTCTTTTAAGTAGGTAGCTTTCTTGATCTAATATTTACCTAAAGGCGGTAGGAAGAGAATAGTCATGTGGTTGGGCTTTCGACAACTGACCAATGTGCTGTTACCCGCGATAACTTGCTAGCTATACCACCATAGAAGGTTCATTTGCTACCCAATTTTCGTTAAAATCACTGATTGGTGAGTCAATGCAAATAGTGTGTAGATGCTTAGACTATAATTCCCCTCAAATCAGAGGGCAGGTTGATAAGTTATGTACTTATCACCCCAACTTATTTATAGAACTGATTTTCAAATGGCGAGGACTCAAGAATCAAATCCACATTTTAGTAGATACCCAGGCTTACTAAGCTCCAAGACCTGAATGGTCTAAGTGTTCAGGTCTTAACATATTATTTCCTATGGTTGACAAATTTCTAAAGCTCAAGTTCTCTGTTCTTAATTGAATTTTCTTTAATAAATAAAGAGAAAGTAAAAAGAATCTACAGAGCTAACAAAATGATTCAGAGATGAATATCCACCCCATCATGGCTATCTAATGCAATGTTTTCATTGTATTAAATGACATGAAAATGAGTTGAGCAGAGAAGAAAGCACCTGAATTTTATGATTAACAGGTCAGCTTCGAGATGAAGAAGATACTATATACGTGCTAAATTTAGTGCCTTCAGCTAAGCACACTATACAAATAGAGAAGAAATAAAGAATTCACAATTGCAGGTCAGGATCGGAATAAAAAGATCAATTTCTGGACCTGCAAGGAGAAGATGTCCACAGATGTGGATGAGATTGTGGTGCAGACCCATGCCCCATGGTTGAGTGGTTCTAAGGTTCTGGATAAAAATTACCCAGAACCTGAGATCAATATGCAAGCAGGGTCAGGCCTGCGATTTGTGAGGATGCAACCCAAGTCCAAAAGGTTGGACAATAGGAAAATCAAGATCAAAAAGGTAATTAATGAATTTGTGCTTGGGTTGCGCATCCTCAGAATAAAAAATGTCATAAGGTTCCTAGTAGAAGGCTAGTGGTTTCAGGCAAATAGGAACCCTTAGACGCAGAATTATACTTCCCCTAAGATTGACTTCCCAAATTTTCACTTCCTAGTTCCAATCGTCCATAATCATAGTTTTGGATTTCATGACCTCCTGCATGTTTTGCACCCCATCTAAATTATCCAAGTCGAAGATTTGTGGCTGAATTAGAATTGACTTGGGTTTGGTGATCTCAGAAACAAAATCATCATTATGCTCAATGGGGTGTGATTGATAAATGGGGCTATGAATTGAATCCTTCATGAAATCAGGATCTAAACCTACAATGCTAGCCCCAATAGGATCAATTTCCTCAATTATAGGGCCATCAAATGATTCATCAAATTCCTCAAGCCTAATCATCTCACTAAATCATTTCCCTCAAACTTAGTTGAGACTTCAGATAAAGATTCTTCACCCTCAAAATCAAAGAATTCTAAATCCACATTTATATATGTCTCAAAATCATTTATCATTTCCTTGTCCATGGACACATACTTTTCCTCATACCCTTGCTCAGGGATCTCGGGTGAAGTAATCAATTCATCCTTAATTGGTTGCTCTAGGCTAACCAGGTCATCCCTGATCTAGTAAAATGTGTCCCCCCTACACGTACCTAAGCAGGTTCTGACATTGGCTCTCCTGAAGGGGGCTCATCTTGAGAATCCTCCCAAGATTGAAGTAATGCAACCATAAATTTCATCCTCATTTTCGACAACCTCCCAAGTAGAAACTCACCCAGGTCCTTATCATTATCATATTGGAGCCAATCCAATAAATACTTGTTAAGATCTTCAATCATTTGAATCAGATGCTCCAATTTTTCTATGCAAGGTGTTGGTTGAGCTTCTAAAGATTGTTGGGTATTCCTTAAGTTAGCCAACACCTTATCTTGGACCTGGCTCACCTGAACCAAATGGTTTGGTACAGGGTTGGGTGGGTTTGGTTTCAATCCAGGGGAGTCAAGAAATTGAGGTTCTTGGTGCCCTCCCAGATAATAGGCTATTTCTGATTGCTTAAAAAGGGGTGGTGACCCATATGCTGTGTAATCTAGGGGAGGGTAAGGGTTATAATTAGCATATCCTTCTTGATTGTAGATCGTATTGGGTTGTCTACTTGTTGGTGGTGATCTATAATTGGTCTAGCTTGGAGAAGGATAGAAATCAAAATCATGGTGTCCAGGGTTAGATGTTGAACACGGTGGTCCAGAATTGTATCCTTAACCAAAGTTATCCCGAATAATGGATGAATGGTCATAAGTCGGGTCAGGATAGTAAGCATCTTGGGAATAAGTTGTGGTAGGAGGGTAAGAGTGGGAATACGAATAAAATGTGGGATGATCCATGGCAAAGTTGGAGGAAAGAGAAAAGAAAGGTGCCCTACAGTACAAACAATCAAACTTGTTCTTAAGTAGGATGGCCTAAAGATCATAGACTCCCAGAACCCATCTTGAGATGAAAAGAATGATTTAGTCTACTTCTTTCTGGTCAATCCAACTAGTTAGAGGGAGGGATTGGGGAGAACGTTCTTCCCTTGGCTTTCACCTCAAGTTACTTTGATACCCCCAACTGCGGTCACTTGACACTACTCCCCTAGCAAGATATCAGATGGATTAGTAGAAGTAGATTAATTGAAAATAATCTCAATCTGGGCCCCAAAGAGCGAGTCCAATCCTTAAGGCCAACATCTACTTGATTTTAGTTAGGCTTGGGTTTGAATGTGCTTGGGAATGTGATGGGCCCTTGATGTTGACATAGTTATTGAGGATAAAATGCCTATTCATGGATGTTCCTGGGCTTAGATATGAATTCCATACTATAAATATTGCATAGCAAGCATCATTTTGCATTTAGAGTAGTTTGTGTATATTTCAGGTTAATTGTGTCCTTTTATGGCAAGGAGAGGAGATTTAATTCAGAGCCTCGGATTGACGATTCGACCATACAGATTTGATAAGGACGACGATTGGAGTGCAACACCTCCGAAATCACCTTGATCGGAGTCCCATAGCACCATATGTAGTTTGAGGAAAATCAACTGTTGAAGGACAAAGTGACACAATTCGGAGCTTCAAACGACAAATTCCACCACATGGATGGATTTGAATCAATGATCGCAGCCCAACGGCGTGAAAATCGACTCAATCCAACCTCTGTAGTAGCCCATATAGAGGAAAGAAGATGGACGACCCAAATTGTGCCACGTGGTGCAACCCAAGCCACCCATGTGCATGCTGGCATCACCGCATGTGCACAGCAACACAGCGAGCGCGCATGGGTGCACGCAGAGGCAGCGGTAGCAGTAGCACGTGCAGGCACATAGCGTAGCGCGTAGAGGCATGCGACTGCGCAGCGGCAGCATAGGCGCAAGGCTATCTTCAGCGACGTTTATGTCCATCACTAAATGTCCAGTATACGAAATTGATTCCTTTGTCCACTATAAAAGGACCCCTACCCCTCCCATTCTTCTTTATCTCTTCCTTTCTTCTCCTCACCACCTCCAAAACTCTAGAGAGAGCTTGTCCCAAGCCTGGGATGCTCCTCTAGAGTACAATCATCCAAAGCCTAACAAAAACTGAGTAGATGTTTTCCTTAGGGATTTATTGGCTCTTTGGGGCTCAAATTGAGATGTTTTTCGATTAATTTGCTTCTACTGGTCCATCTGGTGTCTATCTAGGGGAGTAGTATCAAACGACCATGATTGGGGGGTATCAAAGGAACCGGAGGCACAAGCCAAAGGAAGAATCTTCTCCCCATCCCCTCCATCTAACTGGCTGGATTAACCGAATTAAACTAGACTAAATTGTTTATAATCTTATGATAGGTTTTGAGAGTTTGTAGATCTTTAGCCTACCCACCTA
The DNA here is from genome assembly GCA_037157565.1 of Thalassia testudinum. Taxonomy (NCBI): domain Eukaryota; kingdom Viridiplantae; phylum Streptophyta; class Magnoliopsida; order Alismatales; family Hydrocharitaceae; genus Thalassia; species Thalassia testudinum. The sequence goes on along the minus strand of JAZHRO010000019.1, from coordinate 30,537,439 downwards.
AGGACAGGTTTGGTTGATTATATGCAGGGCACGTTTCTCTCCTCTATTTTCTCTCCTACTCCAAAATGTATCCTTCCACATCTTTCACACATTTCCAATCCTACCATCCTACCAACACGTATCCTCAAGATGATTACTATCCCATCTTGACTTATGATTACCCATCTCCTAGCCGGGATAACTTTGATTGGGGATATGAATCCGAACCTCAGTGTCCAAGGCCTAACCCTAGACAGTAAGACTATGATTATTATCCTTCTCATGGCTACAATGATTATAGATCTCCACCCATGGATGACCAAAGCAACCCGATCTATAATCACAAAGGATATGATGATTATAACACCTATCCTCCCTAGTATTCCACTGATATAGGTCACCACCATTTTTTGAACAACCCAAAATGATCTACTATCAAGGAGGACCTTGAGAACCTCAATATCTTGACGACCATAGATTTAATTCGAACCCACCCAACCCTAAACCAAACCATTCAGTTCAAGTGAACCAGGTCCAAGACTGGGTGTTGGCAAACTTAAGGAACACCATACAATCTTTAGAAGCTCAACCAACACCATGCACTAAAGCATTTGAGTCTATGGTCAAAATGATTGATGAGCTTAACAGCTCTTTATTGGATTTACTGCAAGATGTTAGAGATAGGGGCCTAGGTGAGTTTCTACTTGCGAAATTGTCAAGATTGATGATGAAATTTGTGGTTTCCTTAGTCCAATCTTGGGATGATTCTCAAGATGAACCCCCTTTAGGAGAGCCAATGTCAGAACCCGCTTAGGCACCTGTTGGGGAGGATACATGTCCTGAGACTGGAGATGACCAGGTTGGTCTAGAGAAACTGATTTAGGATGAACCGATTCTTCACCAAAGATCCCTGAGCCAAGGAGAGAGGAAAGATATGTCTCTGTGGACTAGGAAATGACATACGATTTTGAGACATTTGTAAATGAGGATCAAGAATTCTTTAACTCTGAGGATGAAGAACCTTTTGGTGAAGTCTCACTTAAGCTTAAGGAAGATATTTTAATGAGACAAACGCACTCGAGGAGAAGTGACAAACCATTTGATAGCCCAATCATTGAAGATTATAATCATGTTGGGGCTAACTTGGAGGATCCGAATCTTGATTACTAAATCAGTGGCCCCTTTCCTCAACCATACTCTAAAGAGCTGAATGATCATACTTTTGATATAATTGTGCCTAAGTCAATCCGGATTCAGCCATAACTGTTGGACTTGGATATTTTAGATGGGGTGTACAATGATCTGGAGGTCCTACAAACCTCGATCTTTTTTTTTTTTAGAAGGAAAGGAATGCTATCGAGTCACCGATAGCAAACCAGGAGAGCTTTTATTAAAAAAAAATGAACACAATTACATATTTGAACCCCATTGCTGTATGAGATTCCAGCAGCAATTTACAATCTTATCCACATTCATTGGAGTCTCTAGAAAAATACACTCATTCCTAGCCCTCCAAACAGACCATAACACAGCCACCATAGGTAAACATGGCTTACCCATCCACAAGATAACACCATAGATTCTTCCATGTGGGAAGAGAATCATTACAAACTCTCCTCCAGATATAATCTATGATCACACACGAAGAAAAAATATGAGTGCTGGAATCATTATGCATCCCACATAAGTGGCAGAACTGAGTGGGAGTTCCCATTCTCCTGTGCCTCAGATCTCCAGCAATCAGACCGTCCCCTCTGCAGAGCCACAAAAAAAATTGTACCTTTAGTGGTATTTTTAATTTCCATAACTTTTTCCTCTCCTCATCAAGTTCTGCCATCCTGGAAGAGTTAATCAACTTGTCATAGGCAGCCGTTGAAGAAAACTTACCCTCCCACTTATATGTGTCATATTCATGAGTCATGGGTTTGAAGGTAGCAAGTTCTTGCATAGGCGCTCATTCTCTGCTTGTGTTCTTATTTCATGATTATTCCACAAAGCATTATTTAAAGACCACTGCTCAGGCTCCACATCCCAATAATCAGAAACCATAGCATTTTTATCTGAAGTTGCTACATAAACAAGGGGGTACCTGTCTTTAATCACCCCCCCAGGTACCCAATTCTCCAACCAGAATTTAAAGCTTTTCCCATCCCCTAGTACGAATTTGAGCAAAGTCCAATTATCCCTCAAGGCACGCACCACTGAAGACCAAAAAGGAGATGGTTCATGGGGGTTTAGGCAGTTCTTCTCATCATTAGCAACCCCATAGCTATCCTGAACTATCTCTGTCCACATTTTTTCCCCCCTACAGAAGTCAAACGGCCCACTTCAATAGCAAAGCATCACTAAATTCCTTGAGGGATCTAACACCCATGCCACCAATCTTTTTTGGCTTGCAAATCGAATCCCAATTTAAAGGTTGAAGAAAAGCCCCTTGGTGAGAGACCCCTTTCCAGAAGAATCTTTTACGCATCACATCATGTTTTTTCCAAATTGACTTTCGGGCTTTGAGAACAGAGAAGAAAAAAATAGGAATTGATGTAATGATAGAATTCAGTAATATATACCTCCCCACTTTTGATAGGTATCGACTACTCCAACCCTCCAACTTTGTAACCACGTTTTCATATAGGAAGGACCAATCTGCTTTCCTCATTTTAGTGCATTTAAGAGGCAAACCCAGATATTTGATAGGCAATGAGTCCACAGGCGTACCCAAAGTGGTAGAGATGTCATTCTGGGTCATTCCATTCATCCCAAAATAGACCAGGGAAGATTTGCTTCCATTAAGTCTAAGACCAGAGATCTCACCGAAAATCATTTGAAAAAGCATTTGCGCTTCTCTCTTCCCCCCTTCCACAAAAAAAATAGTGTCATATACATATTGGATGATGGGAGCTAAAGCCCTGTTATTAGACATTGAATACCCCCTTATAAATACATCCACTACTAGTTTGCATGCATATCTTGTCAGTGTATCCACTGCAAGATTAAAATCAGAGGGGCAAGTCGACATCCTTGCCTAACTCCACACTGGAGCTGAATCCAAGTTTGGCAAAGTTTCCCATTTATCAATGGGGAAAAGGTGGCAGTCGTGATGCATCTCTTCACGCACTGTATCAACTGAGGTGGAAATTTCCTCCTAACGATTTCCCATAGATACGACTAGGAGACTGAATCATAAGCCTTGGAGAAGTCTACTTTCCCTAAAAAGGCCTTAATCTTTCGCCTATGCCATCCCATTACCATCTCTTGCACCATAATGAAGGACTCCTGTAGCGATCTCCCAGGAAGAAAGTGATAGCAAAAATACGCGGTTTGTTAATTAGGTAATTTAGTGTCGTTGCAACGCGTAAATCTGCCTTCGCTTTTAAATTTATATCCTAGATAAGGGAGTATCTAGGGTTGTCCAAGGAGGCAAAAATTACAATTCAATTCTCTTTCTAAAAACACATCTCAACTTTCTTTTTGGTATTTTAAATATATATAATTTTTTTGTGTTTTGAAATAATACGATTAAAGTGCGAATTGTGACAAAAGAGTCCTAACACCTAAAATGCTAAGCTAAAACTTAAGAGATTAAAAAGTCCACTACCTAAGCTCACTCTAGGCAAGTGGAGGCCTAAAGTAATTAGGGAGGGGAAGTAAAATAATGCTAGAACTATAGTAACAATTGCAACAGAAAATTAAAAAGAAGACAATTTGATTAACTCGAATTTGTGTTCCTTTTCCAAGAAAAGTAGAGGAATGCTTCTACTAGAAATAAAAAAATTTTAAATCAATAAAATAAACACAAATCCTCTTGCAAAAATTGGTGAAGAAGGGAGTCTTCTTGCTCCAAGCCTAGTTGCTCCTTGGCTTGAAAGAGGGCCTCCTTCTCATTCCTTGAGAGCTCCTCCAAGGTGGAAGCTACCACCTTCAATGCTCTCCTCCAAGGGGTGGGCGTGCACCACCCTCAAAAGGTCCTCCAAGGTGGCATGGACCACCTTCAAGATCTCCTCCAAAGATCTTCCTTGCCTGGTGATAGTGGTTGAAAATGGTTGTTGTAAATGTTTGTTGGTAATAATTGTTGATTATGTCGTTGTAGTATAGGGTGTATAATATAACATTAAGGATGTCGTATAGTGGTGAGTATGGGTGAGTTCCAGTCATTCCAACCATTATTATCATTTGCTTATTTATCTAATTTTTACTGGTTTTGTTCCAGGTCGTTCACTGGGAGGCAATTTATTGAATTTAATTCGGTCACTCTTTGATTATCTCAAAATTGTCTTCTTATTCAAAAAAGAAACTTTACATTTTATTAAAGAATGAATGAATGTGTTTTTTATTTACCTAATTACTAAGAAATGCTTGCAAAAATACTAACTATGAACAAGCATCAAACAATCTATTATTATACTCTAAACTATGTATTTACAAGTTATCCTATTAGTACTATCATAATAGTATATAATACATTAGAATGCAATGGTGTAGAAATTTAACTTATTAGTCTGTTATGTATAGTAACATATACAGCAGTTTCAGTGACAGATATAAGCGTCGCTAAATCTCAGAAAACACTATATACAACCTAAAGAGGCAAAACTGAGATCTTTAGCGACGTTTATAGTGTCACTTTATTCTGTTAGTAATTATATAGATTTACTTATACGTATGTATACTACTTATTCTTTTTCTTTGTTTCTCTTTCTTTCTTCATTAAGTCTCTGTTCTTTGTATTCTTAACTCCTGTTCTTCTTGTGTTCATATTTCTATTTTCTTCTAAGTATTCATCTTCTTCTTTCTCTTTTTATTACTCTTGTTCTTTTCTCTGTTGTTCTTGTACTCTTTTCTTTTTTCTCTCGTGTTAACTCTTTGTTCTTCTCTTTGTTAACTCTTCTGTCTTAGCATATTTCAGAGGCTGCGGTGGGGAGGGGATTAGGCTAATATCATTAGTTTAAAACGTGTTTAGTTTGCGGGCACGCTTTTCGAGGGATACATAGCACCCTAAGGGTGGGACCAGACCTCTACTAAGCGCGCCCTAATCTCAGATTAGGTGGCTTAATTATGTCTTTAATCTCAGCGCCAGGCCTCAGCCCAACGCCATATGCTCGCACACGCTCGGGCCCCCGGCCACACACACACGTCACCTATTTATCGCAAATCAGACAGAGTACTCAGACCAGAGCTCAATGGGTAATCGGGTCATATGTTCAAAGGCAGTGCTCCGGGCGCCCGGCGCCCGTGACGACTGGCCTATCAGTAACACAAATTATATTTATGTGGCTGCGCTTGACTTGCAGCACACGATGTGGTGCTATTCCAGCGCCACATCGTGCGCTGGAAATCAGGCGCAGCTGCGTCTGTTCGTGCTTTTGGCCCTTGATTTGGGGGCCATAAATTATTAAATAAAATAAAATAAAATATGGTTAATAAAGTATTTACATAATACTACATAATTGATTAATTAATTTTGAATTTTAAATATGTTTACTATACAAATAAATTCGCTAAACTAGGCTGATTGTACAGGTTGATTTAGGTGATTAAATAGTTAATTACTTATAAAATAGTTAGTAAATGGTCTAATTGACCTTATACAGATTTAATTTACATACTTAAGTATTTTATACATATTTTTATTGTATATTTACGAATTTATTTCTATTTTATTTAAGTTAAACTAGCTGTTCTGGGTGTTTTAAATAAAACTAAGTTACAGTAAGCTATACTAGGTATAATTGTACTTTAACTAACTTAAATTACTTACTATATATGTTAACCTAAGTCTATAGATTTATTTACTTAATTATAGCTCTAAATTATTAATTTAGCTAATTTATTCTATAATATAGCTACTAAATATGTAAATATGAATCTGTATATATACATATACATAAATCAGTAAATACATACATAATAGTTCAGTATTTATACATATATTTACATAGATTACATATGTATATAGATTTATGTACAAGTTTATACAGTATTTACAGTATATCTATGTATGTCTACGTACATAATCAGGCTGTATATTATAGTTATAATAGTATGGATATGTATATTTACAGTGTGAAATTATGTATAATTAGGTTTTAGTAGGAATTTAGGGAATGAGGGTTAATTAAGTTTTTATTTCATTTTAAACAGCAGCTAAGCTACTGTCAGAGAAGATGGAGAGGGAAGAGAATGTGCTGTTCAGGGTGTTTTAGCAGTGTCAGTGGCTTAAGCCACTTTCAAATGGGCTAACTGCTGCTGCAGTTAGTCCATTTGAAGAGGGGGAAAGTATTCACAGATGAGAGGGGAATTTAGAGAAGAGGAGAATTTAGAGAAGAGGGGAATGTAGCTGCAATTTGCAGCATGTTGCTGTATAACTGGGAGTAAGATAAAATTCAAAACAAACTACAATTTACAGAGTTAAAATCCAAATCTGAAAGGGGTTTAAATCTCACGAAAATCTCATGTAAATTCAGCTCAAACACTCATTAGAAAACAAACTTAGCAGAAGCATCCTTTCAGATCAAAACAGCAAATGGCATTGAGTTAGTCTTCCTAATGCCATAGACAGCATGAAGGAAGACTTAGCTCAATCAATTAAAACCAAAGAAACACAATCCCAGTTTCTTGCAACCTTAAGGAGTATGGAAAACTCCTTAGGTTAGAGAATCACCATACAGAAATGATCATCAACACAAATAGTGCATGGCAGTTCTGAAATAGCAAAAAGAGACTAAGAATGCATTAAGGAAATTTAATGGAAGCTGGCGAATGCATTCAAAACAAGGTATAAACAGAATTATGAAAGGCTCTTCTGATTGGTTCTCTGTCACCAGAGAACTTCTCAGAATCCTTGCCTACAATGAAAACCAAAAATCCTTTCAATTTGTCAGATCTGTCAAAACATTTCAGAGAGTAAAAATCCTTTAAAATCCAGATCAAAAGTGCTCTGACAAACTGAGGCAATCCATTTAAAATAGAGGGGCTTTTATGAAACAAATGGAATGAGTGAGAAGCCCCAAATGGTGCTTGTGACGCCACTTTCAGATCTGAGGCAGTGCGCCATCAGATCTGAAATTGGGTCAGGATGTGTGGGTGATTGGTGAAAAATTCATCGTTAAAAGGAAAAAAAACAAGAATCAGAATCTGGATGATGGGAAAAACAAAACATGAAGAGGGAGATAAATTGAATAGTGAACAGATGATTCTTCCCCTCTGATCTGGACTGATCAGAGGAGGTGAGGGAGGGGATCTAATACTAATTCTACTCCTAAGACTAATCTAACTACAGCTAACATTAAACACTAACAATTAAAACTAAATCTATTCTAAACTACTGTAAACTAAATCTAACACTACTTGTGCAGAATTAGAAACTAAACTAAAAGGAAGAATGGGACCTATGGGTCCTTAGCCGGCGGCTAAGGAGGAAGAAAGGAGGAGGGTGACTCCAGCGGAGGGAAGAGTCTGCTAGTGAGACTCCAGGGTCGTCCTCAGGTGCTACGAGGTCCTTAGCGACGAGGAGGGTCGAGAGCAGGCGATGATTCCACAGCCGGTGGCTGTGAAATCAGGGTCTAGGTGAGGAGGAGAGACTGGAGTGGAAGAATTGATCGCTAAGAGATGTAGGAGGGAGCGATCCCTTGCGCGCGACACCACTGAGGTGCTTAAATAGCAGCTCAGTGACTGAGATCACCGCAAGGGTGAGGTTAATCAGAATCAGGCCGGCGGTGAGGATGAGATGGGTAGAGCGCGCGGCGAGTCAAGAGAGAGATCTGACCATCAGATGAGATCTGGGAAGAGAGGTGAACGCACGCACCGAATCGCGCGAAGGTTCCATTTAAATCCAGCCGCAGATCGAGATCAAAAGTGCGATGGACGGTCGAGAATGGCTGTGTTCTTCGCGCGCTACAGTGCGCGTGAAGAACTCAGCTTCTCGTTGAAATAAAGGGGAAATTTGCAGACGGACCCTTAGAAGAAGGGGTAGAACATTTGCATGCAGGCCCATAAGCGAGAAGAATAGCAGCTGGAAGGGCCCTGCAGTCTTACAAAAGGGTCCCTGCGGCTTGCAAATAGGTCCAAAAAGGAGTTTTGAAGGGTAGAAATGTAATGCATGAAGGACCTAATTGTAAACTATTTATTTCTAAGCCTAAATGATGTCCAATTGCTTTCAAATTTTTACATGTGCTTAATTGAACATTTACGACATTGATTTTACTTCTGATTTGGCTTTTCAAACTTGTTTATGTGTTCAATTTATGCATGGATCATCATTTATTCTTTTATTTTAAGAGCATCTCACTTTTGTGACCTAATTATGAAGTTTTAACACACGTTAAAAGTTTTAGGTCTTTTCTTTAATTCCCACACTTAACCCTTTTTATATGTTAATTTGATATTGTTTTGCTTAGTGTCTAGCTTAATTTCAGCCTTTTAGCCATGATGAGTAGCCACTCATCATACCCCCATGCTTACGTTTTGCTAGTCCCTTAGCAAACAATCTATTGAAGTGTAAGGAAATTTAAGTATCAACAAGGTAAGTGTGTAGAGATATCTTTTTCTTCTTTCAAAAATTTTTAAGTGTTTATGATGATGATCTTTAAGCTGAAACATTTTCCAATACCAACTGTGTTTTTGGACATTGTGAGAACCTGGTTACTGAGGATAACCTACCAGAACTCGAGGCTTAAATGACATAGACCATCTCTCAACCAACAAGGATTCTTGATATTTAAACCTTAAGTCGAATTCCAGGACTCAGGGGGTTTTTACAGAGACTCAGAATGCTATGAAGTTATGGCTGTGCTTTGTGATAAGTCAGGACTAACCAGGTGAATTCTAAGGCTCAATCCCGGGGTTTCACTTCTTTTTAAGTCTAGGTTGGTCCTAACTTCAGCTCATGTTTTCGGATGACTCTAAAAAATTGATGGTATTCAAACCCAACCCTTATTGTATTTGTGGCTCAGAGAAGATTTTTTTTGGTGGAAAAATAGGGTATTTATTTTGAACCCTGAAAACATTTTTGGTGGAAGAGTTGTTTTTCAGACTTTTTGGAGAACATACTTGACTTTTTTTTTTTTTTTTTTTTTTTGAACAGTATGTCTCCAAAACTTATTTGGTAGAGCGCATTGTATTTGGTGGGTGAATTTTTTGTGGAAAGAGCTTCTCCTAGACACAAGACTAAAGATTAGGACAAAGAGTCTACCTGCACGCATAGGTAAGGACTCCACCTTCCCTAATGAACACAAGGGTTGAGGTTTAGGTTCAAGTGGTCTTTCCTGACATTGTGTAGTGTAAGCCAAGGTTACTTAGACTCCTAAGTCAAAGCAAACCAACGAATCCTGTACTGGTGACTCAGGTACAAGAATTGTCCTAAAGTTAGGAGAGACTGTGGTCTATCTTGTCAAGGCTCGAAGTGTATTAAGCCTAAGCTTGTATCAAGCTCCTATGGCCCGGCAGGTCAAACCAGTAACGGTTGAATGTCCATAGACACTTATTCTATTTTTTTGTTTTCAGCTATAAGATCACTTATCTTTTCTTTCTTTTTCTTTTTCTTTTTCTCCCTCCCCTCTTGAAATGAATGTCCTCCTTTGATAATGAAGTACATGTCCCTTATTGTATTTTTGGAATTTTTCTGATTTGTTATTTTTTTGTATTTTTAGCTTTGTAATTTTTTCAAAATTTTTTTCAAAATTTTTCAATTTTTTTTGAAGTATATAATTTTTTGATAATACTATATGTACTATAGTTGTGTCTACAATTGCATTTTGGTTTAAATGGTTTACCATTTACACCCCCCCATGCTTAAATGTTTCAATGTCCTCATTGAATGAAAGGGTGGATGCAAATGCATGCTCTGCTTTTCACTATCCTAGGATGGGTGATGGAAGGAAGTCGGAATGAGGAGATAAAATCTCTGTGCGGACGATTTTAAGTCTGATCTAAGATCAGAGTGAACAGTCGGGCTAGGAAGTGAAATGCATGACATGTGTGCAATGAATGTATGCTCAGAATGCAAGGGTAGACACTATATGCAAATAAAGGTAAGAGTAAGAAAACTGTAAAACAACTATATACAAAGGTAGGTGTTGCTAAGTTTAACGCCTTCAGCTAGGCGAAAACTTACATGGTAATTCAAAATGTAGGAGCGAAATGGTGGAATTGACAAGTCTGAGATCATGCGGCTCAATGAAAGGTTTCAGTCTTTGTCCATTAACAATAAAGGGTTCAGATTTGTCAAGTTCAGTGATCTCAACGGCTCCATTATCAAATAATCTCAAGATCATGTTGATTCAGTGTTATGCACTGGTTGTGAAATGTCATGTGTTTGGTCTTGCAGTGTTGGTCTAGGTTGGACATACCTTTGAGCAGGTATGTTCCTAGGGTTGGGTTGTGCTTGGGATGGGAGTGAATGTGGTTGACGGGACTCCGTCAAGTGTGATAGCTGGGCTCTCATCTCAGCTAAGGCCGCGTCCAGTCTCTGCTGCATAGCAATATTCTGTTGTTGCATATCAGCAAGAGCATTCATGATAGACCCCAACTGGTCATCTCGTGTAGGCCCAGATTGAGAGTATTGGGTGGGCTTGGGTTGGGGTTGCTGGTAGGTACGCGGTGGATATCCGTGTGATTGTGGAGGTGGTGCTCGGATCGGGTTGTGCAATGGTGGTGCAGAAGGTTGTTGAAAAGGAGGTCTTTGTGAATTTCCCGACCACGAGAAATTTGGATGATTACGCCATCCAGGGTTATAGGTTTGTGTGAAAGGATCATTGTGAATGGAATGAAGCTCCTCCGAAGCTCCAGAAGGTGCAGGGAAGTCAGTGAAGGGAGGAACAAAGGTTCCTCCAACCGGTGAAGGATATGGAAATGGAAAATCCGGTAATGCAGTTTGTGTCACAGAAAGGTTATTCACAGTTTCCCTCCCTGTGGGAAACTGAGAAGAAGTGTTTTGTGCTGGTGACTGAGAAGAAGAAGATGGGTGTTTTGAGAGAAATTTCCATACTTCATCTACTTTCTTCTCGATTAAGCCCACTTTATCCAGTTGACTAGCCACTATCTCTAAGTCTTTGCTACTGGATTGGGCTTCATGTACCCCCGTGTGTGAGTGGGAATGTGAGGACTTTCTATTAAACACGCTCATTGAAGCATTGTTAATAGAGTTTTCGGCCATGCCTTCAAAGAGCTCAAAGGCTGAGTCCTCGTCCCGACACAGGAAATTGCCTCCACAAGCGGCATCTACAAAATTCCGTGTGTCATCATGGAGCCCATGGTAGAAGATCTGAACCTGTTGCCAGCGTGGGACACCATGGTGGGGACATTTTCTCAAAAGCTCATGGAATCTCTCCCAAGTCTCGTGCATAGGTTCTCCTAAATTCTGGGTGAAGGTGGTGATGGCACGCCTTAAGGCATTAGTGCGGCCTACAGGAAAGTACTTCTTTAAGAACTCGTGTTCTAAAGAAGCCCAGGAATCTATAGGTGTAGTCCGTGCAAGTGTTCTAAACCAAAAGGCTGCCTTATCTTTTAATGAAAAGGAGAACATTTTCATCAAAAGCGTGTGCTGATCATGTCCTTGCGGACCCAAAGTTTGGGCAAGATTCTTCAGCTCCTCTAAATGCTGAAAAGGGTCCTCAGAAGCAAGTCCATGGAAGTGAGGAATGAGTGCTATAATGTTCGGCTTCAGTTCAGCAGCACGACCCCCATTGGGATAACGTACCACAGGCATTGGTTGGGCAACTGCGGGATTATAATAATCTCGTAGTTGAGGTCTACGGGGTTGGGGTGGTGCATGAGGATTTCTAGGTTGAAGTGGTTGTGGTTGGGGGTTAGCTAATAGATTTACAGCTTGAGCAAGCTGTTGCACCTGTTGGGTTAAGGTATTCATTTGTAGTTGTGTATCGAAAAGGTGCTGAAGATGAGGCATAGGTCCTCTCTCCGGGGGTGGATTAGGATGATTAGGATAAGGTGGAGGTTGGAACCTAGGGATAGGTGGTTGCTGTGGTAGAGGATGTGCAACTAAGTCTGGAGGAAGTTCTTCAAAATCCTCAAAGTGTGAAGAATCAAGATCATCCTCTTGGCGAGGGGGATTGTGGAAAGTATTTTGAGACTCAGGAGGTAAGGGATTAGAAGTGGAAGGCAAAGAAGATGATGCAGTAGCTTGGGTAGCAGTACCCAAGGGGAGTACAAGTTCTGGGTTTTGGGATCTCCTACCTTCCATTGAGTTGATTTTTTGAAATCCCGTTTACTCTAATTCGATCCAACTCAATGGGAAAAAATTTTTAACGTTCACAATAAAACAGAAGAATCCCAATAAAATCTCAATTCAAGAAGACCAATTAATCGAAATGAATCGGAGAAATTTTTTCCTAGAGGCTGCTACGCAAAGTATGTTATACGCAAACAATTGTTTCAAGCAATTGTACGTATCCTAAGATAAACCTAGCGAAGTGCAGACCTCTAAAATCCACTGGGAATCTGGATAAGACTGAGCGTGCGAATCCAGATCCTGTGGTTGCAGAAAGATGAGGTAGAAACCCGTGTATTGTGGCCTTAAGTGATCGTGCTGTGTGCACGATAACATTCAACACAAGGCGATTAAAATCTCAAACATGGTTTCACCCAATTTTGCTATCTCCTTTTTGATTTAATTGAAGTGATTAAAATATGTTTTCTATGCTGCTCGTTTCACTTTTTACTAAATTCAGAACAAGTAGTGGTCTTCTTTAATTTTTAAGTCAAATGCAAATATGGCAGGAGTTAGAGTTAGGTAAGAAATGCGTACCTGACTCCAGCAATCTTCTAATGCAGATTTGACTTGAATTAAAATCTAGCAGGAATGAAATGCAATCCTAAAAATGGATGCCTGAGGTTATGCTGCTGCTAGATAAGTATGAGGTCTTTTTGATTTTTTCTTTCTTTTTGAAAAATTTTATATGCAATTCAAAAGTAAGGAAAGAAATTAAGAAGATAAAGAAATAAAGTCCAGATAGTCTAGAATTATTACAAAAATTGTGTGAGAACAAGCTCTCACAACTTATGACTAACAATTGCTCCTAATCAATAAACCTAAAACTATCTATACTAAAACTAATACTAAAATCCTACAGCGACTTCGAGGCAAAACTCCACCAGGAAGACAGATCTGGAGCGCAGCGACTCCACCAGGAAGACGACACTCCTCCTCAAGTGCTGTGGAAAAAACAAATGATTAGTAAAAGAATAAAGGAATGTATACACAATTAATTCAATGGAAAATAAAAGCAATTATAATGAATGAATGAAGAATTTCTATATACAAAAGAATGAAAAGAAAATTTTGGTGCAAAGAGCGTTGCCTCCCCGGCAGCGGCGCCAAAATAATGATAGTGGTTGAAAATGGTTGTTGTAAATGTTTGTTGGTAATAATTGTTGATTATGTCGTTGTAGTATAGGGTGTATAATATAACATTAAGGATGTCGTATAGTGGTGAGTATGGGTGAGTTCCAGTCATTCCAACCATTATTATCATTTGCTTATTTATCTAATTTTTACTGGTTTTGTTCCAGGTCGTTCACTGGGAGGCAATTTATTAAATTTAATTCGGTCACTCTTTGATTATCTCAAAATTGTCTTCTTATTCAAAAAAGAAACTTTACATTTTATTAAAGAATGAATGAATGTGTTTTTTATTTACCTAATTACTAAGAAATGCTTGCAAAAATACTAACTATGAACAAGCATCAAACAATCTATTATTATACTCTAAACTATGTAGTTACAAGTTATCCTATTAGTACTATCATAATAGTATATAATACATTAGAATGCAATGGTGTAGAAATTTAACTTATTAGTCTGTTATGTATAGTAACATATACAGCAGTTTCAGTGACAGATATAAGCGTCGCTAAATCTCAGAAAACACTATATACAACCTAAAGAGGCAAAACTGAGATCTTTAGCGACGTTTATAGTGTCACTTTATTCTGTTAGTAATTTTATAGATTTACTTATACGTATGTATACTACTTATTCTTTTTCTTTGTTTCTCTTTCTTTCTTCATTAAGTCTCTGTTCTTTGTATTCTTAACTCCTGTTCTTCTTGTGTTCATATTTCTGTTTTCTTCTAAGTATTCATCTTCTTCTTTCTCTTTTTATTACTCTTGTTCTTTTCTCTGTTATTCTTGTACTCTTTTCTTTTTTCTCTCGTGTTAACTCTTTGTTCTTCTCTTTGTTAACTCTTCTGTCTTAGCATATTTCAGAGGCTGCGGTGGGGAGGGGATTAGGCTAATATCATTAGTTTAAAACGTGTTTAGTTTGCGGGCACGCTTTTCGAGAGATACACAGCACCCTAAGGGTGGGACCAGACCTCTACTAAGCGCGCCCTAATCTCAGATTAGGTGGCTTAATTATGTCTTTAATCTCAGCGCCAGGCCTCAGCCCAACGCCATATGCTCGCACACGCTCGGGCCCCCGGCCACACACACACGTCACCTATTTATCGCAAATCAGACAGAGTACTCAGACCAGAGCTCAATGGGTAATCGGGTCATATGTTCAAAGGCAGTGCTCCGGGCGCCCGGCGCCCGTGACGACTGGCCTATCAGTAACACAAATTATATTTATGTGGCTGCGCTTGACTTGCAGCACACGATGTGGTGCTATTCCAGCGCCACATCGTGCGCTGGAAATCAGGCGCAGCTGCGTCTGTTCGTGCTTTTGGCCCTTGATTTGGGGGCCATAAATTATTTAATAAAATAAAATAAAATATGGTTAATAAAGTATTTACATAATACTACATAATTGATTAATTAATTTTGAATTTTAAATATGTTTACTATACAAATAAATTCGCTAAACTAGGCTGATTGTACAGGTTGATTTAGGTGATTAAATAGTTAATTACTTATAAAATAGTTAGTAAATGGTCTAATTGACCTTATACAGATTTAATTTACATACTTAAGTATTTTATACATATTTTTATTGTATATTTACGAATTTATTTCTATTTTATTTAAGTTAAACTAGCTGTTCTGGGTGTTTTAAATAAAACTAAGTTACAGTAAGCTATACTAGGTATAATTGTACTTTAACTAACTTAAATTACTTACTATATATGTTAACCTAAGTCTATAGATTTATTTACTTAATTATAGCTCTAAATTATTAATTTAGCTAATTTATTCTATAATATAGCTACTAAATATGTAAATATGAATCTGTATATATACATATACATAAATCAGTAAATACATACATAATAGTTCAGTATTTATACATATATTTACATAGATTACATATGTATATAGATTTATGTACAAGTTTATACAGTATTTACAGTATATCTATGTATGTCTACGTACATAATCAGGCTGTATATTATAGTTATAATAGTATGGATATGTATATTTACAGTGTGAAATTATGTATAATTAGGTTTTAGTAGGAATTTAGGGAATGAGGGTTAATTAAGTTTTTATTTCATTTTAAACAGCAGCTAAGCTACTGTCAGAGAAGATGGAGAGGGAAGAGAATGTGCTGTTCAGGGTGTTTTAGCAGTGTCAGTGGCTTAAGCCACTTTCAAATGGGCTAACTGCTGCTGCAGTTAGTCCATTTGAAGAGGGGGAAAGTATTCACAGATGAGAGGGGAATTTAGAGAAGAGGAGAATTTAGAGAAGAGGGGAATGTAGCTGCAATTTGCAGCATGTTGCTGTATAACTGGGAGTAAGATAAAATTCAAAACAAACTACAATTTACAGAGTTAAAATCCAAATCTGAAAGGGGTTTAAATCTCACGAAAATCTCATGTAAATTCAGCTCAAACACTCATTAGAAAACAAACTTAGCAGAAGCATCCTTTCAGATCAAAACAGCAAATGGCATTGAGTTAGTCTTCCTAATGCCATAGACAGCATGAAGGAAGACTTAGCTCAATCAATTAAAACCAAAGAAACACAATCCCAGTTTCTTGCAACCTTAAGGAGTATGGAAAACTCCTTAGGTTAGAGAATCACCATACAGAAATGATCATCAACACAAATAGTGCATGGCAGTTCTGAAATAGCAAAAAGAGACTAAGAATGCATTAAGGAAATTTAATGGAAGCTGGCGAATGCATTCAAAACAAGGTATAAACAGAATTATGAAAGGCTCTTCTGATTGGTTCTCTGTCACCAGAGAACTTCTCAGAATCCTTGCCTACAATGAAAACCAAAAATCCTTTCAATTTGTCAGATCTGTCAAAACATTTCAGAGAGTAAAAATCCTTTAAAATCCAGATCAAAAGTGCTCTGACAAACTGAGGCAATCCATTTAAAACAGAGGGGCTTTTATGAAACAAATGGAATGAGTGAGAAGCCCCAAATGGTGCTTGTGACGCCACTTTCAGATCTGAGGCAGTGCGCCATCAGATCTGAAATTGGGTCAGGATGTGTGGGTGATTGGTGAAAAATTCATCGTTAAAAGGAAAAAAAACAAGAATCAGAATCTGGATGATGGGAAAAACAAAACATGAAGAGGGAGATAAATTGAATAGTGAACAGATGATTCTTCCCCTCTGATCTGGACTGATCAGAGGAGGTGAGGGAGGGGATCTAATACTAATTCTACTCCTAAGACTAATCTAACTACAGCTAACATTAAACACTAACAATTAAAACTAAATCTATTCTAAACTACTGTAAACTAAATCTAACACTACTTGTGCAGAATTAGAAACTAAACTAAAAGGAAGAATGGGACCTATGGGTCCTTAGCCGGCGGCTAAGGAGGAAGAAAGGAGGAGGGTGACTCCAGCGGAGGGAAGAGTCTGCTAGTGAGACTCCAGGGTCGTCCTCAGGTGCTACGAGGTCCTTAGCGACGAGGAGGGTCGAGAGCAGGCGATGATTCCACAGCCGGTGGCTGTGAAATCAGGGTCTAGGTGAGGAGGAGAGACTGGAGTGGAAGAATTGATCGCTAAGAGATGTAGGAGGGAGCGATCCCTTGCGCGCGACACCACTGAGGTGCTTAAATAGCAGCTCAGTGACTGAGATCACCGCAAGGGTGAGGTTAATCAGAATCAGGCCGGCGGTGAGGATGAGATGGGTAGAGCGCGTGGCGAGTCAAGAGAGAGATCTGACCATCAGATGAGATCTGGGAAGAGAGGTGAACGAACGCACCGAATCGCGCGAAGGTTCCATTTGAATCCAGCCGCAGATCGAGATCAAAAGTGCGATGGACGGTCGAGAATGGCTGTGTTCTTCGCGCGCTACAGTGCGCGTGAAGAACTCAGCTTCTCGTTGAAATAAAGGGGAAATTTGCAGACGGACCCTTAGAAGAAGGGGTAGAACATTTGCATGCAGGCCCATAAGCGAGAAGAATAGCAGCTGGAAGGGCCCTGCAGTCTTACAAAAGGGTCCCTGCGGCTTGCAAATAGGTCCAAAAAGGAGTTTTGAAGGGTAGAAATGTAATGCATGAAGGACCTAATTGTAAACTATTTATTTCTAAGCCTAAATGATGTCCAATTGCTTTCAAATTTTTACATGTGCTTAATTGAACATTTACGACATTGATTTTACTTCTGATTTGGCTTTTCAAACTTGTTTATGTGTTCAATTTATGCATGGATCATCATTTATTCTTTTATTTTAAGAGTATCTCACTTTTGTGACCTAATTATGAAGTTTTAACACACGTTAAAAGTTTTAGGTCTTTTCTTTAATTCCCACACTTAACCCTTTTTATATGTTAATTTGATATTGTTTTGCTTAGTGTCTAGCTTAATTTCAGCCTTTTAGCCATGATGAGTAGCCACTCATCACCTGGCTTCTCCTTTGGCTGGCGTGGGCACAAGAGAGAAGGGAAGAGGGGAAGGCACCAAGGGGACAGAATATCCCCTTAATCTTCTTCTTCTTCTTCTCTCTTGGGTATGCGCTTCTAGGTAGAATATGAGAGTGAAATTTCTATCCAAGGATGCTTTGAATGGTGTTGGGTAGTGGTCTTTTTATAGGGTAGGATGGGGGGTTAAGGTGCCCCTTGAAATGGAGGGCTACGATGGAAGGATGGAGGTGGTTGGTGATCCTATGGCCAAGGGCATTTGGCGCCAACCCAAGGGACTCCTAGGGGGTGGTTATGGGTGGTGACACCCCTTGAAGTTGGTTCCAGAATAGCCTCTAGATGGGGGTCTTAGGTGGCACCAAGAAAGGTTTTAGAAAGAGGGGGTATGTGGAGGGTGGAGATGGGTTTAAGGGGAATTATGTGGTGGAGATGATGGGGATTTTTGGAGGGAAAAGTTGCGCCAACAAGGGGGTAGTTAGGGTGGTTTTGGCACCACTTTTAGGTGTCTTTTGGGGGTGGTGGGTAGGCTAGGTTGTAGCCAAGTAGGTTAGCTTATGTGGAGATTAGGTGGAGCTAGTTGGGTGCAGTTGTTAGGTGCATTTTTAGGGTGGTACAAGCCAAGGAAGTTGGAGTAAAGCTAAGCTAAGCTAAGCTAGCTTAGCTATTGGAGGAGTAGAGGAGGAAGTGTTGGAGCTTGGGTTTGGAGGGAGGAGCTGAGGAGAAGTCTGGAGCTGAAACTGGAGCTAGCTGCTCCTGAAGAGGCTGGCATGGAGCTACTCTAGCTGGTCTAGCTTGCTAGTTCTTTGCTAGCAGCTAAGCCAAGTTAAGTGAGCTGGCTTCTGCCACAATGAGTTGAGGTAAGCTTGGTCTGGTGCTCCCAGGGAGGATCAAGCTGGTTGAGGCAGCTAAGGTAGCTTAGCTCAACTGTGTTTAGCTAAGCTGAGTCCCCAGAAGCTAGACTTGAGCTTCCTGAGCTGGGATGAGTTCTTCTTCAGCTTGCTGGAGTTGAGTGGAGTTGGATGTAGCTAGTTCTGAGCTGGGGTGAACTCCTGTCAACTCAGCTGAGCTAGCTAGAGCTCCCTATGGACTAGTGGGAGCTGAGATGAGCTATACTCAGCTAAGTTGAGCTGGATCTGAGCTGACTTGTGCTAGGGTGAGCTAAGATGAACTCTCTTGAGTTGCCATTCAGCTGAGATTAGCTGAATGGAGTTGGGATGAGCTACCCCTAGTTCAAGTGAGCTAGGTTCCAACTGTGGTGAGCTGGATCAAGCTGAGTTCCAGCTAGTCTGAACTCCTTCTTCACCAGTTGCCTTCTTGAGTGCTAGGGTTTTGGCGATCTGTATATCTATTCATCCCTAACACTCACGAAAACACATTAAAATAACAAAAGATCATTTCAGAAAAGAAAATAACAAAAGAAAATGCAATGCATGCCTAACCTAGTGAATGCCTAAATGCAGCCCAAAAACCCATTTGCGGAGTAAAATCGTAAGAGCTAGGTTTGTTTTAATGCATAAGAATGATGATAAACTGGCGTTTATCACACCCCCATGCTTATCTTTTGCTAGTATCTTAGCAAAACTTCAAAATTTTTTTGGAAACGGAGTTTTTGGGAAACCTAATTTTCTCGACTTTTGAGGAGAAAAAAGATTAAGGGACCTTGGTAGATCGAAACGCAGGAGGTACGGGATTTGTTAAAGATAAACATCGGAATTTGTTTTTGGATCCAACCATTAGATGGAACAGGATCAATATATCCTCCAGAAAATTCACAAATTAACCCCTTGTTATTCAGATGACTTGAAATTTTTGTTTTTAGCATTTTTCTAGCTCATGAATCTAATTCACAACTTGCAAAATCCTTTAAAACCTTGTGTCTGTGCTTGTGAAAAGCCAACATTTATAAGGGCGTGTTAATTTATTTATTTTTCCTTTTTTTTCTTCCCCATGCTTATTTTTAGCTTAGTCTTACAACAGATGTGTCGTGATCATCATTCCCGTTACCATTCCAAGAGGGGGCTCTGGCACCAGTACTTCGGGATAACACTATCCACGACACCACCCAGGAGCTCACGACCCCAAAACACGATGCGGTGTAAATGGGTGCTCCAAGCAAACTCAAGCTCTTGCTCCGACAATATAGGTAGAGCACCGTCCAAGACACTTGAGCTGCTAAAATGCGCTTTAATGCTCCATCTAAAGATATGAAATATAGATATGCAGTAGTGCCAAGGCGATAACATGTTGACATCGCGTCCTCAAAGGGGGCATTTTTCCTCCTTCTCGGCGATGGGAACTCAAACCAATTATCTACTTTAGACTTTTACTAAGTCCAAACAAGGGAGTTTTTCAAATTTTTAGTTGTTTTTTTAAGTGTTGGCTTGTGTATGAAAATTGGCACAAGAAGTTCCTCAAGACATGCAAGTTTTTCAATCAGAAACTAAGCCAAATACTTTCCATATTACAAAATAGGATCAATTCACCTCAACTATCATGAGTTCAGGTGGAATTTTAGAAAAGGATATATGATCTACTCTAAAATAGACCCCGAAATTCTAATGATTAGATCTGCATCCTCATTCCTAGTTTATTAAAGATTAAATCCCATTGTACCTAAAAGTGAACTTTTCAACCTTAGTCCTGATTTCAAAAATTTTTCCTCAAAAAGTTTTCAACATTTTTATTTTTTTTGGGTATGCAAGCAGAAAATAAATTAAAGAAAAATGCATGTTTTTAGGTTTTGAAAATCCTAAATCGATCGTCAAAATTTAAAAACACCCCCCCATGCTTAAGATATGCCATGTCCTCATGCATTAGGAGGGAAAAGGGATCACCTTAATGAAGAACGGTCAAGTTTAGGATGATTAAAACTTGGAAAAAGAATAAAAAAGGAAAGCAGGGAAAAATGATGGGTTACCTCCCATCCAGTGCTATCTTTTACGCCATTCAGCTGGGTGTAATGTGCATTAGTGATCAAGGGTGGCTGGCTCAGTAAAATTAAAAGATTCAGACAGAATTTTAGGCGTATGATCAAAATAGGGCTTTAAACGTTGGCCATTGACTTGAAAGATCGAATTAATTTTCGGATAAAAGCGATCAACAGTGCTGTATGGATATGTTTTATGGACAATAAAGGGGTTGGTCCATTTAGATTTTAATTTGCCAAGAAAAAGATGTAATCTTGCATCGAAAAGCCAAATGCGTTGATTAACGTCAAAGTGTTTCCGAACAATATATTTATCGTGAAATTTCTTTGTTCAGTTTTTATAAATCCTCGCATTTTCATAGGAAAAATTATGCAATTCTTCCAATTCAGTTAATTGTAATTTCCTACTGTTACTGGCGACAAATAAATCCATATTGAGTTGTTTTATTGCCCAAAAAGCCCCATTGGATCTAAGGGTTCTTATTGACCTAAAACCACCAACTTTTTACGAGGACCCTTATGTTATCTTTGACGTGCAACCCAAGCTCGGAATAATTGATAATCTTTCTGAGCTAAAATTTAAGTGGACATCTGAACCTAGTGAATCATATCTAGATTTTTGTTCGACACTTTAGTTTTGGGTTACACACCACCGACCTGCAGCCCCAACCCTGTAAGCTCAATAATCTTCGATTCTGGGTGATTTTCATCTAGAACCTTAGAATCACTTTACCTAGGGGAATGGGTCAGCACCACAACTTAGTCCACATCTGTGGACATCTTTTGCTGGCAGGTCTGAGGATTAATCTTTTGATTTTGTTTCTGACCTATATTTGTGAATTCTTAATTTCTTCTTTGTATGTATTTTATGCCTAGATAAAGGCATTAAACTTAGCACGTGTGTATACTCTCTTCTCTCTGTGGAGATACCGGATTTTCATGAAATTCAGGTGATATTCTTTTTACTCCACCCTTTTCTTATCTTTATTTTTACAATGACGACATTGCATCATTTAGGCATGGGGGTGAATAATTAATTCCTGAAATCATTTTGTTAACTCCGTGGAACTTCTTTTATTTTTATTTTCTTAAAAGAAAAGAAATTAGGAGAAGAGAACTTAGGCATTTAGAAGTTATTAACTTTAGGATATGATACGATAGGACCTAAATACTTAGACTCTTCAGGTCTTTGAGGTTATCAGCCTGAGTGTCCACTAAAATGTGGACTTAGTCTCGAGTCCTTGCCAAGTAATTTTATTTTAATTTGGTAAATAAATTGGGGTGATAAATATATGACTTATCAACCCACCCTCTGATTTAAGGGGACTATAAGTCTAAGCATCTACACACTATTTGCATTGACTCACTTTCTGGTGACGGAAATTAGGTAGCTAAAGAACTGTCTAGGGTGGCATGGCTAGCAAGTTGTCATTGGTAACAGCTCATTGGCCGGTTGTCCAGTCGTAGCCATGCGGCCGTTCTCTTCCTGCTGGGTTTAGGTAAATCTTATATCAGGGAAGTCACCTACATAGAAAAAATGAGAAAAGGAAACACCCAAAAAGAAAAAGAAAAAAATCGAAAAAGGAGAAAAAAAAATAAAACTACAGTTCACCACACGAGTATGGCTGGCAAGTTGCCATGGGTAGCAGCCCATTCGTCGGTTGTCCAGAGTCGAGCTCACAAAAATGCACAAATAATTCTCAAAACACTTACGAAAGAAGCGGGGAAGTAGAATAAATCGGGGAGATATACACTGCATTCGCCCTTGTGTTGACTCCATAAAAAAAAAAAAAAAGTAGGGAGAAAGTTGCCGATCATAATGATAAACCTCTACGTGGAAATATTTAAGGTCACCTAGGGTCATAGAAACCAGAAGTCTACTTTAACAACTGCTTAGTGAGTCTATCACCCTTTCACAAGATGCTTAGCACTTAGAGTCCATTTCGAGTCTTAGGCAGGTCGGGTAGCCATAAAAATTTATTCGAAACTATCAAACTCCAAAAGTCCAAAAAAATTAGAAAAGAAGAAAAAGCAAGAAGAAATTTATCTTCCCTTTTCAAATAAGGCGAGGACTTGGGCGGTCTGCATTCTAGCAGACACCCAGGTACTGTTGAGTTTTCGTAGTTTAGGGGCTTAGTTGAAATTTTCTATTATTAATAAACAACTTTGGTCTAAGCAATAGAGTCCTAATTCTATTTTTATACATAGCATGTAGTTTAATTTTCTAAGGACTAGCAAAAGGTAAGCAGGGGTGTATGATGTAGACACAATTAATGAGGATACAATGCCTATTCATGCATGTTCCTAGGCTTAGATATGAATTCCATACTATAAATATTGCATAGCATGCATCATTCTACATTTAGAGGAGTTTGTGTACACTTTAGGTTAATTGCATTCTTTTATGGCCAAGAGAGAAGGAGATTTAATTCGAAGTCTTGGGTTGATGATCCAACCGAACGAATCTGATCAAGACGATGATCAGAGGGCAACGCCTCCGAAATCGCCTTGATTAAAGTTCCATAGCACCATATGCAGTTCGAGAAAATCAACAGCTGAGGGACTAGGTGACGCAACTCAGAGCTTCAAACGACAAATCCAATAGCATGGATGGATTCAGGTCGATGACCATAGCCCAATGGTGTGAAAATCGACTCAATCCAACCTCTGTAGCAGCCCTTACAAAAAAAAGAAGATAGACTGCCCAGATTATGCCACATGGTACAACCAAGGCCACCCATGCGTATGCATGTGCCACCACACGCGCACAGTAGCTTGGGTGTGGAGGCATGCATGCATAGTAGGCATGCATAGAGGCAGCGGTTGAGGCAGCACATGCAGGTGCATAGCGCAGTGCGAGGTTTGGGCACGTAGTGCACTGGGGCGCTCGACATGGACGTACACCAGGGTAGCAGCAGTGTGGGTGCAAGGCTATCTTCAGCGATGTTTGCGGTGGATCTTCAGCGACGTTTATGACCGTCAATAAATGTTCTGTATATGAAATTGATCAATTCCTTCACTACAAAATTACCCCTACCCCTCCCACTCTTAATCTCTTCTTTTCTTCTCCTCATCACCCCTAAGGCTCTAGCGTGAGCTTGTCCCAAGCTTGGAATGCTCCTCTAGAGTAAAATCAAATATTTCCCACCTCTCATTCCCATTCGTGGAGCATCTTGGGGCCATCCTCTCACCTCCTTCAGGAAGAATCTCCTCGTCGTGATGATATCATGCCCAATCCTCTTTCCTCTATGGCCATTCTCCCTCGTCCTGCTCCTCACCACCCTCTTCGGGGCACTGTCAGAGCAAGTCGTCTTCCAAGCGACCATCGAGGGGGATTCTTCTCACCTTATCTTTTGTATCTTTCTAGTCTTGTTGTAGTTTCTGAATTATTTGTAGCATTTGATTGTCTCTCTCTCTCTCTTATATTTTGCAAGTAGATTGTTAGATAATGTTTTCATCTATCTAATCTGTTGCTTGGTAAAAATGACAAAAAAAAAAAAAAAAAAACTCGGATTTTTCAAACCAAACAATCGTCTTCCTGCATTTGACTTGGGACTCACCATTCGAGTTTCAGTTATAAATTTTATTTGATCGACAAATTTTCATGTGAATCAAGATATGATGATGGGTTTTCCAAACTCAAACCTTTTCACGACGAATCTCCGTCGCACCAGCCCTTTATTTGGGTTGTGCCCTTAAAGATCAGTTTCAATTTGTGTGCATGGACAACCAATGTTTTTCAATCAAGATTATTTTTAGATGCAGTGAATTTTAGGTTTTAAATCTTGTTTAGTAGCTTTTAGGATACGAATTAAGGTGAATTCAATCAAGTTTAGGAGGCACACTCAGATTTGCAAACATGGGCGAAGATGTTTTCCTTTGATATCGAAATAAGATGGAGTACCTGGTACAGACCGTAAATGTTAACCCTAATTAGCAAGCTCCAGATGAGTTTTTTTTAGATGGAGTGGTGCTGCCCAAACAACTCAAGCAATTGGCCTTAATGCACCACTGAGTTGGCACACAAGTGGTTACCTAGTCTAATTTTTACTCAATTATGTGTTTGTTTGTGTGTACCTGTTCGAAAGATCAGGTTACCAATTGAGTATGAAGAACCAGAAGAGGTTGTGTACATCTGTGGAACTTTTTTTTTAGATTTTTTTTATAAGTGGAGAATGAGGTGTGTGGAGGTGGCAATCAAAACAACCAAACTAATCCAAGGGTTTCTGAGAGCACCTAGGTTAATTAGAGTTTGAATTAGGGTGATGGAATGAAATCTATGGAGGGGGAAGAATGAGGGAGCACTTACAGTTGTCTTCAACTGCACTTTACTCCTTTCTATTGCTTGAAGATTCCTTCTTGAAGTACCTGCAAGATAATAGAGAAGGAATGCAAGAGTGTTAGAGAGGAGATACGAGCGAGGAATGTGGAGAAATAATCAAAATCCGTTGCCTCCCCAGCAACGGTGCCAAAATAATGTATGGAATTTGATACATGTAAAAGGTTGGGTTAGAAACCCGTCGTAGTAGTCACGTAAAAGTTCGCTATCAGATAAAATTTTACCAAAACTCAAAGTGAGTACCAGGTTGAACACGGGAGGCAAACATTTGGTCAAAAACCACATTTATAATTATCGTCATGAAGTAGATTTGCTAGTTGAATTAGATCTACACTAGCTATTCTACTTGAAGAATAAACAATAGAAGAAAGAGAAAGAATAATACAAAGAAAGTGAAAATAGTGAAAGAATGAACAAGTACTTCATAACCATAGCATTATGTCCATTACATCTAATTGCTACACTAGAAAATTGGAAATCTACACTAGAAAGTGATAAAAAGAGAAGGGGGTGAGAACTTATCCTCCTCAATGGCTGGTTGGAGGACAAGTTGTGTTGACGGAGTGCTCGGACAATAGGGATGATATGCTGGATGAAGGTGGATGGGACAGGGCGAAGTCGCAGTGGGATTCGCTTCCCGAATGGTAGTGAGACGACAAGCACGAGTGTTGGAACCTTGTTCCACATCTTATTTTGGTGTTAACAAAATTATTATGAATTAATGTTTGCATTAAGTGTTTTTCAAATTTAGGTGAAGAAGCATGGCAAACAAGAATTGATGAAAAGGAGAAGATCATGATAAAGAGGCAAGATGACAAGGATGAGTCGAGGGGAAGAAGATCATCTTCGACTTTAGTTTTTTTAGTTTAGATCCTATTTTCATAGATTGTATGCCTCTTAACAAACAATCATTACTTATATCGTAAAATCAATAAGAGATAAATTAGGATTTATATGGCATTCATTTTCAAAGAACGTAGTGAATTAAAATACTTAAAACAGGTACTTGTAAGCAAGTAATGGTACTGTTCATCAGTACTAGTATTTGTAAGGCACAGGTTTGAGAATTCATCTCAAACTGTGAACAAGTACCGATACTAACCATGAGTACCGATATAGGTTGGCCACAGGTTGAAGGCTTAATTCTGGCCTAAACCATACAAGTACCGGTACCCATGATGAGTACCAGTACCAGGATCATGTACTGCTGGCAGTGAGCTGCTAGTACCGGTACAGGTACTTTACTACGGGTACCAGGTAGCCATTGGCTCAATTCTGAACGGCTAGAAAATTAATTTCAACAATGTGAACGTTGGGAGTTAATTCCTAATGTCTAGTAGACGAGCATCCTAGGTCCTAAACTCTATAAAATGACCCTAGGACTCTTTGTTTGCACACAGAAAAGATTAGAAATACAAGGAAAATTCCTAGAGCTATATTTCCCAAATTTCCACCATATTTTCAAGAGAGAAAGAAGAAGCTTGTCATTCACTCTCTACATTCTTGCAAGCTCAATGACGTGATTTCTTCACACATTGTCAAAGCGATTCACGTCCTTTCTAGGCTCTCATGTTGGTACATTATATTTAATTTTATTTTGAGGCTTAGGAATTCTAGTTGTAAGATCTTTCTTTCTTACACCTGTACTTCTTTTGTATTTGAGCTTGTTGCTCGTTGGGTTGTAACAAACCGATTATTGTACTTGTGTTGAGGTAACCCGTTAATTACCTCGGTTTAGTAAATTGATTCTCTCGGGGTTGAGAGAATCAGGTTAACAACCATAAGATGGGAGGCTTAGGTAGTGGAGTACCCAAGGGAGGGGAACCACTATACATATTGTGCTAATTTCTATGATTATTTTTTGTGCAAATTATTTTTGTTATTACTAACATTTTGATTAAGCTTGTGTGCGCTGAGATAGCCATATATTACATATCTTCAGATCCTCTATCAACAAGCACTCCACGAACGAGGATGAGAGGATGGAAAAATTATGCTTAAGACTCTAGTGGAGCAACCCGGGGATGGGACTAGCTCATAGAGCTTTGGAGGGGGTGAGAGAAGAAGAGAAGGGATGGAGGAAATGAGAGCTATGAGGTCCCTTTTATAGTTGAAGAAGGGCATAAAGTCATTTTAAAGGCCTTTAAAATGAATATGCAGCCTTTAATAATGCATGTAAGCATCACTAAAGGCACATGTTGCTGTTGGCGCACATGGAAAGAGCACCACTCATCGCTAATTGCGTGGCTCAGATTGAGCCACGTCAACGCCTTCTCTCCTTCAGATGTTCACGAGCCTCATCGCGCTCCCCCAACCTTAGCCGTCCGATCAAGCATCCGATGGCCGAAAATCACATGCTCTTTTCCATAGTAATGCACATCGCGCCTGTATGTGACCGCATGCGATCGTGCGCATGTTCAGAGTGCTCTCATCCGATGCTCGAGTGGGCACCACATCACTGCTCCATCAACTATTCGCATTGCATCCAATGGCACAATTTCGCACGCCGCTTCTCTTCGCAGATTGGAGCATGTGTTGCACAATTCGTGAGAGGCACTTCACCGCTGCGCTACGTCGCTGCTTGATGCGAGTACTCGATTTTCTCCATGCACTCTCTCAGCCATTGGATCTCAATCCAATAGTCAAGATCTTCTGTTGGCCTTGCTCTTTAGTAGTGAGTGGGAGCAGCTGGGATGCATCTTAGCCCTTGGATGGAGATCCAACGGCTGAGATTGATTGTGCAATCGAAGTGGCGGCACTGCAGGCAGTGTTGGACGACTGTGATGGCACCACATGGCACCATCATGGCCATCCATCCTTATTTTGTAAGTGGTGCCATGGTTGTTGAATTGAATCGATTTTCATGCCGTTGGGCTGCGATCGTCGATTTGAACCCATCTATGTGGTTGGATTCTTTAACTAAGGTATATATTTTCACTACCTTGCCCCTTGGCCTTTGATCTTCCTTGGCCTGTATATGATGCTATAGAAGTCCGATCGGGGTCTTCTCGGAGGCATTGGAGTTCGATCGTCGCCCAAATAAGATCCATACGATTGGATCTTCAATCCGAGGTCTCTATAAATATTGCCTTGTCTCCTGACCATAGAAAGGGCAAATTAACCTAAAATTTGAGAAACTAATCTAAACATAGATTGATGCATGCTATCCAATATTTATAATGCTGATTGCAATTATACGGCTAAGAACACGCAAAAATAAATAGTTTATATGAAATAGATGTGTCTACATCACTAGTCCTACCCAACCTAAACCTAATAGTCTTAACCACATCCAATCAGGTGCATCACTACCTGATTGGCTGCATCCAACTTCAATTGGGTTCAGTTGGAGCCTAATTAGACTAGACCCAACCTAATTTCCTCCAGCACCTAGACCTTTAGGATAACCTATTCAACCTTTTAAACAAAATTCTCTACCAAAGATCTTGCCGTAAGCCTACTTAATCCCTGCCACCCATCACCCATCCTAAGGCCAAAGCACACTTCTTATTTTTAGAAACCTAAAGAACCTATCCGTTCTCTTATGCCTCATTACTCCACCATTTGATGCCCGTCTAAGGGGTAGTGTTAATTTTGAAGTGGTGGAAACACCTCAACCAATGATCCTAATCTAAGGGCCCTCATTTCTTCACCATTCCTATAAAAGCACTACCCCTCCGTCCACCTGAATCAATTAGTCCCTTTCTAATTCTTAGTATAATTTAATAGTACGATGCAGACAAAATTATTGAAGATAAAATGCCTATTCATGCATGTTCCTATGCTTAGATTTGCATTCCATGTTATAAATATTACATAGTGATAAGCTCATATTTGTTTTGCACGGCGATGAACGGCGATGAACTCACTCTATAAGTTAGAATATAAGTTGGCATGTATGCATTTCACACGCATTGTTAGGAATAATAACTCATTTTGCAAACTCTGTAGGTTTAAACATAAATTTGCCAATATTATTTGTTTATTGATTTCATCTTTATGAATGCAGGTGGCTGATGTTACGAGGGAGGATACCATTGAAGTTTGCCATTGAAGCAATCGGGAAGAGCGGATCTGACGTTAATGGCCACGACACTCCTCCCCATCCAATTGGCTTGAAATCCATCCAACCACTTTAAGAAGAGCAACTGACCATTGGGCTTAGTGAGACATCGCCCTAGTCCACCATCGTGTGCTCCACTCCACCACCGTGGTCTCCACAGCCGAACTCGACCACACCATGGGCTGGCGAGGTGACAGCTCGCCACGCCAAGCCGGTGGATTCGTGCCAACACCATACGTGAGCCTTCATAGCTCCACTTCATCGTGAGCATGGCCACAACGGTCGCGCGACCATCGTTTTCTTCTTTTCCTTTAAAGGAACCCAATGCATCCGCTGCCTCACCGTGCCTTCCAGACACCTCTAGCCACACCCATTGCGACCTCCTTCACCAGTGTGCCTCGCACCCATCCACTCCACACGCTCGTGCAACAACTGCATCACTGTGCAACCACCTCACTGCCATCCATGCTCGGCAAGCAGCCGTGCCCTGCACCTTCATCTACCCCACCAGTTAAGACATCCGGGAAGTTTCCTGAGCATCTGAAGCCCCTCATCAATCCCTTGACGCACCTCTGCCTGCGCACTATAGAGTGGGCCACACCAGCAGCAGCAAGCAGCCTCCACCCATAGCTGTAGCAACATGCACAGCTTGTGCATGCCCCTTCGCCTCTAGCGAGCATTCATCCCCTTGTGCCTCTGCCACGCTTGCAGCAACAACTCCTTCCACAGCGCGCGTGGGCGTACGACCCTCCTCACCTCCATCACGCAGCACTGCTTCTGCTGCCTGTGCACACCTCCAGCTCACGTAGTAGATAGCGTGCGCTTCCCACCCATGCCCCCTCGCCTCCAACACACGTGCGTCCCTCTATGCCTTAGCGCGTCCAGCAGCAAGCAGCCACTTCTACGTCCCCTCATCTTCGCATAGTAGCAGTAGAGAGTTGTGATGAGTCTAAGTTATTGGACACTTAATTGGCTTAAGAAGATATAAATCATGCATCATTAGATTGCAAAAAGAATCAAATAATAGTTTATCTGTTTTTGCATGGTCATGTTTGCAAATATCCAAAATTCAACCATCATCTCCATCGCCAGTGGTGCACTGGCTCTCGATGGGTTCCTTCTCACTGGCCTCAACGGATTAGTCACCCAAATCTGTAGAATCTCACGCAATGACTTGTGACACTGCCTCATCGCCAATATTATTGGAGACAATCTCGGGGAGGAAACAAAAATGACGTTCTCGGCATTTAAAAGGAGGATGGCCGAAGGAGGGGAGATCTTTATCCATCATATTCCCTACCACCACTACGGTGAAGGCTTACACTGTGTATATGGCGAACAGCATGAACCACTGCATGCTTTGACCTCGCTTCCATCTCCATTCTTGCACGCAGTGATAGTGTGTGCATGCCATCGCCTTCTTCAATACATCTCCGACATTCAGGTGCACCATCAGCTGTTCCCACAACTGACCACCGTGCTTCATCCTCTCTAGTGCGCCCTCTCCTCACGCAGTGCCAACACATCCTTGCGCATGCCCGTGAGCAACTGCCATCGTCAACTTCCTCAAATGTCCACGCTCACGCCAGTCTTGATGCATGTGCAGCACCCCTGTGCACATGCGTAGGATCTTCGCCACCTAACAGAGCCACGCCCGACCTTGCCTGCAACTTGCATGTGTTCACAGCATCTTCCATGCGTTGCTTGCGTGCAAGCGGCATGTCCTTGCCCGAACGTGTGGGCGCACCAGCAGCAACTGTACGCTCGTGCTCCAATCCACATGCGCACACAGGCACCTACGCTCCAGCATGCACATGCACACAGGCCCTCTTGTCCTTCTCCTCCTCCTTCTTCTTCATCTTCCTCTCTACCAACCGAAGGAACCCAAAGCCACAAAAATGCAGCCATCAACTCTGGCCACGAAGCTTCGTGTCAGGAACTCCATCAGACTCTCCTCGACCCCAGGAGGGCAGCCACACCTTCTGAAGGATGATAGCTGCCTACGCATGCCGGCAAACCACCGCCACCACCGGTCTTTCTCATCACCGACGCCAACTCCGGCCACCATTTGTCATGGCATGATGGCCAACAGATTGCCCTCGTCATAGTAGACCTTCCTCGAGCTTCTCCCTTCCTGTCGTTGCTCCACAAGCATGCCACCGTGTAAGGGGAGAATCCCCTTTTTTGCTATAGGAAGAGGCCAGTTAATAATTACATCTCCTGCCATTGTCAAGACTATTTTTTCTTGTTTTATTTGGTTATTAAATTAAGGTAAAATTACAACGATGCGCTTACGTTTTCTTGAATTGACTTAGCTTATGTTATGTGCATCATTTCACATTGAATTTGGATTAAGATTTACACAATTTCTGTCCAGTACATGTGAAATTAGAAATTACATAGATTGATCACATATTTATTAGATATTTTATTGAGGAAAAATTGCACTTATAGCCTTACATTCTTGAGTTATTGTGTGTCTTCTTCTTGTTATCGTGTTTCATGTCGGATTTGACCACGGATTTCGCACTTGATTGGATGAATATGATGAGTCCATTTTAATGGACTAATATTAGGCATAAGTGACTTTAATTATATCTTTTAGGTTTGTTAATAACTATATTAAGTTATAGAATGTTTGCACGCATCATGATTTAGGTTTACATTTATTCTATAACTTAATATGTTCTTTTTATGTGCAGGAAAAATAATTGGCAAAAGAATGAGGAGGAAAGGATAAATTACCCTTTTTCAAATCACCGGTGGCTGTTCTTTTCCCCATTCTTCGGGGAACCCTCAACAGCTGCAGGCCAGAGATAGTTAAGGGATTTTTAAACCCCTTAACTCTCACAGGCGCAACGGAGGAGAAGTTAAAAAGAAGAATCATCCAGGAAGAGAAGAACGGGCACCATCTTCCCCAGCGTGCACTGTGGTTCATCTTCCCCTTTGCAGGGAAAAAGCTCATCTTTTGCACTGCACCGCATTGCCTGCAAGTGCTCGCAGGCACTCCCTTCTCCAGCGCCCATAGGTGCTTGCTGCCATCTACACCGCCAAGCACCAAGCACCCCTACAAGCACGCCTGCAGGCATCCGCCTTGCGCACCACATCAAGCCTGCATTGCGCCCTAGTGCAGCCACACGTTCGCGCGCCCATCTCACCCTCCAACACCCGCACACCTCACCGTAACCAACCTCTCCAGCTCTCCCCGCAGAGTGCCCTCTCGCCTCAGCACGCCCGCTCTCCTCTATCCTGCTCCTATACCGCACCGCATCAACACCACCAGATGCCCGCCCCCTACTATAGCCGTATGCTCCAACCTCTGCATGCGCCTGCAGCACACCTCCGTGCTCCCATC
The DNA here is from genome assembly GCA_037157565.1 of Thalassia testudinum. NCBI lineage: Eukaryota > Viridiplantae > Streptophyta > Magnoliopsida > Alismatales > Hydrocharitaceae > Thalassia > Thalassia testudinum. The sequence continues at coordinate 30,505,004 of JAZHRO010000019.1, read as the reverse complement.
TCACCCTCCAGCACTGCACCCACTGGCGCTACCGCACCCGCAATCGCCCACTTCGCCCACCTGCAGACTGCCTCACCCTCCAGTCGGACCTGCAGATGCGTACGGGCACGCTCCAGCGTGCGGCCACCAGCCACCGGACCTGCAGAGGCTCACGGGCGTGCACCAGCGTGCGGCCACCTGCCAACAGGCTACCCTGCAGCAGCCACTCTGCCTTCTTCTCCAACATGCCGGTGCTCCTCTTCGCCCATCGGCCACCTCTGGCCACCTTCGTTGACGCCGCAGCTACCATCGGATAGCCCTCGTCCTTGTCATCCTCCTTAGCCTCTCCAAAGCCCCGCCGGTGGTCTCTTTCTCTCGCATGGAGGAGAGAGCAAAAATGCTATGTTTTTAAGGCAATTAGTATTTACATTCATTGCCATTGCCACATAATTTTATTTTTATTTATTATTATTATATTGTCACAAAATTGCATATGAACACTCATATTTCATTATAATTGCTTGTTATTGGTATTCACTAGTTTGAAGATTGATTTTTGGGCTTAACTTAAGTGCTAATTTTCTTTAGTACACGTCACGTGAAAATTGCATAAATTCATCATAAATTTATTGAAGATTTCTGTGAGGGAAAACTGCACATATACCCTTATCTTTTTAAGTTATTGCTAATCTACTTTCCTTCGCATTTTATGTCAGATTTGAATAAGGATTTCGCACTATCCGAAATAATATTAAATAATTAAGAATTTATTGCATAATTGCATCCCTATGGACATGACCCGCTCTTCTGCTAGTGGCTATTTTCATTATTTTTTATTAGTCTATTTTTCCATCACTTAAATACTATAACGCAAAGTGAAAAGTCAGCTCTGTCAAATTGGCGCTGTTGCCGGGGAGGCAACAGACACAATAGATTTACTTTATTGTGTTTAAATCTTATGAGTTGCGAAATTATCTAATCATTTTTATTATTGTGCGAGGAATCTGAAGAGGCGATGAGGCGCAACAGAGTGGCGACAACAACCACGAGTTAAGCCACACGAGGAACAGACAAAGGAGACCAAGATCCTATTTTCACTAAGGATTCTCCATCGTCACAAATTTAATTCTATCTTTTCGCCCTTCTAGTAAGTGGGGTTGAATTTTTGGGGGTTTGTCCCCGCTTTTTTTTAGCTACTAGGGCTTACAATATTTTTGGTGTATGCGTGATTATATTTTCTGCTTGCTTGCTTTTAGAAACCAATAAAGAAAATATCAAGCTGCCTATTTAGAAGTTGCATGCCCTTAGGTGCATGCATTTAGGGGTGATTAAGCAGCACATTAGATCTTATTATTGCATTGTAAGCATATTATCGCGAAGATTGCTAGAGACAGGTATATATTTCTAACTTTTGCATCAAGCTCCTGTTCACGCATTTGCATTCAAATTTAAATTCAAGACCACCAAGTTGTTTGAGTTTACTAATTCAGTGGTCACATAACTAAAAGTGGAACTAATAATCAGATTCAACCCTAAAAGCAATTCACATTTGATCTGATTCTAAGGGACTTGTCTACAATTTTAAAAGAAATTACAAAGATTTGCGGTGTGTTGCACACTCCTGACACTGAGCACGCACATTAGGCACCGCACTAAGGCTCGATCCCTCAAGGATATAGGCACCGATCTCTTTATCGGTGTAAACCCTCCTATTATGCTTTGTGGTGGTGGTGATACTATCTTTTGACCATGTGTTTTGATACCCCACGGAGGGGGACACCCCTTAAAGGAACAAAAGGGTAGTTAAGGGGCACTGCATGCGCATCGCCTCAAAGGAAGGGTTCGCCCTACTTGCATCCCTTTGTTCATCCTTGGAGTAACTTCTCACTTGATCACTTGGGAGTATCATCCAAGCAAAGTATAGGTCCTAGGGCACTCAAAGGTTGAATTAAGATACGTAATTGTAGTGAAAAACTTGTTTGGCCATTTATATTAACTAATTTGACATCCACAATAAAGAAGGTTAAGATTTCAAGTCCACACCCCTCTTATACCACTTACGTGGGAACGGAGGGATAAGTCTTCATCTTTTGACTTATCTTTGGAGTGGAGGTTTGACTTAATAAAAAAAGAATCTAAATTATGTTTTGTATGCTTGGTAGATGCTCTCTTGAGGGTAGTCTAGTGTATGATCTTGAGCTTGAGAGAATTCTTAGGAGAGCTCACCTAGGAGAAGAAAAAGAAGGAATGGCTGAGCAAGGTGCAAATCAACAAAGGACCCTAAGGGACTATTTTATTCCTACTAACCAACCTGCACAAGCACTAATATGATTAGCATGGGATAATCCGTATGAGATCAAGAGTAGTACCATATCTTTATTGCCCACTTTTTATGGTACTACTAGGGAGGACCCCTACCGGCATTTAAAGGAATTCACCGAGGTCTGTTCCACAGTGAAGCTCCAGGGCTTTACTGATGAAGCCCTGATGAGGACTCTATTTCCTTTCTCCCTAAAGGATAAGGCCAAGCACTGGTATCATACCCTCGATGCAAGGGTAAATGATTGGGCCACCCTTAAGGGAGAATTTTTAAAAAGTATTTTCCTATGAGTAAAACCAACCATTACAGAGGAGAGATTATAGGTTTTACTCAACAGGAAGGGGAGCAATTTCATGAGACTTGGGAGTGCTTTAATGACCCTCTTAGGTTATGCCCCCACCATCAAGTGCCAAGATGGCAGTTGGTCGAAAGGTTCTATAACGGATTATCTTAAAGGCATAGGTAAACCATTGATGCATCCTGTGCAGGAACCTTCATGACCAGAACTGAGGATGAAGCCTGGGCATTATTTGAAACTTTAAGCGACAACTCCATACACCTGTCCTCTACCTATCAAGAAAGAAAACCATCAATCTTGCAGAGGATGATAGAGGCCCATGAAGCTGGGGCTTTTCAGGATTTGGCTTATCAGATTCAACTATTGAATAAAAAATTTGATACGCTTTTAGCAAACCTCGGAATGAACCCGGAAGCAGCCTCTATTTTTTAGGCTTTAAGAGAATGCTCCATTTGCCAAAGCACAACGCACGACACTGCGGAGTGCCATCAGGAAAACCAATTCCCTGAGTTGATTCAGGCCGACTTGAATGCTACCCAAGGTTTCTGCCCCCCTCGCAATAACCCGTACTCCAACACTTATAATCCAAGGTGGCAGAACTATCCAAACTTCTCTTGGAAGCAAGCTGATGCTTCTAACTCAAGGAATACAAGACCCTTACCTCCCCAGCCCACATACAAACCTTCTTATGAAAACCCTCCTCCGAATAAGCCCTCTGAGATGGATGAACTAAAGGCCATGATGAAAGCAATGCAAGAGCATCAGAATATGGTTATCCAATCTCAGAATAAGATGATTACTGATATGCAATCCCAAATTGGTCATCATACTGAGGTAGTTAGGCAACGTAATCCGGCGAAGCTGCCTAGCTCTTCTGAGGAGAACCCTAAGGGCAAGGGGGTTGTATTCAGGGAGCACGCCCAAGCAGTGACCGTGTTGAGGAGTGGAAAAAAGACTGACAAGCCTGATAACACTCCTACGGTTACATCTCAGAATTCCCCTTCCACACCTGACCCGACTTCCATCTCACCCAAGGAAGAGCCACACCACTCTCCCTCACAAAAAATCACCCACAATGAGGATGTCATCCTTCCACCACCCCTTTCTCGCCATGACGACCCCTCTACCCAGAAGTTGAGGGTGCCCTATCCAGAGCGCCTATCTGCTCTTGGGGAATCTTTTGTTGGCTCGTCTAGAGCCAAGGATAGGATGAAAGAGATTATGGATACTTTTAGTCAAGTCCAGATTAACTTGCCTCTGTTGGAAGCGATTAAACAAATTTCATCCTATGCCAAGTTTCTGAAGACCTGTGCACCCAGAAGCATCGATCTAGGAAACAAGTCCAAACCAAGGTCATCCTGCCTGACCATGTTAGCTCGGTTCTTCAGCAAGGAACACCCCCCAAAATGAAAGACCTAGGGGCCCCGTATATTTCAGTGGTTATAGGTAACCAACACATTGACGAGGCTCTGCTCGATCTTGGTGCGGGGGTAAACATTCTACAAAGCTCTGTCTATGACCTTTTGGGAGGAGGAAAGCTGAAGCCTAGTCCAGTAATCCTCCAAATTGCAGACAGATCACTTAAGACATCGCAGGGATTGTTGGAAGATGTCCTCGAGAGAGTGGAGGATTTCTTCTTCCCCGTTGACTTTCTGGTACTTGATATTGACCCATCTAATAAGCCCACTAAGCCGTCCATTATTCTGGGATGCCCCTTCTTAGCCATAGCCAATGCCTCTATAAATTGTAGATCTAGGGCACTTAAAATGGGCTTTGGGAACAAGAAGATCCGGTTGAATGTTTTTGATACTTACAAGCAACCCGGACTTGAAGATTGTTCTCAGATTGAGGTCGTTGATGAAATAATTGAAGAGACTACTCAGCACTCTTATGTAGAGATCCCCTTCAGAAGGCCATATCTCAGGACCATCCCTTGATTATTAAAGAAACTTAAAGGAAAATGCCCGAACTAGAAGAGTTGCTTGGGGTACACACCGAGTCTCTGTCCCAACCCTAGACTATGAAGGTAGATCCACTGCCTGAGGTGGGGACATCTCATCTAAAACCCTCAATCCAAAAGGCTCCTGAATTGGAGTTGAAAACCCACCCGAGCACATTGAAATATGCTTTCCTTGGCCCTAATAACATGCACCCCGTTATTATCTCGTCTGCATTATCTAAATTGTAGGAGGGAGCTCTGCTTGAGTGTTTACAAAGGCACAAGGAATTAATTGCCTGGACAATAGCTGATATTAAGGGTGTTGATCCATCTCTTTGCATGCATCATATATACACGGATGAGTCCGTGAAGCCTATCCAAGATATGCAAAGAAGGCTCAATTCAAATATGCGGGAGGTTGTTAAAAAGGAGATTCTGAAATGGCTGGATGCAGGGATTATCTATCCCATTTCAGATAATAAATGGGTCAGTCCTATTCACGTAGTTCTGAAAAAGGCAGGAATCACTGTGGAGGAGAATGACCATGGAGAACTAGTGACCACTAGACCCTCAACTGGTTGGAGGGTCTGCATTGATTACCGCCGTTTAAACATGGCTACCCAGAAAGACCATTTCCCCTTATCGTTTATTGATCAAATTTTGGAACGATTGGCAGGGAACAAGTACTTTTGTTTTCTTGATGGGTACTCTGGGTGCAATCAGATAGCCATTTCTCCTGATGATCAGGAGTGTACCACCTTCACGAGTCCTTATGGCACTTTTGCATTCCGTCGAATGCCATTCGGGTTATGTAACGCTCCTGCCACTTTCCAACGTTATATGATGGCTATCTTTTCTGAAATGATCGACGAGTTTGTTGAAATTTTCATGGATGACTTCTCCATTTATGGCTAGTCATTTGACCTATGCCTTTCGCACCTTGAAAAAGTCTTAACCCATTGTGAAGAGGCAAAGCTGGTGCTTAGCTGGGAGAAAAGCCACTTTATGGTCCAGTAGGGCATTGTGTTAGGGCATATAGTTTCCGAGAGAGGATTAGAGGTGGACACCGCAAAAATCAATTCCATCTCTAAGCTTCCATTGCCAGCTAATATTCGTCAGGTTAGATCTTTCCTTGGTCATGCTGGATTTTATAGGTGCTTCATTAGAGATTTCAGTAAAATCTCTAAGCCACTCTGTGACCTATTAGCGAAGGATGTCTCCTTCGATTTTGATGACAGATGTGGCGTGACTTTCCAAGCATTGAAGAAAGCCCTCATTACCGTGCCGATTCTCCAAGCACCAGATTGGACCCTCCCATTCGAGCTTATGTGCGATGCTTCTGATTTTGCAGTGGGAGCAGTCTTAGGTCAAAGGGTTGATGATAAATCTCATGTGCTTCATTATGCCAGCAAGACCCTTACGGATCCTCATCAAAACTACATGGTCACTGAAAAGGAATTACTTGCTATAGTATTTGCTTTGGAAAAGTTTCAGTCTTATCTTTTGGGATCCAAGGTTGTGGTGTTCACTGATCATTCAGCCCTTAAGCATCTTCTGGCAAAAAAGGACACCAAACCTCGCCTAATTCGTTGGATTCTGCTACTCCAAGAATTTGACCTGGAAATTAAAGACAAGAAATGTGTTGAGAATGTGGTAGCTGACCATTTGTCTAGGATCCTTATTGAGGCATCAAACCCTATTGGCGGTATTCAGGAGACTTTCCCTGATGAGTCAGTAATGGCTGTGGAAGGTAAAACTCCTTGGTTCGCTAACATAGTGAACTATCTGGTCACGGGCATCACCCCCAGGACTTGGGACAAGCAGAAGCAGGATTCTCGCCAATGCTAAATTTTATCACTGGGAGGAACCTGAGCTTTTTAGAATAGGCCGTGACCAGCTATTTCGCCGTTGCATCCCTGCTGAAGAACAAAGAAGTATTCTGAGTTTCTGCCATGACCTCCACTGTGGGGGACATTTTAGTGGGAAGAAGGCTGCTCATAAGGTTCTTCAATCTGGCTTTTGGTGGCCCACATTATTCTGAAATGCACATACGTATGTGGGCGCATGTCTACGTTGCCAGCAGACAGGAACCATTGGAAAAAGGGATGAGATGCCCCAAAAACCTATCCTCCCTGTTGAAATCTTTGATATTTGGGGCATTGACTTCATGGGTCCCTTTCCTGTGTCCTTCAGATATGAATACATCCTGTGGCTGTTGACTATGTATCAAAATGGATAGAAGCCATCCCCATGTGAACCAATGACCATTCCGTGGTCTTGGGATTTGTTATGGCTAATATCATTTCTCGGTATGGGTGCCCAAGGATGATCACAAGTGATGGAGGACCTCACTTTAAGAATGTACACTTCACAAGACTACTCCAAAATTTGGGAGTCAACCACATGATAGCCACACCTTATCATCCCCAAACGAGTGGACAAGTTGAAGTGTCTAATAGGGAGATTAAGCGAATTTTAGAAAAAACTATCATGCCTGATCGGAAGGATTGGTCTAAAAAGCTAAATGATGCTCTTTGGGCCTACAGAACTGCATATAAGACACCCTTGGGCATGTCTCCTCTCCGTCTTGTCTATGGAAAAGCGTGCCACCTTCCTGTTGAAATCCAACATAAAGCTTATTGGGCTATTAAAAAAGTTAACTTGAATCTAGATAAAGCGGGAAAAGCACGTATGTTAGAATTAAGTGAGCTTGAGGAGCATCATAATGAAGCTTATGAAACTTCTCAAGCTTACAAGCAACGTACAAAAGTCTTCCATGACAAGCACATCATTAGAAAGACTTTTGAGCCCAACCAGTGGGTCTAGCTTTTCAATTCTAGACTTAAATTATTTCCTGGAAAGCTCAAGTCCTGCTGGGATGGGCCATATGTTGTTATCAATACCTTCCCTCATGGAGCTGTAGAGATTAGGAACCCTATGTCAGGTGCGAGCTTTAAAGTAAATGGCCACCAACTTAAGCCATATATTACTCTTTCAGATGGCCAGGTTTTGAACGCACTACGTCTTGAGGAGCCTTAGCTCCTCCCACTCTCCCCCTCAGGTGATATTCTTCTATGTCTATATTTTTCCAATGAGGACATTGTCAGTTTTAGGCATGGGGGGGTATAACCTGAGAATGTTTATAGTGTTTATAGCATTTATAAATATCTCATACATATTCATATATATATATATAAAAAATTCCCTTTTCTTAAGCTGAATGGGTTAGTCCCTAGCAACATACATTTGTTATTGAATGTTTCTCTTCCGGAAATATTTCTTAAAGTTTAGAATCCAGTACATTTATTTCACGTGCACATAGACTTGGTAATGGATCCTTGAGGAAAACCAATAAACATTTGTAGTCCACTGAACCCTTGGACAGTTCATAGGGAGTCAGGCATACTATCTTTTAGTAGTTCCACCTCATATTTGGGAGAAGAAGTAGAGAGATTACTGGTGCGCTAAGTCTAGTGCAAGGACTCTTAAGTTTTGGATAATTAGATGATACTTCAGAGTTAGGCGTAGTTTTCACTCTCTGTTCCTGTGTGCATATTTTGTGTGAATTTCTAAGAGTCACCAAATAAGGCAGATACACCGTGATTGAGTCTTAATAAAGCTATAACTATGGTGGATGGTTACAACCATCCTTCATAGAGTCCTCGACTGAAGGAGGGTAATAATGTCAAAGGTCAGAAATACACCTGTCCTATCCAATCCTTCCCTGTGTCGAGAATAGGCAGTTCCACCAAATAAGCCACACAACTTCCTTTTGACCATCATCATCCCTAATAATGCCTTGTAAATAAAAGTCGGTGTCGTGTTGTATTGATTGAAAAAGAAATAAAAACAAGAAGAAATAAAAAAAGAAAAAAAAAAGAAAGAGAGAAAAAGAAGAAGAAAAAGAAGAAATAAAAAGGAAGAAAAAGAAGAAATAGTTATATTACAAAAAAAAAAAAGAGTCCAAGTTTCTAATGTAATATTGTTTCTAAGGCAACAGAACACCTTTCGCGTTCCACCAAATATGACCCATACCTACCTTTTAGTATTTCTGATCTCCCGAATACTGGTTGAGGACTCTAATTTAGTTGTAGAGTTATTAGGACTTTAATTGAAGTATGGATGCCATGTGAGGCCACCAAATAGTGAGTACAATTTCTAATTCTGGCGAGATTTGTGATCTCAGAAAGAAAGAAAAGAGAGAGTGCCTAGGAACATCAAGAGATCACAATTGTGTAGCCTCTCTCAGAGTTGAGTTGTCTAATAGTCTAAAGATCTAGAGTCTGCAGTACTAGACTATATGTAGCACTAGATGAGTGTGTGCCACCAAATACAAATCCATTCAACTCGATATCTCCTACCTAAGACAAACACCGTGGTCAAATTACATATTATCGTCTGCTTTATCCCTGAGGGAAGTAGTTGCCTATCTCGACAGAAATTTTTGCCAAGAGTGATGTATGAACTCCCAATGCGAATCGGCTCTTTCACTTGGATCTGTTACCTAGGCTATCAGCACTTCACATTTGTCTGGATTTCTAAAGTTTTCAAATAAGAAAAGAAGAAATCTTCTAATTACTTATGTTATTTTTCATTTTTGCTAAGGACTAGCAAATCTTAGGCAGGGGGGTATTTGATGAGTCCATTTTAATGGACTAATATTATGCCTAAGTAACTTTAATTATATCTTTTAGGTTTGTTAATAACTATATTAAGGTATAGAATGTTCGCATGCATCATGAATTAGGTTTACATTTATTCTATAACTTAATATGTTCTTTATATGTGCATGAAAAATAATTGGCAAAAGAATGAGGAGAAAAGGATAAATTACCCTTTTTCAAATCACCGACGTCAGTTCTTTTCCCCATTCTACGGGGAACCCTCAACAGCCATCGGCCAGAGATAATTAAGGGATTCAAAAATCCCTTAACTCTCGCAGGCACAAAGGAGAAGTTAAAATGAAGAATCATCCAGGGAGAGAAAGAGAATCATCCAGGAAGAGAAGAACGGGCACCATCTTCCCAAGCGTGCACTGTGGTTCATCTTCCCCCCTGCGGGGAAAAACATCATCTTCTGCACTGCACCGCACTGCCTGCAAGTGCCCACAGGCACTCCCATCTCCAGTTTCCACAGGTGCTTGCTGCCATCTACACCACCAAGCTCCAAGAGGCCCTGCAAGCGCACCTGCAGGCATCTGCCTTGCGCACCGCATCAAGCCTGCACCGCGCCCTAGTGTAGCCACACCTCCGCGAGCCCATCTCACCCTCCAGCACTCGCACGCCTCACCGCAGCCAACCTCTCCATCTCCCCCTGCAGTGCGCCCTCTCGCCTTAGCACGCCTGCTCTCCTCTATCCCTCTCCTACACCGTACCGCATCAACACCACCAGACGCCCGCGTCTTCATGCACGCCCCCTACTGCAGCCGTGCACTCCAACCTCTACAAGCGCTTACAGCACGCCTCCAAGCGCCCATCTCACCCTCCAGCGCCGCAGCCACAGGTGCTACCGCACCCGCAATTGCCCACTTCTCCCACCTGCAGACCACCTCTCCCTCCAGCTGGACCTTCAGACTCACACAGGGGAGCTCCAGCGCACGGCCACCCGCCACCGAACCTACAGACGCACATGGGCGCGCACTAGCGCACGGCTTCTTCTCCAGCAAGCTGACACTCCTCCTCCGCCAGCTGGCCACCTCCGTCGACGCCGCAGCCACCATCAGATAGCCCTCGTCCTCGCTGTCCTCAGCCTCTCCAAAGCCCCGCTAGTGGTCTCTTTCTCTCGCAAGAAGGATAGAGCAAAAATGCTCTGTTTTTAAGCCAATTAGTATTTACATTCATTGCCATTGCCACATATTTTGATTTTTATTTATTATTATTATATTATGGAAGAATTGCACATGAACACTCATATTTCATTATAATTGCATGTTACTGATATTCACTAGTTTGAAGATTGATTTTTGGTCTTAACTTAAGTACTAATTTTCTCTAGTATACGTCACGTGAAAATTGCATAAATTCATCATAAATTTATTAAAGATTTCTGTGAGGGAAAACTGCACATATACCCATATCTTTCTAAGTTATTGCGAATCTACTTTCCTTCGCATTTTATGTCAGATTTTAATAGGAATTTTGCACTATCCAAAATAATATTAAATAATTAAGAATTTATTGCATAATTGCCTCCCTGTTGACATGACCTACTCTTCTGCGAGTAGTTATTTACATTATTTTTGATTAGTCAATTTTTCCACCATTTAAATACTATAACGCAAAGCGAAAAGTTGGCTCTATCAGAGTATAAGGGAAAAATATTCTTGAATTTATTGATATGTTCCTCCCTGTGGATACGATATCCTAACTTTTCATTGTTAGTTTTATTAATATATTTTCAATCAGGATTTTCCAGCACGTGATTCACTGTGACGGCATATCTTTTTGATACATTATTCCTGCCATGCGAAAAATGCCTGATCAAATGGCACCATTGTTGGGGAGGTAACAGACGCAATAAATTCACCAGAGTTTATTTCTAATTATTCTGAATTGCACATTTATCTGATCATTCTTTATCCTTTCTGTGCGATGAATCTGATGAGGCGACAGGCATAGCTGAGAGACGACGTCCACCTTGAGCAACGTCTACACACGGAGATAATCACAGGTGCCTGTGGGCCTTGATCCCACACACGTGGAGATGCACGGAGGACCATCTAGGAGGATTCTTCCATTTAGACTTCTGATTTAGAATTTTAGAATAGACTCTTTAGGATTAGCCTAGTTATCTGTTTTCTCGCCCTTGTACTCTGGGGCCAGTTTTTAGGGGAGTGTCCTCGATTCTTTAGATTCTAGGATCATTCTGTGGTTGTTAGATTTTTGATTGCGCATTGAATTTTACAAAAAAGAAGAGAAAATAAATCAGAAATGCCTACTAGAAGCTGCATATCCATAGGACAACCATCTAGGATTGCTTGAGCAGCATGTAGATTTTGTTATTACATTGCGTGCATTTTTGCATAGAAGAGTGCTGGAGCAAGGTATGCATTTCTTATTTTACTGCATCAGTTATTTGCACAGGCATTGCATCTGAACATAATTAAAGAAGACCACTTAAACAGATTTGAAAAGATTAATCAGGTGGTCACATTACTTCTTGAAAAGAAAGAAAAATATACAGGAAGTGTTTGAATAATGTGACTGCAATTTTCAAAGGAAAAATCACTTTTTGCGGTGAATGCACACTTCCTGCATTGAGCTCACACTATAGGCACTGCAGTAGGACTTGGACCCTTAAGGCTATAGGCATCGATCTCTATATTAGTGCAAACCCTCCTATCTCACTTTGAAATAGTGGTATTACCATTTGCCCGAGTGATTTGATACTCTAAGGAGGGGGACACTGATAAACGCCAGTTTATCATCATTCTTATGCATTAAAACAAACCTAGCCCTTAGGATTTTACTCTGCAAACGGGTTTTTGGGCTGCATTTAGGCATAAATTAGGTTAGGCATGCATTGCATTTTTTATTGTTGTTTTGATATGCTTTTGTGAGTGTTAGGGATGAACAGATATACAGATCCTTAAAACCCTAGCACTCAAGAAGGAAAATGGTGAAGGAGAAGCTCAGACTAGTTGGAACTCAGCTTGATCCAGCTCACCACAGCTGGAACCTAGCTCACTTCAACTAGGGATAGCTCATCCCAGCTCCATTCAGCTAATCTCAACTGAATGGCAACTCAAGAGAGTTCATCTTAGCTCACCCTAGCTCAAGTTAGCTCAGATCCAGCTCAACCTAGTTGCGTCTAGCTCATTTTAGCTCCCACAAGTGCATAAGGAGCTCTAGCTAGCTCAGCTGAGTTAACTGGAGTTCACCCCAGCTCAGATCCAACTACATCCAGCTCTAGTCAACTCCAGCCAGCTGAAGAAGAACTCATCTCAACTCAGGAAGCTCAAGTCCATCTCCCGGGGACTCAGCTTAGCTCAACTCAATTGAGCTAAGCTACCTTAGCTGCCTCAACCAGCTTGCTCCTCCCCGGGAGCACCAGACCTGGCTCACCTCAGCTCATTGTGGTAGAAGCCAGCTCACATTAGCTTGGCTTAACAGCTAGCAAAGAATTAGCAAGCTAAGCCAGCTAGAGTAGCTCCATGCCAGCCTCTTCAACAGCAGCCAGCTCCAGTTCCAGCTCCAGACTTCTCCTCCTCAGCTCCTCTCTTCAAACCCTAGCTCCAATACCTCCTCCTCTACTCCCCCATTAGCTAAGCTAGCTTAGCTTAGCTTAGCTAGCACCCAGCTCCTTGGCCATCCACCACCTCCAACTCAACCTTAGCTAGCTCCACCAACTTAAGCCCTACCTAAGCTACCTATCCTACTCCAAGTTGGCGCCACCTCTTCACCCCATCATCACCACCAAAAGGCACCAATTTTGGCGCCAAAACATAACCCTAACTGCCCCCCTTTTTGGCGCCAACATCCACCATACACCTAACCCTATAACCCATCCTAGCCATCCACATACCCGCCTTCTAGAACCCTAAGGTGGCGCCACCTAATGGCCTTCTAGAAGGCCCATTTTGGTGCCAATTCTAAAGGGCACCAAAGCCTTAACTACCCCCCTTAGCATCCCTTAGGTAGTGCCACTTATTCTTATCCCTAGGATCCCAACCATCCCCCATATCCTATCCTAGCCATCCATTCCAAGAGCCACCTATGCCCCCCTTCCTACACTATATACACCCACTTAACTTCCCACATTTTCTTCATCTTCCATTAGTGAATTTTTCTACCTATACCCACCTACACCTACGGCCAAGAAGAAGGAGTAGAGAAGAAGATTAAAGGGGCACATCATCAGCCCTTTTGGTGCCTTCTTCTCTGCACTCTCTTCAACTTAGGCCATGCCAAGGAGGAGGACTTTTCTACTTCAAGGAGGATGGCCAGGCAAAGGAGAAGGACCTAGGGTGGACGTGCACCCTTGGAGAGAAGCTTAGGGCACGCCCCCTTAGGGCTTGCTTTGGAGGACATCACCTTGGCGAAGCATAGCAAGGAAGGAGTTGGAGGACTCTTTTCAAGCTCGGGAGCTACCAAGCATCGAGCAAGAAGCCCTCTTCTTCACCATCTATTTGTGTTTTCTTTTATTTATTTCAATTTTCTAGTAGTAGAAGCATTCGTCTACTAGGTTTTTCTGTAAAATACTTTCTCATTAATATCTTTGCCTTCTTTGCAATTTCTTTAGTTGCAATTTTAATTGCTTTGTTTTTAGCATTCTTCACTCCCTCTCCCTAATTATTCTAGGCCTCCACTTGCCTAGAGTGAGCTTAGGGAGAAGCTCTACTTGCCACTTTAGAAGTAGTATATTGAATTGAGTGCAAGTCACTTTCTCGCCAACAATTTCGCATGTTGCCTTAATTTCAAAAACATAAAAATGATATATTGAAAAAGACCAAAAAGAAAGTTGAGATCTATTTTGTAAGCAAGAGAATTAATTTTGCAAACATATTGCCTCCTTGGACGACCCTAGATACCCTACTATCTAGGCTTATAAATTTAAGAGTTGATCGATTTTGCACGTTACGACGACGTATTTAACAAACCGCGTAAAATCCGCATCAGACACCCCTTAAAGGAATTCAAGGGTAGTTAAGAGGCATGCTAACGCATTGCCTCAAAGGAAGGGTTCGCCCTACTTACATCCCTTGGTTCCATCCGTGGAGTACCCTTTTACTTTAGCATCTAAGAATATCATTGCAGCAAAGTGTACGTCTTTAGGGCACTCAAAGGTGAATTTAGGGTGCGTAATTGCTTGACAACTTGATTGATCACCCAAAAAGGACTAAAACGAACCTCAACCTTCATAACAGTCATTGACCATAAATTTCAAGTGTCTCATTTCTCTTATACCACTTATGTGGGAATGGAGAAAAATTGCCTTAAATATATTTGGCCAAGCTGAAGAGTTGGAAGAGGACTTAAAGAACTTTAAATCAACAAAAGACCTCTTGCTTTGTGTTTGCATGGTGTATGCTCAGTAGGCACTCTCCTAGAAATAGTCTTCTCTTCAACCTTGAGCCTAAGAGATTTATAAGGAAAGTTAACTTAGAAAAAAGAAAAATGGATAAAGAAAGACCTGAAGAAGAGATTAGGGTTGGTGAAAATCAGAGAACCTTGAGAGACTATTTCCTCCCTATAACCCACCAAGCCCTACCTATCCGAAGACCTAGAGTGGATAATCAATATGAAATCGAGAGCAGCACCATATCTTTGCTCCCATCTTTTTATGGTACTACTAGGGAGGATCCTTGCAGGCATCTTGAGGAATTCACCGAGGTTTGTTCCACGGTGAAGCTCTAGGGCTTTACTGATGAGGCCCTGATGAGGACTCTATTTCCATTCTCCCTTAAGGATAAGGCTAAGCACTGGTACCATACCCTCGATGCAAGGGTAAGTGATTGGGCCACCCTTAAGGGAGAATTCTTGAAAAAGTATTTTCCTATGAGTAAGACCAACCATCATGTAAGAGGGATTATGGGCTATACTCAACAAGAAGGGGAGCAATTTCACTAGACTTTGGAGCACTGTAATGACCTTCCTTGGTTATGCCTCCTCCATCAAGTGCCAAGATGGCAGTTTGTTGAAAGGTTCCATAACGGATTATCTGAAAGGCATAAGCAAACCATCGATGCAGCTTGCGCAGGAACCTTCATGACCAAAATTGAGGATGAGGCTTGGGCATTATTTGAAACATTAATTGACAACTCCATACATATGTCCTCTACCTATTAGGAAAGAAAACCATCAATCTTGCAGAGCCCATGAAGCCGGGGCTACTCAGGATTTGGCTTAACAGATTCAATTGTTGAACAAAAACTTTGATAGGATTTTAGCAAACCCCGGCAAGAACTTGCAAGCAGCCTCTATCTTTCAGGCTTCAGGTGAATGCTCCATTTGCCAAAGCACAATGCACGCCACTGCGGAGTGCTACCAGGTAAATCAATTCCCTGAGTTGATACAGGCCGACCTGAACACTACCCAAGGTTTCCGCCCAACTCCTCGTAATAACCCATATTCTAATACCTATAATCCAGGTGGCGGAACCATCCAAACTTCTCATGGAAGCAAAGTAATGCTTCTAACTCAGGGAATACAAGACCTGTACCTCCCCAACCCATATACTAGCCATCCTATAAAACCCTCCTCAGAATAAGCCCTCTAAGATGGATGAACTTAAAGCCATGATGGAAGCGATGCAAGAGCATTAGAATATGCTCATCCAATCTAATAATAAGATGATTACTGATATGCAATCCCAAATTGGTCATCCTACTAGGGCAGTTAAGCAGCGTGATCCGAAGAAGTTGCCTAACTCTTCTGAGGAGAATCCAAATGGCAAGGGGGTCATATTCAGGGAGCACGCCGAAGCTGTCACCGTGTAGAGGAGTGGAAAGAAAATCGACAAGCCTAATAGCACTCCTATGGTCACCTCTCAAGATTCCCCTCCTACACCAGACCTGACTTCCATCTCCATTGAGGAAGAGCCACACTGCTCTCCCTCGTTTGAAATCACCCACCCTGAGGATGTCGTTAGTCCACCACCCTTTTCCTGCCATGACGACCCCTCTACCCAGAAGCAGAGGGTGCCCTATCCAAAGTGCCTATCTGCTCCTGTGGAATCTTCTGTTGCCTCACCTGGAGCCATGGATAGGACAGAGGAGATCACAAACACTTGTAGGCAAGTCAAGGTCAACTTGCCTCCATTGGAAGCTATCAAACAGATCCCGTCCTATGCCAAGTTTCTAAAGGACTTGTGCACCCAAAAATGCTGATCTAGGAGATAGGTCCAAGTTAAGGTCACCCTGCCTAACTATGTTAGCTCAATTCTCCAACATGGAACACCCCCCAAAATGAAATACCCAGGGGCCTCGTATATTTCAGTGGTTGTAGGTAACCAACACATTGACGAGGCACTGCTCGATTTGGGTGCGGGGGTGAACATTTTACCGAGCTCTGTCTACAACCTTTTGGGAGGAGGTAAGTTAAAGCCTAGTCCAGTCATCCTCCAGGTCACAGAAAGATCTCTTAAGACACCATGGGGATTACTGGAAGTTGTCCTGGTAAGAGTGGAGGACTTCTTCCCTATTGACCTTCTTGTGCTAGATACTGACCCATCTAATAAGCCCACCAAGCCATCCATTATTCTGGGACCCCCCTGTTGGCGATAGCCAACACCTCTATCAATTGTAGATCAAGGGCACTTAAAATGGGCTTTGGGAACAAGAAGATTCGGTTGAATGTTTTTCATACGTATAAGCAATCCAAATTTGAAGATTATTCTCAGATTGAGGTTGTTGATGAAATAATTGAGGAGACTACTCTAGCACTCCTATGTAGAGACACCCTTCAAAAGGTTATATCTAAGGACCATCGTCCGATTATTAAAGAAATTGAAGGGGAAATACACTAATTTGAAAAGTTGTTGTAGATACACACAGAGTCTTTGTCCCCACCCTGGATCATGAAGGTAGATCTGCTACTTGAGGCAGGGACATCTCAACTTAAACCCTCAATCCAAAAGGCTCTTGAGTTGGAGCTAAAACCCCTCCTGAGCACATTGAAGTATGCTTTTCTTGGTCCTAATGACACACTCTTCATTATTATCTCATTTGCATTATCTAAATCATAGGAGGGAGCTCCGCTTGAGTGTTTACAACAGCACAAGGAAGCAATTGCTTGGTCAATTACTGATATTAAAGGTGTTGATCCCTCCCTTTGCATGCATCATATATACATGGACGAGTCCATCAAACACTTCTGAGACATGCAGAGAAGGCTCAACCCCAATATGCAGGAGGCTATTAAAAAGGAGATTCTAAAATTGCTAGATGCAAGAATTATCTATCCCATTTCAGATAGTAAATGGGTTAGTCCTATTCATGTGGTGCCTAGAAAGGCAGGAATCACTGTCGAAGAGAACGACCAAGGAGAGTTGGTAACCACTAGACATTCAACTGGTTGGAGGGTCAGCATTGATTATCGCCGTTTAAGCATGGCTACCAAACATTCCCCTTCCAGACCTGAATTCAATTGATCGTAACTTTCTGCCCAGAGCTCCAAATTGGATGATTTAAAGTTTGTTGGAAAGCTATAGAGGTAATCTAGACAATTTTAGGGTCAATTTAATGTTTTAATGATGTTTTTCTCTTCAATTTAAGAGATGAAATTAGGGGTTCTATAGGTTTTAAAAAGACTGGAAAGTGAAATTAAAGTCAGGGAAGTCCTTAGATGGACTTCTCTCATCTATTAGAAGGTCTGTATATGTTATATAAGCAATTCCACTTTTGTTAGAATGGATTTTAAACTCTTGGGGCCTACATAACCTGCAGAGAAGCTTTTCTCTTCTCTGAAAACTTCAGAGGTTGATTTACAGATTTCAACAAGTGCAACAGACACTTCAAAGTGTTTCTAATCTATTTTGACTAATTCTAAGGGTTATAACTAATCAATCTAGGTAGGTTTTAGATTTGAATTTCATCAAAATAGTGCTTTTGTTGGTTTGGGTTCGAAAGTAACACAAATTGGCAGAAACAAAATTTTCACTAAATACATCATTTGAGCTTACTTTAGTTGATTTCAGATCATCAAATAAGATTCAAGAAATAGTTTTCACATCTCAATTCTTCAATCCGAGCTCAGAACACCATTATCAGACTCAAGTTTGACTATGGAAGCTTGAAGATTGACTTTCTGTTTAAAGTTTCCTCCTAAGAAATTATTGCCTCAATCAGAGTCTTCTCATCATCTAGAACTTATTCAGATCTTTAAATTTGTGTTTCAACCTTAATTCCTAGCATTTCAGGCTCGCCGCCTGAACTAAAATAGGTGTGCGTTCGACAAAGTTGTTCAGTGGTAGTTACAATGTTTTGAGAGTTAAAATAGCTTCAGTGCTTCGCACTGAAGCTTCTAAGCTCCTTAAATGTTTCTTAAATCCTTCAAAACAGACTTCTCTAACTCAACGAAGTTGGGGAAGAAGTTACATCTAAAGCTCCAGTGGTTAAAACATCAAAAAAATTTATTTAAAATAATCAGTAATCGTTATTTTATTGTTCTGGAGCCACTTAACAAGTTTAAGAGGCTACAACACAACTTTGACTCGCCGGAGCTCGTCGGAGCTCTGGTAAGTACAAAAAATGTAAAATGTTTGTACAGATTAACAAAATTAACCATTTTTGATCGAAAAATGATCCTGAGGATACAAGGAACCTCATTATCACTTTAAATTCTTCATTTGTTCATTGAAATGTAAGATTTGATAGTAAGTTTATTTCTTAAAAGATTTGAGTGGTTAAGCTCAGGACTTGATTTAACTACTCGATTGAGAAGTTAAATCAAGTCAATAGATGTTATTAATCATAAATATATATTTAATTTATAGTTTGAAATGTTCCTGAGCCACGATGGACAGTGAGCTCAGGGACTTAATTAAATTTGGGGGTTTAATTATAGATGAAAATAATAGGTAATATAATGTCGATTAGGGTTCATTAGTGGTGATAGGTGATGAAAGAACCCAGTGAAGGTGGAATTAAATCGACTACTATCACCATGGACAGTGAAGTAGTCGGTGAAGGTGAGATTTGAATCAGGCATTTAGGTGATTTAATTAATGATTAAGTGAATTAGAAATGAACATGGAAGACATAGGAAGGTGTACAGTGAGTAAAAAGATAAGATTGAAGTCTCTGGCGAGCTTAAGGAACTTGCCGGAGTCAGAGGAGATGAAGCTAAATTCTAAAATTACTCTAACCTAACTAACTAAACTAACTAACTAACCTAGCCTACTCCTACACCTACTCCTAGTCTACTGTTACCTGGACGAAGGGGTCAATAGGGTTCCGCCAAAGGTTCATGGTGAACGACAAAATTAGCGGTTTGAAGAAAGATCTCCGGTGGGTGAATTTGAGGTGGAGCGGAGGAATCCTAGGGTCGGCGCCTTTGTCAAAGGTGCGGAAGACCACGGCGAATCTCCTCGGCTACTTAAGATGGACGGAGGAAGTCGGAAGATGGAATGGGAAATCGTCGGAGGTTTGGAAGAATAGCTTATTAGGTCAGCTGCAGTGTTAGAAGAGGGAAGGGAGCCAACTTGCCAAAAATCAGAGGTGTGAGGGGGTATTTATAGTAGTTTGCGACGAAGAGAGAGGTGGGGTCTGGCTGAAGAAGAAGCTCGAGGAGCTTAACCTCCGTCATCGTCTCTAACGACGGTGAGGTTAACTCCCACTGAAAAATAGGATTCTCGATTAATCCAGACCGATGGATGAAGTGTAGGTGGTGAGCGCAAGCTGTAAGAGCTTGGGCAAAGAGGAATGATGTCGGCAAGGCGATGATTGCGCGGTGGGGTGACTCTCTGCCGCCAGCCTTTCGTTTGGCTGGAGAAGAGGAGGAAGAAGAAGACAAAGAGGGACTTAGAAGTAATAAAAGTTAAGAACCTATGTGAGAAATAAGGACTTGATTATAATGAATATGAAGGACTAAAATGTAAACCCAGGTTTTGAAGATTTATTTTAATTTAAATCTTTTTCATCTTTTTATATATGTTAGTAAATAAGGTAAATATTATGTTTACACCTTGAATTTACATTTTTGAGCTTTTTATGTTAATTTATTAGATTAAGTAAAATCACTTAAGTTATTACATACTTAGGTATACATTATATTTAAGTTACTTAACTTATTAATTAAGGAATTGATTAATAGGATTTCGAGTCCAATTATTATCTAAATTATTGATAATGTTAATTGAATAATAAAATGTCATTTTTAACTTATTTTAAGGTCCTTAACTAAATCTCCCTTATTCTATAATTTACCCTTATAAATTCATAACCTTAACTAATTAACTAGGAAGACTAGTTAATTAGGGGTAATTAGAGATCATGATGAGTGTCTCATTAGCTACCCAGAAAGACCATTTTCCCTTACTGTTTATCGGTCAAATCTTGGAACGACTGGTAGGGAACAAATACTTCTATTCCTTGACAGTTACTCGGGGTATAATCAGATAGCCGTCTTTCCTGATGATCAGGAGTGTACTACCTTCACGAGTCGATATGGCACATTTGCATTCCACCAAATGCCATTCAGGTTATGTAATGCTCCTGCCACTTTCCAACGATGTATGATGGCTATCTTTTCTGATATGATCGATGAGTTTGTTGAGATTTTCATGGATGACTTCTCCATTTACAACTTGTCATTTGACCTATGCCTTTTGCACCTTGATAAAGTCTTAACCTGTTGCAAAGAGGCAAAGATGGTGCTTAGTTAGGAGAAAGGCCACTTTATGGTCTAATAGGGTATTGTGTTAGGGCATGTTGTTTCCAAGAGAGGATTAGAGGTGGATACCACAAAAATTGATTCCATCTCTAAGCTTCCATCGCCCACCAATATTCATCAAGTTAGATCTTTTCTTGGCTATGCTGGATTCTATAGGCACTTCATTAGAGAGTTTAGTAAAATCTCTAGGCCACTCTGTAACCTATTAGCAAAGGATGTCTGCATTGATTTTGATGATAAGTGTGGCAAGGCTTTCCAAGTCTTGAAGAAAGCCCTTATTACTGCACTGGTTCTCCAAGCACCAGATTGGACCCCCCATTTGAGCTAATGTGGGATGCTTCTGATTTTGCAATGGTAGTGGTCTTAGGTCAAAGGGTTGATGGCAAACCTCATGTGCTGCATTGTGCCAGCAAGACCTTTACGCATCCTCAGCAAAACTACACAGTCACTGAAAAGTAGCTTCTTGCTATAGTGTTTGCTTTGGAAAAGTTTCGATCTTATCTTTTGGGATCCAAGGTTGTGGTGTTCACTGATCATTCTGCTTTAAAGCATCTTCTCACAAAAAAGGACACGAAACCTCGCTTAATTCGTTGGATTATGCTACTCAGGAGTTTGACCTGGAAATTAAAGATAAGAAAGGAGTTGAGAAGGTGGTAGTAGATCATCTGTCTATAATCCCTATTGAGGCATCAACCCCTGCTGGCGATATCAAAGAGACTTTTCCTGATCAGTCTCTGATGGTCGTTGAGGCCAAAACTCCTTCGTTCGCTGACATAGTGAACTATCTGGTCACGAGCATCACCCCCAGTACTTGGGACAAGCAGAAGTGGGACAGGTTTCTTGTTGATGCTAAATTTTATCATTCGGAGGAACCCAAGCTTTTTCGAATAGTCCCTGACCAACTTTTTCTCCATTGCATCCCTGACGAAGAAAAAAGGAGTGTTCGGAGTTTCTGCCTTGACCTCCTCTGTGGAGGGCATTTTAGTGGAAAAGAGACTGCCAAGAAGGTTCTTCAGTTTGGCTTTTGGTGGCCCACATTATTTTGAGATGCACATACATATGTGGGCGCATGTCTATGCTGTCAACACACGGGAACCATCGGAGAAAGGGATGAGATTCCCCAAAAACCTATTCTCCCCGTTGAGATCTTTGACATTTGGGCCATTGACTTCATGGGTTCCTTTCTTGTGTCCTTCGGATATGAATACATCCTTGTGGCGGTGGACTATGCATCGAAATGGATAGAAGCCAAACCCACGTGGACCAATGACCATTCCGTGGTCTTGGATTTTGTTAGGGCTAATATCATTTCTTGGAATGGGTGCCCAAGGATGATCAAATGTGATGGAGGACCTCATTTCAAGAACGTACACTTCACAAGACTACTCCAAAATTTGGGAGTCAACCACATAATAGCCACACCTTACCATCACCAAACGAGTGGACAAGTTGAAGTGTCTAATAGGGAGATTAAATGAATTTTAGGGAAAACTATCAGGCTCGACTGTTGGGATTGGTCGAAAAAATTAAATGATGCTCTTTCGGCCAACAGAATCACGTATAAGACTCCCTTGGCCATGTCTCCTTTCCATCTTGTCTATGGAAAGGTGTGCCATCTTCCCGTTGAAATCCAACACAAAGCCTATTGGGCTAATAAAAATGTTAACGTGAATCTGGATAAAGCGAGAAAGGCACGTATACTAGAGTTATGTGAGCTTGAGGAACTTCGTAATGAATCCAATGAAAGTTCTCAAGCTTACAAGCAGTGTGCAAAGGTTTTCCATGATAAGCACATCATTAGAAAGACCTTTCAGCACAACCAGTGGATCTAGCTTTTCAATTCTTGACTAAAATTATTTCTAGGAAAGCTCAAGTCCCATTGAGATGGGCCATATGTTGTTATCAATGCCTTCCCTCATGGAGCTATTGAGATTCAAAACCCTATTTCTGGTGCAAGCTTTAAGGTAAACGGCTAACGGCTTAAACCTTATGTTACTCTTTCAGGTGGCCAAGTTTTTGTCTCACTTCGGCTTGAGGTGCCTTAGCTCCTCTCACTCTCCTGCTCAGGTGATATTCTTCTATGACTTTATTTTTCCAATGAGGACATTGTCAGTCTTAGGCATGGGGGGTTATAACCTTAGGATGTTTATAGCATTTATAAATATTTGCATGCATTTAGGATTGTGTATTAGCCAAAAAAGAAAAAGTCTCTTGGACTGAATTGGTTAGTCTCTAGCAGAAAATTTTATCAAGGAAGTTTCATTAAAGATTTTCTTCTTAAATTGTTTTTTAAATTTAGAATCCAGTACAGTTACTTCACTTGCATGTAGACTGCATAATGAATCATTATAGAAAATCAATAAGCATTTTTAGCCTACTGAACCCTTGATAGTTAAAAAGGAGTCAGGCATATTATCTTCTATTAGATTCACCTCATATTTATTAGAAGAAAGTAGGGAGATTACTAGTGTGCCAAGTCTGGTGCAAGGACTCTTAAGTTCTGAGCAATTAGATGAGGATACCTCAGAGTTAGGTGTAGTTTTCTCTCTCTGTTCTTGTGTGCAAATATTGTGTGAATTTCTAAGAGTCACCAAATAAGGCAGATACATAGAGATTGAGTCCTAATAAAACTATAACTATGGTGGATGGTTACAACCATTCTTCATATAGCCCTCGACTGAAGGAGGGTAGTAATGTCAAAAATCAAAAATATGATTGCCCTATCCATTCCTTCCCAATGCCGAGAGTAGGCAGTTCCACCAAATAAGCCACACAATATCCTCTTGACCATCATCATTCCTAATAATGCCTCATAAATAAAAGTATGCACCTTGTTGTGTTAAAAAAAAAGAAAATAGAAAGAAGAGGAAGAAGAAAAGAGAGAGAGAGAGAAAAAAGAAATATTTATATTTAGAAAAAGAAAGAGAACAAGAAGAAGCAGAGTCCAAGTTTGGAGTTTTAGAATTCAAGTTTGGAGTTTTACATTCATGTCATTTTTTTGTGTCAATGTTTTTAGGCAATAATAAAAACACCCATTGCGATTCACCAAGTATGACCCATACCTACTTTTTAGTATTTCTGATCACCCGAATACTGACTGAGGTCTTCTAACTTAGTTGTAGGGTTATTAGGACCTTTATTGACGTGTGAATGCCATGTGAGGTCACCAAATGTTGAATACATTTACAAAAATATGGTAAGATATGTGATCTCAGAAAAGAAAGACAGAGGAAAGAGAAAAAGAAAAGAGAGAGTGAGTGAGCACAAGGGAACGCAAAGAGAGCATAGTGTTTAGCCTATCTCTGGGTTGACTTGTTTAATAATCTAGAGATCTAGAGTCTGCAGTACTAGACTACATGTAGCACTAGATGAGTGTGAGCCACCAAATATTAATCCATTCAACTTAGTATCTCCTACCCAAGCAAAAAAGACGGGATCAAATTACAGATTATTTTTTTCTTTATCTCCAAGGGAAGTAGTTGCCAATCTAGTTAGAATTTTATCAAGGGTAAAGCATGAGCTCTAGATGTAAGTTGATTTTTCATTTAGATCCATTTACCTAACTACTATCACTTCACATTTGTTTGGATTTCTAGGTTTTTGGAATTAGAAAAGAAGAAATCTTTTGGTCACTTCCACTATTTATCACTTTTGCTCAGGACTAGCAAAACTTAAGCATGGGGTTTCTTGATGAGTACAATTTATTGGACACTTAATTGGCTTAAGTATATTTAAATCATGCATCATTAGATTGCAAAAAGAATCAAATAATAGTTTATATGTTTTTGTAGGGTCATGTATGCAAATATCCAAAATTCAACCATCATCTCCATCGCCAGTAGTTTGATGGCTCTCGCTGGCTTCCTTCTCGTCGACCTCAATGGATCGGTCACCCAAATCAATAGAATCTCATGCAATGACTTGTGGCACTGCCTGATTCCCAATATTGTTGGAGACGATCTCAGGAAGGAAACAAAAAAGTTATTCTCGGCATTTAAAAAGAGGAGGATGGCCAGAAGGGTGGAGATCTTTATCCATCATATTCCCCACAACCACTACGGTGAAGGCTTACACTATGGATATGGCCAACACCATGAACCACAGTGTGCTCTGACCTCGCTTCCATCCCCCTTCATGCACACAGTGACAGTGTGTGCATGCCATCACCTTCTCCAATACATCGTTGACGTTCAGGCGTGCCATCAGCCGTTCCCACAATCGACCACCGTGCTTCATCCTCTCTAGTGCGCCCTTTCCTCGTGCAGTGCCAACACATCCTTGCACATGCCCGTGCGCAACTGCCATCATTGACTTCCCCACGCATCCACACTCATGCCAGTCTTCATGCGTGCATAGCACCACCGTGCGTGCGTGTAGGATCTCCTCCACACAACAGAGACATGCCCAAGCTCACCTGTAGCCCGCGTGCATTCACAGCATCTTCCAAGCACTGCTTGCGCGTAAGAGATGCATCCATGCCTGCGCGTGTGGGAGTACCAACAGCAACCGCATGCCCATGCTCCAACTTGCGCATGCACACATTCGCTTTCGCTCCAGCCTGCACATGCTCACAGGCCCTCTTCTCCTTCTCCTCCTCCTTCTTCATTCTCTCTGCCAACCGAAGGAACCTAAAGCCACCAAAATGTAGCCATCAACTCCAGCCAGGAAGCTTCGCGTCAGGAACTCCATCAAGCCTGCCTCGACCCCACGAGGGCCGCCACACCCTCTGAAGGATGATAGCCACCTGCGCACATCGGCAAACAGCTGCCACCGCTGGTGTTCCTCATTGCCGGTGCCAACTCCAGCCACCTTTCGTCACGGCACGATCGCCAATGGAACTCCCTCATCGTAGCCGACCTTCCTCGAGCTTCTTGCCTCCAGCCGTTGCACCACGAGCATGCCACCGAGCAAGGGGAGAATCCCTTATTTTGCTATAGGAAGAGACCAAGTAAAAATTACATCTCCTGCCATTTTCAAGACTCATTTTCTAAATTTTATTTGGTAATTAAATTAAGGTAAAATTGCAACGATGCACTTACATTTTCTTGAATTGACTTAGCTTATGCTATGTGCATCATTTCACATTGAATTTGGATTAAGATTTACATAATTTCTCTCTTGTACATGAGAAATTGGAAATTACATAGATTGATCACATATTCATTAAATATTTTATTCAGGAAAAATTGCACATATAACCTTACATTCTCGAGTTATTGTGTGTCTTGTTCTTGTTATAGTGTTTCACGTCAGATTTGACCATAGATTTTGCACTTGATTGGATGAATACAAGGGAAAAATATTCGTGAATTTATTGATTTGTTCCTCCTAGTGGATACGACATCCTAACTTTTCATGGTTAGTTCTATGAAAATATTGTCGATCGGGATTTTCCACCACATGATTTACTGCAACAACATATCTTTCTCATACATTATTTCCGCAAAGCGAAAAGCACCTGATCAAGTTGCAGCCACCAACACCCGCTGCTGCTCCTCTCCTCCGACCGGCCACCTCTGGCCATGCCGTGCCTCACTACTACCACCAAAATAAGAGGTCTGGTAGCAGCTATCTTCGGCCTTCCCCTCTCCTCCACGTGCGAGCAAGGGGAAGAATTTCCCCTATTTTGCCACAGTAACAGACACATTAGAAATTACATTTACATGCCATTGAGAGCTTCCTCTTTAGTTAAATATTTGATGATATATTGTGGCATTTGCTAGCCTGCCCCTCTTCTCCTCTCTATTTCTCCTGCATTCTTTTTATATCTCTTCCTCCATTTTATTAGTCTCACCTAAGTTAAATGTTGTACTGTATTTGTGAGCAAATGTCTGGCAGTGATAGATTTGTGAGAGAGGATTTTTGTTTTATGAATATCTTATTTTTTTAATTTTATGATCATATCCTTCATCTTTCTCATAAATATGATTCCAATTTTATGTCGCATTGATTTCTTAATCTAAAGGGGATTTTAGCTTGATTTTTTGGGACAAGCAAATAGTGAACATTTGATTTCAATAGTATCAAGTTTTAAATAGGCCATTGCCTCCCTATGGATACGACCCGCTCCTAATTGAGTGGTTACTTTAATTGTTTTGATTAATCGATTTTCCACCACTTAGAAATACAATGACAAATCATCTTATTCATCATTTTCGAAAGCGAAAATTGACTCATCCAATGGTGTCATTGCCGGGAAGGCAACGAGCCTGTTACACTCGCATTTATTTAATTATTTATTCACACTTTATATGAGGCATATTTCAATTCTATTATCCGTTTGGTGCAAGGTACATGTATTTGGAGACATCTTGTCACACCAGTCTCAAAGATTAGGCGATCCTCGACATTGTCGGTGGAGTTGCAACATTGTGAGAAGGAGCATCACGCCTGCCTCAGCAATGCCTTTATGGACCTTATTTCCTCCGGTGGAGGAGATATCCACAAGACCACATCTTCATCTCATCCATTTAGCTGTAGATAGTTTTTATTTTTCTTTCTTCTCTTTATTTTAGTACATTCAATTGGAAAACCCCTATTCTGGGGTAAAGTTTTAGGGGTTTGTTTCTCGATTTTGTTTTAGGCCCATGTTGGGTAATATTTTTCGAGAGCCTGACCCTTTTATTTAGATTTAGGTTTTTATTTTATTTTGTGGTTGTTTATCCTTTTCTTTGTTTGTGCATAGATAGATATATATATAAGAAAAAGATAACGTAAGCTACCTGCTAGAAGCTACCTATCCCTAGGTTGAATCATTTAGGATTGAATGAGCAGCATCTAGATTTATTTTTCTTGCATTTGGTGCATCTCATTGAAGATTACGAGAGGCAAGGTACATTCTCTTTTACTTTGCATCCATATATTGTTCATGCATTTGCATCTGGATTTTAAGACAAGACCACCAAATTATTTTGAAAGAATTAACAAGTGGTCACATTTTGTCAAAAAGGACTTTAACTAAAGAAGGAACATTACAAACCAAGGACTTGGATTGAGACATTGTGCTGCAGTTCAAAATTCAAACTCAAAACTTTTACAGTGTATGCACACTTATATCTCTTGCACCACGGCATGCGTTTAGACACTTCTTAGGTTTGGAACTGCTAGGACTAGAGCCTCCTATCACTAGCATCTAAAGTGACCTGAACTTTAGTTCAGAGGCGAAGTTGCCTCGAAACCTTGTGGATTGAGGGTAGTTAAGATGCATCGTGAAAGCAATGCTTCAAAGGAAGGGTTTGACCCTACTTGCATCCCTATTTGCCGTGTTTGGTGGTGACTAAACTTTGGGCTTTAAAGAGGATCACCTAATCTCCAACTAGGTCTTTTAAGACACTTCATAGGTCGACAAGTAGATGCGTAATTGTTTGCATAAATTGATTTGTCACCTAAAAGTGGACTTAAATCTCAAATGCCAAATTGATTAAAGACCTAAAAAGTCCTCTGATTTGTGTTTGCTTAGGGAATCTAATTGCCATGTGAGTTAGAATGGAGCATGTTGACTTTCATCCTTTGACATCTTGCCCACACCCTTACCCCCAGTCTACGATCTTTGATCCCATATGCCGAGATGGTCCATCCTTTGATGGACATAATGACTATAATTGGGATTCGTTTTACTCCTATTTTAGGAGTATTGGCCTGGTTAAGCCCCAAATTAGTGAGCAGAACCTAGGAGTGGGATTTGCCTTTCCCAATATCCCACACACCAAGGAAAGACCCAACCCACCCTCCCTGAATGATTATAATGGTTGGACAGAAACTCCTAGGTACTATAAGCCTAATACTGACTTCTCTCTTGATGGAAATGATGACCTCTCCTCCTTGAAGTTGCAAATATAAAAAATGCAAGATGAAATGATTGAATTATTGGGAGAATCCTTGAGAGCAGGCCAACAAGAAAAAGAGGAAGAAATTAGCCACCCAATCTACCCCATTGACAATGACGTGCACCCCTCTATGCTAGATGCATCTCCCGTGGGTAAGCCACACCCAAAGTTGGGGAATTTTGGCGATTATGTAAGGGAAAATGGCTACTTTACGAGGATTGATTTTGAGACCTCCTAGCTAGATGATACTTCCTTGAGAGGACCACGCCTTAAGTATGAGGAGAATATGTATGAAAGTAGCTATACATTTGATGAAGAAAGGTGGCAACCTGAGGAAGATGATGATCAGGTTGAGTATCTACCTAAATTATATTGGAGTCAAAAGAAGGGAATGATGGTACCATTGGAAGACCTCGACACAGATGATAGTATTTTGGTCACATTTGATGAAGTGGGCCGAAGTCAAGTTGTTAATCCTACCCTCCCTACTAATCACAAGATGGAACTCAAGCCCACCCTTAGGGAACCTAACCCTAAAAAAATTCACCTATCTGAGGAGTCCGATGTTACCAGTGTGAACCATTTACCCCAGATAGACTACCCTAGGGGACTTGTTGAGATTTCAGATGATTCTAGACCTCGGGTGAATGATGAATTGTATGATAAGGAGAGGGATGAATTATATGAGGAACCTACATTCAAGATTTGGAGTGACACTAAGGGTGATTATGTCTTATTTGAAGAATTAGCCCTAAGGATGTCATGAATTTGGACAAATTAGCTTTCCTTAGCACACGTAATGATGATATCCCTCCTCATGATGAAATAATGGAAAATGTGGAAGAAACTTCTGAGATTTTTGTGGATTCACATATATACTCTGGGGAGGATCTTAGTAAATAACAAGAACCTAGGGCTGAGATTGATTGGGTAATCCCTAAATCTATTGCTTCCAACCTACCTTCATTTGATTCAGAGTCATCCTTTGATTCGCCTATGTCTGAAGGGGAAAATTTGACTCCATGTGCAAAAATGATCACTAATGAAGAGTAGGTAGATACCTGTGATATTACCAGAGATGCTAGGGATGCGATTGAAGAATTGGAAAGGTTGTTAGGCATGGACACTGAGCGAACTAGACCTACCTTAGATTTTATAGCCAGCATGCAACTACAAAACCTAGACACCCTAGACAATCCTTGGATTAAAGGTATGCTCACTATTGTTTTGACCGGGGGCTTAATGGACCAATATCTCTTGTATGGGGTATCGGGTATGGGTTGATGATTTTAATGGTCAGTCCATCACCTTGGGGGTATATCTTTACACTATTCTTTCCCTATTTCTTTTCAAGGATCCTTGTCATCCTCCTCCTACCCCTCTAGAGGACGCTATTCTAGTATATCCTTTAGAACCGCCTCTGGTGACCTGGGACGATTTCATTGCCATCCTGGTTGGGTGAGCATTTGCTATTGGGATTCATCATCAGCTCACCAACATCCTAGGTTACCTATTTTCTTGGCCAGCATTACTTTGCTCACTTTTAGGTCCTATTTCTTTTGTTTTGGAACCTGTCTTGCAGGTACTTTGGCAACTCAGCTACTAACAAAATAACGGTAGCCCATCTCTAACCTAGCTAATATCCTTCTATGCAATGAGGACATTGCACATTTTAGGCATGGGGGTTGTACTTGGGGATATACATACCACTTATGCATAGTGCATTCATGCATTTAGTTAAAGCATTCTACATTGCATATAATTGCATTGATTTAAAAAAAAAAGAAAAAAAATGTAGAATTGAGCTTAACTGGCTGGACCCTGCATTCTTAGGCATAAGACCAGAACTTTAGGTTAGACTAAGTTGACTCTAGGTGTCTAAATTTAGAAGCTAAGTAGAGCTACTAGCTTTAGACCTCTAGGGTCCTTTGTGGACTTGAAAACTTAAGTAGGAGTTAAGTTGCGAGCCATTTCTCAGGAGGTTGAGGAAGGAAAGCTAGAGATTGAGTTAAAGGTTGGATAGTACCTGTGTCTTTTTCTACCTTTTGGTTTGCGGGTCCTTATAACCTAAGCATCCACATTTCACATGCACTTGGTCTTGTATAAGTAATGGTCACCTTAATTTACTAAAGAAAATTTGGTTCTCCTAGTTCTGACATAGGAGAAGCTTGTGAACACAATTTGATTGGACAAGTTCCTGCCACAGGCGAGGTGGAGTATATACTTACCTTGAGGATGTAATGATAACATGTCACCTCTTCGATGCTTGTCTCTTAGGATGTCCATCCTACTGGGGGCATGTAAGAGCATTGTGCGATTCAGGTACCATGGGCGACCCTATCTTGAAATGCCGATTGCTACAGGCCTGAATTCACTTAAGAAATCCATGGGCAATACTATCTCGAACTGTCGATTGCTAAGAGTTATTGGGGCCGCTATGGGCAGTGCTATCTCGAAGCATCAAAAGCCAGGCACCCTTTGATGTTCGGTGATGAGGATAATGAATCTGACACAAACCTTGCTGAAAGCTGATCCAAGGTTAGACTTAGAGGAATCAAACCAAAAATATTATATATTACAAAAAAGAAAATCTTTCTCACTCTCTTTCCAGGTTGGCAATCAAACCAACCTCAAATAACTGAGACCAATGCACATGCACAGATGTTTTAATCCCTAGGACCAATACACCCTAGGGTAGAGCTAGAAATCAAGGAAACTTGTGCCTGCAACTCGTCCATAGCTGACCTAGTTTGTAGCTTAGCAACTACTTGGGAACCTTAGGTCTAAAGTTTGAACCTTACATGCTTCTAAAGGAAGATTGATTGGGTTGGGTAGTCTACTTGGAGTGCTAGGTTATTGCTTGGATTTGCTAGGGACTAGCAAAAAATTAGGCATGAGGCCATTTGGTAAGCTCATATTTATGAGCTAATTAAATATCTAAATGACTAAACATTTATGTAACACATCCATTTAGATAGTATGCATTAGCATGTAAATAAGTTAGAATATAAGTTGGCTTGTATGCATTTCACATGCATTGTTAGGAATAAAAACTCATTTAGCAAACTTTATAGGTTCAAACATACATTTACCAATATTATTTGTTTGTTGATTTCATCTTTACGGATGTAGGTGGCTGACATTACGAGGGAGGATGCCATTGAAGGTTGCCATTGAAGTAGCCAGGAAGAGCAGATCTGACGTTAATGGCCACGATGTTGCTCCCCATCCAATTAGTTTGAAATCCATCCAACCACTTTGAGAAGAGCAACAAACCATCAGGCTCGGGGAGACGTCGCACCATTTTACCACTGTGAGCTCCACTCCACCATCGTGGTCTCCATGATCGAACTCCACCACACTGTGGGCCGGCGAGGTGACAGCTCACTGTGCCAAGCAAGTGGATTCGTGCTAACACCATGCGTGAGCCTTCATAGCTCCACCTTACCATCAGCGTGGCGACATCGGCCATGCGACCATTGTCTTCTTCTTTTCCTTGAAAGGAAACCAATGCATCCACTGCCTCACTGTGCCTTCCAGACACCTCTAGCCATGTCCATCACTACCTCCTTCACCAGCGTGCCTCGCACCCATCCACTCCACATGCTTACGCACTCATGCAGCAACCGCCATCACCGTGCAACCACCAACATCATCACCACAACAACCATCTTCTCCAGCAGATAAGACATCCTGGAAGTTTCCTAGACGCTTGAAGCCCGACAAGAATCCCTCTACGCACCCGCCACACACAGCTAGCAGCACACCTGCAGCCCGCTTGCCACACCTGTAGTGCTGTGTCCACCAGCATCTCCACGCAGCACCTCCACAACCTCCGCACACACGCACCTCCAGCCCACGCAACAGCTGCAGCTGCAGCAAAACGTGCAGCCTGCGTGTGACATCCCTACGCAAGTCCTCGACCCACGTGTGGTAGTGCCTCCCATGTTGTGCATAGCAAAGCCGTCCCACGAGCGCCTGCACGGCCTGTGCACCCCCTCGCTGTGCCACCACCATGCTCGCAACAGCAACACCTTCGCCCACGTGCTACAAAGCGTGTCCTCTAGCACCTGCAACTGCACTCCTCCAGTAGCTTCCCTCATACACGCCCGTAGCTACTGTGCACCACCAGCATCTCCACATAGCACCTTCGCAACCTCTGCCTGCACGCGCCTCCATCCCATGCAATAGTTGCAGATGCAGCAAAATGCATAGCTTGCACATGGCCTCCTTGGGCAAGTGCTCCACCCATGTGTGCCTGCACCTCCCATGCCTTACGCACCAAAGCCATCCCACGCGTGCGCCCACACGGCCTGCACACTCCCTTTGCTGTGCCTCCACCACGCCTGCAGCAGTAGCACCACTGGTCATGCTCTACAGAGTGCATCCTCCAACACCTGCGGTTGCACTCCTCCAGCAGCTTCCCTATGTGCGCCCGCACGGCCTACGTACCTCCTTGCCTTCGTACAGCTGCACGCCCTTGCCTTTAGAAGCGCCGCAAATCGAGCTGCTTCACAGCAGCAGCAATCAACCCACCATTGTTGCTTCTCTCCTCTGTTTGGCCACTTGAAGCCATCTCATGCCAAGCTAGACCCACCGTTGTGAAGCTCTCCCTCTAGTGCTCCTCCGACGAGAAGCTCACCATCTACATTGGTCTCCTTCTCACACACGGCTGAGTAGAAGATCCTCCCCTATTTTGCTACACTGAAGAGGGTATTAGTATTTACGATTACATGCCACTGTCGAAGACTTATTTATTGATTTATTGAATAATTTATTATGGCATTTTTATGACCATATTTCTCTTGTTTTGTATAACTATGATATCGGCATGACAATGTCTTATTATCTCAATTGAAAAGCGATTTTGGTCCAATTTCTTGATGAAACTAATCATGAACATCTATTTTTTAATCGATGCGAGCTTAATTAGGCCATTGCCTCCCAGTGGATACAACCAACTCTTATGAGAGTGGTTTAATTTTAATTTAATATTTTGATTAGTCGATTTTCCACCAGTTAGAAATACAATGACAAATCATCCTAATCATCATTTTTGAATGCAAAAATTGACTCATCACATAACATGCATCATTCTACATTTAGAGTAGCTTATATTTTAGGTTAATTAGGTTCTTTTTATGGTCAGGAGAGAAGAAGACTTATTCCAGGGCCTCGGATGGATGATCGAATCATATGGATCTGATCAGGATGACGATTGGAGGCTAACACCTCTGAAATCGTCTAGAAAAGAGTCCCATAGCATCATATGATGTCTGATGAGAGCCTCATCATGAGCCATAACTAGCTCTTTTTGACCCAATAAAGAAGATAGAAGCTCCTACATAACCTAGAAGAAGGCCTAAATGAAGGAATAAGTGCTCTGAGAAGAAAACATGAATTAAAGGTTAAAACGGCAATTTTACCATTGCAGTACATAAACGGGATTTCTCAGTGGAAAAACATAGGTCAAAAGGACTAAATGAGATAAAAAGTGAGTTGATTGAATTAGACATGGGTTTAGGTGCAATCTAAGAATTAAATGACATCTGGTAACCCTAAAATAGACCCTCTTAAATTAACAAGGTTCCGGTCAGGATAAAAATCAATTAAACCCTCTAAAAATCATGTAAAAATATCCTCTAGGGTTTATAACAATTAATTTGGCCTTTGGAACCCAATTTGACCTAGATTAGGGTCCTAGCTCTTCAAGTAACCTAATTTGGGTTTTTACGCAAAATGTCCAGTCAAACGAGGTAAAACCTAAAATCCAACTTCATGATTGGATTCCTTAGGTCAAAATTAGGTTTGTACCAAAATTTGGACCTATGGGGAGGTCATCCTGACCTACTTTGCAATTTAGTACACCCAAATCACAACTTGGTCCCTATCTTTT
Source organism: Thalassia testudinum (assembly GCA_037157565.1). Taxonomy (NCBI): domain Eukaryota; kingdom Viridiplantae; phylum Streptophyta; class Magnoliopsida; order Alismatales; family Hydrocharitaceae; genus Thalassia; species Thalassia testudinum. The sequence continues at coordinate 30,470,415 of JAZHRO010000019.1, read as the reverse complement.
GAAAATCCTTGCAAAGAGCCCCCTAATTTCCTCGCCACCTTTGCAATCAGCTCCTGCCGCCATTGTTAGGGTAGAAGCAACCTCCAGCGAATTTTGGAGAGGGATTACTCTCTAATTCCTCAGAGATCCCCTCCCAGAAATGGAAGGGAGATTCTCTGAGGAATTCCCTTCCATCTACGGCCAATCATAATCTCTGGTGTGAACCCAATCTCTCGTGCGAACGCACGAGGGATTTGGGTATCTTAACCTCTTTCCTACTCCAGCGAGCCATCAAAGGCAATAGGCGTGCCCTCCATGCTCTGAAAGCACGGCCCAGTGACTATAAAAGAACCTCTAAGCCCGGCTGCAGATCTTCAGCTTGATTTGGCCGAGCTTCCACCTCCAATTCATCTCTTCCTTCCCTGCCAAAGTCCCCAGCAAGCTTCGGCGAGCCCCCCTCCCCTCCCTCTTCGCTCTGTCACAAAACCAGTGGCAGACTTATCTTCCTGATTCCCCTCCACGTCGCGCAGCACCCGCGTACGCCACCTCAGCCCCGTCGTCGCTGCCGTCCTCCTCCACTGGGCAGCTTCTTCTCTGGCGACAACAGGTACTGCTGTACACCTTCCATCCCCCTTCGACCCTATAATTAGGTTAGAACTACTCTCCATCTTCCCCTCTCTCTTTTCCCCCTTTTATTTCATTTAATTGGCCCTCGACCGACGCTGACCACCTCCATCTTCCTCGCCTCCGACCGACCTCTGGCGAGCCGCTCCCACCATTCTGCCCCTCCACACGGCTCGCCAACCATCTCATAAGCTCCGCCCCACCACAAGGAACAATCTCTGCCCCTCCACTGCCACTCCACACCTCCACAATAGCCCCCCGAACTCACCCACACTTTCGGCCACAGGTTGACCTAGGCATCCATGCCTAGGCCATCCCTCGGCCTGCCGCATGACTCACCACCTTCGTCGTGCCACGGCGAAGGTCCCCAGCTAGTCTGATTGAGCCAAGAGGCTCGTTTTGTGTTTGACAGTATCAAAGCTCCTACCACCATTAACGAAGGTTGAAGCAGCTTCACAGCAGCTCTAGGCGTCAGCAGCTCCAGGCTTCAGGTGCAGTAGATTCACGCGAGCACTGCGAAGCGATTGGGTCCAGCAAGGAGCGCTGTTGAAGCCCACTGCTGTGGCAATTGCACGAAGGCTCTGCGGGCACGTGCGAAACTGGGGCAGACTGGATAGTCCCATATCGGCGAATCGCGAGGTGCGGGTATGCTATAAGTTGAATTTGTGTTCTCTGCTTATCGCCTCCGAAAGCAGAGGGGTGAGGTCCCTCACCTAACCCACTCGCATCGTCTGCGGTTTCATCTCATGGATCTGGCAGGATCCGACCCGACCCATCCTTTGCACTCCTCGCGCATCACCCCACCTGCCGGTGCGCCTGGTCCCGGGTACAAAATCCGACCCGTTTACCCGTGTGGCTCTGCGAGAGCGTCCTTGAGCGAATTGCAGAGAAAGAGAGAGACGTTAGGGTAGAGGGAAAGGGGTAGGTTTTGCTCTGTGCAGGTAGGCTGAACGTTGAGGAAGAAAGACTTAGCCACGAGGAAGAAGAAGAGAAGGAAGAAAGAAGGCAAGGTAGAGAAGAGAAGGAAGAACAGAGACCAAGGAAGAAAGAGAAGCCTTCGCAGAAGAAGAAGAAGAGAAGGAAGAAAGAAGGCAAGGCAGAGAAGGGAAGGAAGAAAGAAGGACTGCAAGAGAAGAAGCTGAGCAAGGCAGAGAAGACAAGGAAGAACAAAGACCAAGGAAGAAAGAGAAGCCTTCGCAGAGGAAGAAGAAGAAGGCAGAAGAGAGACTGCAGAGAAAGAAGAGAGGCCAAGTGAAGACTGCAAAGAGAAGAGAAGAGGAAGAAGAAGCCTTCGCAGAAGCCAAGATCAGAAGGAAGAAGGAGAGACTGCTGAGAAGAAGAGAAAGAAATATCAAAAGAGAAGAATAACACTTTAAGATGTCTGATCACAAGATCAGACGTCCAATTTCATTTCTTTTATCATAATTACTTTTAACCCATACATTCTTATTTGAATTAGAGTTTTGAGTAAATTAGAGTGTTCAATTACATTTGAGATTAGTAGTAAATTCCAATTGCTCCCTCTATTCAACCTCGGATACTCCGGTTTTCGAGTAATAAAATTCTCTATTTGTTTGAACGTTTTGTCGGTTATACTATAACGTGACATTCTCTTTAAAACCCGTACAAAAGTGTATGATCATTTTGGCACCATTGCCGGGGAAGCAACGCACAATTTACCACTAGTCTCTACATTCCTTTTATCATATTGAACACTAACTTGCCCTACTTTGCTTTGTTGTGATCTTGCAGGTATTCCATGAGAAAATCCCTTCCGCAAGTCAACCACTCCAGGGCAAGTATTTCTTTTCTTCCTTAACCATCCCCTAATCCTGAAAAGACAAAAGGAAGAAAATTAATTTGGGAAGCAATTGCCTTCTTTATATAGTAATCACCATCTTTAAGGCAAACATTTCCTAATTTTGCGAAAATTTTTTAATTCTTCTTGAAGTTGGAGCGATTTTTTGGATTCCATCCCACAAATTCATGTGCCTAATAGAAATAACACGTAATCTCTGTGGACAACACATTTCTTGCTTTTAAAGTCCAAAGAGAACCTTTTCAAAACGAAAAAAAGGATTGGAAATAGAACCAAATTAGGGTTCTACAGTAGGGTCTTGAAGTGCTAAGTCACACATGCCTGCATAAAAGGCAATAAACCCTCCCACATCAGTGTGCTACCCAAGACCTTGATTGAAGAGATATTAACAAGCAAACCCTAAAAATTGAGTTCTAAAATCACTTGAATCTTAAAATTTCTAGACCTAATAACCTGGGAGTCAAATCAGGGTGAGCTCTAGGATTTAAACCTAGAATCATTTTGCCATCTATAGGACAGGTCAGGTGAAGTTGACCCCTTGGGTCAACCAACCTCAATTAGGTCACAACATCAAACTATCTAAAGTTCAAGTGAGAACCCTAAAGCACCTGTGAAATAAAAGTGGTACACTTAAGAGGTCAATGTGCCCATTCTGGTCTACCTAGAATCTCAGTGACAAGAGAGGTCGAGTGGGGGAAACCCTGTAACCCGTGGGGATGCTCTACCGTGTAGGGGTCTTTGCGAGACTCTCCCTCTCTGGCTGCCCAGGTAATTCTCAGGTGGACGATCTTCTGATCCAGGGGTCCATCTGCCCCGAACCTCCATAGTCATCCAAACATCTTTGGGTGTCTTGATTGGGTCAAAAACATCTCCAGTCCCTCATCTTTTCTCTTTAGAGCACACATACACATCTTTTAATGGGACTCGTTATTCAGATCTGATCGCTTCATAACACATCTTGATTCCAACTCTGATTCTACAACTTGATTCCACCACCTGATCCAAATATGCAGCCAAACCACCTAGGACTACCATTTGAGCAACCTGAATATCAGAGATCCATGAGAGATAGAATGATTGAGGATGCCATGAAATTCTATGAAAATGAAGAAACCTCAACAACAGTAGGAAACATTCAGGTTGATGTCCCAACAACCACAACCTTTGTCATAACTTGTGCCCAAGTACTATTAGCAGAAGCCAACAAAGGATCAACACGTGACTTGCTCATTACTGCATACATTGAGATAGAAAAACTGGACAATATTGAATACCTTCAATGTATGACAAATCCTCAACTTTGGAAGCAACACCAAGATAGTCTTGAGAAATGGGAAGAGATAATGAGATTAGTAAAATAACTTATTGACCAAAAATACCCGTATATACCACAAACAGAGGAGGAACTATCTTGGGACAACATCGAGGATAAATTTGATCTCGGGTTTGAGGCACAAAATGGTTGTGGAGTCCCAACCCAAATAGAATACAATGTGCCTGATATTGAAGAATGTTGGGAAGCTCCAAATGCAGAAAAATACCATGATGAGCCCATTCTAGAATCCCAAAACTCCTGCAAGAATGAGAGTAGAAATGAACCTCTCGAGGGTATAAATTCCATCCCTTATTCTGATAAGGTGACCCTCGAAGGTTATTTAGACCTAGATTCTAGTAATTCAACCCACATCCTAAGCCTAGAACCTAGATCTGAAACATATTTTGAAGATTCCAAGGCCCCATATGAAGAAGATCAATCTTTTAATGAAGAATATGATTTCGGGCCTCGATTTGATGAATATCCCTCGCCAACCTCCTCAGAGGAACGAATCGATTTTTCAGAAGTCATGCCAATCTACAACACAGAAACCGAGGAGTTGGACGAGCGGGGTTTCAATTGGGTCTGCCCTACTAACTTTGAACCTGAGCCTCTACCAGATAGGGACACCTTTTTAAGCACAGAATTAACATTTGGGCTAGACCCCAGTCAGGCTGCTGAGTATACAACATATGATTTATTCTATGGTGGAACTCATGATCGGGAATCTCATTCAAATTTTGATTTTCGCAAACTCTCCGACGATTTCGAATCTGACCATAACATCGGAGAAAATCTGCCTCATGATTATAACATGTCAATCTTCTTTGAAGCCACCTACTCCACATATACAGAACCAATCAAAACCCGTTCCCCACCCTGACCCGCAACCGGTCTTAATTTCTATTTCGATTCACCTCTCACTGAGGCAGTTGCAGATGATTCAACTCCATATCTATACCGGGTATCAGGCATTGATCAGATCGGAAATCAGGAGCCATCATTCTTTGATCACCCCTATAGGGATTCCACACCTTACATTGATTATTTTTCGGAACCCTACTCTGACCAGGCTGAGTTGACTCAGCCTAAACTCAAGTTTTCACTTCCATATCCATCAGAACTTTACTGCATATGGTGGGTTCCGCATTTGTTAATCTACATCTATCAACCCACCAGACTCATTGGGTTTGGGCTGCGTCATCAGCCCACTAACCTGAACAAGCACCTGGTTGGACCAACCAGGCTCTTAATCAAGGTGCTCGTTTTTCAAAACTCCACTGATTTGACCACTCCCTCTCCACCCCATTTTCTGCTCGGCTGAAGGCATTGAATTTAGCGCTTAACGAGAGGCAATCCATCATCCCAAAAACAGAGACCCATCTGATTATCCGTCTGTACTCCACGTCTATTGCACCTTGAGTTCAGCCTTAGACAGTTGATCCCACCTCTGGTACACGTATCAGAGATTATCAGTCATTCCCGACCCATTCACCCACCCGATAAAGTGCATGGCATGGGGGGTTGATAAAGTGCATACATACAAAACCAAGAAAAAATCAGAAGGAGTCTCACACACAAAAAATGTTTGCATATGTCAAAAACACAAAAAAAAATTGAAAAATTATGAAAAAGAACAAAAAAATGGGGGAGGGAGGAAATGTTGTGAGCCACATAATCATAACGAGGAGGAAAAGAGTAAAATGACAAAAAGGAGCATAAAATAAAAAAGAGAAAGAAATAGTCATTAGTAAAGGATTAAGGAGTTAACTGAAGTTCTAGACCAAAAGTGCTAAGGAGACATAACAAGAGATTAGCGGGAACGCTGATCTTAGGCCTCTTGGGCTAGATTCTTTAGCTAAAAAATTCACGTATCTGTTAATATCTGGATAATCCTCAAGAGGTTGAGGAAAATGCGAAGCTTGAGTATGAGGTCTAAGGCTTAGGAAGTATTCGGCCTCATTAACTGACCTCCGATTTGCTGGATTCGGTAACCTAAGCAACCCAAATTCACAGACAGTCTGGTTCAGTGCGCATAAACATCCAAATCACGCAAAAGCATTTAATGTTATGAAAAAGTCACTAGATTAGGAGAGGCCAATCAGCACAAGTTGATTTGGACAAGTTCCCAGCGCGGAGAGGTGGGAAATTCCCTTCGAAGATGCGTAACAACATATCGTCTCCTCGGTGCTTGTCTCTTAGGATATTTAAATATCCTACTGGGGGCATGTAAGCACTCTGCTGGTTTAAATACCATGGACGGCATTATCACGAAATGTCGATCGCCAGGGTATGAATTCAGCCACGGAACGGCATGGGCGGGATTATCTCAAAATCTCGAAAGCCAGGGTTTTGGGGGTTGCCATGGGCGGGATTATCTCGAAATCTCGATAGCCAGGAACCCTTGAGGATTGATGATGGGGACGAGGAATCTGATACAGACCGTGTTGAGAAGCTAATCCGAAGCTAGAAATAAAAAGAAAAGAGAGAGAAAAGCTCTCCAAACAAATAAATCTTCTATCTCTCTTACAAAAAAATGCACTGCAAACTGAACTTAGGCTAAAAATGTCTCAAGCACGGGTGCTTTAACCGCGGAGTCCAACAAACCCTAGGTTAGTTTCTGTGGGCCATAGAAACCTTTGCGGAGGACTGAGGCTAAAGCGGAACAGGTCCGGATTTTGGTTTGTACTTGAGTACCTCTAGGCCTATTATTGGCATTCTGACCTAATCACAAAAGAAGCACTTATCAAAACTGAGGACACTCTGGGTCTAGAACGGAAGTTAAAACCTTGAAATTTTGCTAAGGGCTAGCAAAAGCTAGGCATGGGGGTATGATGAGAGCCTCATCATGAGCTATAACTAGCTCTTTTTGAGCCAATAAAGAAGATAAAAGCTCCTACATAACCTAGAGGAAGGCCTAAATGAAGGAATAAGTGCTCTGAGAAGAAAACATGAATTAAAGGTTAAAACTGCAATTTTACCATTGCAGTACATAAACGAGATTTCTAAGAGGCAAAACATAGGTCAAAAGGACTAAATGAGATAAAAAGTGAGTTGATTCAATCAGACATGGGTTTAGGTGCAATCTAGGAATTAAATGACATTTGGTAACCCTAAAACAGACCCGCTTAAATTAACAAGGTTCCAGTCAGGATAAAAATCAAGTAAACCCTCTAAAAATCATGGAAAAATATCCTCTAGGGTTTAGAACACTTAATTTGGCCTTTGGAACCCAGTTTGACCTAGATTAGGGTCCTAGCTCTTCAAGTAACCTAATTTAGGCTTTTACGCAAAATGTCCAATCAAACGAGGTCAAACCTAAAATCCAACTTCACCATTATTTTCCTTAGGTCAAAATTATGCTTGTACCAAAATTTGGATCTAAGGGGAGGTCATCGTGACCTACTTTGCAATTTAGTACACCCAAATAACAACTTGGTCCCTATCTTTTGAAAATCCTTGCAGAGAGCCCCCTAATTTCCTCGCCACCTTTGCAATCAGCTCCTACCGCCATTGTTAGGGCAGAAGCAAACTCCGGTGAGGTTTAGAGAGGGATTACCCTCTGATTCCATAGAGATCCCCTCCCAGAAATGGAAGGGAGATTCTCTGAGGAATTCCCTTCCATCTACGGCCAATCACAATCTCTGGTGTGAACCCAATCTCTTATGCGAATGCACGAGGGATTTGGGTATCTTAACCTCTTTCCTACTCCGACGAGCCATCAGAGGCAATAGGCGTGCCCTCCACGCTCTGAAAGCACGGCCCAGTGCCTATAAAAGAACCTCTAAGCTCGGTCGCAGATCTTCAGCTTGATTTGGCCGTGCTTCCACCTCCAATTCATCGCTTCCTTCCCGGCCAAAGTCCCCAGCAAGCTCCAGCGAGCCCCCCTCCCCTCCCTCTTCGCTCTGCCACAAAACCAGTGGCAGAGTTATCTTCCTGATTCCCCTCCGTGACGCGCAACACCCGCGCACGCCGCCTCAGCCTCGTCGTCGCGCCGTCCTCCTCCACTGGGCAGCTTCTTCTCTGGCGACAACAGGTACTGCTGTATGCCTTCCGTCCCCCTTCGTCCCTATAATTAGCTTAGAACTACTGTCCATCTTCCCCTCAATCTTTTCCCCCTTTTATTTCATTTAATTGGCCCTCGACCGATGCTGACCACCTCCATCTTCCTCGCCTCCGACCGACCTCCGGTGAGCTGCTCCCACCATTCCGCCCCTCCACACAGCTCGCCAACCATCTCATAAGCTCCGCCTCACCACCAGGAACAATCTCCGCCCCTCCACTGCCACTCCACACCTCCACAATAGCCCCCCGAACTCACCCACACTTTCGGCCACAGGTTGACCTAGGCACGCACGCCTAGGCCATCCCACGGCCTGCCGCATGGCTCACCACCTTCGCCGTGCCACGACGAAGGTCCCCAGCTGTTCTGATTGAGCCGAGAGGCTCATTTTGTGTTTGACAGTATCAAAGCTCCTGCCGCCATTAACGAAGGTTGAAGCGGCTTCGCAGCAGCTCCAGCTATCAGCAGCTCGAGGCTTCAGGTGGAGTAGATTCACACGAGCAGTGCGAAGCGATTGGGTCCAGCAAGGAGCGCTGTTGAAGCCCGCTGCTGTGGCGATTGCACGAAGGCTCTGCGGGCACGAGCGAAATTGGGGCAGACTGGATAGTCCCACATCGGCGAATCGCGAGGCACGGGTATGCTATAAATTGAATTTGTGTTCTCTGCTTATCGCCTCCGAAAGCACAGGGGTGAGGTCCCTCACCTGACCCACTCGCCTCATCCGCGGTTTCATCTCACGGATCTAGCAGGATCCGACCCGACCCATCCTTTGCACTCCTCGCGCATCACCCCACCTGCCGATGCGCCTGGTCCCGGGTATGAAATCCAACCCGATTACCCGTGTGGCTCTGGGAGAGCATCCTTGAGCGAATTGCAGAGAAAGAGAGAGACGTTAGGGTAGATGGAAAGGGGTAGGTTTTGCTCTGTGCAGGTAGGCTAAACGTTGAGGAAGAAGAAGAGAAGGACGAAAGAAGGCAAGGCAGAGAAGAGAAGGAAGAACAGAGACCAAGGAAGAAAGCGAAGCCTTCGCAGAAGAAGAAGAAGAGATGGAAGAAAGAAGGCAAGGCAGAGAAGAGAAGGAAGAAAGAAGGACTGCAAGAGAAGAAGCTGAGCAAGGCAGAGAAGAGAAGGATGAACAGAGACTAAGGAAGAAAGAGAAGCCTTCGCAGAGGAAGAAGAAGAAGAAGAAGAAGGTAGAAGAGAGACTGCAGAGAAAGAAGAGAGGCCAAGTGAAGACTGCAAAGAGAAGAGAAGAGGAAGAAGAAGCCTTCGCAGAAGCCAAGATCAGAAGGAAGATGGAGAGACTGCTGAGAAGAAGAAAAAGAAATATCAGAAGAGAAGAATGACACTTTTAAGACGTCTGATCACAAGATCAGACGTCCAATTTCATTTCTTTTGTCATAATTACTTTTAACCGCATACATTCATATTTGAATTAGAGTTTTGAGTAAATTAGAGTGTTCAATTACATTTGAGATTAGTAGTAAATTCCAATTGCTCCCTGTGTTCGACCTCGGATACTCCGATTTTTGAGTAAAAAAATTCTCTATTTGTTTGAACGTTTTGTCGGTTATACTACAACGTGACATTCTCTTTAAAACCCGCACAAAAGCGTACGAACAATGTCTGAGGAAGATCAACGGCCTGGGGGGCAACGCAACATTGATATGGGTTTCAGATGAAAAATTTCACCGTGCAGATGGATCTGGAGCAACGATCGTACTCCAGCAACATAGGAATCATCTCGATTTGAGCACTATGGCAGTCTCTACAACAAAAAGAAGAATGTACGCCCAAGATGGCACCATGTGGCGCCATACAGGCCACCGAACATCGGCTAGCATTCTCTACACCAACTCCTCTTCATCTGCTTCATCAATTCTCAGCCAATGGATCTTGATCCAACAACTGAGAAACCATCCACGTCTCTCTTCAGAGGATCCTCCATATGACCATCTTACGTCATAGCAAAAGTGGTGGAGAGAGGCACTCCCAAAGGAGGGGTGCGGGTTCGTGACTTGCGAACCCCCCCTAAATTGGCAATTGATGCCGACACGTCCATGGACACGCGTGCACAGCCGCCCGCACTGCATGTGCATAGCAGCAGCGTAGCATAAGCGCCAGCATGCGCACGCATGAGGCACTATGCGTGACAAGTGCATGAGCACAGTGCCAACAGGGCATGCCAGCGGAGGAGGGTGGATCTTTAGCGATGCAGGCCTTTTGTGATGCTTGTAGCTATCACTAATGACCTGTGCACGCTAGCAAACGAATTGAAGGCGCGGATCTTTAGCGACAGAAAGGGTGTATCTGTAGTGACGTTTACGGACGTCAGTAATGACCCAGATGCGAATTTGTTCTTCCTCCACTATAAAAGGACCTACCCACCACCATTTCAAACCATCTCCTCCTTTCTTCCTCTCACCACCTCTAAGGCTCTAGAGAGATCTTGTCCCAAGCTCAGGATGCTCCTCTAGAGTAGAAAATCAAGTAGATTTCCCTCCCCTCATCCCCATTCATGGAACAACCCGTGGCCATCCTCTCACCTCCCTTCGAGAAGAAGATCCTTGCCACGACGCTATCCTGCCTCACCCTCCATCCTCCGGCTACATCGTCCTTCATCCTACTCCTCACCACCTTCATCCAGGCGATGTCAGAGCAAGTTGTCCTTCGAGCAATCGTTGAGGGGGATTCTCTCACCTCTTTCTATCTTTTTTGCTTTTGTAGTGTAACCTTTCCCGCTTTCATAGTTGTAAAAAAAGTTTGATTAGAAATCCATGATTGTTTCTCTCTCTCTTATATTTCATAAGTAGATTAGCTGATAAGCAATTACCTAAGACAATCAAACAACACGTTATTGAATGACCAGTCGGCATCCAATAAAATTAGACGACACCTTACTATGGTTTTGCGTATGTAGGTGCCTTTAAGTGTGGGGTTTGGATTCCAAGTCAACCTAACAACTATCTAGGTGTATTAACTATATTTTAAGGCTCTTTAACATAAATCTAGTGAAAACTAAAGAGCAACAAAGATTACTTAGATTATAATAAAATAAATTTATCATATTCTTCATGTTTTAAGCCTTTATCCATGCTCCTATAACCATGCTTCTTGATGCTTTTGTTTTTCAAGCACTTTCATGTTTCAATGGAGCTTGTGCTTGAACCTCCATTAGCTTCTTCCATTTGCATTTAACCTAAAACCTTAAACTCCAAATGCAATTGTTTTGCTAACATCGGAATCAATGATTGTGGTGTGTTCCAACAATCTCTCCCTTTTGATGATAATGAAACTATGAAAACAAAAGCTGAAAATTTTCCCCCGTTTTGACATTATTAAAAAGGTTTATTTTAATTCTCCTAAACTCCATCTTAATTCAAGCTCTTCTAAGACAAAGATTTAACTTCCCCTTTTTCAAAGACAAAAGTAATATGGAATCCTCCCCTTAAAGACATGCATTCTCAAGTACCAATTTGATACCAAATGGTTCTATGAGTAATCTCGCCCTTTTTAATGGAAAGATAGCATAAATAGTTTTAGAAATTTCTCCCTTTATCTAGATGCTATTTCAAAGAGATAAATCATCAAAATCAAATATTGTACCTCCATTGGTATGAGTTTCAAACACCATACTGATTACATATCAATCATAGGTCTTAAAATATCTGAATTAGGATATAAACCTAGCTTACATCATAAATGAAAGTATGCATTCCAAGCATTTGAATTTTGTACAAAAATATCACATTTTCTCTATTTTATGGGCTCAATAATGACGACCGTATTTTATATTTGTAGGGCCATAGTAAAGGAGTTAAAGTCAACCAGATAGGTAGATGCGAGAAGACCTGTAATAGATTCATGACGTGCTTCCCATAACATGCATGGAGACAGAGCCATGCAAATATGGACACCTTTAACCCACAGAGAACCACTTCGAACACTTATCCAATTAACCTATACCCTCATTAATGAAACCACCCTAGGCATTGGGAACTTAATTGAGACATACCCTACAAGTTGTGCACATAATCGTCGGCATATCATAGCATACATGGCGCCACCTCACCGCTTCCCTACATGTGGCACCACCTCATTGCCATCTCACCTTATTAATAAGTGAGATTTTAGTGTGAGAAAAATTGAGTTTGAAAGCCCGTCGTTGCTATTACGAAAAATCTACTAATCAACTAATTTTTCTAGCGAAAACATGAGGTGAGTACAAGGTCGAACACGGGGAGGTGAACATTTGATTTAAAAGCCAAGTTTGAAGTTATTGCCCCAAATCAGATTAGTCTGTAAAAATCAATCAACACGAGCTACTCTACTTAAAGAATAAATAATAGAAGAGAGATAGAATAATACAAAGAAAGAGAGATATAGAGAGAGAATGAACAAATCTTGCATTTAAATAAATCAAAGCCTATTACACCTATTTGCATAAAATAAATCTATTCTAAGAAGTAATAAAAAGATAGAGATGAGAGAAATACTTCTTGATAGCTACTTAGGAGAGAAGCCACTCACATTGATGGAGTGCTCAGAAGATGGTGGTGAGATGCTATATGAGGGAGGACAAAGATCGAGGAAGGAGAACGAAATTGGGCGGCATCACAGTGGGATCCGATTCCAAAATGGGGGTAAGACAACCACAGGTATGGCACGAATGTTGGTGAGATGATGGAAAATTTATTTTTATAAACTCTAGTAGAGCATCTCGTGTATGGGACGAGCTCTTTTGAGCTTTAGAGAGTGTCAGAGAAGCAAGGAACGGATGAAGAAATGTGTTGGAGGGGTAGGTTTTTTATAGGTGAAAAAATAGGGGCAAAAAGGTCATTGCTCTGGCTTTTAGATTTAATATACAGCCTTTAATGATGCATGTAAGTGTTACCAAAGACAAACGTTGTTGAACCGTGCGTGGAAGGAGAGCCTTTGGATCATGATCAGACTGCCACAATCTGATCTCACCTGCTTTAGCCATTGGGCACGCATCAACCAAGTGCCTCGACATATGGACCAATCAAGACCATCCAATGGAGATCGGATGCTTGAGAAGTGCTCACTCTTGTGCTTCATATAACACATAGGGCATGTCGACAGTGCGCCATTGTGCACGTTGACCAAGGTTGCTCATCCGTGTAGCCATGTAGCAACCTCAATCACCGCTTGATTAGGATCTAATGGTGTAATTTCACTAGCTCCCCTTGGCGTATCAAATCTGTTCCTTACGATTTGAATGCATGCCTCGGCTTTATGAATGTGTTCCATGACCACTGAGCTATGAGCATGGACTGTAGATGGATGAAATGTCGGTGCATGTGCGAGGACGTTGAATCAGGATCCAAGGGCTCAGAACAAAAGATGAATGCATGATGAACGTGTTTTGCGTGGTAGAAATCAGGGTTTACAGGAACCCGTCGACGTAGCTCGCAAATGTGTCGATCAGATAAAATTTATAGCCATAACTAGAAAAGTGAGTCCCAGGTTGAACTTGGGGAGGCGAACGTTTGGCTCTGAAAAATCTACGTTTCACTTTTATTTATTTTTGCTGTTTTTATCTTTTCTAATTTTCTTGGTTTTTTTTATCAAGCAAGCAATTAGGTCAATGAAATTTTATCTAGCTAATCTACTTGTGAAAATATAAGAGAGAGAGAAATAATCATGGATTTATAATCAAATGCATTTTTACAACTAGAAAAGCAGGAAAAATTACACTAGGAAAGTGAAAAAGATAGAAAGAGGTGAGAGAATCAACCTCGACGGTTGCTCGGAGGATGACTTGCTCTGACGTTCCCTAGAGCAAGGTGGTGAGGAGCGGGATGAACGGGGACGGAGATGGAGGACGGTGGATGGGGCAAGACGGCATCGTAGTGAGGATTTTCTTCCCGAAGGGCGGTGAGGGGATGACCACGGAATGCTCCATGAATGGGGATAAGGGAAAACTATTTGGTTTTCTACTCTGGAGGAGCATCCCAATCTTTGGGCAAGCTCTCTCTAGAACCTTGGAGGTGGTGAGAGGAAGAAAGGAAGAGATGATGAGGAAGGGGAGGTGTAGGGCTCTTTTTATAGCGAAGGGAAGAGGGCAATTCGTGTAGAGGGCATTTAGTGACATCAAAGGCATCATTGTAGATCCGCAGCAGCCAATCCCCCAAACATCGCTAAAGCTTGCTGGCACTATTCAATTCCTTTATTGGCGCACATTTAGCGCAGGCCATTAGTGACAGCTACAAGCGTCACTAACGGCCCTCGCAACTATCACTGTAGCATCCAGCTCACGCTCGCTTGCAGCTATGCTCGCTCTCCCACCTTCTCACTGTCAGATGCTTGATCGACGATCGCGATCATGCAAGGATTGTGCACTCAGATGGCATTGGATGGCATGTATGAATGCTCGTTGAGTTGGGTGTTGGATCACGCGGGTGTATCCGCGATCATCCGTGCATCCGCTTGGAGACTCTTGCATCGTTCAATGAAGATCATGTGGCCCAATTTGGCACTCGCGCTAGCACTGTTGATTGCATGTACTCGCAAGGATTCGACCACTCGCCTGTAGATTGAGAGCGCCCCTTGTGACCAATGCGCTGTGGGCACTTTTGTGTCTCAACGACGAATTAAGCGCTGCTGGTGTGGAGGCTTCCCAGCCATTGCATTTTGATCCAACGGCCAGGATTTGAAGGCGTGGAAGATGAAGGGTGTGGCCGGTTGCTACTAGCTTGTGTTGGGTGGCATGGATGGTGCCACATGGTGCCATTTGGGCCATCCATCTTTTGTTTGCTACAGAGGGTGTCATGATGCTCATATTGAGATGATTCCCGCGTTGCTGGACTGCGATCGTTGCTCCAGATCCATCCATATGGTCCCATTTTTCATCTGAAGCTCGTAAGGATATCACATTGCCCTCCTGGTCGTTGATCCTCCTTGGACATCATATGATACTACGGGACTCCGATCTAGTCAATTTCGGAGGTGTTAGACTCTGATCGTCGTCCAAATCGGATTCGTACAGTCTGATCATCCATCTGAGGCCCTAAAATAAATCATCTTCTCTCCTGACCGTAAAAAGGACCTAATTAACCTAAAATATATACAGCTACTCTAAATGCAAAATGATGCATGCAATGCAATATTTATAACATGAAATGCAAATCTAGGCCTAGGAACATGCATGATTAGGCATTTTAACCTAAATAGATGTGTCTATATCATACCCCCATGCTTATCTTTTGCTAGTCCCTAGCAAACTTAAACTACATGCTATGTATAAAAATAGAATTAGGACTCGATCGCTTAGGCCTAAGTTGTTTATTAACAATAGAAATTATCAATTAAGGTCGTAAACTATGAAGACTCAATAGTACCCAGGTGTCTGCCAGTATGCAAACCAGCCAAGTTCTTGCCTTATTTGAAAAGGGAAGATACATATTTTATTTTTTTTCTTCTTTTTTAATTTTTTTGGACTTTGGGAGTTTGAGAGTTTTGAGGTAACATTTTACAACTACCTGACCTGCCTGAGACTCAAAAAAGACTCTAAGTGCTAGGCATCTATTGAAAAGAGTGAAAGACTCACTAGGAAGCCGTTAAAATGGACTTCGGGTTTCTACGACCTTAGGTGACCTTGCCTAGAGGTTTATCTTCTCGAACGGTAGCTTTCTCCCTACTTTTATTTATGGGGTCAACACATGGGCGAACCTAGTATATATCTCCCCAATTTATTCTACTTCCCTACTTCTTCCCTAGGTGTTTTGGGAATTATTGTGCATTTTTGTGAGTTGGACTTTGGACAACTGGCCAATGGGCTGTTACGCAAGGTAACTTTCTAGCCATACTCGTGCGGTGAAGTGTGGTTTATTTTTTTATTTTCTCCTTTTCTCTATTTTTTTCCTCTATTTCTTTTTAAAATAGGTGGCTTCTCTGATCAAAGATTTACCTAAAGGCAGTATGAAGAAAATGGTCTTGTGGTTGGGCTTTGGACAACCGATCGATGAGTTGTTACCACCGGCAACTTGCTAGCAATACCACCCTAGATAGTTCACTAGCTACCCAATTTTCAAATAAATCGTCGAAAAGTGAGTCAATGAAAATAGTGTGTAGATGCTTAGACTAAAAATCCCCTCAAATCAGAGGGTGAGTTGATAAGTCATGTACTTATCATCCTAATTTATTTACTAGATTAAAGATGAATTTGAATTGGCGAGGACTTGAGACTAAGTCCAGATTTGAGTGGACACCCAAGCTAATTAAGCTCGAAGACCTGAAGAGTCTAAGTGTCTAGGCCCTATCGTATCATCTCCTAAAGTTAATAACTTCCAAATGCCTAAGTTCTTTTCTCCTGATTCTTCTTTTTTTCTATCTTTTGAATTTTTTTTTTTTATAAAGGAACTAAAAGAAATTTTACGAAGTTAACAAAATGATTTTAGGAATTAATTATCCACCCCTGCATGCCTAAATGATGCAATGTCCTCATTGTAAAAATAAAGACATGAAAAGGCAGAGTAAACAAAACATCACTTGAATAACGTGGAAATCCGGTCAGCTCCACAGAGAGAAGAGAGTATACACACATGCTAAGTTTAATGCCTTTAGCTAGGCATAACATACATACAAGGAAGAAATTGCGAATTCACAAGTGCAAGTCAGAATCAAAATAAAAATATTTATCCTTAAACCCACCAACAGAAGATGTCCATAGATGTAGGCCAAGTTATGGTGCAGACCCATGCCCCAGGGTAATGTGGTTCTACGGTTTTGGATGAAAATCACCCAGAGCCTAAGATTATTGTGCTTGCAAGGCCAGGCCTGCGGTTTTGTGGTGTGCAACCCAAGACCAAAGTGTCGGACAATAGGTAAAGATGGTTCAATAGGTGAGGATGTCCACTAAATGTTCAGCTCAGAGAAATAATCAGTTACTTCGAGCTTAGGTTGCACGTGAAAGATATTGTAAGGGTTTTGGTAGAAAGTAGGTGGTATTAGGTTAATAGGAACCCTTAAATTCAAACTTATTTTTCCCTCAGAAATAACCTCCCAAATTTTCATTTCAACAATTCTATCCTCCAACATCAAGTGCTCAGGCTCCGAGACCTCTAGCATACTGTTCACCCCATAGATTTACCCAAGTCTAGAAATCATGGCTGAGTAAGAATTGACTTGGGTACAATGATTTCCAAATCAAAATCAATCCATTCACGGTGTAGTTGAGGAATGGGGCTATTGATTGAATCTTCTAGTAAATGAGGATTCAAATCCTCCAAGTTAGCCCCAACCGAATCCAAATCTTCAATGAATGGGCTATCAAATGGTTCATCAGATTCTTTAAACCCGTTTGTCTTACTAAAATCATCTTCCTTACGCTCAAGTGAGACTTCACTAAGAGATTCTTCACCTTGAGAGTCAAAGAATTCATGATCCTTATTTATATATGTCTCAAATCGATTGTCATTTCCTGGTTGAAAGAGACATATTTATCCTCACTCCCTTGCTCGGGGATCTCAGGTGAATCAATCAGTTCATCCTCAGTGGGTTGCTCTAGCCCAACCTGGTCATCCCCAGTCTTAGAAAATGTATCCCCCCCGACAGGTGCCTGAGCAGGTTCAGACATTGACTCTCTAGAAAGGGGTTCATCCTGGGAATCAACCCAAAATTTAACTAAGGCAACCACTAATTTCATCCTCAACCTTGACAATTTCCTAAGAAGAAACTCACTCAGGTATCTATCCCTAACATTTTGGAGCAAATGAAATAGAGAACAATTAAGTTCATCAATCATTTTGATCATAGGCTCCAATGCTTCAGTGCATGGTGTTGGCTGAGCTTGTAAAGATTGTATAGTGTTCCTTAAATTAGCCAGCACCCTATCCTAGTTCTGGTTCACCTAAATCGACTGGTTTGGTAAAGGGTTGGGTTGGTTTAGGTTCATTCTAGGGGAGTCAAGATATTGAGGTTCTCGGGTCCCTCCCTGATAGTAGGTCGTCTCAGGTTGTTCAAAGAATGGTGGTGACCTATATTCAGTGGAATACTAGGGAGGATGGTGTTATAGTCAACATATCCTTCTTCATTGCAGATCAGGTTAGGTTGATCATTAAAGGATGGAAATCTATAATCATTGTTGCCCTAGGAAGGATAGTAATCATAGTTTTGTTGTCCAGGGTTACGCCTTGGACACTGAGTTCTGGATTCATATCCCCAATCAAAGTTATCCTGACTAGTGGAAGGGTAATTACAAGTCAAGTTGGGATAGTAATCATCTTGGGGATAAGTGGTGGTAGGAGGATAGGATGTGAAATGAGTGTAGGATGTGGAAGGATACATCGTAGAATAGGAGGGAAACCAGAAGAGAGAAAGGAGCCCTACAATACAAGAAATCAACCCTTTCCTTTGGTGGGTTAGCCTAAAGACCTACAAACTCGCAGGACCTATCTTGAGATTATCAACAATTTGGTCTACTTTTATCTAGTCAATCCAACCAGTTAGAAGGAGGGACTGGGGAGAAGGTTCTTCCTTTGGCTTTTGCCTCCGGTTGCTAGTGTACCCCCCAGCCGTGGTCGTTTGACACTACTCCCCTAGTTAGACATCATATGGATCAGCAAAAGTAGATTAATAAAAGAAAAATCTCAATCTGAGCCCCGAAGAGCGAATCAATCCTTAAGGCCAATGTCTACTCAGTTTTAATTAGGCTTGGGATGATTGTGCTCTTGGAATATGATGGCCCATTTAGAGGGGTTGTGCCCTTAATGATCAATTCCAATGTGTGTACATGCACAACCAGGGTTTGTAAACAAGGTTATTTGATGTTGTATCTTTTAGGGTTTAACCTTTTTTAGTAGCTTTTAGGGTTTAATCTTTAGGTTCGTTCAATCAGGTTTAGTAGAACACTCCAATTTTTGAAAGCACTGGTGTAGATATATTCCTTGAAAAATCAGAAATAAAATGTGGAGTGCCTAGTTGAGTCCTAAAATTCAACCCTAAGTGGTAAGCTACTTGATGAATCATTGTTAAATTGAGTGGTGTGGCCCAAACAGCTCAATCAATCGGCCTATTGCACCACTTGATTAAGGCACACAAAAACTCAACCTAATCAGATTTCTACTCACTTATGTGTTTGTTAAGTTAAGGTGTACTGGATCCACAGGTCAGATCTCGGTTAAGTGGTAGAATCAATGTGATTGTGCATCTTAGGATGAGAATTTGTGGGTGTTAAGTGTGTCTCTTTTAGAAAGTCCCATAAGAGAAGAGTATATATATATTTTTACATATGCAAGTGGGTGAGGTGAGTGGAGTGACAATCAAATAACCAAAATCTACACTAGGGTTTATGCAAGCACCTAAGTTTATTTGGTTTTGAGTTATTTGGTTATGGAATGAAAATTGGGGTGGAGGTGGTGGGGATAAACTTACAAACCTTCATCCGCACTTTTCTCCGATCTAACCGCTCTGGCCCTCCTCGGATGAGTACCTACAACCATAGAATGAAAGGAGCAAAGTGAGCTAAAAAGTAAAGTAAGGTGGAAAAACATGAGGAAAACCAAAGAGCATTGCCTCCCTGATAATGGTGCCAAAATGATGAACGTGTTTCGTGTGGTAGAAATCAGTGTTTGGAGGAATCTGTTGCCGTAGCTCGCAAAACGCGTTGATCAGACAAAATTTATAACCAAAACTTGAAAAGTGAGTCCTAGGTCGAACATGGGGAGGCGAACGTTTGGTTCTGAAAAATCTGCATTTTGCTTTTATTTTTTTTGTCATTTTTATCTTTTCTAATTTTTTTGGTATTTTTTACAAAGCAAGTGATTAGGTCGATGAAATTTTATCTAGCTAATCTACTTGCGAAAATATAAGAGGGAGAGAGAAACAATCATGGATTTCTAATCAAATGTTTTTTTACAACTAAGAAAGCAGGAAAGATTACACTACGAAAGCAAAAAAAGATAGAAAGAGATGAGAGAATCCCCCTTGATGGTTGCTTGGAGGATGACTCGCTCTAACATCGCCTGAAGGAAAGTGGTGATGAGTAGGACGACCACGGGATGCTCCACGAATGGTGATGAGGGGAGGGAAAACTATTTGATTTTCTACTCTAGAGGAGCATCTCGAGCTTCGGACAAGCTCTCTTTAGAGGCTTGGAGGTGGTCAAAGGAAGAAAAGAAGAGAGGAAGAGGAAGGGGAGGTGTAGGGGTCCTTTCATAGTGAATGGAAGAGGGCAATTCGTCTAAAGGGCATTTAATGACATCAAAGATCCATGCCAGCCAATCCCCCAAATGTGTGCCTAGCTGGCGCTCTTCAATTCCTTTTCTGCCGTGTGCCTAGCATAGGCCATTAGTGATAGCTACCAGCATCACAAAAGGACTGCACAATTGTCGCTGTAGCCTCCAGCTCACACTCGCTTGCAGTTGTGCTCATGCACCCACCTTCTCGTCGTCAGATCTTTGATTGAAGGTTGCGATTGTGCAAGGATCGTTCGCTCATACGGCGTTGGATGACACATAAGAATGCACGTTGAGTTGGGCTCTGGATCATGCGGGTGTATCCGCTATCATCCGTGTGCCCACGTGGAGACTCTTGTGCCATTCGATGAAGATCGTGTGGCCAAATTTGGCACTTGTGCTCGTGCTGTTGATTGCGTGCACTCATGGGGATTCGACCACGCACTTGCGGGTTGAGAGCGCCCCTTGTAACCAATGCTCTACGAGCACTTTTATCTCTCAAAGATGAATTGAGTGCTGCAGGCATGGAGGCATCCCAGCCATTGGATCTTGATCCAACGGCTAGGATTCGAAGGCATGGAAGATGAAGGGCATGGCCGGTTGCTTCTAGCCGGTGTTGGGCAGCCTGGATGGCACCACGTGGCACCATCTGGGCCATCCATCTTCTGTCTGTTACAGAGGGTGCCACGGTGCTTAGATCGAGATGATTCTCGTGCTACTTGACTATGATCGTTGCCCCGGATCCATCCATACGATGAGAGTTTTCATTCAAAGACCATAAGGATTTCGCATTGCCCTCCTGGCCGTTGATCTTCCACGGACTTGGTATGATGCTATAAGACTCAGATCTAGATGATTTCGAAGCCATTAAACTCCGATTGTCATCTTGATTAGAAATGTACGGTCTGATCATCCATCCGAGGCCTTGAAATAAATCCTCTTCTCTCCTGACCAAAAAAAGGACCTAATTAACCCAAAATATAAACTACTACTCTAAACGCAGAATGATGCATGCCATGCAATATTTATAACATGAAATGCAAATCTAAGCCTAGGAACATGCATGATTAGGCATTTTAACCTAAATAGATGTGTCTATATCAATGCACCTTTGAGGAGGGGTGGTGGCACAGAGATGGTTTAGAGGGCTAGGAAGGTGCCACGTGGCACCATCTAAGCCGTCCTATCTTCTTTTGCTCGTAGGTGGTACAGGGGATGTCGAATTGGATCAATTTTCATGCCATTGGAATGCAATTGTTGATCCAAACCCATCCATGTGGTTGGATTTATTGTCTGGTCAGATTTTCACCACCTCGCCCCTTGGCCTTTGATCTTTGTCGAACTGCATCTGATGCTACGGAAGTTCGATTAAGGCAATTTTGGAGGAGTTGGACCCCTAACGTCATCTTGATCAGATACGTAGGTTTCTATCCTCAATATGAGGGCTAGATAAATATCCCCCCATCCCTGACCACAAAAAGAGGTGAATTAATACATACTTTACAGAAATTATTCAAAATGTAGAATGATGCATGTTATGCAATATTTATAATGCATGATGCTTCTATGGACCTAGGAACATGAATAAATTGGGAATTTAAAATGGATAAATGTAGATTTATCACAACCCCATGCCCATCTTTTACTAGTCTCTAGAAAAATTAAACTAAATGCTATGTATAAACAAAATTAGGATCAAATTACTTAGGCAACGATTATTTCTCAACAATAAGAAATTTCTACTAAAGACCTAAACTACAAAGACTTAATGGTGCCCAGGTGCTTGCTAAAATGCAAACTGCCCAAGCCCTCATCCTATTCAAAAGCAAATACATTTTTTCTCTTTCCCTTCTTTTCTAATTTTTTTCAACTTTTGAGTTTAGAGTTTCGGGGCAACTTTCTATGGCCACCCAACACATCCAAGACTTGAAAAGAACTCTAAGTGATAAGCATCCTATTGTGATAATGTGATAGACTCACTAATCGGCAGTTACAACTATCTTTAGGTTTCTACAACCCTTTGTGACCTTAAAAAAAAATTCTACGTAAATGTTTATCTTTTCAATTGATAGCTTTCTCCCTAATTTTATTTTTATGGGATCAATGCAAGGGCGAACCCATTGTATATCTCCCCATCTTATTCTACTTCCCTACTCCTTCCTAAGTGTTTAGGATTTATTTGTGCATTTTTATGGGTTGGGTTCTAGACAACCGGCAATGGGGGGTTGCCCATGACAACTTGCCAGCCATACCTGTGCAGTGAAGTGTGGCGTTACTTTTTTCCTTCTCTTCTATATTTCCTTTTCTTTCTTTTCTTTTTGAGTATTATTATTATTTTCTTCTAAGTAGGTGGCTCCCCTGATCTAGGATTTACCTAAAGGCAGCGGTAAAAGAGAATGGTCATATGGCTAGGCTCTAGACAACCAACCAAAGGGGCATCAAACCCACAATAGTTTTCCAGCAATACCACCCTAGAAAGTTCATTAGCTACCTAATTTCCATTAAAATGACTGAGAAGTGAGTCAGTGCAAATAGTGTGCAGATGCTTTAAACTTAGAGTCCCCCAAATCAGAGGGTAGGTTGATAAGTCACATACTTATCACCCTAATTTATTAGCCAAGTTAAAATAAAATTAATGTGGAAAGGACTCGAGAAACAAGTCCACATTTTAGTGGACACCTGGGCTAATTGAGCCCAAAGACTAGAAGAGTCTAAGTGTTCAGGACTTATTGTACTATTTCCTAAAGTTGAAAAATTGTAATGCCTAAGTTCTCTTTTCCTAATTCAATTACTTTTTAATCAAGGGAAAAGTAAGATAAACTTACAAGAAATCCATAGAGCTGACAGTATAATTCAGAAATGAATCCACCCCCTTATGCCTAGCTTATGCAATGTCCCCGTTGTGAATAAAAGACATGAAAAAGGGTAGAATAAGAAAAATATCACCAGCATATCATGATGCTCTGATCAACTCTGAGTGAGACTGTAGAAATGCAGAGTTTAGTGCCATCAACTAGGTGGGGTTTGGCCAAAAGAAGTAAGATCAAGGTCAAAGCAACCTTGTCTAAGATGGGTTGGGGAATATTATAGTCAACATAAGATTTAAGACGTTGTCCATTGACCTTAAAAGAATTACCTTTCTTTGGGTCAAAGATTTCAATAGCTTCATTTGGGAATATTCAATCAATAATGAACGAGCCATTCCGTTTGGACTTAAGCTTTCCCGAAAAGAGCTTATGTCAAGAATCAAGGAGCCAGACCGCTAGTTCAGCTCAATGCTCTTTCGAGAAATCATCTAGTCATGACGAGCTTTGGTCATTGCCTTATAGATCTTGTCATTTTCATAGGCATCATTTCAAAGCTCCTCCAACTCAAATAATTAGTGTTTCCTAGTCTTTTTGGCTAAACCTAGGTCAAAATTACATTTATTTATTGCCTAGAATTCCAGATGTTTAATTTCTATAGGTAAATGACATTCATTACTATACACAAGATGAAATGTTGACATCTCAATAGGCGTTTTGTATGCCGGACAGCAGGCCCAAAGAGCTTCATCCAACTTTTGAGTCTAGTCTTTCTTGTCAGGCCTAACCATTTTCTGTAGGATGTTATTATCTCCTGGTTGGAGATCTCATCCTGTCCATTCATTTGGGGGTGGTATGGTGTGGAAATCCTACGGTTCACCCTGTATTTAGTCAATAAGTTTTATAACTGGGCATTGGTGAAATGAGTTCCACCATTGCTGATGATGGCTCTTGGAATCCGAAATCGACTGAAAATATTTTTCTTGGTAAAATCGATGACCACCTTATGGTCATTGCTTCAAGTGTGGATAGCCTCGATCCACTTTGACACGTAGTCAACAGAAAGAAGAATGTACTGGTGTCCAAATGAAGGGAGGAAGGGTCCCATGAAGTTGATGGCCCAAACATCGAAGATTTCGACGGGAAGGATGGGGTTAAGTGTCATCATATATCTCTTAACTATGCTCCTGAGTGCTTGGCACCAACATCATGACCTGGAGACTTCCTCGGCATCCTTGAATAGAGATAGCCAATAAAATCTAGATTGCATAATCTTTGCGGCCATCTTTTTCCCTGAAAAATGTCCACCACTCGGAGATGTATGGCATAACTCAAGTATACTCTAGAATTCATTTTCCGGTACACATCAGCAAATAATTTGATTGGAGCCGATGCAGTATAGTTTGTGGTCATCCGAAAAGTAATATTTAGCCTCGAATATAAGCCTATCATGTTGTTGCTTAGTCTAACCCTAAGGGACTTGACCAATGGCCAAATATTGAACAATGTTAGAATACCAATGGGTTTGGACACTCGAAACTATAAGGATCATCTCATCTAGAAAGTTGTTAGTAATCGGAATATCTAGATGATGTGAATCAATTAGGATTCTCGAAAGATGATCCGCCACTATGTTTTGTGCCTCGGATTTGTCTTTAATATCAAGATCGAATGCTTGAAAGAAAAGAATGCATCAAATGAGATAGGGTTTGGCATCCTTTATGGCCAAGAGATGTCTCAAGGCTGAGTGGTCGGTGTAGACTATGACATAAGATCCTAAAAGATAATCCCTAAAATTTTCCAAAGCAGAGACTACAACTAGCAATTCCTTTTCTATGACAATATAACTCCTTTGGACCTCGTCCAGAGTCATGCTAGCATAGTAGATGACAGAGGGCTTTTTGTCAATCTTCGGACATAAGACAACCGCGACCATGAATTAGAAGCGTTGGTCATAATCTCAAATGGAGCTATCCAGATCGATGGTTGCAACACCAGAGCACAAGTGATTATCATTTTGAGTAAATCAAATGCCATGTGGCATGCTTCATCAAATTCAAATGCCGTATCTTTGGCCAGAAGGTTGCTTAAGGACTGAGCAAACTTAGAAAACTCCTTGATGAACCTCCTGCAAAAACCAACATGACCAAGAAATGATCAGATTTATTTAATAGATGGAGGTGGGGAAGTTTGGAGATAGCATCCACCTTGGCTTGGTCACCTTTAATTCCTAGTTCAGAAACAACATGACCCAAGACTATGCCTTCTTGTGTCATGAAGTGACTCTTCTCTCAGCTAAGGACCAATCTAGTTTAGAATCAATTACAGATTAGCCAGGCAAGGCATAAATGAATCTCTAGAAATGGAGAAATCATCCATGAATACCACTAAACGATCTCCCACAATGTCTGAGAAGATGGCCAGCATGTACCTTTGAGAAGTAGCAGGTGCATTGTAAAGCCCAAAGGGCATTCTACGGAATGCAAAAGTTCCATAGGGATAGGTGAAAGTTGTTTTTCCTGGTCTTTGGGATGGATATGGGCCTAGTTATATCACAAATAACCATCCATGAAACAGAAATACTTTTGCCTGGCTAAGCTTTCAAGGATTTGCTTGATGAAGGACAATGGGATATGATCCCTTTTCGTGGCTGTGTTCAGCTTCCTGCAATTAATACAGACTCTCCAAGAGGAAGTCAAACAAGCCATGATAGATTCTCCATTCTCGTTAGTCACTACGGCTATCGCTGCTTTCTTGGGAACAATTTGTACGAGATTAACCCAGGGACTATCTGAGATCGGGTATATGATCCTTGCATCAAGCCACTTGATGATTTCCATCTTGACCACTTCTCACATATTGGGGTTTAGTCTCCTCTACATCCGGCGAGAAGGGTGGGATCCATCTTCCATATAAATTCTATGATTATAATAAAATGGCTCGATCCCCTAAGGTCATGAATGGTCTAACCAATTCCTTCTTTATGTGCCTTAAGGACCTTAATTAATTTCCATTCCCGCTCCTTAGTCAACTTTACATTGATAATCACAAGTAACATATTCTTTGGTCCTAAGAACTCATATTTCATACTGTCAAGCAACGATTTTAACTCTAGCTGGGGTGGTGATGGTAACACCATCGTTAGCCTTGACTAGCTTAAATTAATGAAAATCAAGTGACAAATGCTCCTACATAATCGCTTGAGAGCCAAAATTTCATTCAGATCCATTTTGAGAAGAAAACACTAAATCAAGGTTACTTCTACAGTTTTAACATCACATCATGAATGCAGAGTAACCATTGGCTTTTCTATGGGTTAATTGATGGTCCGAGCATTAAAGTTCAATGAGTGGATCCACACATATAGAAATGGGGTTTCATGCATTTCGAGAACTGAATCAGAACATAAAACCCTAATTTCTAACTTGCTTAAACTAAGGAGGTTTCAATTAGGATAAAATTTTTCTAAACCCCTAAAATTCATATTAAAATATTTTTAGGGGTTTGTTATCCTTTGGTTTGACCATCTGAACCAATTTTTGACCTTAAACAGAGTCGTAGACGAATTTCTACCCTAATATGGGTCTCTGTGCAAATTGCCCAATCAAACTTCATCGAAACTCAAATATGACTTCACCATTAGATTCCTTACGTCCGAATTAAGTTTGTACCAAAATTTGGGCCCAATTATTATCCATCTTGACCTAGTTTGCATTTCAGTCCATTAAGTCTCTTTTTCTATTAGATAAGCCCCTTACTTTCAAAAATATTTGCAAATGGGTCCTCAACTTCACTGTCTTCTTCACAAATGCATCCCTGCCATCATTGGAGGTCAAATTGACCTGCAACCAACTTTTACAACACCAAAACGACATCAGATCAGCACCAAATCCCACTAAATTTGCTGGGATTGGTGTTCACATTGTAAGGAGTCTTCTGAAGGCAATTTGAGATCCTAAATCACACTGATTTGTCACAGCGAACCTACAAAATTTGTGGGATTCATGATTCCAAATCTCAAGCCGATAGAGCTTCTTTCATTGTCTTGAGCTTAGACTTAAGCTCTATATAAGCTCTAGATCAATTGGCGTATTCCTTAGCTCGGTCTTGGCCTCAATTCTTCAAATATTTCTCCTTATGACCACCTCCACCATAACTTTGGTGATGCCTCCTTCTCCAACTTCCTTGCCCACTGCCATATACCATAGGTAGCGAAAATCTCCTCAGCTCATTCGTCCGCTCCTTACAATACCAGCAAGAGCTCCACAGATCCTCTTCTTCCTCGCTACTCCCTCACCGGAGGATTCCTTGTCTCTAGCACCAGCCAAGCATAGCTGATGTCATCTCTCGCCTTTCAACCATTAAATTAGGTCTCTTCTCTCCCTCTCTCTTCAAAGTTTAGGCTTAGCTCCTTAGTCTCCTCTTTCAATCACCAAATCACCGTCTTCCCCTCCATCTTCTTTCGCTCTGGCCGTACTTTGACAAGGTCGCATGCCCTCCACTGACCACTAACTACTCCACACTCCCAAAACCTCCACCACACCTGCACATGCATTCGCACATCACAGGAACACCACCATCACCTTCGCCACCGCTTGGCAAAGCTCTGGAGCATTCTAATTAGGGCTCTTGAGATTTTATTTGTGATTTGAGGTCTTCATTGCCGCCGCCGCTACCATCATCATCACCACCTCCGACTGCCTTGCTTCGACTTGCTCTATCCTTGCTACCACTCCCAGGTGCTGCTGACTCACTTCTAGAGCATGCTTGCAGCTACAATTGAATACACCAGCTACTGTAGCAACATCAATCGACGAGGATTCACATGTTGCAGCCGCATTCACGGAAGACAGGGACAATAGTCCCAAATCGTGAGTTGAGGAGCTACCAATGTGGTATAAGTGGAAAATAGGTTGTAGCCCTTTCGCCTTGAACACAAGGGGTCAGGCACCTCACACACATGCCCTTGTACCCTCACCCACGGTGAGCCTGGACCTATCCTCATGACCCAATTACTCGAAAATGGATCCGATTATCCCTGATCAGGAGAGAAGATGAGAATTTGTGAGGTGGAGGGGGAACGGTTTTGCTTTGGATTGATCTCCCTCGGGGTGTGTGCTGAAGAAAGGATTTGATACTCAAACTTAGAGGGAGGAAGGTTTGGCCTTCTACTGTGCTTGAAAAGGCTTTAAGAAGCTTGGCACCCTTTTGGGATTTACTGTGGTGTTGTGCCTTAATAGTTAAATCATCTGATGCACATATCTAACGTTTGACTTGGTTCAAAGTATTGTGGCATTATGTGAGTACTTGATTAGAGTTACTACTGAATTATTTGAATACTTAGGAAGCATGCTTAATTAATAGAACAAGTGGTGATTCAAATCACCATTATTTTGATTCTCTCTTTCTTTTTATCCCATGAATTCTTGAGATATTTTTGATTATTATTGAATATTAATTCAGAGCAATTTATTCATTAAATATCTTTTATCTGGTGTTTGATTTATTATGCTCATTTCTATTCCTTGAGATTAGTGTGTGAATTCCATATTTGCTCCCTACGAGTGACCTTGGAATCCAAGTAGAATTTGAGTTTATAAATCTAAGTGTTTGTAGCGATTTGTAGAGTGTACTATGACGACCATTTCACAAACATCCTCAAAATGCCAACAACAGGTGGGTTAAGAATAAAAGGTAAGGAGGATGCTGATGTAGACTCATCAGGACGATCCAGAGGAAGAGGTTGAGAATCAACAAAATCCATAACCTCTTCAAAGTGTGGTGAGTTTGCCAAAGAGGGTTGTGGTTAAGTTTAGTGTTGCAAGTGGGATCCTCTAAAATAATGAAAGCCATACAAGTCTCAAAATTGTGATCAGTATCCTCGAGCTCCTCAACATATCCACAAACCTCAAATTTATTGATCGCCTTAAAAATATCAACTGTTAATTTCTTATCTCCGAAGGTGATCTCCATACTATCGCTTGCATAGTTTATATTAGCCTCAGCGGTAGCCAACAACGGATGCCCCAGAATGTTGGGCGTGTTCCTTAACTCCTCAGGTACATCCTTATCAAGGATGAGGAAGTCTATAGGAAACTAGAAATCCTTGACCTTAACAATAACATCCTCAATTACACCTTCTGAGTTGGTGACCAAACGATCCACCAACTACAGTGTTACTAATGTTGGCCTAAGTTCACCTAACTCAAACTTTTCATACAAGCAAGTCGAGATTATGTTAATAGATGCACCTAGATCCAAGAGTGCTCGGTTAAAAGTGTAATCCTCGATAACACATGAAATCAAGGGGGCACCTGGATCTCTCTTTTTCTAAGGAAGGTGATGAAGGATAAAAAAACTAGCCAACTTAGAGAGTATCACCTTTCTTCGAGTAGGTTCATTTGCCTTATGCTTTTGGGTGCACAAATCCTTTAAGAACATAGCATAAGCTGGAATATGCTTAATAGCATCGAGTAGCGGAATATTGATTTCGACATTCTTGAATATATTCTGAAGCTCCATGTTTCTCTCTAAAGGTTTCTTCTTCCAGGGTTTTAATAAGGCTTCAGGAAATGGGATATAAGTGGTATCATTAGTTTCAGGTTCCTATTTTCTTCAGTTTTCTCCATTTCTTTCTCAGGCTTACCTGGGTTTTGCTTGCTAGTTGAAGGTAATTTCGAGTCCTAGGTTTTCTTTCCACTCCTCATGGAGAGAAAGTTTGTAGAAGCATACAGGTTCGGGTCTTGGGCAGGGGTAAGAAAGATTTGAGGGGCTTGACTTGCCATATATCTAGTATCAGAGGAACAAGTAGAAGAAGAAGGAACCTGCTCAACCACCTAGGCATGTGCATGTGGGTCCTGATTCCTGCACCCTTGGGCTCGATTTCCCTGATTTTGCAGATTTCTGGGGTTGGGTGCGGGTTGAGATGGTAGAGATCCTACCTATTAGGTGTTAGCAATGAGCTCAGATTGCAAGTTGTGCAACAATGTTTTCATTTGCTGCATGAGAAAGAGCATAGGCCCTTTCATTTCTACCAACTGGTAGTTTAGATCAACCAGCCCTCCAGGTTGTCGGGCATTCCATGCTAGCTGATTGACTTGATTTGAGGGTAGCTATGTATATGCATGACCCTGACCCATTGGTCGTTGTGGTGCAAAATTGCTGAGTTGGATTTGGATCTGCTACCTCTATTTTTCTAGGAGAAGTTAGGTTGGTTCCTCCATCTCAGGTTATATGAGCTAGAATACTTGTTTGACCTAACATTCTCCTGTATAGCATACACATCCTCATAGGGCGAAAATAGTGGGAAAGAAGGAGAAGGATCAGAGAAACTAGGATCAAAGGCCCAATTTGGAACCTATGGGGTTCTGAGAAATGTTAGCTTATAAATTGAGCTGTTTCCAATTAATTTCGAACTCTTGTCTAGTAAGAGCTCGTGAACAATGGAATCCTGAATTTTGGGATTGAGTGAATCTAGAGGTATTTGTAGAGTTTCCAGCCATACACTCTTCCATCCTTTTCATAACTAGGTCTACCTTATCAAGTTTGTTACAGATCAATTTCATATCGAATGAACGATAGTCTTGGACCTCATTAGCATTTGATCTGGGTTTTTGGGATTGGTTGAAAGTCTCTATGGAGGCATAATTGATAGAATTCTCCCTTATTTCCTTAAACAAATCATGCGCACTATTTGCAACCTTGTTGAGGAAATTGCCTCCACAAGAAGCATCCACATGATTACAGAGTTGGTTCATCAACACAAGATAGAAAATCAGCATGAGTTGCCATTTCGGCACCTCATGGTGTGGACACATCCACAACAGGTCTTGTAATCGCTCCCAAGAACCATGAAGAGATTCCCTCGACCACTGGACCAAAGTCGTAATTGCCCGTCATAGAACATTGGTACACCCAAGAGGGAAATAATTGTCTAAAGGTCCTTCCAGACGAGGGTTCAATGACCTTCTTCCAAGCATACACTAGAAGAAGGTTGGAAGGATGGCAGAATGGAGTGCTATAGCACAAAAAATACAGGCCTATCCTTAAATTAGCCATCCTAAGGACCTATAGTCCATGGTATAATCGAACCACAATAAGAATTTTGTGTTGTCCTTAATCCAGAAGCTGGTTAAGTTGGGTGGCAAAGCAAGGGAAGCATGTCTCAACGTCCACTAATTATGTCAAACCCCTACCTACTCAAGTCGTTTGATAATTAGGCCCCCCAACTTAGCACCTTCTGGAGAAAGCAGATGTCACAAATTTAAGGCATAGTCTGAGTAATACCCTAAAAGGGATTCTTGGGTACATCCTAGGGCCAACGTCTACTCAATTTTAAACTAAAGCTTGGGATATCATTGCTTTCGGATTGTGATGAGCCCTTAAAATGGGTTGTGACCTAAAGATTGATTGAAATGTGTGTGGGTGCCCAACTAAGCTTTTCAAGAAAGATTTACTAAAGATGAAGTGACTTTTTCGAGTTCAAATCTTGCTTATTAGCTTTTAAGGTTTAGATTAAGGATGATTCAATCAAGTTCAGGCACGCTAAGTTGTACAAGCACTGGTTAAGATATTTTCCTCTAAATTTCAAAATAAAGTGGAGTGCTTGGTTCTTGACCTTAAATTTCAACCCTTAGGAGTAAGCTACTAGATGAGTTGTTCTAAGATGAAGTGTTGCAACCCAAACAACTTAAACAACTGGCCTTGATGCACCACTAAGTTAGGCACACAAACTTATTAATGACGAGACAATTTTCACTTTGAAATAATTTTCGTAGAAGAAAAAAAGTCATCGAAGTAGAAATTAATGCATGTAGAGGTGACCGGTTATTCTTGGGTTCTATTTGGGGAAGAAGATGAATAGTGTTTGGTGGTAAGGCAGTACATTGGCCTTGCTGGGCGGAGAGGAGTGAGGCTGACGGTGACTGTCGCTGGGGAGAGAGGAGGAGAGGACGGTGGTTGGCATTGGCTTTGCATCGATGTGTGTTGGTTTCTTGGTTGGAGATCACATGGGAGTGAGGTGGTGGGCAACTATGGCAGCTATTGTCTCTGTCGCTGAGAGGGGAAGTCAGAGGTGTTGGTTATGGTTTCGGAAAGGATTGTCATGGAGTGGAGGCACTGTCATTGGAGGTGGCTGTTGCGAGGAGGAAAGTTATCGAGATTGTGGTTGCGAGGTTGATGAAGCACGTTCATGGTTATTGGAGAAAAGGAACAGATAGTGGCTTGCAGTGGTGGCTTCATGAGAGGTCGAATGGAGAACAGTGGTGGCGTCTACGCTGTCACCGCCAACCACAGTCATGAACTGTCACGGGCATAGTAACAAAAGGTTCGTAGTTGCAAAGTAGTTGCGGGAGAGGATGGAGGCTCATGGTGGCATACGTAAGGATGTTGGTCTTCACTATTGGTAGAGGCATTGCTGGCAAGTGATGGATTACTATTGTGGTGGTGGCACGTGGTGGTGGACGAGGAAGATGAAGGAGGTGAAGATGGTCGTCGGGAGGGGGGGCAGATGTGTCTTCTGTTATGAGAGATATATGTGTGGGAGAAAGAGATGGAAAGAGAGAATTAGGAAAGAATGGTGGCCGTGGAATTTCGTAATGGAGGAGAGAATTAAGAAGGTAGGTGATTGCTCTTTCCAAAAGAATTTCCTTCCTTTTCTTCTCTTTGTGGAAATCAAACATATTAAGGTGGCATTTGATGTGAAGCTATTAAAATTGTCCTTCCCAGAATAACTCTGCACCCAAAATACGTAATTATCTAATTCATATAAAGATTAATGGACTTAATGCATGACATGATAATTCTAAAGATTAAATAATTTTATCAATGTAATACATGCCTTAAATTAAATTCCTATCAAAATAATAATGTACCTTGACTTAATTATAGCCCGCTAAAGCGGACCTATCAATTAACCTAATCCAATTTCTACTCAATTATTTGTTGTGAGTGTATCGGATCCAAAGATTGAGTTACCAGCTAAGTAATAAAAATCAGAAGTGGTTGTGTGCCTTTAGTTTGTGGGTGTATGTACTGTGTATGGTAAATAAATCCCACAATCAGATGAGAAATTTTTTAAATTTTTTTTTAATATATGTCGGGTGAGGTGGAGTGACATGACAAACAACCAATCAAACTAACCTAAGGTTTAAGAGAGCACCTACGTTACTTAAGGTTTGAATTATTTGGTGACAAACTGGAAACTATGGAGTGGGTAAGAATGCAGGAGCACTTACAATGGTCATCCATCGTACTTTACTCTTGTCTATAGCTTGTAGATTTCCTTGCGAGGATACTTGCATGATAATAGAAGAAAGAAAAGAGAGGTTAGAGAACAAATAAGTGAGTGGAATGCAGAAAATAGTCGAGATTCGTTCCCCCCAGCAACGACACCAAAATGATAAGTGAGATTTTAACGTGAGAAAAATCGAGTTTGAAAACCCACTTGGAACCTTGTTCCACATCTTGTTTTCATGTTCCCAAAATTATTATGGATTAACGTTTGCAAATTGAGTGCCTTTCAGATTTAGGTGAAGACCAAGGCAAACAGGTATGATGACAAGGAGGAGGCAAGAGAACAAGGAGGAGTCGAGGAGGAGAAGATCATCTTCAACTTTTAGATTCTTTAGATTAGGCTTTTATTTGATAGAATGTATGCCTCTTAATAAAGGAGTACAACTTAGATCGTGAAATAAATTATAGATAAAGTAGGATTTGTGCTACGATCCTTTTCAAAGAATGTAATTGATTAAATCACTTAAAATAGGTACTTGTAAGCAAGTATCGATACATTTCATCAGTTCCAGTATATGCAAGGCATAGATTTGAGCATATGTCTCAAACTGTGAACAACAAGTACTGGAAATAATCAAGAGTACCAGTACTTGATAGTCATAGTTTGAACACTCAGTTCTGCCTTGAACCTTACAAGTGCCGGTACCCATGATGAGTAACAGTATATGTAGGTTACTGTGCCTAGTGAGTCTAAAAACTGGGAGTCACAAGTAGCGCTACCCATGACGAGTACCGATACTAGGACTCTTGTGTGCTAGCTGTAGAAGAAACTGTAGGTAGCTACTACTAGTACCCATACATTAGTACCGGTACCAGTTAGCCGTTGGCTCAAAATTGAACGGATAGAAAATTAATTTTGGCAATATGGACATTGGGATTTAAACTCGAACGTCTAGTAGATGAGTAACCGAGGTCCTACTCTATAAAAAGAACCTAGGACTCTTAGTTTGTACATATGAAATATAAGAGGAAATTCTAGAGCTTAATTTTCATATTTCCACCACATTTTGAAGAAAAGATATAGTTTGCAGCTCCAAAATCCCTATACACTTTCGTAAACTCTCTACCGTGTTTTGCTCACCATTCTCAAGGAAATTCACGTCTTCACTAGGCACTTAAATCAGTAATATCAATTATATACTTCTTGAGAGGCTTAGGTATTCTTGTTGTAAGATTTATCTTTCTTACACTAGTGCAATATTTGTATTCGGAGTTTGTTGCTTATTTGTTTGTAACAAACCTATTATTGTACTTGGGTTGGGATAACCCGTTAATTACCTCGTTTAGTAAATTGATTCCCTTGGGGTTGAGGGAATTGGGTTAAAAATCCTAAGCTGGGAGGCATAGGTAGTGGAGTACCCAAGTGAGTGGGGAGCCACTATACACCTTGTGCCATTTTCTATCATTGTAATTTGTGTAAATCTTTCGTGTCATTACTAATACTGTGTTTGAGTGTTTGTGCATGTAGCCATCTACTTATAGATCCTAATAAGTGATATCAGAGCGGGTTGCGAGAAGACGTAAGAACTCTTGCTTGCGATGGAATCAACCTCAAGGTTCACTGAAGGACAATCGTCGACCCGTACTCCCTACTTCCATGGGATGGACATGGGTATTGGAAAAGAAGGAAGCAAGTCTTTCTCAATGCGATGGATGAGGAATCATGAAGCCTCTTTCAAACGAAGTATTCAGATCCAAAGGAGGAAGGAGTAGTGCTAACGGTGGATCAAAAGAACAAAATAGTTAGCAATGCAAAGGCCATGGATGCACATTATTGTGCATTATCAAAGGAAGAGTTCAACCAACTTTCAGCATGCAAGTCTACATACGAAATTGGGAACACTCTTGAATTCACCTGCGAAGGAACAAGTAAGGTAAAAGAAGCCCATATCGCTTTTCTAATAGGAAATTTTGAGTGTTTCAGGATGGAGAATGGAGAGACTATCAAGGACGTGCATACAAGGTTTGGAGAAATTGTTAACCCCATGAAGAACCTTGGAGTAAAATTTATGGAAGAACAACTTTTAAGGAAGATCCTGAGATCTCTTTCAAGTAATTAGGGTCCAAAGACCACAGCCATCCAAGAGGCGAAAGACCTCTCCACTCTCCCCTAGGATGATCTAGTTGGTAGCCTTATGGTCTACGAAGTCCAACTAGAAAAAATGAAGAAGAACGAGGAGAAGAAATCAGGCAAGAAGAAGAATATTGCATTTAGAAAAAATTAAGGAGGATATAGATTCAAGCACCTCAAAATTCCAAGATGAAGAGATGGAGACACTCAGAAGGAAATTCCAGAAATTCCTAAAGAAACAAGGTAACTTAATAAAATTTTAACTAATGTTGTTTGCTATGAGTGCAAAAAAAAATGCCACTTGCAAAAGGATTGCCTCATAATTAAGAAGGAAGATAATAGGCAAGATACAAAGTAGGACAAGAAGAAGAAGAAGAAGAAAGCTTTTAAAGCAACATGGGATGATAGCGACTTCGACATGGACATTGACTTCAGTGAATCGGATGACAACGAGGTCGCACGCCTTTGTTTGGTTGCAACTTCAGAAGACATGGAAAATGAGGTAAATCCTGATTTTTCTCTTAAAGAATTGCTATAAGCTTATCGAGAAATATATCGTAAAGCTAGATTGTTTAAAAAGGAAAATATAGTTTTAAAGAGTAATTATTGAACATTAGAAATAGGAAAATCATGTCTAGAAATGGAATTAGAAATGTCAAAGGGGACTAATAATCAGTTGCATACAAAAATAGTAGAGGTAGAAGATATTTTTGAGCATTTTGAGGGAACCTTAAATAATCTCAAAACAACAACCAGGTTAAATACTGAATTTTGTGATTTTTTAAAATTAAAATTTAAGAGTAAAAGGAATACACAAAATATATCACATGCACCTAGGCATGCATGGATGTACCATAGGCCAAAAATGCTATGAATTATAGATCTAACACAAGAGAGGTCTATAAATCTCAGGGTTTGAAAGGTGCTAACCTGAAAGGACCCACAAGAAAGTGGGCACCTAGAAAACACATTTTACATTATTTTGCAGGAGTAGATAAATGGAATCAAAGTGATCAGTGGGTGTTTAAGACACAAAATGGAAGCTCCGTCATTCTACAAATTACACAAAGAACAAGAAAGGTTGACTAGTGGAGCATGGTATCCACAAGCACCATTTTAATATTGGCAATTTTATGGTATGATATTCTTTACCCCTTCATTTTTTTGTGATTGACAAAAAGGGGGAGAAAAAAATAAAGAGCAAATAGCAATGTTTCCAGGGGAGCATACATTAAGGGGGAGGATTAAATTAAAATTTTTACAGTTATCTATTAACAAGATATTTTGTCAACACCAAAATGGGGGAGATTGTTGGAGCCTTGTTCCACATCTTGTTTTGTTGTTCACAAAATTATTATGTATTAATGTTTTCCAATTGAGGGCCTTCCAGATTTAGGTGAAGACCAAGGCAAACAGGTATGATGACACGGAGGCAAGACAACAAGGTGGAGTCAAGGAGGAGAAGATCATCTACAACTTTTAGATTGTTTATATAAGGTTTTTATTATGTAGAATGTATGCCTCTTAACAAAGGAATACAACTTAGATCATAAAATTAATTAGACATAGAGTAGGATTTGTGCTACGATATTTTCCAAAAAACGTAACTGATTAAATCACATAAAATAGGTACCTGTCAGTAAGTACCAGTACTGTTCATCAATACCGATATATGCAAGGCACAGTGATGTAAACACATTTGTTGTGGGTAAAATGCCTATTCATGTATGTTCCTAGGCTTAGATTTGCATTTCATGTTATAAATATTGCATAGCATGAATCATTCTGCATTTAAAGTTGTATATAATTTAGGTTAATTGCATCTTTTTTGTGGCTAGGAGAGAAGCATATTTATTTCGGAGCCTCGGATTGATGATCCAACTGTACGGATTTGATCGAGAGGACGATCGAAGTCCAA
The DNA here is from genome assembly GCA_037157565.1 of Thalassia testudinum. Taxonomy (NCBI): domain Eukaryota; kingdom Viridiplantae; phylum Streptophyta; class Magnoliopsida; order Alismatales; family Hydrocharitaceae; genus Thalassia; species Thalassia testudinum. The sequence goes on along the minus strand of JAZHRO010000019.1, from coordinate 30,433,332 downwards.
CGCCTCTGAAATCACCTCGATCGGAGTCCCATAGCACCATATGCAGTCCGAGGAAGATCAATGGCAAAGGGACTAGGAGACATAATTCGAAGCTTCAAATGATAAATCTGATCATGCGGATGAATTCGAGTCAACGATCGCAGCCTAACGGCATGAAAATTGGCTCAATCCAACCTCTGTAGTAGCCCCTACAACAAGAAGAAGATGGACGGCCCAGACTGCACCATGTGGCGTAGCCCAGGCCACCAACACAAGCACACAGCAACTATTGAACGTGCGAATCGCTACACTAACGTGTTTGATTTTGGAAAACCTGTCGTAGCTTGAAAGCGAAGAATTCGTGTTCAATAAATAAAATTTATACCGAAATGAAAATTCCAGGTCGAACACAGGGAGGCGGACGTTTGATTTAAAAACTGCGCGTTTCTTTTTATTTGTCACGAAGTAATTCAATTTAAAACTATCTAATTATTTACAATAAATATAAGAGAGAGAGAGGGTAAGAGAGAGAGAGAATATTACACGTAGAAATCAAAATCAGATGTAGAATAAACAAAGAATTTATCATTAAGGAGATTGTTCATTACAACTAGAAAGCATAAAACAATTACACTAGAAAGCAATAAATTTACTCTAGAAAGCATTGAAAGAATGGAGGGAGAAATATCCTCCTCGACGATCACTTGGAGGACGAGCAGAACTATTCTAGAAAGTAGTAAATCTATACTAGAAAGCTGTAAAAAGAATAGGGAGAGAGAAATCCTCCTCGACGGTCGCTTGGAGGATGAGCCAGACGAGACGATGCTTGGATGAAGGAGAATGAAGCAGGACGAAGGAGGATGAAGCAAAAGAATAGGAACGGAGCAACACGCCATCGTCGTCGCGGGATCCACTTCCGAAGGGGGACGAAAATTTGGACTTTATCTCGTGAGAAGCATCCTGGGTGTGGGACAAGCTTCTCTTAAGATTTGGAGAGGTAGAGAAGAGAAGGAAGGGATGAGAATTTCGTATGGAGGGGGTCTCCTTTTATAGTTGCAAGGAGTGGAGGTAAAATGGTTGTTACATCTTCAAAATAATAAATGAGGGGTCTTTAGTGATGGATAAATCCGTCACTAAAGCCCCCAATGTGGGCGTAGCTCCCATGCCCACGTGCGCCTCCTCAGCTGCCCGCTTCTTCATTACCCACGCACATTCATCAAATCTAAGCGATCGGATGACTTAAGATGCATCTTCTCCCGCTCACTGTGTGCCCGCCTGGTGCATGCCATCGCACGTGACGTCGCGCGTTCAATCGTGCGTGATCTCAATTTAGTGCAGACGGCCTTCTGATGACGGTCCAACACCGACCATCGCCTGCACGCTCGCGCCTTCCTCATCTTCGCTGCGGTTCGAACCTGTGCCAGTAGCTTGCGTAAGAGCGCTCGACCACTGCGCTACGAGGCGCAGATGGTCGAGCGGGCGCTTTTAGGCGCGCCTGACCATAGCCGTTGGATCGAGATCCAACGACGGAGAGGAAGCAGGTGCGGGGCCATTAGAGATTGCATGCGACCGTTTCGGTGGCCGGGATGGTGCGACGTGGTGGCATCTTGGCCGTCCATCTTCTGGAAGTTGTAGATTGTGCCACGGATGTCGGATTGGCTCGATTTTTGCGTCGTTGGGCTGCGATCGTCGATCCGAATTCATCCGTGTGGTCGGATTTGTCATTTGAAGTGTGGATTTATACCATCTTGGCCCTTGACCTTCTAGGGTTCCACAGTCACTATCTGATGCTATGGATGTTTGACTAGGGCAATCTTGGAGTCGTTGAACTCTAATCGTCGCCCTGATCACATCCATACGGTTGGATCTTTGATCCGAGGCTTGGATAAAATGTTTGCCCTGTCCAAGCACATAAAAGGAGACAATTAACCTCCATTTTATTCAAACTACTTTAAATGCAAGATGATGCATGTTATGCAATATTTATATCATGAAATGCAATCCTATGCTTAATAACATGCATAAATAGACATCTTAAGTAGTGTAAATGTGTTTACATCATACCCCCTTGCTTATCTTTTGCTAGTCCCTAGCAAAAACTATATGCTATTTATAAAAGAATTAGGTTGGATTATTTAGGCATGAGTTATTTTCAATCATTAAGAAACTATCTACTTAGGATCTGAACTTTCAAAGACACAACCGTGCCCGAGTATCAGCCAAAATGCAGGCCACCTCAAGCCCTAGCCTTATTAAAAGAAAAATTTCTTCTTTTCTTGTTTCTTTTTCTTTTCTAATTTTTTTTTTTTGGATTTTCAAATTTTAGAGTTTAAGTGTGACTTTCTACGGTCATTCAACTCACTCAAGATTTGTTGAGAACCCTAAGCTTTAAATATCTTATTGTGATTGTGATAGACTCGTTGACCGGCAGTTAAAATGGGCTTCGGATTTCTACGCCTCTAGGTGGCCTCAAAAAGAATTATGCCTAAAGGTGTATCTTTACAACCGGTAGCTTTCTCCCTACTTTTATTTTTTTATGGGGTCAACACAAGGGTGAATCCAGTGTATATCTCCCCGGTTTATTCTACTTCTCTGCTTCTTCCTAAGTGTTTTGGGAATTTTTGGTGCATTTACTGAGCTGGGTTCTGGATAATCGGTCGATGAGCTGTTACCACCGACAACTTGCGAGCCATACTCGTGCGGCGAAGTGTGGCTTATTTCTTTTTGTTCTTTTCTCCTTTTCTTTTTGATTTTTTTTTCTTTTTGTTTTTTTTTTAAGTAGGTGGCTTCCCTGATCTAAGGTTTACCTAAAGGCAGCAAAAAGATAAAGGTCCAGTGACTAGGCCCTGGACAACCTACCTATGGGCTGTTACCCACGATAACTTACCAGCCATATCACCCTAGAAGGTTCATTAGCTACCCAATTTCCGTTAAAATCGCTGAATAACGAGTTAGTGCAAAGAAAGTGTGTAGATGCCAGAAACTCAAAATTCCCTCAAATCAGAGGGCCGGTTGATAAGTTGTGTACTTATCACCCAAACTTATTTAGTCCAATTAAAATAAAATTTAGGTTGGCGAGAACTCGAAAAATAATTCCACATTTTAGTGGATACATGGGCTGATTAAGTCAAAAGACCTAAAGGGACTTTGTGTTCAAGTCTTAATGTAGTATTTCCTAAGATTGAAAATTTTCTTAAACCCAAATTCTCTTTCCTAATTCTGAAATTTTTTTTTTATGAAAGAAAATAAAACAAATCTGCAGAGTGATGGTCGGCCCGGATAGGTTGTTAATATGATATTTTTATCGTTGAAATGTGTATAGTGGTTAGCCTAATTCAGACCTAACCATCTCTTTACAAAATTTTTAACCTGGCCTAATTGATTTTATCTTGTCGCTTTTAGGCCAAGGGTTGAACTCAGGGAAGTGGGGTTCAAGTCGAGTTCCTACGTTGTCCTTAAAACGCGTCTCTTCCGTTCATTTATTGTGTTTTTGGTATTTTTCTTATTTAGGTTTTTTTCTGGTAATCCTTGTTCTTGAGGCACACCCTCAAAATTGTGTCCTTGGCTTTTAGCCAAAACAGAGTTCCAAAACACGCCTTGCTACTCGCAAGACGGGGTACCTGCAAATCAAAGATTATCTTTTCACTTTTATACCTTTTTTTATCTTTTTACTAAGAAGGAAGATAACAGATAGAAAGTAAATATAGTAGCTATAGATATATATTTATATGTAGTATATATATAAAGGGGTGGGGGTGGAGGTAGCGATGGAGTGTAGCACTATGTCGAGTCAGTCGACGTCTAGAGAGATGCAACCAACACGACTATGTGCCGCGTGGAGTGTGGATGGAGGATGGATGATCTATGGGACCACGCTTTTTTTGCACGTGTGTATTAGGGAATATCAGCAACTGGTGCAGATATTCCCGCGATACAGCGTATAGTAAATAACGTGAAAATATATGTACATATGTATGTATATGAGTAAATATATCTATATGTATATAAATGTATAAGTATATATGTATAGATATATATAGATATATATGTATTATATATATATATATAGGTGTATATGTATATATATATATGTATGTATATATGTATATAGCTATGTATATATGTATATAAGTATATATATATAATACTATATAGATGTATATATATATATATATGTATATAAGTATATATGTATCTAGATATATATATATATATATGTGTATATATATATAAGTATATAGATATGTATATATATATATGTATATATATATAAGTATATGTATAAGTATATAGATATATATATACGTGTATATATATATATATATAGATATATTATATATATGTGTGTGTATACATAAATATATAGATATACTATGTATATAAGTATATATATATATATATATGCATGTATATATTATATATAGATGTATATAAGTATATATATGCTACTATAAGTGTGTGAGTGTGTGTGTATGTGTTGGTATAGGTGTGTGTGCGTCGGTGAATGTGTGTGTGTGTGTTGCTGTGAGTGAAAAAAACAGAGAGAGAGAGCGGGAGAGAGAGAGAATACGTGAGAGAGAGAGCGGGAGAGAGAGATCAGCAGAGAGAGAGCAGCCTGGAGAGATCGAGAGCGCGGACGATGGCAGCGAGTTAAGACGTCTGCTCGCGGCGGCGGACGTCTGACGCCGCGTCGTCTGAAGGTGGAGGCGGACGTCTAAAGACGGCGGGTGCGGGCGCGCCTGTTTGCACCTCAAAACACGCCTATATGAACGCCTTCTTGTGCTATTTTCTAGCATTAACTATGTATATTATAATCCTGTAGTTGCATTTGTAAAAATGCTTGCAGGCATGCATTTAATTGAGAGGAGAAGAGAATGGAATAAATGGCTTGCATTTTTACATTTTTCTTCAAGTGTCTCTTTGCAAAAGTCCCCTCTCCATATTTTATTTTCATCTTTCTTTCTTCTTCCAACGGTTTTTCTTCTTCCCGTGGCTGAATTTCATCCACGCCATGCGCCTCTCCCTGCAGCTGCCACTCTCCGCCGCCACGAGCAGACGCCTTAACTCGCTGCCATCGTCCGCGCTCGCGATCTCTCCCGCCCGCTCTGTCTCTCTCTGCCGATCTCTCCGCCTGCTCCCGCTCTCTCTCCGTTCTCTCTCTCTCTCTCTCTCTCTCTTTCACTCACTCACAGACACACACTACACCAACACACACACATCTTCACCGACACACACACACACCCACACACACACTTACACTATACGTATAGTTATATATAGTAACATATATATACATACATATATATATATATACATACATATATCTATTATATATATATACTTATATACATAGTATATCTATATAGTTATGTATACATACATATATATATAATATATCTCTATATATATATATATACACGTAGATATATATCTATATACTTATACATACACTTATATATATATACATATATACTTATATACATATATATATATACATATCTATATACTTATATATATACACACATATATATATATATCTAGATACATATATACTTATATACATATATATATATATATACATATATATAGTAATATATATATATACTTATATACATATATATACACATATATATCTATATATATATATATCTATACATATATAACTATACATTTATATCTATATATAGATATATTTACTTATATACATACATATGTACATATACTTTCATGTTATTTATTATACGCTGTATCGCGGGGATATCTGCACCAGTTGCTGATATTCCCTGATACACGCGTACAAAAAAAAGCGTGGTCCCATACATCATCCATCCTCCATCCACACTCCACGCGGCACCTAGTCGTGTTGGTTGCATCTCTCTAGACGTCGGCTGACTCGACATAGTGCTACACTCCATCGTCACCTCCACCCCCACCCCTTTATATATATACTACATATAAATCTATAGCTATTATATTTACTTTCTATCTGTTAGCTTCCTTCTTAGTAAAAAGATAAAAAAAAAAAGGTATAAAAGTGAAAAGATAATCTTTGATTTGCAGGTACTTCATCTTGCGAGTAGCAAGGCGTGTTTTGGAACTCTGTTTTGGCTAAAAGCCAAGGACACAATTTTTGAGGGTGTGCCTCAAGAACAAGGATTACCAGAAAAAAACCTAAATAAGAAAAATACCAAAAACAGAATAAACGAACGGAAGAGACGCGTTTTAAGGAAAACGTAGAAACTTGACTTGAACCCCACTTCCCTGAGTTCGACCCTGGGCTTAAAAGTGACAAGATAAAATCAATTAGGCCAGGTTAAAAATTTTGTAAAGAGATGGTTTGGTCTGAATTAGGTTAACCACTATACACATTTCAACGGTAAAAATATCATATTAACAACCTATCCGGGCCGACCATCATAACTTTTCTGGCGCCGTTGCCGGGGAGGTGCGCTTTCGAGTAAGTTTCTATCCAATTCCTTTAAATTTGTCTCTTCTCTCTTCACGGGTATTGTTGTTTTTGGTGTGCAGGTGAACCTGGTGGAAGGAGAAGAAGGCTGACGAAGTCGAGGACGTGAGCAGATCCAAGGCGGGAACGAGAGCGTGAAGACGCCGACATCGCATTGGAGCTTCGCACACGTTGCCGAACAAGTAGGTTTTCTTTTCTCATCAAATTAGGGTTAACTTGCCCCCACAATAAAAAAAAAAAAAAAAAAAATTTAAAACTAAAAACTAGAAAAACTTCTTGTGATTTCTTGAGGGCAAGTGGATTAAAATTCACTTGATTGATTGGTTGTCTTCACTCCCACTGCCCCGGGATTTCCCACCTTACTTCGCATAGCGAAAATCCGAGAATCTTCATTCTTAGATTTTTCGCCGTGGGAAGTATTCTTTGAGGCAAAGAAAAAGATTGCTTGTATCCCTCTTTTGCCTCACTTATCTTTAATTCAGGATCACATTTTTGGTGGGGAGACTTGGAATTGAGTTGATTCCAACCCCACCACGACTTTTCAAATTTGCCTGTGATTCGATCCTGAATACTTCAACCCCAACAATTTTATTTTCTTTATCTTTTGGTTGAAGCCTTGTGTGTGGAAATCATTTCTGGTGATTGGGAGCACTTGAATTGAAGTGCTTTGGCTCCCTGTCACATTGGTATAAAATTGATTCGCGCATCCACACATAGAAATCTCCATTTAGGGTAGCCCATTGCATTTTAGCATGCATTAACTAACTGATAATTGAAGAAGGGTTTCTTGGGCTTTAGAAAGAAAACCTGTATTCTTGCAAAACCCGGAGATTGGTTGAATTGGTAATTCAGCAAAATCCTAAAATTCATACTACTTAAGGTTGAACTCTAAAAACCATTCACCAATTAAAACTTCAATTCGGGGAGATTTCCCCATTGCATGCTTGTTCTTACACACTCTTAAAATCAATCACTTGGGCATTACCCGTAAACAATGCCCTTCACATTCCAAAAGCACTTGACCCTAAGCCTCTAATTAAAACTGGTAGTAACTTGACCCTTACTAAGGATTGGAGGTCTAACTACCTGTGTGTAGCGACTACGTGCTGGTGAGAGTTCCCACGTGCTATCGGGTGTCTAAGACTGGGGCAAACGGCCTTTCAATCTGGCCCGGTGGTTCCGCGGTGCTCGCATTCGGTTCCGTAGTTCGTGATAGTAGGTAACTTAGATCTTTAGGTCTAAGGGCACACTGTAGAGGTTAGGAACTTGATTGTATTGATTTGTAATCAAGTGTACCTTTGCGGCGTCATTTCTCTCATCCCTTTTCCCTTCTCATCTCCCCAATTCTTCCTGCGGTAGTGCATGTTTGGGAGGAGGTCACAAAACCCTGAATTGCTTGTATTGACTGATAAATCTAGAAAAAGAGCCGAATCATCCTCCTCCTCCACAAACATGGCACACACCCCCGCCTCACCACTTCGTCGCAATTCTAATTCTTTCAACACCAGGCTTATCCCGAGAAACCCTGTAAGACCTTCCTTATCGAGTGTCGCACCAAGCGACTCGGTAAGTCATGTGGAACTGGCTTCTGCAAGCCAGTATTTCAACATGGAGGACCAAGCCTCCGTGTACTCGGACACATATGCGGACACGTCTTCTGGCATAGAAGATGCCTACACCCTGGGGAATAACCCGTTTTCTGCCACGTATAACCCAGGGTGGCACAATCATCCCAATTTTGCATGGTCCAACAACCCGCAGCGTCGAAACCCCGCTGGTGGACCAATGCGATCGTCCGCACCCGTCATCCCAAGGGCCTAGTCTAATCCTATGGCAAATCTGCCATCAGGCCCTTGTGTACAGAAAACCAAACACGCATCAAAACCTCTTGATAAATTGATGCGAATGATGACGGAAATGTCAAAGCGCCATAAAGAAAACATGACCTCTCTTCAGCATTTGGCGCAGCAGAATGCTGAGATCAATCAACTAAGCATGGCGACTCAATCTCAGGGCACTTTTCCTGCCCAACCTGTTCCAAACCCACAAAACTTTGTACCCTGTGGTCCGCAACCACAGGTACAACCTTCTCAGGAACAGGTTCATCAAATTCTGCAAGCTCCGAGTATTCCTTCGGGATTTCAGGTTAATCCCGCTGCAGCACCGCACTCTTATGCTGATAGTGATCACATCAAGGATGACACGTCTGATGAGGACGTGACTGTCAGTACGTGTATCGAACTAACTGGAGCCGATTCTGTCTGTTGCGGATTACCTATAAACACTGATAATTGCCTGACCAACGCATACTGTGACGTTCCCCAATCCCTCCCTATTCCTGTACCTTCTCCTGACCAGACTTCTGATGAGGTTTTCTCCGCTTCCCATACCTTGTGGTCTGAGTCATCGCCGGGCTGCTCACCGCCGGTCCACACTATGGAAGACCGAACTGCCCTTTCTTTCCCGCCAAATCAGGCGGATTTGCAAATCCACACTGGGACCTTGAGCCCACAGCTTACTCACCGGGGCTATTCCCTTTTGGATCCATCTATCCAAAAAGCCCCCCTTCTTGGCCAATCTAAGGGCCAACTTCCTCTTCCTGATCTGTTTTCTGATCCGCCTGGGACACTCTCATCCCAGAAAACGCCAAATCTCTCACCATCCACCATTACTTTTCACGCCTCTATCGCGATTACTTCGCTTTTCTCTTCACCACCCACCATCCACCCACCCTTCCACCCTGATTTATACCCTGAACCTCAGCTCCTGTTACCCGATCTGTCGTCCGTTCTCTGCCTTTCCCTACATGCATATGAGGACATAGCATTGTTTGGCATGGGGGGGTGGATAGGCATCCATAGGATCCGGGTATTTTATGGTATCAGACAATTACCACCTATTTATAAATATGCAAGAAAAAGAAAAAAAAGAAAAAAAAAAAAATATATATATATATATATTAGTAATAAATGGTGTTTAGTAATGATCTAAAAGCTGGAAAAAAAAATACAATAAGTGTTTATGGATATTCAACGTCTGTTTTGAAGAATTTCCAGGCCACAGAAGCTTGATTCGCTCAGGCTCGGCTTAATTCACTTAAAGCATTGACGAAATAGATCAAAATCTCTCCTAACTAAGAACGTTTCTTGTACCTGAGACACCAGTACAGGATTCGTTGGTTTGCTTTTTCTTAAGAGCTTAAGTAAACTTGGTTCACACTACACATATCAGGAAAGAACAGGTGAACATAAGATCCAACCCTAGTGTTCATTAGGGAAGGTGGAGTCCTTACCTGTACACGCAGGTAGAATTTTTATCCCAGGCTTTAGTCTTGTGTTTAGGAGCGACTCTTTCCACCAAAAAGAAACTCTCCCACCAAAAAAAAAAAAAAGTCTGCTCTGTCAAAATGTGTTGTAAGAGATATACTGACAGGTGTTTCAAAAAAAGAAAAAAAAAAAAAAAAAGATGTTGCAAAAGAGTCGGTATATCTCATAAATGTCTGTATACTTTGTTTTTCGGTGAGCCACAAAAAAAAAAAAAAAAAAAATCAGAAAATGGGAGTTGAGTTTTCCGTAATCATCTTAAGGGTCAATCCGAAAACACGAGCTGAAATTGGGACCAACCTGTACTTAAAAATTCGTGAAACCCTGGGAGTGAGTCTTAAGGTTCATCTGGTCAGTCTTGATCCTTCACTATGCACAAACCATAACCTCTTGAGCTCTCGAGTATGGCAAAACCTCCTGGGTCCTGGAAATCGTACTTAAGGTTTAAATATCAAGAGTCCTGGTTAGTTGAGAGATAATCTTTGTCATGTAAGACTTAAAGTACTGGTAATCTTCTCTACAATTGGTTCTCACAATATCCGATAATAAACACACCGATATCATCTCAGAAGAAAATCTTCAGCTTAAGATCATTTCTAAATACGGTTTTGCTAGGGACTAGCAAAAGATAGGCATGGGGGTATATGTTTGCACCTCAAAACATGCCTATAAGAACGCCTTCTTGTGCTATTTTCTAGCATTAACTATGTATATTATAATCCTGTAGTTGCATTTGTAAAAACGCTTGCATGCATGCATTTAATTGAGAGGAGAAGAGAATGGAATAAATGGCTTGCATTTTTACATTTTTCTTCAAGTGTCTCTTTGCAAAAGTCCCCTCTCCATATTTTATTTTCATCTTTCTTTCTTCTTCCAACGGTTTTTCTTCTTCCCGTGGCTGAATTTCGTCCACGCCATGTGCCTCTCCCTGCAGCTGCCACTCTCCGCGCCTCTCCCTGCAGTTGCCACTCTCCGCGCCTCTCCCTGCAGCTGCCACTCTCCACGCCTCTCCCTGCTGCTGCCATGCCTCCCCGCCATGCGCTCCTCCTCTATAAAGCTGCAGCTCTTCCTCGCGACGGAGGGAGGGAGGAACGTTGCTGCAATACGCAGCTGCGGCAGCAACTCGAACCCGCAACCACCTTCGCACCCGCTCTCCCCTCCCATGCGTCGGCCCTCCGTCGAGGAGGCACCCGGCGAGCAGGAGAACCCACTGTGGTGGTCCGCCCAGCTCTTCAACGAGCAGGTGGGCGTGGTGTGTTCTTTTCTCTTCGTTTGCATCTCCACGCCATTGCTGCCGCTTCAAGGTCCGAAGCTTGAAGCAGCAGCAGCAGCAGCTAAACCGAGGCAGCAGCAGCAGCAGCAGCGACCCCGACCTCCTCCGCGACCTTCCCCGCAGGCGCGCAACCCTCCGCGCGCGCCTGCAGGCCCGTTCCCCGCCTCCGCCTCTGCTCTGTCGCCACTGCCATTCCACCTGCGACCAGCCGCTGCGCGCACTGCAGCGGCTGGCCTGGCCCTCTCGCCGCCCCCTGCCAACCTCTGCAACCCTCCGCGACCGACTGCAGACTCCCCGCCGCCCTCTCCGAGCATGCCATCGCCCGCTCTCCTTCCTCGCACCCGGCCTGCAGACGCCTCACCTTCTCTGCGCGAAGACGCGCCTGCATCCGCGATCTTCAGACGTCCGCCTCCGCCTTCAGACGACGCGGCGTCAGACGTCCGCCGCCGCGAGCAGACGCCTTAACTCGCTGCCATCGTCCGCGCTCGCGATCTCTCCCGCCCGCTCTGTCTCTCTCTGCCGATCTCTTCGCCTGCTCCCGCTCTCTCTCCGTTCTCTCTCTCTCTCTCTCTCTCTCTCTTTCACTCACTCACAGACACACACTACACCAACACACACACATCTTCACCGACACACACACACACCCACACACACACTTACACTATACATATAGTTATATATAGTAACATATATATACATACATATATATATATATATACATACATATATCTATTATATATATATACTTATATACATAGTATATCTATATAGTTATGTATACATACATATATATATAATATATCTCTATATATATATATATACACGTAGATATATATCTATATACTTATACATATACTTATATATATATACATATATACTTATATACATATATATATATACATATCTATATACTTATATATATACACACATATATATATATATCTAGATACATATATACTTATATACATATATATATATATATACATATATATAGTAATATATATATATACTTATATACATATATATACACATATATATCTATATATATATATATCTATACATATATAACTATACATTTATATCTATATATAGATATATTTACTTATATACATACATATGTACATATACTTTCATGTTATTTGTTATACGCTGTATCGCGGGGATATCTGCACCAGTTGCTGATATTCCCTGATACACGCGTACAAAAAAAAGCGTGGTCCCATACATCATCCATCCTCCATCCACACTCCACGCGGCACCTAGTCGTGTTGGTTGCGTCTCTCTAGACGTCGGCTGACTCGACATAGTGCTACACTCCATCGTCACCTCCACCCCCACCCCTTTATATATAAACTACATATAAATCTATAGCTACTATATTTACTTTCTATCTGTTAGCTTCCTTCTTAGTAAAAAGATAAAAAAAAAAAGGTATAAAAGTGAAAAGATAATCTTTGATTTGCAGGTACTTCGTCTTGCGAGTAGCAAGGCGTGTTTTGGAACTCTGTTTTGGCTAAAAGCCAAGGACACAATTTTTGAGGGTGTGCCTCAAGAACAAGGATTACCAGAAAAAAACCTAAATAAGAAAAATACCAAAAACAGAATAAACGAACGGAAGAGACGCGTTTTAAGGAAAACGTAGAAACTCGACTTGAACCCCACTTCCCTGAGTTCGACCCTGGGCTTAAAAGTGACAAGATAAAATCAATTAGGCCAGGTTAAAAATTTTGTAAAGAGATGGTTAGGTCTGAATTAGGTTAACCACTATACACATTTCAACGGTAAAAATATCATATTAACAACCTATCCGGGCCGACCATCAGCGCCTTCGCGTAGGGTTCCTGCAGGCGTGCGCGAAGGCGACGGGCGGGCGAAGGCGTGGAGGAGCGAGCGTGGAGGAGGTCTGCAGGTGGTCGCGGAGGGTCGCGGAGGAGGACAGGGGGCGGCGCGAGGCCGTAGCCGGCCGCTGCAGTGCGCGCGACGGACGGCTACAGGTGCAACTGCGAGGTGGACAGAACGGAGACGGAGGCGGGGAACGGGCCTGCAGGCGTGCGCGGAGGGTTGCGCGCCTACGGGGAAGGTCGCGGAGGAGGCGGGGGGTGCTGCTGCTGCTGCTGTCGCCGCGGTTTAGCTGCTGCTGCTGCTGCTTCAAGCTTCGGAGCTTGAAGCGGCAGCAATGGCGTGGAGACGAATACGAAGAGAAAAGAAAACACCACGCCCACCGGCTCGTTGAAGAGCTGGGCGGTGGTGCTCCCACTGTGGTGGTGTGCACCACAGTGGGTTCTCCTGCTCGCCGGGTGCCTCCTCGACGGAGGGTCGACGTATGGGAGGGGAAAGCGGTGGAGAAGATGGCTGGGGGTTTTTTCAGCAGCTGCAACAGCTGCGTCGCGAGGATGAAGCTGCAGCTACTTATAGAGGAGGGGAGAGAGGTGTGCCGGCTACAGCAGGGAGAGGGTGTGCGAGTTGCAGCTATAGGGAGCGGCGTTGGTAGGGAGATGTGACGGGAAGAAGTGCTGCGTGGCTGCTGCATGCAGCTGCGGGAAGAGTGCAGCTGCGGGAAGGAGAGAAAAGAAGAAATCAAGAGGAAAAATAAAAAGAGGGTGATTTTGCAAGGAGGCACTTGAAGAAAAATGTAACTATGTTGGCGATTGTTTCACTCCTCTTCCTCTCTTGATTAAATGCATGGATGCAAGTGTTTTTACAAATGTGATTACAGGATCCTATTATGCAATGTTAATGCTAGAAAATAGCACAAGAAGGCGTTATTACAGGCGTGTTTTGAGGTGCAAACATATACCCCCATGCCTATCTTTTGCTAGTCCCTAGCAAAATAGTATTTAGAAATGATCTTAAGCTGAAGATTTTCTTCTGAGGTGATACAGGTGTGTTTACTATGGAATATTGTGAGAACCAATTGTAAAGAAGACTACCAGTACTTTAAGTCTCACATGACATAGATCATCTCTCAACTAACCAGGACTCTTGATATTTAAACCTTAAGTACGATTTCCAGGACCCAGGAGGTTTTTGCCGTACTCGAGAGCTCAAGAGGTTATGGTTTGTGCATAGTGAAGGATCAAGACTGACCAGATGAACATTAAGACTCAATCCCAGGGTTTCACGAATTTTTAAGTACAGGTTGGTCCCAGTTTCAGCTCATGTCTTCGAATTGACCCTTAAGATGATGAAGGAAAACTCAACTCCCATTTTCTGATTTTTTTTTTTTTTTCTTGTGACTCACCGAAAAACAAAGTATACAGACATTTATGAGATATACTGACTCTTTTAAAACATCTCTTTTCTGATTTTTTTTTTTTTTTTTTTTGGTGGGAGAGTTTCTTTTTGGTGGAAAGAGTCGCTCCTAAACACAAGACTAAAGCCTGGGATAAAAAGTCTACCTGCGCACACAGGTAAGGACTCCACCTTCCCTAATGAACACTAGGGTTGGATCCTATGTTCACCTGGTCTTTCCTGATATGTGTAGTGTGAACCAAGTTTACTTAAGCTCTCAAGAAAAAGCAAACCAACGGATCCTGTACTGGTGTCTCAGGTACAAGAATACATCCTTAGTTAGGAGAGATCTTGATCTATTTTGTCAATGCTTTAAGTGAATTAAGCCGAGCCTGAGCGAATCAAGCTTTTGTGGGCTGGAATGTCTTCAAAACAGAGGTTGAATATCCATAAACACTTATTGCCTTTTTGTTTCAGCTTCAAGATCATTATTAAACACCATTTATTATAATATATATATATATATATATTTTTTTTTTGCATATTTATAAATAGGTGGGAACTGTATAACACCATAACATACCCGGATCCAATGGATTCCTATCCACCCCCCCATGCCAAACAATGCTATGTCCTCATATGCATGCAGGGAAAGGCAGAGGAAGGATGGAAGATCGGGTAACAAGAGCTGAGGTTCAGGGTATAGATCAGGGTGGAAGGGTGGGTGGATGGTGGGTGGTGAAGAGAAAAGTGAAGTGATTGCGATAGAGGTGTGAAAAGTGATGGTGGATGGTGAGTGCTGTTAGGGTGCCTCCCAACAAGCGCTGAATTTAATGTCCCCAGCTGGACTCAGAATGAGGCAAAGAATTAGTTACCCTCCAGCAGGGCAACGGTTTCTCCAATGGGGGCAGGTTCATGAGTCAGATAGGGTTTCAAACGCTGCCCGTTGACCGTAAATTTACGCCCAGATTTGGGATCTTCGATTTCGACGGCCCCATTGGGGAATGGTCTTGAGACCAGAAAAGGACCAGTCCATTTGGACTTTAATTTCCCAGGAAAGAATTTGAGTCGGGCATTATAGAGCCAAACTTGCTGAGATGGCTCAAATTCCTTCCGCCGAACATGGCTGTCGTGAAAAGCCTTAGTGCGCTGTTTAAAGGTTAGAGCAGAATCATAGGCTTCACGACGGAGCTCTTCCAGCTCTTGGAGTTGGAGTTTCCTTTCTCGTTCACACAAGTCTGGGTCGAGGTTACATTGGCGAACCGCCCAATAAGCGCGGTGCTCCAACTCCACAGGCAAATGACAAGGCTTCCCGTAAACGATTCTATATGGAGCCATACCAAGGGGAGCCTTGAAGGCAGTCCGATATGCCCAAAGTGCGTCAGTCAGCTTGTCGGACCAATCCTTACGGTCAGGCCGAACCGTTTTCTGGAGAATCTGCTTGATTTGCCGGTTCGACACTTCCACCTGGCCGTTCGTCTGAGGATGATACGGGGATGCGATACGATGGTGGACTCCATACCTCCTCAGAAGTGCCCGAAAAGAAGCATGGGTAAAGTGGCTTCCTCCATCCGAGATAATGGCCCGAGGGATCCCAAAACGTGCAAAGATATGGTCTTTGACGAATCGGGTGGAGATAACATGGTCAGCACGGCACGTGGGAATTGCCTCGATCCATTTTGAAACATAGTCGACAGCCACGAGGATGAATTCGAAGCCGTTGGATGGAGGAAAGGGACCCATGAAGTCAATTCCCCAGATGTCGAAGATTTCCGCAGCTAGGATGTGTTGCAAGGGCATCATGTCACGACGTGCCATTGACCCTAATGACTGGCACCTAGTGCAATGTTTGGCATAAGTGTGCGCGTCCTGGTGAAGGGAGGGCCAAAAGAAACCGCACTGCAACACCTTGGCTGCAGTTTTCCTCCCAGAGAAATGGCCTCCACAGGCCTGATCGTGGCAGAAGGATAGCACACTGGGGAACTCACTGTCAAGAATACAGCGACGGATGATTTGATCAGCACCTTTCCGAAAAAGAAGTGGATTATCCCAGAAATAATACTTTGCTTCTGCCATGAGACGCTCGCGCTGGTTTTTAGGCCAGCCACGTGGAAGAGATCCAGAAGCAAGGTAATTGCAATGTCGGCATACCACGGTCCACTTGCCACATTTATTGCCAATAGGTGCTCATCAGGAAAAACTTCATTAATTGGCAGAGTAAGTCCAATATGGTCAGGGTCCAGTCTGGAAAGGTGATCAGCCACAACATTCTGGGCTCCGACCTTATCACGAATCTCAATGTCAAATTCCTGGAGCAGAAGGATCCAACGAATCAGTCTAGGCTTGGCATCCTTCTTGTGCATGAAATGGCGAATGGCCGCGTGATCAGTGAAAACAATAACGTGAGAGCCTAGAAGGTAAGAACGGAATTTTTCCAGCCCAAAGACGACTGCCAGTAGTTCCTTTTCAGTGGTAGTATAATTACGCTGGGCCTCGTCCAACGTCTTACTGGCGTAGTATACCACGAAGGGGTGTCTATCGCGTCTTTGTCCCAGGATGGCTCCGACTGCAAGGTCTGAAGCGTCACACATAAGTTCAAAGTCGAGGGACCAATCAGGCGGCTGGAGAACAGGGGCCTTGGTGACAGCATTACGCAGCTGCGTGAATGCTTGTATATAGTCAGGGCCCATGTCGAAGGGCACGTCGGTTGATAGGAGATGAGTTAAGGGTCGAGAAATTTTGGAGAAGTCTTTGATGAATCTCCTATAGAAACCGACGTGTCCCAAGAAGGAGCGGATTTGTTTGACAGAACCAGGCACAGGTAAATCAGCAATGATATCGAGCTTAGCTCTGTCAACCTCGATACCCCTATCGGAGATGATATGTCCAAGAACAATTCCCTCGTGCACCATAAAATGACCTTTTTCCCAGGAAAGCACGAGGTTTACATCAATACATCTCCTAAGGATGCGAGTCAGGTTGGCAAGACATTCGTCGAAAGATGGTCCAAAGACTGAAAAGTCATCCATGAAGACCTCGAGAAAGTCACCCACCATGTCATGAAATATCGCCAACATGCATCTCTGGAAAGTTGCTGGCGCGTTACAAAGTCCGAACGGCATCCTTCTCAAGGTGAAGGTGCCGAAAGGGCAGGTAAAAGTGGTTTTCTCTTGGTCTCGGGGGTCTATTGCCACCTGGTTATATCCTGAGAATCCATCCAGGAAGCAGAAAAATTTATTTCCCGCTAACCGCTCCAGGATTTGGTCAATAAATGGTAGCGGGAAGTGATCTTTCTTGGTTGCAGCATTGAGTTTCCTATAATCTGCACACACTCTCCAAGATGTAGGAGTGCGTGTAGGGATGGATTCGCCCCTGTCATTGACACGGATGGTGAGTCCTGCCTTTTTGGGCACAACGTGAATCGGACTCACCCAGGGGCTATCGCTGATCGGGTAGATTATACCCGCATCCAGCCACTTAATGATTTCATTCTTAACGACCTCCCGCATGTTAGGGTTGAGACGTCGCTGCATCTCGCGAGAAGGTCGAGCCTCCTCCTCCGTATATATACGATGAGTGCAGTAGGAGGGACTAATACCAGATAAGTCTGATAAAGACCATCCAGTAGCTTCCTTGTGTTCTAGGAGGACCTTAGTTAGTTTGCACTCCTGCTCCATGGTTAATTTTGAACTGATGATTGCAGGGAGCGTTTCATTTGGTCCCAGGAAAACATACCTGAGTGTCTTAGGCAGCACTTTTAGCTCGGGAGTGGATGGGGAAGGATCTGGCATTTCTTGGGACGAGAGTGTCCCAGACGGGTAGGAGAAGTTAGGAGGAAGAAACTGGCCTTCAGATTGGCCAAGAAGAGGGGCTTCTTGGATAGATGGATCCAAAAATGAATAGCCCCAGTGAGAAGTATATGGGCTCAAGGTCCCAGTGTGGATTTGTAAATCCGCCTGATTTGGTGGGGAAGAAAGCGCAATTCGGTCTTCATGAGTATGGACCGATAGTGAGTAGCCCGGATATGACTCAGACCACGAGGTATGGGAAGCGGAGAAAACCTCGTCAGAAGTCTGGCCAGGAGAAGGTACTGGACAAGGGAGGGATTGGGGAACGTCACAGTATGCGTTGGTCAGGCAGTTATCAGTGTTTATAGGTAATCCGCAGCAGTCCGAATAGGTCCCAATTAGTCCGATACACGTGCTGAAGGCCATGTCCTCGTCAGATGTGTCATCCTCAATGCAATCGCAATCAAAGTTCTTGGCTGCCTTGAATATGTTAAGCTTGAGCTTCTCAGATCCAACGGCAATCTCAATACAGCCCGACTCATAGTCGATGTGGGCGCGGGCTGTGGCCAAGAAAGGTCGACCGAGGATGATCGGACAATCAGAAAGTGAACTAGGAACTTCCATATCTAAAACAAGAAAGTCAACAGGAAAACAGAGACTGTTGACCCTAACCACCACGTCTTCCACCACACCCTTCGGGATTTTGACAGAACGATCTGCCAACTGTAACGTGACAGGGGTGGGTTTCAGATTTCCCAAGGAAAATTTTTTGAGCATGATGGTCGGTATGAGATTGATGGAAGATCCTAGATCAAGCAAGGCACGGTTAAAACTGCAGCCTTGGATGCTACAGGAAATCAGTGGTGTGCCCGGATCTTTCTGCTTAGGTGGTAAGTTTGACAGTATAGCACAACTCGCATGAGGCGAGAGAACCACCGGATTCTTAGTCTTCTTTGACTGTCGCCTGGGTGTTGTGTAGTCTTTGAAAAATCGAGCGACAGTAGGTATGTGGTCGATTGCCTCGAGCAAGGGTACCTTGATTTCTACATCCCTGAACAAATTACGTAGGTTGTCAAAGGCCTGCGTATTTTTCTTTTTCCCTTTTGGCTCCCTTAGTAGAGCCTCAGGGAATGGGACTGATTCTGGCACAAGTTTTGGTGCATCATCCTCTCGCGAATGCGGTATGCCTCCCGAATGAGAGGGCGAAGAAGAAAATGGGCCAGGATCAGGTCGAGGCAGATCGACGGTCTGCTTACCGCTCCTCGTAGTGATAGCATTGGACGATGCAGGTCCAGTGGGATCATACGGTGGAGGAGGGTTTGCAATGGGGATATAAGAGTGTGGTGCTGCAGCAGGATTAGCCTGAAATCCTGGTGGAATGCTCGGAGCTTGCAGAACTTGATTAACCTGTCCCTGAGAAGGTCGTACCTGTGGTTGAGAACCACGGGGCACGAAACTTCGCAGGTTTGGAACAGGTTGGGCGGGAAGAGTGCCCTGAGATCGAGTCGCCTTGCGTAGTTGACTGATCTCGGCGTTCTGCTGCGCCAATTGGTGCTGAAGAGAGGTCATGTTCTCTTCATGGCGCTTTGACATTTCCGTCATCATTCGCATCAATTTGTCAAGAGGGCTTGATGCGTGTTCAGTTTGTGGTACGCAAGGGCCTGATGGCGGATTTGCCATAGGATTAAACTGGACCCTTGGGATGACGGGTGCGGACGGTCGCATTGGTCCACCCGCGGGGTTTTGGCGCTGCGGGTTGTTGGACCATGCGAAGTTCGGATGATTACGCCACCCTGGGTTATAAGTGGCAGAGAACTGGTTGTTCCCCAGGGCGCAAGCATCTTCTATGCCAGAAGACGCGTCCGCATGTAGATATGCGTCTGAGCACACGGAGGCTTAGTCCTCCGTGTCGAAATACTGGCTCGCAGAAACCAGTTCCACATGACTTACCGAGTCGCTTGGCGCGACACTCGGTAAGGAAGGTCTAACGGGGTTTCTCGGGATAAGCCTGGTATTAGAAGAACTTGGATTGTGACGAAGTGGTGAAGAGGTGGTGTTTGCCATAGATCGGGCGGGGTTGGCCAGAAGCTCGTCCAGCTTCTTGTGCACGACGGAGACTTCATTCAGTTTTTGTGCAATAAGGCTTAGATCAGTGGATGAATGGGAGGGTCCCGTGTCAACTTCGTGGACATTTCGGGGCTGGGTAGTACGATTAAAGGCGACAATGGAAGCATTGTTCATCGAGTTTTCACTCATATTTTCAAACAGCTCGAATGCTCCATTCTCGTCTTTATTCATAAAGTTCCTTCTGTAGGAAGCGTCTGCAATCTGCTTCAAAGTCTCATTTAGCCCATAGTAGAAAATCTGGGCTATATGCCACTTAGGCAGACCGTGGTGCGGACACTTCTTGAGGAGGTCGTTATACCTCTCCCATGCCTCATGAAATTGTTCGCCGTTTTGTTGCGTAAATGAAGTGATAGCACGGCGAAGCGCATTGGTTCGCCCGATTGGGAAGAACTTCTTGAGAAACACTGTTCGCATTTCTTCCCAAGAGTGGATGGTTCTCCCAAGGGTGCGTAACCATTGCGACGCTTTATCCCGTAATGAAAACGGGAACATCTTCATGAGGACTATAGATAACCTGACATTTCTTGGTTTAACGGTTTCAGCAAGTCGGGTTAGGTCTTCCAAGTGGAGAAATGGGTCTTCACTTGCAAGACCATGAAAGTGAAAATTGATTAGGCCAATTATGTTTGGTTTTAATTCAAAGTCGTCCCCGACCATGGGGACCCGAATTTGTCCTATGGTCTCTATAGCAGCGGGATTCTGATAAGAGCTAAGAGACCTAGGCTCCTCCCGTTCGGGAGGGTTCTGCATTTCCTCCAATGTTTCCCGAATGGCTTCGATTTGCTCATTATACATTTCCATTTGGGCTTGGAGGCGGGTTATGGGATCTAAGGCTCCACCACCTGGTGGGTTCTGAGGGCGGTTTCCTCCCTCGGGATTTGGGGGTGGGCGTGCAGCCATGTTTGTGGAGGAGGAGGACGATTCGACTTGTTTTCTAGATTTATCAGTCAATTCAAATAGTTCAGGGTTTTGTGACCTCCTCCCAAACATGCACTACCACAGGAAGAATTGGGGAGATGAGAAGGGAAAAGGGATGAGAGAAATGACGCCGCAAAGGTACACTTGATTACAAATCAATACAGTCAAGTTCCTAACCTCTACAGTGTGCCCTTAGACCTAAAGATCTAAGTTACCTACTATCACGAACTACGGAACCGAATGAGAGCACCGCAGAACCACCGGGCCAGATTGAAAGGCCGTTTGCCCCAGTCTTAGACACCCGCTAGCACGCAGGAACTCTCACCAGCACGTAGTCGCTACACACAGGTAGTTAGACCTCCAATCCTTAGTAAGGGTCAAGTTACTACCAGTTTTAATTAGAGGCTTAGGGTCAAGTGCTTTTGGAATGTGAAGGGCGTTGTTTACGGGTAATGCCCAAGTGATTGATTTTAAGAGTGTGTAAGAACAAGCATGCAACGGGGAAATCTCCCCGAATTGAAGTTTTTATTGGCGAATGGTTTTTAGAGTTCAGCCTTAAGTAGTATGAATTTTAGGGTTTTGCTGAATTACCAATTCAACCAATCTCCGGGTTTTTGCAAAAATACAGGTTTTCCTTCTAAAACCCAAGAAACCCTTCTTCAATTATCAGTTAGTTAATGCATGCTAAAATGCAATGGGCTACCCTAAATGGAGATTTCTAAGTGTGGATGCACGAATCAGTTTTATATCAATGTGACAGGGAGCCAAAGCACTTCAATTCAAGTGCTCCCAATCACCAGAAATGATTTCCACACACAAGGCTTCAACCAAAAGATAAAGAAAATAAAATTGTTGGGGTTGAAGTATTCAGGATCGAATCACAGGCAAGTTTGAAAAGTCGTGGTGGGGTTGGAATCAACTCAATTCCAAGTCTCCCCACCAAAAATGTGATCCTGAATTAAAGATAAGTGAGGCAAAAGAGGGATACAAGCAATCTTTTTCTTTGCCTCAAAGAATACTTCCCACGGCGAAAAATCTAAGAATCAAGATTCTCGGATTTTTGCTATGCGAAGTAAGGCGGGAAATCCCAGGACAGTGGGAGTGAAGACAACAAATCAATCAAGTGAATTTTAATCCACTTGCCCTCAAGAAATCCCAAGAAGTTTTTCTAGTTTTTAGTTTTTAAATTTTTTTTTTTTTTTTTTTTTTGTGGTGGCAAGTTAATCCTAATTTGCTGAGAAAAGAAAACCTACTTGTTTGGTAACGTGTGCGAAGCTCCAATGCGGTGTCGTCGTCTTCACGCTCTCGTTCCCGCCTTAGATTTTCCCTCGTTCCCGACTTCGTCTGCTTTCCTTCTCCTTCCACCAAGTTCACCTGCACACCAAAAAGCAACAATACTCGTGAAGAGAGAAGAGACAAATTAAAGGAATTAGATAGAAACTTACTCGAATGCGCACCTCCCCGGCAACGGCGCCAGAAAAGTCATGATGGTCGGCCTGATAGGTTGTTAATATGATATTTTTATCGTTGAAATGTGTATAGTGGTTAACCTAATTCAGACCTAACCATCTCTTTACAAAATTTTTAACCTAGCCTAATTGATTTTATCTTGTCACTTTTAGGCCCAGGGTCGAACTCAGGGAAGTGGGGTTCAAGTCGAGTTCCTACGTTGTCCTTAAAACGTGTCTCTTCCATTCGTTTATTGTGTTTTTGGTATTTTTCTTATTTAGGTTTTTTTCTGGTAATCCTTGTTCTTGAGGCATACCCTCAAAATTGTGTCCTTGGCTTTTAGCCAAAACAGAGTTCCAAAACATGCCTTGCTACTCTCAAGACGGGGTACCTGCAAATCAAAGATTATCTTTTCACTTTTATACCTTTTTTTATCTTTTTACTAAGAAGGAAGATAACAGATAGAAAGTAAATATAGTAGCTATAGATATATATTTATATGTAGTATATATATAAAGGGGTGGGGGTGGAGGTAGCGATGGAGTGTAGCACTATGTCGAGTCAGTCGACGTCTAGAGAGACGCAACCAACACGACTATGTGCCGCGTGGAGTGTGGATGGAGGATGGATGATGTATGGGACCACGCTTTGTTTGCACGCGTGTATTAGGGAATATCAGCAACTGGTGCAGATATTCCCGCGATACAGCGTATAGTAAATAACATGAAAATATATGTACATATGTATGTATATGAGTAAATATATCTATATGTATATAAATGTATAAGTATATATGTATAGATATATATAGATATATATGTATTATATATATATAGGTGTATATGTATATATATATATGTATGTATATATGTATATAAGTATATATATATAATACTATATAGATGTATATATATATATATGTATATAAGTATATATATATAATACTATATAGATGTATATATATATATATATAAGTATATAGATATGTATATATATATATGTATATAAGTATACATGTATATATATATAAGTATATGTATAAGTATATAGATATATATATATACGTGTATATATATATATATATATATAGATATATTATATATATGTGTGTGTATACATAAATATATAGATATACTATGTATATAAGTATATATATATATATATGTATGTATATATTATATATAGATGTATATAAGTATATATATGTTACTATAAGTGTGTGAGTGTGTGTGTATGTGTTGGTATAGGTGTGTGTGCGTCGGTGAATGTGTGTGTGTGTTGCTGTGAGTAAAAAAAACAGAGAGAGAGAGAGCGGGAGAGAGAGAATACGTGAGAGAGAGAGAGCGGGAGAGAGAGATCAGTAGAGAGAGAGAGAGCGGGCTGGAGAGATCGAGAGCGCGGACGATGGCAGCGAGTTAAGACGTCTGCTCGTGGCGGCGGACGTCTGACGCCGCGTCGTCTGAAGGCGGAGGCGGACGTCTGAAGACGGCGGGTGCTGGCGCGCCTTCGCGTAGGGTTCCTGCAGGCGTGCGCGAAGGCGACGGGCGGGCGAAGGCGTGGAGGAGCGAGCGTGGAGGAGGTCTGCAGGTGGTTGCGGAGGGTCGCGGAGGAGGACAGGGGGCGACGCGAGGCCGTAGCCGGCCGCTGCAGTGCGCGCGGCGGACGGCTACAGGTGCAACTGCGAGGCGGACAGAACGGAGACGGAGGCG
Source organism: Thalassia testudinum (assembly GCA_037157565.1). NCBI lineage: Eukaryota > Viridiplantae > Streptophyta > Magnoliopsida > Alismatales > Hydrocharitaceae > Thalassia > Thalassia testudinum. The sequence goes on along the minus strand of JAZHRO010000019.1, from coordinate 30,409,069 downwards.
GGGAACGGGCCTGCAGGCGCGCGCGGAGGGTTGTGCGCCTGCGGGGAAGGTCGCGGAGGAGGCGGGGGGTGCTGCTGCTGCTGCTGCTTCAAGCTTCGGATCTTGAAGCGGCAGCAATGGCGTGGAGACGAATACGAAGAGAAAAGAAAACACCACGCCCACCGGCTCGTTGAAGAGCTGGGCGGTGGTGCTCCCACTGTGGTGGTGTGCACCACGGTGGGTTCTCCTGCTCGCCGGGTGCCTCCTCGACGGAGGGCCGACGTATGGGAGGGGAAAGCGGTGGAGAAGATGGCTGCGGGTTTTTTCAGCAGCTGCAGCAGCTGCGTCGCGAGGATGAAGCTGCAGCTACTTATAGAGGAGGGGAGAGAGGCGTGCCGGCTGCAGCAGGGAGAGGGTGTGCGAGTTGCAGCTATAGGGAGCGGCGTTGGCAGGGAGACGTGACGGGAAGAAGTGCTGCGTGGCTGCTGCATGCAGCTGCGAGAAGAGTGCAGCCGCGGGAAGGATGCAGCCGCGGGAAGGAGAGAAAAGAAGAAATCAAGAGGAAAAATAAAAAGAGGGTGATTTTGCAAGGAGGCACTTGAAGAAAAATGTAACTATGTAGGCGATTGTTTCACTCCTCTTCCTCTCTTGATTAAATGCATGCATGCAAGTGTTTTTACAAATGCGATTACAGGATCCTATTATGCAATGTTAATGCTAGAAAATAGCACAAGAAGGCGTTATTACAGGCGTGTTTTGAGGTGCAAACACAGAGCTAAAGAATGAATTCAGAGATAAATATCCACCCCCCCATGCCTATCTAATGCAAAGTCCTCATTGTATTAAAAAGACATAAAACAGAGTGGAAAAGCGTAGAAAGCACCTGAATTGCGTGAATGTCAGGTTCGCTACGAGATGAAAACTAAGAAAAACTGTATATGTGTTGAGTTTAGTGCCTTCAGTTAGGCACACTATACAAGGAAAAGAAATGAAGAATTCACAAGTGTAGGTCAGAATCAGAATAAACAGAAGAATCCTCTGACCTATCAAAAGAGGTCCACAGATGTGGACCCAATTATGGTGCAGACCCATTCCCCATAATCGTGAATATCTTCGATTCAGGATAAAAATTACCCAAAACCTAAAATCAGAATGCAAGCAGGGTCGGGCTTGCGATTTGTGAGGATGCAACCCAAGACCAAAAAGTCAGGTTACAGAGAATTGAAGCTCAAAAGAATAATCATTGAATGTGTGCTTGAGTTTGACATCCTCGAAACAAATGTCGTAAGGGTTCTGATTTGATGGTTTCAGCTTAAAAGGAACCCTTCGACTCAATCTTCCATTTCCTCCAAAATTAACTTCCCAAATCAGAACTTCCCAGCTCCTATCCTCTTCATTCATCATATCAAATTCCAAGACCTCTTGTATATTAATCACCCCGTCTGAAATCTCTAAGTCTAAATGATGTAGCAGAATCAAAATTGACTTGGGTCTAATTATCTCAGAATTTGAATCATCAATAAGCTCAACAGGGTGTAACTGACAATCAAGGCATTGAATTGAATCCTCCTAAAAATGTAATTCTGGATCCGTAATGTGCACCCTAAGATCAGTTTCCTCAATTATTTGGCTATCAAATGATCTATTAGATTCCTTAGGCCCAATCGTCTCACAAAAATTGTGTCCTGAAAACTCGTGTGAGACTTCGCAACTTGAATCTTCACCATCAAAGAAATCAGGATTCGTATCAATGTATGTCCCAAAATCATTTGTCACTTTCTATTCCAATGTATGTCCCAAAATTTTCCTCGTAACCCGGTTCAGGGATCTTAGGTGAAGAAATCAGATCATCCTTAATTGGTTGCTTTAATTTAATCTGGTCAGCCTCGTAACATGTGCCCCCCCCAACAGGTGCCTGAGCAGGTTCTGTCATTAGCTTTCCTGAAGAAGGTTCATCCTGGGAATCATCCCAAGATTGAATCAAAGCAACCATGAATCTCATCCTCAATTTTGCTAATTTCCCAAGTACAAACTCACCTGGGTTCTTATCCTTAACATCCTGGAGCCAATCTAACAAAGACTTGTTTAAATCATCAATCATTTCAATCAGGGGCTCCAACTCTCAATGCAAGGTATTGACTGAACTTCTAAAGATTGAATGATATTCCTCAAGTTAGCCAGAACATTATCTTGAACCTGATTAACCTGAACCAAATGAGTTGGTTTAGGATTGGGCGAGTTTGACATCAATGTAGAGGAATTAACTAATTGAGATTCATTATACCCTTCTTGATAACAGGTCATTTCAGATTGTTCAAAAGATGGTGATGACATAAAGGCAATGAAATCAGAGGATGGGTAAGGATCGGTGTATCCTTCTAGATTGTAAATCGTATTAGGTTGTTCATGAAAGGAAGACAATCTATAATCAATATAGCTCTGAGAAGGATACAAATCAGAATGAAAGTGTTCAGGGTTAGACCCTAAACACGAGGGTCCGGAACTGTATCCCCAATTCGAATTATCCCAACTGACTGATGGTTGATTACAATACGAGTCAGGATAATCGTCATGTTGAGGATAATTCACAACAGGAGGGAAAGAGTGGGAATGCGTGAAATATGTGGAAGGATTCATGATACACGGGAGGAAGAAAGGTGCCCTACAATACAAACAATCAAACCTATCCTTAAATGGGTTAGCCTAAAGACCTACAAACTCCCAAAACCCATCTTGAGATAAAGGAACGATTTGATCTACTTCCGTCTATTCAATCCAACCAGTTAGAAGGAGGGACTGGGGAGAAGGTTCTTCCTTCGGCTTGCGCCTCCGGTTCCTAGTGTACCCCCCAGCCATGATCGTTTGATTCTGCTCCCCTAGCTAGACATCAGATTGAACAGTAGAAACAGACTAATCAAAAATAATCTCGTTCTGGGTTCTGAAGAGCGAGTCCAATCCTTAAGGCCAACGTCTATTCTATTTTATTGAGGGCTAGGTTTGAATGTGCTTTGGAATGTGATGGGCCCTTTAAATGGGTTGTGCCCTTAATGATTGATTGATTTGTGTGTGCGTGCACAACCAATGATTTTCAAGCAAGATTATTTTTGATGTGGTGAATTTTAAGTTTCAAATCTTTCTTAGTAGCTTTTAGGATTCAACTTTAGGTGTTTTCGAACAAGTTTCGTTGGCACACCAGGTTTTACAAGCACTGGTGAAGATGTTTTCCTTTAAGGCATAAAAAGAATGTGGAGTACCTGGTAAATCCCTAAGAGTTGAACCTAATTGGCAGCTACTTGATGAGTTTATTTTATTTGAAGTGGTGCGGCCCAATCAACTCAAACAATTGGCTTGATGCACCACTTAATTAGGCACACAAAGATGGTTAACGTAGAATGATTTCTACTCTTTTATGTGTTGCTTTATGTGTACTGGTTCCACAGATCAGAACCCGGTTGAGTAGAAATAAATCAATTCAGTTAAGTGCCTTTGAATGTGGGTGTACGTTGTGTGTTTGTTGAAAATTGCCCCACAAAATTTATCTTTTTGTTTTTTTTTTATATAAATGAAGGTGGAATGAATGTGAGTGAGAATCCAAACAACCAAACTATTCCTAGGATTTATGCAAACACCTAGGTTAATTGGAATTTGGATTTAATGAGGTGAATGAAATCTATGGAGGGGGAAAGAATGGGGGATAACTGACAAAAACCTTCCACAGCACTTTACTCCAATCTACCGCTTTTGCTTGTCTCGAAAGAGTACCTACAATTACAATAAGAAAGGAGAAAAGTGCGGAAAATGATTTGTAAGTAACAAAATGCGAAGAGCAATCAAAGATCATCGCCTCCCTGGCAACGGCGCCAAAATGTTGAACGCAACGAATCGCTACGCTAACGTGTTTGATTTTGGAAAACCTGTCGTTGTAGCTTGAAAGCGAAGAATTCATGTTCAACAAATAAAATTTATACCGAAATGAAAATTCCGGGTCGAACACAGGGAGGCAGGCGTTTGATTTAAAAACTATGCATTTCTTTTTATTTGTCACGAAGTAATTCAATTTAAAACTATCTAATTATTTACAATAATTAGAAGGGAGAGAGAGGGTAAGAAAGAGAGAGAATATTACACATAGAAATCAAAATGAGATGTAGAATAAATAAAGAATTTATTATTAAGGAGATTGTTCATTACAACTAGAAAGCATAAAACAATTGCACTAGAAAGCGATAAATTTACTCTGGAAAGCATTAAAAGAATGGAGGGAGAAATGTCCTCCTCGACGATCGCTTGTAGGACGAGTAGAACTATTCTAGAAAGTAGTAAATCTATACTAGAAAGCAGTAAAAAGAATAGAGAGAGAGAAATTCTCCTCGACGGTCGCATGGAGGATGAGCCGGATGGGACGACACCAGGACGAAGGAGAACGAAGCAGGATGAGGGACAAAGCAGAAGAATGGGAACGGAGCAGCACGCCATCATCGTCGCGGGATCCACTTTTGAAGGGAGATGAATATTTGGACTTTATCTCACGAGAAGCATCCCGGGTGTGGGACAAGCTTCTCTTAAGCTTTGGAGAGGTAGAGAAGAGAAGGAAGGGATGAGAATTTCATATGGAGGGGGTCTCCTTCTATAGTTGCAAGGAGTGGGGGTAAAATGGTCATTACATCTTCAAAATAATAAATGAGGGGTCATTAGTGACGGATAAATTCGTCACTAAAGCCCCAACGTGGGCGTAGCTCCCGCGCTCACGTGCACCTCCTCAACTGCCCGCTTCTTCAATGCCCATGCACGTTCATCAGATCTCAGCCATCCGATCGCGAGATCGGACAGCTTAAGATGCATCTTCACCCGCTCGTTGTGTGCCCGCCTGGCCCGTGCGATCGCGCATGACGCCGCGTGTGATCTCAAATAAGCACAGACGGCAGTCCGATGACAATCCAACTCCCACCATCACCTGCATGCCCACGCCTTCCTCCCCTTCGCTATGGTTCGAACCCGCACCCGCAACTCGCATAAGCACGCTCGACCGCTGCGGAGGGTCGAGCAGGCACTTTTAGGTGCGGCTAACCACAGTCGTTGGATCGAGATCCAACGGCGGAGAGGGAGCGGGTAAGGGGCCTTCATAGATTGCATGCGGCCATTCGGGCGGCCGGGATGGTGCCACGTGGCGCCATCTTGGCCGTCCATCTTATAGAAGTTCTAGATGGTGCCACAGATGTCGGATTGACTCAATTTTTGCGTCGCTGGGTTGCGATCGTCGATCCAAATTCATTCGTGCAGTCGGATTTGTCATTTGAAGTCTGGATTTACACCATCCTGGCCCTTGATCTTCTAGGGTTCCCCGATCACTATCTGATGCTAGGGATGTCTGATTAGGGCAATCTTGGTGTTGTTGAACTCCAATCGTCGCCCTGATCACATCCATGCGGTTGGATCTTTGATCCGAGGCCCCGATAAAATGTTTGCCCTGTCCAAGCACATAAAAGGAGACAATTAACCTCCATTTTATTCAAACTACTCTAAATGCAAGATAATGCATGTTATGCAATATTTATATCATGAAATGCAATCCTATGCTTAAGAACATGCATAAATAGACAACTTAAGTAGTGTAAATGTGTTTACATCTGCAATGCATGCATGCAGCAGCATGGGGGCACAAGTGCGCATGCGCGCAGTGCCAGCACATGGGCGCGTGCGTGCGCGGCATGGTAGGAGCGGCGTCAGCGCACCGTGAGGTGGACTTCAGCGACGCTTACTGCCATCGATAATTCATCGCATGCCAGCAGAGCTAGCTAAGGGCGGGAGTGGAGGTAAGCTGTCTACAGTAACATTTCCAGCGACGGTCTGGAGGTTGCTAAAGGCCCTTTATCCATTTTTAGCCTCTTCTCCCCTACTATGAAAGGACCTACACCCTCTCCCTTCCAAGCCATCTCTACCTACTCTACTCCCACCTACTCCCAAGCTTTAGCAAGCCTACCAACTCTCCATTAGAGCTTGTTCTCAATCTCCCAAGGTGCCTATTAGTGTAGCAAACCTCTGCCCCACCAAATACTCCTCCACCTTCCCATCTCCCTTCATACGCTATCTTGGAGCCGTCCTCCCACTTCCATTTCGGTAGCAGATCAACTCTATCTTCTCACCTCCATTCTGGAGCTACACCGAAGCTTTCCTCAACTCGGCATCCTCCAGCATCTCACTTCCATCGTCTTGCTCCTCACCTCCTTCGTCCGAGCTTCCGCCAGGCACCGTCGTCTCACCGAACAGCCGATTCGGGAGATTTCCTCTCACCTCCCTCTCTTTCTATGCTTTCATAGTTCATTGTAATTGACATTGGAAGTAATATATGTCATATTTGTTCCACATCTCTATCTTGTCATACGTTTTCTTATTTTTCAAAAATAAAAAGAAAATAACAAAACCCCAAAATACCAAAAAGAAAAGAAACGAAGCATAGTTTTCAATAAAATAAACATCGCCTCCCTGTGTTCGACCTGAGACTCCCTTGGAGTTTGGGTATAAATTTTATCTGATCGACATGTTTTGCAACTACGACAACGGGTTACTTGTAACCTCGATTTCTAACACGCGAAACATGCACGACCATTTTGGGGCCATTGCCAGGGAGGCAATGGACTTTATTGTTTATTGTGTTTCTTTGCATTTACTTAGCAGTAACCCTACTTGTCTTTGATCTACTGTCTTGCAGGTACCCTAGCATGGAGATCCAAGTGCGATAGACCAGAGTAAAGTGTGGGTAGAGTGTTTTGTAAGTGTCCCCCACACCACCCCCACCTTAGTTTTCATTTCATAACCTAATACCTCAAACCCAAATCAAGTTAGGTGCTTTTTATAAACGCTAGGATAGATTTGGTTGTTTGTTTGCCACCTCCACTCACCTCGCCATCCACATAAATAGATAAAAAATAAAAAAAAGTGTTATCTGATTGTGGGATTTTCTGAAAGCTACACAGTTAACACCCACAACTTACCCTAAGGTGCACAGTCAAATCGATTCTACCACTTAGCCAGGATCTGACCTGTGGACGCGGTACACTTAATTCAACACATAAATAAGTGAGTAGAAATCTGAATAGGTAAAAAATTTCTATGTGCCTTAACTAAGTGGTGCAATAGGCCAATTGATTGAACTATTTGAGCCGCACCACTTAAGATAAAAGCGATTCATCAAGTAGCTTGCCTCTTAGGGTTGATTCTTAGGGTTGAACCAGGCACTCCACATTTTTCTTTTCTTTATTTTCTAAAGGAATATATCATCACCAGTGCTTGCAAAACTTGGAGTGTTCTCCTAAACTTGATTGAATATACCTAAGATTAAACCATAAAACCTACTAAACAAGGTTGAACTCTAAAAGGCACATCATGAAATAACCTTGTTTGAAAACCTTGGTTGTGTACGCACACACATTTTACTGATCATTAAGGGCACAACACATCTAAAGGGTCCATCACATTCCTGAAGCACAATTGTCCCAAGCCTAACTAAAATTGATTAGACGTTGGCCCTAAGGACTGGTTTGCTCATCGGGATCCAGATTTAGATTGTTTACGATTAACCTACTTATAGTAGTCAATCTGATGTCTATCTAGGGGAGTAGCGTCAAACAACCACGGCTAGGGTGTACACTAGGAACCGAAGGCGCAAGCCAAAGGAAGAACCTTCTCCCCAGTCCCTCCTTCTAACTGGTTGGATTGCCTGGACATAAGTAGAGTAAATCATCTATAATCTTAGGATGAATTCTAAAAGTCTATAGACCTTTAAGCTACCCATACTAAGGACAGGCTTGTTTTTTTGTATTGTAGGGCTCCTTTCTCTTCTGATTTCCCTCCTACTTCACCATGTACCCTTCCACATCCTACACACATTTCACATCCTATCCTCCTACCACCACTTATCCCCAAGAAGATTACTATCCCAACTTGACTTGTAATTACCCATCCACTAGCCGGGATGACTTTGATTGGGGATATGAATCCAAACCTCAGTACCCAGGGCCTAACCCTGGATGACAAGGCTATGATTATTATCCTTCCCAGAGCTATAATGATTATGGATCTCCATCCTTTGATGACCAAACCAACCCGATCTACAATTAGGAAGGATATCATTATTATAACACCTACCCTCCCCAGTATTCCACTGAATATAGGTCACCACCATCCTTTGAACAACCTAGAATGACCTACTTTTAGGGAGGGACCCAAGAACCTCGACATCTTGACTCCCCTAGATTCAACCTAAACCCACCCAAACCTGAATCGAACCAGTCGGTTCAGGTGAACCAGATCCAAGATAGAGTGTTGGCTAATTTGAGGAACACCATACAATCTTTAGAAGCCCAGCCAACACCATGCATTGAAGCATTGGAGACTATCATCAAAATGATTGTTGAACTTAATAGTTCTCTATTGGATTTGCTCCAAAGTTTTACGGATAAGGACTTGGGTGAGTTTCTTCTTGGGAAATTATCGAGGTTGAGGATGAAATTTGTGGTTGCACTAGTCAAATCTTGGGATGATTCTCAAGATGAACACTCTTCAGGAGAGCCAATGTTTCAACCCGCTTAGGCTCCTGTTAGGGGGGACACATATTCGGAGATTGGAGATGACCAGATTGGTCTAGAGAAACCCTTTGAGGATGAACCGATTGATTCACCTGAAATCCCCAAGTCAGGAAATGAAAAAAATTATGTCTCCTTGGATGATGGAATGACTTGTGATGTTGAGACATATACAAATGAGGATCATGAATTCTTTGATTTTGAGGGTGAGGAATCTCTTAGTGAAGTCTCACTTAAGCCTGAGGAGAATGATTTTAGTGAGACATATGGGCTCGAGGAGTATGACGACCAATTTGGTAGCTCGACTACTGAAGGCTCTGATTCGGTTGGGGCTAACTTCGAGGATCCGATACTCGATGACTCAATCAATAGCCCCATTCCTGAACCACACCCTGAAGAGCTGAATGAACATACCTTTGAGATCATTGTGCCCAAGTCAATCCTGATTTAGCCACAATTGTTGGACCTGGGTACTTTAGATGGGGTGTACAATGATCTCGAGGTCCCGGAAACCTTGATTTCAGAGGATAGGAAGTTGGAAATGAAAATTTGGGAGGTTAATTTTAAGGGAAAAACAAGTTTGGATATAAGGGTACCTATTGACCTAAAACCACCAATCTTCTATACGGACCCTTATGATATCTTTCACATGTGACCCAAGCCTGGAATAACTGATTATTTTTCTTAGTTAGATGTTAAGTGGACAACCGCACCTATTGAACCATCTTTACCCATTGTCCGACACTTTGATCTTGGGTTGCACACCACTAAACCGCAGGCCCGACCCCGCAAACACAACAACCTTCAGTTCTGGCTAATTTTCATCAAGAACCTGAGAACCACTCGACCCTGGGGCATGGGTCTGCAATATAATCTTGTCCACATCTGTGGACATCTTCTGTAGATGGGTAGCAGGATCAACCTTTTGATTTTGATTTTGACCCGCACTTGTGAATTCTCAATTTCTTCCTTGTATGTATTTTAAGCCTAGCTGAAGGTATTAAATTTAGCACGTGTTTATATTTCATGTTCTCTGCGGAGCTGGCCGGATTCCTCGGGATGTTCAGCCGATATTCTATTTACTCTACCCTTTTCATGTCTTTATTTTTAAAATGAGGACATTGCATCATTTAGGCATGAGGGGGTGGATAATCGATTCCTGAAATCATTATGTTAACTACGTAGAATTTCTTTTAGTTTCTTATAAAATTAAAAAAAATTTGAAAATTTGAAAAAAGATAAAAAAAGGAAGAAATTAGGAAAAGAGAACTTAGGCATTTGGAAGTTATTAACTTTAGGAAATGATACGAGAGGACTTAAACACTTAGACTATTCAGGTCTTCAGGCCTAATTAGCCGGGTGTCCACTCGAATGTGGATTTAATCTCGAGTCCTCACCAATTAAAATTTATTTTAATTTGGTAAATAATTTGGGATGATAAGTATGCAACCTATCAACCCGCCCTCTGATTTGGGGGCACTGTAAGCCTAAGCAGCTACACACATTTTTTGCACTGACCCACTTTCCAGCAATTTTTACGGAAATTGGGTAGCTAATGGACCGACTTGGGTGGTATGGCAGGCAAGTTGTCAGTGGTAACAGCTCATCGGCCGATTGTCCAAAGCCCAGCCACAAGACCATTTTTGTTGTACCGCCTTTAGGTAAATCTTAGATCAGGGAAGCCACCTACTTATAAAAAAAAAGAAAGAAACACTCAAAAAGAAAAGAAAAAAAAAGAGAAAAAGAAAAGGAGAAAATAAAAAAACAAATAAAACCACACTTCACTGCGTGAGTATGGCTGGCAAGTTTTCGATGGTAGCAGCTCATCGGCCGGTTGTCTAGAACGCAGCTCACAAAAAAAAATGTACAATAATTCCCAAAACACTTAGGGAAGAAGTGGGAAAGTAGAATAAACCGGGGAGATATACGCTGGGTTCGCCTTTGTGTTGACCCCATAAATAAAAGAAGTCAGGAGAAAGCTACCAATGGTAAAAATAAACCTTTAGGCAAGGTCACTTAGGGTTGTAGAAACCCGATGTTCATCTTAATGGCCATTTTGTGAGTGTATCACCTTTCGACAAAGATGCTTAGCACTTAGAGTCGTTTTCAAGTGTTGGGCCGGTTGGGTAGCCGTAAAAAGTTATTTCGAAACTCCCAAACTCCAAAAGTACAAAAAAAATTTGAAAAGAGGAAAAATAAGAAAAAATATATATAGATCTTCCCTTCACAAATAAGGTGAGAACTTGGGAGGTTAGCATTCTGGCAGACACTCGGGTAATGTTGAGTTTTCATAGTTTAGGACCTTAGTTGAAACTTTCTATTGTTAATAAATGACTTAGGCTTAAGCGATCTACTCCTAATTCTACTTTTATACATAGCATATTGTTTAATTTTGCTAGGGATTAGCAAAAGATAGACATGGGGGTATGATGTAAACACATTTGTTGAGGGTAAAATGTCTATTCATGCATGTTCATAGGCTTAGATTTGCATTTCATGTAATAAATATTGCATAGCATGTATCATTTTGCATTTAAAGTAGTTGTATGTAATTTAGGTTAATTGTGTCTTTTTTTGTGGTTAGGAGAGAAGCTTATTTATTTTAGAGACTCGAATTGATGATCCATACGGGTATGATCAAGACGACGATCGGAGTCCAACACCTCTGAAATTGCCTCGACCGGAGTCCCGTAGCACCATATGCAGTCCGAGGAAGATCAATGGCCAAGGGACTAGAAGACATAATTCGAAGCTTCAAATGATAAATCCAATTGCGCAGATGGATTCGGGTCGACGATCGCAGCCTAACGGCGTGAAAATCGACTTAATCCGACCTCTGTAGCATCCCCTACAATAAGAGCAAGATGGACAACCTAGATTGCGCCTTGTGGTGCAGCCCAGGCCACTAGCACATGCACGCAGCATCGCACGTGCATAGCAGTGTGGATGTGCACGTGGGCATGTAGGCACACTTGCGTGCAGCACCAGCGCATGGGCAACCCCCGCGTGTGGCAAGGCAGGAGCGGCACTAGCGCAGTGTTAGGTGGACTATAGCAACACATGAGCTGGACTTACAGTGGCGCTTATAGCCATCGGTAATTCATCGCATGGCAGCAGAGCCAGCTAACGGTGGGAGTGGAGGTGAGCTTTCTATAGCAAGTTTTCCAGTGACGGTCTGGAGGTCGCTAAAGGCCCTTTATCCATTTTTAACTTCTTCTCCCCCACTATAAAAGGACCGACACCGCCTCCCTTCAAGCCATCTCTACCTACTCTGCTCCCACCTACTCCCAAGCTCTAGCAAGCCTACCAACGCTCTATTAGAGCTTATTCTCAAGCTCCCAAGGTGCCTATTAGTGTAGCGAGCCTCTACCCCATCAAATACTCCTCCAACTTCCCATCTCCCTTCATAGGTCACCTTGGAGCCATCCTCCCACCTCCATTCCGGTATCAAATCAACTCCGTCTTCTCGCCTCCATTCCAGAGCTACACCAAAGCTTTCCTCAACTCGACGCCCTCCAACATCTCACCTCCATCGTCTCGCTCCTCACCTCCTTCATTTGAGCTTCTGCCAGGCACCGTCGTCTCACCGAATAGCCGATTCGGGAGATTTCCTCTCACCTCCCTCTCTTTTTATTCTTTCATAGTTCATTGTAATTGACATTAGAAGTAATATATCTAATATTTGTTCCATATCTCTATCTTGTGATACGTTTGCTTGTTTTTCAAAAATACAAAAAAAATAACAAAACCCCAAAATACGAAAATGAAACAAAATGAAGCGTAGTTTTTAATAAAATAAACATCGCCTCCCTGTGTTCGACCCAGGACTCCCTTGGAGTTTCGGTATAAATTTTATCAAATTGACATGTTTTACAACTACAACGACGGGTTACTTGTAACCTCGATTTCTAGCAAGCAACACATGCACGACTGCATAGGTTTAAGCATATGTCTCAAACTGTAAACAACAAGTACTAGTAGTAATCAAGAGTACCGGTTCCTAATCGTTACAGTTTAAAGACTTAGTTCTGACCTGAACCTTACAAGTAATGGTAACCATGATGAGTATCGGTACCAGGATTCTTGTGTGCTAGATGTAAAAGAAACAATAGGCAGCTAGTACCGGTACCCATACAATAGTACCGGTACTAGTTAGCCATTAGCTCAAAATTGAACGGATAGAAAATTAATTTTGGCAATATGAACATTGGGATTTAAGCCCCAACGTCAAGTAGACAAGTAACATAGGTCCTAACTCTATAAAAAGACCCTAGGACTCTTAGTTTTCACATATGAAATATAAAAGAAAATTCTAGAGCTTAATTTTCATATTTCCACCGCATTTTGAAGAAAAGATATAGTATGCAGCTCCAAAATCCCTCTACGTTTTCGTAAACTCTCTACCATGTTTCGTTCACCATTCTCAAGGCAATTCACATCTTCACCAGGCTCTCAAATCGGTAGTATCATTTATACACTTGTTGAGAGACTTTGGTATTCTTGTTGTAAGATTTATCTTTCTTACACAAGTGCTATATTTGTATTTTTTGGATAGCTTGTAGCAAACCCGTTATTACACTTGGGTTGAGGCAACCTGTTAAGTACCTTGTTTAGTAAATTGATTCCCTCGGGGTTGAGGGAATCGAGTTAAAAATCCTAAGCTGGGAAGCTTAGGTTGTGGAGTACCCAAGTTAGTGGAGAACCACTATACATCTTGTGCCATTTTCTGTGATTGTAATTTGCGTAAATCTTTCTTGTTATTATTGATATTGTGTTTGAGTGTTTGTGCACATAGCCATCTACTTATAGGCCCTAACATGTGGTACCAGAGTAGGTTTCGAGAAGACATAAAAACTCTTGCTAGCGATGGCATCAACCTCAAGGCATACCGAAGGTCAATCGTTGACCCGTCCTCCCTAGTTCAATGGGAAGGACTATGGGTATTGGAAGAGAAGGATACAAGTCTTTGTCAAGGTAATGGATGAGGAATCGTGAACCTCATTCAAACTATGTACTCTGATCCAATGGACAAGAAAGAAGTATTGCTAGAGGTGGATCAGAAGAAGAAAATAGTGAGCAAGGCAAAGGCCATGAATGTGCTTTATTTTGCATTATCAAAAGAAGAGTTCAACTGGATCTCAGTTTGCAAGTCCACATATGAAATTTGAAACACTCTCGAGCTCACCTACGAAGGAACATGTAATGTAAAAGAAACCCATATCTCTATTCTATCAGAAAATTAAGGCGAGACTATCAAGGACATGTATAGAAGGTTTGGTGAAATTGTTAACCCCATGACGAACCTTGGAGTAAAATTTATGGAAGAACAACTTGCAAGGAAGATCCTGAGATCTCTTACAAGTAATTAGGGTCCAAGGACCACAGCCATCCAAGAGGTGAAGGACCTCTCCACTCTCCCCTTGGTTGATCTAGTTGGTAGCCTTATGGCCTAAAAGTCCAACTAGAAAGCATGAAGAAGAATGAGAATATGTCAAGCAAGAAGAAGAATATTGCCTTTAGAGCAATTAAGGAGGATACAGATTCAAGCACCTCAAAATTCAAAGATGAAGAGATGGAGATGCTCACAAAGAAATTCCAAAAAATCCTTAAGAAACAAGGTAAGCAAGTTAATAAAATTTCAACTAATGTTGTTTGCTACGAGTGCAAGAAAAAGGGCCACTTGCAAAAGGATTGCCCCATAAACAAGAAGAAGGAAGATATAGGAAAGACACAAAGGAGGTCAAGAAGAAGAAGAATAAAGCAACATGGGATGATAGGAACTCCGACATGGATGACGACTCCAGTGAATCGGATAATGACGAGGTCACACACCTATGTTTGGTTGAGACTTCGGAAGACATGGAAAATGATGTAAATCCTGATTTTTCTCTTGAACAATTGCTAGAAGCTTATCAAGAATTATTTCATAATGCTAGATTGATTAAAAAGGAAAATGTAGTTTTAAAGAGTAATTATAAAGCATTAGAAATAGGCAAATCATGTCTAGATATGGAATTAGAAATGTCAAGAGACTAATAATTAGTTGCATGCAAAATAAGTAGAGCTTGAAGATATTTATGAGCATTTTGAGGGAACCTTAAATAATCTCAAAACAACTAGGTTAAATACTGAATTTTGTGATTCTTTAAAATCAAAATTTAAGAGTAAAAAGAAGATACAAAATAAATCACGTGCACTTAGGCAAGCATGGATGTACCACAAGGCCAAAAATCCCAAGAATTATAGATCTAACACAAGAGAGGTCTATAGATCTCAAGGTTTGACAAGTGCTAACTTGAAAGGACCCACAAGAAAATAGGTACCTAGAAAAGACATTTTTCATTATTTTGCAGGAGTAGATCATTGGGTGTTCAAGACACAAAATGGAACACTCTGACCATTCAACAAATTACATGAAGATCAAGAAAAATGGAATAGTGGAGCATGGTATCCACAAGCACCATTTTACTATTGGTAATTTTATGGCATGATATTCTTTACCTCTTCATTTTTTGTGATTGACAGAAATGTGAAGAAAATAAATAGCAAACAGTAATGTTTTTAGGGGGAGCATATATTGAGGGGAGGATTAAATTAAAAATTTTAATAGCTATCTATTTGCAAGATAGTTTTGTCAACACCAAAAAGGTGGAGATTGTTGGAACCTTGTTCCACATCTTGTTTTGGTGTTCACAAAATTATTATGGATTAATATTTGCAAATTGAGTGCTTTTCAGATTTATGTGAAGACCAAGGCAAATAGGTATGATGACAAGGAGGAGGCAAGACAACATGGAGGAGTCGAGGTGGAGAAGATCATCTTCAACTTTTAGATTCTTTAGATTAGGTTTTTATTTCATAGAACGCATGCCTCCTAACAAAGGAATACAACTTAGATCGTAAAATTAATTCAAGATAAACTAGGATTTGTGCTATGATCATTTTCAATGAACGTAATTGATTAAACCACTTAAAATAGGTACTTGTAAGCAAGTACCGATACTATTCATCAGTATCGGTATATGCAAGGCACAGGTTACAGAATATGTCTAAAATTGTGAAAAACAAGTATTGATACTAATCAAGAGTACTAGTAGCTGATGGTCACAACTTTAAGACTCAGTTCTGGCCTGAACCTTACAAGCACCAGTATAGGTAAGTTATTGTGCCCAGTGAGTCTCAAACCAAGTAGTCACAAGTTCCGATACCCATGATGAGTACCGATACTAGGACTCCTGTGTGCTAGCTGCAGAAGAAACTGTAGGCAGCTAGTACCGGTACCCATGCTTTAGTACTGGTACCAGTTAACCATTGGCTCAAAATTGAATGGATAGAAAACTAATTTTGGCAATATCAACGTTGGGATTTAAACCCCAACGTCTAGTAGATGAGTAACCAAGGTCCTAACTCTATAAAAAGACCCTAGGACTCTTACTTTGAACATATGAAATATAAGAGAAAATTCTAAAGCTTAATTTTCATATTTCCACCACATTTTGAAGAAAAGATATAGTTTGCAGCTCCAAAATCTGTCTATGCTTTCGTAAACTCTCTGGCGTGTTTCATTCACCATTCTTAAGACAATTCACATCTTCACTAGGCTCTCAAATCGGTAATATCATTTATATACTTTTTGAGAGGCTTAGGTATTCCTATTGTAAGATTTATCTTTCTTACATCAGTGCTATATTTGTATTTTGAGATTGTTGCTCGTTGTGTTGCAACAAACCCATTATTATACTTGAGTTGAGGTAACCTGTTAATTACCTCATTTAGTAAATTGATTCCCTCGGGGTTGAGGGAATCAGGTTGAAAATCCTAAGCCTAGAGGCATAGGTAGTGGGGTACCCAAGTGAGTGGGGAACCACTATACATCTTGTGCCATTTTCTGTGATTGTAATTTGTGTAATCTTTCTTGTTATTATTGATATTGTGTTTGAGTGTTTGTCCATGTAGCCATCTACTTATAGATACTAACAAACCCGTCGTAGTTGCAAAAACTCTACTAATGAAATAATTTTTATAATCGAAACTCGAGGTGTCTCTCGGGTTGAACATGGGGAGGTGAATGTTTGATTTAAAAGTTGCATTTGAAACTATTGTCTCAAAGTAAATTAGTCAGTAAAAATCAATCTACACGAGCTACTCTACTTAAGGAATGAATAATAAAAGACAGTGAAAGTAATATAAAGAAAGAGAGGGATAAGAGAATGAACAAATCTTGCATTTAAATAAATTAGAGTCTATTACAACTATTTACAGAAAATAAATCAATTCTGAAAAGTGATAAAAAGATAGGGTTGGGAGAAATCCCCCTCGACAGCTACCTAGGGGATGAGCTGCATTGACGAAATACTTGGAAAATTGTGGTGAGATACTAGACGAGGGAGGACAAAGTTGGAGGAAGGAGAACAAAGCAAGGTGGCATCGCAGCGGGATCCGATTCCCGAATGGGGTGTGAGAAGACAACCATGGGCACTCCACGAATGAGGATGAGAGGAAGAGAAAAATAATTTTTATAAACTCTAGTAGAGCAAGTTGAGTATGGGACTAGCTCTTCAGAGCTTTGGAGAAGGTTAGAGAAGCAAGGAAGGGATGAAGAAATGAATAAGAGGAGTAGTCTATTTATAGGTGAAAAATTAGTGGTGAAAAGGTCATTTCCAAGGCCTATAGATTTAATATATGACCTTTAGTGATGCATGTAAGCATTACTAAAGGTGTATGTTGCTGAAGTGCATGTGGAAGGAGAGCTTTTGGATCTCGATTAGATGGCCATAATCTAATCTCACCTGCTTTAGCCCTTGGGAGTGCATCAACTAAGTGCCACCACACATGGACCAATCAAGACCATATGATGGAGATCAAACACTCGAGAAGCCCTCACACCTGCACTTCATATAACATACAAGGTGCATCGACTAGCATGTCATCACTTGCACTGATGAATGTGGTCATTCATGCGACTACATAGCAGCTCTATCATCATTTGATTATTATTTGATGGCATAAGTTTGCCCGTTCCCCTTCTCAGTGGATCAAATCTTCTTGCAATTTAAATGTGTGCCTCGACCTTGAGAATGCGATCCATGACCACTGAGTTACAAGTGCGGATTGTTGCGTGGATGAAATGCCAGGGTGTGTACTCAGCTGTTGGATCAAGATCGAACGGCTGAGATTAAATGATGAATGCTTATTTAATGAGGGGTGGCAGTGCTGAGATGATTTGGAGCGCTAGGATGGTGCTATGTGGCACCATTTGAGTCGTCCATCTTCTTTTGCTCGTAGGTGGTGCCACGGATGTCGGATTGGATCGATTTTTCTGCCATTGCAATGTGATTGTCGATCTGAGCCCATCCATGTGGTTGGACTCATCATCTGAAGTTTGAATTTTCACCACCTTACCCTTTAGCCTTTGATCTTCGTAGGACTACAATTGATGCTAGGAAAGTCCAATCAAGGTGATTTCGAATGCGTCGTTGTTCGATCATCATCATGATCAGATCCGTATGATCGGATCTTCAATCTGAGGCCCAGATAGATGTCGTAGTATCCCCTAACCATAAAAAGAGGTGAATTAAATCTTAATTTGCATAAATTGTTCTAAATGCAGAAGGATGCATGTTATACAATATCTGTAATGTATGATGCTTCTATAGACTTAGGAACATGCATAAATAGTCAATTTAACATGGATAAATGTAGATTTATCACTTACACATCACCACCTAGTGTAAAATGTTCCTAATCCTACTCCAACACCAAGTGCTTAACTTATACCTACCTTAAGCTATGCCTACACTCTATATAAGGAACAATAGACCCCAAACCTAGCCTTTCATAAAGGCCCCATCGCATGGGTGTGCAAACCCCCCCTCATTTTTCTCTTCTCCTCTCCACTCTCTCTACTCTACTCTCCTCGCCTCCCATGGTGCTGGTAATGTGCTTTCATGAAGTTTGAAATATGCATCTTATTATAGCAACAAAAATGAATCAACACTTATATTTATATGCTAGTAAAATGAGTTTTCAAGCCATTCGTAGGAAGAAAAATAATTGTAAATTAAACCACTAATCAAGTAATCATGTGAAGCTCAAAAATTGATATAACAAAAAGATAAGCAATGTGAAGCAACATATATATCAAGCTCAACAAAGTATGTATGTGTAGCAAGTGTTAGAGATCCAAAAAAAATGTGTTTCTCAACTCAATATAAGGCCTCAACACTTAACCAATTTCTCAAGCCAATGGCTTGTGTGAACATAAGGGCATAATCAGACGTTCACACTAATCCCCAAATGACTTATCTTTCGAAGTCAGACCAAAAAACTCATATTTCAGATGATCTGGGAGAGGTTTCAACTCCAATACTGGGATATCAACAATGGGTGGTGGTTCGGGGTTAGCCTCAAAAGCTATGGTGGAGCCTAGAGATAGGATCAAATCAGATTCAGGATCCTTATTATACGGGTCAATATCTTGCGGTTGAGGATTTTGGAGAATCAGGTTCACCTCGGGAATTGGATCCTCAACCCGAGAACTTATGTCACAAACTTCTTCGATTACCCCACAGTTTGTTCCTTTCTAGAACTTAAAGATATCTATCCTCAATGTTTTGTCCATGAATTTTAACTCAATTTGGCCCCTCTTCACAGTTGATATTTGCCCTAGCAGTGGCTAGGAACAGTCTCCCCAAGATGATCGGCATATGTCTTAGAATTGCAGATGTATCCATATCCAGGACTATGAAATCCACCAGGAAATAAAAATCTCACACCCTAGCCAAAACATCCTCAAGAACTCTTTGTGGTGACTTGATTGATTGATCAGCTAGCTGCAGAGTGACCTCAGTCGGTTTGAGCTCAATAACCTCAAAATGGTCTAATAGGGAGGTGGGAATCAGGCTTATGGAGGCTCCTAGTTCCAATAAAGCTCAATCAAACTCTAAATTCCTATCTTGCAGGAGATCAAAGGGGTGCCAAGATCCTTTTGCCTTTTGCGGGAGTTTACTCAAAATTATAGAGCTTACTTGCTCTGACAGTATAATCGGACTCTCATATTTATTTTGCAACTTACGCTTTAGTGTACATAAATCCTTCAGAAATCTTGTGTAAGCTCGTATGTAGCAGATTGCATCCATCAAGGGAATGCTAATTTAGACTTGCTCAAAGAGCTTGACCAAATCCTCCTCAAGTGCCACAAGTTTGGGTTTCTTGTTTCCTTAGGCTAAAGCCTCTGGAAATGGAACATCTGTAGGTTTCTCCAAGGTTGGTTTAGGCTCTGTGTCAGGGGTGGAATTTTCCATGGTATCAACCCTTGGTTTAGGCCTTGAACTACTTGGACCTAGTTCATTAGTGATAAACACACATGGATCCATGAAAAATTGCTTATTTTTGATAGTTCCTAGACTTAGCATTGCATATCATGATATAAATATTACATAAACATCCATTGCATTGCGTTTAGGATAGTCATATATTATGTACATTAATTCCATCATTTTACATGGCTAAGAGGCAGTGTAACATCTTTATGGGCCTCGAATGAAGAATCTGACCATATAGATGGATTCAAAGCAACAGTCGCAGTCCATCAGCGTGGGAATTGCCCAGATCTGAGCTCTATAGCACCCTCCACAAGAAGAAGATGGACGACCTAGACAGTGCCACATGGCACCATCCAAGCCGCCCTACCTGAGCCAAGGAGTCTACAAGCCTGTCGCAAGATTAGATCCCAACTATTGGATCTCAATCCAACGGCTGAGATGCGCGCTCCACGCCTAAAGAAGCACCTCATCATCCAATTATTGTAGTAAACCTCTGCCTTACCAAATATTCATCCATCTTCCCATCCCCATTCATAGGTCGCCTTGGAGCTGTCCTCCCACCACTATTTCGGTGGCAGATCATCTCCGTCTTCTTACCTCCATTCCGGAGCCATGCTGAAGCTTTCCTCTACCTGACGTCCTCTTACATCTCACCCCCGTAGTCCCGCTCCTCACCTCTTTCATCCGAGCTTCCGCCAGGCACCGTCATCTCGCTGAACAGCCGATTCGGGAGATTTCCTCTCACCCCCTCTCTTTCTTTTGCTTTCATGGTTGATTGTAACAGCATTGAAGTGATATCTATGCCGTATTTGCTCCATCTCTATTTTGTGATTCATTTGCTTGTCTTCTTCTTACAACAATACAAAAAAAAAAACAAAACCCTAAAATACCAAAAAGAAACAAATCGAAGCGCAGTTTTCAATTAAAGTAAACGTCACCTCCCTATGCTCGACCCAAGACTCCATTGGAGTTTCGATATAAATTTTATCTGATAGACGTGCTTTGCAACTACGACGATGGGTTACTTGCAACCCTGATTTTAACTCACGAAACAAGTGAGATCATTTTGGCACCGTTGCCGAGGAGGCAACGGAATTTACTTTATTGTTTGTTACGCTTCTTTACATTTACATAGCACTAACACCACTTGCCTTTGATCTACCATCTTGTAGGTACCCTAGCATGGAGATCCAAGTGTGGTTTATAGGAGTAATGTGCGGGTAGAGTACTCTGTAAGTGTCCCCCACATTCCC
This sequence comes from Thalassia testudinum, assembly GCA_037157565.1. NCBI lineage: Eukaryota > Viridiplantae > Streptophyta > Magnoliopsida > Alismatales > Hydrocharitaceae > Thalassia > Thalassia testudinum. Next base: position 30,387,931 of record JAZHRO010000019.1, on the reverse strand, counting down.
TCCCCACTAGTTCAATTCGCCACACTCATAACCAAGACCTAACCTACTTAGGTGTTTTCGTAAACCCTAGGATAGAATTGTTTGTCTTGTTTGCCACCTTCATCCACCTCAACCTCACATTTTGAAAAAAAAAAAGAGATACTTTCTGTGGGATGAATCACTATACGCACTCTATACACCCTCATTTGAGGCACATAATCGGACCTAATTTTTACCTACTCAACCGGGCTTCCGACCTGTGGACCCAGTACACGAATTCAACACATAAAAGAGCAGAAATCATATTAGGTTAATCACCTTTTTGTGTGCCTTAATCAGCGATGCATTTGAGCCGATTGATTGAATTTTTTAGGTCGCATCACCTAATTGATTGAGATTATTTATGATTAACCTACTTGTACCAGTCAATCTGATGTCTAGCTAGGGGAGTACCTTCAAATGACCACGGCTGGGGTGTACACTAGGAACCGGAGGCACAAGCCAAAGGAAGAACCTTCTCCCCAGTCCCTCCTAACTGGTCGGATTGCCTGGACATAAGCAGAGTAAAACGTCCATAATCTTAGGACAGATTCTGAGAGTCAGTCGACCTTAGGCTACCCCATTTAAGGACAGGCTTGTATTCTTGTGCTGTAGGGTTCCCTCTTTCCCCCGTCCTTCCGACTTCCTTCCAGTGTATGCTTAGGAGGAGGGCATTGAACCCTAGATTGGAAGGACCTTTAGACCATTCTAGGAGGTGAAGGTTGAGGTATAGCGAAGCAAATCCCATGGCTGATCAACAACCACCTCCCCCACCCTCGAACCAGGAGGAGCTGATTCAGAGGTAGTTGGAAGAACTGCAGCAAATGCAGAATTGGTTCCAATGTATGCATGGTCAGGGTGCTCGGCCCTTGAAGGATTTCTAAGATCCTTCAAACTATGGGGAATGTCCCAGCGTCATGATTCCTGCCAGAGACATAGAAATCAAGTCCCAAGTCTTAAGTTTGATTAAGAATTTCCATGGGCTTGGCTCAGAGGACCCATTCCAGCACCTGGAGGATCTGACCACTTTGGTTTAGACCACTAGAGCAAGGAATGTGAACGAAGGGCAAATCATCATGAGGCTTTTCCCCCACTCTCTCAAGGATAAGGCTTCACATTGGTATCGGACTATAGGAAGGTCGATTGAAACTTGGGCTGCTCTTAAGTCGGCTTTCTTGAAGAAATTCTTCCCTATTGGAAGGTTCAATGCCTTGCGACGGGCAATTACCACTTTCACCCAGCAGTCGGGGGAACCATTTCATGGTGCCTGGAAGCGATTCTAGGAGCTTTTGAGGAAGTGTCCATACTACGAGGTGCCAAAATGGCAACTCGTGCAGATTTTCTATCACGGGTTGTTTGAGCAACTCTGTAATCACGTGGATGCCTCTTGCGGAGGCAATTTCCTCAACAGGGATGCATATAGTGCATACGACTTGCTTGAGGAAATGAGCAAGAACTCAATCAATCACGCCTCCATCGATGCATTCAATCGATCCCAACATCCTAGGTCAGGTGTAAATGAGATCCAGGATTCTCATTGATTTGACATGGAATTAATTTATAATAAACTCAATAAAATGGACTTGGTTGCTAAGAAAATGGAAGAAAGGATTTCTAGGAATTTAGGAAACACTTCTATACCCACTCAATCCTATAATTCGGGATTCCATTCCTCACGAGCTCCCATGGGGCGAGAATTCGTGAACCAACTCGAATCGGCTCAACCTGTGAGCCAGGATTTCTCAGAACCATATGGGTTCCAAACTGAGGCTTTTGATCCCAGTTTCTCTGATCCTTCCTTCTCTCCATCCTCATTCTATGAGTATGCATATGCAATGCAAGATAATGTTAGGTCCAACCCGTATTCCAACACTTATAACTCGGGATGGAGGAACCACCCTAACTTCTCTTGGAAAAATAAGGGGCAACAGACCTAATCTCAACCCAGCAACTATGCATCTCAAAAACCTATGGGTCAGGGTCAAGTATACACCCAGTTGCCCCCGAGACCGATTAATCAGCCATCTTGAAATGCCCAACAATCTGTAGGGCAGACTGATTTAAATCGGTAGATGGTGGAAATGCAAGGGTCCATGCTTCAGCTTATGCAACAAATGAAGACATCATTGGATAACTTGCAATCCGAGTTAATTGCTAGCACCCGACAACCTGGATCTCTACCATCTCAACCTGTACCCAACCCGTGCAATGTGGAAAATCAAGGCAATAGTGCCCAAGGGTATGACAATCGAAGGGACTCACATGCACATGCTCATGTGGTTGAGCATGGCCCCTCATCTTCTTCTTCCTCTGGTTACATGACTAACCAAGGACCTCCAATCTTCACTAGCCCACCTCAAGACCCAAACCTATATGCCTCTACAAACTCTATCACCTTAAGAAGTGGAAAGCAAACCCAGGACCCTAAATTGCCCACTAGATGCCAAAACCCTGGGGAGCTTGAGAGAGAAGAGGAGGAGATTGAAAAAGGCAATATGGCCAAAGACTATCCCATTCCCTAAGGCCCTATTGAAATCCAAGAAGAAGAAAACCATAGATAGCAACAAGGAGCTTTTGGATTTATTCAAGAGTGTAGAGATCAATATTCCGCTCCTCGATGCTATTAAGCGAATCCCGACTTACGCTAAATTTTTGAAAGAACTATGTACCCAAAAGTGTAAACCAAGAGAACCCACTCTGAGGAAGGTGATTCTCTCTTAGCAGGCAAGTTCTGTGATCCTGCATCACCTTCCTCAAAAGAAGAAAGATCCAGGTGCCCCCTTGACCTCATGCATTCCTGGGGAATACACTTTTGATAGGGCATTATTTGTTGGAACCTTGTTCCACATCTTATTTTGGTGTTAACAAAATTATTATGGATTAATGTTTGCAATTGAGTTCTTTCAGATTTAGGTGAAGATCAAGGCAAATAGGAAATGATGGAGGCTTGATGAAAAGTAGAAGATCATGATAAGGAGGCAAAATGACAAGGAAGAATCAAGGAGGAGAAGATCATCTTTGACCTTTAGTGTTTCTAGTTTAGATTTTTTATTTATAGATTGTATATGTCCCTTAACAAAGGAATATAACTTAGATCATAAAAATAATTAGAGATAAATTAGGATTAATATTGCAATTATTTTCAAAGAACGAAATTGATTAAATCACTTAAAAAAGGTACTTGTTAGCCCATAAGTACCGGTACTAAAGTTTAGTACCGGTACATGTGTGTTACAGGTTTAGGTTTTGTCAATAAACAAACCTGTACCGTGCAAGTACCGGTACTCATGATCAGTATCGGTACTGGAGGTAACGAGTACCGGTACTAACCATGAGTACCGATACAAGTGGGTTACAGATTTATGTTAAGAGTTTGAAACCCAAATCTGGAAGAAATTAGTACCAGAACCCACACTTTAGTACTGATACCAGATAGCCGTTGGCCAAACACTGAATGGCTAGAAATTTTATTTTGTCAATGTTAACATTGGGATTTAAACCCCAACGTCTAGTAGATGAATACTTGAGGTCGTAAACTCTATAAATAAACCTTTGGACCCTTAGTTTGTATAAGAGAAATCGAGAAGAAAAATTCTAGAGCTATATTTCATATTGTCAAAATATCTTGAAGAAGGAATGTTTGCTGCTATCAATTTCTCTACGCTTTTGCAAACACTTCGACGTGATTTCTTCATACATTGTCAAGGCATTCACGCTCATTCTAGTCTCTCAAATCGTTAACATTATATTTAAATTTGTTGAGAGGCTTAGGAACTTTGTTGTAAGATCATTCTTTCTTACACCTGTATTTCATTTATTCTTGAGCATTTGCTTGTTGGGTTGTAACAAACCCATTATTCTACTTGGGTTGAGGTAACCCGTTACTTACCTCGGTTAGTAAATTGATTTCCTCAGGGTTGAGGGAATCGGGTTAAAAGCCCTAAGCTGGGAGGCTTAGGTAGTGGAGTATCAAAGGGAGGGGAACCACTATACATATTATGCCAATATTCTGTAGTTTGATTATTTGTGCAAATCTTTCTTGTTATTACCGATTTGTTTGTTTAGTATTTGTGCGTAGATAGCCATATTTCTCTATTTTTAGATCCTACAAGTGGTATCTGAGCCAAGTTGCGAGAAGACGTAACAACTTGACTTTTGATGGCATCATTCTCAAGGCACACCGAAGGACAGTCTTCTACCCGTCCTCCCTATTTTGATGGGATGGAATACGAGTACTGGAAGAGGAGGATGCAAGTCTTACTTAAAGCCATCGATGAGGATTCGTGGACTCTCATTCAGGAGAGGTACATGGATCCGGAACCGCTGGAAGGAGTTGAATGGACAGCTGGGCAAAAGAAAAAGATTGTGGGAAATGCGAAGGTGATGAACACACTCTATTGTGCGTTATCAAGGGAAGAGTTCAACCGGATCTCCGCATGCGAGTCCACCTACGAGATTTGGAATACTTTGCAAATCACCTACGAAGGTACAAGCAAGGTAAAAGAAATACGTATTTCTATTTTGACAGAAAATTATGAGTGTTTCAAGATGAAAAAGGAGAAACAATCAAGGACATGTACACAAGGTTTAGAGAGATCGTGAATCCAATAAAAAATCTATGAGTTAAGAAGAAAGAGGAGCAGCTTGTAAGAAAGGTCTTGAGATCACTTACAAGAGATTGGTCTCCAAAGACCACAGTGATCCAGGAGGCAAAGGATCTATCCACTCTCCCATTGGATGATCTGATTGGAAGCCTGATGGTGTATGAAGTTCAATTGGAGAACATAAAGAAGAGTGAGGAGAAGGCAACAAGTAGGAAGAAAAGTGTTGCTTTTAGAGCAATCACAGAGGACTCAGTCTCAACAACATCAGAATCTGAAGATGAGGAGATGGAAATGCTTACTAGGAAATTCTACAAATTTCTCAAGAAACAAGGTAAGCAAGTCAATAAAATTTCAACTAATGTTATTTGCTATGAATGCAAGAAGAAGGGCCACTTGCGGAAGGATTGCCTTATGAATAAGGAGACGGAACACAAAAGGAAAGACACAAAAGAAGTCAAGAAGAAGAAGAGGAGAGCTTTAAAAGCAACATGGGATGATAGTGACTCTGACATGGACACCGACTCTAGCGAATCGAATGATGACGAGGTCGCTCAACTATGTTTGGCAGCAACTATGGAAGATACGAACAATGAGGTAAACCCTGATTTCTCTTTTGAAGAATTATTAGAAGCTTATGAAGAACTATATCATAAAGCTAAGTCATTTAAAAAGGAAAATAAGGTTTTAAAGAATAATTATCAAACATTAGAATTAGAAAAGTCATGTTTAGTAATAGAATTAGAAATATCAAAGAATCTAATAATTAGCTACATGCCAAGATAGTAGAATTAGAAGATATTTATGAGCACTTTGAAGGTACTTTAAATAATCTCAAAACAACAACTAGGTTAAATACTAAATTTTGTGATGCTATAAAATCAAAAATTTAGAATAAAAAGAGTACACATACTAAATCACATGCACCTAGGCATGCATGGATGTATCAAAAGGCTAAAAATCCCAAGAATTATAGATTTAACACTCAAAAGTTCTATAAATCTCAGGATTTGAAAGGTGTTAACTCTAAAGGACCCACAAGAAAATGGAAACCTAGAAAAGATATTTGGTTTGCCGGAGTAGATCAAAGAAATCAATGGGTATTCAAGGCACATAACGGAACACTTCAACCTTTCTACAGGTTGAATGAAGACCAAGAATGTTGGACGAGAGATGCATGGTATCCACAAGCTCCATTTTACTATTGGTAAATTTTAAGGTATGATATTTCTTCATTTTTTTTCTGATTGACAAAAAGGGGGAGAAAGATAAAGAGCAAATAGTAATATTTTTAGGGGGAGAATATATTGAGGGGGAGGATTTAATTTAAAGTTTTTTTTTCCTTCATATAACATTGTTAAAAATTATTTTTACTCTTATAATTATCTATTTACAAGATAGTTTTGTCAACACCAAAAAGGGGAAGATTGTTGGAACCTTTTCCACATCTTGTTTTGATGTTAACAAAATTATTATGGATTAATGTTTGCAATTGAGTTCTTTCAGATTTAGGTGAAGATCAAGGCAAACAAGAAATGATGGAGGCTTGATGAAAAGGAGAAGATTATGATAAGGAGGCAAGATGACAAAGAATAATCAAGGAGGAGAAGATTATCTTCAACCTTTAGTGTTTCTGGTCTAGATTTTTTATTTATGGATTGTATATGCCTCTCAACAAAAGAATATAACTTAGATCGTAAAAATAATTAGAGATAAATTAAGATTAATATTGTGATTATTTTCAAAGAACGTAATTGATTAAATCACTTATAAATGGTACTTGTTAGCCCACAAGTACCAGTACTAAAGTTTAGTACCGGTACATATGAGTTATAGGTTTATGTTTTGTCAATAAACAAACCTGTATCCTGCAAGTACCGGTACTCATGATCAGTACCGGTACTGGAGGTAACGTGTACCGGTACTAACCATGAGTACCGGTACAAGTGGGTTATAGATTTGTGTTAAGAGTTTGAAACCCAAATCTGGAAGCAACGAGTACTGGTACCCACATGTTAGTATTGGTATCAGGTAGCCATTAGCTCAAAACTAAATGGCTAAAAAATTTATTTTGTCAATGTGAACGTTGGGATTTAAACCCCAACATCTAGTAGAGGAATCCTTGAGGTCCTAAACTCTATAAATAAACCCTTGGACCCTTAGTCTGTATAAGAGAAATAGAGAAGAAAAATTCTAGAGCTATATTTCATATTCTTACGATATTTTGAAGAAGAAGGAATAGTCTGCTGCTATCAATTTCTCTATGCTTTTGCAAACACTTCGACGTGATTTCTTCACGCTTTGTCAAGGCATTCATGCTCATTCTAGGCTCTCAAATTAGTGATATTATATTTACATTTGTTGAGATGCTTAGGAACTTAGTTGTAAGATCTTTCCTTCTTACACCTGTATTTCATTTATTCTTGAGCATTTGCTCGTTGGGTTGTAACAAACCCATTATTTTATTTGGGTTGAGGTAACCTGTTAATTAACTCAGTTAGTAAATTGATTTCCTCGATGTTGAGGGAATCGGGTTAAAACCCCTAAGCTGGGAGGCTTAGGTAGTGGAATACCCAAGGGAGGGGAACCACTATACATATTGTGTCAATTTTCTATGGTTTGATTATTAGTGCAAATCTTTCTTGTTGTTACCGATTTGTTTGTTTAAGTTTTTGTGCGTAGATAGCCATATTTCTCTATTTTTAGATCCTACATTATTAGATCAAGGTCCATCCATCAACCTAATCCCGACTTCTCTTTATGAGAGGTTTGGGTTAGGTGAACTCAGGCCAACCTCATAATGCTACAATTAGCTGACCAATCAATCACCACATCGAAAGGCGTTATTGAGATGTAATTGTCAAGGTCAAGGATTTCTATTTTCCTATAGATTTCCTCGTCCTTGACATTGATGTAACTAATGATTTGAGGAACACGCCAATCATTCTGGGGTGTCCGTTCCTAGCTATAGCCAAGGTCAACAAAAACTGTTAAAGCGGTGTTATGGAGATCGCCTTTGTTGATAAGAAATTAACTCTAGATATTTTCAAGGCGATAAGAGGATTTGAGGATTGTGGATTCATTGAGGAGCCCGAGGATTAGGATCTTGAGACTTGTATGACAATCAGTGCACTTAAGGACTCCACCAACTTTAGTGAACCCAACCCACAACCCTCCGTGGTAGACCTGCCACATTTTGAAGAGGCTGTTGATTTTGTTCATTCCTAGCCTCTTCCACCGGATCATCTTGATGAATCTTCATCAGCGTCCTCCCTACCTTCTATTCTAAACCCACCCCAGCTGGAATTAAAACCATTGCCCAAAAATTTAAAATATGAGTTCTTAAGACCTGAAAATGTGCTCCCTAAGATTATTAGTGATGATTTGACTAAGGAGCAAGAATCGAGGTTAATTAATGTCCTCAAGAACAACAAGGAGGCAATTAGTTGGACCATCCATGACCTTAGGGTGATCGAGCCATCTTATTGTAATCATCGTATTTTCATGGAAGATGGATCCCACCCTTCTTGCGAAATGCAAAGGAGGCTAAACCCGAATATGCAAGAAGTGGTCAAGAAGGAGATAATCAAGTGGCTCAATGCTAGGATTATTTACCCAATCTCAGATAGTCTGTGGGTTAGCCCGTTCAGATTGTATCCAAGAAGGCGGGAATAACCGTTATGACTAATGAGAAAGGGGAAACCTTCACCAGTCATTCAGCTTCTACTTGGAGAGTCTGTATTGACCATAGGAAGCTGAACACGGCCACTAAAAAGGATCACTTTCCCTTGCCATTCATCGATTAAATCCACGAAAGGTTAGCTGGGCAAAAATATTTTTGCTTCCTAGATGGTTATTTGGGATATAACCAAGTCCCTATCCATCTTGAAGACTAGGAAAAGACAACTTTCACATGTCCCTGCAGAACCTTTGCTTTCCATAGAATGACATTCGGCCTTTGCAATGCACCGACGACTTTTCAAAGGTGCATTCTGGCCATCATTTCTGACATGGTGGGAGATTGTCTTGAGGTGTTCATGGATGATTTCTCCATTTTCGGAGATTCTTTTTAGTCTTGCCTGGCTAACCTAGAATTGAACCTCCAGAGATGCATCAAAACATGGCTGGTCCTTAGCTGGGAAAGGAGCCACTTTATGACTGAGGAAGGCATTGTCTGGGTCATGGGGTTTTTACTCGGGGTATTGAAGTTGATAGAGCTATGGTGGATGCTATCTCTAGACTTCCTCCACGCACATCTATAAAACAGATCCACACTTTCCTTGGGCATGTGGGTTTTTACAGAAGATTCATTAAGGATTTCTCGATGGTTGCTCGGCCCTTGAGTAACATTCTGGCCAAAGACACGCCATTCGAGTTTGATGAATAATGCCGTAAGGCATTTGATTTATTGAAAATGGCAGTCACCTGTGCCCCGATGTTGCAACCACCGGTCTTGACAGCCCCATTTGAGATTATGGCTGATGCATTTGATTATGCCGTTGGGGCTGTCTTGGGCCAAAAGATTGAGAAAAAGCCCTCTGTGATTTACTATGCTAGGAAGACTCTGGACGAGGCCCGGAGGAAGTGCATCGTGACTGAGAAAGAATTGCTAGCCATAGTTTTCTCTTTAGAAAAATTCAGGCCTTATATGTTAGGTTCTTGTGTTATCATCTATACCGACCACTCGGCCTTGAAACATCTCTTGGCCAAAAAGGATGCCAAACCCCAGCTTATTTGCTGGATTATGCTACTTCAAGAGTTCGATCTTGAAATCAGGGATAAAGCCGAGGCACAAAATGTAGTGGTGGATCACCTCTCGAGAGTCCTAATTGATTCTCCATATCTGGATGTCCTGATCTCTGATTCTTTTCCCAATGAGACTATCCTCACTGTCTCGGGTATCTGAACCCCTTGGTTTGCGGGTATTGTTAATTATTTGGCCGTTGGTCAAATCCCCCAGGATAGGACCAAACAACAATGGGATTGACTTGTGTGTGAGGCCAAATGTTATTTTTGGGACAATTTCGAGCTGTACCGCATCGATGCAGACCAGATTATTCATCGATGCATCCTAGAAATCGAGTTGCATAGCATAGTTGATTTTTGCCACACATCTGCGTGTACTGGACACTTTTCAGGGAAATAGATGGCCACAAAAATTTTGCAATCTGGATTCTATTAGCCGTCATTATTTAAGGATGCTCAAGAATTCTCTAAGTTATGCACTCGATGCCATACACTTGGGAACATGTCTAAGAGAGATATGATGCCCCTGAACATAATTCTTTCTGTTGAAATTTTTGACATTTGGGGCATCAACTTTATGGGACCCTTCCCTCCTTCATTTGGACACCAGTATATTCTAGTCACTGTTGATTATGTGTCCAAGTGGATTGAGGCAATTCCCACCTGGACCAATGACCACAAGGTGGTCATCGATTTTGTGAAGAGAAATATATTCAGTTGGTTCGAGGTTCCTAGGGCAGTTATCAGTGATGGTGGCACACATTTCACTCATGCCTAGTTTCAAAATTTACTGGGGAAATATGGCGTGAATCATCAGATTTCCACACCTTACCACCCTTAGACGAACGGATAGGTTGAGGTCTCTAATCGGGAGATCAAGAACATTTTGCAGAAACCATTAGGTCCTGTAGGAAGGATTGGAACCAATAGCTAGATGATGCTCTTTGGGCCTACCATACGACATACAAAATGGCTATCGGTATGTCTTTGTTGTGTCTGGTGTTTGGTAAGGTGTGTCACTTACCGTAGAACTTGAACACCGGGCATTTTGAGCCATCAAGAAATGTAATGTGGACCTTGAGTTGGCCGGGAAAACCAGGAAAATCCAACTATCTGACTTGGAGGAGCTTTGAAATGATGCTTATGAAAACTCTAGAATCTCTAAGGCAAGGACCAAAGCTCTCCATGACCAGATGATTTCACATAAAAGCTTTGAGCCGAACTAGAAGGTCTGGCTTTTGGATTCTCGATTGAAGCTTTTCCCTGGAAAACTCAGGTCTAAGTGGGATGGCTTGTTCATTATTGAGTGAATTTTCCCTAACGGGGCCGTCAAAATCTCTGACCCAAAGACAGGTAATATTTTCAAGGTCAACGGACAACGTCTCAAACCCTGTGTTGGCCATGTCTCCCTGAACCCGTCTCGGACAAGGTTGCTCTTACCTTGCCTTAACCACCGTGGGTTGATCATCGCCCAGCTGAAGACACTAAACATAGCACATGTAAAGACTGTTCCTAGCTGACTAGAGTTTCATGGAAACCAGGTGCTATTCTTCCACTTCTACTCTCCTGCATGCTTTCATTTTGAATAATGAGGACATTGAAATAGACAAGCATGGGGGATGGAAATATCTTATAATCATTTTGTCAGTTGTAACAATAAATTCTCGCTTTCTTTTATTCTATAAAAATAAATAAATAAATAAAAATTAACTTTAGAATTAGGAGACGAGAACTTAGGCATTAGGAGTTCCAAACTTTAGGAATTTATACTTTGTGACCTGAACACTTAGACTCTTCAAGTCTTCGGACTTAATTAGCCCAGGTGTCCACTCGAATGTGGACATAGTCCTGTGTCCTCACCAATTCAAATTCATTTTTAATTTGGCTAATAAATTGGGATGATAAGTATGAGACTTATCAACCCGCCCTCTGATTTGGGGGATTTTAAGCCTAAGCATCTACACACATTTTTTTGCACTAACTTTTCGACGGTTTCTTTGAAAATTGGGTAGCTAATGAACTATCTAGGGTGGTATGGATGGCAGGTTGTCGGTGGTAACAGCTCATCAGTCGATTGTTCAGAGCCAAATCACAAAATCATTTTCATTGTACTGCCTTTAGGTAAATCTTAGATCAGAGAAGCCACCTACTTAAAAAATAATAATAAACAAACAAAATGAAAAAGAAAAAGAAAAGAAAAGGGGAAAAGATAAATAAATAAAAAAAACCTCGCCTCACCGCACGAGTATGGCTAGCAAGTTGTTAGTGGTAAAAGCTCATCGGCTAGTTGTCCAGAACCCAGCTCACAAAAAATGCACAATAATTCCAAAAATACTAAGGGAAGAAGCGGGGAAGTAGAATAAATCAGGGAGATATACACTAGGTTCACCCTTACGTTGACGCCATAAATAAAAGAAGGGAGAAAGCTACCGATCGGAAAGATAAACCTCTAGGCAAGGTCACCTAGGGTCGTAGAAACCCGGAGTCTGTTTTAATGACCGTCTAGTGAGTCTTTCACTATTTTCACATGATGCATAGCACTCAGAGTCCTTTTCGAGTCTTGGGCAGGTCAGGTAGCCGTAAAAAGTTATCACGAAACTCTCAAACTCCAAAAGTAAGAAAAAACCAGAAAAGAAGAAAAACAAGAAAAAAATTTTGTATCTTCCCTTCTCAAATAAGGAGAGGGCTTGGATGGTCTGCATTCTGGCAGGCACCTAGGCACTGTTGAGTTTTTGCAATTAGGTCTTGGGGTTGAGATTTTCAAAAGCAATCAATGAATTTTGCCTAAATAATCGAATCCTCATTCTACTTTCATAGCATTTAAGTTAATTTTGCTACGTACTAGCAAAAACTAAGCATGGGGGTATGATAAACACACATGGATTCATGATAAATTTCTTATTTATGTTAGTTCCTTGGTTTAGCATTGTATATCATGATATAAATATTGCATAAACATCCATTGCATTTCATCTAGGATAGTTGTATATTATGTACATTAATTCCATCATTTTACAAGGCCAAGAGGCAGTGTGACATCTTTACAGGCTTCGGATGAAGAATCTGACCATACGGATGGATTCAAAGCAACGATCGCAGTCCGTCTATGTGGGAACTGCCTAGATCTGAGCTCTATAGCACCCTCAGCAAAAAGAAGAAGAAGATGGATGGCCCAGATGGTGCCACGTGGTGCCATCCAGGCTGCCCCACCTGAGCCATGGAGCCTCCAAGCCCGTCGCAAGATCAGATCCCAGCCGTTGTATCTCAATCCATCAACTGAGATGTGTGCTCCATGGCTGAAGAAGCACCTCATCAAGCGAGGAGTCATCTCGACCATTGGATTTCCATCCAACGGTTGCGGGCGCGGAAGCTTAATTAGAAAATAAGACAAATGATGACCCTCAGCATAGTGGTCTGCCCCTCCGCTCTCAACCTGTGGCCATGCATTCGAGACCCCGCGAGCAGATTTTATCCACTGAAGCGAAGGCTGGAGGAAATGGAGACGTCGATGGAAGATCGGGTGCCGAAGGAACTAGGTACGTGGATGCACCATTGAGCGTGGATGCAGCACACGAGCGTCGATGCACATTGAGAATGCACCATCTGATGCGTGAGGCAATGTTGAACGTACGAATGGCTACGCTAACGTGATTGGTTTTGGAAAACCTGTCGTTGTAGTTTGAAAGCGAAGAATTCATGTTCAACAAATATAATTTATACCGAAATTAAAATTCCAGGTTGAACACTGGTTGGCAGATGTTTGATTTAAAAACTATACGTTTCTTTTTATTTGTCACGGAATAATTTGATTTAAAACTATCTAATTATTTACAATAAATAGAACAGAGAGAGAGTAAGAGAGAAAGAGAATATTACATAGAGAAATCAAAATGAGATGTAGAATAAACAGAGAATTTTTCATTACGGGGATTTGTCAATTACAACTAGAAAGCATAAAACAATTACTCTAGAAAGCGATAAATTTACTATAGAAAGCATTAAAAGAATGGAGGGAGAAATGTCCTCCTCGACGATTGCTTGGAGAACGAGCAAAACTACTCTAGAAAGCAGTAAATCTATACTAGAAAGCAGTAAAAAGAATAGGGAGAGAGAAATCCTCCTTGACGGTTGCTTGGAGGACGAGCCGGATGGGATGACGCCTGGACGAAGGAGAATGAAATAGGACGAAGCAGAAGAACGGGAACGGAGCAGCACGTCGTCGTCATCGCGGGATCCACTTCCAAAGGAGAAAGAAAATTTAGACTTTATCTCGCGAGAAGCTTCCCGGGTGTGGGACAAGATTCTCTTGAGCTTTGGAGGGGTAGAGAGGAGAAGGAAGGGATGAGAATTTCGTATGGAGGGGGTCTCCTTTTATAGCTGCAAGGAGTGGGGGCAAAATGGACATTACAACTTCAAAATAATAAATGACGGTCTTTAGTGACAGATAAATCCGTCTCTAAAGCCCCCAACGTGGGCATAGCGTCCGCGCCCACGTGCGCCGCCTCAGCTGCCTGCGCGCTCAACGCCATCGCACGTTCATTGATTCTCAACCGTCCGATCGCGAGATCGGACGGCTTAAGACGCATCTCCGCCAACAGCGCTGCGCGCCCGCTTGCGTGCGATCGTGCGTCCATGCCACGCATTCAAGCACGCGTGAACTCGATTCAGCGCTGACGGCCGTCCGATCGCGATCCAATGCCCGCCATCGCCCGCACGCTCGCGCCTTCCTCCCCTTCACTGCGATTCGAACCCGCGCCCGCAACTCGCGTAAGTGTGCTCGACCGCTGCGCTACGAGGAACGGATGGTCGAGTGGACGCTTTTAGGCACGGCTGACCACAGTCGTTGGATCTAGATCAAACGGCAGAGAGCGAGCGGGTGTGGGGCCTTCAGGGATTCATGCGGCCGTTTGGGTGGCTGGGATGGCACCACGTGGCTCTATCTTGGCCGTCCATCTTCTGGAAGTTGTAGATGGTGCCACGGATGTCGGATTGACTTGATTTTTATGTCGTTGGGCTGCAATCGTCGATCTGAATTCATACGTGTGATCAGATTTGTCATTTGAAGAGAGGATTTACACCATCCTGGCCCTTGATCTTCTAGGGTTCCCCGGTCACTATCTGATGCTACGGATGTCTGATTAGGGCGATCTTGGAGTCATTGAACTCCAATCGTCGCCCTAATCACATCCAAACAGTTGGATCTTTGATCTGAGGCTTCGATAAAATGTTTGCCCTATCCAAGCACATAAAAGGAGACAATTAACCTCCATTTTATTCAAACTAATCTAAATGCAAGATGATGCCTGTTATGTAATATTTATATCATGAAATGCAATCCTATGCTTAAGAACATGCATAAATAGACATTTTAAGTAGTGTAAATGTGTTCACATCATACCCCCATGCCTATCTTTTGCTAGTCCCTAGCAAAAACTATATGCTATTTATAAAAGAATTAGGTTGGATTATTTGGACCTGAGTTATTTTCAATCATTAGGAAATTGTCTAGTTAGGAACTGAACTTTCAAAGACACAACAGTGCCCGGGCATCAGCCAAAATGCAGACCACCTCAAGCCTCACCTTATTCAAAGAAAAATTCTTTTTCTCTTTTTTCACTTTTCTAATTTTTTTGAATTTTCAAATTTTAGGGTTTAAGAGTGGCTTTCTACGGCCATTCGACTCACCAAAGATTTGATGAGAACACTATGTTTTAAGCATCCTATTGTGATTGTGATAGACTCGTTGACCGGTAATTAAAATGGATTTTGGATTTCTATGCCTCTAGGTGACCTCAAAAAGACTTCTGCCTAAAGGTGTATCTCTACAACCGGTAGCTTTCTCCCTACTTTTATTTTTTTACGGGGTCAACACAAGGGTGAATCCAGTGTATATCTCCCCGGTTTATTCTACTTCTCCGCTTCTTCCTAAGTATTTTGGAAATTTTTTGTGCATTTATTGAGCTGGGTTCTGGACAACCGGTCGATGAGCTGTTACCACCGACAACTTGCCAGCCATACTCGTGCGGTGAAGTGTGGCCTATTTCTTTTTGTTCTTTTCTCCTTTTCTTTTTTTTTTTTTTTAAGTTGGTGGCTTCCCTGGTCTAAGATTTACCTAAGGGTAGGAAATAGAGAAAGGTCCAGTGACTGGGCTCTGGACAACTTACCTATGGGCTGTTACCCATGGTAACTTGCCAGCCATATCACCCTAGAAGGTTCATTAGCTACCGAATTTCCGTTTAAATCACCGAACAACGAGTTAGTGCAAAGAAAGTGTGTACATGCTTAAGACTCAAAATTCCCTCAAATCAGAGGGCGGGTTGATAAGTCGTGTACTTATCACCCAAACTTATTTACTCCAATTACGATAGAGTTAAGATGGCAAGGATTCGAAAGACAAATCCACATTTTAGTGGATACACGGGCTGGTTAAGTCCAAAGACCTGAAGGGTCTTTGTGTTCAAATCATAATGTAGTATTTCCTAAGATTGAAAATTTTCTTAAACCCAAATTGTCTTTCCAAATTCCAAACTTTTTTTTTTTTTTTTTTTTATAAAAGAAAATAAAACAAATCTACGGAGCTAACGAATGAATTCAGAGATAAATATTCACCCCCCCATGCCAATCTAATGCAATGTCCTCATTGTATTAAAAAGACATAAAATAGAGTGGAAAAGCGAAGAAAGCACCTGAATTGCGTGAATGTCAGGTCCGCTCCGAGATGAAAAACTAAGAAAAACTGTATATATGCTGAGTTTAGTGCCTTCAGCTAGGCACACTATACAAAGAAAAGAAATGAAAAATTCACAAGTGTAGGTCAGAATTAGAATAAACAGAAGAATCCTCTGACCTGTCAGCAGAGGTCCACAGATGTTGACCAGATTGTGGTGCAGACCCACACCCCATAATCGAGAATATCTTAGGTTCTGGATAAAAATTACCTAAAACCTAAAATCAGAATGCAAGCGGGGTCAGGCCTGCGATTTATGAGGATGCAACCCAAGACCAAAAAGTTAGGTTACAGAGAATTGAAGCTCAAAAGGATAATCGTTGAAAGCGTGCTTAGGTTTGACATCCTCGAAACAAGTGTCATAAGGGTTCTGATTTGATGGTTTTGGCTTAAAAGGAAACCTTCGACTCAATCTTCCATTTCCTCCAAAATTAACTTCCCAAATCAGAACTTCCCAGCTCCTATCCTCCTCATTCAGCATATCAAATTCCAGGACCTCTTGTATATTAATCACCCCATTTGATATCTCCAAGTCTAAATGATGTGGCAGAATCAAAATTGACTTGGGTCTAATTATCTCAAAATTAGAATCATCAATAAGCTCAACGGGGTGTAACTGACAATCAGGGCATTGAATTGAATCCTCCAGAAACTGCGATTCTGGATCCGTAATGTATGCCCCAATAAGATCTGTTTCCTCAGTTATTGGGCTATCAAATGATCTATCAGATTCCTCAGGCTCAATCGTATCATAGAAATCGTGTTCAGAAAACTCACGTGAGACTTCGCAACTTTAATCTTCACCATCAAAGAAATCAGGATCCGTATCAATGTATATCCCAAAATCATTTGTCATTTTCTGTTCCAAGGAGATATACATTTTCTCGTAACCCAGCTTAGGGATCTCAGGTGAAGAAATCAGATCTTCATTAATTGGTTGCTTTAATTCAATCTGGTCAGCCTCATAACACATGTCCCCCCGAACAGGTGCCTGAACAGGTTCTGTCATTGGCTTTCCTGAAGAGGGTTCATCCTGGGAATCATTCCAAGATTGAATCAAAGCAACCAGGAATTGCATCCTCAATTTCGCTAATTTCCCAAGTAGAAACTCACCCGGGTTCTTATCCTTAACGTCCTGGAGCCAATCCAAAAAAGACTTGTTTAAATCATCAATCATTTCAATTAGGGGCTCCAATCTCTCAATGCAAGGTATTAGCTGAACTTCTAAAGATTGAATGCTATTCCTCAAGTTAGCCAGAACCTTATCTTAAACCTGGTTAGCCTGAACCAAATGAGTTGGTTCAGCGTTGGGTGGGTTTGACATCAATGCAGTGGAATTAACGAATTGAGATTCGTTATACCCTTCCTAATAATAGGTCATTTTAGATTGTTGAAAAGATGGTGATGACCTAAAGGTAGTGAAATCAGAGGATGGGTAAGGATCAATGTATCCTTCTCGATTGTAGATCGTATTTGGTTGTTCAAGAAAGGAAGACGATCTCTAATCGATGTAGCTCTGAGAAGGATAGAAATCAGAATGAAAGTGTTCAGGGCTAGACCCTAAACACAGAGGTCCGGAATTGTATCCCCAATCTGAACTATCCCAACTAACTGATGGTCGATTACAATAGGAGTTGGGATAATCGACATGTTGAGGAGCGGGAATGCGTGAAATATGTGGAAGGATTCATGAGACACGAGAGGAAGAAAGGTGCCCTACAAGACAAACAATCAAACCTGCCCTTAAATGGGTTAGCCTAAAGACCTACAGTCTCTCAAAACCCGTCTTGAGATAAAGGAACGATTTGATCTACTTCCGTCTGTTCAATCCAACCAGTTAGAAGGAGGGGCTGGGGAGAAGGTTCTTCCTTCGGCTTGCGCCTCCGGTTCCTAGTGTACCCCCCAGCCACGATCGTTTGACTCTGCTCCCCTAGAGAGACATCAGATTAAACTGTAGAAACAGACTAATCAAAAATAATCTCATTCTGAGTTCTGAAAAGCGAGCTCAATCCTTAAGGCCAACGTCTACTCTATTTTATTTAGGGCTAGGTTTGAATGTGCTTTGGAATGTGATGGGCCATTTAAATGGGTTGTTCCCTTAATGATTGATTGATTCGCGTGTGAGTGCACAACCAGTGGTTTTCAAGCAAGATTGTTTTTGATGTGGTGAATTTTAAGGTTCAAATCTTGCTTAGTAGCTTTTAGGATTCAACTTTAGGTGTTTTCGATTAAGTTTCGTTGGCACACCAAGTTTTACAAGCACAGGTGAAGATGTTTTCCATTAAAGTTTAAAAAGAATGTGGAGTGCCTGGTAAATCCCTAAGAGTTGAACCTAATTGGCAAAGACTTGATGAGTTGATTTTAATTTAAGTGGTGCGGCCCAAACAACTCAAACAACTGGCCACAAATGCACGACTAAGTTAGGATCACAAAGATGGTTAACCTAGAATGATTTCTACTCTTTTATGTGTTGCTTTATGTGTACCGATTCCATAGATCAGAACCTGTTTGAGTAGAAACAAATCAATTCGGTTAAGTGCATTTGAATGTGGCTGTACGTTGTGTGTTTGTGAAAATTGCCCCACAAAATTATCTTTTTTTTTATATATATAAATGAAGGTGGAATGAATGGGAGTGAGAATCCAAACAACCAAACTATTCCTAGGATTTATGAAAACACCTAGGTTAATTAGAATTTGAATTCAATGTGGCGAATGAAATCTATGGAGGGGGAAAGAATGGGGGATAACTTACAAAACCTTCCACAACACTTTACTCCAATCTACCGCTTTTGCTCGTCTCAAAAGAGTACCTGCAATTACAATAAGAAAGGAGAAAAGTGAGGTAAATGATTTGTAAGTTACAAAACGCGAAGAGAAATCAAAGATCGTTGCCTCCCCGGCAACGGCGCCAAAATGTTGAACGTGCGAATGGCTACGCTAATGTGATTGGTTTTGGAAAACCTGTCGTTGTAGTTTGAAAGTGAAGAATTCATGTTCAACAAATAAAATTTATACCGAAATTAAAATTCCGGGTCGAACACAGGGAGGCGGACATTTGATTTAAAAGCTACACGTTTCTTTTTATTTGTCACAGAATAATTCAATTTAAAACTATCTAATTATTTACAATAAATAGAACAGAGAGAGAGAGTAAGAGAGAAAGAGAATATTACACAGAGAAATCAAAATGAGATGTAGAATAAACAGAGAATTTATAATTAGGGGGATTTGTCCATTACAACTAGAAAGCATAAAACAATTACTCTAGAAAGCATTAAAAGAATGGAGGGAGAAATGTCCACCTCGACGATTGCTTGGAGGACGAGCAAAACTACTCTAGAAAGCAGTAAATCTATACTAGAAAGCAGTAAAAAGAATACGAAGGGAGAAATCCTCCTCGACGGTTGCTTGGAGGACAAGCCAGACGGGACGACGCCTGGATGAAGGAGAACGAAGCAGGATGAAGGAGGACGAAGCGGAAGAACGGGAACAGAGCAGCACGCCGTTGTCGTCGCAGGATCCACTTTCGAAGGGGAACGAGAATTTGGACTTTATCTCGCGAGAAGCATCCCGGGTGTGGGACAAGCTTCTCTTGAGCTTTGGAGGGGTAGAGGAGAAGGAAGGGATGAGAATTTCGTATGGAGGGGGTCTCCTTTTATAGTTGCAGGGAGTGGTGGCAAAATGGACATTACAACTTCAAAATAATAAATGAGGGGTCTTTAGTGATGGATAAATCCGTCACTAAAGCCCCCAACGTGGGAGTAACTTCCGCGCCCACGCACGCAGCCTCAACTGCCCGCGCACTCAACGCCATCGCACGTTCATTGGTTCTTAGCCGTCCGATCGCGTGATCGGACGGCATAAGATGCATCTCCACCCATTGCAGTGCTCGCCCACCCGCGTGGAATCGCACGTCCATGCCGCGCGTTTAATCGCGCGTGAACTCGATTGAGCACTGACGGTCGTCCGATCGCGATCCAATGCCTGCCATTGCCTGCACGCCCGTGACTTCCTCCTATTCGCTGTGGTTCGAACCCGCGCCCGCGGCTCACGTAAGCGCGCTCGACCGCTGCGCTACGAGGTGCGGATGGTCGATCGGACGCTTTTAGGCACGACTGACCATAGCTGTTGGATCGAGATCCAACGGTGGAGAGCGAGCAGGTGTGGGGCCTTCAGCGATTCATGCTGCCATTTGGGCGGTCGAGATGGCGCCACGTGGTGCCATCTTCGCTGCCCATCTTCTAGAAGTTCTAGATAGTGCCACGGCTGTCAGATTGACTTGATTTTTGCGTCGTTGAGCTGAAATCGTCGATCAGAATTCATCCATGCGGTCGGATTTGTCATTTGAAGAGTGGATTTATACCATCCTGGCCCTTGATCTTCTATGGTTCCCCGGTCACTATCTGTTGCTACGGATGTCTGATTAGGGCGATCTTGGAGTCGCTAAACTCCAATCGTCGCCCTGATCACATCCATACGATTGGATCTTTGATCCGAGGCCCCGATAAAATGTTTGCCCTGTCCAAGCACATAAAAGTAGACAGTTAACCTTCATTTTATTCAAACTACTCTAAATGCAAGATGATGCATGCTATGCAATATTTATATCATGAAATGCAATCCTATGCTTGAGAACATGCATAAATAGACATTTCAAGTAGTGTAAATGTATTCACATCAGGCATCCAATAGCTAATGGCGAGGTGCATGATTCAAATTTGGCAAAGGGGCAAGATTTTTTCTCGGCCATTCGATCCTTCATCCAATAGTTAGGATGCATCCGCGCCTGCATGCGCGATGACTGCTACGAGCGTGGGCGGTGGGCGTGGGCTTTGCAACAATAGAAGGGCGATCTTTAGTGATGGTTATAGCTGTGACTAAATGGCCTGCCCATTGCGTGCGCTAGCCCAAGCAATGAGGAGGTGCAGATCTTCACCGACAACTCAAGCAGCGTTTATTGACATTTATAGCTGTCATTGAATGCCTGTAAGTGGGACTCTCTCCTTCCTTCCACTATATAAACACCCCTAGACCCCCCATTCCTCTTCATCTCTACCTACTCTACTCCCACCTACTCCCAAGCTCTAGCAAGCCTACCAACTCTCTGTTTGAGCTTGCTTTCAAGATCCCAAGGCTCCTATTAATGTAGCAAACTCTACCTCACCAAATATTCATCCATCTTTCCATCCCCATTCATGGGTCACCTTGGAGCTATCCTCCCACTTCCATTCTGGTAGTAGATCATCTCTGTCTTCTCACCTCCATTTTGAAGCCATGCTAAAGCTTTCTTCTACCTGATGTCCTCCTACATCTCACCTCCGTCGTCCCACTCCTTACCTCCTTCGTCCGAGCTTCCACCAAGTGCCGTCGTCTTGTCGAACAGCCGATTCATGAGATTTCCTCTCACCCCCCTCTCTTTTTTGTGCTTTCATAGTTGACTGTAATAGACATTGAAGTGATATCTATACCATATTTGTTCCATCTCTATTTTATGATTCATTTCCTTGTCTTCTTCTTACAAAAATATAGAAAAATAATAATAAAACCCTAAAATACCAAAAAGAAATAAATCGAAGCGTGGTTTTCAACTAAAGTGAACGTCGCCTCTCTGTTTTCGACCTGGGACTCCCTTGGAGTTTCGGTATAAATTTTATTTGACCACAAGTTTTGCAACTACGATGACAGGTTACTTGCAACCAGGATTCAAACTCGCAAAACATGTGCGATCAATTAGGATAGGTGGGTCGTAGGAGTTGGAGTTAGTTGGAAAGGAGGTTGCTGCCGATATCCCATGTATGAAGTCGAAGTCTCCGACCCATTAGGTGCAGGTGCAGGTGGGGCCTGGAGGCATAATGTTCTTGGCCTTGATTTGGGTTCATAATGTGTCTCTAGTTTGACGTGCTATTCAGTTTAGGCGAAGGTTTGGAAGGAAGTGCACCTGGCTGGTGAGTCCTAGCCATCTTTGCGAGTTGATTACCAATCTTGGTGATTTTCGCATTATGCTGCCTCTACATGGCAACATTGGTCTTCTTCATATCAGCCAAAGTTTGTATAATCAGGCTTATCTGGTCATCCTTGCTAGGCTCGATTTGAAAGTTTGGGTTGGGCCTAGGCTAAGCAGGCTGATACGGATGTGGATTTTGTAGTCAGGGTAGGAATTAAGGTCAAAGGTTCTGATTATTTCCCAACCATGACAAATTTGGATGATTACGCTAACTAGGTTTATAAGAGTTGGAGAATGGATCATTTTGGAAAGTGTGGAGCTCCTCGTAGAGTTGAGAACGTCTTGAGTAATCAAGGTATGAGGGTTCAGAGATCCCCCAACTAGTGCCTGATGGTTCAGAGTTTCCTCCGAAACTTGGATCAAATGGTGGTGGATAGGCATCCATCCCTTGATATGAGCGGTGGTGAATGTTATGCATATCCTCCCTTCCTATGGGAAGATGCACATATGTTCTCCGCTGAGAAAAAGTGGCCTTTTGAAGTTGGTAAGTCAAACTGTCCAACTTCTTCTCGAAAATGGCGACCTTATCCAATCAACTGGCCATTAACTCCAGATTGATGGATGCAAATAGGTCTCATTGTGTGTTCCTCTGATGTTTGTTGATGTGTGGGTAATCTTTGGTTGAACATACCCATATACTCACTGTCTATGGAGCTCTCGCACATGTTCTCGAGAATCTCCTAAGCAGTGTCTTCATCCTTACCCATGAAGTTGCCTCCACAGGCTACATCGACAAATAATCAGATATCTTCATGGAGTCCCTGGTAAAAGGACTGGACTTGTTCCCATTTCCGTATGAGATCCAAATAGTGATCCCATGCCTTATGAAGTAGTTCCCCCGCATTTTGTGTGAAATGAGTGATTTGGTGCCTTAGGGCATTCGTGCGTCCAACTGGGAAAGAATTTCTTGAGCAATTCTACTTGTAAACCTTCCCAGGTGTTGATCAATCAAGTCAGAGACCGATACCAATGGGTAGCCTTATCCTTCAAAGAGAAGAGAAACATCCTCATGAGCAGGTTGTTCCAATTTTGAATGATTTTCATGAAAGTCTAGGCTATTTTTTTTTTTTTTTGAAAAGATAAGGAATGCTATCATTAATGATAGCAAATCGGGAATGTTTTATTAAATAATCAAATCAATCTATAAAATTTACAAGTAATCTCCCCACACTACAAGTAATGCTCACAAGGCACTTGATAAATGCCAGTTTATCATCATTCTTATGCATTAAAACAAACCTAGCTCTTACGATTTTGCTCCGCAAATAGGTTTTTGGGCTGCATTTAAGCATTAGTTAGGCTAGGCATGCATTGCACTTTTTATTCTCTTTTCAATGTGTTTTTGTGAGTGTTAGGGATATACAGATTGCTAGATCCCTAGAACCCTAGCACTCACGAAGGCAACTGGTGAAGGAGAACCTCTCACCAATTGGAACTTATCTTGATCCAACTCACCATAGCTGGAATCTAGCTCATCTAAACTAAAGTTAGCCCATCCTAGCTCCATTCAGCTCATCTCAGCTGAATGGCAGCTCAAGAGAGCTCATCTTAGCTTAAACTAGCACAGGTTAGCTCAACTTAGTTGAGTCTAGCTCATCTCAGCTCCCATTAGTTCACAGGGAGCTCTAGCTAGCTTAGCTAAGTTGATTGGAGTTCACCCCAGCTTAGGTCCAGCTACATCAAGCTCCACTAAACTCCAACCAGCTGAAGATGACTTCATTTCAGCTCCAGAAGCTCAAGTCTAGCTCCCGTCGACTTAGCTTAGCTCAACTAAATTGAGCTAAGATACCTTAGTTGCCTCAACCAGCTTGATCCTCCCCGAGAGCACCAGACCCAGCTCAACTTAGCTCCTTATGGCAGAAGCCAGCTTACTTTAGCTTGGCTTAGCAACTAGCAAAGAACTATCAAGTTAAGCCAGCTAAAGTAGCTCCATGACATCCTCTTCAACAGCTGCCAGCTCCAGTTTAGCACCAGACTTCTTCTGTCTAGCTCCTCTCCACAAACCCTAGGTCCCATTGCCTCCTTCTCTACTCCAATACTAGCTAACCTAGCTTAGCTTAGCTTAGCTTAGCTAGACTCCAACTCCCTTGGCCATCCACCACCTGCAACTTAACCCTAACTAGTTCCACTAACTAAGCCCACTTAGTCCACCTAAGCTCTTCCTAGTCCACCTTTGTTTTGGCACCAACCTAAGCCATCCCTTCACCCCTCAACCTCCTCCAAAAGACACCTAAAGTTGGTGCCAAAACATCCCTTCTAGAAGCCTCTCTTTTGGCTCCAACTTAAGACCCCGTCATGGCCATCCATCCATCCACCAAATACATCACAACCCTTCCTTACATGGTGCCACCTATTTTGGCACCAACTTCAAGGGACACCACCACCATAACTACTCCCCATGGCACCCCCTTGGTTGGTGCCAACTAACCCTAGCCCTAGGATCAAATTAACCACCCATAACCACCACCAAACTCCATCCTAGCTTTCCACCTATTCACACCAACCCTACCCCCATCCCACTCTATAAAAACCCATCACCTACCACCATTTTCTTCATCCTCCCATTAGATAATTTCCACCTTACTTCCACCTAAAACCATGACCAAGAAGAAGCGATAGAGAGGAAGATTAAGGGGGCACATCACCTACTCCCTTGGTGCCTTCCTCTCCCCATTCCTTCCCTTTGTGCCATGCCAAGAAGGAGGAGGATCTTCACCACCAGTAGGATAGCCAGGCAAGGAGAAGAAAATGTGGCACACGCCCATCCTTGAAGGAGATCATTGAAGGTGGTAGCTTCCACCTTGGAGGATGCCATCTTGTAGTAGCATAGCAAGGAAGGAGAAGGAGGAGCCCTTTTCAAGCTTAGGAGCCACTAAGCTTGGAGCAAGGAGCTTCACCTCTTCTCCATCTTCATCAACCAGGACTTTTGTTTCACTTATTTTATATTTTCATTGTTGTTATAAGCCTTCCTCTACTAGAGTAGAACAAAAGTCTGACTTTTTATAAAGTTGCTTTCCTAATTTAGTGCATTTTATTCTCTAATTTGGTTTTGTTTTAGGACTTTCACACCCTCTTCCCAATTATCCTAGGACTTCACTTGCCTAGGGTGAGATTGGGAAGAGGTTACTTTGCCACCTAGAAGCTAAAGTAGGTTTTGTTCTTTTTCACCACCAACTTTGTATTGCCTTGTTAAATCAAAAACCCTAAAAATTATATTCGAAAAAGAACAAAAAGAAAGTTGAGTTGCATTTTCGAGCAAGAGATTGATTTTTTCAAAACATCGCCTCCTTGGATGACCCTAGGTACTCCACTATCTAGGTTAGAAATTTAAAAGCGAATCCATTTTTATGCATTGCAACAACTTAAAACCATAAATTAACAAACCGCGCAAAAATGAGAACAACACTCCACGCTCCCACCAATTCCCAACATTCTCTTACAATAATCCCTACATTAACAGCTTACCCTCTAAATAGTTTTTTGTTGTGAGCACATCATACACACCACAACATTACAGCCAACAATGAATGCAATTTAGTGGCGTTAGTAAATGACATCCATAGTTCATTCAAAGAAGGCAATACTTTGCCTGTGACCTTTATCCTTATTTTGTCGGTTACCAGGCATGTGGAAAAAATGTGTACGCTGTTGTCTATAGGGAAGTCACAAAGAGGGCAATTTTGCATTGGAATACCCAATCTAGAATGCCTTAATTCTCTAGTAATAAGTCCATTTCTTCTACTTAGCGAGAGGAAGATCGTTATTTTCTAAGGGATTTTTTAATGCCATAAAGCAGCAAAGTCTTTATCCACTTGTGTTGGTCTACAATTCTCTCCACCAATTAAAAATTTGTATGCCTTTGATGTAGTGAACAACCTATGGCACCAAATAAATTTGTCAGGCCCTACAAGTGAGAGGAAGGGTAATTCCCCACTCGGAGGGGGTAAGATCAGCATGACGTAAAACATGCGGAATTGAAATATAAACAATCTCATAAAATAAGCAATCACACAAAGTACACAAAGATTTTTTGGTGGAAACCCAAACCGGGTGAAAACCACCACCTAACCCTCTCGAGTTAGGATTTTCTGATCAACCAAGTTGATCAAAAACCACTAAACGAATCACTTTCAACGAGGGTGATTCAACCTCAATTACAACCACGCTACAAGTGCGAGGGTAGCGTTCCTCAACCCCTTCTCTTCACGAGAAGGATTTTGTCCCACGAAGGAGACGAGAATTCGCAAAGTGAATACCCAACCAAATAATAAAGATAAAATAACCAACAATCCTATAGAGCCAACAAAGTAATTTTAAACCTAAGCTTCTATAAGAATTAAGAAACTCCCCTTTGCAAGGAGTGCGTCGGCGACGCGGATGCGTGAACAACACGACGGCGCTACGTCGCTCTTGTGAACTATGGCGGGAGAGCGGGTGTGCAAAGCTAGATGCTCTCAAGATGTAGAACTTGAGCTTTGAGA
This sequence comes from Thalassia testudinum, assembly GCA_037157565.1. Lineage (NCBI taxonomy): Eukaryota > Viridiplantae > Streptophyta > Magnoliopsida > Alismatales > Hydrocharitaceae > Thalassia > Thalassia testudinum. The sequence continues at coordinate 30,361,352 of JAZHRO010000019.1, read as the reverse complement.
GCAAGAGAGACACAAAAAGGTAGAAAGTATGTTGCTTGGGTGTGTCTTGTGTATGTAGGTGTGTGTTGGTGCGCAAGAGGTTCCCCTCTATTTATAGAGGCCTTAGGAAGGCTTTGGATGGCTTAGGAAAGGCTCCATAGCTGTTGGGTGCAAAGCCCAAGTGAATCAACTCGAAATCAGGAACAATCATTGCACTGACAGGGTTATCAGACGTCTGATTCTGGCATCAGACATCTAGAAGACCACTTTAAGACGTCTGAAAATAAGGTTAGATGTCTGATTTTGGGCGGGTCTCTTCCTGACTTGAATCAGATCTAAACAGGGTTCTAGCGCAAGTCCATCAGACGACATACAGGACGTCTGGCACTATGTCTGGAAACCTACTTTTTCGTTGGAATGGATTTGCAACAGCTACAAAATCTCTGAGAAGAGATTTTCGGGTCAGTCGAGGCAAAATGATCAATTATCAGATGTCTGGAAGGGCTTAAGGACGTCTGATAAGACTCTAACGGTCATATCCTTGAGTGTATGCCAAGAGAGCCAACGGTCCACTAGTTGGACGTCTGGCAAAGTCATCAGATGTCTCCTAAGACGTCTGATTTCATCAGATAGAACTAACTATGTCCAGCCTAAACGTTATCAGACGTCTGAATCAACAGTCAGACGTCTTAAAACACTTTATCAGACATCTGATTTGGGAATTAGACGCCTGGAAACTCTGTTTGAACCCTACATTGGTTTTCTAAGTTCTCTACAGAAAACCTAAGTATCCTTGGGTTGTGCTGGTGTTCCTAGGACTACAGTTAGGGTACTTTGAAGCTCTTTAACATGAATCTAAGTAACAAAAATAAAGAGCAACAGAAGAAAGGAAAAATACAAGGTGTACAAGAGAAGGAAATCTATCCTATTCTTCATCTCCTTCCTTCTTCAATCTATCGCTCCTCATGAATCTCCTCTATTTTCCATCAAGCTCCTCCAATCCATCCTGGATGCGAGCTCGAATTCCATCTGGTCACGTCTACATTTGCAATTGACCTGAAATCTATGACTCCAAGTGCAAATGTTAAATGACACGTGTTTTGTTATCATCAAAACAAATGATCGTGGTGCTCTAGCACCAACAATCCCCCCCTTTTTGATGATGACAAAATCATAAATAATAATGCAAAAAATCCTCCCCCTTTTTGACATTATCAAAAAGGTTTAATTGATTTTAAATTTTCTATAACTCCCCCTTAAAACATGCTCTTCTATAAATTTCATTTAACAAAGGTAATGTCCTCCCCCCTTTTTTTTTATAACAATAAGATAGCTATTATTTTTCTCCCCCTTTCTAAAGGAAATTTAGCTACCTTATATCTCCCCCGTAAAAATTGACAATTAACTTATAATTTTTTTGCTCCCCCTATCTAAATGCTTATGATAAAAGGATAGGGTAAAGGGTTTTACCTCACCTACCATGGCCAATAAAATGGCCCAAATGGTGGTGGTGGATGCCACATCAGATGGGGCTCCCATCCATATCTTGGAGGCCCGGGCATCGGCACCGGTCTCCAGTCTGGTGGTCGACATGCGGCGGGTCCATCGTTTGTTCTTCGTCTCGTCGGTCTTCTTGTTCTCCTCCTTGGTCTACTTCTTGGCTCTCCCAACTCGAGTTGACCAGCCTTGAGTTTGTAGGTCCAGTCCTTTGTGTTGTAGTTATCCCTGAAACCTACAAAACAAGTTCCAATTCCTTTTTCGGTGTCCAAGTGGGCTTGGATCCGGATCTGTTAGTGGGTCTCCTTGATGGAGATCCTTTCAAAATCTTAGAGCTATATAAATCATCTACTTTGTTGATTAATTTGTTAGAATTTTCCCTAAGACGTACAATTTCTTTTTCTATAATATTCATCATAGTCTTTAAATCAGAAATTTCTATTTTTAGACTAACATTTTCCTCAATCAATTTATTATTTTCACTGATGAGGTTATGATTTTCTAATAATAGGTTATCATTTTTAGGACTACCTTCTAGATCCTTAAGTTTTATTTCTAACCTATCATTTTCACTTCTAAGAAAACTAAGATTCCTTTTCATGCTTTTATTTTCTATCTTAAGTGCTTTACTAACTTCAAAAAGTTCATTAGAAGCTTCTTGTAAGTCGTAACTTACCTCGTTGTCTGAGTCGCTTCTGCTTTCGCTGTCGCTTCCTCTGGCCATGAAACCGAAGCAAGCGGTTTCTTCTTCTATGGACTTTTCTTCTTCTTCTTCCTCCGAGTTGGAGTCGTCCCAAGTGGTTTGGAATGCCTTCTTCTTAGATCTCTTTTCCTTTTCCTTCTTCTTCTCCTTTTTGAGAAGAGGGCACTCTGGTCATAGGTGCCCTTTCTCGTTGCAGTGGTAGCAACGTCTCGTACTTTCCTTCTTCTCCTTTTTCTCTTTCTTTAATTCCCTACAAAACTTGGAAAATTTTTTAAGTAAAATTCTAAAGTCTTCGTCATCGGAACTTACCTCACTATCCGATGCAGCTCTGAAGGTGAGAATCTTTTTCGATTTAGGCTCCGGTGTATCCTTCTTCTTCTGCTTCAACTTTGTCTCGTAGGCCATTATATTGCCTAGGAGATCTTCCATGTTGAGCTCCTCCACTTCGTTTGCCTCCTCGATGGCGATGACTTTCTGTTCCCATTCCGATCAAAGGGAATGAAGAAGCTTCCCTTGAAGCTCCCCCGTAATGAAAGTCTTCCCTAAAGCTTTCAAGTTATTTACAGTAAGAGTGAACCTAGTGTTCATCTCACTTAAAGATTCGTTAGATTTTATTGAAAAAGATTCAAATTCTTGAGAAAGTAAATTAATTTTAGAGGTTTTTACCTTAGAGGTACCTTCGTGAGTTACCTCAAGTGTGTGCCAAATCTCGTATGCGATGGCGCATTACGAGATTCTGTTGAACTCCTCTGAGCTGAGCGCGCAATACAATGCTTTCATTATTTCTACGTTGAGAGAGAGCTCCCGGATCTGCTGCTGCGAGTATCCTCCGGCAGGTTTTTATGGGATGTCGAAGGGGGTCTCGCACCTGGCCCGTATTGTGAAATCGGTGGCTTGAAGCCATGTCTTCATCCGCAGCTTCCAGTAAGGGTAGTTGCTCCCGTCGAAGAACAGCGGACGAGTGGTAGACTGGCCCTCGAAAATCCTACTCGCGGAACTGCTTCCCTCCATAGATCTTACTGGGTTGTTACGCCGAAACAGCAAGACCTGCTCTGATACCAATTGTAATTCCCTACTCGGAGGGGGTGAGATCAGCGTGACGTAAAAAATGCGGAATTGAAATATAAACAATCTCACAAAATAAGCAATCACACAAAGTACACAAAGATTTTTAGGTGGAAACCCAAACCAAGTGAAAACCACCACCTAACCCTCTCGAGTTAGGATTTTCCGATCAACCAAGTTGATCAAAAACCACTAAACGAATCACTTTAAACGAGGGTGATTCAACCTCAATTACAGCCACGCCACAAGTGCGAGAGTAGCGTTCCTCAACCCCTTCTCTTCACGAGAAGGATTTTGTCCCACGAAAGAGACGGGAATTCGCAAAGCGAATACCCAACCAAATAATAAGGATAAAATAACCAACAATCCTATAGAGCCAACAAAGTAATTTTAAACCTAAGCTTCTATAGGAATTAGGAAACTCCCCTTTGCAAGGAGTGCGTCGGCGACGGATATGCGTGAACAACATGACGGCGCTACATCGCTCTCGTGAACTACGGCGGGAGAGTGGGTGCGCAAAGCTAGATGCTCTCAAGATGTAGAACTTGAGCTTTGAGAGCAAGAGAGACACAGAAAGGTAGAAAGTATGTTGCTTGGGTGTGTCTTGTGTATGTAGGTGTGTGTTGGTGTGCAAGAGGTTCCCCTCTATTTATAGAGGCCTTAGGAAGGCTTTGGATGGCTTAGGAAAGGCTCCATAGCTGTTGGGTGCAAAGCCCAAGTGAATCAACTCGAAATCAGGAACAATCATTGCACTGACAGGGTTATCAGACGTCTGAATCTGGCATCAGACGTCTAGAAGACCAATTTAAGACGTCTGAAAATAAGGTCAGATGTTTGATTTTGGGCAGGTCTCTTCCTGACTTGAATCAGATCTAAACAGGGTTCTAGCACAAGTCCATCAGATGACATACAGGACGTCTGGCACTATGTCTGGAAACCTACTTTTTCGTGGGAATGGATTTGCAACAGCTAGAAAATCTCTGAGAAGAGATTTTCGGGTCAGTCGAGCCAAAACGATCAATTATCAGATGTCTGGAAGGGCTTAAGGACGTCTGATAAGACTCTAACGGTCATATCCTTGAGTGTATGCCAAGAGAGCCAACGGTCCACTAAATGGATGTCTGGCAAAGTCATCAGACGTCTCCTGAGACGTCTGGTCTAAGGTCTGGACGTCTGATTTCATCAGACAAAACTAACTATGTCCAGCCTAAACGTTATCAGACGTCTGAATCAACAGTCAGACGTCTTAAAACACTTGACCCGACATCTGATTTGGGAATTAGACTTCTGGAAACTCTGTTTGAACCCTACATTGGTTTTCTAAGTTCTCTACAGAAAACCTAGGTATCCTAGGGTTGTGCCGGTGTTCCTAGGACTACTGTTAGGGTACTTTGAGGCTCTTTAACATGAATCTAAGTAACAAAAATAAAGAGAAATAGAAGAAATGAAAAATACAAGGAGTGCAAGAGATGGAAATCTATCCTATTCTTCATGTCCTTCCTTCTTCAATCTATCGCTCCTTGTGAATCTCTGTTTTCCTTCAAGCTCCTCCAATCCATCTTGGATGCGAGCTCGAATTCCGTCTGGTCACGTCTACATTTGCAATTGACTTGAAATCTAAGACTCCAAGTGCAAATGTTAAATAACACGTGTTTTGTTATCATTAAAACAAATGATCGTGGTGCTCCAACAGGAAGGCCTCTAGCTCATTTCTCAAGTATCCAATCTCTTCTTGCAAGCAGCCTCCTTCCCTCGGTAAGCGACTAGCTGAATTGCAACAGTTGTGAGTGGTTTCCCAACTATTCTCGACCGAGATGCTCTTATCGGCTGTTGCATTATACATGCGTGGATATCTGTCTTTCAGTGGACCAAAGTTGGACCAGTGGTTGTGCTAAAAAGAGAAATGTTCACCATCTCCTACCACTAGTTTAAAGTTCTGCCAGTTATCATGCATGGCTGTCCAGGCTGATTTCCAAAAAGGGAATGTTTGCTAGGAGTTTTTGTGCACTGAGATACATGTGAATGGTCATATGCATCTTTGATGATCATGGACCAGCTTTTCTCATCATCTCCCAGGAGCTTTACTTCCCATTTAAGTAGCAGGGAGTCATTGAATTCCTTTAAGGAGCGAATGCCCTGGCCATCAGACTTTTTAGGAGAGCGAAGCTGCTACCATCTAAGGGGATGTAAGAATTTGCCCTCATATTTGTCTCCCTTCCAAAAGAAGCACTTTCGCAGCTTGTCAAAGCTTTTCCAATTTGATTTTGGCTCTTTGAAAACAGAGAGGTAAAACACCATGATAGCGGTGATGACCAAGTTTAGGAGGATCAGCCTACCACCTTTAGATTCATATAGCTACTCCAACTTTCAAGTTTAGTAGCCACCCTGTCAAATAAGAAGTTCCAATCATTCTCTTCAGTTTGGTTCCACGCAAAGGCAGCCTTAGATACCTAACTGGCAGACTAACAATAGGCGTGCATAGATTGATTGATAAGGTCTCCTTCTCTTGACTATTCAGCTGAAAGCAAATCTGGGTAGAAATAGGGGCTCGGAGGAACCCGTCATCGTAGTCAGAAAAATCGTTATCAAATACAATTTTATCGAAACTCCAAGGGAGTCCTAGGTCGAACATAGGGAGGCGACGCTTACTTTGTTTGAAAACCACTCTTCATTTTGTTTCTTTTTGTTATTTTTTTATATATTTTTTGTTATTTTTATAAAGGATGCAAACAAGATGGATCACAATATAGATGGAATCAAATATGATATGTTGCACAACTGTCTATTACAATAATCTACGAAAGCATAAAAGAGAGAGAGGTGAGAAGGAATCTCCCAAATCAGCTGTTCGGCGAGACGATGGCTCCTGGCGGAAGTTTAGACGAAGGAGTTAAGGCACGGGATGATGGAGGTGAGATGCAGGAGGACGCCACGTTGAGGAATGCTTCACTGAGGCTCTTGAATGGAGGTGAGGAGGTGGAGGTGATCTACTATCGGAATGGAGGTGGGAGGATAGCTCGAAGGCAACCTATGAAGGTGATGGGATGAGGAATGAATATTTCGTAGGATAAAGGAATGCTACACTAGTAGGAGGTGTTTGGAGCTTGAGAGTAAGCTCTAATGAAGATTTGGTAGGCTACTAGAGCTCAGGAGTAGGTAGGAGTAGAGTAGGTAGAGATGAAGAGGAATGGGGGATGTAGGGGTGTTTATATAGTTGTGGAATGGAGGTGGTTTGCATGCACGGGCCCTTAGTGACATTTAAGACATCGCTAAAGACCCACCAAAGACCTTGCTAAGGCAATCATCCTCCTTGGCTGGCACTTAGAAGCTTGGCTTCAACTAGTGTAGGGTGCGGTGATCATCAGCTGTTGGATTAGGCATGGATGGCTATGATTGTGAGAGGAGAACGCATGCTCGCCCGCATTTGAAATCTGCACCGCTGGCACATGCATTGGTAGCTGTCGGATGATGCATCGCATGGCCGAGACTTGCCCACAGATTTTGAGTGCCTTGATTTGAATCGCGTGCCTCTCACCCTCGCAGAGATCTGACCATCAACAGTGCATCCGCTTGACTTAAATGGGTCCCTTTGATTGGGTGCGTGTCATCTGGCATGCGTCCTCACGTCGATGGGCGGTGTCAGATTGTATGTGGAGATTCTCAACTGCTCGATCGAGATCGAGTGGCCCTATTTCAACTGGCGCTATAGTGGGCACGGTGAATTGTTGCTAGAACTTGCGCTCATGGTTTGCGAGCACTTGTCTTCACCATTATTCCAAAGTGACACTTCGTCGAGTGGATGGTAGTGCAATCACGTGTGACTTAACCATTGGAATGAAGTTCCAACAATCGAGGTGAGTCCTTGCTTGAGGCCAAGCACGATGGCTTTGGTGGGGGGACGGCCTGGATGGCACGATGTGGTGCCATTTGGGCCATCCGTCTTATTCTTCTTGCAGAGGGTGCTACAGAGTTCTAATCGGGGTGATTTTCACTTTGACGGACTGCGATCGTCGCTCAGAATTCACCCATACAGTCATATTCTTCATCCGAAGCCCGTAAAGATGTTGCGCTACCTCCTAGCCATATAAAATGGAAGAATTAATGTACAGAAGACACAACTATCCTAAATGCCATGCAATGGATGTTATGCAGTATTTATAACATGATATGCAATGTTAACTAGGAACTATCTCAAATAAGCTTTTTATCATTAATTCATGTGTGTTTATCATACCCTCATGCTTACTTTTTGCTAGTCCCTAGCAAAATTAACCAAAATGCTATGAATAAATGTAGAATCAGAATTCGATTACTTAGGCAAAATTTGTCGATTGCTTTAGAAAATCTCAACCCCAAGACCTAATTACAAAAAATTAACAGTGCTCAGGTGTCTACCAGAATGCAAACCGCCTAAACCCTCACCTTATTTGAAAAGAGAAGATACATTTTTTTTCTGTTTTTCTTCTTTAATAATTCTTTTTGACTTTTGGAGTTTGAGAGTTCTGGGATAACTTTTTATGGATACCCGACCTACTCAACATTCGAAAAGGACTCTAAGTGCTAAGCATCTAGTGAAAAGAGTGAAAGACTCGCTAGGCAGCCATGAAAATGGACTTCGAGTTGGTACCAGCCTAGGTGACCATGCCTAGAGGTTTATCTTTTCGAACGGTAGCTTTCTCCCTACTTCTTTTATTTATAGGGTCAACACAAGGGCAAACCTAGTGTATATCTCCTTAGTTTATTCTACTTCCCCGCTTCTTCCCAAAGTGTTTTGGGAATTATTGTATATTTTTGAGAATTGGGCTCTGGAGAACTGACCAATGAGCTATTTCCCACGGCAACTTACCAGCCATACTCGTGTGGTGAAGTGTGATTTTTTTTTATTTTATTTTTTATTTTCTCTTTTTGTTTTTAAGTAGGAGGCTTTCCTGATCTAAGATTTATGAAGAAAATGGTCTTGTGGCTGGGCTCTGGACAACCTACCAATGGGTTTTTACCCACGACAGCTTGCCAGCCATACCACCTTAGATACTTCATTAGCTACCCAATTTCTAAAAAAACTGCCAGAAAGTGAGTTACTGCGAATAGTGTGTAGATGCTTAGTCTTAAAGTCCCCTCAAATCAGAGGTCAGGTTGATAAGTCGTATACTTATCACCCAAATTTGTTGACCAAATTAAAATAGAATTACTTGGTGAGGACTTGAGACTAAGTCCACATTCGAGTGGACACCAAGGCTAATTAATCCCAAAGATTTGAAGAGTCTTAGTATTCACATCCCAAAGTATCAATTCCAAAAATTTGTAACTCCTAATGCCGAAGTTCTCATCTCCTAATTTTTCTTTTATTTATTTATTTTTTTTTAAGATGAAAAATAGGAAATTACTATTATGACTGACAAAAAGATTCATAAGAAATATCCACCCCCCCATGCTTAGCTAATGAAATGTCCTCAATGTCAAAAATGAAAGCATGCAGGAGAATAGAAGTGGAAGAATAACACCAAGTTTCCGTGAGATTCTGGTCAGCTCGGAACAGTCTTTACACGTGCTGAGTTTAATGCCTTCAGCTAGGCGATGTTAGGCCTACAGTGGTTAAGGCAAGGTAAGAGCAACCTTGTCTGAAACGGGTTCAAGGATCACATGGTCAACAAAGGGTTTGGGATGCTATCCGTTGACCTTGAAGTAATTACCCATCTTTGGGTCAAAGATTTTGATGACCCCATTAGGGAAAATCCACTCAATAACGAATGGGTCGTCCCACTTAGACCTAAGCTTATCGGGGAAGAGCTTTAGTTGAGAAAAAAAAAGCCAGCCCTTCTAGTTCGACTCAAAGCTCTTACATGAAATCATCTAGTCTTGGAGAGCTTTGGTCCATGCCATATAGATTCCGGCATTTTCATAAGCATCATTTCTAAGCTCCTCCAACACAGATAGTTGGAGTTTCCTGGTCTTCTCGGCCAACTCTACGCCAAAATTACATTTTCTGATTGCCCAAAATGCCAACATGCCTTACCAAACACCAGACGAAATGGAGACATATTGATAGGCATTTTGTATGCTGTATGGTAGACCCAAAGAGCATCATCTAGCTTTTAGGTCTAATCCTTCCTATCAGGCCTTACAATTTTCTGCAAAATGTTTTTGATCTCCCGATTGGAGTCTTCAGACTGTCCGTTCGTTCAAGGGTGGTAGGGTGCGGAAATCCAATGACTCACCTCATATTTCCCCAGTATATTCTGAAACTAGGCATGAGTGAAATGTGTGCCACCATCACTGATAATCACTCGAGGAATCCTGAACTGACTGAAGATATTCTTCTTCACAAAATCAATGACAACCTTGTGGTCATTGGTTCGAGTGGAGATTGCCTCAATCCATTTGGACACGTAATCAACAGTGACCAAAATGTACTGGTGTCCAAATGAAGCAGGAAAAGATCCCATGTAGTTGATTCCCCAAATGTCAAAAATTTCTATGGAAAGTATTGGGTTTAGGGGCATCATATCTCTTTTAGCCATGTTCTCGAGTGTTTGCCATCAGGTGCATGACTTTGAGAATTCCTGGGCATCCTTAAATAATGATAGCCAATAGAATCCAGATTGCAAGATTTTTGCTGCAGTCATTTCCCCGGAAAAGTGTCCACCACACGTAGATGTATGGCAAAACACAAGTATACTATGGAACTCAATTTCCAGAACTCATCAAGGAATAATTTGGTCTATGCCGATGCGGTACTGCTCAGGATCAACCCAAAAATAACATTTGGCCTCAGACACAAGTTTGTCATGTTGTTTGGTCCAATCCAGGGGGATTTGACCAACAGCCAAATAATTCATGATATCCGCAAACCAGGGGGTTCGGATACCTGAGATTGTAAGGATAGTCTCATCCAAAAAAATGTCTAAAATAGGGAAATCCGGATGAGGAGAATCAATTAGGATTCTCGATAGGTGAATCGCCACTACATTTTGTGCCCTGGCTTTTTCCCTGATTTCAAGATCAAATTCTTGAAGTAACAGAATCCAGTGAATAAGTCGAGGCTTGGCATCCTTTTTGGCCAAGAGATGTTTCAAGGCCAAGTGGTCGGTATAATTGATTACATGAGAGCCTAAAAGATAAGCCTTGAATCTTTCCAAGGCTAAAATGATAGCTAGCAATTCTTTTTTAGTAACAGTGTAGTTCCTCTAGTCCTCGTCCAGAGTCTTGCTAGAGAAGTAAATCACAGAGGGCCTTTTCTTAATCTTTAGACCCAAGACTGCCCTGACGGCATAATCAGATGCATCAACCATAATCTCAAATGGGGCTGTCCAGACTAGTGGTTGCAACATCGGGGCATAGGTGACTGCCATTTTTAACAAATCAAATGCCTTATGGCATGATTCATCAAACTCGAACGGCATGTCTTTGTGACAGCGATTTCACGCGGTTTGTTAAAATACGTCGTTGTAACGCGTAAAACCGATCAACTCTTAAATTTATATTCCTAGATAGGGGAGTATCTAGGGTCGTCCAAGGAGGCCAAATGTTTGCAATAGTGATTCTCTTGCTTGGAATACAATCTCAACTTTCTTTTTGGTATTTTTCAATATATCATTTTTTTTTGTTTTAAATTAAGACAACATGCAGAATGGTGACGGGAAGGTGATTTACACTTCAATTTAAAATACTACTTCTAAGTGGCAAGTAGAGCCTCTCCCTAAGCTCACTCTAGGCAAGTGGAAACCTAGAATAATTAGGGAGAGGAAGTGAAGAATGCTGAAAATAAGCAAATAGAAATGCAAACAAGATATACGAAGAAGGCAACTAGATAGTTGATAAAGTGTTTAACAAAAATGCCTAGTAGAGGAATGCTTCTACTACTAGATAATTGAAGTAAAAGGAAACACAAATCCTCTAAATAGATGGTGAAGAAGAGGGCTTCTTGCTCCAAGGTTGGTGGCTCCCAAGCTTGAAAAGAATCCTTCAACTCCTTCCTTGCAGAACTCCGCCAAAGTGATGACCTCCAAGGCAAGCCCTAAGGGGGCGTGCCCTAAGTTTCTCTCCAAGGGTGGACGTCCACCCTAAGCTTTTCTCCTTTGCCTGGCCGTCCTCCTTGAAGTGGGAGAGTCCTCCTCCTTGGCGTGGCTCAAGTTGAAGAGAGTGGGGAGAAGAAGGCACCAAAAGGGCTGGTGATGTGCCCCTTTAATCTCCTTCTCTACTCCTTCTTCTTGGCCGTAGGTATAGGTGGTTTAGGTAGAAAATATACTAAGGGAGGATGCCTCCAAAATGGTGGTAGGTGGTGGCCTTTTATAGAATAGGAGGGGGGCTATGGTGACCTTTGAAATGGATGGCTAGGATGGAAGGAGGGAGGTGGTTAAGGATCCAATGGCCAAGGGTGTTTGGCGCCACCTTAAGGGACACCTAAGGGGTGGTTATGTGTGTTGACACCCCTTGATATTGGCGCCAAAATGGCTTCTAGAAGAGGGTCTAAGTTGGCGCCAAGAAGGATTCTAGAAGGGGGGTTAGGTGGATGGCTAGGATGGCTTATGTGGGTAGGTGTAGGGTGGATAAAGGGGATGAAAGTGGCGCCAATATAGAGGTGGTTAGGGGTGGTTTTTGGCGCCAACTTGAAGTGTCTTTTGGTGGAGATAATGGGGTGAAGGGATGGCTAGGAGGTGGTGCCAACTTGAGTAGGGTAGCTAGCTTAGGTAGGCTTGAGTTGGTGGAGCTAGCTAGGGTTGATTTTGGAGGTAATGAATGGCCAAGGAGCTGGTTGTTAGCTAAGCTAAGCTAAGCTAAGATAAGCTAAGCTAGCTTAGCTAAAGGTGGAGTAGAGGAGAAGGTGTTGGAGCTAGGGTTTGGAGGAAGGAGCTGAGGAGAAGAAGTCTGGAGCTGGAGCTGGAGCTAGCTGCTGCTGAAGAGGCTGGCATGGGGCTACTCTAGCTGGCTTAGCTTGCTAGTTCTTTGCTAGCTACTAAGCCAAGCTAAAGTGAGCTAGCTTCTACCAAAAATGAGCTGAGGTGAGCTAGGTCTGGTGCTTCCGGGGAGAATCAAGCTGGTTGAGGCAGCTAAGGTAGCTTAGCTCAACTGAGTTGAGCTAAGCTGAATCCCCGGGAGCTGGACTTGAGCTTCCTGAGCTGAGATGAATTCTTCTTCAGCTGGCTGGAGTTGAGTGGAGCTGAATGTAGCTGGATCTGAGCTGGGGTGAACTCCTGTCAACTCAGCTGAGCTAGCTAGAGCTCCCAGTGAACTAGTGGGAGCTGAGGTGAGCTAGACTCAGCTAAGTTGAGCTGGATCTGAGCTGACTTGAGCTAGGGTGAGCTAAGGTGAACTCTCTTGAGCTGCCATCCAGCTGAGATTAGCTGAATGGAGCTGGGATGAGCTAACCCTAGTTCAAGTAAGCTAGGTTCCAGCTATGGTGAGCTGGATCAAGCTGGGTTCCAACTAGTCTGGGCTTCTCCTTCACCAATTGCCTTCTTGAGTGCTAGGGTTTTAGGAATCTGTGAATCTGTACATCCCTAACACTCACAAAAACACATTAAAACAATAATAAAAAATGCAATGCATGCCTATCCTAATTTATGCCTAAATGCAGCCCAAAAACCCGTTTGCGGAGTAAAAATCCTAAGAGCTAGGTTAGTTTTAAAGCATAAAAATGATGATAAACTGGCGTTTATCACACCCCCATGCTTATCTTTTGCTAGTCTCTTAGCAAAACATTAATTTTTTTGGAAAACGGAATTTTTGGGAAATCTAATTTTTTTTTGATTTTTGTGGAGAAAAAGAGATTAAGGGACCTTGGTAGATTAAAACACAGGAGATACGGGATTTGTTGAAGATAAACATCAGGATTTGTTTTTGGATCCAACCATTAGATAGAACGGGATCAATATATCCTCAGAAAATTCGCAAATTAACCCCTTGTTAATTCAGATGACTTGAAATGTTTGTTTTTAGGATTTTTCTGGCTCGTGAATCTGATTCGCAACTTGCAAATTCCTTTAAAACCTTGTGTCTGTGCTTGTGAAAAGCCAACTTTTATAAGGACGTGTTATTATTATTATTATATATATATATATATATTTTTTTTTTTTTTCTCCCCCATGCTTATTTTTAGCTTAGTCTTACAACAGATGTGTCGGTATCATCATTCCCGTTACCATTCCTCGAGGGGGCTCTGGCGCCAGTACTTCGGGATAGCACTGTCCATGACACCACCCAGGAGCTCACAACCCCAAAACACGATGCGGTGAAAAGGGGCGCTCCAAGCAAACTCAAGCTCTTGCTCCGACGCTATAGGTAGAGCACCGTCCAAGACACTTGAGCTACTGAAATGCGCTTTAATGCTCCGTCTAAAGATATGAAATATAGATATAGAGCAGCGCCGAGGCGGTAACATGTTGACATCGCGTCCTCAAAGAAGGTTTTTTCCTTCTTCTCGACGGTGGGAACTCAAACCAATGATCTGCTTCAGACTTTTACTAAATCCAAACAAGGGAGTTTTTTCAAATTTTTAGTTGTTGGCTTGTGTGTAAAAATTGACACAAGAAGTTTCTCAAGAATCGCAGGTTTTTGAATCAAAAACTAAGTCAAATACTTTCCATATTACAAAATAGGATCAAGTCACCTGAACTATCATGAGTTCAGGTGGAATTTTAGAGAAGGATATCTGATCTAGTCTAAAATAGACCCTGGAATTCTAATGATCAGATCCATATCCTTATCCTTAGTTTGTTAAGGATTAAATCCCATTGTACCAGAAGTGAATTTTTCGACCTTAGTCCTGATTTCAAAATTTTTCCTCAAAAAGTTTTCAACAATTTTTTTTTTTTTTTTTTTTTTTTTTTTTTTTTGGGTATGCAAGCAGGAAATAAATTAAAGAAAATTGCATGTTTTTAGGTTTTAAACATCCTAAATCGATCGTAAAAATTTAAAAACACCCCCCCATGCTCAAGATATGCCATGTCCTCATGCATTAGGAGGGAAAAGGAATCACCTTAGTGAAGAACGGTCAGGTTTAGGATGAATAAAACCTGGAAAAAGAAGAAAAAAGGAAAGCAAGAAAATGATGGGTTACCTCCCATCCAGTGCTATCTTTTACGCCATTCAGCCGGGCGTGAAGGTATGCACAGAAGACGGAAAATCATGTAAATAATTGGACACTTGAATGCCCGCAAAAAAGGTGTCTTCGTCTAGATCCCTAGAAAATTGATTAGAAATAATATTGGGATCAAAGTGAGATGGAAATTGATAAGTGTGGCCCGAGTCTGGCCATGGTTTTAATTCAGGTTGTGTGCCAAACTCGGGCGGGGTTGGTGGCAGGTCCGTAAGAAAGGGGTCGGGGAAGGAATGGTGAGTTAGTGTGGAAAAATTAGGTGCGTTAATAGTGGGTGGGTCAGGGGGGGTATCAGGAACAAATTTGGAGTCAAGACAAGTTTCCGGATCACAGATCTCGCCGACCACTGAGTTTGAATCAGAGTCCTCAAAAAAACTGTGGTCGGTAAGGGTATCTATTAACATTGTCTCCTCCACCATATTAGAAATTTCAGTATCTGAGTCCTCAAAGAAGTTATCATCATGGAATCTCCTGGAGGATTTAAAAATATCTAAGGTGATAGTTTGGCCTGCACAGTTGATATCCATTTTGCCTGTGTGGCAATTGATATTTGCCTTTGCAGTAGCCAAAAAGGGGCGTCCAAGGATTATCGGGGAGTCCAGTAATGATTCGGGTGCCTCAATGTCAAGAACCAGAAAGTCTGCAGGGAAGACACAATTCTGGACCTTGACTAATACATCCTCAACAATCCCACGAGGTTTGATTGTAGATCGGTCGGCTAATTGCAGGGTAACCTCGACGGGTTTTAATTCACCGATCTGAAATTCTTCGAATAAACTTGTGGGAATAATATTTACAGAGGCACCAAGATCAAGGAGGGCGCGATTAAATGTAGTGTCATCAATAATTACAGAAATTAAAGGCACCCCCGGATCTTTCATCTTAGGAGGCAGCTTACTCTGTATGACAGAGCTTACTGTCTCTGAAAGATGCACCTGTCCTAGATTTTTAGCCTGCCTTTTAGGAGTACAAATATCCTTCAAAAATTTAGCATAGGCAGGTATATATTTGATGGCATCTAGGAGAGGGATATTGATATGAACTTGCCCAAATAGCTCCATGAGTTCTTCTGTAGTGGGCTCAGATTTCTTTCTTTTGTTGGTGGTAGGGTAGAGAGCTTGTGGGAAAGGGATAGGAATCTTGTCTTGAGATTTTTGTTGTTCTTTTTCTTCCTGATGGGGAGGTGGGGAGTCAACTTGCACATGTATCTTACCAGGTTCGTGTGAAGGCCCGGGGTCAGTGGTGGTTTTCCCACTCCTCAAAGTAACTGCATGTGCAGTCGGATTATTATTTAGAGGAGGTGGGGGGGCATGTGATTGCAGAAACCTGGGCGGCTGCTGAGGTGGTGGATTAGGAGGAGGCTGATGTGGATAATGTGGATTTCTGCCCATATAATGGTTTCCTTGGTGATTAGGGTTGGGTATGGGTTGGGACGGAAGATGTCCTACAGGTCTTTGCGTGGGAGTAACCCCAATCTGATTGTTCAGATTTGTGATGTTGCGGGTTACTTCCGTCATTTTTGTTTGCATATCCTGCAGGGTTCGCAACATCTGGGCATTGATATCTTGTTGGGATGGCCCAGGATGGAAATTTGGATTCGACCCATACCCATTAAAATGATATGGTTGGGAGGAAACTTGATTATTCCAGGAGTAGTTCGGGTAATTTTTCCAATTGGAAGAATTTTTAAAGGGCTCCTGGATGGCAGAAATATTTTGAGTGGGGTTAAGATCTGGATAGTTGTAGTTCCCCAGTGAATCATGGGCAACCTCAGAATAATCAACAGGGGTAGTGTTGAGATTGTGCAAATTTTCTCTTTGTGGAAAGTTAGGTTGGGTTAGATGTGGGTGTGGAGCTTGAGTTGAAGTGGATAGTCTTTCCTCAATTTTCTTTTGATTAATATGCATCTGGTCGAGTTTTTGAGCAATCAATTGAAGATCATCTTGGGTGACAGGGATAGATTGAGTGCCTATTTCATGAACACCAAACTGCGGGTTTTGGGTTCTGCAAAATGTGTTCATGGAAGCTTGATTAAATGAGTTTTCACTCATTTCTTCGAACAGGTCATAGGCACTTTCTGCATCTTTATTTAAAAAGTTGCCGCCACACGAGGCGTCGACAAACTGTCGGATTTGATCTTCTAATCCATGATAGAAGATTTGCACGAGCTGCCATAAAGGAATCTCGTGGTGCGGGCAACTTCTTAAAAGGTCTTGAAATCTTTCCCAAGAATCATGGAAAGTTTCACCAGATTTTTGGTGAAAGGTCGTAATAGATCTTCGTAAGGAATTGGTACGACCTATAGGAAAGAATTTCTTGAGGAAGGCACTCTTGAGTTGAGGCCATGTTGTAATGGGTCGGCCAATGGTCCTGAACCAATAAGCGGCCTTATCTTTGAGAGATAATGGAAAAAGCCGCATCAGCCATATGTCTTCTTGCACATTTCGGGAACGGGTTGTCTGTGCAAGAAGAGTTAGTTCTTCAAGGTGGCTGAAAGGGTCTTCCCTAGGAAGGCCATGAAAGTGTTTAATCAGGTTCAGGACGGCTGGCTTGATCTCAAAGTCCCCCTCAGGTATGACCACCCCTGGTCGTTCCTCATAATAAGATGGATCATAGAAATCTTTTAGAGGAACAACAGGCTGCTGACGGGGTGGTGGGTTTGGCCTTGGATTGGCTAGGTTTTGGATGTTCCTAGTCAATGTTTGTTGATTGGAATTTAATTTATTAATTTGATCGGCCATCAATTTTAAAAGATCAGGTAGGGGGTCTTGATGTTGTGTGTGGGGCAACTCAAGATTGGGGAGCTCCAAGTGTGGAAAGTTACTGGTGGTTGGGTTTTGGGTGGAAGGGTTAGAATTAGGGTTAGAGGTGGGGTTAGAGGTAGACGTGGAAGGGTCAGTGGACCTATTTTGTTGTGTTTCCATTTTTTCAGGAGAAGACAGAAAAAGTGGTCTTTTTACGTGGGGGGCGAAATCAAATGGTCCTTCCAAGTGCGGATTTTGAGACCGTCGCCCGTGCATAAAATGGAAGAACGGGGAGGGGAGGAGCAGAGAAAGAGATGAGAGAAAGTGTGCAATTCAAACAAACAAAAACTAGACCTAACTTGATTGTGACTCCCTAATAATAACCTAAGACTTGGTCTATATAGGAAATAAGTAGTCAATAGTGAATACCCATTCTATCAACAAATCTAGCCAGGTTGCTTAAGGGGAGGTTTGGGCCCAAACGTTTCCCAGGGAAAACCCCAGGTGCTTGTACAAACCCGCGCCTGGTCGTTTGACACGGCCCCTCAGCCTGAACACCAGATACAGATGACAGAATTGGTACTAACTAAAGAAAACTTAAAACCTAAATAGCAAGCCTAAGTTGATAAAGCCTTAGGGGTCAAGTTGCTACAAATTTTAATTAGGTCTAGGATTCTATAGTGCACACGGAATGTGGAGGGCGTTTATTGGGTTGTTGCCCTGTTATTTGATTTTTTTGTGTGTGTGCAGGAATTGGAGAGTGGCTCCAATGAAAATCAAGTTGTCACACAATTTTTTTTATATTTTTGTCTTTTAGGATGTGATCTAATTAAATGAATTTTTAGGGTTTTTCTCTTTAAGTTTTCAAACAAGTTTGAAAGTTCACAATCAAAGGAAAGACAAGTTGTATGTGTGATTGTATATTTCCTTTTAATTGAGTCTCTAAAGAGAAAGAAGAAACCCTAAACCAATTATCCCTGAGACAGAAATTTAACTACCAATGAATTATTTTTAGCTTTCAGAATTAAGTAGTGGTCCAAACAAGTCAAACAACACCACTACTTTGAAGAAAATCAAACAAGGATTCCAGAAAAGATTTTTTTAAGATTTTAGGAATTTGTTTGATAATAGTTTTGAATTTTTAATTGTACTAGTGTCAAAGTCCAGAAATAATACCCGTGGGTATTATAGACTTTTCAGTATTACCACCGACCTCAGAAAATTTTTATGATTTTATATGATATGTAAAATTTCACAGGGATTCCAACAAGATAAATTTCACAACAATTGGATGAGTATAAAAATTCTGAAAATTCGCGGACAGTAGCAAAACAGGAAGATTAGAGGGTGTGACCCCTCTGTAATCCACGAATTTTTAAAAATTAAATACAAATCCAATTGATCTGAAATTTGGAACAGATCTTCCAAACTTAGTTGGGAATCACTCTATGAAATTTTATGATTTTAGGAGGCCTGTGGTGTTAGGAATCGATTTTTCAAGTCTGGACAGAAATCTAGACCCGAAAAACAGAACACCAATACTTGCAATGGAATGGTGCTAAAGAAGCATACAAGCAAACAATGGATTTAAAAATGCACCACTTCACTTAATTTAAGTGTTTATGGTCCTGAAAGCCAGGTTTAATATATTTTTGGTAGTTTTAATTATTTATGTGACCAGAAAGAGGAACCAACCTGAATTTTCGCGGGAAGAAAAGGATCTTTAAGCTCTCGCTTCCAGATTCCCGCTTTCCCGCTGTAGTTCCTGCACACACAAAAGAAAGAAAGAGAAGGGGATGAGATCCACTTCAAGCAAGAGAAAATGAGTTAATGCAAAGCCGTGCCTCCCCGGCAGCGGCGCCAAAAAGTGACAGCGATTTCACGCGGTTTGTTAAAATACGTCGTTGTAACGCGTAAAACCGATCAACTCTTAAATTTATATTCCTAGATAGGGGAGTATCTAGGGTCGTCCAAGGAGGCCAAATGTTTGCAATAGTGATTCTCTTGCTTGGAATACAATCTCAACTTTCTTTTTGGTATTTTTCAATATATCATTTTTTTTTGTTTTAAATTAAGACAACATGCAGAATGGTGACGGGAAGGTGATTTACACTTCAATTTAAAATACTACTTCTAAGTGGCAAGTAGAGCCTCTCCCTAAGCTCACTCTAGGCAAGTGGAAACCTAGAATAATTAGGGAGAGGAAGTGAAGAATGCTGAAAATAAGCAAATAGAAATGCAAACAAGATATACGAAGAAGGCAACTAGATAGTTGATAAAGTGTTTAACAAAAATGCCTAGTAGAGGAATGCTTCTACTACTAGATAATTGAAGTAAAAGGAAACACAAATCCTCTAAATAGATGGTGAAGAAGAGGGCTTCTTGCTCCAAGGTTGGTGGCTCCCAAGCTTGAAAAGAATCCTTCAACTCCTTCCTTGCAGAACTCCGCCAAAGTGATGACCTCCAAGGCAAGCCCTAAGGGGGCGTGCCCTAAGTTTCTCTCCAAGGGTGGACGTCCACCCTAAGCTTTTCTCCTTTGCCTGGCCGTCCTCCTTGAAGTGGGAGAGTCCTCCTCCTTGGCGTGGCTCAAGTTGAAGAGAGTGGGGAGAAGAAGGCACCAAAAGGGCTGGTGATGTGCCCCTTTAATCTCCTTCTCTACTCCTTCTTCTTGGCCGTAGGTATAGGTGGTTTAGGTAGAAAATATACTAAGGGAGGATGCCTCCAAAATGGTGGTAGGTGGTGGCCTTTTATAGAATAGGAGGGGGGCTATGGTGACCTTTGAAATGGATGGCTAGGATGGAAGGAGGGAGGTGGTTAAGGATCCAATGGCCAAGGGTGTTTGGCGCCACCTTAAGGGACACCTAAGGGGTGGTTATGTGTGTTGACACCCCTTGATATTGGCGCCAAAATGGCTTCTAGAAGAGGGTCTAAGTTGGCGCCAAGAAGGATTCTAGAAGGGGGGTTAGGTGGATGGCTAGGATGGCTTATGTGGGTAGGTGTAGGGTGGATAAAGGGGATGAAAGTGGCGCCAATATAGAGGTGGTTAGGGGTGGTTTTTGGCGCCAACTTGAAGTGTCTTTTGGTGGAGATAATGGGGTGAAGGGATGGCTAGGAGGTGGTGCCAACTTGAGTAGGGTAGCTAGCTTAGGTAGGCTTGAGTTGGTGGAGCTAGCTAGGGTTGATTTTGGAGGTAATGAATGGCCAAGGAGCTGGTTGTTAGCTAAGCTAAGCTAAGCTAAGATAAGCTAAGCTAGCTTAGCTAAAGGTGGAGTAGAGGAGAAGGTGTTGGAGCTAGGGTTTGGAGGAAGGAGCTGAGGAGAAGAAGTCTGGAGCTGGAGCTGGAGCTAGCTGCTGCTGAAGAGGCTGGCATGGGGCTACTCTAGCTGGCTTAGCTTGCTAGTTCTTTGCTAGCTACTAAGCCAAGCTAAAGTGAGCTAGCTTCTACCAAAAATGAGCTGAGGTGAGCTAGGTCTGGTGCTTCCGGGGAGAATCAAGCTGGTTGAGGCAGCTAAGGTAGCTTAGCTCAACTGAGTTGAGCTAAGCTGAATCCCCGGGAGCTGGACTTGAGCTTCCTGAGCTGAGATGAATTCTTCTTCAGCTGGCTGGAGTTGAGTGGAGCTGAATGTAGCTGGATCTGAGCTGGGGTGAACTCCTGTCAACTCAGCTGAGCTAGCTAGAGCTCCCAGTGAACTAGTGGGAGCTGAGGTGAGCTAGACTCAGCTAAGTTGAGCTGGATCTGAGCTGACTTGAGCTAGGGTGAGCTAAGGTGAACTCTCTTGAGCTGCCATCCAGCTGAGATTAGCTGAATGGAGCTGGGATGAGCTAACCCTAGTTCAAGTAAGCTAGGTTCCAGCTATGGTGAGCTGGATCAAGCTGGGTTCCAACTAGTCTGGGCTTCTCCTTCACCAATTGCCTTCTTGAGTGCTAGGGTTTTAGGAATCTGTGAATCTGTACATCCCTAACACTCACAAAAACACATTAAAACAATAATAAAAAATGCAATGCATGCCTATCCTAATTTATGCCTAAATGCAGCCCAAAAACCCGTTTGCGGAGTAAAAATCCTAAGAGCTAGGTTAGTTTTAAAGCATAAAAATGATGATAAACTGGCGTTTATCACTTTGGCCAGAAGGTTACTCAAGGGTCGAGCAACCTTCGAGAAGTCCTTGATGAATCTTCTATAAAAATCCACATGCCCAAGGAAAGTGCGGACCTGTTTCATGGATGTAGGTGGAGGAAGTGTAGAGATAGCATCCACCTTAGCCATATCAACCTCAATAGCTTAATTAGAAACCACATGACCTAGGACAATGCCTTCACGACTCATAAAATGGCTCTTTCCCTAGCTAAGGACTAGCCGTGTCTTGATGCATCTTTGGAGGAGCAATTCCAAGTTAGCTGGGTAGGACTCAAAAGAATCTTCGAAAATGGAGAAATCATCTATGAACACCTCAAGACAATCTCCCACCAAGTCAAAAAAGATGGCTAGCATGCACCTTTGAAAAGTTGCAGGTGCATTACAAAGCCTGAATAGCATTCTACGGAATGCAAAGTTTCTGTAGGCATAGGTGAAAGTTGTCTTTTCCTAGTCTTCGGGATGGATAGGGACTTGGTTATATCCCGAATAATTGTCCAGGAAGCAAAAGTATTTTTGCCCAGCTAACCTTTCTAGGATTTGATTGATGAATGGAAAGGGAAAGTGATCCTTTTTGTTGCCTATGTTCAGCTTCCTATAGTCAATAAAGACTCTCCAAGCAAAAGCTGAATGAGTGGTGAAGGTTTCCCCTTTCTCGTTAGTCATAATGGTTATTCTCTCCTTCTTGGGTACAAGTTGAACGGGGCCAACCCAAGGACTATTCGAGATTGGGTATATAATTCTAGCATCAAGCCACTTGATTATCTCCTTCTTGAGCACTTCTCGCATATTCCGGTTTAGTCTCCTTTGTATTTCACGAGAAGGGCAGGATCCATCTTTCATGAAATACGATGATTACAATAAGATGGCTCTATCCTCCTAAGGTCATGGATGGTCCAACCAATTGCCTCCTTATTGTACTTAAGGACCTTAATCAACCATAATTCTTTCTCCTTAGTTAATCAGCACTAATAATCACAGGGAGCATGTTCTGAGGTCCTAAGAACTTGTATTTCAAATTTTTAGGCAATGGTTTCAATTCAAGCTAAGGTGTGTTTACTATAGAAGGTAAGGAGGATGCTAATGAAGATTCATAAATATGATCCAGTGGAAGGGGCTGGGAATGAACAAAATCAACAGCCTCTTCGAGATGTGGTAGGCTTCCTTGGAGGATTGTGGGCTGGGCTCATTAAAGCTGGTAGAGTCCTCGAGTGCATTGATTGTCATACAAGTCTCAAAATCATGATCTTCAAGCTCCTCAATGAATCCACAATCCTCAAATCCTCTTATCACCTTACAAATATCAACATTTAGCTTCCTATCCCCAAAGGCAATCTCCATACTACTACTCTCACAGTTTATGTTGGCCTTGGTGGTAGCTAGGAATGGGTGCCCTAGAATGGTGGTTGTGTTCCTCAAATCACTAGGTACATCCATGTCAAAGACCAGGAAATTTACAGGAAAATAGAAATCCTTGACCTTGACGATTACATCCTCAATAACGCCCTTCGGTGTGGTGACCGAGCAGTCTGCTAATTGCAGCGTTACTGAGGTTGGCCTAAGCTCGCCTAACCCAAACCTCTCATAAATAGAAGTCGGGATTAGGTTGATGGATGCACCTAGATCCAACAGTGCCCTATCAAAAGTGTATTCCCTAATAATGCATGAAATCAAGGGAGCACCAGGATCTTTCTTCTTTTAAGGAAGGTGATGTAGGATAACAAAACTTGCCTACTCTGAGAGAATCACCTTGCTCGGAGTGGGTTCTCTCGGCTTATGCTTTTAGGTAAATAGATCTTTCAGAAATTTAATGCAAGCCAGGATGTTCTTAATAGCATTGAGGAGTAGAATATTGATCTCTACGCTCTTGAATAAATTCAGGAGATCCTCATTGCTATCTAAGGTTTTCTTCTTCTTAGTTTTCAATAGGGCTTCAAGGAACAGGATGTGGGTGGTATTTCCAATTTCTTGTCCTTGGGCCTTATTGTCTTCTTCAATCTCCACCATTTCTCTCTCAAGCTCCACAGGGTTTTGGCTTCTAGAAGGTAGTTCAAGGTTTTGGGTATGCTTTCCACTTCTCAAGGTGATGGAGCTTGCAGAGGCATATGGGTTCGGGTCATGAGGTGGGTTAGTGAAAATTGGAGGGCCTTGATTGGTCATGTAACTAGAAGAAGAAGAAGAGAAGGGACCCTGCTCAACCACCTGAGCATGTGCGTGTGCGTCCCTTTGATTCCCATACCCTTGGGCTCTATTGCCCTACTTTTGCACATTGTGTGGGTTCGGTACGGGTTGGGATGGTAGAGATTCAGGTTGTTGGGTGTTAGCAATCAACCCAGATTGCAAGTTATCCAACGATGTCTTCATTTGCTGCATCAGCTGAAGCATGGACCCTTGCATTTACACCATTTGTCGGTTTAAATCAGCCTGCCTTATAGATTGTTGGGCATTCCAAGATGGCTGAGTAACAATCTCGGGAGCAACTAGTTGTATATGTGACCTTGACCCATAGGTCCTTGAGATGCATAGTTGCTGGGTCATGTTTGAGTCTATTGCCCCTGACTTTTCCAGGAGAAGTTACGGTGGTTCCTCCAACCTGAGTTATAAGTATTGGAATATGGGTTTGTTAGCATTCTCCTACACTGCATACCATCCACATAGGACAAGGATGGAGAAAAGGAAGGATCAGAAAAGCTGGGATCAAAGGCCCCAGTTTGGAACTCATAAGTTTTCGGGAAATCTTGGCTCGCAGGTTTAGCCGATTGAAGTTGGTTCACGAACTCCCACCCCATGGGAGCTCGTGAGGAATGAAATCCTGAATTGTGGGATTGAGTAGGTATAGAAGGGTTTCCCGAATTCCCAGACATCCATTCTTCCATTCTTTTAGCAACCAAGTCCATCTTATCAAGCTTATTACAAATCAATTCCATGTCAAATGAATGAGAATCCTTGATCTCATTAGCATTTGACCTGGGTTGTTAGGATCGGTTTAAAGCATCCATGGAGGCATGATTAACTAAGTTCTCGTTCATTTCCTCAAATAGGTTCTATGCACTATCTGCATCCTTATTGAGGAAATTACCTCCACAGGAGGCGTCCACATGATTACGGAGTTGTTCAACCAACCCGTGATAGAAAATCTGCACGAGTTGCCATTTCGGCACATCATGGTGTCGATAGTTCCTAAAAAGTTCCTAGAATCACTCCCAGGTGATTACATAGTAATCATGCAACCTAAATCACCTAAATTAAGCTAGAATCTAGATAAGTTAGGATTGATGCATTCATAGGCATCATAATTTACACAATGGCTAGTTTATTAGTCATATAGATAATATCGTCATTTTATGACATAAAAGAGAGATGATTTTAATCACAGATGACTCGAAGCCACGGATAATAGATCAAATCGGACAGATCTGATCAGAATGACAACGGGAGTCCAATGCTTCTGAAATCGTCTCGATTAGACAACCAGGGCATCCTGTGCAGTGCATAAAAGAATGGAGATCATAAAGCCAAAGGACAAAGGTAAGAGCATCAGATGAAGAATCTAACCACACGGATGAATCCGGATCAACGATCGTAGCCCAACGGCTCAAAAAATAACTCGATCAGAGGTCAACATCACAGGATACAAGGAAGAGAAGATGGATAGCCAAGATGGTGCCACATGGCACCATCACATCCACTCCCTCACAGCTGCCCCATCTTGGAAGGCCACACCGGATGCTGTGGGCCATTGGTTCTTCATCCAATGGGCACGAGTGCTCCACGTTGCCTGTCTAGTTTGATAAGTATAAAAAGAAACAAACAAGCACGTATGATAGAAGGTTCACACAGCACGTTGGCTAATGCATGCGTGCGGAAGCGCGTGATGTGCGTTTGAGCCGTGCATTGTGTGAATTTCAAGAGGCACTGGGTGTGGGCACAATTGCACAATCGGAGGGCGGAGGCACGACCACATTGCGCGATCAGAGCACACCGCGGGTGGATGCACGATCCCATGCATTTTGCTAGATCTTGAAGGCGAGGCAAGTACACTCGAGCCGTCCGGTCTCACGATCGAACGGTTGAGGATCAGGCTCTGAAAAGGGCCTTGCAGGTGCACGCATGGAGGGAGGTTCTTGCAACAGGTGCATGAGGTGGAAGAAGGGCCATGTGATCGTAATCCAAGGGTGCAGTGGGTGCCACGTGTCAGCTAGGGATTAAATCCACACAATGGAGGCGAATTTGAAAGTTTTTTGATGCCAAATTTGATTCGTTGATCTCCCAATCAACGGATCTAATCAAACATGAGTTGTTACACGAGATTAAGGGCTAAAATACCCTTTTTGCCCTCCACAAAAGCTATAAAAGAAGGTCCAAGGCCCCCCCAGTTGAAGCTTCTTCCTCTTCCATCAACTCCAGACATAGTCCACCTTCTCTGCAACTCTTCATCCCTCTGCAACTCCGCTTCGACCTTCATCCCTGTGTTCTGGATTTGAGGTGCTGTCGCATCTCGCACAAGCATCCCACTAGCAACGTCGTTTCTCAACCACTTTCTTCTCTCTCTCTCTCTTTCTATCTATTTGCTATCTATCTGTCTCTATTATATTTTCTATTGTGAAAATCCTTATCTAATTGCAGTAAAATTTTGATTCTTTGGATATCTATTTTATACATACATACATATATATATATCTAGTTATAATTAGTTTTATTGAAATGCATCTACATAAAATATGATTGCCTCTCAACGAATGACCCAGTACCCATCGAAGTCTTATAAAGTTATTTGTCGATATGTTTTCGTGCTATACTACAACTAAATAATCTCTTAAATTGCTAATTATGCATCGAACAAGTTGGTGTCGTTGCTGGGGAGGGAACAGAAATTTTTTAGGCTTCCTTTGGTGCGAATTCGAGATTTCTAACTTGTTATTTTCGTCGAATTCATGTGTGCAGAAAAGCAAGGCAATCAGAACGAAACAGGTGAACAAGAATTGTGGGCTCGAACAGCAAGTAACCGTAGTTTAGATTAGTTAGATCTAGGATTTTCTTGAACCGTAGGATTAGTTAGACTTTGTTTACATAAAAAAAAGAAATTTCTCTTGATTTTCCGGCTGAAATAATGTTTTAAATTAAAAATTTAATTCCCAGAGATTCGTAAGTCCAAAAATTCTCAAAATTTTACTAGACATAGACTTCAAAGTTGGGAACAACATAGCCGCATTTTACCCAACTTCTTGCTATAGAAAAATTTAAAAAATTCATGCACTAATCTATTATCAATTTGGTTATTGTTCCTGATTTTTCAAAGTTCAAAATATTATAAGAAATTTTATACCACTCCGATTGATCTAAAATTTATGGAGAAAATTTCTAAGATAACCAAGAAATTATTAAAAATATGAAAAAATTATTTCTTACACGTTTGGTTGCATGGATTTTCCAATCACCAACTGGGGGTCAAAACAGACTCTAAAACCCCTAATACACTTTAAATCAGAAAAAAATGAGAAACATGCATTAAAAATTCTTGAAAAATATTTTCTAAGCACCTAGTTAGTGGTTCAATAAGGCCAATTGATTGTATTGGTTAGGTCACACCACTCATCTGATTTTGAACTTAAAATAATCATCGAGAGTTATCTATGCTAAGGGTTCCACATTAAGGATAGAACACACCTGCATTTCCATATTTAAAGGAAATCTATCAAACAAATTGGGATTTGCAAAACTCTTGTGTTCCTCATCAAAACCTTGATTGGAAATATTATCTCAAGTGAACCTTAAAACTCATTAACAGAAGCATTCGAATCTTAAAATTCACTTCATCAAAAAAGTTGCTTGTGAGCCCTTTTTGTCTTCGCACTACACATTTCAAAATCAATTTTAAGGGCAAACCGCCCTAACACACATCATATTCTAAAAGAACATCAAATCCAAGGATAAAACTGAGTAGACGTGCCCTAGATAGGACTAATAGACTTGGGGACTTGAAACTAGATTGGGCTATGGTCAAGGCCTTATCTACTTGGACCTATTGGTGATAAGAAAGGTCAGTGCAGTAACCGCATTAACCTTTAATGGTGTCCCACCGTGTGGGGTGTCCTAAGGGGTCCCACCATTTTGGTCAGCCAAGTAATTCAAGGGTTGATCTAACCCAATCATGTTTTGGGGAGCCAGGATGATGTCTAATTAGGGTTGACACTCTAAGGACCAGTTTGATTCCTTGCATTGAGCGGGCAGGGTTTCTCTCTTTTATCTTCTCTTCCATCTACAGACATTCTTCTAGTGCATGCAAGGTAGAAGATCTCAAAATCCTGATTTGCTACCAACATTAGAAAGAAATCCTAGGAGAAGACATATTTATCTAGGATCTGAATCTAAACTCTCTGCCATGGATAGTCATAACAAGGAAGAAGAGATTGATGAACAAAATCTGGATCCTAAGACTCTTACAAAGGGAAATCACTAAGTAGGGCCAGCATCATGACCGACAGATTGAAGTCATGGTGTAGGTCATCACTCGACTACAAAATGGAAGGGCAGACCGGACCCTCCGTGACTTTTATAACCCTCCTAATGCTCAACTTGAACCCCTTGTTAGGGTACCTCAGGATGGGGATGATTTTGAACTCAAACCTTTGATCATTAACTTGATTCCTGATGTAGACACATCTATTTAGGTTAAAATGCCTATTCATGCTTGTTCCTAGGCTTAGCTTTGCATTTCATGTTATAAATATTGCATAGCATGCATCATCATGCATTTAGAGTAGTTTGTATATTTTTGGTTAATTACGTCCTTTTTATGGCCAGCAGTGAAGAAAATTTATTTCAAGGCCTCAAATGGACAATTTGACAGTATGGATTTGATCAGGATGACGTTCGGAGTCTAATGCCTCTGAAATCATCAAGATTGGAACCCCATAGCATCATATGAAGTTCGAGGAAGATCAATGGCTATGGGGCAATGCAACATCCTTATGGGCTTCGGATGAAAAATCCAACCATACAGATGGATCCAAAGCGGTGATCGTAGTTCGGCAATGTGGAAATCAAGTCGATCCAAGCACTGTGGCACCCTCTGCAACAGAAAGAAGATGGATGGCCCAGATGGCGCCACATGGTGCCATCTAGGTCACCCAACACCAGCAAGCAACAACCTCCCAAGCCTTTCTCCATCGCACCATAAGATCTAGGCCATTGGATCTTCATCCAATGACCATAGGCGTGCCACATCTCTTAAACGGTTATGAGGTCTTCCTGACACAAATACCTCCATAGCTCATTGGTCTCAAGTGCTACACCCAAAGAAGGGGTGTGACTTTGAATCCCCGCTGCCCCTGCAATTCTCAATTAGATTTGCGTGCACACACCAGTGCAGTAGCAAAGGTAGCAGCCATACTGTGTGAGCACATTCGCGCACTAATCACGCACTAGCACAGAACAGTCAACGCGAGCATGCAACACGGCACGAGGAGCGCGCGGTGCCAGAGAGGTTGTATGTAATTTCTTTTAGTGACATTTAGTGTCAGTCTTTAGTGATGCTTGCGGCTATCACTAATGGCCCCTTCGTGCCAGCAAAGGAATTGAAGGGTGGATCTTCAGCGACACATATGTGGGCCTTTAGTGACGTTGCAACTGTCACTAATAGTCTGCATGCTCTAGCAAGAGGAATTGAAGGGCGGATCTTTAGCGACAGCTACAGGAATATTTAGCGACGTTTACAGACGTCAGTATCGACCTAGATGCAAATTTTTCTTCCTCCACTACAAAACCATCTCTTCCTTTCTTCCACTCACCACCTCCGACGCTCTAGAGAGAGGTCGTCCCAAGCCCGTGATGCTCCTCTAGAGTAGAACCAAACATTTTCCCGCCTCTCATCCCTCTTCGTGGAGCATCCCTTGGCCATCTCCTCACCTCCCTTCGAGAAGAAGATCCTCACCGCGATGCCGTACTACCTCATTCTTTCTTTTTATGATTTGATAGTGTAGATTTTCTGCTTTCGTAGTTGTAATAAACAGTTGTTCATGAATAGATGATTATTTCTCTCTCTCTTTGTTTCTCCCTCCCTCTCTTATATTTTTACAAGTAGGTAAAGTTTTCATCGACCTAATGTCTTGCTTGGTAATAACTAAAAAAAATAGAAAAGATAAAAATGACCAAAAATAAATAAAAGTGAAGCACGGATTTTTATAAAACCAAATGTTCACCTCCCCATGTTTGACTCGAGACTCACTTTTCAAGTCTAGGTTATAAATTTTATTTGATAAATGCATTTTGCGAGCAACGATGATGGGTCTTCCATATCCTGATTTTAATTCACGAAGCGCGCCGACATCATTTTGGCGCCATTGCCGGGGAGGCAACACTCTTTGGTTTTTTTTTTCTTTCTGTGTTTTTCCACCTTACATAGCTTTTATCTCACTTTTTCTCTGATCTTACTGTGATTGTAGGTACTCATTCGAGGCGGGCCAGAGTGGTTAGATCGGAGAAAAGTGCGAATGATGGTTTTGTAAGTTTATCCCCACCACCCCCACCCTAGTTTTCATTCCATAACCTAATAACTCAAACCTAAATTAACTTAGGTGCTTGCATAAACCCTAGGGTAGATATTGGTTGTTTGATTGCCACTCAACTCACCTCACCCACCTGCATATATAAAAAATAAAAAAAAATTCTTCTCTTGTGGGATTTAACTGAAAGCTACACACTTAACACCCACAACTTCTTATCCTAAGGTGCACAATCACTTTGATTCTATCAGTTAATCGGTACACTTCCATTCAATACACATAAGTGAGTAGAAATCTGAATAGGTTAAACATTCTTGTGTGCCTTAATTAAGTTGTGCAATAAGCCAATTGATTGAGCTGGTTGGGCCGCACCATTCAATTTAAAACTGATCCATCAAGTAGCTTGCCTCTTAGGGTTGATTTTTAGGGCTGAACTAGGCACTCCACATTTTTTTCTGACTTCTAATGGAATATTTCATCACCAGTGCTTTCAAAACTTGGAGTGTTCTACTAAACCTTGATTGAATATACCTAAAGATTAAACCCTAAAAGCTACCAAACGAGGTTAAACCCTAAAAGACACATCATTAAATAACCTTGTTTGCAAACCCCTAGTTGTGCACACACACACATTTAAATTAATCATTAAGGGCACCACCCATTTAAAGGGCCCATCACATTCAAAAAGCACAATCATCCTAAGCCAAATTAAAATTGAGTAGATGTTGGCCTTAAGGATTGATTCGCTCTTCGAGGCTCTGACTGAGATTTTCTTTTATTAATCTGCTTCTGCTGGTCCATTTGATGTCTAGCTAGGGGAGTAGCATTAAACGACCGCGGTTGGGTGGTACACTAGGAACCGGAGGTGCAAGTCAAAGGAAGAACCTTCTCCCTAGCCCCTCCCTCTAACTAGTTGGATTGACTGGATAGAAGTAGGTAGGCCAAATCATTTATAATCCTGGGACGAGTCCTCGGAGTCTGTAGGTCTTTAGGCTAACCCACCTAAGGACAAGGTTGATTGCTTGTATTCTAGGGCTCCATTTTTTTCTTCTGATTTCCCTCCTATTATACCATGTATTCATCCACATCCTACACTCATTTCACATCCTATCCTCCTACCACCACTTATCCCCAAGATGATTACTATCCCGACTTGACTCGTAATTACCCATCCACTAGCTAGGATAACTTTGATTGGGGCTATGAATCCAGACCTCAGTGTCCAGGGTCTAACCCAAGACAACAAGACTATGATTTCTATCCTTCCCAAACCTATAATAATTATGGATCTCCATCCTTCGATGATAAAACCAACCCGATTTACAATCAGGAAGGATATGCTGATTATAACACCTACCCTCCCCAGTATTCCATTGAAAATAGGTCATCACCATTCTTTGAACAACCTGAAATGACTTACTATCATGGAGGGACCCAAGAACCTTGACAACTTGACTCCCTTAGATTTAACCCAAACCCACCCAAACCTGAATTTAACCAGTTGATTCAGGTGAACCAGATCAAGGATAGGGTGTCGGCTAATTTAGGGAACATTATACAATATTTAGAAGCTTAGTCAACACCATGCACTGAAGCATTGGAGCCTATGACCAAAATGATTGATGAACTTAATATTTCTCTATTGGATTTGCTCTAAAGTGTTATGGATAGGGACCTGGGTAAGTTTCTTCTTGGGAAATTATCGAGGTTGAGGATGAAATTTGTGGTTGCCCTAGTCAAATATTGGAATGATTCTCAAGATGAACCCCCTTCAGGAGAGCCAATGTCTGAACCTGATCAGGCCCCAGATGGGAACACCATCATGAGCTAAAACTAGCTCATTTTGACCCAATTAAGTCAATAAATGCTCCTACATAACTACCAGGGAGACATATTTCATTGCAAAGTCATTCTGAGGGAAAGATAAGAAAAAAGGGTTAAAATTGCAGTTTTACAATCATATCATGAATGTAGTACAATCATTAGTTTTCGCAGGGGATAATCAAGGGTCAAATGATCCTACGAGTCTAACAAGTGGGTTAGAATAGATAGAAAAGGGTTTGCATGTGTTTTGAGAATTGAATAAGTTTTGAAACCCAAGAAACAAACTCGCTTAATTAACTGAGCTTCTGTTTAGGATAAAATTCACCTAAACCCTCTAAAATTTATAGAAAAATATTATCTAGGGTTTGGAACCTTCAATTTTAGCATCAGAACCCGTCTTGACCTAGTTAATCGCTCCCTAAATTGATACGAGGATTCCTTGGGAAGTTACCTTCCATTTGAGCCATTCCTTGGGCCCTAAGTCTTTCCCAAAGACCATGCGAACCTTTCAAAGTTTCGGGTATCCTGCTTCACAAGCACCTTCCAAGCTTGAAAGCTTCTCTGCAAGCTTAGAAGGGCTTCCTACAGCCTATGAAAGAGACACTATCTCATGACCATGCATTTTCAGCAAGTCTTGGTGTGTCTAACGGCCTAAAAAACCCTCTTCAACCTTCGAAGACCCCTGCTCCAATGACTACCCTGGATCTCCCACCTCAGGCCATCCAACCATCATATTGGATGGTCTAACCTCCTCTCTTCGTCTTGATCCTCCCCAGCCAAAGGGAGGGCGTTCCTACATCTACATCGCCGTCCCCGCTTCGCCGCATCTTCCTCCTTCTCTAGCTCT
The DNA here is from genome assembly GCA_037157565.1 of Thalassia testudinum. Lineage (NCBI taxonomy): Eukaryota > Viridiplantae > Streptophyta > Magnoliopsida > Alismatales > Hydrocharitaceae > Thalassia > Thalassia testudinum. The sequence continues at coordinate 30,328,959 of JAZHRO010000019.1, read as the reverse complement.
GGTTGGTCAACACAAGATCCCTCTGCCTCCCTATCCACTTTCTAAGCCCTTCTTTAGCTCCCTCTCTATCTCTATTTCAATTTTCCACCCTCACAGACACATGCAACTTCCAACAACTGCTGTTCACCCTCGTCTTCTCTATCTCCGACCACTCCTCCGACGTGGCGTATATGCCACTATACTCCTCCATTTGCCTCTCCAACCACCTCATCACCTTTGCCTCAACTCGACCAACCAAACCCCTCTCCTTATTTGGCATTTCAACTACCCAAACACCTCCCTGAACAACCCATCGTCCTCCGGCCAGTTCCATCTCCGCCAGCCACCTACATGCACTCTCACTCCATGCTACACCCACCATCACACACGTCATGCTCCGGTGATCATTCCTGATCCTTTTGACACGGCCAAAAGGCCTTATTTGTAATTTCAGGTTCGAGCCCCCCTCCGCCATTAAAGCCAACCTTCAAGCAAGCTTCAAGCTCTCTCCAGGTCACCTTCACTCCAGGCCTTGGCTCCAAACTGTGTGGAGTCATCACATGCACATGCCCAGGCCTCCAATTAAGGGAGATGCCCTAAGTAGCTAATCTAATTGAGGAAGAGTTCCCTGCTACTGCGGATGTGCAAAGAAAGGTGGGGCTTTAATCCCACTTCGAACGTGGAAGACCATTTGCTATTGCATAAGAGGAAAAGAAGCCTAGGGCTTATCGCCTTAGACACTTGGGAGGTGAGGCCCCCCATTCACTTGTGCCTCTCTCATGACCTATCCCCCACGGGCCTGGTGCAGACCCAACCTGCCTAACCTGACTCCACTCCTCATGTGTGACCTCGCCTGCAGCCTTGGACCCAGGTACGCTCTAAGTCCAAAACCCGTTAACCCGATACTACTGGAGGCTCTGGAGAGCGTGACCTATAATGAGAAAGAGAGGATCATGTGCGGGGGTAGGGGGTTTTGCTCTGAGATGGTTTGGGCTGACACTTAGCCAAAATTGAGGAACCTTCCCCCTTTACGTGAAGAAGAGTAGAAAAAAAAGAAAAGCAAAGAAAGAAGAAGAAAAGAAGAGGAATCACACAAGCAGAAAGGCAGAAGAAGAAAGGCACAGAAGAAAAGAGTCTGAAGAAGAAGAAAGGAGAAGAGAAAAAGAGCAGCAGAGAAAAGAGACCCTTGAGTCTCTTGGAAGCACTATAGCCATCGGCTGTTTATGCCATCTGATACAAGCATAGATTGTCTAATTGCATATATTTGAGGCTTTATTGATACTATTGATTTAGTTGCTATTTATGAGGAGTAATTGGTGATTCAAACAACCATTTTACTACATTACTTTTGCACATTGGTACCTGACATTATTATTCTTGCAATCTCTTATATTTTTTATTAAAATTGTGATCTTCAGTTTTAAAGTGCCGTATTGCTCCCTGTGTTCGACCTCAGACTTTCATTCGAGTAATAAATATTGTTTGTTTTCAAAGTGATTTCAGCTATACTACAACACATTTTTTGAAACCTCGATTTCGCTTGTAAGCATTTTGGTGTAGTAGTCGGAGAGTGGCGCACAATTTAGATCTCTTAATTGCAGTATCAGCTTAGATTCTAACTTGCTACATCTCTTTTGATTGTGATCTATTTCTGGAGGACTCACTAAAAGAAGATCAGTCATGCATCAACCACTCCAGGGGCAGGTAAACTCCATCTACCTTCTTCTAAAACCCCTGAATCTAAAAATGCTAAAAATAGAAAAATCAATTAGGGCTACTTGCATTCTATTCTTAGACAAATCATCAAGTGCCTAATTTGATACATTCTATTTAGACAACATCCAAACCCTAATATGTGCTCCCATTTGAAGCTAAGGTATCTAGAGTTATCACATTATTGTTTCAGCCCTATGTACCACATTTTGACAAATTAAATTGGACCAAATCAGAGCCAGTTAAGGATTCTAATTTAGGGTTTTAGAGACGCACTTGCTTAATCAAGAATTGATCTTTCCAAACAATGTGTGCCTAAACCTTAATTGAATTTATCTATCCAAACAAAACCCTAAAATCAGGCTCTTAAATTCATTTGAACACTAAGAGAAGGGACCTAAATTTCCCAAAAGGATAATATAATTGAAGTTGACCCACCTTGTTGGGTTAACAAATCTTCAAATTAGGTCACTTTTTCACAAAAATATCTTAAAAGTTCAAGTGAAATCATAAGCACCCTTGCTCTTAATTAAAACTGGTAGACTTAAGAGGTCAAGTCCCTATTCTGGTCTACTTGGATCATCAATGACAAGAGAGGTCAGGTGGGGGAAACCCTATAACTCGTAGGGGCACTCTACCATGCAGGGGTCTTTCTAGGACTCTCCCTCTCTGGCTACCCAGGTAATTCTTAGGTGGATGGCTTTATGACTAAGGGGTATCATCTGCCCCGAACCTCTATAGTCATCCAAAATTTTTTGGGTGTCTTGATTGGGTCCATCACATTCTACCTCTCATCTACTCCATCGGTGGATGTTCGGGAGGAGGCCTCGAAGACCATCCTTGAAGCCTCCTTTACTACTCATTCTCGATGAGGCCAAGCCTTGACATCCTTGTTTGTGCAACAACCTAATCCAATCGATATCTCTTCTAATTTATCTAAACCTAATTCTCCTTCATCCATCATCATGGCACAAACAGTTGAAGAAAATAATCTTGAAAATCAACTTCAACAACTCAATGATCTATTCCAAGCCTTTGTGAACCCACCACAGCATCCAATGATGCGAGATCCCTACAATCCCACTACAATGGTAATCGAACCTCAAGTACAAATCCCTACTGGAGGTCCTAACACTGAACTCAAGCCCAACATGATTCATGTGATTCCTAAATTCCATGGGTGTAACTATGGATATCATTTCCAGCATATCAAGCAACTCAAGCATCTGGCCCAGACCTTCAGATCAAAAGCTCAAAATCAGGATGCCCTACTCATGAAAATGTTCTCCTTCTCGCTCATGGATAAAGCTACTCACTGGTAGCAAACCCAAATCTGTCCAATCAACACCTGGGTGAAACTTCAATCTGAGTTTTTGAGAAAGTTCTTCCCTGTTGGTCAGACAAATGCTTTATGGCACCAGATCAAACATTTCACATAGCAGGTAGAAGAATCACTTCACAAGTAATTGGATCATTTTCTGGATCTCATGCGAAAGTGCCCCCACCACGGAGTTCCAAAATGGGAACAAGTCCAGTATTTTTACCAGGAACTCTGTGAGGATATTTGATTATCCGTCAATGCGACCTGTGGAGGAAATATCATGGGTCAACATGAAGGCACCTTGTGGGAGATTATCAAGAATATGTGTGAGAACTCCATCAATAATGAATCCATGGGCATGTTCGAATGGACAAATGCCTGTGCATTGACGAATCTAAAGATAGCATATGAGACATAGGGCCTGTCGTCTTCCGTCTACTTGGAACTGATGGGCAGTCATCTGGACAAGGTCTCTATTATTAAGAAGAAGATGGATGACCCAACTCGACACTTGTAGCGAGCCACCTCTATGCAAAACCTGTTCGCGCAACAACCCTCTGGCAGGGAGGTTATGCATAACATCTATCATCGATCTTCAAAGGGGATGGACTCGTATCCACCCCCATTTGATTCTGGTTTCGGAGGAAACTCTGGACCCACCTACTCTAGTTTGGGGAACCCTAAGCCCTCGTATTTTGACTTTTTCGAGGTTCCTCAGACCTAGGAGGACCTCAATGCCATTCAGAATGATCCATTCTCAAACACCTACAACCCTGGATGGCGTAATCATCCTAATTTCACATGGTCAGGAAGTAATCAAAATCGGAGATCTCAATATCAGCCCCGACCAGAAGCTCCTTGTCCATATCAGCTCCCTCAGCCTCAGCCTAACCCAACTTATCAATCTGGGCCAACTCATATAGATCAAATGACTCTTATCCTTCAGACTTTGGCTAACATTCAGAAGATGAATGCGACTATGCAAAAATAGCACAGAGACGAGATCAAAGAGGTTCGCAATCAACTTGCCAAGATGGCAGATCCTCACCAACTTGGTGCACCTCCATCACAACCTCTGCCTAATCCGAATAACGTACTGAACTAGAGGCGCATTATGAACCTAAATTAGAGCCAAGCTTACTTTGTTTATCAGGCCCCTTCTACTCCATCACCCAACGGGATGGAGGCTACAACATCACATGCAAGTTATCAGTAGCAAGCACCTCTTTTACCCACAGCAAACCAGAACTAGGTGGGATTGAATTCTGTTACTACCCGTAGTGGCAAAACAACACAGGACCCACCTTATCCAAGCCACTCCCATCTTGGTAATACAAACCCTAACCCTAGGATAGTCATCCAGGATACCTCTATCACAGATCAAGATCCTGGACCAATTCTAGAGGAACCATGTAAGGTTTCATTTCCCGAGGCCTTGACCAAGGGAAAAAGGACAACCAAATCGTGGCACTTGAGGAGGACCTGGTTAAGCCCTTTGAGCAGGTCCATATAAACATCCCCTTGATTGATGTGATATGCCACGTATCGGCTTACGCACGATTTCTAAAAGACGTGTGTGCACCTAAGCGTAAGCCGCAAACCAAAGGTGGGAACCCAATTGTACTATCTGAGCAAGCCAACTCCATCATTTTGAGCAAACTCTTGCCTAAGGAGAAAGACCCAGGCACCCCTCTGATCTCTTGTGCAATCGGTGATATACAATTCAACCAAGATTTATTGGACTTAGGAGCCTCCATAAATTTGATACCTAGATCCCTACTAAACTACTTTGAGGAATTTGAGCTTAAATCAATAGAAATGACTTTACAACTAGCTGACCGATCAATTAAGTCACCAAAAGGAATTCTCGAGGATGTCATAGTTAGGGTACATGATTTCTATTTTCCAGTGGATTTTATTGTCTTAAACATGGATGCTCCTGAGAATGTGAAGAATACACTGATCAAACTAGGGAGACCCTTTCTGGCCACTGCTAGGGCCAATATCAATTATGAGGTGGACCAAATTGAATTAAAATTTAAGAGCAAGACACTAAAGATCGACATCTTTAAGGCCTAACATGGAATTAATTGCGGAGTCATAGAACAGATTTGCGATATCGAAACTGCGGTTGCGGACTTTATTGAGGAAAACCTGATTATTTCTAATCAACCACAAGAGGATCAAAACCCGCAATTAGAGGAGTCCGAACTCAACCTAGACACACCCATAGCCCCTTTCTTTGCTCTCGACACCCACCCTGAACCACCCGCTGCTGCTAACAACCCAGTTATGGAATTAAAGCCTCTTCCCAATCAACTCAAATACATCTTTTTGGGTTCCAATCAGATGTTTCCTCTGATTATCAACTCCCGACTCACACCTGATTAGGAAACATGCTTGATTTCTATCCTCCAGAAGCATCAAGGAGCCATTGGATGGACACTCGATGATCTGATTGGTTTCAGCCCTTCATACTGCACACACCACATATACACTGAACAGGGCTCACGACCATCCCGTGAAATGTAGAGATGCCTAAATCCAAATCTGCAGGATGTCGTGAAAAAGAAGATCATCAAGTGGTTCGATGCTGGGATCATCTACCTGATCTCCAACTATTAGTTGGTGAGTCCAATCCAAGTTGTCCCTAAGAAGGTAGGGCTCACCGTCATCACGACTGAAATCAGAGAAACCATACCGACTCGTGTAGCAAACTCGTGGAGAGTCTGCATTGATTACAGAAGACTCAATTCCTCAACGAAGAAGGATCATTTCTGATGTAAACACATTTACACTACTTAAAATGTCTATTTATGCATGTTCTTAAGCATAGGATTGCATTTCATGATATAAATATTGCATTACATGCATCATCTTGCATTTAGAGTAGTTTGAATAAGATGGAGGTTAATTGTCTCCTTTTATGTGCTTGGACAGGGCAAATATTTTATCGGGGCCTCGGATCAAAGATCCAACCGTATGGATATGATCAGGGTGACGATTGGAGTTCAACGACTCCAAGATCGCCCTAATCAGGCATCCGTAGTATCAGATAGAGACCGGGGAACCCTAGAAGATCAAGGGCCAGGATGGTGTAAATCCGCACCTCAGATGGCAAATCTGACCACGCGGATGAATTCGGATCGACGATCGCAGCCCAACGACACAAAAATCGAGTCAATCCGACATCCGTGGCACCATCTACAACTTCCAGAAGATGGACGGCCAAGATCGCGCCACGTGGTGCCATCTCAGCCGCCTAATCGGCCGCATGCGTCTTGTGAAGACCGCGCACCGTCTCCTCTCCGCCGTTGGATCTCGATCCAACGGCTGCGGTCGCTCGCGCTTAAAAGCGTCCGCACGACCATTTCGCCTGCGTAGCGCAGCGGCGACGCAGCTGCGGGCGAAGCGGAGGTCGCGGGTTCGAGCCGCGGTGAGGGGGTGGAAGGCGCGGGCGAGTGGGCGCGCACGAGCGTCAGATGAAGATCCAACGGCTGCGCGCGATTGCACGCCGGGCGTAACGCGCGATCGCACGCGGGCGGGCGCGCTACGCAGCGGGCGCGGACGCGATCTAAGCCGTCCGATCTCGCGATCGGACGGCTGAAAATCATGCGACGTGCGTAGGCGTTACCCGCGGGCAGCCGAGCGGGCGCGCGTGGGCGCGACGGCTACGCCCACGTTGAGGGCTTTAGCGACGGTTTTATCCGTCACTAAAGACCCCTTATTTATTATTTTGAAGATGTAATGTCCATTTTGCCCCCACTCCTTGCAACTATAAAAGGAGACCCCCTCCATACGAAATTTTCATCCCTTCCTTCTCCTCTCTACCTCTCCAAAGCTCAAGAGAAGCTTATCCCACACCCGGGATGCTTCTCGCGAGATAAAGTCCAAATTTTCATCCCCCTTCGGAAGTGGATCCCGCGACGACGATGGCGTGCTGCTTCGTTCCCGTTCTTCTGCTTCGTCCTCCTTCGTCCCACTTCGTTCTCCTTCGTCCAGGCGTCGTCCCGTCCGGCTCGTCCTCTAAGCGACCGTCGAGGAGGATTCTCTCTCCCTATTCTTTTTACTGCTTTCTAGTATAGATTTACTGCTTTCTAGAGTAGTCTATTCGTCCTCCGAGCGATCGTCGAGGAGGACATTTCTCCCTCCATTCTTTTAATGCTTTCTAGAGTAATTGTTTTATGTTTTCTAGTTGTAACGAAAGAACTCTTTTATGATAAATTCCTTGTCTATTCTACATCTCATTTTGATTTCCATGTATAGTATTCCTTCTCTCTCTCTTACTCCCTCTCTCTCTTTTATTTGTTGTAGATACTTAGATAGTTTAAATTGAATTTCTTTGTGACAAAATAAAAAGAAACGCAAAGTTTTTAAATCAAACGTTCGCCTCCCTGTGTTCGACCTGGAATTTTGATTTCGGTATAAATTTTATTTGTTGAACACGAATCCTTCGCTTTCGAACTACAACGACAGGTTTTCCAAAACCGAACACGTTGGCGTAGGTTCGTAAATCGTTCAACATTTTGGCGCCGTTGCCGGGGAGGCAACGCTCTTTGATTTCTTTTCGCGTTTTGTAACTTGCAAATCATTTACCTCACTTTTCTCCTTTCTTATTGTAATTGCAGGTACTCTTTCGAGACAGGCAAAAGCGGTAGATCGGAGTAAAGTGCTGTGGAAGGTTTTGTAAGTTATCCCCCACCTCCCACCCATTAGATTTTATTTCATCACATAATAATTCAAACATCAATCAACCTAGGTGTTCTTATAAACTCTAAGGTTAGATTGTTTGTTGTTTGACATCCATACTCACTCCAACCCCCACATTAGAAAAAGAAAAAAATAAAAAAAATCTCACAGAGGTACACAACCTCATCTGATTTTCTAACTCAACCGGTAAACCAATCTTAGGAGCCGGTACACACATCCAAACACATAATCGAGTAGAAATCAGATTGGGTAATCATTTGTGTGCCTAATTAGGTGGTGCATCAGGCCAGTTGTTTGAGTTGTTTGGGCCGCACCACTTCAAATAAAATCAACTCATCAAGTAGCTGCCAATTAGGTTCAACTCTTAGGGATCTACCAGGCACTCCACATTCTTTTTAAACTTTAAAGGAAAATATCTTCACCTCTGCTTGCAAAACCTGGTGTGCCAATGAAACTTGATTGAAAACACCTAAAGTTGAATCCTAAAAGCTACTAAGCAAGATTTGAACCTTAAAATTCACCACATCAAAAATAATCTTGCTCGAAAACCACTGGTTGTGCACGCACACACAAAGCAATCAATCATTAAGGGCACAACCCATTTAAAGGGCCCATCACATTCCAAAGCACATTCAAACCTAGCCCTAAATAAAACAGAGTAGACGTTGGCCTTAAGGATTGGAATCGCTCTTCAGAACTCAGAACGAGATTATTTTCGATTAGTCTGTTTCTACTGTTCAATCTGATGTCTAGCTAGGGGAGCAGAGTCAAACGATCGCGACTGGGGGATACACTAGGAACCGGAGGCGCAAGCCGAAGGAAGAACCTTCTCCCCAGTCCCTCCTTCTAACTGGTTGGATTGAACAGACAGAAGTAGATCAAATCGTTCCTTTATCTCAAGACGGGTTTTGGGAGTCTGTAGGTCTGTAGGCTAACCCATTTAAGGACAGGTTTGATTGTTTGTATTACAGGGCACCTTTCTTCCTCCCATGTCTCATGAATCCTTCCACATATTTCACGCATTCTTGCTCTTTCCCTCCTGTTGTAAATTATCCTCAACATGACAATTATCCCAACTCGTATTGTAATCGACCATCAGTTAGTTGGGATAATTCGGATTGGGGATACAATTCCGGACCCCCGTGTTTAGGGTCTAACCCTGAACACTTTGATTCTCAATTCTATCCTTCTCAGAGTTGCATCGATTATAGATCGTCCTCCTTTCATGAACAATCTAATGCGATCTACAATCAAGAAGGATACACTGATCCTTACCCATCCTCTGATTTCACTGCCTTTAGGTCATCTCCATCTTTTGAACAATCTGAAATGACCTATTATCAGGATGGGTATAACGAATCTCAATTCGTTAATTCCTCTACATTGATGTCAAACCCGCCCAACCCTGAACCAACTCATTTGGTTCAGGTTAATCAGGTTCAAGATAAGGTTCTGGCTAACTTGAGGAATATCATTCAATCTTTAGAAGTTCAGCCAATACCTTGCATTGAGAGATTGGAGCCCCTGATTGAAATGATTGATGATTTAAATAAGTCTTTGTTGGATTGGCTCCAGGATGTTAAGGATAAGAACCCGGGTGAGTTTCCACTTGGGAAATTAGCGAAATTGAGGATGAGATTCGTGGTTGCTTTGATTCAATCTTGGAATAATTCCCAGGATGAACTCTCTTCAGGAAAGCTAATGACAGAACCCGCTTAGGCACCTGTTGGGGGGGACACGTGTTACGAAGCTGACCAGATTGAATTAAAGCAACCAATTAAGGATGATCTGATTTCTTCACCTGAGATCCCTGAGCCGGGTTACGAGAAAATGTATGTCTCCTGGGAACACAAAGTGACAACTGATTTTGGGACATACATTGATACGGATCCTGATTTCTTTGATGGTGAAGATTCAAGTTGCGAAGTCTCACACGAGTTTTCAGATCACGATTTTTGTGAGACGATTGGGCCTGAGGAATCTGATAGATCATTTGATAGCCCAATAACTGAGGAAACTGATCTTATTAGGGCACACGATACAGATCCAGAATCGTATTTTCTAGAGGAATCAATTCAATGCCCTGATTATCAGTTACACCCTGTTGAGCTTATTGATGATTCTAATTCTGAGATAATTAGACCCAAGTCAATTTTGATTCTGCCACATCATTTAGACTTGGAGATTTCAGATGGGGTGATGAATATACAAGAGGTCTTGGAATTTGATACACTTAATGAGGAGGATAGGAGCGGGGAAGTTCTGATTTGGGAAGTCAATTTTGGAGGAAATAGAAGATTGAGTTGAAGGGTTCCTTTTAAGTTGAAACCATCAAATCAGAACCCTTACGACATTCGTTTCGAGGATGTCAAACTCAAGCACACATTTAACGATTATCCTTTTGAGCTTCAATTCTCTGTAACCCGACATTTTGGCCTTGGGTTGCATCCTCACAAATCGCAGGCCCGACCCCGCTTGCATTCTGATTTTAGGTTTTGGGTAATTTTTATCCAGAACCTAAGATATTCTCAATTATGGGGGATGGGTCTGCACCACAATCTGGTCCACATCTGTGGACCTCTGTTGACAGGTCGGAGGATTCTTCTGTTCATTCTAATTCTGACCTGCACATGTGAATTCTTCATTTCTTTTCTTTGTATAGTGTGCCTAGCTGAAGGCACTAAACTCAGCACATATACAGTTCTTTTTCATCTCGGAGCGGACCCGATATCCACGCAATTCAGGTGCTTTCTACGCTTTTCCACTCTGTTTTATGTCTTTTTAATACAATGAGGACATTGCATTAGATAGGCATGGGGGGGTGGATATTTATCTTTGAATTCATTCGTCAGCTCCGTAGATTTGTTTTATTTTATTAAAAAAAAAAAAAATCAAAATTAGGAAAGAGAATTTGGGTTTAAGAAAATTTTCGATCTTAAGAAATACTATATTATGGTTTGAACACAAAGACCCTACTCGTCTTTGGACTTAATCAGCCTATGTATCCACTAAAATGTGGATTTTTTTTTCGAGTTCTCGCCAACTTGAATTTTATTATAATTGGAATAAATAAGTTTGGGTGATAAGTACACGACTTGTCAAACCGCCCTCTGATTTAAGGGAATTTTGAGTTTTAAGCATCTACACACTTTCTTTGCACTGACTCGTTGTTTGGCGATTTTAACGGAAATTGGGTAGCTAATGAACCTTCTAGGGTGATATGGCTGGCAAGTTATCGTGGGTAACAGCCCATAGGTAGGTTGTCCAGAGCCCAGTCACTGGACCTTTCTCTTTTTGCTGCCTTTAGGTAAATCTTAGACCAGGGAAGCCACCTACTTAAAAAAAAAAAAAAAAACGAAAGAAAAAAAAAAAAATCAAAAAGGAGAAAAGAACAAAAAGAAATAAGCCACACTTCGCCGCACGAGTACGGCTGGCAAGTTGTCGGTGGTAACAGCTCATCGACCGGTTGTCCAGAACCCAGCTCAGAAAATGCACTAAAAATTCCCAAAACACTTAGGAAGAAGCGGAGAAGTAGAATAAATCGGGGAGATATACACTGGATTCACCCTTGTGTTGACCCCGTTTAAAAAAAAATAAAAAAATAAAAGTAGGGAGAAAGCTACCGGTTGTAAAGATACACCTTTAGGCAGAATTCTTTTTGAGGTCACCTAGAGGCGTAGAAATCCGAAGTCCGTTTTAATTGCCGGTCAACGAGTCTATCACAATCACAATAAGATGCTTAAAACTTAGGGTTCTCATCAAATCTTGGGTGAGTTGAATGGCCGTAGAAAGCCACTCTTAAACCCTAAAATTTGAAAATCCAAAAAAAAAAAAGAGAGTAAAAACAGAAAAAGAAATTTTTCTTTGAATAAGGAGAGGCTTGAGGCGGTCTGCATTTTGGCTGATACCCGGGCACTGTTGTGTCTTTGAAAGTTCAGTTCTTAAGTAGACAATTTCTTAATGATTGAAAATAACTCAGGTCCAAATAATCTAACCTAATTCTTTTATAAATAGCATATAGTTTTTGCTAGGGACTAGCAAAAGATAGGCATGGGGGTATGATGTAAGCACATTTACACTACTTAAAATGTCTATTTATGCATGTTCTTAAGCATAGGATTGCATTTCATGATATAAATATTGCATTACATGCATCATCTTGCATTTAGAGTAGTTTGAATAAAATGGAGGTTAATTGTCTCCTTTTATGTTCTTGGACTGGAAAATATTTTATCGGGGCCTCGGATCAAAGATCCAACCGTATGGATATGATCAGGGCGACGATTGGAGTTCAACGACTCCAAGATCGCCCTAATCAGGCATCCGTAGCATCAGATAGAGACCAGGGAACCCTAGAAGATCAAGGGCCAGGATGGTGTAAATCCGCACCTCAGATGGCAAATCCGACCACACGGATGAATTCGGATCGACGATCGCAGCCCAACGACACAAAAATCGAGTCAATCCGACATCCGTGGCACCATCTACAACTTCCAGAAGATGGACGGCCAAGATGGCGCCACGTGGCGCCATCTCATCCACCCAATCGGCCGCATGCGTCTTGTGAAGACCGCGCACCGTCTCCTCTCCGCCGTTGGATCTCGATCCAATGGCTGCGGTCGCTCGCGCTTAAAAGCGTCCGCGCGACCATTTCGCCTGCGTAGCGCAGCGGCGATGCAGCTGCGGGTGAAGCGGAGGTCGCAGGTTCGAGCCGCGGTGAGGGGGTGGAAGGCGCGGGCGAGCGGGCGCGCACGAGCGTCAGATGAAGATCCAACGGCTGCGCGCGCTCAATCAGGACGACGCGCGATTGCACGCCGGGCGTAACGCGCGATCGCACGCGGGCGGGCGCGCTACACAGCGGGCGCGGACGTGATCTAAGCCGTCCGATCTCGCAATCAGACGGCTGAAAATCAAGCGACGTGCGTAGGCGTTACGCGCGGGCAGCCGAGCGGGCGCGCGTGGGCGCGGCGGCTACGCCCACGTTGAGGGCTTTAGCGACGGTTTTATCCGTCACTAAAGACCCCTTATTTATTATTTTGAAGATGTAATGTCCATTTTGCCCCCACTCCTTGCAACTATAAAAGGAGACCCCCTCCATACGAAATTTTCATCCCTTCCTTCTCCTCTCTACCTCTCCAAAGCTCAAGAGAAGCTTGTCCCACACCCGGGATGCTTCTCGCGAGATAAAGTCCAAATTTTCATCCCCCTTCGGAAGTGGATCCCGCGACGACGATGGCGTGCTGCTTCGTTCCCGTTCTTCTGCTTCGTCCTCCTTCGTCCCGCTTCGTTCTCCTTCGTCTAGGCGTCGTCCCATCCGGCTCATCCTCTAAGCGACCGTCGAGGAGGATTCTCTCTCCCTATTCTTTTTACTGCTTTCTAGTATAGATTTACTGCTTTCTAGAGTAGTCTATTCGTCCTCCGAGCGATCGTCGAGGGGGACATTTCTCCCTCCATTCTTTTAATGCTTTCTAGAGTAATTGTTTTATGTTTTCTAGTTGTAACGAAAGAACTCTTTTATGATAAATTCCTTGTCTATTCTACATCTCATTTTGATTTCCATGTATAGTATTCCTTCTCTCTCTCTTACTCCCTCTCTCTCTTTTATTTGTTGTAGATACTTAGATAGTTTAAATTGAATTTCTTTGTGACAAAATAAAAAGAAACGCGAAGTTTTTAAATCAAACGTTCGCCTCCCTGTGTTCGACCTGGAATTTTGATTTCGGTATAAATTTTATTTGTTGAACACGAATGACAGGTTTTCCAAAACCGAACACGTTAGCGTCGCTTCGTAAATCGTTCAACAATTTCCCACTACCGTTCATTGATTAGCTTCTCGAGAAACTAGTGGGAAATCGAATCTTCTGCTTTTTGGACGGGTACTCCGATTACAATCAGGTCGTAATCCATCCCGAGGACTAAGAGAAGACCACCTTCACTTGCCCCTTCGGAACATACACATTCTGAAGGATGTCGTTCGGTCTCTGCAATGCACCTGCTATTTTCCAAAGGTGCATGCTTACCATGTTCTCAGATATGGTTGGTGAATACCTTGAAGCCTTCATAGATGACTTCTCGATATTTGGTATATCATTCGATGATTGCCTCCTACACTTGGTCCAAATCCTCAGGTGGTGCATCGACATGAACTTGGTTCTTTCCTGGGAAAAGAGCCACTTCATGGTACCTAAGGGAATTGTCCTGGGACATCTCATCTCTGAAAAAGCATCCAGGTTGATCGAGACAAGGTGAATCTGATTTCCAAACTCCCTATGCCTAGCTCGATCAAAGACATCTGATCCTTTCTAAGGCACGTCAATTTTTACCGATGATTCATTCTCGATTTCTCAAAAATAGCGCACCCCTTGACTAATCTTTTAAGGATGTCCCCTTTGAAATCTCCAAGGAGTGCGCTCAGGCATTTGAGATCCTACGTGACTGAGTTACCCAAGCACCTATCTTGTAGTCCCTTAATTGGTCTCAACCCTTTGAGATCATGTGCGATGCATCCGATTATGCTGTAGGGGCAGTACTTAGGCAGAAAATAGATGGGAAACCCATGGTCATCTACTATGCTAGCAAGACACTTGACGAGGCTCAGCGTAACTATACAATTACTGAAAAAGAGCTGCTAGCTATGGTATTTGCCGTGGAAAAATTTAGATCATATCTTTTGGGTTCCTGTGTTATCATATACTCAAATCACACTACAGTGAGGCACCACCTTGCGAAGAAGGATGCGAAAACTCGACTAATCCATAGGATCATGCTGTTGCAAGAATTTGATCTCAAGATTTGCGATAAAGCAGGAAAATAGAACATGGTAGCTGATCACTTGTCCGTTCTTCCTTCTTCTGTCATCGACTCGTCTGGTCCAGTCACTGGCCATTTTTCAGACGAGCACCTGCTAGCCATTCACAATCTCCCTTGGTTTGCTGATATTGTAAATTGCCTTATTACGGGGAAAGTTCCACTAGATTGGCCGACTTCCAAGAGAGACAAATTGATTGCCGAGGCCAATTACTATATTTGGGAGGAACCATACCTTTTCCACATCAACAGTGATCAGGTGATCCGGAGATGCATTCCTGACGACGAGGTCAATGACGTGACGTCATTCTGTCACGACCAAGCCTGCAGTGGCCATTTCTCTAGGCGTAAAATCACAGCAAAAATTCTCCAGTGTGGGTTCTTTTGGCCCACTTTGTTCAAATAAGCACAGGCATATTATAGGGCATGCGCTAGTTGTCAGACCCTCGGCAACATGGGCCTAGGGAATTGATTTCATGGGACCCTTTCCGAGATCTAACAGCTTCAAATACATTCTACTCGTTGTTGATTATGTCTCTAATTGGTCGAAGCCATCCCCACGAGAGCTAGTGATCATAAAGTTATCCTCTGATTTATCCAGGAGAACATCGTTACCAGATTTAGGGTTCCCAAGGCCATCATTAGTGATGGCAGGTCTAATTTTAGCAATGTGCACTTCCAGCCCTGATGAAAAGGTATGGGGTGTCGCATCATATCTTGACTCCTTACCACCCCCAGACTAATGGACTGGCAGAACTGTCAAATCGAGAGATCAAGAAGATCCTTCAGGTCACTATTTGGCCAGATAGAAAAGATTGGTCTACTCGCCTTCCGGAAGTCTTGTGGGCTCGTAGGACCACCCACAAAAACCTATTAGGCATGTCTCCCTTCAGACTAGTGTATAATAAGGCATGTCACCTTCCCATCAAGATGGAGCACATGGCATATTAGGCAGTATGAAAGTGCAATCTGGATCTAGTGAAGGCTAGAATACATTGCCAGTTGCAATTAAGTGAGATCGAGGAACTACGCAATGATGCGTATGAGAACTCACGTATTTACAAAGAGCATGTTAAAGCCTTCCATGACAGGCACATTGTACGAAAATCTTTCCATCCTGGTCAGAAAGTTCTACTCTTTGATGCCAAACTCAAATGTTTCCCAGGAAAACTCAGATCAAAATGGATTGGACCATTCGTGGTGAGACAAATCTTTGGAAATGGAGCTATTGAAATCAACCAACCTAGCTTTGATTCAGAACCCTTTATTGTGAATGGTCAGCCACTCAAGCCATTCATTGAACTCACCGATACGAACAGGGCTGAGGTATCTTTTGATCTCCATTCTCCCTGAGCTTATTGCACTCTGCTAAAGGCGTTAAACTCAGCACTTAATGGGTGTGTCACTTTACTCAACTCAGTAATTAAGTTAATTTTATTTAATTAAGAGTAGAAAAATCCACTTAGGTTAACTCGAAATTATGTCGGTTGTGTAGTGTAGGGTCGAATTAACCTAACATTTTAGAAATTTTTACTGATTGAGTCCAGGTTGTTCGCTGGGAGGTATAATTCTTTCTAAATTCACCAATTATCTTTTATTTCTTTATAAGTTTAGTTGGTATAATTAGGTTGATTATAAAAGCATGAATTTTGTCAAATGATTTAAACTATAAAGAATATACAAAATTCGATATGAAAAACACATTTACTTAAATGATGTACTTTATTAACAAGTAAACATGTTAATTTTCTATTTTATTTCAAAGAAATTAAGGCAATAAGAATTCTTCTATTAAAACATGCCTTACTACAACATTTAAAAACAAAAAGGAATTTAAAGTGATACTAGAAAAACAAATTCATTTCTTTATTTCTTCAGCCTCTCTCTTTTTCTTTCTTTGTTTCTCTCTCTTCTTTTCCTTTAATTTTTTTACTCTCTCTCGAACTCTTTATTTTTCTTCTTCTGTTCTGTTCCTACCTTCTTTTGCTCCTACCTCTTCTCTCTTAGTTCCCTTAGTCTTCTTCTTAGTCCCCTTAGTAGTGCCTGTTCTCTTCCTTCTTCCTTAACCATCAGCTCTTTCTTTCCTTAAGCTTTCTTTTGAACCATCAGTTGAACCAGGTTTATTTTTACTTTTTAACCAAAAATTATTTTATTTGCGGTGAGGTCCTTTCGAGGATACACAACACCCTGAAATCAGGGTAGGACAAGACCCTACTCGGTCCTCGCCTAATTTCAATTAGGTTTGATTTCGATTTATTTCATCTGATGCATAGTTTCGAGCCAATCCAGCTCAATCGGCCTCCCTGGCCTCACCCTCCTAGGGCACACTCTCTTACTCCCACTCGGGTGCACACCCGCAGGCACACATGCCTGCACACTTGCTCAATAGGTCAGATGCTCAGTTCATGCCCAGCGCTTGACGACAGGGGAGCCTATAGCACAGATTATTTTTATTCCAAGGTGCCCACTCAGAGCTAACCGATGTGGGACTATGCTCCCCCCTTCTAGACCCAACTTCAATCGATCATAACTCCCTACTCAGAGCTCCAAATCATGTGATTCAAGGCTTGCTAGAAAGCTCTAAGGTCACTCTATAAGTTTGCAGGGTCAATTGAAAGTTTAGAGGATGTTTTCCTCTTCAATTTGAAGAGTGAAATCAAGGGGTTCCTATGGGTTAAAATGCCTGGAAATGGTTTTAACGTTAACACAGTCCTCAGATGGACTTTTCTCTCTCATTTAAAGGTTTGAACAGTTACTACAGTTAATTCTGCATCTGTAGAAGTGAGATTTGAAGCTCTTAAAGCTACAAGCAACATAGAGAAGCTTCAAGTTTCTCTGAAAGCTTCAGAGAATGGATTTACGATTTAAAATAGATAGACAGACACAGAAGAACATTCTGATCAATTTAAGCAAGTTTTAAGGGTTGTAACAGATTGATCTAGGTAGGATTTCATCTCAAATTTCATCAAAATGCCACTGCTATTAGTTTGGGTTCGAAGACAACGCAAACTGATAGGGTTTGAATTCTTACCAAAATAAGAGTCTGAGCTCACTCAATTCACTCTAATATCATTCACCATGTTCCCAGAAATAATTTTATCTCATCAATTCCTCAATTCAAGCTCAGAAGCAAAGTTTCCTCCTCAAGTTTGACTGATAGGCTTAAAAATTTGAATTTCTGATTAATGCCTTCTCCCAAGAAATCAAAGCCTCAAATAGGAACTTCTCAACCTTTGGAATTCATTTGGCCTCTCAGATAGGTGTTCTAACTAATATTTCTAGGGTTTCAAGCTCGCCACCTGAGCTTCAAAATGTGTTTGTTCGTCAAAGGATTTTAAAGATTATTACAGTGATTTGAAGACATGAATAGCTTCAGTGCACTACACTAAAGCTTCTAGGTTCCTTAAATGCTTCTTAGATCTCTCTGTGAGACTTCTCTAACTCCATCAGAGTTGGAGAAGATGAACTTCAATCTATAGCTCCAGTGACTAAAATTCCAACTAAATGACCTCAAATTAATCAGTGATCGCATTTATATCATTCTGGAGCTTTTACCAAGTTTCAGAGGTTGAAGAACAAAATTGACTTGCCGGAGCTCTGACGAGCTCTGGTGAGTCCAGAAAATGTACAAACTATGTATAGATTGTTTAAACTTTCCATTTTTAATCAAAAAAGGTTCCTGAGGTTGCGAGGAACCTCAAAAACTCAACTAATTCTTCATTATTTCATTAGAGTTAAGATTTAACAGTGAATTTCATTTTCAAAGGATCTGTGTGGATTAAGCTCAGGACTTATTTTACCACTCAATTGAGTGGTTAAAACAAGTCAACAACTATTTATGATCATATATATATATATAAGTAAGGATTTGAATTACTCCTGAGCCGCCATTGACAGCGAGCTCAAGAGCTTAAGTAAAATTGGGCGTTTAATTTATATGTGGTAATTCTACATATTATAGTGTCGATTAGGGTCCCTGAGTGATGATTAGCTGATGAAGAACCCTATGAAGGTGAATCTAAGCCCACTACTGTCGCCATGGACAGTGACAGTAGTTGGTGGAGATGAAAGATGAATTAGGTGATTAGGTGATCAATTAAGTGATTAAGTGGATTAGAAATGGTCACGAGAGACAAAGAAAGGTGGATAGCGATTTCAAAAGATGAAATTAAGGCTCTGACGAGCTCAAGGAGTTTGTCGTAGTTGGAGAAGATAACATCTGAAATTCTAAAATTACAACTAACTACCTACCTAACTACCTAAACTAAACTACCCTACTCCTACTCCTACTCCTAATCTACTATTACCTGGACGAAGGGGTCAGTAGGGTTCCACCGAAGGTTCATAGCTGACAACGAAATCAGAGGGTGGAGAGGAAGATCTCTAGTGGGTGGATTTGAGGTAAAGCAGAGGATTCCTTAGTCAGCGCCTGTGTCCAGAGACGTGGCAAACCACGGCAGATCTCCTCAGCTAGTGAAAATGGATGGAGGAAGTCGGAAAGTGAGATGGAAAGTCACCAGAGTTTTGGACGAATAGCCTATCGAAGTCGGCTGCAGTGTTAGAAGAGGGAAGGGAGCCAACTTGAGTGAAATCGGAGGGGTGAGGGGGTATTTATAGTGGTTGGTGGCGAAGAGAGTGGCGAGGTCTGGCCGAAGAAGGAGCTTTAGGAGCTTAACCTCCAGTGTCGCCTACGACAACGGTGAGGTTATCTCCCACTGAAAATTAGGAGTTCCGGTTAATCCAGATCAGTGGATCAAGTGGAGGTGGTGAGCGCAAGTAGTAAGAGCTTGGACAAAGCAAAGTGATGTCGGCAAGGTAGTGATCGCACGGTGGCGTGACTCTCCGACGATAGCCGTTCATTCAGCTGAAGAAGAAGAAGAAGAAGGAAAGGGACTTAAATGTAATAAAACTTAAGGACTTGTGTGAGAAATAATGACTCGATTGTCATGAATTTTAAGGACCAAAATGTAAACTCAGGTTTTGAAGATTTATTTTAACTTAGATCTTTTTCAACATTTTATATATGTTAGTAAATAAGGTAAATATTATGTTTTCACCTTGAATTTACATTTTTGACCTTTTTAGATTAAATTATTAGATTAAGTAAATTTAAGTTACTTAACTTATTAAGGAAATGATTAATAGGATTTCCAGTCCAATTATTATCTAGATTATTAATAATGTTAATTGAATGATAAAATACCATTTTTAACTTATTTTAAGGTCCTTTACTAAATATCCCTTATTCTATAATTAACCCTTATATATTCATAACCTTAGCTAGTTGACTAGGAAGACTAGTTAATTAGGGGTAATTAGAGATCATGATGAGTCTCTCATCAGCAACCCGTCATCTTTTTGAAAAACCTGAAACCCTGCTTAACACATCTTATGCTGAACTCATATTGGACTTTGCGGTTCATCCATTAAAACAGCTGACTCTACCTTTGGTACCCGTACCCGAGCTTGAAATCGTCCACAATAGTTATCTTGACCCATCCACCCATCCAAAACCTATTCCAGTGAATGATCTAAGTTGAACTCAAACCCACCTAATTTACAATGAGGATATTGCAAATCGTAGGCATGGGAGGCTATTAAAGTGCAAAACAAGGTGAAAATCACTTCACAAGAAAGGGTTTCATCAAAAAAATCACATATTCCAAAAACCAAAAAAATAAAAAAATTGAAAAAGAACAAAAATAGGATAGGGGAGGAAATTTTGAATTGATTGCATATCATGTTTAAGGGGAAAAAGGGAAGGAGATAAAAATGTCAAAAAGGAGCACAATTTGAAAAGAAAAGAAAAAGAGATAGTCATTAGTAAAAGATTAAGGAATTGACTTAATTCTAGATCAAATCAAAAAGAGAGAAAATGAAAGAAAAAAAGTGCTAAGTGACAAAAGAGATTAGTATGAACGCTGATCTCAAGCCTCTTGGGTTGCGATCCTAGGCTTAAAAATTCAAGTATCCGCTAAGATCTGAATAATCCTTAAGAGGTTGGTAAAAATGCAAAGTTTAAGTTTTAGGTCTAAGGCTTAGGGATTATTTGGCCTCGTTAACTAAGCTCTAGCTTGTGGGACTCATAACCTAAGCACTCCAATCCACACATAGTCTGGTTCAGTGCGCTTAAGTATCAAAATCACGCAAATGAGTTAAATCTGTTCGAAAAAAGTTACGAAGATTAGGAGCGACTGATCAACACAAGTTGATTTAGACGAGTTCCTGGTGCGGAGAGGTAGGAAATTCCCCTCAAAGATGTGCAATAACATAACATCTCCTCGGTGTTTGTCTCCTCGGATATCTAAATATCCTACTGGGGGCATGTAAGCACCTTGTGCTGGTCCTGATGCCATGGGTGGCATTATCATAAAATGTCAATTGCTAAGGTCTGGATTTAGCTACGGAACGCCATGGGTGAAATTATCTCAAAATCTCAAAATTCAGGGTTCTGGGGGTTGCCATGGGTGGTGTTATCTCGAAGCATCAATTGCTAAGAACCCTACGAGGATTGATGGTGGGAACTAGGAATCCGATATAGACCATGTTGTAAATCTAATCTGAGGCTAGAAATAAAAAGAAAAGAGACAGAAAACTCTCCAAAAATAAAGAAAAATTCCTTTTTCTCTCTCTTACAAAAACACACTGCAAACTGAACCTAGGCTAAAACATGTACAACCATGGGTGTTTTAACTGCAAAGTTCAACGAACCTTAGGTTAGTTCCTATGGGCCTTAGAAACCTTCGCAGTGGAGTGAGGATAGAGCTGGTCAGGTTTGGATCTTGGTTGGTACTTGAGTACCTCTAGGCCTACTATCGGCATTTTGACCTAATCTACAAAAGAAAGCACACATCAGAGTTTTGAGAATAGAATGGCATATGGTCAAGAATTAAAGGCAATTCCATGAGATTTTGCCAAGGGACTAGTAAAAGCTAGGCATGGGGGTATGATGGGAACACCATCATGAGCCATAACTAGATTAGTTTGATCCAATTAAGTCAGTAAATGCTCCTACATAACTACCAGAGAGCCATATTTCATTGCAAAGTCATTCTGGGGGAAAGGCAAGAAAATAGGGTTAAAATAGTAATTTTTCCATCATATCATGAATGCAGAATAATCATGGGTTTTCCTAGGGGGTAATTAAGGGTCAAATAGTACTAAAAGTTTAACAAGTGGGTTAGAACAGACAGAAAAGGGTTTGCATGTGTTTGTAGAATTAAATGAATTTTTTAACCCTAAAAATAGACTCGCTTAATTAACTGAAGTTCTGGTTAGGATAAAATTCACCTAAACCCTCAAAAATTCATAGAAAAATATTCTCTAGGGTTTGGAACCTTCAATTTGACCATCAAAACCTGTCTTGACCCGAAGTAGACTCTTAGAAAGACATTTGCCCTAATTTGCATTTTTGCATAAATTACCCTATCACACTTGGTCAAACCTAAATCTAACTTCATTTATTTCCTTGGGTCCAAATTAGGTTTGTATCAAAATTTGGGCCCAATCTGAGATTACCTTGACCAAGTTTGCATTTTAGTCCAATCAGACTCTTTCTATCTCATTCAGACCCATGACTTTTAAATTCTCTTACAAATAGCCCCCCAACTTCTTTTTCTTCTACAGAAGTAGGTCCCCACGCCATTTTTGGATGTGAAACCTACACCGTCGAGTTTCGAGCGAGGATTTCTCACTCAATTCTCAATAAATCCCTCCTAAAATTGATATGGGGATTCCTTAGGAAGTTACCTTCCATTTGAACCATTCCTTGGGCTCTAAGTCTTTTCCAAAAGGCCATGCGAACCTTTCAAAGGTTCAGGTATCCAACTTAGCAAGCACCTTCCAAGCTTGAGAGCTTTTTTCCAAGCTTTGAAGGGCTTCCTATGGCCTATAAAAGAGACACCATCGCACGACCGTGCATTGTCAGCAATTCTTGGCATCTCTAACGCCCTAAAAAGCCCTCTCCGACCACCGAAGACCCATGCTCCAGTGACACCCATGGATCTCCCTCCTCTGGCTATCCAACCATCCAATTGGATGGCCTAAACTCCTCTCTTCATCTCAACCATCCCCAGCCAAAGGGAGGGTGTTCCTCCATCTACATCGTTGTCGCCGCTCCGCTGCATCTTCCTCCTCCAGCTCCGGTCGCTCAACATTGGAGCCCTCTGCCACCCTATCCTCTCACTAAGCCCTTCTTTAGCTCCCTCTCTCCTTCTATTTCATTTTTCCACCTTCACAGACACACACAACCGCCAACGACTGTCGTTCACCACATCTTCTCCATCTCCGGCTGCTCCTTCGGCGAGGCGTATCGGCCACTACACTCCATCTGCCTCACCAGCCACCTCATAACCTTCTCCTCAACCCCACCAACAAAACCCCTCACCTTATTTGCCACTACAACCACCGAAACACCTCCCCGAACAATCCATCATCCTCCGGCTGGCTCCATCTCTGCCAGCCACCTACAAGCACTCTCACTACATGCTACAGCCACCATCACACTCGCCGTGCTTCGACGATCGTTACTGAACCTTTTGACGTGGCTGAAAGGCCTTATTTGTTATTTCAGGTTCCAACCCCCCTCCGCCATTAAAGCCGACCTTCAAGCAAGCTTCACTCTTACTCCAGGGCACCTTCACTCCAAAGCTTGGCTCTGGACCGCGCGAAGTTATCACACGCGCACGCCCAGGTCTCCAATTGAGGGAGATACCCTTAGCAGTTGACCCAATTGAGGAAGAGTTCCCTGCTACTGTGGACATGCAAAGAAAGGTAGGACTTTAGTCCCACCTCGAAAGTGGAAGACCATCTGCTGCTGTGTAAGAGGAAGAAGTTCCTGGGGCATATTGCCTCAGACACTTAGGTGGTGAGGTCCCCCACTCACCCATTCACCTGCACCTCGCCCATGACCTATCCCTCGCAGGCCTGGCCCGGACTCAACCCGCCTAACCCGACTCCACTCCTCGGCTGCGACCACGCCTGCAGCCCTAGACCTGGGTACGCTCTAGGTCCAAAACCCGATAACCCAGTACTGCTGGAGGCTCTAAGACAGCATCACCTAAGGAGAGAAAGAGAGGATCATGTGCGAGGATAGGGGGTTTTGCTCTGAGATGGTTTGGGCTTACAGTTAGCAAAAATTGAGGAACCTTTGATGTAAACACATTTACACTACTTAAAATGTCTATTTATGCATGTTCTTAAGCATAGGATTGCATTTCATGATATAAATATTACATTACATGCATCATCTTGCATTTAGAGTAGTTTGAATAAAATGGAGGTTAATTGTCTCCTTTTATGTGCTTGGACAGGGCAAATATTTTATCGAGGCCTCGGATCAAAGATCCAACCGTATGGATATGATCAGGGCGACGATTGGAGTTCAACGACTCCAAGATCGCCCTAATCAGGCATCCGTAGCATCAGATAGAGACCGGGGAACCCTAGAAGATCAAGGGCCAGGATGGTGTAAATCCACACTTCAGATGACAAATCCGACCGCACGGATGAATTCGGATTGACGATCGCAGCCCAACGACACAAAAATCGAGTCAATCTGACATCCGTGGCACCATCTACAACTTCCAGAAGATGGATGGCCAAGATGGTGCCACGTGGTGCCATCTCAGCCACCCAAACGGTCGCATGCATCTTGTGAAGACCACGCACCCGTCTCCTCTCCGCCGTTGGATCTTGATCCAACGGCTGCGGTCGCTCGTGCTTAAAAGCGTCCGCGCGACCATTTCGTCCGCGTAGCGCAGCGGCGACGCAGCTGCGGGCGAAGCGGAGGTCGCGGGTTCGAGCCGCGGTGAGGGGGTGGAAGGCGCGGGCGAGCGGGTGCGGACGAGCGTCAGATGAAGATCCAACGGCTGCGCGCGCTCAATCAGGACGACGCGCGATTGGACGCCAGGCGTAACGCCCGATCGCACGCGGGCGGGCGTGCTACGCAGCGGGTGTGGACGCGATCTAAGCCGTCCGATCTCGCGATCGGACGACTGAGACTACGCGGACGTGCGTAGGCGTTACGCGCGCGGGCAGCTGAGCAGGCGCGCGTGGGCGTGGCGGCGACGGCGACGTTGGGGCTTTAGCGACGGTTTTATCCGTCACTAAGACCCCTTATTTATTATTTTGAAGATGTAATGTCCATTTTGCCCCCACTCCTTGCAACTATAAAAGGAGACCCCCTCCATACGAAATTTTCATCCCTTCCTTCTCTCTACCTCTCCAAAGCTCAAGAGAAGCTTGTCCCACACCCGGGATGCTTCTCGCGAGATAAAGTCCAAATTTTCGTCCCCCTTCGGAAGTGGATCCCGCGACAACAACGGCGTGCTACTTCGTTCCCGTTCTTCTGCTTCGTCCTCCTTCGTCCCGCTTCGTTCTCCTTCGTCCAGGCGTCGTCCCATCCGGCTCGTCCTCCAAGCGACCGTCGAGGAGGATTCTCTCTCCCTACTCTTTTTACTGCTTTCTAATATAGATTTACTGCTTTCTAGAGTAATCGCTTTATGCTTTCTAGTTGTAACGAATGATCTATTTTATGATAAATTCCTTGTCTATTCTACATCTCATTTTGATTTCCATGTGAAGTATTCTCTCTCTCTCTCTTACTCTCTCTCTCTCTTCTATTTTGTTGTAGATACTTAGTTTAAATTTAATTTCTTCGTGACAAAATAAAAATGAAACGCGAAGTTTTTAAATCAAACATCTGCCTCCCTGTGTTCGACCCGAAATTTTAATTTCGGTATAAATTTTATTTGTTGAACACGAATCCTTCGCTTTCGAACTACAATGACAGGTTTTCCAAAATCGAACACGTTAGCGTAGCTTCGTAATCGTTCAACAACTTCACCCTCTGCGTGAAGAAGATTAGAGAAAGAAGAAGAAGAAAAGAAGAGGAGTCGCAAAAGCTGAAAGGCAGAAGAAGAAAGGCACAGAAGAAAAGAGTCTGAAGAAGTAGAAAGGAGAAGAGAAAAAGAGCAGCAGAGAAAAGAGACCCTTAAGTCTCTTGGAAGCACTGTAGCCACCGGCTATTTAAGTTATCTGATACAAGCATAGATCGTTTGATTGCATATATTTGACATTTTATTGATACTGTTGATGTAGTTGCTATTTGTGAGGAGTAATTGGTGATTCAAAATACCATTTTACCCCATTATTTTTGTACATTGATACCTGACATTATTATTATTGCAATCTCTTATATTTTTTATTCAAATTCTGATCTTGAGTTTTAAATTGCCATATTGCTCCCTGTGTTTGACCTCAGATTTTCCTTCAAGTAATAAATATTATTTATTTTCAAAGTCATTTCGGCTATACCACAACGCAATTTTTAAAACCTTGATTTTGCTCGTAAGCAGCGCTTGTAGGGGGGGATACATATTCTGAGATTGGAGATGACCAGGTTGGTCTAGAGCAACCCTTTGAGGATGAATTGAGTTTCTCACCCGAGATCCTAGTGCCAGAGAATGACTAAAAATATGTCTCCACGGACCATGAAATGACATATGATTTTGATACATATATAAATGAGGATCATGTATTCTTTGATTCTGAGGGTGAGGAATCTCTTAGTGAAGTCTCACTTGAGCTTAAGGAAGAGGGTTTTAGTGAGACAAATGGGCTCGACGAGCATGACGAACCATTTGGTAGCCCATTCATTAAAGATTCGGTTAGGGCTAACTTGGAGGATTCCAACCCTCCAAGTTGAGATTCAATCTATAGCCCCATCCCTCAACCACCACCCTGAAGGGATTCATTTTGATTTTGAAATCATTACGCCTAAGTCAATCTTGATTTAGCCACAATTATTGGACTTGGGTACTTTAGATGGGGTGTACAACGATTTGGAGGTCTCGAAAACATTGATTTTGGAGGATAGGAAGTTGGAATTAAAAATTTAGGATGCTAATTCTAAGGGAAGTTTGATTTTGGATATGAGGGTTTCTGTTGACCTGAATCAACCTACTTTCTACCAAGACCCTTATGATATATTTGACATGCAACCCAAGCTTGAAATAATTGATTATGTTTCTGAGCTGAATGTTAAAAGGACATCTGAACCTATTGAACCACCTTTACCCATTGTCCGACACTTTGGTCTTGGGTTGCAACCACAAAATTGTATGCCCAGCCCTGCAAACACAATAATCTTAGGTTCTGGGTGATTTTCATCTAGAACCTTAGAAACACTCGACCCTGGGGCATGGGTCTAAACCATAACATGGTCTACATCTGTGGACATCTTCTGCTGACAGGTTTAGTGTTCAACCTTTTAATTCTGATTCTGACCCACACTTGTGATTCTTAATTTCTTCCTTGTATGTATGTAATGCCTAACTGAAGGCATTAAATTTAGGATGTGTGTGCATTCCACGTTCTCTGCAGAGCTGACTGGATTTTCACAAAATTTAGTTGATATTCTATTTACTCTGCCCTTTTCATGTCTTTGTTTTTACAATGAGGACATTGCATCATTTAGGCAAGGGGGTTGGATACTTAATCCTGAAATTATTTTGAAAGCTGTGTAGATTATTTTACTTTGTTTAAATTTTTTTTTGAAAATTCAAAAAGATAAAAAAAATAAAAATAAAAATAAAAATAGAAGTAAGAGAAGATAACTTAGGCTCTTGGAAGTTATTAACTTTAGAAAATGATATGATCGGACATGAACACCTAGACACTTCTAGTCTTCGGGCTTAATTAGTTCGGTTGTCCACTTGAATGTGGACCTAGTCTCAAGTCCTCACCAAGTAATTCTATTTTAACTGGTCAATAAATTGGGGTGATAAGCATACGACTTATCAACCCGCCCTCTGATTTGGGGGTCTTTAAGCCTAAGCGTCGACATACCTTTCACACTGACTCACTTTTCAGCAGTTTCTTCTGAAATTGGGTAGCTAATTAACCATCCTGGGTGGTATGGTTGGTAAGTTGTCGGTGGTAACTGCACATCGACCAGTTGTCTAGAGCCTAGCCACAAGACCATTTTCGTCGCACTGCCTTAAGGTAAATCTTAGGTCAGGTGGTCGTGAGTGTTTTGTGGGTTAGAAATTGGGGTTACAAGTAACCGACCATCATAGTTGCAAAACACGTCGATAAGATAAAATTTATACCGAAACTCCAAGGGAGTCCTAGGTCGAACATAGGGAGGCGACGCTTACTTTACTTGAAAACCGCGCTCATTTTGTTTCTTTTTGGTATTTTGGGGGTTTTGTTATTTTTTTTGTATTTTTGAAATAAAATAAAAGAAGCAAACGTATCACAATATAGAGATGTGGAACAAATATGATATATATTACTTCCAATGTCAATTACAAGAAACTATGAAAGCATATAAAGAGAGAGAGGTGAGAGGAAAGCTCCTGAATCGGCTGTTCGGTGAGACGATGGTGCCTGGCAGAAGCTCGGATGAAGGAGGTGAGGAGCGGGACGATTGAGGTAAGATTCTGGAGGACGTCGAGTTGAGGAAAGCTTCGGCATCACACTAGAATGGAGGTGAGAAGATGGAGTTGATCTGCTACTGAAATGGAGGTGGGAGGACGGCTCTAAGGTGACTTATGAAGGGAGATTGGAAGTTGGAGGAGTAATTGGTGGGGTAGATGTTCGCTACACTAATACACACCTTGGGAGCTTGAGAACATGCTCTAATGGAGCATTGCTAGGCTTGCTAGAGCTTGGGAGTAGGTGGGAGTAGAGTAGGTAGAGATGGCTTGGAAGGGAGGGGGCGTAGGTCCTTTTATAGTGGAGGAGAAGAGGCAAAAATAGGTATGGGACCATTAATGACGTCTAGACCATCGCTGGAAACGTCGCTATAGGAAGCTCATGCCCGCTGGCGCCTACAGTTGGCTTCGCTGGCATGCAATGAATTATGGACGGCTGTAAGCGTCGCTGTAAGTCCAGCTCAAGCGTCGTTGTAGTCCACCTTACGCTGCTCTGGCGCTACTCTCTTGCCTTGCCGCGCGCACGTGCGCACCCATGCACTGGCGCTATGCTGCATGCATGCACGCCCGCGCACGTGAGGTGCTGCGTGTGTGCTGGTGGCCTGGGCTACGCCACGTGGCGTAGTCTGGGCCGTCCATCTTCTTCATGTTGTAGGGGCTACTACATAGGTCGAATTGAGTCGATTTTCACGTCGTTGGGTTGCGATCAACGACTCGAATCCATCTGTGCGGTCGGATTTATCATTTGAACCTCCGAATTATGTCTCCTAGTCCCTTGGCCGTTGATCTTCCTCGGACTGCATTTGGTGCTACAAGACTCTGATCGAAGCGATTTTAGAGGCGTTAGACTCCGATCGTCGTCATGATCAGATCCGTACGGTTGGATCGTCAATCCGAGGCTCTGAAATAAATATGCTTCTCTTCTAACCACAAAAAAGATAGAATTAGCCTAAATTATATACAACTACTCTAATTGCAGAATGATGCATGCTATGCAATATTTTTAACATGAAATGCAAATCTAAGCCTAGGAACTTGCATGAATAGGCATTTTACCCTCAACAAATGTGTTTACATCATACCCCCATGATGCGTGTCTTCACACTCAACTCAGTAATTAAGTTAATTTCACTTAATTAAGAGTAGAAAAAGTTACTTAAGTTAACTAGAAATTGTGTCGGTTGTGTAGTATATGGTCAAATTAACCTAACATTTTAGAAATTTTTGCTGGTTGAATCCAAGTCATTCACAGGGAGGTATAATTTTTTCTATGTTCACCAATTATCTTTTATTTCTTTATAATTTAGGTGGTATAACTAAGTTTATTTTAAAACATGAATTTTGGCAAAATATTTAAACTATAAAGAATATACAAAATTTCATATGAAAAACATATTTACTCAAATGATGTACTTTATTAACAAGTAAACATGTTAGTTTTCCAATTTTTATTTCAAAAGAAATTAAGGCAATAAGAATTGTTCTATTAAACCATGCCTTTTTACAATTAAGAACAAAAAGTAATTAAAATGATGCAAGAAAAATAATATCCTTTCTTTACTTCTTTAGCCTCTTTCTTCTTCTCTTGCCTTCTTCTCTTCCTACCTCTTATTCTCTTCCCTTAGTCTTCTTCTTAGTTCCTTCCTTAGTAGTAGTGCCTGTTCTCCTCTCTTTCCTTAGCTTCCTTAGCACTTAGCTTAACCTTAACCTTCAACTCTTCTTTTCCTTAAGATTTCATTTGAACCATCAGTTGAACCGAGTTTATTTTCCTTTTTAACCAAAAATTATTTTATTTACGGCGAGGTCCTTTTGAGGATACACAACACCCTGAGACCAGGGTGGGACTAGACCCTAGTCCGTCCTCACCTAATCTAAATTAGGTTTGATTTCGATTTATTTCGTTTCGGTTCATAGTCTCGAGCCCATCCGACTCAACCTGGCCTCCAAGGCCACACTTGCTCAAACCCACTCGGGCGCACACCCGCAGGCACACATGCCCGCACACACACATACACATGCTCAAATAGATTCAGAATGATCAGATTGGTAACCGGTGTGCCGAGCGCTGACGACTGAAGTGCTGGGGTAACCAATCACTTTTGTTCCCATGCACGTGCTAAAAAACTGACGATGTGGGACTATCTTAACCCCTTCCAGACCCAACTTCAACCAATCATATCTCCCATCTCAGAGCTCCATTTCAAGTGATTTAAAGTTTGTTAGAAAGCTCTAAGATAGATTATGAAATTGCAGGGTCAATTTAAGGTTTAGAGGATGTTTTCTTCTTCAATTTGAAAAGTGAAATAAGGGCTTCCTGCGGGTTATTTATCGCCTAGAAATGGTTTTAACTTCACAGAGTCCTCAGATGGACTTAACTTTCTCATTTAAAGGTCTGAATAGTGTCTGTAGGTTATTCCTCATCTGCTGGTGTAGTCTCGAAGCTCTTAAAACCTGGAACAGCAGAGAAGCTCTACACTTTTCTGAAAGATTCAGAGTTCAAAATTTTCGGACTAAAATGGATTAACAGACACAGAGAAACATCTCCGATTGATTTAAACTAGTTCTAAAGGCTATAGCAGAGTTATCTGGGTAGGATTCAAGTTCATATTTCAACAAAATATCACTGCTGTAAGTTTGGGTTCGAAAATAACCCAAATAGATAGAGTTCAAATTCTCACACAATAAATCATCTGAGCTCACTTTATTCTCTCTAAAACCACCCAATAGAATCTCAGAGTCAACTTAGTTGCATCAATTCCTCAATTTGAGCTCAGAACTCCATAATTGAACTCAATTTGACTATGGAGGCACAAAAACTTGACTTTCTATTCAAAGCTTCTCTACAGGAAATCGAAGCCTCGAATTGGATCTTCTCAACCTCAAGAACTTATTCAGATGTTCGGATAGGTGTTACAACTCATATTCCTAGGGTTTCAGGCTCGCCTCCTGAGTTTCAAAATGTGTTTGTTCGTCAGAGACATTCAGAGGTTGTTACAGTATTCTAAGGGTCATGAATAGCTTCTGTGCATCACACTGAAGCTTCTAGGTTCCTTCAATGCTTCTTAAATCTCTCTGTCAGACTTCTCCAACTCCGTCGGAGTTGAAGATGAAGATCTATCTACAGCTCCTGTCATTCAACCCTCAAATAAACATCCTTAAAACAATCAGTGATCCACATTAAATCATTCTGGAGCTTCTCAATGAATTCTAAAGGCTGAAGCACAAATTTGGTTCGACGGTGCTCACCGAAGCTCTGGTGAGTCTAGAAAATGTGAAAATTATGCACAGATTGTTAAAACTTGCCAATTTTGATTTAAAAAGGATCTTGAGGTTGCAAGGAAGCTCAGAACAACATTTAATTCTTCGTTATTTTTGTAAATGTAAGATTTGATAGTGAATTTATTTTCTTAAAGGATCTGAGTGGTTAAAGCTTAGGACTTGTTTAGCCACTCGGTTGAGTGGTTAAAACAAGTCAACAGATAACAGTAGTCATAATTATATAGTTAATTAATAGTTTGAACTGCTCCTGAGCTGCCATTGTTAGCTAGCTCAAGAACTTAATTATATTTGGCCGTTTAATTTATATGTGATATTAATATGTATTATAGTGTCAATTAGGGTCCATAAGTGTTGGATAAATGATGGAAGACCCTATGAAGGTGGAATTAGCTCGACTACTGTTGCCAAGGATAGTGACAGTAGTTGGTGGAGGTGGAATGTGAATTAGGCGATTAGATGATGAATTAAACGATTAAATGTGCTAGAAGTGATTGTGAGGGTTAATGGAAGGTGGACAGTGAGTTAAAAAGACAAGATTAAAGCTCTGGCGAGCTCAAGGAGCTCGTCGGAGTCGGATAAGATGAACACTGAAGTTCTAAAATTACATCTAATCTAACTAACTACCTACCTAACTAAGCTAACCTACTCCTACTCCTACTCCTGGTCCTACTCCTAATCTACTATTACATGGACGAAGGGGTCAATAGGGTTCCATCGAAGGTTCATAGCGGACAATGAAATCAGAGGGTTGAAGAAAGATCTCCGACGGGCGGATTTGAGGTGGATCATAGGATTCCTTTGGTCGATGCCTGTGTCAGAGACACGACAGACCATGGAGAATCTCCTCGGCTGATCAAGATGAATGGATGAAGTTGGAAAGTGAAATGGAAATTCGTCGGAGTTTTGGATGAATAGCCAATTGAAGTCGGCTGCAGTGCTAGAAGAGGGAAGGGAGCCAACTTGAGTGAAATCCGAGGGGTGAGGGGGTATTTATAGTAGTTGGCGGCGAAGAGAATGGCGGGGTCTGGCCGAAGAAGGATCTTGAGGAGCTTAACCTCCGGCATCATCTCTGACGACGGTGAGGTTATCTCCCACTGGAAATTAGGATTTCCAGTTAATCCAGACCGGTGGATGAAGAAGAGGTGGTGAGCGCAAGCTGTAAGGGCTTGGACAAAGAAGGTTGATGTTGGTAGGGTGGTAATTGTGCGATGGCGTGACTCTCTGCCGCCAGCCATTCATTCGGCTGAACAAGAAGGAAAAGGGACTTAAATGTAATAAAACTTAAGGGAGAAATAAGGACCCCATTATAATGAATATTAAGGACCAAAATATAAACCCATGTTTTGAAGGTTTATTTTAGCTTAGATCTTTTTCAACTTTTGTATATGTTAGTAAATAAAGTAAATATTATGTTTTCACCTTGAATTTACATTTTTGACCTTTTTAGATTAATTTATTAGATTAAGGAAAATTACTTTAGTTATTGTATACTTAGGTATACATTCTGTTTAAGTTACTTATTTTATTAATTAAGGGTATGATTAATAGGATTTTGAGTCCAATTATTATATAGATTATTAATAGTGTTAATTGAATAATAAAATGTCATTTTTAACTTATTTTAAGGTCCTTTGCTAAATATCTCTTATTCTATAATTAACCCTTATAAATTCATAATCCTAGCTAGTTAACTAGGAAGACTAGTTAATTAGGGGCAATTAGAGATCATGATGAGTGTCTCATCATACCCCCAAGCCAAAGTTTTGCTAGTCCCTACCAAAGTTAACTAAGATTATGATGATTTAATGCACTTGGGTTTAAATTATCATAAATAGTAACTATGTAGAGGAAAGGTTAGGTTAGAAATTTTTTATGCTTAATATAAATGATTAATGTACAGAGCACATGTGAAAATTTTCTTACTTAGATTTATACTTATAACATTTTCAAAACACACTTAAAACAATTTGTAAACAAGAATTTAACTCTGAATTAGAATTCTTCAAAAATCTCTTTAATCTTTTCTAACTATTCCTAACTCAAATTAGAATACAAAGTGTTTTAAGGAAACAAAACTTAAGGATTGAGAATTAAATTTTAACTCAGAAACTCAATAGAATTAAGTTAATCCTTTGTTTATGATATTTGACTTTTATCAATATAAGTTTAAGCAAATTAACCGGATACTAATTATTAATCAAACTTAGAGTAGTAAAACTCTAATTTACTAGCCTACAGCACTAAAGAATAACTTCTAGACCTAGGATTATGTCAATTCTTCTCCTTTAGGTCTCAACTTAAAATCTTCAAAACGTAATTTCTTAGGCTTCCTTGCCCAATACCAAGGTTCAGTAGCTATGATTTTAAAACATCTGTGCTTAGTGAAGAGAATTGTCCTAAAGACATCCAAAGTTGCAAAAATCCAGATCTTAAGACATCATTTTCCAATCCCAATTATTCCAATTCAAGCCTTTGGCTTGGCCTTACTCAAGTTTGGTTGCTTTCTCCTCACCAGTTTTCTATCCCGAGGTCAACACTTTTTGTGTATATCTCCTCGGTGGACCACTGGGTCTCTTATTCCTAATATTTTTTTCTCCATATTTTTTTTCCCTTTATCTCTAGGTTAGAACACCCATTCGTAGCGAGGTGTTCCTTTTATTTGATGGAAGGAAGGATAGCATCCATTTATATCGAGATGCTTTTATTTATTGTGGAAAAACTACATAAGCACCCATTTTTAACAAGGCACTTAATTGCAGGGTGTTTTATTTACTTTTTGTTTTCTCTTTTTTTTTTCCTTTCCCCCCTTCTCATTTTTCTTACTACCTTTATTCTCAAAATCCTTTTTCTAGGTGAGTGGCACATCCTTCACCCTTTCAAGAACCGCCTCGCGGAAATCCTTAGACTAAAGAGGATTCAGAATTAATCTCTTAACTTCTGTGTTTTCGTGGTCTTAGATGCCAACAAGACAATTCTATGTGTGTAAATTTAGATGTTTAGGTTACTTAGCTCTCAAACCAGATTTTGGACAACAAAGCCCTTTACTCTCGGGTTCTTCAAATTTTTACTTTCCTCCGATAGGATCCGTCAAGACAAAATTTACCAAGTCTAGTTATTTATCTTTAGCTTGTAAGTTTTGTAAACTAAAATTATACTAACTCTCTATTTAATTATCTCTGAATTTTTGGCCTTTTACTTAACTTTATGATAGAATCAAATTTTTACAAAACAAAAGGATTACTTAACCTAATTGATTAAAAAGTTATAATTCAATTCCAAAACTAAAGTTTAAATCTTAACACACTTAGTTTCTAAATTCATGATAAGAATAGAAAAATAAATTCTTTAAAAAATTTAAAAGATTCTAAATTCAAATAAAACCTTCTTTTAAAAATTTTAAACACAAAAGTGTGTTTCTACAAAATGTTTAAGTAAAATCTAATTAAGAATTGAATGCTATTAAATACTCTATATATATTCTATATACATTTTAAATTTCTGACTTAAAAGAAAATTAAGCTCTTAATTATAATATATATATATGTTTTTTTCTTCTTTTCTTTTTTATTAAAAATGAATATTCCCCTCTTATTATTTTTATGAATCTTATTTTTGAAATTTTTGTATTTATATATTTTTGTTTTTATGCATATAGGATTTTCCAATTTTTATGATTTTTCAAAAATTTTTCAAATTTTTATGAAATTTTTGATTTTTTGAAATTTTTATCATTTTTTAAATTTCAATTTTTTTAAAATTTCGTGGATATTTAATTTTTATGTGTTTTTATTTTTTAAACCCACACTTCAAGTGAAAATTTCACTTCAACACCCCCCAAGCCAAAATTTTACAATGTCCTCATTGGAAGAAGGCTGAAAAGATATTATACTTCATTTAGTATAGGGTGATGGAAGGAGTCGAATATAGGAGATTAAAAATGATTTCAATTCTGACCAAAGGTCAGAGTGGTCATTCGGACTAAATGAAGGTAATCAATATGAAATATGAAGTAAAATTTTAAAGTAAGTGTATAAGAAAATATAAAAGGTAAAAATAGGAAACAGCTATATACCAATGCTAAGTTTTACGCCTTCAGTTAGGCATAAACCCTAGCAAAGAACTAAAAAGAATAGGTATATGGTAAAAACAGAGGAGTTATTAAAGAATTATATCAAAGAAAATAGCAAACAGATTAAACACCCAATCAAAACTTGTCCTGAAATTGCCTAGAATAGATCTCGCAGACCCAAAAATCAGATTCTTGTGAAAATCTTAGAAAGATTAGAGTGAATCATGTGAAAATTAGATCTGATTTAGGTTGAAATATACAATGTTAAAGATTAAGTCATTTTATAAAATATGATTCCACCAAGTTCAGAAGATTAGCAAAATCAGTTTTGGTTCTCAATAACAGGTGGGTCATTTTGGCACAAAATAGGTTGCTGATGCGGGTTTGATGGATTATTTTCAGGTAATATGGAGGATGGGTTATGATTAGAATCAAAAGCCTGATTAAGGAAATGGACTTGGCCTTGATTTTGCCTAGGATTTGGCAGATTCCTAGGATTCGGAATTGGCTGAGATGGAAGAGTATGTGGCTGACGAGACTCAGCCAAAAGCGTGATTTGATTTCGTAAATCAGCCAACTCTACCTTACATTGCCTATGGATCTAAGCGAGAGCTTCAACATTTTGTCGCTGACTCTCTGACACAGCTCTTAAAATTTGGTCTAGCTTTGTATCTCTGATAGGCCTAGAGTAATTCTACATACTCATCGAGCTAGGCCTTAAATTTGATTGCTGAGGAGGCAATGGTGGTGGATTAAAATGGGTCTGATTTGGATAATTTGGTCTTTGATTTTGATTTTGATCAGCCCAAGAAAAATTTGGGTGGCTTCACCATCCAGGATTATAGGAATTTGAATAAGGGTTTGGTCTTGGAGTATTTTCCTGGATGGCGTGTAAACCCAAAAGATACGGCATGTCTTCTGCAACAGGAAAGGGTGGGGCAAAGGGTGGGTAAGATTGTGGGACAAAGGTCCCTCCTTGGGTTAGTGAAGGAGTAGATAGAAAACCCAAGGGAGATGTATCTCTAGAATCCAGATTATTCACAAATTCTGTCCCCGTGGGAATTTGCAAAATAGGTGAATATGCGGGATTTGTAGCAAGTAGAGGCATAAGAGTCTTCATTGTCTTTCTAACCTCATTGGGATGCTTTGCTACGATATCTACTTTGTCTAGTTTTTCTGCAATAATCTCCAAATCCTTTGAACTAGACGGATTACTGATCTTGTGAATGCTCTTATGCTGATTCTGATGATTCGTATTTGCTCCCCGCGTGAATTGCAACATAGATGCATTGTTGATCGAGTTTTCCGCCATCCCTTCAAATAATTCTGAAGCAGATTCTGCGTCGCGATTTAGAAAATTCCCTCCACAAAAGGCATCGACTAGATTGCGAATGCCCTCTTGTAAACCATAATAAAAGATATACATGAGTTGCCAACGAGGGATATCATGATGTGGGCATTTCCTTTGCAATTCATGAAAACATTCCCATGGTTCATGAATTGGTTCTCCTTGGTTTTGATTGAAAGTAGTAATAGCTCGCCTTAAAGCATTCGTTCGACCAATAGGAAAGAATTTCTTCAAAAATGCTGATTCAATTTCTGCCCAAGATGAGATTGGTCTTGCTATAGTTCTATACCAATATGCTGCTTTATCTTTAAGGCTAAAAGAGAACATTTTCATTAGTATGATTTCCGTATTTTTATTTCGAGGACCAAGAGTTTGGGATAAATTTTTAAGATCTTCTATATGTTGAAATGGATCCTCGGATGCAAATCCGTGAAAGTGAAGGATTAAACCTATAATGTTTGGCATTAATTCAGGATCATTTTCCCTAATAGGAATCCTAACATTAGGATGTACTTGTGCATT
The DNA here is from genome assembly GCA_037157565.1 of Thalassia testudinum. Lineage (NCBI taxonomy): Eukaryota > Viridiplantae > Streptophyta > Magnoliopsida > Alismatales > Hydrocharitaceae > Thalassia > Thalassia testudinum. Next base: position 30,291,772 of record JAZHRO010000019.1, on the reverse strand, counting down.
AGATGGGTTATAATAATCTCTAAGTAGAGGCCATGGACGATTGATCGGTAAATCGGGGTTTTCAAAACTCGCCTCAAGTTCAGGTGGAGGACGGGTTTGAAGAGTTTGTAAATTATTTAGGGCCGCTGTTAATAAATTGATTTGCCTAGTTTGCTCTAGCATCCTAAGATTCTAGTTCAGGAGCGCCTCATGAACATCAAAAGGCAACATCTCCCCCTGACCAGAAGAAGAAGGGATCTTAGGATTAAGATTCTGCATTGGATCCATAGAAGAAATGAATCAGACGGGAAAACCATTGGTTGCTTATCTACAACCGGCCTAGAATCACCTGTCAACGATGGTGAAAGAGGTGGATGCAAGGATCGCCTCTCGTCCATAAACGGAAAATAATGTGCAAGTGCACACGCACACCACCAATAAAATAGCGGCACAAAAAACCTGCAAAACAGTGCAAAAAATGTGAGTTTTGCTCTTCTTTCAAAGGAAAGAAGAAATTCCTAACATATGCAAAGTAATTTGACGCAAACAAATAGAGTAACAGTATCAAAATACACATCCTAATCTATGTCTACGCAGGTGCGTACCTTAAAACTCAAAGGTCTAAGGTCTAGGATCGAGACTGCTCACTACTGGCTCCCTGGGGCCTTAGTAGTGAGACAGACTTGTTGATCTTCGACCAAAGCCGTAAGAGGTGCAAAGAGGATAGATAGAAAAATAGACTCGTGTGACTCTAGTGATCGCGCTGTGTGCGCGATAGCATGCAACAGTCGATAGCGATATAAAAATCCTCATGCATTCTGCAATCAGATTTAAGTCACAATTTTTACTTCCCCTTTTCAGTTAATCTTTTTCAAAAATATATCAATCTAAACTACAATGGCCGCTTTCTTAATTCTTTTGAAACAAAAATATGTGGCCTTTTTAATTCTCAGAGGACAGGGATCTATGCGGAATTTCTTATGTTTTCCTGCTGATGCGAGAAAAAACATTTTAAAAATTCCTAAGTCAGATCACACTAATACTAGAAGAAAATGCACTCCTAAAAATGTATGCTTATGTTATGCTGTTGCTAGTCAGAAAAAGATGTATTTTTGTATTTTTTTAATTTTTAAATGCAACAATACAAAAGATTATGGAATACTCACAAAAAACAAAAATAGCAAAACTGATTCCTGCCTTCTCTTGAGATCACCTGTGAAGGTAAACCTGAAAAGAAGACAGAAAGCAAAGACAAAAATAAAACAAAAACAAAACAAAATACAACTAATTAGGACAAAAGTTAGTAAAAACAAAAAGATATTTACAAAATACCTCCTAATTAGACAAAATCCAACTATTTATAGTGAAACAAAATATTGCCTCCCGGCAACAGTGCCATTAAAATGATGCTTAGATGAAACATTGCCAGGGAATATTTTGATGAGTGAATGAGGCAAAATATTACCTCCCTAGCAACAACTCCATTAAAATGATGCATGTCTTCACACTCAACTCAGTAATTAAGCTAATTTCACTTAATTAAGAGGAGAAAAAGTCACTTAGGTTAACTCGAAATTGTGTCAGTTGTGTAGTATAGGGTCAAATTAACCCATCATTTAGAAATTTTTACTGGTTGAGTCCAGGTCGTTCACTGGGAGGTATAATTTTTTCTAAGTTCACCAATTATCTTTTATTTCTTTATAATTTTAGGAGGTATAACTAAGTTGATTTTAAAACATGAATTTGGGAAAAATATTTAAACTATAAAGAATATACAAAATTCCATATGAAAAACATATTTAGTCAAATGATGTACTTTATTAACAAGTAGACATGTTACTTTTCCAATTTTTATTTCAAAAAAATTAAGGAAACAAGAATTGTTCTATTAAAACATGCCATTTTACAATTAAGAGCAAAAAGTAGCAGTAGTAAAGAAAGGAACAATATCCTTTCCTTACTTCTTCAGCCTCTCTCTTCTTCTCCTGCCTTCTTCTCTTCTTGCCTCTTATTCTCTTCCCTTAGTCTTCTTCTTAGTTCATTCCTTAGTAGTAGTGCCTATTCTCCTTTCTTTCCTTAGCTTCCTTAGCACTTAACTTAACCTTAACCTTCAGCTCTTCTTTTCCTTAAGTTTTCTTTTGATCCATCAGTTGAACCAGGTTTATTTTCCTTTCTAACCAAAAATTATTTTATTTGCGGTGAGGTCCTTTCGAGGATACACAGCACCTTAAGACCAGGGTGGGACCAGACCCTACTCGGTCCTCGCCTAATCTCAATTAGGTTCGATTTCAATTTATTTCATTTCGGTTGATAGTCTCGAGCCCATCCGGCTCAACCTGGCCTCCCAGGCCACACTTCCTAACGGCCACTCAAGCGCACACCCACATGCACACATGGCTGCACACACACATACACATGCTCAGATAGATTCAGAATGCTCAGATTGGTAACCGGTGCACCGAGCACTGACGACTGAAGTGCCAGGGTAACAAATCACTTTTGTTCCCATGCGCGCACTCAGAAACTGACGATGTGGGACTATCTTAACCCCTTCAAGACCCAACTTCAACCAACCATATCTCCCGGCTCAGAGCTCCATTTCAAGTGATTTAAAGTTTGTTAGAAAGCTCTAAGATAGATCTACACAATTGCAGGGTCAATTTAAGGTTTAGAGGATGTTTTCCTCTTCAATTTGAAGAGTGAAATAAGGGGTTCCTATGGGTTATTTATCGCCTGGAAATGGTTTTAACTTCACAGAGTCCTCAGATGGACTTAATTTTCTCATTTAAAGGTCTAAATAGTGTCTGCATGTTTTTCCACATCTACTAGTGTAGTCTTAAAGCTCTTAAAACCTTCAAGAACAGCAAAGAAGCTCTACACTTCTCTGAAAGCTTCAGAGTTCAAAATTTTCAGATTGAAATGGATTAACAGACATAGAGAAACATCACTGATAGATTTAAACAAGTTCTAAATGTTATAACAAACTTATCCGGGTAGGATTCAAGTTCATATTTCAACAAAATATCACTACTGTAAGTTTGGGTTCGAAAATAACCCAAACTGATAGAGTTCAAATTCTAACACAATAAATCATCTGAGCTCACTTTATTCTACCTAAAACCATCCAACAGAATCTCAGAGTCAACTTATTCGCATCAATTCCTCAATTTGAGCTCAAAACTCCATAATCGAACTCAGTTTGACTGTGGAGGCACAAAAACTTGACTTTCTGTTCAAAGCTTCTCTACAGGAAATCAAAGCCTCGAATAGGATTTTCTCAACTTGAGAAACCTATTAAGATCTTCAGATACATGTTCTAACTCATATTCCTAGGGTTTCAGGCTTGCCGCCTGACTTTCAAAATGTGTTTGTCCATTAGAGCCATTCAGAGATTGTTACAGTATTCTAAGGGTCATGAATAGCTTCAGTGCATCGCACTGAAGCTTCTAGGTTCCTTCAATGCTTCTTAAATCTCTCTATCAGACTTCTCCAACTCTGCCAGAGTTAGAGAAGATGAAGATCTATCTATAGCTCTAGTCATCCAATCCTCAAATAAACATCCTTAAAATAATCAGTGATCCACATTGTATCATGCTGGAGCTTCTCAATGAATTCTAAAGGCTGAAGCACAGATTTGGCGAGCTCCAGTGAGTCCAAAAAATGTGAAAATTGTGCATAGATTGTTAAAACTTGCCATTTTTATTTAAAAAGGATCCTGAGGTTGCAAGGAACCTTAGAATCACATTTAATTCTTTGTTATTTCTTTAAATGTAAGATTTGATAGTGAATTTATTTTCTTAAAGGATCTGAGTGGTTAAAGCTCAGGACTTGTTTAACCACTCGATTGAGCGGTTAAAACAAGTCAATAGATAATAATTGTCAAAATTATATAGCTAATTAATAGTTTGAACTACTCCTGAGCCACCATTGACAGCGAGCTCAAGAACTTAATTATTTGGGCGTTTAATTTATATGTGATATTAATATGTATTATGGTGTCGATTAGGGTCCATAAGTGATGGATAAATGATGGAAGACCCTATGAAGGTGAAATTAGCTCGACTACTGTCGCCATGGACAGTGACAGTAGTCGGTGGAGGTGGAATGTGAATTAGGCGATTAGATGATCAATTAAATGATTAAATGTGCTAGAAGTGATTGTGAAGGTTAAATGAAGGTAGACAGTGAGTTAAAAAGACAAGATTAAAGCTCTGGCGAGCTCAAGGAGCTCGCCGGACTCGGAGAATATGAACACTGGAGTTCTAAAATTACATCTAATCTAACAAACTACCTACCTAACTAAGCTAACCTACTCCTACTCCTACTCCTAATCTACTGCTACCTAGACGAAGGGGTCAATAGGGTTCCACCGAAGGTTTATAGCGGACGACGAAATCAGAGGGTGGAAGAAAGATCTCTGGCGGGCAGATTTATGGTGGAGCAGAGTATTCCTTTGGTCGGCACCTGTGTCAGAGACGCGGCATACCATGGTGGATCTCCTCAGCTGATCAAGATGAATGGAGGAAGTCGGAAAGTGAAATGGAAAGTCACCGGAGTTTTGGACGGATAGCCTATCGAAGTCAGCTATAGTGTTAGAAGAGGGAAGGGAGCCAACTTAAGTGAAATCCAAGGGGTAAGGGGGCATTTATAGTAGTTGGTGGCGAAGAGAATGGAGGGGTCTGGCCGAAGAAGGAGCTTAACCTTTGGCGTCACCTCCGACGATAGTGAGGTTATCTCCCACTGAAAATTAGGATTTTATGTTAATCTAGACTGGTGGATGAAGAGGAGGTAGTGAGCGCAAGTTGCAAGGGCTTGGACAAAGAAGGTTGATGTCGGCAGGGCAGTAATCGCACGATGGCATGACTCTTTGCCACCAGCCGTTCATTCGACTAGAGAAAAAGGAGGAAAAGGGACTTAAATGTAATAAAAATTAAGGACCTGTGCGAGAAATAAGGACCCGATTGTAATGAATATTAAGGAGCAAAATGTAAACCTAGGTTTTGAAGGTTTATTTTAACTTAGATCTTTTTCAACTTTTTATATATGTTAGTAAATAAAGTAAATATTATGTTTTCACCTTGAATTTACATTTTTGACCTTTTTAGATTAATTTATTACATTAAGTAAAATTACTTAAGTTATTATATACTTAGGTATACTTTTTGTTTAAGTTACTTGTCTTATTAATTAAGGGTATGATTAATAGGATTTCGAGTCCAATTATTATATAGATTATTAATAATGTTATTTTAATGATAAAACGTCACTTTTATCTTATTTTAAGTTCCTTTACTAAATATCCCTTATTCTATAATTAACACTTATAAATTCATAATCTTAGCTAATAAACTAGGAAGACTAGTTAATTAAGGGTAATTAGAGATCATAATGAGTGTCTCATCACGCCATGCCTATCTTTGGCTAGTACCTAACAAAATTAAACTATATGCTTTGTATAAAAGTAGAATTAGGATTAGATCACTTTGGCCTAATTTGTTTATTAACAATAGAAAATTTTAACTAAGGTCCTAAGCTACGAAAACTTAACAGTACCTAGGTGTCTGCCAGAATGTAGATCGCCCAAGTTTTCACCTTATTTGAGAAGGGAAGATATATATATATTTTATTTTTCTTCTTTTCTAATTTTTTTTGCACTTTTTGGAGTTTGAGAGTTCTGGGATAACTTTTTATGGCTACCTAACCCGCCCAAGACTCGAAAAAGACTAAGTACTAAGAATCTTTGTGAAAAAGTGATACTCACAAAATGACCGTTAAGATGAACTTCGGATTTCTACGACCCTAGGTGACCTTGCTTAAAGGTTTATCTTTACGATCGGTAACTTTTTCCCTACTTTCTTTTATAAGGGGTCAACACAAGAGTGAACCTAGTTTATATCTCCCTGGTTTATTCTACTTTCCCACTTCTTCACTAGGTGTTTTGGGAATTATTGTGCAATTTTTTTGTTGTGAGCTGGGTTCAAGACAACCAGCCGATGAGCTGTTACCACCGACAACTTGCCAGCCATACTCGTATGGTGAAGTGTGATTTTATTTTATTTTATTTTTTTATTTTCTCCTTTCTTTTTTTTTCTTTCTCTTTTTTTTTTTGATTTAAAGTTGGTGGCTTTCCTGATGTAAGATTTACCTAAAGGCAGTATAATGAAAACGGTCTTGTGGCTGCACTCTGGACAACCGGCCGATGAGCTGTTACCACCGACAACTTACCAGCCATACCACCCAAGTCAGTCTGTTAGCTACCCAATTTTCGTAAAAACCACCAGAAAGTGAGTTAGTGCAAAAAAATGTGTGTAGATGCTTAGGCTTAAAGTCCCCACAAATCAGAGGGCAGGTTGATAAGTCGCATACTTATCATCCCAAATTATTTACCAAATTAAAATAAATTTTAATTAGCGAGGACTCGAGACTAAGTCCACATTCGAATGGACACCCGAGCTAATTAAGCCTGAAGACCTAAAGAGTCTAAGTGTTTAGGTCCTCTCATATCATTTCCTAAAGTTAATAACTTCCAAATGCCTAAGTTCTCTTTTGCTAATTTATTTCTTTTTTTATTTTTTTTTTAAATTTTCAATTTTTTTTTTAATTTTATAAGAAAATAAAAGAAATTCTATGAAGTTAACATAATGATTTCAGGAATTGATTATCCACCCCTCCATGCCTAATTGATGTAATATCCTCATTATAAAAATAAAGACATGAAAAGGGTGGAGTAAACAAAATATCACCTTAGTGTCGTGAAAATTTGGTCAACTCCACAGAGAGAGGAGTGTATACACACGTGCTAAGTTTAATTCCTTTAGCTAGGCATAACATACATACAAAGAAGAAATTGAGAATTCACAAGTGCGGGTCAGAGTCAAAATCAAAAGGTTGATCGTGAAACCCATCCACAGAAGATGTCCACATATTTGGATGAGATTATGGTGCAGTCCCATGCCTCAGGGTCAAGTGGTTTTCAGGTTCTGGATGAAAATCACCCAGAACCAAAGGTTGTTGTGTTTATGGGGCCGGGCTTGCAGTTTAGTGGTGTGCAACCCAAGACCAAAATGGAGGACAATATGTATATCTGGTGCACTAGTTTTAGATCTCCACTTAACATTCAGCTCAGAAAAATGATCAGTTATTCTAGGCTTGGGTCACTCGTGAAAGATATCATAAGGGTCCTTAAAGAAGATAGCTGGTTTCAAGTCAATAGGTACCCTTATATCCAAAATCAAACTTCCCTCAGAATTAGCCTCCCAAATTTTTATTTCAACAATTCTATCCAACAACATCAAGGGCTCAGGCTTGGGACCTCTAGCATATTATTCACCCCATATGATTCTCCCAAGTCCAAAAATCATGGTTGAGTCAAGATTGACTTGGGCACAAAGATCTCAGAAGTCAGCTCTTCGTGGTGTAGATGAGGACTGGGGTCATTGATTGAATCATCAAGATTTGGATCCTCCAAGTTAACCCCAACCGAATCCAAATCTTCAATGAATGGGCTATCAAATGGTTCATCAGATTCCTCATGCCCATTTGTCTCACTAAAATCATTTTCCTTATGTTCAAGTGAGACTTCACTTAAAGATTCTTCACCCTCAGAGTCAAAGAATTGATCATCCTCATTTATATATGTCTCAAAATCATAAATCATTTCATGATCCAAGGAGACATAATTTTTTTCATTTCCTGACTTGGGGATCTCTAGTGAATCAATCGGTTCATCCTCAAATGGTTGCACTAGCCCAACCAGGTCATCCTCGGTCTCAGAAAATGTATCCCCCCGATAGGCGCTTGAGCGAGTTCAGACATTGGTCTCTTGAAGGGGGTTCATCTTGAGAATCATCCCGAGATTTGATAAGGGCAACCACAAATTTCATCCTTAACCTCGACAACTTCCTAAGTAGAAACTCACGTAGGTCCCTATCCCTAACACTTTGGAGCAAATCAAATCGAGAACTATTGAGTTCATCAATCATTTTGATCATAGGCTCCAGTGCTTTAGTGCATGGTGTTGGCTGGGCTTCTAAAGATTGTATGGTGTTTCCCAAATTAGCCAACACTCTATCTTGGATCTAGTTCACCTGAACCGACTGGTTCGATTCAGGTTTGGATGGGTTTGGGTTGAATCTAGGGGAGTCAAGATGTTGAGGTTCTCGGGCCCCTCCCTGATAGTAGGTCTTTCTAGGATGTTCAAAGGATGGTGGTGACCTATATTTAGTGGAGTACTGGGGAGGGTAGGTGTTATAATCATGATATTCTTCTTGATCGTAGATCGGGTTGGTTTGGTCATCAAAGGATGGAGATCCATAATCATTATAGCTCTGGGAAGGATAATAATCATAGTCTTATTGTCCAAGTTAGGCCCTGGACACTGAGGTCCGGATTCATATCCCCAATTAATGTTATCCCGGCCAGTGGATGGGTAATTACAAGTCAAGTCGGGATAGTAACAATCTTTGGGATAAGTGGTGGTAGGAGGATAGGATGTGAAATATGTGTAGGATGTGGAAGGGTACATGGTGAAGTAAGGAGGGAAATCACAAGAGAAAGGAGCCCTGCAATACAAAAATACAAGCCTGTCCTTAGGTTGGGTAGCCTAAAGGTCTATAGACTCTCAAAATCCGCCCTAAGATTATCGATAAGTTACTCTACCTATGTCCAGGCAATCCAACCAATTAGAAGGAGGGACTGGGGAGAAGGTTCTTCCTTTGGCTTGCGCCTCCAGTTCCTAGTGTAACCCCCAGCCGCGGTCGTTTGACGCTACTCCCCTAGCTAGACATCAGATTGACTAGTATAAGCAGGTTAATTATGAACAATCTCAATCTGAATCACGACAAATGAACTAGTCCTTAGGGCCAACGTCTAATCAATTTTAGTTAGGCTTGGGACAATGGTGCTTCAGGAATGTGATGAGCCCTTTAGATGGGTTGTGCCCTTAATGATCAGTTAAAATGTGTGTGTGTGCACAACCACGATTTGCAAACAAGGTTATTTAATGATGTGTCTTTTAGAGTTCAACCTTGTTTAGTAGCTTTTAGGGTTTAATCTTATGTATATTCAATCAAGTTTAGGAAAACACTCCAATTTTTGCAAGATCTGGTGATGATATATTCCTTAAGAAATCAAAGAAAAAAATGTGGAGTGCCTGGTTCAGCCCTAAGAATCAACCCTAAGTGGCAAGCTACTTGATAAATCACTTTTATCTTAAGTGGTGCGGCCTAAATAGTTCAATCAATTGGCCTATTGTACCACTTAGTTAAGGCACACTGAAAATTTTGACCTATTCATATTCCTACTTATTTATGTGTTGAATTAAGTGTACCGGGTCCACAGGTCAGATCTCGGTTAAGTGGTAGAATCAATGTGATTGTGCGCCTTAGGGTAAGAAGTTGTGGGTGTTAAGTGTGTAGCTTTTAGAAAATCCCATAATCAGATAACACTTTTTTTTTCAATTTTTTTTATTTATGTGGATGGCGAGGTGAGTGGAGGTGGCAAACAAGCAATCAAATCTATCCTATGGTTTATATAAAGCACCTAAGTTGATTTGGGTTTGAGTTATTCGGTTATGGAATGAAAACTAAGGTGCGGGTGGTGTGGGGGACACTTACAAAACACTCTACCCGCACTTTACTCCGATCTACCACACTTGGATCTCCATGCTAGGGTACTTGCAAGACAGTAGATCAAAGAGAAGTAGGGTTAGTGCTATGTAAATGCAAAGAAACGCAATAAAGAATAAAGTAAATTCCATTGCCTCCCCAGCAACGGTGCCAAAATGGTCGTGCATGTTTCGCGTGTTGGAAATCAGGGTTACAAGTAACCCATCGTCGCAGTTGCAAAACACGTTGATTAGATAAAATTTATACCAAAACTCCAAGGGAGTGCTGGGTCGAACACAGGGAGGCGACATTTACTTTACTTGAAAACCGCGCTTCATTTTGTTTCTTTTTGGTATTTTGGGGTTTTATTTTTTTTTGTATTTTTGAAATGAAAGAAAACAAGCAAACGTATCACAAGATAGAGATGTGGAAGAAATATGACATTTATTACTTCCAATGTCAATTACAAGAAACTATGAAAGCATATAAAGAGAGGGAGGTGAGAGGAAATATCCCGAATCAGCTGTTCGGTGGGACAACAGTGCCTGGCAGAAGCTCGGACGAAGGAGGTGAGGAGCGGGACGACGGAGGTGAGATGCTAGAGGATGTCGGGTTGAGAAAAGCTTCGACGTAGCTTCAGAATGGAGGTGAGAAGATGGAGTTGATCTGCTACTGGAATGGAGGTGGGAGGATGGCTCCATGGTGACCTATGAAGGGAGATGGGAAGTTGGAGGAGTATTTGGTGGGGTAGAGGTTTGCTACACTAATAGGCACCTTGGGAGCTTGAGAACAAGCTCTAATGGAGCGTTGGTAGGCTTACTAGAGCTTGGGAGTAGGTGGGAGTAGAGTAGGTAGAGATGGCTTGGAAGGGAGGGGGTGTAGGCCCTTTTATAGTGGAGGAGAAGAGCCAAAAATAGGTATGGGACCATTAGTGACGTCCAGACCATCGCTGGAAACGTCGCTATAGGAAGCTCATGCCTGCTGGCGCCCACAACTGGCATTGATGGCATGCGATGAATTACTGACAGTTGTAAGTGCTGTTGTAAGTCCAGCTCATGCGTCGCTGTAGTCCACCTCACGCTGCCCTGGCGCCGCACTGCTGCCTTGCCATGCACATGTGCTTGTACTGCGCCGTGCGCATGCGCGCCTGTGCACCCATTCACGCACCCACACTGCTACAGACGTGTGGTGCTGCGTGCATGTGTTGGTGGCCTGGGCTGTGCCACGTGGCATAGTCTGGGCCGTCCATCTTCTTCTTGTTGTAAGGGCAGCTACAGAGGTTGGATTGAGTTGATTTTTGTGTCGTTAGGCTGCGATCGCCGACCCAAATCCATCTGCGTGGTGGGATTTATTATTTGAAGCTCTGAATTATGTCTCCTAGTCCCTTGGCCGTTGATCTTCCTCGGACTGCATATGGTGCTATGGGAATCTGATCAAAGCGATTTCAGAGGCGTTGGACTCTGATCGTCGTCTTGATCAGATCCGTATGGTTGGATCGTCAATCTGCTGCTCCAAAATAAATATGCTTCTCTCCTAACAAAAAAAAGGCACAATTAACCTAAATTATATACAACTACTCTAAATGCAGAATGATGCATGCTATTGCAGAATGATGCATACTATGCAATATTTATAACATGAAATGCAAATCTAAGCTTGGGAACATTCATGAATAGGCATTTTACCCACAACAAATGTGCTTACATCATCAGAGAAACCACCAACATAAAAGAAAAACAAAAGAAAAGAAAAAAAATTAAGAAAGGAGAAAATAAAAAACATATATATATAAACAAAACCGCACTTCATCGCACGACTATGGTTGGCAAGTTGCCGTGGGTAACAACCCATTGGCCAGTTCTCCAGAGCCCAGCTCACAAAAAAGCACAATAATTCCCAAAACACTTAGGGAAGAAGCAGGGAAGTAGAATAAATCGGGGGATATACATTGGGTTCGCCCTTGTGATGACCCCGTAAATAAAAAAAGTAGGGAGAAAGCTACTGATCAAAAAGATAAACCTCTAGGGAAGGTCACCAGGGGTCGTAGAAATCCGATGTTCATTTTAAAGGTCGCCTAGTGAGTCTTCCACTCTTTTCACTAGATGCTTAGCACTTAGAGTCCTTTTCGAGTCTTGGGTGGGTCAGGTAGCCGTAAAATGTTATCCCGAAACTCTCAAACTCCAAAAGTACAAAAAAATTAGAAAAGAAGAAAAGCAAAAAAAAATGTATCTTCCCTTTTCGAATAAGGCGAGAACTTGGGCGGTCTGCATTCTGGCAGACACTCGGGTATTGTTGAGTCTTCGAAGATTAGGACCATAGTTAATAATTTCTATTATTAATAAATAGCGTAGGCCTAAGCAATCGAATCCTAATTCTATTTTTATACATAGCATGCAGTATAATTTTGCTAGGGACTAGCAAAAGATAGGCATGGGAGTATGATGTAGACACATCTATTTAGGTTAAAATGTCTATTCATGCATCTTCCTAGTCTTAGATTTGCATTTCATGCTATAAATATTGCATAGCATGCATCATCCTGCATTTAGAGTAGTGTATATTTTAGGTTAATTACATCCTTTTTATGGCCAGGATGGAAGAAGATTTATTTCATGGCCTTGGATGGAATCTGATCATACATATTTGATCAAGACGACGATCAGAGTCTAACACCTTTGAAATCATCATGAATGGAATCCCGTAGCAACATATGAAGTCCGAGGAAGATCAATGGCAAGGGAACAATGCAACATCCTTACAGGCTTCAGATAAAAAATTCAACCGTACGGATATATCCAAAGAGACGATCGCAGTTTGGCAGCGTGGAAATCAACTCGATCCAAGCATCGTAGCACCCTCTGCAATAGAAAGAAGATCGCCCAAGCCACTCCCATCCGCACAATCAGATCTAGGCCATTGTATCTTCATCCAACAACCATGGGTGTGCCATATCTCTTAAATGGTTATGAGGTCTTCTTGACACAAAGTCCTCCATAGCTCATTGGTCTCAACTGCTACACCCAAAGAAGGGGTGTGGGTTCAAATCCCCGCAGCCCCCCACCAATTTCAATCAGATCTTCGTGCACATGCTAGCGTAGCGGCCACACAGCACGAACGCATTCACAGAATAATCATGCACCAGCGTAGCACAACCAACACGAGGACGTAACTCGGTGCCAGCGAGGGTGTGCTTGCAGCTGTCACAAATGGCCCATGCATGTCAACAAAGGAATTGAAGGAAAGATCTTCGTTGATAGCTGCAGGGTTCTTTAGCAACATTTACAGATGTTAGTAATAACTTAGATGCGAATTTGTTCTTCCTCCTCCACTATAAAAGGACCTACCCACCACCATTCCAAACCATTTCTTTCTTTCTTGCTCTCACCACCTCCAAGGCTCTAGAGAGAGCTCGTCCCAAGTTCGGGATGCTCCTCTAGAGTAGAACCAAATATTTTCCCACCTCTCATCCCCTTTTGTGGAGCATCCCATGGTCGTCCCCTCACCTCCCTTTAGGAAGAAGATTCTCGCCGTGACACCACCTGCCCCATCCTCCGGCTTGGTCCCCATTCGTCCCACTCCTCACCTCCTTCCTTTAGGAGACATCAAAGTGAGTCATCCTCCGAGCAACTGTCAAGGGGGAAGGAATTGAAGGAAAGATCTTCGTTGATAGCTGCAGGGTTCTTTAGCAACATTTACAGATGTTAGTAATGACTTAGATGCGAATTTGTTCTTCCTCCTCCACTATAAAAGGACCTACCCACCACCATTCCAAACCATTTCTTCCTTTCTTGCTCTCACCACCTCCAAGGCTCTAGAGAGAGCTCGTCCCAAGTTCGGGATGCTCCTCTAGAGTAGAACCAAATATTTTCCCACCTCTCATCCCCTTTTGTGGAGCATCCCATGGTCGTCCCCTCACCTCCCTTCAGGAAGAAGATCCTCGCCGTGACACCATCCTGCCCCATCCTCCATCCTCCGGCTTGGTCCCCATTCGTCCCACTCCTCACCTCCTTCCTTTAGGAGACATCAAAGTGAGTCATCCTCCGAGCAACTGTCAAGGCGGATTTCTCTCACCTCATTCTATCCTTTTATGCTTTCGTAGTTGTAACAAACAATTGTTCATGAATAGATGATTATTTCTCTCTCTCTCTTTTTCTCTCTCTCTCTCTTATATTTTTGCAAGTAGATAAAGTTTTCATCGACCTAATCTCTTACTTGCTAAAAATTGAAAAAAATTAGAAAAGTTGAAAATGACCAAAAATAAATAAAAGTGAAGCGTGCATTTTTATAAAACCAAATGTTCGCCTCCCCGTGTTCGAGCGAGGACTCACCTTTCAAGTTTCGGTTATAAATTTTATTTGATAGACACATTTTGTGAGCTACGACGACGGGTCCTCCGAACCCCGATTTTAATTCATGAAGCATGCCGACATCAATTCCCCACTTCCATGGCCATGGGTGAGATGACCCCTTCCACCACTTTGAAGAGATCCTACACATAGGAAGAACTTCTGGCCCTAGGAACATGAATGAAGGTACCTTAATGATGAAGATGTTTCTATTCAACTTGAAAGATAGAGCTGCACATTGGTTGAGGACAATTGGTAGACTAATCATAACCTGGGAAGATCTGAGAAGCACATTCTTAAAGAAATTCTTCCTCGTAGGAAAAACTAATGCCCTTAGATGTGCCATAACATCCTTTAAGTAGAACCTTGGGGAGCAACAATATGAGGCTTGGGAGAGGTTCAATGATTTAGCTATGAAATGCGCACATCATGGGATTCTGAAGTGGCAGTTGGCCCATATTTTCTATTATGGGCTGAGTGATAATTTGTAGAATTTTGTTGATGCGGCATGTGGGAGCAATTTCCTAAGTCGAGATGCTGAGGGAGCCATTCAATTGCTCGAGAATATGAGTGAAAATTTCCTAAACAATGCCTCAATGTCCACCTTCAATAGAGCTAATCAACCAAGGAGCGAAGTTTATGAAGTTAATAATAATTCAAATTTGGTTGATTTAGAGCTAATTACACAATGATTTGATAAGGATGAACTTGTGGGAAAGAATGTGGAGAATTTGGATAAGAAACTGGATAACCTTCTAAAGGGGGGAAATTCCTTAGGTACACAGTCCAGATTAAATCCTATGCCTACCCAAGGAGTGCCTATATTAAACCACAACTAATTCTCCAACCCTTTAGGTCAGGAATCAGTGCACAACATCAATGACCTAACCATGGCTCCACCTATGAGCCAACTGTACTTGGACACATCTTTTTCTGGGTACCAAGGAGGGACCTTGATGCCCTCAAATTCTGAACTAGGCAGCCCGATGCTTAGTTATCCTGAGGATGTGAATGCACCTCAGGGTTACACCAGAAATGAGCCTTATTCAAACACATACAACCATGAATGCTATAACCATCCTAACTTTGCTTGGTCAAGTCAAAAACCTGCCTAGGGTCCTAACTTGACCAAGCCAAACACGTACGGGCAACCTAGTAGGTACACAACCATGCACATATCAGCCATAACCTACTCAGGAAAACCAACCCATCGATATGAGTCTGGTCCTCAAAGAAATGCAAGAAATGAATCTAAGACATAAAGAGGAAATGAATCAATTGAGGATAGATTTGACGGGATGATTAGACCAACTAGTTGGTGCTAGACAACATGGGATGTTGCCATCCCAACTCGTCACAAACCCAAGAAAGTTCAATAGGGTTAACAAGTACAACACACAAGAGCAACATGCACACCTAATTCAGCCTACTCCCCAGCACCCACCAAGTTTTGTTAACCCTAACCCAACCCAGGCTCAACCCATTTTGTAAAACCCACCTTACCCTTTTAACCCTAATGCACATGCCTGTGCTGTCACTTTGAGAAGTTGGAAACAAATCCAAGATCCTTCTACATCAAAATCTTATTAAGATCTTGAGGAGCCTGATTCTGACCAGGGAGACCAAACTAATCTAGAAAATAGGTCTCAGGATTAGAATCCTCGATTTTTCTCGAGCATCGTTTCTTGAAGCCTTAATCAAACCCAGGGAAAATAAAACTGATCAATCCAAAGAGTGGCTTCAGATTCTAAAGCAAGTCCAGGTGAACATACCACTCCTTGAGGCTATTGAGAACATCCTAACCTATGTGAAATTTCTGAAGGAAATATGCACACCAAAACGCCAGGCCAAATCATCAAAAGGGTATTGATTTCTGAACAAGCCAGTGCCATCATTCTAAATAAGCTCCATCCTAAAAAGAAAGATCTAGGGAGGCCTTAATATCTTGTGAAATAGATGGATTCCTCCTGGATCGACCCTTATTGGACCTTGGTGCCTCGATCAATTTAATCCCCACAGAATTATATGAAGGGTTGAATTTAGGCCCCTTGCAACACACTGAAGTGACCCTTCAGCTCACTGGTAAGTCAACCAAAATTCCGAAGGGCCTTCTGCAGAATGTGATTATAAAAGTGAGGGATTTTGAGTACCTTGTGGACTTCCTTGTTCTAGATATGGAGGCCTCAGAAAACCTGAACCACACCCTGATAATCTTAGGGTGACCTTGCTTGGCCACGGCGAAGGCTCTAATCAACTGTGAGACAGGGATTATGCACATCACCTCTTGAAGGAAAAATTGTTAACTCAATATCTTTAAAGGATCCCAAAAGAATAAGGTGAATTGTGGCTCCATTGAGATTGTAGGAACAATTGAACAAGTTTTGGCAATTCACACTAAAGATGATCCAAGTCCTGCCAAAGCTCAAGACCAGCATGAAGGGAAAGAAGGGGATGTACTTGAGGATAATTTTGATCTACCATCTCCCATGGAAAACAAAATTGAACAGGACATTAATGAGATTGAGAAACTCCTAGGAATAACTTATGATGAATTAGATGATAATATAAAGAATCCTCAATACATCCACCCTGAAATCCAAGAACTTTTGAATTATGAGGGAGTTTAAGAAAACGAACAATCTAACGACATGAACCAGGAAGTAACCCCAGAAGAAGTTCAACACATAATGGACTAGGGAAGAACTTATAGTCCAACTGGTTAAAATGAATGGCTTGGCCCTGAAGAAGTGACTTCAGATGAGGAAGAGGAAATTTCTAATGAAGATTTTGATGAATTCCACACAACTCTACCTCTATCCTCATTTGACCCAGAGCCTGGAGAACTCATGATTTTTGATATCAACAACCATTATGAAGACCCTTATTACTCTGATTCAGAACCAGATTTAATTCTAAATCATGATTTCAATCCAGATGCTATACCACCTCTTCCTGATTTGTGGAACTAGATTGACAGACAAGCGCTGCAATTTGAACCTCATCCACCAGACCCTATTTAATATTCCAAATCAGAAAGACTCTTTGGAATAGGGCTGCATCATCAGTTGGTCCTGATTTGTGGATCACCGATTCTGGGACCAAATGATCATATCTTTTTACTAATCTTAAATTCCTCTGCAATAGTTATTACTTCTCTTAACCCACATATTGAACTACATATTTTTGGGTTTAAGCCAGGCAAATGACATTAAACTTAGCGCTGGTTGGGAGGAAACCCAGTATTCATTACAGCTGGCTCTACATCCTCTGCATACATGCTAACTTGGATCAACAAGCATAGTCAAGTGATATCCCCTCCTCTTGCTTATTATATTTTGACTTTCATGCATACATTTCAATTAAGGATATTGTAATAAATAGGCATGGGGGGGTGGACATTGCATGTCTAATTTTTGTGTCAAAAAAAAAAAGCATTTAGGCAAAAAGAATTTTTATTAAGGTCTTATTAGGGATTTATTCTTAAGTTCATTCCTGAGTTTAGAATCCAGTATAATTTCACACTTACATGTAGACATTGCAATGGATCCTCTATGAAGACTGATAAACATCTTAAGTTTGTTGAGAAGAAGCATTGCTTCTTCTCCTAAACCCTTGGATAGTAATTAGGGAGTCAGGCAAACTATCTTCTAACAATCCACCAAACAAGTATGATGTAAGAGTAGAAAGTGTACTAGTGCTCTGATGCTAGTTTAAGGAATCTTAAACTCTGGATAATTGGATAATGATACTCGGAGTTAGGCATAGTTATTGCTCTTGATTTTTGTGTACAAGTTCTTAGTGCGAAGCTCTTGAGAGCCACCAAATAAGGAAAATACGCAAAGAGTGGGTTCTGATAAAATTAGGACTGAGGTGGATGGTCACGAACGTCTTTTACGGAATCATTGGTTGAAGGAGGGTATTAATGTCAAGGTTAGAAATACATTGTCCTATCCATTCCCTTCCCGGTGCTGAGAATAGGCACTTCCACCAAATAAGCCACCCAATATCCTCTTCAATACCCATATTCTCGAATAATACCTCGTAAATAAAAGTTTGCATGCTATGTTGCGTTAGTAGAAATATGAAAAAAAAAATAGGGAGATAGAAAAGAAAAGAGAAAATATATATACATAGAAAAAATTTTAGAAAGAATTAAAGAAGCAAAAAAATATAAAGTTTATAAGTGTTTTTAGAATTTGTTTCAAGTGTAATGAGCCAACAACACCTACCACCCTCACGATCTACCAAATAGAGCCTTGACCTACTTTTCTATATTTCTGGTTGCCTGAATACGGGATGAGGAATTCTGACTTAGTTTTAGAGTTACTAGAACCTAATCAAAGTGTTAATGCTAGGAGAGACCACCAAATATATTGATAAATCTGGTGAGATTGTGAGCTTAAAAGGAAAGAAAGAAATGGAAAGATAAGGAAAACAGAAGGAAAGAGGGAGAATGAGTACAAAGGAACTAAAGAGAGCATAATTTCTCACCTCTCTCTGAGTTGAATTATTTCATAATCTAGAAACCTAGGTTCTAAAGTACTAGTCTATATGTAGCACCAGATGAGTGTGAGCCACCAAATACAAATCTACTTGACTCAAAAATCCTCTACCTAAGCCAAAAGCTGGGGCTGAATATACAGGTTACTTTATAACCCCGAGGGAGGAAGTCTACCAATCCCAATAGATTTTTACTAAGGGTCAAGTACAAGCTTTAAATGAGGATTGGCTTTCACTTGGATCTGTTGCATTGGCAACAACAAAACACATTCTCGATTATCTAGACTACTAAAGCTTCGGATGAAAACAAAAGACATAAACCTTTAGGCGAACTCTTGATAAAAATTGCTAATGTATGACCAGTTTGCATTTAGGCATGCATTTGCTAGCGAATAGAAAGATTTAGGCATGGGGGTGTGATTGCATAGCAATCATGCAACTTAAATCACCAAAATTAACCTAGAATCTAGCATACCTAGGATTAATGCATTCATAGGCATCGTAATTTAGATAATAGCAAGTTTATTAGTCATATAGATAGTAACGTCATTTTATGACCTAAAAGAGAGATGATTTTAATCGCAGATGATTTGAAGCCGCAGATAATAGATCAAACTAGACAGATCTATTTAGAACAACAACAGGAGTCCAATGCTTTCGAAATCTTTTCAATTAGACAACCAGGGCATCTTGTGCAGTCCATAAAAGAACTGAGATCATAAAGCCAAAGGACAAAGATTCGAGCCTCAGATGAAGAATCTAACCACACGGATGAATCTGGATTGACAATTATAGTCCAACGGCCCAAAAATCAAATCAATCGAAGGTCTACAACACCAGATACAAGGAAAAGAAGATGGATGATCATGATGGTGCCACATGGTGCCATCACAGTTGCTCCCTCACCACCAACCCATCTAGGAAGGCCGCACTGCACGATGTGGGTCATTGGATCTACATCCAATGGCCATGAGCATGCCATATCGCCCTTCCAGTTAGATAAGTATAAATAGAAACAAACAGGTCTATATAACAAAAGGTTCGTGTAGCGCGTTGGCTCATGCATGCATGCGAAAGTGCGTTATGCACATTCGAGCCAAGTGCTGCATAAATTTGAAGAGGCACTAGGTGCTATCACAATTGCATGATTGGAGGGTAGAGGCACGACCACGTCGGATGATCAGGGCATGCCGTGGGCGAATGCACGATCCTACGTGTTTTGCGAGATTAGGAAGGCGAGGCAAGCACGCTTGAGTCATCCTATCTCACAATCGAATGGCTGAGGATCAGGCTCTGAAAAGGGCCTTGCTAGTGCGTGCACGGAGAGAGGTTATTGTAGTGGGCATGCGAGGAGGAAGTAGGGTTGTGCGATCGTGATCCAAGGGTACAGCAGGCACCACGTGTCAGCCATCGATTAAATCCATGCAATGGAGGCAAAGTTGAAGGTTTTTTTAGGCCAGATCTAATCCATTGATCTCCCGATCAACGGATCTGAACAAACAGAAGTTGTTACAGGAGAATAAGGGCTGAAATATCCTTTTTGCTCTCGAAAAAATCTATAAAAGAAGGCCCAGGGCCCCCCCAGTTGAAGCATCTCTCTCTTTAATCAACTCCAGGCATATTCCACCTTCTCTACAACTCTCCAGGCCTCTGCAACTCCACTCCGACCATCATCCTGGTGCTCCAGATCTGAGGGGCTGCCCCATCTCTCACAAGCATCCCATAAGCGGTGTCGTTTCTCTGCCACTTTCTTCTCTCCCTCTCTCCCTCTCTCTTTTTATCCATCTGCTATCTATTTGTCTCTATTAGAATTTCTATTGTGAAAAGCTTTATGTAATTGCAATAAAATTCCAATTATCTGGATATCTATTTTATACATATATACATACATATATATATATATCTAGTTAGAATTAGTTTTATTGAAATGCTTCTACATAAATTATGATTTCCTCCCTGCAAATGACCCGGTACTCACTGGAGTTTTATAAATTTATCTGTCGATGTGTTTTTGCACTATACTACAATTAAATAATATTTTAAAATGTGAACTATGTGGAGAACACTAGTCACCATGAAATGGTTCCCTCGGTTGCTTGGTGAAAGTGGCAATCGCCCGTCACGAGGCATTAGTCTATCCAATTGGGAGGAATTTCTTCAGGAAAGTCGACTTTAGAGCAGCCCATGTTTCTATCAGCCTTCCAATGGCACGTTAGCAATGTGTGGCCTTATCCCTGACAAAGTGGGGAAAGAGCCTCATGATCATTTGCTCTTTATTCACATTCCTTGCTCTAGTTGTCTAAATCAAAGTGGTCAGATCCTCCAAGTGTTGGAATGGGTCTTCCGAGCCAAGACCATGGAAATGCTTAATCAAACATAAGACTTGGCACTTGATTTCTATGTCTCAGGCGGGAATCATGACTCCGGGACTTTCCCCATAATTGGAATGATCATGGAAATCCTTCAAGGGATGAGTGCCCTGACCATTCAATCATAGGAACCATTGTTGCATCTACTGTAATTCTTTCAACTGCCTTTGAACCAGGTCCTGCTGGTTCAGGAGCGAGGGAGGTATTGTTGATCAGCCATGGGCTCTTCTTGGTAATAGCTCAGCCTCCACCTCCAGGAATGGTCTAAAGGTCCTTCCAATCTAGGGTTCATTGACCTCCTTCCTAGCATACACTAGAAGGAAGTCGGAAGGACGGGGAAGAGAAGGAGCCCTACAGCACAAAAATACAAGCTTGTCCTTAGGTTAGGTAGCCTAAAGGTCTACAGACTCTCAGAATCTGTCCTAAGATTATGGACGATTTACACTACTTATTTCTAGGCAATCCGACTAGTTAGAAGGAGAGACTGAGGAGAAGGTTCTTCCATTGGCTTACACCTCTGATTCCTAGTGTATCCCCCAGCTGTAGTCGCTTGACGCTACTCCCTGGCTAGACATCCGATTGACTAGTATAAGTAGGTTAATCATGAACAATCTTAATCTGGATCCTGACGAGCGAACCAGTCCTTAGGGCCAACATCTCATCAAATGTAGTTAGGCTTGGGATATTGGCGCTTCTGGAATGTGATGGGCCCTTAATGAGTTGTGCCCTTAATGATTTGTTTGAGAATGTGTGTATGTGCACAACCAAGAAGTTTTCAAACAAGATTATTAAGAATGAAGTGAGTTTTAAGATTTAGATCATGCTTAGTAGCTTTTAGGATTCAAATATTAGGTGTATTCAACCAAGTTTTCAGGAGGCAAACCAAAATTGAAATCACAAGTTCAAGTGTTTTTCCTTTATAAGTCAAAACAAAATATGAAGTGCCTAGCCCAAAATATTGAATGCTATGGGGTAGCTGAAAATTGAATTAATCTTAAATTATGTCGTGCAGTCCAAACAATTCAATCAAGTGACCCAGATGCACCACCAATTAGGCATGTAGAGATGATTAACCTAAATGGATTTCTACTCCTTTATATGTTGATTTGTGATAAACACACATGAATTCATGATAAAATGCTTATTTATGATAGTTCCTAGGCTTAGCATTGCATATCATGTTATTAATACTGCATAACATCCATTGCATGCCATTTAGGATAGTTGTATATTATTTACATTAATTCTTCCATTTTACATGGCTAGGAGGTAGTAAGACATCTTTACGGGTTTCGGATGAAGAATCCGACCATATGGATGAATTCAGAGTGATGATTGTAGTTCGTCAACATGAAAATCACCCCAATTAGAGCTACGTAGCACTCTCTACAAGAAGAAGAAGATGGACGGTCCAGATGGCACCACATGGCACCAGCACCTAGACTGTCCAACACGAACCACAGCTACCCCAGCACTCACGCATGGAGAGATCTCAGCCGTTGGATCTCAATCTATCGACTGAGGGCACCCTAACAGCACGATCTCACCAACCCTCCACTCGACAAACTGCAGCTTTGGCATATTGGTGAAGACACACGCTCACAAACTGGGAGCGCGACTTAGAGCCACGGTAGGGGGAGGAAATCTTGCGAGCACGGGCACAATTGAATTGCTCCCGTTGGATGTAATCAAGCAGTGGAGGCATCACCATGTGGCACCACTCGATTGGCGTGGATGCACTACGCGGCCATTGATGTACCTCGAGAACGTGCCATCTCACGTGTGATGAAGAGGCACAATCTCCACAGCATCTCAGCCATTCATTTCTAAATCCAACAACTGCATCACATCCAACCTCAGCGACAACAAGCGGGTGAGTGCGTGAGTTGACACAATCTTCAACGACAGCTTGGCGAACCTTTAGTGGCGCTTACAGCCGTCACTAATTGCCCATAGGTGCAAGGCCAGCTGCGCGTGTGAGCGGCCATGAGCTGGCTACAACAACACTTGAGCTGGACCTACAGCGATGTCTTTAAGGTAGATATTGGTCACATGCCTATTTTACCCTCCTCTCATCCACTATATAATGACCTACACCCCTTCCCTTCCAAGGCATCTCTACCTACTCTACTCCCACCTACTCTTAAGCTCTAGCAAGCCTACTAATGCTCCGTTAGAGCTTACTCTCAAGCTCTCAAGGCTCCTATTAGTGTAACGATCCTCTACCCTACCAAATATTCCTCCATCTTCCCATCACCATTCATAGGTTGCCTTGGAGCCATCCCCCCACCTCCATTTCGGTAGCAGATCATCTTCACCTCCTCACCTCCCTTCCGAAGCCACATTGAAGCTTTCCTCAACCCGACGTCCTCCCGCATCTCACCTTCGTCGTCCCGCTTCCCAATTCCTTCCAAGATTCCGCCAGGCACCGTCATCTCACCAAACTGCCGCTTCGGGAGATTCTTTCTCATCTCTCTCCTTTTTATACTTTCTAGATTATTGTAATAGGCATTTGTGTAATATATATCATATTTGCTTCTATCCCCATTGTCATCCATATTATTTTCTTGCTTTATAAAAACAAATAAAAAAAGTAACAAAACTAAAACACCAAAAACAAACAAAACGAAGCATGGTTTTCGAATTAAGTAAGCGTCGCCTCCCTGTGTTTGACCTAAGACTCCCTTGGAGTTTCGGTAAAATTTTATTTGATAATGTGTTTTGTGACTACAACGATGGGTTACTCTTAACCCCAATTTCAAACATGCGAAACACGCGCATCATTTTGGCGCCTTTGCCAGGGAGACAATGGAATTTACTTTGTTGTTTTCTGCACTTCTTTGCATTTACATAACAGTAACCTTGCTTATCTCTGATCTATTGTCTTGCAGTTTCCCTAGCATGGAGATCCAAGTGCGGTAGATCAGAGTAAAGAGCGGGTAGAGTAGTTTGTAAGTGTCCCCCACATCCCCCCCACTAGTTTCATTTTGCCACACCCATAACCAAGACTTAATCTACTTAGGTGTCTACATAAACCCTAGGATAGACTTTGTGTGCCATGTTTGCCACCTTCATCCATTTCACCCCTGCATTTTATAGACCAAAATGCAAAAAGATCTTTTCTATGGGACGAATCAATATACACACTTTATACACCCACATTTGAGGCACATAATTAACTTGACTTGATTTTCATCAACTAAATAAGGATTCTGACCTATGGAACTGGTATGCCAATTCAACACATAAAAAAGTAGAAATCATATTTGGTTAATCGCCTTTCTGTGTGCCTTAATCAGTGCTGCATTTGAGCCGATTGATTGAATTGTTTGGGTCACACAACCTAATTTAAAAGAAACTCATTTGTAGTTGCCCCATAGGATTCAATATTTAGGTCAAGATATGCACTCCATATTTTCTCAATTTATAAAGGAAAATGCTTGAACACGTGCTTTCAAAACATGGTTTGCCTCACAAAACCTTATTGAATACACCTAATATTTGTATCCTAAAAGCTACTAAGCAAGATTCTAAGCCTAAAACTCACCTCATCATTAATAATCTTGCTTGAAAACTTCTTAATTATGTGCATTCGCACATTCTCAAGAAAATCATTAAGGGCACAACCCATTAAGGGCCCATCACATTCTAGAAGCACCAATATCCCAACCCTAACTAAAATTGAGTAGATGTTGGCCCTAAGGACTGGTTCGCTAGTTGGGATCCAGATTAAGATTGTTCATGATTAACCTGCTTATACTAGTCAATCTGATGTCTAGCTAGGGGTGTAGCGTTAAACAACAGTAGTTAGGGGGTACACTAGGAACCACAGGTGCAAGCCAAAGGAAGAACCTTCTGCCCAGTCCCTTCTAACTTGTTTGATTGCCTGGACATAAGTAAAGTAAATCGCCCATAACCTTAGGATGGATTCTGAGAGTCTGTAGACCTTTAGGTTACCTAACCTAAGGATAGGCTTGTATTTTTGTGCTGCAAAGCTCCTTCTCTTCCCTATCCTTCCGACTTCCTTCCAATTTACTCTTGAAAGGCGGTCATTGAACCATAGATTGGAAGGACATTTAGACCATTACCGGAGGCAGAGGTTGAGCTATAGCCAAGCAGATCCCATCGCTGATCCACATCCACCTCCCCCACCCTTCTATGATCCTTCAAACTATGGGGAATGTCCCAACATCATGATTCCCATCAAAGACGTAGAAATCAAGCCTCAAGTCTTAAGTTTGATTAGCCATTTCCATGGGCTTGGCTAGGAGGACCCATTCCAGCACTTGGTGGATCTGAACACTTTGGTTCGGACCACAAAAGCAAGGAATGTGAACAAAGAGCAAATGATCATGAGGCACTTCCCCACTCTCTCAGGGATAAGGCGGCACATTGGTACTGGACCATCGGAAGGCTAATAGAAACATGGGATGCTCTTAAGTCGCCTTTCCTGAAGAAATTCTTCCCAATCGGACGGACCAATGCCTTGCGACGGGTGGTAACCACTTTTTCCCAGCGGTCAGGGAATCGTTTCATGGTGCCTTGGAGCGATTCCAGGAACTTTTGAGGAAGTTTCCACACCACTAGGTGACAAAATGGCAACTCATGCAGATTTTCTCTCACAGGTTGGTTGAACAACTCCATAATCACGTGGATGCCTCCTACGGAGGTAATTTCCTCAATCGGGATGCAGATAGTGCGTACGACCTGTTTGAGGAAATGAGCGTGAACTCCATTAATTAGGCTTCCATGGATGCATTCAATCGATCCCAACAGCCTAGGTCCAATGGTAATGAGATATAGGATTCTAATTCATTTGACATGGAATTGATTTGTAATAAGCTTGATAAAATGGACTTGCCTGCTATAAGAATGGAAGAATGGATGTTTGAGAATTCAGGAAACACTTCTACACCTACTCAATCCTAGAATTCGGGATAGCATTCCTCACGAGCTCCCATAGGGCAGGAGTTCATGAACCAACTTGAATTGGCTAAACCTGTGAACCTGGATTTCTCGAAACCTTATGGGTTCTAAACTGAGGCCTTTGATCCTAGTTTTTCTGATCCTTCTTTCTCTCCATCCTCATCCTATGACGATGCATATGCAATGTAGGAGAATGTTAGGTCCAACCCGTATTCCAACACTTATAACTCGGATTGGAGGAACCACCCTAACTTCTCCTGCAAAAGTCAGGGGCAACAGACCCAAGCTTGACCCAGCAACTATGCATCTCAATGACCTATGGGTTAGGGTCAAGTATACAGCCAATTGCCACCGAGACCGGTTACTTGGCCATCTTGGAATGCCCAACAATATGCAGGGTAGGCTGATTTAAACTGGCAGATGGTGGAAATGCAAGGGTCCATGCTTCAGCTGATGCAACTAATGAAGACATCATTGAAAAACTTGCAATCTCGGTTAATTGCTAACACCCGACAACCCGATTCTCTACCATCCCAGCCCGTACCCAACCTGCGCAATGTGCAAAATCAGGGCAACAGAGCCAAGGGTACGAGTACCAAAGGGACCCACACGCACATGCTCAGGTGGTTGAGCAGGTTCCCTCATCTTCTTCTTCATGTTACATGACCAACCAATGCCCTGCAATCTTCACTACCCCACCTCAAGACCCGAACCCTTATGCCTCTGCAAACCCTGTCACCTTGAGAATTGGAAAATAGACCCAGGACCCTAAATTACCTTCTAGAAGTCAAAACCCTTGGGAGCTTGAGAGAGAGGAGGAGATTAAAGAAGACAATCAGGCCTAGGGACTGAAAATTGAAGATGCTACCCAAATCATGTTCCCTGAAGCCCTAGTGAAAACCAAGAAGAAGAAAACCTTAGATAGCAATGAGGAGCTCCTGAATTTATTCAACAGTGTAGAGATCAATATTCCGCTCCTCAAGACTATTAAGCACATCCCAGCTTACACTAAATTCCTGAAAGAATTGTGTACCAAAAAGCGTAAGTCGAGAGAACCCACTTCGAGGAAGGTGATTCTCTCTGATCAGGAAAGTTTTGCTATCCTACATCACCTTCCTCAAAAGATGAAAGAACCAGGTGCCCCCTTGATCTCATGCGTTATTAGGGAATATACTTGTGATAGGGCACTATTGGATCTAGGTGCATCCATCAACCTAATCCCAACTTCTCTTTATGAGAGGTTTGGGTTAGGCAAACTTAGGCCAACTCAGTAACGCTACAAATAGTAGACCGCTCAGTCACCACACCGAAGGGCGTTATTGAGGATGTAATCGTCAAGGTAAAGGATTCCTATTTTCTTGTAAATTTTTTGGTCCTTGACATGGATGTACCTAATGATTTGAGGAACATGCCCATCATTCTGGGGTGCCCATTCTTAGCTATTGCCAAGGCCAATATAAACTATGAAAGCGTTACTGTGCAGATCGCCTTTGGGGATAAGAAGCTAACTCTGGATATTTTTAAGGTGATAAGAGGATTTGAGGATTGTGGATTCATTGCGGAGCACGAGGATCAGGATTTTGAGACTTGTATGACAATCAGTGCACTCAAGGACTCCACTAGCTTTAGCAAACCCAACCCACAACCCTATGTGGCAGACCTGCCACATCCCGAGGAGGTTGTTGATTTTATTCATTCCCAACCTCTTCCACTGGATCGTCCTGATGAATCTTTGTCAGCATCCTCCCTACCTTCAATTGTAAACCTACCTTAGCTTGAATTGAAACCATTGCCCAAAATTTTGAAATATGAGTTCTTAGGACCTGAAAGCACGCTCCCTGTGATTATTAGTGCTGATTTGACTAAGAAGCTAGAATCGAGGTTAATTAAGGTCCTTAAAAATAAGGAGGCAATTGGTTGGACCATCCACGACCTTAGGGAGATCGAGCCATCTTATTATAATCATCATATTTTCATGGAAGATGGATCCCACCCTTCTCACAAGATGCAAAGGAGAGTAAACCGAAATATGTAAGAAGTGGTCAAGAAGGAGATAATTAAGTGGCTCTGGTTGCACGGGTTTTGCATGTTTGAAATTAGGATTACGAGTAACCCGTCACCGTTGTTGCAAAACTCGTGATCAAATAAAATTTATACCGAAATTCCAAGGGAGTCCTGGGCCCAACACAGGGAGGCGATGTTTACTTTAATTGAAAATCGCACTTTGTTTTGTTTGTTTTTGGTATTTGAAAGCTTTATTATTTTTTATATTTTTGAAAGAAGAAAACAAGCAGAATAAATCACAAGATATATGGAACAAATATGTTATATATCATAAATGTCTATTACAATAACCAATGAAAGCATAAAAGAGAGGGAGGTGAGAAGGAACTCCCGAAGCGGTTGTTCAGTGAGATGATGACTCCTGGAGGATGCTTGGATGAAGGAGGTGAGGAGCAAGACAATGGAGGTGAGATGCAAGAGGACATTGGGTAGAGGAAAGCTTCGGTGTGGCTCCGAAATGGAGGTGAGAGGGCGGAGATGATCTGCTATCGGAATTGAGGTGGGAGGTCAGCTCCAAGGCGACCTATAAATGGGGATGGGAAGATGGAGGAATATTTGGTGAGGCAGAGGTTCGCTACACTAATAAGAGCCTTGGGAGCTTGAGAGTAAGCTCTAATGGGGCATTAGTAGGCTTGCTAGAGCTTAGGAGTAGGTGGGAGTAGAGTAGGTAGAGATGAAGAGGAATGGAGGGTGTAGGGGTGTTTATATTGTGGAGGGAAGATGAGCATCTCACGTACAGGCATTCAATGACAGCTACAAGCATCACTAATGGTCGCTCAAGCTATCGCCCAAAGATCCATGAGTCTTCAATGCCTTCACTGGCGCACACACTGCACAGGCCATTTAGTGACAGCTACACGTGTCACTAAAGGCCTGCTCTTTTGTCGTTGTAAATCCTGCGCCCAACTCTTATGCCCGTAGCTATCATAGGCATGGCGATCGTCGGCCGTTGGATCAGGCGTGGATGGCTGTGATTGTGAGAGGAGAGTGTGCCTCCCATCGTTAAAAATTTGCACTGCCGGCTCGTGCACTGGTAGCCGTCGGATGAGCCATCACACGGTCAAGGCACACGCACAGATCGTGCATGCTCTGATTTGAATAGCGTGCCTCACGTGATTGTGAAGATCGGAAGGTGGGTGATACTTGTGGTCGACTTAAATGCACGCCCCAGACAACATGTGTGTGATCTGGCATGCGCCTTCGAGTCGGTGGGTGATGTTGGATCTCGTGTGGGGAATCTCGATCGCTCGATTGCGATCGGGCGACCCTATTACAACTGCCACTGTAGCAAGAGTGGTGAATCATGGATCAATCTTGTGCTTGGTCTTTGAGAGTGCTTGTCCTCACCGTTGCACCACATCTGCGGGTGTGATGCGAAGAAGAATTGTGGCTGCGTGGTGCGAGCGGCCTCTCAGCCATTGGATTTTCATCCAACGGCTAAGATCACTTGATGGGCGACCTTTGGAGATGTGGCGGACGGCTTTGGGCGCTCCAGATGGTGCCACGTGGTAACATCTAGACCGTCCACCCTTTATTACTTGCAGAGGATGCCACGGTGCTCGGATTGAGGTGATTTCTTTGTTGTCGGACTGCGATCGTCGCTCTGGATCCATCCGTACGATCGGATTTTTCATTCGAAGTTTATAAGGACATCACATTTCCTCCTAGCCATATAAAATGAAGGAATTAATATACAAAACATACAACTATCCTAAATGCCATACAATGGATGTTATGCAGTATTTATAACATGATATGCAATGCTAAGCCTAGGAACTATCATAAATAAGCAATTTATCATGAATCCATTTGTGTTTATCAGGCTCGATGCTAGAATTATATACCCAATCTTGGTTTATCCATGGGTTAGCCCCATTCAGATTATACCCAAGAAGACGAGAATAACCATTTCAACTAATGAGAAATGGGAAACCTTCACCACTCATTTAGCTTCTGCTTGGAGAGTCTATATTGACTATAGGAAGCTGAACATAACCACTAAAAAGGATCACTTTCCCTTGCCATTCATTGATCAAATCCATGAAAGGTTAATAGGGTAGAAATACTTTTGCTTCCTGGATGGTTATTCAGAATATAACCCCCTATCCATCCCGAAGACCAGGAAAAGACAACCTTCACATGTCCTGACGGAACCTTTGCATTTTGTAGAATGCCATTCAATCTTTGTGATGTACCTGCAACTTTTCAAAGGTGCATGCTGGCCATCTTTTCTGACATGGTGGGAAATTGTCTTGAGGTGTTCGTGGATGATTTCTCCATTTTCGGAGATTCTTTCGAGTCTTGCCTAACTAACATGGAATTGATCATCTAGAGAGGCATCAAAACACGGCTGGTCCTTTGCTGGGAAAAGAGCCACTTTATGACTCAAGTAGGCATTGTCTTGGGTCATGTGGTCTCTAGTCGGGGTATTGAGGTTGATAAAGCTAAGGTGGATGCTATCTCTAGACTTCCTCCACCCACATCTGTAAAACAGATCTGCTCTTTCCCTGGGCATGTGGGTTTTATAGAAGATTCGTCAAGGACTTCTCGAAGGTTGCTCAACCCTTAAGAACTTTCTGGCCAAAGACATGCCATTCAAGTTTGATGAATCATGCCATAAGGCATTTGATTTATTAAAAATGGCAGTCACCTGTGCCCTGATGTTGCAACCACCAGTTTGGATAGCCCCATTTGAGATTATGGCTGATGCATCTGATTATGCCGTTGGGGCTGTCTTGGCTCAGAAGATTGAGAAAAAGCCCTCTATGATTTACTACGCTAGTAAGACTCTGGACAAGGCCCAAAGGAATTACACCATTACTAAAAAAGAATCGCTAGTTGTAGTTTTTGCTTTAGAAAATTTCAGGGCTTATCTTTTAGGTTCTCGTGTAATCATTTACACTGACCACTCGGATTTGAAACATCTCTTGGCCAAAAAGGATGCCAAACCATAGCTTATTCACTAGATTCTACTGCATTAAGAATTCGATCTTGAAGTCAGGAATAAAGCCAGGGAAGAAAATGTAGTGGCCATTCACCTCTCGAGAATCCTAATTGATTCTCCTCATCTAGATGTCCTAATCTCTAATACTTTTTCGGATGAGACTATCCTTACAGTCTTGGGTATTCGAACCCCCTAGTCCGCGGATATCGTCAATTATTTGGTTGTTGGTCAAATCCCCCAAGATTGGACCAAACAACAACGGGACAGACTTGCATCTCAGGCCAAATATTATTTTTGGGATGATCCTATGCTGTACTACACCTGTGCAGACCAGATTATTAGTCGATGCATCGCAAAAATTGAGTTCCATAGCATACTTGAGTTTTGCCACACATCTGCATGTGGTGGACACTTTTCAAGGAAAAAGACTACAGCGAAAATCTTGCAATTTGAATTCTATTGGCCGTCAATATTTAAGGATGCCAAAGAATTCTCAAAGTCATGCACCTGAAGCCAGACACTCGGGAACATGGCTAAGAGAGATATGATGCCCCTGAACCCAATACTTTTCGTCGAAATTTTCGACATTTGGGGCATCAATGTTATGGGATCCTTCCCTCCTTTAGTTGGACACCAGTATATTCTTGTCGCTATTGATTTTTTGTCTAAATGGATTGAGGCAATTCCCACCCGGACCAATGACCATAAGGTGGTCATTGATTTTGTGAAGAAAAATATCTTCAGTCAGTTCGAGGGTCCTTAGGCAACTATCAGTGATGGTGGCACACATTTCACTCATGACTAGTTTCAGAATTTACGAGGGAAATATAGGGTGAATCATCGGATTTCCACACCGTACCACAATTAGGAGATCAAAGATATTTTTTCAAAAAACTATTAGGCCTAATAGGAAGGATTGGACCCAAAGGCTAGATGTTGATCTTTGGGCCTACCTCATGGCTGACAAAAGGCCTATCGATATGTCTCCACTTCGTCTGTTGTTTGGTAAGGCGTGTCACTTACCCATAGAACTTGAACACCGGGAATTTTGGACCATCAAGAAATGTAATTTTGACTTAGAGTTGGTTGGGAAAAGCAGGAAACTCCAACTATCTCAATTGGAGGAGCTTCAAAATGGTGCTTATGAAAATGCCAGAATCTACAAGGCAAGGACGAAAGCTATCCATGACTAGATGTTTTCACCTAAGAGCTTTGAGTCGAACTAGAAGATCTGGCTCTTTGATTCTCGATTGAAGCTTTTCCTCAGAAAACTCAGGTCTAAGTGGGATGGCCTTTTCTTTAGTGAGCGGAATTTCCTTAACGGTACCATCAAAACTTTGACCCAAAGATGGGTAATTTCTCCATGGTCAACGGACAATGTCTCAAACCCTTTGTTGACCATGCGCTCTCTGAAACTATCTCGGACAAGGTTGCTCTTACCTTGCCTTAACCTCCACGGACTGATCATCGCCTACCTGAAGGAATTAAACTCAGCGCATGTAAAGACTGTTCTGAGCTGACCTGAACCTCGCAGAAACCAGGTGCTATTCTTCCACTTCTATTCTCTTGCATGCTTTCATTTTAACAAGGAGGACATTGCATTAGCTAAGCATGGGGGGTGGATATTTCTTATGAATCTATTTGTCAGCCATAATAGTAATTTCCTATTGTTCATCTTAAAAAAAAAAGAAAAGAGAGTTAGGAGACGAAAAATTAGGCATTAGAAGTTGCAAACTTTTGGAATTGATACTTTAGGACCCGAATACTTAGACTCTTCAAGTCTTCGGGCTTAATTAGCCTGGATGTTCAATCAAATCAGGACTTAGTCTCGAGTCCTCACCAAGTAATTCTATTTTAACTGGTCAATAAATTGGGGTGATAAGTGCATGACTTATCAACCCACCCTCTGATTTGTGCGGACTTTAAGCCTAAGCATCTGCACAAGTTTTTTGCGTTGACTCACTTTTCGGCGGTTTGTCTGGAAATTGGGTAGCTAATGAACCGTCTAGGGTGGTATGGCTGGAAAGTTGTCGATGGTAACAGCTCATTGACCGGTTGTCCAAAGCCCAGCCACAAGACCATTTTCGTCGTTCTGCCTTTAGGTAAATCTTAGATTAGGGAAGCCACCTACTTAAAAAAGAAAGGGAGAAAATAAAATAAAAAATAAATAAATAAAACCACACTTCGCCACACGAGTATGGCTGTCAAGTTGCCATGGGTAATAACCCATTGGTAGGTTATCTAGAGTCTAGCTCCTAAAAATGCATAATAATTCCCAAAACACTTAGGGAAGAAGTGGGAAAGTAGAATAAACCGAGGTGATATACACTAGGTTCGCCCTTGTGTTGACCCCATAAATAAAAAAAGTAGGGAGAAAGCTACCGTTCAAATAGATAAACTTCTAAGCAAGGTCACCTAGGGTCGTAGAAACCCAAAGTCCGTTTTAATGGCTGCCTAGAGAGTATTTCACTCTTTCCACTAGATGCTTAGCACTTAGAGTCCTTTTCGAGTCTTGGGCAGGTTGGGTAGCCGTAAAATGTTATCCCGAAACTCTCAACTGCAAAAGTGCAAAAAAAAATTAGAAAAAAGAAAAATAAGAAAAAAAATTTATGTATTTTCTATTTTCAAATAAGGCGAGGGCTTGGACAGTCTGCATTCTAGTAGACACCCGTGCATTGTTAACATTTTGTAATTAGGTCTTGGGGTTTAGCTTTTCTAAAGCAATCGATGAATTTTTTCCTAAATAATCGAATCTTGATTCTACTTTTATACATAGCATTTAGGTTAATTTTTCTAGGGATTAACAAAAAGAAAATATGGGGATATGATAAATGCATATGAATTCATGATAAAATGCTTATTTATGGTAGTTCCTAGGCTTAGCATTGCATATTATGTTATAAATACTGCATAGCATCCATTGCATGGCATTTAGGATAGTTGTATATTATGTACATTAATTCTTCCATTTTACATGATTAAGAGGTAGTGCAACATCTTTATGGGTTTTGGATGAGGAATCTGACCGTATGGATGAATCCGAAGCGACGATCATAGTTTGTGAACATAAAAATCACCCCAATCAGAGCTTCGTAGCACCCTCTACAAGATGAAGAAGATGGACGGTCTAGATGGCACCATGTAGCACCATCCAGACCACCCAACATGAACCATAGCTACCCCAGCACTTACGCATGGAGAGATTTCAGCTATTGGATCTCAATCCAATGGTTGAGGGGCACCCTAAACGCACGACAGCACCAACCCTCAACTCGACAAATCACGGCTTTGGCGCATTGGTGAAGACATGCGCTTGCAAACAGTGAGAGCAAGTTCGAGCTGCAGTGTGGGGGAGGCAATCTCGCGAGTGCTTGTGCAATCGAATTGTACCTATTGGATGTCATCAAGCAGTGGAGGCGTCAACACGTCACACCACTAGATCGGTGCGGATGCAGGACGAGGCCATCGACGCACCTCGAGAATGCGCCATCTCACGTGCGATTAAGAGGCACAATCTTCGTGGCATCTCAGCCATTCACTTTTGAATCCAATGGCTGCGGCACATCCAACCTCAGCGACAGCAAGCGAGTGAGTGGGTGAGTTGGTGCAACCTTCAGCGACAGCCTAGAGAACCTTTAGTGACTCTTACAACAATCACTAATTGCTAGTAGGCACAAGGCCAGCTGTGCATGTGAGCAGGCATGAGGTGGCTATAGCGACACTTGAGCTGGACCTACAGCGACGTCATGGAGGTAACTATTGGTCTTTTGGCTATTTTAGCCTCCTCTCATCCACTATATAAAGACCTACATCCCTCCCCTTCCAAGGCATCTCTACCTACTCTACTTCCACCTAATCCTAAGCTCTAGCAAGCCTACCAACGCTCTGTTGGAGCTTACTCTCAAGCTCACAAGGCTCCTATTAGTGTAACGAGCCTCTGCCCCCCCAAAAATTCCTCCATCTTACCATCACCATTCATAGGTCACGTTGGAGTCGTCCCCCCACCTCCATTCCGGTAGCTGATCATCTCCACCTCCTCACTTCCATTCCGGAGCCACGCTGAAGCTTTCTTCTGCTCGATGTCCTCCCACATCTCATCTTTGTCGTCCCACTTCCTAACTCCTTCCAAGCTTCCACCAGGTGTCATTGTCCTGCAGAATAGCCACTTCGGGAGATTCTTTCTCACCTCTCTTTTTTATGCTTTCTAGATTATTGTAATAAACATTTATGCAATATGTAACATATTTGCTTCTATCTCCGTTATGATCCATATTGTTTCTTGCTTTATAAAAACAAAAAAAAAAAATAACAAAACTAAAGCACCAAAAATAAACAAAACGAGGCACGGTTATCGAATTAAGTAAACTTCACTTCCCTGTGCTCGATCTAAGACTCCATTAGAGTTTCAAAAAAATTTTATTTGATAATGATTTTTGTGACTACAATGACAGGTTACTCTTAACCCAGATTTTAAACACGTGAAACACGTACATCAATTTGTGTGTACCGGTTCCATTGGTCGAAATCCTAGTTGAGTAGATAAAAATCAAGTTAGGTTACATGCCTCAAATGTGGGTATAGAAAGTGTTTATCTTGATTCATCCCACAAAAAGGTTCTTTTGTTTTATTTATATTATGTGAGGGTGAGATGAGTGGAGGTGACAAACAAGACAAACAAATTCTATCCTAGAGCTTATGCAAACACCTAAGTAGATTAGGTCATGGTTATGGATGTGGCGAATTGAAACTAGTGGGGGCGAATGTGGAGGACACTTACAAATTACTTTACCTGCACTTTACTCTGGTCTACCGTACTTGGATCTCCATGCTAGGGTACCTGCAAGATAGAAAATCAGAGACAAGCGGGGTTAATAATATGTAAATGCAAAGAAACGTAGAAAACAAGAAAGTAAGTTCTGTTGAGGCAACGATGCCAAAATGATGGACATGTTTCAAGTGGTAGAAATCAAGGTTTGGACGAACCCGTCGTCATAGTCGCAAAACTCGTTATCAAATACAATTTTATCAAAACTCCAAGGGAGTCAGGTTGAACATAGGGAGGCGACATTTACTTTGTTTGAAAATCGCGCTTTGTTTTGTTTCTTTTTGGTGTTTTGTTATATTTTTCATTTTTTTTTTTATAAAGGTCGCAAACAAGTTGGATCACAATATAGATGGAATCAAATATGATATATTACACAAATGTCTATTACAATAATCTATGAAAGCATAAAAGAGAGAGAGGTGAGAAGGAGTCTCCTGAATCAGCTGCTCGGTGAGACGACGGTGCCAAGAAGAAGCTTGGATGAAGGAGTTGAGGAGTGAGACGACGGAGGTGAGATGTAGGAGGGCATCGGGTAGAGGAATGCTTCACCAAGGCTCTGAAATGGAGGTGAGGAGGCAGAGGCAATCTGTTATCGGAATGGAGGTGGGAGGACAGCTCCAAGGCAACCTATGAAGGTGATGGGATCACGGACGAATATTTGGTGGGATAAAGGAATGCTACACTAATAGGAGGCCTTTGGAGCTTGAGAGAAAGCTCTAATGGAGCTTCGGTAGGCTACTAGAGCTTAAGAGTAGGTGGGAGTAGAGTCGGTAGAGATGAAGAGAATTGGGCGGTGTAAAGGTGTTTATATAGTGGTGGAATGGAGGTGGTTTGCATGCACGGGCTTTTAGTGACATTTAAGATGTCGCTAAAGAACTACCAGAGACGATGCTAAAGCATTGACGTGCCTTGGGTCGCACTTGGAAGCTTGGCCACAGCTAGCATAGGGCGTGGCGATCGTCGGTTGTTGGACTAGGAGTGGATGGCTATAATTGTGAGAGGAGAATGCACGCTCATCCGCATTTGAAATCTGCACCGCTGGCGCATGCGTTGGCAGCTGTCGAATGATGCATCGCACAACCGTGACCTACCCGCAGATTGCGCGCGCCTTGATTTGAATCGCACACCTCACACCCTAGTAGAGACATGACAGTTGACAACACATCCGTTCGACTTAAATGAGTGCCTTTGATTGTGCACGTGCAATCTGTTGTGCATCCTCACGTCAGTGGGGCGACGTCAAATCGCACATGGGGAATCTCGATCGCTCGATCGAGATCGAGTGGCCCTATTTCAGCTAGTGCTGTAGCTAGTATGGAAAATTGTGGCTCGAACTCACACCCGTGGTTTGCGAGCGCTTGTCTTCCCCGTTATGCCAAAGCGACACTTTGTTGAGTGGAGGGTAGTGCAATCGTGTACGCCTGGATCATTGGATGAAGATCCAATGGTCGAGGTGTGTCCTTGATTGAGACTGGGCACGATGGCTCAGGTGGGGTGGCAGCCTAGATGGCACCATGTGGCGCCATCGAGGCCATCCATCTTCATCTTCTTTTAAAGGGTGCTACGGAGCTTTCATTGGGGTGATTTTTGCATTGACAAATTGCGATTATAGCTCCGGATTCATCCATACGGTCAGATTTTTCATCCAAAACCCATAAAGATGTCGCACTAACTCCTAGCCATATAAAATGGAAGAATTAATGTACATAATACACCACTATCCTAAATGCCATGCAATGGATGTTATGCAGTACTTATAACATGGTATGTAATGCTAAGCCTAGGAACTATCATAAAAAAGCATTTTATCTTGAATTCATGTGTGTTTATCATTGCTTCATTTCTTCTGCCTTCCACGAAAAAAATGGCATTGTCCACATATTATAGAATTGGCACAATTACTCTAGAACTTGACAGCAAATAGCCTTTGATAAGCCTGACTGCTGAGAGTTTGCACACAAAACATACAAGGGTGTCTACAGCCAAGTTGAAAATGAGAGGGGCTAAGGGGCAGCTCTGCCTAACTCCATGTTGGGGTTGTACCCAAGATCCACAAGGTATGCCATTAATTAAAGGGGAGAATGATGAAGTTACAATGCATCTCTTCATCCATTGAATCAACTTTGGTGAGAACCCTCTTCTTTCAGTAATTTCCTAGAGGCTTGACCATGAAATGGAATTGAAGGCCCTGCTAAAGTCTAGTTTCCACATAAACGCTTTGCATTTTCACCTGCACCAGCCGCTGACCATATCTTGTTCTACAATAAATGACTCTTGCAGAGAATGGTTAGGTAGAGAGGTAGATCGAACTGGATTTATTAGTTACGAAAGAACACCTCTTAATATGTTCGCCAAAATATTACCTATAATCAGGTAGATAGAGTTCATCAAGGCAAGTTACCAGAACTCTTGTAAACTCTTTGCCCCTTGTCTCTTTGGCAGTAGGAAGCAGTAGGATTTGTTGATTCTTTCAAAGCCGGAGTTGCCCTCCTGAAATTCCTTGATAACTTCCATTACATCCATTTTCACAACTGGCTAGAGCTCTTTGTAGAAGAAGACTTGAAAATCGTATGGTCCTGGGGAGCCTTCAGAGTTCAAACCAGCTATTGCACTCTCAACCTTTTCAATCATGATGGGTTTAATTAGATGCTCAGCTTCAGATTGG
This sequence comes from Thalassia testudinum, assembly GCA_037157565.1. NCBI lineage: Eukaryota > Viridiplantae > Streptophyta > Magnoliopsida > Alismatales > Hydrocharitaceae > Thalassia > Thalassia testudinum. The sequence goes on along the minus strand of JAZHRO010000019.1, from coordinate 30,253,549 downwards.
CCGATCCGAGTGAAATCAGAATTTCTTATTCTCCAAATCCCTCTTCCTACTGCTTTAGAGGCCTCCCTGTAAAATCTGATCACTTCCCTCTAAATGTCACCTAGGGAAGTCAACACCTGATCACCTAGCTTCAAGGAAGAGATGTAATTAATTCCTCTTCTAGAGCTAGCAGCAATGCAGGAGAATATCATGTTGGCATCTCCTTCTTTCAGTCAAAGTTGTCTCAATTTTTCTCTCTAATCAATTTCTCTTTTTAGGTCTTCTTCTTGAATAGTCTCTTGCCAATTTTTACGTTGGAGTTGCTCTACTTCTATTAGTTGCTCTGTATTCTCTTTTTCATCAAGAAAGTTTGCATTCTTCAAAGCCTCCATTCTCCTTTGGTCTCTCATGGCATCTATGATTTTTCTATATTCTTTCAAAATGGATTTTAGTTCTTTAAGCTTAGTTGCTAGCCTAAAAGTGGCTGAGCCATCCATATGCTTAGATGTCCAACAGTTGCCGATCATCTACTTACAACCTTCTTCCCTGAGTCAAGATTTTTTTAATTTAAAGTAAGTACCTATTGAGGAATCTTCACCAATCTCCCAAAGCAAAGGAGTATGGTTTGAAAATGGGCGATCCAGCCCCTTTACATAGGATAGTTGATGTCGTTCTAGTAATTCCGCATTGGAAAAGAAGTGATCTACCTTCGATTTTTGACCACTCCCATTTCTCCATCTATATCAGCCCTTGAGGAAGGATAGATTGAAAAAACCAATGCTGAGGCAGTCATTTGGAATCCTAAGGTGCCACCATACGGTCTGCCACTTCCCCTATCATCCTCAGTTAAGGTGCAGTTAAAATCTCCCCCCACTAGCCAATGCTACCCTTCAACCACTTCTACAGCTCGAGACAGTTCCCGCCAAAGGAAATTTTTCACGCTATTGAGGCATGGACCGTAGATGCAAGTTATTATCAACTCCTGATCAGTTTTTAGATATCTGAATTTGCAGGTGATGATATATTGCTCTCTCCAAATGTTTATTAGCAGCATTTTTTAGAATTTCCACCAGATTACAATGCCACAATATCTCCCCTGTGCATCTATAGAGCTGATGTTTGCCTCACCTCCTTGCACCCGTGTGTGTCAAAGGTGCTTGCATTCCTCTTGAATATGAGTCTCTTGGAGTAGAGAATAGTCTACTTCCCATTCCTGCAGATATCGAACAAGTGAAGCTCTCTAAACTCCATTGCACAACCCACGCACATTCCACGTGACAACTTTCATTTATGTGGCTGATATGCCCCCTTTGGACCCATCAACCTTCTCCCAAGGTTGAGGACTACTGTTATTGATTTTTCATTGAGCCTTTGACCACCGCCTATTGTTCTTCTTCTGAGTTTATAGGGGGAGCGACTTGGATTGATTCTTGAGGATGATCCAACCCCATATTATATTCCTTCAGGTGCCTCAAAGGTGAATTCTACATCCTGATCCTCATCAGGTGTAGGTTTCTCTACTTGAGATGCATTCATTGGAACAATTTCCCTTCCATCAGTGAATTCAAGCATCTCCTCACCACCCTGTTGATTTCTAGGTTCCCATCCATCTACTCTTCATGCAGAATCGAGCCATGAAATCCCTTTCTTTTCTTGGGCTCAGGACATTCATCCTAATTCGATCTACTTCTCGTGCTTCCCTCTTGTACCCTGACCACCTCAACATTGGATTGCCCTCCCACTTACTCTTGCTTTTCATCCCAATGATGGAGAAATCTGACATGGAGGATCCAAAAGCTTCCTCCATATCAAACAATAATCCTACTTGGGACCTGCCCTCCTCATGTTAGCTTTACTTCTATAGATACAAGCCTTCCATCTCCCCCTTGCAGTCCCACACTCACTCCTTCCTCTATTGCCATAAAGCTCGATATAGCGCTCAACACCACAATGTTAACTCTCAGATGCAAAGGAAGTCCCCTAATCTCTAGAATCCCCTTTCACTCCTACACCCTCTGAGGTGGACGTTCTTGTATCACCCCATCAAACGGCGAGACAAGCCTCCACAAAAATTCATCCCTTCAAAGATGCTCATGCGGAAGTGGAGATTTTCTATGTCTAGATTGCCCAACCCAAATAGCAAGAAACGTGATCGACCTAGTATCGCTATCTTCCACCCCTTAGATGATAGGGATAAGGAGCATAACAGCTTCTGGGCTTGTGCAGATGTTACGATTCCCGTCATGGCCTCACCAATCAGGGCTCCTCGCAAGATCATCTCTGAGTCGCTGACTTCCTTGGATAAAGGAATCTCTAGGTCGAGAACGAGGTCAAAGCTTTTAGGTGGAGGCAGTGGTCGAACTTCTTTTTTATTTGAGTCCTTTTGCCATGCTACTCCATCAAGATTGGCGGACCCCTTTCTCCTACAAGCATCCTTCTTATGCCCCTACCCACCACAAGGCAGGTAGCGGATTGAGGCTTTACAGGCCATAGCCATGTGGCCTCTTCTTCTACATCGTAGCATATTGTCTCTGTGCCACCTCTTCTCCTATCCCATTATCCACTTTTATTATCATAACCTCCGTGAGAAGTAGATGAGTGCCGAGCTTTTCTATCCCTCCGACGCCAGCCTTTGGATCTCCAAACCCTCCAGCCATCTTCCTCTGCTCCTCTATCTCCATCATTGCACCACCACATCCTAGGGTTTCCTCCTGCCATCCCTTCTTGAGTTACTATTTTAGCATTTCAGTCTTGGCTAGATGTTTTAATTCTTGAATGTGTTGGAAAGGGTCTTCAGAGCCCAATCCATGAAAGTGGGATACCACATTGATGATATTTAGCTTCAATTCCATTTCAAGTCCCCTAGCCAGAATTTGCACCTTGGGTTTTATGGCAATAGTTGTCGGATTATAATGGTCTTGCATCTGTGAACATGCTCAAGGATTGGCCAGTGCATGGATCAAATCAGTAAGAGTCTGCAACTGGTCTTGTAGGTTTTGATTCTCACCACCTCCTTCAGGATCTTGATTCTCCATGGAGGTAGAGGATGGAGGACTAGGTTCAGATGTAGATGGATAAGAAGAGATATAAAGTAGATCAGAAAAGAACCCAAACAAGTTGGTTAGGGTTTGACCCTGATGAGAATGAACTGCTAATGGAGGTCTTAAGACTAGTCTCAAGGACTTCCCTCTAGAATTAGATGCATGATTGGAAATGTTCTGGACACAATCAAGCCACCCAAAAAGATTGGATGACTAAGGATGTTTGAGGCAGATCAACATCTCTATCAAAAATCTGCACACCCGAGAATTACTTCGGCAGCCATAAAGGGAGTGCCACAAAGACCCGTACGTGGAGCATTTGCATAGGTTAAAGGTTTCCCCAACTTGACCATGTCATCACAGATCTAAGTAGATTGGAATGTATGAATTAAGGCCTAAGTCTACAAATTTTAAACCTGATTTGTGCCTTGAATTTTAGTTGAATTTAGAATTGATTCAAATTGTGACATAATTTGGAGGTTGGTTGATTCACACTCACCTGCCCAAAAATTTATGATGGAATTCAGGTTAAGTCACTCGAATCACCCTATTTTGATTTTGTAATTAGGTTATTAGGTCTCAACATTTAAGATTCAAGAGATCATAGAGCTTAACTTTTAGAGTTTTGGTGATTAACCAATTCAAACAGCGGCTTAGGTGGCACACAATGCGGAAAGATTTATTTCCTTTTCTCCAGGCAAATGTGTGCTAATCCTTGCTGCCGTAATGTGGAAACCCTAATTTTGTTCTATTCCCAAGTCCAATTAATTCCAAGGATGGCATCTTGGGCTCATACAAGAAGGTGAATAACCCAAGATGCTTAATGTCCCTAATAGGTGCAAGTATTAGGATTGGGAATCTCTAATCAAATCTAATCACAATCGATCAAATCAGGAAAGACACTTGCCTTTAAAGATGATTACTAGGATAGTAAGGCAAGTTTGATTCCTAATTCTGTCTCTTTCCATTTCTCAAAAGAGGAGGGGATTATGGGAGGTAGAAAAAGTGACTACCTGCCCACAGTGTGGTTGCTCGAGTGAATGATCTTCAGTGATAATTCACCTTGCAACACAACAAAACAGATAAATCAAGTTAGAATCAAGTCAGAATAAACGTACTAGTGGTCAAAATGCCCACTTTTCCCTGGCAATGATGCCAAAAAAATGCTAACGTGCTATTGTCGAATTTTAGAAATACATCATAGTATAGTGTTGAAGCAGAAGATCTACCCAAAAGGCATTGGATTTTGAAAAATCCACCATCATAGTATGATTTGCTAACAAATCCGACAACAGATAAATTTACAGAAATTTGTAAAGAAATTACGGGTGTAACATAGGGCGGCTACATCGATCTAAAATCTGGGATTATATTCTTTTTGGTATTTTTGTTTTAGAAGTGGGATAATCACAATGGATTTGATATTAAAATGAAGAGAGAGAGAGCGAACAATCACTTTGCAACTGAATATTGTTTTTACAACTACACAACAAGAAATGATTATAGCTAGAAAGTAGGAAATTCTATTCTAGAAAGCAGTAAAGAAGGGAGAGGGATGTTATCCTCCTTGACAGTTGCTTGGAGGATGACCCGAATGGGGCACCGCCTGGAAGACAGAGGACGAAGACGGAAGACGAAGAACGAAGTAGGAAGAACTGGGGGTAAGGCAGATGGTCACACGATTTTCATGTGTTTGAAATCAGGGTTATGAGTAACCCGTCGTCGTAGTTGCAAAACTCTTGATCAAATATAATTTATACCAAAACAACAAGGGAGTGCTGGGTCAAACATAGGAAGGTGATGTTTACTTTTTATGAAAACCGCACTTCGATTTGTTTCTTTTTGCTGTTTTAGGGTTTTGTTTTTTCTTTTTGTCTTTGAAATAAGATGACAAACAATCACTCGAGACTAAGTCCACATTCGAGTGGACACCTGGGCTAATTAAGCCTGAAGACCTGAAGTGTCTAAGTGTTTAGGTCCTCTCGTATCATTTCTTAAAGTTAATAATGCCTAAAAGCCTAAGTTCTCTTCTCCTAATTTCTTTTTTTTTTCTTTTTCAAATTTCATTCCTTTTTTTTTATAGAAACTAAAAAAAATTGTACAAAGTTAACAAAATGATTTGAGGATTAATATCCACCCCCATGCCTAAATGATGCAATGTCATTGTATAAATAAGACATGAAAAGGTAGAGTGAACAGAATATCACCAGAATGTCGTGAGGAATCTGGTTAGCTCTGCTGGGAACATTAGATATAAACATGTGCTAAATTTAATACCTTTATCTAGGAATAATATTGATAACACCACGCAAGGGGGTAGTAATTAGGTTGAATATGGCCCATCTTTAGAATAAAAGGCACAACATAAAGTAGAATAGGAGCATTGCATGCATCAAGTACCAAGATTGCTTATAAACTGTATTAATGGCCATTTGTGTAAAGCATTTGTCAAAGCAGGCCTCAGATGAGCAATCGGACCGCACAGATGGATTCAGGACGACGAACGGAGTCTAACGGACTCAAAATCGGCCAAATCCGAAATCCGGAGCTCCCACAATGGGCCCAAGAAATCCTAACCGTTGATCTGGAGATCAACGGCCTAGAACGCGCCACGTCGCCCCGCCCCCGCCGTCGCCATGCCCCCAAGCCAGCCAAAGACGCATCTCGGCCGTTGATCTTCGATCGAACGGCCGAGATCCGCGCGCTCGCCCGCGGTCGCCGCGACAAAGCGCGGGCGTGGCGCAACGGTTAGCGCGCACGCCCGCGTTGCGGCGACGCGCGTTCGATTCGCGCGGAGCGAAAATCATCTGCGGGCGAAGGGCGCGGCAAAATTGAGCCGCGCGATCAGAAGCGACCGGCTAGGATCGCGCCACGCGGCGCGACGACAGCGCCCCGGGCGGAAACGCGCGCGCGCACGCACGCCCGAAGCGCGATCCTAGCGCAGGTGCGGGAGGATCTCAGCCGTCCGATCATCAATCGGACGGCTCTCGTTCGACGTCCACGGATCGCGCCTGAAGAGAGAGAGGGGTGGGCGGCTGACCGGCGGTAGAAGACCTTCACCGACGTATATGGAAGCGGTTTTAGCGACGTTCTGGATGTCGCTAAAGCACATTCTTCTTTTAGGAGGCCCTTAACTCTATTTAAACCCCCTTCTACCACCATTCAAGGCATCCTCTCCCACTTGCAACTACTCCACTCCTCTCCTAGCTAGTCTTAGGCACTCTTGTAATCGCCGGAGACGACGAGCCGCCGACGGAGCCTCCTCCACCGCCGTGGCTGCCTCGTCGCTCTCCACTCTCTCTACCTCTCTCTCTCTTTTAAGCTTTCATTTACTTTTGTTGAAGCATGTATTTAATATTGTAAACCATGAACTATGAATGCATGTTTAATGAAATTATTTTTCATTTAGTTGCCTTTTTAATTTCTGTTTAAAGTGCATGATCAAAACCAAGAGCTTTTTAACCCTAAACTCTCTCTATCTCTCGCTTTTCAAAACCGTTTCTTTCGCAAGCAAAACTCCGCCTTTTTCGTGACAACAAGTGGTAAACAAAATTCGATTTCCACGCCTCCCTGAGATCGACACTCGGACTCACCTCCGTTTACTTCTTTTAAAACCGACGTATCAAGTGCAACTATAAAGACACCTCTTAACACACACGCACGAAGGCACGTCAAATATACACACAAAGAAGAAATTAAGAATTCACAAGTGCGGGTCAGAATCAAAATCAAAATATTGATCTTCACACCTGCTAACAGAATATGTCCATAGATGTGGACCAAGTTTTGGTGCAGACCCATGCCTCAGGGTCGAGTGGTTCTAAGGTTCTGGATGAAAATCACCGATAACCGAAGGTTGTTAAGCTTGTGGGGTCGGGCCTGCGATTTTGTGGTGTGCAACCCAAGACCAAAGTGTCGGACAACGGGTAAAGATGGCTCAATAGGTGTGGATGTCCACATAACATTCAGCTTAGAAAATAATCAATTATTTCGGGAGCTTGGGTTGCACGTGAAAGATATCGTAAGGGTCCTGGTGGAAATTGTGTGGTTTCAGGTCAACAGGAACCCTTAGATCCAAAATTGGAATTCCCTCACAATTAGCTTCCCATATTTTTAATTCCAACTTCTTATCCTCCGAAATCAATGTTTCCAAGAACTCCAAATCATTGCACACCCCCTATAAAGTACCCAATTCCAATAATTGCAGTTGAATCAGGATTGACTTGGGCGTAATGATTTCTAAATCAAAATTAATCGCTTCGGGGTGTGGTTGAGGGATGGGGCTACTGATTGAATCTTCTAGTACATATGGATTTGAATCCTCCAAGTTAGCCCTAACACGATCATAATCTTCAATGATCAGGCTATCAAATAGTTCGTTATGCTCCTCGAGCCGATTGTCTCACTAAAATCCTCTTCCTTAAGTTCAAGTGAGACTTCACTAAGAGATTCTGCACCCTCAGAGTCAAAGAATTCATGATCCTTATTTATGTATGTCTCAAAATCGATTGTCATTTCCTAGTTCAAAGAGACATATTTTTTATCGCTCCCTTGCTCAGGGATCTCGGGTGAATCAATCAGTTCATCCTCAATGGGTTGCTTTACCCTAACCAGGTCATCTCCAATCTCAAAATATGTATCCCCCCTAATAGGCACCTGAGCTGGTTCAGACATTGGCTCTCCTGAACGGGGTTCATCTTGAGAATCATCCTAAGATTTGACTAGGGCAACCTCAAATTTCATCCTCAACCTAAATAATTTCCAAAGAAGAAACTCACCTAGGTCCCCATTCCTAACATTTCAGAGCAAATCCAATAGAGAACTATTAAGTTCCTCAATCATTTTTATCGTAGGCTCCAATGTTTCAGTGCAGAGTGTTGGCTAAGCTTCTAAAGATTGCATAATGCTCCTCAAATTAGCCAAAACCCTATCCTAGATCTGGTTCACCAAAATCGACTGGTTCAGTTCAGGGTTGGGTGGGTTAAGGTTAAATATAGGGGAGTCAAGATAACGAGGTTCTCGGGCTCCTCCCTAATAGTAGATCATCTCAGGTTATTCAAAGAATGGTGATGACCTATTTTCAATGGAATACTAGGGAGGGTGAGTGTTATAATCAGCATATCCTTCTAGATTGTAGATCGGGTTGGTTTTATCATCAAAGGATAGGGATAAAAAATTATTGCAGGTTTGGGAAGGATAGTAATCATAGTCTTGTTGTCCAGGGTTAGTCCCTGGACACTGAGGTCCAGATTCGTATCCCTAATCAAAGTTATCCTGGCTAGTGGATGGGTAATTACAAGTCAATTAGGGATAGTAATCATCTTGGGGATAAGTGGTGGTTAGAGGATAGGATGTGAAATGTGTGTAGGATGTGGAAGGATACATTGTAGAGTAGGAGGGAAATCAGAAGAGAGAAAGGAGCCCTGCAATACAATCAACCAAGCCTGTCCTTATGTGGGTAGCATAAAGACCTACAGATTCCTTGGACTCGTCTCGAGATTATAAATGATTTGGTCTACTTTTATTTAGTCAATCCAACTAGTTAGAAGGAGGGACTGAGGAGAATGTTATGCCTTTGGCTTACACCTCTGGTTCCTAGTGTACCCCTAGCCTCAGTCATTTGACACTACCCTTCTAGCTAGACATTAGATGGACTAGCAAAAGAAAATTAATCGAAAAAAATCTCAATCTGAGCCCCGAAGAGCAAATCAATCTTTAAGGCCAAAGTCTACTTGTTTTAATTAGCTTGGGATGATTGTGCTCTTGGAATGTGATGGGCCCTTTAGATAGGTTGTGGCAAGTAATGATTGATTCAAATGTGTGTGTGTGCACAACTAGGGTTTGCAAACAAGGTTATTTGATGATGTGTCTTTTAGGGTTTAACCTTATTTAGTAGCTCTTAGGGTTCAAATATTAGGTGTTTTCAACCAAGTCTTATGAGGCAAACCAAGTTTATTTTTAAAAGCACATGTTCAAGTATTTTCCTCTAGAAATCAAGAAAAATATCGAGTGCCTGGCTTGACCTAGTTATTGAATCCTATGAGGCAGCTACAAAATGAACCTCTTTTAGATTAGGTGGTGCGGCCCAAACAATTTAATCAATCAACTCAAATGCACCACCGATTAAGACACAAAAAGGTGATTAACCTAATATGATTTCTACTCGTTTATGTGTTGAATTCGTGTACTGGGTCCACAGGTCGGAATCCCGGTTGAGTAGATGAAAATCAAGTCTGGTTATATGACTCTGATGTGGGTGTATAAAGTGTGTAAATTGATTTGTTCCATAGAAAGTATCTTTCTAATTTTTTTTGTTTTAAATGAGGGGGTAAGGTGGATGAAGGTGGCAAACAAGATAGACAATTCTATCCTAGGGTTTATGCAACCACCTAAGTAGATTAAGTCTTGGTTATGGGTGTGGCGAAATGAAACTAGTGGAGGGGGAATGTGGAGGACACATACAAAACACTCTACCTGCACTTTACATTGGTCTACCGCACTTGGATCTCCATGCTAGGGTACCTACAAGACAGTAGATCAAAGATAAGAGGGGTTAGTGCTATGTAAATGCAAAGAAGTGCAGAAAATTATAAAGTAAATTCCGTTGCCTCCCCAGCGACAGTGCCAAAATGATTGCATGGGTTTTGCATGTTTGAAAGCGGGGTTACGAGTAACCTATCATCGTAGTTGCAAAACACATGATTAAATATAATTTATACCAAAACTCCAAGGGAGTCCAAGGTCGAACACAGGGAGGTGATGTTTACTTTGTATGAAAATCGTGCTTCTACTTGTTTCTTTTTAGCATTTTAGGGTTTTGTTATCTTTTTTTGTTTTTGAAATAATATGACAAACAATCACAAGAGAGATATAGAATTGAATATGACATATTACTTGAATGTCAATTACAATAATCCAGAAAACATAAAAGGTGAGGGAGGTGAGAAGAAATCTACCGAAGCAGCTGTTCAGTGAGACGATGGTGCCTGGCGGAAGCTCAGATGAAGGAGTTGCGAAGCAGGACGATGGAGGTGAGAAGTGGGAGGATGTCGGGTAGAGGAAAGCTTCAGCACAGCTCCGGAATGGAAGTGAGAAGGCAAAGATGATCTGCTACCGGAATGGAGGTGGGAGGATGGTTCCAAGGTGACCTATGAATGGGGATGGGAAGTTGGAGGAGTATTTGGTGGGGCAGAGTCTCGTTACACTAATAGGCACCGTGGGAGCTTGAGACCAAACTCTAAAAGAGCATTGGTAGGCTTGCTAGAGCTTTGGAGTAGGTAGGAGTAGAGTAGGTAGAGATGGCTTGTAAGGGAGGGGGTGTTGGTTCTTTTATAGTGGATGAAAAGAGTCTAGAATAGGCATGGGACCATTAGTGACCACCAAGTCATCGCTGTAAGTGTCACTGTAGGTAGCTCACACTTGCTCATGCTCACAGTCCACCTTGTTGACATGCACACAATTAGCGATTACTGTAATCATTGTTGTATGTCTGCCAGGCTATCGCTGAAGGCTGGAGCGAACCGAGCACGCTCCCACCTCATGTGCCAAAGGCCCTACTAGCATGCGCACTGGCATGCGCTGTTGGTGTGTGCTGGCAGTGCACTGCCGCTGCTGCTGCATGCATGTGCATGCAATGGCTGCATTGTGCACTGACTGGATTGAGAATGGGGGGGCTACGAGGATTCAAACCCATGTCCCTCCTTTGGGAGTGCCTCTCTCAAACCAATGCAGCAAGACGTCCAGATCATCGCATGGACATCTTAACGCATGCGGTGGAGATGAATCCTCAGTCATTGGATCTTGATCCAGTGGCTGTGGTGCGAGATCAACAATGATGAGGAGGCATACTAGGACTGCTGGACAGTGTTGGGTGGCATGGATGGTGCCACGTGGCACCATCCAGGCCATCCATTCTTCTTTTTGTTGCAAAGGGTGCCGCGGTGCTTGGATCAAGTTGATTTCAGTGTCTCCGTACTGCGATCGTCGCAATGGATCCATTTGTATGGTTGGATTTTTCAACCGAAGCCCATAAGGATGTCGCATTGCCCTCCTAACCATTGATCTTCCTCGGATTTCATATGTGTTACGAGACTTCGATCTAGATGATTTTGGAGGCGTTAGCCTCCGATCGTCGTCCTGATCAGATTGGTACGGTGCGATCATCCATCCAAGGTAATGAAATAAATCCTCTTCTCACCTGACCAAAAAAAGGGCGTAATTAGCCTAAATTATATACAACTACTCTGAATGTAGAATGATGCATGCTATGCAATATTTATAACACGAAATGCAAATCTAAGCCTAGGAACATGCCTGAATAGGCATTTTATCTTTAATAATTGTGTCTACATCAGTAGGGCTTCGTCATCATCACGGGATCCACTTCCAGAACGGGGGGAGAAACTTTGATTTTGGCTCTAGAGGGGCATCCTGGGTTTGGGACAAGCTTCTTTAGAGCTTTGTAGAGGGAGAGAGGTGAAGGAAGGGTTGATTGAAATGTGGGGGGTGAAGGCCACTTTATCGGTGTAGAGGTTGGGGAAAAAAGGTCATTTATGTTAAAAACATTAATGCAGGGCCATTAGTGATGGATTTATCCATCACTAAAAGCCTGAACATGGGCTACGTGCAAGCCTCCCACGCAGGCCTCTTCTTCTCCTCTGTGCAAATGCTTCATCACATCCAAGCATTCTTGTCATCGGACGGCTGAGACCGCTCCTCACCTGCTTTAGCTTCAACGTAACCACATGCCTATGCGTGTGATTGAGCATTCGGATGTGCATTAGATCGCGCATAGGTGATCCACATGCTCTGGTGCTGCCACGTCTCCCACAGCTACACCGCCCACTCGCCATCCAATGGCTCAGTTTAGCCCCCACTCGCATCCTCGGCTAATATGGGTTGCACCACGTTTCGAACGCGTGCCCTACTCCTGCAACTTCAACTCATGACCAATGTGCCAAGCGCTCTACTTTGACGCATTTTGAATCCAAGCGTACTCGCTCTCAGTCATTGCATCAAGATCCAATGGATGAGATCTACCGAGTGGGTGAGGAGAAACAGGGCATGGCAGTCCTCACTAGTTTGGCTTGGCCGTCCATCTTCTGTGACATGTAGAAGGTGCCACGGATGTCAGATTGGGTCGATTGTCACTCCATTAGGCTGCAATCATCAATCCGAGTCAATCCTTGTGGTTGGATTTGTCATCTGAAGTGCGGATTGACACCATCTTGGCCCTTGATCTCTGACCTTCCTCAGATTATATGTGATGCTACGGAAGTCCAATCGGGGTGATCTTGGAGTCGTTGAACTCCAATCATCACCCTGATCAAATTTGTATGGTTGGATTTTTGATCCGAGGCCCCGATTAAAAGTCGCCCTGTCCCTGGCCACCAAAAGAAGAAATTACTATATAATTTGTACAATTTGACCTAAATGCATGATGATGCATGTTATGCAATATTTACAATGCATGATGCTAATATGATACTAAGAATATGCATTAATAGACATTTTTGGCTATTCAGATGTATGCACATCATACCCCCATGCCTATATTTTGCTAGTCCCTAGCAAAAACTATATGCTATTTATAAAAGAATTAGGTCAGATTTCTTGGGCAAAAGTTATTTTTCAACACTAGGAGATTTTTACTAAGAACCTGAACTCCAAAGACACAGTAGTGCTCTGGTATCTGCCAAAATGCAGATCACCTCAAGCTCTCACCTTATTCTAACGAGGATCTTTTTTCTTCTTTTTTTTTTTTTGTTTTTGAGTTTAGGTGTTTTGGAGCAGCTTTCTACGGCCACTCAACCCACCGAAGACTTGAAGAGAACCCTATGTTCTAAGCATTTTTATGTGAAATGTGATAGGCTCACTAATTGGCGATTGGAACGGACTTCGGGTTTCTATACCCCTAGGTGACCTTGAAAAGAAATTCTCCCTACTTTTATTTTTATGGTGTCAAAACAAGGGCAAACCTAGTGTATATCTCCCTGGCTTATTCCACTTCTCCGCTTCTTCCTAAGTGTTTTGGAATTTAACGTGCATTTCTTGAGCTAGGTTTTCGACAACCTACCAAAGGGTTGTTACCCAAGATAACTTGCCAACCATACTCGTGCGGCGAAGTGTAGCTTATTTCGTTTTCTTTTCTTTTCTCCTTTTCTATTTTTTTTCTTTACTTCTGGTTTTTTCTTTTCTTTTTTTAAGTTGGTGGCTTTCATGATCTAAGATTTACCTAAATGCAGTAGGAAAAGAATGGTCGTATGACTGGGCTTTGGACATCCTACCAATGGGCTGTTACCTATGATAACTTGCCAACCATACCACCATAGAAGGTTCATGAGATACGCAATTTCCGTAAAAATTGCCGAAAAGCGAGTCAATGCAAATAGTTTGTAGATGCTTAGACTTAGAATCCCTTCAAATCAGAGGGCTGGTTGATAAGTAGTGTACTTATCATCCCAACTTATTTAACCAATTTGAAGTTAATTCAGAATGGCGAGTACTCGATAAGCAAATCCACATTTTAGTGGATAGCCAAGCTGATTAAGCTCGAGGACATGAAGGGTCTAAGTGTTCAGATCCTACTGTATTATTTCCTAAGGTTGAAAATTCCTAATGCCCAATTATTTTTTCCTAATTCAATTTTTTTTTCCATTTTTTACATTTTTTTAATAATAAAGAAAGAAAGAAAAAGAAAAAAAAAGTAAAATTTATAAGAATTCTGCAAAGTTGACAAAATGATTCAGAAGTGAATCCACCCCCCCAAGCCTAGCTGATGCAATGTCCCCATTGGAAATAAAATGCATGAGAAGCAAGTAGAATGAAGAAGATACCAGTTGTATATGATGCTCGGGTCAACTCTGAGTCAGACTATACAAGTGCTGAGATTAATGTTATCAACTAGGCGAAGTCCATGCAGAGAAATCATGATATGAGTAGAGCAATAGTGTTTGAGATGGGTTCTAGAACAATATGATCAACAAAAGGCTTCAAACGTTGACCGTTGACTTTAAAAGAATTACCCATCTTTCGGTCAGAGATCTGAGCAACCCTGTCTAGAAATATCTGATAGATGATGTTTATCACGCTGAATCGGGCTTTTAAGAATATCACGTTGCAATATAGCCGAAAAAGCATTCAAAACAAATACAATTTTATTACTCAAATTTTGATGTCCGAGGTCGAACATAGTGAGCAAATTGGTATTTTAGAAATCAAGATCACAATTTGAAAGAATATGCAATAATATCAAATACCACAGTGCAACGATATAAGAGGAATTGGCAATGTAGATCACAAAATATTCAACTTAATGAATTAAAAAATGGATGTCTATGCTAATGCTTCTCTCTCTACTTCTCTTCTCTTCTCCTTCTGATTTTGCCATGGTGAGCTCTTCTTTTCTCTATCTTCTCCTTCCTTCTTCTTCTTCTGATTTTGGCTTCTCTCTTCTTTAGCATTCTTGCCGTAGCCCTTCCCTTAGCTTTTTCTACCTACTTCTTCTTCTTTGGCTTTCTTCTTTCTCTCTCTCTCTACTGACTGCCTTTTCTTATTCCTTTGCCTTGCTGCCTTTTTGCCTTCAACTTCTTCTTCCTTCTCCTTCTCTGCCTTAGCCTCTGTGGCTCTTCTCCTTCCTAACTTCTACCTTCTTAGCTTTCCTTCCCTTTCCTTCAACTTCTTCCTTCTCTGCTGCAGCCCTTAGCCTTCTCCTTCCTCTTCCTTTGGCTTCTCTTCTCTTCCTCTCTCTCATTTGGTTGCCTTTTCTTCTTCCTTTGCCTTGCCGCCTTCAGCTTCTTCTTCCTTTAGCTTCTTCCTTCTTTTTTCCTTCTCTGCCTTAGCTTCTGTAGCTCTTCTCTTTCCTAACTTCAACCTTCTTAGCTTTCCTTCTCTTTCCTTCAACTTCTTCCATCTCTGCTGCAGCCCTTAGCCTTCCCCTTCTTCTTCTTCAGCTTCGCTTCTCCTCCTCTTAGCATGCAGAGCAAAACCTACCCCCTACCTCCGTTCACTCACCTTTCTTTTCTCTCTTAGGTTCCGCTCTCCCAGAGCCATGCGTTTCTTGGGTAATTGGGTTGGGTACGAGCCTGGGACCAGACCCACCAACGTGCGATGGTGGGCAAGGTGTGCAAGTCGGGTCATGTAAACCAAGTCCGCGGGGCATGGTCGCGAATGAGGCCAGGTGGGTCGGGTGAGAGGGACCTCACCCCGTGAGTTCGAGGTAATATGCCGATGGCAGGAATTCAATTTATGCGAGTGCTGCGCCTCTTCCAGTTCTAAGGTGGGACTATCTTCCCACCTTCTTTACGCGCGTCCACAGCAGAGGTGCCTTCTTCGATTGCTGCAGCTATGACTATCCTCGACTTCAATTGACAACCTGGAGTTATGCGTGAGTCTATTTCGCACAACCTAGGACACGGATCTGGGGATGGCATGGCCTAGAGCTCGCTTCAAGCCCCATGCCAATGACGGAGCGCACCTGCACCTGAAATCACCACAACGGCCTTGCGGCCACGTGAGAATGTTCAGGAAGCTTCGTTGAGGCATGGTGAGTGTGCTGTGCAGGTCAGCATGGCGTGGGAACGCTTGAGTGAGCGTGCCTAGGGCACACTCTGTGTGGATGTGTGGGTGTGTTTCGGGGTGCGTTTGGGTGAGTGTTTGGGTGGTATAAGTGAGGGATTGTGATCAGGTGGTCGAGACAGAGCTTATGGACCTGTAGGCGAGGTGGGGGGTGGTCCGTGGTGGTGGAGCGATCTCGTTGGAGTTGGTGGCCAAAGGTGAAGGAGATGATGATGGTGTAGTGCGGCAGTAGTCAATTTAGGAAATAAAGAAGGGAGAAGGAAGTAAAGGGTGAGAGGAACCTATCTAGGAGGTGAAGAGATGAAAGGGAGACGGAGATGGCATCTGGCATGTATTGCCGACATCGGAGATGAAGATGCTCTAAGAGGATGGTCGGCAAGGACGAAGGGGCGGCAGGGGCATCGATGGGTGTTGCACGACGTGCAAGAATGTGACGAAGAAGAACCTTCCACAGGTATTGTGATCAGGCAACAGAGGAGATCCAGGAGACGGAGATGGCGTCTGGCATGTATTGCCGACGTCGGAGATGAAGATGCTCAGAGAGGATGGTCGGCGAGGACGAAGGGGAGGTAGGGGCATCGATGGGTGTTGCGTGACGCGCATGAATGTGAGGAAGAAGAACCTGCCACCGGTATTGTGATCAGGAGGTAGAGGAGATCAGGGAAGGTCGCCGGAGCTTGATGAGTGAGTCGACCGAAGGAGGAGAGAAGAAGTTGAGGGGATTTCTGGTTGATTTCAAGCTTAGAGGAGTCGGGGCAAACTGGGGCTCCTTGCATAGAGCCCTAGAGGTCGATTTTGTGCTTGGAAGCCAATCTTCCAAGCAAGGCAAGGTTGTGGGAGTTGGCAACTCGAAAGAGACCCAAATCTCTTATGCATTCACATGAGAGATTAGGAAAGAATCTTGGGTCATGGGTGGGTTTAAATTGGAGGGATTTTCTCAGAGAACCTCCCTTCCAATTTTGAAGGGGATTCTCTAAGAAATCAGGGTTCATCGGAGTAGTATTCCAGTGCCATAATGGCGGAGGGACCTAATTGTAAAGAATGATGAAGAAGCTAGGTGGCCAAATGCATGGGCTTTTGAAAGATAGGGGTAGAAATGTAATCAGGCTGGACTTATTTGGTAAGTGGGTCAAGCTGAGTTCCCCTTAGGTATAAATTTTGGTACAAATCTAATTTGGGCCTAAGAAATCCAATGGTGAAGTTAAATTTTTGGTTTGACCATGTTTGACTGGGTAATTTATGCAAAAACCTAATTTAGAGCAAATATATATCTAAGACCCCATTTTAGGTCAAAATGGGTTCTAATAGCCAAATTGAAAGTTCTAAGCCCTAGAGAATATTTTTATATGATTTTTAGAGGATTTAGGTGAATTTTATCCTGACCAGAACCTTGTTTAATTAAGTGGGTCTATTTTAGGGTTACAAGAAGTCATTTAATTCCCAGAACTCACATGAACCCTTTTCTATTTTATCCAACACACTTTTTATCTTGTTAAGACCTTTTGACCTATGTTTAGCCCTTGAGAAAACCCATTGTTGTACTGCAATGGTAAAATTACTATTTTACCCCTTGTTTCTTGCTTTTCTCTTAGAAAGGTAATTCAGTGAATTAGGACCTCCAGTTGGTTATGTAGGAGCTTTTATTCTATTCTTTGGTTTAAAATGAGCTAGTTAGGGCTCATGATGGTGTTCCCATCATACCCCCATTCCTAGCTTTTGCTTGTCCCTTAGCAAAATTTTAAGGTTTTAACTTTAAATCTGGACCATGAGTTTCTTGATGTTCAAAATCGTGATGTGTGCTTTTTCTTTGTAGATTAGGTTAGAATGCCAATAGTAGGCCTAGAGGTACTCAAGTACCAATCAAGATCCGGACTTGACCAGCTCTAGCCTCAATCTGCCGCAAAGGTTTTTAAGGCCCACAGGAACTATCCTAAGATTCGTTGAACTCCACGGCTAAAGCACCCGTGCTTGTAACATATTTTAGCCTCGGTTCAGTTTGTAGTATGCTTTTGTAGGAGAGAGACATAGGCGTTTTCTTTGTTTAGAGAGTTTTCTCTCTCTTTTCTTTTTTATTTTTAGCTTCGGATTGGCTTCTCAACATGATCCGTATCGGATATCTAGTCCACATCATCAATCCTCGAAGGGTCCCTAGCAATCGATGCTTCGTGATAGCACTGCCCATGGAAACACCCAGAACCCTGGCTTTCGAGATTTCGAGATAATCCCATCCATGGCGTTCTGTAGCTAAATCCAGATCCTAGCAATTGAGATTTCGTGATAATGCCACCCATGACATTTGAACCAGTGCAGGATGCTTACATGCCCTCGGTAGGATATGTAGATATCCTAGGAGACAAGTACCGTGGAGACGATATGCTATTGCGCAACTTCGAGGAGAATTTCCTACCTCTCCATGCTGGGAACTCATCCAAATCAACTTGTGTTGATTGGCCTCTCCTAATCTAGGCGACTCTTTCAGAACACTTTAAATGCATTTGCATGATTTTGATACTTATGTGCACTGAACCAGACTGTGTGTGGATTGGGGTGCTTAGGTTACCGGGTCCTGCAAACCAAAGATTAGTTAACGAGGCCGAATACTCCCTAAGCCTTAGACCTAATACTTAAACTTCGCATTTTCCCCAACCTCTTGAGGTCTATCAAGATCTTAAAGGATACTTCATTTTCTAAGCCTAGGAGTGTAGCCCAAGAGGCCTAAGATTAATGTTCCTACTAATCTCTTCTGTGTTTCATTAGCACTTCATTCCTTTCATTTTATTTTTCTTGATATGGTGTAGAACTTAGTTAATCCCTTAATTTCTTACTAATGACTATATCTTTCTTTTTCTTTTCAACTTGTGCTCCTTTTTGACATTTTTCACTTTTCCCCCTTTTTCTCCTCAAGATTTCTATGGCCTCAAAATTATCTCTCCCCTCATATTTTTTTTCTTTTCAAGAATTTTTTCATTTTTTGATATTTTTGGGATATGTGATTTTTTTGATGAAACATTTTCTTGTGAGATGATTTTCACTGTGTTTTTCACTTTCATACCCCCCATGCCAACAATTTGCAATGTCCCCATTGTAAATTAGGTGGGTTCAAGTTCAGCTTATATCATTCATTAGAATAGGTTCTAGGTGGGCTAACGGGTCAAGGTGACTATTGCGGACAATTTTAGAACTCAGGAATGGGTACCTGAGGTAGGGTCAGCTATTCTATTAGATGAACCCTAAAGTGCAATATGAATTCAGCATAAGAATGTCAAGAAAGGTTTCAGGTTTTTCCAGATGTGACGGGCTGCCTCCCGTTATGCATTGAGTTTTACACCATCGACTGGGTGCAATGAGCTCAGGGAGAATGGAGGGAAAAGGATATCTCAACAAAATTTTTATTGGTAAGGTCAATGAACGGTTTGAGTCTTTGACCATTCACGACGAAAGGTTCTTAATCATGGCTAAGTGGACTGATCTCAATGGCTCCATTCCCAAAGATTCATCGGACAAGGTAAGGTCCGATCCATTTTAATTTGAGTTTTCCTGGGAATAGGTTGAGTTTGGCATCAAAGAGTAGGACTTTTTAACTAGGGTGAAAGATCTTTCTGGATATGTGCTTGTTGTGAAAGGCTTTAACCCACTCTTTGTAAATTCGTGAGTTCTCAAACGCATCATGGCAAAATTCATTGATCTCACTCATTTGAAGATTTTTGTGGGTTCCCGCCTTAGAAAGATCTAGGTTGCAGGTCCATACTGTCCAATAGGCTTTGTGCTCCAATTCGACGAGGAGGTGGCATGCCTTCCCATACACCAATCTGAAAGGAGACATACCTAATTAGCTTTTGTGGGCGATCCTATAAGCCCACAAAGCTTCTGGAAGTCGAGATGACCAATCTTTCCTGTTAGGTCGAACAGTAACCTAGAGGATTTTCTTGATCTCCCAATTTGATAGCTCAGATAGACCATTAGTTTGGGGGTGGTAAGTGATGAGAGCCTCATCATGAGCCATAACTAGCTCATTTTGACCTAATAAAGAGAACAAAAGCTCCTACATAACCAAGAGAAAGGCCTAATTCAAGGGATCACAAATCTGGGAAGAGAACATGAAACAAAAGGTAAAATTGCAATTTTACCAGTGCAGCTCATCAACGGGATTTTCCAGGGGCTAAACATAGGTCAATTGGGCTTAATAAGAGGAAAAGTGGGATGATTCAGTCAGAAAAGGGTTATTGTGAAATTTAAGAATTAAATGACACTCTATAACCCTAAAACAAACCTACCTAATTTTACAAGGTTCCAGTCAGGATAAAAATTAACTAAACTCACTAAAATTCATGAAAAATATCCCCTAGGGTTTAGAACCTTCAATTTGACCTTTGGAACCTATTTTGACCAAGATTGGGGTCCAAGCTCAATATTTGAGCAAATTTGGATTTTTGCACAAAATGTCTAGACAAACATGGTCAAACCTAAAATCAAACTTCACCATTGGATTCCCTAGGTCCAAATTAGGTTTGTACCAAAAGTTGGACCTAAGGGAAGGACATCTTGACCTACTTTGCAAAATAGTCCACCTAATTACATTCTGACCCCTAACTTTTGAAAACCCTTACGAAAACCCCCCCAACTTTTCTTGTCACTTTCTGCGTTCCGGTCCCTCTGCCAATGCAGCAGAAGACCCATACTCCGGCGAAGTTTCGAGGAGGATTTCTCCTTGCTTCCTCAGGGTGCTCCTCTCAGGTTTGAAAGGGGGGTTTCCTAAGAAGTCCCCTACCGCTTGAGCAACTCCCCATGCCCTGATTCGCACCATACCTCTCGTGCGAACACTCGAGAGGTATGGATGTTATACCTACAGCGACCTTCGGTGAGAGCATTGCTCACCCTCCGTGCATCTGACCCTCTGCTTGTGCCTATAAAAGAAACCCCAGGACCAGCTGCTTGAGGCAAGCTTGTCATGGCGGAGAATCTCTCAAAATTTCCTCTCGTCCTTGTCCGATAGGAAACCCGCAAGCTCCGGCGGCCACTCCTCCTCCTTCTCATCGCTCTACTACCATACCAGCAGCAGAGTTTGCTTCGTCTAGTCTTCCTACGTCGAGCCGCACCAAGCACACGTTTCCCTGCCCACTTCCTCGTCGCCGCTCTCTCCCTCTGGGTGCTTCTTCTCCGGCGACAGTCAATACGACTGCCCGCCACTCTGGCCCCCTTCGTCCCTGCAAGTAAGTTAGAACTACTCCCCATTTTCCCCTCTTTCTTTTCCCACACTACTTCATTCAAACCGACCCTCGACCACGCCTAACCACCATCACCTTCCTCGCCTCCGGCCAACCACCGATGAGTTGCCCCATTCGATCGGCAGCTCCATACAACTCGCCGACCGACCCAGAAGTTCGCCTCATCCAACTGAATACGCTCCGCCCCTCCACAGTCCCTCCATACTCACACAACTCACCCCCGAACACACCGAACTTTCCAGTCACAGGTCGACTTAGGCACGCACGCCTAGGCCGCCCCGCGGCCTGCTGCACATCGCACCACCTTCGCCGTGCCACGGTGAAGGTCTTCTGGAAGTTTAATTAGGTCGTGAGGCCGTATTGGTCTTTGACAGATTTTGAGGCTCGACCGCCATTAAAGCCACCTTGAAGCAGCTTCTTCCAAGCTCCAGGCTTCAGGGCTCTAGGATTTCAGCTGCTGCGGATTGGGGAGACTTCTGCGAAGGCAGGCAGCCAGCAACCGAAGAGAACCGAAGCTGCAGCTGAGGAGATTGCAAAGAAGTCTTCCTGCGGGCGTGCGCAAGGAGAGGCGCCAGTTAGTCCCACATCGTGAGTTCACAAAGCGTCGCACTGGTTTAAGTTGATTTTGTGAATTAGCCTTATCACCTCCTATACACCTGGGGTGGGGTCCCGCACCCCACGCCCTCCTCGTCCGTAGATTCACCACGCGGACCTGGTGGATCCAACTCGGCACACTACCGAGCACACCTCATGCACCATAACACGCCAGTGCGCCTGGTCCTGGGTACGCAACCCGACCCGTTAACTTGGCTCTGGGAGTGCTTCCTATGAGCGATTTGCAGAGAGAAAGATATCCGCGGGTAGAAGGAAGGGATAGGTTTTGCTGCCTTGTGTGCAGGAAGACAGAGCGTCGAAGAGAAGAAGCTCAGCACTTGGCCGCAGGAAGGAGAAGAGAAGATGCTAAAGAAGAAAAGCTGAGCAGAGGAAAAGGCTCGCCAAGGTAGAAGAACAAGAGAAGCCTCAGCAGAAGTGAAGACTGCAGAGAAAGAAAGAGGACGCAGAAGGACTCAAAAGAAGAAGAAGGCAGACAAAATCAGAAGATCTGCCAAGAAGAAGAAGAAGAAGAAGAAGGACTAACAGTAGACAGAATCAAAAGAAGAAGAAGAAGAACAACAGGGCAGAAGAAGACTTACATTTAAGACATCTGATGCAAAAATCAGACGTCCAATTCTGTCCTTTTTAGCAATTCATTTTTTATAATTCTCTCATTAAACTAATTATTTTTCATTTAAATGAAGTTGTATTCTCAAGTTTTTAAAAGTACTTAGATTGCTCCCTGTGTTCGACCTCGGATACTCCGATTTTCGAGTAATAAAAATCTTTATTTGTTTTGAACTCTTTTTCGGCTATATTACAACGTGACATCCTTTAATAACCTGACAAAACACTCCAAAACATTTTGGCGCTGTTGCCGGGGAGCAACGGGCACTTTTAAAGCTTTTGATCATAACTTTTGATCCAATATTTGATCAAATTCATCTCTTTTATTGTGCTTATCTCAGGGAAAGCAGAGAAAAGAGGAGCAGCTGAACAACAGACACTCCAAGGAACTGGTAATCTTCATTAGCCCTCTCTTAACTCCCTCAAAGTCTAAAAAGTAACAAAAGAAGAATCAACTTAGGGCTACCTGTTTCATACTTAGTAATTCATCAAAGTTGCCTAATTTTTCATTTCAACACATTTTTAACTGCTCATCCAACTAAGGTAACTAAGGCAAACACTTTCTTGATTGAGCACTAGATACTAAGTTTTGAGGCAACTAAATTGCACCAACTAGAGCCTACTCAAGGATTGAAAAGCTAGGGTTTCTAGAGACACACCTTCTCTTAAAAAAGAAAAAAGTTTTTTCAAAAAGAGGTGTGCCTAAACCTTGTTTGAAAAGATCTATACAAGAGGAACCCTAAGCAAATCAGGCTTTTATATCCATTTGAACCATAAAAGAAAGGACCCAAAAGCTCTTAAAGGAACAAGAGGTGAAGTTGATCCCATGGGTCAACCAACCTTAAAATTAGGTCACTTTTTCACTCAAAATACCTAAAAGTTCAAGTGGAACCTTAAGCACCTTGATCTTAAAGTAAAAAAGGTAGACTTAAGAGGTCAAGGTCCCCATTCTCATTTACCTGGAACCGCAGTGACAAGAGAGGTCGGGTGGGGGAAACCCTGTAACTCGTGGGGACGCTCTACCGTGTAGGGGTCTTTGCAGGATTCTCCCTCTCTGGCTGCCCAGGTATTTTCTCAAGTGGACAACCTTTCTGACTAAGGGGTACCACCCACCCCGAACCCCTATAGTCACCCAACAATTTTTGGGTGTCTCGATTGGGTCCAGCACCTTCTAATCTCATCACACCCTTCGATGCATGTTCGGTAGGAGGTCCTTAAGACCACCCTTAAGACCTCCTTTAGAAATTCACTCTCGTCGAGGACAAGCCTCGACACCCTTGTTTGTGCAACAACCCCACCACATTAATCTTTCATCTGAACCAAGTTCTCCTTCTTCTCCCAACATGGCACAACCCATTCAAGAGGAGAACAACCTTGAGCACCAACTTCAACGCCTAAATGATCACTTTCAAAACTTTGTAAACCCACCGCAGCGACCTATGATGCGAGATCACTACAATTTCACTGCGGTGGCAATCGAACCTCGAGTTTGAATCCCGATTGGAGGTCTTGATTCTGAACTGAAGCCCAATATGATTCATTCCATACCAAAGTTTCATGGGCTTAACTCTGAGGATCCATTCCAACACATTAAACAACTCAAGCATCTGGTCCAGACCTTCCGGTCAAATCCACAAAATCGGGATATCCTTCTCATGAAAATGTTTTCGTTCTCCCTCTTGGACAAGGTTGCCCATTGGTATCAAACTCAGACCCGTCCAATCAACACATGGGAGGAACTTCAGGCTGAATTTTTGAAAAAATTCTTCCCCGTTGGCCGAACGAATGCCTTGCGCCACTAGATCACTCATTTCATTCAACAATCGGGTGAACCTCTTCACGAAGCATGGGATCGATTCTTAGATCTCATGCGAAAGTGCCCCCATCATGGAGTTCCTAAATGGGAACAAGTCTAGTTTTTTACCAGGGACTCTGTGAGGATATCAGGCTTTTCGTCAATGCAACTTGCGGAGGGAATATCATGGGTCAACATGAGGAGACCGTGTGGAAGATTCTGAAAAACATGTGCGAGAACTCCATCAACAATGACTCCATGGGCTTATTCGATAGGACGAATACCCGCGCATCGACGAACCTTAGGGAAACACACGAGACACAGGGCCTATCTGCATCAGTTGACTTGGAACTAATGGCCAGTCGATTGGACAAGGTCTGCATCATTGAGAAGAAGGTGGACGAGCTGACTCAGCAGTTACAGCGATCCACCTCTGTGCATAGCTCCTTTGCACAGCCTCCTTCCAGACGGGAAACTATGCAAAACATTCTCCATCTATCTTCTCCTGGGATGGATCCATATCCACCCCCATCTGATTCTCAGATTGGAGGGTCATCCAATCCTTTCTATACCAGTCTGGGGAATTCCATTCCCCCTTTCTCTGATCCTTTGGAGGTTCCTCAGACCTGCGAGGACCTCAACGCCACCCAGAATGACCCATTCTCCAACACCTATAGCCCTGGATGGCGAAACCATCCCAACATCCAGTGGGTGGGAAATTCCCAAACCCAGAGACCACCCTTTCATCCCCGTTCACAACCATCTTGTCCTTACCAGCCGCCTCAACCTCGGCCCAACCCTACCTATCCATCAGGGCCAAATCAGGACTAAATGTCTCTCATCCTTCAGACTCTGGATGACATTCAAAGAACGAATGCGACTATTCAGAAGCAACACAAGGACGAACTTACAGAGGTTCGAAATCAACAGGCCCAGTTGGCAAATTCTCGCTAGCTAGGCACACTACCTTCCCAACCTCTTCCTAACCCGAATAACGTGTCGACCCAGCGGCGCGTTATGAACCCAAACCCAGGCCAAGCACACATGATTTATCAGGCCCCCTCTGTTCCTTCACCCGACGGGATGGAGGCCTCCACTTCCTTTGTGGGCTATCAGCACCAACCCATCTTACCCAACCCTAACCAAACCAGGCAGGGCTAAACTCTGTAACAACCCGTAGTGGTAAGGAAACCCAAGATTCACCCTATCCAAACCACTCCAAGCCTGGTAGTAATCCCAAACCTATGACAGTAATCCAGGACATTCCTATCCCTGTCCCAGATCAAAGACCTGAACCTATCCTAGAGGAACCAATCAAGGTTCCATTTCTCGAGGCCTTGACCAAGGGAAAGAAGACCACCAAGCCCGTGGCACCTGAGGAGGACCTGGTCAATCTCTTTGAGCAGGACCAAATAAACATCCCCTTGATGGATGCAATTTGCCACATACTGGCTTATGCACGATTCCTAAAGAATACGTGTACACCCCAGCATAAGTCCCGAACCAAGAGTGGGAGTCCAATTTTACTGTCAGAGCAAGCCAGCTCTGTAATCCTAAGCAGACTCCCACCCAAGGCTAAAGATCCTGGTACTCCCCTGATTTCCTGCAAGATAGGTGATACCCAATTCGACAGAGAATTGCTAGACTTTGGTGCTTCCATAAATCTGGTACCCACATCCTTACTTAACCATTTAGAAGAATCTGAGCTAAAATCAACTGAGGTGACATTACAATTAGTAGATTGATGAGTGGCTACTCATCATAGCTAAAAGGCCGAAATTAAGCTAGACACTAAGCAAAACAATATCAAATTAACACATAAAAAGGGTTAAGTGTGGAAATTAAAGAAAAGACCTAAAACTTTTAATGTGTGTTAAAACCTCCTAATTAGGTCACAAAAATGAGATATTCTGAAAACTAAAGAACAAATGATGATCCATGCATCAACTGAACACATAAACAAGTTTGAAAAGATAAATCAGAAGTAAAATCAATGTCATAAATGTTCAATTAAGCACATGTAAAAATTTGAAAGCAATTGGACATCATTTAGGCTTAGAAATAAATAGATTACAATTAGGTCCTTCATGCATTACACTTCTACCCTTCAAAACTCCTTCTTGGACCTTTTTGCAAGCCGCAGGGACCCTTCTGTATGACTGCAGGGCCCTTCCAGTTATAGTTCTTCTCACTTTTGGACCTGCACGCTATTCTTCTACCCCTTCGTTTAAGGGTCTTCCTGCAAGTTTTCCCTCATTTCAGAGAGAAGCCTGTGTTCTTCACGCGCACTGTAGCGCGCGAAGAACACAGCCATTCTCGACCGTCCATCGCACTTTTGATCTCGATCTGCGGCTGGAATCAAATGGAACCTTCGCGCGATTCGGTGCGTGCGTTCACCTCTCTTCCCAGATCTCATCTGACGGTCAGATCTCTCTCTTGACTCGCCGCGCGCTCTACCCATCTCATCCTCACCGCCGGCTTGATTTTGATTAACCTCACCCTTGCGGTGATCTCAGTCACTGAGCTGCTATTTAAGCACCTCAGTGGTGTCGCGCACAAGGGATCGCTCCCTCCTACATCTCTTAGTGATCAATTCTTCCACTCCAGTCTCTCCTCCTCATCTAGACCCTGATTTCACAGCCACCGGCTGTGGAATCATCACCTGCTCTCGACCCTCCTCGTCGCTAAGGACCTCGTAGCACCTGAGGACGACCCTGGAGTCTCACTAGCAGACTCTTCCCTCCGCTGGAGTCACCCTCCTCCTTTCTTCCTCCTTAGCCGCTGGCTAAGGACCCATAGGTCCCATTCTTCCTTTTAGTTTAGTTTTTAATTCTGCACAAGTAGTGTTAGATTTAGCTTGCAGTAGTTTAGAATAGATTTAGTTTTAATTGTTAGTGTTTAATGTTAGCTGTAGTTAGATTAGTCTTAGGAGTAGAATTAGTATTAGATCCCCTCCCTCACCTCCTCTGATCAGTCCAGATCAGAGGGGAAGAATCATCTGTTCACTATTCAATTTATCTCCCTCTTCATGTTTTGTTTTTCCATCATCCAGATTCTGATTCTTGTTTTTTCCTTTTTAACGACGAATTTTTCATCAATCACCCACACATCCTGACCCAATTTCAGATCTGATGGCACACTGCCTCAGATCTGAAAGTGGCGTCACAAGCACCATTTGGGGCTTCTCACTCACTCCATTTGTTTCACAAAAGCCCCTCTGTTTTAAATGGATTGCCTCAGTTTGTCAGAGCACTTTTGATTTGGATTTTAAAGGATTTCTACTCTCTGAGATGTTTTGACAGATCTAACAAATTGAAAGGATTTTTGGTTTTCATTGTAGGCAAGGATTCTGAGAAGTTCTCTGGTGACAGAGAACCAATCAGAAGAGCCTTTCATGATTCTATTTATACTTTGTTTTGAATGCATTCGCCAGCTTCCATTAAATTTCCTTAATGCATTCTTAGTCTCTTTTTGCTATTTCAGAACTGCCATGCACTATTTGTGTTGATGATCATTTCTGTATGGTGATTCTCTAACCTAAGGAGTTTTCCATACTCCTTAAGGTTGCAAGAAACTGGGATTGTGTTTCTTTGGTTTTAATTGATTGAGCTAAGTCTTCCTTCATGCTGTCTATGGCATTAGGAAGACTAACTCAATGCCATTTGCTGTTTTGATCTGAAAGGATGCTTCTGATAAGGTTTTTCCTAATGAGTATTTGAGCTGAATTTACATGAGATTTTCGTGAGATTTAAACCCCTTTCAGATTTGGATTTCAACTCTGTAAATTGTAGTTTGTTTTGAATTTTATCTTACTCCCAGTTACACAGCAATATGCTGCATCTAGCAGCTACATTCCCCTCTTCTCTAAACTCCCTGCTTCTCTAAATTTCCGTCTTCTCTGTAGAATACTTCCCCCCTCTTCAAGTGGACTAACTGCAGCAGCAGTTAGCCATTTGACAGTGGCTTAAGCCACTGCTACTGTAAACAACAACACTAAAACAGCACATTCTTCTCTTCTCCATCTCCTCTGACAGTAACTGCGGCTGCTGTCTAAACTCAAATAAAAAATCAATCAACTCTAATTCCCTAACTTTATACAAAAGCCTAATGGCATAGACTTATTTTAAAACTATAAATACACCCATTCATCGTATTATAACTATAGCATATTAGTTAGATACATAGTTATACTGTAAATATGTATAAAACCTGTACAGAAATTCGTATACATATGTAATCTATGTAAAAATATGTATGTATACCAATCTAGTATGTATGTATCTACTGATCTATGTATATATATATGTACAGATTTATATTTACTGATTTAGTAGCTAAGTTAATAGGTTAGAGCAATAATCAAGTAAATAAATCTATAAACTTGGGAATATATATATATATGTGTATATATTAAGTAATTTAAGTTAGTCAAAGTATAATTATACCTAGTATAACTTACTGTAACTTAGTTTTAATTATAAACTACACAGAATTGCTATTTTAGCCTAAATAAAACATAAATAAATTCGTAAAAATATAATAAAAATATGAATTAAATACTTAAGCATGTAAGTTAAAACTGTTTAAGGTCAATTAGACCATTTACTAATTATTTTATAAGTAATTAACTATTTAATCACCTAAATCAACCTGTATAATCAGCCTAGTTTAGCGAATTTATTTGTATAGTAAATATATTTAAAATTCAAAATTAATTAATCAATTATGTAGTATTATGTAAATATTTTATTTACCATATTTTATTTTATTTTTTTTAATAATTTATGGCCCCCAAATCGAGGGCCAAAAACGCGCACAGACGCAGCTGCGTCTGGTTTCCAGCGCACGATGTGGCGCTGGAATAGCGCCACATCGTGGGCTGCAAACGAAACATAGCATATAAATATAATTTATGTTATATGCTAACCAGTCGTCATGGCGCCGGGCGCCCGAAACACAGCCTGTAATGTCTGATCCGATAACCCGATGAATGATGATACTGAATGTGTGATGCATGTGTGGGGTTGGGAGCCCGAGCGTGTGCGAACTTGTTGAAGGCGTTGGGCTGAGGCCCTGCGCTGAGTTTGAATAACGTAACTAAGCCACCTAATCCGAGATTAGGGCGCGCTTAGTAGAGGTCTGGTCCCACCCTAAGGGTGCTGTGTATCCCTCGAAAAGCGCATCCGCTAATTAATCACATTTTACACTAAGGACTCTCCACCGCAGCCTCTGAAATACCACACAGAACAAAATGAAAGGACAGACGACTTAAAAAAAAAGATAACACGAGATAACAACAGAAAAGACTCTGTACATACGTATAAGTAAACCCACATAATTACTAACAGAATAAAACGACACTATAAATGTCGCTAAAGACCTCAGTTTGCTTCTTTAGGTTGTATATAGTGTTTTCTGAGATTTAGCGACGTTTATATCTGTCACTAAAACTGATATATATGTCACTATAAATAAATGACTAGTAAGTTAAGTTTTTACACTATGGTATCCTAATGTAGTATGAACTAACATATTAGTGTTAATAGTATAACTTGTAAATACATAGTTTAGAGTATAATAATAGATTGTTTGATGCTTGTTCATAGTTAGCATTTTTGCAAGCACTTCTTAGCAACTAGGTAAATAAAACATTCATTCATTCTTTAAATGTAGAGTTTATTTTTGAATAAGAAGACAATTTTGGAGATAATCAAAGAGTGATCGAATTAAATTCAATAAATTGCCTCCCAGAGAACGACCTGGAACAAAACCAGTAAAAATTAGATAAATAAGCAAATGATAATAATGGTTGTAATGACTGGTACTCACCCATACTCACCACTATACGACATCCTTAATGTTATATTATACACCCTATACTACAATGACATGATCAACAATTATTACCAACAACCATCTCAACCATCATAGATCGATCTATAAAGTCACCAAAAGGGATTCTCAAGGATGTTATTGTAACAGTGCGGGATTTCTACTTTCCTATAGACTTTATAGTCTTAGACATGGATGCACATGAAAACCCTTGGGATACACCAATCATTCTAGGGAGACCTTTCTTGGCTACTGCTAGAGCCAACATTAGCTGTGAGGAGGGCCAAATAGAGCTCAAATTTGGAAATCAAACCCTAAAAATTGATATATTTAAGGCCCAACAAGGAATCAATTGCAGTGTCATCGAACAGATTTGTGATATCAGGACTTTGGTTGATGAAATACATTTTGAGAATGACCTGATTATACCGCATCAACCACAAAAAGATTTTGAACCGCAATCAAAGGAGTCAAAACTAGATTTAGACAGACCCATAACTCCAACCATTGAACCTCACATTTACCCTGAACCACCCGCTGCTGCTGATAACCCCATCCTTGAACTGAAACCCCTTCCCAATCATTTGAAATACATCTTTCTGGGTTCTAATCAGACCCTTCCTGTGATTATTCATTCCAAGCTTAATCCTGAACAGGAATTCAGTCTGATTGCTGCTCTCCAGCAACATCGTAGAGCCATTGGGTGGACTCTCGATGATTTAACTAGAATAAGTCCCTCTTATTGCATGCATCATATTTATTTAGAAGAGGGCGCACGACCTTCTCGTGAGATGCAGAGACGTTTGAACCCCAATCTGCAGGAGGTCGTAAAAAAGGAGATCATCAAGTGGTTAGATGCAGGGATCATCTACCCGATCTCCGACAGTCGTTGGGTGAGCCCAATCCAGGTTGTGCCTAAAAAGGCAGGGCTCACCACCATAACAACTAAAATCGGAGAAGTCATACCTACCCAATTAGCCAACTCGTGGAGAGTCTGCATAGATTACCAACGACTCAATTCCTCCACGAAGAAGGATCATTTCCCACTACCTTTCATTGATCAGATTCTCGAGAAATTAGCGGGAAATCGATTCTTCTGCTTTCTTGACAGGTACTCTTGTTATAACCAGGTAGCTATTCATCCTGAGGACCAAGAGAAGACCACGTTCACCTGCCCCTTCAGAACGTATGCATTCCGAAGGATGCCTTTCGGTCTCTGCAATGCACTCGCGACATTTCAGCGGTGCATGCTTGCCATATTCTCTGATATGGTAGGTGATTATCTGGAAGTCTTCATGGATGACTTTTCAGTTTTTGGGGCATCATTTGATGATTGCCTCCAGCACTTGGTCCATATACTCAGGCGCTGCATCGATGTTAATTTGGTTCTTTCCTGGGAAAAGTGCCACTTTATGGTGCCTGAGGGGATCATCCTAGGACATCTGATTTCTGAGAAGGGTATTCAGGTGGATTGAGCTAAGGTTGATCTAATCTCTCACCTTCCTATGCCAAGATCGATTAGGGACATCCGTTATTTTCTGGGGCACGTCGATTTTTACCGTCGTTTCATTCCTGATTTCTCAAAAATCGCACGCCCCCTGACAACTCTCCTCTCTAAGGATGTACCCTTTGAAATCTCCAAGGAATGCACTCTAGCCTTTGAAAACCTTCGTGAACAAGTCACCCATGCACCAATCCTACAATCCCCTGATTGGTCTCAACCCTTTGAGATCATGTGCGATGCGTTTGATTTCGCCGTAGGAGCAGTTCTGGGGCAGAAAGTTGACGGGAAGCCCGTGGTCATCTACTACGCTAGTAAGACACTTGACGAGGCTTAGCGTAACTATACAGTTACAGAGAAAGAGCTACTAGCTATAGTATTTTCCCTTGAAAAATTCCGATCTTACCTCCTGGGTTCCCACATCATCATCTACTCGGATCACACAGCTATGAGGCATCTCCTTGCAAAGAAGGATGCGAAACCTCGATTAATCCGATGGATCTCACTATTGCAAGAATTTGACCTTGAGATTCGCGACAAAGCGAGAATGCAAAATGTGGTAGCTGATCACTTGTCCCATCTTCCTTCTGAAATAATTGACCCTTCCGGACCCATCACAGAACATTTTCCTGATGAGCACCTCCTAGCTATCAGTACAGGTCTTCCATGGTTCGCAGATATAATAAATTACTTGGTATCACATCAGATTCCGTCCGATTGGCCGAAGGCCAAGAGGGACAAATTACGTTCTAATGCCAAGTATTACCTATGGGAAGACCCGTATCTATTCCGCATTGTTGCTGATCAGATAATTCGACGGTGTGTCGCGGAAGTGGAAATCAATGAGATACTCCCATTCTGCCATGACCAGGCATGCGGTGGGCATTTCTCTGGACATAAAACCGCATCAGAAGTCCTCCAGTGTGGCTTTTACTGGCCCACAATTTTCAAGGATGCATACGATCACTGTAAGGCATGCTCCCGTTGCCAGACTTTGGGCAACATAAGCCATCGAGACATGATGCCTCTACATCCGATCTTGGTATGCGAAATTTTTGATATTTGGGGGATTGATTTTATGGGACCCTTCCCGATCTTGGATGGTTTCGAATACATCTTACTCGCAGTTGACTACGTGTCCAAGTGGGTAGAAGCCATTCCGACCCGAACCAACAATCATAAAGTTGTTATCAAATTCATTCATCAAAACATTTTCTCAAGGTTCAGGAATCCACAAGCAATAATTTCCGACGGAGGGACCCATTTCACAAACGCTCAGTTCAGGTCTCTGATGACTAAATACGGGGTGTCACACCGAATCTCTACTCCTTACCACCCCCAAACTAATTGTCTAGCTGAGCTATCAAGTCGAGAAATCAAGAAAATCCTTCAGGTTACTGTTCGACCTGACAGAAAAGATTGGTCTTCTCGACTTCCAGAAGCATTGTGGGCCTATAGGATCGCTCACAAGACCCAATTAGGAATGTCTCCCTTCAGACTAGTGTATAGGAAGGCATGTCACCTCCCCGTCGAATTGGAGCATAAAGCCTATTGGGCAGTACGGAATTGTAATCTAGATCTTTCTAAGGCTGGAACCCACAGAAGACTTCAAATAAGCGAGATCGATGAATTATGCCACAACGCGTATGAGAACTCCCGAATTTACAAAGAACGGGTTAAAGCTTTTCACGACAAACACATTTCTAGAAAGGTCT
Organism: Thalassia testudinum; assembly: GCA_037157565.1. NCBI lineage: Eukaryota > Viridiplantae > Streptophyta > Magnoliopsida > Alismatales > Hydrocharitaceae > Thalassia > Thalassia testudinum. The sequence continues at coordinate 30,220,664 of JAZHRO010000019.1, read as the reverse complement.
TTCATCCTGGTCAAAAGGTTTTACTCTTTGATGCCCGACTCAAATTATTCCCAGGAAAGCTATGATCTAAGTGGGTCGGACCTTACCTAGTCTGACAAATCTTTAGAAATGGAGCCATTGAAATCAGCCCACTCAGCCACGATTCCGAACCCTTTGTTGTGAACGGTCAGGGACTCAAACCGTTCATTGATAGGACCGATATAAATTTGGCTGAGTCATCCTTTACCCTCCATTCCTCTTGAGCTCATTGCGCCCAACTGATGGCGTAAAACTCAGCGCTTAATGGGAGGCAACCCGTCATTCTTTGAAAAACCTGAAACCTTTTCTGACATTTCTATGTGGAATTCATATTAGGATTCATCCATTAGAACAGCCGACTTCACCTTAGGTATCCCTACCGGAGAATAGAAATCATTCGCAACAAGTCATTTCGACCCGTTCACTCACCACACACCTTTCCTAATGCATGAACTAAGCTGAAATCGCACCCACCTAATTTACAATGGGGACATTGCAAATCTTAGGTATGGGGGGGCATGAAGGTGCAAAACGTCAGGAAAATTCATATCAAGAAAGGGTTTCAGCTTGAAAAGAAAAAACAAAAAGACTTGAAGGAGGGGAGAAACAATTCAGGGTCATACAAAATGAGAGGAGGAAAAGAGTAAAATGCCAAAAAAGGAGCACAAAATGAAAAAGAAAAAAATAGTCATTAGTAAAAGATTAAGGGATTAACGGAAGTTCTAGACCAGATCAAGAAAAGAGAAAAGTGCTAAGGTAACATAACAATAGATTAGCGGGAACACTGATTTTAGGCCTCTTGGGCTAGATTCTTTAGCTTAAAAATTCATGTATCCATTAAAATCTGGATAATCCTCAAGAGGTTGGGGAAAATGCGAAGCTTAAGTATTAAGTCTAAGGCTTAGGAAGTATTCGGCCTCATTAACTGACCTTGGGTTTACGGGATTCGGTAACCTAAGCACCCCAAATTCACACACAGTCTGGTACAATGCTCATAAATATCCAAACACACAAAAGCATTTAATGTTCTGCAAAAGTCACCTAGATTAGGAGCGACCAATCAACACAAGTTGATTTGAATGAGTTCCCGGTACGGAGAGGCGGGAAATTCCCCTCGAAGATGCGTAACAACATATCGTCTCCTCGGTGCTTGTCTCTTAAGTTATTTAAATATCCTACTGGGGGCATGTAAGCACTCTGCTAGTTCAGATAGCATGGCTGGCATTATCACGAAATGTCGATTGCCAGGGTCTGAATTCGGCCAAGGAATGCCAAGGGCGAGATTATCTCGAAATCTCGAAAGCCAGGGTTCTGGGGGTTGCCATGGGCGGGATTATCTCGAAATCTCGATAGCCGGGGACCCTTGAGGATTGATGTTGGGGACGAGGAATCCGATATAGACCATGTTGAGAAGCTAATCCGAAGCTATAAATAAAAAAAGAAAAGAGAGAGAAAAGCTCTCGAAACAAATAAATCTTCTATCTCTCTCTTACAAAAACGCATTGCAAACTGAACCTACGCTGAAAATGTCTCAAGCATGGGTGCTTTAACCGTGGAGTCCAACAAACCCTAGGTTACTTTCTATGGGCTTAGAAAGCTTTGCGGAGGATTGAGGCTAAAGCGGGTCAGGTCCGGATTTTGGCTGGTACTTGAGTACCTCTAGCCCTATTGTCGGCATTCCGACCTAATCACAAAAGAAATGGAGAAGCACTTATCATAATTGTTGACAGACACTCAGGGTTTAGAATGGAAGTTAAAACCTTGAAATTTTGCTGAGGGACTAGCAAAAGCTAGGCATGGGGTATTATGAGAGCCTCATCATGAGCCATAACTAGCTCATTTTGACCTAATAAAGAGAATAAACGCTCCTACATAACCAAGAGAAAGGCCTAATTCAAGGGATCACTAATCTGGGAAGAAAACATGAAATAAAAGGTAAAATTGCAATTTTACCAGTGCAGCTCATCAACGGGATTTTCCAGGGGGTAAACATAGGTCAATTGGGCTTAATAAGAGGAAAAGTGGGATGATTCAGCCAAAAAAGGGTTATTATGAAATTTAAGAATTAAATGACACTCTGTAACCCTAAAACAAACCTACTTAATTTCAAAAGGTTCCAGTCAGGATAAAAATTAAATAAACCCACTAAAATTCATGAAAAATATCCCCTAGGGTTTAGAACCTTCAATTTAGCCTTTGGAACCTGTTTTGACCTAGATTGGGGTCCAAGCTCAATATTTGACCTAATTTGGATTTTTGCGCAAAATGTTTAGTCAACCATGGTCAAACCTAAAATCCAACTTCACCATTGGATTCCTTAGGTCCAAATTAGGTTTGTAACAAAATTTGGACCTAAGGGAAGGACATCTTGACCAACTTTGCAAAATTATCCACCCAATTACATTTTTGCCCCTAACTTTTGAAAACCCTTGTGAAAACCCCCGAATTTTTCTTGTCACTTTCTGCATTCCGGTCCCCCTGCCAATGCAGCAGAAGACCCATACTCTAGCTTGGTTTCGAGGAGGATTTCTCCTCGCTTCCCCTAGGAGCTGCTCCTAGATTTGAAAGGGGTGTTCCCTCAGAAGTCCCCTACCGCCTGAGTAGCTCCCCATGCCCTGATTCGCACCATACCACTCGTGCGAACGCTCGAGAGGTATGGGTGTTGTACCTGCGGCGACCTATGGTGAGAGCCTTGCTCACCCTCCATGCATCTGACCCTCTGCTTGTGCCTATAAAAGAAACCCCAGGACCAGCCGCTTGAGGCAAGCTTCTCTTGGCGGAGAATCTCTCAAAATTTCCTCTCGTCCTTCTCCGACAGGAAACCTGCAAGCTCCGGCGGCCACTCCTACTCCTTCTCGTCGCTCTGCTGCCATACCAGCAGCAGAGTTTGCTTCGTCTAGTCTTCCTGCGTCGCGCCGCACCAAGCGCACGTTTCCCTGCCCACTTCCTCATCGCCGCTCTCTCCCTCTAGGTGCTTCTTCTCCGGTGACAGTCAATACTACTGCCCGCCTCTTCGGCCCCCTTCGTCCATGCAAGTAAGTTAGAACTATTCCCTATTTTCCCCTCTTTCTTTTCCCACATTACTTCGTTCAAACCGACCATCGACCACACCAGACCACCATCACCTTCCTCACCTCCGGCCAACCTTTGGCGAGTTGCCTCCATTGATCCGCAGCGCCATACAACTCGCCGACCGACCCAGAAGCTTCGCCTCATCCCACTGAATACGCTCCGCCCCTCCATAGTCCCTCTATATTCACACAACTCACCCCCGAACACACCCAACTTTCCGATCACAGGTCGACCTAGGCATGCACGCCTAGGCTGCCCCGTGGCCTACTGCACATTGCACCACCTTTGCCGTGCCACGGCAAAGGTCTTCTGGTAGTTTAATTGGGCCGTGAGGCCGTATTCGTCTCTAACAGATTCTGAGGCTCGACCGCCATTAAAGCCACCTTGAAGCAACTTCTTCCGAGCTCCAGGCTTCAGGGCACCAGGTTTTCAGCTGTTGCGGATTGGGGAGACTTCTGCGAAGGCAGCCAGCCAACAGCCCAAGAGAACCGAAGCTGTAGCTGAGGAGATTGCGAAGAAGTCTTCCTGCGGGCACGTGCGAGGAGAGGTGCCAGTTAGTCCCACGTCACGAGTTCACAAAGCGCCACACTGGTTTAAGTTGATTTTGTGAATTAGCCTTATCACCTTCGATACACTTGCGGTGAGGTCCCATGCCCCACGCCTGCCTCGTCCGCAGATTCACCACGCGGACCTGGCAGATCCGATTCGGCACACTACCGAGCACACCTCGCGCACCATAACACGTCGGTGAACCTGATCCCAGGTACGCAACTCGACCCGTTAAGCCGGCTCTGGGAGAGCTTCCTGTGAGCGATTTGCAGATAGAGATACGCGCGGGTAGAAGGAAGGGATAGGTTTTGCTGCCTTGTGTGCAGGTAGACAGAGCACCGAAGAGAAGAAGCTCAGCACTTGGCCGCAGGAAGGAGAAGAGAAGAAGCTGAAGAAGAAAAGCTGAGCAGAGGAAAAGGTTTGCCACGGCAGAAGAAGAAGAAGAGAAGCCTTAGCAAAAGTCAAGACTGCAGAGAAAGAAAGAGGACGCAGAAGGACTCAGAAGAAGAAGGCAGACAAAATCAGAAGACCCACCAAGGAGAAGAAGAAGAAGAAGGACTAAGAGTAGACATAATCAAAAGAAGAAGAAGAAGAACAGAAAGGTAGAAGAAGACTTACATTTAAGACGTCTGATGCAAAAATCAGACGTCCAATTCTGTCCTTTTTAGAAATTCATTTTTTATAATTCTCATTAAACCAATTATTTTTATTTAAATGCAGTTGTATTCTCAAGTTTTTAAAAGTACTTAGATTTCTCCCTGTGTTCGACCCCGAATACTCCGGTTTTCAAGTAATAAAAATCTTTATTTGTTTTGAATGCTTTTTCGGCTATATTACAACATGACATCCTTTAAAAACCCGATAAAACGTACCGAAATAGTAAGGTGTAGAGATTCGGTGTGACACCCCGCATTTGGTCATCAGTGACCTGAACTGGCCATTAGTGAAATGGGTCCTCCATCAGAGATTATAGCACGTGGAATCCTGAACCGTGAAAAGATGTTCTGATGAATGAATTTGATAACCACCTTAAGATCATTGGTTTGGGTCAAAATGGCTTCGATCCATTTGGATATGTAGTCAATAGAGAGTAGAATGTACTCGAAGCCATCCGAAATAGGAAAGGGTCCCATAAAATCAATCCCCCATACGTTGAAGATTTCGCATACAAGAATCGACTATCAGGGCATCATATCACAGTGGCTCATGTTACCTAAGGTCTAGCAATGAGTGCATGCCCTATGGTAAATATATGCATCTTTGAAAATTGTGGCCTAACAGAAGCCGCACTGGAGGACTTTTGCTGCGAGTTTATGACCTGAGAATTGTCCACCGCATGGCTGGCCATGGCAGAAGGACAAGATGTCTTGGATTTCCACTCCTGCGACACATCATCGAATGACTTCATCAGCACCGATACAGAAAAGATATGGGTCTTCCCAGAAGTGATACTTGGCATCGGAAAGCAATTTGTACTTCTTGGCTTTCGGCCAATTGGATAGGATTTGATGTGATGCTAGGTAGTTTACTACATTAGAAAACCATGGAAGCCTTATACTGATAGTCAGGAGGTGCTCATCGGGAAAATATTCCGTAATGGGTCCAGAAGGGTCGATAATATCAGAAGGAAGGTGGGACAAGTGATCAGCTACCACATTCTGTTTTCTCACTTTGTCGTGAATCTTGAGGTCAAACTCTTGCAACAGCAAGATCCAGTGGATTAATCGAGGTTTTACGTCCTTCTTTGCAAGGAGATGCCTCACAGCTATATGATTATAGTAAATGATAACATGAGAACCCAGAAGATATGATATGAACTTTACTAGGGCAAATACTACGGCTAGTAGCTCTTTCTCAGTAACTATGTAGTTATGCTAAGCCTCGTCAAGTGTCTTGCTAGTGTAGTAGATGACCATGGGTTTCCCGTCAATTTTCTGCCCAAGTACTGCTCCTATAGTGAAATCAGATGCATCGCATATGATATCAAAGGGTTGAGACCAATCAAGGGACTGTAGGATCAGAGCTTGTGTAACTCGATCACAGAGGATTTCAAATGCTTGAGTGTATTCCTTAGAGATTTCAAAAGGAACATCCTTAGATAGTAGAATGGTCAGGGGGTGCACGATCTTTAAGAAATCATGAATGAATTGACAGTAAAAATCGATGTGCCCCATAAAAGATCGGATGTCCTTGATCGAGCTAGGCATAGGTAGTTTGTAAATCAAATTCACCTTGGCCTGATCGACTTAGATTGGACTTACTCACCGACTGTCGAAGATCAGGTAGTTGATCCCTGCATCTAGCCACTTGATGATCTCCTTTTTCATGACTTCCTGCTGATTGGGATTCTGATGTCTCTGCATTTCACGGGAAGGTTGTGTGCCCTCCTCACTGTAGATATGGTGTGTGTAGTAGGAGGGGCTAATAAAAGTCAAATCATCGAGAATCCATCCAATGGCTCTTCGATGTTGCTGGAGAACAGTAATCAGACGGGATTCCTGATCAGGTGTGAGTCTGGAGTTGATAATCACAGGAAACATCTGATTGAAACCAAAAAAGATGTATTTCAGATGATCGAGAAGAGGCTTGAGTTCCAAAACAGGGTTATTGGCAGCAATGGGTTGTTCAGGGTGTGTGTCAGGAACAAGGGAGGGAGTTATGGGTGTGTCTAGGTCAAGTTCGGATTCTTTTGATTGCGGGTTTTGATCCTCTTGTGGTTGATCAGAAGTAGTAAGGTTTTCCTCAATATATAGATCATCAACCACAGCTTTGATATCACATATCTGTTCTATAACACCGCAATTAATCCCTTGTTGGGCCTTAAAGATGTCAATCTTTAATGTTTGGTTCTCGAATTTTAGTTCAATTTGGCCCTCCACAAAATTTATGTTGGCCCTAGCAGTGTCCAGAAAGGGTCTCCCTAGTATAATTGGTGTATCCCTTGGATTTTTTGGAGCATCCATATCCAAAACTACAAAGTTCATCGGGAAATAGAAATCCCGAATCCTTACAATGACATCCTCAAGAACTTCTTTAGGTGACTTAATAGATCGATCAACTAGTTGTAATGTCACCTCTATCGATTTAAGCTCAAATTCCTCTAGATGGTCATGTAGGGATGTAGGTATTAGGTTTATGGAGGCTCCTAGATCTAATAAAGCTCTATCAAATTGGGTATCACCAATGGTACAGGAAATCAGGGCAGTAACTGGGTCTTTTGCCTTAGGTAGGAGTTTGCTCAAAATTACAGAGGTGGCTTGCTCTGACTGTACGATTAGACTCCCACTTTTGGTTCGCGACTTACGCTTAGGTGTACACACATCTTTCATAAATCGTGTGTAAACCGGTATGTGGCGAATTGCATCCATCAAGGGGATGTTTATCTGGACCAGTTCAAAGAGTTTGACCAGGTCCTCGTCAGGTGCCACGGGTTTAGTTGTCCTCTTTCCCTTGGTCAAGGCCTTGGGAAATGGAACCTTGGATGGTTCCTCTAGAATAGGTCTAGGTTCTTGATCTAGGACAGGGGTATCTTGGATAACTATCCTAGGGCTTGGGTTACTACCAGGCTAAAAGTGGCTTGGGTAAGGTGAGTCTTGTGTTACTTTGCCACTATAGGTTGTTACTGAATTTAGTCTTGCCTGGTTTTGGTTTGGTGCAGGTAAAATAGGTGGCTGCTGCTAAAATCCCGAATGATGTCGACGCCTCCATCCCGTCAGGTGATGGAACAGAAGGGGCCCGATAAATCATGTGGCCTTGCCTTGGATTTGGGTTCATGTTGACGTGTTCTTGATCATGTTTTAACAATTAGTTACGTCGTAGTATAGGTGATCAAGCGTCGTCAACAAATAAAAGTTTATTACTCGAAAACCTAAGTATCCGAGGTCGAACATGTGGAGCAATTGGAATTTATTACTAATCTAAAGAATGTAATTGAACACTTAATTACTCAAAACGTAATTCAAAATATATAAATGCATGAGTTTGAAAAGTAATTGTGGCAAAAAGAAGAAATTTGGATGTCTGATCAGGGGATCAGATGTCTGAAAAATATGTTTTCTCCTCTCTTGTTCTTCTTTTTATGACTTCTGATTTTTCCCTTCTTCTTTGTGCTTCTTCTTTCTTCTCTGCAGTTTCCTTGCTCCTTTCTTCCTATTTTCTTTTGTCTTTTGTCGAGCTTCTTTCTTCCTATTTTCTTCTGCGGGTCTTCTTCTCTTTGGCACTACTTTCTCTTCTTCTTCTTCTTTCCTTGGTTCTGTTTCCCTTGCCTTCTGCTTCTCTTCTTCTACTACTTGTCTTTACCTTTCTTTATTTCTTCTTCCTTCTTCAGTTCCTCTTCTCTTTTTCCTTCACCTCTTCCTTTCCTTCTATTTCTCCTCGGTAGAGCCTCCTTCCTTCTTTTGCTTCCCCTTCTCTTGCAGCGGCTAAGTGTCAGCTTCTCTTCTCCCTTCTGCCTTCCTGCACAAACCATAGAGGAGCAAAACCTATCCCTCTACCCACACCTGCGACTCTCTCTCTCTTTGTATATCACTCTTCAGCACACTCTCCCAGAGCCGGGTAAACGGGTTGGATCGCGCGCCCGGGTCCAGGTGCACCGGCGTGAGGGTGGTGCACGAGGAGTGCTCAGAATGGTGTCGAGTCGAGTCGCCAGATCCGTGTGGTGAACTCACGGACGAGGTGATGAGAATAGGTGAGGGACCTCACCACATGTACGTTTGGAGGCAACCAGCCCATATCACAAAAATAATATAAATCACTCCAGCGCTTGACAGCTTACCGAGGTGGGACTATTGTTCCACCTCTATTTCGCGTGTGCCCATAGGAGTGCATGCCTTCAATTGCCACAACTGCAGGCATTGTGGTGTCACTTGCTGGGACTGATGTCTCTGCGATGCCTCCCAGAGCTAGCTTGACCTGGAGCCCTGAAGAGTTGCAGCCTGGAGCAAGCAAGAAGCTTCCTCGAGTCACCGCTAATGGCGGCCGGGGCGTGAAATCTGTCTGACATGAAAAGAGCCTTGCGTCTTAATCAGATCACTGGGGGACCTTCGCCGCGTCACAGCGAAGGTGAGGAGCTAGGTGGTAGGTCGCGAGGTGGCCTAGGCGTGCGTGCCTAGGTCACCCTACAGCCGGATGGATGGGTGTGATCAGGGGGTAGTTGTGGAGGCGTAGAGGGTCATAGATAGGTGGAGGTTATTCAGTGAGGTGAGGCAAAGGTTATGCAATGGTCGGCGAGACGTGTGGGGCTGTGGAGTGATGGGAGCGTCTCGCCGGAGGGTGGCCGGAGATGAAGAAGATGGTGGTGAATAGCGGCGATCGAGTGGCGTTTGGTGAAATAAGATGAGGGAAATGAAAGAGGGGATAGAGAATAACAGTTTTAACCTAACTAAAGGGACAAAGGGGAAGAGAAGGCAGCCGGCAGCACCTGCTGTCGCCGGAGAAGAAAGTGTCAGTGGAGGAAGACTACGGTGACGACGGGGTTAAGGAGGCTCGCATGGGTGTTGCACGACGTGGAGGAGGATGAGGAGGATGGCTCTGCCACTGGTTTTGTAGCAGAGCGATGAGGAAGAGGAGGGGGGCTCGCCGGAGCTCGCTGGACCCCTTGACCGGAGAAGAAGAGGAATATGAGGTGGAATCTCGGCCAAGTCGAGCTGAGGAGGTGCGGCCGAAGTTGGGGATTAATTTATAGGTGCTGGCCAACCTTCTGGTGCGTGGAGGGCACACCTTCTACCACCGACATCTCACCAGAGATGGAAGGTAGTTAGATACACAAATATCTCGTGCGTTCGCACGAGAGATTGGGTACAAATCGGGGGTTAGGATTGATTTCAAATGGAAGGGAATTCCTCAGAGAATCCCCCTTCCAAATATGGGAGATCTCTAAGGAATCAGAGAGTATCCCCCCTGCCTTCCTCGTTGGAGAAGGATTTCTCCCCATTAATGGTGGATGGACCTGATTGTAAGATTGGCGAGAAATCTAGGGGGGTTTATGTGATGGTTTTCAAAAGATAGGGACCAAAATGTGATTGGGTGTACTAAATTGCAAAGTAGGTCAAGATGACCTCCCCTTACATCCAAATTTTGGTACAAACCTAATTTCAACGTAAGAAATATAATGGTGAAGTTTGATTTTAGGTTTGACCATGTTTGATTGGACATTTTGCGTAAAAACCCAAATTAGGTCAGTTGATGAGCTGGGACACTAATCTATGTCAAAATAGGTTCCAAAGGCCAAATTGAACATTATAAACCCTAGGGGATATTTTTCCATGAATTTTATAGGGTTTACTTGATTTTTATCCTGACCGAAGCCTTGTTGAATCAACCCACTTTTTATCTTATTTAATTCCTGGATTGCATATGAACACATTTCTGATTGAATCAACCCACTTTTTGCCTTATTTTGACCATTTGACCTATGTTTTGTCTTTGAGAAATCCTATTTATGTACTGCAATGGTAAAATTGTAGTTTTAACCTTTATTTCATGTTTTCTTCTCAGAACACTTATTCCTTCTATTAAGCCTTCTTCTAAGTTATGTAGGAGCTTTTATTCTCTTTATTAGGCCAAAATTAGCTAGTTATGGCTCATAATTGGGCTCTCATCATACCCCCATGCCTAGCTTTTGCTAGTCCCTTAGCAAAATTTCAAGGTTTTAACTTTTGTTCTAGACCCTGAGTGTCTGCCATCAATTATGATAAGTGCTTTTCTTTTTATTTTGTGATTAGGTCAGAATGCCGACAATAAGCCTAGAGGTACTCAAGTACCAACCAAAATCTGGACCTGACCCGCTTTAGCCTCAATCCTTCGCAAAGGTTTTTAAGGCCCACAGAAACTAACCTAGGGTTTGTTGGACTCCGCGGTTAAAGTACCCATGCTTGAGACATTTTTAGCCTAGGTTCAGCTTGCAGTGCATTTTTGTAAGAGAGAGACAGAAGATTTATTTATTTGGAGAGCTTTCTCTCTCTTTTCTTTTTATTTCTAGCTTTGGATTGGCTTCTCAACATGGTCTGTATCGGATTCCTCATCCCCATCATCAATCCTCAAGGGTCCCTGGCAATCGATGCTTTGTGATAGCACCGTGCATGGCAACCCCCAGAACCCTGGCTTTCGAGATTTCGAGATAATCCTGCCCATGGCGTTCCATGGCCGAATTCAGACCCTGGCAATCGACATTTCGTGATAATGCCGCTTATGGCATCTGAACCAGCAGAGTGCTTACATGTTCCCAGTAGGATATTTAAATATCCTAAGAGACAAGCACTGAGGAGATGATATGTTACGTATCTTCGAGGGGAATTTCCCACCTCTCCACACCGGGAACTCGTCCAAACCAACTTGTGTTGTTCGGGCGCTCCTAATCTAGGTGACTTTTTCAGAACATTAAACGCTTTTGCGTGATTTTGATATTTATGAGTACTGAACCAGACTATGAGTGAATTAGGGTGCTTAGGTTACCGAATCCCGCAAACCGAAGGCTAGTTAACGAGGCCAAATACTTCCTATGCCTTAAACCTAATACTTAAGCTTTGCATTTTCCCCAACCTCTTGAGGATTATCCAGATTTTAGTGGATACATGAAGTTTTAAGCTAAAGAATCTAGCCCAAGAGGCCTAAGATCAGCTTTCTTGATAATCTCTTTTTATGTCTCCTTAGCACTTTTCTTTTATTTTTCTCTTGATCTAGTCTAGAACTTTAGTTAATCCCTTAATCTTTTACTAATGACTATTTCTTTTTCATTTTGTGCTCCTTTTGTCATTTTTGCTCTTTTTCTCCTTATAATTATGTGGCTCACAAAATTTCCTCCCTCCATTTTTTTGTTCTTTTTCAATTTTTTTTTGTTTTTGTCATATGTGACTTTTTTGTGAGAGTCCTTCTGGCTTTTTCTTGGTTCTGTATGTATGCACTTTATCACCCCCCCATGCCTAGGTTTAGCAATGTCCTCAATGTAAATGGAGGGTGTGAAATAGTGTTGAGGTCAGGGACTTAGAACAGGATACATTGGGTGGGTCAATGGGTCGGAAATGACAGATGCGGACGATTTCAAGCTCTGGTACGTGTACTAGAGGTGGGATCAACTGTCTAAGGCTGAACTCAAGGTGCAATGGACGTGGAGTATAGACAGATAATCAGACGGGTCTCTATTTTTGGGATGATGGGTTGCCTCCCGTTAAGTGCTAAATTCAACTCCTTTAGCCGAGTGGAACATGGGGTGGAGAGGGAGTGGTCAAATCAGTGGAATTTTGTAAAATAAGCACCTTGATTAAGAGCCTGGTTGGTCCAACCAGGTGCTTGCTAAGATCAGTAGGCTGATGATGCAGTCCAAACCCAATCAGTTTGGTGGGTTGGTACATGTAGATCAACAGATGTGGAACCTACCATATGCAATGTGGCTCGGATGGATATGGAAGTGAAAACTTCGGTTCGGGCTGAGTCGAATCAGCCTGGTTAGAGTAGGGTTCCAAAAAATAATCAATGTAAGGTGTGGAAACCCTACAAGGGTGATCAAAGAATGATGGCTCCTATTTTTTGGTCTAATCAATACCTGATACCTGTTATAGATATTGAGTTGAATCATTTGCAAAAGGCTCAGTGAGAGGTGAATCGGAATAGAAATTGAGTCCGGTTGCGGGTCGGGGTAGAGAACGGGTTTCGATTGGTTCTATATATGTGGAGCAAGTGGCTTCAAAGAGAATTGGCTTGTTATAATCAGGAAGCAGATTTTCTCCGATGTTATGGTCAGATTTGAAATCATCGGAGAGTTTGCAAAAATCAAAATCTGAATGAGATTCATGATCATGAGTTCCACCATAGAATAAATCATATGTTGTAGATTTAGTAGCTTGACTGGGGTCTAGCCTAAATGTTAATTCTGAGCCTAGGACCCTAATCTAGGTCAAAATAGGTTCCAAAGGCCAAATTGAATGTACTAAACCCTAGGGGATATTTTTTCATGAATTTTAGAGGATTTACTTAATTTTTGTTCTGACCGAAACCTTATTGAATTAAGCAGGTCTATTTTAGGGTCACAAGATGTCATTTAATTCCTGGATTGCATATGAACCTATTTTTGATTGAATCAACCAACTTTTTATCTTATTTAGATAATTTGACATATGTTTTGTCTCTGAGAAATCCTGTAAATGTACTGCAAAGGAAAAATTGCAGTTTTAACCTCTATTTCATGTTTTCTTCTCAGTACACTTATTCCTTCTACTACGCCCTCTTCTAAGTTATGTAGGAGCTTTTATTCTCTTTATTAGGTCAAAATGAGATAGTTATGGCTCATGATAGGCTCTCATCAGCTCATAACATGCGTCTGGTTTGACACGTTGTTCGAATTCGGTAGAGGTTGCGAAGGGAGTGTGCTAGGTTTGCGAGAATTTGCCATCTAGGCAAGCTGATTACAAACCTCTGTGATCTCGTCTTTGTGCCATTTTTACATAACTGCATTCGTATTTTGAATGTCAGCCAAAGTCTGAAGGATGAGAGTCATTTAATCTGTCTGAGTTGGCCCAGATTGATAGGTGGTGTTGGGCCAAGGCTGAGGCAGCTGAAATGGATGTGGAGCATGTGGATGGGGTTGGTAAGGTGGTCTTTGATTCTGATTATTTCCCACCCACAGGAAATTGGGATGATTCCGCCATCCAAGGTTATTGGTGTTAGAGAATGGGTCATTCTAGATGGCGTTGAGGTCTTTGTAGGTCTGAGGAACCTCAAAAAAGTCAGAGTACGAGGGTTCAGAGTTCCCCCAACTGGAGTAGGTAGGGTCAGAGTTTCCTTCGATCTTGGAGTCAGACGGGGGTGGATACGGGTCCATCCTCTGGGAAGATTGGTGATAGATGTTATGCACTGCTTTCCTCCTAGAGGGCGGTTGTGCAAACAGGTTTTGCGTAGAGGTGGCTCGCTGCAGATGCTGAATTAGCTCATCCACCTTCTTCTCAATGATGGAGTCCTTGTCCAACCGACTGGCCATTAATTCCAAGTCGACGGATGCAGACAGGCCCTACCTCTCATGTGCTCAACTCGGATTCGTTGATGCATAGGCATTCGTCCGGTCGAATAAGCCCTTTGAGAAATTATTGGAGTTCTCACTCATATTCTCGAGAATCTCCCACACTAAGTCATCATGTTTACCCATTATATTTCCTCCATAGGATGCATTGACGAATAAGCGGATATCTTCATGGAGTCCCCGGTAAAAAGACTGGACTTGTTCCTATTTAGGAACTCCGTGATGGGGGCACTGTCGCATGAGATCCAGGAAATGGTCCCATGCTTCATGAAGTGGTTCCCCAGGCTACTGAGTGAGGTGCGTGATTTGGTGTCGTAAGGCATTTGTCCGACCAACTGGGAAGAACTTTTTCAAAAACTTAAATTGTAGTTCAATCCAGTTATTGATTGGACGCATTTAAGTATGATACTAGTGAGCTGCTTTGTCCATGAGCGAGAAGGAGAACATCTTCATGAGAAGAATATCCCGATTTTGGACATCTGACCTGAAGCTCTGGGCCAGATGCTTGTGTTATTTGATGTGTTGGAAGGGATCCTCGGAATTAAGCCCATGAAACTTTGTAATAGCATGAATCATGTTGGGCTTGAGTTCAGAATCAGGACCTCCAGCCGGGATTTGGACTTGAGGTTTGATTGCCATCGTAGCGGGATTGTAGTGATCTTGCATCATAGGACGCTGCAGTGAGTTTACAAAGGCTTGGAATAAATCATTAAGGTGCTGATGTTGGTTCTCAAGGTTGTTCTCTTCTTCTACAGGTTGTGCCATGATGATGGAAGAAGGAGAATTGGGTTCAGATGAATCAGAGGAGATGTCCATGTGGTTGGGTTGCTGCACAAACACGGAAGTGGAGGCCTGGCCTCGACGGGAGTGAATCACTAAAGGTGGCCTTAAGGATGGTCTTAAGGGCCTCCTACCGAACATGCACCGATGGTTTGGATGAGAGTAGAATGTGATGGACCCGATCAAGACACCCAAAAATTTTGGACGACAATAGAGTTTTAGGGCAGATGATACCCCTTAGTCAGAAAGTCATCCATCTGAGAAATACCTGGGTAGCTAGAGAGGGAGTCTCGCAAAGACCCCTACACAGTAAGTGCCCCCACGAGTTACAGGCTTTCCCCCACCCAACCTCTCTTGTCACTGATGTTCCAGGTAGACTAGAATGGGGACTTGACCTCTTAAGTCTACCTATTTCATTAAAGAGCAAGGGTGCTTAAGATTTCACTTGAACTTTAGATGTATTGAGTGCAAAAAGGTGACCTAATTTGAAGGTTGGTTGACCTAACAACGTGGGTCAACTTCACCTATTTATCCTCTGAGAAGTTTTAGGTCCCTTCTTTTAGGATTCAAGAGAGATTAAGAGCCTAAATTTTAGGGTTTTCTTGAATCAATCTCTTCAACCAAGGCATAGGCACACCTCCTTTTGGAAAATTAATTCTTGCTTTTGAAGGTGTGTCTCTAAAACCCTAAACTGAAATCCTAAATTTGGCTCTAATCTTGGTCCAATTTAGTTTGTCCAATGTGGTATCTAGGGCTCAATCAAGGAAGTGGAAGCCCTAGTTACCTGAAATGGGTGCACAAATCAGTTTTGTTTGTTGAAATCAAATCAGGCAACTTGGTGAATTAGCTAGAAAAGCAAGTAGCCCTTAATTGATTTTATCTTTTTTTTCCCTTTCAGAATGAGGGGCTTAAGAGAAAGATTAATCAGAAGTTACCTGCCCCTGGCGTATTTGATGTGCGGCTGTCTTTCGTTGAATCTTCTCCCTTGAAACAACCACAACAAAAAGAGATATAGTAAGTTAGTACCAAATCAGCATTTGTAATCAAGAGTTCTAAATCCTCCATTACTCCCCGGCAATGGCACCAAAATGTTTAGTGATCGCTGAATCGGTATTTAAGAATATCGCATTGTAACATAGCCAAAAGAGGGTTCAAAAACAAATACAATTTTATTACTCAAATTTTAAAGTCCGAGTCGAACATAGGGAGTAAATTGGGGTTTAGAAATCTAGATCACAATTAAAAGAATATGCAACAATATAAGAATAATTGGCAATGTAGATGACAAAATATTCAAGAGCTTAATGAATTAAAAATTGGATGTCTATGCTATTGCTTCTCTCTATTTCTCTTCTCTTCTCCTTCTGATTTTGCCTTGGCGAGCTCTTCTTTCTTTCTCTATCTTCTCCTTCCTTTGATTTTACCTTGGCTTCACTCTTCTTCAGCTTAGCCTCTCATTTAGCTTCCTCTGCCTTCTTCTCTTCCTTTGGCTTTTCTCTTCTTCTTTCTCTATCTCTGTCGGTTGCCTTTCTTTGTCCTTTGCCTTGCTGCCTTAAGCTTCTTCCTTCAACTTCTTCCTTCTCTTTTCCTTCTCTGCCTTAGCTTCTGCAGCTCTTCTCTTTCCTGACTTCTGCCTTCTTACCATTCCTTCTCTTTCATTCAACTTCTCCCTTCTCTGCTACAGCCCTTAGCCTTCTCCTTCCGCTTCTTCAGCTTAGATTCTCCTCCTTGATTAGCCCATATTTGCTGGCTATTTAAGTATTTAAGTGTCTAGACATTAAGTTAATTTTAACATTTAGATAGCATACATTAGGATGTAAATAAATTAATTCATATTTTTAGCTTAAGTGCATAATTCATGCATTTAGAATTAACCTAGGGTTCCATACATTTAATTAGTTAATTAATTAGGTGCATTACATACACTATTTTAATTAACATAGAAGTTAAGGAGTTATGTATAAATAATCCTAATTATTTTATTCTTTTTTTTCTTCTTCTCCTTTGTAGGTAACTCCTCCGCCTCTGCCTGCTCCTCCTACGCATCAGCATTGATTCTACGGTGGCTTTTGAATTTCAAATCT
Source organism: Thalassia testudinum (assembly GCA_037157565.1). Lineage (NCBI taxonomy): Eukaryota > Viridiplantae > Streptophyta > Magnoliopsida > Alismatales > Hydrocharitaceae > Thalassia > Thalassia testudinum. The sequence goes on along the minus strand of JAZHRO010000019.1, from coordinate 30,204,152 downwards.
TTGTAGCTGTGGCTACAAAAGAGAACGAAGGGCTACCATTCACAGGAGGCCCCCACCCCTTTGTTCCTCACTGCTTAGAGAACTTTGCTTGTCATCCATTCCATACCACCGGCCTCCCACCACTGCAGTGCAACTCCACCACCGTGGGCATGTGGGGTGACAGCCCACACCGCCAAGAGTCCCTGCAACTTCTCCTCCTCTCGCCCAAGCCCTGCCAATCGTACCACCATGCATGCCTCCAGCTAGCACACTTCATCTTCTGCAGCAGACCACGCACACACGCTGCACCTCCAACGCAGCAGGCGTGTGCACGCCTAACTCAACCGCTGCTCGCACCTTAGCCAGCATCCCACCTCGTGCCTACACGCCGGCATCTTCACCTCCACATGCCTCAGCGCCCTCGCCTCACGCCATCAGACCCCGCACACCTTCACCTCCATCGCCCTCACCTAGCACGCCTGCCCACCACGCACCTTCGACCCCAGCCAGCACGCCCGCGTGCCATTTCCTAGTGTGCATCCTCCAATAGCGCCTTCACCTCCATGCACCCACACCCCCTCACCTTCAGCACACCCCAGTGCCCCCGCTTCAACACCTCCAATGCCTCCCTACAGCACTTGCAGTTGGCGCCATCAAACCCCGCACGTGCGCCCGTGCAGCCTACAGAGCGCTCGCCCCTTCACGCACCCATGCCTCCTCATGCTTGCAGCTCCCATGCACCACCCCTCCTCGTACCTGCAACAAGCGCGGCCAGTAGCAGCAACCTCCACTGCCACCGCTCCTCTCCTCCGTTCGGCTGACTCTAGCCGTCTTGCAACCTGCCGCCACCACCATTGCGGAGCCCTCGCTCCGGTCGACCTACACCTGGAAGAGTTCCTCAAACGAACCTCTCTCCCATGCGCGAGAAGGAGAGAGTAGAATCCTCTATTTATGGTGGAATTAATATTTACATTTCATGCCATTTCCACAAAAATGAATTTTGATTTATCATTATTTTATTGTGGTGAATTTATGCCTTCTTGCGCATGCTTCTACAGAATTGTAAAACCTTATTATTTATCTTTATGTTCATTGAATTTAATTTTGAATTACATTTTAGTATGCATGCAAGTGAATAGTACATGGCATAACCTTGCACATGGGTAATTTTCTAACGTAAAAATTAATTTAACACCCCTTGTCTTCTCCATAAATTTAAGGTTTACTTTCAGAGCTACACAGGCATTGTTTGATCTGATGAATAGTTCAGCGAACTTGATTTTGACTTGATTGCGATTTTAATTAAGTCATTGCCTCCCTATGGACACGACCCGCTCTTTTGTGAGTGGTTTAATTTTAATTTTAATTATTTTGTTAACCGGTTTCCCACCACTTTGATCCTACAATGACAAATCATATTAATAACATTATTCGAAAGCGAAAGTCAACTTATCAAATGGCGTCGTTGCCGTGGAGGCAACAGCCACAATAATTTCACCCGATTTTTACTTGTGATTATTTCTCATTGCACAGTGATCTAACCATTTGTTATCATTTCTGTGCGAGGAATTTGAGTGAGGAATTTGAGAGCGGTGACTGGCACATCTACGAGACGACATCGACCTTGAGCGATGCTTACATGCAGGGATGACGCAGGAGACCTGGATCCCTCCTGGATAGACGCGACTCCCCTATGGTTTTTATTATTTCGTCGTAGTATAGTATAGAGAAGTGGTTACCAGTTTAATACAATTTGTTACTCAGAAAAAGAGTTCCCGAGGTCGAACTCAGGGAGCAAGTTGTATTCTAGGAGTACAATGTTTCTTTGTTACAAAAATAAAAGAGAGATAGGGAGAAATAAATCTTAGTCTTGTGGCTTCTCTTCTCTCTCTTAGATCATCTTCTTCTTTTCTTGGATCTTTTTCCTTGATCTTCTGCCTTCAGTCTTCTTATTTCTTCTCTTCTTCAGAGCTTCTCGTCTTCTTCTCTTCTTTCAGCTCTGTCTTTCTTCAGCTTCTCTTTTCTTCTTTCTTCTTTCGACCTCAGCTGCAGAGCTTTTCTTCTTGCGGTCCCCTGCCTTGCTTAGCTGCACGGCTTCTTCGTTCTCCTTCTTTCTCTACAGTCCTCCTTCTGCAGAGCGTCATCTGATTTTCCAATCAGACGACTTAAATCGCCGCTGCTACAGTGCTCCACCTTCTTCCTCCTTCGGTCTTCTCCATCTTGCTATCTGTTCTTCTTCTTCAATGCACAGCACCCTGTTCTCTTCTTCTTTGCCTCGGCCTGCACAGAGCAAAACCTACCCCTTTCCCTCTACCCGCACGTCTCTCTCTCTCTCAAAACTTCGCTCGTAGGATAGCTCTCCCAGAGCCACAGGGTAATTGGGTCATGCTTCGCACCTGGTACCAGCCACACCGGTAGGTGGGTGATGAGCGAGGAGTGCTCAGGATAGGTTCGGGTTGGATCTGCCGGATCCACGTGGTGAGCTCGTGGACCGGGCTGGTGAATGGGTGCGGGACCTCACCCCGGTGCGTTCGGAGGCGATAAGGTAACTTCACAAAAACAATTTAAAGGGGTGCGCGTCTTCAGGATCTTTCGAGGTGGGACTAAATGTCCCACCCCAATTCAGTGCCTGCAACTGAGAAAGCTACAGGCATTCGCGGCTGTTGCTAGGTCTTCTCTTCAGCTGAAGGCCTGGGCAGCTGTGTGGTCACAATCCGCGCATCCTGGAGCGCAGGCCTGGGCGGAAGCACAGCTGCAGCTGCAGGTTGAAGCAGCTTCACCTGCTCGGCAATGGAGGCGAAGGACGGGTAACCTGTTCACTGAGATACGGCCTCTCGGCATAGTCAGAAGGTGTAGGGAGCTTCGCCGGAGTGCGGCGAAGCTCATGCGGGTGGTGGCGAGGCGTGGGGCGACGTGTAGGGGCTGCCCTAGGTCGGACTATGGCCGGGGGACTGGGTTTGTTCGGGGGAGTGATGTGGAGTTGAGGAGTGGCAGTAAAAGGGCGAAAATGGTTCAGTGGGACGAGGTGGAGGTTTTGGGTCGGTCGGCGAGTCGTGTGGAGTGGCGGAATGATGGGAGCGACTCGCCAGAGGTGGGCCGGAGGCGTGGAAGATGACGGTGGTCGGGTCGGTCAAGGGTTTCATTGAGCAAATAGGGAAAAGAAAGAGGGGAGGAAGAGAAGTAACTGTTACCTACTTGCAGGGACGAAGGGGGAGGAGCAGGGCGATAGTCGTGTCGACTATCGCCGAAGAAGAAGGCACCCAGTGGGGGCGGACGGCGGCGATGACGGGGCTGAAGCAGCGTGCACGGGTATTGCACGACGCGGAGGAGAATCAGGAAGAAGTCTCTGCCATTGGTTTTGTGGCAAAGGGAAAAGGAAAGGAAAGGAAGCTCATCGGAGCTCGCTGGGTGTCTGCCGAAGTGGGAAGAGAAGAAAGTTGTGGGTGGTTCTCCGTCAGAATCGAGCTACTGAATGCAGCAGATGGTGGCGGCTTTTATAGAGGCGAAATTAGAGAGGAGGGCGGAGGGAGAGGACGTGTCTCCCTCACCGGAGGATGGCCGCATCGCGACCCATACCTTCCACGCATTCGCACAGAAGGTGTGGGTGATGGCAGAGATCGTGGAGGTGTCCGTGCGACAGCAGATGTCATAGGGAACACCCCGTTTTCTTGGCAGGGGGTCGCCCTCACCCTGCGCGGCGCCATGCCTCGCTGGAGCATGGCGCTGCTCAGGGTTTTGCAGGGAGGAGCCAAATGCAAAAACGATGAAGACTTAGGGGCCAAAATGCGAGGGTTTCAAAAGTTGAGGGTCAGAAAGTAATGGATGAGGACCAAAATGCAAAGTTGGTCAGGAAGGTCTCTTCTTAGGCTCAAGTTTTTATGCATGACTAAAAGGGGCCTAAGGATTCTAATGGTGAATTTTATTTCTAGGTCAGACCTTGTTTGGCTGGCCAATTTACGTAAAAACCTAAATTAAATCATTAATTGGGCATGGTTCTCAATGTAGGTCAAAATGGGTTCCTAAGACCAAATTGAAGGTTCTAACCCCTAGAGATTATTTTTCTATGAATTTTAGAGGGTTTAGTAGATTTTTACTTTGCCTCGAACCTCATGAATTGAATTGGATTTTGTTTTAGGGTTACAGATTGTCATTTAATTCCTTGGAGTTGCTGTAGCCCTTATCAGATCAGATCATCCCACCTTCCTTCTTATTAGGTTAGTTTGACCTATGTTTGGACCCTGAGTTACCCTGTTTGCAGATTATGCTGGTAAAATTGCATTTTTACCCCTTATGACTTATTTTCTTCTTAAACTCAGAATTCTCTAATTTAAGCCTTTCCTTGAGTTATGTAGGAGCTTTTATCCTTTGTATTAGGTCAAAATGAGCTAGTTATGGCTCATGATGAGGTTCTCATCATACCCCCATGCCTTGCTTTTGCTAGTCCCTTAGCAAAAACCTAAGGTTTCAACCTTTATTCTAGACCATGAAGTTCTTAATAGCTTCAAATAAGTGCTTTTTCATTTGAGCTTAGATTAGGTTAGAATGCTTACCCTGGGCCTAAAAGGTGCTCTAGTACCAATCAAGATCCAGATCTGTCTAGCCTTAGCCTCAGTCCTTAGCAAAGGTTTTTAAGGCCTACAAGAACTAACCTAAGGTCTATTGGACTTTGTGGTTAAAGCACCCATGCATGGAATGATTTTAGCCCTGGCTTAGCTCGCAGTGTGTTTTGTAAGAGAGAGAGAGATAAAAAATTTTTCTGTTTGGAGAGTTTTCTCTCTCTTTTTTTTCCTTTTAATTCTAGCTTAGGATTGGCTTTTCAACACGGTTTGTATCAGATTCCTTGTTCCCATCATCAATCCTGAAGGGTTCCTGGCAATCGATGCTTCGAGATAGCACCGCTCGTGGAAACCCCCTGATGAGTAGCTACTCATCATAGCTAAAAGGCCGAAATTAAGCTAGACACTAAGCAAAACAATATCAAATTAACATATAAAAAGGGTTAAGTGTGGGAATTAAAGAAAAGACCTAAAACTTTTAATGTGTGTTAAAACCTCCTAATTAGGTCACAAAAATGAGATATTCTGAAAACTAAAGAACAAATGATGATCCATGCATCAATTGAACACATAAACAAGTTTGAAAAGATAAATCAGAAGTAAAATCAATGTCTTAAATGTTCAATTAAGCACATGTAAAAACTTGAAAGCAATTGGACATCATTTAGGCTTAGAAATAAATATATTACAATTAGGTCCTTCATGCATTACATTTCTACTCTTCAAAACTCCTTCTTGGACCTTTTTGCAAGCCGCAGGGACCCTTCTGTATGACTGCAAGGCCCTTCCAGTTATAGTTGTTTCACTTTTGGACCTGCACGCTATTCTTCTACCCCTTCGTTCAAGGGTCTTCCTGCAAGTTTTCCCTCATTTCAGAGAGAAGCCTGTGTTCTTCACGCGCACTGTAGCACGCGAAGGACACAGCCATTCTCGACCGTCCATCGCACTTTTGATCTCGATCTGTGGCTGAAATCAAATGGAACCTTCGCGCGATTCGGTGCATGCGTTCACCTCTCCTCCCAGATCTCATCTGACGGTCAGATCTCTCTCTTGACTCGCCGCGCGCTCTACACATCTCATCCTCACCGCCGGCCTAATTTTGATTAACCTCACCCTTGCGGTGATCTCAATCACTGAGCTGCTACTTAAGCACCTCAGTGGTGTCGCGCGCAAGGGATCGCTCCCTCCTACATCTCTTAGCGATCAGCTCGTCCACTCCAGTCTCTCCTCCTCACCTAGACCCTGATTTCACAGCCACCGGCTGTGGAATCATCGCCTGCTCTCGACCCTCCTCGTCGCTAAGGACCTCGTAGCACCTGAGGACGACCCTGGAGTCTCACTAGCAGACTCTTCCCTCCGCTGGAGTCACCCTCCTCCTTTCTTCCTCCTTAGCCGCCGGCTAAGGACCCATAGGTCCCATTCTTCCTTTTAGTTTAGGTTTTTAATTCTGCACAAGTAGTGTTAGATTTAGTTTGCAGTAGTTTAGAATAGATTTAGTTTTAATTGTTAGTGTTTAATGTTAGCTGTAGTTAGATTAGTCTTAGGAGTAGAATTAGTATTAGATCCCCTCCCTTACCTCCTCTGATCAGTCCAGATCGGAGGGGAAGAATCATCTGTTCATTGTTCAACTTATCTCCCTCTTCATGTTTTGTTTTTCCATCATCCAAATTCTGATTCTTGTTTTTTCCTTTTTAACAACGAATTTTTCATCAATCACCCACACATCCTGACCTAATTTCAAATCTAATGGCGCACTGCCTCAGATCTGAAAGTGGCGTCACAAGCACCATTTGGGGCTTCTCACTCACTCCATTTGTTTCACAAAAGCCCCTCTGTTTTAAATGGATTGCCTCAGTTTGTCAGAGCACTTTTGATTTGGATCTTAAAGGATTTTTACTCTCTGAAATGTTTTGACAGATCTGACAAATTGAAGGGATTTTTGGTTTTCATTGTGGGCAAGGACTCTGAGAAGTTCTCTGGTGACAGAGAACCAATCAGAAGAGCCTTTCATGATTCTGAGTATACTTTGTTTTGAATGCATTCGCCAGCTTCCATTAAATTTCCTTAATTCATTCTTAGTCTCTTTTTGCTATTTCAGAACTACCATACACTATTTGTGTTGATGATCATTTCTGTATGGTGATTCTCTAACCTAAGGAGTTTTCCATACTCCTTAAGGTTGCAAGAAACTGGGATTGTGTTTCTTTGGTTTTAATTGATCGAGCTAAGTCTTCCTTCATGCTGTCTATGGCATTAGGAAGACTAACTCAATGCCATTTGAATGTTGATCTGAAAGGATGCTTCTGATAAGGTTTTTCCTAATGAGTATTTGAGCTGAATTTACATGAGATTTTCGTGAGATTTAAACCCCTTTCAGATTTGGATTTCAACTCTGTAAATTGTAGTTTGTTTTGAATTTTATCTTACTCCCAGTTACACAGCAATATGCTGCATCTAGCAGCTACATTCCCCTCTTCTCTAAACTCCCTTCTTCTCTAAATTTCCCTCTTCTCTGTAGAATACTTCCCCCCTCTTCAAGTGGACTAACTGCAGCAGCAGTTAGCCACTTGACAGTGGCTTAAGCCACTGCCACTGTAAACAACACATACTAAAAACATTCTTCTTCTCTCCATCTCTTCTGACAGTAGCTGTGGCTGCTGTCTTAATTGAACACTAACACTCAATCAACTCTAATTCCCTAACTTTATACAAAAGCCTAATGACAAAGACTTATTTTAAAATTGTAAATAAACCTATTCATAGTATTATAACTATAGCATATCAGTTAGATACATAGTTATACTGTAAATATGTATAAAACATGTACAGAAATTCATATACATATGTAATCTATGTAAAAATATGTATATATACTAATCTATTATGTATGTATTTACTGATTTATGTATATATGTATGTACAGATTTATATTTACTTATTTAGTAGCTAAGTTAATAAGTTAGAGCAATAATCAAGTAAATAAATCTATAAACTTGGGAATATATATATATATTAAGTAATTTAAGTTAGTCAAAGTATAATTATACCTAGTATAACTTACTGTAACTTAGTTTTAATTTTAAACACCCAGAACTGCTATTTTAGCCTAAATAAAACATAAATAAATTCGTAAAAATACAATAAAAATATGTATTAAATACTTAAGTATGTAAGTTAAAACTGTTTAAGGTCAATTAGACCATTTACTAATTATTTTATAAGTAATTAACTATTTAATCACCTAAATCAGCCTGTATAATCTGCCTAGTTTAGCGAATTTATTTGTATAGTAAAAATATTTAAAATTCAAAATTAATTAATCAATTATGTAGTATTACGTAAATATTTTATTTACCATATTTTATTTTATTTTTTTAATAATTTATGGCCCCCAAATCGAGGGCCAAAAACGCGCACAGACGCAGCTGCGTTTGATTTCCAGCGCACGATGTGGCGCTGGAATAGCGCCACATCGTGTGCTGCAAACCAAACGCAGCCATATAAATATAATTTATGCTACAGTTGAAGCAGTCGTCAAGGCGCAGGGCGCCCGAAACACTGCGCGTATGTCCGATCCGATTACCCGATGTGTGCTGAACTCTGATATGTTTGTGGGGCCGGGGGCCCGAGCGTGTGCGAGCTTTAAGGCCTTTGGGCTGAGCTCTGACGCTGAGATTGCAAACGTAACTAAGCCATCTAATCTGAGATTAGGGCGCGCTTAGTAGAGGTCTGGTCCCACCCATAGGGTGCTGTGTATCCCTCGAAAAGCGCACCCACTAATTAAGCACATTTTACACTAAGGACGTTAGCCTAACCCCGTCTCCACCGCAGCCTCTGAAATACCATACAGAAGAAATTGAAAGGACAGACGACTTAAAAAAAAAGAGAGAACACAAAAGATAGCAAGAACAGAAAAACTTACTGTACATAAAGTAGTAGAACAAGTAATATACATACGTATAAGTAAACCCACATAATTACTAACAGAATAAAATGACACTATAAATGTCGCTAAAGACCTCAGTTTGCTTCTTTAGGTTGTATATAGTGTTTTCTGAGATTTAGCGACGTTTATATCTGTCACTAAAACTGATATATATGTCACTATAAATAAAAGACTAGTAAGTTAAGTTTTTACGCTATGGTATCCTCATGTAGTATGAACTAACATATTAGTGTTAATAGTATAACTTGTAAATACATAGTTTAGAGTATAATAATAGATTGTTTGATGCTTGTTCATAGTTAGTATTTTTTGCAAGCACTTCTTAGTAACTAGGTAAATAAAACATTCATTCATTCTTTAAATGTAGAGTTTCTTTTTGAATAAGAAGACAATTTTGGAGATAATCAAAGAGTGACCGAATTAAATTCAATAAATTGCCTCCCAGAGAACGACCTGGAACAAAACCAGTAAAAATTAGATAAATAAGCAAATGATAATAATGGTTGTAATGACTGGTACTCACCCATACTCACCACTATACGACATCCTTAAGGTTATATTATACACCCTATACTACAACGACATGATCATAACAATAATCATTACAATTATCACCAACAACCATTTTCATCATCACCCCCGGAACCCTGGCTATTGAGATTTCGAGATAATCCCATCCACGGTGTTCCGTGGCCGAATCCAGACCTTGGCAATTGGCACTTCGTGATAATGCCATCCATGGAATCTGAACCAGTAGAGTGCTTACATGCCCCTAGTAGGATATGTAAATATCCCAAGAGACAAGCACCGAGGAGATGATATTTTGCTATGCATCTTCGAGGGGATTTCCCGCCTCTCCGAGTTGGGAACTCGTCCAAATCAACTTGTGTTGATCGGCCGCTCCTACTCTAGGTGTACTTTTCAGAATTTTGCGACGCTTCTGCGTGATTTTGATTTTTACACTTACTGAACCAGGCTGTGTGTGAGGTTATGGTGCTTAGGTTACTGAGTCTCGTAGACCAAAAGTTAGTTAATGAGGTTGAATACTCCCTAAGCCTTAGACCTAATACTTCAGCTTTTCATTTTCCTCAACCTCTTGAGGAGTGTCCAGATCTTAATGAGTACTAAAAGTCTATCCAAGAATGCCTAAGGTTTGCATTCTTACTAATCCCATTGTGCACTTTTCAGTTCTTTTCTTGAATGGGGTCTAGAACTTAGGTTAATTCCTTAGTTTCTTACTAATGACTACTTTTTTTTCTCATAATTTTGTACTCCTTTTTCATTTTGTTGCCTTTTCTCCTTTTTTTTTTTTTGGCAAAAAATTTTTAAATTTTTATGGTGTTTTTGGTATATGTGATTTCTTTGTTTGAAACCTTTTCTTACAAGTTTTGCACTTTCATACCCCCCCATGCCTAAGATTTGCAATGTCCTCATTGTAACCTAGGGGGTTTTTATTCAACTTAGTTCATACATTAGGACAGATGTTTTGATGAGTGAATGGGTCAAGGTGACTGTTGCGGATGATTTCTAATCTCAGATGCAAGCATCTGAGGTGGAGTCGGCTGTCCTAAAGTGTTAACTTTAAGTGCACAAAGGTGTCAGAAAAGGTTTCAGGTTTTCAAAGAGAATGACGGGCTACCTCCCGTTGAGCGCTAAATTTGATGCCTTCAGCCAAGCGGGAAATGCGATGGAGAGGGTATGGTCAAATCAGCAGAGTTTTGTAAGACAAGCACCTTGATTAAGAGCCTGGTTGGTACAACCAGGTGCTTGTTCAGATCGACAGGCTGATGATGCAGCCCAAACCTAATCAATCTGGTGGGTTGATAGATGTTGATCAAAAGGTGTGGAACCCACCATATGCAATGAATCTCAGATGGATGTGGAAGTGTGAATGCAGGGTTTGGCTGAGTCAAATCAGCCTGGTCAAAATAGGGACCTGTAGAATAATGAGTGATTGACGCGGGAACCCTACAGGGGTGATCAGAGAATGATGGAGCATGGTATGTAGTCTGATTAGTGTTCCAAACCCGATGTGGAAATGCAATCGGCTCGGTGAGAGGTGAATCTGAATAGAAATTGAGTCCGGTTGTGGGTCGGGGTTGGGAAGAGGTTTTGATCAGTTCTGTGTGTGCGGACGAGGTGGAAACTGTGTATGAGGGCTCTTCTTGAAAGGAATGACAGGTGGTTTTCTGTAGAGAGTCCTCTGGGTAACTATCAAATGCTTGAAGAGTGTCTATAGGATGAAGGAAATCTGAATTGAGAAAAGATTTGAATTCTGGGTTGCAATCTGATGAGAACCTCATCATGAGCCATAACTAGCTCATTTTGACCCAATAAAGAAGATAAAAGCTCCTACATAACCTAGAAGAAAGCCTAACTGAAGGAACAAGTGCTCTGAGAAGAAAACATGAAATAAAGGTTAAAACTGCAATTTTACCATTGCAGTACGTAAACGGGATTTCTCAGAGGCAAAACAGAGGTCAAATGGTATAAATGAGATAAAAAGTGGGTTGAGTCAATCAGAAATGGGTTCATGTGCAATCTAAGAACTAAATGACACTTGGTAACCCTAAAACAGACCCGCTGAAATTAACAAGGTTTCAGTCAGAACAAAAAGCAAGTAAACCCTCTATAAATCATGGAAAAACATACTCTAGGGTTTAGAACACTTAATTTGGCCATTGGAACCTAGTTTGACCTAAATTAGGGTCCTAGCTCTTCAATTAACCTAATTTGGGTTTTTACGCAAAGTGTCTAGTCAAATGAGGTCAAACCTGAAATCTAACTTCACCACTGGATTCCTTAGGTCAAAATTAGGTTTGTACCAAAATTTGGACCTAAGGAGTGGTCATCTTGACCTACTTTGCAATTTAGTACACCCAAATCACAAATTGGTCCCTATCTTTTGAATACCGTTGCAGAGAACCCCCTAGGTTCTTCGCCTCCTTTGCAAACCGGTCCTGCCGCCATTGCTATGGTAGAACCGAGCTCCGGCGAGGTTCGGAGAGGGATTGCTCTCTAATCCCTCAGAGATTCCCTCCCAGAAATGGAAGGAGGATTCTCTGAGGAATTCCCTTCCTTATAAAGTCAGTTACAGTTGCTGGTGTGAACCCAATCTCTCGTGCGAACGCACGGGAGATTTGGGCATCCTAACTCCTTTCCATCTCCGGCGACCAACTTCAGGCAATTATGTGCCCTTCACGCCCTGCATACCCAGTCCAGCGCCTATATAAGAACCCACAACTCCGGCCGAACAGGCTAAGCTTGATTTTGACGGAGATCCCTTCCAAATTCCTCCCTCTCCCATCTCCGGACAAACGACCCACAAGCTCCGGCGACCTCCTTCCCTCCTTCTTGTCGCTCTGCTGCCATACCAGCAGCAGAGTCCTCTCCGCCGCTTCCTCCCGCGTCGCGCTGTACCCCGCGCGCGCGCTTCTGACCTCGTCTTCGTCGCCGCTTCCTCCCTCTGGGTCTTTCTTCCCCGACGATGGCAGTTACGAGCCGTCTTCTTCACCGCCTCCCTTCCCTCCAGACAACCCCAGATACGTTCTCCATCCTCTCCTCTCTCTTTTCCCCCAACTATTTTACTTGATTACCCCTCGACAGTACCTATCCGCCTTCATCTTCCTCGCCTCCGACCGCACTCTGGCGAGCCACCCACACCACTCCGCCACTCCACACGACTCGCCAACCACCTCGAGAGCTCCGCCTCACCACCAGGAACTCGCTCCACCCCACAACTGCCACTCCAGACCTCCATAACTACCCCCCGAACAACCCACCATCTCCGGCCACAGGTTGACCTACGCGCGCACGCCTAGGCCGACCGGCAACCTGCAGCATCACCCACCGCCTTCGCCGTGCTGCGGCGAAGGTTTCCAGCTATTCTGATTGGGCCAATAGGCCGTTCTGTGGAATCTCAGTTGAACGCCCCGGCCGCCATTAACAGCCGAAGCAGCAGGAAGCTTGGAGCAGCAGCAGGCGTCAGGTTTCCCAGGCGGCAGGTGCAGTTGGATCTCGCAAGTGTCGCGAAGTAACTGAGTTCAGCAGGGAGCACCAGTAGGGCCTTCAGCGTGGGCAATTGCACACGAGAGTCTGCGGGCGCGCGCAAAGGAAGGGCGGAACGTTTAGTCCCACCTCGTGGAATCTCAAGGCACAGGTATGGTATAAAGAATTTTTGTGATATAGCTTTACTGCCTCGAAAGCACAGGGGTGAGGTCCCTCACTGACCCCACCCACCTCGTCCGCGGCCTGACCGCGCGGACTTGGCGGATCCGACCCGACCTAGACCTACGCACTCCTCGCGCATCACACCACCTTCAGGTGCGCCTGGTCCCGGGTACGATCCGACCCGATTAATGCCTGTGGCTCTGGGAGAGCAGCTCTGAGTGAATTGCTTGAGAGAGAGAGACGCACGGGTAGAGGGAGAAGGGTTAGGTTTTGCTCCTGTGCAGGCAGGCTGATCGCAGGAGAAGGACTTGGCCGCTGCAGAAGAAGGAAATGCAAGCCAAAGAAGAAGACAGAAGAAGAAGAAAGAAGCCTTCGCAGGAGAAGGAAAGCAGAAAGATTAGAAGTCTTCGCAGAGAAGAAGAAGAAGGACAAGGGAAGATTGCAAAGACATCAGAAAGGCAAAGCAGAAGGAAAGATACAGAAGCAGAAAGGAGAAGAAGGAAGAAAGAAAGAAAGATCACATTTAAGACGTCTGATACATAAATCAGACGTCTAATTCTACTTTTTCTAAAAACTCTTTGAATCAATTATATTTGCATGTAACAGTTGTATTCTTGGGTTTTACGAAGTACTGAGATTGCTCCCTGTGTTCGACCTCGGATACTCCGATTTTCGAGTAATAAAAATCTTTATTTGTTTTGAATGCTTTAGCGGCTATATTACAACACGATATTATCTTTTAACAAACCGCACAAAAGCGTGACGAACATTTTTGCGCCGTTGCCGGGGAGCAACGGGCACTTTTAAAACTTTTGAGTACAACTTTTCTATCTAATATCTGACTTGACTTCTCTCTTTTGCTGTGTTCATTCAGGGAAAGCAAAACAAAAAGGAAAGAATAGCAACTGCACAACAGACTCTCCAAGGAACAGGTAATCTCCATAAGTCCTCTCTCTTAACCCTCTCACAATCTAAAAAAGGGAGGGAAATCAACTTAGGGCTACCTGTCTCATATTTAGTAACTCATCAAGTTGCCTGATTTTCATTTCAACATATTTTTATCTGTTCATCCAACTAAGGCAACTAAGGCTAAAACTTTCTTGATTGAGCCCTAGGTGCTAATTTCTACGGCAACTAAATTGGACCCACTAGAGCCAAGTTAGGGATTGCAAAGCTAGGGTTTTTAGAGACACATCTTCTCTAAAACAAAGAAACAAACTTTCCAAAAAGAGGTGTGCCTAAACCGTGTTTGAAAAGATTTATACAAGAGGAACCCTAAGCAAATCAGGCTGATAATCCATTTGAACCATAAAAGGAAGGACCTAAAAGCTCTCAAAGGAACAAGAGGTGAAGTTGATCCCTCGTGTCAACCAACCTTAATATTAGGTCACTTTTGCACTCAAAATACTTAAAAGTTCAAGTGGAACATTAAGCACCCTGATCTTAAAATAAAAAAAAAGTAGACTTAAGAGGTCAAGATCCCCATTCTGGTTTACCTGGAACCGCAGTGACAAGAGAGGTCGGGTGGGGGAAACCCTGTAACCCGTGGGGACGCTCTACCGTGTAGGGGTCTTTGCGGGACTCTCCCTCTCTGGCTGCCCAGGTATTTCTCAGGTGGACAATCTTCTGATCCAGGGGTCCATCTGGCCCGAACCTCTATTGTCACCCAACAATTCTTGGGTGTCTTGATTGGGTCCAGCACCTTCTAATCTCATCACATTTTTCGGTGCATGTTCGGTAGGAGGTCCTTAAGACCACCTTTAAGACCTCCCTTAGAAATTCATTCTCGTCGAGGCCAAGCCTCGACGCCCTTGTTTGTGCAGCAACCCCGCCACATAAATCTTTCATCTGACTCAGACCCTGATTCCCCTTCTTCTCCCATCATGGCACAACCCATTGAAGAGGAGAATAACCTTGAACACCAACTTCAATGCTTGAACGATCTCTTTCAGAACTTTGTAAACCCACCGCAGCGACCTATGATGCGAGATCACTATAATCCTGCTGCGGTGGCAATCGAACCCCGAGTACGAATCCCAATTGGAGGACCCGATTCTGATCTGAAGCCCAATATGATTCATGCCATAGCGAAGTTCCATGGGCTTAACTCGGAGGATCCATTCCAACACATTAAACAACTCAAGCATTTGGCCCAGACCTTCGGGTCAGATGTACAAAACCGGGATATCCTACTCATGAAAATGTTTTCGTTCTCCCTCTTGGACAAGGCTGCACACTGGTATCAGACTCAGACCCGCCCGATCAACACTTGGGAGGAATTACAGTCCGAATTTTTGAAAAAATTCTTCCCTATTGGCCGGACAAATGCCTTGCGCCACCAGATCACTCATTTCACTCAACAACCGGGAGAACCTCTTCATGAAGCTTGGGATCGATTCCTAGATCTCATGCGAAAGTGCCCCCATCACGGAGTTCCTAAGTGGGAACAAGTTCAGTCTTTTTACCAGGGACTCCGTGAGGATATTCGTCTATTCGTTAATGCAACATGTGGAGGAAACATCATGGGCCAGCATGAGGACACGGTATGGGAGATTCTCGAAAACATGTGCGAGAACTCCATAAACAATGACTCCTTGGGCTTATTCGACAGGACGAATGCCCGCGCATCGACGAATCTAAGAGGGACACATGAGACGCAGGACCTGTCCACTTCTATCGACCTGGAACTGATGGCCAGTCGGTTGGACAAGGTCTCTATCATAGAAAAGAAGGTGGATGAACTAACTCGACATTTGCAGCAAGCCACCTCTGCACAAAATTCTTTTACACGACCTCCTCTGGCAAGGGAAACAGTGCAAAACATCTATCACCAACCTGCCAAGGGGATGGACCCATATCCACCCCCGTCTACCTCTCGGACCGGAGTGACCTCTGATCCCTTCTATTCGAGTTGGGGGAACTCTGAACCCTCGTATTCTGACTTTCCTGAGGTTCCTCAGAGCTGCGAGGACCTCAACACCATCCAGAATGACCCACACTCCAATACCTACAACCCTGGATGGCAAAATCATCCTAACTTTCAGTGGGCAGGAAATTCTCAAAAACCACCATATCAACCCCGACCACAAGCTCCTCGTCCATATCAGCCGCCTCAGCCTCGGCCCAATCCCACCTACCAATCCGGGCAAAATCAGGATCAACTGACTCTTATCCTTCAAACACTGGCCGACATTCAAAAGATGAATGTGGCAATGCAAAAACAGCACAAGGACGAGATCACAGAGGTTCGCAACCAACTGGCCCAGATGGCAAATTCCCGCCAACCTAGCACCCTTCCTTCGCAACCTCTGCCCAACCCAAATAACGTGCCGACCCAGAGGCGCGTTATGAATCCAAATCCAGGCCACGCACATTTGATTTATCAGGCCCCTGCTACTCCATCACCAGACGGGATGGAGGCGTCAACATCTTATGCAGGATTGCAGCAGCAGCCACCCCTCCTACCTAACCCAAACCAAAGTCAGGCCGGATTAAACTCTGTAACAACACGCAGTGGTAAAACAACACAAGACCCACACTATCCGAACCACTCCAAGCCTGATAATCGCCAAGACCCTAGGGTAGTCATCCAAGATACTACTGTCCCAGATCAAGAACCTGGACATATCCTAGAGGAACCAGCTAGGATCCCATTTCCTGAGGCCTTGACCAAAGGAAAAAGGACAACCAAACCTGTGGCTCCTGAGGAGGATCTGGTCAAGCTCTTTGAACAGGTCCAGATAAACATCCCGTTGATGGATGCAATCCGCCACATACCGGCTTACGCAAGGTTCTTGAAAGACATATGTACACCTAAACGTAAGCCGCGAACCAAGGATGGGAACCCAATCGTACTATCAGAGCAAGCCAGCTCTGTCATCTTGAGCAAACTCCCACCTAAGGCTAAAGACCCAGGAACTCCCTTGATTTCTTGTAAAATTGGTGAAACCCAACTTGATAGAGCCCTACTAGACCTAGGTGCCTCCATAAATTTAATACCTACATCCCTCCTTGACCACCTTGAAGAATCTGAACTTAAACCCACTGAGGTGACATTGCAGTTAGCCGATCGATCCATCAAGTCACCCAAAGGAATACTCAAGGATGTCATTGTTAGGGTACGAGATTTTTATTTCCCAGTGGACTTCATAGTACTGGACATGGATGCACCTAAGAACCCAAGGGACACACCAATCATATTAGGGAGACCCTTTTTGGCCACTGCTAGGGCCAATATAAACTGCGAAGAGGGCCAGATAGAATTAAAATTTGGGAATCAAAATCTGAAGATTGACATTTTCAAGGCCCATCAAGGGATTAATTGTGGGGTGATGGAGGATATTTGTGATGTCGAAGCCGTGGTTGATGAACTGCATATAGAGGACAACCTGATTATTCCTGATCAACCACTAGAGAAGCAAAAACCGCTAACAAAGGAGTGCGGACATGATCTAGACACGCCTATGACTCCTACCATTGCTCCCGATACAAACCCCGAACCACCCGCTGCTGCTGACAATCCTGTCACGGAACTCAAGCCCCTTCCTGAACATCTAAAATACGTCTTTTTGGATGCAAATCAGACGTTTTCTGTGATTATCAATTCTCGACTCACACCTGACCAGGAACTCCATTTGATTTCTGTTCTCGAACAACATCGTAGAGCCATTGGATGGACTCTAGATGATTTAACTGGTATAAGCCCTTCATACTGCACACATCGAATCTACACGGAAGAAGTCTCACGACCTTCAAGAGAAATGCAAAGGCGCCTAAACCCTAACCTACAGGAGGTCGTGAAAAAGGAGATCATTAAGTTGTTAGATGCAGGGATCATCTACCCGATCTCCGACAGTCGTTGGGTGAGTCCAACACAAGTGGTACCTAAGAAGGCAGGACTTACCATCATCACGACTGAAACCGGGGAAGTCATTCCTACCCGAATAGCTAATTCGTGGAGAGTCTGCATTGATTACAGAAGACTAAATTCCTCCACGAAGAAGGATCATTTCCTACTACCATTTATTGATCAGATCCTCGAGAAACTAGCAGGAAATAAATTCTTCTGCTTTCTTGACGGGTACTCCGGTTATAATCAGGTGGCAATCCATCCAGAGGACCAAGAAAAGACCACATTCACCTGCCCCTTCGGGACGTACGCGTTCCGAAGGATGCCATTCGGTCTCTGCAATGCACCTGCAACTTTTCAACGGTGCATGCTTGCCATATTCTCAGATATGGTAGGTGATTATCTGGAAGTCTTCATGGATGACTTTTCAGTTTTTGGACAATCATTTGACGATTGCCTCCAACACTTGGTCCATATACTCAGGCGGTGCATTGAGGTGAATTTGGTTCTTTCCTGGGAAAAGAGCCATTTCATGGTGCCTGAGGGAATTGTCCTGGGACATTTAATCTCAGAGAAAGGCATCCAAGTGGATCGAGCTAAGGTTAACCTGATTTCCAAGCTCCCTATGCCTAGCTCGATTAAGGACATCCGATCTTTTTTGGGGCACGTCGGTTTCTACCGTCGATTCATCCCTGATTTCTCCAAGATCGCGCGCCCCCTGACCAATCTTCTCTCCAAGGATGTACCTTTCGAAATTTCCAAGGAATGCACTCAAGCATTTGAAATCCTACGTGACCGAGTCACCCAGGCCCCAATCCTACAGTCCCCTGATTGGTCTCAACCCTTTGAGATCATGTGCGATGCATCTGACTTTGCTGTAGGAGCGGTTTTGGGGCAGAAAATTGACGGGATGCCTGTGGTCATTTACTACGCCAGCAAAACACTGGATGAGGCTCAGCGTAACTATACGGTTACTGAGAAAGAGCTGCTGGCCGTAGTATTTGCCCTGGAAAAATTTAGATCATACCTTCTGGGTTCCCGTATTATCGTATACTCGGACCACATAGATGTAAGGCATCTCCTTGCCAAGAAGGACGCGAAACCTCGACTAATCCGCTGGATCTTGCTATTGCAAGAATTTGACCTCGAGATTCACGACAAGGCGGGAAAGCACAATGTGGTAGCTGATCACTTGTCCCGCCTTCCTTCTGAAATTATTGATCCTTCCGGAACTATTACAGAACATTTCCCTGATGAGCACCTCCTGACTATCAGTACAAGTCTTCCATGGTTCGCCGATATTGTTAATTACCTGGCATCACATCAGATTCCGCCCGATTGGTCGAAGGCCAAAAAGGACAAATTGCGTTCCGATGCCAAGTATTACCTATGGGAAGACCCGTATCTTTTCCGCATTGGTGCTGATCAGATAATCCGACGGTGCGTCACGGAAGTGGAAATCAAAGACATACTCTCATTCTGCCATGACCAGGCATGCGGTGGACATTTTTCTGGACATAAAACCGCATCGAAAGTCCTCCAGTGTGGCTTCTACTGGCCCACAATTTTCAAGGATGCATACGAACACTGTAAGGCATGTTCCCGTTGCCAGACTTTGGGCAACATGAGCCATAGAGACATGATGCCTCTACAGCCGATCTTGGTATGCGAAATTTTTGATATTTGGGGGATTGGTTTCATGGGACCCTTTCCGAACTCGGATGGCTTCGAATACATCTTACTCGCAGTTGACTATGTGTCCAAGTGGATAGAAGCCATTCCGACCCGAACCAACAATCATAAAGTCGTTATAAAATTCCTCCATCAAAACATTTTCTCAAGGTTCGGGATTCCGCGTGCTATAATTTCCGACGGAGGGACCCATTTTACGAATGCTCAGTTCAGGTCACTGATGATCAAATACGGGGTGTCACACCGAATCTCTACCCCTTACCACCCCCAAACTAATGGTCTAGCTGAGCTATCTAACCGAGAGATCAAGAAGATCCTTCAGGTTACTGTTCGACCTGATAGAAAAGATTGGTCTTCTCGGCTTCCGGAAGCATTGTGGGCCTATAGGACCGCCCACAAGACCCAATTAGGAATGTCTCCCTTTAGACTAGTGTACGGGAAGGCATGTCACCTCCCCGTCGAATTGGAGCATAAAGCCTATTGGGCAGTACGGACCTGTAATCTCGACCTTTCTAAGGCTGAAACCCACAGAAGATTTCAAATGAGCGAGATCGATGAATTACGCCACGACGCGTATGAGAACTTGCGAATTTACAAAGAACGGGTTAAAGCTTTTTACGACAAACACATTTCTAGAAAGGTCTTTCATCCTAGTCAAAAAGTTTTACTCTTTGATGCTCGACTCAAACTATTCCCAGGAAAGCTAAGATCCAAGTGGGTCGGACCCTACCTAGTCTGCCAAATCTTCGGAAATGGAGCTATTGAAATCAGCCCACTCAGCCACGATTCTGAACCCTTTGTCGTGAACGGGCAGAGACTCAAGCCGTTCATTGACATGACCGATATAGATTTGGCTGAGTCATCCTTTACCCTCCATTCCTCTTGAGCTCATTGCGCCCAGCCGATGGCGTAAAACTCAGCGCTTAACGGGAGGCAACCCGTCATTCTTTGAAAAACCTAAAACCGTTTCTGACATCGCTATGCGGAACTCATATTGCACTTTAGGGTTCATCCATTAGAACAGCCGACTTCACCTCAGGTATACCTACCCGAGATTAGAAATCGTTCGCAACAAGTCGCTTCGACCCATTCACTCACCACACACCTGTCCTAATACATGAACTAAGCTGAATTCGAACCCACCTACTTTACAATGGGGACATTGCAAATCTTAGGCATGGGGGGGTATGAAAGTGCAAAATATCAGAAAATTCATATCAAGAAAGGGTTTCACAAAAAAAAAAAGAAGAAAAAAAAAAAAAGAGACTTGATAGAGGGGAGGAACAATTCAGGGTCATACAAATGAGAGGAGGAAAAGAAGAAAAAAATGACAAAAAGGAGCACAAAATGAAAAGAAATAGTCATTAGTAAAAGGTTAAGGGGTTAACTGAAGTTTTAGACCGAATCAAGAAAAAGAAAAGAAAAGTGCCACGGAGATATAACAAGAGATTAGCGGGAACGCTGGTCTTAGGCTTTTTGGGCTAGTACCTGTAGCTTAAAAATTCACGTATCCATTAAAATCTGGATAATTCGCAAGAGGTTGAGGAAAATGCGAAGCTTGAGTATTAGGTCTAAGGCTTAGGAAGTATTCGGCCTCGTTAACTGACCTCCGATTTGCGGGATTCGGTAACCTAAGCACCCCAAATTCACACACAGTCTGGTTCAGTGCGCATAAACATCCAAATCACGCGAAAACGTTTAATGTTCTGAAAAAGTCACCTAGATTAGGAGCGGTCAATCAACACAAGTTGATTTGGACGAGTTCCCAGCGCGGAGAGGCGGGAAATTCCCCTCAAAGATGCGTAACAACATATCATCTCCTCGGTGCTTGTCTCTTAGGATATTTAAATATCCTACTGGGGGCATGTAAGCACTCTGCTGGTTCAGATACCATGGGTGGCATTATCATGAAATGTCAATCGCCAGGGTCTGAATTCGGCCACGGAACGCCATGGGCGAGATTATCTCGAAATCTCGAAAGCCAGGGTTCCGGGGGTTGCCATGGGTGGGATTATCTCGAAATCTCGAAAGCCAGGGACCCTTGAGGATTGATGATGGGGACGAGGAATCCGATACATACCGTGTTGAGAAGCTAATCTGAAGCTAGAAATAAAAAGAAAAGAGAGAGAAAAGCTCTCCAAACAAATAAATCCTCTATCTCTCTCTTACAAAAAACGCACTGCAAACTAAGCTTAGGCTAAAAATATCTTAAGCACGGGTGCTTTAACCGCGGAGTCCAACAAACCTTAGGTTAGTTTCTGTGGGCCGTAGAAACCTTTGCAGAAAACTGAGGCTAAAGCGGAACAGGTCCGGATTTTGGTTGGTACTTGAGTACCTCTAGGCCTATTGTCGGCATTCCCACCTAATCACAAAAGAAAAGGAGAAGCACTTATCATTGTTGACAGACACTCAGGGTCTAGAATGGAAGTTAAAACTTTGAAATTTTGCTAAGGGACTAGCAAAAGCGAGGCATGGGGGTATGATGAGAGCCTCATCATGAGCCATAACTAGCTCATTTTGACCCAATAAAGAAGATAAAAGCTCCTACATAACCTAGAAGAAAGCCTAACTGAAGGAACAAGTGCTCTGAGAAGAAAACATGAAATAAAGGTTAAAACTGCAATTTTACCATTGCAGTACGTAAACGGGATTTCTCAGAGGCAAAACAGAGGTCAAATGGTATAAATGAGATAAAAAGTGGGTTGAGTCAATCAGAAATGGGTTCATGTGCAATCTAAGAACTAAATGACACTTGGTAACCCTAAAACAGACCCGCTGAAATTAACAAGGTTTCGGTCAGAACAAAAAGCAAGTAAACCTCTATAAATCATGGAAAAACATACTCTAGGGTTTAGAACACTTAATTTGGCCTTTGGAACCTAGTTTGACCTAGATTAGGGTCCTAGCTCTTCAATTAACCTAATTTGGGTTTTTACGCAAAATGTCCAGTCAAACGAGGTCAAACCTGAAATCTAACTTCACCATTGGATTCCTTAGGTCAAAATTAGGTTTGTACCAAAATTTGGACCTAAGGAGGGGGCATCTTGACCTACTTTGCAATTTAGTACACCCAAATCACAAATTGGTCCCTATCTTTTGAATACCGTTGCAGAGAACCCCCTAGGTTCTTCGCCTCCTTTGCAAACCGGTCCTGCCGCCATTGCTAGGGCAGAACCGAGCTCCGGCGAGGTTCAGAGAGGGATTGCTCTCTAATCCCTCAGAGATTCCCTCCCAGAAATGGAAGGAGGATTCTCTGAGGAATTCCCTTCCTTATAAAGTCAATTACAGTTGCTGGTGTGAACCCAATCTCTCGTGCGAACGCACGGGAGATTTGGGCATCCTAACTCCTTTCCATCTCCGGCGACCAACTTCAGGCAATTACGTGCCCTTCACGCCCTGCACACCCAGTCCAGCGCCTATATAAGAACCCACAACTCCGGCCGAACAGGCTAAGCTTGATTTTGACGGAGATCCCTTCCAAATTCCTCCCTCTCCCATCTCCGGCCAAACGACCCACAAGCTCCGGCGACCTCCTTCCCTCCTTCTTGTCGCTCTGCTGCCATACCAGCAGCAGAGTCCTCTCCGCCGCTTCCTCCCGCGTCGCGCTGTACCCCGCGCGCGCGCTTCTGACCTCGTCTTCGTCGCCGCTTCCTCCCTCAGGGTCTTTCTTCCCCGACGACGGCAGTTACGAGCCGTCTTCTCCGCCGCCTCCCTTCCCTCCAGACAACCCCAGATACGTTCTCCATCCTCTCCTCTCTCTTTTCCCCCAACTATTTTACTTGATTACCCCTCGACAGTACCTATCCGCCTTCATCTTCCTCGCCTCCGACCGCACTCCGGCGAGCCGCCCACACCACTCCGCCACTCCACACGGCTCGCCAACCACCTCGAGAGCTCCGCCTCACCACCAGGAACTCGCTCCACCCCACAACTGCCACTCCAGACCTCCATAACTACCCCCCGAACAACCCACCATCTCCGGCCACAGGTTGACCTAGGTGCGCACGCCTAGGCCAACCGACAACCTACAGCATCACCCACCGCCCTCGTCATGCTGCGGCGAAGGTTTCCAGCTATTCTGATTGGGCCAATAGGCCGTTCTGTGGAATCTCAGGTGAACGCCCCAGCCGCCATTAATAGCCGAAGCAGTAGGAAGCTTGGAGCAGCAGCAGGCGTCAGGCTTCCTAGGCGGAAGGTGCAGCTGGATCTCGCAAGTGTCGCGAAGTAACTGAGTTCAGCAGGGAGCACCAGCAGGGCCTTCAGCCTGGGCAATTACACATGAGAGTCTGCGGGCGCGCGCAAAGGAAGGGCGGAACGTTTAGTCCCACCTCGTGGAATCTCAAGGCACAGGTATGGTATAAAGAGTTTTTGTGATATAGCTTTACTACCTCGAAAGCACAGGGGTGAGGTCCCTCACTGACCCCACCCGCCTCGTCCGCGGCCTGACCACGCGGACTTGGCGGATCCGACCCGACCTAGACCTACTCACTCCTCGCGCATCACACCACCTTCAGGTGCGCCTGGTCACGGGTGCGATCCGACCCGATTAATGCCTGTGGCTCTGGGAGAGCAGCTCTGAGTGAATTGCTTGAGAGAGAGAGACGCGCGGGTAGAGGGAGAAGGGCTAGGTTTTGCTCCTGTGCAGGCAGGCTGATCGCAGGAGAAGGACTTGGCCGCTGCAGAAGAAGGAAAAGCAAGCCAAAGAAGAAGGCAGAAGAAGAAGAAAGAAGCCTTCGCAGGAGAAGGAAAGCAGAAAGATTAGAAGTCTTCGCAGAGAAGAAGAAGAAGGACAAGGGAAGATTGCAAAGAGATCAGAAAGGCAAAGCAGAAGGAAAGATACAGAAGCAGAAAGGAGAAGAAGGAAGAAAGAAAGAAAGATCACATTTAAGACATCTAATACATAAATTAGACGTCTAATTCTACTTTTTCTAAAAACTCTTTGAATCAATTATATTTGCATGTAACAGTTGTATTCTTGGGTTTTACAAAGTACTGAGATTGCTCCCTGTGCTCGACCTCGGATACTCTGGTTTTCGAGTAATAAAAATCTTTATTTGTTTTGAACGCTTTAGCTGCTATATTACAACACGATATTATCTTTTAACAAACCGCACAAAAGCGTGACGAACACAATCACTCTTGGCATTTTCTATTTTTGGTTCCTGAGGACCGAAAAGGAATGATTCTGTGTTATCAGTGATCTCGGGAACCAGGACCTCAGAGTCAGAGTTAGAGTCATGTGAACTAAGGTTATAGATGGGCTTGGTGTGTTCAAGAAGGAGAGCCTCTCCGTAATTATAGTCAGATCCGAAGTTGTCAGAGAGTTTGCGAAAATGAGATTCATGATCATGAATTCCACCGCAACATAAATCATCAAATGTGGAATCAGCAGCCTGACTGGGGTCTAGCCTATATGTCAATTCTGGGCTCAAAAAGGTATTCTGTCTAGGCTCAAGCTCCAAGCTGGTAGGATAGATCCAATTAAAACCCAACTCATCCAACTCCTTAGTCTCTGTATCATAAATTGGCATGACTTTCGAAAAATCGATCAAATTTCCTGAAGATGTTGGAGAGGGGTATTCATCAAATAGAGACCCGGAATCATATTCTGTAAAAATTTGATCTTTCTCATAAGGGGCCTCATAATCTTCCCAATAAGTTTCAGATCTAGGTTCTAGGGTTAGGATGTGGGTAGAATTATTAGAACCTAAGTCCGAATAACTTTTGAGGGCCACCTTATCAAAATAAGGGGTGGAATTTATACCCTCAAAAGGTTCAGTTCTGATCTCATTATTACAGGAGTTTTGGAATTCTAGGCTTGGCAATTCATGGTCTAAGTTTGGCTCATCATTGTGCTCTCCTGCAATATCCCAACCTAATTCAATATTGTCTTCTATCTGGGTTGGGATTCCACAACCACTTTGTGCCTCAATCCCGAGATCTGGGAAACTGGATTGTTCCTTAATACTGTTCCAAGATGGTTCATCCTCTGTTTTTGGTATATACGGGTATTTCTTGTTGATAATTTGTTCTAGTGATCTCATCATTTCTACCTGTTTTATAAGGGCATCTTGGTGTTGTTCCCAAAGTACGGGATTTGTCAAGCATTGAAGGTATTCAAATTGGTGTTATTTTTCTATCTCAATGTATCCTGTCATGAGCATATCTCGGGTTGATCCTTTTGTAATTTCTGTCAACAGAATTTGGGCACAGTTTATGATGAAAGCTGTGGTTGTTGGGACATCAACCTGAATGTTTTCTATTGGTGTTGAGGGTTTACATTTGATTTCATAGAATTCAAGGGCATCCTCAATCATCTTACCTTTCATGGATCTCTGATATTCAGGTTTTTTGAATGGTAGTCTTAATTGGTGTGGCTGCATCTTTGAATTAGGTGGTGGAATCAAGATATAGAATCGAAGTTTGAATCAAGATGGAAGAAGGGGACTTTGTTGGGAATCAGAGGAAAAGGGGCTATGTGAATGATTGGTTGCACAAACAAGGGAAGCGAGTTTCGGCCTCGAGGGGGGGGGAAGTGAATTTCTGAAGGAGGTTTTAAGGACCTCCTGCCAAATACTGAAGGACTGGATGAGATAAGCAGGTGCTGGACCCAATCAAGACACCCAAAATGTTGGGTGACTATAGAGGTGCGGGGCAGATGGACCCCTTGATCAGGAAGATCGTCCACCTGAGAATTACCTAGGCAGCTAGCGAGGGTGAGTCCCGTGAAGACCCCTACATGGTAGAGCATCCCCACGGGTTACAGGGTTTCCCCCACCCGACCTCTCTTGTCACTGCGGTTCCAGGTAGACCAGAATGGGGATCTTGACCTCTTAAGTCTACCAATTTTAGTTTAAGATCAGGGTGCTTAAGGTTTCACTTGAACTTTTAGGTATTTTTGAGTGAAGAAGTAACCTAATTTTAAGGTTGGTTGACCCAAGGGGTCAACTTCACCTCTTGTTCTTTTGAGAGCTTTTGGGTCCTTTCTTTTTAGGGTTCAAGTGTTTAGAGAGCCAATTGCTTAGGGTTTATCTTGTGTAGATTTTTTTTTTCAAGCAAGGTTTAGGTACACCTCTTTTTGGGAAGATCTTTTCATTGTTAATAGAAGGTGTGTCTCTAAAAACCCTAGCTTTTCAATTCCTGAGTTGGCTCTAGTTGGTCCATTTTAGCTGCCTCAAAAATGTACTATCTAGGGCTCAATCAATAAGGTTTTAGCCCTAGTTACCTTAGATAGATGGACAGTTAAAATGTGTTGAAATGAAAAATTTATGCAACTTTGAGGAATTACTATGTATGATGCAGGTAGCCCTAAGTTGATTGATTTTTTTTTTGTTCCTTTTTAGATTTTAAGGGAGTTTAAGAGAGGGCTAATGAAGATTACCTGTTTGTTGGAGTGTTTGTTGTGCGGTTGCTCTTCCAATTTTTACCTGCACAAAAGAGAGAAAAAGATTAGCAATCTCTTGAAAGAAATTTAAATCTTCTAGAATAGCAGTTGCTCCCCGGCAACAGCGCCAAAAACTGGCTAGACGCGACTCCCCTATAGTTTTTATTATTTCATCGTAGTATAGTATAGAGAAGTGATTACCAGTTTAATACAATTTGTTACTCAGAAAAAGAGTTCTCGAGGTCGAACTCAGGGAGCAAGTTGTATTCTAGGAGTACAATGTTTCTTTGTTACAAAAATAAAAGAGAGAGAGGGAGAAATAAATCTTAGTCTTGTGGCTTCTCTTCTCTCTCATAGCTCATCTTCTTCTTCTTTTCTTGGATCTTTTTCCTTGATCTTCTGCCTTCAGTCTTCTTATTTCTTCTCTTCTTCAGAGCTTCTCGTATTCTTCTCTTCTTTCAGCTCTGTCTTTCTTCAGCTTCTCTTTTCTTCTTTCTTCTTTCGGCCTCAGCTGCAGAGCTTTTCTTCTTGCGGTCCCCTACCTTGCTCAGCTGCACGGCTTCTTCGTTCTCCTTCTTTCTCTGCAGTCTTCCTTCTGCAGAGCGTCGTCTGATTTTCCAATCAGACGACTTAAATCGCCGCTGCTACAGTGCTCCACCTTCTTCTTCCTTCGGTCTTCTCCATCTTGCTATCTGTTCTTCTTCTGCTTCTTCTTCTCTGCACTACACCCTGTTCTCCTCTTCTTCTCTGCCTCGACCTGCACAGAGCAAAACCTACCCCTTTCCCTCTACCCGCACGTCACTCTCTCTCTCAAAACTTCTCTCGTAGGATAGCTCTCCTAGAGCCGCAGGGTAATCGGGTCAGGCTTCGCACCCGGGACTAGGTGCACCGGCAGGTGGGTGATGCGCGAGGAGTGCTCAGGATAGGTTCAGGTTGGATCTGCCGAATCCGCGTGGTGAGCTCGCGGACCGGGTGGGTGAATGGGCGCGGGAGCTCACCCCGGTGCGTTCGGAGGTGATAAGGTAATTTCACAAAAATAATTTAAAGGGCTGTGCGGCTTCAGGATCTTTCGAGGTGGGACTAAATGTCCCACCCCAATTCGGTGCCTGCAGCTGAGAAAGCTACAGGCATTCGCAGCTGTTGTGAGGTCTTCTCTTCAGCTGAAGGCCTGGGCAGCTGCGTGGTCGCAATCCACGCGTCCTGGAGCGCAGGCTTGGGCGGAAGCGCAGCTGCAGCTGCAGGTTGAAGCAGCTTCACCTGTTCGGCAATGGCGGCGAAGGACCGGTAACCTGTTCACTGAGATACGGCCTCTCGACCTAGTCAGAAGGTGCGGGGAGCTTCGTTGGAGTGCAGTGAAGATCGTGCGGGTGGTGGCGAGGCATGGGGTGGCGTGTAGGGGCTGCCCTAGGTCGGACTGTGGCCAGGGGAATGGGTTTGTTTGGGGGAGTGATGTGGAGGTGAGGAGTGGCAGTGAAAGGGCGCAAACGGTTCAGTGGGACGAGGCAGAGATTTTGGGTCGGTTGGCGAGTCGTGTGGAGTGGCGGAATGATGGGAGCGACTCGCCGGAGGTGGGCCGGAGGCGTGGAAGATGATGGTGGTCGGGTCGGTCGAGGGTTTGATTGAGCAAATTAAAATAGGGAAAAGAAAGAGGGGAGGAAGAGAAGTAGCTGTTACCTACTTGCAGGGACGAAGGGGGAGGTGCAGGGCGGCAGTCGTGTCGACTGTCGCTGGAGAAGAAGGTACCCAGTGGGGGCGGACGGCGGCGACGTCGGGGCTGAAGCAGCGCGCGCGGTATTGGATGACGTGGAGGAGAATCAGGAAGAAGTCTCTGCCATTGGTTTTGTGGCAGAGCGAAGAGGAAAGGAAAGGGAGCTCGCCGGAGCTCGCTGGGTGTCTGCCGGAGTGGGAAGAGAAGAAAGTTGTGGGTGGTTCTCCGTTAGAATCGAGCCACTGAATGCAGCAGACGGTGGCGGCTTTTATAGAGGTGAAATCAGAGAGGAGGGCAGAGGGAGACGACGTGCCTCCCTCGTCGGAGAATGGCCGGATCGCGACCCATACCTTCCGCGCGTTCGCACGGAAGGTGTGGGTGATGGTAGAGATCGTGGAGGTGTCCCTACGACAGCAGACGTTGCAGGGAACACCCCGTTGTCTTGGCACGGGGTCGCCCTCACCCTGCGCGGCGCCATGCCTCGCCGGAGCATGGCGCTGCTCAGGGCTTTGCAGGGAGGACCCAAATGCAAAACTGATGAAGACTTAGGGGCCAAAATGCGAGGGTTTCAAAAGTTGAGGGTCAAAAAGTAATGGGTGAGGACCAAAATGCAAAGTTGGTCAAGAAGGTCTCTTGTTAGGCTCAAGTTTTTATGCATGACTAAAATGGGCCTAAGGATTCTAATGGTGAATTTTATTTCTAGGTCAGACCTTGTTTGACCGACCAATTTACGTAAAAACCTAAATTAAATCATTAATTGGGCATGGTTCTCAATGTAGGTCAAAATGGATTCCTAAGGCCAAATTGAAGGTTCTAACCCCTAGAGATTATTTTTCTATGAATTTTAGAGGGTTTAGTAGATTTTTACTTTGCCTCGAACCTCGTGAATTGAAGTGGGTTTTGTTTTAGGGTTAATGATTGTCATTTAATTCCTTGGAGTTGCTGTAGCCCTTATCATATCAGATCATCCTACTTTCCTTCTTATTAGGTTAGTTTGACCTATGTTTGGACCCTGAGTTACCCTGTTTGCAGATTATGCTGGTAAAATTGCATTTTTACCCCTTATGACTTGTTTTCTTCTTAAACTCAGAATTCTCTGAGTTAAGCCTTTCCTTGAGTTATGTAGGAGCTTTTATCCTCTGTATTAGGTCAAAATGAGTAGTTATGGCTCATGATGAGGTTCTCATTGCCGCCTCCATAGGAGATTCTCCATGTCATAAGTTTTATTTCTATTTTCTCACCCTTATAGTAATTGGGGTTGATTCTCGGGAGCCTATTCCCTTTTTCTTTAGTTTTAGGTTTTTAATTTATTTTGTGAATTATTTATCCTTAATTTGCTTGTGCATAAGTAGCTAAAAAAAAAAGACATGAGCTACCTACTAGAAGCTGCCTACCCTTAGGCCGAATCATTTAGGATTGAATGAGTAGCATCTCGATCTAATTCTTGTCTTGCATATTACATGAAGAATGCTGGAATCAGGTATGCACTTCTAACTTCACATTTCTACCAATCATGCAAATGCATTTGGATTAATTTTTAGAGCACATAATCTATCTTGAAGCGATCTAATAAAGTGGTCACATTTAATTCTTGAAAAAGGACAATTAAAGGTGGGACATTTAAAAATCAAGGACTTGATTTTCAAATGTAGCGTGCGATTCAAAATTCAAAATCTTTTGCAGTGTATGCACAGTTATATCTCTTGCACCACAGCATGCTTTTAGACACTCCTAAGCCTTGGAACTACTAGGACAAGAGCCCTTCTAGCATTGGATTCTGAAGTGTTCGGAACTTAAGATCAAAGGTTTTGTAAATCCAAACAGGGGGATACCCTATCATAGACTTTTAGGGGTAGTTGAGAAGCACCACGAAAGCATAGCTTCAATGGAAGGCTTAGGCCTACTTGCATCCCTCGATCTTCCATCTCTGGATGTGCTCTACCATTTGAGATTTAGGGAAGAACACCTAAGCTCCAACTAAGTCTTTTTAGGCATTTTTAAGGTTGACAATAGGCGCGTAATTGGCTGGGCAACTTGCTTTGTCACCAACAATTTGTGCTAAAGTCAAAAGCCTAAATTTGTAAAGACCGAAGTCCTTATGAATTATGCTTGTAGTACATGCTTGGTAGGGATTCTCTTAGGAGACAACTTGTGCTTGATCCTAAACCTGAAAGAATCTTAAGAAGAAACCTTCCAAGGGTAGAAATACCCGGTCAGAGGAGCCTTAAGAAATGTTTCATTCCAACCAATCAAGCTGACCCTGCACTACGTAGACCTGGAGGGGACAATCCTTATGAGATCAAAAGCAGTACCATATCCTTGCTGCCCTCCTTTTGTGGTACTGGTAGGGAAGACCCTTACAGGCATATAGAGGAATTCATCGAGGTCTGTTCCAAGGTGAAGCTGCAGGGCGTTACTGATGACGCTCAGATGCAGACCCTCTTTCCCTTCTCCCTTAAGGACAAAGCCAAGTATTGATATCACACCCTTGATGATATTAACACTTACGATACCCTGAAGGAGATTTTGAAGTACTTCCCCATGAGCAAAACCAATCACTTTAGGATGGAAATTATGAGTTTTGTTCAAAAGGATGGGGAAGCTTTCCATGATGCGTGGGAGCACTTTAATGACTTGCTGAGACTTTGCCCACATCACCAGGTGCCTAAGTGACAACTGGTTGAAAGGTTCTACACCAAACTTAACGATTTGCATAGGCAAACTGTGGATGGTGCCTGTGTAGGAACCTTTCTATCTAAGACTGAGGATGAAGCTTGGAACCTTTTTGATACTTTGAGTGAGAATTCTATTCACTTGAATTCTACCTACATGGATAGATAACCCACTCTCATGCAAAGAAAGTTGGAGGCAAATGAGGAAAGGGACACCGAGAATTCAGCCTATCATATTCAATTACTGAATCAAAACATGGAAAGGCTTATGTCGAGCCCAAGTCAATTCGTATCTAACACCTCTGCATCCGAAGCTTCTGAATGCTCCATTTGCCAAGGCAATACACACACCACTATGGACTGCCACTTGGCCTCCCAATTCCCTGAGCTTGTATAAGTGGATCTGAATGCCGCTCAAGGTTTCTATCCTTGACCTCGTAATGACCCTTTTTCCAACACTTATAATGAGGGATGGAGGAACCACCCAAACATTTCATGGAGACAAGGAAATGTCTCAAATTCAGGGAATTATAAACCACAATCCTTTCAAAACCATCAAATGAACCAACCTTAGAACTTTGCCCAACCTAAGACCTCTGAGATGGATGAATTGAAGGCAATGTTGAGAACTATGCAAGAAAGTCAAAGTGCCATCATCCAATCTCATGACAAGGCTATACATGAGATGAAATCAGAGATAGGACACCTTGTTGAGGGCGTTAGACAGAGGGAAATTGGGAAGCTCCCCAGTGCTGCTGAGGAGAATCCTACAGGAAAAGGGATTATCTTTAGGGGGCATGCTCAGGGGGTTACTATTCTGAGGAGTGGGGAAGAAATTTCCAAACCCGATGCTCCTATATTCTCACCCCCTGAAAAACCATCCACCTCGACTTTCACCCCCACTGGAGATGGCTTGCCCAAATCTTCTCCGCTCGAAATCATCCCAACGGAAGAAGTTGCCCCCATTCCACACCTTACTCGACATGACAACCCTTCCACCCAGAGATAGAGAATGCCCTTTCCAGAGTGCTTATCCACCTCTGAGCAGACTTCTGCTGGCTCATCTAGAGCCAAAGATAAGATGGATGAGATCATGGAAACTTTCAGGCAAGTATAGATTAACCTACCTTTGCTTGAAGCTATTGGGCAGATTCCATCTTATGCCTGCTTCTTAAAGGACCAATGCATGAAAGAGCGGCAATCTAGGAAACAGGTCCAATCAAAAGTTGTCCTGCCTGATTCTGTTAGCTCAATTGTTCAACATCGCACACCCCTGAAACTTAAGGACCCAGGAGCCCCGTACATCTCAGGGGTTATTGGTGACTTACAGATTGATGAGGCTCTACATGATCTGGGTGTAGGGGTGAACATCCTTCTGAGCTATGTGCATGAACAACTTGGGGGAGGAAATTTGAAGCCTACCCTAGTGATCCTTCAAGTTGCTATCCGATCACTTAAGACACCGCGGGGAATTTTGGAAGATGTCCTTGTAAGAGTGGAGGATTTCTTCTTTCCCGTTAGCTTCCTAGTTTTGGACACTGACCCTACCAACAAGCCAACCATACCCTCAATCATTTTGGGCTGCCCCTTCCTTGCAACTTCGCATGCTTTAATCAATTGCAATACTGGAGCATTGAAAATGGGCTTTGGGAATAGGAAAATCTGACTTAATGTGTTTGATGCTTACAAGCAAGCCAGACTTGAGGATTGTTCTCAAGTTGAGGTGATAGATGACCTAATTAAAGAGGTAACCCCTGGAATGTTATGTGATGACCCCGTTCAGCATGTCATGCTAAATGAGCATTCCCATCTCTTAGAGGAATGTGAAGGGGATATACTAGAACTTGAGGAGTTGCTAGGTGTTTCTGCTGAGTCTCTTCCCCCATCATCTTTGCCCAAGGTAGATCTGCTACCTGAGATGGGGACATCTATTATGAAACCCTCAACCATACAAGCCCCCGACCTTGAGATGAAACCCCTCCCTGACACTCTCAAGTATGTCTTCTTGGGTACCAATGATATGCTCCCCATTATCATTTCGGTTGTGCTATTTGAGGACAGGAGGGAACCCTAATTGAGTGCTTGTCTAGGCACAAGGAAGCTATTTCTTAGAGCATTGCTGACATTAAGGGTATAGACTCTACACTCTGCATGCACCACATTTATACTGATGATTCCATCAAGCCATTTAGGGACAGGCAGAGATGTCTGAACCCTAATATGAGGGAGGTGGTTAAAAAGGAAATCCTGAAGTGGTTGGATGCTGGGATCATATATCCCATTGCATATAGTAAATGGGTAAGTCCTATTCATGTGGTGCCAAAGAAGGTAGGCTTTACTACGGAATTTAATGACTAAGGTGAACAAGTTGTTACTAGACCCTCAACTAGATGGAGGGTCTGTATTGATTACCGCAAGCTGAACACCACTACCTAGAAGGATCACTTTCACTTGCCTTTTTTTGATCAAATTCTTGAGAAATTGGTATGGTATAAGTACTATTGCATTCTTGATGGATATTCTGGGTACAACCAGGTTGCAGTCTTCCCTGATGACCAGGAGAAGATGACATTCATGTGTCCTTACGATACTTTTGCATTTAGGCGTATGCCATTTGGATTATGTAATGCCCCTGCAACCTTCCAGCAGTATATGATGTCCATTTTTTCGGACATGAATGATGAGTGTGTTGAAGTGTTTATGGATGACTTCTCCATTTATGGCTCATCTTTTGACTGGTGTCTCCTAGACCTGGAGAATGTGTTGAAGCAATGTAAGGATACTAGTTTAGTCCTCAGCTGGTAGAAAAGTCATTTCATGGTACAGAAAGAATTGTACTTGGGCATGTTGTGTCTGAGCGAGGTTTGGAAGTAGGTAAAGCCAAGATTGATTCTATTTCCAAACTCCCATTGACCACGAATGTCAAACAGATTAGATCCTTTCTAGGCCATGCCGGCTTTTATAGGTGCTTTATTAAAAGTTTTAGTAAAATTTCTAGGCCACTTTGTGACTTGTTGGCAAAGGAATCTTCCTTCAATTTGGATTCAAAGTGTGTCGAGGCCTTTCAAACTCTGAAGGAGGCCTTCATCTCTGCACCTATTCTCCAAGCTCCTGATTGGACACTCCCATTTGAGCTAATGTGTGATGCTTCGGATTATGTAGTGGGAGCAATCCTTGGACAAAGGGTTGCGGGAAGACCTTATGTGCTGCATTATGTCAGCAAGACTTTAATCGAACCGCAGCAAAATTACACCATAACTGAAAAAGAATTACTTGCTGTAGTTTTTGCTCTAGAGAAGTTTAGGTCTTATTTTCTTGGGTCTAAGGTGGTTATTTTTACTGATCATGCGGCAGTGAAACATCTCAATACCAATCCCTTTACACCACATTGTGTTTTGGGGTTGTAAGCTTCTGGGTGGTGTCATGGACAGTGCTATCCCAAAGTACTGGCACTAGAGCCCCCTCGAGGATTGGTAACGGGAATGATGATCCCGACACATCTGTTGCAAGACTAAGCTAAAAATAAGCATGGTGGTGAAACAAAAAAAAAAAAAAATTAACATGCCCTTATAAATGTTGGCTTTTCACAAGCACAGACACAAGGTTTTAAAAGATTTTGCAAGTTGCGAATCAGATCCATGAGCCAGAAAAATCCTAAAAACAAAAATTTCAAGTCATCTAAATTAACAAGGGGTTAATTTGTGAATTTTCTGGAGGATATATTGATCCTGTTTTCTTTAATGGTTGGATCCAAAAACAATTCCTGATGTTTATCTTTAACAAATCCTATACCTCCTGTGTTTAGATCAACCAAGGTCCCTTAATCTCTTTTTCTCCTCAAAAGTCAAAAAAATTAGATTTCCCAAAAATTCCATTTTCCAGAAAAATTAAAGTTTTGCTAAGAGACTAGCAAAAGATAAGCATGGGGGTGTGATAAACGCTAGTTTATCATCATTCTTATGCATTAAAACAAGCCTAGCTCTTAGGATTTTACTCTGCAAATGGGTTTTTGGGATGCATATAGGCATAAATTAGGTTAGGCATGCATTGCATTTTTTATTGTCTTTTTGATATGTTTTTATGAGTGTTAGGGATGAACAGATATATAGATCCCTAAAACCACAGCACTAAAGAAGGCAAATGGTGAAGGAGAAGCTCAGACTATCTAGAATTCAGCTTGATCCAGCTCACCACAGTAGAAACCTAGCTCACTTGAACTAGGGATAGCTCATCCCAACTCCATTCAGCTAATCTCAGTTGAATGGCAGCTCAAGAGAGTTCATCTTAGCTCACCCTAGCTCAAGTCAACTCAGATCCAGCTCAACCTAGTTGAGTTTAGCTCATTTTAGCTCCCACAAGTCCAAAGGGAGCTCTAGCTAGCTCAGCTGAGTAGACTGGAGTTCACCCCAGCTCAGATCCAGATACATCCAGCTCCACTCAACTCCAACCAGCTGAAGAAGAACTCTTCTCAGCTCAAGAAGCTCAAGTCCAGCTCCTGGGGACTCAGCTTAGCTCAACTCAATTGAGCTAAGCTACCTTAGTTGCCTCAACTAGCTTGATCCTCCTCGGGAGCACCAGACCTAGCTCACCTCAGCTCATTATGGTAGAAGCCAACTCACTTTAGCTTGGCTTAGCAGCTATCAAAGAACTAGCAAGCTAAGCCAGCTAGAGCAACTCCATGCCAGCCTCTTCAGCAGCAACCAGCTCTAATTCCAGCTCCTGACTTCTCCTCAACTCCTCTCTTCAAACCCTAGCTCCAATACCTCCTCCTCTACTCCTCCATTAGCTACGCTAGCTTAACTTAGCTTAGCTTAGCTTAGCTATGCTCCAACTTCCTTGGCTTGTACCACCGAAAAAACCCACCTAACAACTCCACCCAACTAGCTCCTCCTAAGCTCCACATAAGCTAACCTACTTGGCGCCAACCTAGCCTACCCACCACCTCCAAAAGACACCTAAAAGTTGTGCCAAAACCATCCTAACTGCCCCCTTGTTGGTGCCACTTTTCCCATCAAAAATCCCCTTCATCTCCACCACACATCTCCCCTTAAACCCATCTCCACCCTCCACATAACCCCTCCTTCTAGAACCTTTCTTGGCGCCACCTAAGACCACCTTCTAGAAACTATCTTGGCGCCAACTTCAAGGGGTGCCACCACCCATAACCACCCCTTAGGTGTCCCTTAGGTTGGTGCCAATTGTCCTTAGCCATAGGATCCCCAACCACCTCCATCTCTCCATCTTAGCCCTCCATTCCAAGAGTCACCTTAGCCCCCTTCCTACTCTATAAAAACCCACCACCTACCACCATTTGAGAGCATCTTCCATTAGTGTATTATTCCACCTACATCCACCTATACCTACGGCCAAGGAGAAGGAGTAGAGAAGAAAATTAAGGAGGCACATCACCAGCCTCTTTGGTGCCTTCTTCTCCCCACTCTATTCAACTTATGCCACACCAAGGAGGACTTTTCTACTTCAAGGAGGATGGCCAGGCAAAGGAGAAGGACCTAGGGTGGACGTCCACCCTTGGAGAGAAGCTTAGGGCACGCCCCCTTAAGGCTTGCTTTGGAGGACATCACCTTGGCGGAGCATAGCAAGGAAGGAGTTGGAGGACTCTTTTCAAGCTTGGGAGCTACCAAGCTTGGAACAAGAAGCCCTCTTCTTCACCATCTATCTAGAGGATTTGTGTTTTCTTTTATTTATTGCAATTTTTCTAGTAGTAGAAGCATTCATCTACTAGTCTTTTTTGTAAAACACTTTTTCATTAATCTAGTTGCCTTCTTTGCAATTTCTTTAGTTGCATTTTTTTAAATTACTTTGTTTTTAGCATTCTTTATTCCCTCTCCCTAATTATTCTAGGCCTCCACTTGCCTAGAGTGAGCTTTGGGAGAGTCTCTACTTGCCACTTTAGAAGTAGTATATTGAATTGAGTGCAAGTCACTTTCTCGCCAACAATTTTTGCATGTTGCCTTAATTTCGAAAACATAAAAATGATATATTGAAAAAAACCAAAAAGCAAGTTGAGATCTATTTTGTAAGCAAGAGAATTAATTTTGCAAACATATTGCCTCCTTGGACGACCCTAGATACACCTCTATCTAGGTTTATAAATTTAAGAGTTGATCGATTTTGCGCGTTACAACGACGTAATTAACAAAATGCGTAAAATCCGCATCATCGACCTTCCTATGGCCTTGTACCAATGAGCGGCTTTATCCCTAGTAGAGTCGGGAAAGAGCCTCATGATCATCTACTCTTCATTCACATTCTGACATTTGGTGGTCTTGACCAAAGTAGTCAAGTCCTCCAAATGCTAAAACAGGTCTTCAGAGACAAGCCTATGGAAATGTTTGATCAGGCTTAATACTTAGGGCTTGATTTGAGCATCTTCGGTTGGAATCTAGACGTCGAGACATTCCCCGTAATTTGAAAGATCATAAAAATCTTTTAAGGGCTAAGTGCCTTGCATTCTATAGAACCATTCTTGCATTCTCTGCATTTCGTTCAGCTGCCCTTGAAACATCTCCAATGGATTCTGAGGTAGAGGAGCTTATTGATTGGCCATGGGATCAATTTAGCCAAAATTCAATCTACTCCTCCTAGAATGATCTAATGGTCCTTCCAATCGAGGATTCAATGACATCCTTCCAAGCATAAGCTAGAAAGTGGTCAGAAGGACTGGGGATAAGAACCCTAGAATACAACAAAACAAGCCTGTCCTAGGGTAGACGATTTACTCTACTTGTATCCAATCAATCCAGCTAGTTAGAAGGAGGGACTGGGGAAAAGGTTCTTCCTTCGGCTTGCGCCTTCGGTTCCTAGTGTACCCCCTAACCACAATCATTTGATTCTACTCCCCTAGGTAGGCATCAGATTGACTAGTACAAGCAGGTTAATCGTAAATAATCTATGTGTGGGCCCCGAAGAGCGAATTAGTCCTTAAGGCCAACGTCTACTTGATTTTACTTAGGCATAGGATTGTAGTGCTTATGGAATGTGGTTGGTCCTTAAGATGGGTTGTGCCCTTAATGATTGATTGAATATGTGAGTGCATGCACAACCAGGGTTTTCAAGCAAGATTATTGGATGAATGGATTTTAATGTTCAAATCTTGCTTAAGTAGCTTTTAGGGTTTAGATTTGGATAGCTTCACGCCAAAGGGTGGAGTGGATAGATTTGAATGGTCCTATGGAAGTTTCACGTCGGTTGCAGCATATAATGTTCTATTGCATGCAAATGATCCAGTTGACGTGGAGGAGATTGATAGACAATGCGCAGGTTTATGGAAGCTACACATACCCCTTAAAGTGCAAATTTTCCTCTGGCTGTGCAGAAGACGACTTGTCATGGGAGAGCTACGTCACAAAAGGATGGGAACCCAACTACAACATTGCTCCCTATGTGATTTCCCCACTGATAATGCTGGACATCTATTCTTGTCATGTTTGGTGACTGACCAAATATGGAGATCTATGTGTCGATATCCCTTGCCAACGTGGGAAGGCCTTTGGAGGGATTTTCAAACTCATGCGAATCCACGAGTAACTATGGCAACTGTGCTTTGGACTGTGTGGAGGGTTAGAAATTAAAAATTATTTAAGGGGTTGTCGGTGTGTGTGGGGAAAATTGTGTGGAGTTGTAACTCTTTTGTTCAGGCATGGAGTGATTCTTTGTAAATTCTTATAGTTGATTGTTTAATGGAATAATTCCCAGTTTGCTATCATTTTTGATAGCATTCCTTTCAATCCCAAAAGAAAAAAGTATCTTTTAGGGTTTAGAATTAGGTGAGTTAAATCAAGTTTCAGTGGTAAACCAGATGTTCAAACACAGGTGAAGATCATTTCCTTTTGAAATAAAAAAAAAAAAAGTGGAGTGCCTGTTATTGACATAAATTGTAAACCCTAAGTGGAAGCTACTTGATGAGTTCATTTTAAAATGAAGTGGTGCAATCTAAACAACTCAAACAATTGGCCAAAATGCACCACTGAGTTAGGCACACAAGATGATTAACCTAGACTGATTTCTACTCTCTTATGTGCTGATTTACGTGTACCAGTTCCATAGATCAGAATCTCAGTTGAGTAGATAAAAATCAAGTTAGGTTATGTGCCTTGGATGTAGGTGTATGTAGTGTGTATGTTGATTTATCCCACAAGAACTATCTTTTTATTTTTTATGAAGGTGAGATGAGTGGGGGTGGAAATAAAAGCATCCAAACTAATCCTAGGGTTTATGTGAACACCTAGGTTAATTAGGGTTTGAATTAAGATTGTGGAATGAAATCTATGGAGGGGGAAAGAATGGGGAGCACTTATAGTTGTCTTCAACTGCACCTTACTCCTTTCTACCGCTTGAAGATTTCCTGTTGAGGTACTTGCAAAACAGTAGAAGAGAAATAAAAGCAAGTTAGAAAATAATGAAGTTTGCAAAATGCGGAAAGAAAATCCAGAATCATCGCCTTCCCAGCAACGGCCCCAAAATGTTGAAGTAGAAGATCTACACAAAAAGGATTGGATTTTGAAAAACCCATCGTCGTAGTATGATTTGCAAAGAAATCCGTCAATAGATAAATTTACTGAAATTTGTAAAGAAATTCCGGGTCGAACACAAGGAGACTACGTCGATCTAAAATCTGCAATTATATTTATTTTTGGTATTTTTGTTTTTGAAGCTGAATAATCGCAATGGATTGATATTAACACTAAGAGAGAGAGAGAACAACCACTTTGCAATTGAATATTATTTTTACAACTACAAAGTAGGAAATTCTATTCTAGAAAGCAATAAAGAAGGGAGAGAGATGTTATCCTCCTCGATGATTGCATGGAGGATGAGCCGGACAAGACGATGCCTAGAAGACAGAGGACGAAGGCAGAAGACGAAGAACAGAGTAGGAAGAAGCGGCGGTGAGGCAGGGCATCGTCGTCATCACGAGATCCACTTCCGTAACAGGGGGAGAAAACTTTGATTTTGGCTCTAGAGGAGCATCCCAGGTTTGGGATAAGCTTCTTTAGAGCTTTGGAGAGGGAGAGATGTGAAAGAAGGGATGTTTGAAATGTGGGGGGCGTAAGCCTTTTTATAAGTGTAGAGGTTGGGTGAAAAAAGGTGATTTTATATTAAAAACATTATTGCAGGGCCATTAGTGATGGATTTATCCATCACTAAAGGCATGAACGTGGGCGACGTCCAAGCCTCCTGCACGTGCCTCTCCTTCTTTGCGCAAATGCTTCATCACGTCCAAGCACTCTCGGCCATCCTATCATGAGATCGAACGGTTGAGATTGCTCCTCTCCCGCTTCAACTTCAGTTTAACCGTGCACCCGTAAGTGCGATGGAGCGCTTGGATGCACGTCAGATCACGCGAAGGTCATCCGCACACTTTGGTGCTGCCACATTTCCTGCATCTACACCACCCGCTCACCATCCAACGACTCAATTGAGCCCTCACTCGTGTCCTCGGCTAATTTACGGTGCATCGCATTTCGAACGTGCACCCTACACCCACGACTTCAAGTCATGACCAACGTTCCAAGTGTTCTACTTTGACACGTTTTCAATGCAAGCTCACTCGCTCTCAACCCTTGGATAAAGATCTAATGGCTAAGATCAACCGAGCGGGTGAGGAGAAAGGGGGCGCGGTGGTTCTCAATGATTTGGGATGTCCAGTTTGGGTGGCCGAGATGGCTCCACATGGCATCATCTTGGACGTCCATCTTCTGTGACTTGTAGAAGGTGCCACGGATGTCGAATTGGGCCAATTTTCATGTTGTTAGTTACGATCATCGATCTGAACCCATCTGTGTAGTCGGATTTGTCATCTGAAGTGGGGATTGACATTGTCTTGGCACATGATCTCTGACCTTCCTTGGATTATATCTGATGCTACGGATGTCCGATCAAAGCGATCTCGGAGTCATTGAACTCCAATCGTCGCCTTGATTTGATCCGTACAGTTGGATCTTTGATCTGAGGCCCCAATTAAAAGTCACCCTTTCCCTGGCAACCAAAAGGAAGAAATTACTATAAAATTTGTACAATTTGACCTAAATGCATGATGATGCATGTTATGCAATATTTACAATGCATGATGCTTATATGATACTAAGAACTTGCATTAATAGACATTCTTGGCTTTTTAAATGGATGCACATCATATATTAACGAAAATGAGTCAACACTTAAATTTATGTAGTCAAAAAAGAATTCCAAGGTCATTCGCAGGGAGCAAATGATTGCAAATAAAATCATCAATCAAGTAATTAAGTGAAGCTCAAAAGATTGATGTAACAAAAAGATATGCAATGTGAATCAATAAATATATCAAGCTCAACAAAATAAGTATGTGAAGCAAGTGTTAGAGATCCAAAAAAAATGTGTTTTTCAGCTCAATATAAGGCCTCAACACTTAACCAAATGTGGTTTCTTGCAAATCTTAATGGTATACTAGAGGGGACGGGTGAATAGTATCACTTAAAAATTTAAATATAATGGAAGCAAAGACAATTCAAACCACAGAAAAATCAGGCATAGATGACACTTGGATTTATAAAGGAAACCCTTCTCGGGTGAAAACCACTACCTAAGCCTCTTAGCTTAGGATTTTTCCAACATGGCGAAGCTAGTCAATCCACTGTTGTACCACTTGAACGATGGTGGCACAACCTCTTAGAAAAATCCCTTCTATTTACAACCTAAAGAGAAGCAAAACAATAATGGATCTTCCCAAAGGAGAGTCAAATCAATTTTTTGCAGAGGTTCGGATTGACGTGCTTTGAAAAACATAGAAGCAGAAGCACAAAACCACTTGAGAGAAAGCATGAGAGCTCTTTTTCTAGATGGATTTCTCTTTGAATGTGCTTTTCAAAAAGGCTACCTACAACCTCTATTTATACTAGAAAATTGGCCAAAAAAGGAAGTCAAATTGGTCGATAAATTAAGGTAGTTTGGTCGATCAAAATGAGTTTTGGTCAATCAGCCTAGTTATTTGATCAATCAATGTTTTGTTGATTAATTAAGCTAAATGGTCGATCAAAGGTGTATTTATCAACTTCTGTAAATAGGCTGTTTTGGTTGATTAACTAATCTAGTTGGTTGATCAATTCATTTGGTTGGTAAATTAACCTAAAAACTTGATTTTTATGTTAAGTGCAAAAAATTGTTTGAAGCTTATTTGAAGTTCCTTACAAAATAATCTAGACTTGATAAAATAAAAAGACACTAAGAAAAAATTAGCAATCTTCTTGCTTTAATCCAAGAATCCAAGAGAGTGTCCTGAAATATTAGTCTAGCAGATAGCATAATTTTGGTGCATCAAAACATAGGTACTTACGTTCCCCCCCTTTTTTATGACAAAAAAATTATAATTATGTAGAGAGATAAAAATTTAATGAGTTATGCATAATATCTCCCCCCTTTTGTTTTAGCAAAAAGTAAACATATAGATATCAATGTTATCTATCTCCCCTTTAAACATGTAACTAAAGCAGTTAGATTTATAACATTCACTTCAAAGAGACAAATATTTAGCTGGTAGAGAGATATAACCATGCATATAACTGGCAAGCAAGATAAATGAGTCCATAGTAAGAAGTACTATAGGCCATAATACTATAAGAAAAGTAACAAAAAAAACAAGGTAATACTATGCAAAACTACTCTAGAGAAGCCATGAAAGTGTCCATGCTGCTTTGAAGACATTATCTAACTCGAGGTCCATCGAGTCACATCTCTCTGATGAAGTCAGCTGGCCAAGACAATGGCATCTCTAGGCTGACAAAGAGGGCATCAACTACCTAACAATCCTGTGAGGAGGTGTAACCTGCTGGTCTATGGCTACTGGAGGAGGAGGAGAAGGAAGAGGTGCTACTGATGATGGAGGGACTGTAGTAGACTGACGAGAACACGGAGGCCAGTGAAGCTGCTGCTGAACCCCATGAATAAACTCTCTAAGTTTGTCCAAAAATTGACCACGAGCATTCAGGTAGTCGAATACTTGATGCCCATGTCGCATTATCACCAGGTCTGTCTCGCGCTGTTAGTGCATCATTAATGAAATCCTATCAGTGATGTCTTGAATACTGACGTAGCCCCAATCTGAATGTGGCCTATCTAGAAGGCCCCATTCCTGGTCATAGAAGGGCAGAGCAGGTCGTATTTGAGGAAGACAGATCACTGTAAAATGCTCATATGA
Organism: Thalassia testudinum; assembly: GCA_037157565.1. NCBI lineage: Eukaryota > Viridiplantae > Streptophyta > Magnoliopsida > Alismatales > Hydrocharitaceae > Thalassia > Thalassia testudinum. The sequence goes on along the minus strand of JAZHRO010000019.1, from coordinate 30,161,003 downwards.
TGGACAGTAGAGGGTCTATCTAGCTCCTAAGGCTGTTGCAGCTGCCAGTCTACATCCTCACCACAGGCTCCCTAAGCTTGCTCCAACTTGGTATAAGTAAGCTTATAAAAATTGGAGACTCTCGTGATGAATTGTTTGTGGTTGATTGATGTAAACATGTTTATATCACATAAATTGTCTACTTATGCATGTTCTTTGGCATATAGTTGTATCATACATTATAAATACTGCATAACATGCATCATCTTGCATTTAGGTTAGATTATATAAAAATTAAGTTAATTGTCTCTTTTTATGGTCAGGAAATAGGGCAATATCTTATCATGGCATCGGATTGAAGATCCAATCGTACGGATTTGATTAGGGCAACGATCATAGTTCAACGACTCCAAGACATCCCTGAATGGACTTTCGTAGCATCAGGTGTAGTCCAGCAAAGATCTTGGATCAAAGGGCCAAGATGGTGCAAATTCATACCTCAGATGATAAATCCGACCACACGGATGGATTTTGATTGACGATCGCAGCCCAACGACACAAAAAATTAGTCCAATCCAACATCCGTGGCACCATCTGCAAGACACAAAAGATCAATGGCCATGATGGTGCCACGTAGTGCCATCACAGATGACCACAGCATCTCTTCTCAACTCCTGAAGGGATTCCACATTGAGAGATCTCGGCCATTGGATGAAGATCCAACAACCAAGGTTGGCTGGGCAAGAAATCCACCATGCAACAAAGCAACGGCGCAATGTGTTGGTCCTGACGCTGCTCACGAAGAAGAGGGTGTAGGTTTGAGCCCTCGTGCTCCTCAAATCAAGGCACGAGCGCGAGAGTGGCTCGATTCAACCATTGGATGGCAATTGTGCAGGCAAGAAGCGGCAACGTGGCATCACCAAAGCATGTGGATCACTTACGCATGATTGGACATGCATTTGAACTCCCGATCGCACCTAGGCACGTGATGAGGTGTGATGAAGAGCGGTGCATTTAAGCCATCCGATTGCAGACGGCTGAGATCGTGAGATAATGGCTATGCATTGAGCGTGCGTGAAGGTGAGGAGGCAACGGGTGCATGCGCACTAATCCCATGTTTAGGGTCTTTAGTGACACTTAAATCCATCACTAAAGACCCTGAATTAATTTTTTTAAGCATGAAATGACCAAATTGCCCTCAATTCCTACAACTATAAAAGGACACCCCTACCAATTGAATTTCTCATCACTTCCTCTCTTCACTTACCCTGTCCAAAGCTCTAAAAGCTTATCCCAAATTCGGGATGCTCCTCTAGAGTTAAAAATATAAATTTTCCACCTTCTCATCCCATTCGTGGAGCATTATATGGTTGTCTTCTCACCGCCATTTGGGAAGCGGATCCTGCTGTGACGTCTCCCTACCCCGTTCTCCATCGTCTATCATCGTTCTTCTTCATCCCACATCTCACCACCTTCGTCTGGGCGCTCTGTCAATGTGGCTCATCCTTTAAGCAATCGTCGAGGCGGATAACTTCTCTCCACCTTCTAGTATATATTTCTTGCTTTCTAGTGTAACTATTAGTTGTAATGATTAGTTGTAATGAACATACTTGATGATTATGAAATCCATGTGTATTCTATCTCTATTTTGTCTTTATTTGTAATATTCTCTCTTCTATTCTTTATTCGTTACGTATATAGCTAGTTGAGATTCAATTTGACCAATTAATCTACTTTGTGACAATAAAATAAATGCAATTTTTAATCAAATGTCAGCCACCCTATGTTCGATCTAGAATTCCTTTTGAGTTTTGGTAAAATTTATCTGTTCATGGTTTTTCTCACAAATCACGCAACAACGACGGGTTTTTAGAACTCAACTCTGTTTGCAACTATTTTCCTGATCCAAAATTGATATCCATTAGGACATTGAAATGTAGGAATGTTTGAGAGAGGAGTGTCCCAAAATGGAAGGAACTGGTAGGTTGCTTTCTCATCAAATAAAGAACCAAGTGGTTTCAGTTGAACCTGTTGTTCTTAAGAAAGACGTAGAGGGTAATGAGCATGATACCAGGGTAGTTCTCAAAGGAGGTAGACTTAGACATGAAGTTCCATAAGAAGACTCTACTCAGAAATAATGGAAGATGATGAAAAAAAGGTGACTTGGTTGGACGGTCTAAGTCATAATGAGTGGGACTAAGAAGGGTTTCCTGAATAGCATCAGTCTGACTCTGCTTGTAAGGCTCAAGAAAAGTAGGACCAATAGAAGGACAACCAAGTATCTTAGAAGGAACATCAGAATTAACCAAAACCTCTATGCCATAGACATTCGAGGTAAGATCAATGTTGAACCCCTCACCTATGTTCTTTAGATTAGCAAATAGGTGACAAGCCATGGGGTCAATGATGAACGTCGGGTTTTACCGGGTTTGTTATAACGTTGTAGTAAAGCCGGTTGTTACCAACGTTTCATATAAAAATTTTTTTACTCGGAAAAATGAAAGAGTTCCCGAGGTCGAACTCAGGGAGCAAGTCGTATTCTAGAGATATACAAGTTCTATTACAAAAATAAAGAGAGAGAGAGAGAGAGATGAAAATTTGGCTTCTTCTTCTTCTCTTCTTTCTTCCTCTTTGTCTTGTCTCCTCTTTGGCTTTTGTCCTTCCTGTTCTTCTTCTTCTTCTTCTTCTTCTGCTTTCTTCAGATCTTCCCCTCGTACTCTTCTTCTTCTATCTTCTTTGTTTCCTTTCTTTCTTTTTCTTCAGATCTTCTTCTTCTTTTCTTGCTTCTTGCTTCTCTTCATTTCTTCTTCTTCTTTGTCTTCACCTGTCTTCAGGACGTCGTCTGATTGGAGAATCAGACGACTTAACCCGCGGATGCTACAGTGCCGCTTCAGTTCTTCTTCCGCAGTCCTTCACCTGTGCCTGCACGCTCAAGAGTTCATCAGAGGGCAAAAACCTACTCTACCCCCCTCCCCCACGTTTCTCTTTCTCTCTGAAATCACTCTTCGGAAGCTCTCCCAGAGCGCTACCGGGTAATCGGGTTCGGGTCAGGCCCGGGTCCAGGCCCACCGGCGTGCGTGGTGGGCGAGGAGTGCAGGTCAGTCTAATCGGGTCGGGCCAGGTCCACGGAGCGTGGTCACGGACGAGGCCGGGTCGGGTCGGGTGAGAGGGACCTCACCCCGTGGTCAGGAGGCAGACAGCATAAGGCAGTTTTTGCCTTTATGCGTCCGCACGCCTTCGAGAGGTTCCGAGGTGGGACTAAATGTCCCACCCGAATTGAGCGCGCGTCGCGGATGGAGCAGTGGGCGATCGTGGCTTCCCGCGCGGCCTTCGCTCCGTCTGTGAACCTGGGACGTTTCGCGGAGAGTCCTTGCGCAACCTGGAAGTCAATCCTGGGCGAAGGCGTGCCTGCACCTGCAGGTGAAGCAGCTCTGCCTGCGCGGTAATGGCGACGGCGGGCGAGTCACCTGGTCACAGAAGAACGGCCTCTCGGCCAAATCAGACAGGCGGGGGACCTTCGTCGTGGCACGGCGAAGGTGGTCAGGGGGTCTGCAGGGGGCGAGATGGAGCTAACAGGTCGTCCTAGGTCAAACTGTGAGCGAGGAAGTGGGTGTGTTCGGTGGATCTGCAGAGGGTGTTTGGTGGGAAGTGGAGGGGCGGAAGAGGATCAGGGTGAGGAGGTGGAGGTTCTGCGGTGGTCGGCGAGCCGTGTGGGTCGCTGAGGTGATGGGAGCGGCTCGCCGGAGGGTGGTCGGAGACGGAGAGGGAGAGGGTGAACAGGGTCGGTAGAGGGCTTAATTGACTAAATCGAAAGCGGGGAAAGAAAGAGGAGAAGAAGGGGAGTAGGTCTAACTTACTTGCAGGGACGAAGGGGGAGGAACAGGGCGACAGTCGTATCGACTGTCGCCGGAGAAGACGATGCTCAGGGAGAGGGGCGGCGGAGAGCAGAGGGCTGGAGAGGCGCCAGCTGGGTGCGGCGTGGCGCGGGAAGAGCAGGGGAGGAGGTCTCTGCTGCTGGTATTGCGGCAGAGCGAAGAGGTGGAGGGGGAGGAAGTCGCCGGAGCTGGTGAGCGTCTGCCGGAGGAAGAAGAGAAGAAAGCTGGGGGTTTTCTCCGTCAGATCCAGGCTGCCCTCGTCGGTGGAGCGGCGAGGGGTATTTATAGGGATGAAGCAGGGAGGAAGGCGGAGGGAGACGACGTGTCTCCCTCGCCGGAGAATGGTCGGAACATGGACCCATACCGTCCGTGCGTTCGCACGGCCGGTATGGTGGCCTATAATGACCAGGGGGGTGCTCCTGCGACGGCTGACGACGCAGGGCACCCCCGGTATACATGCCAGGTCCTCCACCTCACCCTGCGCGGCGCCATGCTCCGCGCAAGGTCGCCGGAGCATGGTGCTGACAGGGTTTTGCAGGAGGGACCTGATTGCAAAGAACGAAGGAGAGTTAGGGGCCAAAATGCGAGGGTTCAAAAGTTGAGGGCCAAAGAGTAAATATATGAGGACCAAAGTGTAAAGTCGGTCAAGGAGGTTTCTTCTTAGGCTCAAGTTTTTATACATGACTAATTAGGACCTAAGGAATCTGATGGTGAATTTTATTTTCATCTTAAACCTTGTTCGACCGGTCAATTTGCGCAAAAACCCAAATTAAGTTATTAATTGGGCATGGTTCTCAATGTAGGTCAAAATGGGTTCTAAAGGCCAAATTGAAGGTTCTAAACCCTAGAGATTATTTTTCTATGAATTTTAGAGGGTTTATTCTATTTTTACTTTGCCTCGAACCTTGTGAATTGAAGTGGGTTGTTTTAGGGTTACAGATTATCATTTGGTTCCTTGGAAGTGTTGTAGCCCTTGCTAGATCATCTCATCCCACTTTTATTCTTATTAAGCTGTTTTGACCTGTGTTTGGGCCCTGAATTACCCTGTATGCAGATTGCACTGGTAAAATTGCACTTTTACCCCTTATGACTGGTTTTCTTCTCAAACTCAGAATTCTCTGAGTTACGCCTTTCCTTGAGATATGTAGGAGCTTTTATCCTTTGTATTGGGTCAAAATGAGCTAGTTATGGCTCATGATGAGGTTCTCATCATACCCCCATGCCTAGCTTTTGCTAGTCCCTTAGCAAAAAAACTTAAGGTTTCAACCCTTGTTCTAGACCATGAAGTTTTTAATGGTTTTAGATAAGTGCCTTTTTTATTTGAGCGTAGATTAGGTTAGAATGCTGACCATAGGCCTAAAAGATACTCTAGTACCAATCAAGATCCAAATCTGTCTAGCCTTAGCCTCAGTCTTTTAGCAAAGGTTTTTAAGGCCCGCAAGAACTAACCTAAGGTTTATTGGACTTCGTGGTTAAAGCACCCGTGCTTGAAATGATTTTAGCCCTGGCCCAGTTCGCAGTGCGTTTTGTAAGAGAGAGATAGAAAGTTTTTCTGTTTGGAGAGTTTTCTCTCTCTTTTTCTTTTTAGTTCTAGCCTAGGATTGGCTTTTCAACACGGTCTGTATCAGATTCCTTGCTCCCATCATCAATCCTCAAGGGTTCCTGGCGATCGATGCTTCGAGATAGCACCGCCCATGGCAACCCCCGGAACCCTGGCTATTGAGATTTCGAGATAATCCCATCCATGGTATTCCGTGGCCGAATCCAGACCCTGGCAATTGACACTTCGAGATAATGCCATCCATGGAATCTGAACCAGCAGAGTGCTTACATGCCCCCCGTAGGATATGTAAATATCCTAAGAGACAAGCACCGAGGAGATGATATTTTGTTACGCATCTTCGAGGGGATTTCCTGCCTCTCCACGCTGGGAACTCGTCCAAATCAGCTTGTGTTGATCGGCCATTCCTATTCTAGGTGTTCTTTTCAGATTTTTGCGACGCTTCTGCGTGATTCTGATTTTATGCTTACTGAACCAGGCTGTGTGTGAGATTAGGGTGCTTAGGTTACTGAGTCCCGTAAAACAAAAATTAGTTAACGAGGCCGAATACTTCCTAAGCCTTAGACCTAATACTTCAGCTTTTCATTTTCCTCAACCTCTTGAGGAGTGTCCAGATCTTAATGGGTACTAAGAGTCTATTCAAGAATGCCTAAGGTTTGCATTCTTACTAATCTCATTGTGCACTTTTCAGTTATTTTCTTGAATGAGGTCTAGAACTTAGGTTAATTCCTTAGTTCCTTACTAATGACTATCACTTTTTCTCATAATTTTGTGCTCCTTTTTCATTTTGTTTCTTTTCTCCTTCACAAAATTTTCCTTCTCCTCTTTTCCTCTTATTCTTTTTCGAAAATTTTTTAATTTTTATGGTATTTTTGGCATATGTGAATTTTTTGTTTGAAACCTTTTCTTACGAGTTTTTGCACTTTCATACCCCCCCATGCCTAAGATTTGCAATGTCCTCATTGTAACCTAGGGGTTTTTATTCAACTAAGTTCATACATTAGGATAGCTGTTTTGATGAGTGAATGGGTCGGGGTGACTGTTGCGGACGATTTCTAATCTCAGATGCAAGCACCTGAGGTGGAGTCGGCTGTCCTAAAGTGTGAACTTCAAGTGCAAAAAGCTGTCAGAACAAGTTTCAGGTTTTCAAAGAGAATGACGGGCTGCCTCCCGTTGAGCGCTAAATTTGATGCCTTCAGCCAAGCGGGAAATGCGATGGAGAGGGGATGGTCAAATCAGCAGAGTTTTGTAAGACAAGCACCTTGATTAAGAGCCTGGTTGGTCCAACCAGGTGCTTGTTCAGATCAACAGGCTGATGATGCAGCCCAAACCCAATCAATCTGGTGGGTTGATAGATGTGGATAAAAAAGTGTGGAACCCACCATAAACTATGAGGCTCAGATGGATGTGGAAGTGTAAACGCAGGGTTTGGCTGTGCCGAATCAGCCTGGTCAGAGTAGGGACCCGTAGGATAATCAGTGGTTGATGCAGGAACCCTACAGGGGTGATCAGAGAATGATAGAGCATGGCATGTAGTCTGATCAATGTTCGAAACCCGATGTGGAAATGCAATCGGCTTGGTGAGAGGTGAATCTGAATAGAAATTGACTCCGGTTGCGGGTCGGGGTTTGGGAGAGGTTTTGATCCGTTCTGTGTGTGCGGATGAGGTGGCCATTGTGTACGAGGGCTCTTCTAGAAACAGATGATAGGTGATTTTCTGTAGAGAGTCCTCTGGGTAACTATCAAATGCCGGAAGAGTGTTTGTAGGATGAAAGAAATCGGATTCGAGAAAAAATTTGGATTCTTGGTTGCAATCACTCTTGGCATTTTCTGTTTTTGGTTCCTGAGGATCGAAAATGAATGATTCTGTGTTATCGGTGATCTCGGGAATCAGGACCTCAGAGTCAGAGTCATGTGAACTGAGGTCGTAGATAGGCCTGGCGTGTTCAGGAAGGGGAATCTCTCCGCAATTATAGTCAGATCTGAAATTGTCGGAGAGTTGGCGAAAACGATCATGAATTCCACCACAGCAGAAATCATCAGATGTGGAATCAGCAGCCTGACTGGGTTCTAGCCTATATGTCAATTCTGGGCTCAAAAAGATGTTCTGTTCAAGCTCTAAGCTGGTAGGATAGACCCCATTAAAATCTTGCTCATCCAACTCCTCAGTTTCTGTATCATAAATTGGCATGTTTTCTGAAAAATCGATCAGATTTCCTGAGGATGTTGGAGAGGGATATTCATTAAATAGAGGCCCGGAATCATATTCTGTAAAAATTTGATCTTTCTCAAAAAGGGCCTCATAATCTTCCCAATAAGTTTCAGATCTAGGTTCTAGGCTTAGGATGTGGGTAGAATTATTAGAACCTAAGTCCGAATAACCTTCGAGGGTCACCTTATCAAAACAAGGGGTGGAATTTATACCCTCCAGAGGTTCAATTCTAATCTTGTCATTGCAGGAGTCTTGGAGTTCTAAGCTTGGTGATTCATGGCCTAGGGTTGGCTCAGCATTGTGTTCTCCTGCAATATCCCAACCTAATTCAACATTGTCTTCTATCTGGGTTGGGATTTTACAACCACTTTGTGCCTCAATCCCGGGATCTGGGAAACTGAATTGTTCCTTAATACTGTTCCAAGATGGTTCATCCTTTGTTTCTGGTATATACGGGTATTTCTGGTTGATAATTTGTTCTACTGATTTCATCATTTCTACCCGTTTTATAAGGGCATCTTGGTGTTGTTCCCAAAGTACAGGATTTGTTAAGCATTGAAGGTATTCAGATTGGTGTAATTTTTCCATCTCAATGTATCCTGTCATGAGCATGTCTCGGGTTGATCCTTTTGAAATTCCAGTCAATAGAATTTGGGCACAGTTTATGATGAAGGATGTGGTTGTTGGGACATCAACCTGAATATCTCCTATTGGTGTTGAGGTTTTTCCTTCTTTTTCATAGAATCTTATGGCATCCTCGATCATTTTATCTTTCATAGATCTCCGATATTCAGGTTTCTTGAATGGTAGTCTTGCTAGGTAATTAGGCTGCATAATTGGATCAGGTGGTGGAATAGAATCAAAGTTTGAATCAAGATGGAAGAAGGGGATTTTGTTCAGAATCAGAGGAAAGAGGGGCTATGTGAATGATTTCTGCAAAAACAAAGGAGCCGAGGCTTAGCCTCGGGGAGAGTGAACTTCTATAGGAGGTTTCAAGGACCTCCTGATAAATACTGAAGGGCTGGATGAGATAAGCAGGTGCTGGACCCAATCAAGACACCCAAAAATTGTTGGGTGACTATAGAGGTTCGGGGAAGATGGACCCCTTGATCAGAAAGATCGTCCACCTGAGAATTACCTGGGCAGCCAGAGAGGGAGAGTCCCGCGAAGACCCCTACACGGTAGAGCGTCCCCACGGGTTACAGGGTTTCCCCCACCCGACCTCTCTTGTCACTGCAGTTCCAGGTAGACCAGAATGGGGATCTTGACCTCTTAAGTCTACCAATTTTAAGATCAGGGTGCTTAAGGTTTCACTTGAACTTTTAGTCTTTTTTAAGTGCAAAGAGTGACCTAATTTAAGGTTGGTCAACCCAAAGGGGTCAACTTTACCTCTTGTTTTCTTTGAGAGCTTTTTGGGTCCTTTCTTTTAGGGTTCAAGTGTTTAGAGAGAGCCAATTGTTTTAGATTTTCTTTGAATAGGTATTTTCAGACAAGGGCTTGGGCACACTTCATTTGGTTTTCTCAATTCTTGCTTAAGGAGTGTGTCTCTAAATCCCTAGTGTTGGATCCTAGGTTGGCTCTACTTGGTCCAGTTAATTCTTTGTTGGGTAATTAGGGCTCAAGCAAGAATGTGTTAGCCCTTAAATACCCTTAATAGTGTGCAGAAATAATGAGTTGAAAACATGCAACTTTTATGGTTACTAAATATGGAAGACAGGTTAGCCCTATATTGCTTGTTCTTTTCTTTTCTTCCTCTTTAGAGCTTAGGGGTTAATAGTGAGAGGAAAAATTTACCTGTCTTTGGTGTGGTTGCTTGTCTTCTTGAGTTCCTGTAGCTGCACAAAAGAGAGGAGATTATCAGAAGAAAAAAAAAAATACAGGAATGTTTACCTCTAGAATAGCCGTTGCTCCCCGGCAGCGGCGCCAAAATGATGACGTCGGTTTTGTATTTGTTATAACGTTGTAGTAAAGCCGGTTGTTACCAACGTTTCATATAAAAATTTTTTTACTCGGAAAAATGAAAGAGTTCCCGAGGTCGAACTCAGGGAGCAAGTCGTATTCTAGAGATATACAAGTTCTATTACAAAAATAAAGAGAGAGAGAGAGAGAGATGAAAATTTGGCTTCTTCTTCTTCTCTTCTTTCTTCCTCTTTGTCTTGTCTCCTCTTTGGCTTTTGTCCTTCCTGTTCTTCTTCTTCTTCTTCTTCTTCTTCTGCTTTCTTCAGATCTTCCCCTCGTACTCTTCTTCTTCTGTCTTCTTTGTTTCCTTTCTTTCTTTTTCTTCAGATCTTCTTCTTCTTTTCTTGCTTCTTGCTTCTCTTCATTTCTTCTTCTTCTTTGTCTTCACCTGTCTTCAGGACGTCGTCTGATTGGAGAATCATACGACTTAACCCGCGGATGCTACAGTGCCGCTTCAGTTCTTCTTCCGCAGTCCTTCACCTGTGCCTGCACGCTCAAGAGTTCATCAGAGGGCAAAAACCTACTCTACCCCCCTCCCCCACGTTTCTCTTTCTCTCTGAAATCACTCTTCGGAAGCTCTCCCAGAGCGCTACCGGGTAATCGGGTTCGGGTCAGGCCCGGGTCCAGGCCCACCGGCGTGCGTGGTGGGCGAGGAGTGCCGGTCAGTCTAATCGGGTCGGGCCAGGTCCGCGGAGCGTGGTCACGGACGAGGCCGGGTCGGGTCGGGTGAGAGGGACCTCACCCCGTGGTCAGGAGGCAGACAGCATAAGGCAGTTTTTGCCTTTATGCGTCCGCGCGCCTTCGAGAGGTTCCGAGGTGGGACTAAATGTCCCACCCGAATTGAGCGCGCGTCGCGGATGGAGCAGTGGGCGATCGTGGCTTCCCGCGCGGCCTTCGCTCCGTCTGTGAACCTGGGACGTTTCGCGGAGAGTCCTTGCGCAACCTGGAAGTCAATCCTGGGCGAAGGCGTGCCTGCACCTGCAGGTGAAGCAGCTCTGCCTGCGCGGTAATGGCGACGGCGGGCGAGTCACCTGGTCACAGAAGAACGGCCTCTCGGCCAAATCAGACAGGCGGGGGACCTTCGCCGTGGCACGGCGAAGGTGGTCAGGGGGTCTGCAGGGGGCGAGATGGAGCTAACAGGTCGTCCTAGGTCAAACTGTGAGCGAGGAAGTGGGTGTGTTCGGTGGATCTGCAGAGGGTGTTTGGTGGGAAGTGGAGGGGCGGAAGAGGATCAGGGTGAGGAGGTGGAGGTTCTGCGGTGGTCGGCGAGCCGTGTGGGTCGCTGAGGTGATGGGAGCGGCTCGCCGGAGGGTGGTCGGAGACGGAGAGGGTGAGGGTGAACAGGGTCGGTAGAGGGCTTAATTGACTAAATCGAAAGCGGGGAAAGAAAGAGGAGAAGAAGGGGAGTAGGTCTAACTTACTTGCAGGGACGAAGGGGGAGGAACAGGGCGACAGTCGTATCGACTGTCGCCGGAGAAGACGATGCTCAGGGAGAGGGGCGGCGGCGAGCAGAGGGCTGGAGAGGCGCCAGCTGGGTGTGGCGTGGCGCGGGAAGAGCAGGGGAGGAGGTCTCTGCTGCTGGTATTGCGGCAGAGCGAAGAGGTGGAGGGGGAGGAAGTCGCCGGAGCTGGTGAGCGTCTGCCGGAGGAAGAAGAGAAGAAAGCTGGGGGTTTTCTCCGTCAGATCCAGGCTGCCCTCGTCGGTGGAGCGGCGGGGGGTATTTATAGGGATGAAGCAGGGAGGAAGGCGGAGGGAGACGACGTGTCTCCCTCGCCGGAGAATGGTCGGAACATGGACCCATACCGTCCGTGCGTTCGCACGGCCGGTATGGTGGCCTATAATGACCAGGGGGGTGCTCCTGCGACGGCTGACGACGCAGGGCACCCCCGGTATACATGCCAGGTCCTCCACCTCACCCTGCGCGGCGCCATGCTCCGCGCAAGGTCGCCGGAGCATGGTGCTGACAGGGTTTTGCAGGAGGGACCTGATTGCAAAGAACGAAGGAGAGTTAGGGGCCAAAATGCGAGGGTTCAAAAGTTGAGGGCCAAAGAGTAAATATATGAGGACCAAAGTGTAAAGTCGGTCAAGGAGGTTTCTTCTTAGGCTCAAGTTTTTATACATGACTAATTAGGACCTAAGGAATCTGATGGTGAATTTTATTTTCATCTTAAACCTTGTTCGACCGGTCAATTTGCGCAAAAACCCAAATTAAGTTATTAATTGGGCATGGTTCTCAATGTAGGTCAAAATGGGTTCTAAAGGCCAAATTGAAGGTTCTAAACCCTAGAGATTATTTTTCTATGAATTTTAGAGGGTTTATTCTATTTTTACTTTGCCTCGAGCCTTGTGAATTGAAGTGGGTTGTTTTAGGGTTACAGATTATCATTTGGTTCCTTGGAAGTGCTGTAGCCCTTGCTAGATCATCTCATCCCACTTTTATTCTTATTAAGCTGTTTTGACCTGTGTTTGGGCCCTGAATTACCCTGTATGCAGATTGTACTGGTAAAATTGCACTTTTACCCCTTATGACTGGTTTTCTTCTCAAACTCAGAATTCTCTGAGTTACGCCTTTCCTTGAGATATGTAGGAGCTTTTATCCTTTGTATTGGGTCAAAATGAGCTAGTTATGGCTCATGATGAGGTTCTCATCAGTCAACACCAGGAATGTGGATGTTCTTGGAACCTGCATAAAAATTTCACTCGAAACAGTGAATCTGGTGGAAAGCAAACTTCTCATGGATTTCGGGAAAGACAATCTCAATGTATGGAAAATCGACTGGTCTACCAACATGGGGGGAAAGCATGGCAAGTATTGAAAAATGCTCATGGGTTACCTCGGTAATGAAAAATCTATCCAAAGTATCATCACAAGAACCCGACGAGGAGGCACGTGCATGTTTCGGAGCCATTGAAGTTCTAAAATAAAACGCTCCCTACAAAAAAAGTAGCCTTTAGTGGCATTTAATATTTGCCATTATTGGCCTTCTATTTGCCACTATATGTAATTAGCAAGACTTAAAAAAATTGCCGCTTAATTGCCGCCTTCATTAGCATCACTAAAAGGTTAGCGATAATTATATAATCGTCACTAAATCATCAGTATTAGTGAAACTTTAATTACTGCAATTACCGTCGCTAATGATCCTTAATGTCAATTTGTTTGGCACTATTTTGCCATAATTGTTTTATATTAGTGACAATTTAATTGATGCTATAAGTGTCACTTTATACTTCATTTAATGACTTTTCTTTATGTCAATAAATTGTCACTGTTGATTTACTTTAGTGACACTATTTTTCAATTTAATTACCTCTATTGTTAATATTTAGCAACAATTATTTATCTCTAAATCACCACTATTGTTTGCTTTATTGACACTTTCATATGCCACCAAATCATAACTAATTATTTACTTTAACGACGGTTTATTTTGCCATTTAATTGCCAGTATTGACTCATTTTAATGATGCCCTATTATATGACTTAATTATATTATTTACTAAGAAATAAATATTTTTACCAAGCACAAAACAAAATGACCCAAGCACTAAGTCCATTTCATTGACCTCCCAAATCATCAAAGTATATATTCCCCTCTTAGGGGTAATACAAGAGAAAAGAAAAGAAAAATACAGAAAAATAAAAATACAATGAGGATCAATTCCAGCAAATCTAACTAAAATACAAAGCAATTCATCAACCCAACTGAAATCATCGGTAGCTTCAACCTTCTTCAAAGTATCAACAGCAATAGCACCAACATCCATGTCCTTGATGACAACTTGGCAAAAGAACTTGGATTGTATGCAAATTGACAACTTGGATTACCATAAAGGGTACTTAACAGTTTTTAGAGATTGTTCATTTTTTTACTTTTCAAGAGCTTGCAAAGATAACCAAATATCATAAAATTAAAAGGGTCAAATAACAAAGTCAATATTACTACTAAAGCACTTTATCCATAAAGTAATATAACATAGCATCAATAGAATTTATGACCTTCTTGAAAAACTTACAACAAGAATAAAATCTGGAAAAAATCATACTTTTAACTAAAAATTTGATGCCAACCAAGACATTAGAGAAGCAAAATTTTAGGGGAAATCTCATTGTTAGGTCAAATTCTCAACCAAGCTAAGATTAATCAAGAAATAACTCATGAGGTAATAATAAGATAACTGACCAAAAGATAAAACCCGATCATTTGTGTTGGCATCAGACATTTTAGTATCCCCCACAGCCACCTTCGATTGACTGACTGATGCATCATCCATCGACATTACAATAGCTTGTTGTCCTTTTCATCATCCTGCAATGTGGAAAATGTTGATCATGCAAAGTTTAATGTTGAAAAAAGAAAAGATATATAATCACTATAATGCATGGCATTATCTGACTAGCTTTCCTTTAAGGGAGGAATATATTTGACTAACTTACTAATCGTAGATGCTAATGGCATAAGATTGCTGAGGCTATTACAACATAAGTCAATCAAAAACCATCTCTAGAAAAGCAGCCTACTTAACCTACAACACAAGTAATATTGCAAGGTTACTTCAACCTCTAGTTCTGCCAACACCTTGAGAATATCAAGAGCTCTCCTTAACTATAATGCCTCGTTAGGGTATGGGTTATCCCACAGGATAATACCTGACCTATAGGATAGGGTTTGTTTGCAACATAGGGTACATTTCCATATTTATCCTAGGACAGGTGCTACACAACAACTTGCAACCATCCCACCTGGATGACTATCCTACTTCATCATGCATTTAGGAATGCGAACATGAACAGGATGGTTTCCATTTTTATTTAAAAATAAAAATAAAAAATATTCCTCCCACTCTCTATTTAAAGGGCTTCATATCAAATGTTTCTTTACTTCTTTATAACAAACATGTCATCCACACCTCTATTACAAAAAAGCAACCAAAACACAAATGTTCATAGACTCAACCACATCTCTATAAAGGGCACATGTAGTGTGCGAGTGAGGGGCAATCTTTGGGCAGTTGCTTTAGTGATGACCCTTTCCATTCACAAAAGCCATGAAAACATCTCAACTTTCAATGACATTCTTAACTTCCAAACTTGCCTACAATTCTTGCTCAAATTTAAATCGACATTACCCATTGGTGGCACATCCTCATCCATCTTGAAATGAATAAAAAAGTACTTTTCCGTATTTAGAGGTAGGGCTGAAAAACCACTAAAAATGTCTAGAAGGATGAAGGCATTCGATGTTTATTCCTATGACTCCTCAATAAAGAAAATAGCATTGTCTATGTATTATAAAATGGGAATGAAACAAGTCTAAATAACTTACTACCTGGATAAAAAATCAATGAATTCTAGTCCTCGATACACATTTTTCCCAACTCATTTCATTGGTGAGATAGAGGGTTCACCAAAAGTCACAATCTGCATGAGGAAGCATAGAAGAGAATTGGTATCCAAGTATAGCATGGAGGAATGGAAAACAATGATGCACTCCATACCTCCTTTTTCCGTTGATTCTTGAGTTTCGCATATGCTCCCATTAAAACCTTCAACTGCAGTGATATTACCACCTGAAACACGCGAAACATGATCAGATAGGTAGGACATAAGCTCATCAGATAGAACTACGTAATGATCTCAAAGCACAGTTGATCATCTGTTAATTGAATCAGGCTTCTATCCAGAATTAACTTTTATACCAAAAATATCAGTTCACAATCCTACTAATAACCTAGTTACAAATCTACACATATCTTTTTCATTAATGATAGAAAATTATAAGGAACTTGTTGTTCCCTTTAGAAGAAGGGTACATGCACATGCACACCCACACAATGGCACAGTTTCAAGCTCCATTAACTTTAGGAAGATGCAAAGAAACCCCTCAGACACAAGATGCACATAACTAAACAACAGACCACATAGATAAACTAATTGAGGAATTGTGTTAGTAATGAACTTAGGGCATACTATAGGGAAGAATGGTTTTCACGACTATTGAAAGTCGTCGCTTGTTCCATGCAAACCGTTGTCAGTGTACAGGACCATTTTCATTGAAAATCATCGTATTTTAGATGACGGTTTTAGAAATCATTATCTCGTTTATTGACGATAGTTCTTGTACAAAGTGTCGGTAATAAGCTCTAAACAATGGTTTGGATCACTATCATCTACGGTATACGTAAACCATAGATGATGATTTTTAAATCGTCATACAGTTGTATAAATGACGATTCTCAGAGAATCGTCATCTATATATACACGATGGTTATTTGTAAAATAGTCGTGTATATATGTATGTTTTTTTTTAATATAATGTTTAGGGTTATAAGATTCTATAATCTTAGAATCTTATGACACCTTAAAACATATATAACATAGAAAACACACACAATATAAGAATTCAACATACAACATGGAACATAAAACATTCAACAAATATATATATAAACCTAATAATAAAAGTATGTCATAATGTCAAAATACAAAACCAAACAAAATAAAAGATAAATAATATAAAACTATGCCTCAGCTCCTACCCCCTATCCTACTCCACCACCACAGAGATTGTTGTTGTCTCTATGAGGCGGGTAGTGATTTGAATTGTGATCCCAATCGCTGCCCCGTAATAATGCCATCATTGCTCTCATCTGCGCTCTCTACTGCTCCATCTCCTTCCTCTGCTCCTCCATGAATTTCTTGGCATCTTTGTTTGTCGCTCTAAATCGGGGTTTTAAAAATGATACGTCGCAATATAGCCGATAAAGTGTGAAAACAAATAGAATTTATGCTCGAATGGAAACCCGAGGTAGAACGCAGAGAGCAAGTAGCAAATCAATCTCAAGATCATAATTCTAGGTAAAATATATATGCAATTGCAACCAAAAGTTATTCAAGAATGATATATCAATACTTCAAGTACCAATGTGCAAAAAGATTAAGGTAAAATGGTGATTTGAATTACCAAATTTCCCTTTAAGTTTAAACCTCACAAATATATGAATAATAAGCAGAACCACAGAATCAAATGCCTCAGAAATCAGATGACAAAAATAAGCCCCAAATGGCTTAAGTGCTCAGGAAGGGTAGCTTCAATAGAGAGGCAAAGGCCTCTTCGTCCTTCCTTCAAGCCTCAAGAGAGAGGCACAGCATGGCACAACATAGAGGCAAAAGCCTCTTCAAATTGCCTAAGTATAGAGAGTAGAAGGTGTGAAGGGCAAAACCCCCTCTCTCTCTTTCTTTATTCTTCTCTTTCTCAGAAACCCGAACGAATCTGGGTAAACGGACCCACGCCCAGACACGCCTGACATGAGCATGGGCGAGGGCACGTGCGAGGGAGCGTGCGAGTGAGACCTCACCCTACTGCACTTGGAGGTGACAATGTAGAGGGATAAATTGCCTTTATGCATGGTCGTGGCTTCTGAGTCTATGATGTGGGACTAAGATGCCCACCTCTTCTCTTAGTGCAGTAGCAGGTGATGAATCCCTTGATTAGAGTCGAAGATGAGGCTTGCTTCATCAATTGTGGACTTGAAGGGGTGCCTGGGAGTTAGCTGTGAAGCCTGGAGCAGAGAGCTCTCAAGAACAAGGCTTGAAGGTTTGCTGGTGGAGCTGGAGAAGATGAAGGTTATGTAGGAGCTTTTATCAACTTTATCAGATCAAATTGAGCTAGTTATGGATCATGATGGTGTTCCCATCAATCTTGCCAGGCTTGAGTTTGCTGGTGAAACTATGAGGCGACATCATGGTGCTGTCTCTACATCTGCTGGACGACGACTGCTATTGCTGACCCCTTCTACCCAAACCAGCTGGAGATCGTCTGACTTCTCCCCCCACTACGAACGAAGCCTCCATGCTCCAAAGGCATGGTGCTTCTAAAAGCCTCCTCAGGTGTCATATACGGTGCTGCTGAGTGCCAGAAGTGGCATCTGTAGGGGGGTTGATTAAGTTCATCATTTCTCCATACAAATTACATTAATTTATTATCTATTTAAGTAAGTATAAAAATTTAAGTAAATAAATAAATGTTATTGACATGTTTTGTCTAGTATGTCTCATGTATCAATGTTCGCCCACTGTCTATGGTGACCTTGATATGAGTAACCTCATACACACCAACCCAATCAAGCATTGCACCATCAAGTGAATGTGCCTGTAAATATATTTCAGAGATTTCTAGGTAATAGTTATAATTAAAACCTTAATTAAAAACATAAAAGTAACAAAATTATAATGAATTACTTTCATTTTTTGCGATAACTCTATCTATACTGGTTTGACCCAAACAGTGGGTCTGTGGTGGAGCTTTGGCCCTATTGGCTTTGTTTCTCTTCGCCTTATCCTATATATAAAACATATTGGAATGAAAAAAAAATGAATAATTTATCTTTAAATGCTATTATAAGTAATTGTAATTACCTCTATCTTAGGCTTATTCAAATGCTCATAGCATTCTCTTCACACATCTGCTGCTATTATGGGAGGCACGTTCCTTAATGCTTTCTGATTAGATGACATTGAATTATAATACTAAATTATAGAAATAAATTGTCAAAAGAAATTAATTATGAAAATAAAAAAAATTTCACCTTTCTCTTCCTTGTCATCCTTCAATCACGATGTCGTCTCGCAGCATGATGAAGAATGTACTTGGTGACATTCATATCGTCACCCCAATCAAAGATCGCCTGTAACAATGCAAATTGTATAAATAAATTAAATATTAATAAAGTAAACTTACATAAATATATATATAGTTATTTACCTCCATATTATGAATGAGCTGCCTCTTAGTCTCCTTGGTGACCGACCTCCAATTAAAAGATCAAAGGGGGCCGAGCTCCTTTACCATCCTAGATAGTTTGCTGGTGAAAGGAAGATAATTTGGATCTTCTCCAGCTTCGTTGATATGCACTTTGATTCTTGTCCCCTTTGAAAGTGAATCTAGATGTGCATTTCTTATTGGACCCCTTCATTTCTTTTATTACCTGATAAGAAAAATATAAATATTAAAAATTAAAACATTATCAATGAATTTTTTAAAGATTTTATCAATAATTCATACCAGCAAAACTGGTGCTTGCCTTAGCCTACGTGTCCTACTGAGGTGCCCTCCATACCTCAACATCATCCTTACCCTCCTCATCCTCATCCTTGCCACCGCTGTCACCCTCGTCCTCATCCTCGTCGTCATCAGGGTAGTGGGTGGCAACCTCTAGCTCTGGCTCTAGCACTACATTAGTAACCACCCTCTTGCCCTTCTTTTAGTACTGTTGGGCAAGATCACCAAGGCAGACTTATTCATGCTGTTAGATAAATGCAGGATTAGGTACCATGACAACTGGGTATGCATGGGGAGTACTTAGAGGGATGTACTCAGGAGCGAATGTAAGAGTCTGGGTGCAGGGTGACTAGGTGCGGGGGGCTAGGTGGGCTATGTGTGGGGCTGCTGGATGTGGGGGGGCGAGGGGACTGGGTGCATGGGGGTTGCATAGGCAACATGCATGGTGGCTGGGTCTCATCCCTACTCGCTGAGGTGCCCTACTCATCCTTATCGCTTTTAGTAAATTTCTTGCATTTCATTTACGTAGATATTAAAAAAATTAGTATTTGTATAAATTTTAAGAATTTAATAAATAAAAATAAAAAAAATCAGAAAAAATTTCATGGAGTTTCCCTTATATTACGGATATTTTCTGAAATCCTTTCAAAAGGAAATGACACATTCTACATAGTATAAAATCACTCATTCTATAGTAAAACTTAAACAAAAACATAAACATAATGGAACCTTCAAAACATAAACATAAACATAATTAATGAAAAACACACTTTGAATATTATTCCAACATAAACATAAGCATAAAAGTAACTAGTTCTTTTTCCAAACCATTATTTTGTTAGAGAAGTTAATTTGGGTTTTATACCCCTAAATGATGATTGCTAGCCATTTTCATATGTTATTTAGCTATCCCTTATTATGAAAACTTATCACGAAAACTTACCATAAATCGATGAATTTATATAGACAGATTTAACTTTTGAAGCTGACAACACAAACCTAGAAGAAATACCTCGTTGGCCACAAATATCTTTTACATCTCCACTAATTTCTCCACTTTTTTAGTCCTCTCCTCCATGACCACCACCATACTTTGATGGCTCATTCCCCTGCATTGTTGCAAGCATGGATATGGGAAATTTTTTTTCTTTTTTTAAAGGGCATGGGAAGGGGAAAATATGACATAAGAAGATAGCATCAATGTTGTAAAGATAATTATACCTTACATATCAATATCCATTGCACCTGCACCAACTTCTGGTAGGTGTTCTTGATAAGCATCTACTTCTACACCATTTCAACATGCTTTTGCACGTCAAAATATTCACATGGAATTGTCTGTATAATCCATCCATTTCTACTGTTGTCAGGGATGTAGAAGACTTGAGATACTTGACATGCTAATGTAAATGGTTATGAACAATGAAAAATTTGATGATTCTTATTCAAACATAAAAAATTATGCTTCTTATCATGTTTGAATCGATTGCCTTCTTTAAACACATCGAGCCAATTACACTTGAAAAGAATAATTCTAAGATCGTATCTAAAGCGTTTCTCAATGATTTCTTTGTTATGTCCATAGTAGCCATCACAGCCAGAGTTCAAATCGCAATTGACAACAACACTAGCATGCTACGTGGCCTTCGTATCATCTACGGATTTTACCCTAAATCTAAATCCAATTATATTGTAACCTGAATGGTAATGTCCATAACTCAACAGTTGATCTGATATTATGTCAAAGTCCTCCAACCATCGTGGGTCATTCTCTTCTTGCATTGCATAACACGTTTTTTAAACCACTCAAGCAAGTCTACTTCACTTGTTTCTGGATGTGAACACTCCTTAAATTCTTTATAAAATGCATCAAGTTCTAAAATCTGCTTAAGAATGTACAAGTGTGCTAGATGCGAATCGATTTCAGAGATTGATTTATACTCTGTGTGGAGGATAGGCCTTCCTAGAATATCAAATATTGAAAGACAATCTTCATCATTCTCATTTGTACCCTCCATAATAATTTCTCTATAATCAATTAAATCGATTATTTCTCTCATCCATTTACATGGCACATAAGTTAATGGACTCTTCTACAAGAAATCCTTCCACAATAGACCCTTCAGGCTTAGCCTTATTTAACACATAATCTTTAAGTTTCTTCAATAACTGTTCAACTGGATACATTAATTTTTATTGCATAGGCCCAGCAACTATGGCTTCATTTGCAAGATGCAGAGTTAAATGAACCATGACATCAAAGAACATCGAAGGAAATATCTACTCCATTTTGCATAATGTGACGACTATTTGCTTATCCCAATACTGTAATAAATTAGAATGTATAGTTTTTGAATAAATAGCTTTGAAGTGTTGGCTCATCTCTGTAATTGAATTCATAACTGGATCAGGTAGCACTCCACAAATAGCTAGTGGGAACAAGACTTGCATGTAAACATGACTGTCGTGACTCTTTAACCCACTAATTTTCTTTTAAGCCTCATTTGCACATCGAGAAAGTTGTGAAGAATAGTCATCTGGCACCTATATTTCTTTCAAAAAGGTGAAAACTTTCTCTCGTTGATCATTATTTAAGCTGTAAATGGCCTTTGGAAAGTCATACCTATTGTTTTCTTTTTCAATAACATGTAATTTTCGACGAATGCCTAAAGTTATCATGTCGTTTCTAGTTTTCACTATATCCTTTAGACTATCATTTAAGTTGAACACATTCAAAGTATTGTCCATGATGTTCTTCTTAATATGCATCACATTAAGATTATGTCGAATAGTTAGATCTTTCCATTATGGGAGATCCATGAAGAAAATGCTCTTCTTTCTAAAACTCGTATGTTTCAAAGCTATTTGATCTTTCTTAAATAGATGACCTATTTGTATGTTGCCAAGTTGTTGTAATTTCTCCATTATTTGAAAACCTGACAACCTTATTGAATTTTTACTTAGCTTATTTCTTGGATTCTTAGAGGAATACCAACAACTTTTACGATCGAACTTGTCCTTAAACACTGTTGTTCGCCATCTATGCCCAACTGACAGGAATCTACGGTGTCCCAAATAACAGAACTTGTTGCCTTCAGGTAGTAGATGATGCTGAGTGTCATCCATACATACTGGACAAGCAAACTTTCCCTTTGTACTCCATCCTAACAAATTTGCATATGCGGGGAAGTCATTAATGGTCCACAATAATGCAGCATGCCTATTGAAGAATTCTTTTCTGTGTGCTTCATATGTACAAATGTCGTTACACCACAACAACTTCAGTTCATCTATCAATGGTAAAAGATAAATGTCAATTGCATTTCTTGGCTACTTTGGACCGGGGATGAGGAGGGTCAACATCATAAACAACGATCGCATACAAAGCCACACAGGTAAGTTGTAATTTACCATTAGGACTGGCCAAGTTGAATAGGATGGGTACATGTTCTTGAAGGGATTAAACCCATTGCTTGCAAGACCCAATCTAACATTCCTTGCATCCTCCATAAATGATAAATGAGTGCTGTCAAACATTTCCCACTCTTCTGGATCTACATGATGAATGAGACCATCTCGTGTCAAATTATCTTTTTGCCATGTCATCAAATTTGTAGTTCTATTTGAAATAAAAAGGCATTGAAGCCTAGAATCTATGGAAAGTAGCGTAGAACCTTCTCTACCTGCTTTTTGGCTCTTGTATTTAGTGAATTTCCCACTTTAAATCTCTCAACACCACATTGTGGACAACTACTCAACTCTAGATATTCATTTCTGTATAACACAATCATTTAGACAAGCGTCAATTTTCTCGCAATTTAAACCAAGTCAACGAATCTATTTCTTTGCTTCATACCATGTCTTTGGATAACCTTTCGGATCATTTAAAAGCTCTCCAATGAATTCAAGCACCTCGGACATCAATTTAGAGGTCGCTCTATTCATAAGCTTCATCCAAAATAACTTCAAAAGAAATGAAAACTTAGAAATTGACATGATACTGGAAGAAATAGGTTCATCCGCTGTCCTAATAGCATCATAAAACTAATTACGAGTTTCCCCACTGGTCATATCTTCAACTCCTGCCCTCATCTTATTAAGTATTTCATCGATGTCATTATCTTTTATGTCAACAACTATCTCATCGAAATCTATCGGAGATCGTCTGTCTTCCTCTATCTGATCCTCTACATGAGTAATTCAGTTAGTATAATGCCGCCATCAACCGTTGCAAATCGTGTGCTCATATACAGTGTTCCTATCATGTGAATATCCATTTAAGCACCTCTTACATGGGCAAAATATCCTGTCGAACTTGTCTCCCCATCTGAAGGACTTTCTATTATCATGAAATGCCCAATCAAGGAACTCTCTCACTCCATTCTTGTATCGAGAGTAATCCAAGACTAACCCATGATAATCTGCAAAAATGAATAAAACCACTCAATAGCTATAATTAATATGATTTCATAACAGAGTTTGTATTTTGATTAAGACTTTCAGTTAATAGCCCATCCTTGAAAATTTGACTACAACATTACTTATTACATGTAACCGGTGTCTGAACAAATTTTGACAGCATCTCCTCGCACTTCTCCAGTATACCCCCATGACTAACCCTAACTACAATACTAATAACTCCCATTTAAGGGTGCATTAGGAATGTAGATAAGATCAGTTGGTATACTGGAGAAGAGCAAAAGGATACTACCGAAATTCCTCCAGACATCGGTTCCATGTAACAAGTAACCTTAAGTTGTGATCAAATCTTCAAAGACCCCACTTTGTTCAGAACTTCTCTAAACAAAGGATGACGACTCTTGTGGCATTCTATAAAGACAGCTTCGTGAATGTACGTGAGGTATACAAACACTTCTCATTATTTGTATAACAAGATCATAAGTGTCGATGGGAAAGTATTTTGATTCAATTTTCCCCTTCCAAAACCTGTAACCTAGGGGTTAGAATACCTATTGTTTAACCTCAAGTGCATCTAAATTTGTGCAAGTGTGTATCTATGAATTCACTAAAGTAATAAAATTTACAATAAAAATAAATAATTACAAATAAAATAAAAAATATTCTTCCTCTCTTTCCCTCCTCTCCCTTCACTCCTATCTCCCTGTCTTACCACTTCCTTACTACTCTCTCTCTTCTCCCTATCCTTTTTCTCATCCTTCCCTTCCTTTATATCTTGTCTGTGCATCTCTCTCCCTCTTCTTCATCTCCTGTCTATTTATTTATCCTCTCTTTCCTCTCTTGCTCCTATCCTTCTTCTCCTCCTTTCCTTCATTAATTCATATTCTTCTTTATTCATCTCTTTCCCTCTTCCTCTCCCACTCCATCTCATTTCACTTTCCCTCTCTTCTCTCATGACTTCTTTCAAACTTCTTAAATTCATAAAAATTTTCACAGAAGAAATACAATCAAATAAATATTCAAATATAAGCATCAAGTGGGCACACCCTACATTCATAAAAACATTCACACATCATGATGTCATCAAGTGGGTACACCCCACATTCTAAACCTAGCTACGTGGGTACACCCCACATTCTAAACCTTAGTGGGCGCACCCCACTTTCTAAACCTAATTAAGTTGTCACACCCCACATTCATTCACAAATTAATTAACTTAATTTGATATACCTCAACGCAATGTGTGAATCGAAGAGAGGTGCTCGAAGATTGATGTGAGATACTTGAATCAAATTATAAAATTTTATAAGAAAAAATTAAAAAGAAAATTACATAAATTTAATTAACAATGTTGGGAGGGGGAGGTACTGCCAAGGGGATGGGGGACGGGGGGAAGGGGGAGGATGTTTGCTAGCTGGTGCATGTCAGGAGGGGGTGTCGGGGTCGGCTAGAGGAGGAGGTGGTTGAGGTGCTAGTGGAGGAGGAGGAGGACTGACTGCAGGTGGAGGCGGCAAGGGGATGGGGGGCATTAGCTGCGAGGTGGGGGGAGAGGGGTGGTCACGGTTGTGAGGAGGAGGCGGGAGGGGCCTGTCATAGCCGGGAGGAGATGGCTAGGAGGAGGAGGATTGATTGCAGAGCAATCGGCGGAGATGGGAGGGTCGATCGCGCGACTGGAAGGAGATGGCTAGGGAGGAGGACATGGCAAGGAGGAGGAGCAGCACGGAGAGGGCAATCAACGATGGTGGGTGTTGAAATGACAGGTTACTATGCTAATGTATTTGGTTTTGAAAAACCTGTCCTCGTAGTTTGAAAGTAAAGAACTCATTTTCAACAAATAAAATTTATATCGGAATAGAAATCACGAGTCAAACATAGGGAGGCGGACGTTGTTGGTGCTAGAGAACCACGATCATTTATTTTGATGATAACAAAACACGTGTTATTTAACATTTGCAATTTGAGTCCTAGATTTTAGGTCAAATGCAAATGTAGACGTGCTTAAACGAAGTTCGAGCTTGCATCCAGGACAGATTGGAGGAGCTTGACGGAAAACAGAGGAGGTTCGCGTGGAGTGACAGATTGAAGGTAGAAGACAAGAAGAATAGGATAGATTCTTTCTAATCCTTTCTTGTATCTCTTATCTTTATTTTCTTGCTCTTTTTATTTTCCTTAGAATATTATGTTAAAGAGCCTCAAAGTACCCTAACAGTAGTCCTAGAAACACCTGCACAACCCTAGGATACTTAGGTTTTCTGTAGAACACTTAGAAAACCAATATAGGGTTCAAACAGCACTTCCAGACGTCTAATTCCCAAATCAGACGTCTGATAAAGTATTTTAAGACGTCTGACTGTTGTTTCAGACGTCTGATATCTGTTAGGCTGGACATAGCTAGTTCTGTCTGATGAAATCAGACGTCCAGACCTTAGACCAGACGT
Source organism: Thalassia testudinum (assembly GCA_037157565.1). Taxonomy (NCBI): domain Eukaryota; kingdom Viridiplantae; phylum Streptophyta; class Magnoliopsida; order Alismatales; family Hydrocharitaceae; genus Thalassia; species Thalassia testudinum. Next base: position 30,135,498 of record JAZHRO010000019.1, on the reverse strand, counting down.
CTTAGGAGACGTCTGATGGACTTGCCAGACGTCCAGATAGTGGACCATTGGCTAGCTTAGCAGGCACTGCAGAATATGACCGTTAGAGCCTTATTAGACGTCCTTAGGCCTTTCCAGACGTCTGATAAGTGATCGTTTTGCATCGGCTGACCCAAAATCTCTTCTCAGAGATTTTCTAGCCGTTGCAACGTTTGGAAATCAATTCCCACAGTAAAAGTAGGTTTCCAGACGTCCATACATAGTGCCAGACGTCCTGTATGTCGTCTGATGGACTTGCACAAAAACCCTATTTAGATCTGATCCAAGTCAGGAAGAGACCCACCTAAAATCAGACGTCTGACCTTGGAATCAGACGTCTTAAAGTGGCCTTCCAGACGTCTGATGCAAGAGTTAGACGTCTGATTACCCTGTCAAGCGTAATCATTGTCCTGATTTCGGCCTGATTCTCTTGGGCTTTGTTCCCAACGGCTATAGAACCTTTCCTAAGCCTTCTAAAGCCTTCCTAAGGCCTCTATAAATAGAGGGGAGCCTTTACACATCTAGATACACTAAGAAATACAAGATACATACTAAGAGAAACAAGAGACACACCTAAGCAACTTAGTTCCACTCATTTGTGTCCAAGAGAAGACCTTGCTCTCCAACCTCTAGTTCCATTCTCTTGAGAGCATCAAGCTTTGCGCACCTACTCTCCCGCCATTGTTCACGAGAGCGACGTTGCGCCATCGCGTGGCACACGCACCGCGTCATCAACTCGACGCACTCCTTGCAAAGGGGAGTTTCCTAATTCATATAGAAGCTAGGTTCATAACTACTTTGTTGGCTCTATAGGACTTGTTGTTTATGTTATCTTTGTTATTTGGTTGGGTATTCGCTTTGTGAATTCCCATCTCCTTCGTGGGACAAAATCCTTCTCGTGGAGAGAAGGGGTTGAGGAACGCTACCCTCGTACTTGTAGCGTGGTTGTATTGAGGTTGAATCACCCTCGTTTTAAGTGATTTGGTTTAGTGGATTTTGATCAACTTGGTTGATCGGAAAATCCTAACTCGAGAGGGTTAGGTGGTGGTTTTCACCCGGTTTGGGTTTCCACCTAAAAACAATTGTGTACATTGTGTGATTGGTTTTCTTTGGTGAGATTGCTTTATATTTTATTTCAGCATTTATTACGTCACCCCTCTTCGAAGGGAAAACTACAGACGTTTGATTAAAAATACGCATTTATTTTATTCGTCACGAAGTAGATTAATTGACTAGAAACTATCTATCTATTTACAATAAATAGTAGAGAGAGAGAGAATGAGAGAGAGAATATGACAAACAAAAACAAAAAAGAGATGTAGAATGAACATGGAATTCATTATCAAAGAGAATGTTTGTTACACCAAACATTACGATAAGAAAAGAAAGCAATTACACTAGAAAGCAGTAAATCTACACTAGAAAGCATCGAAAAGAATGGAGAGAGAATTATCCTCCTCGACAGTCGCTTGGAGGACGAACAGGATGGGACAATGCCTAGAAGACGGGGAACGGAGTAGGACAAAGGAGGATGAAGCGGGAAGAATGGGAATGGGCAGCACGTCGTGGTCATCTCGGGATCCACTTCCGAAAGGGGGACAAAAATTAGACTTTATCTCTTGAGAAGACTCTCGGGTGTGGGACAGGCTTCTCTTGAGCTTTGGAGAGGGAGAGAAGAGAAAGAACGGATGCAAATTTCATATAGAGGGGGTCTCCTTTTATATTTGCAAGGAGTGAGGGCAATTTGGTCTCTTTAATCTCAAAATTTTAAATAAGGGGTCTTTAGTGACGGATAAACCCATCGCTAAAGCACCATTGTGGACGACATGCACTACTCGCTCGCCTCCCGCGCATGCAATGCCTTTCCACATTCTCTAAATCTCGACCATTCGATCGTGAGATCAAACGACTGAGAGTGCTCCTCGCCTCCTCTGCACGTGCTTACGCGTGCGATCCCGCGTCTCGTGGGGGCATGCGATGGCGCATGGACATGATTGGGCATGGATAGCTGCTAGATCCTCATCGGGTGGTCGATCGCACCTATGCACCCGCGCCCAACTGTAGTTCACGAAGATTCGAATGCTCGCCTGCGCTTCGCTTAAGCGCTCTCGCCCACTGTGCTACTTGCGTGGATGGGCAGGCAGAGTGATTCTTGATCGTGCGATCTGGACCATTGGATTGAGATCCAACAGTCATGGTTGCGCCTTCCAGCGGTTCTTTAGAGTCTTCAAGTGCCGGTTGAGCTCCACTCACAGTCATTGGATCTTGATCCAACGGTGGAGATACGTAGGTGCTAAAAGCTTCAGCGGTTGAAGGCAGTTGGTTGGGTGGTTGAGATGGTGCCACGTGGTGCCATCTTGGACGTCCATCTTCTGGATGATGTAGATGGAGCCACGGTTGTTGGATTGAGTCAATTTTTGTGCCGTTAGGCTGCGATCGTCGATCCAAATCTATCCATGCGGTCAGATTTGTTGTCTGAAGTGTAGATTCACACCATCCTATCCCTTAGTCTTCTAGGGTTCCTCGATCTCTATTTGATGCTACAGGTGTCTGATTAGGGCGATCTTGGAGTCGTTGAACTTCAATTGTCGCCCTGATCACATCTGTATGGTTGGATCTTCAATCTGAGGCCCTGATAAAAATTTTACCCTATCCATGAATATAAAAGAAGACAATTAACCTCCATTTTATTCAAACTAATTTAAATGCAAGATGATGCATGCTATGCAATATTTATAGTGTGCAATGCAACTCTATGCTTAAGAACATGTATAAATAGACATCTTATGTAGTGTAAACATGTTTACTTCACACCCCCTTTCCTATCTTTTGCTAGTCCCTAGCAAAAACTATATGCCATTTATAAAAGAATTAGGTTGGATTATTTGAGCATGAGTTATTTTCAATCATTAAGAAAATGTCTACCTAGGATCTGAACTTTTAAAGACACAACAGTGCTTGGGTATCTGCCAAAATGTAGACTGCCTGAAGCCTTCGCCTTATTCAAAGAAAAATTTCTTTTTCTCTTTCTAATTTTTTTTATTTTTGAGTTTTAGGGTTTAAGAGTAGCTTTCTACGGCCATTCAACTCATCCAAGATTTGATGAGAACCCTAAGTTCTAAGCATCTTATTGTGAATGTGATAGACTCGTTGATTGGCAGTTAAAATGGACTTCAGATTTCTACGCCTCTAGGTGACCTTAAAAAGTGAATTCTACCTAAAGGTGTATCTTTACAACCAGTAGCTTTCTCCCTACTTTTATTTTTATGGGGTCAACACAAGGGTGAATCCAATGTATATCTCCCCAATTTATTCTACTTCTCTGCTTCTTCCTAAGTATTTTGGGAATTTTCAGTGCATTTATTGAGCTGAGTTCTGGATAATTGATCGATGAACTGTTACCACCGACAACCTACCAGCCACACTCGTGCAGCGAAGTGTAGCTTATTTCTTTTTTTCCTTTTCCTTTTCTTTTCTTTTTGACTTTCTTTTTCTAAATTTTTTTTTATAGGTAGGTGGTTTCCCTGGCCTAAGATTTACCTAAAGGCAGCAAGAAAAAAAAAGGTCCAGCACTGGGCTCTAGACAACCTACCTATGGGCTATTACCTACGATAACTTGCCAGCCATATCACCAAAGAAGGTTCATTGGTTACCCAATTTCCATTAGAACCACCGATTAATGAGTCAGTGACAAGATAGTGTGTAGATAGTTTAGGCTTAAAGTTCCCTCAAATCAGAGGGTGGATTGATAAGTCTTGTACTTATAGCCCAAACTTATTTACTCCAATTACGATAGAATTAAGATGGTGAGGACTCGAAAAACAAATCCACATTTTAGTGGATACACAGCCTGATTAAGTCTGAAGACCTGAAGGGTCTTTGTGGTTCAGATCATTATGTAGTATTTCCTAAGATTGGAAATTTTCTTAAACCCAAGTTCTCTTTCCTAATTCCATAATTTTTTTTTTATAAAGAAAATAAATGAATCTACGGAGCTGACGAATAAATTCAGAGATGAATATCCACCCCCACATGCCTATCTAATGTAATGTCCTCATTGTATTAAGAAGACATAAAACAAAGTGGAATGGAGTAGAAAGCACCTGAATTGCATGAATGTCGGGTCTAGTCAGAGATAAACAAAAACTATATATGTGCTGAATTTAGTGCCTTCAGCTAGACACACTAGACAAGAAAGAGAAATAAAGAATTCACAGGTGCAGATCAGAATCAGAATAAAAAGAAGAAACCTCTGACCTGCCAGCAGATGTCCACAGATGTGGACCAGATTGTGGTGCAGACCCATACCCCATAATCGAGAATATCTAAGGTTTTGGATAAAAATTACCCAAAACCTAAAATCAATATGCAAGTGGGGTCGGGCCAGCGATTTGTGAGGATGCAACCTAAGACCAAAAAGTCAGGTTACAGAAAATTCAAGCTCCAAAGGATAATCAATGAATGTATACTTGGGTTGGACATCCTTAGAACATATGTCGTAAGGGTCCTAGCTTGATGGTTTCAGATGAATTGGAACCCTTAGACTTAGTCTTCTTTTTCCCCTGGAATTTGCTTCCCAAATCAAAATTTCCCAGCTCCTTTCCTCCCTATTCAGACTGTCAAATTTTGGAACCTCCTACATATTAATCACCTCGTCTGAAATTTCCAAATCTAAAAGATGTGGCTGAATCAAAAATGACTTGGGTCTAGTTATCTCAAAAATAGAATCATCGATAAGCTCAATGGGGTGTAACTAACAATTAGGGCATTGGATTAAATCCTCCAGAAAATGCGATTCTGAATCCATAATGTGAGCCCCAATAAGATCAATTTCGTCTGTTATTGGGCTATCAAATGGCCTATCAGATTCCTCAAGCCCAATCGTCTCACAGAATCATGTTCTGTAAACTTGCATGAGACTTCGCAACTTGAATCTTCACCATCAGAATCAAAGAAATCAAAATCCGTATTAATGTATGTCTCGAAATCATCCATCACTTTCTGGTCCATGGAGACATACGTTTCCTTGTACCCTAGCTCTGGGATTTTAGGCAAAGAAATCAGATCATCCATAATTGGTTACTCTAATTCAATCTGGTCAGCCTCGTAACACGTGTCCCCCCCAATAGGTGCCTGAGCGGGTTCTGACAATGGCTCTCCTAAAGGGAGTTCATCTTGGGAATCATCCCATGATTGAACTAAAGCAACCATAAATCTTATCCTCAATTTCACTAACTTCCCAAGTAGAAACTCACCCGGGCTCTTATCCTTAACATCCTGGAGCCAATCCAACAAATACTTGTTCAAATCATCTATCATTTCAATCTGGTGCTTCAATCTTTCAATGGAAGGAATTGCCTGAACTTCTAAAGATTGAATGGTATTCCTCAAGTTAGCCAAAACCTTATCTTGAACCTGGTTTAACCTGAACCAAATGACTTGGTTCACGGTTGGGTGGGTTTGGGATCGGTGCAGAGGAGTTAACGAATTGAGATTCGTTATACCCTTCCCGATAATGGGTCATTTTGGATTGTTCAAAAGGTGGTGAAGACCTAAAGTCAATGTAATCAGAGGATGGGTGGGAATCAGTGTATCCTTCTTGATTGTAGATCGTATTAGGTTGTCCATGAAAGGGTGACGATCTATAATCGATATGGATTTGAGAATGATAGAAATCACAATCATAGTGTTCTGGGTTAGACAGTAAACACAGAGGTCCGAAACTATATCCCCAGTTCGAGCTTTCCCAACTAACTGATAGTTGATTACAGTACGAGTCAAGATAATCGTCATATTGAGGATAATTCAAAACAAGAGGGAAAGAGCAGGAATGCGTATAATATGTGGAAGGATTCATGAGAGACGGGAGGAAGAAAGGTGCCCTGCAATACAATCAAACCTGTCCTTAAGTGGCCTAGCCTAAAGACCTATAGACTCCCAAAACCTGTCTTGAGATAGAGAAATGATTCAATCTGCTTCTGTCTATTCAATCCAAGTAGTTAGAAGGAGGGACTGGGGAGAAGGTTCTTCCTTCGGCTTGCGCCTCCGGTTCCTAGTGTACCCCCTAGCCATGATCGTTTGATTCTGCTCCCCTAGGAAGACATCAAATTGAACAGTAGAAACAGACAAATTGAAAATAATCTCGTTCTAAGCTCCGAAGAGCGAGTCAAATCCTTAAGGCCAATGTCTACTCTATTTTATTTAGGGCTAGGTTTTAATGTGCTTTGGAATGTGATGGACCCTTTATCTGGGTTGTGCCCTTAATGATTGATTGATGTGTGTGTGCGTGCACAACCAATGGCTTTCAAGCAAGATTAGTTTTGATGTGGTGAATTTTAGGGTTCAAATCTTGCTTAGTAGCTTTTAGGATTCAACTTTAGGTATTTTCAAACAAGTTTTGTTAGCACACCAGGTTTTGAAAGCACAGGTGAAGATGTTTTCCTTTAAAACTTAAAAGAATGTGGAGTGCCTGGTAAATCCCTAAGAGTTGAACCTATGTGGTGCTACTTGATGAGTTTATTTTAATTGAAGTGGTGCGTCCCAATCAACTCAAACAATTGTTCTGTTGGACCACTTAATTAGGCACACAAGTGATTACCTAATTTGATTTCTACTCAATTATGTGTTTGATGTGTATACTAACTCCAAAGATCGGTTTACCAGTTGAATTTGAAAATCAGATGAGGTTGTGTACCTCTGAGATTTTATTTTTTTATTCTTTCTTTCTAAATGTGGAGGTTGAGGCGGGTGTGGGTCTCAAACAAAGAACAAAACTAACATTAGTGTTTATAAGAACACCAAGGTTAATTGATGTTTGTGTTATTACGTGGGGAAATGAAAACTAATGGGTGGGGGATGTGGGGGATAACTTACAGAACCTTCAACAACACTTTGCTCCAATCTACCGCTGTTGCTCATCTCAAAAAAGTACCTACAAACACAATAAGAAAGGAGAGAAGTGAGGTAAAGGATTTGTAAGTTGGAAAACGTGAAAAAAATCAAAGAGCATTGCCTCCCTGGCAACGGCGCCAAAATGTTGAAACGACGGGTTACTATGCTAATGTATTTGGTTTTGAAAAACCTGTCGTCGTAGTTTGAAAGCGAAGAACTCATGTTCAATAAAGAAAATTTATACCGAAATAGAAATCCCAGGTCGAACTCAGGGAGGTGGACATTTGATTAAAAATACGCATTTGTTTTATTTGTCACGAAGTAGATTAATTGATTAGAAACTATCTATATATTTACAAAAAGTAGATGAGAGAGAGAATGAGAGAGAGAGAATATTACAAACAAAAGCCAAAATGAGATGTAGAATAAACATAGAATTCATTATCAAAGAGGTTGTTTGTTACACTAAACATTACGACTAGAAAGCAGAAAATGATTAGACTAGAAAGCAGTAAATCTACACTAGAAAGCATTAAAAAGAATGGAGAGAGAATTATCCTCCTTGACGGTTGCTTGGAGGACGAGTCAGACAGGACAACACCTAGAAGACGGGGAACGGAGCAAGACGAAGGAGGATGAAGCAGGAAGAACATGAACAGGACAACACGTCATCGTCGTCAAGGGATCCACTTCTGAAACGGGGACAAAAATTGGACTTTATCTCTGGAGAAGCATCCCGGGTGTAGGACAAGCTTCTCTTGAGCATTGGAAAGGGATAGAAGAGAAAGAAGGGATGTAAATTTCCTATGGAGGGGGTCTCCTATTATAGTTGCAAGGAGTGAGGGCAATTTTGTCTTTTTAATTTCAAAATATTAAATAAGGGGTCCTTAGTGACAGATAAAACCATCGCTAAAGCCCCATCGTGGGAAACATGAGCTGCCCGGTCGCCTCCCACGCATGCAATGCCATTCCACATTGCCTAAATCCCAGCCATTCGATCGTGAGATCAAATGGCTGAGAGCGCTTCTCGCCGCTCCACCTCTGCGTGCTCATACGCATGCGATCCTGCATCACACGGGGGCGTGCAATGCTACATGGACTTGATTTGGCGTGCATAGCTGCTAGATCCTCATCTGGCGGTCAGTCGTGCCCGCGCATCCTTGCCCAACCGTAGCTCATGAGGATTCGAACACTCGCCCACTCTTGGCTTAAGTGCTCTCACCCACTGCGCTACGTGCATGGATGGGTGGGTGGAGTGATTCTTGATCATTTGATCTGGACCATTGGATTGAGATCCAACAGTCATGGTTGCGCCTTCCAGCGGTTCTTCATAGTCTCCAAGCATCGGTTGAGCTCCACTCTCATCCGTTGGATCTTGATCCAACGGCGGAGATGCGTGGGCGGTAAAAGCTTCAGCGGTTGAGGGTGGCCGGTTGGGCTGCCTAGATGGTGCCACATGGTGCCATCTTGGCTGTCCATCTTCTGGATGATGTAGATGGTGCCACAGTTGTCAGATTGAGTCGATTTTCGCACCGTTAGGCTGCGATTGTCAATTCGAATCCATCCGTGCAGTCAGATTTGTCATCTAAAGTGTAAATTCACACCATCTTGGCCCTTGATCTTCTAGGGTTCCTCTATCTGATGCTACCGGTGTCAGATTAGGGCTATCTTGGAGTCGTTGAACTCCAATCGTTGCCCTAATCACATCTATATGGTTAGATCTTCGATCCGAGGCCCCGATAAAAATTTTGCCCTATCCCTTAACATAAAAGAAGATAATTAACCTCCATTTTATTTGAAATAATCTAAATGCAAGATGATGCATGCTATGCAATATTTATAATATGCAATGCAATTCTATGCTTAAGAACATGCATAAATAGACATCTTATGTGGTGTAAACATGTTTACATCAGTGGGAGGGACCAGATGAGAAGGGGAGATGGCATGGCCAACGACAAGCTACGTGGAGGAGGGCAGCAGCTTCGCTTTGTGTAGGAGGACGACTATGAGGGGAGGGGCCTTGAGGAGGTCAAAGGAGGACGAGTAGTAGGATTTCGATGGGCATGAGAGGGGGAGAGTCATGCTTATCGATGATGAGGTGGATGTGCGGCTAGAGGTCATCGACGGAATTGGGGAAGAGGAATGAATGAAATGGGTAGGATTCTGCGGGATCGCATAAAGTGGTGCTAATATTGGACCTTAGATAATGGTTCTATAAAAAATCGTCATCTCAACTCGGGTTAGGGCGCGACATTTTCGTAACTAAGGGGAATCTTTGGGGATGACATACACGATGGTTTTCAATGAAAACTATCATGTATGTCAATGCGGTCACCAATAAGACAATCTTAGAACTGTCATCTATAGATATTGCTATAGACGACGGTTCCAATAAAAACTGTCGTTAACAAAACCATCGTCTACATCGATGCAGGACCTCCACACAAAGGAGGGGGCATGGAGGGTTAATATACATGATGGTTTTAATTAGAATGGTCGTGTATACTTTCAGTAAGATAGTCATATAACTGTCTTGTGCATATTTTGCAATAGACGATAGTTCTATTTAAAACTGTCGCTAAATAAGCATCACCAAAACCCATTTTTCTAGTAATGGTAGCACTAGCTAATAAAATAAGTTTACCATGAGTTCATTCGAGTACCAACAATCAATAATTTCAAAGCGGCAATTCATAAAGTTACATACATCATAAGGAGAAAACCTTTGCCTTTAACAAGGAGAGCAACATCAAAAGATAAGTCTCCTTTTAGTTCACTTATCCCTGTGATTCCACTACCATTATAGTATTTCTATCATTCTGTTCAAGCACTAAATCATGAGATAAGAACTGAAAGAAATTGTTTAGCGTGAAATTCAGCATTGTTTTAGGAAGTGCATTGTAGTATAGGACAAATGTGCTCAAACAAATACAATTTATTACTGGAATTTTAAGTCCAAGGTCGAACACAAGGAGCAAATATGAAATTCACACGCTAATCTCAACAAATAATATAATTGAGCATAATTAATTACTCAAAGGCTAATATTCAATGTATGGCATGAGTATATCAAGAGACAAAAAGATATCTAGACAAAATAATGGTGATTTAGATCTCCAATTATTAGTCTAACACATATATAGCAATTACTGAAGAGAACCAAATGAATGAATGCAAATCAGACGTCTAATTTTACAATTAGAAGACTTAAATGTCATTTCTACAGTGTTTCTTCTTCTTCTATTGTTCTTCTTTCTTTCCTCAGCATGGCTCCTTCTTTCCTTAGCTTCTTCTTTAGCTTCTCTTCCTTCACTTTCTCTTCTTCTTCTTCTACGGTCCTCCTCTTCTTCTAGCTTTCCTTTTCTTCTTTCTTTCTTCCTCTTCTCTTCACAGACATGGGAGGGACTCACGAAATTGGCTAAGTGTCAGATAATATTCTCTAAAGCAAAACCCCCTTGTCCCTACACACTCTATCTTTTCCTTCCTCATCTTCTCTTTCTCAAGGATAATTGGTTATTCTGGTAATCAGGCATGAGCGCATCTAGGAACAAGGCTATGTGCGTAAGTGTCATAGCCGAGGTGTGAGAGAAGGCTTAGGTGGGTAATCGGGTGAGAGCGATAAGTGGGACCTCACCCCATGTCTGAGGTGATAAGCCACAAACACAAATCCAATTTATCCCTGTAGTTGCTTTATGAACTAACGATGTGGGATTAATCCGACAGCTTCTTCTACATGTAGCTACAGCCGTGACTGGCCTTATTCAATTCTCCCAAGGGAGTGGTCAACTCTCCCAATTGGTGGTCCAAGTGAGGTCTTGGGATGATTTCGCAGCCCCTGAAGGTAGCAACTGAGGATTGCTTGGCATTGAGCACGAAGAACTTGTCGGCAGTAATGGAGCAGCAGCGGAATGATGGTGGAACTTGAAACTCACGCAAACGGCCTCACAACAACATTAGAAGCACTTATGATGGTTGTCGGGCCATGGCGAATGCTATTGGGGTAGTTTTGTGGTGGATGGATGTGCATGGTGGCCGGACAGAGTCAGGAACGGAGGTGCGTGATGGGTTTGTTTGGGGGCACGTTTGGGAGAGCGGTGGAGTTAAATATGAGAGGGGTTTTGATGGGCGTGAAGTGGTGGAGGTAGTGGGGTAGGTGGCGAGGCAGTTGGAGTTGTGAGGTGATAAACATGCCTAAATTCATGATAAAATGCTCATTTATGATAGTTCCTAGTCTTAGCATTGCTTATCATGGTATAAATATTGCATAAACATCCATTTCATTACATTTAGGGTAATTGTATATTATGTACATTAATTATTTCATCTTACAAGGCCAGGAGCCAGTGTGACATCTTTACGGGCTTTGGATGAAGAACTCGACCATACGGATGGATTCGATGCGACGATTGCAATCCGTCAACGCGAAAATCACCCTAATCAAACCTCCGTAGGATCCTCTATAAGGAGAAGAAGATAGATGGTCTAGATGGTGCCACATGGTGCCATCCATACCGCCCCACACAAACCACGGTCCCCCCCAGTTTCATGCATGGAGTGATCTCAGCCGTTGGATCTCAATCCAACGGCTGAGGGGTGCTCTACATCACCCGACCTTAAGCATCTCAAGGATGGCTCCATTGTGACCGTTGGATCGTCATCCAACGATCGAGATGCGCGACCACATCACCTTCCATATGACAGTCCATCTCCATGACGTAGTGGTGAAGCACTTCGCTTGCAAAGGAGCATGCGTTCGAGACCCGCGGACCACCCAAATTAGCAATTGGAGGAACTAGCTGTGCACACAAACGCTTGAAGGTTCTACCCTACTAGGAGGGGTGAGATCAGCGTGACAAAAAAAAATGCGGAATTGAAAATATATAAAGCAATCTCACAAAAATAAGCAATCACAAAATGTACACAATGATTTTTAGGTGGAAACCCAAACCGGGTAAAAACCACCACCTAACCCTCTCGAGTTAGGATTTTCCGATCAACCTAGTTGATCAAATCCACTAACCGAATCACTTTGAACGAGGGTGATTCAACCTCAGTACAACCACGCTACAAGTACGAGGGTAGCGTTCCTCAACCCCTTCTCTCCACGAGAAGGATTTTGTCCCACGAAGGAGACGGGAATTCGCAAAGCGAATACCCAACCAAAATACAAAGATAAAATGAAACAACAGTCCTATAGAGCCAACAAAATTAAACCTAGCTTCTATAGGAAATAGGAAACTCCCCTTTGCAAGGGGTGCGTCGACGATGATGCGGTGCGTGTGCCACGTGATGGCGCTACGTTGCTCTCGTTATCTACGGCGGGAGAGCGGGCGCGCAAACTGAATTTAGCTCTCAAGATGATGGAGCTTGAGCTTGGAGAGCAAGATCTTTTTTGGACACAAAAGAGTGTGAGAGTGTATATCTTGTGTCTTGTTTTTCTAAGTGTGTCTCTTATGTTTCTCTTCTTGTGTTTTGTGTTACAAAGGTTCCCCTCTATTTATAGAGGCCTTAGGAAGGCTTTGGAAGGCTTGGAAAAGCATCCATAGCCGTTGGGTGCAAAGCCCAAGAGAATCAGGCCGAAATCAGGACAATGATTGCATTTGACAGGGTTATCAGACGTCTAACTTTGGCATCAGACGTCTGGAAGGCCACTTTAAGACGTCTGATTCCAAGGTCAGACGTCTGATTCTATGCGGGTTTCTCCCTGACTTGAATCAGATCTAAACAGGGTTTTTGTGCAAGTCCATCAGACGACATACAGGACGTCTGGCACTAAGTCTGGACGTCTGGAAACCTACTTTTACTGTGGGAATTGATTTCCAAACGTTGCAACGGCTAGAAAATCTCTGAGAAGAGATTTTGGGTCAGCCGAGGCAAAACGGTCATTTATCAGACGTCTGGTAAGTCCTATGGACGTCTGATAAGGCTCTAACGGTCATAATCTTGAGTGTTTTCTAAGCCAGCCAACGGTCCACTATCTGGACGTCTGGCAAATCCATCAGACGTCTTCTAAGACGTCTGGTCTAAGGTCTGGACGTCTGATTTCATCTGACAGAAAACTAAGTCCAGCCTAACAGTTATCAGACGTCTGAAACAACAGTCAAACGTCTTAAAATTCTTTATCAGACGTCTGAGTTTGGAATTAGACGTCTGGAAATGCTTTTTGAGCCCTATATTGGTTTTCTAAGTATTCTACAGAAAACCTAAGTATCCTAGGGTTGTGCAGGTGTTCCTAGGACTACTTTTAGGGTACTTTGAGGCTCTTTAACATAATGTTCTAAGGAATAAAAAAGAGCAAGAAAGTAAATACAAGAGATACATGAAAGGATAAAAAAGAATCTATCCTATTCTTCTTGTCTTCCATCTCCAATCTTTCGCTCCACGCGAACCTCCTCTGTTTTCCGTCAAGCTCCTCCAATCCGTCCTGGATGCGAGCTTGAACTCCGTCTAAACACGTCCACATTTGCAATTGACCTGAAATCTAGGACTCAAATTGCAAATGTTAAATAACACGTGTTTTGTTATCATCAAAACAAATGATCGTGGTGCTCTAGCACCAAGAATCTCCCCCTTTTTGACGATGACAAAACCGTAAATAATAATCCATAAAAATCCTCCCCCTTTTTGACATTATCAAAAAGGTTTAATTGATTTTACATTCCCTATAACTCCCCCTTAAGACATGCTCTTCTATGAGTTTCTTTTAGCAAAGGTAATATCCTCCCCCTTTTTGTAACAATGCGATAGCTATTATTTTTCTCCCCCTTTCTAAAGGAAATTTAGCTACCTTACATCTCCCCCTTAAAAATTGACAATTAGCTCATCATTTTTTAACTCCCCCTATCTAAATGCTTATGATAATAAGATAGGGTTAAGAATTTTTACCTCACCTACCATGGCCAATAAAATGGCCCGAATGGTGGTGGTGGATGCCACATCGGATGGGGCTCCCATCCGTAGCTTGGAGGCCCGGGCATTGGCACCGGTCTCCAATCTGGCGGTCGACGTGCGGCGGGTCCGTCGTTTGTTCGCCGTCTCGTCGGTCTTCTTCTTCTCCTCCTTGGTCTACTCATTGGTTCTCCCAACTTAAGTTGACCAGCCTTGAGCTTGTAGGTCCAGTCCTTTATGTTGTAGTCATCCCTGAACCCTACAAAACAAGATTCTAATTTTTTCTTCGGTATCCAAGTGAGCTTGGATCCAGATTTGTTAGAGGGTCTCCTTGATGGAGATCCTTTCTCAACCTTAGGGCTATAAAACTTATCTACTTTGTTGATTAATCTGTTAGAATTTTCCCTAAGACATGCAATTTCTTTTTCTATAATGTTCATTTTAGTCTTTAAATCTGAAATTTCTAATTTTAGACTATTATTTTCCTCAATCAATTTAGTATTTTCATTGATTAAATTTTTATTTTCTAAAAGCAGGTTATTAGGACTAGAGCTACTTTCTAGGTCCCTAAGCTTTATTTCTAACCTATCATTTTCACTTCTAAGAAAACTAAGGTTCTTCTTCATGCTTTTGTTTTCTATTTTAAGTGATTTACTAATCTTGAATAATTCATTAAAAGCTTCTTGTAAATCAAAATTTACCTCGTCGTCGGAGTCGCTTCCGCTTTCACTGTCGCTATTGGTTCCTCTGGCCATGAAACCCAAGCAAGCGGTTTCTTCTTCTTCTTCTTCCTCCGAGATTGAATCGTCCCAAGTGGCTTGGAACGCCTTCTTTTTCTCCTTTTTGAGAAGAGGGCATTCTAGTTGCAGATGCCCTTTCCCGTTGCAGTGGTAGCAACGTCTCGGGCTTTCCTTCTTCTCCTTTTTCTTTTTCTTTAATTCCCTACAAAACTTGGAAAATTTTTTAAGTAAAATTCTAAAGTCTTCGTCGTCGGAACTTACCTCGCTATCCGACGCGGCTCTGAAGGCGAGAGTCTTCTTTGGTTTAGGCTCCGGTGTATCCTTCTTCTTCTACTTCAACTTAGTCTCGTAGGCCATCAGATTGCCTAGGAGATCTTCCATGTTGAGCTCCTCCATTTCGTTCACCTCCTCGATGGCGGTGACTTTCTGTTCCCACTCCGGTCCAAGGGAACGAAGAAGCTTCCCTTGAAGCCCCCCCTTGATGAAAGTCTTTCCTAAAGCTTTCAAGTTATTTACAATGAGAGTGAACCTAGTGTTCATCTCACTTAAAGACTCGTTAGATTTCATTGAAAAAGATTCAAGTTCTTGAGAAAGTAAATTAATTTTTGAGGTTTTTACCTTAGAGGTACCTTCATGAGTTACCTCGAGTGTGTGCCAAATCTCGTATGCGGTGGCGCACTGCGAGATTCTGTTAAACTCCTCTGGGCTGAGCGCGCAATACAACGCGTTCATTGTTTTCGCGTTGAGAGAGAGCTCCCGGATCTGCTGCTGCGAGTATCCTCTGGCGGGTTTCTCTGGGATGTCGAAGGGGGTCTCGCACCTGGCCCAGACTGTGAAGTCGGTGGCTTGAAGCCACGTCTTCATCCGCAACTTCCAGTAGGGGTAGTTGCTCCCATCGAAGAACGGCGGACGGGTTGTGGACTGCCCCTCGGAAATCCTGCTTGTGGAACAGCTTCCCTCCATGTGATCTTTCCGCGGATGTTACTCCTGTCGGCGGAAAACCTGCTCTGATACCAATTGAAGGTTCTACCATATTAGGAGGGGTGAGATCAGCGTGACAAAAAAAAATGCGGAATTGAAAATATATAAAGCAATCTCACAAAAATAAGCAATCACAAAATGTACACAATGAGTTTTAGGTGGAAACCCAAACCGGGTAAAAACCACCACCTAACCCTCTCGAGTTAGGATTTTCCGATCAACCTAGTTGATCAAATCCACTAACCGAATCACTTTGAACGAGGGTGATTCAACCTCAGTACAACCACGCTACAAGTACGAGGGTAGCGTTCCTCAACCCCTTCTCTCCACGAGAAGGATTTTGTCCCACGAAGGAGACGGGAATTCGCAAAGCGAATACCCAACCAAAATACAAAGATAAAATGAAACAACAGTCCTATAGAGACAACAAAATTAAACCTAGCTTCTATAGGAAATAGGAAACTCCCCTTTGCAAGGAGTGCGTCGACGATGACGCGGTGCGTGTGCCACGCGATGGCGCTACGTTGCTCTCGTTATCTACGGCGGGAGAGCGGGCGCGCAAACTGAATTTAGCTCTCAAGATGATGGAGCTTGAGCTTGGAGAGCAAGATCTTTTCTGGGCACAAAAGAGTGTGAGAGTGTATATCTTGTGTCTTGTTTTTCTAAGTGTGTCTCTTATGTTTCTCTTCTTGTGTTTTGTGTTACAAAGGTTCCCCTCTATTTATAGAGGCCTTAGGAAGGCTTTGGAAGGCTTGGAAAAGCATCCATAGCCGTTGGGTGCAAAGCCAAAGAGAATCAGGCCGAAATCAGGACAATGATTGCATTTGACAGGGTTATCAGACGTCTAACTCTGGCATCAGACGTCTGGAAGGCCACTTTAAGACGTCTGATTCCAAGGTCAGACGTCTGATTCTATGCGGGTTTCTCCCTGACTTGAATCAGATCTAAACAGGGTTTTTGTGCAAGTCCATCAGACGACATACAGGACGTCTGGCACTAAGTCTGGACGTCTGGAAACCTACTTTTACTGTGGGAATTGATTTCCAAACGTTGCAACGGCTAGAAAATCTCTGAGAAGAGATTTTGGGTCAGCCGAGGCAAAATGGTCATTTATCAGACGTCTGGTAAGTCCAATGGATGTCTGATAAGGCTCTAACGGTCATAATCTTGAGTGTTTTCTAAGCCAGCCAACGGTCCACTATCTGGATGTCTGGCAAATCCATCAGACGTCTTCTAAGACGTCTGGTCTAAGGTCTGGACGTCTGATTTCATCTGACAGAAAACTAAGTCCAGCCTAACAGTTATCAGACGTCTGAAACAACAGTCAGACGTCTTAAAATTCTTTATCAGATGTCTGAGTTTGGAATTAGACGTCTGGAAATGCTGTTTGAGCCCTATATTGGTTTTCTAAGTATTCTACAGAAAACCTAAGTATCCTAGGGTTGTGCAGGTGTTCCTAGGACTACTTTTAGGGTACTTTGAGGCTCTTTAACATAATGTTCTAAGGGATAAAAAAGAGCAAGAAAGTAAATACAAGAGATACATGAAAGGATAAAAAAGAATCTATCCTATTCTTCTTGTCTTCCATCTCCAATCTTTCGCTCCACGCGAACCTCCTCTGTTTTCCATCAAGCTCCTCCAATCCGTCCTGGATGCAAGCTTGAACTCCGTCTAAACACGTCCACATTTGCAATTGACCTGAAATCTAGGACTCAAATTGCAAATGTTAAATAACACGTGTTTTGTTATCATCAAAACAAATGATCGTGGTGCTCTAGCACCAACAACGCTCACAGCCACCCGCACCGCAGTAAGCATGCACACGCGCAAGCCTACGCATAGCAACCCGCAATGCGGCACTGACGCACCCAGGCGCAACAAGGGGCACGTGATGCGCGAGCCAACACGGATGAGGGTTGGTACGGATCTTCAGCGACAGCTTGGGCAGACCTATTAGTGACCCTTATAGCCGTCATTGACTGCTTGTAGGCATAAAGACAGCTGCGGGCGTGAGAGGTGGGGTCGTGATCTTCAACGACAGCTGCAGGGGTCATTCGTGACACTTGCAACCATCACTACAGTCCTCTACACGAATTTCTTCCTATTCCCTCAATTATATAAGCACCCTTGCACCCCCCATTTCTCTTCATTCCTTCCTACTCTACTCCCACCTACTCCTAAGCTCTATTAGCCTACCAAAGCTCAATTAAAGCTTACTGTCAAGCTCCAAAGGCCTCCTATTAGTGTAATATTCCTATTTCCCACCAAATATTCATCCTTCATCCAACCACCTTCATAGGTTGCCTTGGAGCAGTCCTCCCACCTCTATTCTAGTAGAAGATTGCCTACGTCTCCTCACCTCCATTGCAGAGCCTTGGTGAAGCATTACTCTACCTGGTGTCCTCCTGCATCTCATCTCCATCGTCCTGCATCTCACCTCCGTCATCCAAGCTTCAGCCAGGTGCCACCGCCTCACCGAACATCCGATTCAGGAGATTTCTTCTCACCCCTATCTCTTTTATGCTTTCATAGATTATTGTAATAAACATATGTGTGATATATCATAGTTGTTTCATCTCTCTTCTGATCTATCTTGCTTGCTTGTTCTATAAAAACAAAAGAAAAATAAAAACAAAACCCCAAAACACCAAAAAAAACAAAATGAAACGTGGATTTCAACCAAAGTAAACGTTGCCTCCCTGTGCTCGACTCGGGACTCCCTTGGAGTTTCAGTTATAAATTGTATTTGATAGACGCATTTTGCGAGCTATGACAACAGGTTCTCCAAACCCCAATTTTAATTCATGAAGCACGACTCATCATGAGGTGATGGTAATGCCTCATCGGAGATGTGGCTAGAGTGAAGGAAGATGACAGCGTACGTGTGGTCGAGGGAGTAGCAAAGATGAAGTTGTGAAGTACCAAAGCTAGGGAGTTGATCTGAGTAGGTAGTGGACGACGAGGAGGGGGAACATCACCGGGTGTGGTATGGCTGATGCCAGAGGTGAAGGCTGCTCCGGTGAGTTGGACGACGATGAGGATGGGGTTAGGAGACATGTCACTGGTATGTTGAGATGCGGAAGATGACGGGGAAGAAGATTCGGCTGCTGGTATTGCAAGTAGATGAAGAATGAAGTTAGAGGGGGTCGCCAGAAGTTGTAGAGCCTCTAGGCCTGCGACAATGGCAGAAGGACCCATTTGCAAAGAGTGACAACAAAGATTGGGGCCTGTTTGTAATGAATTTCAAAAGTTTCGGGGCACTTGTGAAGTACAAAGAATCAGACAGTACTGAAATGCAAACTAGGTCAAGATAATCTCTGATTGGGCCTAATTTTTGTTATAAACCTAATTTGGACCCAAGTAATCTAATGGTGGATTCCGATTTAGGCTTTGACTAAGTTTGATTTGGTAAATTATGTACTTACCTAAATTAGGACAACTGCCCGTCTAAGACTATTTTAGTTCAAAATATGTTCTGATGGTCAATTCAAAGGTACCAAACCCTAGAGGATATTTTTCTATGAATTTTAGAGGGTTTAGATGAATTTTATCTTGACCAAAACCTTTGTTAATCAAGCGAGTCTATTTCTAGGGTTTCAGATGTCATTTAATTCTTGTAACACATGAAAACTCGTTCCTATCTACATGAACCCACTTATTAGACATTTTTGACCATTTGACCTTTAATTGACCCCTGAGAAACCCTGTTGTTATTCTACATTCATGATAGGATGGTAAAATTATAGTTTTAACCCTAGTTCCTTATTATTCTCTTAGAAAGGATGTGTAATGAATTGCTATCTTCTGGCAGTTATGTAGGAGCATTTAATGATGGAATATGAAAAAATAAAGCTAGATATGGCTGATGCTGACATTATCATCAGAAATGTTTGCAGTAGCAGCAAGACTTTATTTCTATTATATTAGTTTTGGCGACCTCTACTTTCTCTCTTATATTTTTAGCTTTGATGTAAGGAATAAAGGCTAAAGATGAGGCTATTTGATGGAGTAAAATATGTGTCTTTGTAACACTTAGTGGGCAAGAAGATCAAGAGGACAAACCTCTACATAAGCATCCATTAGCAGTCACAAGACAATTAAACTATAAAGAATCATGCGTTCTGCTTATAACATGGGCTATGGATATTGAAAATGGATTTGAACTTCTAACCTATTATTTTTTAGTGGTTGGGTTTAGATTTATAAGGGGATGTATATTTGTGTAGCAAGAGATTACATTCATATCATTTTGATGTATTTTAGTTGGATCTGAATGCAAGATTGCTTCTAGGCTACTAGTTGGGGAGGAGGTCAGGTGTTTAATGATATGCCATAGATAAAATATTTTCAAGATACACTTATAGTTCAATATATGCACTTCCTGAAAAACAAACCCAAGGTCCAATCAATAATAGAGTTTACACATTTGTGCAATAAATAGGATTTTGACTTTTTTATTTGTTGAAAAGTAGAAAAGGGTTCATCTTTTTTGCTTCCTCTCTTCATTTTTCTACTAATTGGATTTTGTGGAAGTTTGATTATCGACAGGTTAGTGGTCATTCTTTATCAATTCTCTGGTTCTTTGATCTATAGCTTTGGTAAATCATTAGTTTCTTTGAAACAAAAGAAAAAACTTATTTCCTCCATATCGCCATGCAGACTATTAAGAAATTATAAGTTCATGTTGATCTATATGTACTTTCTCAAAGTTACAATAATGACTAATTTTGTTATTCAATGGTAAAAATTAAAAAATTACCTTTGAAATCTGTGTGTAGATTTCTTTATGGATATTTATTTTAGTTAAGATTTATATAGAATGATTTATTATCCTTTTTGTCTACATTGGATGTTCTCTTCATACATCTAAGACAACCTTAGGTTTCTTGTGCATTTGCAAGAATAATTGCCAACCTATCTTAGGTTATTTTCTTATGGTCCAAATACCCATAAGCACATAAAGAAACTTTTCAATTTAAATCTTTTGGCATGTCCTCAATGTGCCTACTTAGGTAGCCTCCTAGAAGGTCATGTGGTGGAGCACAAAAAGTGGAGGTTGGTTTTGAAGTCTTAAAGGAGAAATTTTTGGGGGTGTCATACCTGTTGGACCTTAAAACTAGCAGATGTATAGAGTGAATATTTTTTGATGTTGCTTGACATTGTTGATCTACTTATTCAATAACAATAGAGTTGTAGAACTTCATATTTATATGCTGTTAATGCCATTACAGATTTTAAAAGCATTTTGATTAAATGTTGCTTTGTGGCTTGCAGTTACCGAGGGAACGGAAAACGTTGCTGTCATCTTGTTGGAGTTGTGGAGCGTTAAGGAAACATGAGAGGTGGGCACTACATAGCTTACATGAAAAGAAGGAGAAGTAATGGGAAGGTAGGTGATGGCAACACAAATATAACATGGTTTCACATGAGTGATGCTTCAAAGTTTACTTTGTGCTAGAAGCTAGGTGAAATAATAGGATTTTTTTTAATAATAGTGTTAAGGGGAAAAAAATAAATTTATAGCGGCTATTGCAAATAGTACCCTTCAGTGCCCTAGTTCCCAACTATGATTAAGTCTTCATTTACAGTGCTTAAGTTGGCTAAAAACGTACACAATCTAGGAGTATTTCGTAAATGTCTAAACTAAAGATATATGAGAATGTAGCACTGTAAACCTTTTGCAACAAAAATGTCTTGAAGTATCTACTTTTCAAATGGATGACCAATCAATACCATTGGAATTAAAGATGCAAAACATTCCCAATTTGATGTATCTACTTATAATCACCTTACAAACAAGACTGTAGTGTTTTATCCCCAATAGAAAAAGGACTGTAGTATCTTATGTCCTTTGCAACATTATTGACGGATTGGCCTATGAATTTTATTAAAACTAACTAAAGTTGAACTTACCTATCAATTCAATTCCATTGGATAGGCTTGAAGGAATTTCTTTGTTTATTGAATGATCTTGAAGAAAAAGTTTTGGCAAAGCTTAGCTAAGAGTTGAAAATCTCTTCTAACCAAAATTACCCTTTCAAGGTATCCTTTAACCAAGCCATTTGGATAGAAAAATCAAACAAACTAAGCAAACATCATTCTTTAAATTTTCCAAATCATAAAACAACATAGAAAGTAGTAGAGTCATCAAAGTTCTAAAAGAAAAATCCTCATAAGCAAATATGTTCATCAAAATCCCTTTCATCCCCTCCTCCCATAGTAACCCTCCCTCACCCCAAGATTCCTCCCACACTATTTCTTCTGTTTCTCTAACTTGGATTTCTACATTTTGTTTGATTTGCTTTCTTTGGATGTTCTGACTTGGATGATTATATATACTTAGTCACATAGTGATCAGGTCTTTGCGTGGTTTGTAAAATTATTGCTTACTCATTGTAATGCACAAAATCGAGTCGCTTTTAAATTTGTAATCCTAGATAGGGAAGTATTTAGGGTTATCCAAGGAGGCTAAATGTTTCAAAAATTAAGTTTCTTGCTTTAAAATGGAAATCAACTTACTTTTTGGTATTTTAAATATATAATTTGTTTCTTTTGAAATAAAGGGACAATCGCAAATTTGTTAGCGGGAATGACTACACGAAATTTACTACACTAACACTATGGTGACAAATAACTCCTTTCTCTAAGCTCACCTTATGCACGTGGAGGCCTAGGGTAATTAGTGAGAGGGGGTGAAAAAGTGCTAGAAAAGAATATGGATTCAATCTAAAGAAAGAAGGTAATTTTATACTAGGAGAAATTCATTTTACAAAATATCCTTGTACAGGAATTTTCTACAACAAATTAGAAATAAAAAGAAGTAAAACAAAGATCCTCCTGCTGATGGTGGTGAAGAGGAGAGTCCTTGCTCGAAGCTCAGTGGCTCCTGGGCTTGAAAAGAAGCTCTCCAACTCCTTCCTTGCTATGCTCGGTGTCCTCCAAGGCAAGCCCTCAAGGGGGCATGCACTATGCTCCTCCAAGGTGGATGGTACCACTTTCAAATCTTCTCCAAGAGTGGGCGTGAACCACCCTTCTCCTCCAATGCCTGGCCGTCCTCCAAGTTGGAAGCTTGCTCCACCTTGGAGTGGCACAAGGAAGAAGAGAGAAGGGGAAGAAGGCACCAAGGGGGCATGTAGGATGCCCCCTTAATCTTCTTCTCTTCTTCTCTTTCCTTGGCCGTGGGTTATGGTGGGTGTAGGGTAGAATTAAACTAAATGGAGGATGGGTTTTTAGTGGTGGTTAGATGGGTATCTATAGAGTAGGATGGTGGGTGGTTGGCGTGGAGATGATGAAGGGCTCGGATTAGGTTTAGGATGGTGTTTAAGGATCCTAGTGTGGAGTGATGTTGGTGCCAACTCAAGGGATACAAGGGGTTAGTTATAGGTTGTGGTGTCTCTTGAGTTGGGACGAAAATAAGGTTCTAGAAGGGGGCTTAGGTAGCACCAACTTAGGGTTCTAGAAGGGGGGTAGGTGGATTGCTAGGATTGGTTGTAGGGTTAGGTGTAGGGCCATGATGTGTGGGTATTTTGGTGACAAAAGGGAGGGCTTCTAAAGGCTATTTTGGTGCCAAAATAATGTGCCTTTTGAGTGTAGTTGAGGGGCTAAGGGGTGTCTATCTTGGTGCCCAAATAGAGTAGTGGTGGAGGTAGCTAAGGCGATCTTAGGTGGGCTTAGTTGGTGGAGCAAGTTTGGGTTAGGTTGGGTTGACGAGAAGAGTTGAGGAAGAGAAGTCTGGAGCTAAACTGGAGCTAATTGCTACTGAAGAAGATGGCTTGGAGATACTCTAGCTGGATTAGCTTGCTAGTTGTTTGCTAGCTGCTAAGGCAAGCTAAAGCAAGCTAGCTTCTACTGAAATATGCTGAGGTGAGTTGGGTTTGGTATTCCCAGGGGGGACCTAGCTAGTTGGAGCTACTGAGCTGGAATCCAGCTATAGTGAGCTGGATCAAGCAGAGTTGTAGCTGGTTTGAGCTTCTTCACTAGTTTCCTTCTCGAGTGCTAGGGTTCTTGAGATCTGATTATCTATATATCCCTAATACTCACAAAAAAAATCAAAGAGACAACAAAAATGTGTGATGCATGGCTAACCTAGTTTATAGCTAATGCAGCTGGAAAACCCATTTGCAGAGTTAAAATCCTAAGAGCTAGATTTGTTTTAATGCATAAGAATGATGATAAATTGGTGTTTATCACACCCCCATGCTTATCTTTTGTTAGTCTCTTAGCAAAACTTTAATTTTTACAAAATGAAATTTTTGGGAAATCTAATTTTTACAACTTTTGAGGAGAAAGAGATTAGGGGACATTGGCTCATCCAAACACAGGAGGTATAGGATTTGTTAAAGATAAACATCGGGATTTGTTTTTGGATCCACAAATTAGATGAATCGGGATCAATACATCCTCTAAAAAATTCACAGATTAGCCCTTTGTTAATTAAGATGACTTGAAATTTTTGTATTTAGGATCTTTCTAGCCCTTGAATTTGATTCGCAACATGCAATGTCCTTTAAAACCTTTGTGGCTGTGCTTGTGAAAAGCCAACATTTATAAAGCAGTGTTTTTGGTTTAAAACTTCTTTTTTTCTTCGCTCGCCCATACTTGTTCTTAGCTTAGTCTTACAACAGATGTGTCGGGATCATCATTCCCATTACCAGTCCTCGAGGAGGCTCTGGCACCAGTACTTCAAGATAGCACTATCCATGACACCACCCAAGAGCTCACAACCCCAAAACACAATGCGGTGCAAAGGGCACTCCAAGCAAACTCAAGCTCTTGCTCTGACACTACGGGTAGAGCACCATCCAAGGCACTTGAGCTACAAAAATGCACTTTAGCGCTCTGTCTAAAGATATGAAATATAGATATAGAGCACCACCGAGATGGTAACTTGTTGTCATCGCATCCACAGAAGAGGCATTTTCCTCCTTCTCAGCGGTGGGAACTCAAACCAATGATCTGCTTTAGATTTTTACTAAGGCCAAACAAGTGGGTTTCTCTAAGTTTTAGTTTTTTTTAGGTGTTGGCTTGTGTGTGAAATTTGACACAAGAAGTTTTGCATGAGATGTAAGTTTTTGAATTTGAAACTAAGCTAAATACTTTCCATATTACAAAAGAGGATCAAGTCACCTGAATTATCATGAGTTCAGGTGGAATTTTAGAGAAGGCTATTGGACCTAATCTAAAGGTAGACCCTGAAATTCTAATAATCTAATCTATATCCTTATGCCTAGTTTGTTATATATAAAATCTCATTGTACCATAAAGTAAGTTTTCAACCTTAGTTCCGATTTCAAAATTTTCCTCAAAAAGTTTTAAATATTTTTATTTTTTTTGATATGCATGCAGGAGAAAGGAAAATGCATATTCTTAGGTTTTGAAAAACATAAATCGATCGTCAAAATTTAAAAACACCCCCATGCTTGCCATATGCAATGTCTCCATGCATTAGGAGGGAAAAGGGATCATCTTAGTGAAAGGCGATCAGGTTTAGGATGGTCAAAACTTGCCAAAAGAAAGAGAAAAGGAAAGCAGGAAAAATGACGGGTTACCTCCCATCCAGTTCTATGTTTTATGATGTTCAGCTGGGCATGAAGGTATGCACGGAAGACGAATTGTCATGTAAGTAGTTGGATACATCGAAGCCTGCATAAAAAGGGTCTTCTTCTAGATCCATGGAAAGTTGAATGGTAAAAGGATAGGCATCAAAATTTGATGGAAAAAGGTAAGTGTAACTCAAGTTTGACCATGGTTTTAATCAAGGATGAATGCCAAACTCGGGCGGGTCTGGTGGTAGCTCCAGTTGAAAAAGGGTGGGAGAAGAGTGATGAGAGGTAGGTGAGGTTAGTGTGCAGGGGTGGGTTGAGAGAAAAGTGGGTGGGTCAGAGGAATAATTAAGGGGATCATCAGGAATAGATTTTTGTGGAAGACAAGTCTCCAAATCATAGCTTTCGCCAACCACTAATTCTGAGTCAGATTCCTCAAAAAATTTATGGTTGGGAAGGGTATCTACCAACATTGTCTCCCCTACCAAATTTTGAAATTTCAGTATCTGAGTCCTCAAAAAAGTTATCATGGAATATCTTGGAGGTTTTGAAAATATTAAGAGTGATAGTTTGGCCTGTGCATGTGATATCAATTTTGTTTGTATGGCAATTTATATTTGCCTTTGTAGTGGCCAAAAAGGGTCATGCAAGAATTACTGGGCATTCATTAAAGATTCAGGTACCTCAATGTCAAGGACCAGAAAGTCTGCAAAGAAGACATAATTCTGAACCTTGACCAAAACATCCTCGACAATCCCACAAGGTTTGATTGTAGATTGGTCGACTAACTAAAGAGTAACCACAACAGGTTTTAATTCATTGATCTGAAATTCATCAATTAAAATCATAGGAATGATATTGACTGAGGCACCAAGATCAAGAAGGGCACGATCAAAGGTAGTATCATCAATAATCACTAAAATTAAAGGCGTGCCTGGATCTTTCATCATAGGAGGCAGTTTGCTTTGTATGATAGAACTTACTATCTTCAAAAGATGTATCTGTTCTAGATTTTTGGCCTACCTTTCTGGATTACAGATCTCCTTAAAAAATTTGACATAGGTAGGTATACATTTGATTGCATCTAGGAGAGGGATATTGATTTGAACTTACGCAAATAAATCCATGAGTTCTTCTGTTGTGGGCTCAGATTTCTTTTATGATTAGTGGTGGGGTGGAGAGCTTGTGGAAAAGGGATAGGAGTTGTGTCTTGAGATTTTTGTGTTTCTTTTTCTCACTGATGTTGGAGTTCAGAGTCAATTTGCACGCGAATGTGGATTTGACCAGGTTGTTGTGAAGGCTCGAGATCAGTGGTGGTTTTCCCACTCCTCAATGTAGCTAGATGTGCAGTTGGATTATTATTTGGAGGAGGTGTGGGGCCTGTTGTTGGGAAAACCTGGGAGGCTATTGAGGTAATGGATTTATGGGAGTCAGGTTATGAAAGTTTTGATTTTTGCCTGGATATTAGTTCCTAGGGTTGGGCATGGGTTAAGATCGAAGATGTCCTGCAAGTCTTTTAGTGGGAGTAACCCCAATCTGATTATTCAGATTTGGGATAGTGAGGGTTACTTCTGTCAACCTATTTGGTATTTCCAGCAGGTTTTCATCATTTGGGCATTGATGTCATGTTGCGATGGCCCAGGATGAAAGGTCTATGTTGGAGCGGAAAACTACGCGATCAGAGTTGGATTTGAAAACTCGTCGGTGTAGTTCGATTTGCGAAGCAATCCGTCAACAGATAAAATTTTACCAAAATTCATAAAGAAATTCCTGATCAAACACAGAAACATTACGTTGATCTAAAATCCATGATTATATATTTCTTTTTTGGAATTTTTCTTTGAAAGTGAGATAATTACAATGGAATTAATATTAACACTAAGAGAGATACAGAGAAAATAATCACTTGACATATGAATATTATTTTTACAACTAGAAAGTGGGAAATGATTATAGCTAGAATGCAGGAAATTCTATTCTAGAAAGCGATAAAAAGAAGGGAGAGAGATGTTATCCTCCTCGATGATTGCTTGGAGGACGAGCCAGACGGAGCAGCACCTGGAAGATGGAGGATGGGGTGGGAAGAAGGAGGATGAAGTAGGAAGAAGTGGGAACGAGGCAAAGCGTCGTCATCGTGGTGGGATTCACTTCCCGAACGAGGACAAGAAAACTTTGGATTTGGCTCTAAAGGAGCATCTTGGGTGTGGGACAAGCTTCTCTAGAGCTTTGGAGAGGGAGAGAGGTGCAGGAAAGGATGAGAATTTCATAGGGTAGGGGTCTCCTTTTATAGTTGCAAGGATTGGGAGTAATTTGGTCGTTACAAATTCAAAAACATTAATATCAGGTCTTTAGTGATGGATTTATTCATCACTAAAACCTGACGTGGGTGACATATGCACTCGCTACGCACGCCTCTTCTCCTTCTATGCGCAAAATGTCTTCGCACTACAATGGCTCTCAATCATCTGATCAAGAAATTGGATGACTTAAACTTCATCTCGCTCGTGCCTTCTTCTGCACATGAGATCAGGCGTGAAATAGGGTGTCCAGTTATGCGTGCACCCGATTGGACGATCTGGACCGTTCACAGTTGATTGCATGATAGAGATCGCACACGTCCATGCGAGGAGAAGCGCTTCACGGTTGGCTTGAACTAGTGCTCCTTGCACGAGCAGCGCCTTAACCACTACACTATGTAGCTATTTGAGGCGTGAAACTGCTTTTGCGCTCAGTCAATCTTGGCTGCCAGATCTTCATCCAACAGCCGAGATCTCATGTCACACGAGCCTTCAGGAGTTGAGCTGAGGGGGGTGGCCGGGTGCTGATGGTTGGGATGGTGGCACGTGGCACCGTCCCAACCATTCATCTTCTTTGTATTGTAGATAGTGCCACGGATGTCGAATTGGACTGATTTTCGCACCGCTAGGCTACGATCGTCGCTCCAAACCCATCCGTGTGGTTGGATTTGTCATCTGAAGTGCGGATTGACACCATCCTGGCCCTTGATCTCTAAGCTTCTTTGGACTATACTTGGTGCTATGGATGTCCAATTGAGGCGATCTTGGAGTCGTTGAACTCCAGTCATCACACTGATCAGATCCATATAGTTGGATCCTCGGTCTGAGGCCCTGATTAAAAGTCACCCTGCCCGTGGCCATAAAAGGAGACAATTACTATCGAATTTGTACAATTTGACCTAAATGCATGATTATGCGTGTTATGCAATATTTACAATGCATGATGCTATTATGGTGCTAAGAACATGCATCAATAGACATTTTTGGCTATTTAGATGTAAGCACATCACACCCCCATGCCTATCTTTTGCTAGTCCCTAGTGAAAACTACATGCTAATTATAGAAGAATTAGGATTGGATTACTCGAGCAAAAGTCATATTCAACATTAAGAAATTTTTACTTAGGACCTGAACATCATAGATACAACAGAGGCTAGGTATCTACTGTTGTCACGCTTTTTGTGCGGGTTTAAAGTATATCACATTGTAGTATAGCCAACAAAGCGTTCAAACAAATAGAGAATTTTGTTACTCAAAAATCGGGGTATCCGAGGTCGAACACAGGGAGCAAATGAAATTTACTACTAATCAAAATGTAATTGAACACTCTAATTTACTCAAAAAGTTAATTCAAATATGAATGTATGCCATTAAAAGTAATTATGACAAAAAATATGAAATTGGACGTCTGACCTGGTGATCAGACGTCTTAAAAGTATTTTCCCCTTTTTCTTCTTCTGATCTTCTTTCTCTTCTTTGCTTGCGAAGGCTTCTCTTTCCTGCCTTTGTATCTTTTCTCCTGTTTCTTCTCCTGCCTTGCCTTCCTTCTTTCCTCTTCTTCTGATCATTGCTGTCTTCGCTTGACCTTTCTTTCGTTCTCTAGCTTGCTCCTGCCTTGCTCTTCCTTCTTCTCCTGCGAAGGCTTCTTACCTCTTCTTCTTCTCTGCCTTGGTCTCTCCTTCGCTCAGTTTCTTCTTCTACTTCTCTTCTCCTTGCGGCAAAGTCTCTCCACGCTCAGTCTGCCTGCACAGGAGCAAAACCTACCCATTTCCCTCTACTCGTGCATCTCTCTCTCTCTCAATGATTCACTCATGGTCGCTCTCCCAGAGCCACACAGATATTCGGGTTGGATTGTACCCGGGACCAGGCACACCTACAGGTGGTGTGATGCACGAGGAGTGCTTAAGGATTGGGTCTATCAGATCCCGCCAGATCCGTGTGGTCAAGCCGCGGACGAGGCGTGTGTGGGGGGCAAGTAAGGGACCTCACCCCTGTGCTTATGGAGGCGTTAAGGTAATTTCACAAATTCAATTTATGTCGCAGTGGCGCCTCATCTCTCCACAATGTGGGACTAAAGATTCTGCCCTGATTTCGCGCGCGCCCGCAGACTCACGTGCCATCCTCGCAGATGCTAGCTCTACTTGCGCTCCTTGCGGGATCAGGGCACTCCGCGACACCCGCATGACTACGCAGCACCTGTAGCCTGGTAGCCCTGGCGCCTGGAGCTGCTACGGAGCTTCTTCAAATGTCGTCCATGGCGGTAGGAGCATCAACACTGTCAGACACAAAACAAGCCTCTCGGCCCAATCAGACCAGCTAGAGACCTTCGCCGTAGCACGGTGAAGGCGGTGGATGGTACTGCAGGCCGTAGGTCGGCCTAGTCATGCGTGCCTAGGTCAACCTGTGGCCGGAGTTGTGGGGTTGGTCGGGGGTTTGTTGTGGAGGCCTGGAATGGCAGTGGAGGGGTGGAATGAGTTCTTGGTGGTGAGGCGGAGCTCACGAGGCGGTTGGCGAGTCGTGTGGAGGGGCAGAGTGGTGTGGGCGGCTCACCGGAGGTCGGTCGGAGGCGAGGAAGATGGAGGTGTTCAGGCACTGTCGGGGGTAAGTAGATAAAATAGCAAGGGAAAAAGAGAAAGGGGAGTGTGGAGAAGGTATTTGGCCAAACTACAGGGATGAAGGGGGGATGGAGAGGCGAACAGAAGTACCTGCTGTCGCCGGAGAAGATGCTGCCCAGTGGGGGAGAACGGCGGTGACGACGGGGCTGAGGCGGCGTGCGCAGGTGCTGCGCGACGCGGAGAAGAGTCAGGAAGATAACTCTGCCACTGGTTTTGTGGCAGAGCGAAGAGGGAGGGGAGGGGGGCTCGCCGGAGCTTGCTGGGAATTTTGGCCGGGCGGGAGGAGATGAATTGCAGGTGGAAACTCGGCCAAATCAAGCTGAAGATGAGCGGTCGGAGGTGTGGGTTCTTATATAGGCACTGGGCCAGTCGTTCAAGGCGTGGAAGGCACGCAATCGTCTGAGGTCGGTCACCGGAGATGGAAAGAGTTTAGATACCCAAATCCCTCGTGCGTTCGCACGAGAGATTGGGTTCACACCAGGGATCAAGATTGGCCTCAGATGGAAGGGAATTCCTCAGAGAATCTCCCTTCCATATCTGGGAGGGGATCTCTGAGGAATCAGTGAGGATTCCCTCTCAAATCCATGTCAGAGAAGGATTCTGCCCTAATAATGGCGGCATGACCTGATTACAAAGGTGGCGAGGAAGTTAGGGGGCGTTCTGTTATGCTTTTCTAAAGGTAGGGACCAAATTATGATTTGGGTGTACTAAATTGCAAAGTAGGTCAAGATGACCTCCCCTTAGGTCCAAATTTTGGTACAAACCTAATTTTGACCTAAGGAATCCAGTGGTGAAGTTGGATTTTAGGTTTGACCTCGTTTGACTGGACATTTTGCGTAAAAACCCAAATTAGGTTAATTGATGAACTAGGACCCTAATCTAGGTAAAACTGGGTTCCAAAGGCCAAATTGAGTGTTCTAAACCATAGGGGATATTTTTCCATGATTTTTAGAGGGTTTAATTGATTTTTATCCTGACCAAAACCTTGTTGAATTAAGCGGGTCTGTTTTAGGGTTACCACATATCATTTACTTCCTAGATTGCACATGAACCCATTTCTGATTGACTCAACCCACTTTTTATCTCATTTAGACCTTTTGACCTGTGTTTTGCCTCTAAGAAATCTCATTTATGTACCGCAATGGTAAAATTGCAGTTTTAACCTTTAATTCATGTTTTCTTCTCAAAGCACTTTTTCCTTCAGTTAAGCCTTCTTCTAGGTTATGTAGGAGCTTTTATCTTCTTTATTGGGTCAAAATGAGCTAGTTATGGCTCATGATGAGGCTCTCATCACGCCCCCATACCTAGCTTTTGCTAGTCCCTTAGCAAAATTTCAAACTTTTAACTTCCATTCTAGACCCTGAGTGTCTGTCAACAATGATAAGTGCTTCTCCTTTTGTGATTAGGTAGGAATGCCGACAATAGGCCTAGAGGTACTCAAGTACCAACCAAAATCCGGACCTGTTCCACTTTAGCCTCAGTTTTCTGCAAAGGTTTCTCCAGCCCACAAAAACTAACCTAGGGCTTGTTGGACTCCGCGGTTAAAGCTTCCGTGCTTGACACATTTTTAGCCTAAGTTCAGTTTGCAGTGCATTTTTTTGTAAGAGAGAGATAGAAGATTTATTTGTTTGGAGAGCTTTTCCCTCTCTTTTATTTTTGTTTCTAGCTTCGGATTAGCTTCTCAACACGGTCTGTATCGGATTCCTCGTCCAAATCATCAATCCTCAAGGGTTCCTGGCTTTCGAGATTTCGAGATAATCCCGCCCATGGCAACCCCCAAAACCATGGCTTTCGAGATTTCGAGATAATCCCGCCCATGGTGTTCCGTGGCCGAATTCAGCCCCTGGCGATTGACATTTCGTGATAATGCCGCCCATGGTATCTGAAGCAGCAGAGTGCTTACCTGCCCCCAGTAGGATATTTAAATATCCTAAGAGACAAGCACCAAGGAGATGATATGTTGTTACGCATCTTCGAGGGGAATTTCCCACCTCTCCGCGCTGGGAACTCATCCAAATCAACTTGTGTTGATTGGCCGCTCCTAATCTAGGTGACTTTTGTAGAACATTAAACGCTCTTGTGTGATTTGGATGTTTATGCGCACTGAACCAGACTGTGTGTGAATTTGGGGTGCTTAGGTTACCGAATCCCGCAAACCGGAGGTCAGTTAGCGAGGCCGAATACTTCCTAAGCCTTATACCTAATACTTAAGCTTCGCATTTTCCTCAACCTCTTGTGGATTATCCAGATTTTAACGGATACGTGAATTTTTAAGCTAAAGATACTAGCCCAAAAGGCCTAAGACCGGCATTCCTACTAATCTCTTGCTATATCTCCGTAGCACTTTTCTTTTCTTTTTCTTGATTCAGTCTAGAACTTCAGTTAATTCCTTAATCTTTTACTAATAACTATTTCTTTTTCTTTTCCTTTTGTGCTCCTTTCTTCATTTTTGCTCTTTTTCTCCTCCTTATGCTTATGTGGCTCACAAAATTTCCTCCCTCCCACCATTTTTTTTTCTTTTTCTTAATTTTTTTTCAATTTTTTTTTATTTTTGACATATGCAAATTTTTTGTGTGTGAGACTCCTTCTGATTTTTTTTCTTGGTTCTGTATGTATGCACTTTATCACCCCCCATGCCTAAGTTTTGCAATGTCCTCATTGTAAACAGAGGGTATGAATTAGTGTTGAGGTCAGGGACTTAGAACAGGATACATCGGGTGGGTGAATGGGTTGAAAATGACTGATGCGGATGATTTTAAGCTCTGATACGTGTACCAGAGGTGGGATCAACTGTCTAAGGCTGGACTCAAGGTGCAATAGACGTGGAGTACAGATGGATAATTAGACGGGTCTCTGCTTTTGGGAATGACGGGTTGCCTCCCGTTAAGCGCTAAATTTAATACCTTCAGTCGAGCGGAAAATGGGGTGGAGAGGGGGTGGTCAAATCAATGGAGTTTAGGAAAACAAGCACCTTTATTAAGAGCCTGGTTGGTCCAACCAGGTGCTTGTTGAGATCAGTGGGCTAATGATGCAGCCCGAACCCAATAAGTCTGGTGGGTTGATAGATGTAGATCAGCAGATGCGGAACCCACCATATGCAGTGAAGTTCTGCTGGATATGGAAGTGAAAACTCGGGTTCAGGCTGAGTCGAATCAGCTTGGTCAAAGTAGGGTTCCGAAAAATTATCCATGTAAGGTGTGGAATCCCTACTAGGGTGATCAAAGGATGGAGGCTCCTGATTTGTGGTCTGATCAGTACCCGATACCCGGTCTAGATATGGAGTTGAATCATCTGCAAACAGCTCTGTGAGAGGTGAATCGGAATAGAAATTGAGTCCGGTTGCGAGTTGGGGTGGGGAACAGGTTTTGATTGGTTCTGTATATGTGGAGCAGGTGGCTTCAAAGAAGATTGACATGTTATAATCAGGAGGCAGATTTTCTCCGATGTTATGGTCAGATTTGAGATCGTCGGAGAGTTTGCGAAAATCAAAATTTGGATGAGATTCTAGATCATGAGTTCCACCATAGAATCAATCATATGTTGTATATTCAGCAGCCTGACTGGGATCTAGCCTAAATGTTAATTCTGAGCTTAAAAGGGTATCCTTATCTGGTAGAGGCTCATATTCTAAGCTAGTAGGGCAGACCCAATTGAAACCCTGCTCGTCCAACTCCTCGATTTCTGTGTCGTAGATTGGCATGACTTCCGCAAAATCGATTCGTTCCTCTAAGGAGGTTGACAAGGGATATTCATCAAATCGAGGCCCAAAATCATATTCTTCATTAAAAGATTGATCTTCTTCATCTGGGGCCTTGAAATCTTCAAAATATGTTTCAGATCTAGGTTCTAGGCTTAGGATATGGGTTGAATTACTAGAATTTAGGTCTGAATAACCTTCGAGGGTCACCTTATCAGAATAAGGGATGGAATTTACACCCTTGAGAGGTTCAGTTCTACTCTCATACTTGCAGGAGTCTTGGGATTCTAAAATGGGCTCATCATGGTCTTTTCCTGCATTTGGAGCTTCCCAACCTTCTTCAATATCAGGTGCATTATACTCCATCTGGGTTGGGAATCCACAACCATTTTGTGCCTCAAACCCGAGGACAGATTTATCCTTGATGTTGTTCCAAGATAGCTCATCCTCTGTTGGTGGTATGTACGGGTATTTCTGATCAATCACTTGTTTTATTAATCTCATTATCTCTTCCCGTTTTTCAAGACTATCTTCGTGTTGCTTCCAAAGTCGAGGATTGGTCATACATTGAAGGTATTCACTATTGTGCAATTTTTCTATCTCAATGTATGCAGTAATGAGCAAGTCACGGGTTGATCCTTTGTTCGCTTCTGCTAATAGTACTTGGGCACAAGTTATGACAAAGGTTGTGGTTGTTGGGACATCAACCTGAATGTTTCCTACTGTTGTTGAGGTTTCTTCATTTTCATAAAATCTCATGGCATCCTCAATCATTTTATCTCTCATGGATCTCCGGTATTCAGGTTTCTTGAATGGTAGTCCTAGGTGGTTCGGCTGCATATTTGGATCAGGTGGTGGAATCAAGATCAGAGTTTGACTCAAGATGTGTTATGAAGCGATCAGATCTGAATAATGAGTCCCACTAAAAACGTATATGTGTGCTCTAAAGAGAAAAGATGAGGGACTGGAGATGTTCTTGACCCAATCAAGACACCCAAAAGATGTTTGGATGACTATGGAGGTTCGGGGCGGATGGACCCTTGGATCTGAAGATCGTCCACCTGAGAATTACCTGGGCAGCCAGAGAGGGAGAGTCCCACAAAGACCCCTACACGGTAGAGCGTCCCTACGGGTTACAGGTTTCCCCCACCTGACCTCTCTTGTCACTGAGATTCCAGGTAGACCAGAATGGGGACCTTGACCTCTTAAGTCTATCACTTTTTATTTTAAAGGTGCTTTTAGGGTTCTCACTTGAACTTTAGATGTTTTTGGTATTGTGACCTAATTTAGAGGTTGGTCGACCCAAGGGGTCAACTTCACCTGACCTGTCCTATAGATGGCAGAATGATTCTAAGTTTGGAGCCTAGAGATCCCCCTGATTTGACTCTCAGGTTATTAGGTCCAAAAATTTTAAGATTCAAGTGATTTTAGAGCTCAATTTTAGGGTTTGTCTTATTTAGCTCTCTTCAATCAAGGGCTTGGGTAGCACACTGATGCGGGAGGGTTAACTTCCTTTTATGCAGGCATGTGTAACTAGTGCTTCAAGACCCTAATGTGGAAACCCTAATTTGGTTCTATTTCCAATCCTCTTTTTCTTTTTCAAAAGTTCTCTTTGGACTTATAAGCAAGAAGTGTGTGGTCCGTCGAGATTAAGCATTATTTCAATTAGGCACAAGAATTTGTGGGATAGAATCTAAAAAAAATCACTCCAACTTCAAGAATATTTGCAGAAATTTTCGCAAAATCAGGAAATGTTTTGCCTTGGAGAAGGTGATTACTATATAAAGAAGGCAATTGACTCCTAAATTGATTTTCTTCCTTTTGTCTTTCAAAGATTAGGGGATGATTAAGGAAGAAAAGAAATTACCAGCCCTAGAGTGGTTGACTTGCGGGAGAGATTTTCTCATGAAGTACCTGCAAGATCACATCAAAGCAAAGTAGGGCAAGTTAGTGTTCAATATGATAAAAAGAATGTAGAGACTAGTGGTAAATTGCGCATTGCCCCTGGCAATGAAGCCAAAATGTTGTCACGCTTTTTGTGTGGGATTAAAGTATATCACGTTGTAGTATAGCCAACAAAGCGTTCAAACAAATAGAGAATTTTATTACTCGAAAACCAGGGTATCCGAGGTCGAACACAGGGAGCAAATGAAATTTACTACTAATCAAAATGTAATTGAACACTCTAATTTACTCAAAATGTTAATTCAAATATGAATGTACGCCATTAAGAGTAATTATGACAAAAAATATGAAATTGGACATCTGATCTGGTGATCAGACGTCTTAAAAGTATTTTCCCCTTTTTCTTCTTCTGGTCTTCTTTCTCTTCTTTGCTTGCGAAGGCTTCCTCTTCCTGCCTTTCTATCTTTTTTCTTGTTTCTTCTCCTGCCTTGCCTTCCTTCTTTTTTCTTCTTCTGATCTTTGCTGTCTTCACTTGACCTTTCTTTCGTTCTCTGGCTTGCTCCTGCCTTGCTCTTCCTTCTTCTCCTGCGAAGGCTTCTTTCCTCTTCTTCTTCTCTACCTTGGTCTCTCCTTCGCTCAGTTTCCTCTTCTGCTTCTTCTCTTCTCCTTGCAGCTAAGTCTCTCCACGCTCAGTCTGCCTGCACAGGAGCAAAACCTACCCATTTCCCTCCACCCGCGCATCTCTCTCTCTCAACGACTCACTCAAGGTCACTCTCCCAGAGCCACATGGATATTCGGGTCGGATCGTACCCAGGACAAGGCGCACCTGCAGGTGGTGTGATGCGCAAGGAGTGCTCAAGGATTAGGTCGGTCGGATCCCGCCAGATCCGCGTGGTCAAGCCGTGGATGAGGCATGCGTGGGGGGCAAGTGAGGGACCTCACCCCTGTGCTTATGGAGGCGTTAAGGTAATTTCACAAATTCAATTTATGTCGCAGCGGCGCCTCGTCTCTCCACGATGTGGGACTAAAGATTTTGCCCTGATTTCGAGCGCGCCCGCAGACTCGCGTGCCATCCTCACAGCTGCTGGCTCTGCTTGCGCTCCTTGCTGGTCAGGGCACTTCGCGACACTTGCACGACTACGTAGCACCTGCAGCCTGGTAGCCCGGGCGCCTGGAGCTGCTATGGAGCTTCTTCAAATGTCGTCCATGGCGGTAGGAGCATCAACACTGTCAGACACAAAACGAGCCTCTTGGCCCAATCAGACCAGCTGGAGACCTTCGCCGTAGCATGGCGAAGGCGGTGGAAGGTGCTGCAGGCTGCAGGTCGGCCTAGGCGTGCATGCCTAGGTCAACCTGTGGCCGGAGTTGTGGGGTTGGTCGGGGGGTTATTGTGGAGGCCTGGAGTGGCAGTGGAGGGGTGGAATGAGTTCCTGGTGGTGAGGCGGAGCTCACGAGGGGGTTGGCGAGCCATGTGGAGGGGCGGAGTGGTGTGGGCGGCTTGCCGGAGGTCGGTCGGAGGCGAGGAAGATGGAGGTGTTCAGGCACTGTCGGGGGTAAGTAGATAAAATAGCAAGGGAAAAAGAGAGGGGAATGTGGAGAAGGTATTTGGCCTAACTACAGGGATGATGGGGGACGGAGAGGCGAACAGCAGTACCTGCTGTCGTCGGAGAAGATGCTGCCCAGTGGGGGAGAACGGCGGCGATGACGGGGCTGAGGCGACGTGCACGGGTGCTGCGCGACGCGGAGGAGAGTCACGAAGATAACTCTGCCACTGGTTTTGTGGCAGAGCTAAGAGGGAGGGGAGGGGGGCTCTCCGGAGATTGCTGGGAATTTTGGCCGGGCGGGAGGAGATGAATTGCAGGTGGAAACTCGGTCAAATCAAGTTGAAGATGAGCGATCGGAGGTGTGGGTTCTTATATAGGCACTGGACCAGTCGTTCAAGGCGTGGAAGGCACGCAATCGTCTGAGGTCGGTCGCCGGAGATGGAAAGAGTTTAGATACCCAAATCCCTCGTGCGTTCGCACGAGAGATTGGGTTCACACTAGGGATCAAGATTGGCCTCAGATGGAAGGGAATTCCTTAGAGAATCTCCCTTCCATTTCTGGGAGGGGATCTCTGAGGGATCAGAGAGGATTCCCTCTCAAATCCTCATCGGAGCAGGATTCTGCCCTAATAATGGCAGCAGGACCTGATTGTAAAGGTGGCGAGGAAGCTAGGGGGTGTTCTGTTATGCTTTTCAAAAGATAGGGACCAAATTATGATTTGGGTGTACTAAATTGCAAAGTAGGTCAAGATGACCTTCCCTTAGGTCCAAATTTTGGTACAAACCTAATTTTGACCTAAGGAATCCAGTGGTGAAGTTGGATTTTAGGTTTAACCTCATTTGATTGGACATTTTGTGTAAAAACCCAAATTAGGTTAATTGATGAACTAGGACCCTAATCTAGGTCAAACTGGGTTCCAAAGGCCAAATTAAGTGTTCTAAACCCTAGGGGATATTTTTACATGATTTTTAGAGGGTTTAATTGATTTTTATCCTGACTGAAACCATGTTGAATTAAGCGGGTCTGTTTTAGGGTTACCATATATCATTTACTTCCTAGATTGCACATGAACCCATTTCTGATTGACTAAACCCACTTTTTATCTCATTTAGACCTTTTGACCTGTGTTTTGCCTCTAAGAAATCCCATTTATGTACCGCAATGGTAAAATTGCAGTTTTAACCTTTAATTCATGTTTTCTTCTCAAAGGACTTTTTCCTTCAGTTAAGCCTTCTTCTAGGTTATGTAGGAGCTTTTATCTTCTTTATTGGGTCAAAATGAGCTAGTTATGGCTGATGATGAGGCTCTCATCATCTACCAAAATGCAAACCGCCTCAGGCCCTCGCCTTTTTCAAAGAAGAATCTCTTTTTCACTTTTTCTTATTTTGTAATTTTTTTTATTTTTGAGTTTAGCGTTTCAAAACAGCTTTCTACGGCCACTGAACCCACCCAAGACTCGATGAGAACCCGAAGTTCTAAGCATATTTTTGTGAATGTGATAGACATGTTGATCGTCAATCAGAACGGACTTCAGGTTTCTACGCCCCTAGGTGACCTTAAAAAGAATTCTGCCTAAAGGTGTATCTATACGACTGGTAGCTTTCTCCCTACTTTTATTTTTACGGGGTCGACAGAAGGGTGAACCCAGGCATATCTCCCCGGCTTATTCTACTTCTTTGCTTCTTCCTAAGTGTTTTAGGGATTTTTTCATGCATTTCCCGAGTTGTGTTCTGGACAACCTACCAATGGGCTGTTACCCACGATAACTTGCCAACCATACTCATGTAGTGAAGTGTGGAGTATTTATTTTGTTTCTTTTTCTTTTCTTTTCTCCTTTTCCGTTTTCTTTTTTTTTTCTTTTCTTTTTGGACTTTCTTTTTCTTTTTTCAGTAGGTGACTTCCCTGGTCTAAGATTTACCTAAAGGCTGGAAGAAAAGAATGGTCTTGTGACTAGGCTCTAGACAACCTACCAATGGGATGTTACCTACGATAACTTGCCAGCCGTACCACCCTAGATGGTTCATTGGCTACCCAATTTTCGTTAAAATCACCGAACAATGAGTCATTGTGAATAGTGTGTAGATGCTTAGGCTTAAAGTTCCCTCAAATCAGACGGCTGGTTGATAAGTTGTGTACTTATTACCCAAACTTATTTAATAAAATTAAAGTAGTATCCAGGATGGTGAGGACATGATAAACAAATTCACATTTTAGTGGATACCCAAGCAGGTTAAGACCAAAGACCTGAAGGGTCTTAATGTTCAGATCCTACTATATTATTTCCCAAGATTGAAAAGTCCTAATGCCCAAGTATTCTCAACAAATTATTTTTGTTTTTGTAAAGAGAAAAACAAGTAAAATTTACAAGAATTCCACAAAGCTGACAAAATGATTCAAAAATGAATCCACCCCCCCATGCCTAGCCGATGCAATGTCCACATTGAGAATAAAAGACATAAACGGAAGGGTAGAATGTAGAAGATATCACCTGAATTTGATGCTCTGGTCAGCTTTGAGTCAAACTGTACAATTGATGAGTTTAATGCTATCAGCTAGGTGAAGTCTAGCCAAAGAAATGACAATGTGATTAGAACAACCATGTCTGAGATGGGTTCTGAAACAATATGGTCAATAAAAGGCTTTTGTCATTGATCGTTGACTTTGAATGAATTACCTGTCTTTGGGTTAGAGATCTGAATGGCACCGTTTGGAAATATCTAATTGATGATGAACGGGCCGTTCCATTTTGACCAAAGTTTGCCAGGAAAGAGCTTAAGTCGAGAATCAAAGAGCCAGACCTTCTGGTTCGGCTCAAAGCTCTTGTGGGATATCAATTGGTCATGAGGAGCTTTAGTCCAAGCCCTATAGATCTTGGCATTCTCGTATGCATCATTTCTAAGCTCCTCCAACTCAGATAGTTGGAGTTTCCTAGTATTTCCGGCTAAACTCAAATCTAGATTACATAGCTTGATTGCCCAGAATGCCCTATGTTCAATTTCTACGGGTAAATGGCATGCCTTTCAATACACCAGATGAAATGGTGACATGCCGATAGGCATTTTGTATGCTGTATGGTAAGCCCAAAGAGTGTCCTCAAGCTTTTGAGTCCAGTCTTTACAATCAGGCCTAACCATTTTCTAAAGAATATTCTTGATCTCCCGATTGGAGATCTCGACCTATCCTTTTGTCTGGGGATGGTAAGGTGTCGAGATTCTATGATTTACCCCATATTCTTCTAGTAAATTACAGCACTGGGCATTAGTGAAGTGAGTACCACCAATGCTGATGATGGCTCTCGGAATCCTGAATCGATGGAAGATGTTCTTCTTGATGAAATCAATGACCACCTTGTGGTCATTAGTTCAGGTGGGAATGGCCTCAATCCACTTGGACACGTAATCAATAGTGATGAGAATGTACTCGTGTCCAAATGGAGGGAGGAATGGTCCCATGAAGTCGATGCCCCAAATGTCGAAGATTTCGACGGGAAGAATTAAGTTTAGAAGCATCAAGTCTGTCTTGGCTATGCTCCCAAGTGCCTGGCATCAGGAACACGACCTCGAGAATTCTTGGTCATCCTTGAATAAAGACTACCAATAGAATCCAGATAGCAAAATCTTTGCAGCAGTCTTTTTCCTGAAGAAATGTCCACCACACATAGATGCATGGCAGAACTTGTGTATACTTTTCAATTCATTCTCCGGAACACATCAGCAAATAACTTGATTAGAGTCGATGCGATACAGTTTAGGGTCCTCCCAGAAGTAATATTTGGCATCAGATTTGAGTCTATCTCATTGTTGCATGGTCCAATCTTGAGGGATTTGACCAACAGCCAAGTAATTAACGATGTCTGCAAACCATGGAGTTTGGGCACATGATATTGCAAGGATAGTCTCATCCATAAAAGTATTAGCAATCATAATATCCACATAAGAAGAATCACTCGGAAGTCTTGAAAGATGATCCGCCAC
This sequence comes from Thalassia testudinum, assembly GCA_037157565.1. Classification (NCBI taxonomy): domain Eukaryota; kingdom Viridiplantae; phylum Streptophyta; class Magnoliopsida; order Alismatales; family Hydrocharitaceae; genus Thalassia; species Thalassia testudinum. Next base: position 30,094,402 of record JAZHRO010000019.1, on the reverse strand, counting down.
CACATTCTATGCCCTAGATTTATCTTTGATTTCAAGATCGAATTCTTGAAGCAGAAGAATCCACCTAATAAGCCGAGGTTTCGCATCCTTTTTGGGAAGGAGATGTCTCAAGGCTGAGTGGTCGGTGTAAATTATGACGTGAGACTCTAAGAGATAAGCCCTGAATTTCTCCAAAGCAAATACTACAGCTAGCAATTCCTTCTCAGTAACAGTGTAATTTCTCTGGGCCTCATCCAAAGTTTTGCTAGCATAGTAGATGATAGAGGGCTTCTTGTCGATCTTCTGACCCAAAATAGGCCTAACCACATAATCAGAAGCATTAGTCATGATCTCAAATGGGGCTGTCCAAACCGGTGGTTGCAACACTGGAGCACAAGTGACTGCTGTTTTAAGAAAATCAAATGCCCTATGGCATGATTCGTTGAAATCAAACGGTGTATCTTTGGCAAGAAGGTTGCTCAGAGGGTAAGCGACCTTAGAGAAATCCTTGATGAACCTCTTATAGAATCCTGCATAACCGAGAAATGATCGAATTTGTTTGATAGATGTGGGAGGAGGAAGTTTAGGGATAGCATCAACCTTAGCTTTATCAACTTCAATTCCCAACTCAAAGATTACATGACCTAAGACGATGCCATCTTGTGTCATGAAATGGCTCTTTTCCCAACTAAGCACCAGTCTTGTTTCGATGCATCGTTTAAGGATTGTTTTAAGATTAGCCAGGCAAGAATCAAACGATTCTTCGAAAATAGAGAAATCGTCCATGAAGACTTCCACAAATTCTCCCACCATGTCAAAGAATATGGCTAGCATACACCTTTGAAAAGTTGTGGGTGCATTTCATAAGCTGAATGGCATCCTACGGAAAGCAAAGGTTCCGTAGGGACAGGTGAAAGTTGATTTTCCCTAATCCTCGGGATTTATAGGGACTTGATTGTGTCCCAAGTAACCATCTAGGAAACAGAAGTACTTCTACTCGGCTAGTCCTTCCAAGATTTGATTGATAAAGGGAAATGATCCTTTTTCATGGCTGTGTTCAGCTTCCTATAATCGATACAAACCCTACAAGAGGAAGCTGAACGAGTTGTGACAGATTCTCCTTTCTCATTAGTCATAATGGTAATCCCAGCATTTTTGCGAATAATTTGCACGGGACTTACCCAAGGACTATCTGAGATTGGATAAATGATTCCTACGTCAAGCCACTTAATTATTTCCTTCTTGACCACTTCTCTCATATTAGGGTTTAATCTCCTCTACATTTGCAGAGGAGGACGGGATCCATCTTTGATGTATATTCTATGATTGCAATAAGCTGGCTCGACCCCTGTAAGATCATCAATGGCCCAACCAATTGCCTCCTTATGTTCCTTTAGGGCTTTGATCAGTTTAATCTCCTGCTCCTTAGTTAATGTAGGGCTAATAATCACAGGAAGCATCTTTTGAGGTCCCAAAAATTGATATTTGAAACTCACAGGCAATGGTTTCAATTCGAGCTTGGGTGGGTTGAGGATGGAAGGTAAGGATGAAGCTGATGAAGAATCATTAAGAAAAGGAGGTTGAAAGTGAAAAAAATCAATAACCTCTTCAGAATGTGGCTGATTTGCCATAGAGGGTTGCTGGTCAGATTCATCAAAACAGGATGAACTTTCAAATGCAGAAATCGCCATACATGTTTCAATATTCAAGTTGTCATCCTTAAGTTCCTCTATAAATCCACAATCCTCGAATTTGTTAATCGCCTTAAAAATATCCAATTTCAATCTCTGATCCCCAAAGGCGATTTCCATGCTACCACTCTCACAGTTGATATTGGCTGTAGCTGTAGCTAGGAACGGATGCCCCAGAATGATGGGTATGTTCCCTAAATTTTCAGGTACATCCATGTCAAGGACAAGGAAATCTACAGGAAAATAGAAATCCTTAACCTTGACAATAACACCTTCACTAATGCCTCGTGGATTTGTGACTGAAAGGTCTACTACCATTACTGACGTCGGTCGAAGTTCACTTAATCCGAACTTCTCGTAAAGAGAAGTCAGAATTAGGTTAATGGATACACTTAGATCCAGAAGTGGCCGATCAAAGGTGTCATCTCCGATGACATAAGAAATCAAAGGAGAACCTAGATCTCTCTTTCTCTAGGGAAGGTGATGCAGGATAATAGAACTAGCCTGCTCGGAGAGTACCACCTTCCTCGAAACAGATTCCCTCAACTTACGCTTTTGTGTGCATAAATCATTTAAAAATTTAGTGTAAACTAGTATGTGTTTGATAGCATCGAGGAGCAAGATGTTGATCCTGACATTCTTGAATATATTCAAGAGCTTCTCGTTACCATCAACAGGCTTCTTCTTTCTAGGTTTAATCAAGGCCTTAGGAAAAGAAACATGAGTTAGATATTTGGAATCAGGTTCCTGAGCCTTGGTTTCTTCTTTAGAGTTCCCCTTTCTCTCCTGAGGCTCTCCAGGATTTGGTAAATTAGAGCAGCATGGTTGTGGATCCTGAGAATGTTTTCCACTCCTCAAAGTAACTAAATTAGTAGATGCATATGGGTTTGGGTCTTAGGGAGGGTTAGGAAAGATTGGAGGGCCTTCATTAGCCAGAAATCTTTGATTCGAAGAAGAAGCAGAAAGGGAAGGACCCTGCTCAAGCACCTGAGCATGTGCATGTGGGTCCCTCTGATTCCTGTACCCTTGGGCTTGATTGCTTGGATTCTGTATATTACGCGGTTTGGGTATGGGTTAAGATGGCAAAGATCCAGGTTGACGAGAATTAGCAATGAACCCAGTTTGCAAGTTGTCCAAGGAGGTTTTCATTTGCTGCATGAGCGGGAGCATAGTTCCTTGCATCTCTATCATCTGATGGTTCAAATCAGCCTACCTTATAGGTTGACGGGCATTCCAAGCTGGCTGATTGACCTGATTTATGGGCAGTTGAGTGTAAACATGACCTTGACCCATTGGTCTTTGCGAAGCATAGTTGCTGGGTCAGAATTGGGTTTGCTACCCCAGGTATTTCCAGGAGAAGTTAGGGTGGTTCCTCCAATACGGATTATAAGCATTAGAGTAAGCGTTGGACCTAACGTTCTCCTGTACAACATAGAGATCCTCATAGTGTGAGGATGGAGAGAAAGAAAGGGAGGGATCAGAGAAACTAGGATCAAAGGCCCTAGTTTGGAACCCATGGGGATTAGAATAATGTTGGCTCACAGGTTGAGTCGTATCAAGTTGATTCACGAACTCCCATCCAGAAGGAGCTTGCGAAAAATGGAATCCCGAATTTTGGGATTGAGTGGATAGAGAAATGTTCATTGAGTTTCTAACCATCCACTCCATATTTTTGGTAACCTGGTCCACCTTACCTTGTTTATTGCAAATCAATTCCATATCGAATGAATGAGCCGTGAACATTAACATTCGATCTAGGTTGTTCGGACCAGTTAAAAGTATCCATGGAGGCATGATTGATTGAATTTTCACTCATATCCTCAAATAAATCGTGCACATTATCTACGTCTTTGGTGAGGAAATTGCCTTTGCAGGAAGTGTCCACGTGATTTCTTAGTTGCTCAGTCAACCCGTGGTAGAAGATCGGCACGAGCTGCCATTTTGGCACCTCGTGGTGTGGACACTTCCACAATAAGTCTTGGAATCTCTCCCAGGCAACATGAAACTGCTCCCCCAGTCACTGGGCGAAGGTAGTAATTGCCCGTCTCAGAGCATTGGTATGCTCTACAAGGAAGAATTTCTTTAGGAAAGTGGATTTTAGATCATTCCATGTTGCGATCGGCCTTCCTATGGTCCTGTACCGATGAGCAGCTTTATCCCTAAGAGAGTGGGAAAAGGCCTCATGATCATCTACTCTTCATTCACGTTTCGTGCTTTGGTGCTCTGAACCAGAGTGGTCAAATCTTCCAAATGCTAAAACGAGCCTTCAGAGCCAAGCGCATGGAAATGTTTGATTAGGCTTAACACCTAGGCATGATTTCTACATATCTAGCAGGAATCTGGATGCAAGGATGTTCCCCGTAATTTGAAGGATCATAAAAATCCTTCAAGGGCTGAGCACCCTGCATTCTTTGGAACCATTCTTGCATTCTCTACATTTATTCCAGTTGCCTTTGAAACAACTCCTATGGATTCTGAGGCAAAGGAGGTTGTTGATCGGCCATGGGATCAATTTGGCCAAAATCTAATCTACACCTCCTAGAATACTCTAATGGTCCTTCCAATCGGGGATTCAATGACCTCATTCCAAGCATAAACTAGAAAGAGGTCGGAAGGACTAGGGATAAGGACCCTGCAGCACAACAAAACAAGCTTGTCCTTAAGTTGGGTAGCCTAACAATCTACAGACTCTCGGAATCCATCTTAAGATTATAGATGATTACTCTACTTGCATCCAATTTATCCAACCAGTTAGGAGGGACTAGGTAGGAGGTTCTTCCTTTTGCCTTTGCCTTCGGGTACTAGTGTATGCCCCAGCCATGGTAGTTTGACGCTACTCCTCTAGATAAACATTAGATTGATTGGTACAACTAGGTTAATTGTAAACATTCTCAGACAGGGCCTCGAAGAGTGAATTAGTCCTTAAGGCCAACATCTACTTGATTTTATTTAGGCCGGGGATTATAGTGCTTATGGAATGTGGTGGGCCATTAAGATGAGTTGTGCCCTTAACAATCAAATGAGTATGTGTTAGTGCATGCACATCTAGGGCTTTCAAGAAAGATTATTTTTTATGAGTAGATTTTAAGGTTCAAAACTTGCTTAAGTAGCTTTTATGGTTTGGAATTAGGTTAATTCAATCAAGTTTCGAGGCAATCCAGAAGTTCAAACACGGGTGAAGATCATTTCCTTTCGAAATCAAAAAGTAAAGTGGAGTGCCTGGTATTGACCTAAATTGTAAACCCTATAGGAAAGCTACTTGATGAGTTGATTTTAGGTTAAGTGATGCAGCCCAAATAACTCAAACAATTGGCCAAAATTGCACCACTGAGTTAGGTACACAAGATGATTAACCTAGACTGGTTTCTACTCTTTTATATGTTGATTTGCATGTACCGGTTCCACAGATCAGAATCCCAGCAAATAAAAATCAATTAGGTTATGTGCCATGAATGTGGGTGTATGTAGTGTATATGTTGATTTATCCCATAAGAAGTATCTTTTTGTTAATTTCTTTTTTTACTAGGGTGAGATGAATGTGGGTTGAAATCCAAGCAACCAAACTAACCTTAGGATTTATGCAAAGACCTAGGTTAATTAGGGTTTGAATTAATGTTGTGAAATGAAATCTATGGAGGGTGAAGAATGGGGAGCACTTACAGTTGTCTTCAAATACACTTTACTCTGATCTACCACTTGAAGATTCCCTGTTGAGGTACCTGCAAAACAACAGACGAGAAATAAAGCAAGTTAGAAAACAATAAAGTGCACGTGATGCGGAAAGAAAATCGATAATCGTTGCCCCCTACCAATGACACCAAAATATTGGAGCGGAAAACTATGCGATCAGAGTTGGATTTGAAAACCCATCGTTATAGTTCGATTTGCGAAGTAATCTATCAATAGATAAAATTTTACTGAAATTCTTAAAGAAATTTCAGGTCGAACACAGGGAGACTACGTCGATCTAAAATCCGCGATTATTATTTTTTTTTGGAATTTTTGTTTGAAAGCGAGATAATTAGAATGGAATTAATATTAACACTAAGAAAGAGAGACAGAATAATCACTTGATATATGAATACTGTTTTTACAACTAGAAAGCAGAAAATGATTACAGCTAGAAAGCAGGAAATTCTATTCTAAAAAGCAATAAAAAGAAGGGAGAGAGATGTTATCCTCCTCGACGATTACTTGGAAGATGAGTTAGACGGAGTGATGCCTAGAAGGAGGATGAGGTGGGAAGGAGGATGAAGCAGGAAGAAGCAGGAACGAGGTAGAGCATTGTCGTCATTGCGGGAGCCACTTCCAGAACAGGGGCGAGAAAACATTGGATTTGGCTCTAAAGGAGCATCCCAGGTGTGGGACAAGCTTCTCTAGAGCTTTGGAGAGGGAGAGAGGTGAAGGAAGGGATGAGAATTTTGTAGGGTAAGGGTATCCTTTTATAGTTTCAAGGATTGAGGGTAATTTGGTCATTACAAAATTTAAAGACATTAATATCAGGTCCTTAGTGACGGATTTATTCGTCACTAAAGACCTGATGTGGGCGACGTGTGTGTGCACCACACACACCTCTTCTCCTTCTTCACACAAAACGTCTTCGCACGTACAATGGCCCTCAGTTGTCTGATCAAGAGATTGGATGACTTAAGCTTCATCTCGCTCACGCCTTCTTCGCGTGAGATCATGCATGAAATTGGGCGTCCAATTACACGTGAGCCCGATTAGGCGATCTGGGCCGTTCACAGGTGATCGCACAGTCGAGCTCGCGCATGTCCACCCGAGAAGAAGCACTTCACGGGCGGCTCGAACTCATGCACTTTGAATAGGCAACGCCTTAACCACTATGCTTCGCAGTGGTTTGAGGCGTAGCACTACTTTTGCACTCAGCCAATCTTGGTCGTTGGATCTTCATCCAACAGCTGATATTTCACATCACACGAGCCTTCAGGAGTTGAGTGGAGGGGGGCAGCCGGGTGCGGATGGTTGGGATGGTGCCACGTGGTGCCATCTTGACTGTTCATCTTCTTTGTGTTGTAGATGGTGCCACAGATTTTGGATTGGACAGACATTCGTGCCATTAGGCTGTGATCGTCACTCCAAACTCATCCGTGCTGTTGGATTTATCGTTTGAAATGCGAGTTGACACCATCTTGGCCCTTAATCTTTGAGCTTCATTGGACTATATCAAGTGCTACAGATGTTTGATCGGGGCAATCTTGGAGTCATTGAACTCCAGTCATTGCCCTGATCAGATCTGTACAGTTGGATCCTTGGTCCAAGGCCCTGGTTAAAAGTCACCTTGTCCCTGGCCATAAAAGGAGACAATTACTATACAATTTGTACAATTTGACTTAAATGCTTTGATTATGCGTGTTATGCAATATTTACAATGCATGATGTTAATATGGTTCTAAGAATATTCATTAATAGACATTTTTGGCCATTTAGATGTATGCACATCAGTCTGATTCGACACATACCCATTAAATTAATTTGAAGGTTGGGGAGGAACCTAATTATGCTAGCAATGGTTCGGGTAATTCTTCCAATTGGAAGAATTTTTAAATTGCTCCTGGAGGACAGAAAGATTTTTAGTGGGGCTAGGGTTTGGAAAGTTGTAATTTCCTAATGAATCATAGAAAGCCTCAGGGTATTGACGATAATCATCAGGGGTGGTGTTTAGATTGTGCAAACTTTCTCATCGTGGAATGTTAGGTTGGGTTAGATATGGAATATGTGGAGCTCTGGTTGGTGTGGTGAGTCTTTCTTTAATTTTCTTTTGATTTAGCTACATCTGATCGAGTTTTTGTGGGATCATTTGAAGATTGTCTTGGGTTACAGGAATAGATTGAGTGCTTACTTCATGAACACCAAACTGCTAGTTTGAAGCTCCGCAAAATGTGTTCATGGAAGCTTGATTAAATGATTTTTCACTCATTTCTTCAAATAGGTCTTAGGCACTTTCAGCATCCTTATTCAAAAAGTTGCTACCACATGAGGCATCGACAAAACATCAAATTTGATATTCTAGACCATAATAAAAGATCTGCAGGAGCTGCCATAAAGGAATCTCGTGGTGCAAACAACTTTCTAAGAGATCTTGAAATCTTTCCCAAGAATCATGAAAAATCTCACCAATTTTATTTTGGAAGGTCGTAATAGATCTTCGAAAAGAATTTTTATGACCTATAGGAGAGAATTTCTTGAGGAAGGAACTCTTGAGCCGATGCCATGTGCTAATGGTTCGACCAATTGTCTTGAACTAGTAAGCGGCCTTATCTTTAAGAGCTAATGAAAATAGTCGCATCAAGGAGAGGTCTTCTTGCACATTTTGGGAATGGGTTGTTTGTGCAAGAAGAGTTAATTCTTGAAGGTGGCTGAACAGGTCTTCCCTAGGAAGGCCATGGAATTGTTTACTTAGGTTCAAAATGACATGCTTGATCTGGAAGTCTCTCTCAAGTATGACCACCCCCAATCATTCGTCATAGTAAGAAGGATCATAAAAATCCTTTAGAGGAACAATAGGCTGCGAATAGGGTGGTGCGTTTGGCCTTTGGTTGGCTAGGTTCTGGATATTCCTAGTGAACAATTGTTGATTGGCATTTAGCTGAGTAATCTGCCCAGCCATCAAAGCATAGAGATCAGGTGGGAGAGTTTGCTACTGAGATTGAGGCAAATCAGCATTAGGAAGCTCCAAGTGCTGGAAGTAAAAGGTGGAGGGGTTTTGGGTAGATGGTTCAGAATTGGGATTAGAGGTGGGATTAGAAGTCGAAGAGGATGGGTTAGTGATCCTATTTTGTTGATTTTCCATTTTTTTAGAAGAAGGTAAGAAAAGCGGTCTTTTATCGCTGGTGGAAAAATCAAAGGGTCCCTTCAAGTGTAGATTTTGGGACCGTCACCCAAGCATCAAAGGGAATAATGGGAGGGGAGGAAACGAGAATGAGATGAGAGAAATTGTGCAATTCAAACAAACAAGCCTAGTCTTGTCTTAAGGTTGACTCCTTAAAACCTATGACTTAGGAATCCAATAAGTAAGAAATTAGTAAGTTAGCCCAATTCCAAAAGAGAGCTCGGCTAGACTAAAGAGGTGGATTGGGCCTAACCATTTCCTAGAAAGCCAGGGGCTTGTGTAAATCCACACCCGTCGTTTGACTACCCTCTAAATCTGACGCTGCATTGTCTAAAGGAACTAGGAGCACTTAGTGATCCTTAAATATTGGATGTCAAGCCTAAAGTGGATGAAGTCCTTAAGTGGTCAAGTGACTACTTGTTTTAAGCTAGGCTTGGGTGTCTAAATGTGCACAGGAATGTGAACAGCATTAATTGGGGTAATGCCCTGTTATTTCAATTTTTATATTGTGTGCAAGATTGGAAAAGTGATTCCAATTAGCAATCAAGTTGACACATAATTTTTGTTTGTTTTTTCTATTTTAGGATTTAATTTAACATAATGTGTTTTAGGGTTTCCTTTATAAAGCTTCAAACAAGTTTGAAATTTGACAAACAAAAGGAAATCAAGTTGTTCCAGTGAAGATCAATTTCCTTTAATTTGTTGGTCTCTAGAAATGAAAAGAAACCTTAATCAATTTAATCTTATGTAGAAATGTAACTACCAATGAGTCTGTTTTTTGGGTCTCTTTATAAGTAGTGGTCCAAACAATTTAAGCAACATCACAACTGTATGTAAAATCAAACAAGGATTCCAAAAAATATTTTTTTAGAATTTTCAAATTATTTTTTATTATGCTGGTGTCAAAGTCCAAAAATGATACCCAAGGGTATTTTGAACTTTTCAGTACCAACACTGTCTTCAAAAAATCCTTGTAATTTTATGTGATGTGTAGAATTTCACAAGGATTCCAGAAAAATAAATTTCACAAAAATTAGATGGGTATAAAAATTCCTACAATTTGCGGACAGTAGTAAAATGGGAAGATTAGAGGAGATGACCCCTCAATAGTCCACAAATTTTTAAAACTTTTGCACCAATCCAATTTCTTTGAAATTTGTAACAGATGTTTCTCACTTAAATTGGAATCATCATATGAAATTTCAAGATTTAAGGAGGCCTATGGTGTTGGGAATTTATTTTTGAAGTCCAGACCGAAGTCTAGACATGGAAATCAGAAACCAACACTTGAAGTGAAGTGGTGTTAAATGATGCAAATAAGCAAACAATGGGTTTTAATTATTAGCACTTCACTTAATTAAGACATTAGGATCCTCAAAGCTAAGTTTAATATTTTTTTGGTAGTTTTTTAGAAAGAGGAACCAACCAAAATTTTGGCAAGAAGACAAAGAATTTCAAGTTCTTCCTTCCAGAGTCTCACTTTCTTCCTATTGTTCCTACACACACAAGAGAGAATAGAGACAAGGGGTTTTGATCCACTTATCAAGCAAGAGAAGAAATTCAAAGTCGTTGCCTCCCTAGCAATGGTGCCATAAAATGATCAAGTTTTTACACTGCTCGTAAAATTAAGCCTTTAGCCGTTGCAATGCACAAAAATTGAGTTGCTTTTAAATTTGTAATCCTAGATAAGAAAATATCTAGGTTTGGCCAAGGAGGTCAAATGTTGCAAAAATGAGCCTCTTGCTTTAAAATGGAAATCAGCTTTTTGGTATTTTCAAATATATAAATTTTATGTTTTGAAATAAAGGGGCAATCACAAATTGTTGGAGGGAAAGGCTACACTAACACTATCATGACAATTAACTCCTCTCTCTAAGCTCACCTTAGCCACGTGGAGGACTAGGGTAATTTGGGAGAGGGAATGAAAAAGTGCTAGAGAAGAATATGGATGCAAACTAAAGAAAGAAGGTAATTTTATACTAGGAGAAATTCGATTTACACAATATCCTTGTAGAGGAATGCTTCTACAACAAACTAGAAATAAAAAGAGGTAAAACTAAGATCCTCCTGATGATGGGGAAAGATGGCGAGGGTTGTGAGAGAGTGGCAACGGGAGGCGAGGGAAGAAGGCGAGGGTGCAGCTTCGGTTGGGGATGAGGGTGATTGGAAGACATGGAGACTGAGAAACAGGCGAAGGAGGGAGAGGAGATGGTAGACTTATGAGGGTAGGGCAACCAGATTTGTTTTGAAAGAGGGCAGGAGGAGGATGAATGGAGAGGTTCTGTGCTACAGGTGCAGACGAAGAGGGCATATGGCGGTGGTGTGTAGAAATCCACTTATCTACATGGTGTATGGGGGAGATGGTCATAAACGTGATTCGTGAGCAAGGGTGAGGCTGCAATGTATGAAGATGAACCCTCTGTGTCCAAAACAGGAGGTTCTGAAGGAGCCCTGGCTGTCCCCACTGCTGGTGCAAGTTGGCCACACGATCGATGTGGAGATCCCATTCTCCGAGGATATTCTTTCTGCGAAGTTGATGCTGAGGGTGCTTTGATCGGTGAAGTTATGACGGGCAATCCTTCTATTGAAAGGTTCCATCAACTGATGATTTCCTTATCCCTTGTCACCTGCGCTGGAAGATTGTCGTGCTATCCCAGACCTATTTTTTTATTTTCGATCTGGGGATGATAGAAGTGGAAAGGTTACACTTTCGCCCGAGTACCTTTGTGAACTTCAGTGTGCTGTGGAGGCTGGTCTCTCCCTTTGATGGGGCACTCCCTGATCGTCCTCCTCAAAGATTGGGTACCAGTTGGGTGACAGTTGCGATCAAGGGATTGCCTCTGCATTTGAGATCTAAAGGGATGGTCTCCAAGATGATTGCTAGCTTTGGAACTATTAGTGATGATATTGAGATTACAATCGAGGAAGGTGATGCCCATCTACTACAATTCGAGGCTGAGGTTTTTAGAAGTGGGTCATTGCCTAATAAAATCATCCTCAGGTGTGGGGGTTCTTTGAGGCTTATTCGCCTATCAGTGGTAGGGCAGGAATGTATATTACCAGACCTGGATCAGGATAAGATGTCTGTTGATAGATCGGGAGAGGTACAACAAGTGGAACCGAAGGTTCATAAGCCCTCAGATGATGCACCTGAGCCAAAGAAGAGGAAAGACTGCTACAAGGATGTCTTAGAGTGGGGTCAGATGATTATGGTTGATGACATTGTCATGGAGAGTGCTAACCAAATACATGAGGACCCTGGCAATTCAACCAATTGCAAGGAGGTGAATTCAGGCGAGGAAATAGAAAGCAACAGTGGAAGAAGTGTCCTTAGGGATGTGAATCAAGTGCCTCTTCCTACACCTGATGATTTGAAATTTGGGAAAGGGACTAGCCAAAAGAGGGGGCTTAGGCACTCTCCTTACATGCTTAGGAGGCGAAGGATGGATAACATGAGTCCCATTATGGAGGAAACTATTGCAAAGTCCATCATGATTGAATATGTGGAAAATTTGGCTCAAGGGGATCAGCCATGCTAGGGATGAGAGTCTTAACGTGGAATGTGCATGGGTTGCGCAATAAAGTGAGAAGGGCATCTCTTATCAGATATCTTCTGGAGTGGGAGATTGATTGTGCTCTTATTCAAGTGACACGCATGGATGATGAAAATGGCCCTGTCAGGGACTCTCTGAGATAATCTGGGAGAGCGGACTATGTAGGGATGGCTGCAAATGACAGATATGGTTGGATGGCAATATGGTGGGAAAAAATCCAGCCTTAAAGTGACTGAAATCCACCGTTACAGACATGTGCTTACTCGTAGATGTCAGAATCTTCAAGGTGATCTGGATTGGTTCATCTCATGTGCATATGGACCTTGTGTAGTAGTAGGTCAGGTGGAGTTGTGGGAGGACCTGTCAGTAGTGCATCAGAAGGACCAAAAGGTGCCATGGTGTTGCAATCGTAGAGTGCATTTTGATAGGAAAAGCGTCATAGTATAGTGCACAATACGATCAAACAAAAATATTTTCTAAAGATAATGAGACTTTGAGTCCCAGTCGTTCGTCTCTGGGAGGCATTTGTTTTACTTCTGAATTTGATCTTTTATCGCTCTATTTTGTTTAAAATCGCACGCCAGTTTCCAGTCTTTGGATTAAGATTTCACCACTTCTATTATGAACCCTGATTATATGCGCATGTGTTAAATAGATCACAAAGGTGAAAGAGTGAGTTTTGGTGCGCACAATTCTAGTGAGGTGGTGGCTGTTTACAAAAAATGCATCCATAGTTAGATTTTCTATATTTTCCGGAAATGACATGCCTGTTACGAAATATATAAGTGAAAAACAGGCAACTTGAATCACGCGCAAAAGATGGCAACCAATAAGCTCACGGTGATTTCAAACATAGAGATATAAGTAAAAATGTATCTTTCATTCATTCATTCAGAGAAGTGTTTGCAATAGGAAATGTAGAGGAAAGCTTGTACAGGAATGCTTGAAAATGTAAATCTAGCTACCAGAAAACGATCGCATACAAGAATCTACTGGGGGATTTTGCATGCGTAATTGGGGGAGAATAAGGACTACACTACTAAGAAGTAAATAGAAGCATTAAATGTAAAGAGCTATACTAATCTATCAGAAAGTGAGGGCATTCAGAGGTGGGCTCCGATGGCCTTGGACTGGTTGAGATGAGAATGAGGGGTAGCCAATGGAGTTTAGGTCGACCCTTGGAGAGAGGTTGGAGGAGTGATCCAGCATCCTGGCATGGAGATAGTGTCCTTCATGGTGGTGCCCAACTTGTGGAGGTGGAGTGAATGGAAAGGGCTAGCCTAAGTGGAGGTGGATGTGAATGGAGCCAAGCATGTATGGCCAAGAGTGGATGGGAGCAAATGGCCACCCCTTAGGTCTTTTTATAGACCTAAGGGAGTCTCTCTAAGGAAGTTTGGAACTCTCTAGAGAGAGTCCAAGAGTGGCCGTCCAAGAGAGAGAGAGGTGGTCTCTTAGATCCACCATTTGTGGATCTAAGAATTGAATGCCACTTGGTTGCTAAATTTGGCAACCAAGAGTTGGCGCCACTCCAAGAGAGTTCTAGAGAACTCTAGAGGAGTGTGTGTGCGTGAATGGGTGTGTGTGTGGTTATGCCCTTGGTGTCTAAGAGGTCTAGGTTAGGTCCTAAAGGGTTTAGGTAGGTGTATGCCTTGAATTAGGGTTGCAAACCCTAATTGCTAAGGGGAAATTGCAATTAAACTTAACCTAAGTTTAATTGAATGAGTGTGAACATAATAGAGACTGAAGTAAGTCAATTAGGTTGGGTTTACGTCAATTGGATTCTCACTAAGTCTAATTGGACTGGTGCAGGTTGAGATCTGAGCTCAATTGGACTCAATGAGTCAAATTGGCTTAGGTGATGGTAATTGACTTTGCTCTAAGTCAATTGGGTTTGGTGAGGACCTAATTAGGTCCTTAGGTAGGTCTAGAGGTGATGTACTAGGGTTAGGACACCTTAAGTTTGGTTACTATGCAGTTGGAATTAGGTCTAGGGAGCTAGAGGTTCAAGATCAAGGATTGAATCTCAAAACAGAAACTGGAGACCAGTTCTCGACATCCAAAAACATGATTAGATCACTTATACTCAAAAATCAGAAGTCCAGAATTCAGTTTTGGACGTCCTGTTGCACGTACGGGTTGCTACGCTAACGTGTTTGGTTTTGAAAAACCTGTCGTAGTTTGAAAGCGAAGAACTTGTGTTCAACAAATAAAATTTATACCGAAATTGAAATTCCGGGATGAACACAGGGTGGCGGACGTTTGATTTAAAAACTACGCGTTTGATTTTATTTGTCACAAAGTAATTCAATTGATTAAAACTATCTAACTGTTTACAATAAATAGAAGAGAGAGAGAGTAAGAGAGACAGAGAATATTAAAAATAGAAATCAAAATGAGATGTAGAATGAATAGAGAATTCATTATTAAGGAGATCGTTTGTTCCACTAAACATTACAACTAGAAAGCAGAAAATAATTACACTAGAAAGTAGTAAATTTACTCTAGAAAGCATTAAAAGAATGGAGAGAGAAATATCCTCTCGATGGTCGCTTGGAGGATGAGCCGAACTACTCTAGAAAGCAATAACTCTATTCTAGAAAGCAATAGAAAGAATGGAGAGAGAAATATCCTCCTTGATGGTCGCTTGGAGGACGAGTCGGATGGGGCGACGCCTGGACGAAGGAGGATGAAGCAGGACAAAGGAGGACGAAGCAAACGAACGTGAGCAGGGTAGCACGTCGTCGTCGTCGCGGGATCCACTTCCGAAGGGGGATGAAAATTTGACTTTATCTCAAGAGAAGCATCCCGGGTGTGGGACAAGCTTCTCTTGAGCTTTGGAGAGGGAGAGAAGAGAAGGAAGAAATGAGAATTTCGTGTGGAGGGGGTCTCCTTTTATAGTTGCAAGCAGTGGGGGCAATTTGGTCATTACATCTTTAAAATCATTAATTCAGGACCTTTAGTGATGGATAAAACCATAGCTAAAGGTCTGAACGTTGGCGTAGGGGGTAGCGTGCGTGCGCGCGAGCAAGCTTGCGCATGTTCAGACGATCTCAGCCGTCCGATCGCGAGATCGAACGTCTTAAATCGCGCCTTCGCCCGCCTTACCGCGCGTCCGCCCACGTGCGATGCCGTATCCTCGCCCCGCGTGCAAAAGCACGTCGGTGCTATCGGGCATGTGCGGCCGTTGGATCGCGATCGGACGGTCGATTGAAGGAGCACCCCCGCTGCAAATTCCGCTCGCTGCGACTCGATCCTGCGCCAGTGCCTCTCAATAAGGCGCTAAACTGCTGCGCTATGTCGTTCAAATGGTCGCGTGGATGCAATCAAGCACGTGCATCCACAGCTGTAGGATTTTGATCCAACAGCGGGGAAGGGTGGATGCAGGATCTTCAACGGGTGCATGCGGGTGATTGGGCGGCTGAGATGGTGCCATATGACATCATCTTGGCCGTCCATCTTCTGGATGATGTAGATAGTGCCAAAGGTGTCGGATTGACTTGATTTTTGTATTGTTAGGCTGCGATCGTCGATCCAAATCCATCCGCGTGGTCGGATTTTCCATTTGAAGTGTGGATTTACACCATCTTAGCCCTTTATCTTCTAGGGTTCACCGGTCACTATCTGATGCTACAAATGCCTAATTTGGGCAATCTTAGAGTCATTGAACTCCAATCATCGCCCTAATCACATTCATACGGTTGGATCTTCGATCCGAGGTCCCGATAAAAAGTTTGCCTTATCCAAGCATATAAAAGGAGACAATTAACCTCCATTTATTAAAACTACTCTAAATGCAAGATGATGCATGTTATGCACTATTTATAGCATGCAATGCAATCCTATGCTTAAGAACATGCATAAATAAACATATTAAGTAGTGTAAATGCGTTTACATCATACCCCCATGCCTATCTTTTGCTAGTCCCTAGCAAAAACTATATGCTATTTATAAAAGAATTAGATTGGATTTTTTGGGCATGAGTTATTTTCAATCATTAAGAAAATGTCTACCGAAGATTTGAACTTTGAAAGACACAACAGTGCCCAAGTATCTGCCAAGAAGTAGACTGCCTCAAGCCCTTGCCTTGTTCAAAGAAAAAATTCTTTTTCTCTTTCTCCTCTTTTCTAATTTTTTTGGATTTTCAAGTTTTAGGATTTAAGAGTTGCTTTCTACGGCCATTCAACTCAACCAAGATTTGATGAGAACCCTTAGTTTTAAGCATCGTATTGTGAATGTCATAGACTCGTTGACCGGCAGTTAAAATGGACTTTGGATTTCTATGCCTCTAGGTGACCTAAAAAAGAATTCTGCCTAAAGGTGTATCTTTACAACCAGTAGCTTTCTCCCTACTTTTATTTTTTACAGGGTCAACACAAGGGCGAATCCAGTGTATATCTCCCCAGTTTATTCTACTTCTCTGCTTCTTCCTAAGTGTTTTGGGAATTTTCAGTGCATTTACTGAGTTGGGTTCTTGACAACTGGTCGATGAGCTGTTCCCACCGACAATTTGCCAGCCATACTCGTGCAGCGAAGTGTAGCTTATGTCTTTTTTTCTTTTCTTCTTTTCTCTTTGACTTTTTTTTCTTTTTTTAAGTAGGTGGCTTCCCTTGTCTAAGATTTACCTAAAGGCAGCAAAAAGAGAAAGGTCCAATGACTGGGCTTTGGACAACTTACCTATGGGCTGTTACCCACGTTAACTTACCAGCCATATCACCCTAGAAGGTTCATTAGCTACCCAATTTCCATTAAAATCGCCGAACAACGAGTCAGTGACAAGATAGTGTGTAGATACTTAAGACTCAAAATTCCCTCAAATCATAGGGCGGGTTGATAAGTCATGTACATATCACACAAACTTATTTACTCCAATTAAAATAGAATTTAGGTTGACGAGGACTCGAAAATAAATCCACATTTTAGTGGATACACGGGCTAATTAAGTCCAAAGACGTGAAGGGTCTTTGTGTTCAGATTATAATGTAGTACTTCATAAGATTGAAATTTTTCTTAAACCCAAGTTTTCCTTCCTAATTCCACAATTTTTTTTATTAAAAACAAACAAATCTATGGAGCTGATGAATAAATTCAGAGATGAATATCCACCTCCCCATGCTTATCTAATGCAATGTCCTCATTGTATTAAAAAGACATAAAACAGAGTGGAATAACGTGGAAAGCATCTAAATTGCGTGAATGTCAGGTCTGCTCCGAGATAGAAACTAAAAGGAACTGTATAAATGCTGTGTTTAGTGCCTTCAGCTAGGCACACTATACAAAGAAGAGAAATGAAGAATTCACAGGTGCAGGTTAGAATCAGAATAAACAGAAGAATCCTCCAACCTGTTAGCAGAGGTCCATAGATGTGGACTAGATTGTGGTGCAGACCCATACCCCATAATCGAGAATATCTTAGGTTCTGGATAAAATTACCCAAAACCTAAAATCTGTATGCAAGCGGGGTCGGGCCTACGATTTATGAGGATGCAACCCAAGACCAAAAAGTTGGGTTACAGAGAATTCAAGCTCGAAAGGATAATCATTGAATGTGTGCTTGGATTTGACATCCTCAAATAAATGTCGTAAGGGTCCTGGTTTGATGGTTTCAGCTTAATAGGCACCCTTCGACTCAGTCTTGTACTTCCTCCAGAACTAGTTTCCCAAATCAGAACTTCCCGGCTCCTATCCTCCTCATTCAGCATGTCAAATTCCGGGGCCTCTTGCATATTAGTCACCCCGTCTGAAATCTCCAAGTCTAAATGATGTGGCTGAATCAGAATTGACTTGGGTCTAATTATCATAAAAATAAAATCATTGATAAGCTCATCGGGGTGTAACTGACAATTAGGGCATTGAATTAAATCCCCCAGAAAATGCAATTCTGGATCCGTAATGTATGCCCTAATAAGATCAGTTTCCTCAATTATTGTGCTATCAAATGATCTATCAGATTCCTCAGACCCAATCGTCTCACAGAAATCGTGTTCTGTAAACTCGCGTAAGACTTCACAACTTCAATCTTCACCACCAAAGAAATCAAGATCTGTATCAATGTGTGTCTCAAAATCATCCATCACTTTCTGGTCCATGGAGACACGTTTCTTCGTACCCCGGCTGAGGGATCTCATGTGAAGAAATTAGATCTTCCTTAATTGGTTGCTCTAATTCAATCTGGTCAGCCTCGTAAGACGTGTCCCCCCCAACAGGTGCCTGAACAGGTTCTGAAATTGGCTCTCCGGAGGGTTCATCCTAGGAATCATCCCATGGTTGAATCAAAGCGACCACAAATCTTATCCTCAATTTCACTAACTTCCCAAGTAGAAACTCACTCGGGTTCTTATCCTTAACATCGTGGAGCCAATCAAACAAAGACTTGTTCAAATCATCAATCATTTCAATTAGGGGCTCCAATCTCTCAATGCAAGGTATTGGCTGAACTTCTAAAGATTGAATGATATTCCTAAAATTAGCCAGAACCTTATCTTGAACCTGATTACCCTGAACCAAATGAGTTGGCCCAGGGTTGGGCGGGTTTGGGGTCAAAACAGGGGAATTAACGAATTGAGATTCGTTATACCCTTCCTGATATTAGGTCATTTCGGATTGTTCAAAAGGTGTTGATGACCTAAAGCCAATGTAATGAGAGGATGGGTAAGGATCATTGTATCCTTCTTGATTGTAGATCGATCTATAATTGATGTGTCTCTGAGAAAGATAGAAATCACAATCAAAATGTTCAGGGTTAGACTCTAAACACAGAGGTCTGGAAATTTATCCCCAATCCGAGTTATCCCAACTAACTAATGGTTGATTACAGTCTAGTCGGGATAATCGTCATGTTGAGGATAATTCAAAATAGGAGGGAAAGAGCGGGAATGCGTGTAATATCTGGAAGGATTCATGAGAAATAGGAGGAAGAAAGGTACCCTGCAATACAATCAATCAAACCTATCCTTAAGTGGGCTAGTGTAAAGACCGACAGACTCCCAAAACCCGTCTTGAGATAGAGAAACAATTTGATTTACTTCTGTCTGTTCAATCCAACCAGTTAGAAGGAGGGACTGGAGAGAAGGTTCTTCCTTCGGCTTGCACCTTCGGTTCCTAGTGTACCCCCCAGCCACGATCATTTGATTCCGCTCCCCTAGCTAGACATCAGATTGAATAGTAGAAACGGACTAATTGAAAATAATCTCGTTCTGGGCTCTGAAGAGCGAGTCGAATCCTTAAGGCCAACGTGTACTCTATTTTATTTAGGGCTAGGTTTGAATGTGCTTTGGAATGTGATGGACCCTTTAAATGGGTTGTGCCCATAATGATTGATTGATTTGTGTGTGCGTGCACAACCAGTGGTTTTCAAGCAAGATTATTTTTGATGTGGTGAATTTTAGAGTTCAAATCTTGCTTAGTAGCTTTTAGGATTCAACTTTAGGTGTTTTCAAACAAGTTTTGTTGGCACACCAGGCTTTTTAAAGCACAGGTGAAGATACTTTCCTTTGAAACTTAGAAGAATGTGGAGTGCCTGGTAAATCCCTAAAAGTTGAACCTATGTGGTAGCTACTTGACGAGTTGATTTTAATTAAAGTGGTGCGGCCAAATCAACTCAAACAATTGGCCTATTGCACCACTTAATTAGGCACACAAATGATCACCTAATCTGATTTCTACTCAATTATGTGTTTGAATGTGTGTACTGGTTCCAAAGATCGATTTACCGATTGAGTTTGAAAATCAGATGAGGTTGTGTACCTCTGTGAGATTTTTTTAATTTTTCTTTTTTGTTAATGTGCCGGTTGGGGCGGGTGTGGGTGTCAACCAACAAACAATCTAACCCTAGAGTTTATAAGAACACCTAGGTTGACTGATGTTTGTGTTATTATGTTGTGGAATGAAATATAATGGGTGGGATGTAGGGGATAACTTATAAAACCTTCCACAACACTTTACTCAAATCTACAACTTTTGTCTGTCTCGAAAGAGTACCTGCAATCACAATAAGAAAGGAGAGAAGTGAGGTAAACGATTTGTAAGTTAGAAAATGCGAAGAAAAATCAAAGAGTGTCGCCTCCCCAACAACGGCGCCAAAATGTTGAACATACAGGTTGCTATGCTAACGTGTTTGGTTTTGAAAAACCTGTCGTAGTTTGAAAGCGAAGAACTCATGTTCACCAAATTAAATTTATACCGAAATTAAAATTCGGGGTCAAACACAAGGAGGTGGAGGTTTGATTTAAAAACTACACGTTTGATTTTATTTTTCATGAAGTAATTCAATTGATTAAAACTATCTAACTATTTACAATAAATAGAAGAGAGAGACAATATTACAAACAGAAATTAAAATGAGATGTAGAATGAACAGAGAATTCATCATTAAAGAGAATGTTTGTTCCACTAAATGTTACAACTAGAAAGCAGAAAACAATTACTCTAGAAAGTAGTAAATTTACTCTAGAAAGCATTAAAAGAATGGTGAGAGAAATATCCTCCACGACGGTCGCTTGGAAGATGAGCCAAACTACTCTAGAAAGTAGTAAATCTATTCTAGAAAACAGCAAAAAGAATGGAGAGAGAAATATCCTCCTCAACGGTCACTTGGAGGATGAGCCGGACAGGACGATGCTTGGATGAAGGAGGATGAAGCAGAAGAACGGGAACGGGGTAGCACGTTGTCGTCGTCGCGAGATCCACTTCCAAAAGGGGACGAAAATTTGACTTTATCTCACGAGAAGCATCCCGGGTGTGGGACAAGCTTCTCTTGAGCTTTGGAGAGGGAGAGAAGAGAAGGATGGGATGAGAATTTCGTATGGAGGGGGTCTCCTTTTATAGTTGCAAGGAGTGGGGGCAATTTTGTCATTACATCTTTAAAATCATTGATTCAGGTCCTTTAGTGACGGATAAAACCGTTGCTAAAGGTCTGAACGTGGGTGTAGTGGGCAGCGTGCACGCGCCCGCTTGCCCGCTGGCGCACGCAACACTTGCGCACGTTCAGACGAACTCAATCGTCTAATTGCAAGATCGGACGGCTTAAATTGCTCCTTCGCCTGCGTGCGATGCCGCGTCCTCGCCACACGTGCAATAGCGCGTTGGCGCTATTGGGCGCGTGCGGCCATTGGATCGCAATCTGACGGTCGATTGAAGGTGCACCCCTACTCTAAATTCCGCTTGCTGCGACTCGATCCTGCGCCAACACCTCATGAAAAGGCGCTAAACCGCTGCACTACGCCGTCCAAATGGTTACGTGGATGCAATCAAGCGCGCGCATCCACATCCATTGGATCTTGATCCAACGGCGGGGAAGGGCGGATGCGGGAGATTCAAATGGTGAGTGCGGGCGATTGGGCGGTCGAGATGGTGCCACGTGGTGCTATCTTGGCCGTCCATCTTCTAGATGATGTAGATGGTGCCATGGGTGTCGGATTGACTCGATTTTTTGTGTCGTTAGGCTTCGATTGTTGATCCGAATCCAATCGTGCGGTCGGATTTGTCGTTTAAAGTACGAATTTACACTATCCTAGCCCTTTATCTTCTAGGGTTCCCCAGTCACTATCTGATGCTACAAATGCCTGATTAGGGTGATCTTGGAGTCGTTGAACTCCAATCGTCGCCCTGATCACATCCGTATGGTTGGATCTTCGATCCAAGGTCCCGATAAAAGGTTTGCCTTGTCCGAGCACATAAAAGGAGATAATTAACATCCATTTATTCGAACTATCTAAATGCAAGATGATGCCTGTTATGCACTATTTATAGCTTGCAATGCAATCCTATGCTTAAAAACATGCATAAATTGACATCTTAAGTAGTGTAAATGTATTTACATCACGTCTAATCTGAGTCAGGGGGAAATCTAGGTTCTATTTTGGGTATTCTACAGAAATTGGACGTTTGACAAAGTGTTCGGACTTCCAATAACACTGCAGAAGTGGGTTTGAGGTGTGCAGGAGTTGGCTAAGGGTTCTTGACATCCTATAACTTATCTGGACGTCCAGATAAGGGTTGGAAGTAGGGTTTTGGGCCTTCCTAGGGTGCTATGACCTAATCTAAGGGTGGCTAAGGCTTGAGGGAAGTCTCTAGGCTATATTAGGGCTAGGATGGACCTAAGCTCTTCACATTTTTCTACTTTATTCCTATATAATAGAATAGCAAACCTTGACTCCCTTACATCATTATTCCTACATCTAATCTAAGTCTTTTGCTCCAACTCTACTACAACACCCATTATTCGTGCTCCAGCTTTAAATCCTACTCTAGATTCAGCTTCTGATTAGCTTATTGCCTGCAATCGACATAATGCACTTAATTTGCACATTATAACATTATTTTATGCATAGCTAAACTAAAGCAGTAAAGGTGTAGATAGTGCTTATGCAAGCACGAATAACCCTAACTTATGCTAAGTCCTAGCCTAATTTTTGTCAATTAAGACCTGTGATTGCTGCGCAATCATACCCCCATGCCTAAATCTTGCTAGTCCCTAGCAAATGCAAGACTAAATTATTTACTGCAAGGGTCCCTATGGGACTGATTATTTTATCAAGTGTATGCCTAGAGATTTTTCTCCTTTTTGTTTTCATCCTATGGTCTAGACATCTAGACAATCGTGAAAATGTAGCTATGTAGCTTTTGCAACAGATTCAAGTGAAAAACTGATACACCTCTACAGCCTGTACTTGACCCTTAGTAAAAATTCTAGCCGGATAGGTGGACTTCTACCCTTGGGGTATTCAAACTATTCTATGAATTCCACCCCAGCTTTACACTTAGGTAGAGAATCTCTGAGGGAAAAGATTATATATTTGGTGGCTCACTCTCACTTGGTACTACATAGAGACTAGTACTTAAGAGTTAAGATCCCAGATTGCTAAGTAACTCAACTCACAGAAAGACGAGAGAAACTATGCTCTCTTTTGATTCCTTTGTATTCATTCTCTCTTACTCTTTTTCTTTTTCTTTTCTTTCCTTTTCTTAGAGCTCACAACCTCACCAGATTCACATATATGATCTGTATTTGGTGGTCTCACTTGGCATTAACACTTTAATTGAGTTTCCATAACCCTAACACTAAGTTGGACTTCCTCAGCCAGTATTCAGGTGATCAGAAACACAAGAAAGGTGGGTTAAGGCCATATTTGGTGGATCTCAAATTTATATGGCGGTATTGCCTCAATGCAAATGAAATAAACAATAAATATTCACAAACTCTTTTTTTTCCTTGCTTTTTCTTCTTTTTCTATTTTTTTTTTCTCTTTTTCTTTTTTCAACACAACACAACTAGCACACATTCATGAACTTTATTGAGGAGGCATTATTAGGGATTGGTGGTACTCAAGAGAAATTAGGTAGTTTATTTGGTGGAAGTGCCTACTCACGGCACCAGGAGAGATGGATAGGACGAAGTATTTTTGACCTTTACATCAATACCCTCCTTTAGTCGAGGATTCCGTAAGGAATGTTCGTAACCATCCACCTTAGACCTAGTTTTATGAAAACTCAATCTCTACGTATTTGCCTTATTTGGTGGCTCTCAAAATTTCACACAAAATGAATATGCAGGAATCGAGAGTGAAAACTTTATCTTATCTCAAAGTATCATCACCTAATTATCTAGGACTCTGAATTCCTTGTACTAATCTTAGAGCACCAAAACACTCTACTCTCATCTCACACTATTTGGTGGATTTTTGGAAGAAAATCTGCCTGACTCCCAAAACACTGTCTAGGGGTTCAGGTAAAGAAGCATTGCTTCTTCTCGACAGACTAAAGGCATTTATCAGCCTTCAATGTGAATCCATTGCATATTCTATGTGTGTGTGAAAAGTTGTACTAGATTTCAAATTATAGGAATCAACTAGTGGATAAAATCCCTAATGCATTCTCTTAATAAAATAATCTTATTCATCAATGCAATATGTATATAAGCTATAAACAAGTAACTTCATATAATTTATACTTCGTGAAATTCCCGTATCGAGTTACAATCAGCTTGACCCTAAATTTAGAACAAGAGGTGAGCGGGTGAGTCAGAAATGGCTGTTGCAGACAATTTCTAGCTCTAATACGAGCATTGGAGGTGGAGTTCATTGTTCTTCTATTTAGGGTCCTAAAGTACGTTTTACATGCAGCTCTGAGGTTTTCCTAAATGTTGGCATAAAAATTTTTAGTTTTTTTGTCTCTACCCCCCTCATGCCTAAGTTATTGCATGTCCTCAAGCATGAATATAAAAGAAAATAAATGCAGCAGGGAGAGAATGGGTAGAAATCACCTGTAATTACTCCTGAAAGTATACATTCTGCACTGGCCAGCCTGTCAGCATGCAATATACAGAAAGAAAATATGCTACAAGAAAAATATGCTATATATAAAAAATGTTTATGTATAGATGATGGTGGAATGTGGGATAGATGCTACCTATATGTGCTGAGTTTAACGCCTCCAGCTGGGCGAGAATTCAATCACACGTCCTCAATAAGATGAACGATCTAGTCAGGTGGAGGAGGTTAATGGGCCAAAAATGGCTTGAGGTGCTGGCCATTTACCGTAGATATATGCCTAGATTTTGGGTCCCTGAACTGGACTGGCCCATTAGGATGTGGGTGAATCACAACATACGAGCTAGTCCACTTGGACTCGAGCTTCCCTATGAAAAGTTTTAATCATGAATCAAACAACCAAACTTGTTGGTTGGGCGTGAATGTTTTCCTCCGGATGTGGCGGTCATGAAAGGCCTTGGTGTTGTCCTTGTATATCAATGCGTTCTCATAGGCCTCGCACCGGATCTCTTCTAATTCGCTGAGCTGGAGTTTCCATTTTTAACCTCCTGCATCAAGGTCATGGTTGCAATTTCACATCGCCAAAAAGGCGCGGTGTTCCAACTCTACACGAAGGTGACTGGCCTTGCCATATACCATGCGATATGGTGACATTTCGAGTGGGGCCTTGTTTGCATCCCGATATGCCTAGAGTGCATCAACTAATTTGTTGGACCAGTCCTTCCTATCTGGTCTAACTGTCTTCTGGAGAATCAGCTTGATTTGACGATTAGACACTTTAGCTTGCCCATTGGTCTGCGGGTGATACGGGGTGGCTATACGGTGATGTACCCCGTATTTCTTTAATAATGACCTGAAGTGGGCGTGAATGAAGTGGCTTCCCCTGTCAATAATCAGAGCGCGGGGTATTCCGAATCTCACAAAAATATATTGTCGCACGAAAGATATGACGGCCTTATGATCAGCCTGTCTTGCCTGGATGACCTCGACCCACTTTGAGACATAATTAACGACTGGTAATATGTACTCAAAGCCATGCGAGTTTGGAAAAGGGCCCATAAAATCGATGCCCCAGATGTCGAACACTTCTACAACCATGATGGGCTGGAGTGGAATCATGTCTCTCCTGATCATAGAACCGACCGACTGGCATCGTTTGTAATGTTGGGCGTATTTGTGTGTATCTCTAAAAATAGTTGGCCAGAAAAATTCTGACTACAAAATTTTTGCAGCGATTTTCCATTCTGAGAAATGACCACCACAAGCATCATTGTGGCAAAAAGATAACACACTGGGGATCTTAGAATCTGGGATGCATCTTCAAATAATCTGATCCAATCTAATGCAGAAGAGTAATGGGTCATCCTAGAGGTAGAATTTGGCCTCTACAGTAAATTTGAGTTTTCGGTCCTTGGATAGGTTCACAGGAATCTTGCCTGCGGCAAGGTAGTTCACGATATCCACATACCAGGGGAACTCAACAGAATGAACTGCCAAAAGAGATTCATCTGGAAATTGCTCGTGGGTAGGCAGGGAATAAGGAATGTGGCCTGGGTCTAGTCTGGATAGGTAATCTGCCACAACATTCTACTTTTCGACTTTGTCACGGATTTCGATATCAAATTCCTGCAATAGAAGGATCCATCTAATGAGTCATGGTTTGGAATCCTTTTTTGCCAACAAATGCCGGAGGGCGGAGCGGTCAGTGAAAATGATGACCTTGGACCCTAATAAGTACGATATGAATTTCCCCAACATGAATACTATTGCTAGCAGTTCTGTTTTGGTGACAGTGTAATTGCGCTGAGCCTCATTCAGCGTCTTGCTAGCATAGTATATGACGAAGGGTTATTTCTCCCAATGCTGGCCTAAAATAGCATCAGCGTCAAAATCCAAAGTGTCACACATCATCTCAAAATCGAGTGACCAGTCGGGTGGTTGGAGAATCGGGGAATTAGAGACAGTGCTTCGTAAAGTTTCGAAGGTGCTAAGAAATGAGGTGTCGAATTCAAATGGGGCATTGGCAACCAGGAGATTCGCCAAAGGTTGTGCAATTTTCGGGAAATCGCGTATAAAACTCCGATAGAAACCGATGCGACCCAAGAATTATCTGATTTGCTTGACCAATCTAGGTGGCAGTAAGTGGGAAATAATCTCAGTTTTAGCTCGATCGACCTCAAGTCCATTTTTAGATATCCTGTGCCCTAGTACTATGCCATCCCTCACCATGAAATGGCCTTTCTCCCAGTATAGTACTAGGTTTACCTCAATACACCATTTCAAGATCTTGGTGAGGTTATCAAGACAAGATGCAAAATCATCTCCGAAAATGGAGAAGTCATCCATGAATACCTCCACATAGTCCCCAATCATGTTAGAAAAGGTCGCCATCATACAACGTTGAAATGTCGCTGGTGCATTGCAGAGGCCAAAGGGCATCCGGTTGAAAGCAAATGTTCCAAAGGAGCTTGTGAATGTGGCCTTGTCTTGATCTTCCGGGCTAATCACTACTTGATTATACTCAGAGTATCTATCTAGGAAGCAAAAGAAACTGTGTCCGGCTAACCATTCTAAGATTTGATCAATGAAAGGCAAGGGAAAGTGATCCTTCTGGGTAGCCGTGTTCAGTTTCCAATAGTCGATGCAGACCCGCCAAGATGTCGCAGTGCGGGTCAAGATGGATTAGCCCATATCATTCTTCACAATGGTGAGTCTTGCTTTCTTGGCCACTATCTGGATAGGACTCACCCATTGGTTGTCTAAGATTCGATATACAATACCAACATCCAGCCATTTGATGATCTCCTTCTTAACAACCTCTAGCATATTTGGGTTAAGCCATCTTTGAGGTTGTCTCGAAGGTTTCAACCCCTCATCCGTGTAAATGTTATGAGTGCAATACGAGGTGCGAATATCGTGGAGATTAGCAATACTCTACTCTAATGTAGCCCTATGGTCTTGCAGTGTAGAAATCAATTGATGCTCTTGTTCTTGGGTTAAGTGGGCATTAATAATGACTGGGTATGTCTCACTTTCGCCCAAGAACACATACTTAAGTGAGTCAGGTAAGGGCTTCAATTCAATCATGGGTGGGTCAGAATCAGAAATGGGAGTGGGAGGACCAAACTCGGGGATGGGAATCTGTTGATCCATATGCACGTGAATTCCCACTGATTCGATTCCTGTGAAATAATCAGTTGTGACTGGGTTAACGGGAAACCCGTAAGCTGTGGTCACATCTTCCTGCAACAACAGGGGCGATTTAGTAATGCGTGGATCAAGATAGCTGGATTCAAGGGTGCTATGGTCAGAAGCACACCCTAAACAGTCAGATCCTCGGGGAGATATTTGTAGTGTAGTGGTCTCAGTCTCGTGTGGATCGAGGTCCAAGAACCCTGATTGTGTAAACGAATGAGACATGTGGTCATCACAAAGGAGCCCAATGTTACCACAGTTTGCCGAATCTTCGTCTTCACCATCCTCTATTCGATCATAGTTGAAATTCTTTTCTACCCTGAATATGTCAAGTCGAAGTCGCTCATTTCCTAGGGCTATCTCCATACACCCGGATGCACAATCAATGTTCGCCTGGCCATCGCTAGAAATGGGCGACGCAAAATAATCGGTGCATCTTGAAGATTAGGAGGAACTTCCATATCGAGAACGAAAAAGTCTGTGGGAAAGCAGAATCCGTGGTCTTTCACGATCACGTTCTCAACCACCCCCCTCGGTGTTTTAACTAATCTATCAGCTAGCTAAATCGTGATCGAGGTGGGCTTCAACTCCCCAAATTGAAATCGATCAAATACGGTAGTGGGAGTTAGGTTGATGGATGAACCCAGATCTAGAAGGGCCCGATCAAATGGAGAATCCGGTAAGAAGCAGGAAATGAGTGGGGTACCAAGGTCTTTCCTTTTCGGTGACAAGTCGGCTAGAATCATGGGGCTAGACTCTTTCGATAGTACCCCCTATCGTCTAATTCTCGACTGTCGCTTCGGGGTGCAACAGTCCTTGAAGAACCAAGCGACAGCGAGAATATGATCAATTGCCTCAAGGAGGGGAACCTGAATATGTACTTCCTTAAACAATGACTTCAGGTCCTCAAAATTCCACATGTCCTTTTTCCATACTGGATTTCGTGTCAGAGCCTCGGGAAAAGGGACTGGAATCTCAGGGTAGAGTGACCTCTTTCCCTTATCTACCACAGGTGGCTCCTGAGATGAAGAAGGAACTGATCCCACCTATGGCGAAGGGTGATAAAAATCATGACCTGCCTACATATGTGGTGGGTCGAATGTCTTCCTTCCGCTCCTCAAACAGACAGCATGTGCATCAGCTTGCTGTCCACGAGGTGGTGGGGGAGCGGAAGGGGTAGAGTATGCAGGGCTCTGCGAAGGCAGCTGGCCTTGCTTGTAACCAGGTGGTGCAAGAGGTGCCTGTAATATGGCATGTCCCTGTCCCTACGGTGCCTAAAACCTAGGTGGGCCACCTTGGTTCTGCACATATTGAGGATTCGGGATGGGTTGGGAGGGCAAGGCTCCCTGAGTTCTGTGCTCCTGCAACAGCTAGTTCTACGTGCTTTGCATAGTCTATATTTGATTAGCCATTGCCTTCATAATTTCCAAGCTATCCTGTATAGATTTCCTCATCGATTCTTGCAGCTCCTCTTTCAGTGACTCCAAAGGGGCAACCCGCTTTGGAGGGTGGTTGGCATCTTGGTGCAGTGGCTGGTATAAAGAGCGAGGTTGCTGCTGAAGCGGGAATGGCTACTACCTAAGGTACGTGTTTTGCACATTCCCGTTTTGCCTGGTCTGGTAGTGTGGATCTTGATGTGCTCTCTGTGAATTACCAGACCAAGAGAAGTTCGGATGCTGGCGCCAACCAGGGTTATACGTCTCTGAATATGGGTTATTACGCCCGTATCCTTGGATAGCATTGATGTCCTCGTAGGCCGAAGATGTCTGAGACATATATCCGTCAAGAGGATACGTGCTATAATCCGTGGGTGGTGCGTAACCCTGGTCGTAAGGTGCCAGATTTGGATTGTTTACGAGATCTTGATATGTGGTATTTCGTAAATAAGGAGAAGATGCATCCCGAGTCAGTATATTAACTCGAGCAAGAGGAGCTCAGGGTGCATAGGAGGGTCTTGAGGTGGCAGAGTTCAAGTTAGATTGACCCTGACTAATCTGGTCAATCTTCTTCTCAATCAGGTTTATTCTATCTAGCTGCTTGACAATGATATCCATGTCAGCTCGAATAGACTCGATGTGAGCCTCATGTACACCAACCCACTGCTGACCAGGCCGCTGGAACTGGTTCATGGATGCGGCATTCATCGAGTTCTCTGCTAAATATTTAAACAACTCAAAAGCGATGTTCTCATCTTTCGCGAGAAAATTCCCGCCACTAGATGCATTGGCCAGATGCCGATGTGTGTCATCCAGCCCATGGTAAAAGATCTGAGCTAGGTATTATCTGGGCATACCATGGTGAGAGCATTTCCGGAGAAGGTCGTGAAATCTGTCCCATGCTTCATGCAACTTCTCCCCAACTCCTTGGGAGAAAGTCATGATTATGCACCGCATTATGTTTGTTCGACCGATTGGGAAGAACTTTTGCAGGAATTCACGTTGTAATTCCAGCAAGGTTCCAATTGGCTTCCCACTGGTCTTGAACCAGCATGAAGCTTTGTCCCTTAGAGAAAATAGGAAAAGCTTCATTAAAACAATCCCAAGATCGGTATTCCTAGGTCTAATCATTTCAACGAGTCGACTTAGGTCCTCAACATGCTGGAACAGATCTTTGCTTGAGTTCCTATAGAAGTGAGTGCTGATCAACCCAATCACATTGGGCTTGAGCTCAAACGCATCTTCGCCTGCGGGAATTCTAACTAACTGTGTGACGACTTGTGCGGCTGGGTCATAGAAATCCCGCAGTTGTTCTCCTTATGGCGAGTGCTGCATCCTGTCAAGTGCTATCAAAATACGATCCATGCTCTGCCGATGTCACTCCTTAGATTCGATTACCTGGGCTTCCAGATGAGCCATCGAGTCCAGATTATCGATATCCTGACCTGGTCCAGGCCCAGGTCCAGGATTAGCCATGGTGGCTACGGGAGTAGAAGAAGTGGGGGGAGAAGATGGCCTCGGCGAGGTGACTCGCCTCCTTGGGAGTGGCTCTCAAGGTCCAAACAAGTGAGGTCCAAGTGACCTCTGTCCTCGCATACACCACCCAACCCCTGGGTTGCTGTAGCCAAGCTAGATAAGGCTAAGGCCCTGTCAATCAGATGGTCATTACGAATCAGATGATCGGGTTTTTCATTTTATGTTTTAATTACTGAAGAAAATTCGACGTACAATCGACTGAAAGCGATTCCTGCCTCTCAGCTAACACAGCCAAGAGGTTGAAAGCACCTAATTGTACGACAACGAATTCGGGTTTTATTTCGTGTTTTAAAATTTATTTTAGGATGTT
This sequence comes from Thalassia testudinum, assembly GCA_037157565.1. Taxonomy (NCBI): domain Eukaryota; kingdom Viridiplantae; phylum Streptophyta; class Magnoliopsida; order Alismatales; family Hydrocharitaceae; genus Thalassia; species Thalassia testudinum. The sequence goes on along the minus strand of JAZHRO010000019.1, from coordinate 30,063,581 downwards.
TTCTTCAGTTAGGGTTTTCTTTCGGTGAGAGGCCAACAAGGTGACCAACTCACCAGCTAAGTACCAGACTTGACTAAGTCTAGGTTTGCCCAAATGTGGTCTCTAAGTTGTAACCCTAAAGATTTAGCGTAAGCTTCATGCAATTCTAGGGTTTTGTTCTTTTGTGTTGTTCTGTTTCAGCAGACCACAAAAAAAAAATTTGTTCTTTGACAACAGTGGAATCCAATTTACTTGAAATTTGGTGAGTAGATTTCTTTTTCAATTATATTTTCAGAGAATATTTTTTTTGGAATTTTTACTATTTCAATCAAATTTTTAGGGATTTTTGAATGTCAGGGGGTCAGATATGGAATTTTGACCCCTGGTTGGTTTTTCACTTTGAAACAGTATCAAACAACCTTCCAAAATTCTTGAAAAATATGGAAAATAAAGCCAATGAGATAAGATTTCAAACCCCACAAAGTTTAGTCAAAAATGATTCGTAGATTGCTCAAAATTGCTTTTTAAATTTTGAAAAATCTCAAATCTAGGTCAGTCTAACCCTCTTGCACTTCGCGAATTTTCAAAAATTTTATGCTTAGAATTTTTTAAAAGGAATGGTGCTATTTCATAGATGCTTTGAGGATGAAGGTTTGGCCCAAACTTTAGAATTTTTTGCTTGCTAATTTTTTGGCAGTCGAATTTTTAAATCAGACTTCGAAATTAGCCTGAAAATCAGAGAATGGTGGAAAAGCTTTTAAAGGGAGTTTTGGGTTTTAAATCCAAACTTTCAACCAAAAATGTTTTTTTTTCCAAAAACTTTTGCACAATTTTTTTTTTCAAAAAGGAATTTTTTTTCTTTATGGGATTTCAAAAATATATCTACATATATATATTATTTTTTTACTTTTCCTTTTCAAACTACCTAGGGTTCAAAAAGAAACCTACTGTAGATTTTTTTGATTTTTCTTTCTTTTTCACAAAAATGGATAAGCTCTTTTTCTTTTTTTTTCAAAATAAATTACAGGAAGTAAATCTAATACCAGGATTCAAAATAAAACCTAATCTAAGAGAAGATAGTGTTCACCTAAATATCTTTTCCGCATTCGTCGTGTGCGCAGATCCCGTTCTTTTTCTATTTTTCCTGCACATCCAGAAACAAAGTAGAGGCAAATTTGTCAGTGATGGTTTAAAAGATTGAAATCAAAGAAAATGACATTGCCTCCCCAGCAACGGCACCATTTGTTGCAATCGTAGAGCGCATTCTAATAGGAAAAGCATAGTAGTATAGTGCGCAATACGATCAAACAAGAATATTTTATAAAGATAATGAGACTTTGAGTCCCAGTCATTCGTATCTGGGAGGCGTTTGTTTTACTTCTAAATTTGATCTTTTATCACTCTACTTTGTTTAAAATCGCACATCGATTTCTAGTCTTCGGATTAAGATTTTGCCACTTCTATTATGAACCCTGATCTCGTGTGGATGTGTTAAATAGATCACAAAGGTGAAAGTGTGAGTTTCAGTGTGCACAATTCTTGTGAGGTGGTGTCTGTTTACAGAAAATACATCTATAGTTAGATTTTCTATATTTTCTGGAAACGACATGCTTGTTGCAAAATATATAACTAAGTGAAAAACAAGCAACTTGAATCACGTAGAAAAGATGGCAACCAATAAGCTCATGGTGATTTCAAACATAGAGATATATATAAAAATGTATCTTTTATTCATTCATTCAGAGAAGTGTTTGCAACAGGAAATGTAGAGGAAAGCTTGAATAGGAATGATTGAAAATGTAAATCTAGCAACCAGAAAATGATCGCATACAAGAATCTGCAAGGGGATTTTGCATGCATCATTGGGGGAGAATAAGGACTACACTACTAAGCAGTAAATAGAAGAAGTAAATGTAAGGGGCTAGCTACTAATCTATCAGAAAGTGAGGGAATTAGAAGGTGGGCTCCGATGGCCTTGGAGTGGTTGAGAGGAGAATGAGGGGTGGCCAGTGGAGGTTAGGCTGACCCTTGGAGAGAGGTTGGAGTAGTGACCCAGCATCTTGGCGTGGAGATAGTGTCCTTCATGGTGGTACCCAAATCATGGAAATGGAGTGAGTGGAAGTGGCTAGCCTAAGTAGAGGTTGTTGTGAATGGAACCAGGAATGAATGGCCAAGAGTGGATGGGTACAAATGGACACCCCTTAGGTCTTTTTATAGACCTAAAGGAGCCTCTAAAGAGAAGTGTGGAACTCTCTAGAGAGTGTCAAAGAGTGGCCGGCAAAGAGAGAGAGAGGTGGTTTCTTAGATCCACCGTTTGTGGATCTAAGAATTGAATGCCTCTTGGTTGCTAAATTTGGCAACCAAGAGTTGGCACCACTCCAAGAGAGTTCTAGAGAACTCTAGATGAGTGTGTGTGCATGAATGGGTGTGTGCGTGTGTGTGTGTGTGTGGTCATGCCCTAGGTGTCTAAGAGGGCTAGGTTAGGTCCTTAATGGTTTGGGTTGGTGTATGTCTTGAATTAGGGTTGCAAACCCTAATTGCTAAGGGGAAATTGCAATTAAACTTAACCTAAGTTTAATTGAATTAGTGTGAGCCTAAATGAGAGTGAAGTAACTCAATTAGGTTGGGTTTTGGTTAATTGGATTCTCACTAAGTCCAATTGGACTTATGCAAGTTGAGATCTGAGCTCAATTGGACTCAATGAGTCCAATTGATTTAGGTGATGGTAATTGACTTTGATCTAAGTCAATTGGGTTTGGTGAGGACCTAATTAGGTCCTTAGGTAGGTCTAGAGGTGATGTACTAGAGGTAGGACACCTTATGTTAGGTTCCTATGGGCTTGGAATTGGGTCTACGGAGCTAGAGGTCCAAGATTGAGGCTTGAATCTAAAAATGGGAACTGGAGACCAGTTCCAGACGTCCAAGAACATGATAGACAACTTATGCTCAAAAATCAGAAGTCCAGACTTCTGTTTTGGACGTCCAATCTGAGTTAGGGGGAAATGTTGGTTCTGTTTTGGGTATTCTGCAGAAATTGGACGTTTGACAAATTGTCCGGACGTCCAATAACACTGCAGAAGTGGGTTTGAGGTGTGTTGGAGTTGGCTAAGGTTTCTGGACATCCTATAGCTTATCTGGACATCCAGATAAGGGTTGGAACTAGGGTTTTGGGCCTTCCTAGGGTGCTGTGACCTAATCTAAGGGTGGCTAAGGCTTGGGGGAAGTCTCTAGGCTATCCTAGGACTAGGATGGACCTAAGCTCTTCACATTTTACTGCTTTATTCCTACTTAATAAAATAGCAAACCTTGACTCCTTTACATCATTATTCCTACATCTAGTCTAAGTCTTCTACTCTAGCTCTACTGCAACACCCATTATTCCTACTCCAGCTTCAGATCCTACTCCAGATGTAGCTTCTGATAAGCTTATTGCTTGCAATCGACATAATTCACTTAATCTGCCCATTATAACATTATTTTATGCATAGTTAAAGTAAAGTAGTAAAGATGCAGATAATGCTTATGCATGCATGAATAACCCTAACTTATGCTAAGTCCTAGCCTAAATTATGTCAATTAGGACCTATGATTGCTGTGCAATCACATGGCTTGTCGGCGAAGACTTCAATTACTCCTTATCAAGTGGGGACAGCCTGGTGGCAGTACTGATGGTGCAATGGCAGGGTTTCAACTGACTGTGCAAAGCTTGTGCATCACTGAATATCCTGTCAGTGGGGTTGAATTTACTTAGAGAAATGGTAGTGGGCTCTTAACTAAGTTGGACAGGTTTTTTGGCAACCCCAGTCTCCTGGAGAGGTTCCATTTATCTTCTGGCATGAGCCTTGATAGGCCATTCTCTAATCACACACCAATTGTGTGGGATTGTGGGGGAGTGCGGATGTTGGTTCATACTTCAAACTCAAAAGGTCATTTTTCAGAAAAGATGGGTTTGAGGACATGCTGTCCAATTGGTGGCAAAATAAGATTGTAACAGGCTCGGTTACACAGAAGCTTGCACTAAAGCTAGCAGATATGCGTACAACGCTAAAGGAATATGGGTATACAATGGTGGCTATCAGGGAGCAGAAGAGAACTGAGGCACTGGCTAAGGTCCAAAGGCTTGACTTGAAGGAATGCATGGTGGTTCTAGGTGCCCAGGAGCAGGAGCTAAGGAAATTTTGGTACCAGGTCATTGGTGAGGAGGATTTAAAGAAAAAGATGGATTGGCGTGAGTGGTCTACACAACTGTGGCTCAAGGAAGGGGATGCAAACACGAAATTCTTTCATCTTGCTACCACTGCTACAAGAAGACTGAATCTCATCTCCACTATCGAAGTGGGCGAGAGAACCATTACCTCCACTCATGAGATAAGAATTGAAGCTGCCCGTTACTTTAAAGAAACAGCTAAGGCTGCGCCAAGAGGCTCCTGGAGGATGGCTTCGGCTGCTTTCCCATATGTCAGCAATGAACAAGTTGCTATGTTGGTTGCCCCTTTTACTGAATAGAAAATAGTGGAAGCTATCAAAGGTTGAAATAATGAGGGAGCTCCAGGATCATATGGGGTACAGGTTCTTTCTTATAAGGAAATGTGGAATGCTCTTAAGAAGGATGTGATGAAAGTTATCATCAGTTTGAAAAGGGCAACTCTGGATTTGAAAGACTAAACAAGTCCTATTTGTTATTGTTACCAAAGAAGTCGAGTGCAGAGCAATTTTCATATTACAGGCCTATTGCGTTGTCGAATTCCATTTATCTTATCATCAGCAAAATTCTAGCTAACAGGTTTATGATGTATTGCAAGACCTGGTTATTCCTATCCAGTCTGCATTCTTACTTGGGAAGTCCCTGTAGGAATCATTCATTATAGCTTAAGAAATGGTGATGGGATGGCATAGGCGAAAATCCAAGGCCTTCCTTTGGAAGGTAGAATTTTCTAGAGCTTATGACTCAATTTCCTGGTCATATCTATGGGAAATTCTTAAAAGGAGAAAATTCCCCCCTCTTTGGAAGCAATGGGTGAAACAGTGCATCACAACTACCTCCTATTCCCCTTTGATAAATGGGAAGCCATGTCGAGCTTGGATCCAGCCTCAGTGTGGGGTGTGGAAAGGTTTCCCCTTAGCCCCATTAATCTTAATTTTGCAGTGGATACTTTGGCAAGATATGCTTGTAAGTTGGCAGCAGATGGGATGATAAGGGGATATTCAATGACAAACAGAAGGGCTTCGACCCCCATTCTTCAGTACGCAGATGACACGATTTTTTTGTGGAAGGTAGGAAGAGGGAAGCACAGGTGCTATATTATATGGTCAACATATTCGGTGAAATTTCTGGGTTGAAATTAAATGGAAGTAAGTCCTCCTTGGTCTGCTTTGGTATGAATGGTACAGACTAGTGTGACATTTCCAACATCCTAGGTATGCTTGTGATATCACTGCCAATCAATTACCTGGTGCTGCCAATGAAGTACACAAAAATGAAGAAAACCAATTGGACTTTTCTCTTTGAGAAGGTGGCTACGAAGCTAAAAGGCTGGAGCAATCGTTACTTGTCGAAAAGGGGGAGGTTTATCTTGTTAAATTTAGTTATCACATCCATTCCAGTTTTCTTCTTCTCTGTCCTCTGAGCTCCAAAGTCAATTTGGAAAAAACTTGATGTTATGCGCAAAAGGTTCTTCTAGAAAGGGCCTTCTCACCAAGGTACCTTCTTCCAACCTGTTAAATGGGATTCAATTTGTTCTCCTAAGAAGTATGGTGGAATGGGAATCAGATCTCTCAAAGAGTTTAATGATGCCTTGTTGTTGAAATGGGCGATTCAGTTGCTGCAAGGGGAATAAAAACTTTGGACAGAAATCATTCATGATAGTTAGGGGATGGCAAATGACGAGAAGAGTCGCTTGAATCCTCATAAGCCGTCTCCCTTCTGGACCATTGTGGTGCGTGCCTTGGCTGATAACTAGAATTTATTCAAATCTGTCTTGGGTGACTGGAGAAGCTTTAAATTTTGGTTGGAAAAATGGCTGCCTGGTGGGGTGATAAAGGATAGGTACCCTCTTGCATTTTTGGCTGACACTAGTAAGAAAGCTTTGGTGCTTGATTATTGGGACACGGCTTCTGAGATTTGGATGTTAAACAATGAGGTGGGGAACAGCCATGGAACAAGAACATGGGTAGAAAATGAACGCCTCCTGCAGGAGGTTGCTGCTTTCAGACCTACGCTAGAGGAGTGTGATACAAATAAATGGGATGGGACCTTTTCGTCATCGGTTTCTTATGGGAAACTTATCCTTTCTTCCAGGTCAGTAGAGGTGGATGAGGTTGGGAAGAAGTCATGGAAATTGAAAGTACCATTGAAGGTGCAAATTTTTTTGTGGCTGTGCAGAAGAAATGGTTTGATGACAGGAGATATGAGGCATAGGAGAATGAGCACCTCTGCTCATTTTTTCCATTTGTGTGGGATGCACAATGATTTCAGTCATCATATTTTCTCTACATGCATGGTAACAGATTGTGTTTGGAGGAAGGTCTGCAGGGATTCTATTCCCACGTGGGATGATCTGTGGGGTTCTTTTCTGATTTCAAATAAGCCGTATGCGCCCATGGTAGCTGTGTTATGGTTGGTGTGGAGAGCAAGAAATGGGAATTTGTTTCACGAGAGACCAGTGAGTATGGATATATTATAAACAATTGCTAGAATCTCATACATATGTGGGGTTCACTCTTGTAATCCTTTTCCTTCATATAATCAATAAATGCTCCCCTAGAATGCTATCAGCGAATCGATAGCATTCCTCTTCTTTTCAATAAAAAAAAGAGATCCTCCTGATGATGGTGGTGAAGAGGACAGTCCTTGCTCCAAGCTTAGTGGCTCTTGGTCTTGAAAAGAAGCTCTCAAACTCCTTCCTTGCTATGCTCCATCAAGATGGTGTCCTCTAACGCAAGCCACAATGGGGACATGCATTATGGTCCTCCATGGTGGATGGTACCACCTTCAAATCTTCATGGGTGGGCATGCACCACCCTTCTCCTCCAATGTCTTGCTATCCTCAAAGTTGGAAGCTTGCTCCTTAGTGTGACACAAGGAAGAAGAGAGAAGTGGAAGAAGGCACCAAGGGGCCATATAGGATACCCCCTGAATCTTCTTCTCTTCTTCTCCTTCCTTAGCCGTGGGTTATGGTGGGTGTAGGGCAGAATTAAATTAAATGGTGGATGGGTTTTTAGTGATGGTTAGGTGAGTATATACAGAGTAGGATGGAGGGGGGTTGGCGTGGAGATGATGAAGGGCTAGGATTAGGTTTAGGATGGTAGTTAGGGATCCTATGGTGGAGTGATGTTGGCACCAACTCAAAGGTTGCAAGCGGGGTAGTTATGGGTTGTGGTGTCTCTTGAGTTGGCGCAAAAATAAGGTTCTAGAAGAAAGCTTAGGTGGCACCAACTTATGGTGCTAGAAGGAGGGTAGGTGGATGGCTAGGATAGGTTGTAGGGTTAGGTGTAGGGCCATGATGTGGGGGTGTTTTGGCTCCAAAATGGAGGGCATCTAAAATGCAATTTTCATGCCAAAACAAGGTGCCTTTTGGGTGTAGTTGAGGAGTTAAGGGGTGTCTATCTTGGCTCCAAAATAGAGTAGAGATGGTGGTAGCTTAGGTGGTCTTAGGTGGGCTTAGTTGGTGGAGCTAGTTAGGGTTAGGTTGGGTTGATGGTTGTCCAAGGGAGCTGAACCTTAGCTAAGCTAGGCTAGTTTAGCTAGCTTAGCTAGTAGGGAGTTGGGTAGGAGGTAGAGGGAGTTAGGGTTTAGAGGAGAAGAACTGAAGAAAAGAAGTCTGGAGCTAAACTAGAGTTCATAGCTACTGAAGAAGATGGCATGGAGCTACTCTAGCAGGCTCAGCTTGCTAGTTCGTTGCTAGCTATTAAGCGATGCTAAAGCAAGCTGGTTTCTATTGAAATATGTTGAGGTGAGTTGGGTCCGATATTCCCAGGGAGGACTTAGCTAGTTGGAGTAGCTAAAGTAGCTTAACTCAACCAAGTTGAGCTAAGCTGAGTCCCCAGGAGCTGGACTTGAGATTCCTGAGCTAAGATGAAGTCATCTTCAGCTGGCTGGAGTTGAGTAGAGCTGGATGTAGCTGGTCTTGAGCTGAAGTGAACTCTAGTCAACTCTGCTGATCTAGCTAGAGCTCCCAGTGAACTAATAGTGGTTGTGATTAGCTAGACTCAGCTAAGTTGAGCTAGATCTAAGTTGACTTCAGCTAAGGTGAGCTCAGATGAGTTCTCCTGAGCTGCCATTCAGTTAAGATGTGCTAAATGGAGTTAGGATGAGCTAATCATAGTTCAAGTGAGTTGGAATCCAACTATGGTGAGATAGATCAAGTTAAGTTTCAGCTGGTTTGAGCTTCTTCTTCACCAGTTGCCATCCCGAGTGTTAGGGTTCTTGAGATATGATTATCTGTATATCCTTAACACCCACAAAAACAAATCAAAAAGATAAAAAAAATGTGTGATGCATGCTTAACCTAGTTTATGCCTAATGCAGCCCAAAAACCCATTTGTGGAGTTAAAATCCTAAGAGCTAGATTTGTTTTAATGCATAAGTGTTGAAGCTACGGGTTACCACTCTATCGTATTTGGTTTTTGAAAACCCGTCGTTGTAGTTTGAAAGCGAAGAACTCGTGTTCAACAAATAAAATTTGTTCTGGAATAGAAATCCTAGGTTGAACTCTGGGAGGCTACGTCGTTCTATATTCACAATTATATTTTTTAGGATTTTCGTTGAGAAGCAAAGCGACGTAATTACAATGAAGCAATATAAACAATCAGAATAAATGAGAGAGAGAAAGAGAGAGAGAGAGAAAACATGCACTTAATATTTCAAAATGTTTATACAATTATACCAAAGAAAAATTACACTAGAAAGCGGGAAATCTATTACACTAGAAAGTAGGAAAATTTCTACTCCAGAGAGCTGAAGAGAGGAATGGGAGAGAGAAGTTATCCTCCTCGACGATCGCTTTGAGGATGAGCCGGACGAGACAACGCCTGGAAGATGGAGGATGGAGCGGGAAGAAGGAGGTCGAGGTAGGAGGAATGAGGATGAGGTAGTACATCATCGTCGTCGCGGGATCCACTTCCGAAATGAGGGCGAAAATTTGACTCTATCTCTCAAGGAGCATCCCGTGTGTGGGACAAGCTTTTCTTGAGCTTTGGAGAGGGAGAGAAGAGAAGGAAGGGATGATAATTTCATATGGAGGGGGTCTCCTTTTACAGTTGCAAGGAGTGAGGGCAATTTGGTAGTTTTAAGTTAAAAATAATTAATTCAGAACCTTTAGTGATGGATAAATTCGTCACTAAAGGTCCGAACGTGGGTGTAGTCGGTGGCATGCACGCACCTGCTCACCTTCTCTCTTTAAAGGCATGCCCACAATCTTCAAATCTTGGTCGTTTGATCGTAAGATCAAACGGCTGAGATGCATCCCTACCGCCCCTCATCTATGCACGCATCCACGTACAATTCTACATTTTTGTCATGCATTCGATGGCATGTAGGCTCTATCGGGTGCACACAGCTGGTCGAATGCGATCATGCGCTGCTCATGCCCGCTCCTCCCGTGCCCCCCTCGCACGCTTCTCGCGGCTTGAACCCACATCCAACCACGAGCGAGAGCTTTATCTACTGCGCTGTACAATGGATGGGAGGGCGGAGCTTCTTCTGAGTGCATGATTAGGACCGTTCGATTGAGATCCAACGGTCGCGACTGCTTCTTCAGTTGATGCTTCATAGAATGAGAGCGCCAGTTGGGATCCACTCTCAGCCGTTGGATCTTGATCCAACGATGGAGATGCGTGGGTGCTAGAAGCTTCAGAGGTGGAGGGCAGCCGATTGGGCGGCCGAGATGGTGTCATGTGGCACCATCTTGGTCGTCCATCTTCTGGATGATGTAGATGGTGCCACAAGTGTCGGATTAAGTCGATTCTCGCACCATTAGGCTACGATCGTCGATTCGAATCCATCCGTGCGGTTGGATTTGTCAACTGAAAAGTAGATTCACACCACCTTGGCCCTTGATCTTCTAGGATTCCTCTGTCTCTATCTGATGCTACAGATATTCGATTAGGTCGATGTTGGAGTCATTGAACTCCAATTGTCACCTTGATCAGATCCGTATGGTTGGATCTTCGATCCGAGGCCCCTATAAACTGTTGCCCTGTTCCTGAACATAAAAGGAGACAATTAACCTCCATTTTATTCAAACTAATCTAAATACAAGATGATGCATGCTATGCAATATTTTATAGTATGTAATACAATTCTATACTTAAGAATATGCATAAATAGACATTTTATGTAATATAAGCATGTTTACATCACGCATCCATACCTATCTTTTGCCAGTCCCTAGCAAAAACTATATCCTATTTATAAAAGAATTAGGTTGGATTATTTGGGCATAAGTTGTTTTCAATCATTAAGAAAATGTTTACTTAAGATCTGAACTTTCAAGGACATAATAGTGCCCGGGTATTTGCCAAAATGCAAACTGCCTCAAGCCCTCGCCTTATTCAAAGAAGAATTTCTTTCTCTTTCTCTTCTTTTCTAATTTTTTTGGATTTTTGAGTTTATGGTTTAAGAGTGGCTTTCTACGGCCATATGAGAACCCTAAATTTTAAGCATCTTATTGTCAATGTGATAGACTCGTTGATCGAAAATTTAGAATGGACTTCAGGTTTCTACGGATTTAGGTGACCTTAAAAGGAGAGTTTTGCCTAAAGGTGTATCTTTTCAACCGGTAGCTTTCTCCTTACTTTTATTTTTATGGGATCAACATAAGGGTGAATCCAGTGTATATCTCCCCGTTTTATTCTACTTCTCCACTTCTTCCAAAGTGTTTTAGGAATTTTCAGTGCATTTCTTGAGCTGGGTTCTGGACAACTGGTCGATGAGCTGTTACCACCGACAACCTACCAGCCATACTCGTGCGGGAAGTGTGGCTTATTTCTTTTATTGTCTTTTTCTTTTCTCCTTTTCTTTTTCTTTTCCTTTTGAGTTTCTTTTCCTCTTTTTTTTTAAGTAGGTGGCTTCCCTAGTCTACCTAAAGGCAACAAGAAGAGAATTGTCTAGTGACTGGGCTTTGGATAACCTACCTATGGGCTATTACCCACGATAACTTGCCAGCCATATCACCCTAGAAGGTTCATTAGCTACCTAATTTCTGTTAAAATCATCGAACAACGAGTCAGTGAAAAGAAAGTGTGTAGATGCTTAGACTCAAAGTTCTCTCAAATCAGAGGATGGGTTGATAAGTCGTGTACATATCACCTAAACTTATTTACTCAAATTACAATAGAATTAAGATGGTGAGGACTTGAAAAACAAATCCACATTTTAGTGGATACACGGGCTGATTAAGTCCAAAGACCTGAAGGGTCTTTGTGTTCAAATCCTAATGTAATATTTCCTAAGATTGAAAAGTCCTAATGTCCAACTATTCTTTCCTAATTCAATTTTTTTTTTATGTATATATAAGAAGATAAATACAATTTACAAGGATTTCACAAAGCTAACAGAATGATTAAAAAATGAATCCACTCCCCCATGCCTAGCTGATGTAATGTCCACATTGAGAAAGAGACATGAAGGAAAGGGTAGAGTATGAAAGATATCACCTGAATATGAAGCTCAAGTCAGCTTTGTGTCATAAGTACAACTGTTGAGTTTAATGTCGTCAGCTAGTCGAAGTCCAGCTAAAGAAGTCACAATATGGCTAGAGCAATCGTGTCTGAGATGGGTATTGGAAGAGTATAGTTAATAGCAGGCTTCAGATGTTGACCGTTGACATTGAATGTGTTACCTGTCTTTGGGTCAGAGATTAGAATGGCTCCATTTAGAAAAATCTGGTCAATAATGAATGGGCCATTCCATTTAGATCTAACTTTGACAGGAAAGAGCTTAAGTTGAGAATCGAATAACAAGACCTTCTGGTTTGGCTCAAAGCTCTTGCAGGAAATCAATTGATAATGTAGAGCTTTGGTCTAAGCCTTGTAGATCTTGGCATTCTCATATGCATCATTTTTAAGCTCTTCCAACTCAGATAGTTGGAGTTTCCTTGTCTTCCCAACTAAATTTAGATCTAAATTGCATTGCTTGAACACCCAGAATGCCCTATGTTCAATCTCAACGGGTAGAAGACACCCCTTTCCATACACCAAATGAAACGGAGACATGCCGATGGGTGTTTTATACATCGTACGGTAGGCCCAAAGAGCATCCTCAAGCTTTTGAGTCCAATCCTTGCGATCAGGCCTAACCATTTTCTGCAGAATATTCTTAATCTCACGATTAGTGGAGATCTTGACTTGTCCATTCGTCTAAGGATGGTAAGGTGTCAAAATTCAGTGATTAACCTCACATTTGGCCAATAAATTCTGGAATTGGGCATTAGTAAAATGAGTGCCACCATCACTGATGATGGCCCTTAGAATCCCAAACCTGCTGAAGATATTTTTCTTGACAAAATCGTTGACCACCTTGTGGTCATTGGTTTGGGTGGGAACTGCCACAATCCATTTGGACACATAATCAATGGCAACAAGAATGTACTGATGTCCAAATAAAGGGAGAAAGGGTCCCATGAAATCGATGTCCCAAACATCGAAGATTTCGACAGGAAGAATTGGGTTTAGGGGCATCATATCTCTCTTAGTTATGCTCTCGAGTACCTGACATCAAGAACATGACCTTGAGAAATCCTGAGCATCCTTAAATAAAGACGGCCAATAGAAGCCAGATTGCAAAATTTTTACCACCGTCTTTTTCCCGGAGAAATCTCCACCACACACAGAAGCATGGCAGAACTCGAGAATACTGTTGAATTCATTATCTAGAACACATCGCCGAATCATCTGATCAGAGACGATGCGGTACAGTTCAGGGTCCTCCCAGAAGTAGTATTTGGCCTCAGATTTAAGTCTATCCCATTGTTGCCTGGTCCAATCCTGGGGGATTTGACCAACGGCCAAAGAGTTAACAATGTCAATAAACCATGGGGTTTGGACACCTGAAACTACAAGGATAGCTTCGTCCAAAAAGTGTCTGCAACCGGGATGTCCAGATGAGAACAATCACTTAGGAGTCTCGATAAATGATCCACCACCACATTTTGTACCCAAGTTTTATCCTTGATTTCAAGATCAAATTCTTGAAGTAGAAGAATCCAACGAATAAGTCAGGGTTTAGCATCCTTCTTGGCCAAGACATGTCTCAAGGTCGAGTGGTCGATGATGAGAGCCTCATCATGTGCCATAACTAGCTCAATTTGACCCACTAAAGAGAATAAAAGCTCCTGCATAACTTAGAAGAGGGCTTAATTGGAGAAATAAGTGTTCTGAGAAGAAAACATGAAATAAAGGTTAAAACTGCAATTTCACCATTACAGTATATAAACAAGATTTCTCAGAGGAAAAACATAGGTCAAATGGTCTGAATAAGATAAAAAGTTGGTTGATTCAATCAGAAATGGGTTCATGCGCAAACCAGGAATTAAATGACATCTTGTAACCCTAAAATAGACCCGCTTAATTCAACAAGGTTTTGGTCAGGATGAAAATCAAGTAAACCCTCTAAAAATCATGGGAAAATATCCCCTAGGGTTTATAACATTCAATTTGGCCTTTGGAACCTAGTTTCACCTAGATTATGGTCCTAGCTTATCAATTGACCTAATTTGGGTTTTTATGCAAAATATCTAGTCAAATGTGGTCAAACCTAAAATACAAATTCACCATTGGATTCCTTAGGTCAAAATTAGGTTCGTACCAAAATTTGGACTTAAGGGGAGGTCATCTTGACCTACTTTGGAATTTATTACACCCAATCACATTTTCGTCCCTATCTTTTGAAAGCCATTGCATACACCCCCCTAACCTCCTCGCCACTCTTACAAGCAGGTCCCTCCACAATTATTGGGGAGAGATCCTACTCCGACGTGGATTAGAGAGGGAATACTCTCTGATTCCTCAAAGATCTCCTCCTAGATTTGGAAGGGAGATTCTCTGAGGAATGCCCTTCCATCTGAACTCAATCTTGATCCCAGATTTGCACCCAATCTCTCGTGCGAACGCACGAGAGATTTGGGTATCTAACTACCTTCCATCTCTGGCGAGACATCGGTGGCAGAACGCTTGCCCTCCACGCACCAGAAGCTCAGCCAGCACCTATAAATTAACCCCCAACTCTGGCCGCACATCCTCAACTCGACTTGGACAGAATTCCACCTCAAATTCCTCTTCTTCTCTGGCCAAGGGGTCCAGCGAGCTCCAGTGAGCCCCCCTCCTCTTCCTCGTCACTCTGCCACAAAACCAGTGGCAAGGCCATCCTCCTCATCCTCCTCCACGTCGTGCAACACCCGCACGAGCCACCCTAACCCCGTCGTCGCCGTCGTCTTCCTCCACTCGACACTTTCTTCTCCGGCAACAGCAGGTACTGCCAGTCGCCTTCTCGCCCCCTTCGTCCCTTTAGTTAGGTTAGGATTGCTATTCTTTATCCCCACTTTCATTTCCCTCATCTTATTTAACCAAACGCCCCTCGACCGCCACTGTCGACTACCATCTTCTTCATCTCTGGCCACCCTCCGGTGGGACGCTCCCATCACTTCGTAGCCCCACATGTCTTGTTGACCACTGCATAACCTCCGCCTCACCTCACTGAGCATCATCCACCCATCCATAGACCCTTTACGCCTCCATAACTACCCCTCGACCAAATCGATCCATCCGACCATAGGGTGACCTAGGCACGCACGCCTAGGTCGCCCCGTGGCCTGCCACCTAGCGCCTCACCTTCGCCATGACACGACGAAGGTGCTCCTGTGGTCTAATTAAGCCGGAAGGCTCTTTTTGTGTCAGGCAGGTTTCACGCTCCGGTCGCCATTAGCGGTGACTCGAGGAAGCTGCTTGCTTGCTCTAGGATGCAATGCTTCAGGGCTCCAGGTCCAGCTAACTCGGGGAGGCCTCGCGAAGACACCTGTTCCAGAGAGTGGCACCGCAAAGCTTGCAGTGCTACGATTGGAGGATAGACTTATGCTAGCGCGCGCGAAATAGAGGTGGAACAATAGTCCCACCTCGATAAGATGTGAAGCGCTGGAGTGATTTATGTTGATTTTGTGTTATTGGTTCGTTGCCTCCGAAAGCACATGGGGTGAGGTCCCTCACCTATACTCGCCGCCTCGTCCGTGAGCTCACCACACGGATCTGGCAACCCGACCCGACACCATCCTGAGCACACCTCGCGCACCATGCTCACGCCGGTGCACCTGGACCCGGGTGCGCGACCCGACCCATTTACCCGGCTCTGGGAGAGCATGCTGAAGAGTAGCTTACATTGAGAGAGAGAGACGCGGGTATGGGTAGAGGGGTAGGTTTTGCTCGTCTTTGCTTTGTGTAGGGAAGGCAGAAGGGAGAAGCGAAGCTGACACTTAGCCACTGCTAGCAAAGGAAAAGAAGAAGAAGGAAGCCCTCGTAGAGGAAAAAGAGAAGGAAAGGCCAGAAGTAAAGCCAAAGAGAAGAGGAACTGAAGAAGGAAGAAGAAATAAGGAAAGGGAAAGACAGGCAGAAGAAGAATAAGAGAAGTTGAAGCCAAGGGAAGCACAGCCAAGGAAGAAGAAGAAGACATGAAAAGAGAAGAGGAACTGAAGAAGGAGAAAGGTAAAGGAGAATGAAGCAAGGCAACTGCAGAGAAGAAAGGAGAAGCATAAAGAAAAAGAAAGGAAGAAAATCAGAAGAAGAAGGACAAGGGAAACATCTTTTAAGACGTCTGATCCCATGATCAGGAGTCCAAATTCTTTCTTTTTACAACAATTAATTTTCAAACTGATGCATTTATATATTTTGAATTAAGTTTTGAGTAATTAAGTGTTCAATTACATTCTTGAGATTAGTAATAAATTCCAATTGCTCCCTGTGTTTGACCTCAGATTCTTAGGTTTTTGAGTAATAAACTTTTATTTGTTGACAACGCTTGATCACCTATACAACGACGTAACTAACTGTTAAAACACGATCAAGACCACGTCAACATTTTGATGCCATTGCCGGGGAGCAATGCACAATTTAGCACTAGTTTCTACATTCTTTTTATCATATTAAGCACTAACTTGCCCTACTTTGCTTTGTTTGGATCTTGCAGGTATTTCATGAGAAGATCCCTCCCGCAAGTCAACCACTCTAAGGCAGGTAATTTCTTTTCTTCCTTAAACCATCCCCTAAATCTTTGAAAGGCAAAAGGAAGAAAATTAATTTAGGAATCAATTGCCTTCTTTCTATGGTAATCACCATCTTTAAGGCAAACGTTTCGTGACTTTGCGAAAATTTTTCAAATCTTTTTGAAGTTGGAGCGATTTTTTTTAGATTCTATCCCACAAAATTCATGTGCCTAATAGAAATCATGCTTAATCTCTGTGGACAACACACTTCTTGTTTTTGAGTCCAAAGAGAATTTTTGTGAAAAAGAGGATTGGAAATAGAACCAAATTAGGGTTTCTACAATAGGGTCTTGGAGTGCTAGTTCATACATGCCTGTGTAAAAGGAAATGAACCCTCCCGCATCAGTGTGCTACCCAAGCCCTTGATTGAAGAGATCTAAACAAGACAAACCCTAAGAAAAATTGAGCTCTAAAATCACTTGAATCTTAAAATCTTGGACCTAATAACCTAGGAGTCAAATCAAGGTGATCTTTAGGTCTCAAGACTAGAATCATTCTGCCATCTGTAGGATAGGTCAGGTGAAGTTGACCCCTTGGGTCAACCAACCTCTAAATTAGGTCACAACATCAAACTATCTAAAGCTCAAGTGAGAACCCTAAAGCACCTTTGAAATAAAAGTGGTAGACTGAAGAGGTCAAGGTCTCCATTCTGGTCTACCTGGAATCTCAGTGACAAGAGAGGTTGGGTGGGGGAAACCCTGTAACCCGTGGGGACGCTCTACCATGTAGGGGTCTTTGCGGGACTCTCCCTCTCTGGCTGCCCAGGTAATTCTTAGGTGGGCGATCTTCTAATTCAGGGCTACCATTCGCCTCGGACCTCCATAGTCATCCGAATGTCTTTGGGTGTCTTGATTGGGTCAAAAACATCTCCAGTCCCTCATCTTTTCTCTTTAGCACACACACACGCATTTTCAGTGGGACTCATTATTCATATCTAATCGCTTCATAACTTGACTCTACACCTTGATTCAAACTCTGATTCTACATCTTGATTCCACCACCTGATTCAAATATGCAGCCACACCACTTAGGACTACCATTCAAGAAACCTGAATATCGGAGATCCATGAGAGATAGAATGATTGAGGATGACCTAAAATTCTATGAAAACAAAGAAACCTCAACACCAGTAGGAAACATTCAGGTTGATATCCCAACAACCACAACCTTTATCATAACTTGTGCCCAAGTACTATTGGCAAAAGCCACAAAAGGATCAACCTGTGACTTGCTCATCACTGGGTACACTGAGATAGAAAAACTGCACAATCTTGAATACCTTCAATGTATGACAAATCCCCGACTTTGGAAGCAACACCAAGATAGTCTTGAAAAATGGGAAGAGATAATGACATTAGTAAAATAAATTATCGACCAGAAGTAACCATATATACCACAAACAGAAGATGAACCATCTTGGGACAACATCGAGGATCAATCTGATCTCGAGCTTGAGGCACAAAATCGTTTTGGATTCCCAACCCATATGGAATACAATGTGCCTGATATTGAAGAAGGTTGGGAAGCTCCAAATGCAGGAAAACACCATGTTTTGCCTACTCTAGAACATAAATAACCAGGCTTAGAATCCCAAAACTCCTGCAATAATGAAAGTAGAACTGAACCTCTCGAGGGTGTAAATTCTGTCCCTTATTCTGCTAAGGTGACCCTCGAAGGTTATTCGAACCTAGATTCTAATAATTCAACCCACATCCTAAGCCCAGAATCTAGATCTGAAACCTATTGGGAAGATTTCAAGGCCCCAAATGAAGAAGATCAATCTTGCAATGAAGAATATGATTTTGGGCCTCTATTTTATGAATATCCCTTGCCAACATCCTCAGAGGAACTAATCGATTTTTCAGAAGTCATGCCAATTTAAGATACAGAAACTGAGGAGTTGGACGAGTGGGGTTTCAATTGGGTCTGCCCTACTAGCTTAGAACCTGAGCCTCTACCAGATAGGGACACCTTTTTACGCTCATAATTAATATTTAGGCTAGACCCTAATCAGGCTGCTGAATCTAGAACATATGATTTATTCTATGGTGGAACTCACGATCTTGAATCACATTTAGATTTTGATTTTCGCAAACTCTCTGACAATTTCGAATTTGACCATAACATCAAAGAAAATCTGCTTCCTGATTATAACAAGCCAATTCTCTTTGAAGCCACTTGCTCCACATATACAGAACTAATCAAAACCCGTTCTCTACCCTGACCCACAACTAGACTCAATTTCTATTCCGATTCACCTCTCACTGAGCCGTTTGCAAATGATTCAACTCCATATCTATACCGGGTATCGGGTATTGATCAGACCGAAAAATAGGAGCCATCATTCTTTGATCACCCCTGTAGGGTTTCCACACCATACACTGATTATTTTTTGGAACCCTACTCTGACAGAGCTGATTCGACTCAGCCTAAACCTGAGTTTTCACTTCCATATCCTTCTGAACCACATTGCATATGGTGGGTTCTGCATCTGTTGATCTACATCTATCAACCCACCAGAATTATTGGGTTTGGGCTACATCATCAGCCTACAGATCTTAACAAGCACCTGGTTGTTAATCAAGATGCTTGTTTTACAAAATTCCGCTGATTTGACCACTCCCTCTCCACCCCATGTTCCGCTCGGCTGAAGGCATCAAATTTAGCGCTCAACGTGAGGCAACCCGTCATTCCAAAAATAGAGACCTGTCTGATTATCCGTCTGTACTCCACGTCCATTGCACCTTGAGTTCAGCCTTAGACAGTTGATCCCACCTCTGGTACACGTACTAGAGCTTGAAATCTTCCGCATTAGTCATTTCCGACCTGTTCACCGACCCGATGTATCTTGCTCTAAGTCCCTGACCTCAACACTATTTCACACCTCCATTTACAATGAGGACATTGCAAAACTTAGGCATGGGGGGGTGATAAAGGGCATACATATAGAACCAAGAATAAGTCACAAGGATTCTCACAAAAAAATTCACATATGTCAAAAACACAAAAAATTGAAAAATTATGAAAAGGAACAAAAAAATGGGGGAGGGAGGAAATTTTGTGAGCCACATAATCATAAGGAGGAGAAAAAGAGCAAAAATGACAAAAAGGAGCACAAAATGAAAAAAAAAAGAAATAGTCATTAGTAAAAGATCAAGGGATTAACTGAAGTTCTAGACCAGATCAAGAATAGAGAAAAAGAAAAGTGCTAAGGAGACATAACAAGAGATTAGCGGGAACGCTGGTCTTAGGCCTCTTGGGTTAGATTCTTTAGCTTAATAATTCACGTATCCGCTAAGATCTGGATAATCCTCAAGAGGTTGGGGAAAATGAGAAGCTTAAGTATTAAGTCTAAGGCATAGGAAGTATTCGGCCTTGTTAACTGACCTTCAATTTGTAGGATTCGGTAACCTAGGCACCCCAATTCACACACAGTCTAGTTCAGTGCGCCTAAATATCAAAATCATGTAAAAGCGTTTAATGTTCTGAAAAGGTTGCCTAGATTAGGAGTGGCCGATCAACACAAGTTGATTTGAACAAGTTCCCAGTGCGGAGAGGCAAGAAATTACCCTCAAAGATACGTAACAGCATATCATCTCCTCGGTGCTTGTCTCTTAGGATATTTAAATATCCTACTAGGGGCATGTAAGCACTCTGCTGGTTCAGATACCATGGGCGGCATTATCATGAAATGTCAATCGCCAGGGTCTGAATTCGGCCACGGAACGCCATTGGCGAGATTATCTCAAAATCTCGAAAGCCAGGGTTCTGGGGGTTGCCTTGGGTGGTACTATCTCAAAGCAACGATATCCAGGGACCCTTGAGGATTGATGATGGGGACGAGGAATCCGATACAGACCGTGTTGAGAAGCCAATCCGAAGGTAGAAATAAAAAGAAAAGAGAAAGAAAACTCTCCAAACAAATAAATCTTCTATCTCTCTCTTACAAAAATGCACTGTAACTGAACCAAGGCTAAAAATGTCTCAAGCACGGGTGCTTTAACCACGGAGTCCAACAAACCCTAGGTTAGTTTCTGTGGGCCTTAAAAACCTTTGCGGAGGACTAAGGCTAAAGCGGGTCAGGTCCGGATGTTGGTTGGTACTTGAGTACCTCTAGGCCT
Source organism: Thalassia testudinum (assembly GCA_037157565.1). NCBI lineage: Eukaryota > Viridiplantae > Streptophyta > Magnoliopsida > Alismatales > Hydrocharitaceae > Thalassia > Thalassia testudinum. Next base: position 30,043,234 of record JAZHRO010000019.1, on the reverse strand, counting down.
ATTGTCGGCATTCTGACCTAATCACAAAAGAAAAAGAAAAGCACTTATGATAACTGATGACAGACACTCAGGATCTAGAACAGAAGTTAAAACCTTGAAATTTGCTAAGGGACTAGCAAAAGCTAGGCATGGGGGTATGATGAGTGCCTCATCATGAGTTACAACTAGCTCATTTTGACCCACTAAAGAGAATAAAAGCTCTTCCATAACTTAGAAGAGGGCTTAATTGGAGAAATAAGTGTTCTGAGAAGAAAACATGAAATAAAGGTTAAAATAGTAATTTTACCATTGCAGTACATAAACGGGACTTCTCAGAGGCAAAGCATAGGTCAAATGGTCTGAATAAGATAAAAAGTGGGTATATTCAATCAGAAATGGGTTCATGCACAAACCAGCAATTAAATGACATCTTATAACCCTAAAATAGACCTACTTAATTCAACACGGTTCCGATCAGGATAAAAATCAAGTAAACCCTCTAAAAATCAAGAAAAAATATCCCCTAGGGTTTATAACATTCAATTTGGCCTTTTGAACCTAGTTTACCTAGATTAAGGTCCTATCTCATCAATTGACCTAATTTGGGTTTTTACGTAAAATATTCAATCAAACGTGGTCAAACCTAAAATACAACTCCACCATTGGATTCCTTAGGTCCAAATTAGGTTTGTAAAAAAATTTGGACCTAAGGGGTGGTCATCTTTACCTACTTTTCAATTTAGTACACCCAATCACATTTTTGTCCTTATCTTTTGAAAGCCATTGCATACACCCCCATAACTTCCTCAACACTCTTACAAGCAGGTCCCTCCGCCATTATTGGGGAGAGATCCTACTCCGACGAGGATTAGAGAGGGAATAATGTCTGATTCCTCAGAGATCTCCAAGATTTGGATGGGAGATTCTCTGATGAATGCCCTTCCATCTAAACTCAATCATGATCCCAGATTTGCACCCAATCTCTCTTGCGAATGCACGAGAGATTTGGTTCTATCTACCTTCCATCTCCGGTGAGACGTCTATGGTAGAAGGCTTGCCCTCCATGCACCAGAAGCTCGGCCAACACCTATAAATTAACCCCCAACTCCGGCCGCACATCCTCAGCTGGACTTGGCTGGGATTCCACCTCAAATTCCTCTTCTTCTCCGGCCATGGGGTCCAACGAGCTCCATTGAGCCCCCCTCCTCTTCCTCATCACTCTTCCACAAAATAAGTGGCAGGGCCATCCTCCTCATCCTCCTCCGCGTCGCGCAACACCAGCGTAAGCCACCCTAACCCCGTCACCGCCGCCGTCTTCCTCCACTGGACACATTCTTCTCCAGCGACAGTAGGTTCTGCCGGCCACCTTCTCATCCCCTTCGTCCCTTTAGTTAGGTTAGGACTGCTCTTCTCTATCCCATCTTTCATTTCCCTCATCATATTTCACAAAACGCCCCTCGACCACCGTTGTCCACCACCGTCTTCTTCATCTCCGGCCACCCTCCAGTGGGACGCTCCCATCACTCCGTAGCCCCACACGTCTCGCCGACCACCGCATAACCTCCGCCTCACCTCACTGAACATCATCGACCCGTCCATAGACCCTCTACGCCTCCACAACTACCCCTTGATCATACCCATTCGTCCAACCGCAGGGAGATAGAGGCACGCATGCCTAGGCCGCCCCACGGCCTGCCACCTAGCACCTCACCTTCGCCGTGACACGGCAATGGTGCTCCTGTTGTCTGATTAAGTCACAAGGCTCTTTTTGTGTCTGGCAGGTTTCACACTCCGGCTGCCATTAGCGGTGACTCGAGGAAGCTGCTTACTTGGTCCAGGCTACAATGCATCCGAGCTCTAGGTCCAACTAACTCGGGGAGGCCTCGCGAAGACACCTGTTCCAGAGAGTGGCACCGCGAAGCCTACAGTGCTACAATTGGAGGATGGACTCCTGCGGGCGTGCGCGAAATAGAGGTGGAACAATAGTCCCACCTAAGTAAGTTGTCAAGCGCTGGAGTGATTTATATTGATTTTGTGTTATTGGTTCGTTGCCTCCGAAAGCACATGGGGTGAGGTCCCTCACCTATACTCACCGCCTGGTCTGTGAGCTCACCACACGGATCAGGCGACCTGACCCGACACCATCTTGAGCACTCCTCGTGCACCACACTTACGTCGGTGCACCTAGACCCAAGTGCACGACCCGACCCGTTTACTCGACTCTAGGAGAGAATGCTGAAGAGTGGTTTACACTGAGAGAAAGAGACGTGGATGTGGGTAGAGGGGTAGGTTTTGCACCTCTTTGGTTTGTGCAGGGAAGGCAAAAGGGAGAAGCGAAGCTGACACTTAGTCGCTAATAGCAAACGAAAAGAAGGAAGGAAGCCCTCATAGAGGAAAAAGAGAAGGAAAGGCCAGAAGCGAAGCGAAAGAGAAGAGGAACTGAAGAAGGAAGAAGAATAAAGAAAGGGAAAGACAAGCAGAAGAAGAAGAGAAGCTGAAGGCAAGGGAAGCAGAGCCAAGGAAGAAGAAGAAGACTGGCAAGGAGAAGAGGAACTAAAGAAGGAGGAAGATAAAGAAGGAGAAAGAAGCAAGGCAACTACAGAGAAGAAAGAGGAAGCATAAAGAAGAAGAAAGGAGGAAAATCAGAAGAAGAAGGACAAGGGAAACATCTTTTAAGACGTCTGATCCCATGATCAGACGTCCAAATTCTTCCCATGATCAGACGTTGAAATTCTTTCTTTTTGCCACAATTAATTTTCAAACTCTTGCATTTATATATTTTGAATTAAGCTTTGATTAATTAAGTGTTCAATTACATTCTTGAGATTAGTAATAAATTCCAATTGCTCCCTGTGTTCGACCTCGGATACTTAGGTTTTCGAGTAATAAACTTTTATTTGTTCACAACGCTTGATCACCTATACTATGACGTAACTAACTGTTAAAACACGATCGAGACCACGTCAATAGTTGATATAGATGATGACATGAGACCCTAAGAGATAAGCCCTGAATTTTTCCAATGCAAATACTACGGCTAGTAATTCCTCTTCATTAACAGTGCAATTCCTCTGGGCTTCATGTAGAGTTTTACTAGCGTAGTAGATGACAGAGGGCTTCCTATCTATTTTCTGACCCAAAATAGTCCCGAACACATAATCAGAAGCGTCAATCATGACCTCAAAAGTGGTTGTCCAAATCGGTGGTTGCAATACTGGGGCACAAGTGACTATCGTTTTTAGGAAAGCAAATGCCTTATGGCATGATTCGTTGAAAACAAACGATGTTTCTTTGGCGAGAAGATTGCTTAGGGGATGAGCAACCTTCGAGAAATCCTTGATGAATCTTCTATTGAATCCCACATGACTAAGAAATGATCAGATTTGTTTAACAGATGTAGGAGGAGGAAGTTTAGCGATAGCATCAACCTTAGCTTTATCCACTTTAATTCCCTGTTCACAGATTACATGACCCAAGACGATGCCTTCCTGTGTCTTGAAATGACTCTTTTCCCATCTAAGGACCAATAATGTTTTGATACATCGCTTAAGAATCTTTTCTAGATTAGCCAAACAGGAGTCAAACGATTCTCCAAAAATAGAGAAATCATCCATGAAGACTTCCATAAACTCTCCCACTGTTGAACGCTACTAGTTGCTACGCTAACGTGTTTGATTTTGAAAACCTGTCATAGTATGAAAGCGAACAACTTGTGTTCAACAAATAAAATTTATACTGGAATAGAAATCTCGGGTCGAACACAAGGAGGCAGACGTTTGATTTAAAAACACACGTTTGTTTTATTTGTCACAAAGTAGAATAATTGATTAAAAATTGTCTAACTATTTATAATAAATAGAAGAGAGAGAGAATATTACAAACAAAAACCAAAAAGACATGTAGAATGAACATGGAATTCATTATCAGAAGGATTGTTCATTACACTAAACATTAGGACTAGAATGCGGGAAAATGGTTACACTAGAAAGCAGGAAATCTACTAGAAAGCAGTAAAAAGAATGGAGAGAGAGATATCCTCTTCGAAGGTCGCTTGGAGGACGAGCCGGACATGACGACGATAGGAAGATGGGGAACAGAGCAGGACGAAGGAGAACGAAGCGGGAAGAACGGGAACGGGGCAGCACGTCGTTGTCATCACGGGATTCGCTTCTGAAATGGGGATGAAAAATTAACTTTATCTCACGAGAAGCTTCCTAGGTGTGGGACAAGCTTCTCTTGAGCTTTGGAGAGGGAGAGAAGAGAAGGAAGGGATGAGAATTTCGTGTGGAGGGGGTCTCCATTTATAGTTGCAAGGAGTAAGGGCAACTTGGTCATTTAAATCTCAAAACATTAAATAAGGGGTCTTTAGTGATGGATAAAACCATCGCTAAAGCCCCATCGTGGGCAACTTGTGGCGGAGTGTGCACACCCGCTAGCCTCCTCTACGCGCAACGCTTTCTCATCTTCTGCCGATCTCAGCCGTCCGATCGTGAGATCAGATGGCTTAACTCACTCCTTCTCCTGCCTCCTTTGCACGCAGCGCCCGTGTCTGATCCCGCATTGTGCACGGGTGTGCAATAGCACGTGGGCACTATCGACCGCCCACAGCCGCTCGATCCTCATCGCACGGTCGCACGCGCCCGCTCGGTCGCACCCACTCGCCTCCTCATGCGGATTCGAACACGCGCCTTAAGGCTACCGAGCGCCTTATCCACTGCACTGTGCACATGGATGGGCAGGCGGCCGATCTTTTTATCACGCGATCAGGACCATTGGATTGAGATCCAATGGTCGAGATAGTTCCTTCCAGCAATTCTTCAGGGTCTTCAAGCGTCGGTTGAGCTCCTCTCTCAGCCGTTGGATCTTGATCCAACGACGGAGATGCGTAGGTGCTAAAATCTTCAGTGGTTGAGGGTGGTTGGTTGGGCAGCTGAGATGGCACCACGTGGAGCCATCTTGGCCGTCCATCTTCTGGATGATGTAGATGGTGCCACGGTTATCGGATTGAGTCGATTTTCACACCGTTAGGCTGCAATCGTCGATCAAAATCCATCCGTGTGGTTGGATTTGTTGTTTGAAATGCGGATTCGCACCATCTTGGCCCTTGATCTTCAAGGGTTTCCCGATCTCTATCTAATGCTACAAATGTCTGATTAGGGAGATCTTGGAGTCATTGAACTCCAATCATCGCCCTGATCACATCTGTACGGTTGGATCTTTGATCCGAGGCCCCGATAAAAAGTTTGCCCTATCCATGAACATAAAAGGAAACAATTAACCTCCATTTTATTCAAACTAATCTAAATGCAAGATGATGCATGTTATGCAATATTTATAGTATGCAATGCAATCCTATGCTTATGAATATGCATAAATAGACATCTTAAGTAGTGCAAACATGTTTGCATCATACCCCCATGCCTACCTTTTACTAGTTCCTAGAAAAAACTATTTTCTACTTATAAAAGAATCAGGTTGGATTATTTGGGCTTGAGTTATTTTCAGTCATTAAGAAAATATTTACTTAGGATCTGAACTTTCAAAGACATAACAATGCCCGAGTAGCTGCCAAAATGCATATCGCCTCAAGCCCTCGCCTTATTCAAGGAAAATTTTATTTTTCTCTTTTTCCACTTTTCTAATTTTTTTGGATTTTCAAGTTTTAGGGTTTAAGAGTGGCTTTCTATGGCCATTCAACTCACCCAAGATTTGATAAGAACCCTAAGTTCCAAGCATCTTATTGTGAATGCGATAGACTCGTTGATTGGCAGTTAAAATGGACTTTGGATTTCTACGCCTCTAGGTGACGTTAAAAAGAGAATTCTGCCTAAAGGTGTATCTTTACAACCAGTAGCTTTCTCCCTACTTTTATATTTTACGGGGTCAACACATGGGTGAATCCAGTGTATATCTCTCTAGTTTATTCTACTTCTCAACTTCCTCCTAAATGTTTTCGGAATTTTCAGTGCATTTATTGAGCAGGGTTTTGGACAACCGGTCAATGAGCTATTACCACCGACAACTAGCCAGCCATACTCGTGTGTCAAAGTGTGGCTTATTTCCTTTTTTTTTCTTTTTTTCTTTTCTCCTTTTCTTTTTCTTTTTCTTTTTGACTTTCCTTTTCCTCTTTTAAAGTAGGTGGCTTCTCTGGTCTAAGATTTACCTAAAGGTAGCAAAAAGAGAAAGGTCCAATGACTGGGCTCTGGACAACCTACCTATGGGCTGTTACCCATGAGAACTTGCTAGCCATATCACCCTAGAAGGTTCATTAGCTACCCAATTTCCGATAGAATCGCCGATTAACGAGTTAGTGACAAGATAGTGTGTAGATGCTTTAGGCTTAAAGTTCCCTCAAATTAGAGGGCAGGTTGATAAGTCGTGTACTTATCACCCAAACTTATTTACTCCAATTACAATAAAATTAAAATGGTGAGGACTCGAAAAATAAATCCACATTTTAGTGGATACACGGGTTGATTAAGTCCAAAGACCTAAAGGGTCTTTGTGTTCAGATTATAACGTAGTATTTCCTAAGATTGAAAATTTTCTTAAACCCAAGTTCTCTTTTCTAATTCCATAATTTTTTTTTTATTTTTTTAATAAAAAGAAAATAAAACAAATCTACGAAGCTAACGAATAAATTCAGAGATGAATATCTGCCCCCCATGCCTATCTAATGCAATGTCCTCATTGTATTAAAAAGACAAAACAGAGTGGAATAGAGTAGAAAGCACCTAAATTGCGTGAATGTTGGGTCCGCTCCAAGATAAAAACTAAAAAAGAACTATATAAGTGCTGAATTTAGTGCCTTTAGCTAGTCACACTATACAAAGAAGAGAAATAAAAAATTCACAAGTACAGATCAGAATCAGAATAAACAGAAGAAACCTCTAACCTGTCAGCACATGTCCACAAATGTGGACCAGATTATGGTGCAGACCCATGCCCCATAATCGAGAATGTCTACGGTTCTAGATAAAAATTACCCAAAACCTAAAATCAGTATGTAAGCTGGGTTGGGCCTACGATTTATGAGGATGCAACCCAAGACCAAAGAGTCGCGTTACAGAGAATTCTAAAGGATAATCAATGAATGTACGCTTGGGTTGGACATCCTCAGAGCAGATGTCGTAAGGGTCTTGGTTTGATGGTTTCAGATGAAATGGAACCCTTACATGCAGTCTTCTACTTCCTTCGGAGTTAACTTCCCAAATCAAATCTTCCCAAGTCCTATCCTCCTCAATTAGAATGTTAAATTCCAAGACCTCCTGCATATTAATCACCCCGTCTGAAATTTCCAAGTATAAAGGATGTGCTGAATCAAAATGGACTTGGGTCTAGTTATCTCAAAAATAGAATCATCGATAAGCTCAATGGGGTGTAACTGACAATCAGGTCATTTAATTGAATCCCCCAGAAAATGAGATTCTGGATCAGAAATGTGAGTCCCAATAAAATCAGTTTCCTCAGGTATTAGGCTATCAAATGATCTTTCAAATTCCTCAAGCCTAATCATCTCACAGAAATCATATTCTGTAAACTCGCGTGAGACTTCGCAAATTGAATCTTCACCATCAGAATGAAAGAAATCAAGATCCGTATTAATGTATGTGCCAAAATCATCTGTCACTTTTTGATCCATGGAGACATACATTTCCTCGTACCTTGGCTCAGGGATCTAAGGTGAAGAAATCAGATCATCTTTAATTGGTGACTCTATTTCAATTTGGTTAGCCTCGTAACACATGTCCCCCCCAACAGGTGCCTAAGTAGGTTTTGTCATTGGCTCTCCTGAAGGGAGTTAATCCTGGGAATCATCCCATGACTGAACTAAAGCAACCACAAATTTCATCTTCAATTTCATTAACTTCCCAAGTAGAAACTCACCTGGGTTCCCATCCTTAACATCCTGGAACCAATTCAATAAATACTTATTCAACTCATCAATCATTTCAATCAAGGGCTCCAATCTCTCAATGCAAGGTATTGGCTGAACTTATAAAGATTGTATGATATTTCTCAAGTTAGCCAAAACCTTATCTTGAACCTGGTTACCATGAACCAAATAAGCTGGTTTAGGGTTGGGCGGGTTTGGGATCAGTGCATAGGAGTTAATGAATTGAGATTCATTATACCCTTCCTGATAATAGGTCATTTCGGATTATTCAAAAGGTGGTGATGACCTAAAGGCAATGTAATCAGAGGATGGGTAAGGATCGGTGTATCCTTCTTGATTGTAGATCATGTTAGGTTGTTCATGAAAGGTTGACGATCTATAATTGATGTGGCTTTGAGAGGGATAGAAATCACAATCATAGTGTTCAGGGTTAAACCCTCAACACAGAGGTCCAGAACTGTATCCCCAATCCGAGTTATCCCAACTAACTGATGGTTGATTACAGTACGAGTCCGGATAATCGTCATGTTGAGGATAATTCAAAACAGGATGGAAAGAGCGGGAATGAAAATAATATGTGGAAGGATTCATGATAAATGGGAGGAAGAAAGGTGCCCTACAATACAAGCAATCAAACCTATCCTTAAGTGGGCTAGCTGAAAGACCTACAGACTCCCATAACCCGTCTTGAAATAAAGGAACGATTTGATCTACTTCTGTCTGTTCAATCCAACCAGTTCGAAGGAGGGTCTGGGGAGAAGGTTCTTCCATCAGCTTGCGCCTCCAGTTCCTAGAGTACCCCCCAGCCACGATCATTTGATTCTACTCCCCTAGCTAGACATCAAATTGAACAGTAGAAACAGACTAATCGAAAATAATCTCGTTCTGGGCTTTGAAGAGTGAGTCGAATCCTTAAGGCCAATGTCTACATTATTTTATTTAGGGCTAGGTTTGAATGCGCTTTGGAATGTGATGGTCCCTTTATCTGGGTTATGCCCTTAATGATTGATTTATGTGTGTGTGCATGCACAACCAATGGTTTTCAAGCAAGATTACTTTTGATGCGGTGAATTTTAGGGTTCAAATCTTGCTTAGTAGCTTTTAGGATTCAACTTTAGGTGTTTTCAAACAAGTTTTGTTGACACACCAAGTTTTGAAAGCACAAGTGAAGATGTTTTCCTTTAAAACTTAAAAGAATTTGGAGTGCCTAATAAATCCCAAAGAGTTGAACCTAATCGGCAGCTACTTGATGAGTTGATTTTAATTGAAGTGGTGCGGCCCAGTCAACTCAAACAATTATCTTGTTGCGCAACTTAATTAGGCACAGAAGTGATTTCCTAATCTGATTTTTACTCAATTATGTGTTTGGATGTGTGTATTGGCTCCAAAGATCGGTTTACCGATTGAGTTTGAAAATCAGATGAGGTTGTGTACCTCTGTGAGATTTCTTTTTTCTTTTGTTTTTTAAATGTGGAGGTTGGGGCAGGTGTGAGTGTCAAACAACAAACAATCTAACCTTAGAGTTTATAAGAGCACCTAGGTTGATTGATGTTTGTGTTATTATGTGGTGGAATGGAAACTAATGAGTGGGAAGTGGGGGATAACTTACAGAACCTTTAACAGCACTTTGCTCCAATCTACTACTTTTGCTCGTCTAGAAAGAGTACCTGCAATCACAATAAGAAAGGAGAGAAGTGAGGTAAATGATTTGTAAGTTGGAAAACACGAGAAAAAATTCAAATAGCATCGCCTCCCCGGCAACGATGCCAAAATGTTGAATGGTACGAGTTGCTACGCAACATGTTTGGTTTTGCAAAACCTGTCGTCGTACTATGAAAGCAAAGTACTCGTGTTCAACAAATAAAATTTATACCAGAATAGAAATCCTTGGTCGAACACAGGGAGGCAGACGTTTGATTTAAAAATATGCATTTGTTTTATTTGTCTAGAAGTATAATAATTGATTAGAAACTATCTAACTATTTACAATAAATAGAAGAGAGAATATTACAAACAAAAACCAAAAAGAGATCTAGAATGAACATGGAATTCGTTATCAGAAGGATTGTTCATTATACTGAACATTAGGACTAGAAAGCATGAAAATGATTACACTAGAAAGCAGTAAATCTACTCTAGAAAGCAGTAAATCTATTCTAGAAAGCAGTAAAAGGAATGGGGAGAGAGATATCCTCCTCGACGGTCGCTTGGAGGATGAGCCGGACGGGACGACGCCTGGACGATAGGGAACGAAGCAGGAGGAAGTAGGAAGAATGGGAACAGGGCAGCACGTCGTTGTCATCACAGGATCCGCTTCCGAAAGGGAGACAAAAAATTGACTTTATCTCGCGAGAAGCATCACGGGTGTGGGACAAGCTCCTCTTGAGCTTTGGAGAGAAAGCGAAGGGAAGGAAGGGATGAGAATTTCGTGTTGAGGGGGTCTTCTTTTATAGTTGAAAGGAGTGAGGGCAATTTGGTCATTTAAATCTCAAAACATTAAATAAGGGGTCCTTAGTGATCGATAAAACTGTCGCTAAAGCCCCATCGTGGGCGACGTGTGGCGGAGCGTGCACGCTCGCTTGCCTCCTCTACGTGCAACGCTTTCTCATGTTCTGCAGATCTCAGCCGTTCGATCGTGAGATTGGATGGCTTAACTCACTCCTCGGCCTGCCTCCTTTGCGCGCAGCGCCCGCGTCTGATCCTGCATTACGTGCGGGTGTGCAATAGCACGTTGGTGCTATCGAGCACCCGCAGCCACTCGATCCTCATCGCACGGTCGCCCGTGCCCGCTCGCCTCCTCATGCGGATTCAAACCCGCACCTTAAGGTGATCGAGCACCTTATCCACTGCGCTGCTTGCATGGATGGGTGGGTAACCGATCTTTTGATCACACGATCAGGACCGTTGGATTGAGATCCAACGGTCGTGATAGCTCCTTCCAACGATTTTTCAGGGTCTTCAAGCGTCGGTTGAGCTCCACTCTCAACCGTTGGATCTTGATCCAACAGTGGAGATGCATGGGTGCTAGAATCTTCAGTGGTCTAGGGAGACTGGTTGGGTGGCCAAGATGGTGCCACGTGGTGCCATCTTGGCCGTCCATCTTCTGGATGATGTAGATGGTGCCACGGTTGTCGGATTGAGTTGATTTTCATGCCGTTAGGATACGATCGTCGATCTGAATCCATCCATGTGGTCAGATTTGTCGTTTGAAGTGTGGATTCACACCATCTTGGCCCTTAATCTTCTAGGGTTCACCGATCTCTATCTGATGCTACAGATGTCTGATTAGGGCGATCTTAGAGTCGTTGAACTCCAATCGTCACCCTGATCACACCTGTATGATTGGATCTTCGATCCGAGGCCCCGATAAAAGGTTTGCCCTATCCATGAACATAAAAGGAAACAATTAACCTCCATTTTATTCAAACTAATCTAAATGCAAGATGATGCATGTTATGCATTATTTATAGTATGCACTGCAATCCAATGTTTAAGAACATGCATAAATAGACATCTTAAGTAGTGTAAATATGTTTACATCACCCACCATGTCAGAAAATATGGCTAACGTACACCTTTGAAAAGTCACAGGTGCATTGCATAAACCGAAAGGTATCCTATGGAAAGCAAAGGTTCCGTAGGTACAAGTGAGAGTTGTTTTCTCCTGATCCTCCGGATGGATTGGAACTTGGTTGTATCCCAAGTAGCCATCAAGAAAATAGAAGTACTTTTACCTGGCTAATCTTTCTAAGATTTGATCAATGAAAGGTAGGGGAAAATGATCCCTTTTCGTGGCCATGTTCAGCTTCCTATAATCAATACAAACCCTACAAGAGGAAGCTGAATGAGTTGTGACAGATTCTCCTCTCTCGTTAGTCACAACGGCAATCTCGGCTTTCTTAGGAACAATCTGCATGGTACTTACCCAGGGACTATCAGAGATTGGATAAATGATTCCTTCATCGAGCCACTTAATGATTTCCTTTTTGACCACTTCTCGCATATTTGGATTTAATCTCCTCTGCATCTGGCAAGAAGGGCAAGATACATCTTCCAAGAATATTCTATGATTGCAGTAAGATGGCTCGATCCCCCTAAGGTCATGAATGGTCCAACCAAATGCCTCCTTATCTTCCTTCAGGACCTTGATCAATTTAATCTCTTGCTCCTTTGTTAATTTGGCACTAATAATCACAGGGAGCATCTTCTAAGGTCCTAAAAATTGATATTTCAAATTCTAAGGCAATGGTTTCAGTTCAAGTTGGGGCGGGTTGATGATTGACGGTAAGGAAGATGCTGAAGACCCATCAAGAGGAAGAGGTTGTGGGTGAAACAAAATCAATAACCTCTTCAAAAGATGGCAGGTCTACCGTAGAGGGTTGCGGGTACAATTCATCATCAAGGGAGGAACTTTCAATTGAAGAAACCATCAAACAAGTTTCAATGTTTACATTATCCTCCTCAAGTTTCTCAACAAATCCACAATCCTCAAATTTGTTAATCACCTTAAAAATATCCAATTTCATTCGTTGATCCCCAAAGGCGATTTCCATGCTACCTCTTTCACAGTTAATGTTGGCCTTAGCAGTAGCCAGGAACGGACACCCCAGAATGATGGGCGTGTTCCTCAAATTTTCTGGTACATACATGTCAAGGACAAGGAAATCTACAGGAAAATAGAAATCCTTGACCTTAACTATAACATCTTTAATAAAGCCTCGCAGATTTATGAGTGAACGGTCTGCTAACTGTAGCGTTACTGAAGTCGGCCAAAGTTCACCTAATCCAAACTTCTCGTAAAGAGAAGTCAAAATTAAGTTGATGGATGCGCCCATATCCAGAAGTGCTATATCAAACGTGCAATCTCCGATGACACAAGAAATCAACGAAGCACCTGGATCTCTCTTTTTCTGAGGGAGGTGGTGCAGGATAACAGACCTAGCCTTCTCAAAGAGTACCACCTTCCTCGGAAAAGATTCTCTCGACTTACGCTTTTCTGTATATAAATCCTTTAAAAATCTCGCATAAGTCAGTATATGCTTGATAGCATCGAGGAGCAAGATATTAATCTCAACATTCTTAATGATATACAGAAGCTCCTCATTGCTATCAACAGACTTCTTCTTTGATTTGATCGAAGCTTTAGGAAAAGGAACATGAGTCAAATCTTTGGAATCAGGTTCCTGAGCCTTGATTTCTTCTCCAGAATTCTCCTCTCTCTCCTCAAGTTCTTTAGGATTTGGTAGATCAGGACAATGTGATTGTGGATCCTGAGTCTGCTTACCACTCCTCAAGGTAACAGAATTTACAGATACATAAGAGTTTGGGTCTTGAGGAGGGTTAGGAAAGATTGGAGGGGCCTGATTAGCCAGGAACTGTTGATGTGCAGAAGAATAAGAAGAGCAAGGACCCTGCTCAACCACCTGAGCATGTGCGCGTGGGTCCCTCTGATTTTTGTACCCATGGACTTGGTTGCCCGGATTCAGAATATTTCGTGGGTTGGGTACAGGTTGGGATGGTAGAGATCCGGGTTGACGAGAGTTAGCAATGAGCCTGAACTGCAAGTTGTCCAGCAAGGTTTTCATTTGCTACCTGAGTTGGAGTATGAATCCTTGCATCTCTACCATTTGCCGGTTCAAATCAGCCTGCCCTATGGGTTGACGGGCATTCCATGTTGGCTGATTGACCTGATTTGGGGGAAACTGAGTATACACATGACACTGACCCATTGGTCATTGCGGAGCATAGTTGCTGGATCGGAATTGGGTTTGTTGCCCCAGGTTTCTGTGGGAAAAGTTAGGGTGGTTTCTCCAACCTAGATTATAAGCATTAGAGTAGGGGGTTGGATCTAATGTTCTCCTATACAACACAAACATCCTCATAGGGTGAGGATGGAGAGAAAGAAAGGGAAGGATCAGAGAAATTGGGATCAAAGGCCCTAGTTTGGAACACGTGGGGTTCCGAATAATGCTGAGTCACAGGTTGAGCCGCATCGAGTTGATTCACGAACTCCCGTCCAAAAGGAGCTCGCGAAGAATAGAATCCTGAATTTTGGGATTGAGTGGATCAAGAGTTGTTCATAGAATTTCTAGCCATCCACTCTTCCATTCTCTTATGAAACCAAGTCCACCTTATCAAGTTTATTACAAATCAATTCCATATCAAATGAGTGAGAGTCATGGACTTCATTGACATTTTATATAGGCTGCTGGGACTGGTTAAAAGTATCCATGGAGGCATGATTGATTGAATTCTCGCTCATTTCCTCAAACAAATCGTGTGCACCGTCTGCATCTTTGTTAACGAAATTGCCTCCGCAAGAAGCGTCCACAAGATTTCTGTGTTGCTCAGTCAACCCGTGATAGAAGATCTGCACGAGTTTCCATTTTGGCACCTCGTGGTGTGGACACCTCCGCAATAAGTCCTGGAATCGCTCCTAGGCCACATCAAACTGCTCCCCTGGCCATTCGGTAAAGGTAGTAATTGCTCATCTCAAGGCATTGGTACATCCGACTGGGAAGAATTTCTTTAGAAAGGCCAATTTCAGCTCATTCCAAGTTGCAATTTGTTTTCCTATTGTCCTGTACCAATGAGCGACCTTATCCCTAAGCAAGTGGTGGAAGAGCCTCATGATTATTTGCTCCTCGTTCACGTTTCGTGCCTTGGTGGTCTAGACCAAAGTGGTCAAGTCCTCAAAGTGCTGAAACGGGTCTTCGGAGCAAAGCCCATGATAATGTTTGATCAGGCTTAAAACCTGGGCCTTGATTTCTATGCCTCCAGCTGGAATCTGGATGCCGAGATGTTCCCCACAATTCAAAGGATCATAAAAATCCTTCAAGTGCTGAGCACCCTACAATCTCTGGAACCATCCTGTATTCTCTGCATTTGTTCCAGATATCTTCGAAATTCCTCCTGTGTTTCTCGAGGAAAAGGAGTTTGTTGGTCGGCCATGGGATAAATTTGTACAAAATTCAATTTTCACCTCCTAGAATACTCCAGTGGTCCTTTTAATTGGGGATTCAATGACCGTCTTCCCAGCATAAACTAGGAGAAGGTCGGAAGGACTAGGGATAAGGACCTTCTCAGCACAACAAAACAAGCCTGTCCTTAAGTGGGGTAGCCTAAGGATCTACAGGCTCTCAAAACCTGCCTTAAGATTGTAAATGATTTACTCTACTTGTGTCTATTCAATCCAACCAGTTAGAAGGAGGGACTTGGGAAAAGCTTCTTCCTTCAGCTTTTGCCTCCGGTTCCTAGTGTACCCCCCAACTGTAGTCATTTGACGCTACTCCCTTAGCTGGACATCAGATTAATTACTACAAGTAGGTTAATCAAAAACAATCGCAGACTAGGCCTCGAAGAGCAAATCAGTCCTTAAGGCCAACGTCTACTCAATTTTATTAAGGCCTGGGATTGTAGTACTTATGGAATGTGATGGGCCCTTAAAATGGGTTGTGCCCTTAATGATTGATTGAGAATTGTGTCAGTGCATGCACAACCAAGGTTTTCAAGCAAGATTATTTGTGATGTGTGGATTTTAAAGTTCGAATCTTGCTTAAGTAGCTTTTAGGGTTTAAAATTAAGATGATTTCAATCAAGTTTGTGTCAAACCAGGTTTCCAAACATAGGTGAAGATTGCTTTCCTTTAAAATAAGAAATAAAGTAGAGTGACTGAAATAGACCTTGATTGAAAACCCTAAGGAGGAGCTACATGATGAGTTGATTTTAGGTTAAATGGTGCAGCCAAAACAACTTAAACAACTAGCTACAACTGCACCACTAAGTTAGGCACACAAAGATGGTTAACCTAGAATGATTTCTACTCTTTTATGTGCTGCTTTGTGTGTACCGATTCCATAGATCAGAACCCGGTTGAGTAGAAACAAATCAATTAGGTTAAGTTCCTTGAGTGTGGGTCTATGTTGTGTGTCTGTTGAAAATTACCCCACAAAATTATCTTTTTGTTTTTTTTTTGTTTTATAAACAAGGGTGGAATGAGTGTGAGTGAGAATCCAAACAACCAAACTAATCCTAGGATTTATGCAAGCACCTAGGTTAATTGGAATTTGGATTTAAAGTGACAAATGAAATCTATGGAGGGGGGAAGAATGGGGAGCACTTACAGTTGTCTTCAACTACACTTTACTCTAGTCTATCACTTGACGATTCCATGATCGAGGTCTCTGCAAAACAATAGACACAAGAGGAAGCAAGTTAGAAGAAAATAAAGTGCGTGAAACGTGAAAGGAAGATTGGAAATCGTTTCCTCCCCGGCAACGGTGCCAAAATGTTGAAGCTACGGGTTACTACGCTATCATATTTGATTTTTGAAAATCTGTCGTTGTAATTTGAAAGTGAAGAACTCATGTTCAACAAATAAAATTTGTATCGGAATAGAAATCCCAAGTCGAACTCCGGGAGGCTACCTCGATCTATATTCGCAATTATATTTTTTAGGCTTTTTGTTGAGAAGCGAAGTTATGTAATTACAATGAAGTAATATAAACAATCAGAACAAATGAGAGAGAGAAAGAGAGAGAGAGAGAAAACATGCACTTAATATTTCAAAATGTTTATACAATTATACTAGAGAAAAGTTACACTAGAAAGCGGGAAATCTATTACACTAGAAAGCAGGAAAATTTCTACTCTAGAAAGCTGGAAGGAGGAATGGGAGAGAGAAGTTATCCTCCTCGACGATCGCTTTGAGGACGAACCGGATAAGACGACGCCTAGAAGACAGAGGATGGAGTGGGAAGAAGGAGGTCGAGGAAAGAGGAATGAGGATGGGGTAGCACGCCATCGACGTCGAAGGATCCACTTCCGAAAGGAGGGTGAAAATTTGACTTTATCTCTCAAGGAGCATCTCAGGTGTGAGACAAGCTTCTCTTGAGCTTTGGAGAGGGAGAGAAGAGAAGGAAGGGATGATAATTTCGTATGGAGGGGGGTCTCCCTTTATAGTTGCAAGAAGTGAGAGCAATTTGGTCTTTTTAAGTTGAAAATCATTAATTCAGAACCTTCAGTGATGAACAAATCCAACACTAATGGTCCGAACGTGGGCGTAGTGGGCTGCGCCAATGCGCCTGCTCGCCTTCTCTCTTTAAATACATGCCCACGATCTTCAAATCTCGGCTGCTCGATCATGAGATCGAACAGCTGAGATGCATCCTCACCACACCTCATCTATGCGCGCATCCGCATGCAATTCTGCATTTTTGCTCCACGTTCGATGGCGCGTAGGCGCTATCGGGTGCTCACAGCCGATCGATAATGATCGTGCACTCCTCACGCCCGCTCGCCCGTGCCACATTCGCCTGCTCCACGCAGGTCGAACCCGCGCCCAACCTTGAGCGAGCGCTTTATCCACTGCACTGCGCGTATGGTTGTGCGAGCGAAGCTTCTTCTGAGTGTGTGGTCAGGACTGTTGGATTGAGATCCAATTGTCACGGTTGCTTCTTCAGTTGATGCTTCCGAGAATGAGAGCACCGGTTCGGATCCACTCTCAGCCATTGGATCTTGATCCAACGACAGAGATGCGTGGGCGCTAGAAGCTTCAGAGGTTGAGGATGGCCGGTTGGGCGGTCGAGATGGCGCCACGTGGCTCCATCTTGGCCATCCATCTTCTGGATGATGTAGATGGTGCCACGACTATCGGATTGAGTCGATTCTCACGCCGTTAGGCTGCGATTGTCGATCCGAATCCATCCATAAGGTTGAATTTGTCTCTTGAAGTATGGATTCACACCATCTTGGCCCTTGATCTTCTAGGGTTCCTTGATCTCTATCTAATGCTATGGATATCCGATTAGGGCGATCTTGGAGTCGTTGAACTCTAATTGTCGCCCTGATCAAATCCGTATGGTTGGATCTTCGATTCGAGGCCTTGATAAATAATTATCCTATTCCAGAACATAAAAGGAGAAAATTAATCTCCATTTTATTCAAAGTAATCTAAATGCAAGATGATGCATGCTATGCAATATTTATAGATGTAATGCAATTCTATGCTTAAGAACATGCATAAATAGACATTTTATGTAATATAAGCATGTTTACATCAATAAGAATGTTGATAAACTGACATTTATCATTTAGCAAACCTATAGTTTGTGTATGTTTTTCATCGTATTTTTATTATAAAGAAAAGGTGAGCCTAATCTAATTCTTTTAACCTTATCTATTGTCATCATTAGTGAAAGTTAGTTGGAGGATTGACACAGAGAATAGTTTATGAAACAACTTATGAAAGCTATACATTTTCCAAAGTGAAATTGATGACATAAGGTCTCTTTCATTGAAAGACAACCACAATCCTTTCTAGATCGAGAACTATAAGAAAAACATCTAGCAAAATTATTCTACTTTGGTAAAGTGACTCAAAGATGTGACTAACTTCCCTAAATTTCTGTAAAATGATTCTTAACAATGAGATCTACCCATCCAACTTCTATTCTCATCTATGAATATACTAGGTTTCAAGACACATAACATTGTAATAGATCATCTGCAGTAACCAGCACACCTTTGTAATTGTTTTCTTCCTTATAAAAGAGCAACAAGTGTGTTCTGACCTTTGTGAGAGCCCTCCCCTTCCAAACAACACAAGTCAAAAGAATTGAGTCTCCTATCACCAACCCTCGATGCAAGGGTAAATGATTGGGACACCCTTAAGGGAGAATTTTTGAAAAAGTATTTTCCTATGATTAAAACCAACCATTATGGAAGAGAGAATATGGGTTTTACTCAACAGGAAGGGGAGCAATTTCATGAGACTTGGGAGTGCTTTAATGACCTTCTTAGGTTATGCCCCCACCATCAAGTGCCAAGATGGCAGTTGGTCGAAAGGTTCTATAACGGATTATCTGAAAGGCATAGGCAAACCATCGATGCAGCCTGTGCAGGAACCTTCATGACCAGAACTAAGGATGAAGCCTAGGCATTATTTGAAACATTAAGCGACAACTCCATACATCTGTCCTCTACCTAACAAGAAAGAAAACCATCAATCTTGCAGAGGAAGATAGAGGCCGATGAAGCCGGGGATTCTCAGGATTTGGCTTATTAGATTCAACTATTGAATAAAAACTTTGATAGGCTTTTAGCAAACCTCGGCATGAACCCGCAAGCAGCCTCTATTTTTCATGCTTCAAGAGAATGCTCCATTTGCTAAAGCACAACGCACGCCACTACATAGTGCCATCAGGCAAACCAATTCCCTGAGTTGATTCAGGCCGACTTGAATGCGGCCCAAGGTTTCCACCCCCTCGCAATAACCCTTATTCCAACACTTATAATCAAGGGTGGAGGAACCATCCAAACTTCTCTTGGAAGCAAGGTGATGCTTCTAACTCAGGGAATACAAGACCCTTACCTCCCCAGCCCATATACAAACCTTCTTATGAAAACCCTCCTCCGAATAAGCCCTTTGAGATGGATGGACTGAAGGCCATGAGCATCAAAATATGGTTATCCAATCTTCGAATAAGATGATTACTGATATGCAATCCCAAATTGGTCATCTTATTGAGGTAGTTTGGCAACGTGATCTGGGGTAGCTACCTAGCTCTACTGACAAGAACCCTAAGGGCAAGGGGGTTGTATTCAGGGAGCACGCCCAAGCAGTGACCGTGTTGAGGAGAGGAAAAAAGATTGACAAGCCTGATAACACTCCTACGGTTACATCTCAAAATTCCCCTTCCACACCTGACCCGACTTCCATCTCCACCGAGGAAGAGCCACACTCTCTCCCTCGCACAAAATCACCCATAATGAGGATGCCGTCCTTCCACCACCCCTTTCCTACCATGACGACCCCTCTACCCAAAAGCCGAGGGTGCCCTATCTAGAGAGTCTATCTACTCCTGGGGAATCTTCTGTTGGCTCGTCTGGAGCCAAGGTTAGGATGGAAGAAATTATGGATACTTTTAGGCAAGTCCAGATTAACTTGCCTCTCTTGGAAGCGATTAAACAGATTCCATCCTATGCCAAGTTTCTGAAGGACCTGTGCACCCAGAAGCGCCGATCTAGGAAACAGGTCCAAACCAAGGTCATCCTCCCTGACCATGTTAACTCGGTTCTCCAGCATGGAACACCCCCGAAAATGAAAGACCCAGGGGCCCCGTATATTTCAATGGTCATAGGTAACCAACACATTAACGAGGCTCTGCTCGATCTGGGTGTGGCATAAACATTCTACCGAGCTCTGTCTATGACCTTGTTGGAGGAGGCAAGCTAAAGCCTAGTCCAGTAATCCTCCAGGTTGCAGACATATCACTTAAGACACCGTGGGGATTGTTGGAAGATGTCCTTGTGAGAGTGGAGGATTTCTTCTTCCCCGTTGACTTTCTGGTACTTGATACTGACCCATCTAATAAGCCCACAAAGTTGTCCATTATTCTAGGATGCCCCTTCTTGTCCACAGCCAATGCCTCTATAAATTATAGATCTTGGGCACTTAAAATGGGCTTTGGGAACAAGAAGATCCGGTTGAATGTTTTTGATACGTACAAGCAACCCGGATTTGAAGATTGTTCTCAGATTGAGGTCATTGACGAAATAATTGAAGAGGCTACTCCAGCACTCTTATGTAGAGATCCCCTTCAGAAGGTCATATCTAAGGACCATCCCTCGATTATTAAAGAAACTGAGAGGGAAATGCCTGAATTAGAAGAGTTGCTGTGATACACACTGAATCTCTATCCCCACCCTAGACTGTGAAGGAGATCCGCTACCTAAGGCGAGGACATCTCAACTAAAACCCTCAATCGAAAAGGCTCCTGAATTGGAGTTGAAACCCCTCCTGAGCACATTCAAATATGTTTTCCTTGGCCCTAATAACATGCTCCCCATTATTATATCGTCTGCATTATCTGAATTGCAGGAGGGAGCACTGCTTGAATGTTTACAAAGGCGCAAGGAAGCAATTTCCTGGACAATTGCTGATATTATGGGTGTTGATCCCTCTCTTTGCATGCATCATATATACATGGACGAGTCCATGAAGCCTTTCCGAGATATGTAGAGAAGGGTCAATCCAAATATGTGGGAAGTTGTTAAAAAGGAGATTCTGAAATGGTTGGATGCAGGGATTATCTATCCCATTTTAGATAGTAAATGGGTCAGTCCTATTCACGTAGTTCCCAAAAATGCTGGAATCACTGTGGAAGAGAATGACCAAGGAAAACTGGTGACCATTAGACCCTCAACTGGTTGGAGGGCCTGCATTGATTACTGCCATTTAAACACGGCTACCCAGAAAGACCATTTCCCCTTACCGTTTATCGATCAAATTCTTGAATGATTAGCAGGGAACAAGTACTTTTGTTTTCTTGACAGATACTCTGGGTACAATCAGATAGTTATTTTTCCTTATGATTACGAGCGTACCACCTTCACGAGTCTGTATGGCACTTTTGCATTCCGTCGAATGCCATTCTGGTTATGTAATGCTCCTACCACTTTCCAACGTTGTATGATGGCTATCTTTTCTGATATGATCGATGAGTTCGTTGAAATTTTCATGGATGACTTCTCCATTTATGGCTCTTCGTTTGACCTATGCCTTTCGCACCTTGATAAAGTCTTAACCCGTTGCGAAGAGGCAAAGCTGGTGCTTAGCTGGGAGAAAAGCCACTTTATGGTCCAGTAGGGCATTGTGCTAGGGCATATAGTTTCCGAGAGAGGATTAGAGGTGGGCACCACAAAAATTGATTCCATCTCTAAGCTTCCATTGCCCACGAATGTTCGTTAGGTTATATCTTTCCTTGGCCATGCTAGATTTTATAGGCTCTTCATTAGAGATTTCAGTAAAATCTCTAAGCAACTCTGCGACCTGTTAGCGAAGGTTGTCTCCTTCGATTTTGATGATAAATGTGGCGAGGCTTTCCAAGCTTTGAAGAAAGCCCTTATTACCGTGCCGATTCTCCAAGCACTAGATTGGACCCTCCCGTTTGAGGTTATGTGCGACGCTTCTGATTTTGTAGTGGGAGTGATCTTAGGTCAAAGGGTTGATGGAAAACCTCATGTGCTGCATTATGCCAGCAGGACCCATATGGATCCGCAGCAAAACTACACGGTCACTGAAAAGGAACTACTTGCTGTAGTATTTGCTTTTGAAAAGTTTGGTCTTATCTTTTGGGATCCAAGGTTGTGGTGTTCATTGATCATTCTGCCCTAAAGCATCTTCTGGCTAAAAAGGACACCAAACCTCGCCTAATTCGTTGGATTCTGCTACTCCAAGAATTTGACCTGGAAATTAAAGACAAGAAAGGAGTTGAGAATGTGGTACCATACCATTTGTCTAGGATCCCTATTTAGGCATCAAACCCTGCTAGCGATATTCAAGAGACTTTCCCTGATGAGTCTCTGATGGCCATGGAAGCTAAAACTCCTTGGTTCGCTGACATAGTGAACTATCTGGTCACGGGCATAACCCCCAGTACTTGGGACAAGCAGAAGCAAGACGGGTTTCTCACAAATGCTAAATTTTATCACTGGGAGGAACCTGAGCTTTTTAGAATAGGCCCTAACCAGCTTTTTCACCGTTACATCCCTGATGAAGAACAAAGAAGTGTTTTGAGTTTCTGCCATGACCTCCACTGTGGGGGACATTTTAGCAGGAAGAAGATTGCCTATAAGGTTCTTCAGTCTGGCTTTTGGTGGCCCACATTATTCCGAGATGCACATACGTATGTGGGTGTATGTCTATGTTGCCAGCAGATAGGAACCATTGGAAAAAGGGATGAGTTGCCCCAACAACCTATTCTCCCTATTGAAATATTTGATATTTGGGGCATTGACTTCATGGGTCCCTTTCCTGTGTCCTTCGGATATGAATACATCCTTGTGGTTGTTGACTATGTATCGAAATGCATAGAAGCCATACCCACGCAAACCAATGATCATTCCATGGTCTTGGGCTTTGTTATGGCCAATATCATTTCTCGGTATGGGTGCCCAAGGACAATCATAAGTGATGGAGGACCTCACTTTAAGAATGTACACTTCACAAGACTACTCCAAAATTTGGGAGTCAACCACATGGTAGCCACACCTTATCATCCCCAAACGAGTGGACAAGTTGAAGTGTTTAATAGGGAGATTAAGTGAATTTTAGAAAAAACTGTCAAGCCTGATCGGAAGGATTGGTCTAAAAAATGAAATGATGCTCTTTGGGCCTACAGAACTACGTATAAGACTCCCTTGGGTATGTCTCCTTTCCGTCTTGTCTATGGAAAAGCGTGCCACCATACTGTTGAAATCCAACATAAAGCTTATTGGGCTATTAAAAATGTTAACTTAAATCTGGATAAAGTGGGAAAGTCACGCATGATAGAATTAAGTGAGCTTGAGGAGCTTCGTAATGAAGCTTATGAAACTTCTCAAGCTTAGAAGCAACATACAAAAGTCTTCCATGACAAGCACATCATTAGAAAGACTTTTGAGCCCAACCAGTGGGTCTGGATTTTCAATTCTAGACTTAAATTATTTCTTGGAAGGCTCAAGTCCCACTGTGATGGGCCATACGTTGTTATCAATACTTTCCCTCATGGAGCTGTAGAGATTCGGAACCCTATTTCAGGTGCAAGCTTTAAGGTAAATGGCTCGCGAGTTAAACCGTATATTACTCTTTTAGATGGGCAGGTTTTGGACGCACTTCGGCTTGAGGAGCCTTAGCTCCTCCCACTCTCCTCCTCAGGTGATATTCTTCTGTGTCTGCAATTTTTTTTTCCATTGAGGACATTGTCAGTCTTAGGCATGGGGGGGTATAACCTGAGAATGTTTATAGCATTTATTAATTTTTGCGTACATATATATTTATATGTATAAAAAAAAAATTCTTTTCTTGGGCTGAATGGGTTAGTCCCTAGCAGAATACCTTTGTCATTGGAGGTTTTTCTTCTTAAAATTATTTCTTAAGTTTCGAATCCAGTACATTTATTTCACGTGCACGTAGACTTGGTAATAAATCCTTGAAGAAAACCAATAAACATTTGCAATCTACTAAACCCTTGGACAGTTCATAGGGAGTCAGGCATATTATCTTCTAATAGATCCACCTCATATTTGTGAGAAGAAAGTAGAGAAGATTACTGGTGCAATAAGTCTAGTGTAAGGACTCTTAAGTTTTGGACAATTAGATAATGATACTTCAGAGTTAGGCGTAGATTTTGCTCTCTGTTCCTGTGTGCATACTTTGTGTGAATTCCTGAGAGTCACCAAATAAGGCAGATACACAAAGATTGAGTCTTAATAAAGGTATGACTATGGTGGATGGTTACGACCGTCCTTCATAGTGTCCTCGAATGAAGGAGGGTAATAGTGTCAAAGGTCAGAAATACGCCTATCCTATCCATTCCTTCCCGGTGCCAAGAATAGGCACTTCCACCAAATAAGCCACACAATATCCTCTTGACCATCATCATCCCTAATAATGCCTCGTAAATAGAAGTCTGTGTCGTATTATATTGATTTTAAAAAAAAAGAAAAGAAGAAAAGAAAGAAGAAACAGAAAAAAGAAAAAGAAGAAACAGTTATATTAAAAAAAAGAAATGCCCAAGCTTAAATGTATCATTGTTTCTGAGGCAATAGAACTCCTATCACATTCCATTAAATATGATCCATATCTACCTTTTAGTATTTTTGATCGCCCGAATACTGGTTGAGGACTCTAACTTTGTTGTAGAGTTATTAGGACTTTAATTGAAGTGTGGATGCCATGTGAGGCCACCAAACAGTGAGTACAATTACTAAATCTGGTGAGATTTGTGATCTAAGAAAGAAAGAAAAGTGTGAGTGCCCAGGAACATCAAGAGGGCACAGTTGTGTAGCCTCTCTCAGAGTTGACTTGTCTAATAGACTTATCTAGAGTCTGTAGTACTAGACTACATGTAGCACCAGAGGAGTGTGTGCCACCAAATATAAATCCATTCTACTCGATATCTCCTACATAAGCCAAAAGCCAGGGTCAAATTACAAATTATCTTCTGCTTTATCCCTGAGGGAAGTAGTTGCATCTCCCGACAGAAATATTTACCAAGGGTGAAGTACGAACTTCCAATACGAATTGGCTTTTGCACTTGGATCTGTTACCTAGGCTACCATCACTTCACATTTGTCTGGATCTCTAAAGTTTTGAAATAAGAAAAGAAGAAACCTTCTGATTACTTCTATTATTTTTCATTTTTGCTAGGGACTAGCAAATCTTAGGCATGGGGGTATTTAATGAGTCCGTTTTAATGGACTAATATTATGCCTAAGTAATTTTAATCTTACCTTTTAGGTTTGTTAATAACTACATTAAGTTATAGAATATTTGCATGCATCATGATTTAAGTTAACATCTATTTTATAGTATTCTATAACTTAATATGTAATGATTTTATGTTTTTATGTGCAAGAAGAATATTGGGGAAAGAACAAGGAGGGGAGGGTAAATTTCCCTTTCAAACAACCGGTGGCATTTTTTCCCCATTCTCTAGCCACCCTCAACGCACCCCTCAACAAATGAAAACCGTCGCCAGCCAAAATTAGAAAAAGGATTTTGAAAATCCCTTGGGAGGCGAAGGAGTAGAAATATAGAGGAGAGGCAGAGGGGATTGGTAGGGGGAGAAGGAACCGTGCTTGCACTATGCACCACGCACCCTCCACTGCAAACACCAACAGCCTGCACTCCGTCCTCCATCGCCCAACTGTGCCATCTGCAAGCGTAAGCACAGCTGCACCCGCACCCTGCAGCCCACCGCCCTTATGCCTTCTCCCCGCAGGCGCTTCCCCCTCAGCAGTGCCAGACCCACCTCCAGCCAGCGCCCCATCCTGCACCTGCCAGGCCCACGCCCTTCTAGCGTCAGGACCGCACTCCTCTAGTGCCATGCCAATGCCTGCCACCAATGCCAAGACAGCGCCCCTCCAACACCCGCATCCTATGCCTGCCTCCAGCGCCTGCCTTCAGCGCTAGGACCGCACCCCTCCAACACCCCTCCAGCACCTGCCTCCAATGCCCCCTGCAAGTGGTTCACGCCAAGCGCCCGCAGGCGCTGGCCACCCTTCACCGTCCTCTACAGGCGCACCTTCAACCCCGTAGGTGCCCCTTCAAGCCTGCAGGTGCTTCACGCCAAGCGCCCGTAGGCGCTACGTCACCTTCACCCTCCAACGCCTGGCATGCCCTCTACAAGCGCTACAGAACGACCGCGTGCCCCTGTAGCCCCCCTCTAGTGCCTTCGCATGCCCGCACCACCGCCTGCAACCGCACGCCAGCACCTGCAGCACGCGCGGCCGACTGCAGCTTCTCCACCGCCACCACTCCTCTCCTCCGACAGGCCAGCTCCGGCCAACTCACGGCGCATCGCTGCCATCATCGCGACAGCCTCACTCCAGCCAACCTCCCGTGGGAGTCTCTCCTCGATTGAACCTCTCTCCCATGCGCATGGAGGAGAGAGGTGAATCCCCTATTTTCTTCCCCATTAAAAATTCATTCAATGGCATTGCCACCAAAAATCAATTTTAATTTATGATTATTTTCTTGTGGTGAAATTGAGACTGCACACTCATGCTTTCTGATAATTACACGTTATTGATATTCACATGTTTCAACATTGATTTAGGGATTAACATATGCACAAATTTTCTCTAATATATGTCAATTGAAAATTACATAAAATCATCACATATTTATTGAATATTTCAGTGAGGAAAAATTGCACATATACCATTATAGTTTTGAGTTATTGTGCATCTTCTTTCCATCTCATTTCATATCGGATTTGATTAGGGATTTCATAGTTGATTGAAAGAATACGAAATAATCGACAGTTTATTGCATCATCGCCTCCCTGTGGACACGACCCGCTCTTCTGTGAGTGGTTATTTTTATTGTTTATTAGTTGATTTTTCCACCACTTAAATACTACAACAATGTGAAAGTCGAAAGCGGAAAATCGACTTGTCAGCCAGCAGACATGAACTCAAAAAAGTTTGATAATTGAAGAAAATAAACACTTCAATAGCAAAATGAATCATCCATAAAGAAATGCTGCACATAATGATACAACAATATGGTTTGCCATGCAGTATCTTACTTGAAGGAATCAATAAACACCTTTTGTGCAAGCACGATTTTGATGTCTACTTCGTTCACCAACAAGGTTGTAGATTTATAGTAAGATTAGAATGTAGTCCTAAAAAAATTGAAAATCCAGTGCAAACTATGATTTGAAAACCTTAGAATCTCATATAGTTCTTATAGAAGCAAGCACAATTGATATTACTGGAAGGGATAGAGTTGATGATTGATTTGCCTTAAGATAACTACTACTAGGAATATGATCAATCACCCAAATAGGAAAAAGAGTTGAGGCATTCATGGAAAGGAACATACGATTGAGGTGAAGGCGGTGGGAGGATCGCGAGATGCAAAATTGATCAGCTGCATTATCATAAGGGCAATATTGCAGGGATTTTCACCATTTACTTGTGGTGAAAGATCGTGAGATGGCAGGGATGAGTCTAGAGCACACGATGAATTCCATATGTAGGACATTTCATACTACCGCCTGTGAATACTCTAAGCATTTAGTGCAAATACTCTCTTAACAAAAAATAGCTTTTGCTTTTTTTACCATTTTAAGTTTGCTAAAAGAAACGAATGAATATTAATAATAGAACTAACAAAGCTAATGTTAAAGTCTTAGTTGAAGTTATCTATAATTTAGATATAATGCTAATAATACAATGAAAAGAGAAATTTAGATATAATGCTACTCACTTAATTCAAAGCCATCACATTGAATGCTTCACAAACAAATAAAACCCTTCATATTAATGTTCCGAGTTGCAACAAGAATGACATGACCCGGTTCCTTACCATGATGACCACCAATTTCAGGGAGGTGGTTCTAATGGCATTAGAGTTCTTGCATTGCAATGAAAGAAATAATGACATCCAATTCACAGGATCAATTGAACCTAAAGGCTGGAAACACCTTACGAGTTCCATCAGGGGACCTCAAGATACCTTACAGACAAGTGGTGAAATCTAATTGTGGCATGGATGGGAAGGGGAAAGCTATTTCCACCTTTCTTATTCACCTGCTAATCCATCCCAAAGCAAACCGCAACCACCGATGCTTGAGTTGGTTAATGGCCTCCTCCTTGATCGATGTTGGGTAGCAGAGTGGATCATTCGTCCCCTCTAAGCCTTTTAGTATAGTGCTGCAAAAGTTGGATGATGGGAGAAGTGGTTCCCACTATGGACTTGATTATTACTAGTTGTTGATGGTAACACCATGATCACACAGCAATCATGCAACCTAAATCACTCGAATTAAGCAAGATTCTAGCATAACTTAGGAATAATGCATTCATAGGCATTGTAATTTACACAATAGCCAGTTTATTAGTCATATAGAAAATATCATCATTTTATGTACTAATGAGAGGTTATTTTAATCACAGATGAGTTGAAGCCACGCATGTCAGATTAAACCAGACAGATCTGATCAGAACGACGACGGGAATCCAACTCCTCCAAAATCATCTCGATCAGACAACCAGAGCATCGTGTGCAAACCATAGAAGAATGGAGATCATGGAGCCAAATGATAAGGATCCGAGCCTCAGATGAAAGATCCAACTACACGGATGGATTCGGATCAACGATCGCAGTCCAATGATGCAAAAATCAACCCAATCAGAGGTCTACATCACTAGATGAATGGAAAAGAAGATGGATGGCCATGATAACGCCATGTGGCACCATGATTGTTGCCCCCTCATCATTGCCCCAGGCCACCCTCGCTTGCTGTTTGCCATTGGATCTTCATCGAACGGCTAGAAGCGCACCACGTCACCCATCTAGACTCACTTCATCAAAGGAAAGAAAATCTCGACCATTGGATCTTCATCCAATGGACGAGAATAAGTCTTCTAAAAATAAATACATAACAATTTGGATGCATAGTGTAGCGGTGAGCACACTCAACCACAAGCACAAGACATGCGTTCGAGTGGTGCTGCATGAGAAATTAGGAAAGCGTTGGCACAGGCGCAATTACACCATCAGATGGTGATCGAAGGGTAGAGGCACGAGCACGTGGTGTGACCAGATTGTGCCATAGTCAAACATGGGATCCCACACGTTTTATGAAATGAAGGCAAGGTGCACACAGATGTAAGCTGTCTGATCATGAGATTGGACGGCTGAGATCAGTAAGCGTGATTTTAATTCGCGTCGACAAGTGCGAAGAAAGTAAGTTGTGTGTGCAAGGAAAGCGAATCTGGTTCATCCAATTGTAAGATCAAATGGCCGAGGATAAGGTGTTCATATGAGGCTTGCAGTTTCACGCACGGAGAAAGAACCATTGAAGTGGGTGCATAGGAGCAGCTGGAGTGTCGATCGTGATTCAAGTCCCCAAAGTATGCCACGTGTCACCACCAGAATGCACCCGAGGGTAGAAGGTGATCTTGAATGTGTTTTGAGGTCCAATCAGGTCCGTTTGTCTCCCGATCGATGGATTTGATTAATCCTAAAGTTGTTGCACAAGCTAGAGAGACAAAAGATCCTTTTTGCCCTCCATAAAAGCTATAAAATAAGGTCAGAGCCCCCCAGTTGAAGGCATCACTCTAGATACAACTCTTCCACCTTCCTTTAGAGCAAAGCTCTCCTTCTGCAACTCTACTCCGACCTTCATTCGAGTGCTTTGGATCTGAGGTGCTGCCACACCTCGTACAAGCATCCTACAAGCAACGTCATCTCTCCGCCACTTTCTATCTCTCTCTCTATCTCTCTCTTTATCTATCTATCTATTTAATTCTAGTGGCATTCTCTATTGTGAAAACTCTAGTTAATTACAATAAAATTCTAATCTTTTGAATGCATGATATCTGATTTGTATACATATATACATGTATAAATATATGTTTAGAGCAAGTTTTATTGAATAGCTTCAGTAAAAACCTAAATTTCCTCCCTGTGAATGACCTGGTACTCACCGGAATTTATAAATATTATTTGTCGACTTGCTTTCGTGCTATACTACAACTGAATAATCTTTCTACATGCCATTTACGTGTCGGACAAGTCGATGCCGTTGCCGGGCAGGCAACGAAAATTTTTAAAGCTTTTTAGGTACTTATTTGAGTTCTCTAACTTGTTATTTTTTCATTGATTTTAGGAAGCAAGGAAATCTAAATTGGACACCCCAACAGAGAAATCCTACGTTCGAACCTCAGGTAAGTACCTATAGGTAGAATAGCTAGATATAGGATTTGTTTGAACCAAAGGATTTGTTAAAGTTTGTTTGCTTATTGAAAAGAAAAAAAATTCTCTCCAAATTTTCAATTTGAAATAAAGTTTTATATTAAAAATTCAATTCCCAAAGATTCTTAAGTCAAAATATTTTCAAATGTTTACTAGACGTGTATATTAAAGTCAAAAGAAACATATCCAAATTTTGTACAAATCAGAAATATAGAAAAATTTCAAAACTTCATGCATTGATCAATTGTCAATTCGACTATTGTTTCGGATTTTTCATAGTTCAAAATATCATTGGAATTTTTATACAACTCCAATTGGTTGAAATTTGAGGAATTGAATTTATGAGATAATAAAAAATTGAGGAAAAATCTTAAAAATTATTTCTTGCATGTTTGATTGTAGGGATTATCCAATCACGAACTAGGGGCCAAAATAGATTACAAAACCCCCAGTACACTTTAAATCAGAAAAAATAGAAAACGTGCATTAAAATTTCTTGAAAAATATTTTCTGACTACATACTTAGTGGTGCAATAGGATCAATTTATTGCATTACTTGGGTCGCACCACTGATGTAAACACATTTACACTACTTAAGATGTCTATTTATACATGTTCTTAAGAATAGGATTGAATTTCATGATATAAATATTGCATAACAAGCCTCATCTTGCATTTAGAGTAGTTTGAATAAAACAGAGGTTAATTGTCTCCTTTTATGTGCTTGGACAGGGCAAACATTTTATCGGGGCCTCGGATCAAAGATCCAACAGTATGGATGTGATCAGGGAGACGATTGGAGTTCAACGACTCCAATATCGCCCTAATCAGGCATCCATAGCATCAGATAGTGATCGGGGAACCCTAGAAGATCAAGGGCCAGGATGGTGTAAATCCGGACTTCAGATGACAAATCCAACCGCACGGATGAATTTGAATCGACGATCGCAACTCAACGACGCAAAAATCGAGTCAATCCGACATCCGTGGCACCATCTACAACTTCTAGAAGATGGATGGCCAAGATGGCGCCACGTGGTGCCATCCCGGCCGCCCAAACGGCTACTTACATTCCATGAAGACCGCGCACCCACCCCCTCTTTGCCGTTGGATCTCGATCCAACGGCTGTAGATGCGGCTCTTTAAAATCATCCGCGCGACCTTTTCGACCGCATAGCGTAGCAGAGACGAAGCTGCGGGCGAAGCAGAGGTCGCAAGATCGAGTCCCGCGAGCCTCAAATCAGGCACAAGCGAGCAGGCATGTGGAGCTTTGGATCTTGATCGGACGGCCGTGCGCGCCAAATAGCGTTCACGCGCGATTGAACGTGCGGGGTCATGCGCGATTGCACCTGGCGGGCGTGCAGCGCAACGGGTGAAGGCGTGACTTAAGCCGTCCGATCTCGCGATCAGACGGCTAAGGATTGCTGGACGTGCGTATACATCGAAGAAGCGAGCAGCCGAGGAGGCACGCGTGGGTGCAGAAGCTACGCCCATGTTGGGGGCTTTAGTGACGGATTTATCCGTCACTAAAGTAAATCCGTCACTAAAGCCCCTTCATTTATTATTTTGAAGTTGCAATGACTATTTTGCCCCCACTCCTTGCAACTATAAAAGGAGACCCCCTCCATACGAAATTCTCATCCCTTCTCTTCTCTACCCCTCCAAAGCTCAAGAGAAGCTTGTCCCACACCAGGGATGCTTCTCGCTAGATAAAGTCCAAATTTTCTTTCCCCTTCGGAAGTGGATCCCGCGACGACGACGGCGTGCTGCTCCGTCACTGTTCCTCTACTTTGTCCTCCTTCATCCTGCTTCGTTCCCCTTCGTCCAGGCGTCGTCCCGTCCGGCTCGTCCTCCAAGCAACCATCGAGGAGGATTTCTCTCTCCCTATTCTTTTTACTGCTTTCTAGTATAGATTTACTGCTTTCTACTATAGTTTTGCTCGTCCTCCAAGCAATCGTTGAGGAGGACATTTCTCCCTCCATTCTTTTAATGCTTTCTAGAGTAAATTTATCGCTTTCAAGAGTAATTGTTTTATGCTTTCTAGTTGTAAGAGTGAAATGAACAATCTCCTTAATGATAAATTCCTTGTTTATTCTACATCTCATTTTGATTTCTCTGTATAATATTCTCTTTCTCTCTTACTCTCTCTCTCTTCTATTTATTGTAAATAATTAGATAGTTTTAAATTGAATTATTTCGTGACGAATAAAAAGAAACGCGTAGTTTTTAAATCAAATGTCCGCCTCCCTGTGTTCGACCCAGAATTTTAATTTCGGTATAAATTTTATTTGTTGAACATGAATTCTTCGCTTTCAAGCTACAACGACAGGTTTTCCGAAATCGAACACGTTAGCGAAGCCATTCGAACGTTCAACATTTTGGCGTCGTTGCTGGGGAGGCGACGATCTTTGATTTCTATTCACATTTTGTAACTTACAAATCATTTACCTCACTCTTCTTTCATATTGTAATTGCAGGTACTCTTTTGAGATGAGCAAAAGCAGTAGATTGGAGTAAAGTGCTGTGGAGAGTTTTGTAAGTTATCCCCCATTCTTTCCACCTCCGTAGATTTCATTCGCCACATTAAATCCTAATTCAAATTAACCTAGGTTTTTGCATAAATCCTAGGAATAGTTTGGTTGCTTGGATTGTCACTCACATTCATTCCACCTTCATTATATAAAAAACAAAAAGATAATTTTGTAAGCCAATTTTGAACAAACACACAACATACACCAACATTCAAAGGCACTTAACCTAATTGATTTGTTTCTACTCAATCGGGTTCTGATCTGTGGAACCGGTACACATAAAGCAACACATAAAAGAGTAGAAATCATTCTAGGTTAACCATCTTTGTGTGCCTAACTTAGTGGTGCATATGTGGCCAGTTATTTGAGTTGTTTGGGCCGCACCACTTCAATTAAAATCAACTCATCAAGTAGCTGCCAATTAGGTTCAACTCTTAGGGATTTACTAGGCACTCCACATTCTTTTTAAGCTTTAAAGGAAAATATTTTCACCCGTGCTTGTAAAACTTGGTGTGCCAATGAAACTTGTTCGAAAATACCTAAAGTTGAATCCTAAAAGCTACTAAGCAAGATTTGAACCTTAAAATTCACCACATCAAAAACAATTTTTCTTGAAAACCATTGGTTGTGCACGCACACACAAATTAATCAATCATTAAGGGCACAACCTATTTAAAGGGTCCATCACATTCTAAAGCACATTCAAACCTAGCCCTAAATAAAACAGAGTAGACGTTTTCCTTAAGGATTGAACTCGCTCTTCAGAACTCAGAACGAGATTACTTTCGATTAGTCTATTTCTACTGTTCAATCTGATGTCTAGCTAGGGGAGCAGAGTCAAACCATCGTGGTTGTGGGTACACTAGGAATCGGAGGTGCAAGTTGAAGGAAGAACCTTCTCCCCAGTCCCTCCTTCTAACTAGTTGGATTTAACAGACGGAAGTAGATGAAATTGTTCCTTTATCTCAAGACGGGTTTTGAGAGTATGTAGGTCTTTAGGCTAACCCTTTTAAGGACAGGTTTGATTGTTTGTATAGTAGGGCACCTTTCTTCCTCCTGTGTCTCATGAATCCTTCCACATATTTCATGCATTCCCACTCTTTCCCTCTTGTCATGAATTATCCTCAACATGACGATTATCCCAACTCGTACTATAATCGACCATCAGTTAGTTGGGATAATTCGGATTGGGGATACAATTCTGGAACCCCATGTTTAGGATCTAACCCTGAACACTTTGATTATGATTTCTATCCTTCTCAGAGCTACATCGATTATAGATCGTCTTCCTTTCATTCACAACCTAATACGATCTACAATCAAGAAGGATACACCAATCCTTACCCATCCTCTGATTTCACTACGTTTAGGTCATCACCATCTTTTCAACAATCTAAAATGACCTATTATCAGGAAGGGTATAACGAATCTCAATTTGTTAATTCCTCTACAATGATGTCAAACCCGCCCAACCCTGAATCAACTCATTTGGTTCAGGTTAGCCAGGTTCAAGATAAGGTTTTGGCTAACTTGAGGAATATCATACAATCTTTAGAAGTTCAGCCAATACCTTGCATTGAGAGATTGGAGCCT
This sequence comes from Thalassia testudinum, assembly GCA_037157565.1. NCBI lineage: Eukaryota > Viridiplantae > Streptophyta > Magnoliopsida > Alismatales > Hydrocharitaceae > Thalassia > Thalassia testudinum. The sequence continues at coordinate 30,008,979 of JAZHRO010000019.1, read as the reverse complement.
CTGATTAAAATTATTGATGATTTAAATAAGTCTTTGTCGGATTGGCTCCAGGATGTTAAGGATAAGAACTCAGGTGAGTTTCTACTTGGGAAATTAGCGAAATTGAGGATGAGATTCGTGGTTGCTTTGATTCAATCTTGGAATGATTCCCTGGATGAACCCTCTTCAGGAAAGCCAATGACAGAACCTGCTCAGGCACCTGTTGGGGGGGACATGTGTTATGAGGCTGACCAGATTGAATTAAAGCGACCAATTAAGGAAGATCTGATTTCTTCACCTGAGATCCCTGAGCTGGGTTACGAGGAAACGTATGTCTCCTTGGAACAGAAAGTGACAACTGATTTTGGGACATACATTGATACGGATCCTGATTTCTTTGATGGTGAAGATTCAAGTTGCGAAGTCTCACGCGAGTTTTCTTAATACGATTTTTGTGGGACGATTGGGCCTGAGGAATCTAAGAGATCATTTGATAGCCCAATAATTAAGGAAGCTGATCTTAGGGCACACATTACAAATCCAAAATTACATTTTCTGGAGGATTCAATTCAATGCCCTGATTATCAGTTACACCCCGTTGAGCTTATTGATGATTCTGTTTCTGAGATAATTAGACCCAAGTCAATTCTGATTCTGCCACATCATTTATACTTGGAGATTTCAGACGGGGTGATTAACATGCAAGAGGTCTCGGAATTTAACATTCGGAATGAGGAGGATAGGAGCTGGGAAGTTTTGATTTGGGAAGTTAATTTTGGAGGAAATGGAAGATTGAGTCGAAGGGTTCCTTTTAAACTGAAAACATCAAAACAGAACCCTTACGACATTTGTTTCAAGGATGTCAAACTCAAGAAAACATTCAACGATTATCCTTTTGAGCTTCAATTCTCTATAACCCAACTTTTTGGCCTTGGGTTGCATCCTCATTAATCGCAGACCCGACCTCGCTTGCATTCTGATTTTATGTTTTGGGTAATTTTTATCCAGAACCTAAGATATTCTCGATTATGGGGGATGGGTCTGCACCACAATCTGGTCCACATCTGTGCACCTCTGTTGACAGGTCGGTGGATTCTTCTGTTTATTTTAATTCTGACCTGCAGTTGTGAATTCTTCATTTCTTTTCTTTGTATAATGTGCATAGCTGAAGGCACTAAACTCAGCACATATACAGTTCTTTTTTCGTTTTCATCTCGGAGCAGACTTGACATTCACACAATTCAGGTGCTTTCTACACTTTTCCACTCTGTTTTATGTCTTTTTAATACAACGAGGACATTGCATTAGATAGGCATGGGGGGGTAGATATTCATCTCTGAATTCATTCGTCAGCTCCATAGATTTGTTTTATTTTCTTTTACGTATAAAAAAAAATCGGAATCAGGAAAGAGAATTTGGGTTTAAGAAAATTTTCAATCTTAGGAAATACTACATTATGATTTGAACACAAAGACCCTTCATGTCTTTGGACTTAATCAACCCGTGTATCCACTAAAATGTGGATTTGTCTTTGAGTCCTTGCCAACTTAATTCTATCGTAATTGGAATAAATAAGTATGGGTGATAAGTACACGACTTATCAACCCGCCCTCTGATTTGAGGGAATTTTTAGTCTTAAGCATCTACACACTTTCTTTGCACTGGCTCATTGTTCGACGATTTTAACAGAAATTGGGTAGCTAATGAACCTTCTAGGGTGATATGGCTGGCAGGTTATCGTGGGTAATAGCCCATAGGTAGGTTTATCTAGAGTCTAGTCACTGGACCTTTCTCTTTTTGCTGCCTTTAGGTAAATCTTAGACTAGGGAAGCCACCTACTTAAAAAAAAAAAAAAAAAAAAGAGAAAAGGAGAAAAGAATAAAAAGAAATAAGCCACACTTCACCGCACAAGTATGGCTGACAAGTTGTCAGTGGTAACAACTCATCGACCGGTTGTCCAAAACCCAGCTCAGTAAATGCACTAAAAATTCCCAAAACACTTAGGAAGAAGCGGAGAAGTAGAATAAACCGGGGAGATATACACTGGATTCGCCCTTGTGTTGACCCCGTAAGAAAATAAAAGTAGGGAGAAAGCTACCGGTTGTAAAGATACACCTTTAGGCAGAAGTTTTTTTTTGAGGTCACCTAGAGGCGTAGAAATCCGAAGTTCGTTTTAATTACCGGTCAATGAGTCTATCACAATCACAATAAGATGCTTAAAACTTAGGGTTCTCATCAAATCTTAGGTGAGTTGAATGGCCGTAGAAAGCCACTCTTAAACCCTAAAATTTGAAAATTCAAAAAAAGAATTAGAAAAGAGTAAAAAGAAAAAGAAATTTTTCTTTGAATAAGGCAAGGGCTTGAGGCGGTCAGCATTTTGGCTGATACCCGGGCACTGTTGTGTCTTTGAATGTTCAGTTCTTAAGTAGACAATTTCTTAGTGATTGAAAATAACTCAGGTCCAAATAATCCAACCTAATTCTTTTATAAATAGCATATAGTTTTTGCTAGGGACTAGCAAAAGATAGGCATGGGGGTATGATGTAAACACATTTACACTACTTAAGATGTCTATTTATGCATGTTCTTAAGCATAGGATTGCATTTCATGATATAAATATTGCATAACATGCATCATCTTGCATTTAGCGTAGTTTGAATAAAATGGAGGTTAATTGTCTCCTTTTATGTGCTTGGATAGGGCAAACATTTTATCGTGGCCTCAGATCAAAGATCCAACAATATGGATGTGATCAGGGTGACGATTGGAGTTCAACGACTCCAAGGTCGCCCTAATCAGGCATCTGTAGCATCAGATAGTGACCAGGGAACCCTAGAAGATCAAGGGCTACGATGGTGTAAATCCGCACTTCAGATGACAAATCCGACCGCACGAATGAATTCTGATCAACGATCGCAGCTCAACGATGCAAAAGTTGAGTCAATCCGACATCCGTGGCACCATCTACAACTTCCAGAAGATGGACGTCCAAGATGGTGCCACGTGGTGCCATCCCAGCCGCCCAAACGGCCGCTTACTTTCCATGAAGACCGCTTACCCACCGCCTCTCCGCCGTTGGATCTCGATCCAACTGCTGTGGATGTGGCTCTTTAAAATCATTCACGCGACGTTTTCAACCGAGTAGCGTAGTGGAGACGAAGCGGCGGGCGAAGCAGAGGTCGCGAGATCGAGTCCCACGAGCCTCAAATCAGGCGCAAGCGAGCAGGCGCATGGAGCGTTGTATCTTGATCGGATGGCCGCGCACGCCTAATAGCATACACATGTGATTGAACATGCGGCGTCACATGCGATCGCACACGGGTGGGAGCGCAGCGCAGTGGGTGAAGGCGTGACTTAAGCCGTCCGATCTCGCGATCGGACGGTTGAGGATCGCTGGATGTGCGTATACGTTGAAGAAGCGGGCAGCAGAGGAGGCGCGCATGGGCACGGAAGCTACGCCCACATTGGGGGCTTTAGTGACGGATTTATCCGTCACTAAAGACCCCTCATTTATTATTTTGAAGTTGTAATTACTATTTTGCCCCCACTCCTTGCAACTATAAAAGGAGACCCCCTCCATACGAAATTCTCATCCCTTCCTTCTCTTCTCTACCCCTCCAAAGCTCAAGAGAAGCTTGTGCCACACCCGGGATGCTTCTTGCGAGATAAAGTTCAAATTTTCGTTCCCCTTCGGAAGTGGATCCCACGACGACGACGGCGTGCTGCTCAGTTCCCATTCTTCTGCTTCGTCCTCCTTTGTCCTGCTTCGTTCCCCTTCGTCCAGGCGTCATCCCGTCCGGCTTGTCCTCCAAGCAACCGTCGAGGAGGATTTCTCTCTCCCTATTCTTTTTACTGCTTTCTAGTATAGATTTACTACTTTCTAGTGTAGTTTTGCTCATCCTCCAAGCAATCGTCGAGGAGGACATTTCTCCCTCCATTCTTTTAATGCTTCCTAGAGTAAATTTATCGCTTTCTAGAGTAATTGTTTTATGCTTTGTAGTTGTAAGAGTGAAATGAACAATCTCCTTAATGATAAATTCCTTATTTATTCTACATCTCATTTTGATTTCTCTGTATAATATTCTCTTTCTCTCTTACTCTCTCTCTCTTCAATTTATTGTAGATAATTAGATAGTTTTAAATTGAATTATTCCGTGACAAATAAAAGGAAACACCTAATTTTTAAATCAAACGTCCGCCTCCTTGTGTTCGACCCGGAATTTTAATTTTGGTATAAATTTTATCTGTTGAACACGAATTCTTCGCTTTCAAGCTACAACGACAGGTTTTCCGAAATCGAACACGTTAGTGAAGCCATTCGTACGTTCAATAACCACTAATCTGATTTTTGGACTTAAAAGAAAATCTAGCAATTATCTATTCGTAGGGTTTCACATTAAGGGTATAGAATACCTGCATTTCCATATTGAAAGGAAATCTATCAAATAAAATGAGATTTGCAAAACTCTTGTGTGCCTTATCAGAACCTTGATTGAAGAGACTAACTCAAGTGAACCCTAAAATGCATTAACACAAGCAATTGAATCTTAAAATTCACTTCATCAAGAAAAAAATTGCTTGTGAACCCTTTTTGCCTATGCACTTCACATCTCTGAAATCAATCTTAAGGACAAACACCACCTTAATGCCTATCATATTCCAAAAGCACATCAAACCCAAGCTTAAAATTCAGTAGACGTGCCCTAGGTAGGACTAATAGACTTGGGGACTTGAAACTAGATTGGGCTAAGATCAAGGCCTTGTCTGCTTGAAAGCACTGGTGATAAGAAAGGTCGGTATGGTAATTGCCTTAACTCTTAGTGGTGTCCCACCTTGAGCGGTGTCCTAAGGGGTCCCACTGTTTTGGCCAGCCAAGTAATTCAAGGGTTGATCTAAACTAGTCGTGTTTTGGGGAGCCAAGATCAGGTCTATTTAAGGATAACACTCTAAGGACCAGTTTGATTACTTGCATTGAGCAGGCAAGGTTTTCTCTCATCTATCTTCTCCACCTCATCTATAGACATTCTTCTGTTTTATGTAAGGTAAAAGATCTCAAAATCTTGATTTGCTACCACCATCGGAAAGAAATCCTAGGAGAAGAGCAATTTATCCAGGATCTGAATCTAAACCCTCTACAATGGCTAGTCACCATGAGGAAGAAGAGATTGATGAACAAAATCTAGATCCTTTGACTCTTACAAAGGCAGATTACTAAGCAGAGCCAGCATCATGACCGACAGATGGAAATAATAATGTAGGCCATCACTCGACTCCAAAACAGAAGGGTAGACTGGCCCCTCCATGACTTTTATAACCCTCCTAATGGCCAACCTGAACCCTTTGTTAGGGTACCTCAGGATGGGGAAGATTTTGATCCCAAACCTCAAATCATTAACTTGATTCCCCACTTCTATGGCCGTGAGTCAAATGACCCCTTCCACCACCTTGAAGAGCTCCTACACAAAGGAAGAACTTTTGGCCTTAGGAACATGAATGAAGGTACCCTGATGATGATGATGTTCCTATTCTCCTTGAAAGATAGAGTTGCACATTGGTTGAGAATAATTGGTAGACCAATCCTAACTTGGGAAGACCTGAGAAGCACATTCCTAAAGAAATTCTTCCCCGTAGGAAAAACTAATGCCCAAAGATGTGCCATAAGAACCTTTAACCAGAACCCTGGGGAAAAACTACATGAGTCTTGAGAGAGGTTCAATGATTTAGCTAGGAAGTGCCCCCATCATAGGATTCCGAAGTGGTACTTGGCCCATATTTTCTATTATGGGTTGAGTGATAATCTGAAGAATTTTGTTGATGTGGCATGTAGGGGCAATTTCTTGAGTCGAGATGCTGAGAGAGCCTTTCAATTGTTCGAGAGTATGAGTGAAATTTCCCTCAACAATGCCTCAATGTTCGCCTTTAATAGAGCTAATCAACCAAGGAATGGAGTTTACGAAGTTAACAACAATTTAAACTTGGTTGATTTAAAATTACTTGCACTATGATTAGATAAGATGGAACTTGTGGGAATGAATGTGGAGAATTTGGATAAGAAGCTGGATAACCTTCTAAAGGGCAGGAATTTCTTAGGTACATAATCCAGATTAATCCTTGTGCCTACCCAATGAGTGCCTATGGTAACCCAAAACCAATTCCCCAACCCACTAGGTCAGGAATCAATGCACAACATTAATGACCTAACCATGGCTCCACCTATGAGCCAATTGTACTTGGACCCATCTCTTTCTGGGTACCAGGGAGGGACCTTAACGCCCTCGAATTCTGAACTAGGCAGCCTGAAGCCTAGTTATTCTTAGGATGTGAATGCACTTCAAAGTTACACTAAAAATGAGCCGTATTCAAACACTTACAACACTAGATGGCGTAACCATCCTAATTTTGCTTGGTCAAGTTAGAAACCTGCCCAGGGTCCTAACTTAACTAAGCCAAACAATTATGGGCAACATAGTAGGTATACAAAACTACGCATGTATCAGTCACAACCTACATAGGAAAACCAACCCTCTGATCTAAGTCTAGTCCTCAAAGAAATGAAGAAATGAATCTGAGGAATAAGGAAGAAATGAATCAATTGAGGATAGAATTGACTGGACGACTGGACCAGCTAATAGATGCTAGACAACACAGGATGTTATCATCCCAACCCATCCCAAACACAAGAAATTTGAATAGGGTTAACCAACACAACACAAGGAAGCAACTGGCACATATAGTTCAACCAGCTCCCCAGCATCCACCTGGTTTTTCTAACCCTAATCAGACTCCACATATTTTGTAGAACCCACCTCAACCTTTTAACCCTGACGCTTTTGCTAGTGCGGTAACCTTGGGAAGTGGGAGATAGATTCAAGAACCTTACCCCTCTAAATCTAAACCTAAATAAGATCTTGAGGAGCCCGAATCTGACCTAAGAGATCAAGAAGACAAGGATCAGGACCCAAACACTCATGATTTCTCTCAAGCTCCCTTTCCTAAAGCCTTGAACAAACCTAGGAAAAAGAAAACCAATACATCTAAGGAGTGGCTTGATAATTTTAAACAAGTCTAGGTGAACATACCACTCCTTGAGGCTATTGAGAATATCCTAGCCTATGCGAAATTTTAAAAGAAATGTTCACACCTAAACGTTAGCCCAAATCATCTAAAAGATAAAAGGGTAGTGTTTTCTGGAAAAGCTAGTGCAGTTATCCTTAGAAACCAACCCCAAAAATAGAAAGATCCAGGAGCCCCTCTGATCTCATGTGTTATTGGAGATACTACTTTGGATAGGGCTCTGTTAGATTTACCTGGCTGCATAAATTTAATCCCCATTATGTTATATGAAAAATTTAACTTTGGAGAGCTAAAACCTACTGAGGTCACATTACAACTGGCTGATTGATCTGTGACCACACCACGGGGGATTGTTGAGGATATAATTGTCAATGTCCATGATTTTAATTTTCCTGTGAATTTCTTGCTCCTTAACATGGAGGTACCAGTGAACTTGAAGAACACCTCAATAATTCTAGGAAGACCATTTTTAGCTATTGCCAGGGCAAATATTGACTGTGAATCTGGCAGTATGGAAATCAAATTTGGGGATAAGAGAAAAAAATTAACATCTTTAAGGCCATCAAACAATTTGAGGATTGTGGAATGATAGAAGACTCTGAGGACCATACCATTGAATATTATATGGAATTAGGAATAACCCAATCTAATCCTACAGCCCTTGACACCCAAACCAATCAAGAGGTCAGCCCATAAATCACTAACTTGACCCCAAGACCTCTTGAGGGTAACTATGATCCACCACTGGACCCTTTATCCCAAGGACCTAAACCTGAACTTAAAGCTCTTCTAGATCATCTAAAATATGTTTTCTTGGGATTTGATCAGTGATGAGAGCCTCATCATGAGCCATAACTAGCTCATTTTGACCCAATAAAGAATATAAAAGCTCCTACATAACCTAGAAGAAGGCCTAACTGAAGGAACAAGTGCTCTGAGAAGAAAACATGAAATAAAGGTTAAAACTGCAATTTTACCATTGCAGTAGATAAACGGAATTTCTCAGACGCAAAACATAGGTCAAATGGTCTAAATGAGATAAAAAGTGGGTTGAGTCAATCAGAAATGGGTTCATCTGCAATCTAAGAACTAAAAGACACTTGGTAACCCTAAAACAGACCCGCTTAAATTAACAAGGTTCCGTCAGAACAAAAAGCAAGTAAACCCTCTACAAATCATGGAAAAACATACTCTAGGGTTTAGAACACTTAATTTGGCCTTTGGAACCTAGTTGACCTAGATTAGGGTCTTAGCTCTTCAATTAACCTAATTTGGGTTTTTACGCAAAATGTCCAGTCAAACGAGGTCAAACCTAAAATCCAACTTCACCATTGGATTCTTGAGGTCCAAATTAGGTTTCTACCAAAATTTGGACCTAAGGGGAGGTCATCTTGACCTACTTTGCAATTTAGTACACCCAAATCACAAATAGGTCCCTATCTTTTGAATATCCTTGCAGAGAGCCCCCTAGGTTCTTCGCCTCCTTTGCAAACCGGTCCTGCCGCCATTGCTAGTGCAGAACCGAGCTCCGGCGAGGTTCGGAGAGGGATTGCTCTCTAATCCCTCAGAGATTCCCTCCCAGAAATGGAAGGAGAATTCTCTGAAGAATTGCCTTCCATTTAAGACCGATATCGATCCCTGGTGTGAACACAATCTCTCGTGCGAACGCACGAGAGATTTGGGTATCTTAACTCCTTTCCATCTCCGGCGACCAACCTCAGGCAATTACGTGCCCTTCACGCCCTGCACACCAAGTCCAGCGCCTATATAAGAACCCACAACTCCGGCCGAAGAGGCTGAGCTTGGTTTGGCCGAGGTTCCACCCCCAATTCCTCTCCTCCTGCCCGGCCAAACTCCCAGCAGGCTCCGGCGAGGCCCCCTCCCCTCCCTCTTCGCTCTGCCAAAAAACCAATGGCAGAGTTAACTTCCTGACCTTCCTCCGCGTCGCGCAGTACCAGCGCACGCCGTCTCAGCCCCGTCGTCGCCGTCGTCCTCCCCCACTGGGCGTCATCTTCTCCGGCGACAGTAGGTACTGCTGTTCGCCCTCCGTCCCCTTTCGTCCTTACAGTTAGGTTAGAACTCCTCTCCATCCTCTCCTCTCTCTTTTCCCCCTGTTATCTCCCTTGATCGACCCTCGATAGACGCTAACCACCTCCATCGTCTTCGCCTCCGACCGCACTCCGGCGAGCCGCCCACACCACTCCAGCCCTCCACACGGCTCGCCAACCACCTCGAAAGCTCTGCCTCACCTCCAGGAACACACTCCACCCTACCACTGCCACTCCAGCCCTCCACAATCACCCCCCGACCAACCCACTGACCGGGTCAATCTTTCGCTTTTAAGGCGGAGGGTCTGCTGAGGGCACTGGCGCGCGGAGGCGTGGCTGCGGTGGTCTGCAGGCGCGGGGAAGAGGGCGTGTGTAGTGAGGCGTGCGCGGGACTGCTGGCGAGAGGGCGTAGGGGGGTGGTTCTGCAGGTGCTGTTGCAGATGGTGGGGCGCGCAGTGCAGTCGGTGCGGGAAGGTGCTGCGGGTGGAAGCTGCAGAGGTCGGTTGCTGGCGGTTCTGCAGGTGGCTGTGCGTGGGCGCGCGGAGGGTCTGCTGAGGGTGCTGGCGTGTGCGATGGCGTGGCTGCGGTGGTCTGCAGGCGCGGGGAAGAGGGCGTGTGTAGTGAGGCGTGCGCGGGACTGCTGGCGAGAGGGCGTAGGGGGGTGGTTCTGTAGGTGCTGGAAGGGGTCTGCAGGCGACTTCAGGCGTGTGCGGTGAAGTGAGCGGTTAACTTCAGATGTCTGGGAAATTTCCCAGACGTCTTAAGTTACTGAGAGGGTGGCTGATCAGTAGGTTGGTGACGGTGGTCGGCGATGACGGCGAGGGAGTTGCACGCTAAGGTGCTCACGGTAATGCGGGCGAGCTCCGGATGGCGGTGTGGCCTGTCACACCACACGCCCACGGTGGTGGAGACTCGCCGCCACGGTAGAGGCCGGCAGTGTGGAGTGGAAGAGAGAGGATCTCTCTGCACAGTGGTGGGTCGGTGGCGGAGGCCTGCTGCAGCCGGCAGCTTCCGTGCTCCTTTTATAGTGTCTTGAACAATTTTGAAATCAGCTGCCGACCAGATCCACCACATCCGCTCCCCCTTGAATGGCTTCATCACTGCAGCAGCCGGGCGTTGGAGCGGCAGCCAGCCGTTCTGAAAGAAGACGAATAAAGCAAATATTATTAAAATATTAGGGTTATTTATGTATAGACCCTCAACTTCTATGTTAATAAAAACAATATACCTAATTGGTTATCTAATTAGATGAATGCTATTCTAAGCTAATTCTAAATGCACTTAAGATATGAATGCAATGTATGGATTATGTAATTAGATTAAAACTATGAATTAATCTATTTACATCCTAATTTATACTAAATAAATGTTAGAATTAACCTAATGTGTAGGCATTTAAATACTTAAATAACCCACAACTATGGGCTAATCAAATACCCCCATGCCTAGTTTTTGCTAGTCCCTAGCAAAATTAAGCGAAACCTAGCACTCTAAGTAGACTAGTCAACTCACTTAGTCTTCCTTCAGAAGCATATTAAGTTCAGGTTCTAAACCCAAGGTTCCTAAGTAGTTGCTAAGTTACAGACTAGGTCGGCTAAAGACGAGTTGCCAGCACAAGTTTCCCTGATTTCTGACTCTACCCTAAAGTTTATTGATCCCTGAGATTAAAGCATCCGTGCTTGTGCATTGGTCCGAGTTATTTGAGTTAAAGGAAAAATTTTTTTTTTTTTTAATATATATATATATATATTTTTTTTTTTTTTTTTTTTTTTTGATTCTTCTAAGTCTAACCTCAGATCAGCTATCAACACAGTCTGTGTCGGATTCATTGTCCCCATTACCATACCTCGAAGGGTGCCTGGCTTTCGATGCTTCGAGATAGCACCGCCCATAACGACCCCAAGAACTCCTGGCAATCGACACTTCGAGATAGTATCGCCCATGGATTTCTTAAGCGAATTCAGGCCTATGGCAATCGGCACTTCGAGATAGGGCCGCCCATGGTACCTGAACCGCGCAATGCGCTTACATGCCCCCAGTAGGATGGATATCCTAAGAGACAAGCGTCGAGGAGGTAATATGTTACCATCGCATCCTCAAGGTGAGTATATACTCGACCTCTCCTGCGGCGGGAACTCTTCCAATCAAAATATGTTTTCAAGCCTTTCTTAAGTCAAAACTAAGAGAACCAAATCTCTTTTCAGAAATTAAGTTAATTACCAGACCAAGTGTGAACAATTTGGATGCTTGGGTTACAAGGACCTGTAAACCAAAAGGTAGAATAAGACTCCAGGTACTACCCCACCTTTTAACTCAAACCCTAGCTTCCCTTCCTCAACCTCTTGAAGAATGGTCCGCAACTTAACTCCTACTTAAGTTTTTAAGTCCACAAAGGACCCTAAAGTTCTAAAGCTAGTAGCTTATTTAGCTTCTAAAGTTTGACCCTAGAATTAATTTAGTCTACGCTAGAGTTCTGATTTGCTTAAGAATGCAGGACTTAGCCAGTTAAGCTCAAAACTTTTTTTTTTTTTTTTTTTATATGTACAAATGTATGCAATTATGCTATGTATATCCCCAAGTACACCCCCCCATGCCTAAAATCTGCAATGTCCTCATTGCATAGAAGGATATTACCTGGGTCAAAGCTGGGCTGAATAGCCGAAGAACCTGCAAATCAGGTTCAAGAATTGCAGAAATAGGCCCTAAAAATGAGCAAAGAAAAGTTGGCATAGAAAATAGGTAACCTAGGATGTTGGCGAGCTGATGATGAATCCCGATAGCAAATGCTCGCCCAACTAAAATGGGAATGAAATCTTCCCAGGTCACCAGAAGAGGTTCTAAAGGATAAACAGTTAAAATAACCTCCAAAGGGGTAGGGGTAGGATGACAAGGATCCTCCAAAAAGAATGGGGAAGGAATGGTATAGAGATAAACCCCCAGGGTAATGGACTGACTAAAGAAATCATCAATCCATACCCGATACTCCATTATAGAAAATATTGGTCAGTTAAGCCCCCTAGTCAAAACAAAAATGAGCAATTCTCTAAGGCAAGGATCATCTAGGGTGTCCAAGTTACGAGGTTGTGGGATGGCCATAAGATCTAGGTTGGGTTTAATCAGCTTGGTGTCCATCCCAAACACTCTTTCTAAATCCTCAATTTCATCCCTAACATTCCTTGCACCATCACGTGGATCTTCCTGCTCTTCATCAGGAGTCACAATTTCGCTTTCAGATATAAGAGAATCAGAGGGTGACTTCGAAGTGAATGAAGGCAGGTTGGAAGCAACAGATCTAGGGATTATCCTATTAATGTCATCCCCTGGTTTTTGTTCTTTACTCAAATCTTCCCCGGAGTCTATATGTGAATCCACATAAATCTTAGAAATTGCTTCCAAATTTTCCATCATTTTATCATGAGGAGAAATATCATCAATGGGTGTGCCAAGGAAACCTAATTTGGTCAAGTTTGTGACATCCTCAGGGGCTAACTCTTCAAATAAGACATAATCACCCTTATTGTCACTCCAAATCTTGAATGTAGGTTCCTCATATAATTCGTCTTCCTCCTCATCACACAATTCATCATGTACCCGAGGTCTAGAATCATTTAATATCTCAGCAGATCCCCTAGGGTGCTCTATCTGAGGTAAATTATTTACATTGGTTACATCAGACTCCTCAGATAGGTCAATTTCTTTAGGGTTAGGTTCCCTAAGGGTGGGTTTGAGTTCCATATCGTGATCAGAAGGGAGGGTAGGATTAACAACTTGACTTTGACCCACTTCATCAAATGTCACGAAAATACTATCATCTGGGTCGAGGTCTTCCAATGGCACCATCATTCCCTTCTTTTGACTCCAATATAATTCAGGTGGATACTCAACCTTATCATCATCTTCCTCGGGTTGCCACCTTTCTTCATCCAATGCATAGCTACTTTCATGTGTATTTTCCTCCCACCTAAAGTGTAGATCTCTCAAGGAAGTGTCATCTAATGGGGAGGTTTCAAAATCGATCCTCGAAAAGTAGCTATTCTCCCCAGAATTTCCCTTCAACTTAAAGTGTAGCTTTCCCACGGGAGATGCATCTATTGTAGAGGGGTGTACGTCATCGTCAATGGGGCAGATTGGGTGGCTAATTTCATCTCTTTCTTGTTGGCCTGCTCTCAAAGATTCTCCTAACAATTCACTCATTTCATTTTGCATTTTCTGTATTTCCATCTTCAAAGAGGAGAGGTCATTTCTATCATAAGAGAAGTCAGGCTCAGGCTTATAGTACCCAGGAGTGTTTGTCCAACCATTATAAGTTTTCAGGGAGGGTGGGTTGGGTATTTCTTTGGTATGTGAGATATTGGGCAAAGCAAATCCCGCTCCTGAGTTCTGCTCACTAATTTGGGGCTTAACTAGGCCAATACTCCTATAATAGGAGTAAAACGGATCCCAATGATTGTCATTATGTCCATCAAGGAATGGACCATCTCGGCGTCTGGGATCGAAGGATGCAGAGTGGGGGTGAGGGTGTGGGCAAGATGTGAAAGGATGAAAATCAATGTGGTCCATTCTAACTCACACTTCAATCGGAATTCCCCAAACAAGACACAATTCAAAAAGGACCTTTTAGGTCTTTCCCAATTTAGGCTTTTGATTTTAAGTCAGATTGCAGGTGACAATACAATTTGTTTAATCAATTTACGCTCCTATTGTCGACCTACGGCTCGCCTAAAAAAACCTAGTTGGAGCTTAGGTGTTCTTCCCTAAATCTCAAATGGTCAAGTAAATCCAAAGACGGAAGATCGAGGGATGCAAGTAGGCCTAAGCCTTCCTTTGAAGCTGTGCTTTCGCGGTGCTCCTCAACTACCCCAAAAATCCGTGACAGGGTATCCCCCTCTTTGGATTTACAAAACCTTTGATCTCAAATTCCGAACACTTCAAAATCCAACGAAAGGAGGGCTCTTGTCCTAGTATTTCCAAACCTAAGGAGTGTCTAGAAACGTGCCGTGGTGCAAGTGAAATAAGTGTGCATACACCGTAAAAGATTTTGAACTTTGAATCGCACGCCAAGTTTGAAAATCAAATCCTTGGTTTTTAAAATGTCCTTCCTTTAATTAGTCCTTTTTCTAAAGAAAATATGTGACCACTTGTTAGATTTATTCAGTACAGATTAGGTGGTCTTCGCATTAAATCCCAAATGCAATGCGTGATCAAAAATAGGATGCAAAGTAAGAGAATGCGTACCTTGCCTCCAGCGATCTTCGATGCAAAAATGTACGCAATGCAGAAAAGCAAATCTAGAGGCTGCTCATACAGACCTAAATGGTTCGTCCTAGGGCAGGCAGCTTCTAGCAGGCAGCTCATTTTTTTTTTCTTTTTCTATTTTTTTTAGAACTACTTATGCACAAGCAAATAAAAGAAATAATAAAAAAATAAACCTAAATCTAAAGAAAAGGGAACAGGCTCTCAAAAATTACCCAACACGGGTCCAAAACAAAATCGGGGAACAAACCCCTCAAAATTTGCCCTAGAACAAGGGTTTCAAACTAACTGTAATGAAAAATTAAGTCTTCAGTCTTAATTCTATTCTAATTAAATTACCGATTAAATACAGTGGTGTCCGTCGCGTCCTCGTCCTTCTCCTCCTTTCAAAATTGCTTGTCCACTTCTCGTCTGGCGACGTCAAGGGTCGCCTCTCACAGTGGCTGATTCTTGCACAAAATTTCTCGCACAGAAAAGAAAATAATAGATGGTCAAATCTCTGTGCAATTGACAAATAATGAAAATAAAATTAGGCGAAATTATTGCGTCTGTTGCCTCCCCGGCAACGGCGCCACCACTCGCAGAGGAGCGGGTCGTTTCCACAGGGAGGCAATAACGTATTAAAATTCGCGCCACTTAAAAATGTTTGTTCGGAGTCAATTTGGACAAGAACCAAGCCAAGATTGCCTTTAGATTAAGGTTTAAGCAAGAAATAATGCTGAAATGGCAATTATGATAAACTACAGGATATTTTCCACAATGCAGAGTGAATAGAATATGAATAAAATCTCGCAATGGTAGAAAATGTAAATTTTAATCAATGCTTTACTGTAGCAAAATAGGGGAATTTTTCCCCGTTGTCTTGCGCGACGAGGAGCCGATGGCTGGGCGCGGGAAGCTCGGCGGAGGTCCCTTGGATCAAGGGCTTCGAATCGGTGGTGACGGCGAGTCGCGCGGCGGCCGGAGGTGGCCGGACGAGCTCCGGCGGAGGTGCTGCAGGCGGTTGTGCGTGGGCGCGTGGAGGGACTGCGGAGGGGCGCTGGCGCGCGGAGGCGTGGCTGCGGTGGAAGCTGCAGAGGTCGGTTGCTGGCGGTTCTGCAGGTGGCTGTGCGTGGGCGCGCGGAGGGTCTGCTGAGGGCACTGGCACGCGGAGGCGTGGCTGCGGTGGTCTGCAGGCGTGGGGAAGAGGGCGTGTGTAGTGAGGTGTGCGCGGGACTGCTGGCGAGAGGGCGTAGGGGGGTGGTTCTGCAGGTGCTGTTGCAGATGGTGGGGCGCGCAGTGCAGTCGGTGCCGGAAGGTGCTGCGGGTGGAAGCTGCAGAGGTCGGTTGCTGGCAGTTCTGCAGGTGGCTATGCGTGGGCGCGCGGAGGGTCTGCTGAGGGCGCTGGCGTGTGCGGTGGCGTGGCTGCGGTGGTCTGCAGGCGCGGGGAAGAGGGCGTGTGTAGTGAGGCGTGCGCGGGACTGCTGGCGAGAGGGCGTAGGGGGGTGGTTCTGCAGGTGCTGGAAGGGGTCTGCATGTGACTTCAGGCGTGTGCGGTGAAGTGAGCGGGTAACTTCAGACGTCTGGGAAATTTCCCAGACGTCTTAAGTTACTGAGAGGGTGGCTGATCAGTAGGTTGGTGACGGTGGTCGGCGATGACGGCGAGGGAGTTGCACGCTAAGGTGCTCACGGTAATGCGGGCGAGCTCCGGATGGCGGTGTGGCCTGTCACACCACACGCCCACGGTGGTGGAGACTCGCCGCCACGGTAGAGGCCGGCAGTGTGGAGTGGAAGAGAGAGGATCTCTCTGCACAGTGGTGGGTCGGTGGCGGAGGCCTGCTGCAGCCGGCAGCTTCCGTGCTCCTTTTATAGTGTCTTGAACAATTTTGAAATCAGCCGTCGACCAGATCCACCACATCCGCTCCCCCTTGAATGGCTTCATCACTGCAGCAGCCGGGCGTTGGAGCGGCAGCCAGCCGTTCTGAAAGAAGACGAATAAAGCAAATATTATTAAAATATTAGGGTTATTTATGTATAGACCCTCAACTTCTATGTTAATAAAAATAATATACCTAATTGGTTATCTAATTAGATGAATGCTATTCTAAGCTAATTCTAAATGCACTTAAGATATGAATGCAATGTATGGATTATGTAATTAGATTAAAACTATGAATTAATCTATTTACATCCTAATTTATACTAAATAAATGTTAGAATTAACCTAATGTGTAGGCACTTAAATACTTAAATAACCCACAACTATGGGCTAATCACCCACCATCTCCGGCCACAGGTTGACCTAGGCACGCATGCCTAGGCCGACCTACGGCCTACAGCACTGCCCACCGCCTTCGTCGTGCCACGGCGAAGGTCGCTAGCTATTCTGATTGGGCCGAGAGGCGCGTTTTGTGTATGACAGGGTTCGAGCCGCTGCCGCCATGGACGACCTCTGATGAAGCTCCCACGAAGCTCCAGGCACCCGGTCTTCCAGACTACAGGTGCTGCATACTAGCGCGAGTGTCGCGAGGTGAATGAGTCCAGCCAAGGAGTGCTAGCAGAGCCAGCAGCTGCGGGGCAATCGCACGACGAGGCTTCCGCAGGCACGCGTGAAGGCGAGACCAGATAGTCCCACATCGTGGGATTGCAACCCTCAGGTACCGTATAAGTTGTTTTTGCATTTTACTCTTATCGCCTCAGTAAGCACAGGGGTGAGGTCCCTCACTGACCCCACCCGCCTCGTCCGCGGCGTGACCACGCGGATCTGGCGAGTCTGACCCGACCTAGACCTACGCACTCCTCGCGCATCACACACCTGCAGGTGCGCCTAGTCCCGGGTACGATCCGACCCGATTATGGCTGTGGCTCTGGGAGAGCGGTTTGAGTGAATTGCTTGAGAGAGAGAGATGCGCGGGTAGAGGGAGAAGGGTTAGGTTTTGCTCCTGTGCAGGCAGGCTGAACGCAGGAGGAGAAGGACTTGGCCGCAAGAAGGAAAAGAAGAAGGAACGGCAGAGAAGAATAGAAGAGGAAGAAACAAGGCAGAGAAGAAGCAAGAAAGAAGCCTTCGCAGGAGAAGAAAGAAAAGAGCAAGCCAGAAGCAAAGGCACAGACAAGCCAAGTGAAGACTTTGCAGAGGTCAGAAGAAGAAAAGAAAGAGCAAAGACTGCAGCAGAAGAAGAAGAATAATCAAGAAGAAAAGGAGAAATGCTTTTAAGACGTCTGATCTTGTGATCAGACGTCTAATTTCATATTTTTTGCCCTAACTCCTTTTAATCGCATACATTCATACCTGAATTGATATTTTGAGTAAATTAGAGTGTTCAATTACATTTTGATTTAGTGGTAAGTTCCATTTGCTCCCTGTGTTCGACCTCGGATACTCCGGTCTTCGAGTAATAAAAACTTTGTATTTGTTCGAACGTTTTGTCGGTTATACTACAACATAATACGCTTTAAATCCGCACAAACATGTTGACAACATTTTGGCGCCGTTGCCGGGGAGCACTGCACAATTTACCACTAGTCTCTACATTCTTTTTATCATATTGAACACTAACTTGCCCTACTTTTCTTTGATGTGATCTTGCAAGTACTTCATGAGAAAATCTCTCCCGCAAGTCAACCACTCCAGGGCAGGTAATTTCTTTTCTTCCTTAATCATCCCCTAATCTATGAAAGACAAAAGGAAGAAAATCAAGTTAGGAATCAATTGCCTTCTTTATATAGTAATCACCATCTCTAAGGCAAAACATTTCTTGATTTTGCGAAAATTTCTGCAAATATTCTTGAAGTTGGTGTGATTTTTTTTCCCATCCCACAAATTCTTGTGCCTAATTGAAAATAAACGCTTAATCTCGGCAGACCACACACTTCTTGTTTATAAGTCCAAAGAGAACTTTTGAAAAAGAAAAAGAGGGTTGGAAATAGAACCAAATTAGGGTTTCCACATTAGGGTCTTGAAGCGCTAGTCACACATGCCTGTGTAAACAGAAATAAACCCTCCCGCATCAGTGTGCTACCCAAGCCCTTGATTGAAGAAAGTTAAATAAGACAAACCCTAAAATTGAGCTCTAAAATCACTTGAATCTTAAAATTTTCTTTTGACCTAATAACCTGGGAGTCAAATCAGGGTGATCTCTAGGCTCCGAGCTTAGAATCATTCTGCCATCTATAGGACAGGTCAGGTGAAGTTGACCCCTTGGGTCAACCAACCTCTAAATTAGGTCACAATACCAAAGACATCTAAAGTTCAAGTGAGAACCCTAAAAGCACCTTTGAAATAAAAAGTGATAGACTTAAGAGGTCAAGGTCCCCATTCTGGTTTACCTGGAATCTCAGTGACAAGAGAGGTCGGGTGGGGGAAACCCTGTAACCTGTAGGGACGCTCTACCATGTAGGGGTCTTTGCGGGACTCTCCCTCTCTGGCTGCCCAGGTAATTCTCAGGTGGATGACTTTCTGATCCAGGGGTCCATCCGCCCCAAACCTCCATAGTCATCCAAACATCTTTTGGGTGTCTTGATTGGGTCAAGAACATCTCTAGTCCTGCATCTTTTCTCTATAGAGCACACACACTCATTTTCAGTGGGACTCGTTATTCAGATCTGATCGCTTCATAACACATCTTGAGTCAAACTCTGATCGTGATTCCACCACCTGATCCAAATTTGCAGCCGAACCACCTAGGACTACCAGTCGAGAAACCTGAATATCGGAGATCCATGAGAGATAAAATGATTGAGGATGCCATGAGATTTTATGAAAATGAAGAAACCTCAACAACAGTAGGAAACATTCAGGTTGATGTCCCAACAACCACAACTTTTGTCATAACTTGTGCCCAAGTACTATTAGCAGAAGCCAACAAAGGATCAACCCGTGACTTGCTCATTACTGCATACATTGAGATAGAAAAATTGCATAATAGTGAATACCTTCAATGTATGACAGATCCTCGACTTTGGAAGTAACACCAAGATAGTCTTGAAAAACGGGAAGAGATAATGAGATTAATAAAACAAGTGATTGATCAGAAATACCCGTACATACCGCCAACAGAGGATGAACTATCTTGGGACAACATCGAGGATAAATCTGATCTCGGGTTTGGGGCACAAAATGGTTGTGGATTCCCAACCCAGATGGAGTATAATGCACCTAATATTGAAGAAGGTTGGGAAGCTCCAAATGCAGGAAAAGACCATGATGAACCCATTTTAGAATCCCAAGACTCCTGCAAGTATGAGAGTAGAACTGAACCTTTCGAGGGTGTAAATTCCATCCCTTATTCTGATAAGGTGGCCCTCGAAGGTTATTCAGACCGAGATTCTAGTAATTCCACCAACATCCTAAGGCTAGAACCTAGATCTGAAACCTATATTGAAGATTTCAAGGCCCCATATGAAGAAAATCAATCTCTTAATGAAGAATATGATTCTGGGCCTCGATTTGATGAATATCCCTCGTCAACCTACTCAGAAGAACTAATCGAGTTTTCGGAAGTCATGCCAATCTACGATACAGAAACCGAGGACTTGGACGAGCGGGGTTTCGATTGGCTCTGCCTTACTAACCTTGAACCTGAGCCTCTACCAGATAGGGACACCTTTGTAAGCTCAGAATTAACATTTAGGCTAGATCCCAGTCAGGCTGCTGAATATACAACATATGATTTATTCTATGGTGGAACTCATGATCTAGAATCTCATTCAAACTTTGATTTTCGCAAACTCTCCGACGATCTTGAATCTGACCATAACATCGGAGAAAATCTGCCTCCTGATTATAACATGTCAATCTTCTTTGAAGCCACCTACTCCACATATACAGAACCAATCAAAACCCGTTCCCCACCCTGACCCGCAACCGGACTCAATTTCTATTCTGATTCACCTCTCACTGAGCCGATTGCAGATGATTCAACTCCATATCTATACCGGGTATCGGACACTGATCAGACCACAAATCAGGAGCCTCCATCCTTTGACCGTCCCTGTAGGGATTCCACACCTTACATTGATTATTTTTCGGAACCCTACCCCCACCAGGCTGATTCGACTGAGCCCGAACTCGAGTTTTCACTTCCATATCTATCAGAACATCACTGCATTTGGTGGGTCCCACATCTGCTAATCTACATCTATCAACCCACCAGACTTATGGGGTTTGGGCTGCATCATTAGCCCACTGATCTGAACAAGTACCTGGTTGGACCAACCAGGCTCTTAATCAAGGTGCTTGTTTTCCAAAACTCCATTGATTTGACCACTCCTTCTCCACCCCATTTTTCGCTCGGCTGAAGGCATTAAATTTAGCGCTTAACGGGAGGCAACCCGTCATCTCAAAAATAGAGACCCGTCTGATTATCCGTCTGTACTCCACGTCTATTGCACCTTGAGTTCAGCCTTAGACAGTTGATCCCACCTCTAGTACACGTATCAGAACTTAAAATCATTCGCATCACTCATTCCCGACCCATTCACCCACCCGATATATCCTGTTCTAAGCCCCTGACCTCAACACTAATTCCCACCCTCTGTTTACAATGAGGACATTGCAAAACTTAGGCATGGGGGGGTGATAAAGTGCATACATACAAAACCAAGAAAAAATCAGAAGGATTCTCACAAAAAATTCACATATGTCAAAAACACAAAAAAATTGGGGAGGGAGGAAATGTTGTGAGCCATATAATCATAAGGAGGAGAAAAAGAGCAAAAATGAAGAAAGGAGCACAAAAGGGAAAAGAAAAAGAAAAAGTCATTAGTAAAAGATTAAGGAATTAACTGAAGTTCTAGACCAGATCAAGAAAAGAAACAAAAGAAAAAGTGCTAAGGAGACATAACAAGAGATTAGCGGGAACGCTGGTCTTAGGCCTCTTGGGCTAGATTTTTAGCTTAAAAATTCACGTATCCGTTAAAATCTGGATAATCCTCAAGAGGTTGAGGAAAATGCGAAGCTTAAGTATTAGGTCTAAGGCTTAGGAAGTATTCGGCCTCGTTAACTGACCTCCGGTTTGCGGGATTCGGTAACCTAAGCACCCAAATTCACACACAGTCTGGTTCAGTGCGCATAAATATTCAAAACACGCAAGAGCGTTTAATATTCTGAAAAAGTCACCTAGATTAGGAGCGGCCAATCAACACAAGTTGATTTGGACGAGTTCCCAGTGCGGAGAGGCGGGAAATTCCCCTCGAAGATGCGTAACAACATATCATCTCCTCGGTGCTTGTCTCTTAGGATATTTAAATATCCTACTGGAGGCATGTAAGCACTCTGCTGGTTCAGACACCATGGGTGGCATTATCACGAAATGTCAATCGCCAGGGTCTGAATTCGGCCACGGAGCGCCATGGGTGGGATTATCTCGAAATCTCGAAAGCCAGGTTTCCGGGGGTTGCCATGGGCGGGATTATCTCGAAATCTCGAAAGCCAGGGACCTTTGAGGATTGATGATGGGGACGAGGAATCCGATACAGACCGTGTTGAGAAGCTAATCCGAAGCTAGAAATAAAAAAAAGAAAAGAGAGAGAAAAGCTCTCCAAACAAATAAATCTTCTATCTCTCTCTTACAAAAAACGCACTGCAAACTGAACTTAGGCTAAAAATATCTCAAGCACGGGTGCTTTAACCGCGGAGTCAAACAAACCCTAGGTTAGTTTCTGTGTGCCGTAGAAACCTTTGCAGAAGACTGAGGCTAAAGCAGAACAGGTCCGGATTTTGGTTGGTACTTGAGTACCTCTAGGCCTATTTTCGGCATTCCCACCTAATCACAAAAGAAAAGGAGAAGCACTTATCATTGTTGACAGACATTTAGGGTCTAGAACGGAAGTTAAAACTTTGAAATTTTGCTAAGGGACTAGCAAAAGCTAGGCATGGGGGTATGATGAGAGCCTCATCATGAGCCATAACTAGCTCATTTTGACCTAATAAAGAATATAAAAGCTCCTACATAACCTAGAAGAAGGCCTAACTGAAGGAACAAGTGCTCTGAGAAGAAAACATGAAATAAAGGTTAAAACTGCAATTTTACCATTGCAGTAGATAAACGGGATTTCTCAGAGGCAAAACATAGGTCAAATGGTCTAAATGAGATAAAAAGTGGGTTGAGTCAATCAAAAATGGGTTCATGTGCAATCTAAGAACTAAAAGACACTTGGTAACCCTAAAACAGACCCGCTTAAATTAACAAGGTTCCGGTCAGAACAAAAAGCAAGTAAACCCTCTACAAATCATGGAAAAACATACTCTAGGGTTTAGAACACTTAATTTGGCCTTTGGAACCTAGTTGACCTAGATTAGGGTCTTAGCTCTTCAATTAACCTAATTTGGGTTTTTACGCAAAATGTCCAGTCAAACGAGGTCAAACCTAAAATCCAACTTCACCATTGGATTCTTTAGGTCCAAATTAGGTTTGTACCAAAATTTGGACCTAAGGGGAGGTCATCTTGACCTACTTTGCAATTTAGTACACCTAAATCATAACTAGGTCCCTATCTTTTGAATATCCTTGCAGAGAGAGCCCTAGGTTCTTCGCCTCCTTTGCAAACCGGTCCTGCCGCCATTGCTAGGGCAGAACCGAGCTCCGGCGAGGTTCAGAGAGGGATTGCTCTCTAATCCCTCAGAGATTCCCTCCCAGAAATGGAAGGAGAATTCTCTGAAGAATTACCTTCCATTTAAGACCGATATCGATCCCTGGTGTGAACCAAATCTCTCGTGTGAACGCACGAGAGATTTGGGTATCCTAACTCCTTTCCATCTCCGGCGAACAACCTCAGGCAATTACGTGCCCTTCACGCCCTGCACACCAAGTCCAGCGCCTATATAAGAACCCACAACTCCGGCCGAAGAGGCTGAGCTTGGTTTGGCCGAGGTTCCACCCCCAATTCCTCTCCTCCTGCCCGGCCAAACTCCCAGCAGGCTCCGGCGAGGCCCCCTCCCCTCCCTCTTCGCTCTGCCACAAAACCAGTGGCAGAGTTAACTTCCTGACCTTCCTCCGCGTCGCGCAGTACCAGCGCACGCTGCCTCAGCCCCGTCGTTGCCATCGTCCTCCCCCACTGGGCATCATCTTCTCCGGCGACAGCAGGTACTGCTGTTCGCCCTCCGTCCCCTTTCATCCTTACAGTTAGGTTAGAACTCCTCTCCATCCTCTCCTCTCTCTTTTCCCCCTGTTATCTCCCTTGATCGACCCTCGACAGACGCTAACCACCTCCATCGTCTTCGCCTCCGACCGCACTCCGGCGAGCCGCCCACACCACTCCAGCCCTCCACACGGCTCGCCAACCACCTCGAAAGCTCCGCCTCACCTACAGGAACACACTCCACCCTACCACTGCCACTCCAGCCCTCCACAATCACCCCCCGACCAACCCACCATCTCCGGCCACAAGTTGACCTAGGCACGCACGCCTAGGCCGACCTGCGGCCTGCAGCACTGCCCACCGCCTTCGACGTGCCACGGCGAAGGTCGCTAGCTATTCTGATTGGGCCGAGAGGCACGTTTTGTGTATGACAGGGTTCGAGCCGCTGTCGCCATGGACGACCTCTGATGAAGCTCCCACGAAGCTCCAGGCACCCGGTCTTCCAGACTACAGGTGCTGCATACTAGCGCGAGTGTCGCGAGGTGAATGAGTCCAGCCAAGGAGCGCTAGCAGAGCCAGCAGCTGTGGGGCAATCGCACGACGAGGCTTCTGCAGGTGCGTGTGAAGGCGAGACCAGATTGTCCCACATCGTGGGATTGCAACCCTCAGGTACCGTATAAGTTGTTTTTGCATTTTACTCTTATCGCCTCAGTAAGCACAGGGGTGAGGTCCCTCACTGACCCCACCCGCCTCGTCCGCGGCCTGACCACGCGGATCTGGCGAGTCCGACCCGACCTAGACCTAGGCACTCCTCGCGCATCACACACCTACAGGTGCGCCTGGTCCCGGGTACGATCCGACCCGATTATGGCTGTGGCTCTGGGAGAGCAGTTTGAGTGAATTGCTTGAGAGAGAGAGATGCGCGGGTAGAGGGAGAAGGGTTAGGTTTTGCTCCTGTGCAGGCAGGCTGAACGCAGGAGGAGAAGGACTTGGCCGCGAGAAGGAAAAGAAGAAGGAACGGCAGAGAAGAATAGAAGAGGAAGAAACAAGGCAGAGAAGAAGCAAGAAAGAAGCCTTCGCAGGAGAAGAAAGAAAAGAGCAAGCCAGAAGCAAAGGCACAGACAAGCCAAGTGAAGACTTTGCAGAGGTCAGAAGAAGAAAAGAAAGAGCAAAGACTGCAGCAGAAGAAGAAGAATAACCAAGAAGAAAAGGAGAAATGCTTTTAAGATGTCTGATCTTGTGATCAGACGTCCAATTTCATATTTTTTTGCCCTAACTCCTTTTAATCGCATACATTAATACCTGAATTGATATTTTGAGTAAATTAGAGTGTTCAATTACATTTTGATTTAGTGGTAAGTTCCATTTGCTCCCTGTGTTCGACCTCGGATACTCCGGTCTTCGAGTAATAAAAACTTTGTATTTGTTCGAACGTTTTGTCGGTTATACTACAACATAATACGCTTTAAATCCGCACAAACACGTTGACAACAATCAGACTTACTGATTAATCATTAGCTCTCATCTAACCCAAACACAAGAAAAGCAATTCATTCAAGTGTTGGGAAGAAACAATAGAGCAATTGGTTGGAGATTAGATGATCTGAAGGGAATCCATCCCACTTACTGCACTCACAAAATCTATGCTGAGGACAGATTGAGACCCTCCCGAGAAATGCAGGGACAGTTGAATCCTAACATGTAGGAGGTAGTGAAAAAGGAAATAATCAAGTGGTTAGATGCGAGAATAATCTATCCAATCTCTAACAGCTGTGGATCAATCCTGTATAAGTGGTTCCTAAGAAACCTGGGCTGACTGTGATTACTAATGATAATGGGGAATTGATTCCAACCCACATAGCTTCCTCTTGGAGAGTCTATTTCGACTACAGAAAGCTAAATAGTGCAACAAAGAAAGACCACTTTCCACTTCCCTTGATTGATCAAATCCTGTAATTACTAGCCAGCCAATAATTCTTTTGTCTCTTAGATGGCTATTCCGACTACAATCAAGAGCTATCCACCCCGAGGATCAAGAGAAACCACCTTCACATGTCCCTACGGAACATTTGCCTTCCGTAGAATGCCTTTTGGATTACACAATGCACCAGCAACCTTTCAAAGGTGCATGCTTGCTGTCTTTTTAGACATGGTGGGTGACTTCATGGAAATCTTCATGGATGATTTTTTTCGATTCAAGGACTCTTTCGAATTATGTTTGATCAATCTTGAAAAGACTTTACAAAAATGCATTGAGGTGAATCTTGTTCTTTCTTGGGAAAAGAGTCACTTCATGCTCAAGGAGGGCATAGTCCTTGGCTATGTTGTGTCTGAAAATGTAATCGAAGTGGATAAAGCCAAGGTGGACACTATAATCAAACTTCCACCACCTTCGACGATTAAGCAAGTAAGATCGTTTCTTGGACATGTGGTATTTTACTATCAATTTATGAAGGACTTTTCTAAGGTGGCGAGGCCCTTAAGCAACTTGTTGGTAAAAGATTAATCCTTTGATTTTGATTCAAATTGCTTAAAGGCATTCAATTAGCTGGAGGAGGCTATTACACAATCACCAATCTTACGACCTCCTAATTGGGATCATCCTTTCGAAATCATGACCGATGCCTCTGATTATGCCATTAGGGCAGTCTTCGGACAAAAGGTAGATAAGAAACCATCTATGATTTACTACGTTAGTAAAACTCTGGATGAGGCTCAAAGAAACTACATTTCTACAGAAAAAGAGTTGCTAGCTGTGTGTTTACTCTAGAGAAGTTTAGACCTTACCTACTGGGATCTCATGTCACAATCTTCACAGATCATACTGCATTAAGGCACCTAATATCTAAAAAGGATGCAAAACCTAGATTAATCAGATGGATCCTACTACTACTAGAATTTGATTTAAAAATCAAAGGCAAATGTGGTGCCCAAATTGTAGTAGCAGATCATCTCTCCAGAATTCTTGTAGACTCTACAACTCCTCAACTCTATGATTCTTTCCCTGATGAGAGTCTCTTGACTATTTGAGAACTACCTTGGTTTGTAGATATTATCAACTATTTTGCCATCGAAAAACTACCCATGGACTGGCCTAAGCATAAGCAGGATAAGTTGATTTCTAATGCCAAATACTACTTTTGGGAAGACCTGGAGCTATTCAAAGTTTGCGTGGATCAGGTTATTCACCGTTGTATTCTAGACAAGGAGATCACAAATGTACTAGAATTCTGGCACACTTTTACTTGTGGAGGTCACTTCTCAGGAAAAAAGATAGCAACCAAGGTACTGCAGGGTGGATTGTATTGGTTGTCTTTATTCCATGGCTCGTACAACTTCTGTAAGTCATGTATCAATTAGCAAACTTTAGGAAACATGGTCAAGAAGGACATGATGCCCCTAAATCTAGTCCTTGACGTTGAAATCTTTGATGTTTGGGGCATTGATTTTATGGGACCTTTTACCAATTTATTTGGGTACTTGTACATTCTTGTGCTAGTTGATTATGTATCCAAATGGATTGAGGCCATCCCGACCCGATCCAATGATCATAAAGTGGTCATGGATTTTGTAAAGAAGAACATCTTTAGTCGGTTTGGTGTGCCCAAAGCTCTGATTAGTGATGGCAGGTCCCATTTCACTCACAACCAAATCAGAACCTCACTAGCCAAGTATGGAGTCACTCACCGAATCTCTACTCCATACCATCCGCAGACCAATGGACAAGTTGAAATCTCCAAATGAGAAATTAAAAACATCTTTCGAAAGACGGTCCTCCTGGATCGGAAGGATTAGTCTACCAAATTGGATGACGCTCTCTGGGACTATCGGACTACATATAAAACTCCAATTGGAATGTCTCCATTTCATCTAGTCTATAGAAAATCTTGCCATCTACCCGTTAAGCTTGAATAAAAAGCTTATTCGGCAATCAGAACATTTAACTTGGATCTCGATAAACCTGGACTACAAAGGAAACTCCAATTGACTGAATTGGATGAAATATGGAATGATGCTTATGAGAGTGCGAGAATCTATAAGAATAGGATAGAAGCTTTACATGATAAGTACATCTCTGGAAAAAGCTTTGCCCTAATCAAAAGGTTTGGTTATTTCATGCATGCTTGAAGCTCTTTCCAAGAAAGTTAAGATCAAAGTGACAGGACCCTTCCTTGTAAGAAAAGTCTACTGATGAGACCACAATTATGGGCTAAGTAAATGCTTAAATGCCTAATAACTAAATTAATGTTTGCATATACATATCATACTTTAATATATAAAGAGATTAGTTTATAAATAAGGGCTTACATGCATATTCATACATTCGATTGTAGCGACATGCATTTCATGTATTATTTCAGATTATTTTTATTAATAACCCAATTTGTTTTCATGTATTATTCTCTAAATTTCTGTAGAATGCGCAACTGCCTCCCCAAGCTTCTTGCGACCTTCTGTCTCCTCGCAGTTCAGTCATGCGTCTCGCAACCTCACAACAACCTGGTGAGATTGTTGGAGACGATCTCGAGGGAGGAAACAAAAATTGAGAGGCATTTAAAAAGAGGAGGATGGATGGGGGATGGAGGAGCCGCGAAGGTCGGTTGACACTGGGGCCAATCTCCACCACTGTGCATGAAGTTTTCACTGTGGAATGTAAAGCTTGCACCGTGACGCCACTACGAACTCCTCATTAATTGGTGGTACGATGACAGTGCACTGCCCCACCGTAGCAACCACCTACACATGCCTAGCACACCACGTGCAACCCTTCCACACCCCAATAGCCACCTATCCCTTTTTCCTTACATCTCATTCTTCTTTTTCCTCCATCTTCAAACTCTGCATGCTAAAGGAACCCATCAACAACCACCGTGAAGCCACCTCCTCCATGGCGTCAATGCCTCTTCGATGCCACCGCAGTAGCGCACGACCTCCCACGCACAACCATCGATGTTCCCGTGTGGCTCGCGTCACCTACAGTGGCTCTCGACAGTGGCAACAGCTCACCACTACCGCACCTCTTCCTCATCACCGGCGGCATCTCCAACCACCATGAGCTGCCACACCACCACTGGAGTGATCCTCTCCTCCAACCCTACTCCTTCGACGAGCCACGTAGTTAGCCGCGGCTCCCCATTGTTGCAACCTTGTTCCACATCTTGTTTTGGTGTTAACAAAATTATTATGAACTAATGTTTGCAATTGAGTTCTTTTCAGATTTAGGTGAAGATCAAGGCAAATAAGAAGTGATGGAGGCTTGATGAAATGGAAAAGATGATGACAATTAGGAGGAAAGATGATAATGATGGATCGAGAAGAAGATCATCTTCATTTCTTTGTTTTTTATAGTTTAGATTTTATTTTCATAGATTGTATGCCTCTTAACAAGAGAACTTAACTTAGATCATAAAAATCAATTAGAGATAAATTAGGATTTATATTGCAATTATTTTCGAAATACGTAATTGATTAAAACAATTAAAATAGGTACTTGTAAGCAAGTACCGGTACTATTCATCAGTATTGGTATTTGCAAGGCACAAGTTTGAGAATTTGTCTCAAACAATAAACAACAAGTACCGATACTAATCATGAGTATTGGTACAGGTTGGCCACAGGTAGAAGGCTTAATTCTGGCTTGAACCTTACAAGTATCGATACCCATGAAGAGTACCGGTACTGGTAAGTTACTGTACCCATGTAATCTCAAACCTAGGAGTCACAAGTGGCAGTACTTATGATGAGTACCGGTACTGGGACTCAGGTACTAGCGGCAGTGACCTGTTAGTATCGGTACAGGTACTTTAGTACCAGTACTAGGTAGCCGTTGGCTCATTTCTGAATGGCTAGAAAATTAATTCCAACAATGTAAACGTTAGGAATTAAATCCCAATGTCTAGTAGACATCCCAAATAGGTCCTATCTCTATAAATAAACCCTTTGACCCTTTGTTTGCACATAAGAAATATACAAGAAAGATTAGAAATACAAGAGAAATTCCTAGAGCTATATTTCCCAAATTTTCACCATATTCACAAGAGAAGAAATCAAGTTTGCTACTCTCAATCTCTCTACGTTTTGCAAACACTTCATGGACATGATTTCTTCATAAATTGTCAAAGCGGTTCACATTGATTCTAGGCTCTCAAATTGGTAATATTATTTTAATTATTATTGAGAGGCTTAGGTTCTTGTTGAAGAGTTTTCTTTCTTACACCAATTTTCACTTGTATTTTGATCATTTGCTCATTTGGGTTGTAACAAACCCGTTCTTGTAATTAGGTTTTGGTAACCCATTAATTACCTAATTTAGTAAATTGATTCTCTCGAGGTTGAGAGAATCGGGTTAAAAGCCCTAAGCTAGGAGGCTTAGGCAGTGGAGTACCCAAGGGAGGGGAACCACTATATATCTTGTGCCCATTTCTGTGATTGTGTTTTGTGCAAATTATCTTTCTTATTATTACTAATTTGTTTGTTTAAGTATTTGCGCATAGCCATATCTTTTTACATCCTACAAAGTGGTATCAGAGCAGGTTGCGAAAAGAGGTGACAATACTCTTTCGCTATGGCATCTCCCGTAAACCGCACCGAAGGACAGTCTTCCACTCGTCTTTCCTACTTTGATGGTATGGACTATGGATACTGGAGGAGGAGGATGCAAATCTTCCTCAAAGCCATGGATGAAGATTCATGGACTCTCTTTCAAGAGAGATACATGGATCCATAGCTGCAAGGAGTGGCATGGATGGCAGATCAAAAGAAGATCGTGGGCAATGCGAGGGCGATGAATGCACTGTATTGTGCGTTATCAAGAGAAGAATTCAATCGCATCTCAGCGTGCGAGTCAGCATATGAGATTTGGAATACTCTCGAGGTCACCTACGAGGGTACAAACAACGAAAAAGAAACCCGTATTTCTATTCTAACCAAGAATTATGAGTGTTTCAGGATGGAAAAAGGTGAAACAATGAAGGAGATGTACACAAGAATTGTAGAGATCGTGAATCCCATGAAGAACCTAGGAGTCATGTTGAAAGAGGAGCAGCTTGTAAGGAAGATTTTAAGATCACTTACAAGTGATTGGTCTCCAAAGACCGTAGCCATCCAAGAGGCGAAAGACCTTTCTACTCTCTCCTTGGATGATCTAATTGGAAGCCTCATGGCATATGAAGTCCAATTGGAGAATATGAAGAAGAACGAGGAAAAGGCTACAAGCAAGAAGAAGTGCATTGCTTTTAGAGTAATTAAGGAGGACTCAGACTCAACAACCTTGGAATCTGATGATGAAGAGATGGAGACACTTATAAGGAAGTTTCAGAGATTTCTTCAAAAACAAGGTAAGCAAATCAAGAAAGTATCAACTAATGTTATTTGTTATGAGTGCAAGAAAAAGGGGCACTTGAGGAGGAATTGCCCTATGAACAAGAAGAAGGAAGACAAAAGGAAAGACACAAAAGAATTCAAGAAGAAGAAGAGGAGAGCTTTAAATGCAACATGGGATGATAGCGACTCAGACATGGACACCGACTCTAGTGAATCGGATGATGACGAGATTGCTCATCTATGTTTGGCAGCAACTACAGAAGATATAGATGAAGAGGTAAACCCTGATTTTTCATTTGAAGAATTATTAGAAGCATATGAGGAACTCTATCATAAAGCTAGGTTATTTAAAAAGGAAAACAAGGTTTTAAGGAATAATTATCAAACATTAGAAGTAGATAAATCATGTGTAGAAATGGAATTAGAAATGTGAAATGAGACTAACAATCAGTTGCATGCAAAGATAGTAGAATTTGAAGATATTTATGAACACTTTGAGGACACTTTGAATAATTTACAAATAACTATGCTCAATACGAAATTTTGTAATGATTTAAAAGCCAAGTTCAATAATAAGAACACACAAAATAAATCACATGCACCTAGACATGCATGGATGTACCAAAAAGTCAAAAATCCTATGAGTTATAGATCTAACGCAAAAGTGATCTATAAATCTCAATGTTTGAAAGGTACTAACTCTAAAGGACCCACAAGAAAATGGGTACCTAGGAAAGATATTTTACATTGTTTTGCAGGTATAGATCAAAGAGATCAGTGGGTGTTCAAGGCACACAACGGAACATTTCAACCTTTCCATAGGTTGAATGAAGATCAAGAATGATGGCCGAAAGGAGCTTGGTGCCCACATTCATCATTCTACTATTGGTAAAGTTTATGGTATGATATTTCGTCATTCTTTTTGTGATTGACAAAAAGGGGGAGAAAGATACTTGGCAAATAGTAATATTTTTAGGGGGAGGAAATATTGAGGGGGAGGATTTAATTAAGAGTTTTTTTTTTCCTTCATATAACATTGCTAAAAATTATTTTATCTTTTTGCAAAATAGTTTTGTCAACAACAAAAAGGGGGAGATTGTTGGAATCTTGTTCCACATCTTATTTTGGTGTTAACAAAATTATTATGAACTAAAGTTTGCAATTGAGTTCTTTTCAGATTTAGGTGAAGATCAAGGCAAACAAGGAGTGATGGAGGCTTGATGAAAAGGAAAGGACGATGACAATGAGGAGGCAAGATGACAAGGAGGGATCGAGAAGAAGAAGATGGTCTTCATTTCTTTGTTTTTTCTAGTTTAGATTTTACTTTAATAGGTTGTATGCCTCTTAACAAGAGAACTTAACTTAGATCATAAAAATCAATTAGAGATAAATTAGGATTTATATTACAATCATTTTTGAAATACGTAATTGATTAAAATACTTAAAATAGGTACTTGCAAGCAAGTATCAGTATTGTTCATTAGTACTGGTATTTGCAAGGCACAGGTTTGAGAATTCATCTCAAACTGTGAACAAGTACCGATACTAATCATCAGTACCGATACAAGTTAGCCACAGGTTGAAGGCATAATTATGGCCTGAACCTTACAAGTACCGATACCCTTGATTAGTACCGGTACTGGTAGGTTACTGTACCCATGTAATCTCAAACCTGGGACTCACAAGTACCAGTACCTATAATGAGTACCGGTACTGGGACTCAGGTACTGGTGGCAGTGAGCTGCTAGTACCGATACAGGTACTTTAGTACCGGTACCAGGTAGCCGTTGGCTCATTTCTGAATGGCTAGAAAGTTAATTCCAACAATATAAATGTTGGGAATTAAATCCCAACATCTAGTAGACGTCCAAACTAAGTCCTATCTCTATAAATAAACCCTTGGACCCTTTGTTTGCACATAAGAAATATAAAAGAAATATTAGAAATACAAGAGAAATTCCTAGAGCTATGTCTCCCAAATTTCTACCATATTCACAAGAGAAGAAATTGAGTTTGCTACTCTTAATATCTCTACATTTTGCAAATACATCAACGATGTGATTTCTTTACAAATTGTCAAAGCGATTCACGCTCATTCTAGGCTCTCAAATTGGTAATATTATTTTAATTAGTGTTGAGGGGCTTAGGTTCTAGTTGTAAGAGTTTTCTTTCTTACACCAGTTTTCACTTGTATTTTGAGCACTTCTTTGTTTGGGTTGTAACAAACCCGTTCTTGTAATTGGGTTGAGGTAACCCATTAATTACCTCGTTTAGTAAATTGATTCTCTCATGGTTGAGAGAATTGGGTTAAAAACCCTAAGCTGGGAGGCTTAGGTAGTGGAATACCCAAGAGAGGGGAACCACTATATATCTTGTGCCCATTTCTGTGATTGTGTTTTGTGCAAATTATCTTTCTCGTTATTACTAATTTGTTTGTTTACGTATTTGTGCATAGACATATCTTTTTAGATCCTACACCTGTGTGTGCCCAACGAAGTGAATCCCCTCCCCTGTTTTGCTACAGGAGGGGGGTATTAAGTTAAATGAAGCATGGTTGAAGGAGGTGTTTTTTTTATAATCTTTTTATATTGGCATATTGTTTTAAAAATCCTTCTGCTTTAATATAATATGGGTGAATGCTCATTCTAGCCATCCTTTGATATCATTTGATGCTACAACTTATCTCCGAATCGATTTTGCATCATTTAGACTCATACAGCATATTCGAATAATCTACTGCAAGTATTGGTAATTTATTGGTTTACGCCTCATTGTGGATACGACCTGATCTTGTGGTTCAATGTCAGCATATTTTTAGTAATATTTGGTTGGAGATTTTCCACCACATTACATATTGCGTCGAGAACTTTTTCTAATTATTTCTGCAAGAGAAATCTCTCCATCAAATGGCACCATTGCCAAGGAGGCAATAGATGCAATAAATTCACCTGACTTTATTTCTGGTTATTCAGAGTTGCGCATTTATCTTCTCATTCTTTATCTTTTCTATACGAGGAATTTGACATGGTGATAGGCGTAGTTGATAGTTGACGTCGACCTTGAGCGACATCCACACGCAGAGATAATAACAAGAGCCTATGGACCTTGATCCCACATGTATGGAGATGCGCGGAGTACCATCTAGGATGATTCTTCCTCTTAGACTTCTGATTCATCATTTTAGAGTAGATCTTTAGGTTTAGTCTAGCTATTTGTTTTCTTGCCCTTGTACTCTGGGGGCAATTTTTTTGATGTGTCGCCGATGCTTTAGACTCTAGTTTTGTTTTTGGTTAGTTCTTTTGATTGCACATTTTTTATTATTAAAGAAAAAATCTGAACTGCCTGCTAGAAGCTACATATCCTTTGGACGACTGATTAGCCCATAGTTGTGGGCTATTTAAGTATTTAAGTGCCTAGCCATTAGGTTAATTCTAACAATTATTTAGCATAAATTAGGATATAAATAGATTAATTCATATTTTTAATTTAATTACATAATCCATGCATTGCATTCATATTTTAAGTGTATTTAGAATTAGCTTAGAATGGCATTCACTAATTAGTTAACCAATTAGGTACATTGTTTTAGTTAACATAAAAGTTGAGGGTTTGTATATAAATAACCATAATATTTTAATAATATCCTTTATTCTTCTTCTTCTCAGCAACGGCCGCACTAAAAGCACATTCATGCATCAGCGGAGAAGGTGGATCTGCTCCCGCCTCTCCATTCAAATTTGTGCAAGCAGCTACAAAAGGAGGAGAGAGGCTGCTGAGCAGGGAAGGCCTCCACCATCGACCCACCACTACGCAGAGAGATCTTCTCTCTTCCATTCCACACCGCCAGCCTCAACCGTGGCGATGAGTCTCCACCACCGTGGGCGTGTGGTGTGACAGGCCACACCGCCATCTGGAGCTCGTCCACATTATCGTGAGCACCTCGTCGTGCACCTTCCTCGCCGTCGTCATCAACAACCACCGTTGCTGCAATCATCTTCTCCGTCAGTTAAGACTTCCGGGAAATTTCCCGGATGTCTGAAGCCACACCCCACTCTAGCAGCAACCACCGTCCACCCACTTCACCTCCAGCACCTGAACCGCAGCCCTTGCTCGCTCACTCCACGCCGCCCGCACGTCATCCAGCCGCATGCACGGCGGGCACAGCCTGCAATGCCTCACCGCTCACACCCGCTCACCTTCCGCCTGCAACCTCACCCACTCACTCCCGCATCCACTCCAAGCCGCGCACAGCCTCCCACGCACCCACAACTCCCGCGCCTGCATTGCCTCACCGCTCACGCCCACTCACCTTCTGCCTGCAACACTTGCGCTCACCGCCAACACTGCGCACACCCACGCCTGCAGCAGTCCTTCTGCGCCCTCCAGCCAGCGCACAACCGCGTGCAACGCGCGCACCACCCGCCAACAGCAGCTGTAGCAACGCTTGCAGCCGCCTCTGCCGGAGCTCCGTCCGGCCGGCTCCGACCACCACGCGACATGCTGCCACCACCGCTTTGAAGCCCTCGATCCAAGGAACTTCCTCCGAGCTTCCCGCGTCCAGCCATCCACTCCTCGTCACGCACGGCCAAGGGAAAAAATCCCCTATTTTGCTACAGTGACATGGCCATTAATAATTACATTTTCTACCATTGTGAATTTTTAATGATATTTTATTGATTCTGCATTGTGACAAATATCCTCTAGTTATTCAGAATTGCTATTTCAGCATGATTTCTTAATTCAACCTTAATCTGAAGGTAATTTTTGCTTGATTCTTGTCCAAACTAACTACGAACAAACGTTTTGAAATGGTGCAAATTTAACTACGTCATTGCCTCCCTGTGGATACGACCCGCTCTTCTGCGAGTGGTTATTTCTTTTTAAATATTGATTAGTTGATTTTTCCATCACGTAAAACTGCAAACGACTTTAAAGCAAACAATCGACTCGTCAAATGACGCCGTTGCCGGGGAGGCAACAGACGTAATAATTTCACCTGATTTTATTTTGATTATTTGTCAATTGCACAGTGATTTGACCATTTATTATTTTCTCTTCTGTGCAAGAAATTTGTGCAAGAATCAGCCATTGTGAGGGGAGACCCTTGACGTCGCCAGAGGATAATTGGACGAGCTATTTTGGAAAGGGGGAGAAGGATGAGGACGCGACAGACATCATTGTATATTTAGTCGCTAGTTTGATTAGAATAGAATTAAGACTTTAGATTTAATTTTTCATTGCATTTGGTTTGAAACCCTTGTTCTGGGGTATATTTTGAGGGGTTTGTTCCCCGATTTTGTTTTGGGCCCGTGTTGGGTAATTTTGGGAGCCTGTTCCCTTTTCTTTAGATTTAGGTTTTTAGTTTATTGATTACTTTTATTTGCTTGTGCATAAGTAGTTTTAAAAATAAAATAAAAAAGAAATGAGCTGCCTGCTAGAAGCGACCTACCTTAGGACAAACCATTTAGGTCTGTATGAGCAGCCTCTAGTTTACTTCTCTACATTGCGTGCATTCTTGCATCGTAGATCGCTGGAAGCAAGGTACGCATTCTCTTACTTTGCATCCTATTCTTGATCACGCATTGCATTTGGATTTAATTCAAAGACAACAAAATTTGTCTTGAAGCGATCAAACAAGTGGTCACATATATTCGGAAAAAAAGGACTAATTAAAGGAGGGATATCTAAAAATCAAGGACTTGATTGTAAAACGTGGTGTGTGATTCAAAATTCAAAATCCTTTTGCGGTGAATGCACACTTATATCTGTTGCACCACAGCACTCATTTAGACGCTCCTAAGTCTTGAAATGACTAGGACAAGAGCCCTCCTACTGTTTATTTCTGAAGTGTTCGGAACTTGAGATCAAAGGTTTTGTAAATCCAAAGAGGGGGATACCCTGTCACAGATTTTTGGGGGTAGTTGAGAAGCATCGGAAAAGCATAGCTTCAAAGGAAGGCTTAGGCCTACTTGCATCCCTCGATCTTCCATCTTTGGATTTACTTGACCATTTGAGATTTAGGGAAGAATACCTAAGTTCCAACTTGGTCCTTTTAGGCATTTTGAAGGTTGACAATAGGCGCGTAATTGATTGGGCAACTTGTTTTGTCGCCTACAATTTGAACTAAAGTCAAAAGCCTAAATTTGTAAAGACCAAACAAGTCCTTTTGAATTGTGTTTGTAGTGTATGCTTGGTAGGCGTTCTCTTAGGAGACAACTTGTATTTGATCCTAAACCTGAAAGAATCCTAAGAAGAGACCTTCCAAGGGTAGAAATGGCCAGTCAAAGGAGCCTTAAGGAATATTTCATTCCAACCAATCAAGCTGGCCCTGCACTACGTAGATCTGGAGGGGACAATCAGTATGAGATCAAAAGTAGCACCATATCCTTGCTACCCTCCTTTTATGGTACTACTAGGGAAGACCCTTACAGGCATATTGAGGAATTCACCGAGGTCTGTTCCATGGTGAAGCTGCAGGGCGTTACTGATGATGCTCAAATGCGGACCCTCTTTCCCTTCTCCCTAAAGGACAAAGCCAAGTATTGGTATCACACCCTTGATAATATAAATACTTGGGATGCCCTGAAGGAGTTTTTGAAGAAGTACTTCCCCATGAGCAAAACAAATCACTTTAGGAGGGAAATTATGAGTTTTGTTCAAAAGGATGGGGAAGCAATCCATGATGTGTGGGAGCATTTTAACGACTTGCTGAGACTTTGCCCACATCACCAGGTGCCTAAATAGCAACTGGTTGAAAGGTTCTACACCGGACTTAATGATTCGCATAGGCAAACTGTGGATGGTGCTTGTGCAGGAACCTTTCTATCTAAGACTGAGGATGAACCTTGGAACTTATTTGATACTTTGAGTGAGAATTCTATTCACTTGAATTCTGCCTACATGGATAGAAAGCCCACTCCCATGCAAAGAAAGTGGGAGGCGAATGAAGCAAGGGACACCTAGAATTTAGCCTATCAGATTCAATTATTGAATCAAAACATGCAAAGGCTTATGTCGAACCCGAGTTCATTCGTACCTAACACCACCACATCCCAAGCTTCCGAATGCTTAATTTGTCAAGACAAAACACACGCCACTGTGGATTGCCACTTGGCCTCCCAATTCCCTGAGCTTGTACAAGTGGATTTGAATGCCGCTCAAGGGTTCCGTCCAAGACCTCATAATGACACTTTCTCCAACACTTATAATGAGGGATGGAGGAACCACCCAAACTTTTCATGGAGACAAGGAAATGTCTCAAATTCAGGGAATTAGAAACTACAATCCTTTCAAAACCATCAAATGAACCAACCTCAGACCTTTGCCCAACCTAAAACCTCTGAGATGGATGAATTGAAGGCGATGTTGAAAACTCTACAAGAAAGTCAAAGTGCCATCATCCAATCTCATGACAAGGCTATACATGAGATGAAATCACAAATTGGACACCATGTTGAGGCCGTTAGATAGAGGGAGACTGGGAAGCTCCCCAGTGCTGCTAAGGAAAATCCTAAAGGAAAAGGGATTGTCTTTAGGTCGCATGCTCTGGCGGTGACTATTCTGAGGAGTGGGAAAGAAATTTCCAAACCCAATGCTCCTATGGTCTTGCCCCCTAAAATACCATCCACCCCAACTTTCACCCCCACCGGAGAAGACTTGCCCAAATCTTCTATGCTTGAAATCACCTCACCGGAAGAAGTTGCCCTCGTTCCACCCCTTACTCGACATGACAACCCTTCCACCCAGAGATCGAGAGTGCCTTTTCTAGAGTGCTTATCCACCTCTGGGCATACTTCTGCTGGCTCATCTGGAGCCAAAGATAAGATGGATGTGATTATGGAAACTTTCAAGCAAGTGCAGATTAACCTACCTTTGTATGAAGCTATCAGGCAGATTCCGTCATGTGCCCACTTCTTAAAGGACCCATGCATGAAAAAGCGGCAATCTAAAAAATAGGTCCAATCAAAAGTTGTCCTGCCTGATTCTGTTAGCTCAATTGTTCAACATGGCACACCCCCAAAACTTAAGGACCCAGGAGCCCCATACATCTCTGTAGTTATTGGTGACTTACAAATTGATGAGGCTCTACTTGATCTAGATGCGGGGGTGAACATCCTTCCGAGCTATGTGTATGAACTTGGGGGAGGCAATCTGAAGCCTAGCCCTGTAATCCTTCAAGTTGCTGATCGATCACTTAAGACACCACGAGGAATTTTGGAAGATGTCCTCATAAGAGTGGAGGATTTCTTCTTTCCTGTTGACTTCTTAGTTTTGGACACTGACCCTACCAACAAGCCAACCAAACCCTCCATCATTTTGGGCCGCCCCTTCCATGCAACTTCGCATGCTTCAATCAATTGCAATACTGGAGCATTGAAAATGCGCTTTGGGAACAGGAAAATCCAGCTTAGTGTGTTTGATGCTTACAAACAAGCCGGACTTGAGGATTGTTCTCAAGTTGAAGTGATAGATGACCTGATTGAAGAAGCAACTCCTGCAATGTTATGTGATGACCCCCTTCAGCATGTCATGCTAAATGAGCATTCCCATCTCTTGAAGGAATGTGAAGGGGACATATTAGAACTAGAGGAATTGCTAGGAGTTTCTGCTGAGTCTCTTCCCCCATCATTTCCGCCGAAGGTAGATTTGCTACCTAAGATGGGGACATCTACAATGAAACCCTCCACCATACAAGCCCCGACCTTGAGTTGAAACCCCTCCCTGACACTCTCAAGTATGTTTTCCTTAGGTGCCAATGATACGCTCCCCGTTATCATTTTGGCTGTGCTATCTGAGCCACAGGAGGGAGCATTGATTGAATGCCTGTCTAGGTACAAGGAAGCTATTGCTTAGAGCATTGCTGACATTAAGGGTATAAACTCTACACTCTGCATGCACCACATTTATACTGATGATTCCATTAGGCCTTTTAGGGACATGCAGAGATGTCTGAACCCTAATATGAGGGAGGTTGTAAAAAATGAAATCCTGAAGTGGTTGGATGCCGGGATCATATATCCCATTGCTGATAGTAAATGGGTCAGTCCCATTCATGTGGTGCCAAAGAAGACAGGCTTTACTGTGGAACTCAATGACCAAGGTGAACAAGTTGTCACTAGACCCTCAACTGGATGGAGGGTCTATATTGACTACCGCAAGCTAAACACCGCTACCCAGAAGGATCACTTTCCTTTGCCTTTTATTGATCAAATTCTCGAAAAATTGGTAGGGAATAAGTACTATTTCTTTCTCGATGGATATACTGGGTACAATCAAGTGGCAGTCCTTCCTGATGACCAGGAAAAGATGACATTCACGAGTCCTTACGGTACTTTTGCATTCAGGCATATGCCGTTTGGATTATGTAATGCCCCTGCAACTTTCCAGCGGTGTATGATGTCTATCATTTTGGACATGATTGACGAGTGTGTTGAAGTGTTTATGGATGACTTCTCCATTTATGGTTCGTCTTTCGACTATTGTCTCCTGCACCTGGAGAATGTGTTGAAACAATGTAAGGAGACTGGTTTAGCCCTCAGCTGGGAGAAGAGTCACTTCATGGTACAGAAAGGAATTATACTTGGGCATGTTGTATCCGAGCAAGGTTTGGAAGTAGATAAAACTAAGATTGATTCTATTTCCAAACTTCCATTGCCTACGAATGTCAAACAGATTAGATCCTTTCTGGACCATGCTGGCTTTTATAGGCGCTTTATTAAAAATTTTAGTAAGATTTCTAGGCCACTTTATGACTTGTTGGCGAAGGAATCTTCCTTCAGTTTTGATTCAAAGTGTGCCGAGGCCTTTCAAACTCTAAAGGAGGCCTTGATCTCTACGCCTATTCTCCAAGTTACTGATTGGACACTCCCATTTGAGCTTATGTGAGATGCTTCGGATTATGCAGTGGGAGCAGTCCTTGGACAAAGGGTTGAGGGAAGACATCATGTGCTGCATTATGCAAGCAAGACTTTAACCAAACCTCAGCAAAACTACACCATCATTGAAAAGGAATTACTTGTTGTAGTTTTTGCTCTAGAGAAGTTTAG
The DNA here is from genome assembly GCA_037157565.1 of Thalassia testudinum. NCBI lineage: Eukaryota > Viridiplantae > Streptophyta > Magnoliopsida > Alismatales > Hydrocharitaceae > Thalassia > Thalassia testudinum. The sequence continues at coordinate 29,968,198 of JAZHRO010000019.1, read as the reverse complement.
GTCTTATCTACTTAGGTCTAAGGTGGTTATTTTTACTGATCATGCAGCAGAGAAACATCTCATTGTTAAGAAAGATTCTAAGCCACGTCTGATTAGGTGGATCCTACTCCTTCAAGAATTTGGCTTTGAAATACGTGAAAAGAAAGGAGTAGAAAATGTTGTGGCTGACCACCTGTCTCGCCTTCCTCTTAATGACTCTTTCTGGAGACATTTGCAAGACAATTCCCGATGAAACTCTGATGGCGGTAACACCAACTTTACCTTGGTATGCAGACACTGTAAATTACTTGGTCACTGGACAAACTCCTGGCTCTTGGGATGAGTAGAAAAGAATAAGATTCATTTCTCAAGAAAGATATTTTCATTGGGAAGAGCCAGAATTATTTAGAATTGGACAAGACCAAGTATTGAGATGTTGTGTGCCTGAAGAGGAACAACAAAGTGTGCTGAGTTTCTGCCATGAACTTCATTATGGAGGACACTTTGGTGCTAAGAAAACTGCTTTTAAGGTTCTCCAGTCTGGTTTTTGGTGGCCTTCCTTATTTAAGGATTCTCATAATTTTGTTAAGTCCTGTTTTAGATGTCAACGGACTGGAACGATTGGGAAGAAGAATGAAATGCCTCAACATCCTATTCAATCTGTTGAAAATTTTGATGTGTGGGGAATTGACTTTATGGGACCCTTCCCGTCGTCCCATGGTTTTGAATATATCTTGGTGGCAGTTGATTATGTCTCTAAATGGATAGAGGCCATTCCTACGCGAACAAATGACCACTCTGTGATTTTGAAATTTGTGAAGGCCAATATCGTATCCCATTTCGGCTGCCCTAAGACTATTATAAGTGATGGGGGACCTCAATTCCGAAACTACCACTTCAATCGGTTAATCAAGAGTTTGGGAGTGACTCACATGGTTGCTACCCCTTACCACCCTCAGACAAGTGGCCAGGTTGAAGAATCAAAGAGGGAGATAAAAAATATTTTGGAAAAGACCGTTAGACCTGATAGGAAAGACTGGTCCCAAAAGCTCGATGATGCTTTGTGGGCTTATTGAATGGCCTATAAGACCCCTTTGGGTACCTCTCCCTTTCGGATTATGTATGGAAAAGCGTGCCATTTACCTGTTGAGTTGGAACATAAGGCACTTTGAGCTATTCGAAGTGTTAACATTGATTTAGAGAAGGTAGGTAAGGCACGACTTCTAGAATTAAGTGAGCTTGAGGAGCTGAGGAATGATGCTTATTGAAAGTTTTCGGGCCCTACTAGGAGGGGGTGACGTAATAATTGCGAAAATAAAATAAACAATCTCACAAAAAATCAATCGCACAAGTACACAAGTAATTTTAGGTGGAAATCCAAATCGGGTGAAAACCACCACCTAACCCTCTCGAGTTAGGATTTTTCGATCAACCAAGTTGATCAAAATCCACTAAATCGAATCACTTTAAACGAGGGTGATTCAACCTCAATACAACCATGCTACAAGTACAAGGGCAGCGTTCCTCAACCCCTTCTCTCCACGAGAAGGATTTTGTCCCACGAAGGAGACAGGAATTCGCAAAGCAAATACCCAACTAAATAACAAAGATAAAATAAACAACCTATAGAGCCAACAAAGTAATTATAAACCTACCTTCTATAGGAATTAGGAAACTCCCCTTTGCAAGGAGTACGTCGAGTTGATGACGCGGTGCGTGAGCCACGCGACGGCGCAACGTCACTCTCGTAAACAACGGTGGGAGAGCAGGTGCACGAAGCTTGATCCTCTCAAGAGAATGGAGCTTGAGCTTGGAGAGCAAGAGCTAGCTAGGACACAAGAGACTGGAAAGTGTATTACAAAGTGTTTCTTGTGTATCTTGGTCTCTAGGTGTTTCTTAGTGTGTGTTTGTGTTGCAAAGGTTCCCCTCTATTTATAGAGGCCTTGGGAAGGCTTTGGAAGGCTTAGGAAAGGTTCTATAGCCATTGGGAACAAAGCCCAAGAGAATCACCCCGAAATCAGGAACAGTCATTGTTCTAACACGCTTATCAGACGTCTAGAAGTTCACTTTAAGACGTCTGATTTCAAGGTCAGACGTCTGATTTCATGCGGGTTTCCTCCTGACTTGAATCAGATCAAAACAGGGTTCTAGTGCAAGTCCATCAGACGACATACAGGACATCTGGCACTATGTCTGGACGTCTGCATTCCTACTTTTTCATGGGAATGGATTTTCCAAACGTTCCAACGGCTAGAAAATCTCTGAGAAGAGATTTTTGGGTAAGCTGAGGCGAAACGGTCATTTATCAGATGTCTGGTAAGTCCTATGGACGTCTGATAAGGCTCTAACGGTCATAATCTGTAGTGCCCGCTAAGCTAGCCAATGGTCCACTATCTGGATGTCTGGCAAGTCCATCAGACGTCTCCTAAGACGTCTGGTCTAAGGTCTGGACGTCTGATTTCATCAGACAGAACTAGCTATGTCCAGCCTAACAGATATCAGACGTCTGAAACAATAGTCAGACGTCTTAAAATACTTTATCAGACGTCTGATTTGGGAATTAGACGTCTGTAAATGCTGTTTGAGCCCTATATTGATTTTCTAAGTATGCTACAGAAAACCTAAGTATCCTAGGGTTGTGCCGGTGTTCCTAGGACTACTGTTAGGGTACTTTGAGGCTCTTTAACATGAATTATCTAAGGAAATAAAGAGCAACAAAAGAAACGAAAAATACAACAAGTATAAAAGAAGGAAATCTATCCTATTCTTCATTTCCTTCCATTTTCAATAAATCGCTCCTCGTGACTATCTTCTGTTTTCCATCAAGCTCCTCCAATCCGTCTTGGACACGAGCTCGAACTCCGTCTAATCACGTATCCATTTGCGATTGACCTGAAATCTAGGACTCAAAGCGCAAATATTAAATGACACTTGTTTTGTTATCATCAAAACAAATGATCATGGTGCTCTAGCACCAACAATCTCCCCCTTTTTGATGATGACAAAACCATAAATAATAATGCAGAAAATCCTCCCCCTTTTTGACATTATCAAAAAGGTTTAATTGATTTTACATTTCCTATAACTCCCCCTTAAAACATGCTCTTCTATGAATTTATTTTAACAAAGATGATATTCTCCCCCTTTTTGTAACAACAAGATAGCTATTATTTTTCTCCCCCTTTCTAAAGGAAATTTAGCTACCTTACATCTCCCCCTTAAAAGAATAAAAATTAGCACATAAATTTTAACTCCCCCTATCTAAATGCTACTGCAAAACAAAGATAGGGTCAAGAATTTTTACCTCAGCTACCATGGAAAATAAAATGGCCCGAATGGTGGTGGTGGCCACATCGGATGGGGCTCCCATCCGTAGCTTGGAGGCCCGGGCATTGGCGTCGGTCTCCAATCTGGTGGTCGACGTGCGGCGGGTCCGTTGTTTGTTCGCCGTCTCGTCGGTCTTCTTGTTCTCCTCCTTGGTCTACTCCTTGCTTCTCCCAACTCGAGTTGACCAGCTTTGAGTTTGTAGGTCCAGTCCTTTGTGTTGTAATTATCCCCGAACCTTACAAAACAAGATTCCAAATCTTCCTTCGGTATCCAAGTGAGCTTCGATCCGGATCTGTTAGCGGGTCTCCTTGATGGAGATCCTTTCTCAACCTTAGGGCTATAAAAGTTATCTACTTTATTGATTAATTTGTTGGAGTTTTCCCTAAGACATGCGATTTCTTTTTCTATAATATCCATCTTAGTCTTTAAATCAGAAATTTCTAACTTTAGACTATCATTTTCCTCAATCAATTTATCATTTTCATTGATGAGGTTATGATTTTCTAATAATAGGTTATCATTTTTAGGACTAGCTTCTATGTCCTTAAGTTGCTTTTCTAACCTATCATTTTCATTTTTAAGAAAGCTAACATTCTTTTTCATGCTTTTATTTTCTATCTTAAGTGCTTTACTAACTTCAAATAGTTCATTAAAAGCTTCTTGTAAATCGAGATTTACCTCGTTGTCGGAGTCGCTTCTGCTTTCGCTGTCCCTACTGCTTCCTCTGGCCATGAAACCAAAGCAAGCGATTTCCTCCTTCTCGAGATCTTCTTCCGAGCTCATCTCTTCATGAGTGTCTTCTAACTTCCTCCATATCTCGTGGGCGGTAGTGAACTCTTGGATTTTCTTAAACTCTTTCGAACTCAACGCGCAATACAGGGCATTCATTGCCTTTGCGTTGAGTGAAAGCTCTTGAATCTGCTGCTGCGAGTGGCCTCCTTAGGGTCGCTTCAGGATCTCGTATGGGGTTTTGCTACATCCCCATATCTCGAATTCAGTGGCTTGGAGCCACGTCTTCATCCTCAACTTCCAATATCCGAAGTCCCACCCGTCGAAATAGGGTGGTCGGACGGTGGACTGCCTTTCCGAGATTCTGATTGCGGCTATGCTTCCCTCCATGATATTCTTGCCGGGTGTTACTCCGATATTGCAAGAACCTGCTGTGATACCAAATGAAAGTTTTCGGGCCCTACCAGGAGGGGGTGACGTAATAATTACAGAAATAAAATAAACAATCTCACAAAAAATCAATCGCACAAGTACACAAGTAATTTTAGGTGGAAACCCAAATCGGGTGAAAACCACCACCTAACCCTCTCGAGTTAGGATTTTCTGATCAACCAAGTTGATCAAAATCCACTTAACCGAATCATTTTAAACGAGGGTGATTCAACCTCAATACAACCACGCTACAAGTACGAGGGTAGCGTTCCGCAACCCCTTCTCTCCATGAGAAGGATTTTGTCCCACGAAGGAGACGTGAATTCGCAAAGCGAATACCCAACTAAATAACAAAGATAAAATAAACAACAAACCTATAGAGCCAACAAAGTAATTATAAACCTAGCTTCTATAGGAATTAGGAAACTCCCCTTTGCAAGGAGTGCGTCGAGTTGATGACGTGGTGCGTGAGCCACGCAACGGTGCAACGTCGCTCTCGTAAACAACGGCGGGAGAGCGGGTGCGCGATGCTTGATGCTCTCAAGAGAGTGGAGCTTGAGCTTGGAGAGCAAGAGCTAGCTAGGACACAAGAGAGTGGAAAGTGTATTACAAAGTGTTTCTTGTGTATCTTGGTCTCTAGGTGTTTCTTAGTGTGTGTTTGTGTTGCAAAGGTTCCCCTCTATTTATAGAGGCCTTAGGAAGGCTTTGGAAGGCTTAGGAAAGGTTCTATAGCCGTTGGGAACAAAGCCCAAGAGAATCACCCTGAAATCAGGAACAATCATTGTTCTGACAGGCTTATCAGACGTCTAATTCTAGAATCAGACGTCTGGAAGTTCACTTTAAGACATCTGATTTCAAGGTCAGACGTCTGATTTCAAGGTCAGACGTCTGATTTCATGCTGGTTTCCTCTTGACTTGAATCAGATCTAAACAGGGTTCTAGTGCAAGTCCATCATACGACATACAGGACGTCTGGCACTATGTCTGGACGTCTAGAAACCTACTTTTTCGTGGGAATGGATTTTCCAAATGTTGCAACGGTTAGAAAATCTCTGAGAAGAGATTTTTGGGTCAGCCGAGGCAAAACGACCATTTATCAGACATCTGGTAAGTCCTATGGACGTCTGATAAGGCTCTAACGGTCATAATCTGCAGTGCCTGCTAAGCTAGCCAACGGTCCACTATCTGGACGTCTGGCAAGTCCATCAGACATTTCCTAAGATGTCTGGTCTATGGTCTGAACGTCTGATTTAATCAGACAGAACTAGCTATGTCCAGCCTAACAGATATCAGACGTCAGAAACAACAGTCAGACGTCTTAAAATACTTTATCAGACGTCTGATTTGGGAATTAGACGTCTGTAAATGCTGTTTGAGCCCTATATTGGTTTTCTAAGTATTCTACAGAAAACCTAAGTATCCTAGGGTTGTGCCGGTGTTCCTAGGACTACTGTTAGGGTACTTTGAGGCTCTTTAACATGAATTATCTAAGGAAATAAAGAGCAACAAAAGAAACGAAAAATACAAGTATAAAAGAAGGAAATCTATCATATTCTTCATTTCCTTCCATTTTCAATAAATCGCTCCTCGTGACTATCTTCTGTTTTCCATCAAGCTCCTCCAATCCATCCTGGATACGAGCTCGAACTCCGTCTAATCATGTATCCATTTGCAATTGACCTGAAATCTAGGACTCAAAGCGCAAATATTAAATGACACGTGTTTTGTTATCATCAAAACAAATGATCGTGGTGCTCTAGCACCAACACTTATGACACCTCTCAAGCTTATAAAGAAAGAAGTAAGGTCTTTCATGATAAGTTTATTCTTCGAAAGACCTTTGAGTTCAAACAACAAATCTGGCTTTTCAATTCCAGACTTAAGCTTTTTCCTCGGAAGTTAAAATCTCGTTGGGATGGGCCTTACATAATCACCAAAGTATTTCCACATGGAGCTGTGGAGATCAAAAATCCTTCCTCTTCAGCAACTCCCTTTATCATCAATGGTCAACAGTTAAAACCGTACAAAACTTTAGATGGCCAACTGGTTGACGAAGTCACTCTTGAGGAGCCTTAGCTCCTACCATTCTCCGCCTCAGCTAATATCTTCCTTTAGCTATTTTTGTTTTCAATGAGGACATTGTTTGAACCAGGCATGGGGGAGAGGACCTGAGGGATTTTGGTTATAGCATGCATATAAAAAAAAAAGAGAAAATGACAAAAAGAAAAAGTTTTGAGCTTAACTGGCTAAGTCCTGCATTCTTAAGCAAATAAGAACTCTAGGGTAGACTAAATTAATTCTAGGGTCAAACTTTAGAAGCTAAATGAGATGCTAGCTTTAGACCTTTTGGGTGCTTTGTGGACTTAAAAACTTAAGTAGGAGTTAAGTTGTGGACCATTCCTCAAGAGGTTGAGGAAGGGAAGCTAGGGTTTGAGTTAAAAGGTGGGGTAGTACCTGGAGTCTTGTTCTACCTTTTGGTTTACGGGTCCTTGTAATCCAAGCATCCAAATTTCACACACTTTCTCTGGTAATTAACTCAATTTCTTTCTTTCTGAAAAGAGATTTGATTCTCTTAGTTTTGGCTTAGGAGAGGCTTGAAAACACATTTTGATTGGAAGAGTTCCCGCCTCAGGAGAGGTGTAGTATATACTCACCTTGAGGATGCGATGATAACATATTACCTCCTCGGCGCTTGTCTCTTAGGATATCCATCCTACTGGGGACAAGTAAGGGCATTGTGCGGTTCAGGTACCATGGGTGGCCCTATCTCGAAGTGCCGATTGCCATAGGCCTGAATTCGCTTAAGAAATCCATGGGCAATACTATCTCAAAGTGTCGATTACCAAGAGTTCTTAGGGTCGTTATGGGCGGTGCTATCTCGAAACATCGAAATCCAGGCACACTTCGAGGTATGGTAATGGGGACAATGAATCCGACACAGACCGTGTTGATAGCTGATCTGAGGTTAGACTTAGAAGAATCAAACAAACAAAAAAATATATATATATATATATAATTTAACTCAAATAACTCAGACCAATGCACAGGCACGGATGCTTTAATCTCAGGGATCAATAAACTTTAGGGTAAAGTCAGAAATCAGGGAAACTTGTGCCTGCAACTCATCTTTAGCCGATCTAGTCTGTAACTTAGCAACTACTTAGGAACCTTGGGTCTAGAGTCTGAACATAATATGCTTCGGAAGGAAGACTAAGTGACTTGACTAGTCTACTTGGAGTGCTAGGTTTCGCTTAATTTTGCTAGGGACTAGCAAAAACTAGGCATGGGGGTATTTGATTAGCCCATAGTTGTGGGCTATTTAAGTATTTAAGTGCCTAGACATTAGGTTAATTCTAACATTTATTTAGCGTAAATTAGGATGTAAATAGCTTAATTCATATTTTTAATTTAATTACATAATCCATGCATTGCATTCATATTTTAAGTATATTTAGAATTAGCCTAGAATGGCATTCATCTAATTAGTTAACCAATTAGGTACATTATTTTAGTTAACATAAAAGTTGAGGGTTTGTATATAAATAACCATAATATTTTAATAATATCCTTTATTCTTCTCCTTCTAAGCAACGGCTCGGCTGCTGCTGCAATGCCTCCGACCACACTAAAAGCACATTCATGGATCAGCGGAGAAGGTGGATCTGCTCTTGCCTCTCCATTCAAATTTGTGCAGGCAGCTACAAAAGGAGGAGAGAGGTTGCTGAGTGGGGGAGGCCTCCACCACCGACCCACCACTATGCAGAGAGATCTTCTCTCTTCCATTCCACACCGCCGGCCTCAACCGTGGCGACGAGTCTCCACCACCGTGGGCGTGTGGTGTGACAGGCCACACCGCCATCCGGAGCTCGTCCGCAAAACCGTGAGCACCTCGCCGTGCACCTTCCTCGCCGTCGTCATCAACAACCACCGTCACTGCAATCATCTTCTTAGTCAGTTAAGACGTCTGAAGCCACACCCCACTCCAACAGCAACCACCGTCCGCCCACTTCACCTCCAGCACATGAATCGTAGCCCTTGCCCGCTCACTCCACGCCGCCTGCACGTCCTCCAGCCGCACGTAAGGTGGGCATAGCCTGCAGCGCCTCATCACTCATGCCCGCTCACATTCCGCCTGCAACCTCACCTGCTCACTCCCGCATCCACTCCAGGAAGCACACAGCCTCCAGCGCACCCATGACTCCCGCACCTGTAGCGCCTCACAGCTCACGCCCGCTCACCTTCTGCCTACAACACCTGTGCTCACCGCCAACACAGCGTGCCCCCACACCTACAGCAGTCCTCCCGCACCCTCCAGCCAGCGCACACCCGCGTGCAGCGCACGCATCGCCCCCCAATAGCAGCTGTAGCACCGCTTGCAGCCGCCTCCGCCGGAGCTCCATCCGGCCGGCTCCAGCCACCGCGCGACACGCTGCCACCACTGCTTCGAAGCCCTCGGTCCAAGGAACTTCCTCCAGGCTTCCCGCGTTCGACAGTCCACTCCTCGTTGCGTACGGCCAAGGGGAAAAAATCCCCTGTTTTGCTACAGTAACATGGCCATTAATAATTACATTTTCTGCCATTGTTAATTTTTAATGATATTTTATTGATTCTGCATTGCGACAAATATCCTCTAGTTATTCAGAATTGCTATTTCAGCATGATTTCTTGATTCAACCTTAATCTGAAGGCAATTTTGGCCTGATTCTTGTCCAAACTAACTATGAACAAACGTTTTTAACTGGTGCGAATTTAAATACGTCATTGCCTCCCTGTGGATATGACTCACTCTTCTACGAGTGGTTATTTCTTTTTAAATATTGATTAGTCAATTTTTTCACCACATAAAACTGCAAACGACTTTAAAGCGAACAATAGACTCGTCAACGACGATCTAGGATTGCTTGAGCAGCATCAAGATTTTCTTACTACATTGCATGCATTTCTACATCGAAGAGTGCTGGAGCAATGTACATACTTCCTATCTTTCTGCATCAGTTATTTGCGCATGCATTGCATTTGGATATAATTAAAAAAAACCACATAAGCCGACTTGAAAAGATTAATCAAGTAATCACGTTACTTCTGGAAAAGAAAGTAAAATATACAGGAAGTGTTCGAATAACTTGATTGTGGTTTTCAAAAGAAAAATCACTTTTCATGGTGTGATGCATAGTTCCTACACTGAGTACGCACTATAGGAACTGCACTAGGATTTGAACCCTTAAGGCTATAGGCATCGATATCTTTATCAGTGCAAACCCTCCTATGTCGCTTTGAAATGATGGTATTAACTCTATGGAGGGGGACACCCTATATAGGAATTCAAGGGTAGTTAAGAGACACCACTAGCGCATCGTCTCAAAGGAAAGGTTCACCCTACTTGTTCCCTTGGTTACATCCTTGGAGTACCTTTTTACTTGAGCAACTAAGAATATAATTGCGGCAAAGTGTACATCGTTAGGGCACTCGAAGGTCAATTTAGGATGTGTAATTGATTGATAACTTGATTAATCACCCAAACGAACTAAAAGCAACCTCAACCTTCTTGATAGCCATTGACCAGGAATCTCAAGCGCCTCACTTCTCTTATACAACTTATGTGGGAATAGAGAAATACTATCCTGACTCCACTTGGCCAGGCTAGAAACGTTGGAAGAGGGATTAAAGTGCTTTAACTTAACAAAAGACCTCTTGCCTTGTGTTTGCTTGGTAGGCACTCTATTAGAAATAGTCTTCTTTTCAACCCTGAGCCTGAGAGAACTATTAGGAAAGCTAACCTAGAAAGAAGAAAAATGGTTGAAGAATGACCTGAAAATGAGATTAGGGTTGGTGAAAATCAGAGGACCATATAAGACTATTTCCTCCCTATAACCCACCAAACCCTACCTATCCAAACACCTAGAGTGGATAATCCATATGAAATCAAGAGCAGCACCATATCCTTGCTCCCCTCTTTCTATGGTACTACTAGGGTGGATCCCTACAGGCATCTTGAGGAATTTATCGAGGTCTGTTCCATGGTGAAGCTTTAGAGCTTTATTGATGAAGCCCTGATGAGGACTCTACTTCCATTCTCCCTTATGGATAAGGTCAAGCACTGGTATCATACCCTCGATGCAAGGGTAAATGATTGGTCTACCCTTAAGGGAGAATTCTTGAAACAGTATTTTCCTATGAGTAAGACCAACAATTACAGAAGAGAGATTATGTGTTTTACTCAACAAGAAGTGGAGCAATTTCACGAGACTTGGGAGCATTTTAATGACATTTTCAGGTTATGCCCCCACCATCAGGTGCCAAGATGGTAGTTGGTCAAAAGGTTCTATAATGGATTATCTGAAAGGCATAGGCAAACCATCGATGCATCCTATGTAGGAACCTTCATTACTAAAACTATGGATGAAGCCTCGGCATTATTTGAAACATTAAGTGACAATTCCAACCATATGTCCTCTGCCTATCAAGAAAGATAACCATCAATCTTGCAGAGGAAGATAGAGGCCCATGAAGTTGGGGCTACTTAGGATTTGGCTTGCTAGATTCAATTACTGAATAAAAGCTTTGATAGGCTTTTAGCAAACCTCGGCATGAACCTACAAGCAGCCTCTATCTTTCAAGGTTCAAGTGAATGCTCCATTTGCAAAAGCACAACGCATGCCACTGCAGAGTGTCACCAGGAAAATCAGTTCCCTGAGTTGAATCAGGTTGACCTGAATGTAGCCCAAGGTTTCCGCCAACCTCCTCATAATAACCCTTGTTCCAATACCTATAATCCAGGGTGGTAGAACCATCCAAACTTCTCATGGTAGCAAGGTGATGCTTCAAACTCTGGGAATACAAGACCCCTACCTCCCCAACCCATATACCAGCCATCCTATGCAAACCCTCCTTGGAATAAGCCTTCTGAGATGGATGAACTTAAAACCATGATGAAAGTAGTGCAAGAGCATCAGAATATGGTCATCCAATCACAGACTAAGATGATTACTAACATGCAATCCTAAATTGGTCATCTTATAAAGGCAATCAGGCAGTGGGATTCAGGGAAGTTGCCTAGCTCTTCTGACAAGAACCCAAATGGCAAGGGGGTCATATTCAGGGAGCACACCCAAGCTGTGACTGCGCTGAGGAGTGGAAAAAAAATCGATAAGCCTGATAGAACTCCTACGGTCACCTCTCAGGATTCCCCTCCTACACTAGATCCGACTTCCATCTCCACCGAGGAAGAGCCACACTGCTCTCCCTCGCTTGAAATCACCCTCCCTAAGGATGTCACCATTCCACCACCTCATTCCCGACATGATGACCCCTCTACCTAGAAGCTGTGGGTACCCATTCCAGAGCACATATCTGCTCCTGGGGAATCTTCTATTGGCTCGTTTGGAGCTAAGGATAGGATGGCTGAAATTATGGACACTTTTAGGGAAGTCAGTATCAACATACCTTTGTTGTAAGCTATTAAATAGATCCCATCCTATGCCAAGTTTCTAAAGGACTTGTGCACCCAGAAACATCGATCTAGGTGATAGGTTCAGGCCAAGGTCATCCTGCCTGACCATGTTAGCTTGGTGCTCCAATATGGAACACCCAACAAAATGAAAGACCCAGGGGCCCCGTATATTTTAGTGGTTATAGGTAACAAACACATTGATGAGGCTCTACTCGATCTGGGTGCAGGGGTGAACATTTTACCGAGCTCTGTCTACGACCTTTTGGGAAGAGGTGATTTAAAGGCTAGTCCAGTCATCCTCCAGGTCGCAGACAAATCACTTAGGATACCACAGGGATTACTGGAAGATGTCGTGGTGAGAGTGGAGGACTTCTTCCCTGTTGACTTTCTTGTGCTAGATATTGACCCATCTAATAAGCCCACCAAGCCATCCATTACTCTGGGGCACCCCTTCCTGGCCACATCCAACGCCTCTATGAATTGTAGATCAGGGGCACTTAAAATGGGCTTTGGGAACAAGAAGATCCGGATGAATGTTTTCGATACCTACAAGCAATCTGGACCGGAAGATTATTCCCAGATTGAGGTAGTTGATAAAATCATTGAAGAGACTACTCCAACACTCTTATGTAGAGATCCCCTTTAAAAGGTCAAATCTAGGGACCATCCTCCGACTATTGAAGAAACTGAAGGGGATATACTTGAATTAGAAGAGTAGCTGGTGGTACATAAAGAGTCTTTGTCCCCTCCCTAGACCGTCAAGGTTGATTCGCTACCTGAGGTGTGGACATCTCAACTTAAACCCTCAATCCAAAAGGCTCCTGAGTTAGAGCTGAAACCTTTCCTGAGCACATTGAAGTATGCTTTCCTTGGCCGTAACGACACACTCATTATTATATCGTCTGCATTATCTAAATCGTCTGAGGGAGCTCTGCTTGAGTGTTTACAAAGGCACAAGGAAGCAATTGCTTGGTCAATAGCTGATATTAAGGGTGTTGATCCCTCCCTTTGCAACCATCATATATACACGGACGAGTCCATGAAACCCTTCCAAGACATGTAGAGAAGGCTCAACCCCAATATGCGGGAGGTTGTTAGAAAGGAGATTCTAAAATGGTTGGATGGAGGAATTATCTGTCTCATTTCAGATAGTAAATGGGTCAGTCCAATACATGTGGTGCCCAAAAAGGAAGGAATCACTGTGGAAGAGAACGACCATGGAGACTTGATGACCACTAGACGCTCAACTGGTTGGAGGGTCTGCATTGATTATTGCCGTTTGAACACGGCTGCCCAGAATGACCATTTCCCGTTACCGTTTATTGATTAGATTTTGGAACGACTGGGGGATAACAAGTACTTATGTTTCCTTGACGGGTACTCTAGTTATAATCAGATAGCCATTTTTCTTGATGACCAGGAGCGTACCACCTTCATGAGTCCTTGTGGCACTCTTACGTTTTGCCGAATGCCATTTAGGTTATGTAATGCTCCTACCACTTTCCAACGTTGTATGATGGCCATCTTTTCTGATATGATCGATGAGTTTGTTGAGATTATCAAGGATGATTTCTCCATTTTTGGCTCGTCATTTGACCTATGCCTTTTGCACCTTGATAAAGTCTTAACCCATTGTGAAGAGGCAAAGTTGGAGCTTAGTTGGGAGAAAAGCAACTTTATGGTCCAGTAGGGAATTGTGTTAGGGCATGCAGTTTCCAAGAGAGGATTAGAGGTGGATAACGGAAAAATTGATTCCATCTCTAAGCTTCCATCGCCAACCAATGTTCTTCAGGTTAGATCTTTCCTTGGCGATGCTGGGTTCTATAGGCGCTTCATTAGAGATTTTAGTAAATTCTCTGAGCTACACTACGACTTGTTAGTGAAGGATGTTTCCTTCAATTTTGATGAAAGTTGTGGTGAGGCTTTCCAAGTCTTGAAGAAAGCCCTTATTACCGAGCTGATTCTCCAACCACTAGGTTGAACCCTCCCATTTGAGCTAATGTGCGATGCTTTTGATTTAGCAGTGGGAGCGATCTTAGGTCAAAGGGTTTATGGCAAACCTCATGAATTGCATTATGCCAGCGAGACCCTTACGGATCCTTATCAAAACTACATGGTCACTGAAAAGGAATTTCTTGTTGTAGTATTTGCTTTGGAAAAGTTTTGATCTTATCTTCTGGGATCCAAGGTTGTGTTCACTGATCATTCTGCCTTAAGGCATCTTCTTACTAAAAAGGACACCAAACCTCGCTTAATTTGTTGGATTCTGCTACTCCAGGAGCTTGACCAGGAAATTAAAGATAAGAAAGGAGTTGAGAATGTGGTAGCAGATCATCTATCTAGGATGCCTATTGAGGCATCAAACCCTATTGGTGATATCCAAAAGACTTTTCCTAATGAGTCTCTAATGGCTGTGGAGGCCAAACCTCAACATAGTGAACTATCTGGTCACTAGATTACTCCTAGTACTTGGGACAAGCAGAAGTAGGATAGGTTTCTTACTGATGCTAAATTTTATCACTGGGAGGAACCTAAGCATTTTAGAAAAGGCCTTGACTAGCTTTTTTACCGTGGTGTCCCTGACGAAGAACAAAGGAGTGTTCTGAGTTTCTATCATGACCACCACTATGGAAGGCATTTTAGTGAAGAAAAGGATTGCCCATAAGGTTCTTCAATCTGGCTTTTGGTGGCCCACATTATTCCAAGATGCACATACATATGTGGGTGCATGCCTACACTGCCAGCAGACGGGAACCATCGAAAAAAAGGATGAGATGCCCCAGCAACCTATTCTCCCCATTAAGATCTTTGACATTTGGGGCATCAACTTCATGGGTCCCTTTCTTGTGTCCTTCGGATATGACTACATCCTTGTGGCTGTGGACTATGTATCAAAATGGATAGAAGCCATACCCACGCGGACTAATGACCATTCTGTGGTCTTGGTTTTGTTAAGACTAATGTCATTTCCTGGTACAGGTGCCCAAGGACGATCATAAGTGATGGAGGACCTTACTTCAACAATGTACACTTCACAAGACTATTCAAAAATTTGGGAGTCAACCACATGATCGCCACACTTTACCATCCCCAAATGAGTGGACAAGTTGAAGTGTCTAATAGGGAGATTAAACGAATTTTAGAAAAAACTGTTAGGCCCGACCTTAAGCATTGGTTTAAAAAACTAAATGATGCTCTTTGCGCCTACAAAATAGCATATAAAACTCCCTTGGGCATGTCTCCTTTCCATCTTGTCTATTGAAAGGCATGCCACCTTCTCGTTGAAATCCAACACAAAGCCTTTTGGTCAATTAAAATGGTTAACTTAAATCTAGATAAAGCGAGAAAGGCATGAATACTGGAGTTAAGTGAACTTGAGGAGCTTCGTAATGAAGCCTATGAAACTTCTTAAGCTTACAAGTAACATACAAAGGTCTTCCATGGTAAGGACATCATTAGAAGGACCTTTGAGCCCAACCAATAGTTCTGGCTTTTTAATTCTAGACTTAAATTATTCCCAGAGCTCAAGTCCCACTGGGATGGGCCATACATTATTATCAATACCTTCCCTCATGGAGCTGTAGAAATTTGGAACCCTAATTTTGGTGTGAGCTTTAAGGTAAATGGCCTACGATTTAAACCTTATGTTACTCTTTTAGATGGCCAGGTTTTGGATGCACTTCGGCTTGAGGAGACTTAGCTCCTCCCACTTTCCTCCTCAGGTGATATTCTTCTACGCCTTTATTTTTCCAATGAGGACATTGTCAGTCTTAGTCATGGGGGGGTATAACTTGAGGATGTTTACAACATTTATAAATATTTGCGTGCATTTAGGATAGGAGCATTAGCCAAAAAAAAATCTCTTTTATTTTCTTGAGTTGAATTGGTTAGTCCCTAGCAGAAAATTTTTATCAAGGAGGTGTCATTGAAGATTTTCTTCTTAAATTGTTTCTTAAGTTTAGAATCCAGTACTTTTACTTCACTTGCACATAGATTGGGTAATGAACCTTTGAAGAAAACCAATAAGCATTCCTAGTCTACTGAACCCTTGGACAGTTAATTGGGGGCCAGGCATACTATCTTCTATTACATCCACATAATATTTGTTAGAAGAAAGTAGAGAGATTACTGGTGCGCTAAGTCTAGTGCAATGACTCTTAAGTTCTGGATAATTAGATGATGATACCGTAGAGTTAGGCATATTTTTCGCTCTCTGTTCCTGTGTGCAAATAGTGTGTGAATTCCTAAGAGTCACTAAATAAGGTAGATACACAGAGAGTGAATCCTAATAAAACTATGACTATGGTGGATGGTTATGACCGTCCTTCATAGAGTCCTCAACTGAAGGAGGGTAATAATGTCAAAGGTCAGAAATATGATTGTCCTATCCATTCTTTCCCAGTGCCAAGAGTTAGCACTTCCACCAAATAAGCCACACAATATCCTCTTGATCATCATCATCCCTAATAATGCCTCTGAATAAAAGTCTACGTCGTATTATGTTTTGTTATGAAAAAAAAGGCGGTGAGAAAAAAAAAGGGGAAAAAAGGAAATATATATATAGATATTGAAAAAAAAAGAAATAAAAGAAGAAATAAAAAAAAGGTTCGAGTTATAGTTGTGTTAGGTGTCAATCTTATCTGGTGTCCTTATTTTTGAGGTAAGAAAAACACCCATTGCAATCCACCAAATATGATGAATACCTACTTTTCATTGTTTCTGATCGCCTGAATACTAGCTGAGGAATTCTGACCAAGTTATAGGGTTATTAAGACTTTAATTGAAGTGTGAATGCCATGTGAAGCCACCAAACACTAAATAGATTTAGAAAATCTGGTGAGATTTGCGATCTCAAAAAGAAAAGAAGGGAAAGAGTGAGCATAAAGGAACATCAAGGGAGCACAGTTTTGGTTAGCCTCTCTCTAGGTTGACTCCTTTGATAGTTTAAAGAAATAGACTCTGTAGTACTAGACTACATGTAGCAACAGATGAGTGTGAGCCACCAAACATAAATCCAATTAACTCTGTATCTCCTACCTAGGCCAGAATGTTGGGGTCAAATTATAAATTATTTTCTGCTTTATCCTTGAGGGAAGAAGTTGTCCATCACGGTAGAATTTTATCAAGGGTTAAGTATGAACTTCAAATGTAAGTTGGGTTTTCACTTGGATCCGTTGCCTAGGCTACTATCACTTCACATTTGTCTGGATCTCTGAATTTTTGGAATAAGGAAAGAAGAAATCTTTTGGTTACTTCCATTGTTTTTCACTTTTTCTTGGAACTAGCAAAAACTATGCATGGGAGCATTTGATGAGACCACAATTGTGGGCTAAGTAAATACCTAAATGCCCAATTACTAAATTGATGTTTGCATGAAAATAGCATACTTTAAAATATAAGTAGATTAGCCCATAAATAAGGGCTTGCATGCATATTCATACATTCCATTGTAGTGACATGCATTTCATGTATTATTTTAGATTATTTTTATAAATAACCCAATTTGTTTTTTCACTTTTCTCTAAATTCCTGCAGAATGCATGACCGCCACCCTGAGCTTCTCGTGACCTCTCTCCCTGCAGTTCAGTCGTGCATCTCGCAACCTCACAATAACCTGGTGAGATTGTTGGAGACGATCTCGAGGGAGGAAAGAAAACTTGAGAGGCATTTAAAAAGAGGATGGACGGGGGATGGAGGAGCTGCGAAGGTCAGTTGACACTGGAGCCAATCTCCACCACCGTGAACGAAGCTTTCTCCATGGAACATAAAGCTTGCACCGTGATGCCACCGCAAACTCCTTGTCGATCGGTAGTGCGGTGACAATGCACTGCCCCACCATAGCAACAACTTGCACATGCCCAGCACATCACGCACAACACTTCCACACCCTAATAGCCACCTATCCCTTTTTCCGTTCATCTCCTTCTTCTTACTCCATCTTCAACCTTTGCACGCTGAAGGAACCCATCAATAACCATCATGCAGCAACCTCCTCCTCAGTGTCAACGCCTCTCCGATGCCATCGCACTAGTGCTCCACCTCCCACGCACAGCTACCGACATTCCCATGTGACTCGCGTTGCCTATAGTGGCTCTCAACAGCAGCATCAGCCCACTACCACCGCACCTCTTCCTCATCACCAACGTCATCTCCGACCACCGCAAGCTGCCACACCACCATCGTAGTGATCCTGTCCTCCAACCCTACTCCTTTGACGAGCCACACAGCTAGCCACGGCTCCCCGTGTGCACCTAGCCAAGAAAATCCCCTCCCCTATTTTGCTACAGGAGGGGGGATATTAAGTTAAATGAGGCATGGTTGAGGGAAGTGTTTTTTTTTATAATCATTTTATATTGGGATATTATTTTAAAAACCCTTTTGCTTTCATATAATTTGGGTACATGCTCATTCTAGCCATATTTTGATATCATTCGATGCTACAACCAATCTCCAAATCGATTTTGCATTATTTAGACTCGTACAACATATTCGAATAATCTACCGCAAATATCGGTAATTTATTTATTTATGCCTCTCCATGGATGTGACTTGATCTTGTGGTTTAATGTTAGCATACTTTTAGTAATTTTTTATTGGAGATTTTCCACCACATTACATATTGCGATGAAAACTTTTTCTGATTATTTCTGCAAGAGAAATCTCTCCATCATCTACCCTCATGGAGTTGCGCCTATCCTAGATCCCAAGACTAGCAATGAGACAAAGGTAAATGGTCAAAGATTAAAGCCTTTTATCACACAGAACTATGATCCCATCTCCGATGGTCACATCAACTTTCTGGAATCTTCTTAAAGCTGAATTGAATTCGATAAATGACGTTAATCTTAGCCCTAGCTAGGAGGCATGCCAGTACTCTGTACTGGTAGCTCTGCATCCTCTACATCCTTGCTGGCCTAGATTAGAAAGCGTAGTCAGGTGATATCCCTCCTCATGCTTATTATATTTTGATTTTCATGCATACATTTCAATGTAGATATTGTAATGAATAAGCATGGGGGGGTGGACTTTGCATGTCTAGTTTCTGTGTCAAAAAAAAAAGTTACATTTAGGCATAAAGATTTTTTTTATTAAGGTTTATTGGGGATTTATTCTTAAGTTAGTTCCTAAGTTTAGAATCCAATACAATTTCACACTTACACGTAGAATTTGCAAAGGATCCTCTGTGAAGACCGATAAACATCTTTAGTTTGTCGAGAAGATGCAATGCTTCTTCTCTTAAGCCCTTGGACAGTAATTAGGTAGTCATGCAAACTATCTTCTAACAGATCCACCAAATAAGTGTAAGGTGAGAGTAGAAAGGCTACTGGTGCTCTAAGGCTAGTATAAGGAATCCTAACTTCTGGAAAATTAGATAATAGTACTCGAAGTTAGGCATAGTTTCCGCTCTCGGTTTCTATGTAGAAATTCTTAGTGCGAATCTCTTGAGGTCCACCAAATAAGGTAAATACACAAAGAGAAGGTTCTGATAAAGCTAGGACTAAGGTGGGTGGTCATGACTATCTTTTACGGAATCCTCGGTGAAGGGGTTATTAATGTCTAGGTCAAAAATACACTATCCTATCCATTCCCTTCTCAGTGCCAAGAATAGGGACTTCCACCAAATAAGCCACCCGATATCCTCTTGAGCACCCCTAATCCCGAATAATGCCTCGTAAATAAAAATTCGTGTGTTATACTGCGTTGCATTAGTAGATATTTGAAAAAAAAGATATCTATATATAAAAAGAGAGAGAGAGGAAAAAGAAAACAAAGGAAATAAATATATATACACAAAAAAAAATTAGAAAAAGAATAGAGCAGAAAAAAAATGAGTTTGAGTTAGAGTGTATTTCAAGTGTAATGAGCCAACAACACCTACCACCCTCATGATCCACCAAATATAGCCTTGACCTACTTTTCTGTATTTCTAGCCACTTGAATACGGGTTGAGGAATTCAGACTTAGTCTCAGAGTTATCAGAACCTAATCAAGGTGTTAATGGCAGGAGGGACCACCATATACTGATAAATCTGGTGAGAATGTGAGGTCAAAAAGGAAAGAAAAGAAAAGATAAGATAAGAAAAAGAAAAGGAAAAAGAAAGAGAAGGAAAGAGAGAGTGAGTACAAAGGAACTAAAGTGAGCGCAGTTTCTCTACCTCTCCATGAGTTGAATTATTTAATAATCTGGAAATCTAGGTTCTAAAGTACTAGTCTATATGTAGCACAAGATGAGTGTGAGCCACCAATACAAATTTACTTGACTCAGATGAAAACACATTCATGATTATCTAGATTACTAAAGCTTCAGATGAAAACAAAAGACATAAACCTCTAGACAAACTCTTGATAAAAAAAATTACTCATGTAGGACAACTTTGCATTCATTCAAGCATTTGCGAGGGAATACCAAGATTTAGGCATGGGGGTGTGATTGCATAGCAATCATGCAACCTAAATCACCTGAATTAAGCTATATTTTAGCATAATTTAGGAATAATGCATTTATAGGCATCGTGATTTACACAATAGCTAGTTTATTAGTCATATAGATAATACCATCAATTTATGTACTAATGAGAGATGATTTCAAACCCAGATGAGTTGAAGTCGTGGATGTCAGATCGAATCGAGTAAATCTGATCAGAACGACGATGGGAGTCTAATGCCTCCGAAATTGTCTCAATCCGACAACCAGAGCATCATGTGCAAACTAAGGAAGAACAAAGATCATGGAGCCAAAAGACAAAGATCTGAGGCTCAGATGAAAGATCCAATCGCACGAATGGATCTGGATCAACGATCATAGTCCAACGATGCAGAAATCAACCTGATCAGAGGTCTACATCACTGGATACAACGAAAAGAAGATGGACGACCATGATGACGCCATGTGGTGCCATCACAACCTCCCATTCATCACCTCCCCATCTAGGAAGGCCACCCTCTCTAGCCATTGGTGCCACATCACCCATCTAGCCGTACTTCATCAAAGGAAAGAAAATCTCGACCATTGGATCTTCATCCAATAGACGACAATAAGTTTCCTTAAAATAGATACATAACAATTTGGATTCATGCCCCAGTGATGAGCACGCTCAACCATAAGCGCAAGACACGAGTTCCAGTGGTGCTACGTGAGAAATTAGGAAGGTGTTGGCACGGGCGTAATTACGTCGTCAGATGGCGATTGAGGGGTAGAGGTGCGACCAAATGGTGTGACCAGAGAGCACCGTGGCCAAACACGAAATCCCACATGTTTTGCAAAATGAAGGTGAGGCGCATGCACACGTAAGCCATATGATCATGAGATCATACGTCTGAGATCGATGGGTGCAATTTGAATTCGCGCAGGCAAGCATGAAGAGAGGAAGTTGGGCACACAAGGAAAGAGAATATGGGCCATCTGATCGTAAGATTGAATGACCGAGGATAAGGTGCTCATATAAGGCTTGCGAGTGCATGCGCAAAGAGAGAACCATTGAAGCAAGCGCACGGGAGTAGCTAGAGCATCCGATCTTGATCCAAGGCCCAGAGTGCACCACATGTCTCCACCCGAATGCACCTGAGAGTAGAAGGTGATTTTGAGGACTAATTAGGTCTGTTGATCTCCTGATCGACAGATCTATTTAATCCTAAAGTTGTTGCATGAGATAGAGGGCCAGATGACCCTTTTTTCCCTCCATAAAAGCTATAAAAGAAGGTCAGAGCCCCCCTAGTTGAAGGCATCTCTATAGATACAATTCTTTCACCTTCCTTCAGACCAAAGGTCTCCCTCTGCAACTCCACTCCGACCTTCATCCTGATGCTCTAGATCTGAGGTGCTGCCGCACCTAGCATTGGCATCCTACAAGTGGTGTCGTCTCTCTACAACTTTCTATCTCTCTCTCTCTATCTATTTATCTATTTAATTCTACTATCATTCCATATTGTGAAAACTCTAATTAATTGTAATAAAATTTCAATCTTGTGAATGCATGATATCTGACTCGTTTACATATATACATATATAAATATCCTTTTAGAGCAAGTTTTATTGAAAAGCTTCTGCAAAAATTGAGATTGCATCCCTGCAAAGGACCCTGTACCCACCAGAATTTATAAATATTATTTGTCGACACGTTTCTGCATTATACTACAACTGAATAATCTTTTTAAACATGATTTATGCGTCAAACATACCATTATGAGCCATAAGTAGCTTTATTTAGTCAGGATTAATTCACAAATGCTCCAACATAGTCACTTGAGAGCCATAATTCCATACAAAGCCAGTTTGAGAGAACATTAAAACAAGGTTATTTTCGTAGTTTTGACATCACAACATGAATGCAGAGTAACCACGGATTTGCCAGGAGTTAATCTAAGTAAAAATGAGCATTAAAGTCTAATAAATGGGTCCACACACAAATAGACAAAGGGTTTCACGCATTTCAAGAACCAAATCAGTACCTAAAACCCTAATTTCAGACTTGCTTTAATTATAGAGGTTATGGTTAGTATAAAATTCATCTAAATCTCCTAAAATACAAAGAAAATATTTCTTGAGGTTTGGTATGCTTGATTTAACCATCTGAATCAATTCTGACCTTGAATAGAGTTTTAGATGGAATTCTGGCCTGATTTGGGTTTTTGCACAAATTTTCCAACCAAATTAGTCAAAATCAAAATCTGACTTCACCATCAGATTCCTTGAGACCAAATTAGGTTTGTACCAAAATTTGCGCCCAATCAGTGTCCATTTTGACCTAGTTTGCATTTCAGTCCATTAAACCACTATTTCTCTCAATCAAGCACTCAGCTTTTGAATTATTTGCAGAGAGCCCCTAACTTTGTCGTCATTTTCATTGAAAGGCCCTTGTTGCCATTATAGATCAACTAACCTTCAGGTAGCGTTTTTCCAAATCAAATCCCACTCAAATCACCACCAAATCTCACCAAAATTGGTGAAATTGGTGTTCACGTGGTGAGGAATCATTTGGTCATGATTTAGGAATCAAAACTTATTCAAAAAGCTTGCTCAAATCAATGAAAATCTATGGCTTTCTTCGATCTTTTCCCCAAGAAATCATGGCTATTTCCTTGTCCAAAGCTTTCCCCAACTCTATAAAAGCATCCCCTTTGCAAAGCCTTGATCGTTACTTCAATTTAGCCCTAAAACCTTCTTCCTTTCTTCCTTTGGCCAACTCCGACCGTGACTTCGACAAGCACTCTCGACCTCATTCCTATGACAACTAGATGGACAAATCAAGTGGTCCCCCTTCCTCGCCTTCCTTCGCTCCTCGCCAACCACAACAGGAGTTTCTTCATTAGCATTGTCGTCTTCCCTCAACAACGATTTCTCCTTCCCTGGCGTCGGCCAATCACAATCGGCGCCTCTATTCATCCCGTTCGTCATTTAGCTAGGTAACTTCTATCCTCTCTCTCCCTGAAGCCTTCGTAGCTCTTTCCTAGCCCAATTCGACTGCCAACACTCCCTCAACGGCACCATCTTCCTACGTCCGATGTACATCCAGCATGACCATCTACGCTCCATGGACCACCAAACCTCTCGCGACCACCTCCAAAACCTTCACTGCCTGACACCCACCAAAACCCCACAAGAAATTGAGGGGATTACTCTTCCAAAACTCCCACCAAGCATCGTCTCCCTCGCACCACCTCCTCGACTTCACCAGTCCACCACACGCATCCATACGCCACAAAAACACTGCCACCACCTTCCCCGTCCTCCGGTGTAGTCCAGGAGCAATTTGATTGGGGCCTAGGACCCATATTCGTGAAGTACAAGTCTCGCTATCGTTTCCTATTTTCATCGTGGTCTCCGAATCCGTCTGCCTTGCTCTAACCTACTCCGACTTTGCAATTATGCCTAGGTGCGGTAGATTCACCTCAGGAATGTAACTGTACTAGCAATTAGAGGAACCAGGAGCAGCAGCACCTTCAATTCAAGCAACATTGGCTACTGCGTCGTGCGAAGGAAGATGGGGATGTTTAGTCCCAAGTTGTAAATAGATAAGCATTTGTAGTGGTTTAAATTGATTTTGTGAACTAAGTTGTTCGCCCAAGAACACTGGGAATCCAGTCCTTGCTCACGAAGCTCTCTACGCCTTTCCCGTGATCCATGCCAGTGGGTCTGGCCACTATTTAGGATCTGATTACCTGCCTTACCCGAATATCTAACCGGTTATCAGAGAAAAAAGAGAGAAGAGGATTTTTGAGAGGGGGGAGGGTTTTGCAGTACAACACTTAGCCTTGGGCATGTGTTGAAGAAGAGTCTTTACAGTTAGCCTCTGAGAGAGATGGCCCTGTGCTTGTGATGGCTGTGGAGAGAAAAGCCTTGGCCTTGAGAAGGCTTGAAGAAGAAGAGAAGGCTCTTGTGATAGCCTTATGCTCTATTGATGCTGTGCTTCTATTAAGGCATCTGATGCCTTGTTCTATCTTTTGAGAGGTTGATTCTGCTGGTGTTATTAAAGCATTTAGGTACCTAAGTTGACTTGGATTAATCGATTGAAGCTATTGTCTATTTATTTTAATACATGGGATGCATGCTTAATTAAGAAGGATAATTGGTGATTTAAATCACCAATGTTTTGTCCTTCTAATTCTTTTTATCTAGTGATCTTTTGAGATACATTCATTGCATATCTTGTCTTGCACTTAACCTACTGTGCTCATTTAGTCTTAATGAAGACTAATACGTGAATTCCACCTTTGCTACTGCGAACGACCTTAGATTCCAATTAGATTCTGAGTTTATAAATTTAAGTGGTTGTTGTGCAATTTAGGAGTGTATTACAACGAACGCATATTAAATCTTCTCAATTCGCATGGAAGCATTTTGGCACCGTTGCTGGGGAACAACGCATAATTCACCATCAGTATTATCTTTCTTGATTTATCTGAGCACTAACTTGCCCTATTTGCTTTGCTTGTGATTTTACGAGGTACATCACGAAGAGATCTTCCATGCAATCAACCACTCCAATGGCAAATAAAATCTCTCTCCTTCCCTAGTCAACTTCTTAATCTTTGGAAAGAGAAAAAAGGAAACAATCAATTAGGATTCACTTGGTTTATTTTCAAAGTAATTATCATTCAAAGGCAAAAGATTCCTGATTTGTGAACTTAATTTGATATCTGATTGAAGCTGAGACGATTTTGATTAGAGATCCCTATCCTGATTTCCTATACTGTTGAATGCAACGAGTTGCTACGCTAACATGTTTGGTTTTGAAAAAACCTGTTGTCGTAGTATGAAAGCGAAGAACTCGTGTTCAACAAATAAAATGTATATCGAAATAGAAATCTCGGGTCGAACTCAGAGAGGCAGACGTTTGATTCAAAAATATGCGTTTGTTTTATTTGTCACGAGGCAGAATAATTGATTAGAAATTATCTATTTATTTACACTAAATAGAAGAGAGAGAGAATGAGTGAGAGAGAGAATATTACAAACAAAAAACCAAAAAGAGATGTAGATTGAACATGGAATTCATTAATAACGAGATTGTTCATTACACTACTCATTACGACTAGAAAGCAGGAAAATGATTATACTAGAAAGCAGTAAATCTACACTAGAAAGTAGTAAAAGAATGGAGAGAGAAATATCCTCCTCGACGGTTGCATCATGGACGAGCCGGACGGGACGACGCCTGGACGACAAGAAACGGAGTAGGATGAAGAAGGATGAAGCGAGAAGAACGGGAACGGGGCAGCACGTCATCTTCGTTGAGAGATCCACTTTCAAAAGGGGGATGAAAATTTGACTTTATCTCGCGAGAAGCATCCCAGGTGTGGGACAAGCTTCCCATGAGATTTGGAGAGGGAGAGAAGAGAAGGAAGGGATCAGAATTTCGAGTGGAGGGGGTCTCCTTTTATAGTTGCAAGGAGTGAGGGCAATTTGGTCATTTTAATTTGAAAAACATTAAATTAGGGGTCTTTAATGATGGATAAAATTGTCGCTAAATCCCCATCGTGGGAGTTGTGGGGCGGTGCTCGCGCGCCCGCTTGCCTCCATCACGTAATGCTCGCTCATGATCGGACAGCTTATCTTGCGGCTCGCAGCCCTCCTCTACGGGCAACGCCCGCGTGCGATCTTGCGTGAGGCACGTGCGTGAGATAACACGTGTGAGCTATTGAGCGCTCATGACAGCTCGATCGCGATCCGATGCTCCATGCACCCGCTCACCTGCCTCTCGCGACTCAATCATGTGCTGCTCGCTTGCGTAAGCGCTCTCGCCCACTACACTGTGGAGGAAAAATGGGCATGCGGTTGAGTTGACGAGTGGCTGACCATGGTCGTTGGATGGCGATCCAATGGCCACAATTCATCACGCTGTAGAAGGGTGCGGTCGGCTCTAAGCTCAGCTGGGTCAATTTTGGTGGCCGAGATGGCACCACGTGGCACCATCTTGGCCGTCCAACTTCTTGATGATGTAGATGGTGCCACGGTTGTCGGATTGAGTCAATTTTCACGTCATTAGGCTTCGATCGTCGATCCAAATCCATCCGTGTGGTCGGATTTGTCATTTGAAGTGCAGATCACACCATCTTGCCCTTGATCTTCTAAGGTTCCCCGGTCTCCATCTGATGCTACAGATGTCTAATTAGGGCAATCTTAGAGTCGTTGAACTCCAATCATCACCCTGATCACATCTGTAGGGTTGGATCTTTGATTCGAGGCCCCGATAAATGGTTTTCCCTATCCCTGAACATAAAAGGAGACAATTAACCTCATTTTATTCAAACTAATCTAAATGCAAGATGATGCATGTTATGCAATATTTTTAGCAGCAGTGCAATTCTATGCTTAAGAAATGCATAAATAGACATCTTAAGTAGTGTAAACATGTTTACGTCATACCCCCATGCCTATCTTTTGCTAGTCCCTAGCGAAAACTACATGCTATTTATAAAAGAATCAGGTTGGATTATTTGGGCATGAGTTATTTTCAATTATTAAGAAAATGTTTACTTAGGATTTGAACTTTCAAAGACACAACAGTACCCGAGTATCTGCCAAAATGCAGACTGCCTCAAGCCCTCGCCTTATTGAAAGAAAATTTTCTTTCTCTTTTTCCACTTTATAATTATTTTTTTTGGATTTGTTTGAGTTTTAGGGTTTAGGAGTGGCTTTCTATGGCCATTCAACTCACCCAAGATTTGATGAGAACCCTAAGTTCTAAGCATCTTATTGTGAATTTGATAGACTCGTTGACCGGTAGTAAAAACGGACTTCGGATTTCTACGCCTCTAGGTGGCCTTAAAAAGAGAATTCTGCCTAAAGGTGTATCTTTACAACCGGTAGCTTTCTCCCTACTTTTATCTTTACGAGGTCAACACAAGGGTGAATCCAGTGTATATCTCCCTAGTTTATTCTACTTCTCTACTTCCTAAGTGTTTTGGGAATTTTCAGTGCATTTATTGAGCTGGGTTCTAGACAACCGGTCGATGAGCTTTTACCACTAACAACTTGCCAGCCATACTCGTGTAGCGAAGTGTGGCTTATTTCTTTTTTTCTTTTCTTTTTTTTTCTTTTCTCCATTTCTTTTCTTTTCTTTTCTTTTTGACTCTTTCTTCTTTTTTTTTCTTAAGTAGGTGGCCTCCCTGATCTAAGATTTACCTAAAGGTAGGAAAAAGAGAAAGGTCCTGTGACTAGGCTCTGGACAACCTACCTATGGGCTGTTACCCACGATAACTTGCCAGCCATACCACCCTAGAAGGTTCATTAGCTACCCAATTTCTGTTAGAATCATTGATTAACGAGCCAGTGATAAGATAGTGTGTAGATGCTTAAAACTCAAAATTCCCTCAAATCAGAGGGTTGGTTGATAAGTCGTGTACTTATCACCCAAACTTATTTACTCCAATTACAATAGAATTAGATGGCGAGGACTCGAAAAACAAATCCACATTTTAGTGGATACATGGGTTGATTAAGTCCAAAGACCTAAAGGATCTTTGTGTTCAGATCATAATGTAGTATTTTCTAAGATTGAAAATTTTCTTAAACCCATGTTGTCTTTCCTAATTTCAAATTTTTTTTATATAAAGAAAATAAAATAAATCTACGGAGATGACGAATAAATTCAAAGATGATTATTCATCCCCCCATGCCTATCTAATGCAATGTCCTCATTGTATTACAAATACATAAAACAGAGCGGAATAGAGTAGAAAGCACCTGAATTACGTGAATGTCGGGTCCACTCCAAGATAAAAACTAAAAAGAACTGTATACGTGCTGAATTTAGTGCCTTTAGCTAGGCACACTATACAGAGAAGAGAAATAAAGAATTCACAAGTGCAGGTCAGAATCAGAATAAACAGAAGAAACCTTTGACCTGCCAGCAGATGTTAACAAATGTGGACCAGATTGTGGTGCAGACCCATACCTCATAATCGAGAATATCTATGGTTCTGGATAAAAATTACACAAAACCTAGCATCAGTATGCAAGCGTGGTTGGGCCTACAATTTATGAGGATGCAACCAATGACCAAAAAGTCGGGTTACAGAGAATTCGATATCGAAAGGATAATCAATGAATGTATGCTTAGGTTTAACATCCTCGAAACAAATGTTGTAAGAGTCTTGGTTTGATGATTTTTGATAAAATGGAACCCTTCGACTCAGTTTTCTACTTCCTCCGGAACTTGCTTCCTAAATCAAAATTTCCTAGCTCCTATCCTCTTCATTTAGAATGTCAAGTTTCTAGACCTTTTGCATATTAATCACCCCATCCGAAATCTCCAAGTCTAAAAGATGTGGCCGATTCAGAATTGACTTGGGTCTAGTTATCTCAAAAATAGAATCATCGATAAGCTCATTGGGGTGTAACTGACAATCAGGGCATTGGATTGAATCCACCAGAAAATACGATTCTGGATCCGTAATGTGAGCCCCAATAAGATCAGTTTCCTCAGTTATTGCACTATCAAATGATCCATCAGATTTGTCAAGCCTAATTGTCTCACAGAAATTGTGTTATGTAAACTCGTGTGAGACTTCACAACTTGAATCTTCACCATTAGAATCAAAGAAATGAAGATCCATAATAATGTATATCCGAAAATCATCTATCACTTTCTGATCCATGGAGGCATACGTTTCCTTGTACCCTGGCTTAGGGATCTCAGATGAAGAAATTAGATCATCCTTAATTGATTGTTGTAATTCAATCTGGTCAACCTCGTAACGCATGTTCCCCACGATAGGTGCCTGAGCAGGTTCTGACCTTGGCTCTCCTGAAGGGGGTTCATCTTGGGAATCATCCCACGATTTAACCAAAGCAACCACAAATCTCATCCTTAATTTTGCTAACTTCCCATGTAGAAACTCACCTGGGTTCTTATCCTCAACATCCTGGAGCCAATACAACAAATATTTGTACAAATCATCAATCATTTCAATCAGAGGCTCCAATCTCTCAATGCAAGGTGTTGGCTGAACTTCTAAAGATTGTATGATATTCCCAAGTTAGCCAGACCTTATCTTGAACTTGGTTTCCCTAAACCAAATGAGTTGGTTCAGGGTTGGGCGGGTTTGGGATCAATGCAGGGGAATTAATGAATTGAGATTCATTATACCCTTCCTGATAATAGGCCATTTCAGATTGTTTAAAAGGTTGTGATGACCTAAAGGCAATGTAATTAGATGATGGGTAAGAATCAGTGTATCCTTCTTGATTGTAGATCGAATTAGGTTGTCCATGAAAGGTTGACGATCTATAATCGATGTGGCTCTGAGAAGGATAGAAATCACAATCATAGTGTTCAGGGTTAGACCCTAAACACGGAGGTCCGGAACTGTATCCCCAATCTGAGTTATCCCAACTAACTGATGGTTGATTACAATACAAGTAAGAATAATCGTCATGTTGAGGATAATTCAAAATAGGAGGGAAAGAGGGGGAATGCGTGTAACATGTGGAAGGATTCATGAGAAATGGGAGGAAGAAAGGTGCCCTGCAATACAAGCAATCAAACCTATCCTTAAATGGGCTAGCCTAAAGACCTACAGACTCCCACAACCCGTCTTGAGATAAAGGAACGATTTGATCTACTTTTGTCTGTCCAATCCAACCAGTTACAAGGAGGTATTGGGGAGAAGGTTCTTCCTTTGGCTTGCACCTCCGGTTCCTAGTGTACCCCCAGCCACGATTGTTTGATTCTGCTCCCCTAGCTAGACATCAAATTGAATAGTAGAAATAGACTAATCTAAAATAATCTCATTTTGGGCTCTGATGAGAGAGTCGAATCCTTAAGGCCAACGTCTACTCTATCTAATTTAGGGCTAGGTTTGAATGTGCTTTTGGAATGTGATGGGCCTTTTATCTAGGTTGTGCCCTTAATAATTGATTGATGTGTGTGTGCGTGCACAACCAGTGGTTTTCAAGCAAGATTATTTTTGATGCAGTGAATTTTAGGGTTCAAATCTTGCTTAGTAGCTTTTAGGATTCAACTTTAGGTATTTTGAAACAGGTTTTGTTGGCACACCAAGTTTTGAAAGCACAGGTGAAGATGTTTTCCTTCAAAACTTAAAAGAATGTGGAGTGCCTGGTAAATCCCTAAGAGTTGAACCTAAGCAGTACCTACTTGATGAGTTGATTTTAATTGAAGTGGTGCAGCCCAATCAACTCAAACAATTGGCCTGTTGCACCACTTAATTAAGCACACAAGTGATTACCTAATCTGATTTCTACTCAATTATGTGTTTAGATGTGTGTACCGGCTCCTAAGATGGGTTTACCAGTTGAGTTTGAAAATCAGATGAGGTTGTGTACCTCTGTGAGATTTTTTTTTTCCTTTTAAATGTGGAGGTTGGGGTGGGTGTAGGTGTCAAACAACAAACAATCTAGCCTCAGAGTTTATAAGAAAACCTCAGTTGATTGAAGTTTGTGTTATTACATGGTGAAATGAAAACTAATGGATGGGAGGTGGGGGATAACTTACAGAACCTTCAATAGCACTTTACTCAAATCTACCTGTTTTGCTCGTCTCAAAAGAGTAAATCAGGGAACTTTAGTGATGGATAAAATCGTCGCTAAGGCCCCATCATGGGCGTAGTGGGGTGGCGCTCGCGTGCCTGCTCGACTCCCGCGCATAACGCGCACTCCACTTTCTGCCAATCTTAGCCGTCCGATCGTGAGATCGGACCGCTTATCTCGCACCTCGCAGCGCGTTCTCTGTGCGCAATGCCCATGTGCGATCTCGCATTAGGTACGGGCGTGCGATAGCACGTGGGTGCTACTAAGTGCTCACGACCACTCGATCGCGATCTGATGCTCCTTGCACCCACTCGCCCGCACCCGCTCGCTCACCTCTCGCAACTAGATCGCGTGCCGCTCGCTCGCGTAAGCGCTCTCACCCACTAAGGAGAAATGGGCGCGCAGTTGAGTTGAGGAGCATCTGCCCATTGCCATTGGATGGTGATCCAACAACCACGATTCATCACGCGGTAGAAGGGTGCGGTTGGCTCTGAAGTCAGCTGGGCTGGTTTGGGCAGCTGAGATGGCGCCACGTGGCACCATCTTGGCCATCCATCTTCAGGATGATGTAGATGGTGCCACAGCTGTCGAATTGAGTCGATTTTCACGTCGTTAGGCTACGGTTGTCGATTCAAATCCATCCGTGTGGTCGGATTTGTCATTTGAAGTGCAGATTCACACCATCTTGGCCCTTGATCTTCTAGGGTTCCCTAGTCTCCATCTGATGCTACAGATGTCTGATTAGGACAATCTTCAAGTCGTTGAACTCCAATCGTCACCTCGATCACATCTGTATGGTTGGATCTTCGATCCGAGGCTTCAATAAAAGGTTTACCCTGTCCTTGAACATAAAGGACGACAATTAACCTCCATTTTATTCAAACTAATCTAAATGCAAGATGATGCATGTTATGCAATTCTATGCTTAAAAACATACATAAATAGACATCTTAAGTAGTGTAAGCATGTTTACATCATGTACCTATTGGGAATTTGTGCTTAAATTTTAAACATCTTATGGTACTCACTTTCTTATTTAAGTCCAAGGTGTTACATTTGAGATCAAATTAGACTTGAAATAGAACCAACCAGGGTTTCTACTTTAGGGTTTTGAAGTGCAAGTACACACTTGCATGCATTAAAGGACCCTGATCTTTCAGCATTTATGTGCTCCCAAACCCTCTGTTAAAAAGGCCTATTAAAGCAAACACAAAAATTAGGCTCTAAATTCACTTGAACCCTAAAATTTTGGACCTAATAACCTGAGAGTCAATTCAGGATGATCTTTGGGTCTTGACTCAGATTTCATCCTCAATCCTTTAGGGTAGGTTAGGTGTAGTTGACCTACTTTGTTGTCCAATCAACCTCCAAATTAGGTCACAAACTGAATCAACTTCTAATCATGTGAAATTCAAGGCACAAACTAGGACTAAAATTGGTAGACTTAAGGTCTCAATTTGGACATTTTGCTCTATTTGGAACCTCAATGACAAGGAAGGTCAGGTGGGGGAAACCCTATAGCTTGTGAGGATGCTCTATCTTGGAGGAGTCTTTGCGGGACTCTCCCTTCCTAGTTGCCCAAGTACTTCTTGGGTGTGCGGATTTCTGATTCAGAGGTATCATCCTCCTCGAAATACCTTAGTCATCCAAAAATCTTTTGGTGCCTTGATTGGGTCCAATTCATATCCAGTCCCTCATCTAATCTTTAAAGCACATACATAAGAAAGGTCCCTAGGTTGTTGACCTAAAGACCTCCATTAGAGTTGAGCTTCTGTGAGATTTATGATTTAATATGATCAATTCAATCTGAACTTGAATTTGATTCTACATCTTGATTCACCCACCTGATTTGAAAATGCAACCTGACAATTTAGGAAGAATATTTAGGAAACCTAAATCCCAAATGAGCATGAAAGAGAAAATGATCGAGGATGCTCTTTGACATCATGATGAGTATTACAAGACCTCAGATCCATCTAGAAACATTCAGGTTAATATACCAGAAACAACAACCCACGTTATGAACAGTGTCGGAATGATATTTACACAAATGATACATGGTTTAACACAGGATGAGCTTTTATCAGAATGCAGTGAATTGTAGAGACTACATAATATTGAGTATGTACAATGTTGACAAATCCGCAACTTTGGGAAATACACCAGGGTCTCATGGGTTTATCGTAGGTATATGCTAAATACATTACAACAAGCCATTGATCAAAAATACCCATATATCCCCTCAGAATCTGATGAGACATCTTGGAGCTACATTGAGGATCAATATTATTTCCCAAGTCTCGAATTCGAAAATGAAGGTTGTTGTGGACCACCAACCCAAATGGAATCAGATTCAAACTTTGTGAAGATTGACAAGCCTGATCTTGATGTGGGTTGGGAAGATCCAATTGCAGGTGTTCCCAATTCTTAGAAAGCCTTAGAAAGCCATGAAGTTGGTCCTTCATGCCTTGAATTCTCAAACACCTATAGTAAGCTTGAATCAGAATCTCTCAAGGATGTAATTCCCAAACCGTATCTTGTTAAGGTATTCCTCCAGAGTGATTCTGACATCTCAGTAGAGCCTAGTCCTGATTCTAGTGACCCAATTCCTACCTTTAACCTAGAATCTAGATCTGAACCTATTTGGGATGATCGAGGGGCCCAATTTGATGGGAATCAGATTTAGATTTAGATCATTGATTCTGGGCCCATATTTGGTGATTATACCTCTCCAAACTCCTCAGATATTCAAATTTATCTATCAGAAGTCATGCCGATTTACGATATAGAAATAAAAAAATTGGGAGAGTTGGGATTTGATTGGGTCTATCCTAGAAGCCAAGAACTTGAGCCTATGCCGAATAAGGACACTTCTTTGATATCATAATTTGAGATTAGGTTAGATCCAAGTCAAGTTGTTGATTTTGCACATCATGATTTATTTTGTGGTGGAAAGCCCAATTTGGAATCAGGTTTAGAACTAATTTTCGTAAATTCTCCAAATCGTACTCTAATTTCGGAGAACCTTTGTTTCCTGATGATTACGAGCCAGCATACGACCTCAGCATCCATGATCCATTCTTTGATTCTGATGCTGAACCCAATAATTTTGACCTCAACGAAGCCACACCTTTCAATCCACATACAAAGCCTTCCAAAATCCTATCCCAACCCCGACTCGCCACTGGAATCAATTCCTATTCTGATTCACCTCTCACTGATCCGGTTGCATATGATTCACATCAATCTTTTGATCGGGTATCAGACATTGATCAGACCGAGAATCACTTCTTATCCTTCTCTGATCCTATTAGTAGGGTTCCTAAATCTTCTATAGATACATTTTCATTTGAGGACCCCTACTCTGACTAGGCTGAGCAGACTTAGCCAAACCCTAGATTCACATTGACATATCTCTTTGAGCCTCAAAGTATCTGGTGGCTCCCCAGTTACTATTTCATATCCATCAACCCACCAGACTGATTGGATTTCATCTGCATCATCAGGTTATTGATATGAACAAGCACCTGGTTGGACTAGCCAAGCTACTTACCATGGTGCTTGCTCTACAAAACTCCTCTGATTTGACCACCCTTTCTCCTTGACAGCTTTTTGCTCGGCTGAAGGCATTGAATTTAGTGCTTAACGAGAGGCAACCCGTCATTCCAAAAACCAGAGACCCTTCTAATCATCTTTTAAGCTATACTCCTACTGCATTTTTGAGTTCATTGTCAGAACAGTCGACTCCACCTTTGGTACTTGTATCAAAGCTTGAAATCATTCGCAGTAGTCATGTCAACCCATCCACCCATTTTTTGACCCTATTCTAATCCTTGAACCAAATTGAATTTGCATCCTCCTACTTTACAATGAGGACATGGCAAAACTTAAGCATGAGGGGTGTAAAAGTGTAAACATATGGAAATTCATTTCTAAGAGGTGTTCTTACAAAAAAATACACATTAAAAAATGATAAAATATAAAAAATGAAAAGGAAAAAAATGGAGAAAGAGGAGGAAATTTTGAGAATTGATTGCAAATGTTTCTTAACGAGAAAAAGAGAAAAAATTCAAATGTCAAAAAAGGAGAAAAAATCAAAAATAAAAATGATCGTCATAGCAAATGATTATGGAATCTACTTAAGTTCTAGACCAAATCAAAAGAAAGATTAAGTCTTAAAATGATAGAGACAAGGAGATTAGTAATGAGTGTTGATCTTAGGACTCTTGGGCTTATATTAGAACTTAAACATTCATGTATTCGTTAAAATCTAGATTAGTCGTCAAGAGGTTGAGGGAAGTGCGAATCTGATGTAGTATGTCTATAGCTTAGGGATTATTTGTCCCCTTTGCCAACCCTTCGATTTACGGGACTTGATAACCTAAGCACCCAAAATCGCACACTAAGTCCGGTTCAGTGCACTTAATAAAGAAAATCATGCCAAAAGTGCTTTGTTATGAAAAATCATCTCAAAGATCTAACTTAGGAGAGGCTCAACAACATAAGTTGATTGGACGAGTTCCCGATGTGGGGAGGTGGAAAATTCCCCTAGAAGATGAGTAATAACATATTTTCTATTCGGTGCTTGTCTCTTAGGATATCTAAATATCCTACAGGTGGCATGTAAGCACCTTGTGCTGGTTTAGGTGCTATGGACGGGATTATCCTAAAATGTCAATTGCTAGGGCTTGAATTTAGCTACAGAATGTCATGGGAAACACTATCCCGAAGTGTTGAAATCCAGAGTTCTGAGGGTTGCCATGGGTGGTGCTATACCAAAGCATCAAAAGCCAGGGACCCTTCGAGGATTGATGGTGGGGACAAGGAATCTATTACAGACCATGTGTATGGCCAATCTGAGGCTACATTTAGAAAAAAAAAGAAAAGTGAGAAAACTCTCCAAATGAGAAATCGTTCTCTATCTTTCTCTTATCAAAAATGCACTGGCAAATTGAACATAGACATGCAACATTCTACGCACGGGTACTTTAATTACTAGGTTCAATGAACTTCTGGGTAGTTTTTATAGGCCTTAGAAACCTTCTCTGCAGACTCAAGCTGAAGCTGATTAGGTCTAGATCTTGATTGATACTTGAGCACCTCTAGGCCTATTGTTGGCATTCTAACCTAATTTCTAGAAAGTGGAACAAATCAGTCATCTAAACAATAATGCATGATCTAGAGATATAGTTCTTTTCATAAGATTTTGCTAAGAGATAAGCAAAAGTTAGGCATGGGGTTATGGTGGTAACACCACCATGAGCCGTAATTAGCTTTATATAGTCAGGATTAATTGGAAAATGCTCCTACATAATCTCATGAGAGCCATAATTCCATATAAAGCCATTTTGATAGTACATTAAACTAGGTTAATTATGCAATTTCAACATCATATCATGAATGCAAGGTAACCATGGGGTTTTCCAAGGGTTAATCTAAAATCAAATGATCATTAAAGTCTAATAAGTGGGTCCACAAAGATAGAAATAGGGTTTCATGCATTTTGAGAACCAAATCAGCACCCAAAACCCTTATTTCAGATCGACTTAAATTACAAAGGTTATGGTCAAGATAAAATAATATAAATCTCCTAAATTTTATAGAAAAATATTCCTTGAGGTTTGGTATCCTTGATTTGACCATGTAAACTTATTTTAACCATGAACAGAGTCTTAGACAAAATTCTAAACTAATTTGGGTTTTTATGCAAATTACTCAATCAAACTTTGAAAAAACTAAAATCCGACTTCACCACCAGATTCCTTGGGTCCAAATTAGATTTTACCAAAATTTTTCCCCAATCAGAGTCCATCTTGATCTAGTTTGCATTTCAGTCCATTAAAATTCTATTTCTCTCAATCCAACCACTAGCTTTTGAATGATTTGCAGAAAGCCCCCTAACTTTGTCGACATTTTCATCGAAAGGACCCTACTGCCATTGAAGGTCAACTGACCTTCAGGTAGTGTTTGACCAAATCAAATCCCCCTCAAATTACCTTAAAATCTCACTAAAATTGGTGAGATTGGCGTTCACACGGCAAGGAATCATTTGGACATGTTTTTAGGAATCATAACTTGCACAAAAAGTTTGCATGATTCGACAAAAATATGTGGGTTTCTTTGACCTATTCACCAAGCAATCATGTTTATTTCCTTGTCAAAAGCTTACCCCGAGCTCTACAAAAGCATCCCCTTTGCAAAGCCTTGATCCTTAGTCCGGTTTGGCCCTAAAACCTTCTTCCTTTCTTCATCTGACCAACTCCGACCGTGACTCTGTCGAGCACTCTTGAGCCTCTTCCTTTGACCACTTGGTGGACAAATCAAGTGGTCCTCCTTCTTCCTCACCTTCCTCCACTCCTCGTCTTCCACAACAGGAGTTTCTTCCCCCATCGTCGCTGCCATCTTCCCTAAGTGAAGATTTCTCCTTCCCTAGCCCCGGCGAATCACGAACGTCGCTTCTCATCATCCCCTTCATCATTTAGCTAGGTAACTTCCTTACTCTTAGGCCCCTAAGCCTTCGTAGCTCTTTCCTAACCCAATTCGACCGCCAACATGCCCTCAATGCCAGCCATAATTCCATGCAAAGACAGTTTGAGAGAACATTAAAAATAGGTTAATTCTACAATCTTAACATCATATCATGAATGCAAAGTAACCATGGGATTTTCTAGGGGTTAATCTAAAGTTAAATGAGCATTAAAGTCTAATAAGTGGGTCCACAAAGATAGAAATAAGGTTTCATGCATTTTGAGAACCAAATCAATACCCAAAACCCTAATTTCAAACCTGCTTAAATTGAGAGGTTATGGTCAGGATAAAATTAATATAAATCTTCTAAAATTCATAAAAATATTCCTTGAGGTTTGGTATCCTTGATTTGACCATTTAAACCTATTTTGATCTTGAACAGAGTCTTAGATGAAATTCTACCCTAATTTGGGTTTCTATGCAAATTACCTAGTTAAACCTGGTCAAAACCAAAATCTGACTTCACCATCAAATCCCGTAGGTCCAAATTAGGTTTGTACCAAATTTTTGTCTCAATCAGAGTCCATCTTGACCTAGTTTGCATTTCAGTCCATTAAAATTCTATTTCTCTCAATGCAACCCCTAGCTTTTGAATTTTTTGTAGAAGGCCCACTAACCTTGTCGAAGTTTTCATAGAAAGGACCTTGTCGCCATTGAAGGTCAACTGACATTCAGGTAGTGTTTGACCAAATCAAATCCCACTCAAATCGTGACAAAATCTCACCAAAATTGGCAAGATTGATGTTCACACGGTGAGGAATCGTTTGGACATGTTCTAGGAATTAGAACTTGCGCGAAAAGCTTAAACAATTCCACAAAAATCCATGAGTTTCTTTGACCTATTCCCCAAGCAATCATGTTTATTTCCTTGTCCAAAGCTTGCCCCGAGCTCTATAAAAGCATACCCTTTGCAAAGCCTTGATCCTTTGTCTGGTTTGGCCCTAAAACCTTCTTCCTTTCTTCATTTGGCCAACTCCGACCGTGACTCTAGCGAGCACTCTCGAGCCACTTCCTTCGACCACTTGGCGGACAAATCAAGTGGTCCTCCTTCTTCGTCACCTTCCTCCACTCCTCGCTAGCCACAATAGGAGTTTCTTCCCCAATCATCACCGCCGTCTTCCCTTAGTGAAGATTTCTCCTTCCCCAGCCCTGGCCAATCACAGACGTCGCTTCCCATCATCCCCTTCTCCATTTAGCTAGGTAACTTCCTTCCCCTTAATCCCCTAAGCCTTCATAGCTCTTTCCAAACCCAATTCTACCGCCAACACACCCTCAACGCCAGCATCTTCCTTACGTTCAGCATACCTCCAACATGACCATCCATGCTCCACAGATGGCCAAATGTATTGCGACCAATGCCAAAACCTTCACTGCCTCACACCCACCAAAACCCCTCAAGAAATTAAGGGGATTACGCCTCTAAAACTCCCACCGAACACTGTCTCCCTCGCACCACCTCCTCGACTTCACCAAACCACCACACACATCCATACGATAGCGAAGCTCAGGAGCTATTTGATTGGGGCCTAGTGCCCGTATTTGTGAAGTGTAGGTCTCGCCATCGTTGCCTGTTGCCGCCGTCATCTTTGACTCCGTCTACCTTGCTTCGACCTGCTTCAGCTTTGCAACCACACCCTAGTGTTGCGAATTCACCTCAGGAACGTAACCTCACCAGCAATTGAAGGAACCAGTAGCAACAACATCTTCAATTCAAGCAACATCGGCTACTACGTCACGT
This sequence comes from Thalassia testudinum, assembly GCA_037157565.1. Taxonomy (NCBI): domain Eukaryota; kingdom Viridiplantae; phylum Streptophyta; class Magnoliopsida; order Alismatales; family Hydrocharitaceae; genus Thalassia; species Thalassia testudinum. Next base: position 29,929,024 of record JAZHRO010000019.1, on the reverse strand, counting down.
AAAGCAAGATGGGGACATTTAGTCCCACATTGTAAATGGATAAGCAAATGTAGCTTTTTAAATTGATTTTGTGAACTGAGTTGTTCACCCAAGAACACCGAGGGTTGAGTCCCTGCTCGCGAACATCTCCACGCCTTGCCTACGATCCACACTCGTGTGTCTGGCCACTATGTAGGATTCAATTACCTACCTTACCTGAACATCTACTCTGTTATTATAAAAGAGAAAGACAAGAGCATTTGTGAGAGGAGGGGGGAGGGTTTTACTGTGCAACCCTTAGCCTTGGGCACATGTTGAAGAAGAGGCTTTACACTTAGCCTCTAAGTGAGATGGCCATATTCTTGTGAAGGCTATGGAGAGGGAAGCCTTAGTCTTGAGAAGAAGAAGAGAAGGCTCTTGTGAGAGCCTTATGCTCTGTTGATGCTGTTCTTCAATTAAGGTGTATGATGCCTTGTTTTGTCATCAGAGCGGTTGATTCTGTTGGTGCTATTGAAACATTTAAGTACGTAAGTTGATTTGGATTAATCGATTGAAGTTACTGTTGATTTATTTGAATACATGGGATGCTTGCTTAATTAAGAAGAATAATTGGTGATTTAAATCACCATTATTTTATCTTTCTAATTCTTTTTATCTCATGATCTTTTGAGATACATTCATTACATATCTGTTATTACACTTAACCTACTATGCTCATTTATTCTAAATGAAGATTAATGTGTGAATTCAACATTTGCTCCCTACGAACAACCTCAGACTCCAATTAGATTCTAAGTTTATAAATTTCAGTGTTTATTATGTGATTTAGGAGTGTACTACAATGAGTGCACATTAAATCTTCTCAATTCTCATGCAAACAGGTGTTTGGAAAACTCTAATGGTCTGGAAAAGTTTTGTAGTAGGAATGGTAGGAGTCATCAAATGAATTTGTAGCTAGAGATCACATGGGGGATGGTGATGATGACGACGCCCTCAACAAATTTTCTCTGAAATTGTTCTTCAAGGGTGTTTCTATGTCTCATCAGTTAAAGGGTTCTCAATCTAGAATATCTGAGATTCGGGTAGTGATGGTCCAATTTAGTCTATCAGCAAATTTCAAAAGCTAAGGATCAAATGTGGCAGTGATCAACTTATGACAGCCCTAGGGCAAAGGATCTTGGAGCTTGCTAGTAAGCTAGAGGTGTTTGCGTTGAAATTTGTTCCTACTTTTGAACTTAAGAAACCATTGGCATTAGCTCAAGAGGTAGTTGGTGTTTCAAATTATGCTTTTATAACAAATGCTTTAATCTTATTAGAGAGACCAAATACAGAAGAAGCTCAACCTATGTCAAAAGGAAGTCATCGCAGAGCATTTGGATTTGATGGATGGTTTGTTGGAGGATACGTAATGGTGTCAAGAAGGTCGTTGCATTTATAGATTCCAATGTGGTTTATTATTAGATATCTGAAGCCAAGGATCCTGATGATCAACTTGTGATAGCCCTAGGGCAAAGGATCGTTGAGCTTGCTAGTAAGCTAGAGGTGTCCATGTTGAAATTTGTTCCTACTTCTGAACTTAAGAAATCATTGGCGTTAGCTCAATAGGCAGTTGGTGTTTCAGATTATGCTTCTGGAATAAATGCTTTGATCATATAAAATAGAATTTGTTATCCCTTTCCTAATTGCTCAATGTTGTTGGATCCAAACCAATTGTTTACCGGTGGAAGTTGTTCTGGTCCAATGAATTCAAACTATGTTGAGTGTCCTACTTGAGGAAGGATAGTTTGTATATCATGTCATGCTCCATGGCATGCATCAATGACTTGTGAGTATCAGAATAATCCTCAAGAAGATAGAGACAACGAAGATGTTGCATTACACCATTTGGCACAAGTGAACAACTGGAGATGCTGCAAGCACTTCCTGAGAATGATTGATCTTGTGGAAGGGTGCTACCATGTGACTTGCTAGTGTAGACATGAGTTTTGCTATTGCTATGGATTTGACTATATTGGTTGACAATAGACATTTCACTATGCACATCATTGGGAAGAGCATAAAGAATAATAGGTTACTCTTTCTAAACAAGACTTAGAATTACGAAGGTGGCAATCCATTGAATATCTAACCTCAGCCCACGATGCCCACACTAAACAAGAAAGATCCTAGCTTGCTCTACTCCAAAGATTTCTTGCTAGGAGCCTTGGCCTGAGTGACTTGAATCCCGATCAGCCGCTTCCCCGCTAGTTTGACTCATTTGTCAACACCATAATGGACCTCCAACAGCTCCCCTGGTGATAGCGAAAATATGCGGTTTATTAATTAGGTAATTTAGTGTCGTTGCAACACGTAAATCCGCTTTCACTTTTAAATTTATATCCTAGATAGTGGGGTATCTAGGGTCGTCCAAGGAGGCCAAATGTTTGCAAAATTGATTCTCTTGCTTACAAAATAGATCTCAACTTTCTTTTTGGTCCTTTTCAATATATCATTTTTATGTTTTTGAAATTAAGGCAACATGCGAATTTGTGGCGAGAAAGTGACTTACACTTCACTCAATATACTACTTCTAAAGTAGCAAGTAGAGCCTCTCCATAAGTCACTCTAGGCAAGTGGAGGCCTAGAATAATTAGGGAGAGGGAGTGAAGAATGCTAAAAACAAATCAATTAAAAAAAATGCAACTAAAGAAATTGCAAAGAAGGCAACAAGATTAATGAAAAGGTGCTTTACAAAAAAGCCTAGTAGATGAATGCTTCTACTAATAGAAAAATTGCAATAAATAAAAGAAAACACAAATCCTCTAGATAGATGGTGAAGAAGAGGGCTTCTTGCTCCAAGCTTGGTAGCTCCCAAATTTGAAAAGAGTCCTCCAACTCCTTCCTTGCTATGCTCCGTCAAGGTGATGTCCTCCAAGGCAAGCCCTAAAGGGGCGTGACCTAAGCTTCTCTCCAATGGTGGACATCCACCCTAGGTCCTTCTCTTTTGCCTGACCATCCTCCTCGAAGTGTAAAAGTCCTCCTCCTTGGCGTGGCCCAAGTTGAAGAGAGTGGGGAGAAGAAGGCACCAAAAGGGCTGGTGATGTGCCCCTTTAATCTTCTTCTCTACTCCTTCTCCTTGGCCGTAGGTGTAGGTGGTATAGGTAGCAAAATACACTAATGGAGGATGCTCTCAAATGGTGGTAGGTGGTGGGTTTTTATAGAACAGGAAGGGGGCTAAGGTGACTCTTGGAATGGAGGGCTAAGATGGAGAGATGGAGGTGGTTGGGGATCCTATGGCCAAGGACAAATGGCGCCAAACCAAGGGACACCTAGGGGATGGTTATAGGTGGTGGCACCCCTTGATGTTGGTGCCAAAATGGCTTCTAGAAGGGGTTCCTAGGTGGCACCAAGGAAGGTTCTAGAAGGAGGGGTAGGTGCATGGCTAGGATGGGTTGTAGGGTTAGGTGTATGGTGGATGTGGGGGTGGATGTTGGCACCAAAAAGAGTGGTAGTTAGGGTTAGGTTTTGGTGCCAAAATTGGTGCCTTTTGGTGGTGATGATGGGGTGAAGAGGTGGCTAGGAGGTGGTGCCAACTTGAGTAGGATAGCTAGCTTAGGTAGGGCTTAAGTTGGTGGAGATAGCTAGGGTTGAATTGAAGGTGGTGGATGGCCAAGGAGCTGGTTGCTAGCTAAGCTTAGCTAGCTATGGAATAGAGGAGGAGGTATTGGAGCTAGGGTTTGAAGAGAGGAGATGAGGAGAAGTCTGGAGATGGAACTAGAGCTGGCAGCTGCTGAAGAGGCTAGCATGGAGCTAATCCAGCTAGCTTAGCTTGCTAGTTCTTTGCTAGCTGCTAAGGCAAGCTAAAGTGAACTGGCTTCTACCATAATGAGCTAAGGTGAGCTAGGTCTGGTGCTCCTGAGGAGGATCAAGCTGGTTGAGGCAGTTAAGGTAGCTTAGCTCAACTGAGTTTAGCTAAGCTGAATCCCCAGGAGCTGGACTTGAGCTTCCTAAGCTAAGATGAGTTCTTCTTCAGCTGGATGGAGTTGAATGGAGCTGGATGTAGCTGGGTCTGAGCTAGGGTGAACTCCCGTCAACTCAACTGAGCTAGCTAGAGCTCCATGTGGACTAGTGGGAGCTGAGATGAGCTAGACTCAACTAAGTTGAGCTGGATCTGAGCTGACTTGAGCTTGGGTGAGCTAAGATGAACTCTCTTGAGCTGCCATTCAGCTGAGATTAGCTGAATGGAGCCAGGATGAGCTAACCCTATTTCAAGTGAGCTAGGTTCCAACTGTGGTGAGCTGGATCAAGCTGAGTTCCAGCTTGTCTGATCTTCTCCATCACCATTTACCTTCTTGAGTGCTAGGGTTTTAGGGATCTGTATATCTGTTCATCCCTAACACTCACAAAAACATATCCAAAAGATAATAAAAAATGCAATGCATGCCTAACCTAATTTTTCCCTAAATGCAGCCCAAAAACTTGTTTGCGGAGTAAAATCCTAAGAGCTAGGTTTGTTTTAATGCATAAGAATGATGATAAACTAGCATTTATCACACCCCCATGCTTATCTTTGCTAGTCTCTTAGCAAAACTTCAATTTTTTTGAAAACGGAATTTTTGGGAAATCTAATTTTTTTTCGACTTTTGAGGAGAAAAATAGATTAAGGGACCTTGGTTGATCTAAACATAGGAGGTACAGGATTTGTTAAAGATAAACATCAGGATTTATTTTTGGATCCAACCATTAGACAAAACAGGATCAATATATCCTCCAGAAAATTAACAAATTAACCCCTTGTTAATTCAGATGACTTGAAATTTTTGTTTTTAGGATTTTTCTAGCTCATGAATCTGATTCGCAACTTCCAAAATCATTTAAAATCTTGTGTCTGTGCTTGTGAAAAGCCAACATTTAGAAGGGCATGTTAATTTATTTATTATTACTGTTTTTTTCTCCCCCATGCTTAATTTTAGCTTAGTCTTACAGCAGATGTGTTGGGATCATCATTCCCATTACCATTCCTCGAGGGGTCTCTGGCGCTAGTACTTCGGAATAGTACTGTCCATGACACCACCCAGGAGCTCACAACCCCAAAACACGATGCGGTGTAAAGGGGCGCTCCAAGCAAACTCAAGCTCTTGCTTCGACACTATAGGTAGAGCACCGTCCAAGACACTTGAGCTGCTAAAATGTGCTTTAATGCTACGTCTAAAGATACGAAATATAGATATGGAGCAGTGCCGAGGTGGTAACATGGTGACATCGCATCCTCAACAGAGGCATTTTCCCTCTTCTCGGTGGTGGGAACTCAAAGAAATGATCTGCTTCAGACTTTTACTAAGTCCAAACAAGGGAGTTTTTTAAATTTTTAGTTGTTTTTTAAGTGTTGGCTTATGCGTGAAAATTGAGACAAGAAGTTTCTGAAGACATGCAAGTTTTTGAATCAGAAACTAAGTCAAATACTTTCCGTATTACAAAACAGGGTCAAGTCACCTGAACTATCATGAGTTCAGGTGGAATTTTAGAGAAGGATATCTGATCTAGTCTAGAAATAGACCGTGGAATTCTAATGATCAGATCTATATCCTCATCCCTAGTTTGTTAAAGATTAAATCCCATTGTACCAAAAGTGAGTTTTTCAACCTTAGTCCCAATTTCAAAATTTTTTTCATCATTTTTTTTTTGGTATGCAAGCAGTAAATAAATTAAAGAAAAATGCATGTTTTTAGGTTTTGAACATCCTAAATCGATCGTCAAAATTTGAAAACACCCCCCCCATGCTTAAGATATGCCATGTCCTCATGCATTAGGAGGGAAAAAGGATCCCCTTAGTGAAGAATGGTAAGGTTTAGGATGATCAAAACCTGCAAAAAGAAGAAAAAAGGAAAGCAGGAAAAAAATGATGGGTTACCTCCCATACAGTGCTATCTTTTACGCCATTCAGCTAGGCGTGAAGGTATGCACGGAAGATGGAAAATCATGTAAAAAGTTGGACACTTAGTTGCCTGCAAAAAAAGTGTCTTCTTCTAGATCCCTAGAAAATTGATTAGAAGCAATATTGGGATCAAAGTTGGATGGAAAATGATAAGTGTAGCTCAACCCTGGCCATGGTTTTAAAGCAGGTTGGATGCCAAACTCGGGTGGGGTTGGTGGCAGGTCCATAAGAAAGGAGTTGGGGATGGGATGGTGAGGATTGGGTGAAGTGTGGAAAAATTAGGTGCGTGAATAGTGGGTGGGTTAGGGTTCTTAGGGGGTGCATCGGGAATAAATTTGGGGTCAAGACAAGTCTCTAGATCACAGATTTCGCCGACCACTGATTATGAATCAGAGTCCTCAAAAATATTGTGGTCAGCAAGGGTATCTATTAACATTGTCTCCTCCACCATAATGGAAATTTCAGTATCTGAGTACTCAAAAAAGTTATCATCATGGAATCTCCTGGGGGATTTGAAAATATCTAAAGTGATAGTTTGGCCTGCACAAGTGATATCCATTTTGCCTGTGTGGCAATTGATATTTGCCTTTGCAGTGGGCGAAAAAGGGCGTCTAAGGATTATTGGGGAGTCCAGTAATGATTCAGGTACCTCAATGTTAAGAACCAGAAAGTCTACAGGGAAGACACAATTCTGGACCTTGACCAAAACATCCTCGACAATCCCACGGGGTTTGATCATAGATCGGTTGGCTAATTGCAGGGTAACCTCGACGGGTTTTAATACACCGATGTGAAATTCTTCAAATAAACTCGTGGGAATAATATTAATTGAGGCACCAAGATCAAGGAGGGTGCGATTAAAGGTAGTGTCATCAATAATTACAAAAATTAAAGGTGCTCCCGGATCTTTCATCTTAGGAGGCAGCTTAGTCTATGTGACAGAGCATACTGTCTCTGAAAGATGCACCTGTCCTAGATTTTTGGCCTGCCTTTTAGGAGTGCAAATCTCCTTCAAAAATTTGTCATAGGCAGGTATATATTTGATGGCATCTAGGAGAGGAATATTGATATGAACTTGCCCAAATAGATCCTTGAGTTCTTCTGTAGTGGGCTCAGATTTCTTTTTTTCATTGGTGGTGGGGTGGAGAGCTTGTGGGAAAGGGATAGGAATCTTGTCTTGAGAATTTTGTATTTCTTTTTCTTCCTGATGGGGAGGTGGGGAGTCAATTTGCACAGGTATTTCACCAGGTTTGTGTGAAGGCCCGGGATCAATGGTTGCTTTCCCACTCCTCAAAGTAACTGCATGTGCAGTCGGATTATTATTTGGAGGAGGTGGGGGGCCTGTGATTACGGAAACCTGGGAGGCTGCTGTGGTGGTGGATTAGGAGGAGGCTGATTCAGATAGTGTGGAGTTTTTCCCATATAATGGTTCCCTTGGTGATTAGGGTTGGGCATGGGTTGGGATGGAAGATGTCCTGCAGGTCTTTATGTGGGAGTAACCACAATCTGATTGCTCAGATTTGTGATGGTGCTGGTTACTTCCGTCATTTTTGTTTGCATTTCCTGCAAGGTTCGCATCATCTGGGCATTGATGTCTTGTTGAGATGGCCTAGGATGGAAGATTGGATTCAACCCTTACCCAATAAAATTATATGGTTGGGAAGAAACCTGATTATTCCAGGAGTAGTTCGGGTAATTTTTCCAATTGGAAGAATTTTTAAAGGGCTCATGAATGGAAGAAATATTTTGAGTGGGGTTAAGATCTGGATAGTTGTAATTCCCCAGTGAATCATGGGCAACCTCAGAATAATCAGCAGGAGTAGTGTTGAGATTGTGCAAATTTTCTCTTCGTGGAAAGTTAGGTTGGGTTAAATGTGGGTGTGGAGCTTGGGTTGATGTGGACAGTCTTTCCTCAATTTTCTTTTGATTAATATGCATCTGGTCGAGTTTTTGAGCAATCATTTGAAGATCATCTTGGGTGATAGGGATAGATTGAGTGCCTATTTCATGAACACCGAACTGTGGGTTTTGGCTCCTACAAAATGTGTTCAGGGAAGCTTGATTAAATGAGTTTTCACTCATTTCTTCAGACAAGTCGTAGGCACTTTTAGCATCTTTATTTAAGAAGTTGCCGCCGCACGAGGCATCGAAAAAATGTCGGATTTGATCTTATAATCCATCAAAGAAGATTTGCATGAGTTGCCATAAAGGAATCTTGTGGTGTGGGCAACTTCTTAAAAGATCTTGAAATCTTTCCCAAGAATCATGGAAAGTCTCACCATATTTTTGGTGAAAGGTCGTAATAGATCTTCAGAAGGAATTGGTATAACCTATGGGAAAGAATTTCTTGAGGAAGGTGCTCTTGAGCTGAGGCCAAGTTGTGATGGGTAGGCCAATGGTCCTAAACCAAGAAGCGGACTTATCTTTAAGAGATAATGGAAAAAGCCGCATCAGCCATATGTCTTCTTGCACATTTCGTGAACGGGTTGTTTGTGCAAGAAGAGTCAGCTCTTCAAGGTGGCTGAAAGGGTCTTCCCTAGGAAGGCCATGAAAGTGCTTAATTATGTTCAGGAGTGCAGGCTTGATCTCAAAGTCCCCCTCTGGTATGACCACCCTTGGTCGTTCCTCATAATAAGATGGATCATAGAAATCTTTTAAAGGAATAACAGGCTGCTGAAGGGGTGGTGGGTTTGGCCTTTGATTGGCTAGGTTTTGGATGTTCCTAGTCAATGTTTGTTGATTGGAATTTAATTTATCAATCTCTCAGCCATCAATTTTAAAAGATCAGGCAGGGGGTCTTGATGTTGTGTTTGGGGCAACTCAAGATTAGGAAGCTCCAAGTGTGGGAAGTTAAAGGTGGGTGGGTTTTGGGTGGAAGGGTTAGAATTAGGGTTAGCAGTGGGGTTAGAGGTAAGGTTAGAGGTGGAAGGGTCAGTGGACCTATTTTGTTGAATTTTCATTTTTTTAGGAGAAGAAGATAGAAAAAGTGGTCTTTTTGAGCGGGGGGAAATCAAATGGTCCTTCTAAGTGCGGATTTTAAGACCGTTGCTCGGGCATAAAATGGAAGAATGGGAGGGGAGGAGAAGAGAAAAATATGAGAGAAAGTGTGCAAATCAAACAAACAAAGGTAGACCTAACTTAAGTGTGACTCCCTAAAAATAAACCTAAGACTTTGTCTACATTGGAAATAAGTAGTCAATAATGAATACTCGTTCTATCAACAAATCTAGCCAAGTTGCTTAAGGGGAGGTTTGGGCCCAAACGTTTCCCAGAAAAAATCCCAGGTGCTTGTACAAGCCCACGCCTAATCGTTTGACACAGCCCCTCAGCCTGAACACTAGATATAGATGACAGAATTGATACTAACTAAAGAAAACTTAAGACCTAGAAGCAAGCCTAAGTTGATGAAGCCTTAGGGGTCAAGTTGCTGCAAGTTTTAATTAGGTTTAGGATGCTATAGTGCACACGGAATGTGGAGGGCATTTATTGGCTTGTTGCCCTATTAGTTCGATTTTTTTGTGTTTGTGTAGGATTGGAGAGTGGCTCCAACGAAATCAAGTTGTTACACAATTTTTTTGTATTTGTCTTTCAGGATTCAATTTAATTGAATGTGTTTTAGGGTTTCTTTTGTTAAACTTTCAAATAAGTTTGAAATTCCACAATCAAAGGAAAAACAAGTTGTATGGGTGATTGTATATTTCCTTTAAATTGAATCTCTAAAAAGAAAGAAGGAAACCCTAAGCCAATTGTCCCTAAGACAGAAATTTAACTACCAATGAGTTGTTTTTAGGCTTTCTGAATAGATAGTGGTCCAAACAATGCAACTAACACTACTACCTCGAATGAAATCAAACAAGGATTCCAAAAAATATTTTTGTAAGATTTTATGAATTTGTTTGATAATTGTTTTGAATTTTTAATTGTACTAGTGTCAAAGTCCATAAATGATACCTATGGGTATTGTGGACTTTTTAGTATTATCACTGACCTCATAAAACTTTTGTGATTTTATATGATATGTAAAATTTCACACGGATGTTAGCAAGCTAAATCTCACAAAAATTGGATGAGTATAAAAATTTTAAAAATTCATGGACTGTAGCAAAATAGGAAGATTAGAGGGTGTGACACCTCTACAGTCCATGAATTTTTAAAACTTAAATGCAAATCGAATTGATCTGAAATTTTTAACAGATGTTCATAACTTAATTAGGAATCACTGTATGAAATTTCATGATTTTAGGAGGCCTGTGGTGTTAGGAATCGAATTTTCAAGTCCGGACAGAAATCTGGACCCGAAAAATAGAACACCAATACATGCAATGGAGTGGTGTTAAAGAAGCATTCAAGCAAACAATAGATTTTAAAATGCACCACTCCACTTAGTTAAGTTGTTTATTATTTTGAAAGCCAAGTTTAGTGTATTTTGGTAGTTTTTTAGGTTAAGTGTGACAAGTGATGGTGAACCAACCTAAAATCCGTGGGAAGTAAAGGAACTTTAGGCTTTCACTTCCAAATTCCCGCCTTCCCGCTATAATTCCTACACACACGAAAGAAAGAAAGAGAAGGGGATGAGATCCACTTCAAGCAAGATAAAATTGACTAATGCAAAGCCGTGCCTCCCTGGCAACGGTGCCAAAAAGTAATAGCGAAAATACACGGTTTGTTAATTAGGTAATTTAGTGTCGTTGCAACGCGTAAATTCGCTTTCACTTTTAAATTTATATCCTAGATAGTGGGGTATCTACGGTCATCCAAGGAGGCCAAATGCTTGCAAAATTGATTCTCTTGCTTACAAAATATATCTCAACTTTCTTTTTGGTCTTTTTCAATATATCATTTTTATGTTTTTGAAATTAAGGCAACATGCGAATTTGTGGCGGGAAAGTGACTTACACTTCACTCAAATACTACTTCTAAAATGGCAAGTAGAGCCTCTCCCTAAGCTCACTCTAGGCAAGTGGAGGCCTAGAATAATTTGGGAGAGTGAGTGAAGAATGCTAAAAACAAAGCAATTAAAAAAAAATGCAACTAAAGAAATTGCAAAGAAGGCAACTAGATTAATGAAAAAGTATTTTACAAAAAAGCCTAGTAGATGAATGCTTCTACTACTAGAAAAATTGCAATAAATAAACAAAAACACAAATCCTCTAGAGAGATGGTGAAGAAGAGGGCTTCTTGCTCCAGGCTTGGTAGCTCCTAAGCTTGAAAAGAGTCCAACTCCATCCTTGCTATGGTCCGCCAAGGTGATGTCCTCCAAGGCAAGCCCTAAAGGGCATGCCCTAAGCTTCTCTCCAAGGGTGGAATTCCACCCTAGGTCCTTCTCCTTTGACTGGCCATCCTCATTGAAGTAGAAAAGTCCTCCTCCTTGGTGTGGCCCAAGTTGAAGAGAGTGGGGAGAAGAAGGCACCAAAAGGGCTGGTGATGTGCCCCTTTAATCTTCTTCTCTACTCCTCCTTGGCCGTAGGTGTAGGTGGTATACGTAGCAAAATACAATAATGGAGGATGCTCTCAAATGGTGGTAGGTGGTGGGTTTTTATAGAATAGGAAGGGGGCTAAGGTGACTCTTGGAACGGAGGGCTAAGATGGAGAGATGGAGGTGGTTGGGGATCCTATGGCTAAGGACAATTGGCGCCAACCCAAGGGACACCTAGGGCGTGGTGATGGGTGGTGGCACCCCTTGATGTTGGCGCCAAAATGGCTTCTAGAAGGGGGTCATAGGTGGCGCCAAGGAAGGTTCTAGAAGGAAGGGTAGGTGGATGTCTAGGATGGGTTGTAGGGCTAAGTGTATGGTGGATGTGGGGGTGGATGTTGGCGCCAAAATGAGGGGTAGTTGGGGCTAGGTTATCGTGCCAAAATTAGTGCCTTTTGGTGGTGATGATGGGGTGAAGAGGTGGCTAGGAGGTGGTGCCAACTTGAGTAGGATTGCTAGCTTAGGTAGGGCTTAAGTTGGTGGAGCTAGCTAGGGTTGAATTGAAGGTGGTGGATGGCCAAGGAGCTGGTTGCTAGCTAAGAGCTTAGCTAGCTTTGGAGTAGAGGAGGAGGTATTGGAGCTATGGTTTGAAGAGAGGAGCTGAGGAGAAGTTTGGAGCTGTAACTGGAGCTGGCAGCTACTGAAGAGGCTGGCATGGAGCTAATCTAGCTGGCTTAGCTTGCCAGTTCTTTGGTAGCTGCTAAGCCATGCTAAAGTGAACTGGCTTCTACCATATTGAGCTGAGGTGAGCTAGGTCTGGTGCTCCCGAGGAGGATCAAGCTGGTTAAGGCAATTAAGGTAGCTTAGCTCAACTGAGTTGAGCTAAGCTGAATCCCCAGGAGCTGGACTTGAGCTTCCTGAGCTGAGATGAGTTCTTCTTCAGCTGGCCAGAGTTGATGGAGCTGGAAGTAGCTGGGTTAGAGCTGGGGTGAACTCCCGTCAACTCAGCTGAGAGCTAACCCTACTTCAAGTGAGCTAGGTTCCAGCTGTGGTGAGTTGGATCAAGCTGAGTTCCAGCTAGTCTGATCTTCTCCTTCACCATTTGCCTTCTTGAGTGCTAGGGTTTTAGGGATCTGTATATCTGTCCATCCCTAACACTCACAAAAACATATAAAAAAGGTAATAAAAAATGCAATGCATGCCTAACCTAATTTTTGCCTAAATGCAGCCCAAAAACCCATTTGCAGAGTAAAATCCTAAGAGCTAGGTTTTTTTTATTGCATAAGAATGATGATAAACTGGTGTTTATCACCTGACTTGAGAGGTTTGTCTCTATAATCGGTGACAACTTCCACGAGGATTATATTTAGTGAAGGGATATTAGATTCTAATTAAGAAATAGCTTGCCATTTTTTATTTCTTTGAGATGGTGAAGTGCGCTGCAATCATACGACATAATATACCAAAATTAATTTAGAATCTAGCATAACTTAGGAACAGGGCATACATAAACCACCTAATTTTTATAATAGTTAGTTTAGTAGCCTTAGAGATAATATTACCATTTTTTGCTACAAAATGGTGATGAAATTGATTGCAAATGATCCGAGGCCGCAAATGATAGATCAAACCATACAGATGAAATCAAGACGACGACAGGAGTCCAACTCTTCCAGAATCATCTTGATTAGACATCCGTAGCATACGTGCAGCCATAGAAGGTCGGAAGACAAGAAGTGAAAAGATAGAAACCCTGACCTCAGATGCTAAATCTGATTGCACAGATGGCTCCGGATCGACGATCGCAGTCCAATAGCACAAAAATTAACCCAATTGGAGGCCTAGATCACCAATTACGAAGAAGAGAAGATGGACGGTCATGATGGTTCCACGTGGCACCATCATAGCCACCCATCGCCATGCTCCCAATCTCTGAAGAAGCCTTCCTCATGCATTATGGGTCGTTGGATCGTCATCCAACAGCCATCATGCACCCACATTGCCCCTGCCCCCACACTTCATCAGCCAAGAGAACATCTCAGTCATTGGATCTCCACCGAAAGGCTAAGAGCGAAGTTGCCTAAAACATAAATTCAACACAAAACATGCTTAGCATGTTGGTTAACGCACTCACACACAAGTGGGAGACACATGCTCGAGCCTCGTCATGCACCAAATCAGGAAGGTGGTGTGCTCGATCTCAATTGGAGCATTGGATGATGAGCGAAGGGCGGTGATGCGGGTGCATGGCATGACAAGAGCCATCAGATGGACATGAGTGGATGTACACCAATAGAACGTGCGATCTCACATGCTCTCTTTAACAAAGGTGGTGCAAGCGTGAGTTAAGCATTCCGATCGCAAGATCAGACGGCTGAAATCAAAACAAGCAATTTGAATTTGAAGCACATGATGAGAAGAAGCGGAAGGCGTGCGAGGACTACACGAGCACGATCGGGTGGGTCACAAGCTGCCACGTGGCACCACCAGAGTGCATCTGCGTGTATAAAGAACACTATAGGTTGGATTGAGGCGTGATAAGAGCTATTGATCTCCAAATCGACGAATCTGATCAAACCTGAGTTGTTGCATTAGTTGGAGGGCTAGAATGCCCTCTTTGCCCCTCATCAAAGCTTTAAAAGAAGACCAAGGCCACCTGTTGATATCTCTTCCACCATAACACCGACTGTGTACAACTAGAGCCTCTCTCCCTCTCTGCAACTCCTCTTTGGCACTCATCCTAGTGCTTTGGATCTGAAGTGCTGCCACACTGATAACTCTACATTTAATGATGATAATTGCATCAACAAGAGTTTATTTCAGGGGTATATGTGCACTAATAACATACCAAGATGGGCATGGGAGCATTACATGCATTGCAAATTAAGATTGCTTATAAATCAATGTTTAATTGCCATATGTACAAGTCCATGTTGAAATAAGCCTCAGATGAGCTATCGGACCGCACAGATGGACTTAGATCGACGAATGTAGTCGAACGGACTCAAAATCACTTAAATCTGACATTTGGAGCTTCCCCAACAAGCACAAGAAGTTTTGGTTGTTCATCATCAATCGACCACATGGTGCCCACACTAGCCTCCATCACACGCCAACACAATCGCAGCTCCTCCATCATGAAATTCTGATAGTTGGATTTCCATCCAACGATCGACCGTGCCTGCACCTGACTACGCCTCCGCAACTAATAGTGAAGGCAGTGCAGCGGAGAGTACCTTGGCATCACAAGCGAGCGGCGAGCATTCGACCCCTGCTGCTCCCCAAACTGCACCCCATCTGCACCGTAGCTGATTTAGGCCATTCGATCGCCATCGAAACAGCTCTAGGGTGGGCTATGCGGTGCACTGTCATGCACCCAATGCGAATGCTCTCGATCACGCGCAAGGCGTATGCTCACTGCACATGAAGCACAATCTAAGCGCTCCTCTCTTGCTCGATCACAGCCGTTGAAGTGAAATTCGATGGTCGATGTGTGTCCATCATGCGAGCGCTTATCCCACTGCAGGCGTTGGAGGGCAATGTGGTGCACCCTTTGCCATCCGGTGGCAATCCGTGCCTTAGATCAGGAGGCTGCGGGCACATGAGCACGGATTGAGGAAGAAAGCACGCATGCCTCAAAGGACCGGCGGCCAATGGGCTTCACCGACACATATGGAATGGGTTTAGCGACGTCCTGGATGTTACTAAATCCCTTAGTTTGGAAACACCTTCTTCTCTATATAAACCTCCTCAACCATCCCATTCATGGGCATTGAATTCATACACACTCTCCATGCAATACTAGCCTCTCATAGCTCCACCAAGCATCCTAAATCCACCCCGGAGTTGTTGAGCCAGCGATGGAGCCCCCATCCACCTCCATGGTGGCCTCGCCTCCTCCTCCCGCCCTATTTACTCTAGTTTTATGTTGCACTTGTTTAAGCTTTCATCTATTGTTATAGTTGTAAAAAAACTCTAATTGCTTGCTATATGTTGATGTTGTTTCGCATATCATAGCTTACATCCTCTTAGAATGATTGTCATGTTTTAAACACGAGCTCTAACCCTACTCTCTCTTACTCTCTCATTTTCTCGCAATCAAGCAAAGTAAACATTCCTGTGACAACTAAAGCAACAAACTAATCCAATTTCATTCCTCCTTGTATTTGACACTTGGACTCACCAAATCCACAACTTAAATTAAAATCAACATCGGGAATGCATGCTAGAATGACATAATTAAACTAACGCGTTTCATGTGTGTCCACAAGAATCCAACAAGCGGTGTCGTTGTCATCTGCTCTTTATCTCTCTCTCTCCTTTTAGCATAGTTATTTTGATTCATAGTTGAAAAACTGTTTCCAAATAGCAATAAAGTTTTGATTATCTGCATATCTGATGCCTATATATAACGACATATAATTATATACATATTAATTTAGAACAACTTTCTGAAAGGCTTTTACAAAAAAATCATGTTTTGCCTCCCTACAAAAGACTTGGTATTCACTGAAATCTTTATAAATATTATTTGTTTTACCGTGATTCGCACTACAACAATAAAACTAATCTTTAGCGTGTCTTGCGGTCAAACAAGTTGGTACCGCTGTCGGGGAGGGAACGAAAATTTTTAAAAGCTTTTCTTGTAAATGTGCTTATTTGAGATTCTAACTTGCTTTTTTTTTATTGCATAGGAATCACAAAATTGCAGGAAGATACATGCAACAACGGAAAAAAAGAATGGGCGTGAATCTCAGGTAAGTACTTGTAGCTTAGATTAGTTTAGAGTTTGAAAAAAAAAATCCAAAAAAAAAAATTAGGTGTTTTGCTTGAACCTTAGGATTAGTTAGCACTTGTTTACTTTTTGAGAAAAGAGAAAAAAATATTCTCACTTGGTGATTTTTTAGGTTGAAACAAAATTCCATTATAAAAATTCAATTCCTGAAAATTCGTACATCCGAAAATAATAAATGCTCTACTGGACAAGGACTTTCAAGTCAAGAACAACATATCTAAATTTCATCCAAATCTGAGTTACAGAAAAATTCTAAAAATTCACATACTGATCTGTTATCAATTCGGTTACTGTTCCTGATTTTTAGTTCAAAATATCATAAGAATTTTTATAAACATTTTATTAATTAAAAATTGTGGCAATGAATTTCGATTGAAATCAAAAATTTAGGAAAAATCTAAGAAAAATATTTTCTGCATGTTTGAATCCACGGATTATTCAATCACTAACTGGGGGTCAAAATCGGCTAGAAAACCCTTAGTACACTTTAAATCTGAATAAAATAGAAAACGTGCATTAAAATTCCTGAAAAAAATATTTTTTGAGTGCCTAGTTAGTGGTAGAATAGGACTAATTGATTTCATTTCTTGGGTCACACCGCTTCCCAGAATTTGAACTTAACATAACCATCTTAGCACTATATGTGCCTAGGGTTTCACATTAGGGTAGAGCACACCTGCATTTCCATTCTTAAAGGAAATTTACCAAACAATTGAGATTTGAAAAACTCTTGTGTGCCTCATCAGAACCTTCATTGAAGGTATTAACTCAAGTGAATCCTAAAACTGATTATTACAAGCATTTAAACCTTAAAATGCACTACATCATAAAAAAATTGCATGTGAACCCCTTACTGAGCACTCGCACATTCAAAAATTAATCTTAAGGGCAACACCCCTGTAACGCCCATCATATTCGAAAGCACAACAAGCCTAAACCTAAAACTGAGTAAACTTGATCTAGGCAGGAATAATCTTCTTGGGGACATGAAATTAGATTGTGCTAAGGCTAAGGCCTTGTCCACTTGGACCCACTAGTGACAAGAAAGGTCGGTGCGGTAATCACGTTAAGATTTAGTGTTGTCCCACCGTGTAGTATGTCTTAGGGGGTCCCACCCTTCTGGTCTGCCAAGTAATTCAAGGGTTGACCTAACCTAGTCGTGTTTTGGGGAACCAAGATTAAGTCTATTTAGGGTTTATGTTCTAAGGATTAGTTTGATTGCTTGCATTGAAAGGGTGGAGTATTCTCTCATCTATCTTCTCTTTCTCATCCGCAGACATTCTTCTGGTGCGTGCAAGGTAGAAGATATTTACATCTTGATTTGCTACCACCTTTAGAGAGAAAGAAATTGTGGATGCCATAAATGACTTAAACAATGAAGGTTCTCCTAGACCTGATGGCTTTCAAGTTTTCTTTTATAAGGAAATGTGGAGTGTGCTTGGCAGTGAGGTGATGGATGTTACCAAGGAGTTTGAGAGAGGTAACTCTGTCTTTGATAAGATCAACATACCTTTTCTCTTCTTGCTGCTAAAGGTACAAGGTGCAGAAAAATTCTCTGATTTCAGACCGATCGCTCTTTCGAACTCCATCTACTTGGTGGCGAGCAAGAATCTAGCAAACAGACTGAGACTTGTATTGCGAAGCCCGATTCACCCTGCTCAATCAGCATTTTTATCCAATAGATCTCTTTAGGAATCATTGATTCTGGCTCAAGAGATGGTGTGTGGTTGGCATAGAAGGAACTGTAAAGTCTTTATGTGGAAAGTTGATTTCTGAAAGGCCTATGACTCTATCTCCTGGCCCTATCTTTGGGAGGTGTTTAAAAGAAGAGGTTTCCCTCCTCTCTGGATCCATTGGATGAAGCGATGCATTATAACCACCTCCTCTCCATTGATCAATGGGAAACCCTGTGGGGCTTGGATTTAGCCACAGTGCGGTGTTAGGCAAGGCTGCCTATTAGCAACATTGCTATTTAATCATGCAGTGGATAGTCTTGCTAGATTTCGCTACAAGCTTTCTGAGGCTACTATTTTGCAAGGATATTCATTATCCAACTGGAGAGCTATGGCATCCATATTACAATATGCAGATGACAGTTTTTCTTGTGGAAGGGACAACCACTGAAGCTTGAGCACTAGGACACATGGTCAAGATATTTGAAGATATGTCTGGTCTGAAATTAAATAGAAAGAAGTCCACCTTGATATGTTTTGGCCTTAATGAGCAGGATCAAGAAGCACTCTCTACGACATTGGGAACCCCTCGATCCAATCTACCAATTAGGTACCTTGGGCTACCACTGAGAAGCTCGAAACTGGGGAAGAGTGATTGGAATCTACTCTTTGACAAGATGTCCATTAAGTTGGAAGGATGGACCAGTAAATTCTTATATAAGGGAGGCAGATTGATCTTGTTAAACTTGGTTATTACCTCTATCCCAGTCTTCTTTTTCACCCTCTTCAAAGCTCTGAAGTCTACTTGGAAACGTGTGGATCTGTTGCGAAAGAAATTTTTTTGCAAGGGGGCGTGACATGAGGGGAGATTCATGCAACCTTTAAACTGGGAGCATCTATGTTGCCCCAAGGAAGAAGGTGGTTTGGGGATTAAAGCACTTGAAGAATTTATTAAGACCCTTTTTATTAAATGGGTGATTAAAATTCTTAGTGGTGAGGATAAGTTATGGACTAGGCATGTTAAGGATGGCTATGGAGACTCTAACAGTGCACTAAAGAGACTATTCCCTATCAGACCTTCTCCATTTTGGAGATTAGTTACTTAGGCCGTCAAGAATAACTGGCACTTGGTGCAGCCGATGCTTGGAGATGGCAGGAATTTTAATTTCTGAAGGGAATAGTGATCACCATTGGGCATCCTGAAAGACTCCTATCCAAGTGTATATGCGGCTACAGCTGATAAAGACAGTTTGGTTAGCAACTTCTGCTCTGATATGTGCAGTAGCTGGAAATTGACTGAACTTGAACCCAGTAGGGAGGGCACTCGACTGTGGGAGGAAAGACAACACATGATTTCATCCCTACAGAGTTTTTGACCAAGGCCTGGCGTGGAGGACACAAACGCTTGGTATGGCATATACACAACCCAACGTGCATATAATAAAATCTTAATTTCTAGCAGGGATTTTCGGAGAGCTCATATTGAAAAGAAGCTTTGGTTATTGAAGGTCCCTCTCAAGGTGCAAATCTTTCTCTGGTTGTGTTGAAAAGAAGGTCTGATTGTAGGGGACCTTAGACACAAGCGGATGGGGACAACATTGCACAAATGTCACCTTTGTGGACTGTACACAGATAGTCTAACTCACATTTTCTCTTCATGCTTGGTCACAGATATAATTTGGAGAAAAATCTACCGGGAGCCGCTCCCATCATTCGAATAATTATGGCAAAATTTTGCGATGCCTGGGAAACCACATCTGTGCGTGGTCGTGTCCCATTAGTGTGCTTGGAGGGCAAGAAATGAAAGATTATTTCAGGAGAGACTAGCATGCTATGAGAAAATTCTAAATGAGTGTTGGTTCCTCTTACATAGATGGGAATCTAATTTTTAGTTCTCCTTGTTTCTTATTGCATAATTTTGAATAAAAATCCCTTTGAATTGCCATCGTAACCTGATAGCTTTCCTTTCAATTTCAAAAAAAGAGAATTCCTAGGAGAAGACCTAATTGTCCAGAATCTAAATATGAACCCCCTGCAATGGCTAGTCACCATGAGGAAGATGAGATAGAAGAGGGAGAACAAAATTTGCATCCAATGACTCTTCTACAAAGGTAGATCACTAAGTAAGGTGGCATCATGATAGACAAATAGAGGTCATAGTGTAGGCCATTACTCGACTCCAAAATGGAAGAGCAAACCAGCCTCTCCATGACTTTTATAATCCTCCTAAGGCCCAACATGAACCTTTTGTCATGGTACCTTAGGATGGGGATGATTTTGAACTCAAACCACTGATCATCAATCTAATTCCTGATTTAGACACATCCATTTAGGAGAAAATGCCTATTTATGCTTGTCTCTAGGCTTAGATATGTGATATAGACACATCTATTTAGGTTAAAATGCGTAATCATTCGAGTTCCTAGGCTTAGATTTGCATTTCATGTTATAAATATTGCATACCATGCAACATTCTGCATTTAGAGTATTTGTATATATTTTAGGTTAACTAGGTCCTTTTTATGGCCAGGAGAGAAGAAGATTTATTTTAGGGCCTCAGATAGACGATCGGACCATACAGATCTGATCAGGATGATGATCGAAGTCTAACCCCTCCGAAATCATCTAGATCGGAGTCTCGTAGCATCATATGAAGTCTGATGAAGATCAATGGCCAGGGGTAATGCGACATTCATACAGGCTTGAGATGAAAAATTCGACCGTGAGTATGGATCTGGAGCGACGATCGTAGTCCTGCAACGTGGGAATCATCTCGATCAAAGCTCTGTAGCACCCTTCACAAAATGAAGAAGATGGATGGCCCAGATGGCACCACATGGCCCCATCCAAGCCACCCAACACTGGCCGACAATAATTAGAAGGTGCCCCCTCATCATTATTTCTCAATCATTGGATCTTGATCCAACAACTAAGAGAGCTCTCCTCCACCGCATGCCTTAAGATGTCTGCGCGACCATCCAGATGATTTGGTGCAATGGTGGAGGTGTGGGCTCTCAACAGAGGGGCACGGGTTCGAATCCCCACAACCCCCAGAACTGGCCAATTCAGTGCGGCGCCAGCAAAGAAATTAATGGGCACAGATCTTCAGCGACAGTTGAGCAGGCCTTTAGTGATGCTTGTAGCTGTCACTAATGGCTTGCGTTATGCGTACTCCAGCAAAGGAATTAAAGGGCGCAGATCTTCAACGACAATTGGGCAAATCTACAGTGACGATTACAACCATCACTAATTGCTCATGGATGATTTTATCTCTCCTCCACTATAAAAGGAGCTACCCCCCTCCATTCCAAACCATCTCTTCCTTTCTTCCTCTCACCACCTCCAAGGCTCTAGAGAGAGCTTGTCCCAAGCCCGGGATGCTCCTCTAGAGTAGAAAAGAAAATAGTTTTCCCACCTCTCATCTCCATTCGTGGAGCATCCCATGGTTGTCCTCTCACTGCCGTTTGGGAAGAAGATCTTCGCCGCGATGCTATCTTGCCCCATCCACTGTCCTTCGGCTACGTCTTCCTTCGTCCCGCTCCTTACCACCTTCCTCCAGGTGACGTCAGAGTGAGTCATCCTTCGAGCGACCGTCGAGGGGGATTCTCTCACCTTTTTCTATCTTTATTACTTTCGTAGTGTAATCTTTCCTGCTTTCCTAGTTGTAGCAAATGCTTGATTCAAAAATATATGTGATTCCCTCTCTCTCTCTTATATTTTGCAAGTAGATTAGTTAGATTAGCAATTGTCGATCTGATCTCTTGCTTTCTAAAAAATTCCAAAAGAAAATTATAAAAGATAAAAATGACAAAAAAAGAAACAAAGTGAAACGCGGGTTCATAAAACCAAATGTTCACCTCCCCATGTTCGACCCGAGACTCACATTTTGAGTTTCGGTTATAAATTTTATCTGATCGACAAATTTTCTCGAGAATCGAAATACAACAATGGGATTTCCAAAATCCTAACCTTTCCGCATGCGAATCTGCCATCATCATTTTGGCGCCATTGTCGGGGAGGCAACGCTCTTTCGTTTTTATTTTCATGTTTTTCTGCCTTGCCAAACTTTTATCTCACTTTTTCTCTGATCTTAATGTGATTGCAGGTACTCATCCAAGGTGGGCCAAAGCAGTTAGATCAGAGAAAAGTGCGAATGAAGGTTTTGTAAGTGTACCCCCACCACCCCCACCCAAGTTTTCATTCCATAACCTAATAACTCAAACCCAAATCCACTTAAGTGCTTGCATAAACCCTAGGGTAGATTTTGGTTGTTTGATTGTCACTCCACTCACCTCACCCACCTGCATAAATAAAAAAATAAAAAAATATTCTTCTCTTGTGGGATTTAACTAAAAGATACATAGTTAATGCCCACAACTTCTTATCCTAAGGTGCACAATCACTTTGATTCTACCACTTAACCGGGATCTGACCTGTGGACCCGGTACACTTCAACTCAACACATATAAGTGAGTAGAAATTTGAATAGGTTAAACATTCTTGTGTGCCTTAACTAAGTGGTGCAATAGGCCAATTGATTGAGCTGTTTGGGCTGCACCACTAAATTTAAAACTTACCCATCAAGTAGCTTGCCTCTTAGGGTTAATTTTTAGAGCTGAACTATGCACTCCACATATTTTTTGATTTCTAAAGGAATATATCATCACCAATGCTTTCAAAACTTAGAGTGTTCTACTGAACCTTGATTGTATGCACCAAAGATTAAACCCTAAAAGCCACTAAACAAGGTTGAACCCTAAACGACACATCATCAAATAACCTTGTTTGCAAACCCCAATTGTGCATGCACACACATTTGAATTGATCATTAAGGGCCCAACCCATCTAAAGGGCCCATCATATTAATTAAAATTGAGTAGACATTGGTATTAAGGATTGATTCGCTCTTTGGGGCTTAGACTGAGATTTTTTTTTATTAATCTGCTTCTGCTGGTCCATCTGATGTCAAGCTAGGGGAGTAGCGTCAAACGACAGCAACTGAGGGGTGCACTAGGAACCGGAAGCACAAGCCAAAGGAAGAGACTTCTCCCCAGCCACTCCTTCCAACTAGTTGGATTGACTGGATAGAAGTAGAACAAATGGTTTATAATCTCAAGATGGGTTTTGAGAGTCTGTAGGCCTTTAGGCTAACCCACCTAAGGATAGGGTTGATTACTTGTATTGCAGGGCTCCTTTCTTTCTTCTGATTTGCCATCCTATTCCACCATGTATCCTTCCACATCCTACAATAATTTCCCATCCTACCCTCCTACCACTAGTTATACCCATGATGATTACTATCCCGACATTACTTATGACTACCCATCTCCTAGTCGGGATAACTTTGATTAGGGATATGAATACGAACCTCAGTGTCCAAGGCCTAACCCTGGATAACAAGACTACGATTACTATCGTTCCCAGAGCTACAATGATTACAGATCTCGATCCTTTGATGATCAAACCAACCCAATCTACAATCAGGAATGATATGATGATTATAACATCTACCCTCCCCAGTATTCCACTGGATATAGTTCGCCACCATACTTTAAATAACCTGAAATGACCTACTAGCAGGGAGGGACTAGAGAATCTTGATATCTTGACTCCCTAGATTTAGCCCACACCCACCAAACTTGAACCGAACCATTCAATTCAGGTGAACCAGGTCCAAGACAGGGTGTTGGCTAACTTGAGGAACACCATCCAATCTTTAGAAGCTTAGGCAATACCATGCACTAAAGCATTGGAGCCTACGATTAAAATGATTGATGAGCTGAATAGCTCTTTATTGGATTTGCTCCAAAATGTTAGGGATAGGTGTCTGGGTGAGTTTCTACTTTGGAAATTATCGAGGTTGAGGATGAAATTTGTGGTTGCCCTAGTCAAATCATGGTATGATTCTCAAGAGGAACCCCCTTTAGGAGAGCTAATGTCTGAACTCGCTTAGGCACCTATCAGGGCGATACATTTTCTAAGATCGAGGATGACCAGGTTGGGCTAGAGCAACCCATTCAGGATGAATCGATTGATTCACTTGGGATCCCCGAGCTAGAGAGTGAGGAAGAATATGTCTCTTTGAACCAGGAACAATCGATTTTGAGACATATAAATGAGGATCATGAATTCTTTGATTCTGAGGGTGAGGAATCTCTTAATGAAGTCTAACTGGAGCTTAAGGACAATGATTTAGTGAGACTAATGGGCTCGAGGAGCATGATGAACTATTTGATAGCCCAATTATTGAAGATTTAGATTCGGTTGGGGCTAAATTGGAGGATTCGAATTCTTATTTATAAGAAGATTCAATAAGTAGCCCCATTCCTCAACCACACCGCCAAAGGAATTGATTTTGATTTAGAAATCATTGTACCCAAGTCAATTATGAGTTAGCCATGATTTCTGGACTTGGGTAAATCATATAGGGTGAATGATACACTAGAGGTCCTAGAGCCCAAATGATTGATGTTGGAGGATAGGAATTTAGAAGTGAGGATTTGGGAAGTTAACTGTAGGGAAAGCAGGAGTTTGGATTTAAGGTTTCCTATTGACCTAAAACCACCTACTTTTTACCAGGACCCATACGATACCCTTGATGTGCGACCCAAGCCTAGAAAAGCTGATTATTTCTCTTAGCTGAACATTAAGTGGACATCCGCACCTATTGAACCATCTTTACCGATTGTCCAACGGTTTGGTCTTGGGTTGCACACCACAAAACCATAGGCCCGACCCCGCAAACACAATAATCTTAGGTTCTGGGTGATTTTCATCCAAAACCTGAGAACCACTCCACCATAAGGCATGGGTCTACATCACATTCTGGTCCACATCTGTGGACATCTATTTGCAAGTCACAAAATCAATCTTCTTATTTTAATTTTGACCTGCAATTCTAAACCTTTAATGTCTTCTTTACTTGTGAACCATGCCTAGCTGAAGGCAATAAACTTAGCACATGTGTATATTCCATGTTCTCTGAGGAGCTGATCAAATTTTCACAAAATTCAAGTATATTCTATTTACTCGGCCCTTTTCATGTCTTTGTTTTTATAATGAGGACATTACATCATCTAGGCATGGGGGGGTGATACTTTATCCTAAAATCATTTTGTTAACCCCATAGAATTTCTTTTAGTTTTTTTTTTAAAGAAAATTGAAAATTCAAAAAAAAAAAGAATTGGGAGAAGAGAACTTAGGCATTTGGATGTATTAACTATAGGAAATGATGCGATAGGACCTAAATACTTTGACTCTTCAGGTCTTCAGGCTTAATTAGCCTAGGTGCCCACTCGAATGTGGACTTAGTCTCGAGTCCTCACCAATTCAATTTCATCTTTAATCTAATAAATAAATTGGGATGATAAGTACACGACTTATCAACTTGCCCTCTAATTTGAGGGGATTTTAAACCTAGGCATCCACACACTACTCACACTGACTCACTTTGCGAAGGTTTCTTTGGAAATTGGGCAGCTAATGAACAGTCTAGGGTGATATGGCTTGTAAGTTGTCAGTGGTAATAGCTCATCGATCGGTTGTCCAGATCCCAGCCACAAGACTACTTTGTTTGTACTGCCTTTAGGTAAATCTTTGATCAGGGAAGCTACCTACTTAAAAAAATAAAAAAAAAGAATAGAAAAGGGAGAAAATAAGAAAAAAAAATATAACCATACTTCACTACACGAGTATGCCTTGCAAGTTGCCGTGGGTAACCACCCATTGGCCAGTTGTCCAGAGCCCAGCTTATAAAAATGCATAATAATTCTCAAAGCACTTAGGAAGAAGCAGGGAAGTAGAATAAATCGGCAAGATATACAATGGGTTTGCCCTTGTGTTGACCCGATAAATAAAAGAAGTACGGAGAAATCTACAAATCGAAAAGACAAACCTTTTCATGAATTCTACTGGCAGGATTCAGGATCAACCTTTTCATTTTGATTTTGACCTGCAGTTGTGAATTCTCAATTTCTTCCTTGTGTGTTGTTATGCCTAGCCGAACGCAATAAAGTTAGCGCATGTGTATACTTTCTTCCCTTTGTGGAGCTGGCCTAATTTTCATGCCATTCTGTTATTCTACCCTTTTCATTTCTTTATTTTTACAATGGGGACAATGCATCATTTAGGCAAGGGGGGGTGGATACTTTAATCCTGAATCATTTTGTTAACTCTGTAGAATTTCTTTTGGTTTCTTAAAAAAATGAAAATTTGAAAAAGATTAAAAAAAAGAAATTAGGAAAGAAGAACTTAGGCATTTCGAAGTTATTAGCTTTAGGAAATGATATGATAGGCCTTAGGCACTTAGACTCTTTAAGTCTTTGAGCTTAACTAGACTAGGTGTCCATTCAAATGTCGACTTAGTCTCGAGTCCTCGCCAATTCAAATTCACTTTAATTTGGTAAATAAATTGGGATGATAGGTATGCAACTTATCAACCCACCCTCTGATTTAGGGGGACTTTAAGCCTATGCATCTAGACACTTTTTGCACTAACTCACTTCTCGATGGTTTCTTCTGGGATTGGGTAGCTAATGAACTATCTAGGGTGGTATGGCTAGCAAGTTGTCAGTGGTAACAGCTCATTGGCCGATTGTCCAGGGCCCAGTGACAAGATCATTTTCATTGTATTGCCTTTAGGTAAATCTTAGATTAGGGAAGCCACCTACTTAAAACAAAAAAAAAAGAAAAAGAAAAAAAATATAGAAAAAGGAGAAAAAATAAAACATAAACAAAAGCACAATTCACTGCGTGAGTATGCCTGGCAAGTTTCCGTGGGTAACAGCCCATTCGCTGGTTGTCCAGAGCTCAGCTTAGAAAAATGCATAATAATTCCCAAAACACGTAAGGAAGAAGTGGGGAAGTAGAATAAATCAGGGAGATATACGCTGGGTTCACCCTTGTGTTGACCCCATAAATAAAAGAAGTAGGGAGAAAGCTAACAATAAAAAAGATAAACCTTTAGGCAAGGTCACATAGGGTTGTAGAAACTTGAAATCCATTTTAATCGCCACCTAGTGGGTCTTTCACTCTTTTCACTAGGTGCTTAGCACTCAGAGATCTTTTCGAGTCTTGGACGGGTTGGGTAGCTGTAAAAAGTTGTACCGAAACACAGAAACTCCAAAAGTCCAAAAACATTAGAAAAAAATGAAAAACAAAAAAAAAATGTATCTTTCCTTTTCAAATAAGGTGAGGACTTGGGTGGTCTGCATTGTGGTAAATGATGAGTCGATTGTTCGCTTTAAAGTCATTTGTAGTTTTATGTGGTGGAAAAATGGACTAATCAATATTTAAAAAGAAATAACCACTCGGAGAAGAGTGGGTCGTATCCATAGGGAGCTAATGACGTATTTAAATTCGCATCGATTGTTTGCTTTAAAGTCATTTGTAGTTTTATGTGGTGGAAAAATCGACTAATCAATATTTAAAAAGAAATAACCACTCGGAGAAGAGTGGGTTGTATCCATAGGGAGGCAATGACGTATTTAAATTCGCATCGGCTAAAAACGTTTGTTCGTAGTTAGTTTAGACAAGAATCAAGCCAAAATTGCCTTCAGATTAAGGTTGAATCAAGAAGTCATGTTGAAATAGCAATTCTTAATAACTAGAGGATATTTGTTGCAATGCAGAATCAATAAAATATCATTAAAAGTTGACAATGGCAGAAAATGTAATTATTAATGGCATGGATACTGTAGCAAAACAGGGGATTTATTCCCCTTGGCCGTGCGCGAAGAAGAGTGGAAGGCCGGACGCAGGAAGCTCGGAGGAAGTTCTTTGGACCAAGGGCTTCGCAGCGGTGGTGGCGGCGAGTCGTGCGGTGGTCGGAGCCGGCCAGACGGATCTCCGGCGAAGGTGGCTGCCAATGGTGCTCCAGATGCTGTTGGCAGGAAGCGCTGCAGGCGGGAGGCGCAGGTGCGCTGCTATTGGCGGAAGGCACTACAGGCGGGTGAGCGCACTAGAGCGGAAGCACGCTTGACGCTGCTGCAGGCTGCTGGCAGGCGGTGCGCGCGGCCTATTATTGTGTGCACAGGGGGGAGACGCGAGTGTGCTGGAGGAGGGCGGCTCTGCTGCAGGCGTGCGGGTGAGTGATGCAGCCGGTGCTGCATGCTAGCGGGAGGCATGGGTGTTCGCACGCACTGGTGCGGCACTGCAAGAAGCAGCGGGGAGGCTGCAGGTGCGGGAAGGCTGCAGGCGGAAGGCGCGCAGGTGTGGGAAGGCTGCAGGCGGGTGTGCGCACTGTTGGCAGTGAGTGCGGGTGCGCACGAAGGCTGGAGGGCGTGCGGATGAGGGCTGGCGCTTCAGGTGTAAGGACGAGGGCAGGCGGTTGGCGGTGAAGTGGGCGAGTGTGGTTGTTGCTGGAGTGGGGAGGTCGAAGCTTCAAACGTCCGGGAAACTTCCCGGACGTCTTAACTGGCTGAGGGGTGATTGGAGTAGCTGCGACGGTGGTTGTTGGTGATGACGGCGAGGGAGGTGCACGGCGAGGTGCTCACGGTAATGCAGACGACCTTCGGATGGCGGTGTGTTCCTGTCACACCACACGCCCACGGTGGTGGAGGGTCGTCGCCGCGGTTGAGGCCGGCAGTGTGGAATGGAAGAGATGGACTCTGCACAGTGTGGGTTGGGGGTGGAGGCCTACTCCGCTCGGCAGCCTCTCTCCTCTTTTTGTAGCTGCCTGCACGAATTTGGATGGAGAGGTGGGAGTAGATCCTCCTTCTCTGCTGATCCATGAATGTGGCTTTAGTGCAGAAGGAGGTGTTGCTGAAAAGAAGAATGGAGGATATTATTAAAATATTATGGTTATTTGTATACAAACCCTCAACTTTTATGTTAACTTAAACAATCTAACTAATTGGTTAACTAATTAAATGAATGCCATTCTAAGCTAATTCTAATTGCATTTAAAATATGAATGCAATGCATGAATTATGTAATTAAATTAGAAATATGAATTAATCTATTTACATCCTAATTTATGGTAAATAAATGTTAGAATTAACCTAATGTCTAGGCACCTAAATACTTAAATAGCCCACAACTATGGGCTAATCAGTAAACACCTCGGTATTGTTGAGTCTTCGTAGTTTAGGACCTTAGTTGAAATTTTCTGTTGTTAATAAACAACTTAGGCCTAAGTGATCAAGTCTTAATTCTCTTTTCATACATAGCAAGTAGTTTAATTTGGCTATGGACTAGCAAAAGATAGGCATGGGGATATGATATAGACACATCTATTTAGTTTTAAATGCCTAATCGTGCATGTTCCTAGGGTTAGATTTGCATTTCATGCTATAAATATTACATGGCATGCACCACTCTGCATTTGGAGTAGTTGTATACATTCTAGGCTAATTAGGTCCTTTTAATGGTCAGGTGAGAAGAACATTTATTTCAGGGCCTTAGATGGATGATCGGACTGTACGGATCAGATCAGGACAACGATCGGAGTTTAACACCTCCGAAATTGTCTAGATCGGAGTCCCGTAGCATCATATGAAGTCCAAGCAAGATCAACGACTAGGGGGCAATGAGACATTCATATGGGCCTTAGATGAAAAATCTGACCATACGGATGGATTCGGAACGATGGTCCCAGTCCGGTAATGTGGGAATCATCTTGATCAGAGCTCCATAGCACCCTCTAGAAAAGCAAGATGACGAATGGCCCAGATGGTGTCACGTGGCACCATCCAAGCCACCCAACACTGGCCAGTAGCAATTGGGGGTGCCCCATCATCATCAATTGTCAACCGTTGGATCTTGATACAACTATTGAGAGCACTCCTCCAATGTGCGCCTTAAGATGTCTGTGTGACCATCCAGACAATTTGGTGCATTGGTGGAGGCTTGGGCTCTCAACGGAGGGGCACTGGTTTGAATCCCTACAGCCCCACCAATTGGCCAATTGACAGCGGCGCCAGCAAAGGATTTGAAGGGCACGAATCTTTAGCGATAGTTGAGAGGGCCTTTAGTGACACTTGTAGTTGTCACTGATGGCCTGCACTATGCGTGCCAGCAAAGGAATTGAAGGGTGCAGATCTTCAGCAACAATTAGGCGGATCTTCAGCAATGATTACAACCGTCACTAATTTCCCATGGATGATTTTTTCTCTCCTCCACTATAAAAGGACCTACCCCCTCCATTCCAAATTGTATCTTCCTTTCTTCCTCTCACCACCTCCAAGGCTCTAGAGAGAGCTTGTCCTAAGCCTAGGATGCTCCTCTAGTGTAGAAAAGAAAATACTTTTCCCACCTCTCATCTGCATTCATGGGCACCCCGTGGTCATCCTCTCACCACCCTTCGGGAGGAAGATCCTCGTCGCGACACTATCCTGCCCCATCCTCCGTCCTCCGGCTACGTCCTCCTTCGTCCTACTCCTCACCACCTTCCTCCAAGCGACATCAGAGCGAGTCATCCTCCGAGCGACCATCGAGGGAGATTCTCTCACCTCTTTCTATCTTTATTGCTTTCGTAGTGTAATCTTTCCCATTTTCCAAGTTGTAGAAAATGTTTGATTCAGAAATATATGTGATTCTCTCTCGCTTTTATATTTCGCAAGTAGATTAGTTAGATAAGCAATTGTTGATCAGATCTCTTGCTTCCTAAAAATTCCAAAAAAAAATTATAAAGGATAAAAATGATAAAGAAAGAAATAAAGTGAAACATGGATTTTGTAAAACCTAACGTTCGCCTCCCCGAGTTCGACCCGAGACTCACATTTCAAGTTTCTATTATAAATTTTATCTGATCGATGGATTTTCCAGCGAATCGAACTACGGCAATGAGTTTTCCAAAATTCAAACCTTTTCGCGTGCGAATCTGCACTGATCAGTATGCATTACATACTATAAATTTTGCATAGCATGCATCATTCTACATTTGGAGTAGTATGTGTATATTTTAGGTCAATTGTGTCCTTTTATGGCTAGGAGAGAAGGGGATTTAATTCAAGGCCTCGGATTGATGATCCGACCATAAGGATTTGATCAGGATGACGATTTGAGTCCAACGCCTCCGAAATTGCCTTGATCAGAGTCCCATAACACCATATGTCATTCGACGAAGATCAACGGTTGAGGGACTAGGTGATGCAATCTAGAGCTCAAAACGATAAATATGACTGCACGGATTGATTCGAGTCGACGATCGCAACCCAACTACGAGAAAATCGACCCAATCTAACCTCTGTAGTAGACCCTACAAAGGAAAGAAGATGGATGGCCCAGGTCACACCATGTGGCACAACCCAGGCATCCCATGCGCATGCACGTGCCACCGCACATGCGCAGTAGCGTGGGTCACTCATAGGTGCACAAGGCAGTAGGCGCGCATGGGTGCTGCATAGCGTAAGGCACAGCGGGTGCGTAGCACACGTGTGAGCGCCATTGCAACAACAACATGGGTGCAAGGCTGGCATCAACGACATTGTAGTGGATCTTGAATGACATTTTTTATCATCATTAAATGTCCTGTATACAAAATTGATCTTTTCCTCCACTATTAATGGACCCCTACCCCTCCCATTCTTCTTCATCTCTTCTTTTCTTCTCCTCACTACCTCCAAGGCTCTAGAGAGAGCTTGTCCCAAGACCAGGATGCTCCTCTAGAGTAGAATCAAATATTTTCCAACCTCTCATCCCTATTTGTGGAGCATCCTACAGTCGTCCTCGTACCTCCTTCTGGAAGAAGATCCTCACTGTGATGATGTGCTACCTAATCCTCCTTCCTCCGCTGCCGTTCTCACTTATCCCTATCCTCGCCAGCTTCATCTGGGCACCGTCAGAGCAAGTTGTCCTCCAATCGACCTTCGAAGGGGACACTTCTCATCTCCATCTATCTCTACTGCTTTCTATTTTAGTTTTTCCGCTTTAATAGCTATAGGAAACATTTGTTCATCAATATATTGATAGTTTATCTCTCTCTCTTATATTTTGCAAGTAGATTAGTTAGATAATATTTTCATCGATCTGATCTCTTGCTTGATAAAAACACCAAAAAAATTATAAAAGATAAAAAAATGAAAAAAATAAATAAAAAGAAAGACATGGATTTTTCAAACCAAACATTCGCCTCCCTGTGTTCGACCTGGGACTCACTTTTCGAGTTTCCGTTATAAATATTATCTGATCGACAAATTTCCTCACGAATCAAACTACGACAACGGGTTCTCCAAACC
Source organism: Thalassia testudinum (assembly GCA_037157565.1). NCBI lineage: Eukaryota > Viridiplantae > Streptophyta > Magnoliopsida > Alismatales > Hydrocharitaceae > Thalassia > Thalassia testudinum. The sequence continues at coordinate 29,897,073 of JAZHRO010000019.1, read as the reverse complement.
CAAACCTTTTCACGGTGAATCTCTGTCTCACCATTTTGGCTCTCTTTGCTGGGGAGGCAACGCTCTTTGGTTCTTTCCATGTTTCTCCGCAGTACTTACATATTTTTCTTGCCTATCCTTCTTCGATTCACTATCTTACAGGAACTTGATTGAGGAGCTAAAGGTGGTAGATTGGAGTAAAGTGCAAGTAGAGATTTCTGTAAGTTTTCCCCCCCACTTCCCCTACCCACTAGTTCATTTCTCCACCTTAATAATCAAGAACTAATCTACTTAGGTGTTCTCACGAATCCTAGGATAGAAGTTGTTTGCCTTGTTTACCAACTCCACTCATCTCACCTTCGCATAAAAGGAAAATTAAAAGTATATATATCAGATCTGATTGTCGGTCGAAAGTAATACACATACTATACACACCCACACATGAGACACTTAACCACTTTTGATTTATACTCAACTGGGATTCTGACCTATGGAACTAGTATATGCACAAATCAACATATAAAAGAGTAGAAATTTGATTAGATCAAACATTTTTGTGTGCCTTAATCAGGTGGTGCAGCAGGCCAATTGTTTGAACTGTTTGGGCCACACCAGTCAATCTAAAACTGATCCATCAAGTAGCTTGTCATTTAGGGTTGATTTTTAGGGCTAAACTAGGCACTCCACATTATTTCTGATTTTTGAAAGAACCTATCCTCACCGATGCTTGCAAAACTTGGATTGTTATCCTGAGCTTGATTGAATACACCTAAGAGTAAACCTTAAAGGTTAGTAAATAAGGTTAAACCCTAAAAGACACATCACCAAATAACCTTGTTTGTAAACCCTGGTTGTGCATGCACACACATTTTAACTGATCATTAAGGGCACAACCCATTTAAAGGGTCCATCACATTCCAAGAGCATGATCATTCCATGCCTAACTAAAACTGAGTAGACGTTGGCCTTGAGGATTGATTCGCTCTTCGAGACTCAGATTGAGATTTTTTTTATTAATCTGCTTCTACTGGTCCAAATGATGTCTAGATAGGGGAGTAGCGTCAAACGAATGTGGTTGGGGGTTATTAAAGGAACTAGAGGCGCAAGCCAAAGGAAGAACCATCTCCCCAGCTCATTCCTCAAACTGGTTTGATTGACTGGATAAAGGTAGACTAAATCATTTATAATCTTAGGATAGGTTTTGAGAGTCTATAGACCTCTAGGCTATCCACCAAAGGATAGGTTTGGTTTATTATATTGCAAGGCACCTTTCTCTCCTCTATTTTCCCTCCTACTTCACCATGCATCCTGATGAGAACACCATCATTAGCCCTAACTATATCTTTTTGATCTAATTAAGTCAATAAATGCTCCTACATAACCAACTGAAGGTCATAATTCACTATATAACCATTTTGAGAGAAAAAATAAGTGACTAGGGGTAAAATTGCAATTTTACCAGCTTATCATGAATGCAGTACAATCACAGGTTTTCTCAAGGGCTGAATAAAGGTCACAAGGTCTTAATAAGATAACAAGTGGGTTAGATCAGATAGAAAAGGGTTTGCGTATGTTTTGAGAATTAAATGACTTTTGAAACCTTAAAAAATGACCTACTTAATTAATCGAGGTTTTGGTCAAGATAAAATTCACATAAAACCTCTAAAAATCATATAAAAATATTCTCTACGGTTTAGTACCTTTAATTTGACCATCAGAACCCATCTTGACTTAAAATGGAGTCTCAGACAGATATTTACCCTAATTTAGGTTTTTGCATAAATTGCCCAATCAAACGTGGTCAAAACCAAAATCCAACTTTTCCATTGGATTCCTTAGGTGAAAATTAGGCTTGTACCAAAATTTGGACCCATGATGAGCATGCCTTTACCTAGTTTGCAAATGGTCCTGTCTAATTACATTTATAGCCCCAACTTTCAAAAACCCTCGTATACAACCCCTAACTTCTTCATCGTCTTCACAATTAGGTCCCTTCACCATTATCGCAGAGAAAACCTACTCCGACGACCTTTGACAGGAGATTTCACCTTGATTGCTTGGAGAATCCCTTCCAAAATTGGAAGGGAGATTCTTTGAGAAATCCTCTCTAGTTTGAACCTGTCAAGATGCTCACATTCTTTCCCAATCTCTCATGCAAACGCATGAGAGATTTGGGTCTCTTGAAAATCCCAAATCCAGTGACCTTCCAAGCCTGGGAAGCTTGCTTCCCATGCTCTAGCCGCCACTTAGAACCCTTTATAAGGACCCTCAGAGCTCCCTGAATTCCTTACGCTCGGAATCAGCCATGAATCCCCACAATTCCTCTCTCTCTTTCACAGCCGAAGGCTCCTCAACGTTCGGTGATCCCCTCTACCCTTCCTCATTGTCCAACCACAATACCAGTGGTGGATTCCTCTTCTTCGCCTCCATCTGCATCTCGCCGTGCCAACAGACGCCCGTTCCCCTTCGCCCTTGCCATCTCTTCCTCACTGGAGTCTCCTTCGTCTCTGGCGTCAACTACACCACTTATGATGCCATCGGTAGCCCTATTCGTCCAGTTACCTCCTAGCTAATCCCCTATCCCGTCTACTTTATTTCTGCACTTACCCCACTTCAAATCAACCGCCGACGGCCCTTCATAGCTTCATCTCTGGCCACTCACTCCGGCGAGACCATCCCACTTTCACAGACAACCAAAACCCTCGCCGACCATTGTAAAACATTTTCCACACCTCACTAATCATTTCCCCTCTCTTTATTAACCTCTCCATCCACTCACATGCACCCCCGAACACATCCACTCACACGCACACAGTTTGACCTCGCTACGCACACATAGCCACTCTCACCCCATGCCACCACCCCCATCAAGTTCGCTGTGCTCCGATGATCCTCCCTAAGTGCTCTGATGTGGTCGAAAGGCCATTCTGTTGTTTTCAGGTACTCAGCCTTGTCCGCCATTAACGATCAAGCTTCGAGCTTGCTTGAAGGTCACCCTAGGTGCCCCTGTCCCAGGTCTCTACCCCAAGTTGCATGCAGGTGCCTCACGCACGAGTATAGGTCCTCAATTGAAGAGGCGACACCCAGTAGACGCTGCAATTGGAAGGAAATTCCCTACTAAAAACACGTAAAGGATAGTCCCTCATCGGAAACTATTGAAACCACATGCCCGCATAAGTTTATTTTCTTATAGTAGTTGTTTGCCTCAAGTTCACAATGTGAGGTCCCTCTCACTCGCTCACCCGGCCTCGTCTACGACACCTACACGTGGACCTGGTCGACCTGATAACCCGCCTGACCTGCACTCCTTGCTCACCACCTCATGTCGGTGAGCTTGGACACCGATACAGGCCATACTCGATAACCCGGATACCCTGTGGCTCTGGGAGAGCAGATCCTAAGAGAGGAAAAGAAAGGAGACTCGCGCAGGTAGGGGGAGGATTTTGCTGCACGGACCTTCGGCTGACACTTAGCCAGATTCTAAAGAGGAAAATCTGAGAAGGAAGAAGGAAAAGAAGAAGAAAAGGACGATCGCAGAGAGAAAGAAGTGAAGGCCAGAGAAAGAAGAAGTGAAGGTATGAGGAAAAGAAGAAGAAAGAGAAGAAGCTGTAGAAGGAAGAAAGAATCAGAGAAAGAGAAGAAGAAAAGAAGCAACATAAAGTAGATAACTTTAAGTCATCTGATTTCCAAATCAGACGACAGATCTTGGCTCTCATTCCATACATATACATTGAGTTCCTTAGTTGATATTGTAGGAGTATTTGGTGATCTAAATCACCATTTTACTCCCATCTTTTTACACATTGATACTGATATTATTGTCAATTGTTTTAGTTTGAATTGCGATGTTGATTTCTGAATACCATATTGCTCCCTGTGTTCGACCTTAGAATCTTTTCGTGTAATAAATGTTGTATTTGTATTCAAAGCGATTTCGACTATATTAGAATGCCTTATTTTAAAATCTATTTTGCTGCGATAAACTTTTTGACACCGTTGTCAGGGGCAATGGGCAATTTTGAACTCTTGATTACAATTTCTGATATAGATTCTAACTTGCTATATCTCTTTTGCTATGGCTATTTCAGGGAGAAGATACATTGAAGAATGTTCACCCACACAACAAAACACACTAGGGGCAAGTAAATCCTAATTACTCTCTCTTAAGCCCCTGATTCTGAAAAGGTTAAAAAGGATAAAATCAGTTAGGGCTACTTGCTTTCGATTCTTAGATAATTCATGAAGTTGCCTGATTTGATTTCAAACAACAAAACCTCATTTGTGCACCCACTTAAGGTAACTAGGGCTATCACATTCTTGTTTGAACCCTAGATAGCACATTTGACAAACTAAATTGGACCAAAATTAGAAACAACTAAGGACACCAACATAGGGTTTTAGTGACACACATAATAAAGAATCAACTTTCCCAAACAATGCGTGCCTAAGCCTTGGTTGAATTGATCTACTCAAGCAAACCCCAAAAATCAGGCTCTTAATCTCACTTGAATCTTAAAAGAGGGACCTAAATTTCTCAAAGGACAAATAGGTGAAGTTGACTGACCTTATTGTGTCAAGGAATCTTTAATTAGGTCACTCTTGCACTCAATACATCTTAAAGTTCAAGTGAAATTCTAAGCACCCTTGCTCTTAATAAAACTGGTAGACTTAAGAGGTCAAGTCCTCATTCTGGTCTACCTGGAACATCAGTCACAAGAGAGGTCAGGTGGGGAAAACCCTGTAACCCGTGCGGGTGCTCTACTATGTAGGGGTCTTTGCGGGACTTTCCCTCTTTGGCTGCCCAGGTAATTCTTAGGTGGACAGTTTTTTGACAAAGGCGTATCATCCGCCCTGAGCCTCTATAGTCATCCAAAATTTTTTGGGTATCTTGATTGGGTCCATCACATTCTATTCTCATCCAGTCCATCGGTGCATGTTTGGTAGAAGGTCCTTAAGACCATCCTTGAGGCCTCCTTTAGTTATTCACTCCCGTCGAGGCTAGGCCTCGACTTCTATTTTTGTGCAGCAACCCATCACATAGACATCTCTTTTGATTCATCTGAGCCTAATTCTCCTTCATCCATCATCATGGCACAACCCACAAAAGAAGACCTCGAGAATAACCTCGAGAATCAACTTTAGTGCCATAATGATTTATTCCAAGCCTTTGTGAATCCACCGCAGCGTCCTACGATGTGAGATCATTACAATCCCGCTGCGGTGGCAATTGAACCTTGAGTCCAAATCCCTGCTGGAGGTCCTGATACTTAACTCAAGCCCAACATGATTCATGCTATTCCAAAATTTCATGGGCTCAATTTTGAGGATCCTTTCCAGCACATTAAACAGCTGAAGCATCTAGACCAGACCTTCGGGTTAGATGTTCGGAATAGGGATATTCTTCTCATGAAAATGTTCTCCTCTCTCATGGACAAAGTAGCTCACTGGTACGAGACTCAAACACGTCCAATCAACACATGGGTTGAACTACAATCTGACTTTTTGAAAAAATTCTTCCTAGTTGGTCCGACGAATGCTTTACGACACCAGATCACGCACTTCACACAACAGCTTGGAGAACCACTTCACGAAGCATGGAATCATTTCCTGGATCTCATGGGAAAGTGCCCCCATCACGGAGTTCCTAAATGGGAACAAGTCTAGCCTTTTTACCAGGGACTCCGTGAAGATATTCGATTATTCATCAATGCAACTTGCAGAGGAAATATCATGGGTCAACACGAGGACACTGTGTGGGAGATTCTTGAGAATATGTGCGAGAACTCCATCAATAATGACTCCATGGGCATATTCGACCGGACGAGTGGCCATGCATCAACGAATCCAAGGGGGGCACATGAGATGTAGGGCCTGTCCTCTTTTGTCACTTGGAACTGATGGCCAGTCGTTTGGACAAGGTCTCTATTATTGAGAAGAAGGTGGATGAGCTAACATGACATCCGCAGCGAGCCACCCTGTGCAAAACCCGTTCGCACAGCCACCCTTTGGGAAGGAAGCGTGCATAACATCTACCACCAATCTTCTCAGGGGATGGACCCGTATCCACTGCCGTCTGACTCTAGGGCCGGAGGAAACTCTGAACCTACCTATTCTAGTTGGGGGAACTCTGAACCCTCATATTCTGACTTCTCTGAGGCTCCTCGGACCTGCGAGGACCTCAACGCCATCTAGAATGACCCATTCTTTAATACCTATAACCCTGGATGGCGAAATCACCCTAATTTCATGTGGGTGGGAAACAACCAGAATCAGAGACCACCATATCAGCGCTGTCCACAAGCTCCTCGTCCATATCATTCGCCTTAGCCTCGGCCCAACCCACCTATCAATCAGGGCCAACTCAAGGAGATGAAATGACTCTTACCCTTCAGACTCTGGCTGACATTCAAAGAGGAATGCGGCTTTGCTGAAATAGCATAAAGACGAGATCACAAAGGTTCACAACCAACTGGCCCAGATGGCAAATTCCCACCAACCTGGTACACTCCCTTCGCAACCTCTTCTTAATCCCAGTAACATGCTGAACCAGAGGTGCGTTATGAACCCAAATTCGGGACAAGCTCACAAGGTTTATCAGGCCCCTTCTACTCCATCGCCCGATGGGATGAAAGCTTTGACATCGTACTTGGGATTTCAGCAGCAGCCACCTATTTTTCCTACACCGAACCAAAACCAAGCAGGACTGAATTCAGTTATGACCTGTAGTAGCAAAGCAACACAGAACCAACCTTACCCAATCAACTTTCAGCCTTGTAGTGCTAACCTAAGACCTAGGATAGTCATTCAGGATACCCCTATCCGAGATCAATAACCTGGACCTATTCCAGAGGAACCATCCAAGGTTCCATTTCCCGAAGCCTTGACCAAGGGAAAGAGGACAACCAAACCCGTGGCACCTGAAGAGGACCTGGTCAAGCACTTTGAACAAGTCCATATAAACATCCCCTTGATGGATGCGATTCACCACGTACCGGCTTACACATGATTTCTGAAAGACGTGTGTAAACCTAAGAGTAAGCCATGAACCAAAAGTGGGAGCCCAATTGTATTGTTGGAGCAAGCCAGCTCCATTCATTTTGAGTAGGCTCCCACCAAAGGAAAAAGACCCAGGTACACCCTTGATTTCCTGTACAATTGGTGATATCGAATTTGATCGAGCATTATTGGATCTAGGAGCCTCCATAAACCTAATACCTACATCCCTAGTTGACCATCGTGAGGAATCTAAGCTAAAACCAACAAAGGTGACATTACAGTTGGCAGATTGATCTATTAAGTCACCTAAAGGCGTTCTTGAGGATGTCATTGTTAGGGTTTGGGATTTCTATTTCCCTATGGATTTCGTAGTCTTGGATATGGATGCTTCAGAAAATCCGAGAAACACACTAATCATACTAGGGAGACCCTTTCTGGCCACTGCTAAGGCCAACAATAATTGTGAGGAGGGCCAAATTGAATTAAAATTTGGGAACCAAACACTAAAAATCAACATCTTTACAGCCCAAAAAGGGATTAATTGCGGTGTTATAGAACAAATATTTGATATCAAGGCTGTGGTTGACAATTGGTATATCGTGGAAAACCTGACTACTTCTGATCAACCACAAGAGGATCAAAACCCATAATTAGAGGAGTCCAAACTCAAAACTCCTTCCCTTGCTCCTGACACCCACCCTGAACCACCTGCTGTTGCTGATAACCCTATTTTAGAACTAAAGCCTCTTCCCGATCATCTAAAGTATGCCTTTTCAGGTTCCAATTAGATGTTTCCTATGGCTCTCAACTCCTAGCTCACACTAGATCAGGAATCCCATCTAATTTCTGTTCTCCAGCAGCATCGAAGAGCCATAGGATGGACTCTCGATGATTTGAATGGCGTTAACCCCTCTTACTGCACACATCGCATCTATACTGAGGAGGGATGTTGACGTGGCGATATCGTGTTTTAAAAAAATGTTCGTTGTAGTATAAATGAAATTGCCTCGAAAACAAATAAGAATTTATTACTCGAAAACCTAAGTATCTAAGGTCGAACACAGGAAGCAAATGGAATTTATTCACTAATCTCAATAATGTAATTGAACACTTAGAGTTACTCGAAACGTAATTCAGAGTATAAATGCAAGAGTTTAGGAATTGAAATATAGCAAAAAATTAGAATTGGATGTCAGATTCTATAATCAGACGTCTTAAATGATGGCTCTTATTTCCTTCTCCTTTCTACTTTCTCTTCTTTCTTTTCTTCATCTTCTTTCTTTCTTTTTTTGACTTTCCTCTTTCCTTAGCTATTCTATTCTTCTCTGACTTCGGCTGTCTGCTTCTTCTTCCTTGTCTCTTCTTTGCAACTCCTTTTTTGGCCATCTAGCCTTGCCATTCTTCTTTCTCTTTCTTATAGTGCCTTTCTCCTTCTTCTTCCTCTACGGTCTTCTTCCTTGGCTTCTGCCTTCTTCAACCTTTAAGTTCTTCTTCTTTCTTTCTTTCTTATTTGGATTTCATCCTTCTCCTACTTAGCTGCACCTCTGCTATAGTGCTCCTCCTTCCCTTGGCTTCTACCTTTCTTCTTCTTCTTCCTTTTCCTTCCTTGTTGTAGCTAAGTCCTTGCTTCCCTGCTTGGCCCTTAGCTTCAGCTATGCCTTCCTCTTCCTTCTTCTTTTTCCTTATATTCCCTGTGACTGTGCCTTAACTCTTCTTCCTTCTTTCTTTTCCCTGCACACAGCGAAGCAAAACCTACCCCTACCCTCCACCACAACTCTCTCTCTCCATTTCTCTCTTAGGTACACTCTCCTAGAGCTAGGTAATCGACTAGGGTTTCATGCACTTAGGTCTAGGCGTACCAGCGTGGGTGTGATGTGCGAGGAGTGCGAGGTGTAATAGAGTCGATCACGCCAGATCCGTGGGGCAATGGTCGCGGATGAGGCAGGTGCGTGTGAGGGCGAGGGACCTCACCCCGTGTATTAGAGGCGAAGAGCTTAAAACACAAATTCAATAAATACTACACACCTGTGCTAACAACTTCCGAGGTGGCACTAAAGTGTCCCACCCGCTTCGCTCACGCTCCTGCAGGGTGTCGCCTTCAATTGCCACAGCTGCTGTTGCTCTCCAGCTAATTACCTAGCTACGTGGATGCACAAGACCAGCCCTCGCTTCCTAGAGCGCAACACCTAGGTGGATGCGGCCTGGAGCGACCTTGCAATCTTCTTGCTTCAGCATCAATGGCAGAAGGGGGGTCGACCTGCATTTCACTCAATATGGCCTGTCGGCCCCATTAAAACACCTGAGGGGCTTCACTGTGTCAAGCTGACGGTGAGGAGGTGGTTGGCTAGCCACGGGGCGACCTAGGCGTGTGTGCCTAGGTCACCCTATGGCTATGCTTATGGGTTAGTTCGGGGGGCACTTCGGGAGGTGATGGCGGTCAGTGGATAAGAGGAAGGTGATTAGTGGGTGATGGTGGAGCTGATGAGGTGCCTGGCGAGGCGTCTGGAGGTGCAGAGCGGTGGAAGCGCCTCGCCGGTTGGCGACCAGAGATGGAGAAGATGGAGGTGGACAGTGGCTACATGGGGTCGAAAGTGGAAATAGAAAGAGGGGACATGAAGAGGGGATAGAGAGGAGTAATTCTAACCTAGCTAAGTGGACGAAGGGGAAGAGGAGGCGGCTGGTTGTAGGTTCTGCCGTCGGAGAAGATGATGTCTATGGGAGGGATGACGGTGAAGACGACGAGGCTAGAGGTGCACATGCAGGTGCTACACGACGTGGAGGAAGGTGGTGAAGTCAGCTCTGCCACTGGTATTGTGGTAGAGCAACGAGAAATAGGAGGAGGGCCCACCGGAGCTCACTGGACCCCTGACCGAAGGAGAAGAGAGGAAATTGGGGTGATTCTCCAGCCAAGTCGAGCTGAAGAGATGCGGCTGGAGGTGGTTGTGCTTTTAAAGTCAATGGCAACGACTCTTGTGCTTGGAAGACAAGCTTCCAAGTGCAAAAGTCTCACCGAAGATGGAATGTGGAAGATACCCACATCTCTTGTGCATTCGCATGAGAGATTGGGTGCAAATCAGACCTTGCAATCATGTTCAGATGGAAGGGAATTCCTCAGAAAATCTCCCTTCTAAATCTGGGAGGAGATTTCTGAGGAATCAGAGAGTAATCCCTCTCCATTCCTCGCCAGAGTAGGAGTCCCCCCTCATTAGTGGCTGAGGGACCTGATTGTAAGAGTGGCGAGGAAGTTAGGGGGTTCTACGTAAGAGTTTTCAAAAGTTAGGGGCCAGAATGTAATTGGGTGGACTATTTTGCAAAGTAGGTCAAGATGACCTTCCCTTAGGTCCAAATTTTGGTACAAACCTAATTTGGTCCTAAGGAATCCAATGGTGAAGTTGGATTTTAGGTTTGACCACATTTGAATGGATATTTTACACAAAAATCAAAATTAGGTCAAATAATGAGCTAGGGCCCCAATCTAGGTCAAAATTGGTTCCAAAGGCCAAATTGAAGGTTTTAAACCCGAGAGGGTATTTTTCCATGAGTTTTAGAGGGTTTAGTTGATTTTTACCTTGACCAGAACCATGTTTAATTAAGTGGGTCTATTTTAAGGTTACGGAATGTCATTTAATTCCTAGCTCTCACAATAACCCATTTCTGACTAAACCAACCTACTTTTTATCTTATTTAGATCATTTGACCTATGTTTTGCCTCTGAGAAATCCCATTTATGCACTGCAATGGTAAAATTGCAGTTTTAACCTTTGTTGCATGTTTTCTTCCAGAACATTAATTACTTCAATTAGGCCCTTCTCCAGGTTATGTAGGAGCTCTTATTCTCTTTCTTAGGTCAAAATGAGCTAGTTAGGGCTCATGATGAGGCTCTCATCAAGGGCACACAACCTTCTCATGAAATGCAGAGACGTCTGAATCGTAATCTGCAGGAGGTCATGAAAAAGGAGATCATTAAGTGGTTGGATGCTGGGATCATCTACCTGATCTCCAATAGTCGGTGGGTAAGTCCAATCCAGGTTGTGCCTAAGAAGGCAGGACTCACTGTGATCATGACTGAGATCAAAGAAATCATACTAACCCGTGTAGCAAATTTGTTGCGAGTCTGCGTTGATTACATGAGACTCAATACCTCCATGAAAAAGGATCATTTCCCACTACCGTTTATTGATCAGATCCTCGAAAAACAAGCAGGAAATAGATTGTTCTGCTTTTTGAATGGGTAGTCTGGTCATAACCAGGTGGCAATCTATCCTGAGTACCAAGAGAAAACCACTCTCACCTGCCCCTTTAGGACATACACGTTCCGAAGGATGCCTTTTGGTCTCTACAATGCACCTGCTACTTTTCAGTGGTGAATGCTTGCCATATTCTGAGATATGGTAGGTGATTATCTCGAAGTCTTCATGGTTGACTTCATAGTTTTTGGTGAATCATTTGACAATTACCTTTTGCACTTGGTCCACATCCTCAGGCGATGCATTGACGTGAATTTGGTTCTTTCCTAGGAAAAGAGCCACTTCATGGGGCCTGAACGAATTGTCCTGGGGCATCTCATCTCCAAAAAAGGCATCTAGGTTGATCGAGCCAAGGTGAATCTGATTTCGAAATTCCTTATGCCCAGATCGGTCAAAGACCCCTGATCTTTCCTGGGCACATCAGTTTTTACCATTAATTCATTCCTGATTTCTCAAAAATTACGCACCCCCTGACTAATCTGCTATCTAAGGATGTCCCTTCTGAAATGTACAAGGAGTGCACTCAAGCATTTGAGATCCTGTGTGACCGAGTTACCCAAGCTCCGATCCTACTGTCCCCTGATTGGTCTCAACCCTTTGAGATCATGTGCGATGCATCTGATTTCGCTGTAGGTGTGGTGATTAGCCAATAGTTGTGGGCTATTTAAGTATTTAAGTGCCTACTCATTAGGTTAATTCTAACATTTATTTAGTATAAATTAGGATGTAAATAGATTAATTCGTAGTTTTAATTTAATTACATAATCCATAGATTGCATTCATATTTTAAGTGCATTTAGAATTAGCTTAGAATGACATTCATCTAATTAGATAACCAATTAGGTACATTATTTTTATTAACATAAAAGTTGAGGGTCTGTATATAAATGGCCCTAATATTTCAACATTATTTTCTTTATTCTTCTTCTTGCAGGAACGGCTGGCTGCCGCTCCAATGCCTAGCTGCCGCAGTGAAGAACCCATTCAAGGGGGAGCGGATGTGGTGGATCTGGTCTGGCAGCTGAATTCAAATTGCTGCAGGCCACTACAAAATGATGAGGGAGGCAGCCGAGCTTGAGAGGCCTCCACCACCGACCCACCACTGTGCAGAGAGACCTTCCCTCTTCCACTCCATACTGCCGGCCTCTACTGTGGTGGCGAGTCTCCACTACCATGGGCGTGTGGTGTGACAGGTCACACCGCCATCCGGAGCTCGCCCGCATCACCGTGAGCACCATAGCTTGCATCTCCCTCGCCGTTGTCACCAACCACCACTGCCGCAACAACCGTCAACCACCTTTCAGTAACTTAAGATGTCCGGGAAATTTCCCGGACATCTGAAGCTACCCGCTCACCTGCGACCACCTGCCTGCATACACGTCGGAAGTCCACCTCCAATCTTCCCGTGCCTGCAGAGCCGCCCGCTCACCTCCAACAGCCCATGCCTTCATCAACCTGCAGCACTCTCCAACCGCACCCGCTCTCCACGCACCTGCAGCTCACGCCATCTCCACGCGCTCACCGGCTGCAGCGCCCTCTTCCCCGCGGCTACAGACCCGTCCAACCATGCCCGTAGCATCCTTCGCCCGCGCTTGCAGAATCGCCTCCAGCGCCCTCCTCTTGCGCCTGCAGACCCGCACAACTACGCACACCTCCGCCCATGCCTACAGCTTGCGCACCCGCTCCCGCATCTGCAGCACCCTCCGCCCGCACCTGCAGAGCCGCCAGCAGCAGCGCATGGCAGTTCTCACGCCAATAGGCCGTGCTGGGTTACCGGCTGCAGCACCTCTGCCGGAGCTCGTCCAGCCACCTCCAGTCGCCGCGCGACTCGCCGCCACCACCGATACGAAGCCCTTGGCCCAAGGGACTTCCTCCGAGCTTCCCGCGCCTAGCCATCCACTCCTCGTCGCGCAAGGCAAAGGGGAAAAATTCCCTTGTTTTGCTACAATAAACCGTCAATTAGAAATTACATTTTCTGCCATTGTCACTTTTTAATCATATTTTATTGATTCTGCATTGCAGAAAATATCCTCTAGTTTCTTAGAATTTCTATTTTAGCGTTGTTTCTTGCTTAAACCTTAATTTGAAGGCAATTTTGGCTTGATTCTTGTCCAAATTAGCTACGAACAAACGTTTTTAACTTGTGCGAATTTTAATACGTCATTTCCTCCCTGTGGATTCGACCCGCTCCTCTGCGAGTGGTTATTTTTTCTTAAATATTGATTAGTCGATTTTTCCACCCCATTAAACTGCACGCGACTTTAAAGCGAACGATCATCAAGTCAAATGGTGCCGTTGCCGGGGAGGCAACAGACGCAATAATTTCGCTTGATTTTATTTTGATTATTTGTCAATTGCACAGTGATTTGACCATTTATTATTTTCTTTTCTGTGCAAGAAAATTTGTGCAAGAATCAGCCACTGTGAGAGGCGATCCTGGACGTCGCCAGAGGAGAATTGGATGAGCAATGTTGAAAGGAGGAGAAGGACAAGGACGCGACGGACACCATTGTATTTGGTCGCTAGTTTAATTAGACTAGAATTAAGACTGTAGACTTAATTTTTCATTGCAGTTAGTTTGAAACCCTTGTTCTGGGGCATATTTTGAGGGGTCTGTTCCCCGATTTTGTTTTGGGCCCGTGTTAGGTAATTTTTGGGAGTCTGTTCCTTTTTCTTTAGATTTAGGTTTTTTTTATTACTTTTATTTTCTTGAGCATAAGTAGTTCTAAAATAAAAATAAAAAAATGAGCTGCCTGCTAGAAGCTCCCTGCCCTAGGACGAACCATTTAGGTCTGTATGAGTAGCCTCTAGATTTACTTCCCTGCATTGCGTGCATTCTTGCATCGTAGATGGCTAGAGGCAAGGTACGCATTCTCTTACTTTGCGTCCTATTTTTGATCACGCATTGCATTTGGGATTTAATGCGAAGACCACCTAATCTGTACTGAATAAATCTAACAAGTGGTCAAATTTTTTTTTTTAGAAAAAGGACTAATTAAAGGAAGGACATTTTAAAAACCAAGGATTTGATTTTCAAACTTGGTGTGCGATTCAAAGTTCAAAATCTTTTACGGTGTATGCACACTTATTTCACTTGCACCACGGCACGCTTCTAGACACTCCTTAGGTTTGGAAATACTAGGACAAGAGCCCTCCTTTCGTTGGATTCTGAAGTGTTCGGAACTTGAGATCAAAGGTTTTGCAAGTCCAAAGAGGGGGATACCCTGTCACAGATTTTTGGGGGTAGTTGAGAAGCACCACGAAAGCACAGCTTCAAAGGAAGGCTTAGGCCTACTTGCATCCCTCGATCTTCCGTCTTTGGATTTACTTGACCATTTGAGGTTTAGGGAAGAACACCTAAGCTCCAACTAGGTCTTCTTAGACGAGTCGTAGGTTGACAATAGGCAAGTAATTGATTAGGCAACTTGTTTTGTCACCTACAATTTGAACTAAAGTCAAAAGCCTAAATCTGTAAAGACCAAACAAGTCCTTTTGAATTGTGTTTGTAGTGCATGCTTGGTAGGCGTTCTTTTATGAGACAACTTGTATTTGATCCTGAACCTGAAAGAATCCTTTGAAGAGACCTTCCAAGGGTAGAAATGGCCGATCAAAGGAACCTTAAGGAATATTTCATCCCAACCAATCAAGTTGACCCAGCACTACATAGGCCTGGAGGGGACAATCCATATGAGATCAAAAGTAGTACCATATCCTTGCTACCCTCCTTTTATGGTACTACTAGGAAAGACCCTTACAGGCATATTGAGGAATTCACCGAGGTCTGTTCCACGATGAAGCTACAGGGCATTATTGATGACGCTCAAATGCAGACCCTCTTTCCCTTCTCCCCAAGGACAAAGCCAAGTATTGGTATCACACCCTTGATAATATAAATACTTGGGATGCCCTGAAGAAGGAGTTTTTGAAGAAGTACTTCCCCATGAGCAAAACAAATAACTTTAGGAGGGAAATTATGAGTTTTGCTCAAAAGGATGGGGAAGCATTCCATGATGCGTGGGAGCGCTTTAACGATTTGCTGAGACTTTGCCCACATCACCAGGTGCCTAAATAGCAACTGGTTGAAAGGTTCTACACCAGACTTAATGATTCACATAAGCAAACTGTGGATGGTGCCTGTGCAGGAACCTTTCTATCTAAGACTGAGGATGAAGCTTGGAACTTATTTGATACTTTGAGTGAGAATTCTATTCATTTGAATTCTGCCTACATGGATAGAAAGCCCACTCTCATGCAAAGAATGTTGGAGGCGAATGAAGCAAGGGACACCCAGAATTTAGCCTATCAAATTCAATTATTAAATCAAAACATGGAAAGGCTTATGTCGAACCCGAGTTCATTCGTACCTAACACCTCCACATCCCAAGCTTCCGAATGCGTAATTTGTCAAGGCAATACACATGCCACTGTGGATTGGCACTTGGCCTCCCAATTCCCTGAGCTTGTACAAGCAGATTTGAATGTCGCTCAAGGGTTCCGTCCAAGACCTCGTAATGATCCTTTCTCCAACACTTATAATGAGGGATGGAGGAACCACCCAAACTCTTCGTGGAGACAAGGAAATGTCTCAAATTTAGGGAATTACAAACCACAATCCTTTCAAAACCATCAAATGAACCAACCTCAAACCTTTGCCCAACCTAAAACCTCTGAGATGGATTAATTGAAGGCGATGTTGAAAACTATGCAAGAAAGTCAAAGTGCCAACATCCAATCTCATGACAAGGCTATACATGAGATGAAATCACAAATTGGACACCTTGTTGAGGCCATTAAACAGAGGGAGATTAGGAAGTTTCCCAGTGCTGCTGAGGAAAATCCTAAAGGAAAAGGGATTGTCTTTAGGGAGCATGCTCAGGCGATGACTATTCTAAGGAGTGGGAAAGAAATTTCCAAACCCGATGCTCCTATAGTCTCACCCCCTAAAAAACCATCCACCCCGACTTTCACCCCCACCGGAGAAGATTTGCCCAAATCTTCTCCGCTTGAAATCACCTCACCGGAAGAAGTTGCCCCCGTTCCACCCCAGGGTTCCTACTGAGTCTTAGATAGAGGAATTGCTAGGAGTTTCTACTGAGTCTCTTCCCCCATCATTTCCGCCGAAGGTAGATTTGCTACCTGAGATGGGGACATCTATTATGAAGCCCTCAACCATACAAGCTGGTTAGCCCATAGTTGTGGGCTATTTAAGTATTTAAATGCCTAAACATTAGGATAATTCTAACATTTATTTAGCATAAATTAGGATGTAAATAGATTAATTCATATTTTTAATTTAATTACATAATCCATACGTTGCATTCATATTTTAAGTGCATTTAGAATTAGCTTAGAATGCCATTCATCTAATTAGTTAACTAATTAAGTACATTGTTTTAGTTAACATAAAACTAGAGGTTTGTATATAACTAACAATAATAT
Source organism: Thalassia testudinum (assembly GCA_037157565.1). Taxonomy (NCBI): domain Eukaryota; kingdom Viridiplantae; phylum Streptophyta; class Magnoliopsida; order Alismatales; family Hydrocharitaceae; genus Thalassia; species Thalassia testudinum. The sequence continues at coordinate 29,880,412 of JAZHRO010000019.1, read as the reverse complement.
TTTAATAATATTCTTTATTCTTCTTCTTCTCAGCAACGGCTCGGCTACCGCTGCAACGCCTCCGGCCTCACTAAAAGCACATTCATGGATCAGAGGAGAAGGTGGATCCGCTCCCGCCTCTCCATTCAAATTTGTGCAGGCACTACAAAAGGAGGAGAGTGGATGCTGAGCGAGGCAGGCCTCCAGCATCGACCCACCACTGTGTAGAGAGAATTTCTCTCTTCCACTCCATACTGCTGGCCTCTGCCGTGGCGGCGAGTCTCCACCATCGTGGGCGTGTGGTGTGACAGGCCACACCGCCATCCGGAGCTCGCCCGCATTACCGTGAGCACCTTAGCGTGCATCTCCCTCGCCGTTGTCACCAACCACCACCGCCGCAACCACCGTCACTGCAATCACCTTCTCATTCACTTAAGACATCCAGGAAATTTCTCGGATGTCTGAAGCTACCCGCTCACCTGCGATCACCCGCCTGCGTACCCGTCTGAACTCCACCCGCACCCGCACAACCACATCCGCCCATCTCACCGTTCACGCCCACACCACCACCCCCGTGCCTGCGCCTTCATCCGTGCGCGCCCACGCCTGCAGCGCCACCCACCATCCTCCAGTGCACCCGCACCCGCCATCAGCCTTCGCCATCTCCATGCCCTCCAGACCACGCACGCCCTCCTCAGCCTGCAGCACCCACCTCCCACGCCTGGAGCAGCAACCGCGCTTGCAGAACTTCAATAGCGCCTGCAGTCCACGCCGTTCACCCCTGCGCCTGCAGAACCTCCAGCAGTGCCCTCCACCTGCGCTTGCAGCATCCTATGCACCCCCGCCAGCTGCAGCCGAACCCACTCAACCGGCTGCAGACCCGTCCTCCTGCGCCTGCAGAGCCGTCAGCAGCAGCGCGCGAACAGATCTCACGCCAATAGCCGCGCATGCACACCGGCTGCAGCACCTCTGCCGGAGCTCGTCCAACCACCTTCGGTTGCCGCGCGACTCGCTGCCACCACCGATTCAAAGCTCTTGGTCCAAGAGACCTCCTCCGAGCTTCCCGTGCCCAGCCATCCGCTCCTCGTCGCGCAAGACAAAGGGGAAAAATTCCCCTGTTTTGCTACAGTAAGCCATCAATTAGAAATTAAATTTTCTGCCATTGCCACTTTTTAATGATATTTTATTGATTCTGCATTGCAGAAAATATCCTCTAGTTTCTCATAATTTCCTTTTCAGCATTGTTTTTTGCTTAAAACTTAATCTAAAGGCAATCTTGGCTTGATTCTTGTCCAAATTAACTACGAACGAACGTTTTTAATTGGTGCGAATTTTAATACGTCATTGCCTCCCTGTGGATACGACCCGCTCCTCTGCGAGTTGTTATTTCTTGTTAAATATTGATTAGTCGATTTTTCCACCACATTAAACTACAAACGACTTTAAAGCGAAAGATCGACCAGTCAAATGGCGTCGTTGTCGGGGAGGCAACAGACACAATAATTTCGCCTAATTTTATTTTTATTATTTTTCAATAGCACAGAGATTTGACCATTTATTATTTTCTTTTCTGTGCGAGAAATTTTGTGCAAGAATCAGCCTGTGTGAGAGGCGACCCTTGACGTTGCCAGACGAGAAGTGGATGAGCAATTTTGAAAGGAGGAGAAGGACGAGGACGCGACGGACACCATTGTATTTAGTCGCTAGTTTAATTAGAATAGATTTAAGATTGTAGACTTAATTTTTCATTGCAGTTAGTTTGAAACCCTTGTTCTGGGGCATATTTTGAGGGGTCTGTTCCCCAATTTTGTTTTGGACCAGTGTTGGGTAATTTTTGGGAGTCTGTTCGCTTTTCTTTAGATTTAGGTTTATTTTTTTTTATTATTATTACTTTTATTTGCTTGTGCATAAGTAGTTCTAAAAAAAATAGAAAAAAAAATAATGAGCTGCCTGCTAGAAGCTGCCTGCCCTAGGACGAACCATTTAGGTCTGTATGAGTAGCCTCTAGATTTACTTTTCTACATTGCGTGCATTCTTGCATCATAGATCGCTGGAGGCAAGGTACGCATTCTCTTACTTTGCATCCTATTTTTTATCACGCATTGCATTTGGGATTTAATGCGAAGACCACCTAATCTGTACTGAATAAATCTAACAAGTGGTCACATTTTTTTTTAGAAAAAGGAATAATTAAAGGAAGGACATTTTAAAAACTAAGGATTTGATTTTCAAACTTAGTGTGCGATTCAAAGTTCAAAATCTTTGATGGTGTTTGCACACTTATTTCACTTGCACCACGGCACGCTTCTAGACACTCCTTAGGTTTGGAAATACTAGGACAAGAGCCCTCCTATTGTTGGATTCTGAAGTGTTCGGAACTTGAGATCAAAGGTTTTGCAAGTCCAAAGAGGGGGATACCCTGTCACGGATTTTTGGGGGTAGTTGAGAAGCACCGCGAAAGCACAGCTTCAAAGGAAGGCTTAGGCCTACTTGCATCCCTCGATCTTCCGTCTTTGGATTTACTTGACCATTTGAGATTTAGGGAAGAACACCTAAGCTCCAACTAGGTCTTCTTAGGCGAGCCTTAGGTTGACAATAGGCGCGTAAATTGTTTGAACAAATTGTATTGTCACCTACAATCTGACTTGAAATCAAAAGCCTAAATTGGGAAAGACCTAAAAGGTCCTTTTTGAATTGTGTCCTGCTTTGGGAATTCTGATTGAAGTGTGAGTTAGAATGGACCACATTGATTTTCATCCTTTCACATCTTGCCCACACCCTCACCCCCACTCTGCATCCTTCGATCCCAGACGTCGAGATGGTCCACTCCTTGATGGACATAATGACAATCATTGGGATCCGTTTTACTCCTATTATAGTTGTGGGCTATTTAAGTATTTAAATGCCTAAACATTAGGATAATTCTAACATTTGTTTATCATAAATTAGGATGTAAATAGATTAATTCATATTTTTAATTTAATTACATAATCCATACGTTGCATTCATATTTTAAGTGCATTTAGAATTAGCTTAGAATGCCATTCATCTAATTAGTTAACTAATTAAGTACATTGTTTTAGTTAACATAAAACTTGAGGGTTTGTATATAAATAACCATAATATTTTAATAATATCCTTTATTCTTCTTCTCAGCAACGGCTCGGCTACCGCTGCAATGCCTCCGGCCTCACTAAAAGCGCATTCATGGATCGGAGGAGAAGGTGGATCTGCTCCCACCTCTCCATTCAAATTTGTGCAGGCTGCTACAAAAGGAGGAGAGTGGATGCTGAGCGAGGCAGGCCTCTACCACCGACCCACCACTGTGCAGAGAGAATTTCTCTCTTCCACTCCATACTGCCGGCCTCTACTGTGGCGGCGAGTCCCCACCACCTTGGGCATGTGGTGTGACAGGCCACACCCCCATCCGGAGCTCGCCCGCATTACCGTGAGCACCTTAGCGTGCATCTCCCTCTCCGTCTTCACCAACCACCACCGCCGCAACCACCGTCACTGCAATCACCTTCTCATTCACTTAAGACGTCTAGGAAATTTCCCGAACATCTGAAGCTACCCGCTCACCTGCGATCACCCGCCTACGTACCCGTCTGAACTCCACCTACACCCGTACAACCACATCCGCCCATCTCACCGTTCACGCCCGCACCACCACCCCCGTGCCTGCGCCTTCATCCGTGCGCGCCCACGCCTGCAGCGCCACCCACCAGCCTCCAGCGCAACCGCGCCCACCATCATCCTTCGCCATCTCCATGCCCTCCAGACCGCGCATGCCTTGCTCAGCCTGCAGCACCCACCTCCTGTGCTTGCAGCAGCAACCGCGCCTGCAGAACTCCAACAGCGCCTGCAGAACTCCAACAGCGCCTGCAATCCACGCCGTTCACCCTCGCGCCTGCATAACCGCTAGCAGCGCCCTTCGCCCACACTTGCTGTAGCCTGCGCACCCCCGCCAGCTGCAGCCGCACCCACTCAACCGCCTGCAGACCGATCCTCCCGCGCCTGCAGAGCCGTCAGTAGTAGCGCGCGAGCAGATCTCACGCCAATAGCCGTACAAGCTCACCGGCTGCAGCATTTCCGCCGGAGCTCGTCCGGCCACCTCTGACCACCGCGCGACTCGCCGCCACCACCGATTCTAAGCTCTTGGTCCAAGGGACCTCCTCCAAGCTTCCCGCGCCCAGCCATCCGCTCCTCGTCGCGCAAGACAAAGGGGAAAAATTCCCCTATTTTGCTACAGTAAACCATCAATTAGAAATTACATTTTCTGCCATTGCCACTTTTTAATGATATTTTATTGATTCTTTATTGCGGAAAATATCCTCTAGTTTCTCATAATTGCCTTTGCAGCATTGTTTCTTGCTTAAACCTTAATCTAAAGGCAATCTTGGCTTGATTCTTGTCCAAGCTAACTACGAACGAACATTTTTCATTGGTGCGAATTTTAATACGTCATTGCCTCTCTGTGGATACGACCTGCTCCTCTGCGAGTGGTTATTTATTGTTAAATATTGATTAGTCGATTTTTCCACCACATTAAAGTACAAACGACTTTAAAGCAAAAGATCGACCAGTCACAAGCCCCTAAACTTGAGTTGAAACCCCTCCATGACACTCTCAAGTATGTTTTCCTTGGTGCCAATGATACGCTCCCCGTTATCATTTCGGCTGTGCTGTCTGAGGCATAGGAGGGAGCCTTGATTGAATGCCTATCTAGGCACAAGGAAGCTATTGCTTGGAGCATTGCTGACATTAAGGGTATAGACTCTACACTCTACATGCACCACATTTATGCTAATGATTCCATCAAGCCTTTTAGGGACATGCAGAGATGTTTGAACCCTAATATGAGGGAGGTTGTAAAAAAGGAAATCCTGAAGTGGTTGGACGCTGGGATCATATATCCCATTGCTGATAGTAAATGGGTCAGTCCCATTCATGTGGTGCCAAAGAAGGCAGGCTTTACTGTGGAACTCAACGACCAAGGTGAACAAGTTGTCACTAGACCCTCAACTGGATGGAGGGTCTGTATTTCTTACCGCAAGCTGAACACCGCTACCCAGAAGGATCACTTTCCTTTGCCTTTTATTGATCAAATTCTCAAAAAATTGGCAGGGAATAAGTATTATTGCTTTCTCGATGGATATTCTGGGTATAATCAGGTGGCAGTCTTTCCTGATGACTAGGAAAAGATGACATTCACGAGTCCTTATGGTACTTTTGCTTTCAGGCATATGGCATTTGGATTATGTAATGCCCCTACAACTTTCCAGCGGTGTATGATGTCAATCTTTTTGGACATGATTGACGAGTATGTCGAAGTATTTATGGATGACTTCTCTATTTATGGCTCATCTTTCGACCAGTGTCTCCTACACCTAGAGAATGTGTTGAAATGATGTAAGGACACTGGTTTAGTCCTCAGCTGGGAGAAAAGTCACTTCATGGTACAGAAAGGAATTGTACTTGGGCATGTTGTATCCGAGCAAGGCTTCGAAGTAGATAAAGCCAAGATTGATTCTATTTCCAAACTTCCATTGCCTACGAATGTCAAGCAGATTAGATCCTTTCTGGGCCATGCTGGCTTTTACAGGCGCTTTATTAAAAATTTTAGTAAGATTTCTAGGCCACTTTGTGACTTGTTGGCGAAGGAATCTTCCTTCAGTTTTGATTCAAAGTGTGCCGAGGCCTTTCAAACTCTAAAGGAGGCCTTGATTTCTGCACTTGTTCTCCAAGCTCCTGATTGGACACTCCCATTTGAGCTTATGTGTGATGCTTCGGATTATGGAGTGGGAGCAGTCCTTGGACAAAGGGTTGAGGGAAGACCTCTTGTGCTGCATTATGCAAGCAAGACTTTAACTAAACCTCAGCAAAACTACACCATCACTGAAAAAGAAATACTTGTTGTAGTTTTTGCTCTGGAGAAGTTTAGTTCTTATTTACTTGGGTCTAAGGTGGTTATTTTTACTGATCATGCAGTAGTGAAACATCTCATTGCTAGGAAATATTCTAAGCCACGTCTGATTAGGTGGATCTTACTCCTTCAAGAATTTGATTTGGAAATACGTGAAAAGAAAGGAGTAGAAAATGTTGTGGCTGACCACCTATCTCGCCTTCCTCTTAATGACTCTATTTCTAAAGACATTCGCGAGACATTTCCCGATGAAACTCTGATGGCAGTAACACCAACTTTACCTTGGTATGCAGACATTGTAAATTACTTGGTCACTGGACAAACTCCTGGCTCTTGGGATGAGTAGAAAGGAAAGAGATTCATTTCTCAAGCAAGATATTTTCATTGGGAAGAGAAAGAATTATTTAGAATTGGACAAGACAAAGTATTGAGACATTGTGTGCCTGAAGAGGAACTACAAAGTGTGCTGAGTTTTTGCCATGAACTTCACTGTGGAGGACACTTTGGTGCTAAGAAAACTACTTTTAAGGTTCTCCAGTCTGATTTTTGGTGGCCTTCCTTATTTAAGGATTCTCATAATTTTGTTAAGGCCTGTATTAGATGTCAACGGACTAGAACGATTAGGAAGAAGAATGAAATGCCTCAACATCCTATTCAACCTGCTGAAATTTTTGATGTGTGGGGAATTGACTTTATGGGCCCCTTCCCGTCGTCCCATGGTTTTGAATATATCTTGGTGGCAATTGATTATGTCTCTAAATGGATAGAGGCCATTCCTACGAGCACAAATGACCACTCTATGGTTTTGAAATTTGTGAAGGCCAATATCATATCCCGTTTCGGCTGCCCCAAGACTATTATAAGTGATGGGGGACCTCATTTCTGAAACCACCACTTCAATCGGTTAATTAAGAGTTTGGGAGTGACTCACAAGGTTGCTACCCCTTACCACCCTCAGACAAGTGGCCAGGTTGAAGTATCAAATAGGGAGATAAAAAATATTTTGGAAAAGACCGTTAGACCTGATAGGAAAGATTGGTTCCAAAAGCTCGATGATGCTTTGTGGGCTTATCGAACGGCCTATAAGACCCCTTTGGGTACTTCTCCCTTTCGGATTGTGTATGGAAAAGTGTGTCATTTACCTGTTGAATTGGAACATAAAGCACTTTGGGCTATTCGAAGTGTTAACATGGATTTAGAGAAGGCAGGTAAGGCACGATTTCTAGAATTAAGTGAGCTTGAGGAGCTGAGGAATGATGCTTATGTCACCTCTCAAGCTTATAAAGAAAGAACTAAGGTCTTGCATGATAAGTTTATTCTTCGAAAGACCTTTGAGCCTAACCAACAAGTCTGGCTTTTCAATTCCAGACTTAAGCTTTTTCCTGGGAAGTGAAAATCTCGTTGGGATGGGCCTTACATAATCACCAAAGTATTTCTGCATGGAGCTGTGGAGATAAAAATCCTTCCTCTTCAACAACTCCCTTTATCGTCAACGGTCAATGGTTAAAACCGTACATAACTTTAGATGGCCATCTGGTTGACGAAGTCACTCTTGAGGAGCCTTAGATCCTACCATTCTCCGCCTCAGGTAATATCTTCCGTTAGCAATTTTTGTTTTCAATGAGGGCATTGTTTGAACTAGGCATGGGAGAGAGGACCTAAGGCATTTTGTTTATAGCATATAAAAAAAATAGAGAAAAAGAGAGAAAATGAAAAAAAAAAATTTTGAGCTTAACTGGGTAAGTCCTGCATTCTTAAGCAAATCAGAACTCTAGCGTAGACTAAATTAATTCTAGGGTCAAACTTTAGAAGCTAAATGAGTTGCTAGCGTTAGACCTTTAGGGTCCTTTGTGGACTTCAAAACTTAAGTAGGAGTTAAGTTACGGACCATTCCTCAAGAGGTTGAGGAAGGGAAGCTAGGGTTTGAGTTAAACGGTGGGGTAGTACCTGGAGTCTTATTCTACCTTCTGGTTTACGGGTCCTTGTAACCCAAGCATCCAAATTTCACACACTTGGTCTGGTAATCAACTTAATTTCTGTTTTTCTGAAAAGAGATTTGGTTCTCTTAGTTTTGACTTAAGAGAGGCTTGAAAACACATTTTGATTGGAAGAGTTCCCGCTGCAGGAGAGGTGGAGTATATACTCACCTTGAGGATGCGATGATAACATATTACCTCCTCGGCGCTTGTCTCTTAGGATATCCATCCTACTGGGGGCATGTAAGTGCATTGCACGGTTCAGGTACCATGGGCGGCCCTATCTCGAAGTGCTGATTGCCATAGGCCTGAATTCGCTTAAGAAATCATGGGCGATACTATCTCGAAGTGTTGATTGCCAGGAGTTCTTGGGGTCATTATGGGCGGTGCTATCTCGAAGCATCGAAAGCCAGGCACCCTTCGAGGTATGGTAATGGGGACAATGAATCCGACACAGATCGTGTTGATAGCTGATCTTAGGTTAGACTTAGAAGAATCAAACAAAAAAAAAAAGTATATATATATATAAAAAAATCCTTTAACTCAAATAACTCAGACCAATGCACAGGCACAGATGCTTTATTCTCAGGGATCAATAAACTTTATGGTAGAGTCAGAAATCAGGGAAACTTGTGCCTGCAACTCGTCTTTAGCCGACCTAGTCTATAATGTAGCAACTACTTAGGAACCTTGGGTCTAGAGCCTGAACTTAATATGCTTCTGAAGGAAGACTAAGTGAGTTGACTGGTCTACTTGGAGTGCTAGGTTTCGCTTAATTTTGCTATGGACTAGCAAAAACTAGGCATGGGGGTATTTGATTAGCCCAAAGTTGTGGGCTACTTAATTATTTAAGTGCCTACGCATTAGGTTAATTCTAACATTTATTTAGTATAAATTAGGATGTAAATAGATTAATTCATAGTTTTAATTTAATTACATAATCCATGCATTGCATTCATATTTTAAGTGCATTTAGAATTAGCTTAGAATGACATTCATCTAATTAGATAACACAATAGGTACATTATTTTTATTAACATAAAAGTTTAGGGTCTGTATATAAATGGCCCTAATATTTTAACATTATTTTCCATATTCTTCTTCTTGCAGGAAAGGCTGGCTGCCGCTCCAACGCCCAGCTGCCACAGTGAAGAACCCATTCAAGGGGGAGCAGATGTGGTGGATCTGGTTTGGCAGCTGAATTCAAATTGGTGCAGGCCACTACAAAAGGATGAGGGAGGCAGCCGAGCTTGGGAGGCCTCCATCACCAACCCACCACTGTGCAGAGAGACCTTCTCTCTTCCACTCCATACTGTCGGCCTCTACTGTGGCGGCGAGTCTCCACCACCGTGGGCGTGTGGTGTGACAAGCCACACCGCCATCCGGAGCTCGCCCGCATCACCGTGAGCACCATAGCGTGCATCTCCCTCGTCGTCGTCACCAACCACCACCGCCGCAACAACCGTCAACCACCCTTTCAGTAACTTAAGACGTCCTGGAAATTTCCCGGACGTCTGAAGCTACCCGCTCACCTGCGACCACCTGCCTGCATACACGTCTGAAGTCCACCTCCAATCTTCCCGCGCCTGCAGAGCCACTCGCACACCTCCAACAGCCCACGCCTTCCTCAACCTACAGCACTCTCCAACCGCACCCGCTCTCCATGAGCCTGCAGCTCATGCCATCTCCACACGCTCACCGACTGCAGCGCCCTCTTCCCCGCGCCTGCAGACCCGTCCAACCACCCCCGAAGCAGCCTCCAACCGCGCCTGCAGCACCCTCCGCTCGAGCTTGCAGAACCGCCTACATCACCCTCCTCCTGTAACTGCAGACTTGCACAACCGCGCACGCCTCCGCCCACTCCTGCAGCTTGCGCACCCGCTCCCGCGTCTGCAGCACCCTCCACCTGCGCCTGCAGAGCCGCCAGCAGCACCGCGCGGCAGTTCTCACACCAACAGGCCGCGCACGCTCACCGGCTGCAGCACCTCCGCGGGAGCTCGTCCGGCCACCTCCGGCCGCAGCGCGACTCACCGCCACCACCGATTCGAAACCCTTGGTCCAAGGGACTTCCTCCAAGCTTCCCGCGCCTAGCCATCCACTCCTCGTCGGGCAAGGCAAAGGGGAAAAATTCCCCTGCTTTGCTACAGTAAACCATCAATTAGAAATTACATTTTCTGCCATTATCACTTTTAATCATATTTTATTGATTCTGCATTGCGGAAAATATCCTTTAGTTTCTCAGAATTGCTATTTCAATATTGTTTCTTGCCTAAACCTTAATCTGAAGGCAATTTTGGCTTGATTCTTGTCCAAACTGACTACGAACAAATGTTTTTAACTTGTGCGAATTTTAACACGTCATTGCCTCCCTGTGGATTCGACCCGCTTCTCTGCGAGTGGTTATTTTTTCTTAGATATTGATTAGTCGATTTTTCCACCACATTAAACTGCAAACGACTTTAAAGCGAACGATCGATGAGTCATGTGGTACTTGGGCAGAAAGTTGACGAGAAACCCGTGGTCATCTACTACACTAGCACGACACTTGATGAGGCTCAGCATAACTACACAGTTATTGAGAAAGAGCTACGAGCTACAGTATTTACCCTGGAAAAGTTTAGATCGTATCTTCTGGGTTCTCGTGTTATCATTTACTCTGATCACACAACTGTGAGGCATCTCCTTGTGAAGAAGGACACGAAAACTCGACTAATCCACTGGATCTTGTTGCAAGAGTTTGACCTCAAGATTTGCAATAAGGCTAGGAAACAGAATGTGGTGGCTGATCACTTGTCCTGCCTTCCTTCTGACATTATTGACCTTTCCGGACAATTTACGGGACATTTTCCTGATGAGGATCTCCTAACTATCAATACGGGGCTTCCATGGTTTGATGATCTAGTAAACTACCTGGCATCACATCAGATCCTATCCGATTGGCTGAAGGCCAAGAAGGACAAATTACTTTATGATGCTAAGTACTACTTCTGGGAAGACCCATATCTCTTCTGCATCGGTGCTGATCAAATCATCCGATGATGTGTCCCGGAAGCGAAAATTCAAGACATCTTATCCTTTTGCCAAGACTAGGCATGTAGTCGACACTTCTCTGGTCATAAAATCGTAGCTAAAGTCCTCCAGTGTGGCTTCTATTGGCCCACAGTTTTCAAAGTCGCAAACAATCACTATACGGCATGCACTCGTTGCCAGACCATAGGCAACATGAGCCACCATGATATGATGCCCTTACAGTCGATTCTCGTATGTGAAATCTTCAATGTCTAGGGGATTGATTTTATGGGACCCTTTCCTGTTTCGGATGGCTTCGAGTGCATTCTACTCAATATTGATTACGTGTCCAAATTGATTGAAGCCATTTTGTCCCGAACCAACAATCATAAGGTGGTCATCAAGTTTATTCGTTAGAACATCTTTTCTCTGTTCGGGATTCCACATGCTATAATCTTTGATGAAGGGACCCATTTCATTAATTATCAGTTCAAATCACTGATGACCAAATACGGGGTGTCACACCAAATCTCTACTCCTTATTACCCCCAAACAAAAGGTCTAGCTGAGCTATCAAATTTAGAGATCAAGAAAATCATCCAGGTCACTATTCGACCTAACAGGAAAGACTGGTCATCTCGACTTCCGAAAGCTTTGTGGTCTTATAGGACCACCCACAAAACCAAATTAGGTATGTCTCCCTTTAGATTTGCGTATAGGAAGGCATGTCACCTCCCCGTCGAATTGGAACACAAAGCCTATTGGGCCGTACGGAACTGCAATCTTGATCTTTCTAATGCAGGAACCCACTGAAAGCTTCAAATGAGTGATATCGATGAATTACGCCATGACGCATATGAGAACTCACGAATTTACAAAGAGCGGGTTAAGGCCTTTCACAACAAGCACATATCCAGAAAGATCTTTTTCCCTGGTCAAAAAGTCCTACTCTTTGATGCCAAACTCAAACTATTCCCAAGAAAACTCTGATCAAAATTGATTGGACCTTACCTTGTCCGACAAATCTTTGGAAATGGAGCCGTTGAAATCAGTCAACTCAGCCACGATTCAGAACCTTTTGTCATGAAGGGTCAAAGACTCAAACCGTTCATTGAACTTATCGATAGAAACTTGGCTGAGAAATCTTTTACCCTCCATTCTCCTTGAGCTCATTACACCCGGCTAATGGCGTAAAACTCAGTGCATAACGTGAGGCAACCCATCATTTTAAAAAACCCAAAACCTTTCTTGAGAAGTCCTATGCTGAACTCATATTACACTTTAGGGTTCATCCATTAGAACAACTGACTCTACCTCTGGTACCCGTACCTGAGCTTGAAATCGTCCACAACAGTCATCCCGACCCATTCACCCACCCAACACCTATTCTAATGAATGATCTAAGCTTAACTTGAACCCACCTAATTTACAATGAGGAAATTGCAAATCGTAGGCACAGGGGGGTATTAAAGTGCAAAACACCATGAAAATCATCTCACAAGAAAGGGTTTCATCAAAAAATAACATATTCCAAAAATGCCAAAAAAATAAAAAATTCTTGAAAAAGAATAAACATATGAGAGGAGAGGAAATTTTGATGGCATATCTGATTTTTGAGGAGAAAAAGGGGAGGAGTTAAAAATGTCAAAAAGGAGCACAAGTTGAAAAGAAAAGAAAAAGAAATAGTCATTGGTAAGAAATTAAGGAATTGACTTAGTTCTACATCATATCAAAAGAAAGAAAATGAAAGGCAAAAAGTGCTAATGAAATAGAGATGAGATTAGTAGGAATGCTAATTTTAGGCCTTTTGGGCTATAATCCTAGGCTTAAAAATTCAAGTACCCACAAAGATCTGGATAGCCCTCAAGAGGTTGGGGAAAATGCGAAGCTTAAGTATTAGGTCTAAAGCTTAGGGAGTATTCGGCCTCACTAACTGACCTTTGGTTTGCATGACTCAATAACCTAAGCACTACAATCCACACACAGTCTGGTTCAGTGCACCTAAGTATCAAAATCACACAAATGCATTTAAATTGTTCTGAAAAAGTCACCTAGACTAGGAGCGTCTGATCAACACAAGTTGATTTAGGCAAGTTCCTGGCACGGAGAGGCAGGAAATTCCCCTTGAAAATGCGCAATAACATATCATCTCCTTGGTGCTTGTCTCCTAGGATATCTACATATCCTACCGAGGGCATGTAAGCACCCTGTGCTAGTTCAGAACGCCATGGGCAACATTATCTTGAAATGTCGATTACCAGGGTCTAGATTTAGCTACAGAACACCATGGGCTGGATTACCTCAAAATCTTGAAGGCCAAGGTTCTAGGGGTTGCCATGGGTGGTGCTATCTCGAAGCATCGATTGCCAGGGACACTATGTGGATTGATGATGAGGACTAGGAATCCGATACAGATTGTGTTGTAAAGCCAATACGAAGTTAGAAATAAAAGGAAAAGAAAGAAAAAAAATCTCCATAAATAAAGAAAAAGTCATCTATCTCTCTCTAACAAAAATGCACTGCAAACTGAATCGAGGCTAAAACTTCTTACAAGCATGGGTGCTTTAACCCCAAAGTTCAACAAACCTTAGGTTAGTTCCTGTGGGCCTTAGAAACCTTCGTGGAAGACTAAGGATAGAGCTAGTCTGGTCTTGATCTTGGTTGGTACTTGAGTACCTCTAGGCCTACTATCGGCACTCCGATCTAATCTACAAAAGAAGGCACACATCAAAGTTTTTATGCATCAAAAGATTTTATGGTTTAGAATCAAAGTTAATACCTTGAAATTTTGCTAAGGGACTAGCAAAAGCTAGACATGGAGGTATGATGGGAACATCATCATAAGCCCTAATTAGCTCTTTTTGATCCAATTAGGTTAGTAAATGCTCCTACATAACCAACTGAAGATTGTAATTCAAAATATGACCATTCTGTGAGAAAAAATAAGATACTAGGGGTAAAATTGTAATTTTACCAGCTTATCATGAATGCAATACAATGATGGCTTTTCTCAAGAATTGAATAAAGGTCAAAAGGTCTTAATAAGATAACAAATGGGTTAGATTAGACAGAAAAGTGTTTCTGTATGTTTTTAGAATTAAATGACTTTTGAAACCCTAAAGCAGACCCACATAATTGACTGAGGTTCACCCCAAGATAAAATTCACATAAACCTTATAAAAATCATAGAAAATATTCTCTATGATTTAATACCTTCAATTTGACCATCAGAACCCATCTTGACCAAAAATGGAGTCTCAGACAAATATTTGCCCTAATTTAGGTTTTTGCAAAAATTACTCAGTCAAACGTGACCAAAACCAAAATACAACTTCACCATTGAATTCTTCAGGTCCAAATTAGGTTTTTACCAAAATTTAGACCGAAGATGAGCTTTCCTTTACCTATTTTATACCCCCAACTTTCAAAAACCCATGCATACCACCCCCTAACTTCTTTGTTGTCTTCACAATTATGTCCCTTCACCATTATCACAGAGTAAACCAACTCTGGCGAACTTAGACAGGAGATTTCACCTTGATTGCTTGGAGAATCCCTTCCAAAATTTGTCTTTGAGAAATCCTCTCCAGTTTGAACCCATCAAGATGCTATGATTCTTTCCCAATCTCTCATGCGAACGCATGAGAGATTTGAGTCTCTTGAAAATCCCAAATCCAGTGACCTTCCAAGCTTGGGAAGCTTGCTTCCCAAGCTCTAACTTCCCCTTAGGACCCTTTATAAGGACCCTCAGAGCTCCCTGAATTCCTCATGCTCGAAATCAGCTGTGAATCCCCACAATTCCTCTGTCTCTTTCATGGCCAAAGGCTCCCCGACATCCGACGATCCCCTCTACCCTTCCTCATCATTCAACGACAAAACCAGTGGTGGATTCCTCTTCCTTACCTCCATCTACATCTTGCTGTACCAGCAGATGCTCGTTCCCCTTTGTCCTCATTGTCTCTACCTCACCGAAGCCACCTTCGTCTCGGGCGTCGGCCACACCTCATCGAACGCCATCACTGCCCCAATTCATCCACTTACCTTCTAGCTAAGTCCCCTATCCCCTCTACTTTATTTCTGCACTTACCCCACTTCAAATCAACCACTGAAGACCCTTCACAACTCCATCTCTGGCCACCCCCTCCGGCGAGACCATCCTACTTCCCCAAACCACCAAAACCCCCTCCGACCAACATAAAACATTTGCCATGTGTCACTAATCATTTCCTCCCTCTTTATTCACCTATCCAACTACTCACACGCACCCCCAGACACACCCACTCACACCCACATAGTTCGACCTCGCCGCGCACTCACAGCCACTCTCGCTCCATGCCACCACCCCCATCACGTTCGTCATGCTCCGACGATCCTCCCTAAGCACTCTGACGTGGCTGAAAGGTCGTTTTGTTGCTTTCAGGTAGTCGACCTTGTCCGCCATTAACGAGCAAGCTTCGAGCTAGCTTGAAGGTCACCCCAGGTGCCCTTGTCCTAAGTCTCTACCCCAGGTTGTGCGAAAGTCCCTCACGCATGAGCCCAGGTCCTCAATTGAAGATGCGAGTCTTAGTAGCTACTGCAATTGGCAAGAAATACCCTGCTACAGACACACAAAGGAGGAGGGCCACGGATAGTCCCACATCAGAAACTGTTGAAGCTGCGTGCCCGCATAAGTTGATTTTGTGACTGTAACCGTTCGGTTCATGTTCATGGGGCAAGGTCCCTATCACCCGCTCACCAAGCCTCATCCGCGACACCTACATGTGATCCTGGTCGACCCGATAACCCACCTAGCCTAGACTCCTCTCTCACCACTGCAGGAAGGTGAGCCTGGACCAAGGTACATACCTGACTCGATAACCTGGATACCCTGTGTCTCTGAGAGAGTGGATCCTAAGAGAGAAAAAGAGAGGAGAGTCGCGTGGGTAGGCAAAGGGTTTTGCTACAAGGACCTTCGGCTGACACTTAGCCAGATTCTGAACAAGAAAATCAGACAAGGAGGAAAAGAAGAAGAAGAGGACGATCGTAGACAGAAAGAAGAAGAAGTGAAGGTCTGAGGAAAAGAAGAAGAAAGGGAGGAAGCTGCAGAAGGAAGAAAGAATCTGAGAAAGAGAACAAGAAGTCGAACAAAGCAAATAACTTTAAGTCGTCCGATTTCCAAATAAGACGATAGATCTTGGCTCTCATTTCACACATATACATTGAGTTCCTTAGTTGATATTGTAAGAGTATTTTGTGATCTAAATCACCATTTTACTCCCATCTTTTTGCACATTGATACCGATATTATTGCAAATTCTTTTAGTTTAACTGTGATCTTGATTTCTAAATACCATATTGCTCCCTATGTTCAACCTCGGAATCTTTTCGACTAATAAAAATTGTATTTATATTTAAAGCGATTTCAACTATATTACAATGCTTTATTTAAAAATCGATTTTGCTGCGATAAAGAATCTTTGCACATCTTTCACACATTTCCAATCCCACCCTCCTACCAGCACATATCCTCATGATAATTACTATCCCGACTGGACTTATGAATAGCCATCTCCTAATCGAGATAACTTTGATTGGGGAGATGAATCTGGACCTCAATGTCCAGGGCCTAACCCTGGACAACAAGACTATGATTGCTATCCTTCCCAGAGCTACAATGATTATAGATCTCCATCCTTTGATCACCAAACCAACCTAATCTATAATCAAGAAGGGTATGTTGACTATAACACCAACCCTTCCCAGGAATATGTTGAATATAGGTCACCACCATTCTTTGAACAACCCGAAATGACCTACTATTATGGAGGACCCCGAGAACCTTGATATCTTGACTCTCCTTGATTTAGCCTAAACCCACCCAACCCTAAACCAAACCAGGTCCAAGACAAGGTGCTGGCTAACTTGAGGAACACCATACAATCTTTAGAAGCTCAGCCAACACCAAGCATTGAAGCATTGGACCCTATGATCAAAATGTTTCATGAACTTAATAGTTCTTTATTGGATTTGTCCCAAGATGTTAGAGATAGGGGCCCGGGTGAGTTTCTACTTGTGAAATTATCAAGATTGAGGATGAAATTTGTGGTTGCCTCAGTCCAAGCTTGGGACGATTCTCAAGATGAACCCCCTACAGGAGAGCCAATGTCTGAAGCTACTCAGGTGCCTATCGAGGGGGATACATGTTCTAAGATCGGAGATGACTAGGTTAGTGAAAGAGTGATCTTTGTTTTCAATAAAAACTTTAGCATGAAATGATATATCATTGTATGTGATCGTGTGCTACAAAATTGCTTTTTAAAACATTTTAATTCTCATAATCTAACCACAAAAATAGTTAGGTCATCTCCACAGGGAGGAATTTGCCTATTGCAATGATTAATGATGACTTATCTATTTGGTAATATTGATGGATGCTCGTTTGAACTCTTGAAATGTTATTTCTAATCTAATTCACCCTTCTACACAATTACCTCATATCAAGAGGGTTCTCATGCAAAACTTTCTTAATAAAATATCTAGATAAATAAATGAATAGTGTTCCTTAATGGCACTTAATGGTCAATTTTAATTGGAGGAGAAGCAGAGGATCTCCTCTCTCCTCCTCGCGTGAAGGAAAGGGCGTGGATGGCTGCAAGAGTTGTTGGAGGAGCTGGGTCGGAGGAGAGGAACACTCCGGTGGTGGTGCGGCGGCGAGTGGTCATCGGAGGTCGCCAGCTGACGAGGAAGATGACGTCGGTGATGGGTCCTAAGGAGGTCATGCATGGGTGTTGGCTGGTGGCATCAAGCGGAGGGGAGCAGCGGTGGAGCGAGGGTGTCTCAACTGTGGTGTCAACAACGAGAATGAAGACTAGAGGTGTTTGCTCGACGAGGAAGATGGTCGGACGGCGTGGACTCCAGCAACTTGATGGTCATGTTGACGAGGTTGGAAGTCGATCAGTGTGGCTGTGCATGGTTGTGTGATGAGACACTCATCATGATCTCTAATTACCCCTAATTAACTAGTCTTCCTAGTTAATTAGCTAAGGTTATGAACATATAAGGGTTAATTATAGAATAAGGGATATTTAATCAAGGACCTTAAAATAAGTTAAAAATGACATTTTATCATTCAATTAACATTATTAATAATTTAGATAATAATTGGACTCGAAATTTTATTAATCATTCTCTTAATTAATAAGTTAAGTAACTCAAATATAATGTATACCTAAGTATGTAATAACTTAAGTAATTTTACTTAATCTGATAAACTAACCTAAAAAGGTCAAAAATGTAAATTCAAGGTGTAAACATAATTTTTACCCTATTTACTAACATATACAAAAAGTTGAAAAAGATTTAAGTTAAAATAAACCTTCAAACCTGGGTTTACATTTTAGTCCTTACTTTTCATTATAGTCGGGTCCTTATTTCTCACACAGGTCCTTAAGTTTTATTACTTTTATGTCTCTCTTCGTCTTCTTCTTCTTCTTCTTCTTCAGCCAAACGAATGGCTGGCGGTAGAGAGTCACCCCACCGCGCGATCACCACCCAGCCGACATCATCCTTCTTTGTCTGAGCTCTTGCAGCTTGCGCTCCCCACCTCCACTTCATCCACCGGTCTGGATTAACCAGGAATCCTATTTTTCAGTGGGAGATAACCACACCATCGTCAAAGACGACGACGGAGGTTAAGCTCCTCAAGCTCCTTCTTCGAGCAAACCCCGCCACTCTCTTTGCCTCAAATTGCTATAAATACCCCCTCACACCTCTAATTTTATTCAAGTTGGCTCCCTTCCCTCTTCTAACACTGTAGCCAACTTCGATAGGCTATTCATCCAAAACTCTGGTGACTTTCCATTCCATTTTCTAACTTCCTCCATCCATCTTAAGCAGCCGAGGAGATCCACCGTGGTCTTCCGCATCTCTGACACAGGCGCCGACCCAAGGAATCTGCTGCTCCACCTCAAATCTGCCCGTCGGAGATCTTTCTTCCACCCTCTGATTCCGTCGTTTGCTATGAACCTTCGGCGGAACCCTATTGACCCCTTCATCCAAGTAACAGTAGATTAGGAGTCGGAGTAGGAGTTGGCTAGCTTAATTAGTTAGTTTAGGTAGTTAGATTAGAGTAATTTAGATTTTAGTTTCATCTTTACCGACACCGGCGAGTTCCTTGAGCTCGCCAGAGACTTAATTTCATCTTTTTAAATCACTGTACACCTTTCTGTATCTTCCATGATCACTTCTAAATTACTTAATCACTAATTGAATCACCTAATCGCCTAATTCAAATTCCACCTTCATCGACTACTAACACTGTCTATGGTGACAGTAATCGAGATAATTCCACCTTCATGGGTTCTTCATCATCTATCCACCACTTATGAACCCTAATCGACACTATAATACATATTATTATCATCTATAAATTAAACGCCCAAATCTTAATTAAGTTCTTGAGCTCGCTATCCATGGTAGCTCAGGAATAGTTCAAATCTTAAATTAAATAAATATTTATGAATATAAACATCTGTTGACTTGATTTAACCTCTCAATCGAGTGGTTAAACAAGTCGTGAGCTTATTTCAAATCAAATCCTTTAGGAAAATGAATTCACTGTCAAATCTTAACTCTAAAGAAATAATGATTAATTAAATGTGATACTGAGGTTCCTTGCAACCTCATGAACTTTTCTAAATTGAAAATGGTTAGTTTTATCAATCTGTACACACTTTTCTTATTTTCTGGACTCACCGGAGCTCCGGCGAGCTAAATTTGTGTTTCAACTTCTAAAACTTGTTGAGAAGCTCCAGAATGCTATTACATGGATTACTGATTGTCTTAAGGATATTTGTTTGAGGATTTCACCACTGGAGCTGAAGAATGAACTTCATCTTCCCAAACTTCGGCGGAGTTGTGGAAGTCTGTTTAAAGAGATTTGAGAAGCATTTAATGAACTCAGAAGCTTCAGTGCAATGTACTGAAGCTGTTTAAACCTTTAAAACACTTTAACAACCTCTGAATGATTTTGTCGAACACACGCTTTTTTCAGTTCAGGCGACAAGCCTGAAACCCTAAAAATCAAAGTCAATACGCAAATCTGAAGATCTGCATAAGTTCTTGAGGTTGAGGAGACTCCAATTAAGGCTTTAATTTCCTATGGAGAAGTTCTGAACAGAAAGTCAATTTTTGTGCTACCACACTGAAACATGAGTCTGATAATGGAGGTCTGAGCTTGAATTGAGGTATTAAGGAGTGAAAATTGTTTCTGGGAACTTTTTTGATGATCTAAAAGTGATTAAAGTGAGTTTAGGTGATTTATTTAGCGAGAATTTAGTTCCTGTCAATTTGGGTTACTTTCGAACCCAAACCAACAGGAGAAGCATTTTGATGAAATTTGAATTTAAATCCTACCTAGATTAATCTGTTATAACCCTTAGAATTAATCTAAATTAATTAAAAGCACTCTTAAGTGTTTGTTGCACATTATGAACTCTGAAGCTTCCAGAGAAGTGAAGAGCTTCTCTGCTGGTCCTGAAGGTCTTAAGAACTTAAAACCTATTCTAACAGATGCAGAATCACTTATATAACATGTACAGACCTTTAAATAAGAGAGAGAAGTCCATCTGGGGACTTTGTAGATTTAATTCCATTTCTAGGCATTTAGATAACCCTTAGGAGCCCCTGATTTCATCTTTCAAATTAAAAAGGAAAACATCAACAAAACATTAAATTGACCCTGCAATTACGTAGATCTATCTAAGAGCTTTCTAACAAACTTGAAATCACTCGACTTGGAGCTCTGGATGGAAAGTTATGATCATTTGAAGTTGGGTCTAGAAGGGGTAGGATAGTCCCACATTGCTTGTTCACGAGCGCGCGCTTGGGGTTAAAAACAATTTGTTACTCCGACTATGCAGTCGTCAGCGCTTGGCGCACCGATTACCCATCTAATCTGATTTGAGCATGTATGTGTGTGTGCGGGCTTGTGCCTGCAGGTGTACGCCCTTGGGGGCATGAGTGAATGTGTGCCTTGGGAGGGAGGAGAGGCCTGGGAGGCCAGGTTGAGGCAAATTAGCTCGAAACTGTGAACGGATAAGAAATAAACCAAAAACGAACCTAATTGACATTAGGCAAGGACTGAGTAGGGTCTAGTCCCACCCTGGTCTCAGGGTGCTATGTATCCCCGAAAGGACCTCACCGCAAATAAAATAACTTTTGGTTAAAAAATTTAAAAATGCCTGGTTCAGCTAAAAGTTTAAGGGAATTGAAAGAGAAGTCGCAGAAGGATGTTAAGTTAAAAATGCCAAGTGTTGAGCAAAGGCTAAGGAACAAAGGAGCACAGGCGCTAAGGCATTAAGGAAGGAAAAGATTAAGGAACGAAAGAAGATTAAGGGAATGAGAATAAGAAGACTAATGGAAACAGAATAAGAGATAGGAACAAAAGAAGAAAAGTAAGAAAGAGAGCTCGAGAAAATAAAACAAAGAAAAGGAGAAGAAGATGAGAGGCTGAAGAAGATAAATGAAGGATATTACTTTTCTTGCATTACTTGTTATTCTTAATTGTAAAAAGGTATGTTTCAATAGGATAACATTTAATTGCCTTAATTTCTTTGGAATGAAATTGAATTGAAAAACTAACATGTTTACTTGTTAGTAAAGTACAACATTTTGAGTAAATATGTTTTGCATATGGAATTTTGTATATTCTTTATAGTTTAAATATTTTGACAAAATTCATGTTTTAAAAATCAGCTTAGTTATACCTCCTAAACTTATAGAGAAATAAAAGAAAATTGGTGAATTTGGAGAAAATTATTATGCCTTCCAGTGAACGACCTGGACTCAATCGACACAACTTCGAGTTAACCTAAGTGATTTCTTCTACTCTTAATTAAGTTAAACTAACTTAATAACTGAGTTGAGTGGAAACGCAAGATCATTTTAATGGCGCCGTTGTCGAGGAGGTAATATTTTGACTCACTCCAGTTATCAAAATATTCCTTGGCACTGCTTCATCTGACGTTCATTTTAATGGCGCTGTTGCCGGGGAGGAAATATTTTGATTCACTAAAATTTAAGAGGATTAATTATTTAATTAGGAGGTATTTTGTAAATGTATTTTTGTTTTTACTAACTTTTGTTCTAATTAGTGTGTTTTGTTTTTGTTTTTGTTTTATTTTTATTTTCTGTCTTCTTTTCAGGTTTACCTCTGCAGGTAATATCAGGAGAAGGCTGGAATTAGTTTTGTTGTTTTTGTTTCGTAAGTATTTCTTAATCTTTTCTTTTGTTGCATTTAATAATAAAAAAAAATAAAAATACATCTCTATCTGACTAGCAGCAGCATAACATAAGCATACACTCTTACGAGTGCATTATTCTACTAGTACTAGAGCAATCTGACTCGGGAAATTTTTAAATTGTTTTCCTCGCATCAGCGGGAAAACACGAGAAAACCCTCGTAGATCCCTGTCCTCTGAGAATTAAAAAGACCACATATTTTTGTTTGAAAAGATATAAAAAGCGGCCATTGTAGTTTAATTGATATAATTTTGAAAAAGATGAATTAAAAAGAGGAAGTAAAATTTGTGACTGAAATCTGATTGCAGAAATGCATGCGGGTTTTTATATTGCTATCGTTTGTTGCATGCTATTATGCACACAGCGTGATCACTAGAGTCACACGAGTCTATTTTTCTATCTCTCCTCTTTGCACCTCTTAGGGCTTTGGCCGAATATCAACAAGTCTGTTTGATTGCACAGCAAAAATACACCAACAATTGTGCCATCATGTGCTATTTCCTAGCATTGCTAGTGCATATTAGGTAGCCATAGTTGCATTTGTAAAACTAAACACATGCATGCATCTATTTGAGAGGGGAGGAGAGTGAATAAAATGGCCTTGAAATTAACGTATTCCTCAAGTGCTGCCTCGCAAATTCACCATCTTTATTTTTGTTTTTATTTTTATTTGACTTTGAATTTCTCCACGCAGCTACGGGGCATGGCTGCTTCTTCTTCGCACCACTCTATGCACAACATGCCCTGCCAGCCGCATGCTCAGCCATGCACAGCCCACGGCATGGCTGAGCTTGCCTCCATCTTCTTTAAAAAGGGCATAGCTATCTTCCTTGAGGAGGGGGGGTCCACACAACACACACAGCACCCTTCGTTCTCTAGGCCATCTCCTCCCCTCTCCCCTCCATACATAGCCTCTCTTCCTCCTGAGGATCTACGCTGCAGGCAGGAGCAACTCACAGTGGTACACGACTACCACTGTGAGTCCCACCACTACCCAGCTCATCAAAGAGCCGGTGGGCGTGGTGGTTCACCTCTCTATTTTCGTCATTCTAGCCCTTTCCGCCATTGCCACAGAGTCAAGCTTTGAAGCTCAACCACAGCAGCAGCAAGGCACCAGCCGCCCACGTAGCGCGCAAGCCCCTGCACGCATGGCAGCAGCCGACGCAGCTCCTTTCGAGCGCGCGCCAGCCCACTCCATAGCGCCTACACACGCTGAACCGGGCACAGCCGGTTGCCCGAGCCAAGTGCTCTCTGTAGCTACTGTTCACGCTAGAGAGTGCGACACTGTAGCTACAGTGCGGTGACCGAAAAGTTTCTCACTTATCCGGTCACCGCACGCTCTCTCTTCGCACCGCAACTGCCTCCAGCCCGCGTCCACGTCTCTCCCCGCGCCTGCTCCAGTGCCTGCGCCTGCGTCTTTCCCAGTGCCCGATTCTTTGCCCGTGTTCCGCTCCGCGTGTAGCATGGTGCGCTGCGCCACGTAGTGTGCTGCTCTGCGCCTTCACACTTCTCCCTCTAGTGCGCGTCTGCGCTTGCGCGCGCCTACACCTGTGAGTGCACGCTCCTGCGCACACCACCAGGTGTTGGCTGAAGCCTTCGGATGACTTAACTCGTCGCGCCCTCTTCTTCCAGCAGACGCTCTCTCTGTCTCTCTCTTTCTCACTCCCTCCCACAGACACATACACACACACACACTCTCTCGTACACACACCCACTCACTTGTACACGACTATATACTTATATATATATACATATATATATTTATATACGTATATATATATATACATATATCTATACATATATTATTACCTGTACAACTAAGTATACGTATATATACATATATATATATACACATATATACACATATATTTATACATATATATATATATATATAAATATGCATACATTTATACATATATATCTATAACTATAAATACATATATATATATATCTACATATATCTATATACATAGATACTTATACTAATATATCTATATACGTATACACATATATATAACTATATACATATATTACTGTACATATATATATATCTATATCTATATATAGTTATATATACATACATATATATCTAATTATAAATATACATATATATATATTTACATATATACATACATCTATCTATATATATATTTACATATCTATATATATATATACATATACATATATATATATACATATATAACTACATATACACCAATATAGTTATAACCATATCTATATATATACATATAAATATATTTTTATATATATACATATATATATATTTTCATATCACCTACCACATGTATCGCGGGAATATCTACACCAGTTGCTGATATTCCCCCATACACGAGTATAGAAAGTGTCTCCGCACACACATTCCACCCATCCATCCTACACTCCTCGCGGCACTTTGTCCTGTTGGTTGCGTCTTCCTAGACAACGATCAACTCGACACCGTGCTACATGCCATTTCCACCTCCACCCCTACCCCTATATATATATATATACTATATTTATCTTATTTCTCTTTCCCTTTCCTGCTATTAAAAAGATAAAAGAAATAGTAAATGAGAAAAGATAATCTTTGTCTTGCAGATACTCGGTCTTGCGGATAGCAAGACCAATTTTGGAGCCCTAATTTGGCTCAAAGACAAGAACAATTTGGCTCTAAGCCAAGGACCTGATTTTGAGGTTGTACCTCAAGGACAAAAATTATCAGAAAAAAAAACCTTAAATAGAAAGACACCAAAAACATAATAAACGAACGAAAGAGATTCGTTGTAGGAAAGGCGTAGAAACTTGTTCACCTCTAATCCCGCTTCCCTGAGTTTGACCCTAGGCCTAAAAGTGACCAAGATAAAATCAAGTAGGCCAGGTTAAAAATTTTGTAAAAGGATGGTTAGGATCAATTTAGGTTAACCACTATACTCATTTCAACGATTAAATCACCATATTAACACAACCTATCCGAGCTCGATGACACTTTTTCTAGCGTCGTTGCTGGGGAGGTGCGCATTCAGGTAAGTTTCTTCTCCATTCCTTCAATTTTTCTCTTCTCGCACCCTTCTCTTCACGGGTGTTTCTATTTGTTGGTGTGCTAGTGAACCAGTTGCAAGGAGAAGGCGGGCAGACGAAGTCAAATACGTGGGTAGATCCAAGGCGGGAACGAGAGCGGGAAGTCGCTGGCATAGCACTGGAGCTTCGCCCACGTTGCTGAGTAGGTAGGTTTCTCTTTCTTAGCAACTTAGGTCAACTTGTCACCTTAATAAAAAAGAAAAACACTTCTTGGGATCTCTTGGGGCAAGTGGATTAGAAATCACTTGTTTGATTGTTTGCCATCACTCCCACCTCCCCGGGATTTCCCGCCAAACTTCGCATAGCTAAGATCCTAGAATCTTGATTCTTGAATCTTTCGCCGTGTGAAGTATTCCTTGAGGCAAAGATAAATAGATTGATTGCCATCTTTCTTTGCCTCATTTATCTGCAATTCAGGATCACCTTTTTGGTAGGGAGACTTGGAATTGAGTTGATTCCAACCCCACCACGACCTTTCACATGCCTAAGATTCGATCCCGAATACTTCAACCCCAACAATTTGATTTTCTTTATCTTATGGTTGAGCCTTGTGTGTGGAACTTCATTCTGGTGATTGGGAGCACTTGAATTGAAGTGCTTTGGCTCCCTTTCACACTAATCTAAAATTGATTCGTGCATCCACACATAGAAATCTCCATCTCGGGAAGCCCATTGTATTTTAGCATGCATTAACCAACTGACATTAAAGAAGGGTTTGTTAGGCTTAGAAGAAAACTTGTATTCTCTCAAAACCTGCTGATTGGTTGAATTGGTAATTCAGAGAAATCCTAAAATCCATACTACTTAAGGCTGAAACTCTAAAAACCATTCACCAATTAAAACTTCAATTCAGGAATATTTCCCCGTTGCATGCTTGGTTTACACACTTTATAAAATCAACCACTAGGGCATTACCCGTAAATAACGCCCTTCACATTCCAAAAGCACTTGATCCTGACCCTCTAACTTAAACTGGTAGCAACTTGACCCTTATTAAGGATTGGAGGTCTAACTACCTGTGTGCAGTGCCTACGTGCTGGTGAGGGTTCCCGCGTGCTCTCGGGTGTCTAAGACTGGGGCAAACTACCTTTCAATCTGGCCCAGTGGTTCCGCGGTGCTCGCATTCGGTTCCGTATGTCGTGATAGTAGGTAACTTAGATCTTTAGGTCTAAGGGCACACTGTAGAGGTTAGGAATTTGATTGTATTGATTTGTCATCAAGTGTACCTTTGCGGCGTCATTTCTCTCATCTCCGTTCCCTTCTTATCTCCCCAATTCTTCCTGTGGTAGTGCATGTTTGGGAGGAGGTCACAAAACCCTGAACTGTGTGAATTGTCTGATAATTTTAAAAAAGAAGCCGAATCATTTTCCTCCTCATTAAACATGGCTGCACGCCCACACCCAAATCCCGAGGGAGGAAACCACCCTCAAAACCGACCAGGTGGTGGAGCTTTGGTTCCCATAACCCACCTCCAAGCCCAAATGGAATGTATAATGAACAAATTGAAGCCATTAGGGAAACATTGGAGAAAATGCAGAACCCTCCCGATTGGGAGGAGCCTAGGTCTCGTAGCTCCTATCAGAATCCCGTTGCTACAAAAACCATAGGACAAATTCGGGTCCCCATGGGCAGGGATGACTTTGAATTGAAACCTAATGTAATTCTTCTGATAAATTTTCACTTCCATGGTCTTGCAAGTGAAGATCCTTTTCTCAACTTGGAAGACCTAACCCGATTGGCTGAAACAGTTAAACTAAGAAATATCGGGTTACCAATAGTCCTCATGAAAATGTTCCCGTTTTCATTGCGGGATAAAGCGTTGCAATGGTTACGCACCCTTGGGAGAACTTTCCACTTTTGGGAAGAGATGCGAACAGCATTTCTCAAGAAGTTCTTCCCAATCAGGCGAACCATTGTGCTTCATCGTGCTATCACTTCCTTTACACAACAAAAAGGTGAACAGTTTCATGAGGCATGGGAGAGATATAATGACCTCCTTAGGAAGTGTCCGCATCACGGTCTGCCTAAGTGGCATATAGCCTAGATTTTCTATTATGGGCTAAATGAGACTTTGAAGCAGATTGCAGACGCTTCCTATGGATGGAATTTCATGAATAAAGATGAGAATGGAGCATTCGAATTATTTGAAAATATGAGCAAAAACTCAATGAACAATGCCTCCATTGTCGCCTTTAATCATACCAGCCTACCCCGTAATGTCCACGAAGTTGACATGGGACCCTCCCATTCATCCACAGATCTCAGCCTTATCGCACAGAAATTGGATGAAGTCTGCGTCGTACACAAGAAGCTGGACGAGCTTCTGGCCAACCCCTCCCGTTCGTTGGCAAACACCCCCACCTCACCACTTTGTCACAATTCCAATTCTTTCAACACTAGGCTTATCCCTAGAAACCCCGTAAGACCTTCCTTACCGAGTGTCGTGCCGAGAGATTCAGTAAGTCATGTGGATTTGGCTTCTACAAGCTAGTATTTTGACACGGAGGACCAAGCATCCGTGTGCTCGGATGCGTATTTACATGCAGACGCATCCTCTGGCATAGAAGACACTTGCACCCTAGGGAACAACCCGTTCTCTGCCACTTATAACCGAGGGTGGCAAAATCATCCAAATTTCGCATGGTCTAGCAACCCGTAGTGCCAAAACCCTGTGGGTGGACCAATTCGACCATCCGCACCTATCATCCTAAGGGCCCAGTCTAATCCCATGGCGAATCCGCCATCGGGTCCTTGCGTACCACAAATAGAACACACATCAAATCCTCTTGACAAATTGATGAGAATGATGACGGAAATGTCAAAGCGCCATGAAGAGAACATGACCTCTCTTCAGCACTAATTGGTGCAGCAGAATGCTGAGATCAGTCAACTATGCATGGCGACTCGATCTTATGGCACTCTTCCAGCCTAACCTATTCCAAACCCACGAAATTTCGTACCCCGTGGTCCTCAACCCCAGGTACAAACTTCTCAGGGGCAGGTTCATCAGATTCTGCAGGCTCCGAGCATTCCACTGGGATTTCAGGCTAATCCCGCTGCAGCACCTCACTCTTATGTCCCTATTGCGAACCCTCCTCTGCCTTATGATCCCACTGGACCCGCATTGTCTAATGTGATCACTACGAGGAGCAGTAAGTAGACCGTCGATCCGCCTCAACCTGATCCTGGCCTATCTTCTTCATCGCCCTCTCAGTCGGGATGCATGCCGCATTCGTGAGAGGACGATACACCCAAATTGGTGCCAGAATCAGTCCCATTCCCTGAGGCTCTACTGAGGGAGCCAAAAGGTAAGAAGAAGGATATGCAAGCCTTTGATAACCTGCGAAATTTATTCAGGGATGTTGAAATAAGGTACCCCTGCTAGAGGCCATCGACCACATACCTACTGTAGCTCAATTTTTCAAAGACTACACAACACCTAGGCGACAGTCAAAGAAAACTAAGAATCTGGTGGTTCTCTCACCTCATGCGAGTTGTGCTATACTGTCAAATATACCACTAAAGCAGAAAGATCCGGGCACACCTCTTATTTCCTGTAGCATCCAAGGCTGCAATTTTAACCATGCCGTGCTTGATCTAGGATCTTCCATCAATCTTATACCAACCATCATACTCGAAAAATTTTCCTTGGGAAATCTGAAACCCACCCCTGTCACATTACAGTTGGCAGATAGTTCTGTCAAAATTCAAAAGGGTGTGGTGGAAGACGTGGTGGTTAGGGTCAACAGTCTTTGTTTTCCTGTTGACTTTCTTATTTTAGATATGGAAGTTCCTAGCTCACTTTCTGATTGTCCGATCATCCTTCGTCAACCTTTCTTGGCCGCACCGATATCGACTGTGAGTCGGACTGTATTGAGATTATTGTTGGATTTGAAAAGCTCAAGCTTAACATCATCAAGGTAGCCAAGAACTTTGATTGAAATTGCATCGAGGATGACACGTCTAATGAGGACATGGCCGTCAGCGCGTGTATCAAACTAATTGGGACCTATTTTGACTGCTGCAGACTGCCTTTAAACACTGACAGTTGCCTGACCGACACATATTGTGACATTCCCCCATCCCTCGCTATTCCCGTACCTTCCCCTGACCGGACTCCTGACGAGGTTTTCTCCGCTTCTCATACCTCATGATCTGAGTCATATCCGGGCTACTCACCGCCGGTCCACACTCTTGAAGTTCGGATTGCCCTTTCTTTCCCGCCAAATCAGGCGGAGTTGCAACTCCACACTGGGACCTTGAGCCCATATACTACATGCCGGGGCTATTCCTTTTTGGATCCATCTATCCAAGAAGCCCCTCTTCTTGGCCAATTTGAGGGCCAACTTCTTCCTCTTGACTTGCTTTCTGATCCGCCTGGGACACTCTCATCCCATGAAATGCCAGATCTTTCACCATCCACTACAGAGCTGAAAGAGCTGCCTAGTACACTTAAGTATGTTTTCTTGGGACCAAATGAAATGCTCCCCGTAATCATCAGTTCAAAATTGACCAGGGAGCAAGAGTGCAAACTAACGAAGGTCCTTATGGAACACAAGGCAGCCATTGGGTGGTCTTTATCAGAATTAATTGGCATTTGCCCCTCCTACTACACTCACAGCGTATATACGGAGGAGGAGGCTCGACCTTCCCACGAGATGCGGTGACATCTCGACCCTAACATGCTGGAGGTTGTTAAGAAGGAAATTATTAAGTGGCTGGATGTGGGTATAATCTACCCGATCAGCGATAGCCCCTGGGTGAGTCCGATTCATGTCATTCCCAAAAAGGCGGGACTCACCATTCGTGTCAATGACAGGGGCGAATCCATCCCTGTATGCACTCCTACATCTTGGAGAGTGTGTGTAGATTATAGGAAACTCAATGCTGCAACTAATAAAGATCACTTTCCACTACCTTTCATTGACCAAATCCTGGAGCGGTTAGCGGGAAATAAATTTTTCTGTTTCCTAGATGGATTCTCACGATATAACCAGGTGGCAATTGACTCCCGAGACCAAGAGAAAACCACCTTTACCTGCCCGTTTGGCACCTTTGCTTTTATAAGGATGCCATTCAGACTTTGTAACGCACCAGCAACTTTCCAGAGATGTATGCTGGCGATATTTCATGACATGGTGGGTGACTTTCTCGAGGTCTTCATGGATGACTTTTCGGTCTTTGGACCATCTTTTGATGACTGTCTTGCCAACTTGACCCATATCCTTAGGAGATGTATTGATGTAAACCTCATGCTTTCCTGGGAAAAAAGTCATTTTATGGTACACGAGGGAATTGTTCTCAGGCATATCATCTTCGATAGGGTATCGAGGTTGACAGAGCTAAGCTTGATGTAATTACTGATTTACCTGTGCCTGGCTCTGTCAAACAAATCCGCTCCTTCCTGGGACACGTCGGTTTCTATAGGAGATTCATCAAAGATTTCTCCAAGATTTCTCGACCTTTAACTCATCTCCTATCGACGGACATACCCTTCGATATGGGCCCCGATTGCATACGAGCATTCATGCAGCTACATAATGCTGTCACCAAGGCCCCTGTTCTCCAGCCACCTGATTAGTCCCTCGACTTTGAACTCATGTGTGACGCTTCCAACCTTGCAGTCGGAGCCATCCTGGGACAAAGGCGCGATAGACACCCCTTGATGGTGTACTATGCCAGTAAGACGTTGGACGAGGCCCAGCGTAATTATACTACCACTGAGAAACAACTACTGGCGATCATCTTTGGGTTGGAGAAATTCTGCTCTTACCTTCTGGGCTCAAATGTTATTGTTTTCAGTGATCATGCGGCCATTCGCCATCTCATGCATAAGAAGGATGCCAAGCCTAGACTAATTCGTTGGATCCTTCCGCTCCAAGAATTTGACATTGAGATTTGCGATAAGGCCAGAGCCCAGAATGTTGTGGCTGATCATCTTTCTAAACTGAACCCTGACCATATTGGGCTTACTCTGCCAATTAATGAGATTTTTCCTGATGAGCACCTATTGGAAATTAATTTGGCAAGTGGACCTTGGTATGCCGACATTGCCAATTACCTTGCTTTTGGATCCCTTCCACGCGGCTGGCCTAAAAACCAGCGCGAGTGCGTCATGGCAGAAGCAAAGTATTATTTCTGGGATAATCCACTTCTTTTTCGAATAGGTGCTAAACAAATCATCCATCGTAGTATTCCTGACAGCGAATTCCCCAGTGTGCTATCCTTCTGCCATGATCAGGCCTGCGAAGGCCATTTTTCTGGGAGGAAAGCTACAACCAAGGTGTTGCAGTGCTGTTTCTTTTGACCCCCCCTTCACCAGGATGCACACAATTATGCCAAACATTGCACTAGGTGCCAGTCATTAGGATGAATGTCACGTCGTGACATGATGCCTTTGCAACCCATCCTAGAGGTGGAAATTTTCGACATTTGGGGAATTGATCTCATGGGTCCCTTTCCTCCTTCCAACGGCTTCGAATTTATCCTCGTGGCTGTTGATTATGATTCGAAATGGATTGAGGCTATTCCCATGAGCCATGCTGACCATGTTATATCCACTAGATTTGTCAAAGACCACATCTTTGCGCATTTTGGGATCCCTCCAGCCATTATCTCGGATGGAGGAAGCCACTTTACCGATGCTTCTTTTCGGGCACTTCTGAGGAAATACGAAGTTCACCATCGTATTGCATCTCCATATCATCCTCAGACGAACGGCCAGGCAGAGGTGTCGAACTGGAAAATTAAGCAAATTCTCTAGAAAACGGTTCGGCCTGACCATAAGGATGGGTCCGACAAGCTAATTGACGCACTTTGGGCATATTGGACTGCCTTCAAGGCTCCCCTTGGTATGTCTCCTTATAGAATCATTTATGGGAAGCCTTGTCATTTGCCCGTGGAGTTGGAGCACCACGCTTATTGGCGGTTCGCCAATGTAACCTTGACCCAGACCTGTGTGGTCGAGAAAGGAAACTTCAACTCCAGGAGCTAGAAGAGCTCCGTTGTGAAGCCTATGTTTCTGCCTTAACTTTCAAGCAACGCACTAAGGCTTTTCACAACAACCGTATTCGCGCGGAAGGAATTTGAGCCATCTCAGCAAGTTTGGCTCTACAATGCACGGCTTGAATTCTTTCCTAGGAAATTAAAGCCCAGATGGGCTGGTCCATTCCTGGTCTCGAGACCATTTCCCAATGGAGCCATTGAAATTGAAGATCCCAAATCAGGGCATAAATTTATGGTCAATGGGCAACGTTTGAAACCCTATCTTACTCATGAATCTACCCCCATTAGAGAAACTATTGCCCTGCTGGAGGGTAACTAATGTCGTGCATCATTCTGAGTGCAGCTAGGGACGTTAAATTCAGCGCTCGTTGGGAGGCACCCCGACAACACTCCGCCACTGTCACGCTCACTTCACTTTTCACTTCACCACCCACCATCCACCTTGCTATATACCCTGCACCTCAGCTCTCGTTACCCGATCTTTCGTCCTTCCTCTACCCTACCCTACATGCATATGAGGACATAGCATCGTTTGGCATGGGGTGGTGGATAGGCATCCATAGGTTCTGGGTATTTTATGGTATCATGCAGTCTCCATTTATCTATTAATATGTAAAAAAAAAAAATGGCGTTTACTAATGATCTGAAGGCTGAAACAAAAATACAGTAAGTGTTTATGGATATTCAACCACTGTTTTGAAGACTTTCTAGGCCACAGAAGCTTGATTTTCTCAAGCTCAGCTTAATTCACTTGAGCATTGACAAAATAGATCGGAATCTCTCCTAACTTAGGACGTATTCTTGTACCTAAGACACTAGTACAGGATTCGTTGGTTTGCTTCTACTCAAGAGCCTAAGTAATCTTGGTTCACTCTACACATATCAAAAAAGACCAGGTGAACATAAGATCCAACCAAAGTGTTCATTAGGGAAGGTGGAGTCCTTACCTGTGCTCGCAGGTAGACTTTTTATCCCAGGCTTTAGTCTTGTGTCTAGGAAGAGACTCTTTCCACCAAAAAGGAACTCTCCCACCAAAAGAAAAGTGTGCTCCTCCAGATAAAGTTGTAAGAGATATACTGACACGTGTTTCAAAAAAAAAAGAAAGTCAGTATATCTCGCAAATATCTATAAAGTCTTCCCCCTACAAAAGTTCTTCAGGGCAAGTTACAAATACCCTGTTTTCTTTGAGCCACAAATGTTATAAAATGGCAATTGAGTTTTCCGTCATCTTTTTAAGAGTCAATCCAAAGACACGAGCTGAAATTGGGACCAACCTACACTTAAAAATTTGTGAAACCCTGGGCTTGAGTCTTAATGTTCATCTGGTCAATCTTGATCCTTCACTAAGCACAAGCCATAATCTCTTGAGCTCTCGAGTACGGCAAAAACCTCCTGGGTCCTGGAAATCGTACTTAAGGTTTAAATATCAAGAGTCCTGTTTGTCAAGAGATGGTCTATGTCACATAAGACTTAAAGTACTGGTAGTCTTCTCTGCAATTGGTTCTCACAATATCCAACAAATAAACACACCTATGTCGCCTTAGAAGAAGATCTTCAGCTTAAGATCATTTCTAAATACAATACAAAAATATTTTGCTAGGGACTAGCAAAAGAAAGGCATGTGGGCATGATTGCACAGCAAAAATACACCAACAATTGTGTCATCTTGTGCTATTTCCTAGCATTGCCAGTGCATATTAGGTAGCCATAGTTGCATTTGTAAAAATAAATGCATGCATGCATCTATTTGAGAGGGGAGGAGAGTGAATAAAATGGCCTTGAAATTAACGTATTCCTCAAGTGCTGCCTCACAAATTCACTATCTTTATTTTTATTTTTATTTTTATTTGGCTTCGAATTTCTTTGCGTGGCTATAGGGCATGGCTGCTTCTTCTTCCCACCACTCTCTACACAGCATGCCCTGCCAGCCGCATGCTCAGCCATGCACAGCCCAGGGCATGGCTGAGCTTGCCTCCATCTTCTTTAAAAAGGGCACAGCTATCTTCCTTGAGGAGGGGGGTCCACACAACACACATAGCACCCTTCCTTCTCCAGGCCATCTCCTCCCCTCTCCCCTCCATACACAGCCTCTCTTCCTCCTGAGGAGCTATGCTGCGGGCAAGAGTAGCACACAGTGGTACATGACTACCACTGTGAGTCCCACCACCGCCCCGCTCATCAAAGAGATGGTGGGCGTGGTGGTTCACCTCTCTATTTTCGTCATTCCAGCCCTTTCCGCCATTGCCACAGAGTTGAGCTTTGAAGCTCAATCACAGCAACAGCAAGGCACCGGCCACCCACGCAGCGCGCATGGCAGCAGCCGGCGCAGCGCCTTCTGAGCAGGCGCCAGCCCACTCCACAGCGCCTACACATGCTGAACCGGGCGCAGCCAATCGCCCGAGCTGAGCACGCACTGTAGCTACTATTCACGCTAGAGAGCGCGACACTGTAGCTGCAGTGCGATGACCGAAAAGTTTCTCACTTATCCGGTCACCGCGTGCTCTCTCTCCACACCACAACTGCCTCCAGCCCACACCCGCATCTATCCCCACGCCCCCTCTATCCCCTGCGCTCTCATCTCTCCCAGCGCCCACTTCTTCGCTGCAGCCTCACAGCACTCCCTCCAGTGCGCATCTACACTTGCGCGTGCCTACGCCTGCACGTGCACGCTCCTGTGCGCACCACCAGGCATCGGCTGAAGCCTCCGGAAGACTTAACTCGCTGCGCCCTCTTCTTCCAGCAGACGCTCTCTCTCTCGCTCTCTCACTCCCTCCCACAGACACATACACACACACGCTCTCGTACACACACCCACTCACTTGTACATGACTATATACTTATATATATATATACATATATATATTTACATATATATATTTATATACGGATATATATATATACATAATTCTATACATATATTACTACCTATACAACTAAGTATAAGTATATATACATATATATATATATACATATATATACACAAATATTAATACATATATATATATATATACAAATATACATACATATATACATATATCTATATATATCTATCTACATATATCTATATACAAAGATACTTATACTAATATATCTATATACATATACACATATATATAACTATAAACATGTATTACTATATATATATATATATACATACATATATATCTAATTATAAATATACATATATATATACATATATACATAGATCTATATATATATTTACATATCTATATATATATATACATATACATATATATATGCATATATAACTACATATACACCTATATAATTATAACCATATCTATATATATACATATAAATATATATTTACATATATACATATATATATATTTTTTTTCATATCACCTACCACAAGTATCGCGGGAATATTTGCACCAGTTGCTGATATTCCCCGATACACGAGTACAGAAAGCGTCTCCGCACACACCTTCCACCCATCCATCCTACACTCCACGCGGCACTTCGTCTTGTTGGCTGCATCTTCCTAGACGACGATCAACTCGACACCATGCTACATGTCATTTCCACCTCCACCCCCACCCCTATATATATATAATATATATATATATCTATATATATATATATACATATACACTATATTTATCTTATTTCTATTTCTCTTTCCTGCTACTAAAAAGATAAAAAAATAGGAAAAGAGAAAAGATAATCTTTGTCTTGCAGGTACTCAATCTTGCAGATAGCAAGACCAGTTTTGGAACCCTAATTTGGCTCTAAGCCAAGGACCTGATTTTGAAGTTGTACCTCAAGGATAAAAATTATCAGAAAAAAAAACCTTAGATAGAAAAACACCAAAAACATATTAAATGAATGGAAAAGATTCGTTGTAGGAAAGGCGTCGAAACTTGTTCACCTCTAATTCTGCTTCCTTGAGTTCAACCCTGGGCCAAAAAGTGATCAAGATAAAATCAAGTAGGCCGGGTTAAAAATTTTGTAAAAAGATGGATAGGCTCGATTTAGGTTAACCACTATACTCATTTCAACGATTAAATCACCATATTAACACAACCTATCCGATCCCGACCACTGTCTCACTACTAGAGCCCCAGGGAGCCAGTAGTGAGCGATCTCGATCCTAGACCTTAGACCTTTGAGCTTTAAGGTATGCACTTGCATGGACACGAATTAGGATGCATATTTTTGATATTGTTACTCTATTTGTTTGCGTCAAATTATTTTGTGTATCTTTGGAATTTCTTCTTTCCTTTGAAAGAAGAGGAAAACCCACGTCTTTTGCGCTATTTTGCAGGTTTTTTGTGCCACTGTTTCTTATTGGTGGTGTGCATGTGCCTTTGCACATTATTTTCCATTTATGGACAGGAGGCGATCCTTGCATCTGCCTCTTGCACCACCGTTGGCAGGTGATCATTGGCCGATTGCAGATAAGCAGCCAATGGTTTTCCCGTCTGATCCATCTACTTCCATGCATCCAATGCAGAATCTTAATCCCGAAATCCCTTCATTTTCTGGTAGGGGGAGATGCCACCTTTTGATGTTCATGAGGCACTCCTGAACCAGAATCTTAGGATGCTAGAGCAAACAAGACAAATCAATTTATTAACAGCAGCCTTAAATAATTTGCAAACTCTTCAAACCTGTTCTTCACCTCGACCTGAGGCGGGTTTTGAAAATCCTGATTTACTGATCAATCATCCAAGTCCTCTACTTAGAAATTATTATAACCCATCCAATGCACAAGTAGAGCCTAATGTTAGGATTCCTATTGGGGAAAATGATCCAGAATTAAAGCCAAATATTATAGGTTTAATCCCCTACTTTCATAGATTTGCATCCGAGGATCCATTTCAACACATAGAAGATCTTAAAAATTTATCCCAAACTCTTGGTCCTCGAAATCAAAATAGGGAAATCCTACTAGTGAAAATGTTCTCTTTTAGCCTTAAAGAGAAAGCAGCTTATTGGTATAGAACTAGAGTAAAACCAATCTCAACTTAGGCTGAACTTGAATTTCTGAAGAAATTCTTTCCTATTGGTCGAACCAATGCTTTAAGGTGAGCTATTACTACTTTCAATCAAAATCAAGGAGAACTAATTCATGAAGTGTGGGAATGTTTTCATGAATTACAAAGGAAATGCCCACATCAGGACATCCCTCATTGGCAACTCATGCATATCTTTTATTATGGTTTACAAGAGGGCATTCACAATCTAGTCGATGCCACTTGTGGAGGGAATTTTCTAAATTGCGACGCAGAATCCGCTTTAGAATTATTTGAAGGGATGGCGGAAAACTCGATCAATAATGCATCAATGTCACAATTTTTACGAGGAGAAAATACGAATCATCAAAATTCGCATAAGAGCATTCATGAGATC
This sequence comes from Thalassia testudinum, assembly GCA_037157565.1. NCBI lineage: Eukaryota > Viridiplantae > Streptophyta > Magnoliopsida > Alismatales > Hydrocharitaceae > Thalassia > Thalassia testudinum. The sequence goes on along the minus strand of JAZHRO010000019.1, from coordinate 29,842,783 downwards.
GGTAATCCGTCCAGTTCAAAGGATTTAGAGATTATTGCGGAAAAATTGGATAAATTCGATGTCATAGCAAAGCATCTCGACGAGGTTAGAAACACAAAGAAGACTCTTACGCCTCTACTTGCTATGAATCCCGTGTATTTACCCGTTTCGCAAATTCCCACGGGGAGGGAATTTGTGCATAATCTGGATTCTAGAGATCCATCTCCCTTGGGTTTTCTATCTACTCCACCAACCCAAGGAGGGACCTTTGTCCCACAATCTTCCCCACCCTTTTTTGTTGCAGAAAACATGCCATATCTTTTAGGTTTACACTCCATCCAGGAAAACATTCCAAGACCAAACCCTTATTCAAATTCCTATAATCTTGGATGGAGACGCCACCCAAATTTTTCTTGGGCTGATCCAAATCAAAATCAAAGACCAAATTATCCAAATCAGACCCATTTTAATCCACCTCCTTTGCCTCCTCAGCAATCAAATTTAAGTCCTAGCCCGATGAGTATGCAGAATTACTCTAGGCCAAATAGAGATACATAGCTAGACCAGATTTTGAGAGCTATGTCAGAGAGTCAGCGACAAAATGCTAAGGCTCTTGCTGAGATCCATAGGCAATGTACGGTCGAATTGGCTGATTTACGAAATCAAATCATGCTTTTGGCTGAGTCTCGTCAGCCAGGTACTCTTCCATCTCAGCCAATTCTGAATCCTAGGAACCTGCAAAATCCTAGGCAAAATCAAGTCCAAGTCCATTCATTAATTTGGCCTTTGATTCTAATCATAACCCATCCTCTGTACTACCTAAAAATAACCCATCAAACCTGCATCAGCAACCTATTTTGTATCAAAATGACCCACCTATTATTGAGAACCAAAACTGATTTTGCTGATTGATTAGCCAATAGTTGTGGGTTATTTAAGTATTTAAGTGCCTACACATTAGGTTAATTCTAACATTTATTTAGTATAAATTAGGATGTAAATAGATTAATTCATAGTTTTAATCTAATTACATAATCCATACATTGCTTTCATATCTTAAGTGCATTTAGAATTAGCTTAGAATAGCATTCATCTAATTAGATAACCAATTAGGTACATTGTTTTCATTAACATAGAAGTTGAGGATCTGTACATAAATAACCCTAATATTTTAAAATTATTTTCTTTATTCTTCTTCTTTCAGAATGGCTGGCTGCCGCTCCAACGCCCGGCTGCTGCAGTGAAGAAGCAATTCAAGGGGGAGTAGATGTGGTGGATTTGGTCGGGCGGCTGATTTCAAACTTGTGTAGGCCACTACAAAAGGAGGGAGGCAGCCGAGCACAGGAGGCCTCCGCCACCAACCCACCACTGTGCAGAGAGAAACTCTCTCTTCCACTCCACACTGCCAGCCTCTACTGTGGCGACGAGTCTCCATCACCGTGGGCGTGTGGTGTGATAGGCCACACCGCCATCCGGAGCTCGCCGCATCACCGTGAGCACCTTAGCGTGCATCCCCCTAGTCGTCATCGCCGACCACCATCACTGAGCTACTGATCAGCCACCCTCTCAGTAACTTAAGACGTCTGGGAAATTTCCCAGACGTCTGAAGTTACCCGCTCACTTCCACCGCAGCCATTTCCCCACGCCTATAGACCACAGCAGCCATCTCCACGCACCTGCAGACCACCGTAGCCACGCCTCCAACCCCGCCTGCGGACTACCGCAGCCACGCTTTCCCCGTGCCTGCAGACCACCGCAGCCATCTCCACGCGCCTGCAGACCTCCGTAGTGCCAGCCGCACACGCCAGCCGCAGACCCACCGAGCACGCCTCTGCCCGCGCTTGCAGAAGCGCCTGCAGCTTGCGCGCCCATGCCAACCGCGCCAGCGCCCTTCGCAGACCCTCCGCCCACGCACAACCGCCTGCAGACCGCCACCAGCAGCACCTCCACCAGAGCTTGTCTGGCCACCTCCGGCCGCCGCGCGACTCACCGCCACCACCGATTTGAAGCTCTTGGTCCAAGGGACCTCCTCCGAGCTTCCCGCGTCGGGCCATCGGCTCCTCGTCGTGTAAGACAACGGGGAAAAATTCCCCTGTTTTGCTACAGTAAATCGTCAATTAAAATTTACATTTTCTGACATTGCCACATTTTAATCATATTTTATTGACTCTGCATTGCAGAAAATATCCTATAGTTTCTCATAATTGCCATTTCAGCATTGTTTCTTGCTTAAACCTTAATTTAAAGGCAATCTTGGCTTGGTTCTTGTCCAAATTGACTACAAACAAACATTTTTAAGTGGCGCAAATTTTAATACGTTATTGCCTCCCTGTGGATACGACCCGCTCCTCTGCGAGTTGTTATTTCTTGTTGAAAATTGATTAGTCGATTTTTCCACCACATTAAACTACAAACGACTTAAAAGCGAAAGATCGACCAGTCAAATGGCGCCGTTGCCAGGGAGGCAACAGATGCAATAATTTTGCCTAATTTTATTTTGATTATTTGTCAATTGCACAGAGATTAGACCATTCATTATTTTCATTTCTGTGCGAGAAAATTTGTGCAAGAATCAGCCACTGTGAGAGGCGACCCTTGACGTCGCCAGACGAGAAGTGGACAAGCAATTTTGAAAGGAGGAGAAGGATGAGGATGCAACGGACACCATTGTATTTAATCGCTAATTTAATTAGAATAGAATTAAGACTGTAGACTTAATTTTTCATTGCAGATAGTTTGAAACCCTTATTCTGGGGTGTATTTTGAGGGATTTGTTCCCCGATTTTGTTTTGGGCCCGTGTTGGGTAATTTTTGGGAGTCTCTTCCCTTTTCTTTAGATTTAGTTTTATTTTTTTTTATTATTACTTTTATTTGCTTGTGCATAAGTAGTTCTAGAAAAAATAGAAAAAGAAAAAAATGAGCTGCCTGCTAGAAGCTACCTGCCCTAGGACGAACCATTTAGGTCTATATGAGCAGCCTCTAGATTTACTTTTCTGCATTGCGTGCATTTTTGCATTGAAGATCGCTGGAGGCAAGGTACGTATTCTCTTACTTTGCATCCTATTTTTGATCACGCATTGCATTTGGGATTTAATGAGAAGACCACCTAATCTGTACTGAATAAATCTAACAAGTGGTCACATTTTCTTAGAAAAAGGACTAATCAAAGGAAGGACATTTTAAAAACCAAGGATTTGATTTTCAAACTTGGCGTGCGATTCAAAGTTCAAAATCTTTGACGGTGTATGCACACTTATTTCACTTGCACCACGGCAAGCTTCTAGACACTCCTTAGGTTTGGAAATACTAGGACAAGAGCCCTCCTTTTGTTGGATTCTGAAGTGTTCGGAACTTGAGATCAAAGGTTTTGTAAATCTAAAGAGGGGAATACCCTGTCACGGATTTTTGGGGGTAGTTGAGGAGCACCGCGAAAGCACAGCTTCAAAGGAAGGCTTAGGCCTACTTGCATCCCTCAATCTTCCGTCTTTGGATTTACTTGACCATTTGAGATTTAGGGAAGAACACCTAAGCTCCAACTAGGTCTTCTTAGGCGAACCGTAGGTTGACAATAGGCGCGTAATTGATTGGGCAAATTGTATTGTCACCTGCAATCTGACTTAAAATCAAAAGCCTAAATTGGGAAAGACCTAAAAGGTCCTTTTTAAATTGTGTTTTGCTTGGGGAATTTTGATTGAAGTGTGAGTTAGAATGGACCACATTGCTTTTCATCCTTTCACATCTTGCCCACACCCTCACCCCCACTCTGCATCCTTCGATCCCAGACGCCGAGATGGTCCATTCCTTGTTGGACGTAATGACAATCATTGGGATCCATTTTATTCCTATTATAGGAGTATTGGCCTGGTTAAGCCCCAAATCAGTGAGCAGAGCCTAGGAGCGGGATTTGCTTTACCCAATATCCCACATACCAAAGAAATACCCAACCCACCCTCCTTGAAAAAGTATTATGGTTGGACAAACACTCCTGGGTGCTATGAGCCTGAGCCTGACTTCTCTCATGATAGAAATGACCTCTCCTCTTTGAAGATGGAAATACAGAAAATACAAAACGAAATGAGTGAATTGTTAGGAGAATCTTTGAGAGCAGGCCAACAAGAAAGAGATGCAATTAGCCACCCAATCTACCCCATTGAGGATGACGTACACCCCTCTACAATAGATGCATCTCCTGTGGGAAAGCTACACTTTAAGTTGGAGGGAAATTCTGGGGAGAATAGCTACTTTTTGAGGATCGATTTTGAAACCTCCCCATTAGATGACACTTCCTTGAGAGAACTACACTTTCGGTGGGAGGAAAATACACATGAAAGTAGCTATGCATTGGATGAAGAAAGGTGGAAGCCCGAGGAAGATGATGATAAGGTTGAGTATCCACCTGAATTATATTGGAGTCAAAAAAAGGGAATGATGGTACCATTGGAAGACCTCGACCCAGATGATAATATTTTCGTGACATTTGATGAAGTGGGTCAAAGTCAAGTTGTTAATCCTACCCTCCCTTCTGATCACGATATGGAACTCAAACCCACCCTTAGGGAACCTAACCCTAAAGAAATTGACCTATCTGAGGAGTCTGATGTAACCAATGTAAATAATTTACCTCAGATAGAGCACCCTAGGGGACCTGCTGAGATATTAAATGATTCTAGACCTCGGGTACATGATGAATTGTGCGATGAGGAGGAAGACGAATTATATGAGGAACCTACATTCAAGATTTGGAGTGACACTAAGGGTGATTATGTCTTATTTGAAGAGTTAGCCCCTAAGGATGTCACAAATTTGACCAAATTAGGTTTCCTTAGCACACCCATTGATGATATTTCTCCTCATGATAAAATGATGGAAAATTTGGAAGCAATTTCTAAGATTTATGTGGATTCACATATAGACTCCGGGGAGGATTTGAGTAAAGAACAAAAACCCGGGGATGACATTGATAGGATAATCCCTAGATCTGTTGCTTCCAACCTGCCTTCATTCACTTCGAAGTCACCCTCTGATTCGCTTATATCTGAAAGCGAAATTGTGACTCCTGGTGAAGAGTAGGAAGATCCATGTGATGGTGCAAGGAATGCTAGGGATGAAATTGAGGATTTAGAAAGAGTGTTTGGGATGGACACCGAGCTGATTAAACCCAACCTAGATCTTATGGCCATCCCACAACCTCGTAACTTGGACACCCTAGACGATCCTTGCCTTAAAGAATTGCTCACTTTTGTTTTGACTAGGGGCCTTAATAGACCAATATTTCCTGTAATGGAGTATCGGGTATGGATTGATGATTTCTTTAGTCAGTCCATGACCCTGGGGGTTTATCTCTATACCATTCCTTCCCCATTCTTTTTGGAGGATCCTTGTCATCCTCCCCCTACCCCTTTGGAGGTTATTTTACCTTTTTATCCTTTAGAACCTCTTCTGGTGACTTGGGAAGATTTCAGTCCCATTTTAGTTGGGCGAGCATTTGCTATCGGGATTCATCATCAGCTCACCAACATCCTAGGTTACCTATTTTCTAGGACAACTTTGCTTTGCTCATTTTTAGGGCCTATTTCTGCAATTCTTGAACCTGATTTGCAGGTTCTTCGGCTATTCAGCCCAGCTCTGACCCAGGTAATATCCTTCTATGCAATGAGGACATTGCAGATTTTAGGCATGGGGGGGCGTACTTGGGGATATACATAGCATAATTGCATACACTTGTACACATAAAAAAAGAAAAGTTTTGAGCTTAACTGGCTAAGTCCTGCATTATTAAGCAAATCAAAACTCTAGCGTAAACTAAATTAATTCTAGGGTCAAACTTTAGAAGCTAAATAAGCTACTAGCTTTAGACCTTTAGGGTCCTTTCTGTACTTAAAAACTTAAGTAGGAGTTAAGTTGTGGACCATTCTTCAAGAGGTTGAGGAAGGGAAGCTAGGGTTTGAGTTAAAAGGTGGGGTAGTACCTGGAGTCTTATTCTACCTTTTGGTTTACAGGTCGTTGTAACCCAAGCATCCAAATTTCACACACTTGGTCTGGTAATTAACTTAATTTCTGAAAAGAGATTTGGTTCTCTTAGTTTTGACTTAAGAAAGGCTTGAAAACACATTTTGATTGGAAGAGTTCCCGCTGCAGGAGAGGTGGAGTATATACTCACCTTGAGGATGCGATGGTAACATATTACCTCCTCGGTGCTTGTCTCTTATGATATCCATCCTACTGGGGGCATGTAAGCGCATTGCGCGGTTCAGGTACCATGGGCAGTCCTATCTCGAAGTGCCGATTGCCATAGGCCTGAATTTGCTTAAGAAATCCATGGGAGATACTATCTCGAAGTGTCGATTGCCAGGAGTTCTTGGGGTCGTTATGGGCGGTGCTATCTCGAAGCATGGAAAGCCAGGCACCCTTCGAGGTATGGTAATGGGGATAATGAATCCGACACAGACCGTGTTGATAGCTGATCTGAGGTTAGACTTAGAAGAATCAAACAAAGAAAAAAAAAAATTTCCTTTAACTCAAATAACTAGGACCAATGCACAAGCACGGATGCTTTAATCTCAGGGATCAATAAACTTTAGGGTAGAGTTAGAAATCAGGGAAACTTGTGCCTAGCCGACCTAGTCTGTAACATAGCACCTACCTAGGAATCTTGGGTCTAGAACCTGAACATAATATGCTTCTGAAGGAAGACTAAGTGAGTTGACTAGTCTACTTAGAGTGCTAGGTTTCGCTTAATTTTTCTAGGGACTAGAAAAAACTAGGCATTGGGGTATTTGATTAGCCCATAGTTGTAGGCTATTTAAGTATTTAAGTGCCTACACATTAGGTTAATTCTAACATTTATTTAGTATAAATTAGGATGTAAATAGATTAATTCATAGTTTTAATCTAATTACATAATCCATGCATTACTTTCATATCTTAAGTGCATTTAGAATTAGCTTAGAATAGCATTCATCTAATTAGATAACCAATTAGGTACATTGTTTTCATTAACATAGAAGTTGAGGATCTGTACATAAATAACCCTAATATTTTAACATTATTTTCTTTATTCTTCTTCTTTCAGAACGGCTGGCTGCCGCTCCAACGCCCGGCTGCTGCAGTGAAGAAGCCATTCAAGAGGGAGCGGATGCGGTGGATCTGGTCGGGCGGCTGATTTCAAACTTATGTAGGCCACTACAAAAGGAGGAGGGAGGCAGCCGAGCTCAGGAGGCCTCCGCCACCAACCCACCACTGTGCAGAGAGAACCTCTCTCTTCCACTCCACACTGCCGGCCTCTACTATGGCGACGAGTCTCCATCACCGTGGACGTGTGGTGTGACAGGCCACACCGCCATCCGAAGCTCGCCGCATCACCGTGAGCACCTTACCGTGCATCCCCCTAGCCATCATCGCCGACCACCATCACTGAGCTACTGATCAGCCACCCTCTCAGTAACTTAAGACGTCTGGGAAATTTCCTAGACGTCTGAAGTTACCCTCTCACTTCCACCGCAGCCATTTCCCCGTGCCTGCAAACCACCGCAGCCATCTCCACGCACCTGCAGACCACCGCAGCCACACCTCCAACCACGCTTGCAGACCACCGCAGCCACGCTTTCCCCCCGCCTGCAGACCACCGCACCATCTCCATGCGCCTATAGACCACCGTAGCAATGCCTCCAACCGCGCCTGCAGACCACCGCAGCCACACTTTCCCCGCGCTTGCAGACCTCCGCAGCGCCAGCCGCACACGCCAGCTGCAGACCCACTGAGCACGCCTCCGCCCGCGCTTGCAGAAGCGCCTGCAGCTTGCGCGCCCACGCCAACCGCGTCAGCGCCCTCCGCAGACCCTCCGCCCACGCACAACCGCCTGCAGACTGCCGCCAGCAGCACCTCCACCAGAGCTCATCCGGCCACCTCCGGCCACCGCGCGACTCACCGCCACCACCGATTCGAAGCTCTTGGTCCAAGGGACCTCCTCCGAGCTTCCTACGGCCGACCATCGGCTCCACGTCGCGCAAGACAATGGGGAAAAATTCCCCTATTTTGCTACAGTAATCCGTCAATTAAAATTTACATTTTCTACCATTGCCACATTTTAATCATATTTTATTGACTCTGCATTGCGGAAAATATCCTATAGTTTCTCATAATTGCCATTTCAGCATTGTTTCTTGCTTAAACCTTAATCTAAAGGCAATCTTGGCTTGGTTCTTGTTCAAATTGACTACGAACAAACATGTTTAAGTGGCGCGAATTTTAATATGTTATTGCCTCCCTGTGGATACGACCCGCTCCTCTGCGAGTGGTTATTTCTTGTTAAAAATTCATTAGTCGATTTTTCCACCACATTAAACTACAAACGACTTAAAAGCGAAAGATCGACCAGTCAATGATCCTCTGAACTTGGCGGAATCATCTTATAAATTGCCTCAATCTTAAATGTTCTACATCTCAACCTAAATAAGATCTATTCTTCAGAAGATTCAATCTAGTCTTTTTGAGATTTTCATCAGAATCTGATTCTAGGATCTGTGAGATCTATTCTAGGCAATTTTAGGTTGAGTTTTGATCAGGTGGTTTAATCTGTTTTCTAATTTTTTGATCTAATTCTTTCAAGACTCCTCTATTTTTACCGTATACCTATTCTTTTTAGGAGTTCTTTACTAGGGTTTATGCCTAGATGAAGGCGTAAAACTTAGCATTTGTACATAGTTGTTTCCTGTTTTCATCATTTTGATTTTCTTATACACTTAATTTCAAAATTTCACTTCATATCATATTGATTACCTTCATTTAGTCTAACTGACCACTCTGCCCTTTGGTCAGATTTGAAATCGTCCACACAGAGATTTTTAATCTCCTCTATTCAACTCCTTCCATCACCCTATACTAAATGACATGCAATATTTTTCACCTTTCTTACAATGAGGACATTGTAAAATTTTGGTTTGGGGGGTGTTGAGGTGAAATTTCAACTTTAAGTGTGTGTTTAAAAATAAAAACACATAAAAATTAAATATCCACGAAATTTAAAAAAATAAAAATGATAAAAATAATAAAAATTTTAAAAAAATAAAAAATTTCATAAAAATTTGAAATTTTTTTGAAAAAAATCATAAAAGTTGAAAAATCTTATATACATAAAAATAAATATATATAAATAGAAAAATTTGAAAAGAAAAATTCATAAAAATAATAAGAGGGGAATATTCATTATTAATAAAGAATAAAAGAAGAATAGATATGAATGTATATATATTATAATTAAAAACTTAATTTTCTTTTAGGTAAGAAGTTTAAAATGTATATAAAATATATGTAAATATTTAAGAGCATTCAATTCTTAATTAGATTTTACTTAAACATTTTGTAAAAACACACTTTTATGTTTTAAACTTTTTAAAACGAGATTTTATTTGAATTTAGGAATCTTTTTAAGATTTATTTTTCTATTCTTACTTGAATTAAGAAACTAAGTGTGTTAAGATTTTAAACTTAACTTTTGGAATTGAATTATAACTTTTTAATCAATTAGATTAAGTAATCCTTTTGCTTTTTGAAAATTTGATTTTATCATAAAGTTAAGTAAAAGGCCAGATATTTAGAGTTAACTAGATAGAGAGTTGGTAGAATTTTAGTTTACAAAACTTACAAGCTAGAGATAAATAACTAGACTTGGTAAATTTTGTCTTGACGGATCCTATAGGAGGAAACTAAAAATTTGAAGAACCTAAGAGTAAAGGGCTTCGTTGTCCAAGCTCTGGTTTGAGAGCTAAGTAACCTAAACATCAAAATTTACTCACATAAAATTGTCTTGTTGACATCTGAGACCGCGAAAACACAGAGGTTAAGAGATCAATTCTGAATCCTCTTTAGTCCAAGGATTTTCGCAGGGCGGTTCTTGAAAGGGTGAAGGATGTGCCACTCACATAGAAAAAGGATTTCGAGAATAATGGTAGTATGAAAAATGAGAAGGGGGGAAAAGAAAAAAAAGTAAATAAAACACCCTGCAGTTAATTCCCTTGTTAAAAATGGGTACTTATGCAGTTTTTCACATAATAAATAAAAGCATCTCAATACAAATGGATACTACCCTTCCTTCCATCAAATAAAAAGAATACCTCACTACAAATGGGTGTTCTAACCTATAGAAAAGGATAAAAAAAATATGGAGAAAAAATATTAGGAATAAGAGACCCAGTGGTCCACCGAGGAGATATACACAAAAAGTGTTGACCTCGGGATAGAAAACTGGTGAGAAAGCAACCAAACCTGAGTAAGGCTATGCCAAAGGCTTGAATTGGAATAATTAGGATTGGAAAGTGATGTCTTAAGATCTAAATTTTTGCAACTTTGGATGTCTTTAGGACAGTTCTCTTCACTAAGCACAGATGTTTTAAAATCATAGCTACTGAACCTTTGTATTTGGCAGTGAAGCCTAAGAAATTAGGTTTTGACGATTTTAAGTTGAGACCTAAAGGAGAAGAATTGACAAAATCCTAGGTCTGGAAGTTAATCTTTAGTGTTGTAGGCTAGTAAATTAGAGTTTTACTACTCTAAGTTTGATTAATAATGACTATCTGGTTAATTTGCTTAAACTTATATTGATAAAAGTCAAATATCATAAATAAAGGATTAACTTAAATCTATTTGAGTTTTTGAGTTAAAATTTAATTCTCAATTCTTAAGTTTTATTTTCTTAAAACACTTTGTATTCTAATTTGAGTTAAGAATAGTTACAAAGATTAAGAGATTTTTGAAGAATTCTAATTCAGCATAAAATTCTTGTTTACAAATTATTTTAACTGTGTTTCGAAAATGTTATAAGTATAAGTCTAAGTAAGAAAATTTTCATATATGCTCTATACATTAATCATTTATATTTAACACTAAAAATTTTTGACCTAAGCTTTCCTCTACATAGTTACTATTTATAATAATTTAAACCCAAGTGCTTTAAATCATCACAGTCTTAGTTAATTTTACTAGGGACTAGCAAAACTTCAGCTTGGGGAATGATGAGACACTCATCATGATCTTTAATTATCCCTAATTAACTAGTCTTCCTAGTTAATTAGCTAAGGTTATAAACATATAAGGGTTAATTATAGAATAAGGGATTTTTAGTCGAGGACCATAAAATAAGTTAAAAATGACATTTTATCATTCAATTAACATTATTAATAATTTAGATAATAATTGGACTCAAAATTTTATTAATCATTCTCTCAATTAATAAGTTAAGTAACTTAAATATAATGTATACTTAAGCATGTAATAACTTAAGTAATTTTACTTAATCTAATAAATCAAATTAAAAATGTCAAAAATATAAATTCAAGGTGTAAACATAGTATTTACCTTATTTACTAACATATATAAAAAGTTGAAAAAGATTTAAGTTAAAATAAACCTTCAAAACCTGGGTTTACATTTTAGTCCTTACTTTTCATTACAGTCGGGTCCTTATTTCTCACACAGGTCCTTAAGTATTATTACTTTTATGTCCCTCTTCGTCTTCTTCTTCTTCTTCTTCTTCAGCCGAACGAACAGCTGGCGGCAGAGAGTCACCCCACCGCGCGATCACTGCCTTACCGACATCATCCTTCTTTGTCCAAGCTCTTGCAGCTTGCGCTCACCACCTCCACTTCATCCACTGGTCTGGATTAACTAGGAATCCTATTTTTCAGTGGGAGATAACCTCACCATCGTTGGAGATGACGATGGAGGTTAAGCTCCTTAAGCTCCTTCTTCAGCTAGACCCCACCACTCTCTTCGCCTCAAACTGCTATAAATACCCCCTCACACCTCTGATTTATTCAAGTTGGCTCCCTTCCCTCTTCTAACAATGTAGCCGACTTCGATAGGCTATTCGTCCAAAACTCCGGTGACTTTGCATTCCAGTTTCCAACTTCCTCCGTCCATCTTAAGGAGCCGAGGAGATCTGCTGTGGTCTTCCACGTCTCTGACACACGCACCGACCCAAGGAATCCTCTACTCCAGAACAAATCTGCCCGCCAGAGATCTTTCTTCCACCCTCTGATTTCATCATCCACTATGAACCTTCGGTAGAACCCTATTGACCCCTTCATCCAGGTAACAGTAGATTAGGAGTAGGAGTAGGAGTAGGCTAGCTTAATTAGTTAGTTTAGGTAGTTAGATTAGAGTAATTTTAGATTTTACTTTCGTCTTTTTCGACTCTGGTGAGTTCCTTGAGCTCGCCAGAGACTTAATTTCATCTTTTTAAATCACTGTACACCTTTCTGTATCTTCCATGATCACTTCTAAATCACTTAATCACTAATTGAATCACCTAATCGCCTAATTCAAATTCCACCTTCACCGACTACTGACACTGTTTATGGTGACAGTAATCGAGATAATTCCACCTTCTTGGGTTCTTCATCATCTATCCACCACTTATGAACCTTAATCGACACTATAATACATATTATTATCATCTATAAATTAAACGCTGAAATCTTAATTAAGTTCTTGAGCTCGCTATCCATGGCGGCTCAAAATGGTTCAAATCTTAAATTAAATATATATTTATGAATATAAACATTTGTTGACTTGATTTAACCTCTCAATCGAGTGGTTAAACAAGTCCTGAGCTTATTTCAAATCAAATCCTTTAGGAAAATGAATTCACTGTCAAATCTTAGCTCTAAAGAAATAATGATTAATTAAATGTGATACTAAGGTTCCTTGCATCCTCAAGAACTTTTGTAAATCGAAAATGGTTTGTTTTAGCAATCAGTACACACTTTTCTTATTTTTTGGACTCACCGAAGCTCTAGCGAGCTAAATTTGTGTTTCAACCTCTAAAACTTGTTGAGAAGCTCCATAATGCTATTACATGGATTACTGATTGTCTTGAGGATATTTGTTTGAGGATTTAACCACTGGAGCTGAAGAATGAACTTCATCTTCCCAACTCCGGTGCAGTTGGAGAAGTCTGTTTAAAGAGATTTGAGAAGCATTTAATGAACTCAGAAGCTTCAGTGTAATGCACTGAAGCTGTTTAAACCTTTAAAACACTTTAACAACCTTTGAATGATTCTGTCAAACACACACCTTTTTCAATTCAGGCGGTAAGCCTGAAACCCTAAAAATCAAAGTCAGTATGCAAATCTGAAGATCTGCATAAGTTCTTGAGGTTGAGGAGACTCTAATTAAGGCTTTAATTTCCTGTGGAGAAGTTCTGAATAGAAAATCAATTTTTGTGCTTCTACACTCAAACATGAGTCTGATAATGGAGATCTGAGCTTGAATTGAGGTATTGAGGAGTGAAAATTATTTCTGGGAACTTATTTGATGATTTGAAAGTGATTAAAGTGAGTTCAGATGATTTATTTACCGAGAATTTAGTTCCTATCAATTTGGGTTACTTTCGAACCCAAACCAACCGGAGAAGCATTTTGATGAAATTTGAATTTAAATCCTACCCAGATTAATCTGTTATAACCATTAGAATTAATCTAAATTAATTAAAAGCACTTTTAAGTATCTGTTGCACATTATGAAGTCCGAAATATGAACTCTGAAGCTTTCAGAGAAGTGAGGAGCTTCCCTGCTGGTCCTGAAGGTCTTAAGAACTTAAAACTTATTCTAACAGATGTGGAATCACTTATATAACATGTACGGACCTTTAAATAAGGGAGAGAAGTCCATCTGAGGGCTTTGTAGATTTAATTCCATTTCCAGGCATTTAAATAACCCGTAGGAACCCCTAATTTCATCTTTCAAATTAAAAAGGGAAACATCATCAAAACATTAAATTGACCCTGCAATTATGTAGATCTATCTTAGAGCTTTCTAACAAACTTGAAGTCACTCAACTTGGAGCTCTGGATAGAAAGTTATGATCATTTGAAGTTGGGTGTGGAAGGGGTAGGATAGTCCCACATCGCTTGTTCACGAGTGCGCATCTGGGGATAAAAATAATTTTTTACTCCGGCTATGCAGTCGTCAGCGCTTGACGCACTGGTTACCCATCTAATCTGATTTGAGCATGTGTGTGTGTGTGAAGGCTTGTGCCTGCGAGTGTGCGCCCTTGGGGGCATGAGCGAATGTGTGCCTAGGGAGGGCAAGAGAGGTCTGGGAGGCCGGGTTGAGCCGAAGTGGCTCGAAACTGTGAATTGATAAGAAATAAAACAAAAACGAACCTAATTGAGATTAGGCGAGGATCGAGTAGGGTTTGGAGCCACCCTGGTCTCAGGGTGCTGTGTATCCCCGAAAGGACCTCATTGCAAATAAAATAACTTTTGGTTAAAAAAGTAAAAAAAACCTGGTTCAATTGAAAGAGAAGTCGCTGAAGGATGTTAAGTTAAAAATGCCAAGTGTTGAGCAAAGGCTAAGGAACAAAGGAGCACAGGTGCTAAGGCATTAAGGAAGAAAAGATTAAGGAATGAAAGGAGAAGATTAAGGGAAAGAGAATAAAAGGACTAAGGGAAAGAGAATAAGAGATTGGAACAGGAGAAGACAGGAGCAAAAGAAGAAAAGTAAGAAAGAGAGCTTGAGAAAATAAAACAAAGAGAAGGAGAAGAAGATGAGAGGCTGAAGAAGATAAATGAAGGATATTATTTTTCTTGCATTAACTTTTGTTCTTAATTATAAAAAGGTATGTTTTAATAGGATAACTTTTAATTGCCTTAATTTCTTTGGAATGAAATTGAATTGAAAAACTAACATGTTTACTTGTGATGTAAGCACATTTACACTACATAAGATGTCTATTTATGAATGTTCTTAAGCATAGGATTGCATTGCATTATATAAATATTGCATAACATGTATCATGTTGCATTTAGAGTAGTTTGAATAAAATGGAGGTTAATTGTCTCCTTTAATGTGCTTGGACAAGGCAAACTTTTTATCAGGACCTCGGATCGAAGATCCAACCATACATATGTGATCAGGGCGACAATTAAAGTTCAACGACTCCAAGATCACCCTAATCAGGCATTTCTAGCATCAAATAGTGACCGTGGAACCCTAGAAGATCAAGGGCTAGGATGGTGTAAGTCCGCACTTTAAATGACAAATCCGACAGCACAGATGAATTCGAATCGACGATCGCAGCCTAACGATGCAAAAATCGAGTCAATCCGACACCCGTGGCACCATCTACAACATCCAGAAGACGGACGGCTAAGATGGCTCCATGTGGCACCATCTTGGCTGCCCAAATGCCCACTTGCAACTGCTGAAGCCTCTGCATCCGCCCCTCTCCACTGTTGTACCTACGTCCACTGCTCTCAATAACGTCCTCGCCTACTACGCTGCGGAGTGTGGTTGGTCGTGCGGACGTTTTGAGGCATAACCGTTCACAGCCGTTGGATCTCGATCCAACAGCTGTGAACGGTTGCGCCTCAAAACATCTGCACGACCAACTGCACTCCGCAGCGTAGTAGGCGAGGGCGTTATTGAGAGCAGCGGACGTAGGTTCGAGCCGGAGCAAGGAGGCGAAGGGTGTGGGCGAGTAGGCGTGGGCATGCGTCGGATCTTGATCGGGCGACCATCCACGCTCAATAGCGTTGACGCGCTATTGCACGCCCGCGCCTCACGCAGCATCGCACGAGTTGGGGCGAGCGTGCAGTGAGCAGGTGAAGGCGCAATCACAGCCATCCGATCTCAGGATTGGATGAGTATGGACTGCTGAACGTGCGGCAGGCGTTGAGAGTGAGCAGCCGAGTAGGCACACATGGGCAGCGGCCACTACGCCCACATTGGGGCTTTAGTGACGATTTTTTCCATCACTAAAGACCCCTAATTTAATGTTTTAAAGTTCTAATGACCAATTTGCCCCCACTCCTTGCAACTATAAAAGGAGGCCCCCTCCAGACGAAATTCTCATTCCGTCCTTCTCTTCTCTACCTCTCCAAAGCTCAAGAGAAGCTTGTTCCACACCCAGGATGCTTCTCGCGAGATAAAGTCCAAATTTTTGTCCCCCTTCGGAAGTAGATCCCACAACAACGACAACGTGCTGCCCTGTTCCCATTCTTCTGCTTCATCCTCCTTCGTCCTGCTTCGTCCTCCTTCATCGAGGCGTCGTCCCGTCTGGCTCGTCCTCCAAGCGATCATCGAGGAGGATATCTCTCTCTATTCTTTTTACTGCTTTCTAGTATAGATTTACTGCTTCCTAGTGTAGTTCTGCTCGTCCTCCAAGCGATCGTCGAGGAGGACATTTCTCCCTCCATTCTTTTAATGCTTTCTAGAGTAAATTTATCTCTTTTTAGTGTAATTGTTTTCTGCTTTCTAGTTGTAATAGTGAAACAAACAATCTCCTTAATGAGGAATTCCTTGTTTATTCTACATCTCATTTTGATTTCTATTTGTAATATTCTCTCTCTTACTCTCTCTCTCTTCTATTTATTGTAAATAATCAGATAGTTTTAAATTGAATTACTTTGTGACAAATAAAAACAAATGCGTAGTTTTTAAATCAAACATCTGCCTACCTGTGTTCGACCCGGAATTTCATTTTCGGTATAAATTTTATTTGTTGAACACAAGTTCTTCACTTTCAAACTACAACAACAGTTTTTCCAAAACCTAACACAATAGCGTAGCAATTCGTACGTTCAACATTTTGGCACCGTTGCCGGGGAGGCGACGATCTTTGATTTTTCTTCACGTTTTTACAACTTACGAATCATTTACCTCACTTCTCTCCTTTCTTATTGTGATTGCAGGTACTCTTTTGAGACGAGAAAAAGTAGTAAATTGGAGTAAAGTGCTGTGGAAGGTTTTGTAAGTTATCTCCCATTCTTCCCCCCTCCATAGATTTAATTCGCCACATTAAATCCAAATTCCAATTAACTTAGGCTTTTGCATAAATCCTAGGAATAGTTTGGTTGTTTGGATTCTCACTCACATTCATTCCACCTTCATTTATATAAAGAAAAACAAAAAGATAATCTTGTGGGGCAATTTTCAACAAACACACAACGTACACCAACATTCAAAGGCACTTAACCGAATTTGTTTCTACTCAACCGGGTTCTGATCTGTGGAACCGGTACACATAAAGCAACACATAAAAGAGTAGAAACCATTCTAGGTAATCATTTGTGTGCCTAATTAAGTGGTGTAACAGGCCAATTGTTTGAATTGATTGGGCCGCACCACTTCAGTTAAAATCAACTCATCAAGTAGTTGCCACTTAGGTTCAACTCTTAAAGATTTACCAGGCACTCCACATTCTTTTTAAGCTTTAAAGGAAAACATCTTCACCTATGCTTGCAAAACCTGGTGTGCCAACGAAACTTGTTTGAAAACACCTAATGTTGAATCCTAAAAGCTACTAGGAAAGATTTGAAGTCTAAAATTCACCGCATCAAAAATAATCTTGCTTGAAGACCACTCGTTGTGCACGCACACACAAATCAATCAATCATTAAGGACACAAGCCATTTAAAGGGCCCATCACATTCCAAAGCACATTCAAACCTAGCCTTAAATAAAACAGAGTATACGTTGGCCTTAAGGATTCAACTTGCTCTTGAGAACCCAGAACGAGATTATTTTCGATTAGTCAGTTTCTACTATTCAATCTGATGTCTAGCTAGGGGAGCAGAATCAAACGATCGTGGTTGGGTGGTACACTAGGAACCGGGGGCGCAAGTCGAAGGAAGAACCTTCTCCCCAGTCCCTTCAGGTCTTTGAACTTAATCAGCCCGTGTATCCACTAAAATGTGGATTTATTTTTCGAGTTCTCGCCAACCTGAATTTTATTTTAATTGGAGTAAATAAGTTTGGGTGATAAGTACACGACTTATCAACCCACCCTCTAATTTGAGGGAATTTTGAGTTTCTAGCATCTACACACTATCTTGTCACTGACTCATTGTTTGGCGATTTTAACGGAAATTGGGTAGCTAATGAACCTTCTAGGGTGATATTGCTGGCAAGTTATCGTGGGTAACAACCCATAGATAGGTTGTCCAGAGCCCAGTCACTGGACCTTTCTCTTTTTCCTGCCCTTAAGTAAATCTTAGACCAGGGAAGACACCTACTTAAAAAAAAAAGAAAAAAAAGAAAAAAAAATCAAAAGGAAAAGTAGAAAAGAAAAAAAGAAATAAGCCACACTTCCCGCACGAGTATAGCTGGCAAGTTGTCGGTGGTAATAGCTCATCGACCGGTTGTACAGAACCCAGCTCAATAAATGTAATAAAAATTCCCAAAACACTTAGGAAGAAGCAAAGAAGTAGAATAAATCGGAAAGATATACACTGGATTCACCCTTGTGTTGACCCTATAAAAATATAAAAGTAGGGAGAAAGCTACTGATTGTAAAGATACACCTTTAAGTAGATTTTTTTTTGAGGTCACCTAGAGGCGTAGAAATCCGAAATCCATTTTAATTGCCGGTCAACGAGTCTATCACATTCACAATAAGATGCTTAAAACTTAGGGTTCTCATCAAATCTTAGGTGAGTTGAATGGCTGTAGAAAGCCACTCTTAAACCCTAAAATTTGAAAATCCAAAAAAAAACTAGAAAAGAGGAAAAAGAGAAAAAGAATTTTTTCTTTTGAATAAGGTGAGGGTTTGAGGCAGTCTGCATTTTGGCAGATACTCCAGCACTGTTATGTCTTTGAAAGTTCAGATCGTAAGTAGACAATCTCTTCATGATTGAAAATAACTCATGCCCAAATAATCCAACCTAGTTCTTTTATAAATAGCATATAGTTTTTGCTAGGGATTAGCAAAAGATAGGCATGGGGGTATGATGTAAACACATTTACACTACTTAAGATATCTATTTATGCATGTTCTTAAGCATAGGATTGCAGTGCATGATATAAATATTGCATAACATGCATCATCTTGAATTTAGAGTAGTTTGAATAAAATGGAGGTTAATTATCTCCTTTTATGTGCTTGGACAGGGCAAACTTTCTATCAGGGCCTCGGATCGAAGATCCAACCATACAGATGTGATCAGGGTGACGATTCGAGTTCAACATCTCCAAGATCGCCCTAATGAGGCATTTGTAGCATCAAATAGTGACAAGGGAATCCTAGAAGATCAAGGGCCAAGATGGTGTAAATCCACACTTCAAATGACAAATCGACCACACGGATGAATTCGGATCAACAATCACAGCCTAACAACGCAAAAATCGAGTCAATCCAACACTCGTGGCACCATCTACAACTTCTAGAAGATGGACGACCAAGATGGCGCCACGTGGCACCATCTCAGCCGCCCAAATGCCTGCATGCAACCGCTGAAGCCTCCGCATTCGCCCCTCTCCGCCGTTGGATCTCGATCCAACAGCTGTGAATGGCTGTGCCTCAAAACGTCTACACGACCATCCGTGCTCCACAGCGCAGTAGGCGAGGGCATTATCGCGAGCAGTGGACGTTGGTTCGAGCCACAGTGAGGAGGCGAAGGGTGTGGGCAAGCAGGTGCAGGCGTGGACGGATCTTGATCGGGTGGCAGTCCGTGCTCAATAGCGTTGACGTGTTATTGCACTCCCGTGCCTCAATCGGCATCGTACGCGTTGGGGCGGGTGCATAGCGAGCGGGCGAAGGCGCAATCATAGCCGTCCGATCTATGGATGGCTGAACGTGCGGCAGGCGTTGAAAGCAAGTAACCAAGCAGGCGCACGTGGGCATCGGCCACTACGCCCACGTTGGGGCTTTAGTGACGATTTTATCCGTCACTAAAGACCCCTTATTTAATGTTTTGAAAATGTAATGGCCAATTTGCCCCCACTCCTTGCAACTATAAAAGGAGACCCCCTTCACATGAAGAGAAAGAAGGGATGAGAATTTCGTATGGAGGGGGTCTCCTTTTATAGTTGCAAGGAGTGGGGGCAAAATGGGCATTACATCTTCAAAATAATAAATAAGGGGTCTTTAGTGATGGATAAATCCGTCACTAAAGCCCCGATGTGGCCGTCGCCGCCGCGCCTACGCGTGCCTTCTCGGCTGCCCGATCCTCAACGCTCGCGTACGTCCAGTGCTTTTCAGCCGTTCGATCACGAGATCGGACGGCTTAAATCGCGTCCGCACCCGCTGCAACCCGCCCGCCTGTGCGTGCGATCGCGCGTTACGCGGGGCGTCCAATCGTGCGTCGGTGCTATCAGGCACCCACGACCACACGATCTCTATCCGACGCTCCACGCGCCTCAATTACCCGCACCTCCAATCCACTCGCCGCAGCTTGAACCCGCGCCCCGCGCTCACGTAAGCGCACTCGACCGCTGCGCTGCGGGGCACGGATGGTCGATCGCACGTTTTAAGCGCCGGGCGGCCACAGCCGTTGGATCTCCATCTGACAGTGGAGAGCAATCGGGCGGGGGCCTTCACAAAATGCCAGCGGCCGTTTAGGCGACTGAGATGGCACCACGTGGCGCCATCTTGGCCGTCCATCTTCTGGAAGTTGTAGATGGTGCCACGGATGTCGGATTGACTCGATTTTTGTGTCGTTGGGCTACGATCATCGATTCGAATTCATCCGTGCAGTTGGATTTGTCATCTGAAGTGCAGATTTACACCATCCTGGCCCTTGATCTTCTAAGGTTCCCCGATCTCTATCTGATGCTACGGATGCCTGATTAGGGCGATCTTGGAGTCGTTGAACTCCAATCGTCACCCTGATCATATCCATACGGTTGGATCTTTGATCCGAGGCCCCGATAAAATGTTTGCCCTGTCCAAGCACATAAAAGGAGACAATTAACCTCCATTTTATTCAAACTACTCTAAATGCGAGATGATGCATGTTATGCAATATTTATATCATGAAATGCAATCCTATGCTTAAGAACATGCATAAATAGACATTTTAAGTAGTGTAAATGTGTTTACAAAAAAAATGTCTATAAAAAATAACATATAAAAAAGTCTACAAGATAAACTGATATATGACAAAAATAAACTAATACAAGCAAATATAACACCTAATCATCTAGTGATGCCATAAATGCATCCATGGTGCTTTGAAGATCAGTATCTAGCTCAAGGTCCAGCGAGTCTGATCTTTCAGAAGATGTAGGCTAACCAAGGCAAAGGCATCACTGAGCTGACGAACATGGTGTCGAATGCCTGGATGTCCTGCGAGGAGGAGTGATCTACAGGTCTACTGGTGGTACTGCTGGTGATGATGAAGTAGGAGGAGGAGGAGGTGGTGGTGGTGGTGCTACAGAAGGCATGGTAGTCGAACGACGAGGTCGAGGAGGTCGGTGAAGCTGCTGCTGAATGCTATGAACAAACTCTCCAAGTCAGTCCAATAACTAACACTGAGCATTCAGGTATTCTGATACCTGATGCCCGTGCCTCATCATGACCATGTCTGTCTCTCTCCACCTATGCATCATTAGAGAAATACCAACTGTCACATCCTGAATAGTGACAAAGTCCCTTCCTGAAATCTGTCTGTCCAAGAGACTCCAGTCCAGGTCATAGAAGGACGGTGATGGTCTCACTGGAGGTGGCCATGTCACAGTGAGGTTCTCATAAGGCGAGAACGGAGGAGGTATAGTGGTCTGCTCCTGCTGTTGTTGCTCCTGTGGTGCACCCTCATCACGAACTCCCTGTGCTTGCTCCATCTTTGCATAAGTGAGTTTATCAAAAATGGAGACACGAGTGATAAACTGCTTATGATTAATGTCCATGGGTACACTGAAATGGAGAAAGATATGAGACAGAAGTGTCTCAAACTGGAAGCAGCTACTAGGTGGTTTACTCATGAGATAAAGAATCAAATGGTTCCAATTGAACTATTTGTTCTTCATGAAGGCATAGAGGGTGATCAGCATTATACCAGGGTAGCTTTCAAAAGATGTGGACTTGGATATAAAGTTCTACAAGAAAACATGGTTCAGAAAGTGAGGCAAACGATGGAGAAAGGGTGACTTGGCAGGACATCCCCAGTCAAAATGACAGGGAGTGTGCAAGGTCTCCCTAATAGTATCAGTCTGAGTTTGCTGATGCAAATCAAGAAAAGTAGGTCCAATAAAAAGACAGCCTAGAATCTCCATCAAAACATCCACATTGACTAGAACTTCTATCCCATAGACGTTCAAGGTCAACTCAATGTTGGAGCCTTCACCTATATCTTCGATATTGGCATAAAATAGTTGATAGGCCATGGGATCAACACCGGGAATGCAGCTATGTTTAGAACCCGGATAAAATTTTTACTCAAACAAACGTAAAATTTGGTGGTATGCAAATTTTTCCTGGATCCAAGGGAAAATTGACTCAAAATAAGTGAAATCAATGGGTCTACCAACATGTGGAGACAATTTCACAAATAGTGAGAAACGATCACGAGTGGCTTCAATAATGAAAAAGCTATCGAAAGTATCATCACGATGACTAGAAGAGTTGCGTGGACATTTTGGTGCCATGATAAGGTGATGGAAAACACGGTTGGTCGATCAAATATTTTGACTGGTTGACAAAAGAAGAACCAGACGTTTGGTCGATCAACCAAGAGGTTTGGTTGACCAAAAGACCGTAGACTGGAAAAAGGGGCTATTTGATAGACGATAAACTCATCTATGCTACTAGATTTTGCAAGAAATAAATACAAAAACAAGATCAAACATGTTAGAGTAAGTCAAAGCACATTTTAAACACAAGAAAAATCCAAAGGGATGGATGTATTCAAGGTTTAGAATGTACCAAGATCAAACCAAAGTTGGTCTATCGAAAGGAGGCCAGACGAAGGTCGTGTGAAGAGGTTGAAGTTGTGCGAGCATGGAGGTCATGAAGTCGTGTGACAGAGGACGCACATAAGGAGGAGGGACCCACGCAAGGAGGAGGGCGTGTGCAAATAGGTCGGAGCATAAGATGTTTGTTGATTAGAGAAGAGTATAGGTTCTGCGGTATTGTTTGAGAGAAGTGGGGACCATTTATGATGGTTAAAAAATGGGTTTTGGGGTAAAATTGAGGTGTTCTTAAGGAGAATGTGATTAGCAAAATAGGTAAATGAACTTAAGGTTACTGATCACATACGTTAGAAACGGTAAACGAAGATTACAAACAGAAATTGAGGAAATGAGATCGCAATCGCAAAGGTGCATCCGCCTAGTTTTGGTCGATCAAAACAAGAAATGATCGATAAAAATATGTATTTGGTCGATCAGAGTTTGAAAGTTTGTAGAGAAAATTCCTGCCCAAACGGTTTGGTCGATCAAAAAATTTAGTTGATCAATCAAAAAGAGAAAATAGTGGAGGGAAATTTCCCACAAGGAGAAATAAAGTTTTGGTCGATCAATTTTTGAAAATTGATCTATCAAAATAGTATAAGAGTCAATTTTTAGGCCCCTTAATTAAGCTCTTTTAATCTAGATAAGCCTAGTGAATGACAAATTTGATTGAACCTATCTTTTGATAAAGGTTTTGTGAATATATCGGCTAGCTATTTTTCTATTTTAATAAATTCTAAGTTGATATCCCCTTTTAAGACATAATCTCTAAGAAAGTGATGTTTAATATCAATATGTTTAGTCCTAGAGTATTGTACTGGATTCTTGGATAAGTTGATTGCACTAGTGTTCTCACACAAGATTTTGTTGCTTTTAAAAGTTAATCCAAAATCTTTTAAAGTTTGTTTCATCCACAATAGTTGTGAACATGCTAAGGATGCTGCTACATATTCTACTTCAGTAGTGGATAGAGATACAGTGTTTTCTTTTCTAGAGAACCAGGAGACTAGGGAATTTCCGAGAAATTGACAAGTTCCACTACTACTATTTCTGTCTGTGAAGCTACCTGCATAGTCAACATCACAAAAGGAATATAATTCTAAAGATTATGACTTCGGATAGAATAGTCCTAAGTCTTGTGTGTTGTTTAGATATCTAAGCATTCTTTAAATAGCATTTAGATGTGATTCCTTAGGGTTTACTTGAAAACGAGCACATAAACAAGTACAAAATAGAACATCAGGTCTACTTGCAGTTAAGTATAATAGAGAACCTATCATTCTCCTATAATGTTTTTGATCTACTGACTTACCTGCATCGTCAGTTTTTAATTGGGTAGAAGCTGCCATCGATGTTCCTTTGTCTTTGACTTTGTCCATTGAGAATTTCTTCAATATCTCTGCAGTGTATTTCATTTGAGATATGAAGGTTCCAGAGGATAGTTGATCAATCTAAAGACCTAGGAAGAACTTAAGCTCTCCCACCATACTAATCTCAAATTGATCCTGCATAACCTTTGCAAATTCTCGGCAAAGTAGATCATTAGTAGCACCAAAAATAATATCATCTACATATATTTGAATTATTAGGAGGTCATTTTATTTTCTTTTTGTAAATAAAGTTGGATCGATTTGACCAATTTTAAACTCATTGTCAATTAAGTATGTTTTTAATCTTTCATACCAAGCTCGTGGAGCTTGTTTTAATCCATACAATGCTTTGTTTAATTTGTATACTTGTTCTGGATGATTTGGATCTTCAAATCCTGGAGGTTGTTTAACAAAGGCTTCCTCCTTAATGAATCCATTTAAAAAGGCCCTTTTGACATCCATTTGGAAAAGCATGAATTCCATATGGGTTGCAAAAGGTAGCAACATTCTAATAGATTCAAGTCAAGCAACAGCTGCACATGTTTCGTCAAAATCTATTCCATCCTCTTGATTATATCCTTGAGCCACAATTCTAGCTTTATTTCTAACTACATGTCCTGATTAATCAAGTTTGTTCCTAAAAATCCACTTGGTTCCAATAATAGTTTGTTGCTCAGGTTTTGGAACAAGTTTCCACACTTCAGTTTTCCTGAATTGGTTTAGCTCATCTTCCATAGCAATAATCCAATAATTATCTATGAAGGGTTCCTTAATATTTTTATGTTCTAATTATGACGCAAAAGCTATAAAAGCTAATGTGTTAAGGGAAGATCTAGTGTGACCTCCTTTTGATAATTCATCTATTACTAGTTCTCTAGGATGATCTTTTACAAAAGAGGTATCTTTGGGTAGTTCATTAGGAATAATATCTTCTGGAATGTTTGAAGGATCAACTATTGTATCATCATCATCAATCGTGGAAGATTTAGGTTGAGCTAATGTTTCATCAAATGATACATGCATGGTTTCCTCAACAACAAAATTCTTCTTATTAAAGATCCTATAGGCTTTACTTCTGGTTGAATAACATAGGAAAATCCCTTCTGAGCTTTTTGGATCAAACTTATCAAGATTATCTTTAGTGTTTAGTATAAACATCAACATCCAAAAATCTTGAAGTAGGAAATTCTAGGTGTTCTTCCATGATAGAGTTCAAAGGGTGTCTTCTTTAGAATTGGTCAGATCAAGGTTCTATTTTGGATATAACAAGCAGTGTTTACAGCCTCAGCCCAAAAATATCAAGGCAGCTTTGACTCGCACGACATTGTACGGGCACACTCTTGTAAGGTCCTATTTTTCCTCTCAACTACACCATTCTATTGTGCAACTCTAGGGAAGGCAAACTCATGTTTAATTCCATATTGATCACAAAATTCGAGAAGGATTCATTTTCAAATTCTCGACCAAGATCACTTTTGATTCTAAGTACTTTTGATCCTTTTTAATTCTGTAATCTTCTAACTAGTTTGCTAAAGGCATCTAAGGTGAAGTCCTTGCGCTTTAAGAAAGATACCCAAGTAAATCTAGAGAAGTTGCCAATTATGACTAAATAATATCTGCACCTGCTTAGGCTTTCGGATTTGGTTGGTCCGAATAAGTCTAAGTAGCTCCAGGGGTCGAGAAGTGCTAACCATCCTTTTTGGTTTAAAAGGGTTTTTGGTTTGTTTGCCAACTTGACAAGAATCGCAGACTTTGCTTTTCTTGAAGTTGATCCGTGGCAGTCCTTTGACAAGTTCATGTTTCACAAGTTTAATATTGTTTCCCATGTGAACTTGACCTAGTCTTTTATGCCAAAGAGTTGCTACTTCGTTAGATACGACTAGACATTCGAGACTATCGTATTTGACGAATGTTATGGTGTAAATATCTATGTTTGTTTCCTTTAAGAATAACTTGATTTGTTTCTTCATCACGAATTTTAAAACCTTTTGATGTAAACGTAAGTTTGTTCTCCATATCACATATTTGGCTTACACTTAATAGATTGTGTTTTAAACCTTTAACTAAGTGAACATTATCAATAGATGTAGAAGAATTACCAATTTGGCTAGTAATACGAACCTTGTGGTTGTTCTCGAACATGATCGTACTACCTTCTTGAAGGTTGAGCTTTAGGAATAAGTCTTCCTCGCTGGTCGTGTTCTTGGAACAGTGGTTGTCCATAATCCATCTTTCTTCTCTTTCTTGTCATTATTTGCGATTGTGAGGCTTCGTTTGGTATAGTGGCTTCAATGTTCCATTGATTTGTTGGAAAGTCCACTTCTTATAATCTACTGAGCCTACAAAACAAGATTGCAAAATGCCTTTTGGTACCCATGTTTGTTTGGGTCCACGGTGGTTAGTTTCCGTTGGCTGTTTAGGCAAGCTACCTTTCTCTTTGTTTTGATTGGAACTTGATTCTTCGTGGCTATTCTTTGGTATATAGCCTAACCCAAATTTTGTGGTGCTTTGGGTTTGTGTTCCAAATAATTTGTGCAGATTTTTACTTTCATTTATGAATTTAGTCAGGTCATTTAGTAGAACAATAGAGTTTTCTTTTAATTTATCTATGTCTATTTCTAAATGGTTTATTTGTGATTTTAGTATTGTAATTTCAACAGGTAGCACTTTGTTCTGGTCATCAAGTGCTTCTTTTTGTGCTTTCTCTTTGTCTAGTATCTTTACTAGGTTTTTGTTTTCTAATCTTAATGATGTAGCTATATCATGCAATTCAAAGAATGCTTCTAATAGTTCCTCTTGAGTAAAGGAGGTTACCTCATCTTCTAGTGCCATCAAACCAAGAAGAGCTTCTTCTTCTGATGTTTCTTCTTCTTCTGAACTTGCATCTGACTCATCCCAAGTTGCAGTAAAGGCTTTCTTCTTCCATCTTTTCTGTAGTGCTTCTTTTTTTCAGATTCCTTCCTGAGAAGTGGACAATCCTTCTTGATGTGTCCCTTTCTCTTGCAGTTATAATAGACAACTGTGTCGTTGTTTCTTCCTCCTTTCTTCTTCCTCTAGTTCTTCTTGTCCATAAGAAACTTTCTGAATTTTCTAAGTAAGAGTGCTATGTCTGCCTCTTCTTCTCCACTTGAAGTTTCTTCAGATTCTTGAGTGGCTTTAAGGGCTATGGCCTTCTTCTTTACTCCTTCGCCTTCATGTTCCTTCATGTGTTGAAATTGAACTTCATAGGCCATCATGCTTTCGATATGATCGTCTAATTCAAGGGTACATAGATCTCTCGACTCCTATATCACTATGGTCAATTAAGATCAACGGCCAAGGGACTAGGTGGCATAATTCGGAGCTTCAAATGACAAATCTGACCGTGCAGATGGATTCGGGTCGACGATCGCAGCCTAACGACGTGAAAATTGACTCAATCTGACCTTAACCCCTACAACAAAAAGAAGATGGACGGCCCAGATTACACCATGTGGTGCAGCCCAGGCCACCCATGCACACGCACACGAGGCGGCATGCATGCGCACAGCGTAGCGCCAGTGAGTGAGCATGTGCACATGCGACACGACATGCGGAGCACGTGTTAATGCAGCAGCAGCGTGGGCGTGTGCACGGTTGGTGCCAGCCTACAGCGACGCATGATCTAGATCTATAGCGACGCTTACAGCTGTCGCTAATTCTTCGCATGCCAGCAAAGCCAACTGTGGCCGTGAGGGAGCTTGACCAAGCATGAGCTGCCTACAGCAACGCTTCTAGCGACATTCTGGAAGTAACTGATGATCCCATACCTATTTTTGCCTCTCTCCTCCACTATAAAAGGACCTACACCCCCTCCCTTCCAAGCATCTCTACTTACTCTACTCCTATCTACTCCCAAGCGCTAGCAAGCCTACCAACACTTTGTTAGAGCTTGCTGTCAAGCTCCCAAGGCTCTTATTCGTATAGCAAACCTCTGCCTCACCAAATATTCATCCATCCTCCCATCCCCATTCATAGGTCGCCTTAGAGCCATCCTCCCACCTCCATTCCAGTAGCAGATCATCTCTGCCTTCTCACCTCCATTCTAGAGCCACGTCGAAGATTTCCTCTACTCGACGTCCTCCTGCATCTCACCTCCGTCGTCTCGCTCCTAACCTCCTTCGTCCGAGCTTCCACCAGGCACCATCATCTCACCGAACAGTAGACTTAGGAGATTTCTTCTCACCCCCCTCTCTTTTTATGCTTTCATAGTTTATTGTAATTGACATTGGAGTGATATATATACCAGATTTGTTCCATATCTCTTGTGATTCATTCTGCTTGTCTTCTTTCAAAAATACAAAAAAAATAACAAAACTCTAAAATACCGAAAGGAAACAAATCGAAGCGCGGTTTTCAATTAAAGTAAACGTTGCCTCCCAGTGTTCGACCCAGGACTCCCTTGGAGTTTCAGTATAAATTTTATTTGATCACGAGTTTTGCAACTACGACGACAGGTAACTTGTAACCCTGATTTCTAACTCGCGAAACACGTGCAATCATTTTGGCGCCATTGCCAGGGAGGCAACGCTATTTGGTTTTTTCCATGTTTTTTTTTCCTGCCTTACCTAACTTTTATCTCAATTTTTCTCTGATCTTACTATGATTGCAGTTACTCTTCTGAGGCTGGCTAAAGCAATTAGTTCGGAGAAAAGTGTGGATGAAGGTTTCGTAAGTGTCCCCCACACCACCCCCACCTTAGTTTTCATTCCATAACCTAATAACTCAAACCTAAATCAACTTAGGTGCTTTTTATAAACCCTAGGATAGATTTGATTGTTTGATTTTCACTCCACTCACCTCACCCACCTGCATATATAAAAAAATAAAATATATATTTTTCTCTTATGCGATTTAACTGAAAGCTACACACTCAACACCCACAACTTCTTATCATAGGGTACACAATCACTTTGATTCTACCACTTAATCGGGATCTGACCTGTGGACCCAGTACACTTCAACTCAATACACATAAGTGAGTAGAAATCTAAATAGGTTAAACATTCTTGTGTGACTTAACTAAGTGTTGCAACAGGCCAATTGATTGAGCTGTTTGGGCTGCACCACTCAATCTAAAACTAATCCATCAAGTAGCTTGCCACTTAGGGTTGATTCTTAGGGCTGAACCAGGTACTCCACATTATTTTTGATTTTTAAAGGAACATATTATCACTCGTGCTTTCAAAACTTGGAGTGCTTTACTAAACCTTGATTGAACCAACCTAAGAATTAAGCCCTAAAAGCTACCAAACAAGGTTATATCCTAAAAGACACATCATCAAATAACCTTGTTTAAGAACCCTGGTTGTGTACGCACACACATTTTAACTGATCATTAAGGGCACAACCCATCTAAAGGGTACATCACATTCCAAGAGCACGATCACCCTAAGCCTTACTAAAACTGAGTAGATGTTGGCCTTAAGGATAGATTCGCTCTTCGGGCTCAGACTGAGATTTTTTTTCGATTAATCTGCTTTTGCTGGTCCATCTGATGTCTAGCTAGGTGAGTAGCGTCAAACAATCGTGGCTGGAGGGTACACTAGGAACCGGAGGTGCAAGCCAAAGGAAGAACCTTCTCCCTAGTCCCTCCTTCTAACTAGTTGGATTGACCGAATAAAAGTAGACTAAATCATTTATAATCTCAAGACAGGTCCTGGGATTCTGTAGGTTGTTACCCTACCCACATAAGGATAGGTTTGGTTGATTGTACTGCAGGGCACCTTTCTTTATTCTATTTTCCCTCCTACTCCACAATGTATCCTTCCACTTCTTACACGCATTTCACATCCGATCCTCCTACCACCACTTATCCCCAAGATGATTACTATCCAAACTTACTTGTAATGACCCATCCACTAGCCGGGATAACTTTGATTGGGGATACGAATTCGGACCTCAATGTCTAGGGCCTAACCCTAGACAACAAGACAATGATTACTATCCTTCCCAGAGCTACGATGATTATAGATCTCCATCCTTTGATGATCAACCAAACCAGATCTACAACCATGAAGGATATGCTGATTATTACACTTACCCTACCAAGAATTATGCCGAATATAGGTCGCCACCAACCTTTAAACAACCTGAAACAACCTACCATCAATGAGGGACTAGAGAACCTCGACACCTTGACTCCCATAAATTTAACCCAAACCCACCCAACCCTAAATTGAGCCAGTCGGCTCAGGTGAACCAGATCCAGGATAGGGTGTTGGCTAATTTGAGGAACACTATACAATCTTTAGAAGCTCAGCCAACACTATGCATTGAAGCACTAGAGCCTAAGATCAAAATGATTGATGAACTTGATAGTTCTTTATTGGATTTGCTCCAAAGTGTTAGAGATAGGGACTTGGGTGAGTTTCTTCTCAGGAAATTGTCGAGGTTGAGTATGAAATTTGTGGTCGCCCTAGTCAAATCTTGGGATGATTTTCAAGATGAACCCCCTCCAGGAGAGCCAATGTCTGAACCCACTCTGGCGCCTATTGGGGGGGATACATATTATGAGATTGGAGATGTCCTGGTTGGGCTTGAGCAACCCTTTGACGATGAATCAAGTTTCTCACCCGAGATCCTAGAGCCAGGGAATGACACAAAATATGTATCCACGGACCATGAAATGACATATGATTTTGAGACATATATAAATGAGGATCATGGATTGTTTAATTTTGAGGGTGAGGAATCTCTTAGTGAAGTCTCACTTGAGCTTAAGAAGATGATTTTAGTGAGACAAATGGGCTTCAGGAGCATGACGAACCATTTGATAGCACAGTCATTGAAGATTTTGATTCGGTTGGGGCTAACTTGGAGGATTTGAATACTCATTTATTTGATGATTCAATCAGTGACCCCATTCCTCATCTGCACCCCGAAGAGCTGACTTCTGAGATCATTGTGCCCAAGTTAATCTTGATTTAGCCACTATTTCTGGACTTGGGAGAATCATATGGGGTGAATGATATGCTAGAGGTCCCAGAGCTTGAGCCCCTAATGTTGGAACATAGAATTGTTGAAATAAAAATTTGCATGGCTATTTCTGAGGGACCTTTGAATTTGGATCTAAGGGTACCTATTGACCTAAAACCACCTACTTTCTACCAGGACCCTTACGTTATCTTTCACATGCAACCCAAGCTCGAAATAACTGATTATTTTTCTATGCTAGATGTTAAGTGGACAACTGCACCTATTGAACCATCTTTACCCATTGTCCGACACTTTGGTCATGGGTTGCACACCACTAAACTGCAGGCCTGGCCCCACAAACATGACAACCTTTGGTTTTAGGTGATTTTCATCCAGAACTTGAGAACCACTCGACCCTTGGGCATGGGTCTGCACCATAATCTGGTCCAA
This sequence comes from Thalassia testudinum, assembly GCA_037157565.1. Taxonomy (NCBI): domain Eukaryota; kingdom Viridiplantae; phylum Streptophyta; class Magnoliopsida; order Alismatales; family Hydrocharitaceae; genus Thalassia; species Thalassia testudinum. Next base: position 29,811,383 of record JAZHRO010000019.1, on the reverse strand, counting down.
GTCTGCGGACATCTTCTGCTGGCGGGTTTCAGCATCAATATTTTTTATTTTGATTCTAACCAGCACTTGTGAATTCTCAATTTCTTCCTTGTATGTATATTATGCCTAGCTAAAGGCATTAAAGTTAGCATTTGTGTATACTCTCTGCGGAGCTGACTAGGTTGTTACGAAATTTAGGTGATATTCTGTTTACTCTACCTTTTTCATGTCTTTGTTTTTACAATGAGGACATTGCATCATTTAGGCATGGGGCGGTGGATAATCAATTCTTGAGATCATTTTGTTAACTCCATAGAATTTCTTTTAGTTTCTTATAAAAAAAAGCAAAAATTCAAAAAGATAAAGGAAAAAGAAAGAAATTAGGAAAAGAGAACTTAAGCGTTTGGAAGTTATCAACTTTAGGAAATGATACAACAGGAGCTAAACACTTAGACTCTTCAGGTCTTCAGGCTTAATTAGGCCGGGTGTCTACTCGAATGTGGACTTAATCTCGAGTCTTCATCAATTAAAGTTCATTTTAAGTTAGTAAATAAATTAAGATTATAAGTATGCGACTTATCAACCCACCCCCTGATTTGGGGGGACTTTAAGCCTAAGCATCTACACACTTTTTTTTGCACTGACTCACTTTTTTGTGGTTTCTTCGAAAATTAGGTAGCTAGTGAACTATCTAGGGTGGTATGGCAGGCAAGTTGTTAGCGGTTACAGCTCACTGGCCGGTTGTCCAGAGCCCAGTCATAAGACCATTTTCGTTGTACTGCCTTTAGGTAAATCTTAGATCAGGGAAGCTACCTACTTAAAAAAAACAAACAAAAAGAAAATGAAAAAAATAGAAAAAGGAGAAAAAAATAAAAAATAAACAAAATCACATTTCACCAAATGAGTATGGTTGGCAAGTTACCGTGGGTAATAGCCCATTGGCCGGTTGTCCAGAACCCAGCTCACAAAAAATGCACAATAATTCCCAAAACACTAGGGAAGAAGCGGGGAAGTAGAATAAACTCAGGAGATATACACTGGGTTAGCCCTTGTGTTGAACCCATAAATAAAACTAGGGAGAAAGCTACCAGTCGAAAAGATAAACCTTTAGCCAAGGTCACCTAGGGTCGTAGAATCCGCCTAGTGGGTCTTTCACTATTTTCACAAGATGCTTAGCACTTAGAGTCCTTTTCGAGTCGTGGGCGGGTCGGGTAACCGTAAAAGGTTATCCCGGAACTCTCAAACTCCAAATGTACAAGAAAATTAGAACAAAAGAAAAATAAAAACAAAATGTATTTTCCCTTTTCAAAAAAGATGAGGACTTGGGCAATCTGCATTTTGGTAGCCACTCGGGTGTTGTTGAGTTTTCATTGTTTAGGACCTTAGTTGAAATTTTCTATTGTTAATAAATGAGTTAGGCTTAAGCGATCTAATCTTAATTCTGCTTTTATACATAGCATATAGTTTAACTTTGCTGGTGACTAGCAAAAGATAGGGATGGGGGTATGATGTAAACACATATATTGTTGGTAAAATGCTATTCATGCATGTTCCTAGGCTTAGATTTGCATTTCATATTATAAATATTGCATAGCATGCATCATTCTGCATTTAGAGTTATATATAATTTAGGTTAATTGCATCCTTTTTGAGGTCAGGAGAGAAGGATATTTATTTCGGAGCCTCGGATCGACGATCCGACCATACGGATCTGATAAAGATGACGATCGGAGTTCAAAGCCTCCAAAATCACCTCAATCGAAGTCTCGTAGCACCATATGCAGTCCGAGGAAGATCAACGGCCAAGGGACTTGGTAACATAATTCGAAGCTTCAAATGACAAATCCGACCAAGTGGACAGATTCGAATCAACGATCGTAGCCTAACGATGAGAAAATCGACTCAATCCAACCTCCGTAGCAGCCTCAACAACAAAAAGATGGGCAACCCAGATTGCGCCATGTGGTGTAGCCCGAGCTACCCATGGGCACGCATGAGCCACCGCACGCGCATAGTAGTGCGGGTGCGTGCAAGCATGTGGAGGCACGCATGTGCACAGTGTAGCACCAGCATGTGAGCGTGGAGTGCATGGCAGTGCAGCGTCAACGTGGGCGCGTGCTTGGTGGCTGCCAACCTACTGTGACACATGAGCTGGATCTACAGCGACGCTTACAGCTGTCTCTAATTCTTCGCACGCTAGCAAAGCCAGTTGTAGGCATGAGTGGGCGTGAGCGGGCATGAGCTGCCGATAGCGATGCTTCCAGTGATGGCCTGGAGGTCGTTAATAGTCCCATACCTATTTTTGCCTCTTCCCCTATATTATAAAAGCACCTACACCCCCTCCCTTCCAGTCCATCTCTACCTACTCTACTCCCACCTACTTCTATGCTCTAGCAAGCCTACCAACACTCTGTTAGAGCTTGCTCTCAAGCTCCCAAGGGTCCTATTAGTTTAGCGAACCTCTGCCTCACCAATACTCATTTATCTTCCCATCCCCATTCATAGGTCTCCTTGGAGCCATCGTCCTGCCTCCATTCTCGTAGCAGATCATCTCCACCTTCTCACCACCATTCCGGAGCCACTCCGAAGCTTTCCTCTACCCAACGTCCTCCTACATCTCACCTCCATCGTCCCACTCCTCACCTCCTTTGTCTGAGCTTCCTCCTGGCATCGTCGTCTCGTCGAACAGCCGATTCGAAAGATTTCTTCTCACCCCCTCTCTTTTTATGCTTTCATAGTTTATTGTAATTGACATTGGAGTGATATATATAATAGATTTGTTCCATATATCATGTGATTCATTTTGCTTATCTCCTTCCTTCAAAAATACAAAAAAAACACAAAACCCTAAAAAGCCAAAAAGAAACAAATCGAAGCACAGTTTTCAATTAAAGTAAACATCGCCTCCCTATGTTCGACCTGGGACTCCCTTACAGTTTTGGTATAAATTTTATTTGATCATGAGTTTTGCAACTACGATGATGGGTTACTTGTAACCCTGATATCTAACATGCGAAACACGTGCGATCACACCTCCTCTCGCTCAACCACACACAACATAGCGAAATCCTTACTATCACCAACATATCCATCTCCTTCTCCATCATTCTTCCTCTTCTCTATTTCTCCTCCACCTCAACAAAAGCCACTACCACCTTCACCAACTTCTACCTCCTTCACCAATGCCCCTTTGCCACTCCCATCTCCCCTGTGCGGACGTGACCCTCTGCCTCTACCCTCTCCCTCTCATGTCTTCACCCTTGCACCAGCACGTGCTCATCGCATACCACGCGAACCCCTCACGTAGCAACTACAAGCGGCAGTAGCTACTGCTCAACGCCTCGCGCACAACCCAAAGCAAAGCACCGTGCTCACCGCCTGCCCGACCACCCTCCGTGTGCTGCCGTACATGCCTCTCCGTGCACGCACAATAGCAGCCATCTCCTCCTGTCCGTGCGTGCCCTTGCGCCCCCTCACCTCCAGCCCGTGTGCCAACCTGCTCAACAACTGCAGCAACATGAGCACCGCTGCCGCCCCTCTCCACTTCGTCCAACCAACTCCAGCCACGCCACACCTCACCGCTACCACTGTCCGGTGTGCGCTAGCCTCGGCCACCTTCGGCAAAGACCTTGCCACCGGTCATCTCCTCCTTTATGCGTGAAAGGCTTCAAATGAAATCCTCTATTTTAGTTTTAATTAATAATTACATTTATGTGCCATTGAGGGGTAGAGGATTTTGAGTTATTAATATTTTATTGTGGCACATTTATGAGCACATCCCTCTTATCCCTCATAAATACCATTCCAGCATATCATGCCATTGATAAGCTATTGGTCGTGCATGTTTCTCATGTTAGAAATCGAGGTTACAAGTAACCTGTCGTTGTAGTTGCAAAACACATCAATCAGATAAAATTTATACCAAAACTCCAAGGGTGTTTCGGGTTAAACACAGGGAGGCGACGTTTACTTTACGTGAAAATCATGCTTCGATTCGTCTCTTCTTGTTATTTTAGGGTTTTGTTATTTTATTGTGTTTTTGAAATAAAAGACAAGAAAATGAATCACAAGATAGAGATGAGGAACGAAAATGGTATATATATCAATCCAATGTTTATTACAATCTACTATGAATGCATAAAAAGAGAGGGAGGTGAGAGGAAATCTCCCGAATAGGTTGTTCAGTGAGACGACGGCGCCTGGCGGAAGCTCGGACGAAGGGGGTGAGGAGCGGGATGATGGAGGCGAGATGCAGGAGGACGTCGTGTTGATGAAAGCTTTGACGAGGCTCCAGAATGGAGGTGAGAAGACAAAGGTGATCTGCTACTGGAATGGAGGTGGGAAGACAGCTCCAAGGTGACCTATGAAGGGAGATGGGAAGTTGGAGGAGTATTTGGTGGGGCAGAGGTTCGCTACACTAATAGGCACCTTGGGAGCTTGAGAACAAGCTCCAATCAAGCGTTGGTAGCCTTGCTAGAGCTTGGAAGTAGGTGGGAGTAGAGTAGGTTGAGATGGCTTGGAAGGGAGGGGGTGTAGCTCCTTTTATAGTGGAGGAGAAGAGGCTAAAAATGGATAAAGGACCTTTAGTGACCTCCCAACCGTTGCTGGAAATGTTGCTGTAGACAGCTCACCTCCACCAATGCCCATAGCTGGCTCTGCTGGCCTGCAATGAAACAGCGACGGCTGTAAGCATCGCTGTAGGTCTGCTCAGCTGTCGTTGAAAGCTGGCGCCAATTGCCCTTGCCCCTGCGCCACCTGCCCCGCTCATCACGCCTGCTGACCACACGCGCCAGGCTATGTGCGCATGTTCTATGCACTGGCATGCGCACTTGCTATGTGCTGGCTTGCGCTTGCGCACGCGCACTACCTTGCGCTGGCCCTACCGCTGCCACTCTATGAGCCTGCCCAATTACGAATTGGAGCAGCTACGGGGATTCGAACCCGCTCCCCTCCTTTGCAAACCAGCGCTCCCACCATTGCGGCAATCCTTCCCTTGTGTCGTGTGGAGTGGCTTGGTGCGTCAGCCTCCCAGTCGTTGGATCTTGATCCGACGGCTAGGATTGAACTGCGCGGATGAAGGAGTTAGGCGATGCTGCTGGCCGGTGTTGGGCGGCCTGAATGGTGTCTCGTGGTGCCATCTGGGCCATCCATCTTTTTCTTCTTATAGAGGGTGCTACGGTGCTTAGATCAAGATAATTCTGGCGGTGCCAAACTATGATCGGCGCTCCGGATCCATCCGTACGGTCGGATTTTCCATCCGAAACCTATGTGGATGTCGCATTGCCTCCCTGGCCATATAAAATGTAGGAATTAATATATCAAACATACAACTATCCTAAATGCCATGCAATGGTTGTTATACAATATTTATAACATGATATGCAATGCTAAGCCTAGGAACTATCAAAAATAAGCAATTTATCTTGAATTTATGTGTGTTAATCAGCTAGTAAAAAGGGTATTTTAACTTGATTTTTGAGGAAAATAAATAGTGAACATTGGATTTCAATAGTAACAAGTTTCAATAGGCCATTGCCTCCCTGTGGACACGACCTGCTCTTTTGAGTGGATAATTTTAAATGTTTTGATTAGCGATTTTCCACCACTTGCATACTACAACGTGACATTTTATGTGCAAAACAATAACAAAAGAGAAGATCGTCTTTTCAAATGCACCGCTGCCAGGGAGGCAATAGGCCTAATAAACTCGTCGTCATTCATTTGTTTATGCAGATTTAAATTGCTGAGGCATATTTAATTTGCTCTATCTAGTTTTGTGAGGTACATTTGAGAGAATCATCGTACCTAATTTAGCATTTTTGCATCATACCGCACTTGCGAGGAGGACCTTGTGATGGGTCGGTGCGGATAGGTTGTTAATATGATGTTTTTATCGTTGAAATATGTATAGTGGTTAACCTAATTCGGACCTAACCATCTCTTTACAAAATTTTTAACCTAGCCTAATTGATTTTATCTTGTCACTTTTAGGCCCAGGGTCGAACACAGGGAAGTGGGGTTAAAGTCGAGTTTCTACGTTTCCCTTAAAACGCGTCTCTTCCGTTCGTTTATTGTGTTTTTGGTGTTTTTCTTATTTAGGTTTTTTTTTTATGGTAATCCTTGTTCTTGAGGCACACCCTCAAAATTGTGTCCTTGGCTTTTAGCCAAACAGAGTCCCAAAACAAGTCTTGCTACTCGCAAGACGGGGTACCTGCAAGTCAAAGATTATCTTTTCTTTTTTATGTATTTTTTTATCTTTTTACTAACAGAAAAGCAAATAGACAGAAAGTAAATATAGTATGTATATATATATGTAGTATATAAAGAAAGGGGTGGGGGTGGAGGTGGCGATGGAGTGTAGCACTATGTCGAGTCAGTCGACGTCTAGAGAGACGCAACCAACACGACTAGGTGCCGTGTGGAGTGTGGTTGGAGGATGGATGATGTATGGGACCACGCTTTTTTTGTACGCGTGTATCAGGGAATATCAGCAACTGGTGCAGATATCCCCGCGATACAGTGTATAATAAATAACATGAAAATATATGTACATATGTATGTATATAAGTAAATATATCTATATATATATATAAATGTATAGTTATATATGTATAGATATATATATATGGATATATATGTGTATATATATGTATATAAGTATATATATATATATTACTATATATATGTATATATATACGTATATAGATATGTATATATATATATATGTATATAAGTATATATGTCTATATATATATAAGTATATGTATAAGTATATAGATGTATATATAAGTAGATATATATACATATATATTATATATATATGTATATTATATATATATATGTATGTATACATAACTATATAGATATACTATGTATATAAGTATATATATATAGATATATGTATGTATATATATATATATATGTATATATGTTACTATAACTGAGTGAGTGTGTGTGTATGTGTCGGTAGAGGTGTGTGTGTGTCGGTGAATGTGTGTGTGTGTTGCTGTGGGTAAAAAAAAAGAGAGGGAGAGAGAGAATACGTGAGAGAGAGAGAGCAGGAGCGGGCGGGAGAGATCAGCAGAGAGAGAGAGCGGGCGAGCGAGAGATCGCGAACGTGCGAGTTAAGACGTCTGCCGCCTTCGGCGGACGTCTGACTCCACGTCGTCTGAAGGCGGAGGCAGACGTCTGAAGACGGCAGATGCGGGAGTGGCTTCGCGTAGGGTTCCTGCAGGCGTGCGCGAAGGCGATGGGCGGGCGAAGGCATGGAGGAGCGAGCGTGGAGGAGGTCTGTAGGTGGTCGCGGAGGGTCGCGGAGGAGGGCAGGGGGCGGCGCGAGGCCGTAGCCGGCCGCTGCAGTGTGCGCGGCGGACGGCTACAGGAGCAACTGCGAGGCGGACAGAACGGAGACGGAGGCGGGGAACGGGCCTGCAGATGCGCGCGGAGGGTTGCGTGCCTGCGGGGAAGGTCGCGGAGGAGGCGGGGGTGCTGCTGCTGCTGCTGTCGCCACGGTTTGGCTGCTGCTGCTGCTGCTTCAAGCTTCGGAGCTTGAAGCGGCAGCAATGGCGTGGAGACGAAAACGAAGAGAAAAGAAAACACCACGCCCACTGGCTCGTTGAAGAGCTGGGCGGTGGTGCTCCCACTGTGGTGGTGTGCACCACAGTGGGTTCTCCTGCTCGCCGGGTGCCTCCTCGACGGAGGGCCGGCGTATGGGAGGGGAGAACGGTGGAGAGGAAGGTGGTGGCTGTGGGGTCTTTTCAGCAGCTGCTGCCGCTGCGAGGATGAAGCTGCAGCTACTTATAGAGGAGGGGAGAGTGGCGTGCCGGCTGCAGCAGGGAGAGGGTGTGCGAGTTGCAGCTATAGGGAGCGGCGTTGGCAGGGAGAAGTGACGGGAAGAAGTACTGCGTGGCTGCTGCATGCAGCTGCGGGAAGAGTGCAGCTGCGGGAAGGGTGCAGCCGCGGGAAGGAGAGAAAAGAAGAAATCAAGAGAAAAAATAAAAAGAGGGTGATTTTGCAAGGAGGCACTTGAAGAAAAATGTAACTATGCAGGCGATTGTTTCACTCCTCTTCCTCTGTTGATTAAATGCATGCATGCAAGTGTCTTTACAAATGCGATTACAGGATCCTATTATGCAATGTTAATGCTAGAAAATAGCACAAGAAGGCGTTCTTACAGGCATGTTTTGAGGTGCAAACATATACCCCCATGCCTATCTTTTGCTAGTCCCTAGCAAAATATTATTTAGAAGTGATCTTAAGCTGAAGATTTTCTTCTGAGGTGATACAGGTGTGTTTACTATGGAATATTGTGAGAACCAATTGTAAAGAAGACTACCAGTACTTTAAGTCTCACATGACACAGATCATCTCTCAACTAACCAGGACTCTTGATATTTAAACCTTAAGTACGATTTCCAGGACCCAGGAGGTTTTTAACGTACTCGAGAGCTCAAGAGGTTATGGTTTGTGCATAGTGAAGGATCAAGACTGACCAGATGAACATTAAGACTCAATCCCAGGGTTTCACGAATTTTTAAGTACAGGTTGGTCCCAGTTTCAGCTCATGTCTTCGAATTGACCCTTAAGATGATGACGGAAAACTGAACTCCCATTTTCTGATTTTTTTTTTTTTTGGCTCACCGAAAAACAAAGTATACAGATATTTATGAGATATACTGACTCCTTTGCAACATCTTTTTTTTTCTTTTTTTTGACAACTCTTTTTTTCTCTTTCTTTTTTTTTTGTTTTTTTGTTTTTTTTGTTTTTTTTATTTTTTTATTTTTTTTGAAACACGTGTCAGTATATCTCTTACAACACATTTTGAAAGAGCACACACTTTTTTTTCTTTTTTGTGGGAGAGTTTCTTTTTGGTGGAAAGAGTCGCTCCTAAACACAAGACTAAAGCCTGGGATAAAAAGTCTACCTGCGTGCACAGGTAAGGACTCCACCTTCCCTAATGAACACTAGGGTTGGATCTTATGTTCACTTGGCCTTTCCTGATATGTGTAGTGTGAACCACGTTTACTTAAGCTCTCAAGTAAAAGTAAACCAACGGATCTTGTACTTGTGTCTCAGGTACAAGAATACATCCTTAGTTAGGAGAGATCTTGATCTATTTTGTCAATGCTTTAAGTGAATTAAGCCGAGCCTGAGCGAATCAAGCTTTTGTGGCCTGGAAAGTCTTCAAAACAGAGGTTGAATATCCATAAACACTTATTGCCTTTTTGTTTCAGCTTTCAAATCATTACTAAACACCATTTATTATTATTATATATATATATTTTTTTTCTTCTTTTTTCTTTTTCTTGCATATTTATAAATAGGTGGTAATTGTCTGATACCATAAAATACCCGGATCCTATGGATGCCTATCCACCCCCCCATGCCAAACAATGCTATGTCCTCATATGCAAGCAGGGAAAGGCAGAGAACGGACGACAGATCGGGTAACAGGAGCTGAGGTTCAGGGTATAAATCAGGGTGGAAGGGTGGGTGGATGGTGGGTGGTGAAGAGAAAAGCGAAGTAATCGCGATAGAGGCGTGAAAAGTAATGGTGGATGGTGAGAGATTTGGCGTTTTCTGGGACGAGAGTGTCCCAGGCGGATCAGAAAATAGATCAGGAAGAGGAAGTTGGCCCTTAGATTGGCCAAGAAGGGGGGCTTTTTGGATAGATGGATCCAAAAGGGAATAGGCCCGGTGAGTAAGATGTGGGCTCAAGGTCCCAGTGTGGATTTGCAAATCTGCCTGATTTAGCGAGAAAGAAAGGGCAATCCGGTCTTCCATAGTGTGGACCGGCGGTGAGCAGCCCGGCGATGACTCAGACCACAAGGTATGGGAAGCGGAAAAAACCTCGTCAGTAGTCTGGTCAGGAGAAGGTACAGGAATAGGGAGGGATTGGGGAACGTCACAGTTTGTGTTGGTCAGGTAGTCGTCAGGTAATTCGCAGCAGTCTGAATCGGCTCCAATTAGTTCGATACACGTACTGACAGTCACGTCCTCGTCAGACGTGTCATCCTTGATGTGATCACTATCAGCATAAGAGTGCGGTGCTGCAGCGGGATTAACCTGAAATCCCGGAGGAATACTCGGAGCTTGCAGAATTTGATGAACCTGTTCCTGAGAAGGTTGTACCTGTGGTTGCGGACCACAGGGTCCAAAGTTTTGCGGGTTTGGAACAGGTTGGGAGGGAAAAGTGCCCTGAGATCGAGTCGCCATGCTTAGTTGACTGATCTCAGCATTCTGCTGCGCCAAATGCTGAAGAGAGGTCATGTTTTCTTTATGGCGCTTTGACATTTCCGTCATCATTCGCATCAATTTATCAAGAGGTTTTGATGCATGTTTGGTTTTCTACACACAAGGGCCTGATGGCAAATTTGCCATAGGATTAGACTGGGCCCTTGGCATGACGGGTGCGGACGATCGCATCGGTCCACCAGCGGGGTTTCGATGCCGCGGGTTGTTGGACCATGCAAAATTGGGATGATTGTGCCACCCTGGGTTATACGTGGCAGAAAATGGGTTGTTCCCCAGGGTGCAGGCATCTTCTATGCCAGAAGACGTGTCCGCATATGTGTCCGAGTACACGGAGGCTTGGTCCTCCGTGTTGAAATACTGGCTCGCAGAAGCCAGTTCCACATGACTTACCGAGTCGCTTGGCGAGACACTCGATAAGGAAGGTCTTGCAGGGTTTCTCGGGATAAGCCTGGTGTTGAAAGAATTGGAATTGTGACGAACTGGTGAGGCAGGGGTGTGTGCCATGTTTGTGGAGGAGGAGGATGATTCGGCCTTTTTCTAGATTTATCGGTCAATACAAGCAATTCAGGGTTTAGTGACCTCCTCCCAAACATGCACTACCGGAGGAAGAGTTGAGGAGATGAGTAGGGAAAAGAGATGAGAGAAATGATGCCGCAAAGGTACACTTGATTACAAATCAATACAATCAAGTTCCTAACCTCGACAGTGTTCCCTTAGACTTAAAGATCTAAGTTACCTACTATCACGAACTACGGAACCGAATGCGAGCACCGCGGAACCACCGGGCCAGATTGAAAGGCCATTTGCCCCAGTCTTAGACACCTGATAGCACGCGGGAACTCTCACCAGCACGTAGCCGCTGCACGTAGGTAGTTAGACCTCCAATCTTAAAAAAAAACGGTCAAGTTACTACCAATTTTAATTAGAGGCTTAGGGTCAAGTGCTTTTGGAATGTGAAGGGCGTTGTTTACGGGTAATGCCCAAGTGATTGATTTTAAGAGTGTGTAAGAACAAGCATGCAACAGGGAAATCTCCCCGAATTGAAGTTTAATTGGTGAATGGTTTCTAGAGTTCAACCTTAAGTAGTATGAATTTTAGGATTTTGCTTAATTACCAATTCAACCAATCTCCGGGTTTTGCAAGAATACAGGCTTTTTTCTAAAGCCCAAGAAACCCTTCTTCAATTATCAGTTAGTTAATGCATGCTAAAATGCAATGGGCTACCCTAAATGGAGATTTCTAAGTGTGGATGCACGAATCAGTTTTATATCAATGTGACAGGGAGCCAAAGCACTTCAATTCAAGTGCTCCCAATCACCAGAAATGATTTCCACACACAAGGCTTCAACCAAAAGATAAAGAAAATAAAATTGTTGGGGTTGAAGTATTCAGGATCGAATCACAGGCAAGTTTGAAAAGTCGTGGTGGGGTTGGAATCAACTCAATTCCAAGTCTCCACACCAAAAATGTGATCCTGAATTAAAGATAAGTGAGGCAAAAGAGGGATACAAGCAATCTTTTTCTTTGCCTCAAAGAATACTTCCCACGGCGAAAAATCTAAGAATCAAGATTCTCGGATTTTCGCTATGCGAAGTAAGGAGGGAAATCCCGGGGCAGTGGCAGTGAAGACAACCAATCAATCAAGTGAATTTTAATCCACTTGCCCTCAAGAAATCCCAAGAAGTTTTTCTAGTTTTTAGTTTTAAAATTTTTTTTTTATTATTGTGGTGGCAAGTTAACCCTAATTTGATAAGAAAAGAAAACCTACTTGTTCGGCAACGTGTGCGAAGCTCCAATGCGATGTCAGCGTCTTCACGCTCTCGTTCCCGCCTTGGATCTGCTCACGTCCTCGACTTCGTCAGCCTTCTTCTCCTTCCACTAGGTTCACCTGCACACCAAAAACAACAATACCTGTGATGAGAGAAGAGACAAATTTAAAGGAATTGGATAGAAACTTACTCGAAAGTGCACCTCCCCGGCAACGGCGCCAGAAAAGTTATGATGGGTCGGCCCGGATAGGTTGTTAATATGATGTTTTTATCGTTGAAATATGTATAGTGGTTAACCTAATTCGGACCTAACCATCTCTTTACAAAATTTTTAACCTGGCCTAATTGATTTTATCTTGTCACTTTTAGGCCCAGGGTCGAACACAGGGAAGTGGGGTTAAAGTCGAGTTTCTACGTTTTCCTTAAAACGCGTCTCTTCCGTTCGTTTATTGTGTTTTTGGTGTTTTTCTTATTTAGGTTTTTTTTTTATGGTAATCCTTGTTCTTGAGGCACACCCTCAAAATTGTGTCCTTGGCTTTTAGCCAAATAGAGTCCCAAAACAAGTCTTGCTACTCGCAAGACGAGGTACCTGCAAGTTAAAGATTATCTTTTCTTTTTTATGTATTTTTTTATCTTTTTACTAACAGAAAAGCAAATAGACAGAAAGTAAATATAGTATGTATATATATATGTAGTATATATATAAAGGGGTGGGGGTGGAGGTGGCGATGGAGTGTAGCACTATGTCGAGTCAGTCGACGTCTAGAGAGATGCAACCAACACGACTAGGTGCCGCGTGGAGTGTGGATGGAGGATGGATGATGTATGGGACCACGCTTTTTTTGTACGCGTGTATCAGGGAATATCAGCAACTGGTGCAGATATCCCTGCGATACAGCGTATAATAAATAACATGAAAATATATGTGCATATGTATGTATATAAGTAAATATATCTATATATATATAAATGTATAGTTATATATGTATAGATATATATATAGATATATATGTGTATATATATGTATATAAGTATATATATATATATTACTATATATATGTATATATATATGTATATTGATATGTATATATATATATATGTATATAAGTATATATGTCTATATATATATAAGTATATGTATAACTATATAGATGTATATATAAGTAGATATATGTATATATTATATATATATGTATATTATATATATATATGTATGTATACATAACTATATAGATATACTATGTATATAAGTATATATATATAGATATATGTATGTATATATATATATATATATATGTATATATGTTACTATAAGTGAGTGAGTGTGTGTGCATGTGTCGGTAGAGGTGTGTGTGTGTCGGTGAATGTGTGTGTGTTGCTGTGAGTAAAAAAAAAGAGAGGGAGAGAGAGAATACGTGAGAGAGAGAGAGCGGGAGCGGGCGGGAGAGATCAGCAGAGAGAGAGCGGGCGAGCGAGAGATCGCGGACGCGCGAATTAAGATGTCTGCCGCGTCCGGCGGACGTCTGACTCCGCGTCGTCTGAGGGCGGAGGCAGACGTCTGAAGACGGCAGATGCGGGTGTGGCTTCGCGTAGGGTTCCTGGAGGCGTGCGCGAAGGCGACGGGCGAGTGGAGGAGCGAGCGTGGAGGAGGTCTGCAGGTGGTCGTGGAGGGTCGCGGAGGAGGGCAGGGGGCGGCGCGAGGCCGTAGCCGGCCGCTGCAGTGTGCACGGCGGATGGCTACAGGTGCAACTGCGAGGCGGACAGAACGGAGACGGAGGCGGGGAACGGGCCTGCAGACGTGCGCGGAGGGTTGCGCGCCTGCGGGGAAGGTCGCGGAGGAGGCGGGGGGTGCTGCTGCTGCTGCTGTCGCCGCGGTTTGGTTGCTGCTGCTGCTGCTTCAAGCTTCGGAGCTTGAAGTGGCAGCAATGGCGTGGAGACGAAAACGAAGAGAAAAGAAAACACCACGCCCACCGGCTCGTTGAAGAGCTGGGCGGTGGTGCTCCCACTGTGGTGGTGTGCACCACAGTGGGTTCTCCTGCTCGCTGGGTGCCTCCTCGACGGAGGGCCGGCATATGGGAGGGGAGAACGGTGGAGCGGAAGGTGGTGGCTGTGGGGTATTTTCAGCAGCTGCTGCCGCTGCGAGGATGAAGCTGCAGCTACTTATAGAGGAGGGGAGAGTGGCGTGCCGGCTGCAGCAGGGAGAGGGTGTGCGAGTTGCAGCTATAGGGAGCGGCGTTGGCAGGGAGAAGTGACGGGAAGAAGTACTGCGTGGCTGCTGCATGCAGCTGCGAGAAGAGTGCAGCTGCGGGAAGGGTGCAGCTGCGGGAAGGAGAGAAAAGAAGAAATCAAGAGGAAAAATAAAAAGAGGGTGATTTTGCATGGAGGCACAAAAATGTAACTATGCAGGCGATTGTTTCACTCCTCTTCCTCTCTTGATTAAATGCATGCATGCAAGTGTTTTTAGAAATGCAATTACAGGATCCTATTATGCAATGTTAATGCTAGAAAATAGCACAAGAAGGCGTTATTACAGGCGTGTTTTGAGGTGCAAACACCTTGGCATCTTGGTGGACCTTGTCGCCACCAATCTGGAGGAGAAATTCTAGAGGATAGGAGCTCCATATTTATTTTTCTCTACTTTTTCATTTAGATAGACTTAGACTTTAGGATTTCTTGCATTCATTATTTGGGACCCTTGTTCTGGGGTCATATTTTTAGGGGTTTGCTCCCCGATTTTATTTTAGGTCCATGTTGGGTAATCATTTTTGGAGCCTGTTCTGATTTAATTAAGCAATAGGTTTTGCATTTCCTTTTGTGGAGTTCATCATTTTTTTGTTTGCACTTTCGCAGTGTAGTAAAAAAAAAATCAAAACACGAATTGGCTGATAGAAGTTGCATGCCCTAGGACGACCATTTAGGTGTGAATGAGCAGCATCTAGACTTTATTTTTTGCATTGCATGCATTCTTGCATCATTGATTGCTGGAAGCAAGGTATGCAACTTCTTACTTTGCATCCATATCTTGAGCACGCATTTGCATTTGGACTTAATCCAAAGACCACCAAGTTTGATTTGAATTGATTTAACAAGTGGTCATTGTAAATTTTCTGAAAAGGACTAAGTAAAGGAGGAACATTGTAAACCCAAGGAGTTGATTTGAGACATTGTGCTGTGGTTTCAAACTCAAAACTTTTATGATGTTTGCAGACTTGTTTGATCTTTGCACTAAGGCACACATCTAGACACTCCTAGGTTTTAAGATGCTAGGAAAGAACCCTCTTAACATTGGATTTTGAAGTATTTAGAACTCAAGATCAAATGTTTTGTAAATCCAAAGAGGGGGATAACCTGTCACGGATTTTTGATGATAGTTAAGAAGCATCGTGAAAGGACATCTTCAAAGGAAGGCTTAGGCCTACTTGCATCTCTCGACCTTCCATCTTTGGAGTTGCTTTAACATTTGTGCTTTAGGGAAGAGCACCTAAACTCTAACTAGGTCTTTTTAGGCATTTCGTAGGTTGACAAATAGGACCATAATTGATTGGGCAACTTGTTTTGTCACATATAATTTTAACTAAAGTTTAGAGCCTAAACTTGTAATGACCTAACAAGTCCTTTTGAATTGTGCTTTTAGTGCATGAATGGTAGGGGATCTCTTAAGAGACAACTTGTGCTTGATCCTGAACCTAAAAGAATCCTAAGAAGGAACCACCCAAGGGAAGAAATGGCTAGTCAAAGGAGCCTCAAGGAATATTTCATTCCGACTAATCACCCTAGCTCTACACTACGTAGACCTGGAGGGGACAATACCTATGAGATCAAAAGTAGTACCATATCCTTGCTTCCCTCCTTTTATGGTACTGCTAGGGAAGACCCCTACAGGCATATAGAGGAATTCACTAAGGTTTGTTCCATGGTGAAGCTATAGGGCGTTACTGGTGACGCCCAAATGTAGACCCTCTTTCCTTTCTCCCTCAAGGACAAGGCCAAGTATTGGTATCATACCCTAGATGGTATTAACACTTGGGATGCCTTGAAGAAGGAGTTTCTAAAGAAGTACTTCCCCATGAGCAAAACTAATCACTTTCACAGGGAAATTATGAGTGTTGCTCAGAAGGATGGGGATGTTTTCCATAATGAGTAAGAGATCTTTAATGAATTTTTGAGACTTTGTCCACATCACCAAGTGACCAAGTTGCAACTAGTTGAAAGGTTCTACACCGGACATAGTGATTCACACAGGTAGACTGTGGATGGTGCTTGTGTAGGAACCTTTCTGTCTAAGACTAAGGATGAGGCTTGGAACCTGTTTGATACTTTGAGTGAGAATTCTATTCACTTGAATTCTACCTACATGGATAGAAAAGCCACTCTCATGCAAAGAAAGTTAGAGGCAAATGAGGCTAGGGACACCCATAATTTTACCTACCAGATCTAATTGCTGAATCGAAATATGGAAAGGCTTATGTTGAGCTCAAGCCAATTCACGCCTAGTACCTCCACATCCCAAGCTTTAGAATGCACCATTTGCCAAGTCAATATGCATGCCACTGTAGATTGCCATTTGGCCTCCTAATTCCCTGAGCTTGTTGTACAGGAAGACCTGTATGCTGCTCAAGGGTTTCATCCCAGACCTCGTAAAGACCTTTTTTCCAACACTTATAATGAGGGATGGAGGAATCGCCCAAACATTTCATGGAGACATGGGAATGACTCAAATCTACAGAATTATAAATAACAACCCTTTCAAAACCAACAAATGAACCAGCCTCAAACCTTTACCCAACCAAAGACCTCTAAGATGGGTAAATTGAAGCCAATGATGAGAACTATGCAGGAAAGTCAAAGTGCCATCATCTAATCTCATGATAAGAATATACATGAAATAAAATCATAGATAGGACACCTTGTTGAGGCCATTAGACAAAAAGAAATTGGGAAGCTTCCCAGTGTTGCTGAGGAGAATCCTAAAGGGAAAGTGATTTTCTTTAGGGAGCATGCCCAGGCAGTGACTTTTCTGAGAAGTGGGAAAGAAATTTCCAAACTTGGTGCTCCTATAGTGCCACATTCTAAAAACCCATCCACCCCAAAATTCACCCCCACCGGCGAAGAATTCCTAAACTCTCCTCAACTTGAAATCACCTCACTAGAAGAGGTTGCCCCAACATCACTCCTTACCCTATGCGACAACCCTTCCACCTAAAGATCGAGAGTGCCCTTTCCAGCGAACTTATCCACCTCTGGGCGGACTTCTACTGGCTCCTCTAGAGCAAAAGATAAGACAAATGAAATCATGGAGACTTTCAAGCAAGGGCCAATTAGCCTACCTTTGCTTGAGGCTATCAAGCAGATTCCAGCTTATGCCCGCTTTCTAAAGGTCCTGTGGATGAAAAAGTAGCAATCTAGGAAATAGGTCCAATAAAAAGTTGTCATGCCTTATTCCATTAGCTCAATAGTTCAACATAGCACACCCCCGAAACTTAAGGACCAAGAGTCCCGTGCATCTTGGTGGTCATTTGTGACTTACAGATAGATGAGGCTCTATGATGAGTCGATTGTTCGCTTTAAAGTCGTTTGCAGTTTTATGTGGTTGAAAAATTGACTAATCAATATTTAAAAAGAAATAACCACTCGCAGAAGAGCGGGTCATATTCACAGGGAGGCAATGACGTATTTAAATTCGCACCGGTTAAAAACGTTTGTTCGTAGTTAGTATGGACAAGAATCAACCCAAAATTGCCTTCAGATTAAGGTTGAATGAAGAAATCATGCTGAAATAGAAATTCTTAATAACTAGAGGATATTTGTTGCAATGCAGAATCAATAAAATATCATAAAAAATTGAAAATGGTAGAAAATGTAATTATTAATGGCAATGTTACTGTAGCAAAACAGGGGATTTATTCCCCTTGGCCGTGCGCGATGAGGAGTGGACAGTCGGACGCGGGAAGCTCGGAGGAAGTTCCTTGGACCGAGGGCTTCGCAGCGGTGGTGGCGGCGTGTCGCGCGGTGGTCGGAGTCAGCCGGACAGAGCTCCAGTGGAGGTGGCTGCAAACAGTCCTGCAGCTGCTGTTAGCGGAAGCGCTGCAGGCTAGAGCATGCGCTGTTGGCAGAAGGTGCTGTAGGCGAGTGCCCGCACTGGAGGAGGGTGGCTCTACTGCAGGCATGCGGGTGGCGTGGATGAGCGAGGCCTGTTGCTGCATGCACTGGCGGGAGGAGGTACAGGCGGTTGCGCGCGCTGGTGCACGCACTGTTGGCGGTGGGTGCAGGTGCGCACGAAGGCTGGAGGGCGCGCAGACGAAGGTTGCAGGCGTGGGGGTGGTGCTAGAGCAGAAGCGGGAAGGCTACAGGCGGGTGCACGCAGCCTGTTGGCAGTGGGCGCGGGTGCACACGAAGGCTGGAGGTGCGGGAAGACTGCTGGCCGTACCCGCCTTGCGTGCCGCTGGAGGGCATGGAGTGAGTGGGCGAGGTTGCAGGCGGAAGGTGAGCGAGCGAGTGTGGTTGTTGCAGGAGTGGGAGGACGAAGCTTCAGATGTCCAGGAAACTTCCCGGACGTCTTAACTGGCTGAGGGGTGCTTGCAGCGACGGTGGTTGATGATGACGAAGGCGAAGGAGGTGCATGGCGAGGTGCTCACGGTAATGCAGACAACCTCCGAATGACGGTGTGGCCTGTCACACCACACGCCCACGATGGTGGAGGGTCGTCGCCACGGTTGAGGCCGGCGATGTGGAATGGAAGAGATGGACTCTGCACAGTGTGGGTTGGGTGTGGAGGCCTGCCCCACTCGGCAGCCTCTCCACTTTTTGTAGCTGACTTCACAAATTTGAATGGAGAGGCCGGAGCAGATCCACCTTCTCCGCTGATCCGTGATTGTGCTTTAGTGCTACCCGAGGCATTGCAACGACAGCCGAGCCATTGCTGAGAAGAAGAAGAATAAAGGATATTATTAAAATATCATGGTTATTTATATACAAACCCTCAACTTTTATGTTAACTAAAACAATGTACCTAATTGGTTAACTAATTAAATGAATGCCATTCTAAGCTAATTCTAAATGCATTTAAAATATGAATGCAATGCATGGATTATGTAATTAAATTAAAAATATGAATTAATCTATTTACATCCTAATTTATGCTAAATAAATGTTAGAATTAACCTAATGTCTAGGCACTTAAATACTTAAATAGCCCACAACTATGGGCTAATCACTCTACTTGATCTAGGTGTAGGGGTGAACATCCTTCAGAGCTACGTGTATGGATAGCTTGGGGGAGGAAATCTGAAGCCTAGCCCGGTAATCCTCTAGGTTGCAGATAGATCACTCAAGAAACCACTGGTCGCGTTGGCTGTGCGTGTGCGCATGATGCTGCTCGAGCAGGCGGAGGTGCAGCGACGGGGCGCAGCGAGGGCGTGCGTGCTAGAGACTAACAGGGGCTACGTGCTGCTGCTGTGCGTGCAGAGAGGCATGGAGCACGCGTGACGAGAGGCTGGTTGTTGCTGGCTGCTTCGGTGTGAAGGTGGTCTGCGGTGATGGTGGTGGTGGGCTCGTTGAGGGGGTAAGTGGCCGAGCTCGCTAGCTTGGTGCGTTGGTCCGTCACTCCACCGGCCCACGGTGTGGCGAGGCTGGGCCGTGGAGGCCACAGTGATGCACGAATGCACGGTGATGGGGCAGGCGGTGTCTCCCCGAGCACAGCTACCTCCTCCTCTCCCTTGTAGTCACAGCTACCCCGACTAGATCCATCTCTCCTACTCCTCCATGAAAGGGGTTCTTGAGTGCAGGCAGCTGGCAAAGAGTGAATGTGCAGGCGGAGGAAGTGGAGTGGTTACCCACGGAAGAAGGAGAAAATTAATAAAATAAAATATTAGGATTATTTATACATAAATCCTTAAGTTCTATGTTAATTAAAAAATGCATGTATTGCACCTAATTACTTGCCATTCTAAGTCAATTCCAAAGGCCTTTAATTATGAATGCAATGCATTAATTATGTAATTAAATCAAAAATATAAATTAATCTATTTACATCCTAATGCATGCTAAATAAATGGATGCGTTATCTTAATGTTTAAGTAATTAGACATTTAATTAGCTCATAAATATGAGCTTATCACCACTTTAAGAAGAGCAACAAACCATCGGGCTGGGTGAGACGCCACCCCACTCCACTACCGTGTGCTCCACTCCATCATCGTGATCTCCATAGCCGAACTCCACCTCACCGTGGGCTGGCGAGGAGACAGCTCGTCGCGCCAAGCCGGTGGATTCGTGCCAACACCATGCGTGACCCTTCACAGCTCCACTTTACCGTGAGCATGGGCACACCAACCACGCAACCATCATCTTCTTCTTTTCCTTCAAAGGAACCCAACTCATCTGTTATTTCACTGTGACTTCCAAACACCTCTGGTCACTCCCATCACTGCCTCCTTCACCAATGCACCTCACACCCATTCACACCATGCGCTCACGCACTCGAGCAACAACTGCATCATCCTGCAACCACCAACATCACCACCACAGCAGCCAACTCCCCCACCAGTTAAGACATCCAGGAAGTTTCCTAGACGCCTGAAGCCCCTCATCAATCCCTGACGGACCTTCGCCTACAGCTGCAACAACACGCGTAGTAGCGTGTGCATCCTTGCCTCCAGGAAGCGATCCCCTTCAGCAGCATGCCCCCATGCGCTTGTACCCCCAGCAGTGCATGCCTCCTCGCCTCCAGCACATGATCCCCATTAGCAGCTTGCCCTAGCATGCCCACGCCTCATGTAATGTGGCATCGCCTCCCATGCTCGGCCTGAACCACGCTCTCGCACCACCTTCTCCTCCCACGTGGGCACCCACTACCATTCTCGCACTGCACCCAACAAGGTGCCACACCTCCGCGCCTGCCCGAGCCACCTCCACACTCACCGTGCGTGCCTCCTCGCTGCTATCCTCACCATCTTCGTGCATGCCTCTTCGCATAGCAGTAGTAGTAGCCACCTCTAGTGCATGTCTCCTCGTTTCCCCTCACCTCCAGACTACGTGCCATGCCTCATTGAAGGACATCCACGCCCTCTCACCCCTTGCGCAGCCAGCTTACGATGATCTCCTCTCCGTGCCTCTAGCAGCAGTAGCAGGAAACACCCAACATACCCATGGTCGTCTCCTCCTGCCTCCGACCGTTGTTCGCCACGCTACAACCATTGTCGAGTAGCCCTCGACCTACTCAACCTTCACCATGCTTGCCACTGCCGCCAACCCTCTCCTCCGTGCATGCGACCAAGGGGAAGGATTTCCCCTGCATCGCTACAGTAGCAAACACATTAAAAATTACATTTACATGCCATTGAGAGCTTCATTTTTAGTTAAATATTTGAAGATATATTGTGGCATTTGCTGGCCTGCCCCTCTGCTCTTCTCTATTTCTCCTGCATTCTTTTTATATCTCTTCCTTCATTTTATTAGTCTCACCTAAGTTAAATGTTATACTATATTTGTGAGCAAATGTCTGGTAGTGATAGATTTGCGAGAGGGGATTTTTGTTTTATGAGTATCTTATTTTGTTAATCTTATGACCATATCCTTCATCTTTCTCATAAATATGATTCCTGTTTTATCTCACATTGATTTCTTAATCTAAAGGGGATTTTAGCCTGATTTTTTTGGAGAAGCAAATAGGGAACATTTGTTTTCAAAAGTAGCATGTTTTAAATAGGGTACTGCCTACCTATGGACATGACCTTCTCTTCTGCGAGTGGTTTAACTTTAATTCAATATTTTGATTAGTCGATTTTCCACCACTTAGAAATACAATGACAAATCATCTTAATCATCATTTTCGAATGCAAAAATCGACTTGTCAAATGGCGCTATTGTTGGGAAGGCAACGGGCCTGTTAGACTCGTATTTACTTAATTATTTGTTCACATTTTATTTGAGGCATATTTCAATTTGATTATCTATTTGGTGCGAGGTAAGTGTATTTGGAAACGTCTTGTCACACCAACCTCAAAGATCAGGTGATCCTTGACATCGTTGGTGGAGTTGCAATACTGGGAGAAGGAGCATCATGCTTGCCTCAGCAATGCCTTGGTGGACCTTGTTTCCACTGTTGGAGGAGATATTCGGAGGACCACATCTTCATCTCATCCATTTAGTTGTAGATAGTTTTTATTTTCCTTTCTTCTCCTTATTTTAGTACATTCATTTGGAAAACCCTTATTCTGGGATACATTTTTAGAAGTTTGTTCCCCGATTTTGCTTTAGGCCCATTTTAGGAAATATTTTTCAAGAGACTATTCCCTTTTCTTTAGATCTAGGATTTTATTTTATTTTGTGGTTGTCTATCCTTTTCTTTTTCTATGCATAAATAGATATATATAGGAAAAAAAAAACAACACAAGCTGCCTGTTAGATGCTGCCTACCACTAGGTCATATCATTTTGGATTGAATGAGCAGCATCTAGATCTAATTTCCTGTCTTGCATATTGCATGAAGAATGCTGGAATCAGGTATGCACTTCTAACTTTGCATTTCTACCTGTCATGCAAATGCATTTGGATTAATTTCAAGATCACCTAATCTGTATTGAATATATCTAACAAGTGGTCACATATTTTTCTTGGAAAAGGAATAATTAAAGAAGGGACATTTAAAAACCAAGGAGTTGATTTTCAAACTTGGCGTGTGATTCAAAATTCCAAATCTTTTGCGGTGTACGCACACTTATATCTCTCGCACTACGGCACTCACTTCGACACTCCTTAGGTTTTGAATGGCTAGGATTAGAGCCTCCTATTACTAGGGTCTAAAGTGACCCAAACTTTAGTTCTGAGGTGAAGTTGCCTCCAAACCTTGCGGATTGAGGGTAGTTAAGAACCACCGTGAAAGCAATGCTTCAAAGGAAGGACTTGACACTACTTGCATCCCTCTTTGTCGTGTTTGGTGGTGACTAAACTGTTTGGGCTGTAGGTAGGATCACCTAATTCCCAGTTAGGTCTTCTTAGGCATATTGTAGGTCAACAAGTAGGCACATAACTATTTAGATAACTTGATTTGTCACCTATAAGTGGACTTAAATCTGAAATGCCTAACTGATTAAGGACCTAAAAAGTCCACTGATTTGTGTTTGCTTGGGAAATCTGATTGTGGTGTGAGTTAGAATGGACAACATTGACTTTCATCCCTATCATATCTTGCCCACACCCTTACCCCAACTCTACGATCTTCGATCCCATACGGCAGGATGGTCCATCCTTTAATGGATATAATGACAGTCATTGGGATCTGTTTTACTCCAATTATAGGAGTATTGGCCTCGTTAAGCCCCAAATTAGTGAGCAGAACCTAGGAGCGGGATTTTTCTTACCCAATATCCCACATGATCACAAGGGTTTCGCTAGTTAGTAATTAGGGTTACAAGTAACCCATCATCGTAGTTGCAAAACTCATGATCAAATAAAATTTATACTAAAACTCTAAGGGAGTCCCAGGTCGAACACATGGACATGATGTTTTACTTTAATTGAAATTTGCGCTTCATTTTGTTTGTTTTTGGTATTTTAGGGTTTGTCTTTTTTTTTGTATTTTTGAAAGAAGACAAGTAGAATGAGTCACAAGAGATATGGAACAAATCTGATATATATATCACTCCAATGTCAATTACAATAAGCTATGAAAGCATAAAAAGAGAGGGGGGTGAGAGGAAATCTCCTGAATCGGCTGTTCTGTGAGAGGACAGCGCCTAGCGAAAGCTCAGATGACGAAAGTGAAGAGCGGGACAATGGAGGTGAGATGCCGAAGGATGTTGGGTGGAGGAAAGCTTCGGCGTGGCTCCAGAATGGAGGTGAGAAGGTGGAGATGATCTGCTATCGGAATGGAGGTGGGAGGATGGCTCCAAGGGGACCTATGAATGGGGATGGGAAGATGGATGAATATTTGGTGAGGTAGAGGTTTACTACACTAATAGGAGCCTTGGGAGATTGAGAGCAATCTTTAATAGAGAGTTGGTAGGCTTGCTAGAGCTTGAGAGTAGGTGGGAATAGAGTAGGTAGAGAAGGCATGGAAGGGAGGGGGTGTAGGTCCTTTTATAGAGGAGGAGAAGAGGCAAAAATAGGTATGGGACCATTAGTGACCTCCAGGCCATCACTGGAAGTGTCACTACAGACGACTCATGCCCACTCACACCCACAGCTAGCTTTGCTGGCTCGCGAAGAATTAGCGATAGCTATAAGCATCACTGTAGCCTGGCACCAACGAGCACGCACCTGCCCCATGCTCCGCTAGCGCTGCCTGTGTTGTGCCCGTTCATGCATGTGGATTGCGCGGTAGCCCATTGGTGTGCACGGGCATGTGTTGGCATGTGCTGGCATGTGTGTCCGTGCACTGCTAGTGCACGCTGGAGTGTGCTAGCGTGCGTGCTAGATTGAGAATAGGGGGGCTACGGGGATTTGATCCCATGCCCCTCCCCTACAAACCGCTGCACCACCTGCTGCGCCAAGCCTAGATGTGCATCGCGAGGAGGAATTTGCAGCTACGTGGCACGATGAGCTCTTACCCATCGGATTTTCATCCAACGGCTAAGATTATTTGATGGGCAACCTTTAAAGATGTGGCGGATGACTAGCCCACATTTGTGGGATATTTAAATATTTAAGTGCCTCGACATTAAGTTAATTTAACATTTAGATAGCATACATTAGGATGTAATTAAATTAATTCATATTTTTAGCTTAAGCACGTAATTCATGTGTGGCATCCATATCTAAATGCATTTAGAATTAACCTAGGATTGCATATATTTGATTAGTTAATTAATTAGGTGCATTACATACATTATTTTAATTAACATAGAAGTTAAAGAGTTATGTATAAATAATCCTAATTATTTTATTATTCTTCTCCTTTTTGCAGGTAACCACTCCGTCTCTGCCTCCTCCTGTGCATTCGCTAATCTAGTATTCACTCGATGGTGGCCAATTTGAATTTCAAAATCCTTGTAGCCACAACTACAAAGGCGGAGGAATGGCTACCATTCAGAGGAGGCCTCCGTCCCCACTCCTCACCATGCAGAGAACTTGTTATCATCTGCTCCACTACCCCCGACCAACCGCAATGGAGCTTTGCCACCGTGGGCGTGCAGGGTGACAGCCCGCACCACCATCGCAAAGCTCCTTATTATAGTTCACCTCCCCTGACGACCACCACTACACACCTTCCCGCACACTTAAGGCGTCCCTACCTTTGTCCACGCATCATGCCACCACCAACATCGCCTGTGTCCTCCTCCCTACGCACAGCCAACAGGGCGTTCGCACGTGCAACAACATGCAAACCCTCGCTGCGCTTCCTCCTGGGAGTAACTCCACCGACAGCAGCAGCACCGTGCGCACACCCCTTGCTGCACCACTGCCCCATAGACACAACAGCGCACATCCTCCAACAGCTCTGCTCGCGTGCGTCCACTCGATGCACCTCTGCCTGCGCACACCTCCAGCGCGAGCAGCAGGTAATGCGTGCGTACCCTAGCGCCTCTTCGCCTCCAACCTACGCGACTGCCCTCCTGCACCCGCTAGCGTGCAGGCACCACCCTCTAACACCCGTCGCATGCTGGCACCTCCTACAGCGGCACCATTCCCGTGTGCCTACCCCTTGTTGGATCTCCACCAGCATTCAGCAGCACCACAGCAACACCTTCAGCAGCCTACCACTCTCCACTTCAGCACCTTTGCCAGCGTGTAGTGACGCGCCTGCTCACACAGCTAGCATGCGCATCCAGCAGCAGCTCGAGCACGTAGCTGCATGCACCTCCTCCCCGGATGCACGGCCGCTTGCACCACACGCATCTCCTCGTCTCTACGCACAACACTAGAGAGCTCCACCGCACCCGCCAACCCTTCTCACTGTGACTCACTCCGACCACCATTTTCCACGAGGCCACCACCATTGGAAGCGGCGTGGCTCCTTCTCCCTCTGACGAGCTCCTCCCCTCCAGCCATCACCCCTTGGGTGTGCTCACAGCAAGGAAATGCTTTCCCTAGTTTTGCCTCGTATTTGTTTTTACATTGTAGTGCCATTGTTGATTCATTGAATTTTAAGTTATTGTTGTTATAATGGAAGTCATTTTATATGGAAGGCCCTCCTCTTTTGCATTATTATTATTTCAGTATATCATGCCATAGATTAACCTAAGCTAAAGGGGATTTTAACTTGATTTTTGGGGGAAATAAATAGTGAACATTTGTTTATAACCTGTGCGAGTTTAAATAGGCCATTGCCTCCCTGTGGATACGACCCGCTCTCTCGATTGGTTTATTTTAATTGTTTTGTTAAGTTGTTTTCCACCACTTTGATAGTAAAATGACAAATCATCCTAATCATTTCATTCGAAAGTGAAAACCATCTTACCAGATGGCACAGTTGTCGAGGAGGCAGTGAGCCTGTTAAATTTGCATTCATTTATTTATTGGTTCACACATTATTTTTTTGAGGCATATTTAACTTCAATCTTTTTGGTGCAAGGTACTCATATTTGCTTGGCAAGTTGTTGCACCAACCTCAGCTACATTGAGGTGGACCTTCTTTCCACTTGTTAGAGGACACTGGGAGCTCCATTTCTGAAGGTAGGAGCTCGACACACTGTGGTGGGCCTTCTCTCCACCACCGAAGGAGGACATCTGGAGTGATCATCTTCATCTTCATCGATTTTTTTCAGTAGATAGAATTTAGGTTTTGGAACTTAATTTTCATTGCACGTTTGGTTTGAGACCCTTGTTCTGGGGTATATTTAAGGGTTTTGCTCCAAGATTTTGTTTTAGGCCCGTGTTGGATAATAATTTTCGAGAGGCTCTTCCCTTTTCTTTAGATCTAGGTTTTTATTTTATTTTGTGGTTTTTTATCATTTTCTTTTCTTGTACATAAGTAGCTAAACAAAAAAAAAAGAAACAAGCTTCCTGCCTTAGGACGACCATTTAGGTGTGAATGAGCAGACTCTAGATTTATTTTGTTTGCATTTGCATGCATCTTGTAATGCTAATTGCTGGAGGAGAGGTACAACCTCTTTCTTTGCATTCTATATTATTCACAAATGTGCATTTGGATTTAATTGCAAGACCATCTAATTGAATTGAAAAGATCTAACAAGTGGTCACATATTTTCTTGAAAAAGGACTTTAAGTTAAGGAGGAACACTAAAAACCAAGGACTTGAATTGAGACAGTGTGCTGCAGTTCAAAATTCAAAACTCAAAATTTTATGGTGTATGCACACTTGTATCTCTTGCACCACGGCACGCATTTAGACACTCCTAGGAATTGGAACTACTAGGACAAGAGGCCTCCTACCTTTGGATTCTAAAGTGTTCGGAACTTGAGATCAAAGGTTTTGTAATGCCAAAGAGGGGGATACCCTGTCATTGATTTTTGGGAGTTGTTAAGAAGCACAATGAATGCACAGCTTCAAAGGAAGGCTTAAGCCTACTTGCATCCCTTAATCTTCCATCTCTGGAGTTGCTCTACCTTTTGAGATTTAGGGAAGAACACCTAAGCTCTAACTAGGTCCTTTTAGTCATTTTGAAGGTAAACAATAGGTGCGTAATTGATTGGACAACTTGCTTTGACACCTACAATTTGAACTAAAGTCAAAAGCCTAAATTTGTAAAGATAGAACAGTTCTTTTGAATTGTGTTTGTAGTGCATGCTTGGCAGGCGATCTCTTAGGTGACAACTTGTGTTTGACACTGAACCTAAAAGAATCTTACGAAGGAACCTCCCAAGGGAAGAAATGGCTGGTCAAAGGAGACTTAAGGAATATTTCATTCCAACTAATCAAGCCAGCCCTACACTATGAAGACCTGGAGGGGACAATCCTTATGAGATCAAAAGCAATACCATATCCTTGCTGCCCTCCTTTTATGGTACTGCTAGGGAAGACCCTTACATCATATGGAGGAATTCACCGAGGTCTGTTCCATGGTGAAGCTGCAAGGCGTTATTGATGACCCTCAAATGCGGACCCTCTTTCCTTTCTCCCTCAAGGACAAAGCCAAGTATTATTATCATACCCTTGATGCTATTAACACTTGGGATGCCTTGAAGAAGGAGTTTTTGAAGAAGTACTTCCCAAGGAGCAAAACAAATCACTTTAGGTGGGAAATTATGAGTTTTGTTCAAAAGGATGGGGAAGCTTTCCATGATGTGTGGGAGTGCTTTAATGACCTGTTGAGACTTTGTCCACATCACCATGTGCCTAAGTGGCAACTGGTTGAAAGGTTCTACACCAAACTTAATGATTCGGACAGGCAAACTATGGATGATGCCTGCGCAGGAACCTTTCTATCTAAGACTGAGAATGAAGCTTGGAACCTTTTTGATACTTTGAGTGAGAATTCTAATCACTTGAATTTTACCTACATGGATAGAAAATCCACTCCCATGCAAAGAAACTTGGAAGCAAATGAGGCAAGGGACACCCAGAAATTTTCCTATCAGATTCAATTGTTGAATCAAAACATGGAAATGCTTATGTCGAACCCTGACTAATTCATATCTAACACCTCCACATCCCAAGCTTTTGAATGCTCCATTTGCCAAGGCAATAGACATGCCACTGTGGATTGCCACTTGGCCTCCCAATTTCCTAAGCTTGTACAGGCGGATTTGAATGTTGCTCAAGGGTTCCGTCCTAGACCTCGTAACGACCCTTTTTCCAACTCTTATAATGAGGGATGGAGGAATCACCCAAACTTTTTCTGGAGACAAGGGAATGTTTCAAATTTAGGGAATTATAAACCACAACCCTTTCAAAATCAACAAATGAACCAACCTCAAACCTTTTCCCAACCTAAGACCTCTGAGATGGATGAATTGAAGGCAATTTGAGAACTATGCAAGAAAGTAAAACTGCCATCATCCAATCTCATGACAAGGCTATCCATGAAATGAAATCTCAAATAGGACACCTTGTTGAGGCTGTTAGATAGAGGGAAAGTAGGAAGCTTCCTAGTGCTGCTGAGGAGAATCCTAAAGGAAAAGGGATTGGCTTTATGGAGCATTAATGCAAAAAATCATGTGATTTGCAAAAGTTGGTTTTTAATGTCATTGTAACATGTGAATTTGCATACACTTTAAAATTTATATTCCTAGATAGGGGAGTATCTAGGGTCATCCAAGGAGGCAGGTTGCTTGCAAATCAACTCTCTTGCTTAGAAAATAAATCTCAACTTTCTTTTTGGCATCTTAAATATGTAATTTTTTTGTTTTGAAATGATGAGGTCAAAATGCGAATTGTGACGGGAAGTACAAACACCTATAATTACTAAGCTAAAACTTAAGAGATAGAAAATGTCCACTACTTAATCTCACTCTGGGCAAGTGGAGGCCTAGAGTAATTAGGGAGTGGAAGTGAAACAAGTGCCAGAAAAAAGGTAACAATTGAAATAAGAAATTAAAAAGAAGGCAATTCAATTAATCAGAATTTATGTTTCCTACAAAGATAAGTAGAGGAATGCATCTACTATAAATGGAAAATATAAAAGCAATAGAAGAAACGTAAATCCTCTTGTAGACCCTGGTGAAGAAGGGAGTCTTCTTGCTCCAAGCCTAGCTATTCTTTGGCTTGAAAAGGAGGTCTCCTTCTTCTCCTTCCTTGAAAGCTCCTCCAAGGTGGATTCTCTCCAACTCAAGTCCTTCCTCCAAGGGTGGGCATGCACCACCCTCAAGCTTTCCTCCAAGGTGGTGTGGACCATCTTCAAGACCTCCTCCAAAGGTCTTCCTTGCCTGACTCCTCCTTTGGCTGGCGTGGGCACAAGAGAGAAGGGAAGAGGGGAAGTCACCAAAGGGAAAGAATATCCCCTTAATCTTCTTCTTCTTCTTCTCTCTTTGGCGTAGGCTCTAGGTAGAGTACAAGAGGAATTTTGCTAGCCAAGGATGGTTTGAATGGTGGTGGGTAGTGGTCTTTTTATAGGGTAGGATGAGGGGTTAAGGTGACTCTTGAAATGGAGGGCTAAGATGGGAGGATGGAGGTGGTTAGGTGATCCTAGGGTTAAGGATGGTTGGCACCACCTAAGGGGTGTAAGAGGGGTAGTTATGGGTGGCCAAAGGACACCTAAAAGTGGCACCAACCATGGAGAGTTTCCATGGGTTGGTGCCAACTTCTAGGCTTCTAGAAGGGGGGATTATGTGGATGGTGGAGATGGGTTTAAGGGAAGATGTGTGGAGGAGATGAAGGGGGTTTTTAGAGGGAAAAAGTGGCACCAACAAGGAGGTAGTTAGGCTGGTTTGGTCACAACTTTATGGTGTCTTTTGGAGGTAGTGGGTAGCCTAGGTTGGTGCCAAGTAGGGTTAGCTTATGTGGAGCTTAGGTTGAGCTAGTTGGTGGAGTTGTTAGGTATGGTTTTTTAGGTGGTAAAAGTGAAGGAAGCTAGAGCATAGCAAAGCTAAGCTAAGCTAAGCTATCTTAACTAATGGTGGAGTAGAGGAGGAGGTGTTGGAGCTGGGGTTTGGAGGGAGGAGCTGGATCTGAAGAATCTGGAGCTGAAGTGGAGCTGGTAGCTACTGAAGAGGTCAACATGGGGCTACTCTAGCTGGCTTAGCTTGCTAGTTCATTGCTAGCTACTAAGACAAACTAAAGTGAGCTGGCTTCTGTTGAATGGAGCTCAGGTGAGCTGGGTTTGGTGCTCCTGGGGAGGATTGAGCTAGTTAAGATAGGTAAGGTAGCTTAGCTCAACCAAGTTGAGCTAAGCTGAGTCCCTGGGAGCTGGACTTGAGCTTCCTGAGCTAGGATAAGTTCTTCTTTAGCTTGATGGAGTTGACTGGAGCTGGATGTAGCTGGATCTGAGTTGGGGTGAACTCCAGTCAATTCAGCTGAGCTAGCTAGAGCTCCCTGTGGACCAGTGGGAGCTAAGATGAGCTGGACTCAACTAGGTTAAGCTGGGTTTGAGCTGACCTGAGCTAGGGTGAGCTAAGATGAGCTCTCTTGAGCTGCCATTTAGTTGAGATTAGCTGAATGGAGCTGGGATGAGCTAACCCTAGTCCAAGTGAGCTAGGTTCCGGTTGTGGTAAGCTGGATCAAGCTGAGTTCCAACTAGTCTAAGCTCCTCCTTCACCATTTGCCTTCTTGAGTGCTAGGGTTTTAGGGATCTATATATCTATTCATCCGTAACACTGACAAAAACACATTAAAACAACAAAAGAAAATGCAATGCATACCTAACCTAGTTAATGCCTAAATGCAGCCCAAAAACCCATTTTCGGTGCAAAACTCTAAGAGCTAGGTTTGTTTTAATGCATAAGAATGTTGATAAACTATCATTTATCACACCACCATGCTTATCTTTTGCTAGTCTCTTAGCAAAACTTTAATTTTTTAGAAAATGGAATTTTTGGGAAATCTAATTTTTTCGACTTTGAGGAGAAAAAGATTAAGGGACCTTGGTTGATCTAAACACAGGAGGCATGGGATTTGTTAAGGATAAACATCGAGATTTGTTTTGGATCCAACCATTAGAAAAAATAGGATAAATATATCCTCCAAAAAATTCACAAATTAACTCCTTGTTAATTCAGATGAGTTGAAATTTTTGTTTTTAGGATTTTTCTGGCTCATGAATCTGATTGGCAACCTGCAAAATCCATTAAAACCTTGTGTTCATGCTTGTGAAAAGCCAACATTTATATGGGTGTGTTAATTAATTAATTTATTTATTTATATATACATATATATATTTCTCCCCCATGCTTATTTTTATAATAGCCTTACAACAGATGTGTCGGGATCATCATTCCCTTTACCAAACCTCGAGCGGGCTCTGGTTCCAGTACTTCAGGATAGCACTATCCATGACACCACCCAGGAGCTCACAACCCCAAAACACAATGCAGTGTAAAGGGGTGCTCTAAGAAAACTCAAGCTCTTGCTTAGACACTATAGGTAGAGCACCGTCTAAGACACTATAGGTAGAGCACCTTAATGTTCCATCTAAAGATATGAAATATAGATATGGAGCAGCGTCGAGGCGGCAACATGTTGACATCACATCCTCAAAGGAGGCATTTTCCTCCTTCTCGGCTGTGGGAAATGAAACCAATGATCTACTTCAAACTTTTACTAAGTCCAAACAAGGGAGTTTTTCAAATTTTTATTTGTTTTTAAGTGTTGGCTTGTGTGTGAAAATTGATAGAAGAGGTTCCTCAAGACATGCAAGTTTTTCAATTAGAAACTAAGCCAAATACTTTCCACATTACAAAATAGGATCAAGTCACCTGAACTATCATGAGTTCAGGTGGAATTTTTAAAGAAGGATATCTGATCTAGTCTAAAATAGACCCTGAAATTCTAATAATCAGATCCACATCCTCATCCCTAGTTTGTTAAAGATTAAATCCCATTATACCAAAAGTGAGTTTTTCAACCTTAGTTCCAATTTGAAAATTTTTCGTCAAAAAGTTTTCAAAATTTTTATTTTTATTTTTCTTTGGGTATGCAAGCATGAAATAAACTAAAGAAAAATGCATTTTTTTAGGTTTTGAAAATCCTAAATCGTTTGTCAAATTTTAAAAACACCCCCATGCTTAAGATATGCAATGTCCTCATGCATTAGGAGGGAAAAGGGATCACCTTAGTGAAGGGCGGTTGGGTTTAGGATGGTCAAAACCTGAAAAAGGAAGAAAAAGGGAAAGCAGGAAAGGAAATGATGGGTTACCTCCCATCCAATGCTATCTTTTACGCCATTCAGCTGGGCGTGAAGGTATTCATGGAAGATGGAAAATCATGTAAAAAGTTACAATAAAAGTGTCTTCCTCAAGATCCCTAAAAAGATGAGTGGTAAAGATAAAGGGATCAAAATAAAATAGAAAAATGGGAAAAGGACACGAGTCTGGCCATGGTTTGAATTGATGATGAAAACCAAACTCAGGTTGATCAGGTGGTAGGTCCAATAGAAAAGGGAGGGGAAAGGAGTTAGTGAGATGCAGGATGGGCGAAGTTAGTGTGGATTTTTTTGGTGAAAAATCAGGAAGATGAAAAGGGGGAAAGTCAAACCCTAGTTGATCTGGAAAGTCTTGGACCACATAATTATCCTTAGAATAAGAATCAATAAAATCTAGATCAATAGTGGCCAAAGATGAATGAGATTGGATCAACATAGACTTCTCAAATACTGCTTCCATTTTATTATCAGTGTCCTCAAAAAATTTGTGATCAGTGGACCTCTTGGAGGCTTGAAATAAATCTAATGAGAAGGTCTGGTTACTGCAACTTATATTCATATTCCCAGAATGAGAATTGTTATTATCTACTGCCATAATCCGAAAGGTCTTCCAAGGATGGCATTAATGAGAGGCTTAGGTGCTTTTGTGTCAAGGACTAGAAAATTTATTTGAAATAGATAATTCTAGACCTTGATAATACTATCCTCAACAACTCCCTGTGGTTGAATGGTAGATTGGTCTTCTAAATGAAATTGAACCTTAGTAGGTTTTAAATCACTGAATCAAAATTCCTCAAATAAGACTGGGGGGATGAGATTACTAGAGGTACCTAAGTCGAGAGGAGCATGAAAAAAAATGGTGTCAGTTATGACAACTGAGATGAGTGATGTGCCCTGGTCTTTTTTTGTGAAAGGTAGCTTGCTCTGAGAAACTATGCAAGCTGTCATTGAAAAGACCAACCATTCTAGATTCTGATCATGCCCTTTTGAAAATTTTTTAGAGGCATGGGGAGAATCTAGGAAGGGAATGTTCCTCTCGACTTGCTCTAATAAGTCCAAAGGATTGCGGTCAGAGGGCTCTGATTTTAGATTGTTAGATTGTAGTTTTTGAGAGTGGGAAATAGGGTTTGAATCAGGTGTTTTTGGGATTTTTTTTCTTCTTCCTTATTGAGGTTAGGGGAGTTGATCTGCACTAATTGAGAATCAGTTTCATCATTTGAATGTGAAGGCCTAAAATCCATGGTGGTTTCCTCACTCCTCAAAGTCTCTGCATACGCAGCTTGGTGATCACTGGGAGGAGGTAGGGGGCATGATGTTGATAGAAACTGGGTTGGTACTGTGATATTGTGTTAATAGGAGGCTGAACCATGTGGTTCTGATGTTGGTATCCACCCAGGTGTTGGTTCCTATGATTAATAAAGTTTGGTGTGGGTTGGGATGGTAAGTGTCCTGTAGGTCTTTGAGTCGGAATATCCCCAATTTAATCATTGAGATTGTTAATAAGATGGGTTGTTTCCTTTGTTTCTCTTTGTAACTCCTACAGGGTTTTCATCATCTGGGTATCAATGCCTTCTTGAGATTGCCCAGATTGATAAGTCTGATTGGAATCATACCGTCCGAACGGGTTCTGTTGTTGGTGTGGAACCGAATTGGTCCAGGAGTGAGCTAGATAATTCCCCCCATTAGAGGAATTTTTCAATTTCTCTTGGAAAGTAGGGACATTTTGGGTGGGTTGATGATTGGGATAAACATAATTCCCTGTTGAACCATAGAAAGCCTCAGAATAATAATTATACTCAGCATGGGATTTATGCAAATTTTCTCTCTTGCAAGTGTTAAAAGGGGTGAAATGTGGAATGTGTGGAGCTTGGGCAGGTGCGCAGGACTCCATTGGTTGGCTAGGTTTGTTAAATCCTTATCCAACTATTGTTGCTTAACTTGTAGCTGAGCCATGATAGAGTAGAGATTAGGTGGAGGGGCCTGATTAAGTAGCTCCTAGGTGGAAAAATAAGGGAAAGAAAAATTAGCATGCAGGTTAGATGACCAATTTTGATTTTCCATTTTTAAAGAAGAGGAAGAATGCATGGAAAGGTCTTTTCTTTTGGGGGGGGGAGGCAAAATCAAGTGGTCCCTCCAAGTGTGGAGTTTTGGACCGCCGCCCATGCAAAATGGAAGAAATGGTAGGGGAGGAGAAGAGATGGAGATGAGAGAAGTGTGCACATAAGCAATCAAATTCTAGACCTAACTTAATTGTGACTTCTTAGAATTTAACCTAAGACTTGATCTATATAGGAAATAAGTAATCAATAGTGAATACCCGTTCTGTCAACAAATCTAGCTAAGTTGCTTAAGGGGAGGTTTGGGCCAAAACATTTCCTAGGAAAAACCCCAGGTGCTTGTACAAACCTGCACCTAGTCGTTTGACACGGCCCCTCAGCCTAAAACTAGATATAGATGACAGAATTGGTATTAACTAAAGAAAACTTAAGACCTATATAGCAAACCTAAGTTGATGAGGCCTTAGGGGTCAACTTGCTATGGATTTTAGATAGGTCTAGGATACTATAGTGCACACGGAATGTGGAGGGAATTAATTTGGGTTATTGCATTGTTATTACAATTTTTTTTGTGTGTGTGCAAAAAATTGGAAAGTGATTCCAATGCAAATCAAGTTGTCACACAATTTTTGTATTTTTGTCATTTAGGATTCAATTTAATTGAGTATGTTTTAGGGTTTTTCTTTTTAAATGTTCAAACAAGTTTCAAACTCCACAATCATAGGAAAAACAAGTTGTATGAGTGATGGTATATTTCCTTTATGTTGTTGGACTAAAAAACAAGAAAGAAACCCTAATTGGATTTGAACCCTAATACAGAAAATTACTACCAATGAATTCCTTTTAGGCTTCCTGAATAAGTAGTGGTCCAAACAATGCAACAAACACCACTAACTTATGTAAAATCAAACAAGGATTCTAGAAAAGATTTTTGTAAGATTTTAGGAATTTGTTTAATAATTTTTTTGAATTTTTATTTGTACTGGTGTCAAAGTCTAGAAATGATACTTGTGGGTATTTTGGACTTTTCAGTATTGCCACTAACATCACAAAATTTTGATGATTTTATATGATATGTAAAATTTCACAAGGATTCTAGAAACCTAAATTTCATAAATATTGGATGAGTATACAAATTCTAAAAATTCATAGACAGTAGCAAAATAGGATGATTGGAGGGTGTGACCCCTCTACAGTCCATGAAGTTTTAAAAATTAAATACAGAGCCAATTAATCTGAAATTTGGTGCAGAGGTTCCTAACTTAATTTGAAATCATTGTATGAAAAGTTATAATTTTAGGGGGCCTGTGGTGTAAGGGATTGATTTTTGAAATCCAGATAGAAATCTTAACCCGAAAAATAGAACACCAATACTTGAAATGGAGTGGTGTTGATGGTGCAAAGAAACAATCAATGAGTTTTAAAAAGTACCACTCCACTTAATTAAGTTATTTAAGGTCCTGCAAGATAAGTTTAGTGTATTTTGGTAGTCTTTTAGCTTACTATGTGACCAGAAAGGGGAACCAACCTAAAAATCCATGAGAAGAAAAGGAACTTTAAGCTGTTGCTTCCAAATTCCCACTTTCTTGCTGTAGTTCCTGCACACACGAAAGAAAAGAAAGAGAAGGGGATGAGATCCACTTCAAGCAAGAGAAAAATGATTAATGCAAAGCCGTGCCTCCTAGGCAACAGCACCAAAAAGTGATGCGAAAAATCACGTGATTTGTAAAAGTGGGCTTTCAATGTCATTGTAACACACGAATTTGCATATACTTTTAAATTTATATTCCAAGATAGGGGAGTATCTAGGGTCATCCAAGGAGGCAGGTTGCTTGCAAATCAACTCTCTTGCTTAGAAAATAAATCTCAACTTTCTTTTTGGAATATTAAATATGTAATTTTTTTTGTTTTGAAATGATGAGGGCAAAATGTGAATTGTGACACGAAGTAGTAACACCTATAATTACTTAGCTAAAACTTAAGAGATGGAAAATGTCTGCTACCTAAGCTCACTCTAGGCAAGTGGAGCCCTAGAATAATTAGGGAGTGGAAGTGAAACAAGTGCTAGAACAAAGGTAACAATTGCAATAAGAAATTAAAAAGAAGGCAATTCAATTAACCAGAATTTGTGTTTTCTACAAAGATAAGTAGAGGAATGCTTCTACTAGAAATGGAAAATATAAAAGCAATAGAAGAAACACAAATC
The DNA here is from genome assembly GCA_037157565.1 of Thalassia testudinum. Classification (NCBI taxonomy): domain Eukaryota; kingdom Viridiplantae; phylum Streptophyta; class Magnoliopsida; order Alismatales; family Hydrocharitaceae; genus Thalassia; species Thalassia testudinum. The sequence continues at coordinate 29,774,421 of JAZHRO010000019.1, read as the reverse complement.
CTCTTGTAGAATCTAGTGAAGAAGGGAGTCTTTTTACTCCAAGCCTACCTACCCCTTGGCTTGAAAAGAGGGTCTCCTTCTCCATCCTTGAAAGCTCCTCCAAGGTGGATGCTCTCCACCTCAAGTCCTTCCTCCAAGGGTGGGTGTGCACCACCCTAAAGCTTTCCTCCAAGGTAGTGTGGACCACCTTTAGGACCTCCTCCAAAGGTCTTCCTTGCCTGGCTCCTCCTTTGGCTGGCATGGGCACAAGAGAGAAGGGAAGAGGGGAAGGCACTAAAGGGACAGAATATCCCCTTAATCTTCTTCTTCTTCTTCTCTCTTGGGCGTTGGCTCTAGGTAGAGTATGTGAGGAATTTTGCTATCCAATGATGGTTTCAATGGTGGTGGGTAGTGGTCTTTCTATAGGGTAGGATGAGGGGTTACGGTGACTCTTGAATTGGAGGGTTAAGATGGGAGGATGGAGGTGGTTAGGTGATCCTTGGGTTAAGGATGGTTGGCGCCACCTAAGGGGTGTAAGGGGGGTAGTTATGGGTGGACAAGGGACACCTAAAAGTGACACCAACAATGGAGAGGTGCCATGGGTTGGCGCCAACTTCTAGGCTTCTAGAAGGGGGGATTATGTGGATGGTGGAGATGGGTTTAAGGGAAGATGTGTGTTGAGCGCGAATCTACGCTAACGTGTTTGGTTTTTGGAAAAACCCGTCGTTGTAGTTCGAAAGCGAAGGATTCGTGTTCAACAAATAAAATTTATACCGAAATAAGAATTCCGGGTCGAACACAGGGAGGCGAACGTTTGATTTAAAAACTCCGCGTTTCTTTTTATTTTGTCACAAAGAAATTCAATTTAAACTATCTAAGTATCTACAACAAATAAAAGAGAGAGAGGGAGTAAGGGAGAGAGAAAGAATACTATACATGGAAATCAAAATGAGATGTAGAATAGACAAGGAATTTATCATAAAAGAGTTCGTTCCTTACAACTAGAAAACATAAAACAATTACTCTAGAAAGCATTAAAAGAATGGAGGGAGAAATGTCCTCCTCGACGATCGCTCGGAGGACGAATAGACTACTCTAGAAAGCAGTAAATCTATACTAGAAAGCAGTAAAAAGAATAGGGAGAGAGAATCCTCCTCGACGGTCGCTTGGAGGACGAGCCGGACGAGACGACGCCTGGACGAAGGAGAACGAAGCGGGACGAAGGAGGACGAAGCAGAAGAACGGGAACGAAGCAGCACGCCGTCGTCGTCGCGGGATCCACTTCCGAAGGGGGACGAAAATTTGGACTTTATCTCGCGAGAAGCATCCCGGGTGTGGGACAAGCTTCTCTTGAGCTTTGGAGAGGTAGAGAGGAGAAGGAAGGGATGAAAATTTCGTATGGAGGGGGTCTCCTTTTATAGTTGCAAGGAGTGGGGGCAAAATGGACATTACATCTTCAAAATAATAAATAAGGGGTCTTTAGTGACGGATAAAACCGTCGCTAAAGCCCCGCCGTCGCCGTCGCCGCCGCGCCACGCGCGCCCGCTCGGCTGGCCTGCGCGCGTAATGCAGACGCACGTCCGCGTCGTCTCAGCCGTCCGATCGCGAGATCGGACGGCTTAGATCGCATCCGCGCCCGCTGCGTAGCGCGCCGCCCGCGTGCGATCGCGCGCCCACCAGAGCGTCCAATTGCGCGTCGGCGCTATCGGGCGCGCGCGGCCGTTGGATCTTCATCCGACGCTCGTGCGCGCCCGCTCGCCCGCGCCTTCGACCCCCTCTCCGCGGCTCGAACCCGCGACCTCCGCTTCGCCCGCAGCTGCGTCGCCGCTGCGCTACGCGGGCGAAATGGTCGCGCGGACGTTTTTAAACGCGCGCGACCGTAGCCGTTGGATCGAGATCCAACGGCGGAGAGGAGACGTTGCGCGGACTTCACAGGACTCCTGCGGCCGATTGGGCGGCTGGGATGGCGCCACGTGGCGCCATCTTGGCCGTCCATCTTCTGGAAGTTGTAGATGGTGCCACGGATGTCGGATTGACTCGATTTTTGTGTCGTTCGACTGCGATCGTCGATCCAAATTCATCCGTGTGGTCGGATTTTCCATCTGAAGTGCGGATTTACACCATCCTGGCCCTTGATCTTCTAGGGTTCCCCGGTCTCTATCTGATGCTACAGATGCCTGATTAGGGCGATCTTGGAGTCGTTGAACTCCAATCGTCGCCCTGATCATATCCATACGGTTGGATCTTTGATCCGAGGCCCCGATAAAATATTTGCCCTGTCCAAGCACATAAAAGGAGACAATTAACCTCCATTTTATTCAAACTACTCTAAATGCAAGATGATGCATGTAATGCAATATTTATATCATGAAATGCAATCTTATGCTTAAGAACATGCATAAATAGACATTTTAAGTAGTGTAAATGTGTTTACATCATACCCCCATGCCTATCTTTTGCTAGTCCCTAGCAAAAACTATATGCTATTTATAAAAGAATTAGGTTAGATTATTTGGACCTGAGTTATTTTCAATCATTAAGAAATTGTCTACTTAAGAACTGAACTTTCAAAGACACAACAGTGCCCGGGTATCAGCCAAAATGCAGACTGCCTCAAGCCTCGCCTTATTCAAAGAAAAATTTCTTTTTCTGTTTTTACTCTTTTTTTTTAGATTTTCAAATTTTAGGGTTTAAGAGTGGCTTTCTACGGCCATTCAACTCACCCAAGATTTGATGAGAACCCTAAGTTTTAAGCATCTTATTGTGATTGTGATAGACTCGTTGACCGGCAATTAAAACGAACTTCGGATTTCTACGCCTCTAGGTGACCTCAAAAAGAATTCTGCCTAAAGGTGTATCTTTACAACCTGTAGCTTTCTCCCTACTTTTATTTTTTAACGGGGTCAACACAAGGGTGAATCCAGTGTATATCTCCCCGGCTTATTCTACTTCTCCGCTTCTTCCTAAGTGTTTTGGGAATTTTTAGTGCATTTTCTGAGCTGGGTTCTGGACAACCGGTCGATGAGCTGTTACCACCGACAACTTGCCAGCCATACTCGTGCGGCGAAGTGTGGCTTATTTCTTTTTGTTCTTTTCTCCTTTTTAATTTTTTTTTTTTTTTTTTTTTTTTTAAGTAGGTGGCTTCCCTGGTCTAAGATTTACCTAAAGGCAGCAAAAAGAGAAAGGTCAGTGACTGGGCTCTGGACAACCTACCTATGGGCTGTTACCCACGATAACTTGCCAGCCATATCACCCTAGAAGGTTCATTAGCTACCCAATTTCCGTTAAAATCGCCAAACAACGAGTCTGTGCAAAGAAAGTGTGTAGATGCTTAAGACTCAAAATTCCCTCACATCAGAGGGCGGGTTGATAAGTCGTGTACTAATCACCCAAACTTATTTACTCCAATTAAAATAAAATTCAAGTTGGCGAGAACTCGAAAAACAAATCCACATTTTAGTGGATATACGGGCTGATTAAGTCCAAAGACCTGAAGGGTCTTTGTGTTCAAACCATAATATAGTATTTCTTAAGATCGAAAATTTTCTTAAACCCAAATTCTCTTTCCTAATTTCGATTTTTTTTTTCTTTTTTTTTAATAATAAAATAAATCTACGGAGCTGACGAATGAATTCAAAGATAAATATCCACCCCCCCATGCCTATCTAATGCAATGTCCTCATTGTATTAAAAAGACATAAAACAGAGTGGAAAAGCGTAGAAAGCACCTGAATTGCGTGGATATCGGGTTCGCTCCGAGATGAAAATGAAAAAGAACTGTATATGTGCTGAGTTTAGTGCCTTCAGCTAGGCACACTATACAAAGAAAAGAAATGAAGAATTCACATGTGCAGGTCAGAATTAGAATAAATAGAAGAATCCTCTGACCTGTCAGCAGAGGTCCACAGATGTGGACCAGATTGTGGTGCAGACCCACACCCCATAATCGAGAATATCTTAGGTTCTGGATAAAAATTACCCAAAACCTAAAATCAGAATGCAAGCGGGGTCGGGCCTGCGATTTGTGAGGATGCAACCCAAGGCCAAAATGTCGGGTTACAGAGAATTGAAGCTCAAAAGGATAATCATTAAATGTGTGCTTGAGTTTGACATCCTCGAAACAAATGTCGTAAGGGTTCTGATTTGATGGTTTCAGTTTAAAAGGAACCCTTCGACTCAATCTTCCATTTCCTCCAAAATTGACTTCCCAAATCAGAATTTCCCAGCTCCTATCCTCCTCATTCAGCATATCAAATTCCATGACCTCTTGTATATTCATCACCCCGTCTGAAATCTCCAAGTCTAGATGATGTGGCAAAATCAAAATTGACTTGGGTCTAATTATCTCAGAATTAGAATCATCAATAAGCTCAACAGGGTGTAACTGATAATCAGGGCATTGAATTAATTCCTCCAGAAAATGCGATTCTGGATCTGTATCGTGTGCCCTAATAAGATCAGTTTCCTCAGTTATTGGGCTATCAAATGATCTATCAGATTCCTCAGGCCCAATCGTCTCACAAAAATCGTGATCTGAAAACTCGTGTGAGACTTCGCAACTTGAATCTTCACCATCAGGATCCGTATCAATGTATGTCCCAAAATCATTTGTCACTTTGCGTTCCAAGGAGACATACGTTTCCTCGTAACCCGGCTCAGGGATTTCAGGTGAAGAAATCAAATCATCCTTAATTGGTTGTTTTAATTCAATCTGGTCAGCTTCGTAACACGTGTCCCCCCCAAAAGGTGCCTGAGCAGGTTCTATCATTGGCTTTCCTGAAGAGAGTTCATCCTGGGAATTATTCCAAGATTGAATCAAAGCAACCACGAATCTCATCCTCAATTTCTCTAATTTCCCAAGTAGAAACTCACCCGGGTTCTTATCCTTAACATCCTGGAGCCAATCCAACAAAGACTTGTTTAAATCATCAATCATTTCAATCAGGGGCTCCAATCTCTCAATGCAAGGTATTGGCTGAACTTCTAAAGATTGAATGATATTCCTCAAGTTAGCCAGAACCTTATCTTGAACCTGATTAACCTGAACCAAATGAGTTGGTTCAGGGTTGGGCGGGTTTGACATCAATGTAGAGGAATTAACGAATTGAGATTCGTTATACCCATCCTGATAATAGATCATTTCAGATTGTTCATAAGATGGAGATGACCTAAAGGCAGTGAAATCAGAGGATGGGTAAGGATCAGTGTATCCTTCTTGATTGTAGATCGCATTAGGTTGTTCATGAAAGGAGGACGATCTATAATCGATGCAACTCTGAGAAGGATAGAATTGAGAATCAAAGTGTTCAGGGTTAGACCCTAAACACGGGGGTCCGGAATTGTATCCCCAATCCGAATTATCCCAACTAACTGATAGTCTATTACAATACGAATTGGGATAATCGTCATGTTGAGGATAATTTACAAAAGGAGGGAAAGAACGGGAATGCGTGAAATATGCGGAAGGATTCATGAGATACGGGAGGAAGAAAGGTGCCCTGCAATACAAACAATCAAACCTGTCCTTAAATGGGTTAGCCTACAGACCTACAGACTCTCAAAACCCATCTTGAGATAAAGGAACGATTTGATCTACTTCTGTCTGTTCAATCCAACCAGTTAGAAGGAGGGACTGGGGAGAAGGTTCTTCCTTCGGCTTGCGCCTCCGGTTCCTAGTGTACCCCCCAGCCGCGATCGTTTGACTCTGCTCCCCTAGCTAGACATCAGATTGAACAGTAGAAACAGACTAATCGAAAATAATCTCGTTCTGAGTTCTGAAGAGCGAGTCCAATCCTTAAGGCCAACGTCTACTCTGTTTTATTTAGGGCTAGGTTTGAATGTGCTTTGGAATGTGATGGGCCCTTTAAATGGGTTGTGCCCTTAATGATTGATTGCTTTGTGTGTGCGTGCACAACCAGTGGTTTTCAAGCAAGATTATTTTTGATGTGGTGAATTTTAAGGTTCAAATCTTGCTTAGTAGCTTTTAGGATTCAACTTTAGGTGTTTTCAATCAAGTTTCATTGGCACACCAGGTTTTGCAAGCACAGGTGAAGATATTTTCCTTTAAAGTTTAAAAAGAATGTGGAGTGCCTGGTAGATCCCTAAGAGTTGAACCTAATTGGCAGCTACTAGATGAGTTGATTTTATTTGAAGTGGTGCGGCCCAAACAACTCAAACAACTGGCCTGATGCACCACCTAATTAGGCACACAAATGATTACCTAATCTGATTTCTTACTCAATTATGTGTTTGGATGTGTGTACCGGCTCCTAAGATTGGTTTACCGGTTGAGTTAGAAAATCAGATGAGGTTGTGTACCACTGTGAGATTTTTTTTATTTTTTTCTTTTTTTAATGTGGGGGTTGGAGTGAGTATGGATGTCAAACAACAAACAATCTAACCTTAGAGTTTATAAGAACACCTAGGTTGATTGATGTTTGAATTATTATGTGATGAAATGAAATCTAATGGGTGGGAGGTGGGGGGTAACTTACAAAACCTTCCACAGCACTTTACTCCGATCTACCGCTTTTGCCTGTCTCGAAAGAGTACCTGCAATTACAATAAGAAAGGAGAAAAGTGAGGTAAATAATTTGTAAGTTACAAAACGCGAAGAGAAATCAAAGAGCGTTGCTTCCCCGGCAACGGCGCCAAAATGTTGAGCGCGAATCTACGCTAACGTGTTTGGTTTTTGGAAAAACCCGTCGTTGTAGTTCGAAAGCGAAGGATTCGTGTTCAACAAATAAAATTTATACCGAAATAAGAATTCCGGGTCGAACACAGGGAGGCGAACGTTTGATTTAAAAACTCCGCGTTTCTTTTTATTTTGTCACAAAGAAATTCAATTTAAACTATCTAAGTATCTACAAGAAATAAAAGAGAGAGAGGGAGTAAGGGAGAGAGAAAGAATACTATACATGGAAATCAAAATGAGATGTAGAATAGACAAGGAATTTACCATAAAAGAGTTCGTTCCTTACAACTAGAAAACATAAAACAATTACTGTAGAAAGCATTAAAAGAATGGAGGGAGAAATGTCCTCCTCGACGATCGCTCGGAGGACGAATAGACTACTCTAGAAAGCAGTAAATCTATACTAGAAAGCAGTAAAAAGAATAGGGAGAGAGAATCCTCCTCGACGGTCGCTTGGAGGACGAGCCGGACGGGACGACGCCTGGACGAAGGAGAACGAAGCGGGACGAAGGAGGACGAAGCAGAAGAACGGGAACGAAGCAGCACGCCGTCGTCGTCGCGGGATCCACTTCCGAAGGGGGATGAAAATTTGGACTTTATCTCGCGAGAAGCATCCCGGGTGTGGGACAAGCTTCTCTTGAGCTTTGGAGAGGTAGAGAGGAGAAGGAAGGGATGAAAATTTCGTATCGAGGGGGTCTCCTTTTATAGTTGCAAGGAGTGGGGGCAAAATGGACATTACATCTTCAAAATAATAAATAAGGGGTCTTTAGTGACGGATAAAACCGTCGCTAAAGCCCCGCCGTCGCCGTCGCCGCCGCGCCACGCGCGCCCGCTCGGCTGGCCTGCGCGCGTAACGCAGACGCACGTCCGCGTCGTCTCAGCCGTCCGATCGCGAGATCGGACGGCTTAGATCGCGTCCGCGCCCGCTGCGTAGCGCGCCGCCCGCGTGCGATCGCGCGCCCACCAGAGCGTCCAATTGCGCGTCGGCACTATCGGGCGCGTGCGGCCGTTGGATCTTCATCCGACACTCGTGCGCGCCCGCTCGCCCGCGCCTTCGACCCCCTCTCCGCGGCTCGAACCCGCGACCTCCGCTTCGCCCGCAGCTGCGTCGCCGCTGCGCTACGCGGGCGAAATGGTCGCGCGGACGTTTTTAAACGCGCGCGACCGCAGCCGTTGGATCGAGATCCAACGGCGGAGAGGAGACGTTGCGCGGACTTCACAGGACTCCTGCGGCCGATTGGGCGGCTGGGATGGCGCCACGTGGCGCCATCTTGGCCGTCCATCTTCTGAAAGTTGTAGATGGTGCCACGGATGTCGGATTGACTCGATTTTTGTGTCGTTCGACTGCGATCGTCGATCCGAATTCATCCGTGTGGTCGGATTTTCCATCTGAAGTGCGGATTTACACCATCCTGGCCCTTGATCTTCTAGGGTTCCCCGGTCTCTATCTGATGCTACGGATGCCTGATTAGGGCGATCTTGGAGTCGTTGAACTCCAATCGTCGCCCTGATCATATCCATACGGTTGGATCTTTGATCCGAGGCCCCGATAAAATATTTGCCCTGTCCAAGTACATAAAAGGAGACAATTAACCTCCATTTTATTCAAACTACTCTAAATGCAAGATGATGCATGTAATGCAATATTTATATCATGAAATGCAATCTTATGCTTAAGAACATGCATAAATAGACATTTTAAGTAGTGTAAATGTGTTTACATCAATGTGTGGTGGAGGTGAAGGTTGTTTTTGAAGGGAAAAAGTGGTGCCAACAAGGAGGAAGTTAGGGTGGTTTTGGTGCCACATTGTGGTGCCGTTTGGAGGTAGTGGGTAGGCTAGATTGGCACTAGGTAGGGCTAGCTTATGTGGTTCTTAGGTGGAGCTAGTTGGTGGAGTTGTTAGGTAGGGCTTTTTAGGTGGTAAAAGCTAAGGAAGCTAGAGCATAGCTAAGCTAAGTTAAGCTAAGCTAGCTTAGCTAATGGTGGAGTAAAGGAGAAGGTGTTGTAGCTATGGTTTGGAGGGAGGAGCTGGATCTGAAGAATCTGGAGCTGAAGTGGAGCTGGTAGCTACTGAAGAGGTCAACATGGGGCTACTCTAGCTGGCTTAGCTTGCTAGTTCTTTGCTAGCTACTAAGACAAACTAAAGTGAGCTGGCTTCTATTGAATGGAGCTCAGGTGAGCTGGGTTTGGTGCTCCCAGGGAGGATTGAGCTGGTTAAGATAGCTAAGGTAGCTTCGCTTAACCAAGTTAAGCTAAGCTGAGTCCCCTGGAGCTGGACTTGAGCTTCCTGAGCTAGGATGAGTTCTTCTTTAGCTTGCTGGAGTTGAGTGGAGCTGGATGTAGCTGGATCTGAGCTAGGGTGAACTCCAGTCAACTCAACTGAGCTAGCTAGAGCTCCTCCTACACCCTGGAGCTGAGATGAGCTGGACTCAACTATGTTGAGCTGGATCTAAGCTGACCTGAGCTAAGGTGAGCTAAGATGAGCTCTCTTGAGCTGCCATTCAGTTGAGATTAGCTGAATGGAGTTGTGATGTGCTAACCCTAGTCCAAGTGTGCATGGTTCCAGCTGTGGTAAGCTGGATCAAGTTGAGTTCCAGCTAGTCTGAGCTCCTCCTACACCATTTGCCTTCTTGAGTGCTAGGGTTTTAGGGATCTGTATATCTGTTCATCCTTAACACTCACAAAAACACATTAAAACAACAAAAGAAAATGCAATGCATGCCTAACCTAGTTAATGCCTAAATGCTACCCAAAAACCCGTTTGCAGAGCAAAACTCTATGTGCTAGGTTTGTTTTAATGCATAAGAATGATGATAAAATGTCATTTATCAAGCATGCTCAGGTGGTGACTATTATGAGAAGTGGGAAAGAAATTTCCAAACCCGAAGCTCCTATAGTCCAACCCTTTGAAAAGCCATCCACCCCGACTTTCACCTCCACCAGAGAAGACTTGCCCAAATCTCCTCTGCTTGAAATCACCTCACCGGAAGAAGTTGCCCCTATTCCACCCCTTACTCGAATGACAACCCTTCCACCCAGAGATTGAGAGTGCCCTTTCCAGAGCGATTATCCACCTCTGGGTAGACTTCTGCTGGCTCATCTGGAGCCAAAGATAAGACGGATGAGATCATGGAAACTTTCAAGCAAGTGCAGATTAACCTGCCTTTGCTTGAAGCTATTAGGCAGATTCCGTCTTATGCCCACTTCTTAAATGACCTATACACGAAAAAGTGGCAATCTAGGAAATAGGTCCAATCAAAAGTTGTCTAGCCTGATTTTGTTAGCTCAATTGTTCAACATGGCATACCCCTGAAACTTAAGGACCTAGGAGCCCCGTACATCTCAGTGGTTATTAGTGACTTATAGATTGATGAGGCTCCACTTGATCTGGGTGAGGGGGTGAACATCCTTCCGAGCTACGTGTATGAACAACTTGTAGGAGGCAATATGAAGCCTAGCCCGATAATCCTCCAAGTTGCTGATTGATCACTTGAGACACCACGGGGAATTTTGGAAGATGTCCTCGTGAGAGAGGAGGATTTCTTCTTCCCCATTGACTTAGTTTTGGACACTGACCCTACCAACAAGCTAACCAAGCCCTCCATCATTTTGGGTCACCCTTTCCTTTCAACTTCGCATTCTTCAATTAATTGCAATACTGGGGCATTGAAAATGGGCTTTGGGAACAGGAAAATCTAGCTTAATGTGCTTGATGCTTATAAACAAGCCAGGCTTGAGGTCGTTCTCAAGTTGAGGTGATAGATCACCTGAGTGAAGAGACAACCCCTGCAATGTTTTGTGATGACCCACTTCAACATGTCATGCTAAATGAGCTTTCCCATCTCTTGGAGGAATGTGAAGGGGATATACTAGAACTTGAGGTGTTGCTGGGTGTTTCTGCTGAGTCTCTTTCCCCATCATCTCTGCCCAAGGTAGATCTACTACATGAGATGGGGACATCTATTATGAAATCCTCAACCATACAAGTCCCCAACCTTGAGTTGAAACCCCTCCCTGACACTCTCAAGTACATTTTCCGAGGTGTTAATGATATGCTCCCCGTTATCATTTTAGCTGTGCTATCTGATGCACAGGAGGGAGCCCTGATTGAATGCTTGTCTCGGCACAAGGAAGCTATTGCTTGGAGCATTGCTGACATTAAGGGTATAGAGTCTACACTCTGCATGCACCACATTTATACTGATGATTCCATCAAGCCATGTAGGGACATGTAGAGTCGTCTGAGCCCTAATATAAGGGAGGTGGTTAAAATGGAAATCCTGAAGTGGTTGGACGCTGAGATCATATATCCCCTTGCAGATAGTAAATGGGTAAGTCCTACTCATGTGGTGCCGAAGAAGGCAGGCTTTACTATGGAATTTAATGACCAAGGTGAACAAGTTGTGACTAAACCCTCAACTGGATGGATGGTATGTATTGATTACTGCAAGCTAAACACCGCTACCAAGAAGGATCACTTTCCCTTGCCTTTTATTGATCAAATTCTCGAGAAATTGGTAGGGAATAAGTACTATTGCTTTCTCGATGGATATTCTGGGTACAACCAGGTTGCAGTCTTCCCTAATGACCAGGAGAAGATGACGTTCACGAGTCCTTACGGTACCTTTGCATTCAGGAGTTTGTCGTTTGGATTATGTAATGCCCCTGCAACCTTCTAGTGGTGTATGATGTCCATTTTTTCAAACATGATTGACGAGTGTGTTGAAGTGTTTATGGATGACTTCTCCATTTATGGATCATCCTTCGACCAGTGTCTCCTGCACTTGGAGAATGTGCTGAAGCGATGTAAGGAGACTGGTTTAGTCCTCAGCTAAGAGAAAAGCAACTTCATGGTACAGAAAGGAATTGTACTTGGGCATGTTGTGTCTGAGTGAGGCTTGGAAGTAGATAAAGGCAAGATTGATTCTATTTCCAAACTTCCATTGCCCATGAATGGCAAACAAATTAGATCCTTTCTGGGCCTTGCCGGCTTTTATAGGCGCTTTATTAAAAATTTCAGTAAAATTTCTAGGCCACTGTGACTTGTTGGCAAAGGAATCTTCCTTCAATTTTGATTCAAAGTTTGACGAGGCCTTTCAAACTCTGAAGGAGGCCTTGATCTCTGCACCTATTCTCCGAGCTCCTGATTAGACACTCCCATTTGAGCTGATGTGTGAAGTTTCGGATTATGTAGTGGCAGCAGTCCTTTGACAAAGGCTCAAGGGAAGACCTCATGTGCTGTATTGTGCCAGCAAGACTTTAACTGAACTACAACAAAACTTCACTGTCACTGAAAAGGAATTACTTACTGTAGTTTTTGTTGTGGAGAAGCTTAAGTCTTATCTTCTTGGGTCTAAGGTGATTATTTTCACTGATCATGCGGTAGTGAAACAACTCATTGCTAAGAAAGATTCTAAGCCATGTTTGATTAAGTGGATCCTACTCCTTCAAGAATTTGACTTGGAGATACATGAAAAGAAAGCACTAGAAGATGTTGTGGCTGACCACCTGTCTCGCCTTCCACTTAATGACTCTCTATCTGGAGACATCCGCGAGACATTTCCTGATGAAACCCTTATGGCGGTAACACCAACTTCACCTTGGTATGCCGATACCGTAAATTACTTGGTCACTAGAGAAACTCCTGGCTCTTGGGATGAGCAGAAAAGAAAGAGATTCATTTCCCAAGCTAGATACTTTCATTGGGAAGAGCTTGAATTATTTAGAATTGGACAAGACTAAGTATTGAGATGATGTGTACTGAAGAGGAGCAACAAAGTGTGCTGAGTTTTTGCCATGAACTTCATTGTGGAGGACACTTTGGTGGTAAGAAAACTGCTTTTAAGGTTCTCTAGTCTGGTTTTCGGTGGCCTTTGTTATTTACGGATTCACATAATTTTGTTAATGCCTGTATTAGATGTCAACAGACGGGAACAATTGGGAAGAGGAATGAGATGCCTCGACACCCTATTCAATCTGTTGAAAATTTTGATGTGTGGGGAATTGACTTTATGGGCCCCTTCCCTTCGGCCCATGGTTATGAATATATCTTGGTGGCAGTTGATTATGTCTCTAAATGGATAGAGGCCATTTCTACGTGCACAAATGACCACTCTATACTTTTGAAATTTCTGAAGGCCAATATCATATCTCATTTTGGCTACCCCAAGACCATTATAATTGATGGGGGACCTCATTTCCGAAACCACCACTTCAATCGGCTACTCAGGAGTCTAGGAGTGACTCACATGGTCGCTACCCCTTGCCATCCTCAGATGAGTGGCTAGGTTGAAGTATCGAATAGGGAGACAAAGAACATTTTAGAAAAGACTGTTCGATGATACTTTGTGGGCGTATCCAATGGCTTATAAGACCCCCTTGCATACATCTCCCATTCGGATTGTATATCGGAAAGCATGCTGATGTAAACACATTTATTGAGGGTAAAATGTCTATTCATGCATGTTCCTAGGCTTAGATTTGCATTTCATTTTATAAATATTTCATAGCATGCACCATTCTGCATTTAGAGTAGTTGTATATAATTTAGGTTAATTGCATCTTTTTATGGTTAGGAGAGAAGGATATTTATTTTGGAGCCTCCGATTGATGATCCGACCGTAAAGATCTGATCAAGACGACGATCGGAGTCCAACACCTCTAAAATTGACTCGATCGGAGTCCCGTAGCACCATATGCAGTCCGTGGAAGATCAATGGCTAAGGGACTAGGAGACGTAATTCAGAGCTTTAAATGATAAATCCGACCATGTGGATGGATTCAAGTCGACGATCGCAACCTAACAGCATGAAAATCAACTCAATCCGACCTCTGTAGCTACCCCTACAATAAGAAGAAAATGGACGGCCCAGATTGCACCACGTGGCGCAGGCCAGGCCACCAGCACCGCACGCGCGCAGTAGCACGGGTGCGCGCAGGGTGCACAGGCGTGCATGCGTGCAGCACAGCACCAGTGTGTGGGCGTGTGTGCGCGCGGCAAGGCAGGAGCGCGGTGCCAGTGCAGCATGAGGTGGACTACGATGACGCATGAGCTAGACTTACAGCGATGCTTACAGCCGTCAGTAATTCATCACATGCCAGCAAAGTCAGCTGTGGGCGCCAGCGGGCATGAGCTGCCTACAGCGACGTTTCCAGCAATGGCCTGGATGTCACTAATGGTCCCATACCTATTTTTGCCTCTTCTCCTCTACTATAAAAGGACTTACACCCCCTCCCTTCCAAGTCATCTCTACCTACTCTACTCTCACCTACTCCCAAGCTCTAACAAGCCTACCAAGTCTCCATTAGACTTTGTTCTCAACCTCCCAAGGTGCCTATTAGTGTAGCGAACCTCTACCCGACCAAATACTCCTCCAACTTCCCATCTCCCTTCATAGGTCACCTTGGAGCCGTCCTCCCACCTCCATTCCGGTAGCAGATCAACTCAATCTTCTCACCTCCATTCCAGAGCTACGCCAAAGCTTCCCTCAACCCGACGTCGTCCAACATCTCACCTTCATCATCCCACTCCTCACCTCCTTCGCCCTAGCTTCTGCCAGGCGCCCTCGTCTCGTTGAACAGTCGATTCGGGAGATTTCCTCTCACCTCCCTCTCTATATATGCTTTCATAGTTTCTTCTAATTGACATTGGAAGTAATATGTATCATATTTGTTCCACATCTCTATCTTGTGATGCATTTGCTTGTTTTCTTTTATTTCAAAATTACAAAAAAATAACAAAACCCCAAAATACCAAAAAGAAACGAATCGAAGCGTCGTTTTCAATAAAGTAAACGTCACCTCCCTGTGTTCGACACATCATCAAATAACCTTGTTTGAAAACTCAGGTTGTGCACGCACACACATTTTAATTGATCATTATGGGCACAACCCATCTAAAGGGCCCATCACATTCCTCAAGCACCATTGTCCCAAGCCTAACTAAAATTGATTAGACGTTGGCCATAAGGACTAGTTCGCTCGTCTGGATCCTGATTGAGATTGTTCACGATTAACCTAGTTATACTAGTCAATCTGATGTCTAGCTAGGGGAGTAGCGTAAAATGACCACGGCTGGGGTGTACACTAGGAACCGAAGCTGCAAGCCAAAGGAAGAACCTTCTCCCCAATCCATCCTTCTAACTGGTTGGATTGCCTGGACATATGTAGAGTAAATCGTTTATAATCTTAGGATGGATTCTAAGAGTCTGTAGACCTTTAGGCTACCCAAACAAGGGACAGTCTTGTATTTTTATATCGCAGGGCTCCTTTCTCTTCTGATTTCCCTCCTTACTTCACCATGTACCCTTCCACATCCTACACACATTTCACATCCTATCCTCCTACCACCACTTATCCCCAAGATGATTACTATCTTGACTTGACTTGTAATTACCCATCCACTAGCTGGGATGACTTTGATTAGGGATATGAATCCAGACCTCATTGTCCAGGGCCTAACCCTAGACAACAAGACTATGATTATTATCCTTCTCAGAGCTATAATGATTATGGATCTCCATCCTTTGATAACCAAACCAACCCGATCTATAATCAGGAAGGATATCATGATTATAACACCTACCCTCCCTACTATTCCACTGAATATAGTTTGCCACCATCCTTTGAACAACCTAGAATGACATACATTCAGGGAGGGGCCCAAGAAGCTCGACATCTTGACTCCCCTAGATTCAACCCAAACCCACCCAAACCTTAATCGAACCAGTCGGTTCAGGTGAACCAGATCCAAGATAGAGTGTTGGCCAATTTGAGGAACACCATATAATCTTTAGAAGCCCAGCCAACACCATGCACTAAAGCACTGGATCCTATGATCAAAATGGTTAATGAACTTAATAGTTCTCTATTGGATTTGCTCCAAAGTGTCAGGGATAGGGACCTAGGTGAGTTTCTACTTGGGAAGTTGTCGAGGTTAAGGATGAAATATGTGGTTGCCCAAGTAAAATCTTAGGACGATTCTCAAGATGAATCCCCTTCAGGAGAGCCAATGTCTGAACCCGCTCAGTTGCCCATCAGGGGGGATACATTTCTTGAGGCTAGGGATGACCAGGTTGGCTAGAGCAACCATTTGAGGATGAACCGATTGATTCACCCGAGATCCCCAAGTCAGGAAATGAAGAAAATTATCTCCTTGGATCAAGAAATGATTTATGATTTTGAGACATATATAAATGAGGATTATCAATTCTTTGACTCTGAGGGTGAAGAATCTTTAGGTGAAGTCTCACTTGAACATAACGAAAATGATTTTAGTGAGACAAACGGGCATGAGGAATCTGATGAACCATTTGATAGCTCGTTCATTGAAGATTTGGATTCGGTTGGGGTTAACTTGGAGGATCTGAATCTTGATGATTCAATGAGTGAACCCAGTCCTCATCTACACCCCGAAGAGCTGACTTCTGAGATCTTTGTGCCCAAGTCAATCTTGATTCAGCCACGATATCTGGACTTGGGAGAATCATATGGGGTGCATAATATGCTAGAGGTCCCGAAGCCTGAACCCTTGATGTTGGAGGATAGAATTGTTGAAATAAAGATTTGGGAGGCTAATTCTAAGGGAAGTTTGATTTTGGATCTAAGGGTAAATATTGACCTAAAACCACCTACTTTCTACCAGGACCCTTACGATATCTTTCACGTGCAACCCAAGCTCGAAATAACTGATTATTTTTCTAAGCTAGATGTTAAGTGGACAATTGAACCTATTGAACCATCTTTACTCATTGTTAGACACTTTGGTCTTGGGTTGCCCACCGCTAAACCACAGGCCTGGCCCTGCAAACATAGCAACCTTCAGTTCTGGGTGATTTTCATCCAAAACCTGAGAACCACTCGACTCTGGGGCATGGGTCTGCACCATAATCTGGTCCACGTCAGAGGACATATTCTGTTGGTGGGCTTCAGGATCAATATTTTTATTTTGATTCTGATCCGTACTTGTGAATTCTCAATTTCTTCTTAGTATGTATGTTATGCTGAGCTAAAGGCATTAAACTTAGCACGTGTGTATACACTCTTCTCTCTACGGAGCTGACCGGATTTTCACGACACTTAGGTGATCTTCTATTTACTCTACCCTTTTCATGTCTTTATTTTTACAATGAGGACATTGCATCATTTAGGCATGGGGGGTGGATAATCAATTCCTGAAATCATTATGTTAACTCCGTAGAATTTCTTTTACTTTCTTAAAAATTAAAAAAAATTTGAAAATTTGAAAAAAGGTAAAAGAAGAAATTAGGAAAGAGAACTTAGTCATTTGGAAGTTATTAACTTTAGCAAATGATACGAGAGGACCTAAACACCTAGACTATTCTGGTCTTCGGGCTTAATTAGCCCGGGTGTCCACTCGAATGTGGACTCAGTCTCGAGTCCTCGCCAATTAAAATTCATTTTAATTTGGTAAATAATTTTGGATGATAAATATGCTACTTATCAACCCACTCTCTGATTTGGGGGGACTTTAGGCCTAAGCATCTGCAAACATTTTTTTTGCACTGACTCACTTTCCAGTAGTTTCTACAGAAATTGGGTAGCTAATGGATCGACTTGGGTGGTATGGCTGACAAGTTGTCGATGGCAATAGCTCATCAGCCAGTTGTCCAGAGCTTAGCCACAAGATCATTTTCGTTGTACTGCCTTTAGGTAAATCTTAGATCAGAGAAGCCACCTACTTAAAGAAAAAAAAAGAAACACTCAAAAAGAAAAGAAAAAAAGAAAAAGAAAAAGGAGAAAATAAAAAAACAAATAAAACCACACTTCACCACACGAGTTGGCTGGCAAGTTGTCGGTGGTAACAACTCATCGGCCGTTTGTCCAGAACCTAGCTCACAAAAAAAAAAATGCACAATAATTCCCAAAGCACTTAAAGAAGAAGCGGGGAAGTAGAATAAACTGGGGAGATATACACTGGGTTTGCCCTTGTGTTGACCCCATAAATAAAAGAAATAGGGAGAAAGCTACCGATCATAAAGATAAACCTTTAGGCAAGGTCACCTAGGGTCGTAGAAACCCGAAGCCCATCTTGATGGCCATTTTGTGAGTTATCACCTTTTCACAAAGATGACTAGTACTTAGAGTCCTTTTCAAGTCGGGTGAGTCGAGTAGCTGTAAAAAGTTATCCCGGAACTCTCAAACTCCAAAAGTATAAAAAAATTGGAAAAGAAGAAAAATAAAAAAATATATATATCTTCCCTTCTCAAATAAGGTGAGAACTTAGGCGGTCTACATTCTAGCAGACACCCAGGTACTGTTGAGTTTTCGTAGTTTAGGACCTTACTTGAAATTTTCTATTGATAATAAACGACTTAGGCCTAAGTGATCTAATCCTAATTCTACTTTTATACAAAGCATATAGTTTAATTTTGCTAGGGACTAGCAAAAGATAGGAATGGGGAATGATGTAAACACATTTATTGAGGGTAAAATGTCTATTCATGCATGTTCCTAGGCTTAGATTTGCATTTCATGTTATAAATATTGTATAGCATGCATCATTCTGCATTAGTTGTATATAATTTAGGTTAATTACACTCTTTTTATGGTTAAGACAGAAGGATATTTATTTTGGAGCCTTGGATTGATGATCCGATCATACGGATCTGATCAAGACGACGATCGAAGTCCAACACCTCGGAAATTGCCTCGATCGGAGTCCCGTAGCACCATATGCAGTCCGAGGAAGACCAATGGCCAAGAGACTAGGAGACAAAATTTGGAGCTTTAAATGATAAATCTGACCGTGCGGATGGATTTGAGTCGACGATTGCAGCCTAACGACGTGAAAATCGACTCAGTCCAACATCTGCAACTACCCCTACAACAAGAAGAAGATGGACAGCCCAGACTAAGCCATGTGGCGCAGCCCAGGCCTCCAGCACACGCACGCAGCACCGCAGGCGGGCAGTAGCGTGGGTGCACGCGTGGGCGCGCAGGCGCGCATGAGCGCAGTGCAGTGCCAGTGCATGGGTGCACGTGCATGCGACAAGGCAGGATCGCGGCGCCAGCGCAACGTGAGGTGGACTACAGCGACGCATGAGCTGGACTTACAGCGACGCTTACAACCATTGGTAATTCATCGCATGCCAGCAAAGTGAACTGTGGGCACCAGCAAGCATGAGCTACCTACAGCGACGTTTCCAGCGATAGCCTGGATGTCACTAATGGTCCTATACCTATTTTTGCCTCTTCTCCTCTACTATAAAAGGACCTACACCCCCTCCCTTCCAAGCCATCTCTACCTACTCTACTCCCACCTACTCCCAAGCTCTAGCAAGCCTACCAACACTCCATTAGAGCTTGTTCTCAAGCTCCCAAGGTGCCTATTAGTGTAGCGAACCTCTGCCCCACCAAATACTCCTCCAACTTCCCATCTCCCTTCATAGGTCACCTTGGAGCCGTCCTCCCACCTCCATTCCAGTAGCAGATCAACTCCGTCTTCTTACCTCCTTTCCAGAGCTATGTCGAAGCCTCCCTCAACCCAACGTCTTGCAACATCTCACCTCCGTCGTCCTACTCCTCACCACCTTCATTCAAGCTTCCGCCAGGCGCCGTCGTCTCGTCGAACAGTTGATTCAGGAGATTTCCTCTCACCTCCCTCTCTTTATATGCTTTCATAGTTTCTTGTAATTGACATTGGAAGTAATATAGATCATATTTTTTCCACATCTCTATCTTGTGATACGTTTGCTTGTTTTCTTTTATTACAAAAATGAAGAAAAATAACAAAACCCCAAAATACCAAAATGAAACGAATCGAAGCGTGGTTTCAATAAAGTAAACGTCGCCTCCCTGCGTTCGACCTGGGACTCCATTGGAGTTTTAGTATAAATTTTATGTAATCGACGTGTTTGCAACTATGACGATGGGTTACTTGTAACCTCAATTTCTAACATGCAAAACACGCCATGACCAGGTGCCATTTACCTGTTTAGATGGAACATAAGGCACTTTGGGCTATTCAAAGTGTTAACATGGATTTAGAAAAGGCGGGTAAGGCATGACTTCTACAATTAAGTGAGCTTGAGGAGCTGAGGGATGATGCTTATAACACCTCTCAAGCTTATAAGGAGAGAACTAAGGTCTTGCATGATAAGTATATCCTTAGAATGAACTTTGAGCCCAAGCAACAAGTCTGGCTTTTCAATTCCAGACTTAATCTTTTTCCAGGGAATTAAAATCTCGTTGGGATGGGCCTTACATAATCACTGAAGTGTTTCCACATGGAGCTGCAGACATTAAAAGCCCTTCCTCTTCAGCAACTCCCTTTATCATCAACAGTGAACGGTTAAAACCATACATTACTTTGGATGGCCATATGGTTGATGAGGTCACTCTTGAGGAGCCTTAGCTCCTATCATTCTTCACCTCAGGTAATATCTTCCTTTGACTGTTTTATTTTCAATGAGGACATTGTTTGAACCAAGCATGGAAGAGAGGACCTGAGACATCTGTTTATAGCATGTCTACATTTTGCATTCATTAATGCACATTGCATTAAGAAAAAAGAAAGAAGAAAAAGAAGAAGAAAAATATTTTGTATTGTTGAGCTTAACTGGCAGGGCCCTGCATTCTTAAGTAGACCAGAACTTTAGGTTAGACTAAGTTGATTCTTGGTGTCGAACATTAGAATCTAAGTGAGCTACTAGCTTTAGACCTTTAGGGTCCTTTGTGGACTTAAAAACTTAAGTAGGAGTCAAGTTGCGGACCATTCCTTAAGAGGTTGAGGAAGGAAAGCTAGGGACTGAGTTAAAGGCTAGGTAGTAGCTGGAGTCTTATTCTACCTTTTGGTTTACTGGTCCTTGTAACCTAACCATCAACATTTCACACACACTTGGTCATGTGTAAGTGATCACCCTAATTCACTTCTTTAAGAAAAGTTGGCCCTCTTAGTTTTGACTTAGGAGAAGCTTGAAAATACAATTTGATTGGAAGAGTTCCTGTCACTGGAGAGGTGGAGTATATACTCACCTTAAGGATGCGATGATAACATGTTACCACCTCGGCCCTTGTCTCTTAGGATATCCACCCTACTGGGGGCATGTAAGCACATTGTGCAGTTCAGGTACCATGGACGGCCCTATCTCGAAGTGCCAATTGCCACAGGCCTGAATTCGCTTAAGAAATCCGTGGGCGATACTATCTCAAAATGTCAATTGCTAGGAGTTCTTGGGGTCACTTTTAGTGGTGCTATCTCAAAGCATCATAAGCCAGGCACCCTTCAAGGTACGGTGATGGGGATAATGAATCCGACACAGACTGTGTTGATAGCTGATCTAAGGTTAGACTTAGAGGAATCAAACAAAAATATATATATTAAAAAAAAATCCTTTTTTCTCTCTAAGTTGGAAATCAAACCAATCTCAAATAACTCCGACCAATGCACATGCACGGATGCTTTAATCTTGGGGATCAATAAACCCTTGGGTAGAGTTAGAAATCAGGGAAACCTGTGCCTACAACTCATCTTTAGCTGACTTAGTCTGTAACTTAGCAGCTACTTGGGTACCTTAGGTCTAAAGTTTGAACTTAACATGTTTCTAAAGGAAGACCGATTGGGTTGGCTAGTCTACTTGGAGTGCTAGGTTATTGCTTAGATTTGCTAGGGACTAGCAAAAACTTGGCATGGGGGTATATGATTAGGCCATATTTTTGGGTTATTTAAGTATTTAACTGCCTCGACATTAAGTTAATTTTAGCATTTAGATAGCATACATTAGGATGTAATTAAATTAATTCATATTTTTAGCTTAAGTGCATAATTCATGTGTGGCATCCATATCTAAATTCATGTAGAATTAACCTAGGATTTCATACATTTGATTAGTTAATTAATTAGGTGTGTTACATACGTTATTTTAATTAACATAGAAGTTAAGGAGTTATGTATAACTAATCCTAATTATTTTATTATTATTCTTCTCCTTTTTGTAGGTAACCACTCCATCTCCTCCTCCTCCTGCGCATTCACTTGTTCAGCATTCACTCGACAGTGACCTGTTTGAATATCAAAATCCTTGTAGCCACAACTACAAAGGAGGAGGAATGGCTGCCACTTAGAGGAGGCCTCCATCCCCACTCCTCACCATGCAGAGAACTTGTTCTCATTCTCTCCACTACCACCGGCCAACCACGGTGAGCTTCGCCACCGTGGGCGTGCAGGGCGATAGCCAACACCGCCATCGCAAAGCTCCATATTATAGATCTCCTCCCCTGACGACTGCCAATATGCACCTTCTCACTCACTTAAGACGTCCCTGCCTTTGTCCACGCATCACACCATCACCACCATCTCCTACATCCTCCTTCCTATGCATGGCCAGTAGGGCGTCTATGCATGCAGCGGCGCATACACCCTCGCTAGGCTTCCTCCTTTCAACAACTCCGCTCGCAGCAACAGCACCGCGCACGCCCCCCTTGCTGGACCATTACCCTGCAGATGCAGCAGCTCATGTCCTCTAAAAGCTCTGCCTACGCGTGTTCGCTCGCTGCACCTCCGCCTGCACACACCTCTAGCACGTGCAGCAAGTAACATGTGCATACCCCCACACCTCTTCATGTCTAGCCTACACGACTGCCCTCCAAGACCCACTCGCATGTAGGCACCACCCTCCAACACCCACAATGCACAGGCACCTCCTGTAGCAGTGCCATTCCTGCTCGCCCACCCCTCGTTGCATCTCCGCCAGCTTTCTGCAGCTCCACAGCAACACCTTCAGTAGCCCGCCACTATCCACTTTAGCACCTCCGCCTACGTGTAGCAACACGCTTGCTTGCACCGCAATCACGTGCATCCAGCAACAGCCCGAGCACGTGGCTGCAAGCACCTCCTCCCTGCATGCGCGGCCGCGCACACCACTCGGATCTCCTCATCTCTGCACACAACAATAGAGAGCTCCCCCACACCCACTAACCCTTCTCCTCGCTGTGACTCCCTCCGACCACCATTTCCCACAAGACCGCCACCATTTTAAGCAAAGTGGCTCCTTCTCCCTCCGACGAGCTCCTCCCCTCCGGCCATCACCCTTCATGTGCACTCACGGCAAGGAATAGTTTTCCCCTATTTTCCCTCCTATTTGTTTTTACGTTGCAGTGCCATTGTGGATTCAATGAATTTTAGGTTATTATTTTTATAATGATAGTCATTTTATAAAGAAGGCACACTTCTTTTGTATTATTATTATTTTAGAATATCATGTCATAGATTAACCTAATCTAAAGGGTATTTTAACTTGATTTTTGGGGGAAATGAATAGTGAACATTTGTTTATAAATTGTGCGAGTTTAAATAGGCCATTGCCTCCTTGTGGATACGACCCGCTCTCTTAAGTGGTTTATTTTAATTGTTTTGTTAAGCGGTTTTCCACCACTTTGACACTAAAATGACAAATCATCTTAATCATATTATTCGAAAGCGAAAACTATCTTACCAATGGGTGGCTTTGGGCACTCCAGATGGTGCCACATGGAACCATCTAGACCGTCCACACTTCATTGATTCCAGAGGATGAGACGATGCTCGGATCGAGGTGATTTCTACGTTGTCGGACTACGATCATCGCTCCCGATACATCTGTATGGTCGGATTTTTCATCTGAAGTCCGTAATGATGTCACTTTGCCTCTTGGCCATATAAAATGAAGGAAATAATATACAAAACATATAACTATCCTAAATGCCATGCAATGGAATTTATGCATTGTTTATAACATGATATGCTGTGCTAAGCCTAGGAACTATCATAACTAAGCAATTTGTTTTGAATTCATGTGTGTTTATTGGTTGGCCCATATTTGTGGGCTATTTAAGTATCTAAATATCTAGACATTAAGTTAATTTTAACATTTAGATAGCATACATTAGGATGTAAATAAATTAATTCATATTTTTAGCTTAAGTACATTATTCATGCATTTAGAATTAACCTAGGATTGCATACAATTAATTAGTTAATTAATTAGGTGCATTATTGTAATTAACATAGAAGTTAAGGAGTTATGTATAAATAGCCCTAATTATTGTATTCTTTTATTCTTCTTCTCCTTTCCACAGGTAACTCCTCCGGCTCCGCCTCCTCCTCCTGCGCATCACATTCATTCTATGGTGTTTTGAATTTCAAATTTGTAGTGGCCATGCCTACGAAAGAAGGAAGAGCTGCCATTTGAGAGGAGGCCACCACCCTTGTTCCTCACTGTGCTTAGAGGACCTTGCTCCTCTTCCATACCACCGGCCTCACCGCAACAGAATGACTACACCACCGTGGGCATGTAGGGTGATAGCCCACACTGCCAAAGAGTCTCTGCAACTCCTCACCTCAGCCAGCAAGTCACGCTAGCCTCTGCGCATCCCACCTCCAGTGCAACCCACCTCTAGCGCATGCACCTACTCTTATGCTCCTTCATCTCAAATCTTCCCACACATGCCCTCACCTCACCACCAATGCCCTCACCAGCCACCTGCGCACAGTGTGCACTCCTTACCACCTCTGCTCGCGCACAGCCTGCATTCCTCAGCACCCTCGCTACACACAGCATGCCCTCCAGCACCTCCTGCACCCATTGCTGCTGTGTGCACACGTTGCCCACAGCAATTGTCGTGCACACCGCGCAGCCCAAGCCACGCACCCAACAGCAGCACCCAGCATCTCCACCAGTAGCGCACGCATAGCATGCTTCACTCCTGTCGGCTCCTCCTCCTCCTCCTTCTTCTTCTTCTCTATTGACGAAGGTGCCCAAAGCCGCCACAAGCATAGCCATGAAATCCAGCCTCGAAACTTCACGTCGGGAACTCCATCGAACTCGCCCCGACTCCCCAAGCACAAGCATGCTTCTAGCCACACCAATCAACCACCCGATGACCAACTGGAGAGCCTCATAGCCGACGGCCTCTTCCACTCTGGCTGGCGACCATTGACAGTCGTTCGGAGCGCCACCACCACCATTGGAAATCTCTCATTGTGCTTATCCTTCTCCGAGCTTCCCACGAGCCGCCATCGCCTCCACTTCGCACACGCATAAAGGAACGAAATCCTCTATTTTTGGGTTGATTAATACTTACATTTGAATGCCATTGCCATGAAAATGAATTTTGATTTATAATTATTTTTATTGTGGTGAATTATGACTTCATACTCATGCTTTCTTATAGTTGTAACGTTGGTTTTGGATTAAAATGAGCATAAATTTTCTCTAATGCATGTTAATTGGAAATTACATAGATTCATCACATATTTATTGAATATTTCAGTAAGGAAAAATTACACATATACCCTTACAATTTATAGTTATTGTGTATCTTCTTTCCTTTGGCTTTCAAGTTAGATTTGACTTGGGATTTCACACTTGATTGAAGGAATACAAGAGAAATATTCATGATTTCATTGCATCATTGCCTCCCTGTGGACATGACCTGCACTTCTTTGAGTGGTTTAATATTAATTTTAATTATTTTGTTAAGCGATTTTCCACCACTTTGATCCTACAACGATAAATCATCTTAATACATTATTCAAAAGCAAAAATCATCATATCAAATGGCACGGTTGCCGGGAAAGCAACAGGCTTAATTAAATCGCATTCACTCATTCACTCATTCATTCACATTGATTTAAATTTTGAATCATATTTAACTCTGGATTTTTTTTCTGATGCAAGTGCAATGATCTGCGACACATTCTACTACTCACAATCACACTAGCCATTGTGAGAGGCGACACTTGGCATCGCCAGATGAGAAATTGTTCGAGCTACCTTGCGAGGAACTAGATCACTAGGAGTGAAAGGATGAGGATGCGACGATCATCTCTGCACATTTATTCACTGATTTGATTAATGTAGGATTAAGACTTTAGACTTAATTTTTCATTGCACATTTGGTTTCAAACCCTTGTTCTGGGGTACAGTTGAGGGGTTTGTTCCCCAATTTTGTTTTAGGCCCGTGTTAGGAAATTTTTGGGAGCCTGTTCCCTTTTCTTTGGATTTAGGTTTTTAATTTATTTTGTGGATTGTTTACCATTAATTTGCTTGTGCATAAGTAGCTAAAAAAAAAACTAAAAAAGAACACGAGCTACCTGCTAGAAGCTGCCTGCCGATAGGTCGTATCATTTAGTATTGAATGAGTAGCATCTAGATCTAATTCTTGTCTTCCATATTGCATGAAGAATGTTGGAATCAAGTATGCACTTCTAACTTCGCATTTCTACTTGTCATGCAAATGCATTTGGATTAATTTCAAGACCACCAAATCTTTATTGAATAGATTTAACAAGTGGTCACATTTAATTCTTGAAAAATGATTAATTAAAGGGGGGACATTTTAAAAACAAAGGATTTGATTTGTAAACTTGGCATGCGATTCAAAATTCAAAATCTTTTACGGTATATGCACAGTTATATTTCTTTCACCACGTCACGCTTTTAGACACTCCTTAGGCTTGGAAATATTAGGACAAGTGCCCTCCTATCATTGTACTCTGACGTGTTTAGAACTTGAGATCAAAGGTTTTGTAACTACAAAGAGGGGGATACCCTCATAGATTTTTGGGGGTAGTTGAGAAGCACCGCGAAAGCACAACTTCAAAGGAAGGCTTAGGCCTACTTGCATCCCTCGATCTTTCGTCTTTGGAGTTGCTCTACCATTTGAGATTTAGGGAAGAACACCTAAGGTCCAACTAGGTCTTCTTAGGCGATCCGTAGGTCGACAATAAGTGCGTAAATTGATTGAACAAATTGTATTGTCACCTACAATCTGACTTAAAATCAAATGCCTAAATTGGGAATGACCTAAAAAGTCCTTTTTGAATTGTGTTTTGCTTGGGGAATTCTAATTGAGGTGTGAATTAGAATGGACCACAATGATTTTCATCCTTTCACATCTTGCCTACACCCTCACCCCCGCTCTGCACTCTTCAATCCCATACATCGAGATGGTCAATCCTTTGATGGACATAATGATAATCATTGGGATCCGTTTTACTCCTATTATAGGAGTATTGGCTTGGTTAAGCCCCAAATCAGTGAACAGAACCTAGAAGCGGAATTTGCTTTACCCAATATCCCACACACCATAGAAATACCCAACCTACCCTCCCTGAATAATTATAATAGTTGGACAAACAATCCTGGGTACTATAAGCCTGAGCTTGACTTCTCTCCTGATAGAAATGACCTCTCCTCCTTGAAGATGGAAATGCAGAAAATGCAAGATGAAATGATTGAATTGTTAGGAGAATCTTCGAGTGCAGGCCAACAAGAAAGAGATGAAATTAGTCACCCAATCTACCCCATTGCGGATGATGTACACCCATCTAAAATTGATGCATCTCCCATGGGAGAGCCACACTTTAAGTTGGAGGGAAATTTTGGGGATTATGTAAGGGAGAATAGCTATTTTTCGATGATTGATTTTGAACCCTCGCTGCTAGATGACACTTCCTTGGGAGATCCACGCCTTAAGTGGGAGGAAGATACATATGAAAGTAGCTATGCATTGGATGAAGAAAGGTGGTGACTCGAGGAAGATGATGATAAGGTTGAGTATCCACCAAAATTATATTGGAGTCAGAAGAAGGGAATGATGGCACCATTGGATGACCTCGACACAGATGATAGCATTTCTATGACATTTGATGAAGTGGGACGAAGTCAAGTTGTTAATCCTACCCTCCCTTCTGATCACAAGATGGAACTCAAGCCCACCCACAGGGAACCTAACCCTGAAGAAATTGACCTATCTAAGGAGTCCGATGTTACCAGTGTAAACCATTTACCCCAGATAGAGTGCCCTAGGGAATCTGTTGAGATTTTAGATAATTCTAGACCTCAGATATATGATGAATTGTGTCATGAGGACAAAGATAAATTATATGAGGAGCCTACATTCAAGATTTGGAGTGACACTAAGGGCGATTAGGTCTTATTTGAAGAGTTAGCCCCTGAGGATGTCACAAATTTGACCAAATTAGGTTTCCTTAGCACACACATCGATGATATTTCACCTCATTATGAAATGATGGAAAATTTGGAAGCAACTTCTAACATTTATGTGGATTCACATATAGACTCCAGGGAAGATTTGAGTAAAGAACAAGAACCCGAAGATAACATTGATAGGATAATCCCTAGATCTATTGCTTCCAACCTGCCTTCATTTGTTTCGAAGTCACCCTCTGATTCACTTATGTCTAAAGGTGAAATTTTGACTCTTGATGAAGTGCAAGAAGATACTTGTGATAGTGCAAGGAATGCTAGGGATGCAATTGAGAATTTGGAAAGATTGTTAGGGATGGACACCAAGCTGATTAAACCTAACCTAGATCTTATGGCCATCCCGCAACCTCGAAACTTGGACACCCTTGACGATCCTTGGCTTAGAGATATGCTCACTTTTGTTCTAATAGGGGGGCTTAACAAAATAATATTTCTTGTAATGGAGTATCGGGAATGGATTGATGATTTCTTTAGTCAGTCCATTACCCTGGGGTTTATCTCTGCACCATTCCATCCCCCTTTAGGAGGATCCTTGTCATCCTCCCCCTACCCCTTTGGAGGTTGTTATGCCAGTTTATCCTTTAGAACCTCTTCTGGTGACCTGGGAAGATTTCATCCCCATCTTAATTGGGCGAGCATTTGCTATTGGGATTCATCATCAACTCGCCAATATCCTAGGTTACCTGTTTTCTAGGCCAACATTACTTTACTTATTTTTAGGGCCTATTTCTGCGATCCTTAAACCTGATTTGCAGGTTCTTTGGTTGCTTGGCTGCTAACAAAAGAACGGTAGCCCATCTCTAACCAAGGTTATATCCTTCTATGCAATGGGGACATTACAGATTTTTGGCATGGGGGGTTATACATGGGATATACATAGCATTTATACATAGTGCATTCATGCATTTAGTTAAAGCATTCTGCATTGCAAACATTTGCATTAAAAAAAAAAAGGAGAAAAATATTTTGTAATTATTGAGCTTAACTGGCTAGGCCCTACATTCTTAAGCAAATCAGAACCATAGGTGAGACTAAGTTGATTCTAGGGTCGAACTTTAGAAGCTAAATGTGTTATTAGCTTTAGACCTTTAGGGTCTTTTGTGAACTTAAAAACTTAAGTAGGAGTTACGTTGCAGACCATTCCTCAAGCGGTTGAGAAAGGAAAGCTAGGGATTGAGTTAAAAGGTGGGGTAGTACCTGGAGTCTT
Source organism: Thalassia testudinum (assembly GCA_037157565.1). Classification (NCBI taxonomy): domain Eukaryota; kingdom Viridiplantae; phylum Streptophyta; class Magnoliopsida; order Alismatales; family Hydrocharitaceae; genus Thalassia; species Thalassia testudinum. The sequence continues at coordinate 29,745,529 of JAZHRO010000019.1, read as the reverse complement.
GTTCTACCTTTTGGTTTACGGGTCCTTGTAACCCAAGCATCCAAATTTCACACACTTGGTCTTGTGTAAGTAAGTAATCACCTTAATTCCTTTCTTAAAAGAAATTTGGTTCTCTTAGTTTTGACTTAGAAGAGGTTTGAAAACATAATTTGATTGGAAGAGTTCCTACCACAGGAGAGGTGGAGTATATACTCACCTTGAGGATGCGATGATAAAATATTACCTCGACGCTTGTCTCTTAGGATATCCATCCTACTGGGGGCATGTAAGCGCATTGTGTGGTTCAGGTACCATGGACGGCCCTATCTCGAAGTGCCGATCGCCACAAGCCTGAATTTGCTTAAGAAATCCATGGGCGATGCTACCTCAAAGTGTCGATTGTCAGGAGTTCTTGGGGTCGCTATGGGCGGTGCTATCTCGAAGCATCGAAAGCTAGGCACCCTTCAAGGAATGGTGATGGGGACAATGAATCCGACACAGACCATGTTGATAGTTGATCTGAGGTTAGACTTAGAGGAATCAAAAAAAAAAAAAAAAAATATATATATATATATATAAGTCCTTTCTCCTTTCTAGGTTGCCAGTCATGCCAACCTAAAATAATTCAGACCAATGCACATGCACGGATGCTTTAATCTCAGGGATCAATAATCCTTAGGGTAGAGTCAGAAATTAATGAAACTTGTGCCTGCAACTGGTCTTTATCCAACTTAGTCTGCAACCTAGCAGCTACTTGGGAACCTTATTTCTAATGTCTAAACTTAATATGTTTCTAAAGGAAGACCGATTGGGTTGGCTAATTTACTTGGAGTGCTAGGTTTTGATTGGATTTTCTAAGGACTAGCAAAAATTAGACATGGGGGTATTTGATTAGCCCATATTTGTGGGTTATTTAAGCATTTAAATGTCTAGACATTAAGTTAATTTTAACATTCAGATAGCATACATTAGGATGTAAATAAATTAATTCATATTTTTAGCTTAAATACATAATTCATGCATTTAGAATTAACCTAGGGTTGCATACAATTAATTATTTAATTAATTAGGTGCACTATTTTAATTAACATAGAAGTTAACGAGTTATGTATAAATAATGCTTCCTTTTTGCTAGTCCCTAGCAAAATCAACCTAAATGCTATGTATAAAAGTAGAATGAGGGTTCGAGTATTTAGGAAAAATTCATTGATTGCTTTAGATAATCTCAACCCCAAGATCTAATTATAAAAACTCAACAGTGCCTGGGTGCCTACTAGAATGTAGACCAACCAGGCCTTCGCCTTATTTGAGAAGAGAAGATGCAAAAATTTTTTCTTGTTTTCCTTCTTTTCTAATTTTTTTGTAGTTTGGAGTTTCAGAGTTTTGGAATAACTTTTTACGGCTACCCGACCCGTCCAAAACTCGAAAAGGACTGTAAGTGCTAAGCATCTTGTGCAAATAGTGAATGACTCACTAGACGACCATTAAAACGGATTTCAGGTTTCTAGACCCTAGGTGACCTTGCCTAAAGGTTTATCTTTTCGATTAGTAGCATTCTCCCTACCTTTATTTATGGGGTCAACATAAGGGCGAACCCAGTGTTTATTTCCCTGGTTTATTCAAATTCCCCACTTCTTCCCTAAGTGTTTTTGAAAATTATTGTGCATTTTTTTGTGAGCTAGGTTATGGATAGCCAATCAATGAGCCGTTACCACCGACAACTTGCTAGCCATACTCATGCGGTGAAGTATGGTTTTGTTTATTTTTTTATTATTTTATTATTTTTTTCTCCTTTTTCTATATATATTTTTTTCTTTTTCTTCTTTTTTTTCTTTTTTTCTTCAGTAGGTGGCTACCCTGATTTAAGATTTACCTAAAGGTAGTACAACAAAAATGGTCTTGTAACTAGGCTCTGGACAACCTGCCGATGAGCTGTTACTACCAACTTGCCAGCCATACCACCCTAGATAGTTCATTAGCTACCAAATTTCCAAAGAAACTGCTGAAAAGTGAGCCAGTGCAAAAAAAAGTGTGTAGATTCTTAGGCTTAAAGTCCCCCCAAATCAGAGGATGGGTTGATAAGTCACATACTTATCATCCTAATTTATTTACTGATGTAAACACACTTATTGAGGGTAAAATGCCTATTCATGCATGTTCCTAGGGTTAGATTTGCATTTCATGTTATAAATATTGCATAGCATGCATCATTCTGCATTTAGAGTAGCTGTATAAAATTTAGGTTAATTACGTCCTTTTTTGTGGTCAAGAGAGAAGGATATTTATTTCAGAGCCTCGGATTGACAATCTGACCATACAGATCTGATCAAGATGATGATCGGAATCCAACGCCTCCGAAATCACCTCAACCAGAGTCCCGTAGCATCATATGTAGTCCGAGAAAGATCAACGGCCAAGAGACTACGTGACATAATTTGAAGGTTCAAATGACAAATCCGACCACGCGGATGGATTCAGGTCGACAATCGCAGCCTAACAGTGTGAAAATCGACTCAATCTGACCTATGTAACAGTCCTTTCAACCAAAAGAAGATGGACAACCAAGATTATGCCATGTGGCGCAGCACTTGCTGCCCAGCGCATGCACGCAGCAACGCAGGTGCACGTGCACGTGTGGAGGTATGCATGCACACAACGTAGTGCCAGCACATGGGTGCGTGCTCGCGTAGCAAAGGCGGGGAGCACAGCATTGGCGACGCATGAGCTGGCCTACAGCGATGCATGAGCTGGACCTACAGCAATGCTTACAGCCATCACTAATTCTCCGCGTGCAAACAAAGCTAGCTGTGGTCATGGGTGGGCATGATCTGCCTACAGCGACGTTTCCAGGGACCACCTGGATGTCACTAATGGTCCCATACCTAATTTTGTCTCTTCTAATCCACTATAAAAGGACCTACACCCCTTCCCTTCCAAGCCATCTCTACCTACTCTAGTCCTACCTACTCCTATGCTCTAGAAAGCCTACCCCAATAGTGTAGCGAACCTCTACCCCACCAAATATTCCTCCAACTTCCCATCCCCATTCATAGGTCACCTTGGAGCTATCCTCCTACCTCCATTTCGGTAGCAGATCATCCTCGCCATCTCACCTCCATTCCGGAGGCATGCCGAAGGTTTCCTCAACCCGACATCCTCTTGCATCTTACCTCCGTCATCCCACTCCTCACCTCCTTTGTCCGAGCTTTCGGTAGGTGCCGTCGTCTCGCCAAATAGCCAATTCAAGAGATATCCGCTCACCACCCCCTCCTTTTATGATTTCATAGTAGATTGTAATAGACAATGAAGTGATATCTATATCATTTTTGTTCCATCTCTATCTTGTGATTCATTTGCTTGTTTTCTTCTTACCATAAAACAAAAACATAACAAAACCTTAAAATACCAAAAAGAAACAAATCGAAGCATGGTTTTCAATTAAAGTAAACGTCGCCTCCCTGTATTCGATCCCCTTGGAGTTTCGGAATAAATTTTATCTGATCTACGCATTTTGCAACAACGATGATGGGTTACTTGTAAACCTGATTTCAAATACGTGAAACACATGCGACCATTAACCAAATTAAAATGAATTTTAATTGGCGAGGACTCGAGACTAAGTCCACATTTGAGTGGACACCCAGGCTAATTAAGCCCAAAGACCTGAAGAGTCTAAGTATTCAGATCTCAAAGTATCAATTCCTAAAGTTTGCAACTCCTAATGCCTAAGTTCTCATCTCCTAACTCTAATTTTTCTTTCTTTTTTTGTTTCTTAGAGAATCAAATAACAAGAAACTACTGTCACAGCTAACAAAATGGTTATAAAATATGTCCACCTCCCATTGCCTAGTGATGTAAACACATTTACACTACTTAAGACGTCTATTTATGCATGTTCTTAAGCATAGGATTGCACTGCATGATATAAATATTGCATAACATGCATCATCCTGCATTTAGAGTAGTTTGAATAACATGGAGGTTAATTGTCTCCTTTTATGTGCTTGGACAGGAAAAACTTTTTATCGGGGCCTTGGATCGAAAATCCAACAGTACAGATTTGATCAGGGTGACGATTGGAGTTCAACTCCAAGATCGGCCTAATCAGGCATCTGTAGCAATAGATAGTGACCGAGGAACCCTAGAAGATCAAGAGCCAAGATGGTGTAAATCTACACTTCAAACGACAAATCCAATCGCACGGATGGATTCGGATCGACGATCTCAGCCTAACGACACAAAAATTGAGTCAATCTAACACCCGTGGCACCATCCACATCATCCAGAAGATGGATGGCCAAGATGGTGCCACGTGGTGCCATCTCAGCCGCCCAATTGCCCACACGCAACCGCTGAAGCCCCCACATGCACCCTTCTCCACCGTTGGGTCTTGATCCACTGGCTGTGGACACATGCGCCTCAATTCGTTCGCGCGACACATTCCTTTGTGTAGCGCAGCGGTCGCGAGGCGTTGCGAGTTCACAAGACATGGGTTCGACTCACGATCTGCAGGTGCATGCGATTAAAGTCGACCACCCGATCGGCTGCGCGCAGCTCAGATCATCCAATAGTGCCCACCTACTATTTCATGTGAGGCGAGGATGCGCCATCGAACGTGGGCGGGCGCGCAGCGAGGTGGACCAAGGCATGATTTAAGCCGTTTGATCTCGTGATCAGACGGCTAAAATCATCTGGACGTGCGGCGAGCGTTAGGTGCGAGCAGACGAGCGGGCGTGCGCGGGCAGCACCCACTGCGCCCACGATGGGGCTTTAGCGATGGTTTTATCCATCGCTAAAGACCCCTTATTTAATGCTTTAAAGATGTAATGACCAATTTGCCCCCATTCCTTACAACTATAAAAGGAGACCCCCTCCATACAAAATTCTCATCTCTTCCTTCTCTTCTCTACCTCTCCAAAGTTCAAGAGAAGCTTGTCCCACACCTGGGATGCTCCTTACGAGATAAAGTCCAAACTTTCATCCCCGTTCGGAAGTGGATCCCGCCACGACGACGACGTGCTGCTCCATTCCCGTTCTTCTACTTCGTCCTCCTTCGTCCTACTCCATCCTCCTTCCTCTAGGTGTGGTCCCGTCCGGCTCGTCCTCCAAGCGATCGTCGAGGAGGATAACTTCTCTCTCCCATTCTTCGTTATAGCTTTCTAGTGTTGAATTTTCCTGCTTTCTAGTGTAGCTGATTTTCTGCTTTCTAGTGTAATTCTTATTTGGTTTGATTGTATAAACATTTTGAAATATTGAATGCATGTTTTCTCTCTCTCTCTCTTTCTCTCTTTCTATCACTCTTCCCTTTAGTCTGATAGCTTCATTGTAATTACATCGCCTCGCTTTTGAAAATTTCTAAAAAAAATATAATTACGAATATAGATCGACGTAGCCTCCCTATGTTCGACCTGGAATTTCAGTTTCGGTATAAATTTTATTTGTTGAACACGAATTCTTCACTTTCAAGCTACAATGACAAAGTTTTAAAACCAAATACGTTAGCGTAGCAACCCGACGTTCAACATTTTGCCGCCGTTGCCGGGGAGGCAACGATTTCTAATCTTGCTTTCACATTTCTTGCACTTTGTTGTTTTCTAACTTGCATTCTCTTGTGTCTATTATTTTGCAGAGACCGCCATTGGGGAATCATCAAGCGGTAGACTAGAGTAAAGTGTAGTTGAAGACAACTGTAAGTGCTCCCCATTCTTTGCCCCTCCATAGATTTGATTCGTAGCATTAAATCTAAATTCCAATTAACCTAGGTGTTTGCATAAATCCTAGGAATAGTTTGGTTGTTTGGATTCTCACTCACATTCATTCCACCCTCATTTATAAAAAAAAATAACAAAAAGATAATCTTGTGGGGTAATTTTCAACAAACACACAACATACACCCACATTCAAGGCACTTAATCAAATTGATTTGTTTCTACTCAACCAGGTTTTGATCTGTGGAACCGGTACACACAAAGCAACACATTAAAGAGTAGAAATCATTCTAGGTTAACCATCTTTGAGTGCCTAACTTAGTGGTGCATTTGTGGCCAATTGTTTGAGTTGTTTGGGTCGTACCACTCTATTTAAAACCAGCTCATCAAGTAGCTCCTCCTTAGGGTTTTCAATCTAGGTCTATTCCAGGAACTCCACTTTCTTTCTGGTTTTAAAGGAAAATAATCTTCACCCGTGTTTTACAACTTGGTTTGCATAGAAACTTGATTGCAATCCACCTAATTTGAAATCCTAAAAGCTACTTAAGCAAGATTTGAACATTAAAATTCATGCATCACAAATAATCTTGCTTGAAAACCCTGGTTGTGTATGTACTTACACAAATCTCAATCAATCATTAAGGGTACAACCCATTTTAAGGGCCCATCACATTCCATAAGCACCACAATCCCAGGCCTTAATAAAATTAAGTAGACGTTGACCTTAAGGTCTGATTCACTCTTCAAGGCCTAGTCTGAGATTGTTTTTGATTAACCTACTTGTACTGATTAATCTGATGTCTAGCTAGGGTAGTTGCGTCAAACGACCGTGGCTGAGGGGTACACTAAGAACCGGAGGCGAAAGCCGAAGGAAGAACCTTCTCCCCAGTCCCTCATTCTAACTAGTTGGATTAAACAGACGCAAGTAGAGTAAATCATTTACAGTCTTTAGGCGGGTTTCGGGAGTCAGTAGATCCTTAGGCTACCCCACTTAAGGACAACCTTATTTTGTTGAGTCGTAGGGTCCCTATCCCTAGTCCTTCCGACCTTCTCCTAGTTTATGCTGGGTAGATGGTCATTGAATCCCCGATTGGAAGGACCATTAGAACATTCTAGGAGGCACAAGTTGGATTTTGGTCAATTTGATCCCATGGTCGAACAACAGCCTCCTCTGCTTGGAAATCCATAGGAAGAATTTTGAAGGCAGCTGGAACAAATGCAGAGAATGCAGGAATGGTTCCAGAGAATGCAAGGCACTCAGCCCTTGAAGGATTTTTATGATCCTTCAAATTATAGGGAACGTCCTAGCGTCCAGATTCCAGCCGGTGACAGATGAGGGTCTCATCATGAGCCATAACTATCTCATTTTGACCCAATAAATAAGATAAAAGCTCCTACATAACCTAGAAGAAGGCCTAAATGAAGGAATAAGTGCTCTGAGAAGAAAACATGAAATAAAGGTTAAAGCAGAAATTTTACCATTGCAGTACATAAATGGGCTTTCTCAGAGGCAAAACATAGGTCAAAGGATCTACATAAGATAAAAAGTCGGTTGAGTCAATCAGAAATGGGTTCATGTGCAATTTAGGAATTAAATGACATTTGGTAACCCTAAAACAGACCCACTTAAATCAACAAGGTTTCGATCAGGATAAAAATCAAGTAAACCCTCTAAAAATCATGGAAAAATATCCCCTAGGGCTTATAACACTTAATTTGGCCTTTCGAACCCAGTTTAACCCAGATTAGGGTCCTAGCTCATCAATTAACCTAATTTGGGTTTTTATGCAAAATGTCAAGTCAAACGTGGTCAAACCTAAAATCCAACTTCACCATTGGATTCCTTAGGTCAAAATTAGGTTTATGCCAAAATTTGGACCTAAGGAGGTCATCTTGACCTACTTTGCAATTTAGTACACCTAAATCACAATTCGGCCCCGATCTTTTGAAAATCATTGCAGAGAGCCCCCAAACTTCCTCGCCACCTTTGTAATCAAGTCCTTCCGCCATTGTTGGGGCAAAATCCTACTCCAGCGAGGATTAGAGAGGGAATACTCTCTGATTCCTCAGAGATCCCCTCCCAGAAATGGAAGGGAGATTCTCTGAGGAATTCCCTTCCATCTAAGGCCAATCTTGATCCCTGGTGTGAACCCAATCTCTCGTGCGAACGCACGAGGGATTTGGGTATCCACCCTCTTTCCTTCTCCGTTGAGCCAGTGGAGGTAATGGCGTGCCCTCCATCCTCTGAAAGCATGGCCCAGTGCCTATAAAAGAACCCCCAAACCCAACCGCTCAAATTTAGCTTGACTTGACCGGACTTCCACCTCAAATTCTTCTCTTTCTTCCCCAGCCAAGGGTCCAGCGAGCTCCGGCAAGCCCCCCTCCCCTCCCTCTTCACTCTACCACAAAACCAGTAGTAGAGTCATCTTCCTGATTCTCCTCCGCGTCGCGCAATACCCGCGCACGCTGCCTCAGCCCTATCGTTGCCGCCGTCTTCCTCCACTGGGCAGCTTCTTCTCCGACAATAGCAGGTATAGCTGTTCGCCTCTCCATCCCCCTTCACCCTTGTAGTTAGGTTTAAACTATTCTCCTCTATCCCCTCTTTCATTCCCCCCACCTTATTTCATCAATCGACCCTCGACCGTTGCTGACCACCGCCATCTTCCTCGCCTCCGACCAACCTCCGACGAGTCGCCCCCATCATTCCGCCCCTCCACACACCTCGCCAACCATCTCATAAGCTCCGCCTCACCACAAGGAACACTCTTCTCCCATCCACCATTCCTCTACGCCTCCACCACAACCCCCCGAACACCCCCACACTTCTGGTCACAGGACGATCTAGGCACGCTCGCCTAGGCCGTCCTACGACCTGCTTCATCATGCACGACCTTCGCCATGCCACGGCGAAGGTCCCCAGCTTGTCTAATTAAGCCGAGAGGCTTGTTTTGTGTTTGAAATTATTTCAGCCCCTGCCACCATTGACGGTTGAAGCAGCTTCGAAGCAGCTCCAGGCTTCAGCAGCTCCAGGCTTCAGGTGCAGTGGACTCGGGCAAGCACTGCGAAGCCATCTGATCCAGTAATCAACACCAACTGAGGCCGCAGCTGTGGCGATTGCACAAAGGTCTTTTGCGGGTGCACGCGAGAGCAAGGCGGGACTAATAGTCCCACATCGTGAAGTTACAAGCGGCTGAAGAGGTATAAAGTGATTTTGTGTTATTAGCTCTTCGCCTCCGAACACACAGGGGTGAGGTCCCTCACCCAACGCACTCTGTCCTCGTCCACGGATTCACCTCACGGATCTGGCGGGCTCCGACCCGACCCATTCTGAGCACTCGTCGCGCATCACCCTCATGCCGGTACGCTTGGTCCTGGATGCGAAGCCCAACCAGATTACCGGCAGCTCTGGGAGAGCGTCCTTTGAGTGAATTGCAGAGAGAGAGATGTGCGGGTAGAGGGACAGGGTAGGTTTTGCTTCCACCTCTCTGTGCAGGCAGGCTGAGCGTTGAGGAAAAGAGACTAAGCCGCAAGGAAGAAGAAGCGAAGTAGAAGAAGTGGCTGAGCGAGGTAGAGAAGAGAAGGAAGAAAGAAGGATTGTAGAGAGAAAGAAGGACTACAAGAAAAGAAGCAAAGGCAGGAAGAAGATCAAGGCAAGAAGATGAATTGCAGACAAAAGGAGGAAGAAGAGAAGAGACCAAAGAAGAAGCCTTTGCAGAAGAGAGAAGAGAAGGAAGAGAGACTGCAGAGAAAGAAGAAGAAAGGAAAAGTGAAGACTGCAAAAGAAAGAAAGCAAAAGGAGAAGGGAAAACAGTTTTAAGACGTCTGATCACAAGATCAGACGTCCAATTTTACTCTTTTGTCATAATTACTTTTTAACCACATACATTCATATTTAATTAAAGTTTTGAGTAAATTAGAGTGTTCAATTACATTAAGATTAGTAGTAAATTCCGATTGCTCCCTGTGTTCAACCTCGGATAGTCCAATTTTTCGAGTAATAAAATTCTCTATTTGTTTGAACACTTTGTCGGCTATATTACAACGTGTTATTCTTTAAAACCCGATCAAGCGCGATCAACATTTTGGCGCCGTTGCCGGGGAGCAACGCGCAATTTATCACTAGTCTCTACACTCTTTTTATCATATTGAACACTAACTTGCCCTACTTTGCTTTGTTTTGATCTTGCAGGTATTTCACAAGAAAATCCCTCCCACAAGTCAACCACTCCAGGGCAGGTAATTTCTTTTCTTCCTTAAACCATCCCCTAATCCTGAAAAGACAAAAGGAAGAAAATCAATTTAGGAATCAATTGCCTTTTTTATATAGTAATCACCATCTTTAAGGCAAACGGTTCCTAATTTTGCGAAAAATTTTTCAAATGTTCTTGAAGTTTGAGCGATTTTTTTTAGATTCTATCCCACAAATTCATGTGCCTAATTGAAATCACGCTTAATCTCGGCAGACAACACACTTCTTGTTTTTAAGTCCAAAGAGAACCTTTTTAAAAAGAAAAAGAGGATTGGAAATAGAACCAAATTAGGGTTTCTACAGTAGGATCTTGGAGTGATAGTCACACATGCCTGCATAAAAGGAAATAAACCTCCCGCATCAGTGTGCCGCCCAAGACCTTGATTGAAGGGAGCTAAACAAGAAGCTCTAAAATCACTTGAATCTTAAAATTTTTGGACCTAATAACCTGGAAGTCATATCAAGGTGATCTCTAGGCTCCAAACCTAGAATCATTTTGCCATCTATAGGACAAGTCAGGTGAAGTTGACCCCTTGGGTCAACCAACCTCTAAATTAGGTCAAAATATCAAAACATCTAAAGTTCAACTGAGAACCCTAAAGCACCTTTGAAATAAAAGTGGTAGACTTAAGAGGTCAAGGTCCCCATTCTGGTCTACTTGGAATCTAAGTGACAAGAGAGGTCAGGTGGGGGAAACCCTGTAACCCGTCAGGACGCTCTACCGTGTAAGGGTCTTTGCGGGACTCTCCCTCTCTGGCTGCCCAGGTAATTCTCAGGTGGACGATCTTCTGATCCAGGGGTCCATCCTCCCCGAACCTCCACAGTCATCCAAACATCTTTGGGTGTCTTGATTGGGTCAAGAACACCTCCAGTCCCTCATCTTTTCTCTTTAGAGCACACATACACATTTTCAGTGGGACTCATTATTCAGATCTGATCGCTTCATAACGTGATTCTACATCTTGATTCAAACTCTGATTCTACATTTGGATTCCACCACCTGATCCAAATATGCAGCCAAACCACTTACGACCACCATTCAAGAAACCTGAATATCAGAGATCCATGAGAGATAAAATGATTGAGGATGCCATGAAATTCTATGAAAATGAAGAAACCTCAACACCAGTAGGAAACATTCAGGTTGATGTCCCTACAACCACAACCTTTATCATAACTTGTGCCCAAGTACTATTAGCAGAAGTCACAAAAGGATCAACCCATGACTTGCTCATTACTACATACATTGAGATAGAAAAACTGCACAATATTGAATACCTTCAATGTATGACAAATCCTCGACTTTGGAAGCAACACCAAGATAGTCTTGAAAAATGGGAAGAGAAAATGAGATTAGTAAAACAAGTTATTGACCAGAAATACCCGTATATACCACAAACAGAGGAGGAACTATCTTGGGACAACATCGAGGATAAATCTAATCTCGGGTTTGAGGAACAAAATGGTTGTGGATTCCCAACCCAGATAGAGTACAATGTGCCTAATATTGAAGAAGGTTGGGAAGCTCCAAATGCAGGAAAATACCATGATGAGCCCATTCTAGAATCCCAAAACTCCTGCAAGTATGAGAGTAGAACTGAACCTCTCGAGGGTATAAATTCCATCCCTTATTCTGATAAGGTGACCCTTGAAGGTTATTCAGACCTAGATTCTAGTAATTCAACCCACATCCTAAGCCTAGAACCTAGATCGGAAACATATTTTGAAGATTTCAAGGCCCCATATGAAGAAGATCAATCTTTCAATGAAGAATATGATTTTGGGTCTCGATTTGATGAATATCCCTCGCCAACATCCTCAGAGGAACTAATCGATTTTTCGGAAGTCATGCCAATCTACGATACAGAAATCGAGTTGGATGAGTGGGGTTTCGATTGGGTCTGCCCTACTAACTTTGAACCTGAGCCCCTACCAAATAGGGACACCCTTTTAAGCTCAGAATTAACATTTAGGCTAGACCCCAGTCAGGCTGCTGAGTATACAACATATGATTCATTCTATGGTGGAACTCATGATCTTGAATCTCATTCAAATTTTGATTTTCGCAAACTCTCCGACGATTTCGAATATGACCATAACATCTGATAAAATCTGCTTCCTGATTATTACAAGCCAATTTTCTTTGAAGCCACCTGCTCCACATATACAGAACCAATCAAAACCCGTTCTCTACCCCGACCCGCAACTGGACTCAATTTCTATTCCGATTCACCTCTCACTGAGCCATTTGCAGATGATTCAACTCCATATCTATATTGGGTATCAGGCATTGATCAGACCAAAAAACAGGAGCCAACATTCTTTGATCACCCCTGTAGGGATTCCACACCTTACATTGATTATTTTTCGAAACCCTACTCTGACCAGGCTGAGTCAACTCAGCCTAAACCCGAGTTTTCACTTCCATATTCATTTGAACTTCATTGCATATGGTGGGTTCCGCATCTGTTGATCTACATTTATCAACCCACCAGTCTTATTGGGTTTGGGTTGCATCATCAGCCTACTGATCTTAACAAGCACCTGGTTGGACCAACCAGGCTCTTAATCAAGGTGCTTGTTTTACAAAATTCCACTGATTTGACCACTCCCGCTCCACCCCATTTTCCGCTCGACTGAAGGCATCAAATTTAGCGCTTAACAGGAGGCAACCTGTCATCCCAAAAATAGAGACCCGTTTGGTTATCTGTCTGTACTCCATGTCCATTGCACCTTGAGTTCAGCCTTCGACAGTTGATCCCACCTCTGGTACACGTATCAGAGCTTGAAATCATCCGCATCAATCATTTTTCAGCCTATTCACCCACTCGATGTATCCTATTCTAAGTCCCTGACCTCAACACTATTTCACACCCTCTGTTTACAATGAGGACATTGCAAAACTTAGGCATGGGAGGGTGATAAAGTGCATACATACAGAACCAAGAAAAAGTTAGGAGTCTCACACACAAAAATTTTAGCATATGTCAAAAACACAAAAAAAAAAATTTAAAAATTACGAAAAGAACAAAAAAAAAATGGGGGAGGGAGGAAATTTTGTGAGCCACATATTCATAAGGAGGAGAAAAAGAGCAAAAATGACAAAAAGGAGCACAAAATGAAAAAGAAAAAGAAATAGTCATTAGTAAGAGATTAAGGAATTAACTGAAGTTCTAGACCAGATCAAGAAAAGAAATAAAAGAAAAAGTGCTAAGGAGACATAACAAGAGATTAGCGGGAACGCTGGTCTTAGGCCTCTTGGGCTAGATTCTTTAGCTTAAATATTCACGTATCCGCTAAAAACTGGATAATCCTCAAGAGGTTGGGGAAAATGCAAAGCTTAAGTATTAGGTCTAAGGCTTAGGAAGTATTTGACCTCGCTAACTGACCTCCAATTTGCGGGATTCGGTAACCTAAGCACCCCAAATTCACACACAGTCTGGTTCAGTGCGCATAAACATCCAAATCACGCAAAACGTTTAATGTTCTAAAAAAGTCACCTAGATTAGGAGCTGCCAATCGACACAAGTTGATTTGGATGAGTTCCCAGCGCGGAGAGGCGGGAAATTCCCCTTGAAGATGCGTAACAACATATCGTCTCCTCGGTGCTTGTCTCTTAGGATATTTAAATATCCTACTGGGGGCATGTAAGCACTCTACTGGTTCAGATACCATGGGTGGCATTATCACGAAATGTCGATCGCCAGGGTCTGAATTCAGCCATGGAACGCCATGGGCGGGATTATCTCAAAATCTCGAAAGCCATGGTTCTGGGGGTTGCCATGGGCGGTGCTATCTCGAAGCATCGATAGCCAAGAACCCTTGAGGATTTATGATGGGGACGAGGAATCCGATACAGACCGTGTTGAGAAGCTAATCCGAAGCTAGAAATAAAAAAGAAAAGAGAGAGAAAAGTTCTCCAAACAAATAAATCCTCTATCTCTCTTACAAAAATGCACTGCAAACTGAACTTTGGCTAAGAATGTCTCAAGCACGGGTGCTTTAATCGCAGAGTCCAACAAACCCTAGGGTAGTTTCTATGGGCCTTAGAAACCTTTGCAGAGGACTGAGGCTAAAGCAGAACAGGTCTGAATTTTGGTTAGTACTTGAATACCTTTAGGCCTATTATCGGCAATCCTACCTGATGAGAACCTCATCATGAGCCATAACTAGCTCATTTTGACCTAATACAAAGGATAAAAGCTCCTACATAACTCAAGGAAAGGCTTAACTCAGAGAATTCTGAGTTTAAGGAGAAAACAAGTCATAAGGGGTAAAAATGCAATTTTACCAGTATAATCTGCATACAGGGTAATTCAGGGTCCAAACATAGGTCAAACAAACTGAATAAGAAGGAAAGTGGGATGATCTGATAAGGGCTACATCAATTCCAAGGAACTAAATGATAATCTGTAACCTTAAAACAAACCCACTTCAATTCACGAGGTTTGAGGCAAAGTAAAAATAGAATAAACCCTCTAAAATTCACATAAAAATAATCTCTAGGGTTTAGAACCTTCAATTTGGCCTTCGGAACCCATTTTGACCTACAATGAGAACCATGCCCAATTAATAACTTAATTTGGGTTTTTACGTAAATTGACCAGTCAAACAAGGTTTTATCTAGAAATAAAATTCACCATCAGAATCCTTAGGTCCTAATTAGTCACGTATAAAAACTTGAGCCTAAGAAGAAACCTTCTTGACCAACTTTACATTTTGGTCCTCATCTATTTACTTTTTGGCCCTCAACTTTTGAACCCTCGCATTTTGGACCCTAACTCTTCTTCGTTCTTTACATTTAGGTCCTCCCTGCAAAACCTGCTAGCACCACACTCCGGCGACCTTGCGCGCAGCATGGCTCCGCGCAGGGTAAGGGGGAGGGCCTGCCAGGTAAAATGGGGGTGCCCTGCGTCATCAGTCGTCGCAGGAACACCCCCTTGGTCGCTGCAACCCACCATACCGACCGTGCGAATGCACGGACGGTATGGGTCTCCCTCCGCCCTCCTCTCTTATTCAGCCCCTATAAATACCCCCGTCGCTCCACCGTTCTGGTGAGCTCGGTCCTGATGGAGAAACACCCTCTTTTCACTCTCTTCCCACTCCGACAGGAAGCCCTCCAGCTCCGGCGATTTTTCCCTCCTCCTCCTCGTCGTTCTGCCGCACTACCAGCAACAGGGCTGCCTTCTCCTACTCTTCCCGCGCCGCGCCGCACCCAGTGCGCGCCTCTCCAGCCCTCTCCTCGCCGTCGCTCCTTCCTCTGGGCAACTTCTTCTCCGGCGACAGTCGATACGACTGTCGCCTGTTCCAGCCCCTCCTCGTCCTGCTAAGTAGGTAGAACTCCTCTTCCTCCCCTCTTCCTTTTCCTCACTTTACATCTTTACTGTTGCCCCGATCCGACTGATTAGCCCATAGTTGTGGGCTATTTAAGTATTTAAGTGCCTATACATTAGATTAATTCTAACATTTATTTAGTATAAATTAGGATGTAAATAGATCAATTCATAGTTTTAATCTAATTACATAATCCATACATTGCATTCATATCTTAAGTGCATTTAGAATTAACTTAGAATAGCATTCATCTAATTAGATAACCAATTAGGTATATTATTTTTATTAACATAGAAGTTGAGGGTCTGTACATAAACAACCCTAATATTTTAATATTATTTTCTTTATTCTTCTTCTTTCAGAATGGCTGGCTGCCGCTCCAACGCCCGGCTGCTGCAGTGATGAAGCCATTCAAGGGGGAGAGGATGTGGTGGATCTGGTCGGCGGCTGATTTCAAAATTGTTCAAGACACTACAAAAGGAGCACGGAGGCAGCCGAGCTCAGGAGGCCTCCGCCACCGACCCACCACTGTGCAGAGAGAACCTCTCTCTTCCACTCCATACTGCCAGCCTCTACCGTGGCGGCGAGTCTCCACCACCGTGGGCGTGTGGTGTGACAGGCCACACCGCCATCCGGAGCTCGCCCGCATTACCGTGAGCACCTTAGCGTGCAACTCCCTCGCCGTCATCGCCGACCACCGTCACCAACCTACTGATTCAGCCTCCCTCTCAGTAACTTAAGACGTCTGGGGAATTTCCCAGACGTCTGAAGTTACCCGCTCACTTCACCGCACACGCCTGAAGTCGCCTGCAGACCCCTTCCCGCACCTGCAGAACCTTCAGCGCACCCATGTCCGTCAACCTTCAGCTCAAACGCGCCTCAACTCTCCAACAGCCACGCCTCCGCTCAACAGCCTGCAGAACCTTCAGCGCACCCACGCTTGCGCCCTCCACCGCTCACCGGCTGCAGACCTGCGCACGCCTGCAGATCAGCCCGCGCTCTCCTCCAACGCATGCAGACCAGCCTGCAGCATCCTCCAACAGCCGCCTGCAGCTTCCACCGCACACGCCAACCACCTGCAGCTTCCACCGCGCCAGCGCCCTCCGCAGACCCTCCGCCCACGCCAGCTTTTACCGCACACGCCAGCCGCAGCAGCCACCCCCGCAGCAGCAGCAGGCGGCGGACTTCACGCCAACAGGCTGCGCAAGCTGCCGGCTGCAGCACCTCCGCCGGAGCTCGTCCGGCCACCTCCGACCACCGCGCGACTCGCCGCCACCACCGATTCGAAGCCCTTGATCCAAGGGACCTCCTCCGAGCTTCCCGCGCCCGACCATCGGCTCCTCGTCGCGCAAGACAATGGGGAAAAATTCCCCTGTTTTGCTACAGTAAAACGTTAATTAAAATTTACATTTTCTGCCATTGCCACATTTTAATCATATTCTATTCACTCTGCATTGCGGAAAATATCCTGTAGTTTCTCATAATTGCCATTTCTGCATTGTTTCTTGCTTAAACCTTAATCTAAAGGCAATCTTGGCTTGGTTCTTGTCCAAATTGACTACGAACAAACATTTTTAAGTAGCGTGAATTTTAATACGTTTTTGCCTCCCTGTGGATACGACCCACTCCTCTGCGAGTGGTTATTTCTTATTAAAAATTGATTAGTCGATTTTTCCACCACATTAAACTACAAACGACTTAAAAGCGAAAGATCGACAGGTCAAATGGCGCCGTTGCCGGGGAGGCAACAGACGCAATAATTTCGCCTAATTTTATTTTGATTATTTGTCAATTGCATAGAGATTTGACCATTCATTATTTTCTTTTCTGTGCGAGAAAATTTATGCAAGAATCAGCCACTGTGAGAGGCGACCCTTGACGTCGCCAGACGAGAAGTGGACAAGCAATTTTGAAAGGAGGAGAAGGACGAGGACGCGACGGACACCATTGTATTTAATCGCTAATTTAATTAGAATAGAATTAAGACTGAAGACTTAATTTTTCATTACAGTTAGTTTGAAACCCTTGTTCTGGGGCATATTTTGAGGGTTTGTTCCCTGATTTTGTTTTGGACCCGTGTTGGGTAATTTTTGGGAGCCTGTTCCCTTTTCTTTAGATTTAGGTTTATTTTTTTTTTTATTATTTCTTTTATTTGCCTGTGCATAAGTAGTTCTAAAAAAAAATAGAAAAAGAAAAAAAATGAGCTGCCTGCTAGAAGTTGCCTGCCCTAGGACGAACCATTTAGGCCTGTATGAGCAGCCTCTAGATTTGCTTTTCTGCATTGCGTGCATTTTTGCATCGAAGATCGCTGGAGGCAAGGTACGCATTCTCTTACTTTACATCCTATTTTTGATCACGCATTGCATTTGGGATTTAATGCGAAGACCACCTAATCTGTACTGAATAAATCAAACAAGTGGTCACATATTTTCTTTAGAAAAAGGACTAATTAAAGGAAGGACATTTTAAAAACCAAGGATTTGATTTTCAAACTTGGCGTGCGATTCAAAGTTCAAAATCTTTGACGGTGTATGCACACTTATTTCACTTGCACCACGGCACGTTTCTAGACGCTCCTTAGGTTTGGAAATACTAGGACAAGAGCCCTCCTTTCGTTGGATTTTGAAGTGTTCGGAACTTGAGATCAAAGGTTTTGTAAATCCAAAGAGGGGAATACCCTGTCACGGATTTTTGGGGGTAGTTGAGGAGCACCGCGAAAGCACAGCTTCAAAGGAAGGCTTAGGCCTACTTGCATCCCTCGATCTTCCGTCTTTGGATTTACTTGACCATTTGAGATTTAGGGAAGAACACCTAAGCTCCAACTAGGTCTTTTTAGGCGAGTCGTAGGTCGACAATAGGCGCGTAAATTGATTGAACAAATTGTATTGTCACCTGCAATCTGACTTAAAATCAAAAGCCTAAATTGGGAAAGACCTAAAAGGTCCTTTTTGAATTGTGTCTTGCTTGGGGAATTCTGATTGAAGTGTGAGTTAGAATGGACCACATTGATTTTCATCCTTTCACATCTTGCCCACACCCTCACCCCCACTTTGCATCCTTCGATCCCAGACGTCGAGATGGTCCATTCCTTGATGGACATAATGACAATCATTGGGATCCGTTTTACTCCTATT
Organism: Thalassia testudinum; assembly: GCA_037157565.1. Lineage (NCBI taxonomy): Eukaryota > Viridiplantae > Streptophyta > Magnoliopsida > Alismatales > Hydrocharitaceae > Thalassia > Thalassia testudinum. The sequence goes on along the minus strand of JAZHRO010000019.1, from coordinate 29,727,125 downwards.
ATAGGAGTATTGGCCTAGTTAAGCCCCAAATTAGTGAGCAGAACTCAGGAGAGGGATTTGCTTTGCCCAATATCCCACATACCAAAGAAATACCCAACCCACCCTCCCTGAAAACTTATAATGGTTGGACAAACACTCCTGGGTACTATAAGCCTGAGCCTGACTTCTCTTATGATAGAAATGACCTCTCCTCTTTGAAGATGGAAATACAGAAAATGCAAAATGAAATGAGTGAATTGTTAGGAGAATCTTTGAGAGCAGGCCAACAAGAAAGAGATGAAATTAGCCACCCAATCTGCCCCATTGACGATGACGTACACCCCTCTACAATAGATGCATCTCCCGTGGGAAAGCTACACTTTAAGTTGAAGGGAAATTCTGGGGAGAATAGCTACTTTTCGAGGATCGATTTTGAAACCTCCCCATTAGATGACACTTCCTTGAGAGATCTACACTTTAGGTGGGAGGAAAAAACACATGAAAGTAGCTATGCATTGGATGAAGAATGGTGGAAACCCGAGGAAGATGATGATAAGGTTGAGTATCCACCTGATTTATATTGGAGTCAAAAGAAGGGAATGATGGTACCATTGGAAGACCTCGACCCAGATGATAGTATTTTCGTGACATTTGATGAAGTGGGTCAAAGTCAAGTTGTTAATCCTACCCTCCCTTCTGATCACGATATGGAACTCAAACCCACCCTTAGGGAACCTAACCCTAAAGAAATTGACCTATCTGAGGAGTTTGATGTAACCAATGTAAATAATTTACCTCAGATAGAGCACCGTAGGGGAACTGCTGAGATATTAAATGATTCTAGACCTCGAGTACATGATGAATTGTGTGATGAGGAGGAAGATGAATTATATGAGGAACCTACATTCAAGATTTGGAGTGACACTAAGGGTGATTATGTATTATTTGAAGAGTTAGCCCCTGAGGATGTCATAAATTTGACCAAATTAGGTTTCCTTGGCACACCCATTGATGATATTTCTCCTCATGATAAAATGATGGAAAATTTGGAAGCAATTTCTAAGATTTGTGTGGATTCACATATAGACTCCGGGGAAGATTTGAGTAAAGAACAAAAACCTGGGGATGACATTGATAGGATAATCCCTAGATCTGTTGCTTCCAACCTGCCTTCATTCACTTCGAAGTCACCCTCTGATTCGCTTATATCTGAAAGCGAAATTGTGACTCCTGATGAAGAGCAGGAAGATCCACGTGATGGTGCAAGGAATGCTAGGGATGAAATTGAGGATTTAGAAAGAGTGTTTGGGATGGACACCAAGCTGATTAAACCCAACCTAGATCTTATGGCCATCCCACAACCTCGTAAATTGGACACCCTAGACGATCCTTGCCTTAGAGAATTGCTCATTTTTGTTCTGACTAGGGGGCTTAACAGACCAATATTTTCTGTAATGGAGTATCGGGTATGGATTGATGATTTCTTTAGTCAGTCCATTACCCTGGGGGTTTATCTCTATACCATTCCTTCCCCATTCTTTTTGGAGGATCCTTGTCGTCCTACCCCTACCCCTTTGGAGGTTATTTCAACTGTTTATCCTTTAGAACCTCTTCTGGTGACCTGGGAAGATTTCATTCCCATTTTAGTTGGGCGAGCATTTGCTATCGGGATTCATCATCAGCTCGCCAACATCCTAGGTTACCTATTTTCTAGGCCAACTTTGCTTTGCTCATTTTTAGGGCCTATTTCTGCAATTCTTGAACCTGATTTGCAGGTTCTTCGGCTATTCAGCCCAGCTTTGACCCAGGTAATATCCTTCTATGCAATGAGGACATTGCAGATTTTAGGCATGGGGGGGTGTACTTGGGGATATACATAGCATAATTGCATACATTTGTACATATAAAAAAAAAAAAAAAGTTTTGAGCTTAACTGGCTAGATCTTGCAGTCTTAAGCAAATCAGAACTCTAGCGTAGACTAAATTAATTCTAGGGTCAAACTTTAGAAGCTAAATAAGCTACTAGCTTTAGACCTTTAGGGTCCTTTGTGGACTTAAAAACTTAAGTAGGAGTTAAGTTGCGGACCATTCTTCAAGTGGTTGAGGAAGGGAAGCTAGGGTTTGAGTTAAAAGGTGGGGTAGTACCTGGAGTCTTATTCTACCTTTTGGTTTACGGGTCCTGGTAACCCAAGCATCCAAATTTTTCACACTTGGTCTGGTAATTAACTTAATTTCTGAAAAGAGATTTGGTTCTCTTAGTTTTGACTTAAGAGAGGCTTGAAAACACATTTTGATTGGAAGAGTTCCCGCCGCAGGAGAGGTCGAGTATATACTCACCTTGAGGATGCGATGGTAACATATTACCTCCTCGGCGCTTGTCTCTTAGGATATCCATCCTACTGGGGGCATGTAAGCGCATTGCGCAGTTCAGGTACCATGGGCGGCCCTATCTCGAAGTGCCGATTGCCATAGGCCTGAATTCGCTTAAGAAATCCATGGGCGATACTATCTCGAAGTGTCGATTGCCAGGAGTTCTTGGGGTCGTTATGGGCGGTGCTATCTCGAAGCATCGAAAGCCAGACACCCTTCGAGGTATGGTAATGGGGACAATGAATCCGACACAGACCGTGTTGATAGCTGATCTGAGGTTAGACTTAGAAGAATCAAACAAAAAAAAAAGAAAAAGTATATATATTAAAAAAAAAAAAATTCCTTTAACTCAAATAACTCGAACCAATGCAAAAGCACGGATGCTTTAATCTCAGGGATCAATAAACTTTAGGGTAGAGTTAGAAATCAAGGAAACTTGTGCTTGCAACTCATCTTTAGCCGACCTAGTCTGTAACTTAGCAACTACTTAGGAACCTTGGGTTTAGAACCTGAACTTAATATGCTTCTGAAGGAAGACTAAGTGAGTTGACTAGTCTACTTAGAGTGCTAGGTTTCGCTTAATTTTGCTAGGGACTAGCAAAAACTAGGCATGGGGGTATTTGATTAGCCCATAGTTGTGGGCTATTTAAGTATTTAAGTGCCTATACATTAGATTAATTCTAACATTTATTTAGTATAAATTAGGATGTAAATAGATCAATTCATAGTTTTAATCTAATTACATAATCCATACATTGCATTCATATCTTAAGTGCATTTAGAATTAACTTAGAATAGCATTCATCTAATTAGATAACCAATTAGGTATATTATTTTTATTAACATAGAAGTTGAGGGTCTGTACATAAATAACCCTAATATTTTAATAATATTTTCTTTATTCTTCTTCTTTCAGAACGGCTGGCTGCCGCTCCAACGCCCGGCTGCTGCAGTGATGAAGCCATTCAAGGGGGAGCGGATGTGGTGGATCTGGTCGGCGGCTGATTTCAAAATTGTTCAAGACAATACAAAAGGAGCACAGAGGCAGCCGAGCTCAGGAGGCCTTCGCCACCGACCCACCACTGTGCAGAGAGAACCTCTCTCTTCCACTCCATACTGCCGGCCTCTACCGTGGCGGCGAGTCTCCACCACCGTGGGCGTGTGGTGTGACAGGCCACACCACCATCCGGAGCTCGCCCGCATTACCGTGAGCACCTTAGCGTGCAACTCCCTCGTCGTCATCGCCGACCACCATCACCAACCTACTGATTCAGCCACCCTCTCAGTAACTTAAGACGTCTGGGGAATTTCCCAGACGTCTGAAGTTACCCGCTCACTTCACCGTACACGCCTGAAGTCGCCTGCAGACCCCTTCCCGCACCTGCAGAACCTTCAGCGCACCCACGTCCGTCAACCTTCAGCTTAAACGCACCTCAACTCTCCAACAGCCACGCCTCCGCTCAACAACCTGCAGAACCTTCAGCGCACCCACGCCTGCGCCCTCCACCGCTCACCGGCTGCAGACCTGCGCACGCCTGCAGATCAGCCCGCGCTCTCCTCCAACGCCTGCAGACCAGCCTGCAGCATCCTCCAACAGTCGCTTGCAGCTTCCACTGCACACGCCAACCGCCTGCAGCTTCCACCGCGCCAGCGCCCTCCGCAGACCCTCCGCCCACGCCAGCTTCCACCGCACACGCCAGCCGCAGCAGCAGCAGGCGGCGGACTTCACGCCAACAGGCTGCGCAAGCTGCCGGCTGCAGCACCTCCGCCGGAGCTCGTCCGGCCACCTCCGACCGCCGCGCGACTTGCCGCCACCACCGATTCGAAGCCCTTGATCCAAGGGACCTCCTCCGAGCTTCCCGCGCCCGACCATCGGCTCCTCATCGCGCAAGACAACGGGGAAAAATTCCCCTGTTTTGCTACAGTAAAACGTTAATTAAAATTTACATTTTCTGCCATTGCCACATTTTAATCATATTCTATTCACTCTGCATTGCGGAAAATATCCTGTAGTTTCTCATAATTGCCATTTCAGCATTGTTTCTTACTTAAACCTTAATCTAAAGGCAATCTTGGCTTGGTTCTTGTCCAAATTGACTCCGAACAAACATTTCTAAGTGGCGCGAATTTTAATACGTTATTGCCTCCCTGTGGATACGACCCGCTCCTCTGCGAGTGGTTATTTCTTATTAAAAATTGATTAGTCGATTTTTCCACCACATTAAACTACAAACGACTTAAAAGCGAAAGATCGATAGGCCACCGACCAATCGCCCTCATCTTCTCCACCTCCGGCCCCTGCTCCGGCGACCCGCTCCCATCACTCCAGCAACCCACACGGCTCGCTGACCACCGCAGAACCTCCGCCTCCTCACCCTGATCAACCTCCGCCCTTCCACTTCCCCCAAATCACCCTCTGCAACTCCACCGAACAAACCCATCTCCCAACCTGCAGTTTGACCTAGGCCGGCCCTTAGGCTCCACCCCGCCGCCTGCACACCCCCCGACCACCTTCGCCGTGCCACGGCGAAGGTCCTCCGCGTTTCTGATTGGGCCGAGAGGGCGTTTCTCTGTGGACAGGTACCTGCGCTCGCTGCCGCCATTGTTGAAGCGAAGCAGCTTCTTCACCTGCTGCCCCAGGTGCGCCACGCCCAGGTCACGCTCCCAGGCAGTGCGAGGCATCTTCGCGAAGTTCCAGGCTGCAGTCGAGGCGAAGCCCCCGCGCTTCGCCTCGACTGCCGCTGCTTCCTCCGCGCAGGCATCCAAATTGGGGTGGAACATTTAGTCCCACCTCATAAAGCCACTGAGGCGAACGGGCGCTTAAAGGCAAAAAGTGCCTTAAGCTGTTCGCCTCAGTTCATAGGGTGAGGTCCCCTTCACCCGCCCGACTACCCGGCCTCGTCCGCACGCACGCCTCGCGGACCTGGCTCGACCCGACTAAGCCCGACCTGCACTCCTCGCCCACCACCGCACGCCGGTGGGCCTGGACCCGGGTGCGACCCGCGTACCCAATTACCCGGTTGCTCTGGGAGAGCTTTCCTAAGAGCGGCTTCTGTGAGAGAGAAACACGGCGGGGAGGGTAGAGTAGGTTTTGCCGTCTCTGATTGGAACTTTGAGTGTGCAGGCACAGGTGAAGGGACTGCAAAGGAAGGGCTGAAGAGAAGAAGAAGAAGACTGAAGGAAGAAGAGCAGCCAGCAGGTCAAAGCAAAGAAGAAGACAAGCGAGGCAGAGAAGAAGGCTGACGAAGACTGAAGGAAGGAGCACCGAGCGGCACTGTAGCAGCGGCGACTTAAGTCGTCTGAGTGGAAAATCAGACGATGCTCTGAAGGCAGAAAAGAAAGAAGAAGAACATCACCACTGCTGCAGATAAAGAAGACAGAAAGAAGAAGAAGAAAGAAGGAGAGACGACGTCCTGACAACAAAAGCAGAAGAAGTGCACGAGAAGAAGATCAGAAGAAAGAAGTAAAAAGAAGATCTGAAGAACAGAAGGCAGAAGAAGAAGACCACAAGGAGATAAATAAATAAGAAGAAACCAAAAGCCAACGAGGAAGAAAGAAGAGAAGAAGAAGCCAAATTCTCATCTCTCTCTCTCTCTCCTTATTTTTGTAATAAGAATTTGTACCCCTAGAATACAACTTGCTCCCTGAGTTCGACCTCGGGAGAACTTTATTTTTCGAGTAATAAATATTAGTGAATGATGGCAATAACTAACTATACTACAACGCTATAACAAAACCTAGTTGTCGCCACGTCACTACCTAATCACAAAAGAAAACGGAAAGCACTTACACTCAGGGTCTAGAACAGATGTTAAAACCTTGAAATTTTGCTAAGGGACTAGCAAAAGCTAGGCATGGGGGTATGATGAGAGCCTCATCATGAGCCATACCTAGCTCATTTTGACCCAATAAAGAAGATAAAAACTCCTACATAAGCTCGAAGAAGGCCTAAATGAAGGAATAAGTGCTCTGAGAAGAAAACATGAAATAAAGGTTAAAACTGCAATTTTACCATTGCAGTACATAAACGGTATTTCTCAGAGGCTAAACATAGGTCAAAAGGTCTAAATAAGATAAAAAGTGGGTTGAGTCAATCAGAAATGGGTTCATGTGCAATTTAGGAGTCAAATGACATTTGGTAACCCTAAAACAGACCCGCCTAAATCAACAAGGTTCCAGTCAAGATAACAATCAATTAAACCCTCTAAAAATCACAGAAAAATATCCCCTAGGGTGTAGAACACTTAATTTGGCCTTTGGAACACAGTTTGACCTAGATTAGGGTCCTAGCTCATCAATTAACCTAATTTGGGTTTTTACGCAAAATGTCCAGTCAAACGTGGTCAAACCTGAAATTCAACTTCACCATTGGATTCCTTAGGTCAAAATTAGGTTTATACAAAAATTTGGACCTAAGGGGAGGTCATCTTGTCCTACTTCGCAATTTAGTACACCTAAATCACAATTTAGGCCCTATCTTTTGAAAATCATTGCAAAGAGTGCCCTAACTTCCTCGCCACCTTTGCAATCAAGTCCTTCCACCATTGTTGGGGTAGAATCCTGCTCCGGCGAGGATTAGGGAGGGAATACTCTCTTATTCCTCAGAGATCCCCTCCCAGAAATGGAAGGGAGATTCTCTGAGGAATTCCCTTCCATCTAAGGCCAATCTTGATCCCTTGTGTGAACCCAATCTCTCGTGCGAACGCACGAGGGATTTGGGTATCCACCCTCTTCCCTTCTCCGACGAGCCGGCGGAGGTAATGGCGTGCCCTCCACGCTCTGAAAGCATGGCCCAGTGCCTATAAAAGAACCCCCAAACCCGGCCGCTCAATTTCAGCTTGACTTGGCTGGACTTCCACCTCAAATTCTTGTCTTTCTTCTCCAGCCAAGGGTCCAGCAAGCTCCGGTGAGCCCCCCTCCCCTCCCTCTTCGCTCTGCCACAAAAACAATGGCAGAGTCATCTTCCTGATTCTCCTATGCATCGCGCAATACCCGCGCACGCTGCCTCAGCCCCGTCGTCGCCGTCGTCTTCCTCCACTGGGCAGCTTCTTCTCCGGCGACAGCAGGTACAGCTGTCCGCCTCTCCGTCCCCCTTCGTCCCTGTAGTTAGGCTTAAACTATTCTCCTCTATCCCCTCTTTCATTCCCCCCACCTTATTTCATCAATCAACCCTCGACCGTCGCTGACCACCGCCATGTTCCTCGCCTCCGACCAACCTCTGGCGAGTCGCCCCCATCATTCTGCCCCTCCACATGCCTCGCCAACCGTCTCATAAGCTCCACCTCACCACAAGGAACACTCTCCGCCCATCCACCATCCCTCTATGCCTCCACCACAGCCCCCCGAACACCCCCACACTTCCAGTCATAGGACGACCTAGGCACGCACTCCTCGGCCGTCCTACGACCTAGGCATGCATGCCTAGGCCATCCTACGACCTGCTTCACTGTGCACGACCTTCTTCGTGCCACGGCGAAGGTCTCCAGCTTGTCTGATTAAGCCGAGAGGCTTATTTTGTGTTTGACATTATTTCAGCCCCTGCCGCCATTGATGGTTGAAGCAGCTTCGGAGCAGCTCCAAGCTTCAGCAGCTCTAGGCTTCAGGTGCAATGGACTCGGGCAAGCACTGCGAAGCCATCTGATCTAGTAATCAGCACCAACTGAGGCCGCAGCTATGGCGATTGCACGAAGGTCTTCTGCGGGTACGCGCGAGGGCAAGGCGGGACTAATAGTCCCACATCGTGAAGTTACAAGCGGCTGAAGAGGTATAAAGTGATTTTGTGTTATTAGCTCTTCTCCTTCGAACGCACAGGGGTGAGGTCCCTCACCCAACACACTCTCACCTCATCCGTGGCTTCACCTCGCGGATCTGGCGGGCTCCGACCCGACCCATTCTGAGCACTCCTCGCGCATCACCCTCACGTCGGTGCACATGGTCCTGGATGCGAAGCCCAACCCGATTACCCGCGGCTCTGGGAGAGCGTCCATTGAGTGAATTGCAGAGAGAGAGAGACGTGTGGGTAGAGGGACAGGGTAGGTTTTGCTTCCACCTCTCTATGTAGGCAGGATGAGTGTTGAGGAAAAGAGACTAAGCCGCAAGGAAGAAGAAGCGAAGCAGTAGAAGAAGAGGCTGAGCGAGGCAGAGAAGAGAAGGACGAAAGAAGGATTGCAGAGAGAAAGAAGGACTGCAAGAAAAGAAGCAAAGGCAGGAAGAAGATCAAGGCAAGAAGACAAACTGTAGACAAAAAGAGGAAGAAGAGAAGAGACCAAAGAAGAAGCCTTTGTAGAAGAGAGAAGAGAAGGAAGGAAGAGAGACTACAGAGAAAGAAGAAGAAAGGCAAAGTGAAGACTGCAGAAGAAAGAAAGCAAAAGGAGAAGGGAAAACACTTTTACGACGTCTGATCACAAGATCAAACGTCCAATTTTACTCTTTTGTCATAATTACTTTTTAACCACATACATTCATATTTATTTAAAGTTTTGAGTAAATTAGAGTGTTAAATTACATTTGAGATTAGTAGTAAATTCCGATTGCTCCCTGTGTTCGACCTCGGATACTCCGATTTTTCGAGTAATAAAATTCTCTATTTGTTTGAACGCTTTGTCGGCTATATTACAACATGTTATTCTTTAAAACCCGATCATGCGCGATCAACAGTGACGTAGAAAGCAAGCCCAAGGTGTTAAGGTTGATTAAACATTATCATGGGCTTAGCTCCGACGATCGATTTCAGCACTTGGAGGACTTGACCACTTTTGTCCAGAGCACCAAGGCACGAAATGTAAACGAGGAGCAAATGATCATGAGGCTCTTCCCCCACTCTCTTAGGGATAAGGCCGCGCATTGGTATAGGACAATAGGAAGACCAATTACAACTTGGAATGAGTTAAAATTAGCCTTTCTAAAGAAATTCTTCCCAGTCGGACGTACCAATGCTTTGAGACGGGCAATCACTACCATTACCCAGCAGCCGGGGGAGCAGTTTCGTGTGGCTTGGGAGCAATTCCAAGACTTATTGCGAAGGTGTCCACACCACGAGGTATCGAAATGGCAACTCGTGCAGATCTTCTATCGTGGGTTGACTAAGCAACTCAGAAATCATGTGGATGCTTCTTGCGGAGGCAATTTCCTCAATAAAGATGCAGATAGTGCACATGATTTATTTGAGGAAATGAGTGAGAATTCAATTAATCATGCCTCCATGGATACTTTTAACCGATTCCAGCAGCCCAGATCAAATGTCAATGAAGTCCATGACTCTCATTCATTTGATATGGAATTGATTTGTAAGAAACTTGATAAGGTGGACTTGGTTGCTAAGAGAATGGAAGAGTGGATGGCTGGCAATTTTATGAACAACTCTCGATCCATTCAATCCAAAAATTTGGGATTCCATTCCTCACGAGCTCCTTCTGGATGGGAGTTCGTGAATCAACTCGATGCGGCTCAACCTGTGAGTCAGCATTTTTCAGAACCCCATGGGTTCCAAACTGGGGCCTTTGATCCCAGTTTTTCTGATCCTTCCCTTTCTTTCTCTCCATCCTCACCCTATGAGGATCTCTGTGCTGTACAAGAGAATGTTAGATCTAACCCCTACTCGAATGCCTATAATCCTGGTTGGAGAAACCACCCTAACTTCTCTTGGAAAAATCCGAGGCAACAGACCGAATTTCAACCCAGCAACTATGCTCCGCAATGACCAATGGGTTAGGGTCAAGTATATGCTCAGTTGCCTCTGAATTAGGTCAATCAGCCAGCTTGGAATGCCCATCAACCCGCAGGGCAGGCTGATTTGAACCGTCAAATGGTAGAGATGCAGGGAACCATGCTCCAGCTCATGCAGGAAATGAAAAACTCCTTGGACAACTTGCAATCCGGACTCATTGCTAACTCTCATCAACCTGGATCTCTACCATCCCAACCCGTACTCAACCCACGAAATATTATGAATTCGGGCAACCATGCCCATGGGTACGGAAATCAGAGGGACCCACACGCACATGCTGAGGTGGTTGAGCAGGGTTCCTCGTCCTCTTCTTCTTCTGCAAATCAACAATTTGTGGTTAATCAAGCCCCTCGAATCTTTCCTAACCCTCCCCAAGACCCAAATTCTTTTGCATCTGCAAATTCTATCACTTTGAGTAGTGGTAAGCAGACTTAGGATCCACAACCAAAATATTCTGATCTTTTGAATCCAGAAGAACCTGAGGAGAGAGAGGAGAATTCTAGAGGAGAAATCAAGGCTTAGGAAATTGATTCCAAAGATCTGACTCATGCTCCATTTCCTGAAGCCTTAACCAAATCAAAGAAGAAGTCTGTGGATAGCAATGAGGAGCTTCTGAATCTATTTAAGAATGTTGAGATCAATATCCCGCTCCTTGATGCTATCAAGCACATGCCGACTTACGCAATATTTTTAAGGGAATTATGTACACAAAAGCGTAAGTCAAGAGAATCTGTTCTGAGGAAGGTGGTACTCTCCAAGCAGGCTAGTTCTATTATCCTGCACTACCTCCCTCAAAAAAAGAGAGATCCTGGTGCTCCATTGATTTCTTGTGTTATCGGAGATTACACATTTGATAGAGCACTTTTGGATCTAGGTGCATCCATCAACCTAATTCCGACTTCTCTTTATGAGAAGTTTGGTTTAGGTGAACTTCAGCCAACTTCAGTAATGCTATAGTTAGCGGATCGCTCAGTCACAAACCCGCGAGGTGTTATTGAAGATGTTATAGTTAAGGTCAAGGATTTCTATTTTCTTGTAGATTTCCTTGTCCTTGACATGGATGTACCTGATAATTTGAGGAACACGCCCATCAATCTGGGGCGTCCGTTCCTGGCTACCGTTAAGGCCAACATTAATTGTGAAAGCGGTAGCATGGAAATCGCCTTTGGGGACAAACGAATGAAATTGGATATTTTTAAGGCGATCAACAAATTTGAGGATTGTGGATTTATTGAGGAACTTGATGAGGATAATGAAAACATTGAAACTTGTTTGATGGTTTCTTCAATTGAAAGTTCCTCTTTGGATGATGAATTTGATTCGCAACCCTCTGTGGCTGACCTGACATCTTCAGAAGAGGTTATTGATTTTGTTCACTCACAACCTCTTCCTCTTATTGAATCTTCAGCATCTACCCTACCATCAATCATCAACCCGCCCCAGCTTGAATTGAAACCATTGCCTGAGAATTTGAAGTATCAATTTTTAGGACCTCAGAAGACGCTCCCTGTGATTATCAATGCTAAATTTACAAAGGAGCAAGAGATTAAATTGATCAAGGTCCTGAATGAACATAAGGAGGCAATTGGTTGGATCATTCATGACCACAGGGGGATCGAGCCATCTTACTGTAATCATAGAATATTTTTGGAAGATGGATCCCACACTTCTCGCCAGAAGTAGAGGAGATTGAATCCAAATATGCGAGAAGTGGTCAAAAAGGAAATCATCAAGTGGCTCGATGTAGGAATTATTTATCCCATCTCTGATAGTCCTTGGGTAAGTCCCGTTCAGGTTGTTTCAAAGAAAGCCAGGATTACCGTTGTAACTAACGAGCGAGGAGAATCTATCACAACTCATTCAGCTTCCTCTTGGAGGGTTTGAATTGATTATAGGAAGCTGAACACAGCCACTAAAAAGGATCATTTTTTCCTGCCCTTCATCGATCAAATCTTGGAAAAATTAGCCAGGCAGAAGTACTTCTTTTTTCTTGATGGCTACTCGGGATACAGCCAAGTTCCTATCCATCCCAAGGATCAGGATAAAACTACTTTCACCTATCCCTACGGAACCTTTGCTTTTTGTAGGATGCCTTTCGGGTTATGCAATGCACCTGTGACTTTTCAAAGGTGTATGCTAGCCATATTTTCTGACATGGTGGGAGAGTTTATGGAAGTCTTCATGGATGATTTCCCTATTTTTGGAGAATCATTTGACTCTTGTTTAGCTAATTTGGAAATGATTCTTAAGCGATGTATCAAAACACGATTGGTCCTTAGCTGGGAAAAGAGTCATTTCATGACCCAAGAAGGCATCATTTTAGGTCATGTAATCTCCGAACGGGGAATTGAAGTGGATAAAGCTAAGGTTGATGCTATCGCCAAACTTCCTCGTCCCACATCTGTTAAACAAATTCGATCATTTCTTGGCCATGTGGGATTTTATCGAAGATTCATCAAGGATTTCTCGAAAGTTGCTCGTCCTTTGAGCAATCTTTTGGCCAAAGAAATGCCATTTGTTTTTTACGAGTCATGCTGAAAGGCATTTGATTTCCTGAAAATGGTAGTCACCTGTGCTCCAGTTTTGCAACCACCAATTTGGACAGCCCCTTTTGAGATCATGACCGACGCTTCTGATTACACGGTCGGGGCTGTCCTGGGTCAGAAAATTGATAGAAAGCCCTTTGTCATCTACTACGCTAGTAAAACTCTGGATGAAGCCCAGTGGAATTACACGGTTACTGAAAAGGAATTACTAGCTGTAGTGTTCGCTTTGGAAAATTTAGGGCTTATCTCTTAGGGTCTCATGTTATCATCTATATCGACCACTCGGCCTTGAGACATCTCTTGGCCAAAAAGGATTCTAAACCCTGACTTATTTGTTGGATTCTTCTTCTTCTTCAAGAATTTGATCTTGAAATCAAGAGTAAAATCGTGGTACAAAATGTGGTAGCGGATCATTTGTCGAGACTCCTAGGTGATTCTTCTAGTTTGGACATTTCGATTGCTAACACTTTTCCGGATGAAACTATTCTTACAATTTTAGGTGTCCACACCCCATGGTTTGCTGACATTGTTAACTATTTGGCCGTTGGTTAAATCCCCCAGGATTGGACCAAGCAACAACAGGATAGACTCAAATTTGAGGCCAAATACTATTTCTGGGAGGACCCTGAACTGTATCACATCGGCTCTGATCAGATTATTCGCCGATGCATACCGGAGAATGAATTCAATAGTATACTCGAGCTCTGCCATGCATCTGGGTGTGGTGGACATTTCTCCGGGAAAAAGACGGCTGCAAAAATCTTGCAATCTGGCTTCTATTGCCGTATTTATTCAAGGATGCCCAGGATTTCTCAAGGTCATGTTCTCGATGTCAGGCACTTGGGAGCATAACTAAGAGAGATATGATGCCCCTAAACCCTATTCTTCCTGTCAAAATTTTTGATGTTTGGTGCATCAATTTCATGGGACCCTTTATCCCTTCATTTGGACATCAGTACATTCTTGTTGTTGTTGATTATGTGTCCAAATGGATTGAGGTGATTCCCACCCTAACCAATGACCACCTTGTGACATATGGACTTCGCCTAGCTGACGGCATTAAACTCAGCAGTTGTACATATGACACAAGGCTGATACGAGCTTCATATTCTACCCTTTCTTTCATGTCTCTTTTTGAATGAGGACATTGCATCATCTAGGCATGGGGGGGTGGATTCATTTTTGAATAATTTGGTCAGCTTTGTGAAATTCATGTAAATTATTTTTCTCTTCTTATTTATGCATAAAAAAAATTTCAAAATTAGGAAGGATTAGTTGGACATTAGGACTTTTCAATCCTAAGAAATTTTACATTAGGACCTGAACACAAAGACCCTTCAGGTCTTTGGACTTAATTAGCCCGTGTATCCACTAAAATGTGGATTTGTCTTTCGAGTCCTCGCCATCTTAATTCTATAATAATTGGAATAAATAAGTCTGGGTGATAAGTACACGACTTATCAACCCACACTCTGATTTGAGGGAATTTTTGAATTTTAAGCATCTACACACTTTCTTTGCACCGACTCATTATTCAATGATTTTAAAGGAAATTGGGTAGCTAATGAACCTTCTAGGGTGATATGGCTAGCAAGTTATCGTGGGTAACAGCCCATAGGTAGGATGTCCAGAGCCCAATCACTAGACCTTTCTCCTTTTGTTGCCTTTAGGTAAATCTTAGACCAGGAAAGCCACCTAGTTAAAAAAAAAAAAAGAAAAGGAGAAAAGAAAAAAAAGAAAAAGGCCACACTTCGCCGCACGAGTATGGCTGGCAAGTTGTCGGTGGTAACAGCTCATCGACCGGTTGTCCAGAACCCAGCTCAGTAAATGCACTAAAAATTCCCAAAACACTTAGGAAGAAGCGGAGAAGTAGAATAAATCGGGGAGATATACACTAGATTCACCCTTGTGTTGACCCTGTAAAAAAATAAAAGTAGGGAGAAAGCTACCAGTTGTAAAGATACACCTTTAGGCAGAATTCTTTCTAGGTCACCTAGAGGCGTAGAAATTCGAAGTCCACTTTAATTTCCAGTCAACGAGTCAATCATATTCATAATAAGATGCTTAAAACTTATGGTTCTCAACAAATTTTGGGTGAGTGGAATGGTCGTAGAAAGCCACTCTTAAACCCTAAAACTGGAAAATCCAAAAAAAAATTAGAAAAGAGGAAAAAGAGAAAAAGAAAATTTTCCTTGAATAAGGTGAGGGCTTGAGGCAGTCTGCATTTTGGCTAATACTCGGGCACTGTTGTGTTTTTAAAAGTTCAGATCCTAAGTAGACAGATTCTTAATGATTGAAAATAACTCATGCCAAATAATCCAATCGAATTCTTTTATAAATAGCATATAGTTTTTGCTAGCGACTAGCAAATGATAGGCATGGGGGTATGATGTAAACACATTTACACTACTTAAGATGTCTATTTATGCATGTTCTTAAGCACAGGATTGCATTGCATGATATAAATATTGCATAACATGCATCATCTTGCATTTAGAGTAGTTTGAATAAAATGAAGGTTGATTGTCTCCATTTATGTGCTTGGACAAGGCAAACCTTTTATCGAGGCCTTGAATCGAAAATCCAACTGTACAGATGTGATCAGAGAGACGATTGGAGTTCAACGACTCCAAGATCGCCCTAATCAGACATCTGTAGCATCAGATAGTGACCGGGGAACCCCAGAAGATCAAGAGCTAAGATGGTGTAAATCCGCACTTCAAATGACAAATCCAATCACACAGATGGATTTGGATCGACGATCGCAGCCTAACGACACAAAAATCAAGTCAATCCGACACCCGTGGCACCATCTACATCATCCAGAAGATGGACGGCCAAGATGGTGCCACGTGGTGCCATCTCGGCCGCCCAATAGCCCGCACGCAACCGCTGAAGCCCCCACATCATCCCTTCTCCGCTGTTGGATCTTGATCCAACAGCTGTGGATGCATGTGCCTTAATTTGTCTGCGTGACACATTCCTTCGTGTAGCGCAGCGGTCGCAAGGCGTTGTGCATTCATAAGATGCAGGTTCGACTCACGATCTACGGGCGCGCGTGATTAAAGGCAACTGCCCGATCGGCTGTGGGCGGCTAAGATCATCCAATAGCGCCCATGTGCTATTTCACGCTAGGCGAGGACGCGCCATCGAATGTGGGCAGGAGCGCAGCGAGCCGGGCGAAGGCGCGATTTAAGCCGTCCGATCTCGCGATCGAACGGTTGAAATCATCTGGACGTGCGGCAAGCATTAGGTGCGAGCAGACGAGTGGGCATGCGTGGGTAGCGCCCACTACGCCACGATGGGGCTTTCACGATGATTTTATCCATCACTAAAGACCCCTTATTTAATGTTTTAAAGATGTAATGACCAATTTGCCCCCACTCCTTCCAACTATAAAAGGAGACCCCCTCCACATGAAATTCT
Source organism: Thalassia testudinum (assembly GCA_037157565.1). Lineage (NCBI taxonomy): Eukaryota > Viridiplantae > Streptophyta > Magnoliopsida > Alismatales > Hydrocharitaceae > Thalassia > Thalassia testudinum. The sequence goes on along the minus strand of JAZHRO010000019.1, from coordinate 29,711,078 downwards.
CATCCCTTCCTTCTCTTCTCTACCTCTCCAAAGCTCAAGAGAAGCTTGTCCCACACCTGGGGTGCTCCTCGCGAGATAAAGTCTAAATTTTCATCCCCATTCGGAAGTGGATCTCGCGACGACGACAACATGCTTCTTCGTTCCCGTTCTTCTGCTCCATCCTCCGTCGTCCAGGCATCATCCCATCCGGCTCGTCCTCCAAGCGATCATCGAGGAAGATAACTTCTCTCTCCCATTCTTCTTTACAGCTTTCTAGTGTAGAATTTTCCTGCTTTCTAGTGTAGCTGATTTCCCGCTTTCTAGTGTAATTCTTATCTGGTTTGATTGTATAAACATTTTGAAATATTGAATGCATGTTTTCCCTCTCTCTCTCTCTCTTTCTCACTTTCTATCTCTCTTCCCTTTAGTCTGATAGCTTCATTTTAATTACATCACCTCGCTTTTCAAAAATTCTAAAAAAAATATAATTGCGAATATGAATCGATGTAGCCTCCCTGTGTTCATCCCGGAATTTCAATTTCGGTATAAATTTTATTTGTTGTACACGAATTCTTCACTTTCAAGCTACAACGACAAGGTTTTAAAACTAAACACGTTAGCGTTGCAACCTAACATTCAACACCTAGCTATTGCAATGTCCTCATTGTGAAAAATGAAAGCATGCAGGAGAGTAGAAGTGGAAGAATAGCACTTGGTTTCCATGACACTCTGGTCCTCTTGGAACAACCTTTACATGTGTTGAGTTTAGTGCCTTTGCTGAGCGATGATCGACTCGTGGCGGTTAAGGCAGGGTAAGAGCAACCTTGTCCAAGACGGGTTCAGGGAGCACATGGTCATCAAAGGGTTTGAGATGCTGTCCATTGACCTTGAAAATATTACCCGTCATTGGGTTAGAGATTTCAATAGCCCTATTAGGGAAAATCCACTCAATAATGAATGGGCCGTCCCACTTAGACCTTAGTTTTCCAGGGAAAAGCTTCAATCGAGAAACAAAAAGCCAGACCTTCTGGTTTGGCTCAAAGCTCTTACGTGAAACCATCTGGTCTTGGAGAGCTTTGGTCATTGCGTTATAAATTCTGGCTTTTTCACAAGCATCATTTTGAAGCTCCTCCAACTCAGATAGTTCGAGTTTCCTGGTTCTCCCAGCCAACTCAAGGTCCACATTACATTTCCTGATGGCCAAAATTGCTCAGTGTTCAAGTTCTATGGGTAAGTGACACACCTTACCAAACATCAGACAGAACAGAGACATACGAATAGGTGTTTTGTATGTTGTACGGTAGGCCCAAAGAGCATCATCTAGCTTTTGGGTCCAATCCTTCCTATCAGGCCTAACGATTTTCTACAAAATGTTCTTGATCTCCTGATTGGAGACCTCGGCCTATTTATTCGTCTGAGGGTGGTAAGGTGTGGAAATCTGATGGTTCACCCCATATTTCCCCAGTAAATTCCAAAACTAGGCATGAGTGAAATGTGTGCCACCATCACTGATAACTGCCCTTTGAACTTTGAACCGACTGAAGATATTTTTCTTTACAAAATTGATGACCACCTTATGGTCATTGGTCCAGGTGGGAATTGCCTCAATCCACTTGGACACGTAATCAATAGCAACCAGAATATATTGGTGTCCAAATGAAGGAGGGAAGGGTCCCATAAAGTCTATGCCCAAAATGTCAAAAATTTTGACGAAAAGAATTGGGTTCAGGGGCATTATATCTCTCTTAGCCATGTTCCCGAGTGTCTGGCATTGTGCGCATGACTTTGAGAATTCCTGGGCAACCTTAAATAATGATGGTCAATAGAATCCAGATTGCAAGATTTTTGTGGTCATCTTTTTCTTGGAAAAGTGTCCACCACACATGGATGTGTGGCAGAACTCAAGTATGCTATGGAACTCAATTTCTGAGATGCATAGATGAATAATCTAGTCTGCGTCGATGCCACACAGCTCGGGATCGTCCCAAAAATAATATTTGGCCTCAGATGCTATCCCAATGTTGTTTGGTTGAATCCTGAGGGATTTGACCAATGGCCAATAATTGACAATATCCATAAACTAGGGGGTTCAGATATCCGAGATTGTGAGGATAGTCTCATCTGGAAAAGTATTAAAGATCGAGACATCCTGATGAGTAGAATCAATTAGGATTCTCGAGAGCTGATCCGCCATGACATTTTGTGCCTCAACTTTATCCCTGATTTCAAGATCGAACTCTTGAAGTAGAAGAATCCAGCGAATAAGCCAGGTTTGGCATCCTTTTTGGCTAATAGATGTTTTAAGGTTGTGTGGTCGGTATAGATGATGAGACGAGAACCTAATAGATAAGCCTTGAATTTTTCTAAAGTGAAAACTATGGCTAGCAATTCTTTTCTAGTAATGGTGTACTTCCGCTCGGCCTCCTCCAGAGTTTTGCTAGCATAGTAAATCACAGAGGGCTTTTTCTCAATCTTTTGACCCAAGATAGCCTCGACAGCATAATCAGATGCGTCAACCATAAGGTCAAATGGGGTTGTCCAGACCGGTGGTTGCAATACCAGGGCATAGGTGACTGCTATTTTCATTAAATCAAATGCCTTACAGCATGATTCATCAAATTCGAACGGCATGTCTTTGGCCAGAAGGTTACTCAAGGGCCGACCAACCTTTGAGAAATCCTTAATGAATCTTTTGTAAAAGCCCACATGCCCAAGGAAAGAGCAAATTTGTTTTACGAATGTGGGTAGAGGAATTCTAGAGATAGCATCCACCTTAGCTCTATCAACTTCAATTCCCCGACTAGAGACCATGTGGCCCAGGACGATGCCTTCTTGGGTCATAAAGTGGCTCTTTTCCCAGCTAAGGACCAGCCGTGTTGTGATGCATCTCTGAAGGATCAATTCCAAGTTAGCCAAGCAAGACTCAAAAGAATCTCCGAAAATGGAGAAATCATCCATGAACACCTCAAGACAATCTCCCACCATGTCAGAAAAGATGGCCAACATGCACCTTTGAAAAGTCACTAGTGCATTGCAAAGCCCGAAAGACATTCTATGGAATGCAAACGTTCTGTAGGGATATGTGAAAGTTATCTTTTCCTAGTCTTCTGGATGGATAGTGACTTGGTTATATCCCGAATAACCATCCAGCAAGAAAAGATATTTTTACCTAGCTAACCTTTTGAGGATTTGATTGATGAATGGCAAGGGAAAGTGATCCCTTTTAGTGGTTGTGTTCAGCTTCGTATAGTCAATACAGACTCTCCAAGCAGAAGCTGAACGAGTGGTGAAGGTTTCCCCTTTCTCATTAGTTGTAATGGTTATTCCTGCCTTCTTGGGTACAATCTGAATGGGGCTATCCAACGGACTATTTGAGATTACGTAAATAATCCTAACATCGAGCCACTTGATTATCTCCTTCTTGACCACTTCTCACATATTCGGGTTTAGTCTCCTTTGTATTTCGCGAGAAGGGTGGGATCCATCTTCCAGGAAAATATGATGATTACAATAAGAGGGCTCGATCCCCCTAATGTTGTAGATTGTCCAACCAATTGCCTCCTTATTGTTCTTAAGGACCTTAATTAACCTCGATTCTTGCTCCTTAGTCAAATCAACACTAATAATCGTAGGGAGCTTGTTTTTAGATCCTAAGAACTCATATTTCAAATTTTTGGTCAATGGTTTTAATTCCAGCTGGGGTGGGTTTAGAATAGAATGAAGGGAGGATGCTGATGAAGATTCATCAGGTCAATCTAGCGGAAGAGTCTGGGAATGAGCAAAATCAACAGCCTCTTCAGGATGTGGTAGGTCTACCACGGAGGAGGATTGTGGGTTGGGTTCGCTAAAGCTAATGGAGTCCTCAACTGCATTGATTGTCATACATGTCTCAAGATCCTGATCCATGAGTTCCTCAATGAATCCACAATCCTCATATCCTCTTATCTCCTTAAAAATATCCAGAGTTAATTTCTTATCCCAAAAGGTGATCTCCATACTATCGCTTTCACAGTTTATGTTGGCTTTGGTGGTAGCTATGAACGGATGCCTCAGAATGATGGGCGGGTTCCTCAAATCATTAGGTACATCAATGTCAAGGATGAGGAAATCGACAGGAAAATAGAAATCCTTGACTTTGACAATTACATCCTCAATAACGCCTCTCGGCGTGGTAACTGATCGGTCTTCTAATTGGAGCATTACTGAGGTTGGCCTGAGTTCACCTAACCCAAACCTTTCATAAATAGAAGTTGGGATTAGGTTGATGGATGCACCTTGGTCAATTAGTGCTCTATCAAAAGTGTATTCCCCAAAAGTGCATGAGATCAAGGGGGCATCTGGATCTTTCTTCTTTTAAGGAAGGTGATGAATGATCACAGAGCTTGCCTGCTCAGAGAGAATCACCTACCTCAGAGTGGGTTCTCTTGGCTTACACTTTTGGGTACACAGTTCTTTTAAGAATTTAGCATAAGCTGGGATGTGCTTGATAGCATCGAGAAGCAGAATATTGATCTCTATGCTCTAGAATAAATTCAAAAGCTCCTCGTTGCTATCTAGGGTTTTCTTCTTCTTGATTATCAATAGGGCCTCAGGGAATGGGGTATGGGTGGAATTCTCAATTTTTTGGTCCCTGGACCTTATTGTCTTCTTCAACCTCCTCCTTCTCTTTCTCAAGCTCCCCAGGATCTTGACTTCTAGAAGGTAATTCAGGGTTCTGGGTCTGCTTCCCACTTTTCAAGGTGACAGAGTTTGCAGAGGCATAAGGGTTTGGGTCTTGAGGTGGATTAGTGAAGATTGGAGGGCCTTGGTTGGTCATGTAACCAGAGGAAGAAGAGGGACCCTGCTCAACCACCTGAGCATGTGTGTGTGGGTCCCTTTGATTCCCATACCCTTGGGCTCTATTGCCCTAATTTTGCACATTACGCGGGTTGGGTACGGGTTGAGATTGCAGGGATCCGAGTTGTCGGGTGTTTGCAATTAACCCGAATTGCAAGTTATCCAAGGATGTCTTCAACTTTTGCATAAGCTGAAGCATGGACCCTTGCATTTCCACCCTCTGCCGGCTTAAATCAGCCTTCCTTGTGGATTGTTGGGCATTCCAAGATGGCTGATTAACCGATCTCAGGGGCAACTAGGTGCATACTTGACCCTGACCCATAGGCTTTTGAGATGCATAGTTGTTGGGTCGAGATTGGGTTTGTTGCCCCTGATTTTTCAAGGAGAAGTTAGGGTGGTTCCTCCATCCCAAGTTAAAAGTGTTGGAATATGGGTTGTACCTAACATTCTCCTGCATTTCATATGCATCCTCATAAAATGAGGATGAAGAGAAGGAAGGATCAGAGAAACTGGGATCAAAGGCCCCAGTTTGGAACCCATATAGTTCTGAGAAATCCTTGCTCACAGGTTGAGCCAAGTCGAGTTGGTTCACGAATTCTTGCCCCGTGTGAGCTCATGAGGAATGGAATCCTGAATTCTAGGATTGAGTGGGTAAAGAAGTGTTTCCTGAATTCCAATACATCCATTCTTCCATTTTCTTAGCAGCCAAGTCCATTTTATCCAGTTTATTACAAATTAATTCCATGTCAAATGAATGAGAATCCTGGATCTCATTAGAATTTGTTGTAGGTTGTTGAGACCGGTTGAATGCATCCATGGAGGCATGATTAATTGAGTTCTCGAAAAAGGTCGTATGCGCTATCTGCATCCCTGTTGAGGAAATTTCCTCTGCAAGAAGTGTCCACGTGATTACGGAGTTGCTCAACTAACCCATGATAGAAAATCTGCTCGAGTTGCCATTTCAGCACCTCGTGGTGTGGACACTTCCACAAAAGTTTGTGGAATCGCTTCCAGGCACCATGAAACGGTTCCCCCCATCACTGGGCGAAAGTGGTAATCTCCCGTCGCAAGGCATTGGTCCTTCCGATAGGGAAGAATTTCTTAAAGAAAGCTGATTTAAGAGCAGCCCAAGTTTCAATCGGCCTTCCTATAGTCTGATACTAATGTGAGGCCTTATCCCTGAGAGAGTGGTGGAAAAGCCTCATGATCATTTGCTCTTCGTTCACATTCCTTACTCTGGTGCTCTGAACCAAAGTGGTCAGATCCCCCAGGTGCTGGAATGGGTCCTCCGAGCCAAGCCCATGGAAATGCTTAATCAAAGTTAAGACATGGGGCTTTATTTCTATGTCTCCAGTGGGAATCATGACACTGGGATGTTCCCCATAGTTTGAAGGATCGTAAAAATCCTTCAAGGGCCGAGCACCCTGACCATGCATATGTTGAAACCATTGCTACATCTACTACAATTCTTCTAAGTACCTCTGAATCAACTCCTATTGGTTCGGAGGCGAGGGAGGTAGTTGTTGATCAGCCATGGGATCTGCTTGGCTATAGCTCAACCTCTACATCCTAGGATGGTCTAAAGGTCCTTCCAATCTAGGGTTCAATGACCTCCTCCCAAAAATACAGTGGAAGGAAGTCAGAAGGATGGGGAAAAGAGGGAACCCTGCAGCACAAGAATACAAGCCTGTCCTTAGATGGGATAGCCAAAGGTCTACTGACTCTTAGAATCCGTCCTAAAATTATGGACGATTTACTTTACTTTTGTCAAGGAAATCCAACCAGTTAGAAGGAGGGACTTGAGAGAAGGTTCTTCCTTTGGCTGCACCTTCGGTTCCTAGTGTACCCCCCAGCCAAGGTCGTTTGACATTACTCCCCTAGCCAAACATTAGATTGACTAGTATAAGTAGGTTAATCGTGAATAATCTCAATCTGGATCTTGACGAGAGAATTAATCCTTAGGGCAAACGGCTAATTGATTTTAGTTAGGATTGGGAAATTGGTGCTTTGGAATGTGATGGGCCCTTAGTGGGTTCTGCCCTTAATGATTTGTTTGAAAACGTGTGAATGTGCACAGCCAAGAGGTTTTCAACCAAGATTATTAATGATGAGGTGAGTTTTAGTGTTCGAATCTTGCTTAATAGCTTTTAGGATTGAAATATTAGGTGTTTTCAACCATGTTTTGTGAGACAAACCAAGTTTGTTATTGAAAGCATGTGTTCAAGTATTTTCCTTTAGAAATCAAGAAAAATATGGAGTGCCTAGCTTAACCTAATTATTGAATCTTATGGGGTAGCTAGAAAATAAACCTCTTTTAGTTTAGGTGGTGTGGCCCAAACAATTCAATCAATTGGCTCAAATGCACCACAAATTAAGGCACAGAAAAAGGTGGTTAACCTAATATGATTTCTACTCTTTCATGTGTTGAATTCGTGTATCGGGTCCATAGGTCAAAAGCCCGATTGAGTAGATAAAAATAAAGTCTGATTATGTGCCTCAAATGTTGGTGTATAGAGTGTGTACATTGATTCGTTCCACAGAAAGTATCTCTTTTTTTTTGTTTTTTCCTATATGCGGGAGTGAGGTGAATGAAGGTGGCAAACAAGATAAACAATTCTATCCTAGGGTTTATGCAAACACCTAAGTAGATCAGGTCTTGGTTATGAGTGTGGCGAAATAAACAAGTGAGGGGATGTAGGGGACACTTACAGAGTACACTACCCGGACTTTACTGCAATCTACCGCACTTGGATCTCCAAGATAGGGTACCTGCAAGATAGTAGATTAAAGACAAGTAGGGTTAGTGCTATGTATATGCAAAGAAATGCAATAAACAATCAAGTAAATTTCGTTGCCTCCCCAGCAACGACACCAAAATGGTCGGGTGTGTTTCACGTGTTTGAAATCGAGGTTACGAGTAACACATCGTTGTAGTTGCAAAACACGTCGATCAAATAAAATTTATACTGAAACTCAAGGGATTCCCAGGTCGAACATAAGGAGGCGACGTTTACTTTAAGTGAAAACCACTCTTCGATTCGTTTCTTTTTGGTATTTTAGGGTTTTGTTATTTTTTTGTATTTTTGTAAGAAGAAAACAAGCAAACGACTCACAAGATAGAGATGTGGAACAAATCTAATATATATTACTTCTAATGTCAATTACAATAAACTACGAAAGCCTAAAAAGAGAGGGGGGTGAGAGGAAATCTCTCGAATCGGTTGTTCGGAGAGACAATGGTGCCCGATGGAAGCTCGGACGAAGGAGGTGAGGAGCGGGATGATGGAGGTGAGATGCAGGAGGACGTCGGGTTGAAGAAAGCTTCGACGTGGCTCCGGAATGGAGGTGAGAAGATGGAGATCATCTGCTACTGAAATGGAGGTGGGAGGATGGCTCCAAGGCGACCTATGGATGGGGATGGGAAGTTGTGGAAATATTTGGTGGGGCAGAGGTTCGCTACACTAATAGGTGCCGTGGGAGCATGAGAACAAGCTCTAATGGAGCATTGGTAGGCTTGTTAGAGCTTGGGAGTAGGTGGGAGTAGAGTAGGTAGAGATAGCTTGGAAGGGAGGGGGTGTTGGTCCTTTTATAGTGGAGGAGAGGAGGCTAAAAATGGGTAAAGGACCTTTAGCGACCTCCAGACCGTCGTCGAAAACGTTGCTGTAGATAGCTCACATCTACTCACGCTTTTAGCCGGCTTTGCTGGCTTGCAATGAAGTAGCGACAGCTGTAAGCGTCGTTGTAGGTCAGCCCATCTGTCGTTGAAAGTTGGCACCAACTATGCTTACGCCAGCGTAGTGCTGCTGCCCATCACGCGCGCTAACCGCACGATGGCCTGCTGGTGTGCGTGCTGGCGTGCGCTGGCGCACGTTGCGCTACCGCTGCTGCCTGCATACATTGCTGCTTGCGTGTGCTACTAATTTGAGGATTAGGGGGGCAGCGGGGAATCGAACTCACGCCCCTCCCTTGAGAACCGCCACTCCCACCATTGCATTAGGCTGCCCCTTGTGTCGTGCGGAGGAGCCTAGTACAAACGCTCCACAGCCGTTGGATCTTGATCCAACAGCTAGGATTCAAGGGCACGGATGATGAAGGGAGTGGGCGGTGGCTGCTAGCCGGTGGTGGGCGGTCTGGAAGGCACCACATGGCACCATCTGGGTCGTCTGTCTTCTTCTTATAGAGGGTGCCACGGTGCTCAGATTGAGATCATTCCCGCGTTGCCAAACTATGATCGTCACTCTGGATCCATCTGTATGGTCGGACTTTCCATCCGAAACCCGTATGGATGTCGCATTGCCCCCTGGCCTTATAAAATGAAGGAATTAAAATACAAAACATGCAACTATCCTAAATGCCACGCAATGGATGTTATGTAATATTTACAACATGATATGCAATGCTAAGGCTAGGAACTATCATAAATAAGCAATTTATCATGAATTTATGTATGTTCATCAGGGCACCTCACCGTAGGTATTGCCAGAGGTGCAGAAGGTGATGGTGGTCAGTGGCGTCAGTGGTTGGTTTAGTGAAATAAAGAGGGGGAACTGAACTCGAAGAGAGAGGGAATCTAATAAACCCAATCTAAGGATGAAAGGAAAGGGAATCCCACACCGGTGTGGTCACCAGACATGGGGAAGACGAATACCTTCGTAGGTGAGGTAACGACGAAGATGGGGTAATGGCAACTTCGGTCGGTGTTACACAACGCGGATGAATGAGAGGAAGACAACCTGAACACTGGTATTGTGGTTGGGCGATGAGAGAGCGAGGGAGAAGCTACTAGATCTTGCAGAGGGTTGCAGCCGACGAGGAGAGAAGAATGTAAGGAAATCCGGCCTGATTTCATGCTGAGGGAATGCGATTGGATCTGGGGCTTCTTAAATAGGTCTCTGGAGAGGGCTTTGTGCTTGGAAGCCAAGCTTCCAAGCAAGGTATGGTCACCAGAGATGGCAAGCTCAAAAGACCCAAATCTCTCATGCATTCGCATGAGAGATTGGGAAATAATTAGGGATCACAAATATGTTCAAATTGGAGGAGATTACTCAGAGAATCTCCCCTCCAATTTTGGGAGGGATTCTTTGATCAATCAAGGAGAAACATCCTATCAAAGCTCGATGGAGTAGGATTCCTCTGCTATATTGGTGGAGGGACCTATTTATGAAGACGATATGAAAGCTAGGGGGCTGACTATAAGGGTTTTCGAAAGATAGGGGTAGAAATGTAATCCGGTTGAACCTATTTGCAAAGTGGGTCAAGATGAGTTCCCCTTAGGTCCAAATTTTGGTAAAATCCTAATTTGGACCTAACGAATCCAATGGTGAAGTTGGATTTCGGGTTTGACCACATTCTTTATCAAGATGGGTTCCAATAGCCAAATTGAAGGTACCAAACTCTAGATGCTATTTTTCTATGATTTTTAGAGGGTTTAGGTGAATTTCATCCTGACCAGAGCTTTGGTTAATTAAGTGGGTCTATTTTAGGGTTTCAGGAAGTCATTTAACTCCAAAAACTCACATGAACCCTTTTCTATCTGATTCAACACACTTATTATCTTATTAAGACCTTTTGACCTTTATTTAGCCTTTGAGAAAACCCGTTGATGTACTGCAATGGCAAAATTCCAATTTTACCCCTTGTTTCTTGCTTTTCTCTCAGAAAGGTTATTTAGTGAATCAGGACATTTAGTTGGTTATGTAGGAGCTTTTATTCTCTTCATTGGGTCAAAATGAGCTAGTCAGGGATTATGATGGCGTTCCCATCAAATGCCTTCCTGAGTCATAAAGTTGCTCTTTGCCCGGCTAAGGACCAACCGTGTTTTGATGCATCTCTGGATGATTAATTCCAAGTTAGCTTGGCAAGACTTAAAAGAATCTTCAAAAATGGAGAAATCATCCATGAACATTACAAGACAATCTCCCACCATATCAGAAAAGATGGCCAGCATGCACCTTTGAAAAGACGCAGGTGCATTGCAAAGCCCAAAAATCATTCTACGGAATGCAAAGGTTCCGTAGGGACATGTGAAGGTTGTCTTTTCCTATTCTTCGCAATGGATAGGGACTTGATTAAATCCCGAATAACCATCCAGGAAGCAAAAGTATTTTTGCCCAGATAACCTTTCAAGGATTTGATCAATGAATGGCAAGGGAAAGTGATCCTGTTTTGTGGCTGTGTTCAACTTCCTATAGTCAATACAGACTTTCCAAGTAGAAGCTGAACGAGTGGTGAAGGTTTCCCCTTTCCTGTTAGTCGTAACGATTATTCCCGCCTTCTTTGGCACAATCTAAATGGGGCTAACCCATGGACTATCCGAGATTGGGTAAATAATCCTAGCATCGAGCCACTTGATTATCACCTTCAGCTTCCTATAGTCAATACAGACTCTCCAAGCAAAAGCTGAACGAGTGGTGAAGGTTTCCCCTTTCCCATTATTCGTAACGATTATTCCCGCCTTCTTGGGTACAATCTAAACAGGGCTAACCCATGGACTATCTGAGACTAGGTAAATAATCCTAGCTTCGAGCCACTTGATTATCTCCTTCTTGACCACTTCTCGCATATTCGGGTTTAGTCTCCATTGCATCTCGCGAGAAGGGCATGATCCATCTTCCATAAAAACAAGATGATTACAATAAGATGGCTCGATCCCCCTAAGGTCATGGATGGTCCAACCAATTGCCTCCTCGTTGTTCGTAAGGACCTTAATTAACCTCGATTCTTGCTCCTTAGTCAAATCAGCACTAATAATCAGAAGGAGTGTGTTTTCAGGTCCTAAGAACTCATATTTCAAATTTTTGGGCAATGGTTTTAATTCCAGCTGAAGTGGGTTTAGGATAGAAGGTTGGGAGGATGTTGATGAAGATTCATTAGGACGATCCAGTGGAAGAGGCTAGGAATGAACAAAATCAATAGCCTCTTCAGGATGTGGCAGGTCAACCATGGTGGGGTTTGGGTTGGGTTCACTAAAGCTAGTGGAGTCCTCGAGTGCACTGATTGTCATACAAGTCTCAAGATCCTGATCCTCAAGCTCCTCAATGAATCCATAATCCTTAAATCCTCTTATCTCCTTAAAAATATCCAGAGTTAACTTCTTATCCCCAAAGGTAATCTCCATACTACCGCTTTCATAGTTTATGTTCGACTTGGCGGTAGCTAGGAACGGATGCCATAGAAAGATGGGCGTGTTCCTGAAATCTTTAGGTACATGCATGTCAAGGATGAGGATATCTATGGCAAAACAGAAATCCTTGACTTTGACTATTACATCCTCAATAACACCTCTGGGTCTGGTGACCGAATGGTATACCAATTGTAGCGTTACTGAGGTTGGCATGAGTTCACCTAACCTAAACCTCTCAAAAAGAGAAGTCAAGATTAGGTTGATGGATGCACCTAGGTCAAATAGTGCCCTATCAAAACTGTATTCCCCAATAATGCAGGAGATCAAGGGGGCACCTGGATCTTTCTTCTTTTGAGGAAGGTGATGCAGGATAATAGAACTTTCCTACTAAGAGAGAATTACCTTCCTCGGAGTGGGTTCTCTCGGCTTAAGCTTTTGGGTACACAGTTCTTTCAAGAATTTAGCATAAGCCAGGATGTGTTTAATAGCGTTGTGGAGCGGAATATTTATCTCTACGCTCTTGAATAAATTTAGGAGCTCCTCATTGCTATATGTGGTTTACTTCTTCCTGGTTTTCAATAGGGAATCATGGAACAAGATATGGGTGGTATTTTCAATTTCCAGTCTTTGGGCCTTATTGTCTTCTTCAATGTCCTTCTCTCTCTCAAGCTCCCCAGTGTTTTCACTTCTAGAAGGTAATTCAAGGTTCTAGGTTTGCTTCCCACTTCTCAAGGTGATGGAGTTTGCAGAGGCATAAGGATTTGGGTCTTGAGGTGGGGTAGTGAAGATTGGAGGTCCTTGGTTGGTTATATAATAAGAAGAAGAAGATGATGGACCCTGCTCAACCACCAGAGCATGTGCGTGTGAGTCCCTTTGATTTTCATACCCCTGGGCTCTATTGCTTCGATTTTGCACAGTGCGCGGGTTGGGTATGTTGAACGTACGGGTTGCTATGCTAACATGTTTGGTTTTGAAAACCTTCTCATTGTAGTTTGAAAGCAAAGAACTCATGTTCAACAAATAAAATTTATACTGGAATGGAAATCCCAGGTCAAACACAGGGAGGCAGGCATTTGATTTAAAAACATGCATTTGTTTTATTTGTCACAAAGTAAATTAATTGATTAGACCTATCTAACTATTTACAACAAATAGAAGAGAGAGAGAGAGAGAGAATATTACAAATAGAAACCAAAACGAGATGTAGACTGAACATGGAATTCATCATTAAAAGAAAAATTTATTTGTTTCACTAAACATTATGAGTAGTGATGAGTCCATTTTAATGGACTAATATTACGCCTAAGTAACTTTAATTTTATCTTTTAGGTTTGCTAATAACTACATTAAGTTATAGAATATTTGCATGCATCATGATTTAGGTTTACATCTATTCTATAACTTAATATGTAATGATGTTCTTTTTATGTGAAGGAAAAATATTTGGCAAAAGAATAAGGAGGGGAGGGTAAATTACCCTTTTAAACAACCTACGGCTATTCTTTTCCCCATCCTCCAGGCACCCTCAATAGTTGCCGGCCAAAAATAGTTAAGGGACTTGAAATCCCTTAACTCACGCACGTGCAAACCAGGAGTTAAAGAGGAGGCAGAGAAAGGAGAGGGGCAGATCGATCTTCCCCCATGTGGGGAACAACTCCATCATGCCTTGTGGATCTGCATCTTCTCCCCTGCAGGGAACTGCTTCCCCATGTGCACTGTGCACCCCATCCTCCTTTCCAGCGCCATCACCGCATCCTCCCTTCTAGCACCCATCTCTAGCCGCCTCTCAAATCACCTCACAAGTCTACCTCATGGCCAACTCTGCAGGTGCTCACGTAACCGCGCCACTCCACCTTGCGCACCCCTGCCAGGTGATGAGAGCCTCATCATGAACCATAACTAGCTCATTTTGACCCAATAAAGAAGATAAAACCTCCTACATAACCTAGAAGAAGGCTTAACTGAAGGAACAAGTGCTCTGAGAAGAAAACATGAAATAAAGGTTAAAACTGCAATTTTACCATTGCAGTACATAAACGGGATTTATCAGAAGCAAACATAGGTCAAATGGTCCAAATAAGGTAAAAAGAGGGTTGAGTCAATCAGAAATGAGTTTATGTGCAATCTAAGAATTAAATGACACTTGGTAACCCTAAAACAGACCTGCTTAAATTAACAAGGTTCCAGTCAGGATAAAAATTGAGTAAACCCTCTAAAAATCATGGAAAAACATCCTCTAGGGTTTAGAACACTTAATTTGGCCTTTGGAACCTAGTCTGACCTAGATTAGGGTCCTAGCTCCTCAATTAACCAAATTCAGGTTTTTACGCAAAATGTCCAGTCAAACAAGGTCAAACCTGAAAACCAACTTCGCCATTGGATTCCTTAGGTCCAAATTAGGTTTATACCAAAATTCGGACCTAAGGGGAGGTCATCTTGACCAACTTTGCAATTTAGTACACCCAAATCACAAATAGGTCCCAATCTTTTGAATATCGTTGCAAAGAGCCCCCCAAGTTCTTCGCCCCCTTTGCAATCCGGTCCTGCCGCCATTGTTAGGGCAGAATCGAGCTCCGGCGAGGTTCAGAGAGGGATTGCTCTCTAATCCCTCAGAGATTCCCTCCCAGAAATGGAAGGGGGATTATCTGAGGAAATCCCTTCCTTATAAAGCCAATTACAATCGCTGGTGTGAACCCAATCTCTCGTGCGATTGCACGAGAGATTTGGGTACCCACCTTCCTTTCAACTTCTGCAAGCCGACAGACCTAATTGCGCGCTCTCCACGCGCTGATAGGAGCGGCCAGCACCTATAAAACACCCCCCAGACCCTGCCGCAGGACCCAAGCTTGATTTTGACGGAGATCCCCTCCAAATTCCCTCTCTCCCATCTCCGGCCAAATGACCCGCAAGATCCGGCGACCTCCTCCCCTCCGTCTCGTCGCTCTGCTGCCATACCAGCAGCAGAGTCCTCTCCGCCTCTTCCTCCCGCGTCGCGCTGTACCCCGCACGCGTGCTCCTGACCTCATCTTCGTCGCCGCTTCCTCCCTCAGGGTCTTTCTTCCCCGACGACGGCAGTTACGAGCCGTCCTCTCCACCACCTCCCTTCCTTCCAGACAACCCCAGATACATTCTCCATCCTCTCGTCCCTCTTTTCCAACTACTATTGTACTTGATTACCCCTCAACAGTACCTAACCACCTCCATCGTTCTCGCCTCCGACCGCCCTCCGGCGAGCTGCCCACACCACTCCGCCCCTCCACACGACTAGTCAACCCCCTCGTGAGCTTCGCCTCACCACCAGGAACCCATTCCACCCCATCACTGCCACTCCAGACCTCCACAAGCACCCCCCGACCAACCCACCATCTCCGGCCACAGGTTGACCTAGGCATGCACGCCTAGGCCGACCTGCAACCTGTAGCATCGCCCACCGCCTTCGCCGTGCTACAGCGAAGGTTTCCAGCTATTCTAATTGGGCCAATAGGCCGTTCTGTTGGATGTCAGGTGTACGCCCCGGCCACCATTAACAGCCGAAGCAGTAGGGAGCTTAGAGTAGCCTCGGGCATCAGGCTTCCCAGGCTGCAGGTGCAGCAGACTCTCGCGAAGGTCGCGAAACGAACGAGGCCAGCCAGTAGCACAGAGGAGCCATCAGCTTGGGCAATCGAGTGACGAAATCTCTGCGGGCGCGCATGAAGGCAAGACCGACCAGATAGTCCCACATCGTGGGATTGCAAAACTCAGGTATCCTAGAAGTTGTTTTTGTGTTTTCTTCTTAGTGCCTCCGTAAGCACAGGGGTGAGGTCCCTCACTGCCCCCACATGCCTCGTCCGCGGCTTGATCTCGCGGATCTGGCGGATCCGACCCGACCTAAACCTACGCACTCCTCGCGCATCACCACTTGCCGGTGCGCCTAGTCCCGGGTGCGAATCCGACCTGACTACCCGTGTGGCTCTAGGAGAGCGTGCTTGAGTGAACTGCTTGAGAAAAAGAGAGACGCTTGGGTAGAGGGACGGGGGTAGGTTTTTACTACTGTGTGGTGTGCAGGAAGGAAGAAGTGACCGAGGCAGCGAACACTTAGCAGCTGAACAACAGGAAGAGAAGAAAGAAGAGGCTGTGTAGCAGTGAAAGGAGAAGTCTTCGTCGAGAAGAAGAAGAAGAAGAAGGAAGACAAGGCAGAAGAGAGAGAAGAACAAAGAAGAGGCCAAGTGAAGACTGCAAAGAGATCAGAAGAAAAAGAAGAAGAAAGAAGAAAGGCAAGGCAGGAGAAGAAGGAAGATACAGAAGCAGAAAGGAGAAGAAGAGAGAAAGAGAGATCACATTTAAGACGTCTGATACAGAAATCAGACGTCCAATTCTATTTTTTTCACAAATCCTTTTTAAAATTCTCTCTTTGAATCAATTATATTTGCATTTAACAGTTGTATTCTTTGGTTTTACAAAGTACTGAGATTGCTCCCTGTGTTCGACCTCGGATACTCTAGTTGTTCGAGTAATAAAATTCTTTATATTTGTTTAAACGTTCTGTCAGTTATACTGCAACGTAATACGCTTTAAATCCGCACAAAATCGTTGAGAACATTTTGGCACCATTGTCGGGGAGCAACGGGCACTTTTAAAGCTTTTGATTACAACTTTTCTATCTAATATCTAACTTAACTTCTCTCTTTTGTTGTGTTCAAGCAGGGAAAGCAAAACAAAAAGGAAAGAACAATAACTGCACAACAGACTCTCCAAGGAACAGGTAATCTCCATAAGCCCTCTCTCTTAACCCTCTCGCAATCTATAAAGGAAAAAAAGAGAAAAATCAACTTAGGGCTACCTGTTTCATATTTAGTAACTCATCAAGTTGCCTGATTTTCATTTGAACATATTTTTGTCTGTTCATCCAACTAAGGCAACTAGGGCTAAAACTTTCTTGATTGAGCCCTAGGTGCTAATTTCTAAGGCAACTAAATTGGACCCACTAGAGCCAAGTTAGGGATTGCAAAGCTAGGGTTTTTAGAGACACATCTTCTCTAAAACAAAGAAACAAACTTTCCAAAAAGAGGTGTGCCTAAACCGTGTTTGAAACGATTTATACAAGAGGAACCCTAAGCAAATCAGGCTGATATTCCATTTGAACCATAAAAGGAAGGACCTAAAAGCTCTCAAAGGAACAAGAGGTGAAGTTGATCCCTTGGGTCAACCAACCTTAATATTAGGTCACTTTTGCACTCAAAATACTTAAAAGTTCAAGTGGAACATTAAGAACCTTGATCTTAAAGTAAAAAACGGTAGACTTAAGAGGTCAAGGTCTCCATTCTGGTCTACCTAGAACCACAGTGACAAGAGAGGTCGGGTGGGGGAAACCCTGTAACCCGTGGGGACGCTCTACCGTGTAGGGATCTTTGCGAGACTCTCCCTCTCTGGCTTCCCAGGTATTTCTCAGGTGGACGGTCTTCTGATCCAGGGGTCCATCTGCCCCGAACCTCTATAGTCACCCAACAATTCTTGGGTGTCTTGATTGGGTCCAGCACCTTCTAATCTCATCACATCCTTCGGTGCATGTTTGGTAGGAGGTCCTTAAGACCACCTTTAATACCTCCTTTAGAAATTCATTCTCATCGAGGCCAAGTCTCGACGCCCTTGTTTGTACAGCAACCCCACCACATAAATCTTTCATCTGATTCAGACCCTGATTCTCCTTCTTCTCCCATCATGGCACAACCCATTGAAGAGGAGAATAACCTTGAACACCAACTTCAACGCTTGAACGATCTCTTTCAGAACTTTGTAAACCCACCGCAGCGACCTATGATGCGAGATCACTATAATCCCGCTGCGGTGGCAATTGAACCCCGAGTACGAATCCCAATTAGAGGACCTGACTCTGAACTGAAGCCCAATATGATTCATGCCATACCGAAGTTCCATGGGCTTAACTCTGAGGATCCATTCCAACACATTAAACAATTCAAGCATCTGGCCCAGACCTTCGGGTCAGATGTACAAAACTGGGATATCCCACTCATGAAAATGTTTTCATTCTCCCTCTTGGACAAGGCTGCACACTGGTATCAGACTCAGACCCACCCGATCAACACATGGGATGAATTACAGTCCAAATTTTTGAAAAAATTCTTCCCTGTTGGCCGGATGAATGCCTTGCACCACCAGATCACTCATTTCACTCAACAACCGGGAGAACCTCTTCACGAAGCTTGGGATCGATTCCTAGATCTCATGCGAAAGTGCCCCCATCACGGAGTTCCTAAGTGGGAACAAGTCCAGTCTTTTTACCAGGGACTCCGTGAGGATATTCGTCTATTCGTCAATGCAACATGCGGAGGAAACATCATGGGCCAACATGAGGACACGGTGTGGGAGATTCTCGAAAACATGTGCTAGAACTCCATAAATAATGACTCTTGGGCTTATTCGACAGGACGAATGGCCGCGCATCGACGAATCTAAGAGGGACACATGAGATGCAGGACCAGTCCACTTCTATCGACTTGGAACTGATGGCCAGTCAATTGGACAAGGTCTCTATTATAGAAAAGAAGGTGGACGAGCTAACTCGACATTTGCAACAAGCCACATCTGCGCAAAACTCTTTTGCACGACCTCCTCTGGCAAGGGAAATAGTGAAAAACATATACCACCAACCTGCCAAGGGGATGGACCCATATCCAACCCCGTCTACCTCTCGGACCGGAGTGACCTCCGATCCCTTCTACTCGAGTTGGGGGAACTCTGAACCCTCGTATTCTGACTTTCCTGAGGTTCCTCAGAACTACGAGGACCTCAACGCCATCCAGAATGACCGATACTCCAATACCTACAACCCTGGATGGTGAAATCATCCTAACTTTCAGTGGGCGGGAAATTCTCAAAGACCACCATATCAACCCCGTCCACAAGCTCCTCGTCCATATTAGCCGCCTCAGCTTCGGCCCAATCCCACCTACCAATCCAGGCAAAATCAGGATCAACTGACTCTTATCCTTCAAACACTGGCTGACATTCAGAAGACGAATGTGGCAATGCAAAAACAGCACAAGGACGAGATCACAGAGGTTCGCAACCAACTGGCCCAGATGGCAAATTCCAGCCAACCTGGCACCATTCCTTCGCAACCTCTGCCCAACCCAAATAACGTGCCGACCTAGAGGCGCGTTATGAATCCAAATCCAGGCCATGCACATTTGATTTATCAGGCCCCTGCTACTCCATCACCAGACGGGATGGAGGCTTCAACATCTTATGCAGGATTTCAGCAGTAGCCACCCCTCCTACCTAACCCAAGCCAAAATCAGGCCGGATTAAACTCTGTAACAACACGTAGTGGTAAAACAACACAAGACCCACATTATTCGAACCACTCCAAGCCTGATAATCGCCAAGACCCTACGGTAGTCATCCAAGATACTACTGTCCCAGATCAAGAACTTGGACCTATCCTAGAGGAACCAGCTAGGATCCCATTTCCTGAGGCCTTGACCAAAGGAAAAAGGACACCCAAACCTATGGCTCCTGAGGAGGATCTGGTCAAGCTCTTTGAACAGGTCCAGATAAACATCCCGTTGATGGATGCAATTCGCCACATACCGGCTTACGCAAGATTCTTGAAAGACATATGTACACCTAAACGTAAGCCGTGAACCAAGGATGGGAATCCGATCATACTGTCAGAGCAAGCCAGCTCTGTCATCTTGAGTAAACTCCCACCCAAGGCTAAAGACCCAGGAACTCCCTTGATTTCTTGTAAAATTGGTGAAACCCAACTTGATAGAGCCCTACTAGACCTAGGTGCCTCCATAAATTTAATACCTACATCCCTCCTTGACCACCTTGAAGAATCTGAACTTAAACCCACTGAGGTGACATTGCAGTTAGCCGATCGATCCATCAAGTCACCCAAAGGAATACTCGAGGATGTCATTGTTAGGGTACGAGATTTTTATTTCCCAGTGGACTTCATAGTACTGGACATGGATGCACCTAAGAACCCAAGGGACACACCAATCATATTAGGGAGACCCTTTTTTGCCACTGCTAGGGCCAATATAAATTGCGAAGAGGGCAAGATAGAATTAAAATTTGGGAATCAAAATCTGAAGATTGACATTTTCAAGGCCCAACAAGGGATTAATTGCGGGGTTATAGAGGAAATTTGTGATGTCGAAGCCATGGTTGATGAACTGCATATAGAGGACAACCTGATTATTCCTGATCAACCACTAGAGAATCAAAAACCACTAACAGAGGAGTGCGAACATGATCTAGACACACCTATGTCTCCTACGATTGCTCCCAATACAAACCCCGAACCACCCGCTGCTGCTGACAATCCTGTCATGGAACTCAAGCCCCTTCCCGAACATCTGAAATACATCTTTTTGGATTCAAATCGGACGTTTCCTGTGATTATCAATTCTCGACTCACACCTGATTAGGAACTCCGTTTGAATTTTGTTCTCCAGCAACATCGTAGAGCCATTGGATGGACTCTAGATGATTTGACTGGTATAAGCCCTTCATACTGCACACATCGAGTCTACACAGAAGAAGGCTCATGACCTTCAAGAGAAATGCAAAGATGCCTAAACCCTAACCTACAGGAGGTCATGAAAAAGGAGATCATAAAGTGGTTAGATGCAGGGATCATCTACCCGATCTCCCACAGTTGTTGGGTGAGTCCAATACAAGTGGTGCCCAAGAAGGCAGGACTTACCATCATCACGACTAAAACCGGAGAAGTCATTCCTACCCGAATAGCTAATTCATGGAGAGTCTGCATTGATTGCAGAAGATTAAATTCCTCCATGAAGAAGGATCATTTCCCACTACCATTTATTGATCAGATCCTCGGGAAACTAGCGGGAAATAGATTCTTCTGCTTTCTGGATGGGTACTCTGGTTACAATCAGGTGGGAATCCATCCAGAGGACCAAGAAAAGACCACATTCACCTGCCCCTTCGGGACATACGCGTTTCGAAGGATGTCATTCGGTCTCTGCAATGCACCTGCAACTTTTCAGCGGTGCATGCTTGCCATATTCTTAGATATGGTAGGTGATTATCTGGAAGTCTTCATGGATGACTTTTCAGTTTTTGGACACTCATTTGACGATTGCCTCCAACACTTGGTCCATATACTCAGGCGATGCATCGAGGTAAATTTGGTTCTTTCCTGGGAAAAGAGCCATTTCATGGTGCCTGAGGGAATTGTCCTGGGACATTTAATCTCGAAGAAAGGCATCCAAGTATATCGAGCTAAGGTTAACCTGATTTCCAAGCTCCCTATGCCTAGCTCGATTAAGGACATCCGATCTTTTTTGGGGCACGTCAGTTTCTACCGTCGATTCATCCCTGATTTGTCAAAAATTGCGTGCCCCCTAACCAATCTTCTCTCCAAGGATGTGCCTTTCGAGATTTCCAAGGAATGCACTCAAGCATTTGAGATCCTACGTGACCGAGTCACCCAAGCCCCAATCCTACAGTCCCCTGATTGGTCTCAACCCTTTGAGATAATGTGCGATGCATCTGACTTCGCTGTAGGTGCGATTTTGGGGCAAAAAATTGACGGAAAACCTGTGGTCATTTACTACGCCAGCAAAACACTGGATGAGGCTCAGCGTAACTATACGGTTACTGAGAAAGAGCTGCTGGCCGTAGTATTTGCCCTGGAAAAATTCAGATCATACCTTCTGGGTTCCTGTGTTATCATATACTCGGATCACACAGCTGTGAGGCATCTCCTTGCAAAGAAGGATGCGAAACCTCGATTAATCTAATGGATCTTGCTATTGCAAGAATTTGACCTCAAGATTCGCGACAAGGCGAGAAAGCACAATGTGGTAGCTGATCACTTGTCCCGCCTTCCTTCTGAAATTATAGATCCTTCCGGACCTATTACAGAACATTTCCCTGATGAGCACCTCCTGACTATCAGTACAAGTCTTCCATGGTTCGCCGATATAGTTAATTACCTAGCATCACATCAGATTCTGCCCGATTGGCCGAAGGCCAAAAAGGACAAATTGCACTCCGATGCCAAGTATTACCTATGGGAAGACCCGTATCTATTCTGCATTGGTGCTGATTAGATAATCCGACGATGCATCACGGAAGTGGAAATCAAAGGCATACTCTCATTCTGCCATGACTAGGCATGCAGTGGACATTTTTCTGGACATAAAACCGCATCGAAAGTCCTCCAGTGTGGCTTTTACTGGCCCACAATTTTTAAGGATGCATACGATCACTGTAAGGCATGTTCCCGTTGCCAGACTCTGGGCAACATGAGCCATAGAGACATGATGCCTCTACAGCCGATCTTGGTATGCGAAATTTTTGATATTTGGGGGATTGATTTCATGGGACCCTTTCCAACCTCGGATGGCTTTGAATACATCTTACTCGCAGTTGACTATGTTTCCAAGTGGATAGAAGCCATTCTGACCCGAACCAACAATCATAAAGTCGTTATAAAATTCCTTCATCAAAACATTTTCTCGAGGTTTGGGATTCCGCGTGCTATAATTTCCAACGGAGGGAACCATTTTACAAACGCTCAGTTCAGGTCACTGATGACCAAATACGGGGTGTCACACCGAATCTCTACTCCTTACCACCCCTAAACTAATGGTCTAGCTGAGCTATCTAACCGAGAGATCAAGAAGATCCTTCAGGTTACTGTTCGACCTGATAGAAAAGATTGGTCTTCTCGGCTTCCGGAAGCATTGTGGGGCTATAGGACCACCCACAAGACCCAATTAGGAATGTCTCCCTTCAGACTAGTGTACGGGAAGGCATGTCACCTCCCCGTCGAATTGGAGCACAAAGCCTATTGGGCAGTACGGACTTGTAATCGCGACCTTTCTAAGCCTGGAACCCACAGAAGACTTCAAATGAGCGAGATCAATGAATTACGCCACGACGCGTATGAGAACTCGCGAATTTACAAAGAACGGGTTAAAGCTTTTCACGACAAACACATTTCTAGAAAGGTCTTTCATCCTGGTCAAAAAGTTTTACTCTTTGATGCCCGACTCAAATTATTCCCAGGAAAGCTAAGATCCAAGTGGGTCGGACCCTACCTAGTCCGACAAATCTTCGGAAATGGAGCCATTGAAATAAGCCCACTCAGCCACGATTCTGAACCCTTTGTCATGAACGGTCATGGACTCAAGCCATTCATTGACATGACCGATATAGATTTAGCTAAGTCATCCTTTACCCTCCATTCCTCTTGAGCTCATTGCGCCCAGCCGATGGCGTAAAACTCAGCGCTTAACGGGAGGCAACCCGTCATTCTTTGAAAAACCCAAAATCGTTTCTGACATCTCTATGCGAAACTCATATTGCACTTTAGGGTTCATCCATTAGAATAGCCGACTTCACCTCAGGTATACCTACCCGAGATTAGAAATCGTTCGCAACAAGTCACTTCGGCCCATTCACTCACTACACACCTATCCTAATACATGAACTAAGCTGAATTCGAACCCACCTAATTTACAATGGGGACATTGCAAATCTTAGGCATGGGGGGGATATGAAAGTGCAAAATGTCAGAAAATTCATATCAAGAATGGGTTTCACGAAAAAAAAAAAAAGAGACTTGATAGAGGGGAGGAACAATTCAGGGTCATACAAAGGAGAGGAGGAAAAGAAAGAAAAATGACAAAAAGGCGCACAAAATGAAAAGAAATAGTCATTAGTAAAAGGTTAAGGGGTTAACTGAAGTTCTAGACCAAAAAAAAAAGGAAAAGAAAAGTGCTATGGAGACATAACAAGAGATTAGCGGGAACGCTGGTCTTAGGCCTCTTGGGCTAGATTTGTTAGCTTAAAAATTCGCGTATCTGTTAAAATCTGGATAATCCTCAAGAGGTTGAGGAAAATGCGAAACTTAAGTATTAGGTCTAAGGCTTAGGAAGTATTCAGCCTCATTAACTGACCTCTGGTTTGCGTGATTCGGTAACCTAAGCACCCAAATTCACACACAGTCGGGTTCAGTGCGCATAAACATCCAAATCACGCGAAAAGCGTTTAATGTTCTGAAAAAGTCACCTAGATTAGGAGAGGCCAATCAACACAAATTGATTTGGACGAGTTCCCAGCGCGGAGAGGCGGGAAATTCTCCTTGAAGATGAGTAACAACATATCGTCTCCTCGGTGCTTGTCTCTTAGGATATTTAAATATCCTACTGAGGGCATGTAAGCACTCTGTTGGTTCAGATACCATGGGCGGCATTATCACGAAATGTCGATCGCCAAGGTCTGGATTCGACCACGGAACGCCATGGGTGGGATTATCTCGAAATCTCGAAAGCCAGGGTTCTGGGGGTTGCCATGGGCGGGATTATCTCGAAATCTCGAAAGCCAGGGACCCTTGAGGATTGATGCTGGGGACGAGGAATCAGATACAAACCATGTTGAGAAGCTAATCCGAAGCTAGAAATAAAAAGAAAAGAGAGAGAAAAGCTCTCCAAACAAATAAATCTTCTATCTCTCTCTTACAAAAAAAAAACACACTGCAAACTGAACTTAGGCTAAAAATGTCTCAAGCACGGGTGCTTAACCACAGAGTCCAACAAACCCTAGGATAGTTTCTGTAGGCCGTAGAAACCTTTGCGGAGGACTGAGGCTAAAGCAGAACAGGTCCGGATTTTGGTTGGTACTTGAATACCTCCAGGCCTATTGTCGGCATTTCTACCTAGTCACAAAAGAAGAAGCACTTATCATTATTGACAGACATTCAAGGTCTAGAATGGAAGTTAAAACCTTGAAATTTTGCAAAGGGACTAGCAAAAGCTAGGCATGGGGGTATGATGAGAGCCTCATCATGAGCCATAACTAGCTCATTTTGACCCAATAAAGAAGATAAAAGCTCCTACATAACCTAGAAGGAGGCTTAACTGAAGGAACAAGTGCTCTGAGAAGAAAACATGAAATAAAGGTTAAAACTGCAATTTTACCATTGCAGTACATAAACGGGATTTATCAGAAGCAAAACATAGGTCAAATGGTCCAAATAAGGAAAAAAGAGGGTTGAGTCAATCAGAAATGGATTTATGTGCAATCTAAGAATTAAATGACACTTGGTAACCCTAAAACAGACCCGCTTAAATTAACAAGGTTCTAGTCAGGATAAAAATCGAGTAAACCCTCTAAAATCATGGAAAACATCCTCTAGGGTTTAGAACACTTAATTTCGCCTTTGGAACCTAGTCTGACCTAGATTAGGGTCCTAGCTCCTCAATTAACCAAATTTAGGTTTTTATGCAAAATGTCTAGTCAAACAAGGTCAAACCTGAAATCCAACTTCGCCATTGGATTCCTTAGGTCCAAATTAGGTTTATACCAAAATTCGGACCAAAGGGGAGGTCATCTTGACCAACTTTGCAATTTAGTACACCCAAATCACAAATAGGTCCCTATCTTTTGAATATCCTTGCAAAGAGCCCCCCAAGTTCTTCGCCCCCTTTGCAATCTGGTCCTGCCGCCATTGTTAGGGCAGAATCGAGCTCCGGCGAGGTTCAGAGAGGGATTGCTCTCTAATCCCTCAAAGATTCCCTCCCAGAAATGGAAGGGGGATTCTCTAAGGAATTCCCTTCCTTATAAAGCCAGTTACAATCGCTGGTGTGAACCCAACCTCTCGTGCGAACGCACGAGAGATTTGGGTATCCACCTTCCTTCCAACTCCGGCAAGCTGGCAGACCTAATTGCGCACTCTCCACGAGCTGATAGGAGCGGCCAGCACCTATAAAACACCCCCCAGACCCTGCCGCAGGACCCAAGCTTGATTTTGACGGAGATCCCCTCCAAATTCCCTCTCTCCCACCTTCGGCCAAACGACCCGCAAGATCCTGCGACCTCCTCCCCTCCATCTTGTCGCTCTGCTGCCATACCAGCAGCAGAGTCCTCTCCACCTCTTCCTCCCGCATCGCACTGTACCCCGCACGCGTGCTCCTGACCTCATCTTCATCGCCGCTTCCTCCCTCAGGGTCTTTCTTCCCCGAAGACGGCGGTTACCAGCCGTCCTCTCCACCGCCTCCCTTCCTTCCAGACAACCCTAGATACATTCTCCATCCTCTCCTCTCTCTTTTCCCCATACTTTTTTACTTGATTACCCCTTAACAGTACCTAACCACCTCCATCGTTCTTGCCTCCGACCGCCCTCCGGCGAGCTGCCCACACCACTCCGCCCCTCCACACGGCTCGCCAACCCCCTCGTGAGCTTCGCCTCACCACCAGGAACCCATTCCACCCCATCACTGCCACTCCAGACCTCCACAAGCACCCCCCGACCAACCCACCATCTCCGGCCACTGGTTGACCTAGGCACGCATGCTTAGGCCGACCTGCAACCTGTAGCATCGCCCACCACCTTCGCCGTGCTACGGCGAAGGTTTCCAGCTATTCTGATTGGGCCAATAGGCCATTCTGTTGGATGTCAGTTGTACGCCCCGGCCGCCATTAACAGCCGAAGCAGCAGGGAGCTTGGAGCAGCTTCGGGCATCAGGCTTCCCAGGCTGCAGGTGCAGCAGACTCTCGCGAAGGTCGCAAAACGAACGAGGCCAGCCAGTCGCACAGAGGAGCCATCAGCTTGGGCAATCGAGTGATGAAATCTCTGCGGGCACGCGTGAAGGCAAGACCGACCAGATAGTCCCACATTGTGGGATTGCAAAACTCAGGTATCCTATAAGTTGTTTTTGTGTTTTCTTCTTAGTGCCTCTGTAAGCACAGGGGTGAGTTCCCTCACTGCCCCCACACGCCTCGTCCGCGGCTTGATCTTGCGGATCTGGCGGATCCGACCTGACCTAAACCTACGCACTCCTCCCGCATCACCACTTGCCAGTGCACCTGGTCCCAGGTGCGAATCCGACCCGACTACCCATGTGGCTCTGGGAGAGCGTTCTTGAGTGAACTGCTTGAGAAAAAGAGAGACGCTTGGGTAGAGGGACGGGGGTAGGTTTTTGCTACTGTGTGGTGTGCAGGAAGGAAGAAGTGACCGAGGTAGCGAACACTTAGCAACTGAAGAACAGGAAGAGAAGAAAGAAGAGGTTGTGTAGCAGTGAAAGGAGAAGTCTTCGCCGAGAAGAAGAAGATGAAGGAAGACAAGGCAGAAGAGAGAGAAGAACAAAGAAGAGGCCAAGTGAAGACTGCAAAGAGATCAGAAGAAAAAGAAGAAGAAAGAAGAAAGGCAAGGCAGGAGAAGAAGGAAGATACAGAAGCAGAAAGGAGAAGAAGAGAGAAAGAGAGATCACATTTAAGACGTCTGATACAGAAATCAGATGTCCAATTCTATTTTTTTTCACAAATCCTTTTTAAAATTCTCTCTTTGAATCAATTATATTTGCATTTAACAGTTGTATTCTTTGGTTTTACAAAGTACTGAGATTGCTCCCCATGTTCGACCTCGGATACTCTAGTTGTTCGAGTAATAAAATTCTTTATATTTGTTTAAACGTTTTGTCGGTTATACTACAACATAATACGCTTTAAATTCGCACAAAATCGTTGAGAACACCAGGCAATGCACACCACAAAGCCCCCCCACTTGCAGGCGCACACCGTCTAGCGCCCACCTCCTGCTGCGCCTTCACCACTGTCAGGTCAGCACTAGCAGGCGCTGCATAGTAGCTTCGCTCACCCGCACCCTTGCCAAGCGCCCGTAGGCGTGCTCCTCAGCCTCCAGCGCCTGCCTTCGCTTCACCCGCCAGCGCCTTCAACCCCCCGCAGGTGCTGCACTACACTGCCCTCACCACCTTGTGCACCCGCATAGCGCCTCTCTGTAGCCTGCAAGCACCACCCTCGCCCCTGCAGGCGCCTGTAGGCATTGCTCTGCACTGCCACCCACGCCCGCAGGTACACCTGCCATCATCCTTCATCCGCGCCTGCAGGAGCTGCGTGCCTTCACCACTGGCATGCCCTCCTTCCTGTAGCGCGCCCTCCTCTCCACAGCGCATCCACCTCGCCGCAGCGCCTCCACAGCAGAGACAGCAGTGCCTTCTCCAACATTCTTCTCCTCCATCGGCCAGCCACCTCCGGCCATCTCCGTCGACGATGCAACCTCCATCGGATCGGCCTCGTCTTCGCCAACCTCCCTTGCATGTGAAAGACCCACCAGTGCTCTCTCTCTCTTGAGAGGCGGAGAGAGCAAATGCTCTGTTTTGAGGGAGATTAAAAATTACATTTTCTGCCATTGCCACCAGAACTTGATTTTTGATTTATTATTATTTTATTACGGTAGAATTGCCCATGCACACTCATGCTTTCTGATAATTGCATGTTATTGATATTCACCTGTTTGAAGATTGGTTTTGGGATGAACACATTCACCGATTCACTCTAGTATATGACAATTGAAAATCACACAAAATAATCATATACTTATTGAAGATTTCAATGAGTGAAAATTGCACATATACCCTTATCTTTTTAAGTTATTATGAATCTACTTTCCATTGCATTTTATGTCAGATTTGAATAGGGATTTCGCACTTAATCGAAAGAATATAAAATAATCGAGAGTTTACTGCATAATTGCCTCCCTGTGGACACGACCCGCTCTTCTGTGAGTGGTTATTTTTATTGTTGATTTGTTAATTTTTTCACCACTTAAATACTACAACACAAAGCGGAAAGTCGACTCGTCAACTAGAAAGCAGAAAATGATTACACTAGAAAGTAGTAAATCTACTTTAGAAAGCATTAAAAGAATGGAAAGAGAAATATCCTCCTCGACGATTGCTTGGAGGATGAGCCAGACGAGATGACGCTTGGACGAAGGAGGATGGAGCAGAATGAAGGAGGATGAAGCAGGAAGAATGGGAATGGGGCAGCACGTCGTCGTCGTCGTGGGATCCGCTTTCGAAAGGGGATGAAAATTTGACTTTATCTCACGAGAAGCATCCTAGGTGTGGGAAAAGCTTCTCTTGAGCTTTGGAGAGGGAGAGAAGAGAAGGAAGGGATGAGAATTTTGTGTAGAGGGGGTCTCCTTTTATAGCTGCAAGGAGTGGGGGCAATTTGGTCATTACAACTCTAAAAACATTAATTTAGGACCTTTAGCGATGGATAAAATCATTGCTAGAGGTCCAAACGTGGGCATAGTGGGCGGTGCACGCGCGCCTGCTCGCCTTCTGCTCCATAACGCACATTCACATACTTTAAATCTCTACTGTTCAATCGCGAGATCGAATGGTTGAGATGCATCCAACGCTCACCTCAGCCGCGTGCCTCATCACGTGTGATGCCGCGTCTTCGCCACACATCTAATAGCATGTGAGCGCTATTGGGTGCGCACAGCAGTTCAATGACAATCTGACACTCCTCGCGCCCACTCGCCCGTGCCCTGCGATTTGAACATGCGTCTGAAGGTGGTCGAGCGCCTTATCCACTGCACTGCGTGCGTGGATGGGTGGGTGGCCGAACTTTTGAACACACGATCAGGACCATTGGATCAAGATCCAACAGCTCAGATCGCACGTTGGATTTTCTTTGGAGATGCAGTGGCGACACTGGGGGCCGGTTGGATGGCTGAGATGGCGCCACATGGTGCCATATTGGCCGTCCCTTCTGGATGATGTAGATGGTGCCACAGTTGTCGGATTGAGTCGATTTTCACGTCGTTAGGCTGCGAATTGTCAATCCGAATCCATCCATGCAATCAGATTTGTCGTTTGAAGTGCGGATTCACACCATCTTGGCCCTTGATCTTCTAGGGTTCCCTGGTCACTAACTGATGCTACAAATGTCTGATTAGGGCGATCTTGGAGTCGTTGAACTCCAATCATCTCCCTGATCGCATCAGTATGGTTGGATCTTCGATTCGAGGTCTCGATAAAAAGTTTTCCCCATCCATGAACATAAAAGGAGATAATTAACCTCCATTTTATTCAAACTACTCTAAATGCAAGATGATGCATGTTATGCAATATTTATAGTATGCAATGCAATCCTATGCTTAAGAGCATGCATAAATAGACATCTTAAGTAGTGTAAACATGTTTATATCATACCCCCATGCCTATCTTTTGCTAGTCCCTAGCAAAAGCTACATGCTATTTATAAAAGAATTAGGTTGGATTATTTGGGCATGAGTTATTTTCAATCATTAAGAAAATGTTTACTTAGGATCTGAACTTTCAAAGACACAACAGTGCCCGAGTATATGCCAAAATGCAGACCACCTCAAGCCCTCGCCTTATTCAAAGAAACATTTATTTTTCTCTTTTTCCTTTTTCTATTTTTTTTTTGAATTTTCAAGTTTTAGGGTTTAAGAGTGGCTTTCTACGGCCAATCAACTCACCCAAGATTTTATGAGAACCTTAAGTTATAAGCATGTTACTATGAATGTGATAGACTTGTTGACTGGCAGTTAAAATAGCTTTGAATTTCTATGCCTCTAGGCGACCTAAAAAAAAAAAAATTTTGCCTAATGGTGTATCTTTACAACCGGTAGCTTTCTCCCCACCTTTATTTTTTTATGGGGTCAACATAAGGGTGAATCCAGTGTATATCTCCCCAGTTTATTCTACTTTTCCGCTTCTTCCTAAGTGTGTTGCAAATTTTTAGTACATTTATTGAGCTAGGTTCTGAATAACCGGTCGATGAGTTGTTACCACCAACAACTTGCCAGCCATACTCGTGCAGCGAAGTGTGGCTTATTTCTTTTTTTCTTTTCTCCTTTTTTTCTTTTTTTTACAGTAGGTGGCTTCCATGAACTAAGATTTACCTAAAAGTAGCAAAAAGAGAAAGGTCCAGTGATTGGGCTCTGGACAACCTACCTATGGGTTGTTACCCACGATAACTTGCCAGCCATATCATCCTAAAAGGTTCATTAGCTACACAATTTCCATTAAAATTGCCAAATAATGAGTCAGTGACAAGATAGTGTGTAGATGAGGGTAGGTTGATAAGTCGTGTACTTATCACACAAACTTATTTACTCCAATTAAATAGAATTTAGGTTGGCGAGGATTCAAAAAATAAATCCACATTTTAGTGGATACACGGGCTGATTAAGTCCAAAGACCGAAAGGGTCTTTGTGTTCAAACCATAATGTAGTATTTCCTACGATTGAAAATTTTCTTGAACCCAAATTCTCTTTCCTAATTCCACAAAATTATTTATTTATTTATTTATTTATTTATCTATTATTATTATTATTTTAATAAAGGAAAACAAATCTATGAAGCTGACGAATAAATTCAGAGATGAATATCCACCCCCCCATGCCTATCTAATGAACTGTCCTCATTGTATTAAAAAGACATAAAACATAGTGGAATAGAGTAGAAAGCACCTTAATTGTGTGAATGTCAGGTCCGCTCCGAGATGAAAACTAAAAAGAACTATATACGTGTTGAATTTAGTGCCTTAAGCTAGGCACACTATACAAAGAAGAGAAATAAAGAATTCACAGGTGCAGGTCAGAATCAGAATAAACATAAGAGTCCTCTGACCTGTCAGTAGATGTCCACAAATGTGGACCAGATTGTGGTGCAGACCCATACCCCATATCAAGAATATCTTAGGTCTTGGATAAAAATTACCCAAAACCTAAAATCAGTATGTAAGCGGGGTCAGGCTTGTGATTTATGAGGATGCAACCCAAGACCAAAGAGTCGGGTTACAAAGAATTCAAGCTCAAAAGGATAATCATTGAATGTGTGCTTGGGTTGAACATCCTCAGAATAGATGTCATAAGGGTGTTGGTTTGATGGTTTCAGATGAATTGGAACCCTTAGACTCAGTCTTCTACTTCCTCCAGAGTTAGCTTCCCATATCAAAACTTCCCAGCTTCTATCTACCTCATTCAGAATGTTAAATTTTGGGACCTCTTACATATTAATCACCCCATCTGAAATTTTGAAGTTCAAAAATGTGGCTGAATCAGAAATGACTTGGGTATAATTATCTTAGAAACAGAATCATTGATAAGCTCAATGGGGTATAACTGACAATCAGGGCATTAAATTGAATCCTCCAGAAAATGCGATTCTGGATCTGTAATGTGAGCCCTAATAAGATTAGTTTCCTCAGTTATTGGGCTATCAAATGATCTATCAGATTCCTCTGGCCAATCGTCTCGCAGAAATCATATTCTGTAAACTTGCATGAGACTTCGCAACGTGAATCTTCACCATCAGAATCAAAGAAATCGAAATCTGTATTAATGTATGTCTCAAAATCATCTATCACTTTCTTTTCCAAGGAGACATATGTTTCCTCATACCCCAGCTCAGGGATCTAAGGTGAAGAAATCAGATCTTCCTTAATTGGTTGCTCTATTCAATTTGGTCAGCCTCGTAACACGTGTCCCCCCCAATAGGTGCCTAAACGGGTTCTAAAATTGGCTCTCCAGAAGAGGGTTCATCTTGGGAATCATCCCATGATTTAGTCAAAGCGACCAAAAATCTCATCCTCAATTTCGCTAACTCCTAAGTAGAAACTCACTCGGGTTCTTATCCTTAACATCCTAGAGCCAATCCAACAAAAACTTATTCAAATCATCAATCATTTCAATCAGAGGCTTCAATCTCTCAATGCAAGGTATTAGCTGAACTTCTAAAGATTGTATGATATTTCTCAAGTTAGCTAGAACCTTTTCTTGAACCTGGTTACCCTGAACCAATTGAGTTGGTTTAGGGTTGGGCGGGTTTGGAGTCAATGCAGGGCAATTAACGAATTGAGATTCGTTATACCCTTCCTGATAATAGGTCATTTCAGATTGTTCAAAAGGTGGTGATGACCTAAAGGCAGTGTAATCAAAGGATGGGTAAGAATCAGTGTATCCTTCTTGATTGTAGATTATATTAGGTTGTTCATGAAAGGTTGATGATCTATAATCGATGTGGCTCTGAGAAGGATAGAAATCACAATCAAAGTGTTTAGGGTTAGACCCTAAACAAGGAGGTCCGAAACTGTATCCCTAATCCAAGTTATACCAACTAACTGATGGTTGATTATAGAACGAGTCGGAATAATCGTCATGTTGAGGATAATTCAAAATAGGAGGGAAAGAGCGAGAATGCGTGTAATATGTGGAAGGATTCATGAGAGACGGGAGGAAGAAAGGCGCCCTGTAATATAAGCAATCAAACTTGTCCTTAAGTAGGCTAGCCTAAAGACCTACAGACTCCTAAAACCTGTCTTGAGATAGAGAAACGATTTGATCTACTTCTGTCTGTTCAATCCAACCAGTCAAAAGGAGGGACTGAGGAGAAGGTTCTTCCTTCGGCTTGCGCCTCCTGTTCCTAGTGTACCCCCCAGTCACGATCGTTTGATTCTACTCCCCTAGCTAGACATCAGATTGAACAGTAGAAACAGACTAATCGAAAGTAATCTCGTTCTAGGCTCTGAAGAGCGAGTCGAATCCTTAAGTCCAACGTCTACTCTGTTTTATTTAGGGCTAGGTTTGAATGTGCTTTGGAATGTGATGGGCCCTTTATATGGGTTGTGCCCTTAATGACTGATTGATTTGTGTGTGCATGCACAACCAGTGATTTTCAAGAAAGATTATTTTTGATGCGATGAATTTTAGATTTCAAATCTTATTTAGTAGCTTTTAGAATTCAACTTTAGGTGTTTTCAAACAAGTTTTGTTGGCACATCAGGTTTGAAAGCACAGGTGGAGATGTTTTCCTTTAAAACTTAAAAGAATGTGGAGTGCCTGGTAAATCCCTAATAGTTGAACCTAAGTGGCAACTACTTGATGAGTTGATTTTAGTTGAAGTGGTGCAGCCCAATCAACTCAAACAATTGGCCTGTTGCACCACTTAATTAGGCACACAAGTGATCACCTAATTTGATTTCTACTCAATTACGTGTTTGAATGTGTGTACTGGCTCCAAAGATCGATTTTCCTGTTGAGTTTGAAAATCATATGAGGTTGTGTACCTCTGTGAGATTTTTTTTTCTTTTTTTTAATGCGGAGGTTGGGGTGGGTGTGGGTGTCAAACAACAAACAATCTAACCTTAGAGTTTATAAGAACACCTAGGTTGATTGATGTTTGTGTTATTATGTGGTGAAATGAAATTTAATGGGTGGGAGGTGGGGGATAACTTACAAAACCTTCCACAGCACTTTACTCAAATCTACCTCTTTTGCTTGTCTCGAAAGAGTACCTGCAATCACAATAAGAAAGAAGAGAAATGAGGTAAATGATTCGTAAGTTGTAAAAATGCAAAGAAAAAATCAAAGAGCATCGCCTCCTCGGCAACGGCGCCAAAATGTTAAATTCCGGGTTGGGATGGTAGAGATCTGGGTTATCAGGTGCTAGCAATTAACCCAGATTGCAAGTTATCCAATGATGTCTTCGTTTGCTGCATAAGCTGAAGGTGGACCCTTGCATTTCTACCATGTGCCGGTTTAACTCAGCCTGCCCTGCAGATTTTTGGCCATTCGAAGATGGCTGAGTACCTGGTCTCGGGGGCAACTGTGTATATACTTGACCCTGAACCAAAGGTCTTTGAGATACATAATTGTTGGGTCGAGTTTGGGTTTGTTGCCCCTGACTTTTCCAGGGGAAGTTAGGGTGGTTCCTCCAACCTGAGTTATAAGTGTTGGAATACGGGTTAGACCTAACATTCTCCTGCATTGAATATGCATCCTCATTGGACGAGGATGGAGAGAAGGAAGGATCAAAAAAACTGGGATCAAAGGCCCTAGTTTGGAACCCATAAGGTTCTGAGAAATCTTGGCTCACAGGTTGAGTTGAATCAAGTTGGTTCACAAACTCCCGCCCTGTGGGAGCTCATGTGGAATGCAATCCCAAATTTTGTGATTGAGTGGGTATAGAAGTGTTTCCTGAACTCCCAGACATCCCGATAAGTCCACTTTTATGGACTATTATTTAGTCTAAGTACTATTTAATTATTTATTCTTAGTTGTTAATTAATTAGGAGTTATATGGCAATTCACCTTGGCCTGCATTTAAATTTATGCACTAATTTTACATTTAGTAGCATATGATATGATCTATTTGATGAATGCAGGCCAGGTACGAGAGTCAAACATCCATTGTTACTTCTATAAGACATCCTGAATTGAGTTTGGACATCTGACGAGCAGGGATCGTAGTACTGTCAACTTTTAAGATGTCCAGAACTTATTCTGGACATCTGATGATGTTCAAACTATAGCCGCCTTTCCTTCGCCAACTGTGCCTCATCTCCTCAACCACCCCAACCACTCACGATGTTCGCTGGGTGGTTGGAGAATTCCATGGCCAAAGAAAAACAAACCAAGGATGTTTAAAATGAAGGCTGGGGATAGATGATCATCTTCCGCCTCCCCCCTGGTGGGGACTATCTCTCCACCTTCTCCGCCATGAGGGAGATGGGCACTGTGGAACCAACGAGCACTGTGGAGATCCGCATGCACCGTGACCTGCAAAGAACCCACAGCATGCACCGCCAACCTCTCACTGCTCTCACCGCGCAAACTTGACTGCGTGGGCTATGTGGTGACAGCACACGACCATGCACTCGTAGGCAACACACCCCCTTGTGCATTTGCAACATCCTCACCGCGCGCAGCCGCTGCCTTCACTGCCAGCCTCTCAACACTCTCACCGTGCACAATGGCCTCACCGCACAGCCACACCACACGTCAACCTCTCCGCGCACGGCAC
The DNA here is from genome assembly GCA_037157565.1 of Thalassia testudinum. Lineage (NCBI taxonomy): Eukaryota > Viridiplantae > Streptophyta > Magnoliopsida > Alismatales > Hydrocharitaceae > Thalassia > Thalassia testudinum. Next base: position 29,675,509 of record JAZHRO010000019.1, on the reverse strand, counting down.
CCACGCACCTGCAGCGCACGGCTGTGCTGCTCACCCGCGCTCCAGCCAGCATGCCTATGCTCCTCACATGCACATGCATGCACACGCCGCCAACAGCCATCTTCGTCTTCTTCCTCCCAGCCGGCCACCTGCAACTCCAATGAAAGAAGCCAAAGCCACCGTGCTCTACCCTCGACGAGTAACCACGCAGTTAGAGTTCTCCTCTGCCAGCTACCGACGTCCCATAGCCACGCACGACGTGCACACTTGCCACAGCATCGCCGGGCCCTTGTGAGCAGCAGACCGCAATCAACCACGCTACCCTCTAGCAGTGTCCTCTTCCTCGATGCCGACAAGACCTCCGGCCACCACTCGCTGGCGCGTCACCTCCGTTACAACGCTCGACCTCCCTCACACCTCCACCGAACTCCAGCCAGCTGACGGTCGCTTCCCCACACGCACGAGCAAGAGAAGGAAAATCCCTTGTTTTCTCAACTATTAAAATTTATGGGGTATTCCATTGTCAAATACACTATTCATTTATTTATTGAATTATCATATTCTGAAAGATTTGCATGAGTCGCCCTCCTTTCTACCAGAATTACGGACAATTGAACTCTTCTCATACATGATAGAGTATTGAATATTGGTTATGGGAAACAGTTCCGTTTTGATTAAGATTGATGATGCTTGTCAGTACTAAGATCATGATTCATGTGTTTCCATTGTGGTGATTTTACATATGCACCCTCACATTATTGATTAATTATTTAAATTAGGAATTTTTTTTGAAAATAGGTGCACCAGTTAGCATGCATACACATTGAGATTCTCGAATAAATGAAGCACAATGCACTAGTTTAAATAGGCTAATTCCTCCCTGTGGAGACAACCTAACTCCTTATGGTTAGTTTTGAGAATTAAAATGTTTTGAAAAGCGATTTTATACCACGCGATTACATACAACGACACATCATTTTATGTTAAAGTTTTCAATGAAAACGAAGATCGCTCTTTCACATCCATTCTTCCATTCTCTTAGCAACCAAGTCCATTTTATCCAGTTTATTACAAATCAATTCCATGTCAAATGAATGAGAATCTTGGATCTCAATAGCTCTTGACCTGGGTTGTTGGGACTAGTTGAATGCATCTATGGAGGCATGATTAATTGAGTTCTCGCTCAATTCCTCAAACAGGTCATATGCACTATCTGCATCCCTGTTGAGGAAATTGCCTCCATAGCAAGCGTCCACATGATTACAGAGTAGCACAACCAACCCACAGTAGAAAATCTGCATGAGTTGCCATTTTGTCACCTCATGGTGTGGACACTTCCTCAAAAGTTCATGGAATCGCACCCAGGAACAATGAAGCGGTTCCCCCGACCGTTGGGTGAAAGTGGTAATCGCCCGTCGCAAGGCATAGGTCCTTCCGATAGGGAAGAATTTCTTCAAGAAAGTCGAGTTAAGAGCAGCACATGTTTCTATCAGCCTTTCTTTGGTCGGGTACCAATGTGCGGCTTTATCCCTGAGAGAGCAGGGGAAGAACCTCATGATCATTTGCTCTTCGTTCGGATTCCTTTCTTTGGCGGTCTGAACCAAAGTGGTCAGATCCTCCAAGTGCTGGAATGGGTCCTCCGAGCCAAGCCCATGAAAATGCTTAATCAATTCGAAGACTTAGGGCTTGATTTCTATGTCCCCAGTAGGAATCATGACACCGGGACGTTCCCCATAGTTTGAAGGATCATAAGAATCCTTTAAAGGCAGAGTGCCCTGACCATTCATACATTGGAGCCATTGCTGCGTCTGCTGCATTTCTTCCAACTGCCTCTGAATCAGCTCCTGGTGGTTCGGGGGCAGGAGAGGCGGTTGTTGATTACCCATGGGATCTACTTGGTTAACACTCAACCTCTTCCTCTGAGAATGGTATAAAGGTCCTTCCAATCTAGGGTTCAATTACCTCCTTCCAAACATACACTAGAAGGAAGTTGAAAGGACAGTGAAGAGAAGGAGCCCTGTTGCATGATAAACACACATGGATTCACGATAAATTGCTTATTTATGATAGTTCTTGGGCTTAGCATTGCATATCATGACATAAGTATTGCATAAACATCAATTGCATTGCATCTAGGATAGTTGTATATTATGTACATTAATTCCAACATTTTACATGGCAAGGAGGTAGTACGACATCTTTACAGGCCTCGAATGAAGAATCTCACTGTATAGATGGATTCAGAGCAACGATCGCAGTTCGTCAACGTGGGAATGGCCCAGATCTGTGCTCTATAGCACCCATGACAAGAGACCACATGACCCTGGAGAATGCCTTCCTGAGTCATAAAGTGTCTCTTCACCCAGCTAAGGACCAGTCATGTTTTGATGCATCTCTAGAGGATCAATTCCAGGTTAGATAGGCCAAACTCAAAAGAATCTCCAAAAATGGAGAAACCATCCATGAACATCTCAAGGCAATCTCCCACCATGTTAGATAAGATGGCCAGCATGCAACTTTGAAAAGTTGCAGGTGCATTGCAAAGCCCGAACGACATTCTACGGAAAGGAAAGGTTTAGTAGGGACATGTGAAAGTTGTCTTTTCCTGGTCTTTGGGATAGATAGGGACTTGGTTATATCTGGAATAACCGTCCAGGAAGTAAAAATACTTTTGCCTAGCTAACATTTCAAGAATTTGATCGATGATTGGTTGGGGAAAGTGATCCTTTATAGTGGTTGTGTTCAACTTCCTATAGTCAATACAAACTCTGCAAGCAGAAGCTGAACGAGTGGCGAAGGTTTCCCCTTTCTCATTAGTCGTAACGGTTATTCCCACCTTCTTTAGTACAATCTGAACTGGGCTAACCCACGAACTATCCGAGATCAGGTAAATAATCCTAGAATCGAGCCACTTGATTGCCTCCTTCTTGACCACTTCTCGCTTATTTAGGTTTAGTCTCTTATGCATTTCTTGAGAATGGTGGGACCTATTTGATTGCGCAGCAATCATAGGTCTTAATTGACCTAGATTAAGCTAGGACTTAGCATAAGTCAGGGTTAATCGTGCATGCATAAGCATTATCTGCATCTTTACTGCTTTACTTTTGCTATGGATAAAATATTGATATAATGTACTGATTAAGTGTATTATGTCAATTGCAGGCAATAAGCTGATCAGGAGCTGGATCTGGAGTAGGATTTGAAGCTGGATCAGGAATAATTGGTGTTGCAGTAGAGCTGGAGCAGAAGGCTTAGATTAGATGTAGGAATAATGATGTAAGGGAATTAAGGTTTGCTATTCTATTATGTAGGAATAAAGCAGTAAAATGTGAAGAGCTTAGGTCAACCGTAGCCCTAGGATAGCCTAGAGACTTCCCCAAGCCTTAGCCACCCTTAGATTATGTCACAACACACTAGGAAGGCCCAAAACAGTAGTTCCAACCTTCATCTGGACGTCCAGATGAATTATAGGATGTCCAGAACCCTTAGCCAACTCCCACACACATTAAACCCACTTCTGCAGAGTTATTGGACGTCCAAACACTTGGTCAGACGTCCAATTTCTGCAGAATACCCAAGACAGAACCTTGAATCCTTCCTGACTCTGATTGGACGTCCAGGCAACAAGTCTAGACTTCTGATTTTTGAGTATAAGACGTCTAACACTATTATTAGACGTCTGATACTACTCTCCAATTCCTGTTTTGAGATTCAAGCCTTGATCTTTGATCTCTAGGTCCCTAAACCCAATTCCAACCCCATAGGAACCTAAATTAAGGTGGCCTAACCCTATTACATCACCTCTAGACCTCCCTAAGGACCTAATTAGGCCCTCACTAAACCTAATTGACTTAGATCTTAGTCAATTCCATCAGCCTATTCAATTGGACTCATTGAGTCCAATTCAGCCCTAATCTCAGCACACACTGTCCAATTGACCTAGACCTAAATAAATTGAGTCGTTTCTCACTTAAGCTTCCACTCACCCAATTAAACTTGCATTAAGTTTAATTGCACCTTACCATAGTGAATTAGGGTTTATAAGACTAATTTCAGACATACCTTGACCAAAACCCACTAGAAACTAACTTAATCAACCTAGCCACATAAGTTTCGACCCACACATGCTCACACACACCATCCATACGAAAATATCTAGCCTAGAGTTCTCTAGAACTCTCTACCATGTGCTGTTGCCTTGGTTGCCAAAATTAGCAACCAAGAGCCACTCAATTTTTAGATCCACATTTGGTGGATCTAAAAACCACCATCCACCCTCTCTCTCTCACTCTCCCATGAGCTCCCACCATAGGCCTCACTAGAGAATTCCATAATTCTATAGAGAGTTTCCCTTAGGTTTATAAAAAGACCTAAGGGGTGACCAATTGTACTCATACACTTTTTGGCCGTACTTGCTTCGCTCCATCCAACTCCACTTTGGCTAGCCACCACCATCTCCACGAGCTGAGCACCACCATGAAGGACACCAAGCTAGGATGTTGGCTCACTCCTCCAACCTCTTTCGAAGGGCCGGCCTAAGCTCCATTGGTTGCCCTCTTTCTCCTCTCCACTACTCCAAGGCCATTGGAGCCCACCTTCGAATGCCCTCATTTCTGATAGATTAGTAGCTAGCTCTTTACATTTACTGCTTCTATTTACTCTTAGTAGTGTAGCCCTTATTCTCGCCAAATGATGCATGCAAAATCCCCCCGTAGATTCTTTTATGCGATTGTTTTCTGTTAGCTAGCTTTACATTTTTAAGCATTCATATACAAGCTTTCCTCTACAAGTTCATGTTGCAAACACTCTCCAAATGAACGAATGAAAAATATATTTTCTATACACATATGTCTATGTGTTAAGAATCACCATGAGCTTATTGCAATATCTTTTCTGTGATTAATGTTGCTTGTTTTCAATTACTAATGTACTTGCGACTAAGCATGTCGTACTTCAATACATAATAATCATAAATTGGCATGTGATTTTAAATAGAGTAGAGCGGTAAAAGATCAAATTCAAAGGTAAAATAAATGCCTCCTAGAGATGAATGACCGGGACTCAAGTCTCCTCATCCTTTATTGAATATCTTTATTTGATCGTATTGCACACTATACTACGACGCTTTTTTTATCAAACACGCGCTTTACGCATTCACGAACAAATGGTGCCATTGCCGGGGAGGCAAAGTCATTTTCTTTGATTTCGATCTTTTAAACTATCACTGACAAATCTCTCTCTACTTTTTTTTTGATGTGCAGGACAACAAGGAAGAAAAATGGGATTTGAACACACAACGAGCGCAGCAAAGAAAAAATCAGGTGCACATCATCTCCAATTTAGATTAGGTTTCCTTTTTGAACCCTAGGAGTAGATTTAGTTTCTGAAAGTTCTTCTGACAAAAAAAAATTCTTTATTCAATTTCGTGAAAAAGAAAAAAAATCAAAAAAAGAATTGAAAAGAATCTAGATTTGGTTTCTTTTTGAATCCTACGTTAGTTTGAAAAAATAGCAAAAAAAGAAAGAGATATTTTCTTTGAATCCTTTGAAAAATTCTTTTTAAAAAAAAATATTTGCAAAAGTTTCTGGAAAAAAGAAATCATTTTTGGAGGAAAGCTTAGATTTCAAACCCAAAAGTGTCTTTAAAAGCTTTTCCACCATCTTCTGATTTTTGGCCAGATTTCAAGTCTTGTTTTAAAATTTGTTTGCCAAAAAATTAGCAAGCAAAGAATTCTAAACTTTAGGACAAACCTTCATTTTTAAACTATCTTTCAAATGGCACCATTCTTTTGACAAATTCCAAGAATACAATTTTTAAAAATTTGCAAAGTGTAAGGGGGTAAGACTTACCTAGATTTGAGATTTTTCAAAATTTAGAAAGCAATTCCGAGCAATCTGCAAATCCATTTTGACTAAAACGGTGGGGTTTGAAAGCCGATCTCATTAGCTATATTTTCCATATTTTTCCTGAATTTTTGAAAGTCATTTGGTATTGATTGAAAGCAAAAAACAAACCAAGGGTCAAAATTCCAAATCTGACCCCCTGACATTCAAAAATATCTAAAAATTCAGTTGAAGCAGTAAAAATTACAAAAAAATATTCTCTAAAAGGATAATTGAAAAAGAAATCTACTCACCAAATTTTAAGATAATTGGATTCCGATTTTTGCTAGAGAACTTATTGTAATTTTTGTGCTCTGCAGAAGAAAAAAAAATGAAAGAACAAAACCCTAGAATTGCATGAACCTTCGGTCACACCCTTAGGGTTACAACTTAGAGACGACAGTTGGGCTAACCTAGACTTAATCAAGTCTAGTACTTGGCCAGTGAGCTTGGTCACCTTGTAGGCCACTCACCAAAAAAAAAACCCAATTGAAAAAAATGGGCTAAAAAAAGTCAAGTCTAAAACACGAAATAAACTCGAATTCGTTGTCGTACAACTGGGTGCTTCAACCTCTTGGCGGGGTTAGCCAAGAGGTGGGAATCACTTCCAGTCGGTTGCACGATGAATTTTCTTCAGGAATTAGAACTTAAAACGAAAAATCTGGTCATCTAATTCATAAGGATCATCTGATTGGTAGGGCCTTAGCCTTGTCTGGCTTAGCTACACCAACCCAGGGGTTGGGTGGTGTATGCAAGGAAGGAGGTCGCTTAGACCTCAACTGGTTGGACCTTAGGAGCCACTCCCAAGGAGGAAAGTCACCTTGCCAGGACCATCTTCTCACCCCACTTCTTCTATCTCCTGTAGCCACAATGGCTAATCTTGGAACTAGACCTAGACTAAGTCAGGACATTGATGAGCTGGACCCACGATCTTACCTAAGAGCCCGGGTCACTGAATTAGCTCAACCTCGGGATCAGAACCCAAGATGGTGAAGATGACTTTTCACTTCGCCTAATCCTTCTCCTCAGGTTACCGAAATGGTTAACCTATATCCTAACCCTAGATATTATGACCCATACCAGTTGGTCCCTCAAAGGACCGCATCTTATAACCCAGGATATGGATTTCATACTCCTGCTTCTCACCCATGGAATATGGGTAGACCTGATTCACCCCCTGGAACCCCTGAAGAGCTGTCGGTGCATATGCGATCGCATTAGAAAATAAAGAGAGCTATTGCTAGCGCTAAGGAAAAGGCCACATTCTCCCTACATGAAATCTAGGTTATCATTGAGCCGAACCAAAGGCAAAGTTGGATTCCGCATCAACAGGCTATGAGGGAGCTCCTTCAAGAAGCAGCAGAGATAACAAGGCTAATTGGACAAAATCGGGAAACTCAAGAACTACTACTTTTGAGATATCAAGTGGAAAATAGCCTTGAAGACCTCGAAGAATTTGAAATTACTATGTAAGAAGAACACACAGAAGATTCTCAGGAGCAGATGATGGAAGATCACTCAGGTGAAGAAAAATCTAGCTTGGATATGAGACACGAATGGGAAGTATGCTGAATGGACTCTTCTGAGAACTCCATTCAGGAAACTGAGGAAAGGACTGATATCTCCAGGACCGAGCCACAATCGGATTATCCAAAATCCTAGGAGATACCTCATGGGTTAGAAAATCCAACTGAGATAAGGGAAGTAGATCCAGTTGAGGAAATGGATTTGGAGGCAAACATTACATGTGACACTACTAATCAATCTAGGCCACTTCCCATTATAGGTGAACCTGTGTTAGTGCTAGCAACTTCTGATTTGCACTCTTCTTCTTTCACCTACATACCTAATTCGAATGTTAGAGATTCTGAGATGACACTTTCTATCCGTGATGTTGACATCCGAAGACCAGAAGTAGCTATGGATGTTTTGACCGATGAAATAAATATGCTACCTAAGGCAGCAATTACTGAGGAACCAAATGCATATGAGGGTGAAGCTTTGAGTAGAATGAGCTGGGGACGCACCTATCATCCTAGTCAATGGCTCGACCCCGAGCCTAAAGAGTCAGCCTCCGATGAAGTAGAGATGAGTACTGATGAGGACGAAGTAATTTCTGATGAGGATTTCAGTAACCTCCCCACAGATCTTCTACTTTCACTGATACCCCCATATGATCCAGAGCCTAGAAAGGGCATGATCTTAAATGTCAAATATCGTTATGAAGACCCCTATGACTCAGACTCTGGTTCTAAGATACATGTTGATCTACTCCCTCAGCAACTTCCTGCTGAATTGTGGGACATGATAAATTAGCTCAATCAACATCATGATCCCCCCTCTGATTATCCTCTATTTTCCACCACCACTCCACACTTTCTTGTATGTATACTTTTGGAGTAGGGGTGCACAATCAGCTGGTTCGCATCTCCGGACCACTGATTCTGGGAGCATGCAAGCACATTTTTCTCTTAATCTTGATCAGCTCCTATGCTAGAATTGATACATCTGATTGAGTTTTCACCAAGCTAGAGGTGTTAAATTCAGCATCTACCTCACATTCTACCATCACCTTATACATAACCATTTTTATACATATCATCTTTCTCTTTAAGCATATTTCCTTTCTGCATATTGCATACTGATAGGTTGGCCGATGCTAAATGTATAATTTCAAGAGCAATTACAGGTGATTTCTACCCATTCTTTCCTTGCTATATTCATTTTCTTTTATATTCATGCATGAGGACATGCAAGAACTTAGGCATGGGGGGGTAGATACAACAAAACTGAAAATTTTTATGCCAACACTTAGGAAAACCTCAGAGTTGCATGTAAAATGTAGTTTAGGACCCTAAATAAAAGAACAACTGACTTCACCTCCAATGCTCTCATTGGAGCTAGAAATCGTTCGCAACAGCCATTTCTGACTCACCCACTCACCTCTTGTTCTAAATTTTGGGTCAAGCTGATTGTAACCTGATACAGGAATTTTATGAAGTACAAATATACGAGGTTACTTGTTTATAGCATATATACATATTGCATTCGTGAATAAGATTATTTTATTAAGAGAGTGCATTAGGGACTTTATCCTCTAGTTGATTCCTGTAATCAGAAATCCAGTACAACTTTCCACACACATGTAGATTTGCAATGGATTCATGATGAAGGCTGATAAACATCTTTAGTCTGTCAAGAAGAAGTAGTGCTTCTTTTCCTGAACCCCTGGACAGTGTTTTGGGAGTCAGGCATATCTTGTTCCAAAAATCGACCAAATAGTGTGAGATGAGAGTAGAGTGTACTGGTGCTCTAAGACTAGTGCAAGGAATCTGGAATCCTAGATAATTAGGTGTTGATACTCTGGGATTAGACATAGTTTTCGCTCTTGGTTCCTGCGTATACATTTTGTGCGAAATATTGAGAAACACCAAAAAAGGCAAATACAAGGAGAGCAAGTTTTCATAAAACTAGGGCTGTGGTGGATGGTTATGACCATTCTTTATGGAATCCTTGGCTAAAGGAGGGTATTGATGTCAAGGTCAGAAATACACCATCCTATCCATCTCTCCCGGTGCCATGAGTAGGCACTTCCACCAAAGAAGCCACCTAATGTTTCTTGAGTACCACCAATCCCTAATAATGCCTCCTCAATAAAGTTCATGGATGTGCTATGTTGAAAAAAAAAAAGAGATGAAATGAAAAAAAAAATGATGAAAAAAAAGAAAAATTGGAAAAAATTAGAAAAAGAAGAAAAAACAAAGAAAAAAAAAGAGTGAATATTTACTCCAGTTACATTGAGGCAATACCACCTAATAAATTTGAGATCCACCAACTATAGCCTTAACTTATTTTTCGTGCGTTTCTGACCGCTCGAATACTGGCTAAGGAATTCCGACTTAGTTTTAGGTGACGGAGAGGTTCTCGCTTTGTTGTGATAGTAAAAGAATGATGTGTCGTGTTTTATGTGGTGGAAAATCTCTCAATCAAAACTAAATATCAATTTTAACCATAGTAAAGATGTCATATCCACAGGGAGGAATAGGCCAATAAATTAATGAGTTGAGGAATATACTGTTCGTAAGCATTTTGGCCACTTTAATGCAAGGAATATGCTATTTTAAATGGAGCTTGCAATTTCCTTAAAAGCTTAGGGGTATTTATGTAGTTTCCACACCAGGAATTAAGCTCCAAAAATATGTGTATGATGCATGTGTAATGGCTTATCATGTAAATTTAACTTGCATGCAAATTTGATTTGAAATTCAATGTTAAATCATGCACATAACACAAGTGACGTACTTTCAGGAAACCATAAGTGTATCAATGCAATGTGGCCAGAATAAAATATGAAAATCTAAATGGCAATGGCAGTAAATGTAAATATTAATTAAGGAGAAAACAGAGGATTTCTCCTCTCTCTTCCTCGCATGCACGGCCGTGCACGGTTAGTGGCAAGAGTCGATGGGGAGGTGCGCCTCGACGAGGGCTATGCAATGGTGGTGACGTGATGGCCGGAGGTGGCCAGCGGCGGTCGGACAGAGAAGAATGGCTGCTGTCCTGTTGGAGGAGGAGGCTGCACGTGAATAGGATGGCATCGCTGTTGCAGCCCGTGTGGCTGCGTGCTGGGCGCGCACGCGCGCAAGGCATGCAGGGCGAGCGCGGGAGTGGCCTGCAACGCCTGTAGGGCACCGCTGTGGCATCTACACTCACCTGTGGGTGGCTGCAGAGTAGTGCCTGTGGGTGGGGCTTGCAAGGCGCAGTGGAAGGTGAAGCAGCGTTGGAGGGTGCGCAAGGGCGCGGGTGAGGGCGTGCGAGGGCACTAGAGGGAGTGCCTACGGATAGTGGAAGGTGATGGCGTGAGACGCGCTACTGCCTACAGCGCCTGCAGGGCACGGCTGTGGCATCTGCGGACGAGGGTTGGTGCGCTACTACCTGCAGTGTCTGTAGGGCGCGGCTGTGGCGTCTGCCGGTGAGGCTAGCCACTGCCTGCCAGTGTTGGTGCAGCACGGGGGCTTAGTGTAGGCACATGATGGCAGTGGAGGGTGCAAGGGGGATGGAGTGGCAGCAACGGCGCCCGCGCACAGTGGCGTGATGGAGGTGGAAGGTGGCGTGCAAGGGCAGGCATAGTGCCTGCGGTAAGGGCAGGAGGGAAATGGTGTGCATAGTGCACACGTGGTTCACAGTGTCCACCCTCTCCACGGTGGAGAAGGATTTCCCCTCAACGGGGAGGAAGAAGAACTGATGATCCCCTCTGTTGAAACGTTCAGCGAATCGGTATGCTTACGTGTTTGGTTTTGGAAAACCTATCGTTGTAGTTCGAAAGCGAAGAATTCGTGTTCAACAAATAAAATTTATACCGAAAAGAATTCCAGGTCGAACACAAGGAGGTTACGTTGATCTATATTCGCAATTATATTTTTGTTAGGATTTTTGAAAAGCAAGGCGATATAATTACAATGGAGCTATCAGACTAAAATAAAGAGAGAGAGAGAGAGAAAGAGAACATGTATTCAATATTTCAATTGTTTATATAATCAAACTAAATAAAAGTTACACTAGAAAGCGGAAAATCAATTACACTATAAAGTAGGAAAATTCTACACTAGAAAAGTTGTAAATAACAATGGGAGAGAGAAGTTATCCTCCTCGACGATTGCTTAGAGGATGAGCCGGACGGGACGATGCTTGGACGAAGGAGAACGAAGAAGGACGAAGGAGGACGAAGCAGAAGAACGGGAATGGAACAGCACGCTGTCATTGTCACGGGATCGACTTCCAAAGGGGAACGAAAATTGGACTTTATCTTGCAAGAAGCATCCCGGGTGTGGGACAGGCTTCTCTTGAGCTTTGGAGTGGTAGAGAGGAGAAAGAAGGGATGAAAATTTACTATGGAGGGGGTCTCCTTTTATAGTTGCAAGGAGTGGGGGCAAAATGGACATTACAACTTAAAAATAATAAAAGAGGGGTCTTTAGTGATGGATAAATCCGTCACTAAAACCCTCAACGTGGGCGTTGTGGGCGGTTCGCGCATGCCTCCTCACCTGCTCGCGCGCTCAACGGCTTGCGCACGTTTGTTGCTTTTCAGCCGTCCGATTGCGAGATCGGACGGCTTAAGTCGCACCCTCTCCCACTGCATTGCGTGCCCGCCTGCGCGTCTGATTGTGCATCCTCCTGCGCATTCGATTGCATGTGGACACTATCGTCAGATCTCCATCTGACGCTCCACTAGCGCCCAATCGCCGTGCCTTCCAGCCCCTCTCCACGGCTCGAACCCACGCCCAATGCTCGCAAAAGTGCACTCGACCACTGCACTATGGGGTGCAGATGGTCGAGCGGACGCTTTTAAGAGCGAGCACCCACAACTGTTGGATTAAGATCCAACGACGGAGAGCGATCGGGTGCGGGGCCTTCACAAGATGCAAGCGGCCATTTGGGCGGCTGAGATGGCGCCACATGGCATTATCTTGGTCGTCCATCTTCTGGAAGTTGTAGATGGTGCCATGGATGTCGGATTGACTCGATTTTTGCGTTGTTGGGCTGCAATCGTCGATCCGAATTCATCCGTGCGGTCGGATTTATCATCTGAAGTGCGGATTTAGACCATCCTTTCCCTTGATCTTCTAGGATTCCCGGGTCACTATCTGATGCTACGGGTGCCTGATTAGGGCGATCTTGGAGTCGTTGTCGCCCTGATCACATCCATACGGTTGGATCTTTGATCCATGGCCCCGATAAAATGTTTGCCCTGTCCAACCACATAACAGGAGACAATTAACCTCCATTTTATTCAAACTACTCTAAATGCAAGATGATGCATGTAATGCAATATTTATATCATGAAATGCAATCCTATGCTTAAGAACATGCATAAATAGACATTTTAAGTAGTGTAAATGTGTTTACATCATACCCCCACGCCTATCCTTTGCTAGTCCCTAGCAAAAACTATATGCTATTTATAAAAGAATTAGGTTGGATTATTTGGACTTGAGTTATTTTCAATCATTAAGAAATTGTCTACTTAGGAACTGAACTTTCAAAGACACAATAGTGCCCAGGTATCAGCCAAAATGCAGACCGCCTCAAGCCCTCACCTTATTAAAAGAAAAATTTCTTCTTCTCTTTTTTTTTCTAATTTTTTTGGATTTTCAAATTTTAGGGTTTACGAGTGGCTTTCTACGGCCATTCAACTCAACCAAGATTTGATGAGAACCCTAAGCTTTAAGCATCTTATTGTGATTGTGATAGACTCGTTGACCGGCAATTAAAACGGATTTCGGATTTCTACTCCTCTAGGTGACCTAACCAAAATTCTACCCAAAAGTGTATCTTTACAACCGGTAGCTTTCTCCCTACTTTTATTTTTTTTTACGAGGTCAACACAAGGGTGAATTCAGTGTATATCTCCCCGGTTTATTCTACTTCTCCGCTTCTTCCTAAGTGTTTTGGGAATTTTTAGTGCATTTTCTGAGCTGGGTTCTCGACAACCGGTTGATGAGCTGTTACCACCGACAACTTGCCAACCATACTCGTGCGGCGAAGTGTGGCTTATTTCTTTTTGTTCTTTTCTCTTTTTTCTTTTTTTAAGTAGGTGGCTTCCCTAGTCTAAGATTTACCTAAAGGCAGTAAACTAAGAAAGGTCCAGTGATTGGGCTCTTGACAACCTACCTATGGGCTGTTACCCACGATAACTTGCCAGCCATATCACCCTAGAAGGTTCATTAGCTACCTAACTTCCGTTAGAATCGCCGAACAACGAGTCAGTCCAAAGAAAGTGTGTAGATGCTTAAAACTCAAAATTTCCTCAAATTAGAGGGCGGGTTGATAAGTCGTGTACTTATCACCCAAACTTATTTATTCCAATTATAATAGAAATAAGATGGCGAGGACTGAAAAATAAATCCACATTTTAGTGGATACACAGGCTAATTAAGTCCAAAGACCTGAGGGGTCTTTGTGTTCAGATCCTAATGTAAAATTTCTTAGGATTGAAAAGTCCTAATGTCCAACTAATCCTTCCTTTTTTTTTTTAAATAAATAAGAAGAGAGACAATTTATATGGATTTCACAAAGCTGACCAAATAATTCATAAATCAATCTACCCCCCCATGCCTAGCTGATGCAATGTCCTCATTGACAAAGTGACATGAAAGAAAGGGTAGAAAATGAAAGATGTCACCTGGATATGAAGCTCGTATCAGCCTTGTGTCATATGTACAATTGCTGAGTCTAATGCCGTCAACTAGGTGAAGTCCAGCCAAAGAAGTCATAGAATGGATAAAGCAACAGAGTCTGAGACAGGTTCTGGAAGATTACGGTCAACAACAGGCTTCAGACGTTGACCGTTGACTTTAAAGGTGTTACCCGTCTTTGGGTCAGAAATCTGAACTACACCATTAGGAAAAATCTGATCAATTATGAATGGGCCATTCAATTTAGATCTAATTTTACCAGGAAAGAGCTTAAGTTTAGAATCAAATAGCCAGACCTTCTAGTTTGGCTCAAAGCTTTTGCGGGAAATCAATTGATCATGTAGAGCTTTTGTCCAAGCCTTGTAGATCTTGGCATTCTCATAAGCATCATTTCTAAGCTCCTCCAACTCAGATAGTTGGACTTTCTTGGTCTTTCCAGCTAGATTTAGATCTAAATTGCATTGTTTGATTGCCCAGAATGCCCTGTGTTCAATCTCTACGGGTAGATGGCACGCCTTTCCATAGACCAAACGGAATGGAGACATGCCGATGGGCGTTTTATACGCCGTACGGTAGGCCCAAAGAGCATCCTCAAGCTTTTGAGTCCAATCCTTGCGATCAGGCCTAATCATTTTTTGCAGAATGTTCTTGATCTCTCGATTGGAGATCTCGACTTGTCCATTCATTTGGGGATGGTAAGGTGTGGAAATTCGATGATTAACCCTGTATTTGGCCAATAAATTCCGGAATTGGGCATTAGCAAAATGAGTGCCACCATCACTGATGATAGCCCTCGGAATCCCGAACCTACTGAAGATATTTTTCTTGACAAAATTGATGACCACCTTGTGGTCATTGGTTCGGGTGGGAATTGCCTCAATCCATTTGGACACATAATCAACAGTAACAAGAATGTACTGATGTCCAATTGAAGGGATAAAGGGTCCCATGAAATCGATGCCCCACACATCAAAAATTTCTACAGGAAGAATAGGGTTTAGGGGCATCATGTCTCTCTTAGTTATGTTCCCGAGTGACTGACATCGAGAACATGACCTTGAGAAGTCCTGGGCATCCTTGAATAAAGACAGCCAATAGAAGCCAGATTGCAAGACTTTTGCAGCCGTCTTTCTCCAGGAGAAATGTCCACCACACCCAGATGCATGGCAGAACTTGAGTATACTGTTGAATTCATTCTCCGGTATGCATCGGCGAATAATCTGATCAGAGCCGATGCGATACAGTTCAGGGTCCTCCCAAAAGTAGTATTTGGCCTCATTTGAGTCTATCTCGTTGTTGCTTGGTCCAGTCCTGGGGGATTCGACCAACGGCCAAATAGTTAACAATGTCAGAAAACCATGGGGAGTGGACACCTAAAACTGTAAGAATGGTTTCGTCCGGAAAAGTGTCAGCAATCGGAATGTCTGGACAAGAATAATCACCTAGGAGTCTCGACAAATGATCCGCTACCACATTTTGCACCCCGGCTTTATCCTTGATTTCAAGATCAAATTCTTGAAGAAGAATCCAACGAATAAGCTGGGGTTTAGCATCCTTTTTAGCCAAGAGATGTCTCAAGGCCGAGTGGTCGGTATAAACGATAACATGAGACCCTAAGAGATAAGCCCTGAATTTTTCCAACGCAAACACTACAGCTAGTAATTCCTTTTCAGTAACAGTGTAATTCCTCTGGGCTTCATCCAGAGTTTTACTAGCGTAGTAAATGACAGAGGGCTTTCGGTCAATTTTCTGACCCAGGACAGCCCCGACTGCATAATCAGAAGCATCGGTCATGATCGCAAATGGGGCTGTCCAAATTGGTGGTTGCAAAATTGGAGCACAAGTGACTGCCGTTTTCAGAAAATCAAATGCCTTTCGGCATGATTCGTCAAAAACAAACGGTGTTTCTTTGACAAGAAGATTGCTCAAAGGAGAAGCAACCTTCGAGAAATCCTTGATGAATCTTCGATAAAATCCCACATGGCCAAGAAATGATCTGATTTGTTTAACAGATGTGGGAGGAGGAAGTTTAGCGATAGCATCAACCTTAGCTTTGTCCACTTCAATTCCCCGTTCAGAGATTACATGACCCGAAACGATGCCCTCTTGGGTCATGAAATGACTCTTTTCCCAGCTAAGGACCAGTCGTGTCTTGATACATCGCTTAAGAATCATTTCTAAATTAGCTAAACAAGAGTCAAATGATTCTCCAAAGATAGAGAAATCAACCATGAAGACTTCCATAAACTCTCCCACCATGTCGGAAAATATGGCTAGCATACACCTTTGAAAAGTCGCAGGTGCATTGCATAACCCAGAAGGCATCCTACGAAAAGCAAAGGTTCCGTAGGGACAGGTGAAAGTAGTTTTTTCCTGATCCTCAGGATGGATAGGAACTTGGTTGTATCCCGAGTAGCCATCAAGAAAACAGAAGTACTTCTGCCCAGCTAATTTTTCCAAGATTTGATCAATGAAGGGTAGGGGAAAATGATCCAATTTAGTGGCTGTGTTCAGCTTCCTGTAATCAATACAAACTCTCCAAGAGGAAGCTGAACGAGTTGTGACAGATTCACCTCTCTCATTAGTCACAACAGTAATCCCGACTTTCTTTGGAACAATCTGAATGGGACTTACCCAGGGACTGTCAGAGATTGGATAAATAATTCCTACATCGAGCCACTTGATGATTTCCTTTTTGACCACTTCTCACATATTTGGATCCAATCTCCTCTGCATCTGGTGAGAAGGGCAGGATCCATCTTCCAAAAATATTCTATGATTACAGTAAGATGGCTCGATCCCCCTGAGGTCATTAATGGTCCGACCAATTGCCTCCTTATGTTCCATTAGGACATTAATCGATTTAATCTCTTGCTCCTTTGTCAATTTAGCACTAATAATCATAGGGAGCGTATTCTGCGGTCCTAAAAATTGATATTTTAAATTCTCAGGCAATGGTTTCAATTCAAGCTAGGGTGGGGTAATGATTGATGGTAGGGTAGATGCTAAAGATTCAACAAGAGGAAGAGGTTTTGAGTGAACAAAATCAGTAACCTCTTACGAAGATGTCTGGTCAGAGGGTTGCGGGTCAAATTCATCAACCAAAGAGGAACTTTCAATTGAAGAAACTGTCAAACAAGTTTCAATATTAACATTATCCTTATCAAGTTCCTCAATAAATCCACAATCCTCAAATTTGTTGATCGCCTTAAAAATATCCAATTTCATTCGTTGGTCCCCAAAGGCGATTTCCATGCTACCGCTTTCACAATTAATGTTGGCCTTTGCGGTAGCCAGGAATGGATGCCGCAGAATGATGGGCGTGTTCCTCAGATTATCTGGTACATCCACGTCAAGGACAAGGAAATCTACAGGAAAATAGAAATCCTTGACATTAACTATAAAATCTTCAATAACGCATCGCGGGTTTGTGACCGAACAGTCTGCAAACTGCAGCGTTACTGAAGTTGGCCGAAGTTCACCTAACCCAAACTTCTCGTAGAGAGAAGTTGGAATTAGGTTGATGGATGCACCGAGATCCAAAAGTGCTCTATCAAATATGTAATCTCCGATAACGCAAGAAATCAAAGGAGCACTAGGATCTCTCTTTTTCTGAGGGAGGTAGTGTCGGATAACAGAGCTAGCCTGCTTGGAGAGTACCACCTTCCTCGGAACAGATTCTCTAGACTTACGCTTTTGTGTACATAATTCCTTTAAAAATTTTGCGCAAGCCGATATGTGCTTGATAGCATCAAGGAGCGGAATATTGATCTCAACATTCTTAAATAAATTAAGAAGCTCCTCATTGCTATCAATAGACTTCTTCTTCTTTGCTTTGGATAAGGCTTTAGGAAAAGGAACATGAGTCCGATCTTTGGAATCAGGTTCCTGAGCCTTGATTTCTCCTCTAGAATTCTCCTCGCTTTCCTCAGATTCTTCAGGATTCAAAAGATCAGAATAGTGTGGTTGTGAATCCTGAGTCTTCTTACCACTCCTCAAAGTGACAGAATTTGCAGAAGCGTAAGAATTTGGGTCTTGGGGAGGGTTAGGAAAGATTGGAGGGGCTTGATTGACCATGAATTATTGATTAGCAGAAGAAGAAGACGAGGAACCCTGCTCAACCACCTGAGCATGTGTGTGCGGGTCCCTCTGATTTCCGTACCCTTGGGCTTGATTACTCGAATTTATAATGTTTCGTGGGTTGGGTACAGGTTGGGATGGTAGAGATCCGAGTTAACGAGAGTTAGCAATGAGCCTGGATTGCAAGTTGTCCAGCGAGTTTTTCACTTGCTACATGAGCTGGAGCATAGATCCTTGCATCTCTACCATTTGACGGTTCAAATCAGCCTACCCTGTGGGTTGACGGGCATTCCAAGCTGGTTGATTGACCTGATTCGGAGGCAACTGAGTATATACTTGACCCTGACCCATTGGTCGTTGCGGAGCATAGTTGCTAGGTCGGAATTGGGTCTATTGCCCCAGATTTTTCCAAGAGAAGTTAGGGTGGTATCTCCAACTTGTATTATAGGAATTCAAGTAGGGGTTGGGTCTAACATTCTCTTGTACAGCACAGATATCCTGAAAGGGTGAGGATGGAGAGAAAGAAAGGGAAGGATCAGAAAAACTGGGATCAAAGGCCCTAGTTGGGAACCCATGGGGTTCCGAGAAATGCTAACTCATAGGTTGAGTCGCATCGAGTTGATTCCCGAACTCCCATCCAGAAGGAGCTCGTGAGGAATGGAATCCCGAATTTTGGGATGTAGTGGATTGAGAGTTGTTCATAGAATTGCCAGCCATCCACTCTTCCATTCTTTTGGCAACCAAGTCCACCTTATCAAGTTTATTACAAATCAATTCCATATCAAATGAATGAGAGTCATGGACTTCATTGACATTTGATCTGGGTTGCTGGGACCGGTTAAAAGTATCCTTGGAGGCATGATTAATTGAATTCTCACTCATTTCCTCAAATAAATCATATGCACTATCTGCATCTTTATTGAGGAAATTGCCTTCGCAAGAAGCATCCACATGATTTCTGAGTTGCTCATTCAACCCATGATAGAAGATTTGCACGAGTTGCCATTTCAGCTCCTAGTGGTGTGGACACCTCCACAATAAGTCCTGGAATCGCTCCCAGGCCACATGAAACTGCTCCCCCGGCCGCTGGGTAAAGGTAGTGATTACCCGTCTCAAAGCATTGGTACGACCGACTGGGAAAAATTTCTTCAGAAAGGCCGATTTCAACTCATTCCAAGTTGTAATTGGTATTCCTATTGTCTTATACCAATGCGTGGCTTCATCCCAAAGAGAGAGGGGGAAGAGCCTCATGATCATTTGCTCCTCGTTAACGTTTCTAGCCTTGGTGGTCTGGACCAAAGTGGTCAAATCTTCCAAGTGCTGAAACGGATCTTCGGAGCCAAGCCCATGATAATGTTTATTCAGGCTTAACACCTGGGGCTTGATTTCTACATCACCGGCTGGAATCTAGACGCCGAGACGTTCCCCGTAATTTGAAGGATCATAAAAATCCTTCAAGGGCTGAGCGCCCTGCATTCTCTGGAACCATTCTTGCATTCTCTGCATTTGTTCCAGCTACTGTTTTTCGGCCATGATTTTCAAGAAGAGGAGGCTGTTGTTCGGCCATGGGATCAAATTGACCAAAATCTAACTTGCATCTCCTAGAATGTTCTAACGGTCCTTCCAATCGGGGATTCAATGACTGTCTTCCCAGCATAAACTAGGAGAAGGTCGGAAGGACTGGGGATAGGGACCCTGCAGCACAACAAAACAAGGCTGTCCTTAAGTGGGGTAGCCTAAGGATCTACTGACTCCCAAAACCAGCCTTAAGACTGTAAGTGATTTACTCTACTTACGTCTGTTTAATCCAACCAGTTAGAAGGAGGGATTAGGGAGAAGGTTCTTCCTTTGGCTTTCGCCTCCAGTTCCTAGTGTACCCCCCAGCCGCGGTCGTTTGATGCTACTCCCCTAGCTAGACATCAGATTAATCAGTATAAGTAAGTTAATCAAAAATAATCTCAGACTAGTCCCTAAAGAGCGAATCAAACCTTAAGGCCAATGTCTACTCAATTTTATTAAGGCCTAGGATTTTGGTGCTTATGGAATGTGATGGGCCCTTACAATGGGTTGTGCCCTTAATGATTGATTGAAATTTGTGTAAGTGCGTGCACAACCAGGGTTTTCAAGCAAGATTATTGATAATGTGTGAATTTTAATGTTCAAATCTTGCTTAAGTAGCTTTTAGGGTTTCAAATTAGGTGAATTGCAATCAAGTTTCTAGGCAAACCAAGTTGTAAAACACAGGTGAAGATTGTTTTCCTTTAAAATCAGAAAGAAAGTGGAGTGCCTGGAATATACCTAGATTGAAAATCCTAAGGAGGAGCTACTTGATGAGTTGGTTTTAAAATAAAGTGGTGCGTCCCAAACAACTCAAACAATTGGCCAAAAATGCACCACTAAGTTAGGCACTCAAAAAAAATGGTTAACCTAGAATAATTTCTACTCTGTTATGTGTTGCTTTGTGTGTACTGGTTCCACAGATCAGAACCTGGTTGAGTAGAAAACAAATCAAGTTGATCAAGTGCCTTGAATGTGGGTGTGTGTTGTGTGTTTGTCGAATATTACCCCACAAGATTATCTGTTTGTTATTTTTTTTATGAATGAGGGTGGAATGAATGTGAGTGAAAATCCAAACAACCAAACTATTCCTAGGATTTATGCAAACACCTAGGTTAATTGGGATTTGGATTTAATGTGGCGAATGGAATCTGTGGAGGGGGAAAGAATGGGGAAACACTTACAGTTGTCTTCAACTGCACTTTACTCCAGTCTACCGCTTGTTGATTCCTTGATGGAGGTCTCTGCAAAACAATAGACACAAGAGAAAGCTAGTTAGAAAAATAAATAAAGTGCAAGAAATGTGAAGGAAAGATCAGAAATCATTGCCTTCCCCGCAACGGCGCCAAAATGTTCAAACGTTTTGCGAATCGCTACGCTTACGTGTTTGGTTTTGGAAAACCTGTCGTTGTAGTTCGAAAGCGAAGAATTCGTGTTCAACAAATAAAATTTATACCAAAAAGAATTCCAGGTCGAACATAGGGAGGCTACGTTGATCTATATTCGCAATTATATCTTTTTTAGGATTTTTTATAAGCAAGGCGATATAATTATAATGGAGTTATCAGACTAAAAGAAAGAGAGAGAGAGAGAGAGAGAGAAAGAGAGAGAGAGAGAGAAAGAGAACATGCATTCAATGTTTCAATTGTTTATATAATCAAACTAAATAAAAGTTACACTAGAAAATGGAAAATCAATTACACTATAAAGTAGGAAAATTCTACATTAGAAAAGCTGTAAATAAGAATGGGAGAGAGAAGTTATCCTCCTCGACGATTGCTTGGAGGACGAGCCGGACGGGACGACGCTTGGACGAAGGAGAACGAAGAAGGACGAAGGAGGACGAAGCAGAAGAATGGAAACGGAGCAGCACACCGTCGTTGTCGCGGGATCGACTTTCGAAGGGGAACGAAAATTGGACTTTATCCCGCAGGAAGCATCCCGGGTGTGGGACAAGCTTCTCTTGAGCTTTGGAGGGGTAGAGAGGAGAAAGAAGGGATGAAAATTTCTTATGGAGGGAGTCTCCTTTTATAGTTGCAAGGAGTGAGGGCAAAATGGACATTACAACTTCAAAATAATAAAAGAGGGGTCTTTAGTGACGGATAAATCCATCTCTAAAGCCCTCAACGTGGGCGTCGTGGGCTGCTCACGCGTGCCTCCTCGTCTGCTCGCGCGCTCAACGGCTTGCGCACGTTCGTCGCTTTTCAGGCCCTCTCCCACTGCATTGCGCGCCCGCCCACGCGTCCGATAGCACGTCCGCCTGTGCGTTCAATTGCGCTTCGACGCTATCGGGCCCGTGCGGCCGTCCGATCTCCATCTGAAGCTCCACCCGCACCTTCCAGCCCCTCTCCACGGCTCGAACCCGCGCCCGGCGCTCGCAAAAGCACGCTCGACCACTGCGCTATGGGGCGCGGATGGTCGAGCAGACGCTTTTAAAAGCGAGCACCCACAGCCGTTGGATTAAGATCCAATGGCAGAGAGAGATCGGGCACAGGGCCTTCACAAGATGCAAGCGGCCGTTTGGGCAGCTGAGATGGCGCCATGTGGCACTATCTTGGTTGTCCATCTTCTGGAAGTTGTAGATGGTGTCATGGATGTCGGATTGACTCAATTTTTGTGTCGTTGGGCTGCGATCGTCGATTCGAATTCATCCGTGCGGTCGGATTTATCATCTGAAGTACGGATTTACATCATCCTGGCCCTTGATCTTCTAGGGTTCCCAGGTCACTATCTGATGCTACAGATGCCTGATTAGGGCGATCTTGGAGTCGTCGCCCTGATCACATCCATACGGTTAGATCTTTGATCTGAGGCCCCGATAAAATGTTTGCCCTGTCCAAGCACATAAAAGGAGACAATTAGCCTCCATTTTATTCAAACTACTGTAAATGCAAGATGATGCATGTAATGCAATATTTATATCATGAAATGCAATCCTATGCTTAAGAACATGCATAAATAGACATTTTAAGTAGTGTAAATGCGTTTACATCACCCTCCTCTCCTGTGCCAATCTCCTCTTAACTCCTCTCCCCCACACCAGTTAAGGGATTTTCAAACCCCTTACAAATTTTGGCCGGTGGCTGTTGGGTTCAGTTGAAGGAGAATGGCTATAGGTGAAGATATTTGTGGCGGGGAAATATCTTTCCACCTGCCTATTCCTTTTCACAATTGTTCCTCCTCCCTCTTCTTCCTGATTATTAGCCTGATGGAGATTAATTTGAGGAGATGGGTGCATTGTTGAGGGACCTGCATGAAATATAATTGCATAAGAAGAAATGTAAACTTAAACAATGACACATGCAATCATTTAATGACCAAATGTGATTATTAATAAGCATACAACGTTAGAATTGAATTGCTTAGGCGTAATAATAGTCCATTAAAATGGACTCATCAAATACCGCCATGCCTAAGATTTGCTAGTCCCTAGCAAAAAATGGAAAATAATAGAAGTAATCAGAAGATTTCATCCTTTCTTATTTCAAAACATTAGAGATCCAGAAAAATGTGATGTGATAATAGCCTAAGTAATAGATCCAAGTCAAAAAGTCAATTCGCATTGGGAGTTCGTACTTCACCCTTGGTAAATATTGCTATCGGGATAGACAACTACTTCTCTCGAGGATAAAGCAGAAGATAATATGTAATTTGACCGCACCATTTGCTTTAGGTAGGAGATATCAAGTTGAATGAATTTGTATTTGGTGGCACACACTCATCTTGTGCTACATGTAGTCTAGTACTACAGACTCTAAATCTCTATACTATTAGACAAGTCTACTCGGAGAGAGACAAAACAAATTTGCTCTCTTGATGTTCCTAGGCACTCACTCTTTTCTTTCTTTTCTTTCTGAGAAGAGAAATCTCGCCAGATTCAGTAATTGTACTCACTGTTTGGTGGCCTCACATGGCATCGACACCTCAATTAAAGTTCTAATAATTCTACAACTAAGTTAGAGTCCTTAACCAGTATTCGAGTGATCAGAAATACTGGAAGGTAGGTATGGGTCATATTTGGTGGAACGCGATAAGTGTTTTTGATGCCTTAGAAACAATGTTACAATGATAAAATTATAATCATGTACTCTTTTCTTTTCTTTTCTCTCTCTCATTTCTCTTTCTTTCTTTCTTTTCTTTTAACTTTTTTTTCTTTTTGTTACTTCTTCTCTTTCTTTTTCTTTTTCTTTTTCTTTTTCTTTCTTTATTAATCAACACAACACGGTATAGACTTTTATTTTTAAGGCATTATTTGGGATGATGATGGTCAAGAGGATATTACGTGGCTTATTTGGTGGAATTGTCTATTCTCGGCACCGGGAAGGAATGGACAGGATAGGCGTATTTCTGACCTTTGACAATATTGCCCTCCTTCAGCCGAGGACTCTATGAAGGATGGTCGTAACCATCCACCATAGTCATAGCTTTATTAAGACTCTATCTCTGTATATCTACCTTATTTGGTTACTCTCAGGAATTCACACAAAGTATGCAAACAGGAACAGTGAGCGAAAAATACGCCTAACTCTGAAATATCATCATCTAATTGTCCAAAACTTAAGAGTTCTTACACTAGACTTCGTGCACCAGTAATCTATCTACTTTCCTCTCACAAATATGAGGTGGATCTAATAGAAGATAGTATGCCTAACTCCCTATTAATTGTCCAAGGGTTCAGTAGACTACAAATGCTTATTGGTTTTCCTCAAGGATCCATTACCAAGTCTACGTGCATGTGAAATAAATGTACTGGATTCTAAACTTACGAAATAATTCAAGAAGAAAAACCTCCAATGGCAAAGATATTTTGCTAGGGACTAACCCAACTAGCTCAAGAAAAGAGAAATTTTTGTTTTTATATGCTAACCTAAATGCATGAATACTTCCTAAAATGCAAAATGCACCCCCCCATGCCTAAATCATACAATGTCCCCATTGTAAAATTAAAATAGGGGGAGAAAGGAAAGAAATCACCAGACAACAGTGTTATCCAGAACGCTGGGTTGTCTCCCAACAAGCACTGCATTTTCTGTTAGTAGCCAGACTTAGAAGGAACCTGTAAGTCTGGTTCTAGACGGAAAAGGTTAGGCCCTAAAAAAATGAGTAACAGCACAGGCCTAGAAAATAGGTAACCATGGATGTTGGCGAGGTGATGATGCAACGTAATCCCAAATTCTCACTAGAAAGTATGAAAGCAGAAAACCTTGTTGGCTACCTGGGGAGGTCTAGGAATAAGAAAGGGAATATGAAACAAGGCCTCCCGAAACTGAATAAGCGGAGGATAACAAGGATTTTCCAAAATAGGATGGGTTTTAAAAGATATAAAATAATTAGTTCAAACTCTTGAATGGCGAGAGTAAAAGTACAAGCATCAATCCACTCTCGCCATTCTACCCGAGGATGTACTGGCCTAATACATTTTCCAGAAAGAATGTACTTGAGCAGAGATCTGAGCCAAGGATCTGTTAGGGAGTATAAGGGTTGTTTGTAGTGTTCAAAGGTAAGGGTTAAGTCAAATGATGGCTTAGTCAGCGTCAGGTCCAATTCCAACAATGATTTAGATTGTGTATACTCCCTAACAGTTGTAGACAACTTCACATTGCCTAGCATTAATGATTGGAGTCATATTTGAATCAAGGGTAGACTCCAAATTACAACTCTTTGATCGTAGGGTCAAAATATCAGAATCATTATCATTATGTTCATCCATGGATTCATTTGGTTCACTCAAATTTTTGTCAGGGTGTATATGTGATTCATTAGTGAAGACAGGAGTTGGATCAGTACCCTTAATTATTCCTAAAAGAGGATCATTATTAATATTTTGGAGCAAGCCTATATCACTGAATTCGTTATTCTTCTTAGGGTATAAATCCTCCATTGACATGTTTTGTCCCCGAGGGTCTCCCATAGGCTTCTCACTATTTTGTTTGTCCTCCTCTAATATCAACTCCTGTTTGGATGGAGGATGATTCTCAAAAGAAGGGAGGAATCTGGATTTGACCATATTGTTTATATCCTGTGGAGGTAAATCCTCAAATGATAAATAATTCCCCTATGATTCACTCTAAATTTTTAGTCTAGGTTCCTCTATTGGGGCATCCTCCTCCTCTGAAATAGACTCTTCATATCCTTGAGACCAAAATTGATCTAATTCATCCTCCATTCCCTTAGGGTCACCTTCACTGGGTGCATTTAAATCCACAGGATACTGAATGGTAGGTGTTGATTTCCTAAGTGGAGGGTTAGGAGTAGGCTCACTAAGGGTAGAATGGGATTCCACCAAATAATTAATAGGGGAAGTGATAGGAATAATACAACCTTGATTCGGGTTGGTAGGGGTAAGGAGAATACATTGCGGTCAAGGTCCTCAAGAGGTACCATCTTCCCATGCTTTTGACTGCAATATAGCTCAGGTGAATAATCACTATGATCGTCCTCCTCTAGTGGCCGTGTCTCATTGGGAGAGTCTAAGTGATAGCTACATAAAACTGGATCCCTATTGTCATTGGGTTCCTCCAAATTATTTTCATGATCAAGGTCGAATGGGTAGGGATCAGAATTACTGGGAAGCATGTAGCTAAGCTATCTTATTTCGTCATTTAACTGTTGACTATTCCGCAACATCTCTCCCATTGATTCCATCATTTCCTTTCGCTGTTTTTGCAATTCTATCATACAAGAGGAGAGGCTACTATTATCAGGTTGGGGAGGATAGTCAATTTCAGGCTCTGGTTGCCAAGGGGTATCGGTCCAACCTTGATATGGAAAATCATGAAGGTTGGGAGGGTTGGGTGTTTGCATGGAAGTAGGAATTTCAGGGCTGGAAAATCACACTCCTAGGCTCTGCTCAAAAGTGGGAGTTATCAAGCCAATACTCCCAAGGTAGGAATATGAATGATCCCATGAATTGTCAATGTACCCATCAAAGGATGGATATGCTCAGGGCATGGGATTTTAGTTAAAAGATGGGAAGTA
The DNA here is from genome assembly GCA_037157565.1 of Thalassia testudinum. NCBI lineage: Eukaryota > Viridiplantae > Streptophyta > Magnoliopsida > Alismatales > Hydrocharitaceae > Thalassia > Thalassia testudinum. The sequence goes on along the minus strand of JAZHRO010000019.1, from coordinate 29,648,838 downwards.
TTGACTTTGATAATCTACATGATAGGAGTAAGGGTGATCCATTTCTTTAAGCAAGATAGTTTTAACTCATTTAGGATTTAGAAGAATTCAGAACACGAGCAGAAACTTCCTAGAGAGTTCTAACGCTGTCAAAGCAAACGCAAATCTAGTGGGATCTGTTTTTAGTAGATCGTAGGTCTTAGAATTAAATGTTCAGTTGGTGGCCAAACAAGTTTTGCAAAAATTATGCTTCCTAGGCCAACCTTCGCTAGTGCCTATAACCTACTTGCAAGGGATGGAAGTCTCGAATCAACCCCACACATGAGGAACCGAAGAAACTTGGTGGACAGGCTTGTTGATTTTCGACTAACTTCCCTTGTGGTGCAAAAGAGGAGAGGTAGAAATTTATCTAGTGACCTTATGTGTGAGGTGCACAATTTCTCAGGTGTGCAAATATATGATCATGTTTTGAGTTTTGAAATTTCGCAAACAAGATCCTTTTGCACATAATTTTACGTCGTAGATTTTAAGGTTCAACCTCTTAGCAGTCCCAATTTTTTAAAGTGACCACTGAATTAATATGATTCAAGCACTTTAGTGGTCTTAGACTTATGTTAAATGCAGATGCATGACAGGTAATTGATGCTCAAGAAAAGACATACCTTACTCCAGCTTTCTTTGTGCAGGAATGTATGCAATACAGTAAAAATAAACTAGATGCTACTCATTCAGTCCTCGATGGTCGTCCTATAGATATGTAGCTTCTAACAGGCAGTTCGAATATTTTTTTTTTATTTTTTTAATAAGCAAATAGACCTAATCTAACTAACAAACACACATGCAGTTCAAACAATTTGAATAATCCTATAATCTAAATAAATAGGAACATGCTCCCGCATACAAGAGAGATAGGAAATAAAGAAACAATGGGAACACGTTCCCAAAAATACCCAACAAGGGTCCAAAAGATAGAAATTAAATTCTAATGTCTATCTAAACTAAATCGAACTAAGATCTACTGACTAAATCAAAAATAGGCTTCTCCGTAGGCCTATGTGCGTGGGATCACGGCCCACGTGTTCCTATTGCTGGCCTCCAGGTGGAGTCAAGGTCCTCCAAGAAGATCGTCTCCACCGTTCACATCGTTCAAGTTCAATGTCGTTGCGCTGCTGTGCCTGTCACCGTGTCAGATTCCTCGCACAATAAGAAAATGATTAGATAACTATGCAACTTATAATATTAAAAAATAATGAAGTGAATCTATTGCATCTGTTGACTCCCCGGCAATGGCACCATTTTGACGGAGAGATTCTTGCCTAGTTGTGATAGCAATAGAATGATGTGTCGTGTTTTATGTGGTGGAAAATCTCTCAATCAAAACTAAATATCAATTTTAACCATAGTAAAGATGTCGTATCCATAGGGAGGAATAGACCAATAAATTCATGAGTCGAAGAATATACTATTCGCAGACACTTTCGCGATTTTAATGCGAGGAATATGCTATTTTAAATAGAGCTTGCAATTTCCTTAAAAGTTTAAGGGTATTTATGCAGTTTTCTTGTCAGAAATTAAGCTCCAAAAATATGTGTATGATGCATGTGTAATGGCTTATCTTGTAAATTTAACTTGCATGCAAATTTGATTTGAAATTCAATGTTAAATCACCAACATACCACAAGTGACATAATTTCAGGAAACCATAAGTGTATCATTGCAGTGTGGCCTAAATAAAATATGAATATCTAAGTGGCAACGGTTGTAAATGTAAATATTAATTGAGGAGAAAACAGAAGATTTCTAATCTCTCATCCTCACGTGGACGGCCATGCACGGTTGGCGGCGAGAGTCGACGGGGAGGTGCACCACGATGAGGGCTACGCAATGGTGGTGATGCGATGGCTAGAGGTGGCCGGTGGCAACCGGACGACGAAGAATGGAAGTCACCCAGTTGGAGGAGAAGGCCACGTATGAAGAGGATGGCGTCACTACTACAGCCAGCTCGGCTACGCGTTGGGCGCGCGAGTGCGCAAGGGGTGCAGGGCGAGTGCAGGAATGGCCTGCAGCGCCTGCAGCGCATGGCTGTGGTGTCTACGGTCACGTGCAGGTGGCTACGGTGCAGCGCTTGCGGGCGGAGCTTGTAGGGCCCGATGGAAGGTAAAGCAGCACTGGAGCGCACATAAGGGCACGGGTGAGGGCGCGCGAGGGAGCGCCTGCAGGTGGTGGAAGGTGATGGCGTAAGGAGTGCTACTGCCTGTAGTTCCTGGAAGGCATGGCTGTGGCATCTGCAGGCGAGGGTGAGGCGCGCTACTACTTGTAGTGCCGACAGGGAGCGGCCGTGGCATCTACGGGCGAGGCTAGCTGCTGCCTGCAGGTGCTGGTGCAGCGTGAGGGCTTGGTGCTGGCACATGATGGTGATGGAGGGTGTGAGGGCAATGGAGTGGTTGCAAGGGCGCATGTGCACAGTGGCGTGATGGCGGTGGAAGGTGGCGCGTAAGGGCAGGCGTAGTGGCGAGTCGATTCTTCACCTTTAAAGCCATTTGTAGTTCTATGTGGTGGAAAAATTGACTAATCAATTATTAAAATAACCACTTGCAGAAGAGCAGGTCGTGTCCACAGGGAGGCAACGACGTATTTAAACTCACACCTGTTAAAAACATATGTTCATAGTTAGTTTCGACGAGAATTGAACCAAATTTGCCTTCAGATTAAGAAAGCATCAAGAGAACATGCTGAAATGGCAATTTTGAACAACTAAAGGATATTTTTTGCAATGCAGCTTAATAAAATATTATTAAAAGTTGACAATGGCATAGAATGTAAATATTAATAGGGCTTTTACTGTTGTAAAACAGGGGAACTTCTTCCCCTTATCCGTGCAAGAGGAGAAAGGAGTGGCTGGAGGTGTGAAGCTCTGAGGAGGATCTCTTGACCAAGGGCTCCGTGATGACGGTAGTGGCGAAGTGCGAGATGCTCCGAGGTGGCCTAACGGAGGTTCGGTGATGGTGGGTTCTGGTGGCTGCTGAAGTACCGTAGGTCACGTAGGCGTGGACGGGCGCGACTGAGTTCCTGGCGAGGAGGCACACGCACTGTTGCTGTTGCATACTGCTGGCCGCATGCTACAAGCATCGACGGCGTGTTGTAGGGTGTGCGGCGGAAGTGTAGCACACTCTATGCATGTGGTTGGAGGGCGGTTGCTTTTGCAAGTGTGCAGTAGGGGCGCGTGTGGGCTGGGGATGGTACTGTTGCCGAAGGTGCATACGCACGTGGGTGAGGAGCTGATGGCTGGTGCTGCACACTGGCAGGCTCACCGGCTGCGTCCGAGGCTAGAGGCACTACAGGGTGCGTGTGGAGATGGTGCAGGGTATGCAGGGAAGGCGTGGGGTGCTGGCGGGCTTGCGCAGCTGGAGGGGCGTGGGAGTGAAGGAGGTGAGGCGCAGCAAGGGAATGCATGGTGGATGCTGCAGGAGGTGTGGCGGAAGTGTGCAGCCAGAGGAGTGCGGGCGTGAAGGAGATGAGGTGCAGCAAGGGCATGCACAGTGGATGCTGCCGGAGGTGCGGCGGAAGTGTGCAGCCGGAGGGGCGTGGGCGTGAAGGAGGTGAGGCACAGCAAGGACATGCGTGGTGGATGCTAAAGGAGGTGCGGCTGAAGTGTGTAGCCAGAGGGGCGTAGGTGTGAAGCAGAGGCTGGTTGCTGTTGTGTGTGGGGACGACGCCTTAACTAATGGGGACGTGAAGTTGCAGTGGCTGCTGTGGTGGTTGTTGGTGGTGACGGCAACAGTGGTGCATGCTGAGGTGCTCACAGTAATGCAGACGAGCTCTAGATGGCGGTATGGCCTGTCACACCACAAGCCCACGGTGGTGGAGTCTCGTCGCCATGGTTGAGGCTGGTGGTGGTGGAACGGACGAGAGATCAACTCTCTGCACAGTGGTGGGTCATTGGGATGGTGGCCTCCCGTACAAGGCAGCCTCCCTCCTCCTTTTGTAGCCACCTGCATGTATTTGAATGGAGAGGCGAGAGCAGATCCACATTCTCCGCTCATCCTTGAATGCAGGTTTTAGTGCGGCAGCCGGTGGCGTTGGAGCGGCGAATTCTGCAAAGAGAAGAGAAAATGATAATAATAAAAGAGATTGGTCAATTATGTTCAAACCCTCAATAAGAATGTTAATGCATATAATGCATGCAATGCACCTAATTGGTTAACTAATTTAATGAATGTAATTCTAAGTCAATTCTAAATGCATTTAAATATGAATGCAATGCATGAATTATGTAATTAAATCAGAAATATGAATTAATCTATTTACATCCTAATGCATGCTAAATAAATGTTAGAATTAACTTAATGCCTAGGCACTTAAATACTTAAATAGCCCACAAATATGGGCTAATCAATTACCGACATGCATTGTTTTTGCTAGTTCCTAGCAAATGAAAACCCAGCACTCCAAGTAGACTAGTCAACCCAATTGGTCTTCCTTTAGAAACATATTAAGTTCAGACTCTAGACCTAAGGTTCCCAAGTAGTTGCAAAGTTACAGATTAGGTTGGCTAATGATGAGTTGCCGGCACGAGTTTCCCTATTTTCTAACTCTACCCTAGGTTTATTGATCCCTGAGATTAAAGCATCCATGTATGTGCGTTGGTCTGATTTATTTGAGTTAAAGGAAAAAGGACTTTTTCTTTTTTATTCCTCTAAGTCTAACCTTAGATCAGCTGCCAACACGGTTTGTGTCGGATTCATTGTCCCCATTACCATACCTCGAAGGGCTCCTGGCTTTCGATGCTTCAAGATAGCACCGCCCATAACGACCCTAAGAACTCCTGGCAATCGACACTTCGAGATAGTATCGCCCATGGATTTCTTAAGCGAATTCAGGCCTATGGCAATCGACACTTCGAGATAGGGCCACCCATGGTACCTGAACCACACAATGTGCTTACATGCCCCCAGTAGGATGGATATCCTAAGAGACAAGCACCGAGGAGGTAATATGTTATCATCGCATCCTCAAGGTGAGTATATACTCCACCTCTCCTGCGACGGGAACTCTTCCAATCAAATTGTGCTTTCAAGCCTCTCCTAAGTCAAAACTAAGAGAACCAAATCTCTTTTAAGAAAGGGATTAAGTTGATTACTTACTTACACCAAACCAAGTGTGCGAAATTTGGATGCTTGGGTTACAAGGACCTGTAAACCCAAAGGTAGAACAAGACGCTAGGTACCACCCCACCTTTTAACTCAAACCCTAGCTTTCCTTCCTCAACCTCTTGAGGAGTGGTTCGCAACTTAACTCCTACTTAAGTTTTTAAGTCCACAAAGGACCCTAAAGGTCTAAAGCTAGTAGCTCATTTAGCTTCTAAAGTTTGACCCTAGAATTAACTTAGTCTACCCTAGAGTTGTGATTTGCTTAAGAATGCAAGACCAAGCCACTTAAGCTCAAAACTTTTTTTTCTAATTATTTTTTTATTTTTATTTCTTTAGTTTTTTTTTTTAATGCAAATGTATGCAATCTATAAACAAAATGCCTCAGGTCCTCCCCCCATACCTGGTTCAAACAATGTCCTCATTGAAAACAAAAATAGTTAAAGGAAGATATTACCTGAGGCGGAGAATGGTAGGAGCTAAGGCTCCTCAAGAGTGACCTCGTCAACCAGATGGCCATCCAAAGTAATGTATGGTTTTAACCGTTGACCGTTGACGATAAAGGGAGTTGCTGAAGAGGAAGGGTTTTTAATCTTCACAGCTCCATGTGGAAATACTTTAGCGATTATGTAAGGCCCATCCCAACGAGATTTTAACTTCCCAGGAAAAAGCTTAAGTCAGGAATTGAAAAGCTGATTAGCCCATAGTTGTGGGCTATTTAAGAATTTAAGTGCCTAGACATTAGGTTAATTATAACATTAATTTAGCATAAATTTGGATGTAAATAGATTAATTCATATTTTTAATTTAAGTAAATAATCCATGCATTGCATTCATATTTTAAATGCATTTAGAATTAGCTTAGAATGGCATTCATTTAATTAGTTAACCTATTAGGTACATTGTTTTAGTTAACATAAAAGTTGAGGGTTTGTATATAAATAACCATAATATTTTAATAATATCCTTTATTCTTCTTCTTCTCAACAACGACTCGGCTACCGCTGCAACTCCTCCTGCCACACTAAAGCCATATTCATGGATCAACGGGGAAGGTGGATCTGCTCCCGCCTCTCCATTCAAATTCGTGCAGGCAGCTACAAAAGGAGGAGAGAGGCTGTCGAGCAGGGTAGGCCTCCAGCACCGACCCACCACTGTGCAGAGAGTTCTTCTCTCTTCCATTCCACACTGCCGGCCTCAATCGCGGCGACGACCCTCCAGTACCGTGGGCGTGTTGTGTGACAGGCCACACCGCCATCCGGAGGTCGTCCGCATTACCGTGAGCACCTCGCCGTGCACCTCCCTCGCCGTCGTCATCAACAACCACCATCACTGCAATCACCCCACAGCCAATTAAGACATCTGGGAAGTTTCCCAGACGTCTGAAGCTTCGACCTCCCACTCCTGGAACAACCACACTCACCCGCACACCTTCCGCCTGCAACCTCACCCGCTCACTCCATGCCCTCTAGTCGCGCTTAAGGCAGGCACGGCCAGCAGTCTTCCCGTGCCCTCCAGCCTTCATGCACACCGTAAACGGGCCGCGCGCACCCGCCTGCAGCCTTCCCGCGTCTACTCCAGCACCACCCCCACGCCTGCAGCCTTCGTTCGCATGCCCTCCAGCCAGCGCGCACAAGCCTGCGCACCGATGCCAGTGTGCAGCACCGGCTGCAACGCTCAACTGCACATAGCAGCAGAGCCGCCTTCCTCCCGCGCATGCAGTGCCTCCCACCTGTGCACGCAACAACAGGCTACGTGCACCCATGCTACCCGCACGCCTGCAACAGTGCTCCCGCACCCTCCAGCTAGCGCGCACCCATCTGCAGTGCCTTCCGCCACTTGCACGCGCTCCTGCCTGCAGCGCCTTCCGCCACCAGCAACTGCAGCACCGTTTGCAGCCACCTCCACTGGAGCTCGTCCGGCCGGCTTCGGCTACCGCGCGACACACCGCCACCACCGCAGCGAAGCCGTCGGTCAAAGGAACTTCCTTCGAACTTCCTGCATCCGGCAGTCCACTCCTCGTCGCACACAGCCAAGGGGAATAAATCCCTTGTTTTGCTATAGCAACATTGCCATTAATAATTACATTTTTTGCCATTGTCAATTTTTAATGATATTTTGTTGATTCTGCATTGCAACAGATATCCTCTAGTTATTAATAATTGCTATTTCAGCATGATTTCTTGATTCGACCTTAATCTGAAGGCAATTTTGGCTTGATTCTTGTCCAAACTAACTACGAACAAACATTTTTAATCGGTGCGAATTTAAATACGTCATTGTCTCCCTATGGATACGACCCGCTCTTCTGTGAGTGGTTATTTCTTTTTAAATATTGATTAGTCGATTTTTCCACCGCATAAAACTGCAAACAACTTTAAAGCGAACAATCGACTCGTCAAATGGCGTCATTGCCGGGGAGACAACAGACGCAATAATTTCACCTGATTTTATTTTGATTATTTGTCAATTGCAAAGTGATTTGACCATTTATTATTTTAATTTCTTTGCTACAAAAATTTGTGCAAGAATCAGCCATTGTGAGAGGCGACCCTTGACGTCGCCAGAGGAGAATTGGATGAGCTATTTTGAAAAGGAGGAGAAGGACGAGGATACAACAGACATCATTATATATTTAGTCGCTAATTTGATTAGAATAAAATTAAGACTTTAGATTAATTTTTCATTGCATTTTGTTTGAAACCCTTATTCTGGGGTATATTTTGAGGGGTTTGTTCCCCGATTTTGTTTTGGGCCCGTGTTGGGTACTTTTTGGGAGCCTATTCCCTTTTCTTTAGATTTTGGTTCTTAGTTTATTGATTACTTTTATTTTCTTGTGCATAAGTAGTGTAAAAATTAAAAAAAAAAAAATGAGCTGCCTGCTAGAAGCTGCCTGCCCGAGGACGAACCATTTAGGTCTGTATGAGTAGCCTCTAGATTTACTTCTCTGCATTGCGTGCATTCTTGCATCGTTGATTGCTGGAAGCAAGGTATGAATTCTCTTACTTTGCATCCTATTTTTAATCACACATTGCATTTGGATTTAATTCAAAGAGCACAAAGTTTGTCTTGAAGCGATCTAAGAAGTGGTCACCTATATTTGAAGAAAAGGACTAATTAAAGGAGGGATATCTAAAAATCAAGGACTTGATTGTAAAACATGGTGTGCGATTCAAAATTCAAAATCCTTTTGCGGTGAATGCACACTTATATCTGTTTCACCACAGCACTGATTTAGACACTCCTAAGTCTTGAAACGACTATGACAAGAGCCCTCCTACTGTTGGATTCTGAAGTGTTCAGAACTTGAGATCAAAGGTTTTGTAAATCCAAAGAGGGGGATACCCTGTCACGAATTTTTGGGGGTAGTTGAGAAGCACCGCGAAAGCACAGCTTCAAAGGAAGACTTAGGCCTACTTGCATCCATCGATCTTCCATCTTTGGATTTACTTGACCATTTGAGATTTAGGAAAGAATACCTAAGCTCCAACTAGGTCTTTTTAGGCATTTCGAAGGTTGACAATAGGTGCGTAATTGATTGGGCAACTTGTTTTGTTGCCTACAATTTGAACTAAAGTCAAAAGCCTAAATCTGTAAAGACCAAACAAGTCCTTTTGAATTGTGTTTGTAGTGCATGCTTGGTAGGCGTTCTCTTAGGAGACAACTTGTATTTGATCCTGAACCTGAAAGAATCCTAAGAAGAGACCGGGTAGAAATGGCCAGTCAAAGGAGCCTTAAGGAATATTTCATCCCAATCAATCTGGCCCTGCACTACATAGACCTGGAGGGGACAATCCGTATGAGATCAAAAGTAGTACAATATCCTTGCTACCCTCCTTTTATGGTACTACTAGGGAAGACCCTTACAGGCATATTGAGGAATTCACTGAGGTCTGTTCCACTGTGAAGCTACAGGGCGTTACTGATGATGCTCAAATGCGGACCATCTTTCTCTTCTCCCTTAACGACAAAGCCAAGTAATGGTATCACACCCTGGATAATATAAATACTTGGGATGCCCTGAAGGAGTTTTTGAAGAAGTACTTCGCCATGAGCAAAACAAATCACTTTAGGAGGGAAATTATGAGTTTTGTTCAAAAGGATGGGGAAGCATTCAATGATGCGTGGGAGCGCTTTAACGACTTGCTGAGACTTTGCCCACATCACCAGGTGCCTAAATGGCAATTGGTTGAAAGGTTCTACACCAGACTTAATGATTCGCATAGGCAAACTGTAGATGGTGCCTGTGTAGGAACCTTTCTATCTAAGATTGAGGATGAAGCTTGGAACTTATTTGATACTTTGAGTGAGAATTCTATTCACTTGAATTCTGCCTACATGGATAGAAAGCCCACTATCATGCAAAGAAAGTTGGAGGCGAATGAGGCAAGGGACACCCAGAATTTAGCCTATCAAATTCAATTATTGAATCAAAACATGGAAAGGCTTATGTCGAACCCGAGTTCATTTGTACCTAACACCTCCACATCCCAAGCTTCCGAATGCTTAATTTGTCAAGGCAATACACACGCCACTGTGGATTGCCACTTGGCCTCCCAATTCCCTGAGCTTGTACATGCAGATTTGAATGCCGCTCAAGGGTTCCATCCGAGGCCTCGAAATGACCCTTTCTCCAACACTTATAATGAGGGATGGAGGAACCACCCAAACTTTTCATGGCAACAAGGAAATGTCTCAAATTCAGGGAATTACAAACCACAATCCTTTTAAAACCATCAAATGAACCAACCTCAGACCTTTGCCCAACCTAAAACCTCTGAGATGGATGAATTGAAGGCGATGTTGAAAACTATGCAAGAAAGTCAAAGTGCCATCATCAATCTCATGACAAGGCTATACATGAGATGAAATCACAAATTGGACACCTTGTTGAGGTCGTTAGACAGAGGGAGACTGGGAAGTTCCCCAGTGCTGCTGAGGAAAATCCTAAAGGAAAAGGGATTGTCTTTAGGGAGCATGCTCAGGCGGTGACTATTCTGAGGAGTGGGAAAGAAATTTCCAAACCCGATGCTCTTATAGTCTCACCCCTAAAAAACCATCCACCCCAACTTTCACCCCCATCGGAGAAGACTTGCCCAAATCTTCTCCGCTTGAAATCACCTCACCGGAAGAAGTTGCCCCCATTCCACCCCTTACTCGACATGACAACCCTTCCACCCAGAGATCGAGAGTGCCTTTTCCAGAGTGCTTATCCACCTCTAGGCAGACTTCTGCTGGCTCATCTGGAGCCAAAGATAAGACGGATGAGATTATTGAAACTTTCAAGCAAGTGTAGATTAACCTACCTTTGCTTGAAGCTATCAGGCAGATTCCATCTTATGCCCGCTTCTTAAAGGACCTGTGCACGAAAAAGCAGCAATCTAGAAAATAGGTCCAATCAAAAGTTGTCCTGCCTGATTCTATTAGCTCAATTGTTCAACATGGCACACCCCCGAAACTTAAGGACCCAGGAGCCCCATACATCTCTATAGTTAATGGTGACATACAAATTGATGAAGCTCTACTTGATCTGGGTGCGGGGGTGAACATCCTTCTGAGCTACGTGTATGAACAACTTGGGGCAGGCAATCTAAAGCCTAGCCCTGTAATCCTTCAAGTTGCTGATCGATCACTTAAGACACCACAGGGAATTTTGGAAGATGTCCACATAAGAGTGGAGGATTTCTTCTTTCCTGTTGACTTCTTACTTTTGGACACTGACCCTACCAACAAGCCAACCAAACCCTCCATCATTTTGGGCCGGCCCTTCCTTGCAACTTCCCATGCTTCAATTAATTGCAATACTGGGGCATTGAAAATGGGCTTTGGGAACAGGAAAATCTGGCTTAATGTGTTTGATGCTTATAAACAAGCCAGACTAGAGGATTGTTCTCAAGTTGAGGTGATAGATGACCTGATTGAAGAGGCAACTCCTGCAATGTTATGTGATGACCCCCTTCAGTATGTCATGCTAAATGAGCATTCCCATCTCTTGGAGGAATGTGAAGGGGATATACTAGAACTAGAGGAATTTCTAGGAGTTTCTGCTGAGTCTCTTCCCCCATCATTTCCGTCGAAGGTAGATTTGCTACCTAAGATGGGGACATCTATTATGAAACCCTCAACAATACAAGCCCCCGACCTTGAGTTGAAACCCCTCCCTGACACACTCAAGTATGTTTTCCTAGGTGCCAATGATATGCTCCCCATTATCATTTCGGCTGTGCTATCTGAGGCACAGGAGGGACCCTTGATTGAATGTCTGTCTAGGCACAAGGAAGCTATTGCTTAGAGCATTGTTGACATTAAGGGTATAGACTCTACACTCTGCATGCACCACATTTATACTGATGATTCCATCAAGCCTTTTAGCGACATGCAGAGACGTCCGGACCCTAATATGAGGGAGGTTGCAAAAAAGGAAATCCTGAAGTGGTTGGACGCCGGGATCATATATCCCATTGCTGATAGTAAATGGGTCAGTCCAATTCATATGGTGCCAAAGAAGGTAGGCTTTACTATGAAACTCAACGACCAAGGTGAACAAGTTGTCACTAGACCCTCAACTAGATGGAGGGTTTGTATTGATTACTGCAAGCTGAACACCGCTACCCAGAAGGATCACTTTCCTTTGCCTTTTATTGATCAAATTCTCAAAAAATTGGCTAGGAATAAGTATTATTGCTTTCTCGATGGATATTCTGGGTACAATCAGGTGGCAGTCTTTCCTGATGACCAGGAAAAGACGACATTCACGAGACCTTATGGTACTTTTGCATTCAGGCGTATGCCATTTGGATTATGTAATGCCCCTGCAACTTTCTAGTGGTGTATGATGTCTATCTTTCCGGACATGATTGACAAGTGTGTTGAAGTGTTTATGGATGACTTCTCTATTTATGGCTCATCTTTCGACCAGTGTCTCCTGACCTGGAGAATGTGTTGAAACAATGTAAGGAGACTGGTTTAGTCCTCAGTTGGGAGAAAAGTCACTTCATGCTACAGAAAGGAATTGTACTTGGGCATGTTGTATCTGAGCAAGGTTTGGAAGTAGATAAAGCCAAGATTGATTCTATTTCCAAACTTCCATTGCCTACAAATGTTAAACAGATTAGATCCTTTCTGGGCCATGCTGGCTTTTACAGGTGCTTTATTAAAAATTTTAGTAAGATTTCTAGGCCACTTTGTGACTTGTTGGCGAAGGAATCTTCCTTCAGTTTTGATTCAAAGTGTGCCGAGGCCTTTCAAACTCTAAAGGAGCCCTTGATCTCTATGCCTATTCTCCAGGCTCCTAATTGGACACTCCCATTTGAGCTTATGTGTGATGCTTCAGATTATGTAGTGGGAGCAGTCCTTGGACAAGGGGTTGAGGGAAGACCTCATTTGCTGCATTATGCAAGCAAGACTTTAACCGAACCTCAGCAAAACTACACTGTCACTGAAAAGGAATTACTTGCTGTAGTTTTTGCTGTGGAGAAGTTTAGGTCTATTCTACTTGGGTCTAAGGTGGTTATTTTAAGTGAACATGCAGCAGTGAAACATCTCATTGCTAAGAAAGATTCTAAGCCACGTCCGATTAGGTGGATCCTACTCCTTCAAGAATTTGACTTGGAAATACGTGAAAAGAAAGGAGTAGAAAATGTTGTGGCTGACCACCTGTCTCGCCTTCCTCTTAATGACTCTCTTTCTGGAGACATTCGCGAGACATTTCCCGATGAAACTCTGATGGCGGTAAGACCAACTTTACCTTGGTATGTAGACACTGTAAATTACTTGGTCACCGGACAAACTCCTGGCTCTTGGGATGAGCAGAAAAGAAAGAGATTCATTTCTCAAGCAAGATATTTTCATTGGGAAGAGCTAGAATTGTTTAGAATTGGACAAGACCAAGTATTGAGATGTATGCCTGAAGAGGAACAACAAAGTGTGCTGAGTTTTTACCATGAACTTCATTGTGGAGGATACTTTGGTGCTAAGAAAACTGCTTTTAAGGTTCTCCAGTCTGATTTTTGGTGGCCTTCCTTATTTAAGGATTCTCATAATTTTGTTAAGGCCTGTATTAGATGTCAACGGACTGGAACGATTGGGAAGAGGAATGAAATACCTCAACATCCTATTCAATCTGTTGAAATTTTTGATGTGTGGGTAATCGACTTTGTGGGCCCCTTCCCGTCATCCCATGGTTTTGAATATATCTTGGTGGTAGTTGATTATGTCTCTAAATGGATAGAGGCCATTCCCACGCGCACAAATGACCTCTCTGTGGTTTTGAAATTTGTGAAGGCCAATATCATATCCCGTTTCCGCTGCCCCAAGACTATTATAAGTGATGGGGGACCTCATTTCTGAAACCACCACTTCAATCGATTAATCAAGAGTTTGGGAGTGACTCATAAGGTTGCTACCCCTTACCATCCTCAGACAAGTGGCCAGGTTGAAGTATCAAATAGGGAGATAAAAAATATTTTGGAAAAGACTGTTAGACCTGATAGGAAAGACTGGTCCCAAAAGCTCGATGATGCTTTGTGGGCTTATCGAACGGACTATAAGACCCCTTTGGGTACTTCTCCCTTTCGGATTGTGTATGGAAAAGTGTGCCATTTACCTGTTGATTTGGAACATAAAGCACTTTGGGCTATTCGAAGTGTTAACATGGATTTAGAGAAGGCAAGTAAGGCATGACTTCTAGAATTAAGTGATCTTGAGGAGCTGAGGAATGATGCTTATGACACCTCTCAAGCTTATAAAGAAACAACTAAGGGCTTGCATGATAATTTTATTCTTCGAAAGACCTTTCAGCCCAACCAACAAGTTTGGCTTTTCAATTCCAGACTTAAGCTTTTCCTAGGAAGTTAAAATCTCATTGGGATGGGCCTTACATAATCACCAAAGTATTTCTGCATGGAGCAGTGGAGATCAAAAATCCTTCCTCTTCAACAACTCCCTTTATCGTCAACGGTCAACGGTTAAAACCGTACATAACCTTAGATGGCCATCTGGTTGACGAAGTCACTCTTGAGGAGCCTTAGCTCCTACCATTCTCCGCCTCAGGTAATATCTTCCTTTAGCTATTTTTGTTTTCAATGAGGACATTGTTTGAACCAGGCATGGGGGAGAGGACCTGAGGCATTTTGTTTATAGCATATAAAAAAAAAATGACAAAAAAAAAAAGTTTTGAGCTTAACTGGCTAGGTCCTGCATTCTTAAGCAAATCAGAACTCTAGGGTAGACTAAATTAATTCTAGGGTCAAACTTTAGATGCTAAATGAGCTGCTAGCTTTAGACCTTTAGGGTCCTTTGTGGACTTAGAAACTTAAGTAGGAGTTAAGTTGCAGACCATTCCTCAAGAGGTTGAGGAAGGGAAGCTAGGATTTGAGTTAAAAGGTAGGGTAGTACCTGGAGTCTTCTTCTACCTTTTGGTTTACGGGTCCTTGTAACCCAAGCATCCAAATTTCACACACTTGGTCTGGTAATTAACTTAATTTCTTTCTTTCTGAAAAGAGATTTGGTTCTCTTACTTTTGACTTAGGAAAGGCTTGAAAAGACATTTTGATTGGAAGAGTTCCCGTAGTAGGAGAGGTGGAGTATATACTCACCTTGAGGATGCGATGATAACATATTACCTCCTCGAGGCTTGTCTCTTAGGATATCCATCCTACTGGGGACATGTAAGCGCATTGCGCGATTCAGGTACCATGGGCAACCCTATCTCGAAGTGCCAATTGCCGTAGGCCTGAATTCGCATAAGAAATCCATGGGCGATACTATCTCGAAGTGTCGATTGCCAAGAGTTCTTGGGGTTGTTATGGGCAGTGCTATCTCAAAGCATCGAAAGCCAGGTACCCTTCAAGGTATGGTAGTGGGGACAATGAATCCGACACAGATCGTGTTGATAGCAGATCTGAGGTTAGACTTAGAAGAATCAAAAAAAAAAAAAAAAAATATATATATATATATATATATATAAAACTTTTTCCTTTAACTCAAATAACTCAGACCAATGCACAGGCACGGATGCTTTAATTTCAGGGATTAATAAACCTTAGGGTAGAGTCAGAAATCAGGGAAACTTGTGCCTGCAACTCGTCTTTAGCTGACCTTGTCTGTAACTTAGCAACTACATAGGAACCTTGGGTCTAGAGTGTGAACTTAATATGCTTCTAAAGGAAGACCAAGTGAGTTAACTAGTCTACTTGGAGTGCTAGGTTTCGCTTAATTTTGCTAGGGACTAGCAAAAACTAGGCATGGGGGTATTTGATTAGCCCAAAGTTGTGGGCTATTTAAGTATTTAAGTGCCTAGACATTAGGTTAATTCAAACATTTATTTAGCATAAATTAGGACGTAAATAGATTAATTCATATTTTTAATTTAATTACATAATCCTTGCATTGCATTCATATTTTAAATGCATTTAGAATTAGATTAGAATGGCATTCATTTAATTAGTTAACCAATTAGGTACATTGGTTTAGTTAACATAAAAGTTGAGGGTTTGTATATAAATAATCATAATATTTTAATAATATCCTTTATTCTTCTTTTTCTCAGCAACGACTCTGCTGTCACTGCAATGCCTCCTGCCGCAGTAAAGCCACATTCATGGATCAGTAGAGAAGGTGGATCTGCTCCCGCCTCTCCATTTAAATTCATACAGGCAGCTACAAAAGGAGGACAGAGGCTGTCAAGCGGGGTAGGCCTCCACCAACGACCCACCACTATGCAGAGAGTTCTTCTCTCTTCCATTCCACATCGCCGGTCTCAACCGCGATGACGACCCTCCATCACCGTGGGCGTGTGGTGTAACAGGCCACACCTCCATCCGGAGGTTGTTCGCATTACCGTGAGCACCTCGCCGTGCACCTCCCTCACTGTCGTCATCAACAACCACTGTCGCTACAATCACCCCTTAGCCACTTAAGGTGTCCGGGAAGTTTCCTGGACGTCTGAAGCTTCGACCTCCCACTCCTGCAACAACCACACTTGCCCGCTCACCTTCCGCCTGCAACCTCACTCGCTCACTCCATGCCCTCCAGCCGCGCGCAAGGCGGGCACGACTAGTAGTCTTCCTGCACACTCCATCCTTCGAGAGCACCCGTGCCCACCACCAATAGGCCGTGTGCACCTGTCTGCAGCCTTCCCATGTCTGCTCCAGCACCACCCCCATGCCTGCAGCCTTCGTTCGCACGCCCTCCAGCCAGCGTGCACCAACCTGCACACCCACGCCAGTGTGCAGCACCGGCTGCAACGCTCAACTGCACGCAGCAGTAGAGCCACCCTCCTCCAGTGCCTGCAGCGCCTCCCGCCTGTGCATGCAACAACAGGCCGCATGCACCCAAGCCACTCGCATGCCTGTTGCAGTCCTCCCGCACCCTCCAGCCAGCGAGCACCCGCCTGCAGCTCCTTTCGCCACCAGCGTGCGCTCCCACCTGCAGTGCCTTCCGCCACCAGCAACTGCAGCACCGTTTGTAGCCACCTCCGCTGGAGCTCGTCTGGCTGGCTCCGGCCACCGCGCGACATGCCGCCACGACCGCTGTGAAGCCCTCGGTCCAAGGAACTTCCTTCGAACTTCCCGCGTCCGGCCGTCCACTCCTCGTCGCACACGGCCAAGGGGAATAAATCCCCTGTTTTGCTATAGTAACATTGCCATTAATAATTACATTTTCCTCCATTGTCAATTTTTAATGTTATTTTATTGATTCTGCATTGCAACAAATATCCTCTAGTTATTAAGAATTGCTATTTAGCATGATTTCTTGATTCAACCTTACTCTTAAGGCAATTTTGGCTTGATTCCTGTCCAAACTAACTACGAACAAACGTTTTTAACCGGTGCGAATTTAAATACGTCATTGCCTCCCTGTGGATACGGCCTGCTCTTCTACGAGTGGTTATTTCTTTTAAATATTGATTAGTCGATTTTTCCACCACATAAAACTGTAAACGACTTTAAAGTGAACAATCGACTCGTCAAAAGCCAGACTTGCTGGTTGGGCTCAAAGGTCTTTCGAAGTATAAACATATCATGCAAGACCTTAGTTCTTTCTTTATAAGCTTGAGAGGTGTCATAAGCATCATTCCTCAGCTCCTCAAGCTCACTCAATTCTAAAGGTTGTGCCTTACCCACCTTCTTTAAATCCATGTTAACACTTCGAATAGCCCAAAGTGCCTTATGTTCCAACTCAACAGGAAAATGGCATGCTTTCCCATACACAATTCGAAAGGGAGAAGTACCCAAAGGGGTCTTATAGGCCGTTCGATAAGCCCACAAGGCATCATCGAGCTTTTGGGACCAGTCTTTGCTATCAGGTCTAACAGTCTTTTCCAAAATATTTTTTATCTCCCTATTCGACACTTCCACCTGGCCACTTGTCTGAGGATGGTAAGGGGTAGTGACCTTGTGAGTCACTCCTAGACTCCTGATTAGCCGATTGAAGTGGGTTTCGGAAATGAGGTCCCCTATCACTTATAATGGTCTTGGGGCAGCTGAAATGGGGTATGATATTGGCCTTCACAAATTTCAAAACCACAGAGTGGTTATTTGTGCATGTAGGAATGGCCTCTATCCATTTAGAGACATAATCAACTGCCTCCAAGATATATTCATAACCATGGGACAGCGGGAACGGGCCCATAAAGTCAATTCCCCACACATCAAAAATTTGAACAGATTTAATAGGATGTTGAGGCATTTCATTCCTCTTCCCAATTGTTCCTGTCCGTTGACATCTAATACAGGCCTTAACAAAATTATGAGAATCCTTAAATAAGGAAGGCCACCAAAAATCAGATTGGAGAACCTTAAAAGCAATTTCCTTAGCACCAAAGTGTCCTCTGCAATGAAGTTCATGGCAAAAACTCAGCACACTTTGTTGTTCCTCTTCTGGTACACAACATCTCAATAGTTGGTCTTGTCCAATTCTAAATAATTTTGGCTCTTCCCAATGAAAATATCTTGCTTGGGAAATGAATCTCTTTCTTTTCTACTCATCCCAAGAGCCAGGAGTTTGTCCAGTAACCAAGTAATTTACAGTATCTGCATACCAAGGTAAAGTTGGTGTTACCACCACCAGAGTTTCTTCGGGAATTGTCTCACGAATGTCTCCAGAAAGAGAGTCATTAAGAGGAAGGCGAGACAGGTGGTCGGCCACAACATTTTCTACACCTTTCTTTTCACGTATTTCCAAGTCAAATTCTTGATGGAGAGGATCCACCTAATCAGACATGGCTTAGAATCTTTCTTAGTAATGAGATGTTTCACTGCCGTATGATCAGTAAAAATAACCACCTTATACCCAAGCAGATAAGACCTAAACTTCTCTAGAGCAAAAACTACAGCATGTAATTCTTTTTCAGTGACGGTGTAGTTTTGCTAAGGTTCGATTAAAGTCTTGCTTGCATAATGCAGCACATGAGGTTTTCCCTCAACCCTTTGTCCAAGGACTGCTCCCACTGCATAATCCGAAGCATCACATATCAGCTCAAATGGGAGTGTCCAATTAGGAGCTTGGAGAATAGGCGTAGAGATCAAGGCCACTTTTAGAGTTTGAAAGGCCTCGGCACACTTTGAATCAAAATTGAAGGAAGATTCCTTCGCCAACAAGTCACAAAGTGGCCTAGAAATTTTACTAAAATTTTCAATAAAGTGCCTATAAAAGCCGGCATGGCCCAGAAAGGATCTAATCTATTTGAAGTTTGGAAATAGAATCAATCTTGGCTTTATCTACTTCCAAACCATGCTCGGATAGAACATGCCCAAGTACAATTCCTTTCTTTACCATGAAGTGACTTTTCTCCCAGCTGAGGACTAAACCAGTCTCCTTACATCGCTTCAACACATTCTCTAAGTGTAGGAGACACTGGTCGAAAGATGAGCCATAAATGGAGAAGTCATCCATAAACACTTCAACACACTCATCAATCATGTATGAAATGATAGACATCATACACTGCTGGAAAGTTACAGGGGCATTATGTAAGCCAAACGGCATATGCCTGAATGCAAAAGTACCGTAAGGACTCGTGAATGTTGTCTTCTCCTGGTCATCAGGAAAGACTGCCACCTGATTGTACCTAGAATATCCATCGAGAAAGCAATAGTACTTATTCCTTGCCAATTTCTCGAGAATTTGATCAATAAAAGGCAGAGGAAAGTGATCCTTCTGGGTAGCAGTGTGCAACTTGCGGTAATCAATACAGACCCTCCATCCAGTTGAGGGTCAAGTGATAACTTGTTCACCTTGGTTGTTGAATTCCACAGTAAAGCCTGCCTTCTTTGGCACCACATGAATAGGACTTACCCATTTACTATCTGCAATGGGATATATGATCCCAGCGCCCAACAACTTTAGGATTTCCTTTTTTACCATCTCCCTCAAATTAGGGTTCAAACGTTTTTGCATGTCCCTAAATGTCTTGATGGAATCATCATTATAAATGTGGTGCATGCAGAGTGTAGAGTCTATACCCTTAATGTCAGCAATGCTCCAAGCAATAGCTTCCGTGTGCCTAGAAAAGCATTCAATCAAGGCTCCCTCCTGTGCCTCAGATAGCACAGCCGAAATGATAAAGGAGAGCGTATCATTGGCACCTAGGAAAACATACTTGAGAGTATTAGGGAGGGGTTTCAACTCAAGGTCGGCGGCTTGTATGGTTGATGGTTTCATAATAGATGTTCCCATCTTAGGTAGCAGATCTACCTTCGATGGAAATGATGGGGGAAGAGACTCAGCAGAAACACCTTACAATTCCTCAAGTTCTAGTATATCCCCTTAACATTCCTCCAAGAGATGGGAATGCTCATTTAGCATGACATGCTGAAGGGGGTCATCACATAACATTGTAGGGGTTGCCTCTTCAATCAAGTCGTCTATCACCTCAACTTGAGAACAATCCTCAAGTCCAGCTTGTTTGTAAGCATTAAACACATTAAGCCGGATTTTCCTGTTCCCAAAGCCCATTTTCATTGCCCCAGTATTGCAATTGATTGAAGCACGCGATGTTGCAAGGAAGGGGCGACCCAAAATGATGGTGGGTTTGGTTGGCTTGTTGGTAGGGTCAGTGCCCAAAACTAAAAAGTCAACGGGAAAGAAGAAACCCTCCACTCTTTTGAGGACATCTTCCAAAATTCCACGTGGTGTCTTAAGTGGTCGATCAGCAACTTGAAGGATTACAGGGTAGGCTTCAGATTGCCTCCACCATGTTGTTCATACACGTAGCTCGGTAGGATGGTCACCCTGCACCCAGATCAATTAGAGCCTCATTAATTTGTAAGTCACCAATAACTACAGAGATGTATGGGGCCCCTAGGTTCTCAAGTTTCGGGGGTGTGCCATGTTGAACAATTGAGCTAACAGAATCAGGCAGGACAACTTTTGATTGGAACTGTTTTCTAGATTGGCGCTTTTTCGTGCACAGGTCCTTTAAGAAGCGAGCATAAGATGGAATCTGCCTAATAGCTTCAAGCAAAGGCAGGTTAATTTGCACTTCCTTGATAGTTTCCATAATCTCATCCATCCTATCTTTGGCTCTAGATGATCCAGCAGAAGTTTGCCTAGAGGTGGATAAGCACTCTGGAAAAGGCACTCTTGATCTTTGGCTGGAAGGGTTGTCATGTTGAGTAAGGGGTGGAATGGGGGCAACTTCTTCTGGTGAGGTGATTTCAAGCAGAGAAGATTTGGGCAAGTCTTCTCCGGTGGGGGTGAAAGTCATGGTGGATGGTTTTTTAGGGTGTGAGACTATAGGAGCATCGGGTTTGGAAATTTCTTTCCCACTCCTCAGAATAGTCATCGCATGAGCATGCTCCCTAAAGACAATCCCTTTTCCTTTGGGATTTTCCTCAGCAACACTGGGGAGCTTCCCAGTTTCCCTCTATTTGTGATTTCATCTCATGTATTGTCTTGTCATGAGATTGGTTGATGGCACTTTGACTTTCTTGCATAGTTTTCAACATCGCTTTCAATTCATCCATCTCAGAGGTCTTAGGTTGGGCAAAGGTCTGAGGTTGGTTCATTTGATGGTTTTGAAAGAATTGTCATTTGTAATTCCCTAAATTTGAGACATTTCCTTGTCTCCATGAAAAGTTTGGGTGGTTCCTCCATCCCTCATTATAAGAGTTGTAGAAAGGGTCATTATGAGGTCTAGGACGGAACCCTTGAGCGGCATTCAGATCCGCTTGTACAAGCTCAGGGAATTGGGAGGCCAAGTGGCAATCCACAGTGGCGTGTGTATTGCCTTGGCAAATTAAGCATTCGGAAGCTTGGGATGTGGAGTTGTTAGATACAAATGAACTTGAGTTTGACAAAAGCCTTTCCATGTTTCGATTCAATAATTGAATCTAATAGGCTAAATTCTGGGTGTCCCTTGCCTCATTCGCCTCCATGTTTTGTTCGGTCTTTACAAATTTAGGCTTTTGACTTTATTTCAAATTGTAGGTGACAAAGCAAGTTGCCCAATCAATTACGCGCCTATTGTCAACCTTCGAAATGCCTAAAAAGACCTAATTGGAGCTTAGGTATTCTTCCCTAAATCTCAAATGGTAAAGCAAATCCAAAGATGGAAAATCGAGGGATGCAAGTAGGCTTAAGTCTTCCTTTGAAGCTATGCTTTCGTGGTGCTTCTCAACTACCCCCAAAAATCCGTGACAGGGTATCCCCCTCTTTGGATTTACAAAACCTTTGATCTCAAGTTCCAAACACTTCAGAATCCAACGGTAGGAGGGCTCTTGTCCTAGTTTTTTCAAGACTTAGGAGTGTCTAAATGAGTGCCGTGGTGCAAAAGATATAAGTGTGCATACACCGCAAAAAAAATTTTGAATTTTGAATCACACACCACGTTTGACAATCAAGTCCTTGATTTTTAGACGTCCCTGCTTTGATTACTCCTTTTTCACGAATATATGTGACCACTTGTTAGATCGCTTCAAGACAAATTATGTGGTCTTCGAATTTAGCATAAATGCAATGCGTGATCAACAATAGGATGCAAAGTAAGAGAATGCGTACCTTGCTTCCAATAATCAATGATGCGAGAATGCACACAATGCAAAGAAGTAAATCTAGAGGTTGCTCACATAGACCTAAATGGTTTGTCCTAGGGGTAGGCAGCTTCTAGCAGGTAGCTCTTTTTTTTTTATTATATTTTTGACTACTTATGCACAAGCAAATAAAAGTAAACAATCCACAAATTGAATTAAAAACCTAAGTCTAAAGAAAATCGGGGAACAAACCCCTCAAAATATACCCCAGAACAAGGGTTTCAAACCAAATGTGAAATGAAAAATCAAGTCTAAAGTCCTAATACAACTCTAATCAAATCAACGACTAGAGATGATCGTTGCATCTTCGTCCTTCCCCTCTTTTGCAAGGTAGCTTGACCAATTTCTCCTCTGGCGACGTCAAGGGTTGCCTCTCACAATGGCTGATTCCTCGCACAAATTTCTCGCATAGAAAAAAAAATGGTAAAATCACTATGCAATGAGAAATAATCAAAAATAAAATTAGGTGAAACTATTGCAACTGTTGCCTCCCTGGCAACGGCGCCATTTGACGAGTCGATTCTTTACTTTTAAAGTCGTTTGTAGTTCTATGTGGTGGAAAAATTGACTAATCAATTATTAAAATAACCACTCATAAAAGAGTGGGTCGTGTCCACAGGGAAGCAATGACGTATTTAAACTTGCACTGGTTAAAAACGTATGTTCACAGTTAGTTTCAATGAGAATCGAGCCAAATCTGGCTTAAGATTAAGAAGGCATCAAGAGAACTTGCTGAAATGGCAATTTTGAACAACTAAAGGATATTTTTTGCAATGCAGCATAATAAAATATTTTTAAAAGTTGACAATGGCATAAAATG
Source organism: Thalassia testudinum (assembly GCA_037157565.1). Taxonomy (NCBI): domain Eukaryota; kingdom Viridiplantae; phylum Streptophyta; class Magnoliopsida; order Alismatales; family Hydrocharitaceae; genus Thalassia; species Thalassia testudinum. The sequence goes on along the minus strand of JAZHRO010000019.1, from coordinate 29,625,859 downwards.
TAAATATTAATAGGGCTTTTAATATAGCAAAATAAGGGAACTTCTTCCCCTTGTCCATGCGTGAGGAGGAAGGAGTGGCTGGAGGTGTGAAGCTCGGAGGAGGATCTCTAGACCGAGGGCTCCGTGATGGTGGTAGCGGCGAAGTGCGAGATGCCTCGAGGTGGCCGGACGGAGGTATGGTGATGGTGGGTTCTGGTGGCTGCTGAAGTGCCGCAGGCCATGCGGGTGTGGACGGGCACAGTTGAGTTCCTGGTGAGGAGTCGCATGCACTGCTGCTGTTGCATACTGCTGGCCACGCGATGCAAGCATCGACGGCAAGCTGCAGGGTGTGCGACGGAAGTGTAGCACACTCTATGCACGTGGCTGGAGGGTGATTGCTACGCAGACGTGCGGCAGGGGCATGTGTGGGCTGGGGATGACGCTACTGCAGAAGGTCCGTACGCGCGTGGGTAAGGAGCTGATGGTTGGTGCAGCACCCTGGCGGGCGCACCGGCTGCATGCTTGGCTGGAGGCACTGTAGGGTGCGCGTGGAGGTGGTACAGGGTATGCAGGGAAGGCGCGGGGTGCTGGCGGGCTTGTGCAGTTGGAGGGCCGCGGGCGTGAAGGAGGTGAGGCACAGCATGGGCATGCACGGTGGATGCTGCAGGAGGTGCGGTGGAAGTCTGTAGCAGGAGGGGCGCGGGCGTGAAGGAGGTGAGGCGCAACAAGATCATGTGCGATGGATGCTGCAAGAGGTGCGGCGGAAGTGTGCAGCCGGAGGGGCATGGGCGTGAAGGAGAGGCCGGTTGTTGTTGTGTGTGGAGACGAAGCTTCAGACATCCGGGAAACTTCTCGGATGTCTTAACTGATGGGGACGTGAAGTTGCAGTGGCTGCAGTGGTGGTTGTTGGTGATGATGGCGAGGGTGGTGCACGCTGAGGTGCTCACAGTAATGCAGACGAGCTCCAGATGGCGGTGTGCCCTGTCACACCACATGCCCATGATGGTGGAGGCTCGTCGCCACGATTGAGGCCGGTGGTGGTGGAACAGACGAGAGATCAACTCTCTGCACAGTGGTGGGCCATTGGGATGGTGGCCTCCCATACAAGGTAGCCTCCCTCCTTTTGTAGCCACCTGCATGGATTTGAATGGAGAGGTAGGAGCAGATCCACATTCTCCGCTCATCCTTGAATGCAGGTTTTAGTGCGGTGGCTGGTGGCGTTGGAGTGGTAAATTCTACAGAGAGGAGAAAATGATAATAATAAAAAAGATTGGTCAATTATGTTCAAACCCTCAATAAGAATGTTAATGCATATAATGCATGCAATGCACCTAATTGGTTAACTAATTTAATGAATGTAATTCTATGTCAATTCTAAATGCATTTAAATATGAATGCAATGCATGAATTATGTAATTAAATCAGAAATATGAATTAATCTACTTACATCCTAATGCATGCTAAATAAATGTTAGATTTAACTTAATGTTTAGGCACTTAAATACTTAAATAGCCCACAAATATGGGCTAATCACATAGCGCCTGCGGTTCGGGCAGGAGGGCAATGGTGTGCACAGTGCACGCTTGGTTCACAGTGTTCGCCCTCTCCACAGTGGAGAAGAAGGATATCCCCACAAGGGGGAGGAAGAAGAACCAACGATCCCCTCCTCTCCTATGCCAGTCTCCTCTTAACTCCTCTCCCCTACGCTAATTAAGGGATTTCGAATCCCTTACTAATTTTGGCCGACGACTGTTGGGTTCGGCTGAAGGAGGATGGCTGTAGGTGAAGATATTTATGGGGGGGAAAATATCCTTCCACCCCCTGTTCTTTTCCACAATTGTTCCTCCTCCCTCTCCTTCCTGATTCTTAGCCTGATGGAGATTAATTTGAGGAGATGGGTGCGTTGTTGCGGGACCTGCATGAAACATAATTACATAAGAAGAAATGTAATCTTAAACAATGACACATGCAATCATTTAATGACCAAATGTGATTATTAACAAGCATACAACGTTAGAATTGGATTACTTAGGCGTAATAATAGTTTATTAAAATGGACTCATCATTAGGGTTATGAGAACTCGATTAAAGTGTTAATGGCAAGTGAGACCACCAAATACAGATCGTATATGTGAATCTGGTGAGGTTGTAAGCTCTAAGAAAAAGATAGAAAGGAAAAAGGAAAAGTGGAAGAGAGAATGAATACAAAGGAATTAGAAGAGGGTATAGTTTTTCTTGTCTTTGTTTTAGTTGAGTTACTTAGTATTCTGGGAATCTAGATTCTGTAGTACTAGCCTCTATGTAGCACCAAGTGAGAGTGAGCCACCAAATATATAATCTTTTCCCTCAGAGATTCTCTACCTAAGCCTAAAGTTGGGGTGGAATTCATAGAATATTTTGAATACCCCGAAGGAAGAAGTTTGCTTATCCCACTAGAATTTTTACTAGGGGTCAAGTACAGGCTTCAGAGGTGTATCAGTTTTTCACTCGAATCCGTTGCAAAAGCTACATAGCTGCATCTTCAAAATTGTCTGGATTTCTAGAGCATAAAATGAAAAAAAAAGGAGAAAAATATCTAGGCATACACTTGATAAAATAATCAATCCCTTAGGAACCCTTCTATAAATAATTTAGTCTTGCATTTGCTAGGGACTAGCAAGATTTAGGCATGGGGGTATGATTGCGCAGCAATCATAGGTCTTAATTGACCTAGATTAAGCTAGGACTTAGCATAAGTCAGGGTTATTCGTGTATGCATAAGCATTATCTGCATCTTTATTGCTTTACTTTAGCTATGCATAAAATAATGATATAATGTGCTGATTAAGTGTATTATGTCAATTGCAAGTAATAAGCTAATGAGGAGCTGGATCTGGAGCAAGATCTGGAGTTGGATCAGGAATAATGGGTGTTGCAGCAGAGCTGGAGCAGAAGGCTTAGATTAGATGTAGGAATAACGATGTAAGGGAGTTAAGGTTTGCTATTCTATTAAGTAGGAATAAAGCAGTAAAATGTGAAGAGCTTAGGTCCATCCTAGCCATAGGATAGCCTAGAGAATTCCCCAAGCCTTAGCCACCCTTAGATGAGATCACAGCACCCTAGGAAGGCCCAAAACCCTAGTTCCAACCTTTATCTAGTCGTCCAGATGAATTATAGGACATCCAGAACCCTTAGCCAACTCCCACACACCTTAAACCCACTTCTTCAGTGTTATTGGACGTCCAGACACTTGCTCAGACGTCCAATTTCTATAGAATACCTAAGACAAAATCTTGAATGCTTCCTAACTCTGATTGGACGTCTAGACAACAAGTCTGGACTTCTAATTTTTGAGCATAAGACATCTGACACTATTATTAGACGTCTGATACTGCTCTCCAGTTCCTATTTTGAGATTCAAGCCTTGATCTTGGTCTCTAGGTCCCTAAACCCAATTCCAACCCTATAGAAACCTAAATTAAGGTGCCCTAACCCTAGTACATCACCTCTTGACCTCCCTAGGGACCTAATTAGGTCATCACTAAACCAAATTGACTTGGATCTTAGTCAATTCCATCTGCCTATTCAATTGGACTCAATGAGTCCAATTGAGCCTTGATCTCAGCACACACTATCCAATTGGACTCAGTGAGAGTCCAATTGACCTAGACCTAAATTAATTGAGTTGTTTTACTCTCAATTAAGTTTCCACACACCCAATTAAACTTGTATTAAGTTTAATTGCAATTTACCTTAGTGAATTAGGGTTTATAACCTTAATTTGAGACATACCTTGACCTAAACCAACTAGAAACTAACCTAATCAACCTAGCCACCTAAGTTTCGACCCACACACGCCCACACACGGCCACACACACTATCCACACAAAAATATCTCGCCTAGAATTCTCTAGAACTCTCTACCAAGTGTTGTTGCCTTGGTTGCCAAAATTAGCAACCAAGAGCCATTCAATTTTTATAGCAACATTTGGTTGATCTAAAGACCACCATCCACCTTCTCTCTCACTCTCCAACGAGCTCCCGCCGTAGACCTCTCTAGAGAATTCCATATTTCTCTAGAGAGCTTCCCTTAGGTCTATAAAAAGATGTAAGGGGTGGCCATTTGCACCCATCCACTTTTTGGCCATACTTGCTTGGCACCATCCACCTCCACTTAGGCTAGTCACCACCATCTACACTCCATCTCCACTAGCTAAGAACCACCATGAAGGAGACCATGCTAGGATGTTGGATCACTCCTCCAACCTCTCTCCAAGGGCTGGCCTAAGCTCCATTGGCTGCCCCTCTTTCTCCTCTCCACCACTCCAAGGCCATCAGAGCCCACCTCCGAATGCCCTCACTTTCGATAGATTAGTAGCTAGCTCTTTACATTTATTGCTTTTATTTACTGCTTGGTAGTGTAGCCCTTATTCTCCACCAATGATGCATGCAAAATCCCCCCATAGATTCTTGTATGCGATCATTTTCTGATAGCTAGCTTTACATTTTTAAGCATTCATGTACAGGCTTTCATCTACAATTTCATGTTGCAAACACTCTCCAAATGAATGAATGAAAAATATATTTTCTATATACATATGTCTATGTGTTGAGAATCACCATGAGCTCATTGTAATATATTTTGTGTGATTAATGTTGCCTGTTTTCAATTCCTGATTTACTTGCAACTAAGCTTGCCGTACTTCAATACGTAATAAATATAAACTGGCGTGTGATTTTAAATAGAGTAGAGTGGTAAAAGATTGAATTCAAATGTAAAACAAACGCCTCCCAGAGACGAACGACCGGGACTCAAGTCTTGTTATCTTTTATTGAATATCATTGTTTGATCGTATTGAGCACTATACTACGATGCTTTTCCTATCAAACACATGCTTTACGCATTCATGAACACCATCTTCCATAAAAATACAATGATTACAATAAGATGGCTCGATACCCCTAAGGTCATGGATGGTCCAACCAATTGCCTCTATGTTGTTCTTAAGGAACTTAATTAACCTCGATTCTTGCTCCTTAGTCAAAACAGCACTACTAATCATAGGGAGCGTGTTTCGGGTCCTAAGAACTCATATTTCAAATTTTTGGTGAATGGTTTTAATTCCAGTTGGGGTGGGTTTAGAATAGAAGGTAGGGAGGATGCTGATGAAGATTCATCAGGACGATGTAGTGGAAGAGGCTAGGAATGAACAAAATCAATAGCCTCTTCAGGATGTGGCAAGTCTAGCACGGAGGGTTGTGGGTTGGGTTCACTAAAGTTGGTGGAGTCCTCAAGGGCTCTGATTGTCATACAAGTCTCAACATCCTGATCCTTGAGCTACTCAATGAATCCACAATCCTCAAATCGTCTTATCACTTAAAAAATATCCAGAGTTAATTTCTTATCCCCAAAAGCGATCTCCATACTACCACTATCACAGTTTATGTTGGCCTTGGCGGTAGCTAGGAACGGAAGCCCCATAATGATGGGCGTGTTCCTCAAATCTTTAGGTACATCCATCTCAAGAATGAGGAAATCTACGGGAAAATAGAAATCCTTGACCTTGACAATTACATCCTCAATAACACCTCTCAGAGTGGTGACCAAACGGTTTGTCAATTTTAGCGTTTCTGAGGTTGGCCAGAGTTCACCTAACCCAAACCTTTCATAAAGAGAAGTCGGGATTAGGTTGTTGGATGTGCCTAGGTCCAATAGTGCCCAATCAAAAGTGTATTCCCCAATAACGCATGATATCAAGGGCACACCTGGATCTTTCTTCTTTTGAGGAAGGTGATGTAGGATAATAAAACTTGCTTCCTCGGAGAGAATCACCTTCCTCAGAGTGGGTTCTCTCGGCTTACGCCTTTGGGTACACAATTCTTTCAGGAATTTAGAATAAGCCGGGATATTCTTAATAGCGTCGAGGAGCGGAATATTTATCTCTATGCTCTTGAATAAATTCAGGAGCTCCTCATTGCTGTCTATGATTTTCTTCTTCCTAGTTTTCAATAGGGCCTCAGGGAATGGGATATGGGTGGTATTTTCAATTTTTGATCCCTGGGCCTTATTGTCTTCTCCAACCTCCTCCTCTTTCTCAAGCTCCCCAGGGTTTTGACTTCTAGAAGGTAATTCAGGGTCCTGGGTCTGCTTCCCACAACTTAAGGTGACAGAGTTTGCAGAGGCATAAGGGTTTGGATCTTGAGGTGGATTAGTGAAGATTGGAGGACCTTGGATGGTCATGTAACAAGAAGAAGATGAGGGACCCTGCTCAACCACCTAAGCATGTGCATGTGGGTCCCTTTGATTCCCGTACCCTTGGGCTCTATTGCCCTGATTTTGCACATTACTTGGGTTGGGTACAGGTTGAGATGGTAGAGATCCAGGTTGTCGGGTGTTAGCAATTAACCCGAATTGCAAGTTATCCAATGATGTCTTCATTTGCTGCATAAGCTGAAGCATGGACCCTTGCATTTCTACCTTCTATCAGTTTAACTTAGCCTGCTGTAAAGATTGTTGGACATTCTAACAAGGCTGAGTAACTGGTCTCGGTGGCAACTAGGTGTATACTTGACCCTAACCCATAGGTCTGTGAGATGCATAGTTGTTGGGTTGAGTTTGGGTCTGTTGCCCCTGATTTTTCCAAGAGAAGTTAGGGTACTTCCTCCCACCCGAGTTATAAGTGTTAGAATATGAGTTGGACCAAACGTTCTCCTGCATTGCATACACATCCTCATAGGCCGAGGATGGAGAGAAGGAAGGATCAGAAAAATTGGGATCAAAGGCCCCAGTTTGGAACCCATAAGGTTCCAAGAAATCCTAGATCACAGGTTGAGCCAATTCAAGTTGGTTCATAAACTCCCGCCCTGTGGGAGCTCGTGAGGAATGGAATCCCGAATTCTAAGATTGAGTAGGTATAGAAGTGTTTCCTGAATTCCCTGACATACATTCTTCCACTCTCTTAGCAACTAAGTCCATTTTATCCAGTTTAATACTAATTAACTCCATGTCAAATGAATGAGAATCCTGGATCTCATTAGCACTTGACCTAGGTTGTTGGGATTGGTTGAATGCATCCATGGAAGCGTGATTAATTGAGTTCTCGCTCATTTCCTCAAGTAGGCTTTATGCTCTATCTGCATCCCTGTTGAGGAAATTGCTTCTGTAGGGGGCATCACGTTATTATGGAGTTGCTCCGCCAAACTATGCTAGAAAATCTACACGAGTGGCCATTTCGGCACCTCATGGTGTGGACATTTCCTTAAAAGTTCTTGGAATCCCTCCCAGGGACCACGAAACGGTTCCCTCGACCGCTGGGTGAAAGTGGTAATCGCCCATCTCAAGGCATTGGTCCTTTCGATAGGGAAGAATTTCTTAAAGAAAGCCAACCTAAGAGCAGCCCAAGTTTCAATCGGCCTTCTTATAGTCTAGTACCAATGTGCAGCCTTATCCCTAAGAGATTGGGGGAAGAGCCTCATGAACATTTTCTCTTCGTTCACATTCCTTTCTTTGGTGGTCTGAACCAGAGTGGTCAAATCCTCCAAGTGCTGGAATTGGCCCTCCGAGCCAATCCCATGAAAATGCTTAATCAAGCATAAGACTTGGGGCTTGATTTCTATGTCTCCGATGGGAATCATGATGCCGAGATGTTCCTGATAGTTTGAAGGATCATAAAAATCCTTCAAGGGCTGAGTGCCCTGACCATTCATATGTTGGAACCATTGCTGCATCTGTTGCATTTCTTCGATTCGAGCATGGGGGAGGTGGTTGTTGATCAGCCATGTGATCTGCTTGGATAAACCTCAACCTTTGCCACCTAGAATAGTCTAAAGGACCTTCCAATCAAGGATTCAATGACCTCCTTCCAAGAAAACACTAGACGAATGTTGAAAGGACATGGAAAAGAGGGAACCCTGCAGTACAAGAATACAAGCCTATCCTTAGATGGGGTAGCCTAAGGTCTACTGACTCTCAAAATCTATCTTAAGATTATGGACGATTTACTCTACTTATGTCCAAGCAATCCAACCAGTTATAAGGAGGGACTAGGGAGAAGGTTCTTCCTTTGTCTTGCTCCTTTAGCTCCTAGTGTACCCTGTTGAAGCTGCAAGTTACTATGCTATCGTATTTGGTTTTGAAAAACGTATCGTCATAGTTTGAAAGCGAGGAACTCATGTTCAACAAATAAAATTTGTACCGAAATAGAAATCCCGGGTCGAACTCAAGGAGACTACATCGATCTATTTTTGCAATTATATTTTTTTAGAGTTTTTGTTGAAAATCAAAGTGACGTAATTACAATGAAGCAATATTAACAATTAGAGTAAACGAGAGAAAGAGAGAGTGAAAACATGCATTCAATATTTCAAAATGTTTATACAATAAAACCAGAGAAGAATTACACTAGAAAGCAGGAAATCAACTACACTAGAAAGCAGGAAATTTCTATTCTAGAAAGTTGAAAAGAAGAATGGGAGAGAGAAGTTGTCCTCCTCAACGATCGCTTGAAGGACAATCCGGATGAGACGTTGCCTGGAAGATGGAGGACGGAGCGGGAAGAAGGAGGTCGAGGCAGGAGGAACGAGAATGGGGTAGCACGTCATCGTCGTCACGGGATCCGCTTATGAAATAAGGGCAAAAATTTGACTTTATCTCTCGAGGAGCATCCTGAGTGTGGGACAAGCTTCTCTTAAGCTTTGAAGAGGGAGAGAAGAGAAGGAAGGGATGAAAAAGTTGTATCGAGGGGGTCTCCTTTTATAGTTGCAAGGAGTGAGGTCAATTTGGCCTTTTTAATTTGAAAAACATTAATTCAGGACCTTTACTGACAGATAAAGCAGTGGCTAAAGGTCTGACGGTAGCCTTCGTGGGTGGCGCTCGAGCGCTCGCTTTCCTCCCTTGCATGAAACATGCATTCACATTCTTGAAATCTCAGTCGTTCGATCGCGAGATCAAACGGTTGAGATGCATCCTCACCATGCCTCAACCACACGCTCGCCCGCGTCTGATCCCGCATTACGCACGGGTGTCTGATGCGACGTGAGCGCTATCGAGCACCCGTAGTGCTATCGAGCACCCGTAGCGCTATCGAGCGGTCAATCACGCCCCCTTGCCATGCCTCAGCTACCGCTCGCCAAGGATCGAATGCATGCCTCTTCAACGCGTAAGCGCGTTCGACCAATGCGCTACATGCATGTTTGTGTCGTGATTACATTTTGTGCGTGCACGTCTACAGCCGTTGGATGATCATCCAACGGCGGAGAAGCGATGATCAAATTGAAGAAGAGAAGGAGCAGCGGGTGCAGCGGCCGGTTGGGCGGCTGGGATGGCACCATATGGTGCCATCTTGGCCATCCATCTTTTAGATGATGTAGATGGTGCCACGGTTATCGGATTGAGTCGATTTTCTTGCCGTTAGGCTGCAATCGTCAATCCGAATCAATCTGTGTGGTCGGATTTTTCATTTGAAGTGTGGATTGAGACTATCTTAGCCCTTGATCTACTAGGGCTCGTCAGTCTCTATCTAATGCTACAGATGTCTGATTAGGGAGATCTTGGAGTCGTTGAACTCCAATCGCGGCCCTGATCAAATCAGTATGGTTGGATCTTCGATATGAGGTCCCAATAAAAATTTGCCCTGTCCTTGAACGTAAAAGGAGACAATTAACCTCCATTTTATTCAAACTAATCTAAATGCAAGATGATGCATGCTATGCAATATTTATAGTATGTAGTGCAATTCTATGCTTGAGAAGATGCATAAATAGACATCTTATGTATTGTAAAGATGTTTACATCACACCCCCATGCCTATCTTTTCCTAGTCCCTAGCAAGAACTATATGCTATTTATAAAAGAATTAAGTTGAATTATTTGGGCATGAGTTATTTTCAATCAGTAAGAAAATGTTTACTTAAGATCTGAACTTTCAAAGACATAACAGTGCCTGGGTATTTGCCAAAATGCAGATCGCATCAAGCCCTCACCTTATTCAAAGAAAATTTTCCTTTTCTTTTTTCTTCTTCTCTAATTTTTTGAACTTATGAGTTTAGGGTTAAAGAGTGGCTTTCTACCGCCATTCAGCTGACCCAAGATTTGATGAGAACCCTAAGTTCTAAGCATCTTATTGTGAATGTGATAGACTCGTTGATCAGCAATTAGAACAGACTTTAGGTTTCTACACCTCTAGGTGACCTTAAAAAGGGAGTTCTACCTAAAGGTGTATCTTTACAACTGGCAGCTTCTCCCAACATTTATTTTTATGGGGTCAACACAAGGGTAAATCTAGTGTATATCTCCTTGGTTTACACTACTTCTCCACTTCTTAAGTGCTTTGGGAATTTGCAGTGCGTTTATTGAGCTGGGTTCTGGACAACTGGTAGATGAGCTATTACCACCGACAACTTGCCAGCCATACTCATGCGGTGAAGTGTGGCTTATTTCTTTTGTTTTCATTTTTTCTTTTCTCCTTTTCTAATTTTCTTTTCTTTTGGCTTTTTTTTTTTAAGTAGGTGGCTTCCCTGGTTTAAGATTTATCTAAAGGCAGCAAGAAAAGAATGGTCCAGGGACTGGGCTTTGGATAACCTATCTATGGGTTGTTACCCATGATAACTTGCCAGCCATATCACCCTATAAGCTTCATTAGCTACCCAATTTCAGTTAAAATCGTCGAGCAACGAGTCAGTGAAACGAAAGTGTGTAGATACTTAAAACTCAAAGTTCCCTCAAATCAGAGGGTGGATTGATAAGTCATGTAGTTATCACCCAAACTTATTTACCCAACTTACAATAGAATTAAGATGGCAAGGACTCGAAAAACAAATCCACATTTTAGTGGATACACAGGCCGATTAAGTCTAGAGACCTGAAGCTTCTTTGTGTTCAGATTCTAATGAAATATTTCCTAAGATTGAAAAGTCCTAATCCCCAAATATTCCTTCCTAATTCAATCTTTTTTTTTATATATAAATAAGAAGAGAAATATAATTTATAGGAATTTCACAAAGTTGACAAAAAGATTCAAAAATGAATCTACCTCTATGCCTAGCCGATGCAATGTCCACATTGAGAAAGGGACATGAAAGAAAGGGTAGAGTATGAAAGATGTCACCTGAATATGAAGCTCGTGTTAGCTTTGTGTCATATCTACAACTAATGAGTTTAATGCCGTCAGCTGGGCAAAGTCCAGCCAAAGAAGTCACAATATGGCTAGAGCAACCGTATCTGAGATGGGTTCTGGAAGAGTATGGTCAATAACAGGCTTCAGACGTTGACCATTGACTTTAAACATGTTACCCGTCTTTGGGTTAGAGATCTAAACGGCTCCATTTGGAAAAATATGGTCAATAATGAATGGGCCATTTCATTTAGATCTAAGTTTCCCAGGAAAGAGCTTAAGTCTAGAATCGAATAACTAGACCTTCTGGTTTGCCTCAAAGCTCTTGCGGGAAATCAATTGATCATGTAGAGCTTTGGTCTGAGCCTTGTAGATCTTGGCATTCTCATATGCATCATTTCTAAGCTCTTCCAACCCAGATAGTTGGAGTTTCCGGGTCTTCCTAGCTAAATTCAGATCTAAATTGCATTGTTTTATCGCCCAGCATGCCCTATATTCAATCTCTATGGGTGGATGGCACGCCTTTCCATGCACCAAACGAAACAGAGACATGCCGATGGGCATTTTATATGCTGTACGGTAGGCCCAAAGAGCATCCTCAAGCTTTTGAGTCCAGTCCTTGCGATCAAGCCTAACCGTTTTCTGCAGAATGTTCTTGATCTCCCGATTGGAGATCTCGGCTTGTCCATTCATCTGGGGATGGTAAGGTGTGGAAATTCAGCGATTAACCCTGTATTTGGCCAACAAATTCTGGAATTGGGCATTAGTAAAATGAGTGCCACCGTCACTGATGATGGCCCTCGGAATCCCGAACTAACTGAAGATATTTTTCTTGACAAAATCAATGACCACCTTGTGGTCATTGGTTTGGTTGGGAATGGCCTCAATCCATTTGGACACATAATCAACAACAAGAATGTACTGATGTCTAAATGAAGGGAGAAAGGGTCCCACGAACTCGATGCCCCAAACATCGAAAATTTCGATAGGAAGAGTTGGGTTTAGGGGCATCATATCTCTCTTAGTTATGCTCCTGAGTGCCTGACATCGAGAACATGACCTTGAGAAATCATGGGCACCCTTAAATAAAAATGGCCAATAGAAGCCAGATTGCAAAATTTTTGTAGCTACCTTTTTCCTGTAGAAATGTCTACCACATGCAGATGCATGGAAGAACTCGAGTATACTATTGAATTCATTCTTCGGAAGACATTAGCGAATAATTTGATTAAAGCTGATGCGGTACAGTTCAAGGTCCTTGCAAAAGTAGTATTTGGCATCAGATTTGATTCTATCCCATTGTTGCTCAGTCTCATCCTAGAGGATTTGACCATTGGCCAAATAGTTAACAATGTCAGCCAACCACAGGGTTTGGACACCTGAAACTATAAGGATAGCTTCGTTTGGAAAAGTGTCAGCAATCGGGGTGTCCAGATGAGAAGAATCACTTAGGAGTCTCGAAAAATGATCCACCACCACATTTTGTACCCTGGTTTTATCCTTCATTTCAAGATCAAATTCTTGAAGCAAAAGAATCCAATAAATAAGCTGGGGTTTGGTATCCTTTTTGGCCAAGGGATGTCTCAAGGCCGAGTGGTCGGTATAGATGATAACATGAGACCCTAAGAGATAAGCCCTGAATCTTTCCAAAGCAAACACTGCAGCTAGTAATTCCTTTTCAATAACAATGTAATTCCTCTAGGCTTTGTCTAGAGTTTTACTAGCATAGTAGATGACAGAGGGCTTTCTATCAATTTTTTGACCCAAGACAACCCCGACCACGTAATCAGAAGCATCGATCATGATCTCAAAAGGGGCTGTCCAAATTGGTGGTTGCAACACTGCAGCACAGGTGACTGCCATTTTCAGGAAATCAAATGCCTTACGGTATGACTCGTCAAAAACAAACGGTGTTTCTTTGGCGACAGGATTTCTCAAGGGATGAGCAACCTTCAAGAAATCCTTAATGAATCTTCTGTAGAAACCCACATGACCAAGAAATGATCGGATTTGTTTAATAAATGTGGGAGGAGGAAGTTTAGCAATAGCATCAACCTTAGCTTTATCCCCTTCGATTCCCCGTTCAGAGAGTACATGACCCAAGATAATGCCTTCTTGGGTCATGAAATGACTCTTTTCCCAGCTAACGACCAATCATGTTTTGATACACCACTTAAGAATCATTTCCAGATTAACCAAACAATAGTCAAATAAATCTCCAAAAGTAGAGAAATCGTCCATGAAGACTTCCATAAACTCTCCCACCATGTTAGAGAATGTGGCTAACATACACATTTAAAAAGTCGCAAGTGCATTGCATAAATCGAAAGGCACCCTACGAGAAGCAAAGGTTTCGTAGGGATAGGTGAAAGTAGTTTTTTCCTGATCCTCTCGATGGATAGGAACTTGGTTGTATCTTGAGTGTCCATCAAGAAAACAGAAGTACTTCTGCCCAGCTAGTCTTTTCAAGATTTGATCAATGAAAGGCAGGGGAAAATGAGCCTTTTTCGTGGCTGTGTTCAACTTCCTTTAATCAGTACAAACCCTCCAAGAGGAAGCTGAACGAGTTGTGACAGATTCTCCTCTCTCGTTAGTCAAAATGGTAATCCCGACTTTCTTTGGAACAATCTACACAGGACTTACCTAGGGACTATCAGAGATTGGATAAATAATTCCTGCATCGAGCCACTTAATGATTTCCTTTTTGACCACTTCTCACATATTTGGATTTAATCTCCTCTGCATCTGGCGAGAAGGGCAGGATGCATCTTCCAAGAATATTCTTTTTTTTTTTAGAAAGATAGGAATGCTATCGAATCACAGATAGCAAACCAGGAGAGCTATTATTGATAATAAAGAAATAATTACATGATCGAACCCCAATGCTGTATGAGACTCTAGCAAAAATTTACAATATTATCCACATACACTGGGGTCTCCCGAAAAACACTCATTTCTAGCCCTCCATACCGCCCATAACATAGCCACTATATGTAAACATGGCTTATTCCCATCCACAAGAGAGCACCACGAATTCTCCCATGTGGGTAAAGACTCATTACATACTCTCCTCCATACATAATCAGTGATCGCGCATGAAGAAAAGATATGAATGCTAGAATCATTATGCATCCCACATAAATGACAAAACTGGGTGGGGGTACCCATCCTCCTGTGCCTCAGATCTCCAGTAATCATGCTATCCCTTCTGCAGAGCCATAAAAAAATTTGAATCTTTAGTGGTATTTTTAACTTCCATAGCTTCTTCCTCGTCTCATCAGCTTCCGCCATCGTGGAGGACATTATCAATCTGTCACAAGTAGCCGTAGTAGAAAATTTACCCTCCCATTTGCATGTCATATTCATGAGGCATGGGTTTGAAGGCAGCAAGTTCTTGCATCAGATGTTTATTCTCTACTTGTGTTCTTGTTTCATGATTATTCCCCCTACCATTATTGAACAGCCATTGTTCGGATTCTGCATCCCAATAATCGGACACCACAGCATTTTTATCCGGAGCCGCTGCGTAAGCAAGGGGGAACCTGTCTTCAAACATCCCTCCATGTACCCAATTTTCCAGCCAAAACATGAAGCTTTTCCCATCACCTAAAAAGATTTGAAAAAATTCCAATTTTCCCATCACCAAGAATATTCTATGATTGTAGTTTGATGGCTCGATCCCCCTAAGGTCATGAATGGTCCAACCAATTACCTCCTTGTGTTCCTTTAGGACCTTGATCAATTTAATATCATGCTCCTTTGTTAATTTAGCACTGATAATCACAGGGAGCGTCTTATGAGGTCCTAAAAATTGATATTTCAAATTATCAGGCAATGGTTTCAGTTCAAGCTGGGGCGGGATGATGATCGACGGTAAGGAAGATGCTGAATACTCAATAAGAGGAAGAGGTTGTGAGTGAAAAAAATAAATAACCTCTTCAGAAGATGGCTGATGGGTCGGCATAGATAGGTTGTTAATATGATGATTTTATCGTTGAAATATATATAGTGGTTAACCTAATTTGAACCTAACCATCTCTTTACAGAAATTTTTAACCTGGCCTAATTGATTTTATCTTGTCACTTTTAGGCCCAGGGTCGAACTCAGGGAAGTGGGGTTCAAGTCGAGTTCCTACGTTGTCCTTAAAACACGTCTCTTCCGTTCGTTTATTGTGTTTTTGGTATTTTTCTTATTTAGGTTTTTTTTCTGGCAATCCTTGTTCTTGAGGCACACCCTCAAAATTGTGTCCTTCGCTTTTAGCCAAAACAGAGTTCCAAAACACGCCTTGCTACTCGCAAGACGGGGTACCTGCAAATCAAAGATTATCTTTTCACTTTTATACCTTTTTTTATCTTTTTACTAAGAAGGAAGATAACAGATAGAAAGTAAATATAGTAGCTATAGATATATATTTATATGTAGTATATATATAAAGGGGTGGGGGTGGAGGTGGCGATGGAGTGTAGCACTATGTCAAGTCAGTCGACGTCTAGAGAGACGCAACCAACACGACTATGTGCTGCGTGTAGTGTGGATGGATGATGGATGATGAATGCGAACACGCTTTCTGTACACGTGTATCGGGGAATATCAGCAACTGATGCAGATATTCCCGCGATACAACGTATAGTAAATAACGTGAAAATATATATACATATGTATGTATATAAATGTATAAGTATATATGTATAGATATATATAGATATATATGTATATATATATAGGTGTATATGTATATATGTATATAGCTATGTATATATGTATATAAGTTTATATATATAATACTATATAGATGTATATATATATATGTATATGAGTATGAGTATATAGATATATATACGTATATATATATATATTATATATATTATATATGTATGTATACATAACTATAGATATTACTATGTATATAAGTATATATATATATAGATATATGTATGTATATATTATATATAGATGTATATAAGTATATATGTGTTACTATAAGTGTGTGAGTGTGTGTGTGTGCGTCGGTGAATGTGTGTGTGTGTTGCTGTGAGTACAGAGAGAGAGAGAGAGCAGAGAGCGCCAGACAGAGAGAGAGCGGGCGGGAGAGATCGGCAGAGAGAGCGGGCGAAGGAGTGATCGCGGACGCGCGAGTTAAGACGTCTGCTGGAGGCAGCAGACGTCTGACTCCGCGTCGTCTGAAGGCGGAGGCGGACGTCTGAAGACGGCGGGTGCGGGCGCGCCTTCGCGTAGGGTTCTTGCAGACGTGCGCGAAGGCGACGGGCAGGCGAAGGCGTGGAGGAGCGAGCGTGGAGGAGGTCTGCAGGTGGTCGCGGAGGGTCGCGGAGGTCGGCGCGAGGCCGTAACCGGCCGCTGCAGTGCGCGCGGCGGCCGGCTGCGGGTGCAATGCGGGGTGGACAGAATGGAGACGGAGGCGGGGAATGGGCCTGCAGGCGCGCGCGGAGGGTTGCGCTCCTGCGGGGAAGGTCGCGGAGGAGGCGGGGGGTGCTGCTGCTGCTGCTGTCACCGCGGTTTAGCTGCTGCTGCTGCTGCTTCAAGCTTCGGAGCTTGAAGCGGCAGCAATGGCGTGGAGACGAAAACGAAGAGAAAATAAAACACCACACCCACCGGCTCGTTGAAGAGCTGGGCGGTGGTGCTCCCACTGTGGTGGTGTGCACCACAGTGGGTTCTCCTGCTTGCCAGGTGCCTCCTCGACGGAGGGCCGGCGTATGGGAGGGGAGAATGGTGGAGAGGAAGGTGGTGGCTGCGGGGTCTTTGCAGCAGCTGCGTCTCCTTGCGAGGATGAAGCTGCAGCTACTTATAGAGGAGGGGAGAGTGGCGTGCCGGCAGCAGCAGGGAGAGGGTGTGCTAGTTGCAGCTATAGGGAGCGGCGTTGGCAGGGAGAAGTGACGAGAAGAAGTGCTGCGTGGCTGCTGCATGCAGCTGCGGGAAGAGTGCAGCCGCGGGAAGGGTGCAGCTGCGGGAAGGAGAGAAAAGAAGAAATCAAGAGGAAAAATAAAAAGGTGGAATTTGCAGGGAGGCACTTGAGATAAAATGTGAATTACGAAGACATTTATTCATTTCTCCTCCTCTCATGATTAAATGCATGCATGCAAGCGTTTTTACAAATGCGGCTACAGGATTATAATATACATAGTTAATGCTAGAAAATAGCACAAGAAGGCGTTATTATAGGTTTGTTTTGAGGTGCAAACATATACCCCCATGCCTATCTTTTGCTAGTCCCTAGCAAAACCGTATTTAGAAGTGATCTTAAGCTGAAGATTTTCTTCTGAGGTGATATCGGTGTGTTTATTATCGGATATTGTGAGAACCAATTGTAGAGAAGATTACTAGTACTCTAAGTCTTACATGACAAAGATCATCTCTCAACTAACCAGGACTCTTGATATTTAAACCCTAAATACGATTTCCAAGACCCAGGAGGTTTTGCCGTACTCGAGAGCTCAAGAGGTTATGGTTTGTGCATAGTGAAGGATCAAGACTGACCAGATGAACCTTAAGACTCACTCCCAGGGTTTCACGAATTTTTAAGTACAGGTTGGTCCCAATTTCAGCTCGTGTTTTCGGATTGACCCTTAAGATGATTACGGAAAACTCAACTCCCATTTTTTGATTTTTCTTTTTTTTTTTTTTTTTTTGTGGCTCGCCGAAAAACAAAGTATACAGACATTTATGAGATATACCGACTCTTTTGCAACATCTTTTTTTTTTTTTTTTTTTACAACTCTTTTTCCTTTTATTTATTTATTTTATTATTATTATTATTTTTTTTTTTTTTGAAACACCTGTCAGTATATCTCTTACAACACATTTTGAAGGAGACACTTATTTTTCTTTTTGATGGGAGAGTTTCTTTTTGGTGGAAAGAGTCACTCCTAAACGCAAGACTAAAGCCTGGGATAAAAAGTCTACCTGCACGCACAGGTAAGGACTCCACCTTTCCTAATGAACACTAGGGTTGGATCTTATGTTCACCTGATCTTTCCTGAAATGTGTAGTGTGAACCAAATTTACTTAAGCTCTCAAGAAAAAGCAAACCAATGGATCCTATACTGGTGTCTCAGGTACAAGAAACGTTCTTAGTTAGGAGAGATTTTGATCTATTTCGTCAATGCTTTAAGTGAATTAAGTCGAGCCTGAGCGAATCAAGCTTCTGTGGCCTGGAAATTCTTCAAAACAGAGGTTGAATATCCATAAACACTTATTGTATTTTTCATTTCAGCTTTTAGATCATTACTAAACACCATTTATTACTAATATATATATATTTTTTTTTTCTTTTCTTTTTTCTTTTTCTTGCATATTTATAAATAGGTGGTAATTGTCTGATACCATAAAATACCCGGATCCTATGGATGCCTATCCACCCCCCCATGCCAAACAATGCTATGTCCTCATATGCATGCAGGGAAAGGCAGAGAACGGACGATAGATCGGGTAACAGGAGCTGAGGTTCAGGGTATAAATCAGGGTGGAAGGGTGGGTGGATGGTGGGTGGTGAAGAGAAAAGCGAAGTAATCGCGATAGAGGCGTGAAAAGTAATGGTGGATGGTGAGAGATTTGGCGTTTTCTGGGACGAGAGTGTCCTAGGTGGATCAGAAAACAGATCAGGAAGAGGAAGTTGGCCCTTAGATTGGCCAAGAAGGGGGGCTTTTTGGATAGATGGGTCCAAAAGGGAATAGCCCCGGTGAGTAAGATGTGGGCTCAAGGTCCCAGTGTGGATTTGCAAATCCGCCTGATTTAGCGGGAAAGAAAGGGCAATCCGGTCTTCCATAGTGTGGACCGGCGGTGAGCAGCCCGGCGATGACTCAGACCATGAGGTATGGGAAGCGGAGAAAACCTCGTCAGAAGTCTGGTCAGGAGATGATACAGGAATAGGGAGGGATTGGGGAACGTCACAGTTTGTATAGGTCAGGCAGTCATTAGGTAATTTGCAGCAGTTTGAATTGGCTCCAATAAGTTCGATACACGTACTGACAGTCATGTCCTCGTCAGACGTGTCATCCTTGATGTAATCGCTATCAGCATGAGAGTGCGATGCTGCAGCGGGATTAACCTGAAATCCCGGAGGAATACTCGGAGCTTGCAGAATTTGATGAACCTGTTCCTGAGAAGGTTGTACCTGTGGTTGCGGACCACAGGGTACAAAGTTTTGCGGGTTTGGAACAGGTTGGGCGGGAAAAGTGCCCTGAGATCGAGTCGCCATGCTTAGTTGACTGATGTCAGCATTCTGCTGCGCCAAATGCTGAAGGGAGGTCATGTTCTCTTTATGGTGCTTTGACATTTCCGTCATCATTCGCATCAATTTATCAAGAGGTTTTGATGCGTGTTTGGTTTTCTGTACGCAAGGGCCTAATGGCGGATTTGCCATAGGATTAGATTGGGCCCTTGGGATGACGGGTGCGGACGATCGCCTTGGTCCACCAGCGGGGTTTTGGCGCTGCGGGTTGTTAGACCATGCGAAATTTGGATGATCGTGCCACCCTGGGTTATACGTGGCAGAAAATGGGTTGTTCCCCAGGGTGCAGGCATCTTCTATGCCAGAAGACGTGTCCGCATATGTGTTCGAGCACACGGAGACTTGGTCCTCCATGTTGAAATACTGGCTCGCAGAAGCCAATTCCACATGACTTACCGAGTCGCTTGGCACGACACTCGATAAGGAAGGTCTTGCAGGGTTTCTCGGGATAAGCCCGGTGTTGAAAGAATTGGAATTGTGACGAAGTGGTGAGGTGGGGGTGTGTGCCATGTTTGTGGAGGAGGAGGATGATTCAGCTCTTTTTCTAGATTTAGCAGTCAATTCAAACAGTTCAGGGTTTTGTGGCCTCCTCCAAAACATGCACTACGCAGGAAGAATTGGGGGGGGATAAGAGGGGAAAAGAGATGAGAGAAATGACGCCGCAAAGGTACACTTGATTACAAATCAATACAGTCAAGTTCCTAACCTCTACAGTGTGCCCTTAGACCTAAAGATCTAAGTTACCTACTATCACGAACTACGGAACCGAATGCGAGCACC
Source organism: Thalassia testudinum (assembly GCA_037157565.1). Classification (NCBI taxonomy): domain Eukaryota; kingdom Viridiplantae; phylum Streptophyta; class Magnoliopsida; order Alismatales; family Hydrocharitaceae; genus Thalassia; species Thalassia testudinum. The sequence goes on along the minus strand of JAZHRO010000019.1, from coordinate 29,605,763 downwards.
ACGGAACCACCGGGCCAGATTGAAAGGCCGTTTGCCCCAGTCTTAGACACCCGATAGCACGCGGGAACTCTCACCAGCACGTAGCCGCTACACGTAGGTAGTTAGACCTCCAATCCTTAAAAAGGGTGAAGTTACTACCAGTTTTAATTAGAGGCTTAGGGTCAAGTGCTTTTGGAATGTGAAGGGCGTTGTTTACGGGTAATGCCCAAGTGATTGATTTTAAGAGTGTGTAAGAACAAGCATGCAACGGAGAAATCTCCCCGAATTGAAGTTTTTATTGGGGAATGGTTTTTAGAGTTCAGCCTTAAGTAGTATGACTTTTTAGGGTTTTGTCGAATTACCAATTCAACCAATCTCCGGGTTTTTGCAAAAATACAGGTTTTCCTTCTAAAACCCAAGAAACCCTTCTTCAATTATCAGTTAGTTAATGCATGCTAAAATGCACTGGGCTACCCTAAATGGAGATTTCTAAGTGTGGATGCATGAATCAATTTTATATAAATGTGAAAGGGAGCCAAGGCACTTCAATTCAAGTGCTCCCAATCACAAAGAAGAATGTCCACACAAGGTTTAACCAACAGATAAAGAAAATAAAGTTGTTGGTGTTGAAGTATTCAGGATCGAATCACAGGCAAGTTGAAAAAGTCGTGGTGAGGTTGGAATTAACTCAAATCCAAATCTCCCCACCAAAAATGTGATCCTGAATTAAAGATAAGTGAGGCAAAAGATGGATAGAAGCAATCTTTTTCTTTGCCTCAAAGAGTACTTCACACGGCGAAAAATACAAGAATCAAAATTCTCGAATTTTTCGCTATGTGAAGTAGGCGGGAAATCCCGAGGCAGTGGGAGTGAAGACAACAAATCAATCAAGTGAATTTTAATCCACTTGCCTCCAAGAAATCCCAAAAAGTTTTTCTAGTTTTTAGTTTTTAATTTTTTTTTTTTTTTTGTGTGGTGGCAAGTTAATCCTAATTTGTTGAGAAAAGAAAACCTACATGTTCAGCAACGTGTGCAAAGCTCCAATGTGGTGTCAGCGTCTTCACGCTTTCGTTCCCGCCTTGGATCTACTCACGTCCTCGACTTTGTCAGCCTTCTTCTTCTTCCACCAAGTTCACCTGCACACCAAAAACAACAATACCCGTGAAGAGAGAAGAGACAAATTTAAAGGAATTAGATAGAAACTTACTCGAAAGCGCACTTCCCCGGCAACGGCGCCAGAAAAGTCATGATGGGTCGGCACAGATAGGTTGTTAATATGATGATTTTATCGTTGAAATATATATAGTGGTTAACCTAATTTGAACCTAACCATCTCTTTACAGAAATTTTTAACCTGGCCTAATTGATTTTATCTTGTCACTTTTAGGCCCAGGGTCGAACTCAGGGAAGTGGGGTTCAAGTCGAGTTCCTACGTTGTCCTTAAAACGCGTCTCTTCCGTTCGTTTATTGTGTTTTTGGTATTTTTCTTATTTAGGTTTTTTTCTGGTAATCCTTGTTCTTGAGGCACACCCTCAAAATTGTGTCCTTGGCTTTTAGCCAAAACAGAGTTCCAAAACACACCTTGCTACTCGCAAGACGGGGTACCTGCAAATCAAAGATTATCTTTTCACTTTTATACCTTTTTTTATCTTTTTACTAAGAAGGAAGATAACAGATAGAAAGTAAATATAGTAGCTATAGATATATATTTATATGTAGTATATATATAAAGTGGTGGGGGTGGAGGTGGCGATGGAGTGTAGCACTATGTCGAGTCAGTCGACGTTTAGAGAGACGCAACCAACACGACTATGTGCCGCGTGTAGTGTGGATGGATGATGGATGATGAATGCGAACACGCTTTCTGTACACGTGTATCGGGGAATATCAGCAACTGATGCAGATATTCCCGCGATACAGTGTATAGTAAATAACGTGAAAATATATATACATATGTATGTATATAAATGTATAAGTATATATTTATAGATATATAAAGATATATATGTATATATATATAGGTGTATATGTATATATGTATATAGCTATGTATATATGTATCTAAGTTTATATATATAATACTATATAGATGTATATATATATGTATATGAGTATGAGTATATAGATATATATACGTATATATATATATATATATTATATATATTATATATGTATGTATACATAACTATAGATATTACTATGTATATAAGTATATATATATATATATATAGATATATGTATGTATATATTATATATAGATGTATATAAGTATATATGTGTTACTATAAGTGTGTGAGTGTGTGTGTGTGCATCGGTGAATGTGTGTGTGTGTTGCTGTGAGTACAGAGAGAGAGAGAGAGAGAGAGAGAACGGAGAGAGAGAGAGAGAGAGAGTACGTGAGAGAGAGCAGAGAGCACCAGACAGAGAGAGAGCTGGCGGGAGAGATCAGCAGAGAGAGAGAGCGGGCGAAGGAGTGATCGTGGACGCGCGAGTTAAGACGTCTGCCGGAGGCGGCAGACGTCTGACTCTTTGTCGTCTGAAGGCGGAGGCGGACGTCTGAAGACGGCGGGTGCAGGCGCGCCTTCGCGTAGGGTTCCTGCAGACGTGCGCGAAGGCGACGGGCTGGCGAGGGCGTGGAGGAGCGAGCGTGGAGGAGGTCTGCAGGTGGTCGCGGAGGGTCGCGGAGGTCGGCGCGAGGCCGTAACCAGCCGCTGCAGTGCGCGCGGCGGCCGGCTGCGGGTGCAATGCTGGATGGACAGAACGGAGATGGAGGCGGGGAATGGGCCTGCAAGCGCGCGCGGAGGGTTGCGCGCCTGCGGGGAAGGTCGTAGAGGAGGCGGGGGGTGCTGCTGCTGCTGCTGTCGCCGCGGTTTAGCTGCTGCTGCTGCTGCTTCAAGCTTCGGAGCTTCAAGCGGCAGCAATGGCGTGGAGACGAAAACGAAGAGAAAAGAAAACACCACGCCCACCGGCTCGTTGAAGAGCTGGGCGGTGGTGCTCCCACTGTGGTGGTGTGCACCAAAGTGGGTTCTCCTGCTCGCCAGGTGCCTCCTCCACGGAGGGCCGGCGTATGGGAGGGGAGAACGGTGGAGAGGAAGGTGGTGGCTATGGGGTCTTTGCAGCAGCTGCGTCTCCTTGCGAGGATGAAGCTGCAGCTACTTATAGAGGAGGGGAGAGTGGCGTGCCGGCTGCAGCAGGGAGAGGGTGTGCGAGTTGCAGCTATAGGGAGCGACGTTGGCAGGGAGAAGTGAAGGGAAGAAGTGCTGCGTGGCTGCTGCATGCAGCTGCGGGAAGAGTGCAGCTGCGGGAAGGGTGCAGCCGCGGGAAGGAGGGAAAAGAAGAAATCAAGAGGAAAAATAAAAAGGTGGAATTTGCAGGGAGGCACTTGAGATAAAATGTGAATTACGAAGCCATTTATTCATTTCTCCTCCTCTCATGATTAAATGCATGCATGCAAACGTTTTTACAAATGCGGCTACAGGATTATAATATACATAGTTAATGCTAGAAAATAGCACAAGAAGGCGTTATTATAGGCATGTTTTTAGGTGCGAACAATGGCAGGCCTACCATCTTCTGAAGAGGTTATTGATTTTGTTCACTCACAACCTCTTCGTCTTGTTGAGTCTTCAGCATCTTCCTTACCGTCAATCATCACCCCACCCCAGCTTGAACTGAAACCAGCCATAGAGGGTTGCGGGTCCAATTCGTCATTGATGTAAACACATTTACACTACTTAAAATGTCTATTTATGCATGTTCTTAAGCATAGGATTGCATTTCATGATATAAATATTGCATAACATGCATTATCTTGCATTTGGAGTAGTTTGAATAACATGGAGGTTAATTGTCTCCTTTTATGTGCTTGGACAAGGCAAACATTTTATAGGGGTCTCTGATCAAAGATCCAACCGTATGGATGTGATCAGGGCGACGATTGGAGTTCAACGACTCTAAGATCGCCCTAATCAAGCGTTCGTAGCATCAGATAGTGACCGGGGAACCCTAGAAGATCAAGGGCCAGGATGGTGTAAATCCACACTTCAGATCATAAATCCGACCGCACGGATGAATTCGGATCGACTATCGCAGCCCAAAAACACAAAAATCGAGTCAATCCAACATCCGTGGCACCATCTACAACTTCCAGAAGATGGACAGCCAAGATGGCGCCACAGGGCGCCATCTTGGCCGCCGAAACGGCTGCTTACATTCTATGAAGCCTCACACCCGCTCGCTCTCTGCCGTTGGATCTTGATCCAACGGCTGTGGTCAGCAGCGCCTAGAAGCGTCCTCTCGACCATCCGTGCCCCGTAGCAAAGCAGTCGAGCACGCTTACGCAAGCGGCGGGCACGGGTTCGAGTCACAGAGAAGGGTTGGAAGGTGCAGGCGATTGAGCATGGGCGGGCGTTGGATCGCGATCGGACGGCTGCGAACGCCCGATAGCATTTACGCGCGATTGAACGCACAGCATGTATGCGTGATCGTACGTGCCAGGCTGGCGCACAACGAGTGGGTGGAGACTGAACGATTTACGAAGCTACGCTAACGTGTTCGGTTTTGGAAAACCTGTCGTTGTAGTTCGAAAGCGAAGGATTCGTGTTCAATAAATAAAATTTATACTGAAATTAAAATTCCGGGTCGAACACAGGGAGGCGGACGTTTGATTTAAAAACTTCACGTTTCTTTTTATTTTGTCACAAGGAAATTCAATTTAAACTATCTAAGTATCTACAACAAATAAAAGAGGGAGTAAGAGAGAGAGAAAGAATACTATACATGGAAATCAAAATGAGATGTAGAATAGACAAGGAATTTATCATAAAAGAGTTCTTTCGTTACAACTAGAAAACATAAAACAATTACTCTAGAAAGCATTAAAAGAATGGAGGGAGAAATGTCCTCCTCGACGATCGCTCGGAGGACGAATAGACTACTCTAGAAAGCAGTAAATCTATACTAGAAAGCAGTAAAAAGAATAGGGAGAGAGAATCCTCCTCAACGGTCGCTTGGAGGACGAGCCGGACGAGACGACGCCTGGATGAAGGAGAACGAAGCGGGACGAAGGAGGACGAAGCAGAAGAACGGGAACGAAGCAGCACGCCGTTGTCGTCGCAGGATCCACTTCCGAAGGGGGACGAAAATTTGGACTTTATCTCGCGAGAAGCATCCCGGGTGTGGGACAAGCTTCTCTTGAGCTTTGGAGAGGTAGAGAGGAGAAGGAAGGGATGAAAATTTCGTATGGAGGGGGTCTCCTTTTATAGTTGCAAGGAGTGGGGGCAAAATGGACATTACATCTTCAAAATAATAAATAAAGGGTCTTTAGTGACGGATAAAACCATCGCTAAAGCCCCGACGTCGCCGTCGTCGCCGCGCCCACGCGCGCCCGCTCGGCTGCCCGCGCGCATAACGCCTACGCACGTCCACGTCGTCTCAGCCGTCCGATCGCGAGATCGGACGGCTTAGATCGCGTCCGCGCCCGCTGCGTAGCGCGCCCGCCCGCGTGCGATCGCGCGTTACGCCCGGCGTCCAATCGCGCGTCGTCCTGATTGAGCGCGCGCAGCCGTTGGATCTTCATCTGGCGCTCGTCCGCGCCTGCTCGCCCGCGCCTTCCACCCCCTCACCGCGGCTCGAACCCGCGACCTCCGCTTCGCCCGCAGCTGCGTCGCAGCTGCGCTACGCGGACGGAATGGTCGCGCGGACGCTTTTAAGCGCGAGCGACCGCAGCCGTTGGATCGAGATCCAACGGCGGAGAGGAGACGGTGCGCGGTCTTCACAAGACGCATGCGGCCGATTGGGCGGCTGGGATGGTGCCACGTGGCGCCATCTTGGCCATCCATGTTCTGGAAGTTGTAGATGGTGCCACGGATGTCGGATTGGCTCGATTTTTGTGTCGTTGGGCTGCGATCGTCGATCCGAATTCATCCGTGTGGTCGGATTTGCCATCTGAAGTGCGGATTTACACCATCCTGGCCCTTGATCTTCTAGGGTTCCCCGATCTCTATCTGATGCTACGGATGCCTGATTAGGGCGATCTTGGAGTCGTTGAACTCCAATCGTCGCCCTGATCACATCCATACGGTTGGATCTTTGATCCGAGGCCCCGATAAAATATTCGCCTGTCCAAGCACATAAAAGGAGACAATTAACCTCCATTTTATTCAAACTACTCTAAATGCAAGATGATGCATGTAATGCAATATTTATATCATGAAATGCAATCCTATGCTTAAGAACATGCATAAATAGACATTTTAAGTAGTGTAAATGTGTTTACATCATACCCCCATGCCTATCTTTTGCTAGTCCCTAGCAAAAACTATATGCTATTTATAAAAGAATTACGTTAGATTATTTGGACCTAAGTCACTTTCAATCATTAAGAAATTGTCTACTTAGGAACTGAACTTTCGAAGACACAACAGTGTCCGGGTATCAGCCAAAATGCAGATCGCCTCAAGCCTCGCCTTATTCAAAGAAACATTTCTTTTTCTCTTTTTACTCTTTTCTAATTTTTTTTTTTTTTTTTTGGATTTTCAACTTTTAGTGTTTAAGAGTGGCTTTCTACGGTCATTCAACTCACCCAAGATTTGATGAGAATCCTAAGTTTTAAGCATCTTATTGTGATTGTGATAGACTCGTTGACCAGCAATTAGAACGGACTTCGGATTTCTACGCCTCTAGGTGACCTCAAAAAGAATTCTGCCTAAAGGTGTATCTTTACAACAGGTAGCTTTCTCCCTACTTTTATTTTTTAACGGGGTCAACACAAGGGTGAATCCAGTGTATATCTCCCCGGTTTATTCTACTTCTCCGCTTCTTCCTGAGTGTTTTGGGAATTTTTAGTGCATTTTCTGAGCTGGGTTCTGGACAACCGGTCGATGAGCTGTTACCACCAACAACTTGCCAGCCATACTCGTGCGGTGAAGTGTGGCTTATTTCTTTTTGCTCTTTTCTCCTTTTTGATTTTTTTTTTTTTTTTTTTAAGTAGGTGGCTTCCCTGGTCTAAGATTTACCTAAAGGCAGCAAAAAGAGAAAGGTCAGTGACTGGGCTCTAGACAACCTACCTATGGGCTGTTACCCACGATAACTTGCCAGCCATATCACCCTAGAAGGTTCATTAGCTACCCAATTTCCATTAAAATCGCCAAATAACGAGTCAGTGCAAAGAACGTTTGTAGATGCTTAAGACTCAAAATTCCCTCACATCAGAGGGCGGGTTGATAAGTCGTGTACTTATCACCCAAACTTATTTACTCCAATTAAAATAAAATTCAAGTTGGCGAGAACTCGAAAAACAAATCCACATTTTAGTGGATATACGGGCTGATTAAGTCCAAAGACCTGAAGGGTCTTTATGTTCAGAACATAATATAGTATTTCTTAAGATCGAAAATTTTCTTAAACCCAAATTCTCTTTCCTAATTTTGATTTTTTTTTTATATATAAAATAAAATAAATCTACGGAGCTGACGAATGAATTCAAAGATAAATATCCATCCCCCCATGCCTATCTAATGCAATGTCCTCATTGTATTAAAAAGACATAAAACAGAGTGGAAAAGCGTAGAAAGCACCTGAATTGCGTGGATATCGGGTCCGCTCCGAGATGAAAATGAAAAAGAACTGTATATGTGCTGAGTTTAGTGCCTTCAGCTAGGCACACTATACAAAGAAAAGAAATGAAGAATTCACATGTGCAGGTCAGAATTAGAATGAACAGAAGAATCCTCCGACCTGTCAGCAGAGGTCCACAGATGTGGACCAGATTGTGGTGCAGACCCACACCCCATAATCGAGAATATCTTAGGTTCTGGATAAAAATTACCCAAAACCTAAAATCAGAATGTAAGTGGGATCGGGCCTGCGATTTCTGATGATGCAACCCAAGACCAAAAAGTCGGGTTACAGAAAATTGAAGCTCAAAAGGATAACCGTTGAATGTGTGCTTGAGTTGAACATCCTCGAAACAAACGTCGTAAGGGTTCTGATTTGATGGTTTCAGCTTAAAAGGAACCCTTCGACTCAATCTTCCATTTCCTCCAAAATTAACTTCCCAAATTAGAACTTCCCCGCTCCTATCCTCCTCATTAAGTGTATCAAATTCCAAGACCTCTTGTATATTCATCACCCCGTCTGGAATCTCCAAGTCTAAATGATGTGTGTTGTCAACATTTCTGTGCGGATTTAAAGGCGTATTACGTTGCAGTAGAACCGACAAAACGTTTAAACAAATAATTTTATTACTCGAACAACTAGAGTATCCGAGGTCGAACACAGGGAGCAAACTCAGTACTTTGTAAAACCCAAGAATACAACTGTTAAATGCAAATATAATTGATTCAAAGAGTTTTTAAGAAAGATGTAAAAAAAATAGAATTAGACGCCTGATTTATGTATCAGACGTCTTAAATGTGATCTTTCTTTCTCTTTTTCTTCTTCTGCTTTTCCTTTCGGATCTCTTTGCAATCTTCCCTTGTCCTTCTTCTTCTTCTCCTGCGAAGACTTCTAACCTTTCTGCTTTCCTTCTTCTCCTGCGAAGACTTCTTTCTTTCTTCTTCTTCTGTCTTGCTTCTCCTTTCTTCGTTGCCTTCTTCTTCTTCTTTGTCTTGCTTCTCCTTCTTCTGCAGCGGCCAAATCCTTCTCCTGCAATCAGCCTGCCTGCACAGGGAACAAAACCTAACCCTTCTCCCTCTACCCGCGCGTGTCTCTCTCTCAAGCAATTCACTCTAACCGCTCTACCAGAGCCACAGTCTCAATCGGGTCGGATCGTACCCGGGACCAGGCGCACCTGCAGGTGTGTGATGCGCGAGGAGTGCGTAGGTCTAGGTCGGGTCGGATCCGCCAGGTCCGCGTGGTCAGGCCGCGGACGAGGCTGGTGGGGTCAGTGAGGGACCTCACCCCTGTGCTTACTGAGGCGATAAGAATAAAGCGTAAAAACAACTTATACGGTACCTGCCGGTTGCAATCCCACGATGTGGGACTATCTGGTCTCGCCTTCACGCGCGCCTGCAGAAACCTCGTCGTGCGATTGCCCCGCAGCTGCTGGCTCAGCTAGCGCTCCTCGGCTGGATTCGTTCACCTCGCGACACTTGCGTTAGTATGCAGCACCTGTAGTCTGGAAGACCGGGTGCCTGGAGCTTCGCGGGAGCTTCATCAGAGGTCGTCCATGGCGGCAGCAGCTCGAATCCTGTCGTACACAAAACGCGCCTCTCGGAAAAATCAGAATAGATAGAGACCTTCGCCGGGGCACGGCGAAGGCGGTGGGCAGTGCAGCAGGCCGCAGGTCGGCCTAGGCGTGCGTGCCTAGGTCAACCTGTGGCCGGAGATGGTGGGTTGGTCGAGGGGTGGTTGTGGAGGGCTGGAGTGGCAGTGGGAGGGTGGAGTGTGTTCCTGGAGGTGAGGCGGAGCTTTCGAGGTGGTTGGCGAGCCGTGTGGAGGGCTGGAGTGGTGTGGGCGGCTCGCCGGAGTGCTGTCGGAGGCGAAGACGATGGAGGTGGTTAGCGTCTGTCGAGGGTCGATCAAGGGAGATAACAGGGGGAAAAGAGAGAGGAGAGGATGGAGAACGTATCTGGGGTTGTCTGGAGTGAAGGGAGGCAGTGGAGAGGACAGCTCGTGACTGCCGTCGTCGGGGAAGAAAGACCCTGGGGGAGGAAGCGGCGACGAAGATGAGGTCAGGAGCTTGCGCGCAGGGTACAGCGCGCCGCGGGAGGAAGAGGCGGAGAGGACTCTGCTGCTGGTATGGCAGCAGAGTGACGAGAAGGAGGGAAAGCGGTCGCCGGAGCTTGTGGGTCGTTTGGCCGGAGATGGGAGAGAAGAAATTTGGAGGGGATCTCCGTCAAAATCAAGCTTAAGATGAGTGGCCGGGTCTGAGGGGTGTTTTATATGTGCTGGCCGCTCCTATCAGAGCGTGAAAGATGCGCAATTAGGTCAGCCGGTTCGCCGGAGTTGGAAGGAAGAAAGATACCCACATCTCTCGTGCGTTCGCACGAGAGATTGGGTTCACGCCAGCGAATTTGATTGGCTTTAGAAGGAAGGGAATTCCTCAGAGAATCTCCCTTCCATTTCTGGGAGAGAATCTCTGAGGAATTAGAGAGCCATCTCTCTCGAAACTTCGTCGGAGCTCGGTTCTGCCCTAGCAATGGCGACAGGACCGGTTTGCAAAGAAGGCGAGGAACCTAGGGGGCTCTCTGCAAGGATATTCAAAAGATAGGGACCTCTTTGTGATTTGGGTGTACTAACTTGCAAAGTAGGTCAAGATGACCTCCCCTTAGGTCCAAATTTTGGTACAAACCTAATTTGGCCCTAAAGAATCCAATGGTGAAGTTGGATTTTAGGTTTGACCTCTTTTGACTGGACATTTTGCGTAAAAACCCAAATTAGGTTAATTGAAGAGCTAAGACCCTAATCTAGGTCAAACTAGGTTCCAAAGGCCAAATTAAGTGTTCTAAACCCCAGAGGATGTTTTTCTATGATTTGTAGAGGGTTTGCTTGATTTTTATTCTGACTGGAACCTTGTTAATTTAAGCGGGTCTATTTTAGGGTTACCAAGTGTCATTTAATTCTTAGATTGCACATAAACCCATTTCTGATTAATTCAACCCACTTTGGACTATTTGACCTATGTTTTGCTTCTGAGAAATCCCGTTTATGTACTGCAATGGTAAAATTGCAGTTTTAACCTTTATTTCATGTTTTCTTCTCAGAGCACTTGTTCCTTCAGTTAAGCCTTCTTCTAGGTTATGTAGGAGCTTTTATCTTCTTTATTAGGTCAAAATGAGCTAGTTATGGCTCATGATGAGGCTCTCATCATACCCCCATGCCTAGCCTTTGCTAGTCCCTTAGCAAAATTTCAAAGTTTTAACTTCCATTCTAGACCCAAAGTGTCCTTAGTTATGATAAGTGCTTCTTTTGTGATTAGGTAGGAATGCCGACAATAGGCCTAGAGGTACTCAAGTACCAACCAAAATCTGGACCTGTTCTGCTTTAGCCTCAGTCCTTCGCAAAGGTTTCTACGGCCCACAAAAACTATCCTAGGGTTTGTTGGACTCTGCGGTTAAAGCACCCGTGCTTGAGACATTTTTAGCCTACGCTCAGTTTGCAGTGCGTTTTTTTTTTTTTTGTAAGAGAAAGATAGAGGATTTATTTGTTTGGAGAGCTTTTCTCTCTCTTTTCTTTTTATTTCTAGCTTCGGATTAGCTTCTCAACACGGTCTGTATCGGATTCCTCGTCCCCATCATCAATCCTCAAGGGTCCCTGGCTTTCAAGATTTCGAGATAATCCCGCCCATGGCGTTCCGTGGTCGAATTCAGACCCTGGCGATCGACATTTCGTGATAATGCCACCCATGGTATCTGAACCAACAGAGTGCTTACATGCCCCCAGTAGGATATTTAAATATCCTAAGAGACAAGCACCGAGGAGACGATATGTTGTTACGCATCTTCGAGGGGAATTTCCCGCCTCTCCGCGCTGGGAACTTGTCCAAATCAACTTGTGTTGATTGGCCGCTCCTAATCTAGGTGACTTTTTCAGAATATTAAACGCTCTTGCGTGTTTTGAATATTTATGCGCACTGAACCAGACTGTGTGTGAATTTGGGTGCTTAGGTTACCGAATCCCGCAAACCGGAGGTCAGTTAACGAGGCCGAATACTTCCTAAGCCTTAGACCTAATACTTAAGCTTCGCATTTTCCTCAACCTCTTGAGGATTGTCCAGATTTTAACGGATACGTGAATTTTTAAGCTAAAAATCTAGCCCAAGAGGCCTAAGACCAGCGTTCCCGCTAATCTCTTGTTATATCTCCGTAGCATTTTTCTTTTCTTTTTCTTGACTCGGTCTAGAACTTCAGTTAACCCCTTAATCTTTTACTAATGACTTTTTCTTTTTCTTTTCCTTTTGTGCTCCTTTCTTTATTTTTGCTCTTTTTGTCATTTTTCTTTCTTTTCCTCCTCTCATTTGTATGACCCTGAATTGTTCCTCCCCTCTATCAAGTCCTTTTTTTTTTTTTTTTTTTATGAATGAAACCCTTTCTTGATATGAATTTTCTGACATTTTGCACTTTCATACCCCCCCATGCCTAAGATTTGCAATGTCCCCATTGTAAATTAGGTGGGTTCGAATTCAGCTTAGTTCATGTGTTAGGACAGGTGTGTGGTGAGTGAATGGGTCGAAGCGACTTGTTGCGAACGATTTCTAATCTCGGGTAGGTATACCTGAGGTGAAGTCGGCTGTTCTAATGGATGAACCCTAAAGTGCAATATGAGTTCCGCATAGCGATGTCAGAAACGGTTTCAGGTTTTTCAAAGAATGACGGGTTGCCTCCCGTTAAGCGCTGAGTTTTACGCCATCGGCTGGGCGTAATGAGCTCAAGAGGAAAGGAGGGTAAAGGATGACTCAGTCAAATCTATATCGGTCATGTCAATGAACAACTTGAGTCTCTGCCCATTCACGACAAATGGTTCAGAATCGTGGCTGAGTGGGCTGATTTCAATAGCTCCATTTCCGAAGATTTGGCGGACTAGGTAGGGTCCGACCCACTTGGATCTTAGCTTTCCTGGGAATAGTTTGAGTCGAGCATCAAAGAGTAAAACTTTTTGACCAGGATGAAAGACCTTTCTAGAAATGTGTTTGTCGTGAAAAGCTTTAACCCGTTCTTTGTAAATTCGCGAGTTCTCATATGCGTCGTGGCGTAATTCATCGATCTCGCTCATTTGAAATCTTCTGTGGGTTCCAGCCTTAGAAAGGTCGAGATTACAGGTCCGTACTGCCCAATAGGCTTTATGCTCCAATTCGACGGGGAGGTGACATGCCTTCCCGTACACTAGTCTGAAGGGAGACATTCCTAATTGGGTCTTGTGGGCGGTCCTATAGGCCCACAATGCTTCCGGAAGCCGAGAAGACCAATCTTTTCTATCAGGTCGAACAGTAACCTGAAGGATCTTCTTGATCTCTCGGTTAGATAGCTCAGCTAGACCATTAGTTTAGGGGTGGTAAGGAGTAGAGATTCGGTGTGACACCCCGTATTTGATCATCAGTGACCTGAACTGAGCGTTTGTAAAATGGGTCCCTCCGTCGGAAATTATAGCACGCGGAATCCCGAACCTTGAGAAAATGTTTTGATGAAGGAATTTTATAACGACTTTATGATTGTTGGTTCGGGTCGGAATGGCTTCTATCCACTTGGAAACATAATCAACTGCGAGTAAAATGTATTCGAAGCCATCCGAGGTAGGAAAGGGTCCCATGAAATCAATCCCCCAAATATCAAAAATTTCGCGTACCAAGATCGGCTGTAGAGGCATCATGTCTCTATGGCTCATGTTGCCTAGAGTCTGGCAACGGGAACATGCCTTACAGTGATTGTATGCATCTTTGAAAATTGTGGGCCAGTAGAAACCACACTGGAGGACTTTCGATGCGGTTTTATGTCCCGAAAAATGTCCACCGCATGCCTGGTCATGGCAAAATGAGAGTATGTCTTTGATTTCCACTTCCGTGACGCATCGTCGGATTATCTGATCAGCACCAATGCGGAAGAGATACGGGTCTTCCCATAGGTAATACTTGGCATCGGAACGCAATTTGTCCTTTTTGGCCTTCGACCAATCGGGCGGAATCTGATGTGATGCCAGGTAATTAACAATATCGGCGAACCATGGAAGACTTGTACTGATAGTCAGGAGGTGCTCATCAGGAAAATGTTCTGTAATAGGTCCGGACGGATCAATAATTTCAGGAGGAAGGCGGGATAAATGATCAGCTACCACATTGTGCTTTCCCGCCTTGTCGCGAATCTCGATGTCAAATTCTTGCAACAGCAAGATCCAGCGGATTAATCGAGGTTTCGCGTCCTTCTTGGCTAGGAGATGCCTCACAGCTGTGTGATCCGAGTATATGATAACACGGGAACCCAGAAGGTATGATCTGAATTTTTCCAGGGCAAATACTACGGCCAGCAGCTCTTTCTCAGTAACCGTATAGTTACGCTGAGCCTCATCCAGTGTTTTGCTGGCGTAGTAAATGACCACAGGTTTCCCGTCAATTTTCTGCCCCAAAACCGCTCCTACAGCAAAGTCAGATGCATCGCACATGATCTCAAAGGGTTGAGACCAATCAGGGGACTGTAGGATTGGGGCTTGGGTGACTCGGTCACGTAAGATCTCAAATGCTTGAGTGCATTCCTTGGAAATTCCGAAAGGCACATCCTTGGAAAGCAGATTGGTCAGGGGCCGCGCGATTTTGGAGAAATCAGGGATGAATCGACGGTAGAAACTGACGTGCCCCAAAAAAGATCGGATGTCCTTAATCGAGCTAGGCATAGGGAGCTTGGAAATCAGGTTAACCTTAGCTCGATCCACTTGGATGCCTTTCTCTGAGATTAAATGTCCCAGGACAATTCCCTCAGGCACCATGAAATGGCTCTTTTCCCAGGAAAGAACCAAATTCACCTCGATGCACCGCCTGAGTATATGGACCAAGTGTTGGAGGCAATCGTCAAATGATTGTCCAAAAACTGAAAAGTCATCCATGAAGACTTCCAGATAGTCACCTACCATATCTGAGAATATGGCAAGCATGCACCGCTAAAAAGTTGCAGGTGCATTGCAGAGACCGAACGGCATCCTTCGAAACGCGTACGTCCCGAAAGGGCAGGTGAATGTGGTCTTTTCTTGGTCCTCTGGATGGATTGCCACCTGATTGTAACCGGAGTACCCGTCAAGAAAGCAGAAGAATCTATTTCCCGCTAGTTTCTCGAGGATCTGATCAATAAACGGTAGTGGGAAATGATCCTTCTTCATGGAGGAATTTAGTCTTCTGTAATCAATGCAGACTCTTCACAAATTAGCTATTCGGGTAGGAATGACTTCCCCGGTTTCTGTCGTGATGATGGTAAGTCCTGCCTTCTTAGGTACCACTTGTGTTGGACTCACCCAACGACTGTCGGAGATCGGGTAGATGATCCCTGCATCTAACCACTTAATGATCTCCTTTTTCACGACCTCCTGTAGGTTAGGGTTTAGTCGCCTTTGCATTTCTCTTGAAGGTCGTGAGCCTTCTTCTGTATAGATTCGATGCGTGCAGTATGAAGGGCTTATACCAGTCAAATCATCTAGAGTCCATCCAATGGCTCTACGATGTTGCTGGAGAACAGAAATCAAACGGAGTTCCTGGTCAGGTGTGAGTCGAGAATTGATAATCACAGGAAACGTTTGATTTGAATCCAAAAAGACATATTTTAGATGTTCAGGAAGGGGCTTGAGTTCCATGACAGGATTGTCAGCAGCAGCGGGTGGTTCAGGGTTTGTATCGGGAGCAATGGTAGGAGTCATAGGTGTGTCTAGATTGTGTTCGCACTCCTCTGTTAGCGATTTTTGATTTTCTAGTGGTTGATCAGGAATAATTAGGTTGTCCTCTATGTGCAGTTCATCAACCACGGCTTTGACATCACAAATTTCCTCTATAACCCCGCAATTAATTCTATCTGGCCCTCTTCGCAGTTTATATTGGCCCTAGCAGTGGCCAAAAAGGGTCTCCCTAATATGATTGGTGTGTCCCTTGGGTTCTTAGGTGCATCCATGTCCAGTACTATGAAGTCCACTGGGAAATAAAAATCTCGTACCCTAACAATGACATCCTCGAGTATTCCTTTGGGTGACTTGATGGATCGATCAGCTAACTGCAATGTCACCTTAGTGGGTTTAAGTTCAGATTCTTCAAGGTGGTCAAGGAGGGATGTAGGTATTAAATTTATGGAGGCACCTAGGTCTAGTAGGGCTCTATCAAGTTGGGTTTCACCAATTTTACAAGAAATCAAGGGGGTTCCTGGGTCTTTAGCCTTGGGTGGGAGTTTGCTCAGGATGACAGCTGGCTTGCTCTGACAGTACAATCGGATTCCCATCCTTGGTTCGCGGCTTACGTTTAGGTGTACATATGTCTTTCAAGAATCTTGCGTAAGCTGGTATGTGGCGGATTGCATCCATCAACGGGATGTTTATCTGGACCTGTTCAAAGAGCTTGACCAGATCCTCCTCAGGAGCCACAGGTTTGGTTGTCCTTTTTCCTTTGGTCAAGGCCTCAAGAAATGGGATCCTAGCTGGTTCCTCTAGGATAGGTCCAGGTTCTTGATCTGGGACAGTAGTATCTTGGATGACTACCCTAGGGTCTTGGCGATTATCAGGCTTGGAGTGGTTCAGATAATGTGGGTCTTGTGTTGTTTTACCACTACGTGTTGTTACAGAGTTTAATCCAGCCTGACTTTGGTTTGGGTTAGGTAGGAGAGGTGGCTGCTGCTGAAATTCTGCATAAGATGTAGAAGCCTCCATCCTGTCTGGTGATGGAGTAGCAGGGGCCTGATAAATCAAATGTGCGTGGCCTGGATTTGGATTCATAATGCGCCTCTGGGTCGGCACATTATTTGGGTTGGGCAGAGGTTGCGAAGGAAGGGTGCCAGGTTGGCGAGAATTTGCCATCTGGGCCAGTTGGTTGCGAACCTCTGTGATCTCGTCCTTGTGCTGTTTTTGCATTGCCGCATTCGTTTTTTGAATGTCAGCCAGCGTTTGAAGGATAAGAGTCAGTTGATCCTGATTTTGCCCAGATTGGTAGGTGGGATTGGGCCGAGGCTGAGGCGGCTGATATGGACGAGGAGCTTGTGGGCGGGGTTGATATGGTGGTTTTTGAGAGTTTCCCGCCCACTGAAAGTTAGGATGATTTCGCCATCTAGGGTTGTAGGTATTGGAGTATGGGTCGTTCTGGATGGCGTTGAGGTCCTCGCAGTTCTGAGAAACCTCAGGAAAGTCAGAATACGAGGGTTTAGAGTTCCCCCAACTCGAGTAGACGGGATCGGAGGTCACTCCGGTCTGGGAGGTAGACGGGGGTGGATAGGGGCCCATCCCCTTGGCAGGTTGGTGATAGATGTTTTGCACTGTTTCCCTTGCCAGAGGAGGTCGTGCAAAAGAGTTTTGTGCAGAGGTGGCTTGCTGCAAATGTCGAGTTAGCTCGTCCACCTTCTTTTCTATGATAGAGACCTTGTCCAACCGACTGGCCATCAATTCCAGGTCAACAGAAGTGGACAGGTCCTGCGTCTCATGTGTCCCTCTTAGATTCGTCGATGCGCGGGCATTCGTCCTGTCGAATAAGCCCAAGGAGTCATTGTTTATGGAGTTCTCGCACATGTTTTCGAGAATCTCCCACACCGTGTCCTCGTATTGGCCCATGATGTTTCCTCCACATGTTGCATTGACGATTAGACGAATATCCTCACGGAGTCCCTGGTAAAAAGACTGGACTTGTTCCCACTTAGGAACTCCGTGATGGGGACACTTTCGCATGAGATCTAGGAATCGATCCCAAGCTTCGTGAAGAGGTTCTCCCTGTTGTTGAGTGAAATGAGTGATCTGGTGGCGCAAGGCATTCGTCCGGCCAACAGGGAAGAATTTTTTCAAAAATTCGGACTGTAATTCCTCCCAAGTGTTGATCGGGCGGGTCTGAGTCTGATACCAGTGCGCGGCCTTGTCCAAGAGGGAGAACGAAAACATTTTCATGAGTAGGATATCCCAGTTTTGTACATCTGACCCGAAAGTCTGGGCCAGATGCTTGAGTTGTTTAATGTGTTGGAATGGATCCTCAGAGTTAAGCCCATGGAACTTTGGTATGGCATGAATCATATTGGGCTTTAGATCAGAATCGGGTCCTCCAATTGGGATTCGTACTCGGGGTTCAATTGCCACCGCAGCGGGATTATAGTGATCTCGCATCATAGGTCGCTGTGGTGGGTTTACAAAGTTCTGAAAGAGATCGTTCAAGCGTTGAAGTTGGTGTTCAAGGTTATTCTCCTCTTCAATGGGTTGTGCCATGATGGGAGAAGAAGGAGAATCAGGGTCTGAATCAGATGAAAGATTTATGTGGTGGGGTTGCTGCACAAACAAGGGCGTCGAGGCTTGGCCTCGGCGAGAATGAATTTCTAGAGGAGGTCTTAAAGGTGGACTTAAGGACCTCCTACCAAACATGCACCGGAAGATGTGATGAGATTAGAAGGTGCTGGACCCAATCAAGACACCCAAGAATTGTTGGGTGACTATAGAGGTTCGGGGCAGATGGACCCCTGGATCAGAAGATCGTCCACCTGAGAAATACCTGGGCAGCCAGAGAGGGAGAGTCCCGCAAAGACCCCTACACGGTAGAGCGTCCCCACGGGTTACAGGGTTTCCCCCACCCGACCTCTCTTGTCACTGCGGTTCCAGGTAGACCAGAATGGGGATCTTGACCTCTTAAGTCTACCTTTTTTTTATTTTAAGATCAAGGTGCTTAATGTTCCACTTGAACTTTTAAGTATTTTGAGAGCAAAAAGTGACCTAATATTAAGGTTGGTTGACTCGAGGGATCAACTTCACCTCTTGTTCCTTTGAGAGCTTTTAGGTCCTTCCTTTTATGATTCAAATGGATTATCAGCCTGATTTGCTTAGGGTTCCTCTTGTATAAATATTTTCAAACACGGTTTAGGCACACTTCTTTTTGGAAAGTTTGTTTCTTTGTTTTAGAGAAGATGTGTCTCTAAAAACCCTAGCTTTGCAATCCTAACTTGGCTCTAATGGGTCCAATTTAGTTGCCTTAGAATTTAGCACCTAGGGCTCAATCAAGAAAGTTTTAGCCCTAGTTGCCCTAGTTGGATGACAGACAAAAATATGTTGAAATGAAAATCAGGCAACTTGATGAGTTACTAAATATAAGACAGGTAGCCCTAAGTTGACTTCTCCCTTTTTTTTTTCTTTTTTTTTTTTTTTTTTTTTAGATTGTGAGAGGGTTAAGGGAGAGGGCTTATGGAGATTACCTGCTCCAGTCTGTTGTGCAGTTGCTATTCTTTCCTTTTTGTTTTGCTTTCCCTGATTGAACACAACAAAAGAGAAGTTAAGTCAGATATTAAATAGAAAAGTTGTACTCAAAAGCTTTACAAGTGCCCGTTGCTCCCCGGCAACGGCGCCAAAATGTTGTCAACGTTTCTGTGCGGATTTAAAGGCGTATTACGTTGCAGTAGAACCGACAAAACGTTTAAACAAATAATTTTATTACTCGAACAACTAGAGTATCCGAGGTCGAACACAGGGAGCAAACTCAGTACTTTGTAAAACCCAAGGATACAACTGTTAAATGCAAATATAATTGATTCAAAGAGTTTTTAAGAAAGATGTAAAAAAAATAGAATTAGACGTCTGATTTATGTATCAGACGTCTTAAATGTGATCTTTCTTTCTCTTTTTCTTCTTCTGCTTTGCCTTTCGGATCTCTTTGCAATCTTCCCTTGTCCTTCTTCTTCTTCTCCTGCGAAGACTTCTAACCTTTCTGCTTTCCTTCTTCTACTGTGAAGACTTCTTTCTTTCTTCTTCTTCTGTCTTGCTTCTCCTTTCTTCGTTGCCTTCTTCTTCTTCTTTGTCATGCTTCTCCTTCTTCTGCAGCGGCCAAGTCCTTCTCCTGCAATCAGCCTGCCTGCACAGGGAACAAAACCTAACCCTTCTCCCTCTACCCGCGCGTGTCTCTCTCTCAAGCAATTCACTCTAACCGCTCTACCAGAGCCACAGTCTCAATCGGGTCGGATCATACCCGGGACCAGGCGCACCTGCAGGTGTGTGATGCGCGAGGAGTGCGTAGGTCTAGGTCGGGTCGGATCCGCCAGGTCCGCGTGGTCAGGCCGCGGACGAGGCTGGTGGGGTCAGTGAGGGACCTCACCCCTGTGCTTACTGAGGCGATAAGAATAAAGCGTAAAAACAACTTATACGGTACCTGCCGGTTGCAATCCCACGATGTGGGACTATCTGGTCTCGCCTTCACGCGCGCCTGCAGAAACCTCGTCGTGCGATTGCCCCGCAGCTGCTGGCTCTGCTAGCGCTCCTCGGCTGGATTCGTTCACCTCGCGACACTTGCGTTAGTATGCAGCACCTGTAGTCTGGAAGACCGGGTGCCTAGAGCTTCGCGAGAGCTTCATCAGAGGTCGTCCATGGCGGCAGCAGCTCGAATCCTGTCGTACACAAAATGCGCCTCTCGGCCAAATCAGAATAGATAGAGACCTTCGCCGTGGCACGGCGAAGGCGGTGGGCAGTGCAGCAGGCCGCAGGTCGGCCTAGGCGTGCGTGCCTAGGTCAACCTGTGGCCGGAGATGGTGGGTTGGTCGGGGGGTGGTTGTGGAGGGCTGGAGTGGCAGTGGGAGGGTGGAGTGTGTTCCTGGAGGTGAGGCGGAGCTTTCGAGGTGGTTGGCGAGCCGTGTGGAGGGCTGGAGTGGTGTGGGCGGCTCGCCGGAGTGCGGTCGGAGGCAAAGACGATGGAGGTGGTTAGCGTCTGTCGAGGGTCGATCAAGGGAGATAACAGGGGGAAAAGAGAGAGGAGAGGATGGAGAACGTATCTGGGGTTGTCTGGAGTGAAGGGAGGCAGTGGAGAGGACGGCTTGTGACTGCCGTCGTCGGGGAAGAAAGACCCTGGGGGAGGAAGCGGCGACGAAGATGAGGTCAGGAGCTTGCGCGCAGGGTACAGCGCGCCGCGGGAGGAAGAGGCGGAGAGGACTCTGCTGCTGGTATGGCAGCAGAGTGACGAGAAGGAGGGAAAGCGGTCGCCGGAGCTTGTGGGTCGTTTGGCCGGAGATGGGAGAGAAGAAATTTGGAGGGGATCTCCGTCAAAATCAAGCTTAAGATGAGTGGCCGGGTCCGAGGGGTGTTTTATAGGTGCTGGCCGCTCCTATCAGAGCGCGAAAGATGCGCAATTAGGTCAGCCAGTTCGCCGGAGTTGGAAGGAAGAAAGATACCCACATCTCTCGTGCGTTCGCACGAGAGATTGGGTTCACGCCAGCGAATTTGATTGGCTTTAGAAGGAAGGGAATTCCTCAGAGAATCTCCCTTCCATTTCTGGGAGAGAATCTCTGAGGAATTAGAGAGCCATCTCTCTCGAAACTTCGTCGGAGCTCGGTTCTGCCCTAGCAATGGCGACAGGACCGGTTTGCAAAGAAGGCGAGGAACCTAGGGGGCTCTCTGCAAGGATATTCAAAAGATAGGGACCTCTTTATGATTTGGGTGTACTAACTTGCAAAGTAGGTCAAGATGACCTCCCCTTAAGTCCAAATTTTGGTACAAACCTAATTTGGCCCTAAAGAATCCAATGGTGAAGTTGGATTTTAGGTTTGACCTCTTTTGACTGGACATTTTGCGTAAAAACCCAAATTAGGTTAATTGAAGAGCTAAGACCCTAATCTAGGTCAAACTAGGTTCCAAAGGCCAAATTAAGTGTTCTAAACCCCAGAGGATGTTTTTCTATGATTTGTAGAGGGTTTGCTTGATTTTTATTCTGACTGGAACCTTGTTAATTTAAGCGGGTCTGTTTTAGGGTTACCAAGTGTCATTTAATTCTTAGATTGCACATAAACCCATTTCTGATTAATTCAACCCACTTTGGACTATTTGACCTATGTTTTGCTTCTGAGAAATCCCGTTTATGTACTGCAATGGTAAAATTACAGTTTTAACCTTTATTTCATGTTTTCTTCTCAGAGCACTTGTTCCTTCAGTTAAGCCTTCTTCTAGGTTATGTAGGAGCTTTTATCTTCTTTATTAGGTCAAAATGAGCTAGTTATGGCTCATGATGAGGCTCTCATCAATGTGGCAGAATCAAAATTGACTTGGGTCTAATTATCTCAGAATTAGAATCATCAATAAGCTCAACAGGGTGTAACTGATAATCAGGGCATTGAATTAATTCCTCCAGAAAATGCGATTTTGGATCCGTATCGTGTGCCCTAATAAGATCAGTTTCCTTAGTTATTGGGCTATCAAATGATCTATCAGATTCCTCTGGCCCAATCGTCTCACAAAAATCGTGATCTGAAAACTTGTGTGAGACTTCGCAACTTGAATCTTCACCATCAGGATCCGTATCAATGTATGTCCCAAAATCATTTGTCACTTTGCGTTCCAAGGAGACATACGTTTCCTCGTAACCCGGCTCAGGGATTTCAGGTGAAGAAATCAAATCATCCTTAATTGGTTATTTTAATTCAATCTGGTCAGCTTCGTAACACGTGTCCCCCCCAACAGGTGCCTGAGCGGGTTCTGTCATTGGCTTTCCTGAAGAGAGTTCATCCTGGGAATTATTCCAAGATTGAATCAAAGCAACCACGAATCTCATCCTCAATTTCGCTAATTTCCCAAGTAGAAACTCACCCGGGTTCTTATCCTTAACATCCTGGAGCCAATCCAACAAAGACTTATTTAAATCATCAATCATTTCAATCAGGGGCTCCAATCTCTCAATGCAAGGTATTGGCTGAACTTCTAAAGATTGAATGATATTCCTCAAGTTAGCCAGAACCTTATCTTGAACCTGATTAACCTGAACCAAATGAGTTGGTTCAGGGTTGGGCGGGTTTGACGTCAATGTAGATGAATTAACGAATTGAGATTCATTATACCCATCCTGATAATAGGTCATTTCAGATTGTTCAAAAGATGGAGATGACCTAAAGGCAGTGAAATCAGAAGATGGGTAAGGATCAGTGTATCCTTCTTGATTGTAGATCGCATTAGGTTGTTCATGAAAGGAGGACGATCTATAATCGATGCAACTCTGAGAAGGATAGAATTGAGAATCAAAGTGTTCAGGGTTAGACCCTAAACACGGGGGTCCGGAATTGTATCCCCAATCCGAATTATCCCAACTAACTGATGGTCGATTACAATACGAGTTGGGATAATTGTCATGTTGAGGATAATTTACAACAGGAGGGAAAGAGCGGGAATGCGTGAAATATGTGGAAGGATTCATGAGACACGGGAGGAAGAAAGGTGCCCTGCAATACAAACAATCAAACCTGTCCTTAAATGGGTTAGCCTACAGACCTACAGACTCCCAAAACTCGTCTTGAGATAAAGGAACGATTTGATCTACTTCTGTCTGTTCAATCCAACCAGTTAGAAGGAGGGACTGGGGAGAAGGTTCTTCCTTCGGCTTGCGCCTCCGGTTCCTAGTGTACCCCCCAGCCGCGATCGTTTGACACTGCTCCCCTAGCTAGACATCAGATTGAACAGTAGAAACAGTCCAATCGAAAATAATCTCATTCTGAGTTCTGAAGAGCGAGTCCAATCCTTAAGGCCAACGTCTACTTTGTTTTATTTAGGGCTAGGTTTGAATGTGCTTTGGAATGTGATGGGCCCTTTAAATGGGTTGTGCCCTTAATGATTGATTCCTTTGTGTGTGCGTGCACAACCAGTGGTTTTCAAGCAAGATTATTTTTGATGTGGTGAATTTTAAGGTTCAAATCTTGCTTAGTAGCTTTTAGTATTCAACTTTAGGTGTTTTCAATCAAGTTTCATTGGCACACCAGGTTTTGCAAGCACAGGTGAAGATATTTTCCTTTAAAGTTTAAAAAGAATGTGGAGTGCCTGGTAGATCCCTAAGAGTTGAACCTAATTGGCAGCTACTTGATGAGTTGATTTTATTTGAAGTGGTGCGGCCCAAACAACTCAAACAACTGGCCTGATGCACCACCTAATTAGGCACACAAATGATTACCCAATCTGATTTCTACTCGATTATGTGTTTGGATGTGTGTACCGGCTCCTAAGATTGGTTTACCGGTTGAGTTAGAAAATTAGATGAGGTTGTGTACCTCTGTGAGATTTTTTTTTATTTTTTTCTTTTTTTAATGTGGGGGTTGGAGTGAGTATGGATGTCAAACAACAAACAATCTAACCTTAGAGTTTATAAGAACACCTAGGTTGATTGATGTTTGAATTATTATGTGATGAAATAAAATCTAATGGGTGGGAGGTGGGGGATAACTTACAAAACCTTCCACAGCACTTTACTCCGATCTACCGCTTTTGCCTGTCTCAAAAGAGTACCTGCAATTACAATAAGAAAGGAAAAAAAAAGTGAGGTAAATGATTTGTAAGTTACAAAATGCGAAGAGAAATCAAAGAGCGTTGCCTCCCCGGCAACGGTGCCAAAATGTTGAACGATTTACGAAGCTACGCTAACATGTTCGGTTTTGGAAAACCAGTCGTTGTAGTTCGAAAGCGAAGGATTCGTGTTCAACAAATAAAATTTATACCGAAATTAAAATTCCGGGTCGAACACAGGGAGGCGGACGTTTGATTTAAAAACTTCGCATTTCTTTTTATTTAGTCACAAAGAAATTCAATTTAAACTATCTAAGTATCTACAACAAATAAAAGAGAGAGAGGGAGTAAGAGAGAGAGAAAGAATACTATACATGGAAATCAAAATGAGATGTAGAATAGACAAGGAATTTATCATAAAAGAGTTCTTTCGTTACAACTAGAAAACATAAAACAATTACTCTAGAAAGCATTAAAAGAATGGAGGGAGAAATGTCCTCCTCGACGATCGCTCAGAGGACGAATAGACTACTCTAGAAAGCAGTAAATCTATACTAGAAAGCAGCAAAAAGAATAAGGAGAGAGAATCCTCCTCGACGGTCGCTTGGAGGACGAGCCGGACGGGACGACGCCTGGACGAAGGAGAACGAAGCGGGACGAAGGAGGACGAAGCAGAAGAACGGGAACGAAGCAGCACACCGTCGTCGTCGCGGGATCCACTTTCGAAGGGGGACGAAAATTTGGACTTTATCTCGCGAGAAGCATCCCGGGTGTGGGACAAGCTTCTCTTGAGCTTTGGAGAGGTAGAGAGGAGAAGGAAGGGATGAAAATTTCGTATGGAGGGGGTCTCCTTTTATAGTTGCAAGGAGTGGGGGCAAAATGGACATTACATCTTCAAAATAATAAATAAGGGGTCTTTAGTGACCGATAAAACCGTCGCTAAAGCCCCGACGTCGCCGTCGCCGCCGCACCCACACGCGCCCGCTCGGCTGCCCGCGCGCGTAACGCCTACGCACGTCCGCGTCGTCTCAGCCGTCCGATCGCGAGATCGGACGGCTTAGATCGCGTCCGCGCCCGCTGCGTAGCACGCCCGCCCGCATGCGATCGCGCGTTACGCCCGGCGTCCAATCGCGCGTCGTCCTGATTGAGCGCACGCAGCCATTGGATCTTCATCTGACGCTCGCCCGTGCCCGCTCGCCCGCGCCTTCCACCCCCTCACCGCGGCTCGAACCCGCGACCTCCGCTTCGCCCGCAGCTGCGTCGCCGCTGTGCTACGTGGACGGAATGGTCGCGCGGATGCTTTTAAGTGCGAGCGACCGCAGCCGTTGGATCGAGATCCAACGGCGGAGAGGAGACGGTGCGCGGTCTTCACAAGACGCATGCGGCCGATTGGGCGGCTGAGATGGCGCCACGTGGCACCATCTTGGCCGTCCATCTTCTGGAAGTTGTAGATGGTGCCACGGATGTCGGATTGACTCGACTTTTGTGTCGTTGGGCTGCGATCGTCGATCCGAATTCATCCGTGTGGTCGGATTTGCCATCTGAAGTGCAGATTTACACCATCCTGGCCCTTGATCTTCTAGGGTTCCCCGGTCTCTATCTGATGATACGGATGCCTGATTAGGGCGATGTTGGAGTCGTTGAACTCCAATCGTCGCCCTGATCACATCCATATGGTTGGATCTTTGATCCGAGGCCCTGATAAAATATTTACCCTGTACAAGCACATAAAAGGAGACAATTAACCTCCATTTTATTCAAACTACTCTAAATGCAAGATGATGCATGTAATGCAATATTTATATCATGAAATGCAATCCTATGCTTAAGAACATGCATAAATAGACATTTTAAGTAGTGTAAATGTGTTTACATCAGATGCGTCTTAAGCCGTCCGATCGCGAATCGAAGAACATGTGTATGCATTGAGGAAGCGGGTAGCTGAGGAGGTGCACGTTGGCGTGGGAGCTACGCCCACGTTGGGGGCTTTAGTGATATATTTATCCGTCACTAAACACCCCTCAGTTATTATTTTGAAGTTGTAATGACTATTTTGCCCCCACTCCTTGCAACTATAAAAGGAGACCCCCTCCATACAAAATTCTCATCCCTTCCTTCTCCTCTCTACCCCTCCAAAGCTAAATAGAAGCTTGTCCCACACCCGGAATGCTTCTTGCGAGATAAAGTCTAAATTTTCGTCCGCCTTCGGAAGTGGATCCCGCAACGATGATGGCGTGCTGCTCCATTCCCGTTCTTCTGCTTCATCCTCCTTCGTACTGCTTCGTTCCCCTTCGTCTAGGCATCGTCCCGTCCGGCTCGTCCTCCAAGCGACCGTCGAGGAGGATTTCTCTCTCCCTATTCTTTTTACTGCTTTCTAGTATAGATTTACTGCTTTCTAGAGTAGTTTTGCTCATCCTCCAAGCGATCGTCGAGAAGGACATTTCTCCCTCCATTCTTTTAATGCTTTCTAGAGTAAATTTATTGCTTTCTAGTGCAATTATTTTATGCTTTCTAGTTGTAATGAACAATCTCCTTAATGATAAATTCTTTGTTTATTCTACATCTCATTTTGCTCTCTATGTGTAATATTCTCTCTCTCCCTTACTCTCTCTCTCTCTTCTATTTATTGTAAATAATTAGATAGTTTTAAATTGAATTATTCTGTGACAAATAAAAAGAAACATGTAGTTTCTAAATCAAATGTCCTCCTCCCTGTGTTTGACCTGGAATTTTCATTTCGATATAAATTTTATTTGTTAAACATGAATTCTTCGCTTCCAAACTACAACGACAGGTTTTCTAAAATCGAATACATTAGCGTAGCAATTCAAGCGTTCAACATTTTGGTACCGTTGCTGGGGAGGCGATGATCTTTGATTTCTCTTCACGTTTTGTAACTTATAAATCATTTACCTCACTTTTCTCCTTTCTTGTTGTAATTACAGGCACTCTTTTGAGACAAGTAAAAGTGGTAGATTGGAGTAATGTGCTGTGAAAGGTTTTGTAAGTTATCCCCCATTCTTTCCCACTCCATAGATTTCATTCGCCACATTAAATCCAAATTCCAGTTAACCTTGGTGTTTGCATAAATCCTAGGAATAGTTTGGTTGTTTGGATTCTCACTCACATTCATTCCACCTTCATTTATAAAAAAAGAAATAAAAAGATAATTTTGTGGGGCAATTTTCAAGAAACACACAACGTACGCCCACAGTCAAAGGCACTTAACCGAATTGATTTGTTTCTATTCAACCGGGTTCTGATCTGTGGAATCGGTACACATAAAGCAACACATAAAAGAGTAGAAATCATTCTAGGTTAACCATCTTTGTGTGTCTAACTTAGTGGTGCATTTGTGGCCAATTGTTTGAGTTGATTGGGCCGCTCCACTTCAAATAAAATAAACTCATCAAGTAGCTGCTACTTAGGTTCAACTCTTAGGGATTTACCAGGCACTCCACATTCTTTTTAAGCTTCAAAGGAAAACATTTTCACCTGTGCTTTCAAAACCTGGTGTGCCAATGAAACTTGTTTGAAAACACCTAAAGTTGAATCCTAAAAGCTACTAAGCAAGATTTGAACCTTAAAATTCACCACATCAAAAATAATCTTACTTGAAAAACATTGGTTGTGCACGCACACACAAATCAATCAATCATTAAGGGTACAACTCATTTAAAGGGCCTATCACATTCCAATGCACATTCAAACCTAGCCCTAAATAAAACAAAGTAGACGTTGGCCTTAAGGTTGGACTCGCTCTTCAGAACTCAGAACGAGATTATTTTCGATTAGTCTGTTTCTACTGTTCAATCTAATGTCCAGCTAGGGGAGCAGAGTCAAACGATCGCGGCTGGGGGGTACACTAGGAACCGGAGGTGCAAGCCAAAGGAAGAACCTTCTCCCCAGTCCCTCCTTTTAACTGGTTGGATTGAACAGACAGAAGTAGATCAAATCATTCCTTTATCTCAAGATGGGTTTTGGGAGTCTGTAGGTCTGTAGGCTAACCCATTTAAGGATAGGTTTGATTGTTTGCATTGCAGGGCGCCTTTCTTCCTCCAGTGTCTCATGAATCCTTCCACATATTTCACTCATTCCCGCTCTTTCCCTCCTGTTGTGAATTATCCTCAACATGACAATTATCCTGACTCGTATTGTAATCAGCCATCAGTTAGTTGGGATAATTCAGATTGGGGATACAATTCCGGACCCCCGTGTTTAGGGTCTAACCCTGAACAATTTGATTCTGATTTCTATCCTTCTCAGAGCTACATTGATTACAGATCGTCTTCTTTTCATGCACAACCTAATACGATCTACAATCAAGAAGGATACACGATCTTTACCCATCCTCTGATTTCATTGCCTTTAGGTCATCACCATCTTTTGAACAATCTGAAATGACCTATTATCAGGAAGGGTATAACGAATCTCAATTCGTTAATTCCTCTGCATTGATGTTAAACCCGCCCAACCCTGAACCAACTCATTTGGTTCAGGTTAACCAGGTTCAAGATAAGGTTTTGGCTAACTTGAGGAATATTATTCAATCTTTAGAAGTTTTGCCAACACCTTGCACTGAGAGATTGGAGCCCCTATTTGAAATGATTGATGATTTAAAGAAGTCTTTGTTGGATTGGCTCCAGGATGTTAAAGATAAGAACTCGGGTGAGTTTCTACTTGGGAAATTAGCAAAATTGAGGATGAGATTCGTGGTTGCTTTGATTCAATCTTGGGATGATTCCTAGGATGAGCCCTCTTCAGGAAAGCCAATGAAAGAACCCGCTCAGGCACCTGTTGGGGGGGACACGTGTTACGAGGCTAACCAAATCGAATTAAAGCGACCAATTAAGGAAGATCTGATTTCTTCACTTGATATCCCAGAGCCAAGTTACGAGGAAACGTATGTCTCCTGGGAACAGAAAGTGACAACTGATTTTGGGACATACATTGATACGGATCCTGATTTCTTTGATGGTGAAGATTCAAGCTGCGAAGTCTCACGCAAGTTTTCTAAACACGATTTCTGTGAGACGATTGGGCCTGAGGAATCTGATAGATCATTTGATAGCCCAATAACTGAGGAAAATGATCTTATTAGGGCACACATTACGGATCCAGAATCGTATTTTCTGGAGGAATCAATTCAATGCCCTAATTATCAGTTACACCCTGTTGAGCTTATCGATAATTCTGTTTCTAAGATAATTAGACCCAAGTCAATTCTGATTCTGCCACATCATTTAGACTTGGAGATTTCAGATGGGGTGATTAACATGCAAGAGGTCTCGGAATTTAACATGCTGAATGAGGAGGATAGTAGCTAGGAAGTTGGGATTTGGGAAGCTAATATTGGAGGAATAGGAAGATTGAGTCGAAGGGTTCCTTTTAAGCTGAAACCATCAAATTAGAACCCTTTCAACATTTGTTTCGAGGATGTTCAACCTAAGCACCCATTCAACGATTATCCTTTTGAGACTCAATTCTCTGTAACCTGACTTTTTGGTCTTGGGTTGCATCCTCATAAATCGCAGGCTCGACCCCACTTGCATTCTGATTTTAGGTTTTGGGTAATTTTTATCCAGAACCTAAGATATTCTCGATTATGGGGGATGGGTCTGCACCACAATCTGGTCCACATCTGTGGACCTCTATTGACAGGTCGGAGGATTCTTCTGTTTATTTTAATTTTGCCCTGCACTTGTTAATTCTTCATTTCTTTTCGTTGTATAGTGTGCCTAGCTGAATGCACTAAACTCAGCACATATACAATTCTTTTTCATTTTCATCTCGGAGCGGACCTGACATTCACGCAATTCAGGTACTTTCTACGCTTTTCCAATCTATTTTATGTCTTTTTAATACAATAAGGACATTGCATTAGATAGGCATGGGGGGGTGGATATTTATATCTGAATTCATTCATCAGCTCTGTAGATTTGTTTTATTTTCTTTTATTTTAAAAAAAATTTTTAGAATTAGGAAAGAGAATTTGGGTTTAAGAAAATTTTCAGTCTTAGGAAATACTACATTAAGATCTGAACACAAAGACCCTTCAGGTCTTTGGACTTAATCTACCCGTGTATCCACTAAAATGTGGATTTGTTTTTTGAGTTCTCGCCAGCCTGAATTTTATTTTAATTGGAGTAAATAAGTTTGGGTGATAAGTACACGACTTATCAACCCGCCTTTGATTTGAGGGAATTTTGAGTCTTAAGCATCTACACACTTTCTTTGCACTGACTCGTTGTTCGGAGATTTTAACGGAAATTGGGTAGCTAATGAACCTTCCAGGGTGATTTGGCTGGCAAGTTATCGTGGGTAACAACCCATAGGTAGGTTATCCAGAGCCCAGTCACTGGACCTTTCTCCTTTTGCTGCCTTTAGGTAAATCTTAGACCAGGGAAGCCACCTACTTAAAAAAAGGAAAGAAAAGAGAAAAAAGAAATCAAAAAGAAAAGGAGAAAAGAAAGGAAAAGAAATAAGCCACACTTCGCCGGATGAGTATGGCTGGCAAGTTGTTGGTGGTAACAGCTCATCGACCGATTGTCTAGAACCCAACTCAGTAAATGCACTAAAAATTCCTAAAACACTTAGGAAGAAGCAGAGAAGTAGAATAAATTGGGGAGATATACATTGGATTCACCCTTGTGTTGACCCCGTAAAAAAAAATAATAAAAGTAGGGAGAAAGCTATCGGTTGTAAAGATACACCTTTAGGCAGAATTGTTTTTGAGGTCACCTAGAGGCGAAGAAATCCGAAGTCCATTTTAAATGACAGTCAACGAGTCTATCACAATCACAATAAGATGCTTAAAGCATAGGGTTCTCATCAAATCTTGGGTGAGTTGAATGGCCGTAGAAAGCCACTCTTAAACCCTAAAATTTGAAAATAAAAAAAAAAATTAGAAAAGAGTAAAAAGTGAAAAAGAAATTTTTCTTTTAATAAGGCGAGGGCTTGAGGCGATCTGTATTTTGGCTGATACCCGGGCACTATTGTGTCTTTGAAAGTTCAGTTTCTAAGTAGACAATTTCTTAATGATTGAAAATAACTCTGGTCCAAATAATCCAACCTAATTCTTTTATAAATAGCATATAGTTTTTTCTAGGGACTAGCAAAAGATAGGCATGGGGGTATGATGTAAACACATTTACACTACTTAAAATGTCTATTTATGCATGTTCTTAAGCATAAGACTGCATTTCATGATATAAATATTGCATAACATGCATCATCTTGCATTTAGAGTAGTTTGAATAAGATGGAGGTTAATTGTCTCCTTTTATGTGCTTGGACAGGGTAAACATTTCATAGGGGTCTCGGATCAAAGATCTAACCATATGGATGTGATCAGGGCGACGATTGGAGTTCAATGACTCCAAGATCGCCCTAATCAGGCATTCGTAGCATCAGATAGTGACCGGGGAACCCTAGAAGATCAAGGGCCAAGATGGTGTAAATCCAAACTTCAGATGACAAATCCGACTGCATGGATGAATTTGGATCGACGATCGCAGCCCAACGACACAAAGATCGAGTCAATCCGACATCCGTGGCACCATCTACAACTTCCAAAAGATGGACGGCCAAGATGGCACCACGTGACACCATCTTGGCCGCCCAAACAACCGCTTACATTCTATGAAGCCCCACACCCGCTCGCTCTCCACCGTTGGATCTTGATCCAACGGCTGTGGTTAGCCACGCCTAAAAGCATCCGCTCGACCATTCGCGCCCCATAGCGTAGTGGTCGAGCGCACTTACGCAAGCAGCAGGCATGGGTTCGAGCTGCAGCGAAGGGCTGGAAGGCACGGGCGATTGAGCGTGGGCGGGCATTGGATCATGATCGGATGGCCGCGTGCTCCCGATAGTGTTTACACGCGATTGAACGCGCGGCATGGATGCGCGATCGCACGCGCCAGGCGGGCGCACAACGAGCGGGCGGAGACGCATCTTAAGTCGTCTGATCGCTGAGAATCGAAGAACATACGTATGCATTGAGGAAGCAGCCAGCTGAGGAGGCGCGCGTGGGCGCGAGGGCTACGCCCACATTGGGGCCTTTAGTGATGGATTTATCCGTCACTAAAGACCCCTCATTTTTTATTTTGAAGTTGTAATGACTATTTTTCCCCCACTCCTTACAGCTATAAAAGGAGACCCCCTTCATACGAAATTCTCATCCCTTCCTTCTCCTCTCTACCCCTCCAAAGCTCAAGAGAAGCTTGTCCCACACCTAGGATGCTTCTCGCGAGATAAAGTCCAAATTTTCGTCCCCCTTCGGAAGTGGATCCCGCGACGACGACGGCATGCTGCTCCGTTCCCGTTCTTCTGCTTTGTCCTCCTTCGTCCTGCTTCGTTCCCCTTCGTCCAGGCGTCGTCCCATCCGGCTAGTCCTCCAAGCGACCGTCGAGGAGGATTTCTCTCTCCCTATTCTTTTTACTACTTTCTAGAGTAGTTCTGCTTGTCCTCCAAGCGATCGTCGAGGAGGACATTTCTCCCTCCATTCTTTTAATGCTTTCTAGAGTAAATTTATTGCTTTCTAGTGCAATTGTTTTATACTTTCTAGTTGTAATGAACAATCTCCTTAATGATAAATTCTTTGTTTATTCTACATCTCATTTTGCTCTCTATGTGTAATATTCTCTCTCTCCCTTACTCTCTCTCTCTTCTATTTATTGCAAATAATTAGATAGTTTTAAATTGAATTATTCCGTGACAAATAAAAAGAAATGCGTAATTTTTAAATCAAATGACCGCCTCCCTGTGTTCGACCCGGAATTTTCATTTCGGTATAAATTTTATTTGTTAAACACGAATTCTTCGCTTCCAAACTACAACGACAAGTTTTCCAAAACGGAATACATTAGCGTAGCAATTTGAGCATTCAACAGTCATCAAAGGAGGAACTTTCAATTGAAGAAACCATCAAACAAGTTCGAATGTTTACATTATCCTCCTCAAGTTCCTCGAAAAATCCATAATACTCAAATTTATTAATCACCTTAAAAATATCAAATTTCACTCGATCCCCAACGGCGATTTCCATGCTACCACTTTCACAATTAATGTTGGCCTTAGCGGTAGCTAGGAACGGATGCCCTAGAATGATGGGCGTGTTCCTCAGATTTTCAAGTACATCCATGTCAAGGACAAGGAAATCTACAGGAAAATAGAAATCCTTGACCTTAACTATAACATCCTCAATAATGCCTCGCAGATTTGTGACCAAACGGTCTGCTAGCAGTAGCGTTACTGAAGTTGGCCGAAATTCACCTAATCCAAACTTCTCGTAAAGAGAAGTCAGAATTAGGTTGATGGATGCACCTAGATCCAAAAGTGCTCTATCAAATGTGTAATCTCCAGTGACATAAGAAATCAATGGAGCACCTGGAGCTCTCTTTTCCTGAGGGAGGTGGTGCAGGATAACAGAACTAGCTTGCTCGGAGAGTACCACCTTCTAGGGAACAGATTCTCTCGACTTACGCTTTTGTGTACATAAATCCTTTAAAAATCTCGCGTAAGCCAGTATATGCTTGATAGCATCGAGGAGTGGGATATTGATCTCAACATTCTTAAAGATATTCAGAAGCTCCTCATTGCTATCAATAGACTTCTTTCTCTTTGATTTGATCAAGGCTTCAGGAAAAGGAACATGAGTCAGATCTTTGGAATCAGGTTCCTAAGCCTTGATTTCTTCTCTAGAATTCCTCTCTCTCCTCAGGTTCTTCAGGATTCGGTAGATCAGAATAGTGTGGTTGTGGATCCTGAGTCTACTTACCACTCCTCAAGGTGATAGAATTTGCAGATGCATAAGAGTTTGGGTCTTGGGGAGGGTTAGGAAAGATTGGAGGGGCTTGATTAGCCATGAATTGTTGATGTGCAGAAGAAGAAGAAGAAGAAGAGGAGAGACCCTGCTCAACCACTTGAGCATGTCTATGTGGGTCCCTCTGATTTCCATTCCCATGGGCTTGATTACCCGGATTCAGAATATTTCATGGGTTGGGTATAGGTTGGGATGGTAGAGATCCAGGTTGACGAGAGTTTGCAATGATCCTGGTCTGCAAGTTGTCCAGTGAGGTTTCATTTGCTGCATGAGCTGGTGCATGGATCCCTACATCTCTACCATTTGCTGATTCAAATTAGCCTACCCTACGGGTTGACGGTCATTCCAAGCTAGCTGATTGACCTGATTTGGGGGCAACTGAGTATACACATGACCCTGACCCATTGGTTGTTGCGAAGCATAGTTGCTGAGTCGGAATTGGTTCTGTTGCCGTGGGTTTTTCCAAGAGAAGTTAGGGTGGTTTCTCCAACCCAGATTATAAGCATTAGAGTAGGGGTTGGATGTAACATTCTCTTGTACAGCACAGACATCCTCATAGGGTGAGGAAAACTAGGATCAAAGGCCCTAATTTGGAACCCGTGAGGTTAAAAAAAATGCTGACTCACAGGTTGAGCCACATCGAGTTGATTCACGAACTCCCGTCCAAAAGGAGCTCGCGAAGAATGGAATCCTTAATTTTGGGATTGAGCGGATCAAGAGTTGTTCAAAGAATTTCCAACCATCCAGTCTTCCATTCTTTTAGCAACCATGTCCACATTATGAAATTTGTTTCAAATCAATTCTATATCAGATAAATGAGAGCGATAGACTTCATTGACATTTGATCTGGGCTGCTGGGACCGGTTAAAGGTATACATGGAGGCATGATTGATTGAATTCTGACTTATTTCCTCAAACAAATCATGTGCACTATCTGTGTCTTTATTTAGGAAATTGCCTCCGCAAGAAGCATCCACATGATTTCTAAGTTGCTCAGTCAACCCATGATAGAAGATCTGCACGAGTTGCCATTTTGGCACCTTGTGGTGTGGACACTTCCGCAATAGGTCCTGGAATCGCTCCCAGGCCATAAGAAACTGCTCCCCCAGCCGCTGGGTAAAGGTAGTGATTGCCTATCTCAAGGCATTGGTACATCCGACTAGGAATAATTTCTTCAGAAAGGCCGATTTCAACTCATTCAAAGTTGCAATTGGTCTTCTTATTGTCCTGTACCAATGTGCATTCTTATCCCTAAGAGAGTGGGGGAAGAGCCTCATGATAATTTTCTCATCATTCACGTTTCGTGCCTTGGTGATTTGTACCAAAGTGGTCAAGTCCTCCAAATGCTGAAACGGATCTTCCGAGCCAACCCCATGATAATGTTTGATCAGACTTAACACTTGGGGTTTGATTTCTACGTCGTCGGTTGGAATCTGGATGCTGGGACATTCCCCGTAATTCGAAGGACCATAAAAATCCTTCAAGGGCTGAGCGCCCTGCATTCTCTGCATTTGTTCCAGCTGCCTTCAGAATTCCTCCTGTGGATCCCCAGGTAGAGGACGCTGTTGGTTGGCCATGGGATCAATTTCACCAAAATCTTATTTGTGCCTCCTAGAATACTCTGGTGGTCCTTCCAATCGGGGATTTAACGTCCGTCTTCCTAGAATAAACTTGGGGAAGGTTGAAAGGACTAGGGATATGGACCTTGCAGCACAACAAAACAAGGTTGTCCTTAAGTGGGGTAGCCTAAGGATATATAGACACGCAAAATCCGCCTTAAGATTGTAAATGATTTACTCTACTTGCATCTACTCAATCCAACTAGTTAGAAGGAGGGACTGGGGAGAAGGTCCTTCCTTCGGCTTTCACCTCTGGTTCCTAGTGTACCCCCCAGCCGCGGTCATTTGATGCTAATCCCGTAGCTAGACATCAGATTAATCAGTACAAGTACGTTAATCAAAGACAATCTTAGACTAGGCCCTGAAGAGCGAATTAGTCCTTAAGTCCAACGTCTACTTAATTTTATTAAGGCCTAAGATTGTGGTGCTTATGGAATGTGATGGGCCATGAAAATGGGTTGTTCCCTTAATGATTGATTGAGAATTGCGTAAGTGCATGCACAACCAAGGTTTTCAAGCAAGACTATTTGCGATGTGTGAATGTTAATGTTCAAATCTTGTCAAGTAGCTTTTGGGGTTTAAAATTAGGTTGATTTCAGTCAAGTTTTGGTGCGAACCAGGTTGGCAAACATGGGTGAAGATTGCTTTCCTTTAAAATCAGAAAAAAAGTGTAGTGCCTAGAATCGACCTAGATTGTAAACCCTAAAGAGGAGCTACTTGATGAGTTGATTTTAGATAGAGTGGTGTGGCCCAAACAACTCAAACAACTGGCCACAACTGCAACACTAGGTTAGGCACATAGAGATGATTAACCTAGAGTGATTTCTACTCTTTTATGTGTTGCTTTGTGTGTACATTCCACAGATCAGAACCCGATTGAGTAGAAAGAAATCAATTGGGTTAAGTGCCCTGAATGTGGGTGTATGTTGTGTGTTTGTTGAAAATTACCCCATAAGATTATCTATTTGTTTTTTTTTTCTTTTATAAATGAGGGTGGAATGAATGTGAGTGAGAATCCAAATAACCAAACTACTTCTAGTATTTATGCAAACACCTAGGTTAATTGGAATTTGGATTTAATGTGACAAATGAAATCTATGGAGGGGGGAAAGAATGGGGAGCACTTACAGTTGTCTTCAACTGCACTTTGCCCCGATCTACCGCTTGATGATTCCTTGATGGAGGTCTCTACGAAAAAGTAGACACAAGAGAAAGCAAGTTAGAAGACAATAAAGTGCGTGAAATGCGAAAAGAAGATTGGAAATCGTTGCCTCCCCAGTAACGATGCCAACATGTTGAAGCTATGAGTTACTACGCTATCGTATTTGATTTTGAAAAACCTATCATCATAGTTTGAAAGAGAAGAACTCATATTCAACAAATAAAATTTTTACCGGAATAGAAATCCCATGTGGAACTCAGGGAGACTAATCGATCTATATTCATAATTATATTTTTTTTAGTGTTTTTGTTGAAAAGCAAAGCGACGTAATTACAATGAAGCAATATTAACAATCAAAATAAATGAGAGAGAGAGAGAAAACATGAACTCAATATTTCAAAATGTTTATACAATAAAACCAGAGAAGAATTACATTAGAAAGCAGTAAATCAACTACACTAGAAAGCAGAAAAATTCTATTCTAGAAAGCTGAAAAGAAGAATGGGAGAGAGAATTTAACCTCCTCATTGATCACTTCGAGGACAAGCCAGATGAGATGCCACCTGGAAGATGGAGGGTGAAGTATGAAGAAGGAGCTTGAGGCAGGACGAACAAGAATGGGGCAGCATGTCATCGTCGTCGAGGGATCCACTTCCAAAATGTGGGTGAAATTTTGACTTTATCTCTCGAGGAGCATCCTGGGTGTGTGACAAGCTTCTCTTGAGCTTTGGAGAGGGAGAGAAGAGAAGGAAGGGATGAAAATTTCGTATGGAGGGGGTCTCCTATTATAGTTGCAAAGAGTGAGGGCAATTTGGTCTTTTTAATTTGAAAAACATTATTTCAGGACCTTTAGTGACGGATAAAACCATTGCTAAAGGTCCGAACGTGGCCTTCTTGGGCAGCGCTCGTGTGTCTGCTTGCCTCTCGTGCATGAAACGCACGTCCACATTCTTTAAATCTCAGCTGTTCGATTGTGAGATCGAATAGCTAAGATGCATCCTCACCGCGTCTCAATCGCGCACTCACCCGCGTTATGCGTGGGCATCTAATGAGGCTTGAGAGCAATCGAGTGCCTGCAGCCGCTCGATCGCGATCGACCGATCACTCGTGCCCCCTCGCTGCGCCCCAGCTGCCACTTGTCAAGGATCGAACGCACGCCTCTTCATCGCGTAAGCACGTTCGACCAATGTGCTACAGGTGAGTTTGTGTCCTGCTTATGTTTTGTGTGTGCATGTCCACAGCCGTTGGATGATCATCAACGGTGGAGAAGCGGCAATCAGATTGAAAAAGAGGAGTGGCGAGTGCAGCAGCAGGTTAGGTAGCTGAGATGGTGCCACGCGGCGACATCTTGGCTGTCCATCTTCTTGATGATGTAGATGGTGCCAGGGTTGTCGGATTGAGTCGATTTTCACGTCGTTAGGCTGTGATCGTCGATTTGTATCCATCCATGTGGTCAAATTTGTCATCTGAAGTGAGGATTCATGCCATCTTGGCCCTTGATCTTCTAGGATTCCTCGATATCTATCTGATGCTACAGATGTTTTATTAGGGTGATCTTGGAGTCGTTAAACTCCAATCGTCACCCTAATCAAATCTGTACGGTTGGATCTACGATCCGAGCTACTGACAGAAGCATTTCTGCATGTTTTGAAAGTCATCGGAATCGTAGCATAGTTGTGCAAAAATGTTCGTCAAAAATTAAGTTTGTAAAAATAACGAGACTTTGAGTCCAGGTCGTTCGTCTCTGGGAGGCATTAGTTTTACTTTTGAAATCAATCTTTTTGCCGCTCTACTTTGTTTAAAAACACAAGTCGGTTTCCAATCTCCTAATTAAAATTTTGCCACTTCTGTTATGAACTCGGATTACATGCACGTCTGTTAAATAAATTACACAGGTGAATGTGTGAGTTTCTGTGCACATGATTCTAGTGAGGTGGTGACTATTTATAGAGAATGCGTCTATTGTTAGATTTTCGATATTCTCAGGAAATGATATGATTTGTTGCGGAATGGATAGACAATTGAAAAACAGGCAACTTAAATCACGCAAATATCATAGCAATCAATAAGCTCATTGTGATTTCAGAACATGGAGACATATATATATATATAAACATTTTTCATTCATTTAGCGGGAGAGTTGTTTGCAACAAAAACGATAGAGGAAAGCTTGTACAGAAATGCTTGGAATTCAAATCTAGCTACCAGAAAACGACTGCATACAAGAATCAATGGGGGGATTTTGCATGCATCATTTGGGGAGAATAAAGACTATGCTATTAAGCAGTAATAAAAGAAATAAAATTATGAAGAGCATAAACTAAATCTAGCAGAATGGAAGAGCATTCAGGGGAGGTCCCCGATGGCCTGGAGTGGTTGGGAGGAGAATGACGGGCGGCCAATGCAGCTTAGGCCGACCCTTGGAGAGAGGGAGGATTGATCTAGCATCCCAGCATGATGTCTTCCATGATGGTGGTGAGCTCGTGGAGGTGGAATGGCTAACCTAAGTGTAGGTGGGCGTGCATGGAGCCAATGAAGTGAGTTGTGTCAAGTGGTGGATAGAAGCTAAGGGATCTGAATCGGTGCACTTGGTCGTCCATGGGGTCTTTTTGTAGACTCAATGGCTTCTCTCTAGAGAGGTGTGGAACTCTCTTAAAAGAGTCCAAGAGTGGTCAGCCACATGAGGATAGAGGTGGTTTTTGAGATCCAAAAATTGTGGATCTCAATTTGAATGCCTCTTGATTGCTAAATTTGGCAACCAAGAGGTGGCACCACTTCAAGAGAGTTCTAGAGAACTCTAGAGAAGTGTGTGTGCGTGAATGGGTGTGTGTGTGCATGTGTGTGGTCGTGCTCTATGTGTCTAAGAGGTTTAAGTTTCGTCCTAAGGGGTTTGGGTAGGTGTAGGTCTTGAATTAGGATTACAAACCCTAATTGCTATGGGGAAAATGCCATTAAACATAACCTAAGTTTAATTGAATGAGTGTGAACCTAATTGAGAGTGAAATAACTCAATTAGGTTGGGTTTAGATCAATTCGACTCTCACTAAGTCCAATTAAACTTGTGTGGGTTGAGATGTAAGCTCAATTGGACTCAATGAGTACAATTGACTTAGGTGACGGTAATTGACTTTGATATAAGTCAATTGGATTTGGTGAGGACCTAATTAGGTCCTTAGGTAGGTCTAGAGGTGATGTATTAGGGTTAGGACACCTTAATTTATGCTCCTACGGGATTGGGATTAGGTCTAGGAAGCTAGAGATCCAAGATCATGACTTGAATCTGAAAACAAGGACTGGAGACCAGTATCCGACGTCCAATAATATGATCAGATGACTTATACTCAAAAATCAGAAGTCCAAACTTTAGTTCTGGACGTCAAATCTAAGTCAGGGGGAAATCAAGGTTCTGTTTTGGGTATTCTGCAGAAATTGGACGTCTGACAAAGTGTCTGGACATCCAATAACACTATAGAAGTGATTTGAGGTGTGCGGGAGTTGGCTAAGGGTCCTGGACGTCCTATAACTTATCTGGACGTCCAGATAAGGGTTGGAACTAGGGTTTTAGGGCTTCCTAGGGTATTGTGACCTAATCTAAGGGTGGCTAAGGCTTTAGAGGTCTCTAGGTTATCCTAAGGCTAGGATGGACCTAAGCTCTTCACATTTTATTGCTTTATTTCTACTTAATAGAATAGAAAACCTTTTACCCCCTTACATTATTATTCCTACATCTAAATTAAGCCTTCTGCTCTAGCTCTACTGCAACTCCCATTATTCTTGATCCAGCTTCAGATCCTGCTCCTGATCAGCTTATTGCCTGCAATTGACATAATGTACTTAATCAGCACATTATAACATTATTTCATGCATAGCTAAAGAAAAGCAGTAAAGATGTAGATAATGCGTATGCATGCATGAATAAGCCTAACTTATGCTAAGTCCTAGCTTAATCTTGGTCAATTAAGACCTATGATTACTGCGCAGTCATACCCCCATGCCTAAATCTTGCTAGTCCCTAGCAAATGCAAGACTAAATTATTTACAGCAAAGGTCCTTAAGGGACTGATTATTTTATCAAGTGTATGCATAGAGATTTTTCTCCTTTTTGTTTTCATCCTATGCTCTAGAAATCCAGACAATCGTGAAAGTGCAGCTATGTTGCTTTTGCAACGGATTCGAGTGAAAACTGATACACCTCTAAAGCCTGTACTTGACCCCTAGTAAAAATTCTAGTGGGATAGGTGAACTTCTTCCCTCGGGGTATTCAAAATATTCTACGAATTCCACCTCAACTTTAGGCTTAGGTAGAGAATCTCAGAGGGAAAAGATGATATATTTGGTGGCTCACTCTCACTTGGTGCTACAAAGAGACTAGCACTACAGAATCTAGATTCCTGAATTACTAAGTAACTCAACTCAATGAAAGACGAGAAAAACTATGCTCCCTTTTGATTCCTTTGTATCTATTCTCTCTTACTCTTTTTCTTTTCTTTCTTTTTCTTAGAGCTCACAACCTCACCAGATTCACATATACGATCTGTATTTGGTGGTCTCACTTGGCATTAACACTTTAATTGAGTTCTCGTAACCCTAGCACTAAGTTGGAATTCCTCAACTAGTATTCAGGCGGTTAGAAACATAGAAAAATAGGTTAAGACCATATTTGGTGGATCTCAAATTTATTTGGTGGTATTGCCTCAATGCAACTGAACTAAATATTCACCCTTTTTTTTCTTTGCTTTTTCTTCTTTTTCTTTTTTGTTTTCAATTTTTCTTTCTTTTCATCATTTTCATATTTTTTTTTCAACATTACACATCCATGAACTTTATTCAGGAGGCATTATCAGGGATTGGTGGTACTCAAGAGACATTGGGTGGCTTATTTGGTGGAAGTGCATACTCACGACATTGGGAGAGACAGATAGGGTGGTGTATTTCTGACCTTGGCATCAATGCCCTCCTTCAGCCAAGGATTCTGTAAAGAATGGTCGTAACCATCCACCTTTGCCCTAGTTTTATGAAAATTCGCTCTCCACGTATTTGCCTTATTTGGTGGCTCTCAAAATTTTGCACAAAAATGTATGTGGGAATCGAGAGTGAAAACTATGTCTAATCTCAGAGTATCATCACCTAATTATCTAGGATTCCAGATTCCTTGCACTAATCTTAGAGCACCAGTACACTCTACTCTCATCTCACACTATTTGGTGGATTTTTGGAGGAAAATCTACCTGACTCCCAAAACACTGTCTAGGGGTTCAGGAAAAGAAGCACTGCTTCTTCTCTACAGATTGAAGATGTTTATTGGCCTTTACCATGAATCCATTGCAAATTCTACGTGTGTATGAAAAGTCGTATTGGATTCCATATTACAGAAATCAACTAGAGGATAAAAATCCCTAATGCATTCTCTTAATAAAATAATCTTATTCATGAGTGCAATATGTATATATGCTATGAATAAGTAACCTCTTATATTCGTACTTCATGAAATTCTCGTATCGGGTTGCAATCAGCTTGACCCTAAATTTAGAACAATAGGTGAGCGAGTGAGTCGAAAATGGCTGTTGCGAACGATTTCTAGCTCCAATGCTGGCACTGGAGGTGGAGTCGGTTGTTCTTTTATTTAAGGTCCTAGAGTATGTTTTACATGCAGCTCCGATGTTTTCCTAAATGTTGGCATAAAAATTTTTCAGTTTTGTTATATCTACCCCCCCATGCCTACGTTCTTACATGTCCTCATGCATGAATAAAATGGAAAATAAATTTGACAGAGGATGAGTGGGTAGAAGTCACTTGGAATTGCTCTTGAAAATATACATTCAGCACCGGCCAACCTGTTAGCTTGCAATATACGAAAAGGAAATATGCTAAAAGAAAAATATGCTATGTACAAAAATGGTTATGATGGTGAAATGTGGGATAGATGCTATCTATATGTGCTAAGTTTAATGCCTCCAACTGGGCAAGCACTCAATCACACGTCCTCAATAGGATGGACAATCTTGTCAGGTGGAGGAGCTTCCTAGGCCAAAAATGGCTTGAGGCATTGGCCATTAACCATTGATATATGCCTAGATTTTTGGTCCTTGATTTGGACTGCCCCGTTAGGATATGGACAAATCACAATATACGGGCCAGTCCATTTGGACTTGAGCTTCCCTACGAACAGTTTC
Organism: Thalassia testudinum; assembly: GCA_037157565.1. NCBI lineage: Eukaryota > Viridiplantae > Streptophyta > Magnoliopsida > Alismatales > Hydrocharitaceae > Thalassia > Thalassia testudinum. Next base: position 29,563,133 of record JAZHRO010000019.1, on the reverse strand, counting down.
AATCATGAATCAAACAACCAGACTCGCTGGTTGGGCGTGAATGCTTTCCTCCGGATGTGGCGGTCATGAAAGGCCTTAGTCTTGTCCTTGTATAAGAATGAGTTCTCATAGGCCTCCCACAGGATCTCTTCTAATTCGCTGAGCTGGAGTTTCTATTCTTGACCTCCTGCATCGATGTCAAGGTTGCACTTTTGCACCGCCCAAAAGGCGCGGTGTTCCAGCTCTACAGGAAGGTGACAGACCTTGCCATATATCATGCGATATGGTGACATTCTGAGTGGGGCCTTGTATGCGGTTCGATATGCCCAGAGTGCGTCAACTAATTTATCGGACCAATCCTTCCTGTTTGGTCTAACTGTCTTCTAGAGAATCAACTTGATCTGACGGTTAGACACTTCAGCCTACCCATTGGCCTGCGGGTGATACGGGGTGGCTATGCGGTGATGTACCTCGTATTTCTTTAATAACGACATGAAATGGGTGTGAATGAAGTGGCTTCCCCTGTCGCTAATCAAAGGGTGGGGTATTCCGAATCGTGCGAAGGTGTTCTACCATAGGAAAGAAATGACGGTCTTATGGTCGTCCCGTCTCATCGGGATGGCCTCGACCCACTTCAAGACATAGTCAATGGCTAGCAATATGTACTAGAAGCCATGTGAGTTCGGAAAAGGGCCCATAAAATCGATGCCCCAGACGTAGAACAATTCTAGGACCATAATAGGCTGGAGTGGCATCATGTCTCTCCTGGTCATAGAACTAATCGACTGGCATCGTTTGCTGTGTTGGGCGTATTAGTGTGTATATCTGAAAATGGTTGGCCAGAGAAATCCCGACTGCAAAATTTTTGTAGCAGTTTTCCGTCCTGAGAAATGGCCACCACTGGCATCGTTGCGGCAAAATGATAACACACTGAGGACCTTAGAGTCTGGGATGCATCGTCGAATAATTTGGTCCGGTCCAATGAGGAGGAGCAGTGGGTTATCCCAGAGTAGTATTTGGCCTCTGCAATGAATTTGAGTTTCTGGTCCTTGGATAGGTTCACAGGAATTTTGCCTATGGCAAGGTAGTTCACGAAATCCGCATACCAAGGGAACTCAACAGAATGAACTGTCAAAAGAGATTCATCCGAAAATTGTTCGTGGATAGGCAGGGAATAAGGAATGTGTATGGGTCCAATCTGGATTGGTGGTCCACCACAACATTCTATTTTCTAGCTTTGTCACGGATTTCGATATCAAATTTCTGCAATAGAAGGATTCATCTAATAAGCCGTGGTTTGGCATCCATCTTTGCCAACAAATGCTGGAGGGTGGAGTGGTCAGTGAAAATGATGACCTTGGACCCTAATAAGTACGATCTGAATTTCTCCAACCCAAATACTACTACTAGCAGTTCCTTTCTGGTGACAGTGTAATTGTGCTAAGCCTCATTCAGCATCTTGCTAGCATAGTATATGACAAAGGGTTGTTTCTCCCAACGTTGGACTAAAATGGCACCGACGGCAAAATTGGAAGCGTCGCACATCATTTCGAAATCAAGTGACCAGTCGGGTGGTTGGAGAATCGGGAGTTGGAAACAACGCTTCGTATAGTCTCGAAGGCACTGAGACACGAGTTATTAAATTCAAAAGGGACATTGGCAACCAGGAGATTCGTCAAAGGTCGTGTGATTTTCGAGAAATCGCATATAAATCTCTGATAAGAGCCGACGTGATCGAAGAATGATCTGATCTGCTTGACCGAGCTAGGTGGCAGTAAGTGGGAGATAATCTCTAATTTAGCTCGGTCGACCTCAAGTCCATTTTTAGAGATCCTGTGCCCTAGTACTATGCCATCCCTCACCATGAAATGGCTTTTCTCCCAGTATAGTACTAGGTTTACCTCAATACACCGCTTCAGGATCTTGGTGAGGTTATCAATACAAGATGCGAAATCATCTCCGAAAATGGAGAAGTCGTCCATGAATACCTCCACATAATCCCCAATCATGTCAGAGAAGATGGCCATCATACAATGTTGAAATGTCGCTAGTGCGTTACAAAGGCCAAAGGGCATCCGCTTGAAAGCGAATGTTCCAAAGGGGCATGTGAATGTGGTCTTGTCTTGATCTTCTATGTTAGTCACTACCTGATTATACCCGGAGTGTCCATCCAAAAAATAGAAGAAACTGCGTCCGGCTAATCGTTCCAAGATCTTATCATTGAACAACAAAGGAAAGTGATCCTTCTGGGTAGCCATGTTCAGTTTCCAATAATCTATGCAGATCCGCCAAGATGTCGCAGTGCGGGTCGGGATGGATTCGCCCTTATCATTCTTCATGATGGTGAGTCCTACTTTCTTGGGCACTATCTGGATTGGACTCACCCACTGGCTGTCTGAGATGAGATATAAAATGCCTACATCCAGCCATTTCATGATCTCCTTTTTAAAAATCTCTAGCATATTCGGGTTAAGTCGTCTTTGAGGTTGTTGCGAAGGTTTCATCCCCTCATCTGTGTAAATGTGATGAGTGCAATACAAGGGGCGAATACAGCAGAGATCAACAATACTCCACCCAATAGCAGCCCTATGGTCTTGAAGCATAGAAATCAATTGATGCTCCTGTTCTTTGGTTAAGTGGGCATTGATGATGACTTGGTATGTCTCACTTTCACCCAAGAACACATACTTGAGTGAGTCAGGTAAGGGCTTCAATTCAATCACGGGTGAGTCAGAGTCAGAAATGAGAGTGGGAGGAGCAGAATCGATGGTGGGAATCTGTTGATCCATGTGCACGTGAATTCCCACTGAGTCACTCCCTGTGGAATAATTGGTTGTGACTGCGTAACAGGAAACTCGTTAGCTGTAGTCACATCTTCTTGCAACAACAGGGGCGATTAAGTAATGTATGGATCAGGATAGCTAGATTCAGGGGTGTTGTGGTCAGAAGTGCACCCTAAACAATCAAATCCTTAGGGAGATATGTGTAATGCAGTGGTTTCAGTCCCGTGTGGATCGAGGTTCGAGAACCCTGATAGTGTAGACGAATGAGACATTGGGTCGTCACAGAGAAGCCCAATGTTACCACAGTACGCCAAATCTTTGTCTTCACCATCCTCCTCTATTTGATCACAGTCGAAGTTCTTTGCTGCCCTGAATATGTCCAGTCGAAGTCGCTCATTGCCTACGGCAATCTCCATACACCCGGATGCACAATCGATGTTCGCTCAGGCTGTTGCCAGAAATGGGTGACCCAAAATAATTGGTGCATCTTAAAGATTAGGAGGAACTTCCATATCGAGAATGAAAAAATCTGTAGGAAAGCAAAACCAGCGGACTTTCATGATCATGTTCTCAACCACCCCCCTCGATGTTTTGACTGATCTATCAGCCAGCTGAATCGTGACAGAGGTGGGTTCAACTCCCCAAATCGAAATCGATCAAATATGGCAATGGGAGTTAGGTTGATGGACGAACCCAGATCTAGAAGGGCTCGATCAAATGGACAATCCTGCAAGAAGCAAGATATGAGTGGGGTACCAGGGTCTTTCTTCTTCGGCGGCAAGTTGGCTGGAATCACAGTGCTAGCCCCTTTCAACAATACCGCCTGTTGTCCAATTCTCGGTTGTCGCTTCACGGTACAATAATCCTTGAAGAACCTAGAGACAGTGGGAATGTGATCAATTGCCTCGAGGAGGGGGACCTAAATATGTACTTCCTTAAACATCAATTTCAAATCCTCAAAATTCCGCGTGCCCTTTTTCTGTACTGCATTTCATGTCAGAGACTCAGGAAACGGGACAGGAATCTCAAGGTTAAGTGGCCTCTTACCCTTATCTACCACAGGTGGCTCTTGAGATGAAGGAGTCGAACCCACCTGCGGTGAAGGGGAAAAATTAAAACCCACCTGCCTAGGTGGTGGGTCAAATGTCTTCCTTCTGCTCTGCAGAGAGACAGCATGTGCATCAGCTTACTATCCATGAGGTGGTGGTGGAGCGAAAGGGGTAGAATACACGAGGTTCTGCAAAGGCGGCTGGCCTTGCGCATAACTGGGTGGTGCAGGCGGCACCCATAGTATGGCGTGTGCCTGTCCCTGCGGTGCCTGAAACCTAGGCGGAGTGCCCTGGTTCTGCACATCGAGGATTCAGGTAGGTTGGGAGGGCAAGGCTCCCTGAGTCCTATGCTCCTACAACAACTAGTTCTACATGTTTTGTATGGTCTGTATCTGATCAGCCATCGCATTCATAATTTGCAAGTTATCTTGTGTAGACTTCCACATCGATTCTTGCAGCTCCTCTTTCAGAGTCTCCAAAGGGTCAGCCCACTTTGGAGGGTGGTTGCCAGCTTGGTACAGCGGCTAGTATAAAGAGCGGGGTTGTTGCTGCTGAGACGGGAATGGCTGTTGCCTAGGGTACGTGTTTTGCGCATTTTCGTATTGCCTAGTCTAAGAGTGTGGATCTTGATGTAGTCTCTGTGAATTACCAGACCAGGAGAAGTTCGGATGCTGGTGCCAACCAGGGTTATACGTCTCTGAATACGGGTTATTACGCCCGTATCCTTGGATAGCACGGACGTCCTCATAGATCGAAGATGTCTGAGACATATATCCGTCAAGGGGATACGTATAATAATCTGCGGATGGTGCGTAACCTTGGTCATAAGGTGCCGGATCTGGATTATTTACGGGATCCTCATATGTGGGATCTCGTAAATACGGAGAAGATGCATGCTGAGTGAGTAGAGTAACTCGAGCAAGAGGGGCTCACGGTGCATAGGAGGGTCTTGCGGTGGTAGAACTTGAGTCAGATTAACCTTGACTGATCTGGTCAATCTTTTTCTCGATTAGGTTTATTCTATCCAGCTGCTTGACGATGATATCCATGTCGGCTCGAATAGACTTGGTGTGAGCCTCGTGGACACCAACCCGCTACTGACTAGGTCGGTGGAACTGGTTCATGGATGTAGCAATCATCCAGTTCTCCGCTAATAATTCGAACAGCTCAAATGCGCTATTCTTGTCTTTTGTGAGGAAATTCCTGCCGCTGGATGCATCGGCTAGATATCGATGTGTGTCATCCAGCCCATGGTAGAAAATCTGAGCTAAGTGCCATCTAGGTATACCATGATGCAGCCATTTTCGGAGAAGGTCATGAAATCTGTCCCACACTTCATGTAACTTCTCCCCAGCTCCCAGGGAGAAAGTCATGATGGCACGCCACATTGCATTTGTTCGATCGATTGGGAAGAACTTTTGCAAGAATTCACGTCGTAATTCCGACCAGGTTCCAATTGGCTTCCCAATAGTCTTGAACCAGTTTGAAGCTTTGTCCCTTAGAGAGAACGAGGAAAGCTTCATTAGAACAATCCCGAGATCGATATTCCTGGGTCAAATCATTTTAGCGAGTCGACTCAGATCCTCTAGGTTTTGGAACGGATCTTCGCTAGAGTTCCCGTAGAAATAAGTACTGATCAACCCAATCACATTGAGCTTGAGCTCGAACGCGTCTCCACCTTTAGGAATTCTGACTAGTGGTGCAACGATTTGTGTGGCTGGGTCGTAGAAATCCAGCAGTTGTTCTCCTCGCGGTGGGTGCTGCATCCTGTCAAGTGCCGTCAAGATGTGATTCATGCTCTGCTGATGCTGCTCCTCAGATTCGGTGACTCGGGCTTCTCGACGAGCCATCCGGTCCAGATTCTCGATATCCTGACCCGGTCTAGGTCCAGGCCTAGGATTTGCCATGGCGGCTTTGGGAGTAGAAGAAGTGGGTAGAGAAGATGGTCCGGGTGAGGTGACTTGCCTCCTTGGGAGTGGATCCCAAGGTCCAACCAAGTGAGGTCGAACTGACCTCCTTCCTTGCATACACCACCCAACCCCTCGGTTGGTGTAGCCAAGCAGGGCAAGGCTAAGGCCATGTCAATCAAATGGTCCTTATGGATCAAGTAATCAGATTTTTCGTTAGAAGTTTGAATTCCTGAAGAGTTCATTGTTCAACCGACTGAAAGTGGTTCCCACCTCTCAAGCTAACCCAACCAGTCTGGTTACGAGGGGACTAAGGGGAAGGTTCTTCCTTTTGCTTATGCCTCCGGTTCTATTAACCCTCGAGCCGCAGTCGTTTGACACTGCCCCACAGACTTATTCACCAGGTTTGGCAAGAGGTTAAAAACACCCAGTAGTATGACAACGAACTCGGCTGATTTCGTGTTTTAAAATAAATTTTAACCTGTTTTCTTCAGTTGGGTTTGTGGTGAGTGGCCCACAAGGAGACCAAGCTCACTAGCTAAGCAATAGACTTGATTATGTCTAGGTTAGCCCAAAGTGTGGTCTCTAAGTTGTAACCCTAAATATTCAACCTCAGTTTCATGCGCTTCTAGGGTTTTCTTTTTTTTCCATTTCAGTAGACCACAAAAGTAATGTTCGTTCCCTAACTGTAATTGGAATGCAACTAACTTGAAATTTTGCTAGTAGATTCCCTTTTCAATTAGCTTTCCAAAGAATATTTTTTTGGAATTTTTACTATTTTAATTAAATTTTTAGCGAATTTTGAATGTTAGGGTGTCAGATCTGGAATTTTGACCCCTGGTTGATTTTTCATTTTGAAACAGTACCACTTGACCTTCAAAAATTCAAGAAAAATTTGAAAATAAAGCTAATTAGATCTTCTTTCAAACCCCACCACTTCTTGTCCAAATAGATTCGTGGATTGCTCGAAATCGCTTTCTAAAATTTGAAAAATTTTGAATCTGGGTTAGTCTGATCCCCATGCACTTTGCAAATTTTTAAAAATTGTATACTTGGAAATTTTTCAAAATAATGGTGGTGTTGGAAAGGTGGTATGAAAATGAAGGTTTTGTCCTTATTTGAAAAATTTTCACTTACCAATTTTTCAGCAAGTGAATTTTTGAATCAGACTTGAAATCTTGCCTAAAAAGCAGAAGATGGTAGAAAAGCTTTTAAGGAGGTTTGAACTTAAAATGTAAGCTTTCCATCAAAAAGAAAATGTTTTTTTTCTTAAAAACTTTTGCACATTTTTTTTTTCGCAATGCTATCTTTTGCTAGTCCCTAGCAAAAACTATATGCTATTTATAAAAGAATTAGGTTGGATTCTTTTGGCATGAGTTAGTTTCAATCATTAAGAAAATGTTTACTTAAGATCTGAACTTTCAAAGACACAACAGTGCCCGGGTATCCACCAAAATGCAGACTGCCTCAAGCCCTCACCTTATTCAAAGAAAAATTCCCTTTTCTTTTTTTCCTCGTTTCTAATTTTTTGAATTTTGAGTTTAAGGTTAAAGAGTGGCTTTCTACGGCCATTCAACTCGCCCAAGATTTGGTGAGAACCCTAAGTTCTAAGCATCTTATTGTGAATGTGATACTCATTGATCTGAAATTAGAACGGACTTCAGGTTTCTACGCCTTTAGGTGACCTTAAAAAGAAAGTTCTGCCTAAAGGTGTATCTTTACAACCAATAGCTTTCTCCCTGCTTTTATTTTTATGGGGTCAACACAAGGGTGAATCCAACGTATATCTCCCAGGTTTATTCCACTTCTCTACTTCTTCCTAAGTGTTTTGGGAATTTGTAGTGCATTTATTGAGCTAAGTTCTGGACAACCGGTCGATGAGCTATTACCACCGACAACTTGCCAGCCATACTCATGCGGTGAAGTGTGGCTTATTTCTTTTTTCTTTTCTACTTTTCTTTTTTTCTTTTCTTTTTCACTTTTTCTTTTTTAAGTAGGTGGCTTCCCTGGTCTAAGTTTACCTAAAGGCAGCAAGAAAAGAATTGTCCAGTGACTGGGCTCTGGACAACCTACCTATGGGCTGTTACCCTTGATAACTTGCCAGCCATATCACCCTAGAAGGTTCATTAGCTACCCAATTTCCGTTAAAATCATCGAACAACGAGTTAGTAAAAATAAAGTGTGTAGATGCTTAAAACTCAAAGTTCCCTCAAATTAGAGGGTGGATTGATAAGTCGAGTACTTATCACCCAAACTTATTTACTCAAATTACAATAGAATTAAGATGGCGAGGACTCGAAAAACAAATCAACATTTTAGTGGATACATGGGCCGATTAAGTCCAAAGAACTGAAGGGTCTTTGTGTTTAGATCCTAATGTAATATTTCCTAAGATTGAAAAGTCCTATCCTAATTTAAAAGTTTTACTTTTTTTATGTACAAATAACAAGAGAGATACAATTTACAAGAATTTCACAAAGCTGACAAAAAGATTAAAAAATGAATCCACCCCCTAGACCTAGCTGATGTAATGTCCACATTGGGAAAGTGACATGAAAGAAAGGGTAGAGTATGAAAGATGTCACCTGAATACGAAGCTCGAGTCAGCTTCGTGTCGTATGTACAACTATTGAGTTTAATGACATCAGCTAGGCGAAGTCCAGCCAAAGAAGTCATAATATGGCTAGAGCAACCATATCTGAGATGGGTTTTGGAAGAGTACAGTCAATAATAGGCTTCAGACGTTGACCGTTGACTTTAAATGTTTTACCTGTCATTGGGTCAGAGATCTATATGGCTCCATTTGGAAAAATCTGGTCAATAATGAATGGGCCATTCCATTTAGACCTAAGTTTGCTAAGAAAGAGCTTAAGTCTAGAATCGAATAACCAGACCTTCTAGTTCAACCCAAAGCTCTTGCGGGAAATCAATTGATCATGTAGAGCTTTGGTCCGAGCCTTGTAGATCTTGGCATTCTTGTATGCATCATTTTTAGGCTCTTCCAACTCAGATAGTTGGAGTTTCCTGGTCTTCTTAGCTAAATTCAGATCTAAATTGCATTGTTTGATCGCCCAGAATGCCCTGTGTTCAATCTCTACGAGTAGATGGCATGCTTTTCCATACACCAAACGAAACGAAGACATACCGATGGGCATTTTATACGCCGTACGATAGGACCAAAGAACGTCCTCAAGCTTTTGAGTCCAGTCCTTGCGATCAGGACTAACCATTTTCTGCAGAATGTTCTTAATCTCCCGATTGAAGACCTCTACTTGTCCATTCGTCCAGGGATGGTAAGGTGTGGAAATTCGCTCATTAACCCCGTATTTGGCCAACAAATTTTGGAATTGGGCATTAGTAAAATGAGTGCCACTGTCACTGATGATGGCCCTCGGAATCTTGAACCTACTGAAGATATTTTTCTTGACAAAATCGATGACCACCTTGTTGTCATTGGTTTGGGTGGGAATCGCCTCAATCCATTTGGACACATAATCAACAATAACAAGAATGTACTAATGTCCAAATGAAGGGAGAAAGGGTCCCATGAAATTGATGCCCCTATCATCAAAAATTTCGACAGGAAGAATTAGGTTAAGGGGCATCATATCTCTCTTAGTTATGCTCTCGAGTGCCTGGCATCGAGAACATGACCTTGAGAAATCCTGGGCATCCTTAAATAAAGATGGCCAATGGAAGCCAGATTGCAAAATTTTTGCAGCCATCTTTTTCCCGGAGAAATGTCCACCACACACAGATACATGGCAGAACTAAAGTATACTGCTAAATTCATTCTTCGGAACACATCGGCGAATAATCTGATCAGAGCCGTTGCGGTACAGTTCAGGGTCCTCCCAGAAGTAGTATTTGGCCTCAGATTTGAGTCTATCCCATTGTTGCTTGGTCCAATCCTAGGGGATTCGACCAATGGCCAAATAGTTAACAATGTCAGCAAACCACGGGGTTTGGACACCTGAAAATATAAGGATAGCTTCGTCCAGAAAAGTGTCAGCAATCGGGATGTCCGAACAAGAAGAATCACTTAGTTGTCTTGACAAATGATTTGTACTATCTGTAAATGACAAGCACACTAGAAGGGGGATGAATAGTGTGGTAAATAAAAAGTTGCAATACAAATCAAATCACAAAAGGCACAAGATGTGTAGTGGTTCCCCTAACCTGGGTCCTCCACTACCTAAGTCTCCCGACTTACGATTTTTAACCCGGTTCCCTCAACTCAGAGGGAATCAATTTACTAATATCAGAGGTAATTAACGGGTTACCTCAACCCAATTACAAGATATGAAGAAAAGATAAAAATACAGGTGTAAGCAAAAAGTAAATAAAAGCTTACAACTATTTCCCAAGTCTCCAACAAGAATATATCTTATAACAAGTATAACCAAATCTAAAGACAAAAACTAAGGCATAAAATAAACAATTGATTACAGAAAAATATGATCGCGTTTGAAGATTTGTTGCAAATGAAGAGATGCCTTGAAATGTATGCAACAAAACAAACTCTCTTTCAGCTTGAAAATAGGGAATTGAAGGTGTAGGCAAGAGTATATTTCTTTACTTAGAGTTATGCCTAAAACAACACTCAAAGAGTGCTTATATAGACCACTAATCACCTCTCCCACGAATTCCAACTGTTAGGGGTATTTTAGGAACATTAGAATTAAGATTAATTGCAAATTAGCCATTTATACTGGTCACAACGGTTAGTTGGTACCGGTACTGAACTCTTGGTACCAGTACTGACTACATACAGTCAGTACAGCCAAATCACTCGGTACCGATACTCATTGTGAGTACCGGTACTTGTGACGCACAGTCTTGGGTCCTATAACCTACTTGTACCGGTACTCATGATGAGTATCGATACTTGTAACGCACAGTCATGGCTCCTGTGACCTTCATGTACCGATACTCATGATGAATACTGGTACTTGTAAGGTCTAGGCAAAAACCCAGTTCACAAACTGTGACCACTTGATACCGGGACTAATGATGAGTACTGGTACTTGATGTTCACAATTTGGAACTTAAGTCCAAACCTGTGCCAAGCAAGTACCAAAGATCTTAAGCGAATCAATTAGAGAAATCCAATTTGCTCTAGGCGACTTTGTTTTGAAAGAGTCAATTTTGAGTTTAGAACCAAGTAAATGAACGATATTCTAAATCCTAGTTATCTCTACTTTCATTTTAATACCTAGATTATGTTTTACTTGTTTGGAGACATATAAAAATTCTAAGATACAATAAAAAGTAAAGTCTTCAAAAAATTCTTCCTTCATGTGCAATCTTTTTGCCAGCATCCATAGATTCTTTTGACCTATAATCACTTCATAAACATATTAGAATTTAAAACGGTTTTGTTAACATCAAAACACAGAAGAGAGATGGAGCAAGGGTCCAACAATCTCCCCCTTTTTGATGTTGACAAAACAAATAAGGTACTCATATTAAAAATAAATAGAGACTTAATAAGAGAAGAATAAAAAACTCCACAAGCGAATTAAAAACCTCCCCCTCAAACTAAGCTCCCCTTATTTTAGATTGAAGTATCCATTCATTTCATTTTTCCCCGTTTTTGTCAAGCAAGCAAACAATTGAGCAAATACCATAAAAGTTCATATTTCAAAAATATTAAAAGCCGTAGAAGTTATCTAACAAACTTACATGACACAAAATAAATTTCATAACAATGTCAAGAGTCATACAATCAACAACAAGCTTAAATACTTAAAATACTAAAGTAATTTCTACGACGTTTTCCAATGAGTGGTTGTTCATCTTCTTCCTCATCTTCATTGTCATCGTTATTGTCATTGACATTGTCATCATCATCCTTGGTGCCGTCGTCATCATCATCATCATTGTTGCCGTCGTCATCATCATCTTCATATGAAACATTTTCTTCATCTTCTGTGTCTTCTTCTTCATCTTCATTGATAATTAGTTCTTTTTTAGCTACAAAAGATGGATCTTGAAAGTGCTTCCGTCTTCTTTCGCTGTATTCCTGAGGTGCTTTTGGTTGAGTCTGCTTCCTTTGTTTGGTATGTTGAGTGGAAGATGTAACATAGGAAGACTCAAGAGACATAGAAAGATCATGAAATTTGTGTTCCATGTGACAGAAGGCAAAATTCAGATTGGTTAAATTTTGGCCAATGTAATTGAAAGTGTTGAACATGTAGGGATCGGTGCCAGACTCATGAGAAAGGTTCTTCCAAGGAGTTTCAGCTTTCGGAAAAGGATAGGTAATGGGGACAAAAGCTGAAGATGATTCAGGAGGTGGATGAGAAGAAGATTGAGCATTTGGATCAACTTCATCTCCTTCATCATCACTAGTAGATTCCTTTCTAGTGGGTTTCACTCCCATTTTCTAGGGAGTGGTCCATTTGAAATAAACCACTTTTCTAAGAGGAGTGAAACTAGAAAGGTCAATTTTATTTTTATGAAATACATTAGACATCGAGATATCCAAAGGTAAAGCCGATGCACGGTAATGTGGTCTAAGAAAGTGAATGAAAATCGTATTCCAATTGATCGGAAATCCTGTAATGATAGCATAAATTATGGGTAAAATGTCAACAGGAATTTTGTGAAAACTCAAATTTTTATCCCTTAAATTCCATGCTAAAATACGGAAAAGAACACGAGAAAAAAGCATCATATTGGGGGCAACCAATGCTTTGCACTGCCAATTAGGAAGCAAAAAGGTTTCATGAATTTTGTGAGTAGGAGATTGCTCTTTAAGTGTGTTAAAAGGATGACTTCAATAGGCCATTGGGTGATAGTTGATAAAAATTTAGGAGTGATGGCGATTTTTTGACCAAAGACTCTGGATGTTAAGACTAGATGGACCCGATTTTCTTGTTCTTGGAGATTAGCAAAAAATAGACAATTAATGTCAGGGTAAACTCCAGGAACATTGTTGATGCGGCTAGATCGTGTTTTAAAAATTAATGCGTTGTAATATAGACGAACTTTCCACGAAAACAAATAAAGATTTATAACTCGAAAATCGAAGTATCCAAGGTCGAACATAGGGAGCAATCTAAGTACTTCCAAATCTTGAGAACACAACTTTTTAAATGAGAATAAATGACTAGTTCAATGAGAGTGATATATAAAAAAAATTGCTCAAAGGGAACAAAAATGGACGTCTGATACAATATCAGACGTCTTAAAGTAGAGCTCCTTCTCTTCTCTTCCCTTTCTACTTCTGTTTCTCTTTCTTTATTTCTTTTCTTCCTGCGACCAAGGTCTGGCTTTCTTCTTTCTTTCCTTTTCCTTTGCCTTCTTGAATCTTTATTTGCCCCTTGTCTTCTTCTTCTTCAGTTCTGTTCTCCTTGGCCTTGCTTCCTCTTCTCTGCCTTCCTTGGTTCTGTTCTTCTTCTCTGCCTTGCCTCTCTTCTTCCTTGCCTTTCTTTCTCCTCTGCAGAGCCTCCTTCCTTCTCTCTTCCTCTGCTTGCAGCGGCTAAGTCCCTACGTCTTGCACACAACTACGCACAGCAAAACCTAACCCTCTACCTTAGCGTCTCTCTCCCTGTGTGTAAACCACTCTCAGCACGCTCTCCCAGAGCTGGGTAAACAGGTCGAATCGTGTGCCTAAGACCAGGCGCACCGGTGTGAGGGTGGTGTGCTAGGTGTGCTCAGGATAGGGTCGGGTCGGTCGTGCCAGATACGTGTGGTGAACTCGCGGATGAGGCATAGTGAGATAGGTGAGGGACCTCACCCCAAGTGCTTTCGGAGGCAACCAGCTAATATGATAAAATCAATATAAAGGATATGAGCGCATCGTGAATTATCGATGTGGGACTAAAGCCCACTGCTTTTCGTCGTGCACCCGCAGCAGACCGCACCTTCAATTCCATCAACTGCAGGCTCTGTTGGCTTCACTTGCTGGGTCAGCTACCTTCGCACGACCTTCCTAAATTCGCAGCACCTAGAATCTTGCGGTCTTGTGGCCTGGAGCAAGCGTGGAGCTTCCTCGAGTTGCCCTCAATGGCAGTCGGAGCTTGAGATCTGTCTGACACAAAAATTGCCTCGCAACCTAATCAGATCATCGAGGGACCTTCGCCGTGTAACGGCGAAGGTGATGAGCTATGTGGTAGGCCGTGGGGCGACCTAGGCGTGAATGCCTAGGTGGCTCTATGGCCGGACGGGTGGGTGTGTTCGGGGGGTTGTTGTGGTGGTGTAGCGGGACTGTGGATGAGTTGAGGGTGCTCAGTTAGGTGAGGCGGAGGTTATACGATGGTCGGCGAGACGTGTGGGGGTGCGGAGCGACGGGAGCGTCTCGCCGGGGGTGGTCGGAGTTGAGGAAGGTGGCGGTGGACAGGGACCGTCGAGGGTCGATTGCGTGAAATAGAGTGAGGAAATGAAAGAGTGGAAGATGGGGAACTTATCTGGACTATTGGGACAAAAGGGGGGCAGCGGAGTCAGAAGGCTCGTTTGTGCCGTCGTCGGAGAAGATAACCCTGAGGGAGATAACAGCGACGAGGAGGAGGTCAGGGAAGCGTGTGCTTGGTGCGGCACGACGTGGGAAGATGAGGCAGAGTAGACTCTGCTGCTAGTATGGCAGCAGAGCGATGAGAAGGAGGAGCGGTAATCGCCGGAGCTTCCGGGTTTCTTGGCTGGAGAGAGGAGAGAAGAAATATGGAGGATTCTACCGCCAAGACAAGTCTGAGAGATTTCGCAGAGGGTCGGAGGTCTTTTTATAAGTGCTGGCCGAGCTTCTAGTGCGTGGAGGGCAAGCTTTTAGCCACTATCATCTCGCCGGAGAAGGAAGGTGGTTGGGATCCAAATCTTTCGTGCGTTCGCACAAGAGATTAGACAGGAATCAGAGATCTTGATCAGGCTTAGATGGAAGGGGATTCCTCAGAGAGTCTCCCTTCCAATTCTAGGAGGAGATCTCTGAGGCATCTAAGCGTATCCCCCCTGTCATCCTCGCTAGAGAAGGATTTTGCCCCAATAGTGGCAGAAGGACTTGATTGTAAGATTGGCAAGAAAGCTAGGGTGGTTTCTGTGATGGTTTTCAAAAGATAGGGACTAAAATTCGATTGGGTGTACTAAATTGCAAAGTAGGTCAAGATGACCTCCCCTTAGGTCCAAATTTTGGTAAAAACCTAATGTGGACGTAAGGAATCCAATGGTGAAGTTGGATTTTAGGTTTGACCATTTTGATTGGACATTTTGCGTAAAAACCCAAATCAGGTCAATTGATGAGCTAGGACCCTATTCTAGGTCAAACTAGTTTCCAAAGGCCAATTTGAATGTTCTAAACCTTAGGGGATATTTTTCCATAAATTTTTGAAGGTTTACTTGATTTTTATCCTGATCGAAACCTTGTTGAATTAAGCGGGTCTGTTTTAGGATTACCAAATATCATTTAATTCCTGGATTGCACATGAACCCATTTCTGATTGATTCAACCCACTTTTTATCTCATTTACACCATTTGACCTATGCTCTATCTCTGAGAAATTCTATTTATTTACTGTAATGGTGAAATTACAGTTTTAACCTTTATTTCATGTTTTCTTCTCAGAACACTTATTCCTCCAATTAATCCCTCTTCTAGGTTTTGTAGGAGCATTTATTCTCTTTGCTAGGTAAAAATGAGCTAGTTATGGCTCATGGTGAGGCTCTCATTTTACCCCCATGCCTTGCTTTTTCTAGTCCCTTAGCAAAATTTCAAGGTTTTAACCTCCGTTCTAGACCCTGAGTGTCTATCGTCAATTATGATAAGTGCTTCTCTTTTTCTTTTGTGATTAGGTCAGAATGCCAACAATAGTCGTAGAGGTACTCAAGTACCAACCAAAATCCGGACCTAACCCTCTTTGGCCTCAGTCCACCGCAAGGTTTCTAAGGCCCACAGAAACTAACCTAGGGTTTGTTGGACTCCGCGGTTAAAGTACCCATGCTTGAGACATTTTTAGCCTAGGTTTAGTTTGCAGTGTGTTTTTGTAAGAGAGAGATAGAAGATTTATTTGTTTAGAGAGCTTTTCTCTCTCTTTTCTTTTTATTCATAGCTTTGGATTAGCTTCTCAGCACGGTCTGTATCAGATTCCTCATCCCCATCATCAATCCTCAAGGGTCCCTAGCTATCGATGATTCAAGATAGCACCGGCCATGGCAACCCCCAGAACCCTGGCTTTCGAGATTTCGAGATAATCCCGCCCATGCCGTTCCGTGGCCGAATTAAGACCCTGGCAATCGACATTTCATGATAATGCCAGCCATGGTATTTGAACCAGTAGAGTGCTTACATGCCCCCTGTAGGATATTTAAATATCATAGGAGACAAGCACCGAGGAGATGATATGTTGTTACGCATCTTCGAGGGGAATTTCCCGCCTCTCCACGCTGAGAACTAGTCCAAATCAACTTGTGTTGATCGGCCACTCCTAATCTAGGTGACTTTTGCAGAACATTAAATGCTTTTGTGTGATTTGTATATTTGTGCGCACTGAACCAGACTGGGTGTGAATTTGGGGTGCTTAGGTTATCAAATCTCGCAAACCAATGGTCAGTTAGCAAAGCCGAATACTTCCTAAACCTTAGACCTAATACTTAAGCTTCGCATTTTCCCCAACCTCTTGAGGATTATCCAGATTTTAGCGGATACGTGAATTTTTAAGCTAAAGAATCTAGCCCAAGAGTCCTAAAATCAGCGTTCCCACTAATCTCTTGTTATGTCACCTTAGCACTTTTTCTCTTTTCTTGATCTGGTCTAAAACTTCAGTTAATCCCTTAATCTTTTGCTAATGACTATTTCTTTTTATTTTTCATTTTGTGCTCCTTATTTGGCATTTTACTCTTTCCTCCTCTCATTTTGTATGACCCTGAATTATTTCTCCCCTCCTTCAAGTCCTTTTCTTTTTTTTGAATTGAACCCCTTTCTTGATATGAATTTTCCTAACATTTTACAGTTTCATGCCCCCCATGCCTAAGATTTGCAATGTCCCCATTGTAAATTAGGTGGGTTTGATTTTAGCTTAGTTCATGCATTAAGACAGGTGTTTGGTGAGTGAACGGGTCGAAGTGACTTGTTGCGAATGATTTCTAATCTCGGGTAGGGATACCTGAGGTGAAGTCGGCTGTTCTAATGGATGAACCCTAAAGTGCAATTTGAATTCCGCATAGAAATGTCAGAAAAGGTTTTGAGTTTTTCAAAGAATGACGGGTTGCCTCCCGTTAAGCGCTGAGTTTTACGTCATCGGCTGGGAGGATTGAGCTCAAGGGGAATGGAGGGTAAAGGATGACTCAGCCAATTTTGTATCGGTCATGTCAATGAATAGTTCGAGTCTCTGACCATTCACAACAAAGGGTTCGGAATCATGGCTGAGTGGGCTGATTTCAATGGCTCCATTTCCAAAGATTTGTCTGACTAGGTAGGGTCCGACCCACTTAGATCGTAGCTTTCCTGGGAATAATTTGAGTCGGGCATCAAAGAGTAAAACCTTTTGACTAGGATGAAAGATCTTTCTAGAAATGTGTTTGTCGTGAAAAGCTTTAACCCATTCTTTGTGAATTCACGAATTCTCATACGTGTTGTGGCGTAATTCATCGATCTCGCTTATTTGAAGTCTTCTGTGGGTTCCAGCCTTAGAAAGATCTAAATTACAATTCCGTACTGCCCAATAGGCTTTATGCTCAAATTTGACGGGGAGGTGACATGCCTTCCCGTACACTAGTCTGAAGGGAGACATTCCTAATTGGGTCTTGTGGGAAATCATATAGGCCCACAATGCTTTCAGAAGTCGAGAAGACCAATCTTTTCTGTTAGGTCTAACAGTAACCTGAAGGATTTTCTTGATCTCTTGGTTTGATAGCTCAGCTAGACCATTAGTTTGGGGGTGGTAAGGAGTAGAGATTTGGTGTGACACCTTATATTTGGTCATCAGTAACCTGAACTGAGCATTTGTGAAATGGGTCCCTCCATCGGAAATTATTGCTCGTGGAATCCCGAACCTTGAGAAAATGTTTTGATGAATGAATTTGATAACAACTTTATGATTGTTGGTTTGGGTCGGAATGGCTTCTATCCACTTGGACACGTAGTCAACTGCGAGTAAGATGTATTCAAAGCCATCTGAGTCAGGAAGGGTCCCATAAAATCAATCCCCCATATATCAAAAATTTCGCATACCAAGATCGGCGGTAGAGGCATCATGTCTCGATGGCTCGTGTTGTCCAAAGTCTGGCAACAGGAACATGCCTTACAGTGATTGTATGCAACCTTGAAAATTGTGGGCCAGTAAAAGCCACACTGGAGGACTTTTGATGTGGTTTTATGTCCTGAGAAATGTCCACCGCATGCCTGGTCATGGCAAAATGAGAGTATGTCTTTGATTTCCACTTCCGCGACACACCGTCGAATTATCTGAACAGCACCAATACGGAATAGATACGGGTCTTCCCATAGGTAATACTTGGCATCGGAACGCAATTTGTCCTTCTTGGCCTTTGGACAATCGAACGGAATTTCATGTGATGCCAGGTAATTTACTATATCTGCGAACCATGGAAGGCCTATACTGATAGTTAGGAGGTGCTCATCAGGAAAATGTTCTGTGATGGGTATGGAAGGGTCAATTATTTCAGAAGGAAGACTGGACAAGTAATCAGCTACCACATTTTGCTTTCCCACTTTGTCGCGAATCTCAAGGTCAAATTCTTGCAACAGCAAGATCCATCGGACTAATCGAGGTTTCGTGTCCTTCTTTGCAAGGAGATGCCTCACAGCTGTGTGATCTGAGTATATGATAACATCGGAACCCAAAAGGTATGATCTGAATTTTTCTAGAGCAAATACTATAGCTAGCAGCTCTTTCTCAGTAACCGTATAGTTACGCTGAGCCTCGTGTAGTGTTTTGCTGGTGTAGTAAATGATCACAGGTTTCCCATCAATTTTCTGCCCCAAAACAGCTCCTACAGTGAAGTTAGATGCATCGCACGTGATCTCAAAGGGTTGAGACCAATCATGGGACTGTAGGATCAGGGCTTGGGTGACTCGGTCCTGTAGGATCTCAAATGCTTGAGTGCATTCCTTGGAAATTTTGAAAGGCACATCCTTAGAGAGAAGAGTGGTCAGGGGGTGCGCAATTTTTGAAAAATCAAGGATAAATCCGTGGTAAAAATCGACATGCCCCAAAAAAGATCGGATGTCCTTAATCGAGCTAAGCATAGGGAGCTTGGAAATCAGGTTAACCTTAGCTCGATCCACTTGGATGCCTTTCTCCGAGATTAAATGTCCCAGGATAATTCCCTCAGGCACCATGAAATGGCTCTTTTCCTAGGAAAGAACCAAATTCACATCGATGCACCGCCAGAGTATTTGGACCAAGTGTTGGAGGAAATCGTCAAATGATGCTCCAAAAATTGAAAAGTCATCCATGAAGACTTCCAGATAGTCACCTACCATATCTGAGAATATGGCAAGCATGCACCACTGAAAAGTTGCAGGTGCATTGTAAAGACCGAAAGGCATCGTTCGAAACACGTACGTCTCGAAGGGGCAGGTGAATGTGGTCTTTTCTTGGTCCTCTTGATGGATTGCCACCGTGTTGTAACCGGAGTACCCATTAAGAAAGCAGAAGAACCTATTTCCCGCTAGTTTCTTGAGGATCTAATCAATAAATGGTAGTGGGAAATGATCCTTCTTTGTGGAGGAATTGAGTCTTCTATAATCAATGCAGACTCTCCATGAGTTAGCTATTCGGGTAGGAATGACTTCTTCGATTTCAGTCGTGATGATGGTATGTCCTGCCTTTTTAGGCACCACCTGTATTGGACTCACCCAACGACTGTCGGAAATTGGGTAGATGATCCCTGCATCTAACCACTTTATGTTCTCCTTTTTCACGACCTCCTGCAAGTTAGGGTTTAAGCGTCCTTGCATTTCTCGTGAAGGCCGTGCACCTTCTTCTGTGTAGATTCGATGTGTGCAGTATGAAAGGCTTATGCCAGTCAAATCATCTAGAGTCCATCCAATGGCTCTATAATGTTGCTGGAGAACAGAAATCAAACGGAGTTCCTGGTTAGGTGTGAGTCGAGAGTTGATAATCACAGGAAACATCTAATTGGAATCCAAAAAGATGTACTTCAGATGCTTCGGAAGGGGCTTGAGTTCCATGGCAGGATTATCAGCAGCAGCGGGTGGTTCGGGGTTTGTATCAGGAACAAGGGTCGGAGTCATAGGTGTGTCTAGATCATGTTCGCACTCCTCTGTTGGTGGGTTTTGATTTTCTAGTGGTTGATCAGGGATAATCAGGTTGTCCTTTATATGCAATTCATCAACCATGGCTCTGATATCACATATTTGCTCTATAACCCTGCAATTAATCCCTTGTTGGGCCTTAAAAATGTCAATCTTCAGGATTTGATTCCCAAATTTTAATTCTATCTGGCCCTCTTCGTAGTTTATGTTGGCCCTAGCAGTGGCCAAAAAGGGTCTCCCTAATATGATTGGTGTGTCCCTTGGGTTCTCAGGTGCATCCATGTCCAGTACTATGAAGTCCACCGGGAAGTAGAAATCTCGTACCATAACAATGACATCCTCGAGTATTCCTTTAGGCGACTTGATGGATCGATCGGCTAACTGCAACATCACCTCAGTTGGTTTAAGGTCAGATTCTTCAAGGTGGTCAGGGAGGGATGTAGGTATTAAATTTATGGAGGCACCTAGATCTAGTAAGGCTCTACCAAATTGGGTTTCACCAATTTTACAAGAAATCAGGGGAGTTCTTGGGTCTTTAGCCTTGGGTGGGAGTTTACTCAAGATGACAGAGCTGGCTTGCTCTGACAGTACGATCGGATTCCCATCCTTGGTTCGCGGCTTATGTTTAGGTGTACATACGTCTTTCAAGAATCTTGCATAAGCCAGTACGTGGCGAATTGCATCCATCAAGGGGATGTTTATCTGGACCTGTTCAAAGAGTTTGACCAAATCCTCATCGGGGGCCATGGATGTGGTTATCCTTTTTCCTTTGGTCAAGGCCTCAGGAAATGGGATCCTAGTTGGTTCCTCTAGAATAGGTCTAGGTTCTTGATCTGGGACAGTGGTATCTTGGATAACTACCCTAGGGTCTTGGCTACTACCAGGCTTGGAGTGGTTCAGATAATGTGGATCTTGGGTTGTTTTACCACTACGTGTTGTTACAGAGTTTAATCCGGTCTGATTTTGGTTTGGGTTTGGTAAGAGGGGTGCCTGCTGCTAAAATCCTGCATAAGATGTCAAAGCTTCCATCCCGCCTGGTGATGGAGCAGCAGGGGCCTGATAAATCAAATGTGCACGGCCTGAATTTGGATTCATAACGCGCCTCTGGGCTGGCACGTTATTTGGGTTGGGCAGAGGTTGCGAAGGAAGGGTGCTAGGTTGGCGAGAATTTGCCATCTGGGCCAGTTGGTTGCGAACCTCTGTGATCTCATCCTTGTGCTATTTTTGCATTGCCGCATTCGTCTTTTGAATGTCAGCCAGTGCTTGAAGGATAAGAGTCATTTGATCCTAGTTTGGCCCGGATTGGTAGGTGGGTTGGGTCGAGGCTGAGGCGGCTGATATGGACGAGGGGCTTGTGGATGGGGTTGATATGGTGGTCTTTGAGTCTGAGAATTTCCCGTCCACTGAAAGTTAGGATGATTTCACCATCCAGGGTTGCAGGTATTGGAGAATGGGTCATTCTAGATGGCATTGAGATCCTCGCAGTTCTGAGGAAACTCAGTAAAGTCAGAATACGAGGGTTCAGAGTTCCCCCAACTCAAGTAGAATGGATAGGAGGTCACTCCGGTCCGATAGACAGATTGGTGGCAGATGTTTTGCACAGTTTCCCTTGCCAGAGGTGGTCGTGCAAAAGAGTTTTGTGTAGAGGTGGCTTACTGCAAATGCCGAGTTAGCTCATCCACCTTCTTTTCTATGATAGAAACCTTGTCCAACCGATTGGCCATCAGCTCCAAGTCGACCGAACTGGACCGGTCTTGCATCTCATGTGCCCCTCTTCGGTTCCAAGTCGGCACTTTTTCATGAGATCTAAGAATTGGTCCCATGCTTCGTGAAGAGGTTCTCCCGGTTGTTGAGTGAAATGAGTGATCTGGTGGCGCAAGGCATTCGTCCAGCCAACAAGGAAGAATTTTTTCAAAAATTCTAGCTGAATTTCCTCCCATGTGTTGATCGCACGAGTCTGAGTTTGATACCAATGGGCAGCCTTGTCCAAGAGGGAGAACGAAAATATTTTCATGAGGATATCTCGATTTTGTGGATCTGACCCGAAGGTCTGGGCCAGATGCTTGAGTTGTTTAATGTGTTTGAATGGATCCTCAGAGTTAAGCCCATGAAACTTTGGTATGGCATGAATCATATTGGGCTTCAGTTCAGAATCAGAACCTCCAATCGGAATTCGGACTCGAGGTTCGATCGCCACCGCAGCGGGATTATAGTGATCTCGCATCATAGGTCGCTGCGGTGGGTTTACAAAGTTTTGAAAAAGATCATTCAGGCGTTGAAGTTGGTGCTGAAGGTTGTTCTCCTCTTCAATGGGTTGTGCCATGATGGGAGAAGGAGAACTTGGTTCTAAATCAGATGAAAGATTTATGTGGTGGGGTTGCTGCACAAACAAGGGCGTCGAGGCTTGGCCTCAACGAGAGTGAATTTCTAAAGGAGGTCTTAAGGATGGTCTTAAGGACCTCCTACCGAACATGCGCCGAAGGATGTGATGAGATTAGAAGGTGCTGGATCCAATCGAGACACCAAAAAATTGTTGGGTGACTATAGAGGTTTGGGGCGGATGATACCCCTTAGTCAGAAAGGTCATCCACTTGAGAAGTACCTGGGCAGCCAGAGAGGGAGAGTCCTGCAAAGAACCCTACACGGTAGAGCGTTCCCACGAGTTACAGGGTTTCCCCCACCCAACCTCTCTTATCACTGCGGTTCCAGGTAGACCAGAATGGGGACCTTGACCTCTTAAGTCTACCTTTTTCACTTTAAGATTAAGGTGCTTAAGGTTCCACTTGAACTTTTAGGTCTTTTGAGTGAAAAAGTGACCTAATTTTAAAGTTGGTTGACCCAAGGGATCAACTTCACCTCTTGTTCCTTTGAGAGCTTTTGGGTCCTTTCTTTTAAGGTTCAAGTGGATTTAAAAGCCTGATTTGCTTAGGGTTTCTCTTGTATAGATCTTTTCAAACAAGGTTTAGGCACACCTCTTTTTGGGAAACCTTTTTTTTCTTTTTTTTTTTTAAGAGAAGATGTGTCTCTAAAAACCCTAGCTTTTCAATCCTTAAGTTGGCTCTAGTTGGTCAAATTTAGTTGCCTCAAAATTTAGTAGCTAGGGCTCAATCAAGAAAGTTTTAGCCTTTGTTACTTTAGTTGGATGAGTAGTTAAAAATGTGTTGAAATGAAAATCAGGCAACTTTGATGAATTACTAACTATGAAATAGGTAGACCTAAGTTGATTCTTCTTTTGTTCCTTTTCAGACTTTGAGGGAGTTAAGAGAGAGGGCTAATGAAAATTACGTATTCCTCGGAGTGTCTGTTGTGCAGCTGCTCTTCTTGTCTCTACTTTCCCTGAGACAAACACAATAAAAGAGAGGAATTAGGTCAAATATTGGATCAAAAGTAGTGATCAAAAGCTTTAGAAGTGCCCATTGTTCCCCGGCAACGGCGCCAAAATGTTGATGTGGCTAGATCGTGTTTTAATAATTAATGCATTGTAATATAGACGAACTTTCCGTGAAAACAAATAAAGATTTATAACTCGAAAATCGAAGTATCCGAGGTCGAACACAGGGAGCAATCTAGGTACTTCCAAATCTTGAGAACACAATGTTTTAAATGAGAATAAATGACTAGTTCAATGAGAGTGATATATAAAAAAAATTGCTCAAAGGGAACAAAATGGACGTCTGATGAAATATCAGACATCTTAAAATAGAGCACCTTCTCTTCTCTTCCCTTTCTTTATTTCTTTTGTTCCTGCGACCAAGGTCTGGCTTTCTTCTTTCTTTTCTTTTCCTTTGCCTTCTTGAATCTTTGTCTGCCCCTTGTCCTCTTCTTCTTCAGTTCCGTTCTCCTTGGCCTCTCTTCCTCTTCTCTGCCTTCCTTGGTTCTGTTCTTCTTCTCTGCCTTGCCTCTCTTCTTCCATGCCTTTCCTTCTCCTCTGCAGAGCTTCCTTCCTTCTTTCTTCCTCTGCTTGCAGTGGCTATGTCCCTACGTCCCACACACAACTACGCACAGCAAAACCTAACCCTCTACCCGTGCGTCTCTCTCTCTCTGTGTAAACCACTCTCAGCGCGCAATCCCAGCACTAGGTAAACGGGTCCGATCGCACGCCCAGGACCAGGCGCACCGGCGTGAGGGTGGTACGCGAGGTGTGCTTAGGACAGGGTCGGGTCAGGTCGCGCCAGATCCGCGTGGTGAGATAGGTGAAGGACCTCACCCCAAGTGCGTTCGGAGGAAACCGGCTGATATGATAAAATCAATATAAAGGATATAAGCACGTCATGAATTATCGATGTGGGACTAAAGCCCACTGCTTTTCCTCACGCGCCCGCGGTGGACCACACCTTCAATTCCCTCAACTGCTGGCTCTGCTGGCTTCACTTGCTAGGTCAGCTACCTTCGCACGACCTTCCCAAATCCGCAACACCTGGAATCTTGCGATCCTGAGGCCCGGAGCAAGCATGGAGCTTCCTCGAGTTGCTGACAATGGTGGCCGGAGCGTGAGATCTGTTTGACACAAAAATTTTCTCGCGGCCTAATCAGATCATCGGGAGACCTTTGCCGTGTCACGGCGAAGGTGATGAGCTATGTGGCAGGCCGCTGGCCGGCCTAGGCGTGAGTGCTTAGGTCGCTCTGTGGCCGGACGGGTGGGTGTGTTCTGGGGGTTGTTGTGGTGGTGTAGCGGGACTGTGAATGAGTGGAGGGTGCTCAGTGAGGTGAGGCGGAGCTTATGCGATGGTCGGCGAGATGTGTGGGGCTGCGGAGCGACAGGAGCATCTCGCTGGAGGGTAGCCAGAGTTGAGGAAGGTGGCAGTGGACAGGGACGGTCGAGGGTCAATTGCGTGAAATAGAGTGAGGAAATGAAAGAGTGGAAGATGGAGAACTTATCTAGACTGTTGGGAGAGAAAGGGGGCAACGGAGTCAGATGGCTCGTTTGTGACATCGTCAGAGAGGATAACCTTGAGGGAGATAACGGCGACGAGGATGAGGTTAGGGAAGTGTGCCCTCAGTGCGACGCGATGCGGGAAGATGAGGCGAAGTAGACTCTGCTGCTGGTATGGCAGCAGAGTGATGAGGGGGAGAGGTAATCGCTGGAGCTTGCGGGTTTCTTGGTCGGAGAGAGGAGAGAAGAATTTTGGAGAATTCTACTGCCAAGACAACTCTGAGAGATTTCGCAGAGGGTCGGAGGTCTTTTTATAGGTGCTGCCCGAGCTTCTGGTGCGTGGAGGGCAGGCTTTTAGCCACTGTCATCTCGCTGGAGAAGGAAGGTGGTTGGGATCCAAATCTTTCGTCCGTTCGCACGAGAGATTGGACAGGAATCAGAGATCTTGATCGGGCTTAGATGGAAGGGGATTCCTCAGAGAATCTCCCTTCCAATTCTGGGAGGAGATCTCTGAGGCATCTGAGCATATCACCCCTGTCATCCTCACTGGAGAAGGATTCTACCCCAATAATGGCGAAAGGACTTGATTATAAGATTGGCAAGAAAGCTAGGGGGTTTATGTGATGGTTTTCAAAAGATAGGGACCAAAATGTGATTGGGTGTACTAAATTGCAAAGCAGGTCAAGATGACCTCCCCTTAGGTCCAAATTTTGGTACAAACCTAATTTGGACCTAAGGAATCCAATGGTGAAGTTGGATTTTAGGTTTGACCATGTTTGAATGGACATTTTGCGTAAAAACCCAAATCACGTCAATTGATGAGCTAGGACCCTATTCTAGGTCAAACTAGTTTCCAAAGGCCAATTTGAATGTTCTAAACCCTAGGGGATATTTCTCCATAAATTTTAGAGGGTTTACTTGATTTTTATCCTGATCGAAACCTTGTTGAATTAAGCAGGTCTATTTTAGCATTACCAAATATCATTTAATTCCTATATTGCACATGAACCCATTTCTGATTGATTCAACCAACTTTTTATCTCATTTAGACCATTTGACCTATGCTCTGTCATTGAGAAATTCCATTTGTGCACTGCAATGGTAAAATTACAGTTTTAACCTTTATTTCATGTTTTCTTCTCAGAACACCTATTCCTCCAATTAAGCCCTCTTCTAGGTTATGTAGGAGCTTTTATTCTCTTTGTTAGGTCAAAATGAGCTAGTTGTGGCTCATGAAGAGGCTCTCATCAAACATCAGCAAAAAATGCCTCATCAAAGAAATGCATAAGATGCTGATTGGAAAGACGGGTAGTGAACTCATAGATTTGTAGAGAAAAATCCTTCCACTCAATAGGCCTACAGTGATGAAGTTTTAGGCCTTTATACCAATCAAATTTACATTTAGCATCCTCATTGATGCAAAACTTATGGAATGCATCTTGAGGTGCTTTTCCCTTACATTTAGATTTTGGTGCCATCAGAAAACATACAACAATAGGAAATAGGAATACAATTATAGATAAAGATTATGTGTTCAAGTTACAAAACATTTAAGCCTTCATGTACCGGTACTGGTGATTGGTACCGATACTGGTTGGTTTCTGTCCCAACCATAAATTCAAGCTAGTACCAGTACTAATCTTCAGTACCGTTACCTGCTCTATAAAGTAGGAATTGCTGCGCCTAGCTAGTACTGGTACTGATGATGGGTACCGGTACCATCTAAAGCCCAATGAAAAACACATTGCAGTAGTAGAAATAATGTTGAGAAATAACAAAACAAGTAGAACAACTCAAGGAAACAAGATTTAATGAGAAGAGAAGAATGTACCTAGGGTATGAAAATTGTAGATGATTCTTCTTATTCTTGGCAAGGGCTTGGAGAGGCTTGAGGTGGAACTAGGGTTTGGTTGTGAAGAAATGAGGCAAGTGTTTGCACTTGACCTCTTTTATATGGGATGGGTCATGTGCTTGTCACATGACCACTTAAGTGGTTGAGAGTTGAAAAAATTGATAACTTAGGTGTTGATAAAATAATGTTATCAACAACCTAAGTTATGTAACCAAATTGCAAATAACGCCTTGGTATTTTCAGACATATGGAAATATTACATTTTACCCCTCTTTTAGTAAGCATGGGTAATTTGCAAAAAAGCCCTTACGAATTTTCATAAATACAAATAAAGTTTATATCAAACAAAATGTTAGATTAGAATCTCTTTTATTGTACAATGTCCTAATTTTCTTCTTATAAAGCAAAATCTATCTACTGCAAGAGGTTTTGTAAAGATGTCTGCCAATTGGTTTTGAGTGTGAATGAATTCCAATTGAATAGAGCCTTGAAGTACATTATCTTTAAGAAAATGATGCCTAATGTCTATATGTTTGGTACATGAATGATGTACCGGATTTTTTGATAGATTTATTGTGCTTGTATTATCACAAAATCTTGGATTGCGCAAAAATCAATCCAAAGTCAGACAAAGTCTGTCTCATCCAATTGACCTGAGAGCAAGCAAGTGAAGCTGCAATATACTCAGCTTCAGTTGTACAAAGTGAAGCACAAGTCTGCTTCTTAGAGAACCATGAGACTAGAAATTCTCCAATAAAATGACATGTGCCGCTTGTGCTGTTTCGGTCTGTCCGACTCCCTGCATAGTCTGCATCACCATAGGCTAATAGATATAAAGATTGTGCTTTAGGATAGAAAAAACCAAGGTCTTTTGTACTGTTTAGGTATCTAAATATTCTTTTTACTCATTATAATGAGATTCCTTGGGTTTGTACTGAAATCTCGCACATAAACATGTAGCAAAAAGAATATCAGGTCTAGAAGCTGTGAGATATAGTAGTGAACCTATCATTCCCCGGTATATCTTTTCATCTACCCACTTGTCAGATAAATCTTCATCAAGAGAACTAGTTAGAGCAATCGAAGTCTCTTTGCCATTTACATTTTCAAAGTCAAATTTCTTGAGAATTTCAATAATATATTTTATTTGACTAATGTAAATTCCTGCGTCTAATTGTTGAATTCGGAGTCCTAAGAAGAGTCTGTGTTCACCCATCATACTCATTTCAAACTCAGTCTTCATAGTCTCACAAAAATATTGACATCGGGACTCCTTATTTGATCTAAATATAATATCGTCGACATATATTTGAACCAATAAGATGTCATTACCTTCTTCTTTTACAAAAAGAGTTGAATCAACAACTCCAATTCTAAAATTGTGTTGAAGAAGAAAGGTCCTAAGCCTATCATACCAAGCCCTGGGAGCTTGTTTAAGTCCATGTAATGCCTTATTGAGCTTGTATACATGCTATGGGTGTGCTGGGTCCTTGAACCCAGGAGGCTGATGGACATAAACTTCTTCGATAAAAAATCCATTAAGAAAAGTGCTCTTGACATCAATTTGATATAACTTGAAGTCCTTTGCACTTGCAAAGGTATGTAGCATCCGTATGGACTCCAAGCAAGCAACAGGAGCATATGTCTCATCAAAATCAATACCCTCCTGTTGGTTATAGCCTTGAGCTACAAGTCTGGCTTTATTCCTGATCACTGAACCAAATTCATCCAATTTATTTCGGAACACCCACTTGGTTCCAGTGATGGAATTACCCTCAGGAGTAGGTACCAAGTTCCATACATTGTTCCTAGTAAATTGGAGTAGCTCCTCCTGCATAGCTACAACCCATGATTCATCCTTTAATGCCTCATCAACTTTCTTGGGTTCAAGTTGTGAAATAAAGGCATTAAGGACAAAATCAGGTCTAAAGTGAGATCGGGTTTTTACACCTTGTTCGATATCACCAATAATCTATTCTTGAGGGTGATCCTTATGGTGTACCCATTCTTTTGGAAGATCATGTACATTTCGTGAATCTTCTATCTTTGATACATCAATGAGGAGGGTATCTTCATCATCAGAATCTAAATGATTTGGTTTTGATTCACCTAAATTTATTTCATCAAATGAAACATGCAGGGATTCTTCAATGACAAAAGTCCTTTTATTAAAGACTCGATAAGCTTTGCTTCTTGTTGAATAGCCAATAAAAATGCCGTCATCACCTTTTGCATCAAACTTATCAAGCCAGTCACAGGTGTTTAATAAATAACATCTACTTTCAAACAACAGAAAATATGATATCCTAGGAGACTTCTAATAATAAAGCTCATATGCAGTTTTCATAATAATAGGCCTTAAGAGTGTTCTATTTAGAACATAACATGCCGTACTAATGGCTTCAGCCCAGAAATATTTTTGAAGCCCAGACTCCAAGAACAAAGTTCGGGTGCATTCTTGTAGAGTGCGATTCTTGCACTCTACAGCACCATTTTGAGATGGAGCCCGAGGAAATGAAAATTCATGGGTAATGCCAGAATTTACACAAAAGCTTGAAAATTTTTCATTTTCAAATTCACCCCCATGATCAATCCTAAGAATAGAAGATGATTTTTCATTTTGAAGTCTTCAAGTAAGACTTAGGAAGGAATCAAATGAGTTATCCTTTTGTTTCAAGAAGATGACCTAAGTGAACCTAGAGAAGTCATCAACAATAACTAGGCAAAATTTTAATCCATTTAGACTCTTAAATCATGTTGGTCTAAAAATATCAAGGTGTAACAACTCTAAAGGTCGTGTTGTTGAAGCTAAGTCTTTAGGTTTAAAAGAAGTTTTGTGCATTTTTCCTAGTTCACACAACTTGCACGAAACATCCTTTTTATAAGTTAGTTTAGGTAGGCCCTTACTAACTCATTTTTGGCTAACCTATTAAGATATTTATGATTAATGTGACCTAGCCTTCGGTGCCAAAGATTTACTTCAATATGGGAGGAAAGCAGACATTTTACATACTTCTCTTTTGAAAAATAAAGAGCATAGATATTTTCATATCTAAATCCTTCAATTAAAACCGTATTTGTTCCTTCTTTTAGTATTTTAAATCCAACTTTAGTAAACGAAACATCACATCCATTATCACATATTTAACTAACACTAAGCAGGTTATGTTTTAAGTTTTCTACCAAAAGAACATTACTTACCTTCTTAGAAGGGTTTCCTATTGTACCTTCACCAATAATGCGACAACGTTTGTTGTCATCCAACTTGATGTGTCCTCCATCTTTGATCTTAGTCCATTTCATAAAGAGGTTGGAGTGTCCCATCATGTGCTTGGAACACCCACTGTCTAGGATCCATTTGTCCTTTTTGACTTGTAAGACAATTTATTAAATCTATTTTAGGTACCCATTTTCTTTTAGGTCCTTGATGGTTAGTACCTTTCAAATCCTTAGGTCTTTAGATAATTTTTGTGTTAGATCTATAATTCTTAGGATTATTGACCTTTTGATAAATCCATGCATGTCTAGGTGCATGTGACTTATTTTGTGTGTACTTTTTATTATTGAACTTAGCTTTCAGATTATTACAAAATTCCGTATTTATCCTAGTTGTTGTTTTTAAATTATTCAAGGTATCTTCAAAGTGTTCATAAATGTCTTCTAATTCTACTATTTTGCATGTAATTGATTTTTAGTTTCTTTGGACATATCTAATTCTATTTCTAAACAAGATTTCTCTATTTCTAGAGTTCCATAACTATCATGCAAAACCTTATTTTCTTTTTTAATCATCCTAGCCTTATTATATAAATCTTCATATGCTTGAACTAATTCAGTAACGGTGACTTCAGAACCTACCTCATTTTCTGAGTTGTCATCATTTGCCATTATGCAAAGATGTGCAACTTATGTTTCTTTAGATTCTTCAGAAGATGATTCCATGTCAGAATCACTATCATCCCAAGTTGCCTTGAATGCCTTTCTAGAAGTCTTCTTTTTCTTTCGGTCTAGTTCTTTGTCCTTCTTTTCTTCCTTCTTCTTGATAAGTGAACAAACTTTTTGTACGTGTCCCTTTTTCTAGCACTCAAAACAAATAATGTCATTTGAAAATTTATTGACCTTCTTACCTTATTTTCGGATGAATCTTCTGATCTTCTTGTTAGAAGAGCAAGCTCCTCTTCTTCATCGGAATTTGAGTCATCAAAGTTCGATACCTCCTTTAAAGCTTTGAAAGCAAACTCCTTTTTCTCGCTTATGGAATTTTCTTCATTCTTCTTCATATTTTCTAACTAGACTTCGTATGCCATGAGGCTTCCAATTAACTCATCTAATGAGAGAGTAGAAAGATCTTTTGCCTCTTGAATGGCTGTGGTTATTGGAGACCAGTCACTTGTAAGGGATCTTAAGATTTTCCTTACAAGTTGTTCCTCCTTGAGTTTAACTCCAAGATTCTTCACTGGATTCACAATCTCTCCAAATCTTGTGTACATCCCTTTAATTGATTCACCTTTCTTCATACTGAAACACTCATAGCTTTCTGTTAGAATAGAAATATGTATTTCTTTAACTTTACTCGTACCTTCATAGGTGACTTGCAATGTGTTCCTTATCTCGTACGCGAACTCGCATGCGAAGATATGGATAAATTCTTCTCTTGATAATGCACAATAAAGTACGTTCATCACTTTTGCATTTCCCACGATCCTTTTTTTTTGTTCTATCATCCATGCCACTCCTTCTTGTGGCTCCGGATCCACGTACTTCTCTTGGATAAACATCCATGAGTCCTCATCCATGGCCTTGAGGAAGTTTTGCATCCTCCTCTTCCAGTATCCATAGTCTATCCCATCAAAGTAGGGAGGACATGTGGATAACTGTCCTTCGGTGCGCTTTACTGGTGATGCCATAGCGAAATAAAATTTTCACTTCTTTTTGCAACCCGCTCTGATACCACCTATAGGATCTGTAAATGACAAGCACATTGGAAGGGGGGATGAATAGTGTGGTAAATAAAAGGTTGCAAGACAAATCAAATGACAAAAGGCACAAGATGTATAGTGGTTCCGCTCACCTGGGTACTCCACTACCTAAGTCTCCCAACATAGGATTTTTAACCTGATTCCCTCAACTCAGAGGGAATCAATTTACTTATATCAGAGGTAATTAACAGGTTGCCTCAACCCAATTACAAGATATGAAGAAAAGATAAAAATACCGGTGTAAGCAAAATGTAAATAAAAGCTTACAACTATTTCCTAGGTCTCCAACAAGAATATATCTTATAATAAGTATAACCAAATCTAACGAGAAAAACTAAGGCGTAAAATAAACGATTGATTATAGAAAAATATGATCACCTTTGAAGATTTGTTGCAAATGAAGAGATGCCTTGAAATGTATGCAACAAAACAAACTCTCTTTTAGCTTGAAAATAGAGAATTGAAGGTGTAAGCAAGAGTATATTTCTTTGCTTAGAGGTGTGTCTAAAACAACGCTCAAAGACTACTTATATAGACCACTAATCACCTCTCCCACGAATTCTAGCTGTTAGGGGTATTTTAGGAACATTAGAAATAAGATTAATTGTAAATTAGCCATTCAGAATGGTTACAATGGTTAGTTGGTACCGGTACTGAACTCTTGGTACCGGTACCGGCTACATACAGTTAGTACAGCCAAATTACTGGGTACCAGTACTCATAGTGAGTATCAGTACTTGTGACGCACAGCCTTGGGTCCTGTGACCTACATGTACCGGTACTCATCATGAGTACCGGTAATTGTAACTCACAGTCATGGCTCCTGTGACCTTCATGTACCGGTACTCATGATGAGTACCGATACTTGTAAGGTCCAGGCAAAAACCCACTGTGACCACTTGATACCGGTACTCATGATGAGTACCGGTACTTGATGTTCATAGTTTGGAACTTAGGTCAAAACCTGTGCCAAGCAAGTACCAAAGATAATAAGCGAATCAATTAGAGAAATCCAATTTACTCTAGGTGACTTTTTTTTGAAGGAGTTTATTTTGAGTTAAGAATCGAGTAAATGAACGATATTCTGAATCCTAGTTATCTCTACTTTGATTTTAATACTGAGATTATGTTTTACTTGTTTGGAGACATACAAAAATTCGAAGATACAATAAAAACTAAAGTCTTCAAAAACTTCTTACTTCATGTGCAATCTTTTTGCATGCATCCATAGATTCTTTTGACCTGTAATCACTTCATAAACATATTAGAATTTAAAATGATTTTGTTAATATCAAAACAAAGAAGAGGGATGGAACTAGGGTCCAACATGATCCGCCACCACAATTTGTACCCCGATTTTATCCTTGATTTTAAGATCAAATTCTTGAAGCAGAAGAATCCAACGAATAAGTTGGGGTTTGGCATCCTTTTTAGCCAAGAGATGTCTAAAGACCAAGTGGTTGGTATAGATGATAACATGAGACCCTAAGAGATAACCGCTGAATTTTTCCAAAGCAAACACTCCAGTTAGTAATTCCTTTTCAGTAATAGTGTAATTCCTCTGGTCCTCATCAAGAGTTTTACTCGTGTAGTAGATGACAGAGGGCTTTCTATCTCTTTTTTTACCCAAGATAGCCTTGACCGAGTAATCAAAAGCGTCAGTCATGATCGCAAAAGGGGCTGTCCAAATTGGTGGGTGCAACACTGGAGCACAGGTGAGTTCCATTTTCAGGAAATCAAAAGCCTTACAGCATGATTCTTCGAAAACAAATGGCGTTTCTTTAGCAACAAGGTTGCTCAGGGGACGAGCAACCTTCGAGAAATCCTTGATGAATCTTCTGTAGAAACATACATGACCAAGAAATGATCAGATTTGTTTAACAGATGTGGGAGGAGGAAGTTTAGCGATAACATCAACCTTAGCTTTATCCACTTCGACTCCTCGTTCAGAGATTACATGACCCACGACGATGCCTTCTTGGGTCACGAAATGACTCTTTTCCCAGCTAAGGTCCAATCATGTTTTGATACATCACTTAAGAATCTTTTCCAGATTAGCCAAACAAGAGTCAAATGATTCTCCAAATGCAGAGAAATCATCCATGAAGACTTCCATAAACTCTCCCACCATGTCAGAGAATATGGCTAACATAAACCTTTGAAAAGTCGCAGGTGCATTGCATAAACCGAAAGGCATCCTACGGAAAGCAAAGGTTCCATAGGGACAGGTGAAAGTAGTTTTTCCCTAAACCTCGAGACGAATAAGAACTTGGTTACATCCTGAGTATCCATCAAGAAAACAGAAGTACTTCTGCCCGGGTAGTCTTTCCAAGATTTGATAATTGAAAGGAAGGGGAAAATGATCCTTTTTCGTGGTTGTGTTCAGCTTCCGAAAATCAATACAAACCCTCTAAGAGGAAGCTAAATGAGTTGTGAGAGATTCTCCTCTCTTGTTAGTCAAAACGGTAATCCCGACTCTTTGGAACAATCTGTACAGGACTTACCCAGGGACTATCAGAGATTGGATAAATAATTCCTGCATTGAGCAACTTAATGATTTCCTTTTTTACCATTTCTTGTATATTTGGATTTAATCTCCTCTGCAACTGGTGAGAAGGGCGGGATGCATCTTCCAAGAATATTTTATGATTGCAATAAGATGGCCCAATCCCCCTAAGGTCATGAATGGTCCAACCAATTGCCTCGTGTTCCTTCAGGACCTTGATCAATTTAATCTCTTTCTCCTTTGTTAATTTAGCACTGATAATCACAGGAAGCATCTTCTGAGGTCCAAAAAATTGATATTTCAAATTCTCAGGCATTGATTTCAGTTCAAGTTGGGGCGAGGTGATGATTGACGGTAAGGAAGATGTTGAAGACTCAATAAGAGGAAGCGGTTATGAGTGAACAAAATCAATAACCTCTTTAGAAGATGGCAGGTCTACCATAGAGGGTTAAGGGTCCAATTCGTCATCAAAGGAGAAACTTTCAATTGAAGAAACCATCAAACAAGTTTCAATGTTTACATTATCCTCCTTAAGTTCCTCGATAAATCCACAATTCTCAAATTTATTAGTTGCCTTAAAAATATCCAATTTCATTCGTTGATCCCTAAAGGTGATGTCCATGCTACCGCTTTCACAATTAATGTTGGCCTTAGTAGTAGTCAGGAAGGGATGCCCCAGAATGATGGGCGTGTTCCTCAGATTTTCAGGTACATCCATGTCAAGGATAAGGAAATCTACAGGAAAATATAAATCCTTGACCTTAACTATAACATCTTCAATAATGCCTCGTGGATTTGTAACTGAATGGTCCGCTAACTGTAGTGTTACTGAAGTTGGACAAAGTTCACCAAATCCAAACTTCTCGTAAAGAGAAGTCGAAATTAGGTTAATGGATGCACCCAGATCTAAAAGTGCTCTATCAAATGTGTAATCTCCAATGACACAAGAAATCAACGGAGCACCTGGTTCTCTCTTTTTCTGAGGGAGGTGGTGTAGGATAACAGAACTAGCCTGCTCAAAGAGTACCACCTTCCTCGGAATAGATTCTCTCGACTTACGCTTTTGTTTACATAAATCCTTAAAAGTCTCGCGTAAGCCGGTATATGCTTGATAGCATCGAGGAGTAGGATATTGATCTCAACATTCTTAAACATATTCACAAGCTCCTCATTGCTATCAACAGACTTCTTCTTTGATTTGATCAAGGCTTCAGGAAAAGGAACATGAGTCATATATTTGGAATGAGGTTCCTGAGCCTTGATTTCTTCTCTAGAATTCCTCTCTCTCTCAGGTTCTTTAGGATTCGGTAGATCAGGACAGTGTGGTTGTGGATCCTGAGTCTGCTTACCACTCCTCAAGGTGAGAGAATTTGTAGATGCATAAGAGTTTGGATCTTGGGGAGGGTTAGGAAAGATTGGAGGGGCTTGATTAGCCAGGAATTGTTGATGTGCAGAAGAAGAAGAAGAAGAAGTGGAGAGACCCTGCTCAACCACTTGAGCATGTGCGTGTGGGTCCCTCTAATTTTTGTACCCATGGGCTTGATTGCTCGGATTCAAATATTTCATAGGTTGGGTACGGGTTGGGATGGTAGAGATCCGGGTTGACGAGAGTTTACAATGAGCCTGGTTTGCAAGTTGTCCAGTGAGGTTTTCATTTGCTGCATGAGCTGGAGCATGGATCCTTGCATCTCTACCATTTGCCTGTTCAAATCACCCTGCCCTACGGGTTGACGGCCATTCCAAGCTGGCTGATTACCTGATTTGGGGGCAACTGTGTATACACATGACCCTGACTAATTGGTCGTTGTGGAGCATAGTTGCTGGGTCAGAATTGGGTCTGTTGCCCCGAGTTTTTCCAGGAGAAGTTAGGGTGGTTTCTCCAATCCTGATTATAAGCATTAGAGTAGGGTTGGATCTAGCATTCTCTTGTACAGTACAGACATCCTCATAGGGTGAGGATGGAGAGAAAGAAAGGGAAGGATAAGAAAAACTGGGATCAAAGGCCCCAGTTTGGAACCCGTGAGGTTCCGAAAAATGTTGACTCATAGGTTGAGCCGCATCGAGTTGATTCACAAACTCTCATCTAGAAGGAGCTCACGAAGAATGGAATCCTTAATTTTGGGATTGAGTGGATCGAGAGTTGTTTAAAGAATTTCCAGCCATCCACTCTTCCATTCTCTTAGCAACCAAGTCCACATTGTCAAGTTTGTTACAAATCAATTCCATATCAAATGAATGAGAGTCATGGACTTCATTGACATTTGATCTGGGCTGCTGGGACTGGTTAAAGGTATCCATGGAGGCATGATTGATTGAATTCTTTCTCATTTCCTCAAACAAATCATGTGCACTATCAGCGTCTTTATTGAGGAAATTGCCTCCGCAAGAAGCATCCACATGATTTCTGAGTTGCTAAGTCAACCCATGATAAAAGACCTACACGAGTTGCCATTTCGGCACCTCCTGGTGTGGACACCTCTGCAATAGGTCCTGGAATCGCTCCTAGGCCACAAGAAATTGCTCCCCTGACCACTGGGTAAAGGTATTGATTGCTCGTCTCAAGGCATTGATATGTCCGACTGGGAGGAATTTCTTCTGAAAGGCTGATTTCAACTCATTCCAAGTTGCAATTAGTCTTTTTATTATCCTGTACCAATGCGCAGCCTTATTCCTAAGAGAGTGGGGGAAGAGCCTCATGATCATTTGCTCCTTATTCATGTTTCGTGCCTTGGTGGTCTAGACCAAAGTGGTCAAGTCCTCCAAATGCTGAAACGGATCTTCGAATCCAAGCCCATGATAATGTTTGATCAGGCTTAACACCTGGGGCTCGATTTCTACGTCGCCTACTGGAATCTGGATGCTGGGACATTCCCCGTAATTTGAAGGATCATAGAAATCCTTCAAGGGCTGAGCGCCTTGCATTCTCTGGAACCATTCTTGCATTCTCTGCATTTGTTATAGCTGCCTTCGGAATTCCTCCTGCGGATCCCCAAGCAGAGGAGGCTGTTGGTCGGCCATGGGATCAATTTGACCAAAATCTAATTTGCGCCTCCTAGAATACTATAGTGGTCCTTCCAATCGGGGATTCAATGATCCTCTTCCCAGAATAAACTACGGGAAGGTCGGAAGGACTGGGGATATGGACCCTGCAGCACAACAAAACAAGGTTGTCCTTAAGTGGGCTAGCCTAAGGATCTACAGACTCCCAAAACTTGCCTTAAGATTGTAAATGATTTACTCTACTTTCATCTGCTCAATCCAACCAGTTAGAAGGAGGGACTGGGGAGAAGGTTCTTCCTTCGACTTTCACCTCTGGTTCTTAGTGTACGCCCCAGCCGCTGTCATTTGATGCTACTCCCCTAGCTAGACATCAGATTAATCAGTACAAGTAGGTTAATCAAAGACAAACTTAGACTAGGCCCTGAAGAGTGAATCAATCCTTAAAGCCAACATCTACTCAATTTTATTAAGGCCTAGGATTGTGGTGCTTATGGAATGTGATGGGCCCTTAAAATGGGTTGTGCCCTTAATGATTGATTGATAATTGTGTAAGTGCGTGCACAACCAGGGTTTTCAAGCAAGGCTATTTGTGATGTGTGAATTTTAATGTTCAAATCTTGCTTAAGTAGCTTTTAGGGTTTAAAATTTGGTTGAATTCAATCAAGTTTTGAGGCAAACCAGGTTGTCAAACACGGGTGAAGATTGCTTTCCTCTAAAACCAGAAAAAACGTGGAGTTCCTGGAATAGACCTCGATTGAAAACCCTAAAGGGGAGCTAGATGATGAGCTGATTTTAGATGGAGTGGTGCAGCCCAAACAACTCAAACAACTGTCCACAACTGCACCACTAGGTTAGGCACAGGAGATGATTAACCTAGAATGATTTCTACTCTTTTATGTGTTGCTTTGTGTATACCAGTTCCACAGATCAGAACCCGGTTGAGTAGAAACAAATCAATTAGGTTAAGTGCCCTGAATGTTGGTGTACATTGTGTGTTTGTTGAAAATTACCCCACAAGATTATCTTTTTATTTTTTTTTCTTTTA
This sequence comes from Thalassia testudinum, assembly GCA_037157565.1. Classification (NCBI taxonomy): domain Eukaryota; kingdom Viridiplantae; phylum Streptophyta; class Magnoliopsida; order Alismatales; family Hydrocharitaceae; genus Thalassia; species Thalassia testudinum. The sequence continues at coordinate 29,524,930 of JAZHRO010000019.1, read as the reverse complement.
TAAACGAGGGTGGAATGAATGTCAGTGAGAATCCAAACAACCAAGCTATTCCTAGGATTTATGCAAACACCTAGGTTAACTAGAATTTGGATTTAATGCGACAAATGAAATTAATGGAGGGAAAGAATGGGGAGCACTTACAGTTGTTTTCAACTGCAATTTACTCCGATCTACTGCTTGATGATTCCCTGATGGAGGTCTTTGCAAAATAATAGACACAAGAGAAAGCAAGTTAGAAGGCAACAAAGTGCATGAAATGCGAAAAGAAGATCGAAAATCATTGCCTCTCCGGCAACGGTGCCAAAATGTTGAAGCTGCGAGTTACTACGTTATCGTATTTGGTTTTGAAAAACCTGTTGTCATAGTTTGAAAGTGAAGAAATCTTGTTCAACAAATAAAATTTGTACTAGAATAGAAATCTCGAGTCGAACTCTGGAAGACTACGTCGATCTATATTCGCAATTATATTTTTTTTAGAGTTTTTGTTGAAAAGCAAAGTGACGTAATTAAAATGAAGCAATATTAACAATTAGAATAGACAAGAGAGAGAGAGAGAAAACATGCACTCGATATTTCAAAATGTTTAGGCAATAAAACCAGAGAAGAATTACAGTAGAAAGCAGGAAACCAACTACACTACAAAGTAGGAAAATTCTATTCTAGAAAGCTGAAAATAAGAATGGGAGAGAGAAGTTATCCTCCTCAGCGATTGCTTGGAGGATGAGTTGGACGAGGCGCCGCCTGGAAGACGAAGGATAGAGTGGGAAGAAAGGGGTCAAGGCAGGAGGAACGAGAATGGGGTAGCACATCATCATCATCGCAAGATCCGCTTCTGAAATGAGGGCGAAAATTTGACTTTATTTCTCGAGGAGCATCCCAGGTGTGGGACAAGCTTTTCTTGAGCTTTGGAGAGGGAGAGAAAAGAAGGAAGAGATGAAAATTTCGTAAGGAGGGGGTCTCTTTTTATAGTTGCAAGGAGTGAGGGAAATTTGGTCTTTTTAATTTGAAAAACATTAATTTAGGACCTTTAGTGATGGATAAAATTGTCGCTAAAGGTCCGAACGTGGCCTTAGTGGGCGGCTCTCATGCACCCACTTGCCTCCCATGCATGAAACGCACGTTCACATTCTTGAAATCTTCACCGTTCGATCTTTAGCGATCGAACGGTTGAGATGCATCCTCGCCGTGCCATAACCGCGCCCTCGCCCATGTCTGATCCTGCATTATGCGTGGGCGTCTAATGCGGCGTAAGTGCCATTGAGCGCCCGCAGCCGCTCGATCATGATCGAGCGGTCAATCGCGCCCCCTCGCCGCACCTTAGCTACCACTCGCCAAGGATCGAACATGCTTCTCTTTATCACATAAGCGCATTCAACCAATGCACTGCAGGCTCATTTGTGTCACGCTTACATTTTGTGCGTGCACGTCCACAGCCGTTGGATGATCATCGAACAGCGGAGAAGTGGCGATCAGATTGAAGAAGAGAAGGAGCAGCAGGTGCAGTGGCCGGTTGGGCGATTGAGATGGCACCACGTGGTGCCATCTTTGTCGTCTATCTTCTAGATGTTGTAGATGGTGCCACGGCTGTCAGATTGATTCGATTTTCGCATCGTTCAGCTGCGATCATCGATTCAAATCCATCCGTGTGGTTGGATTTGTCGTCTGACATGTGGATTCACACCATCTTGGCCCTTGATCTTCTAGGGTTCCTCGATCTCTATCTGATGCTACAGATGTCTGATTAGGGCGATCTTGGAGTTGTTGAACTCCAATAGTCGCCCTGATCAAATCTGTATGGTTGGATCTTCGATCTGAGGTCTCGATAAAAATTTGCCTTATCCCTAAACATAAAAGGAGACAATTAACCTCCATTTTATTCAAACTAATCTAAATGCAAGATGTTGCATGCTATGCAATATTTATAGTATGTAATGCAATGCTATGCTTAAGAACATGGATAAATAGACATCTTATGTAGTGTAAACATGTTTACTTCATACCCCCCAGCAGTGGTCATTTGACACTACTCCCCTAGCTAGACATCAGATTGACAAGTATAAGTAGGTTCACCGTGAATGATCACAATTTGGATCCCGATGAGCGAATGAGTCCTTAGGGCCAACATCTAATTGATTTTGGTTAGGCTTGGGAAATTGGTGCACCGGAATGTGATGGGCCCCTAATGGGTTGTGCCCTTAATGATTTGTTTGAGAACGTGTGAATGTGCACGACCAAGAGGTTTTCAAGCAAGATTATTAATGATGAGGAGAGTTTTAGGGTTTGAATATTGCTTAATAACTTTTAGGATTCAAATATTAGGTATTTTCAACCAAGTTTTGGGAGGTAAACCAAGTTCATTTTTGAATGCACGTGTTCAAGTATATTCCTTTAGAAATCAAGAGAAATATGGAGTGCCTGGCTTGACCTAGTTATTGAATCCTATGGGGCAGCTACAAAATGAACCTCTTTTAGATTAGGTGGTGTGGCCCAAACAATTCAATCAATCGACTCAAATGCACCACCGATTAAGGCACACAAAAAGGTGATTAACCTAATATGATATCTACTCTTTTATGTTTTGAATTCGTGTACCGTGTCCGTAGGTCAGAAGCCCAGTTGAGTAGATGAAAATCAAGTCCGATTATGTGCCTCAAATGTGGTTGCATGAAGTGTGTAGATTGATTCATCCCACAGAAAGTATCTTTTTTTTTAATATTATTATTTAAATGTGGGGGTGTAGTGGATGAAGGTGGCAAACAAGACAAACAAACTCTATCCTAGAGTTTATGCAAACACCTAAGTTGATTAGGTCTTGGTTATGAATGTGGCGAAATGAACTAGTGGGGGGGAAATGTTGGGGACACTTACAAAGTACTCCACCCACACTTTACTCCATCAACCGCACTTGGATCTCCATGCTAGGGTACCTGCAAGATAGTAGATCAAAGACAAGCGGGGATAGTGCTATGTAAATGCAAAGAAGCACAATAAACAATAAAGTAAATTCTATTGCCTCCCTGATAACGGCAACGAAATGATCGCACGGGTTTCACGAGTTAGAAATCAAGGTTACAAGTTACCTGTCATCGTAGTTGCAAAACTCATGATCAAATAAAATTTATACCAAAACTCCAAGAGAGTCTTGGGTCGAACACAGGGAGGCGACGTTTTACTTTAACTGAAATCCATGATTCGTTTTGTTTGTTTTTGTTATTTTAGGGATTTGCTTTTTTTCTTTTGTACTTTTGAAAGAAGAAGACAATTAGAATGAGTCATAAGAGATATGGAACAAATCTGATATATATATCGCTCCAACATCAATTACAATAAACTATGAAAGCATAAAAAGAAAGGGGGTAAGAGGAAATCTCCCGAATCGGCTATTCGGTGAGACGACGGTGCCTGGAGGAAGGTCAGATGATGGAGGTGAGGAGCGGAATGATGGATGTGAGATGCAAGAGGACGTCAGGTAAGGGAAAGCTTCGGCGTGGCTCTGGAATGGAGGTGGGAAGGTGGAGATGATCTGCTATCGAAATACAGGTGGGAGGATGGCTCCGAGGTGACCGATGAATGGGGATGGGAAGATGGATGAATATTTAGTGAGGCAGAGGCTTGCTACACTAATAGGAGCCTTGGGAGCTTGAGAGCAAGCTCTAATAGAGCGTTCGTAGGCTTGCTAGAGCTTAGGAGTAGGTGGGAATAGAGTAGGTAGAGATGGCTTGGAAGGGAGGGGGTGTAGGCCCTTTTAGAGAGGAGAAGAGGCAAAAATAGGTATGGGACCATTAGTGACTTCTAAACCATCATTCGAAGTGTCGCTGTAGACAGCTCATCCCCGCTCATGCCGACGACTGGCTTTGCTTGTGCATGAAGAAATTAGCGACAGCTGTAAGTGTTGATGTATGTCGAGCTCATGCGTCGCTGTAGGTTGGAACCAACCGAGCATGCACCCACCCCATGCTCTGCTGGCGCTACCTGTTCTTTGCCTGTTCAAGCACGTGAATTGCACGGCTACCCGCTAGTGTGCGTTAGCATGCGCTGGAGTGCGCGCTGGATTGAGAATGGGGACGCTGCGGAGATTCAAACCTCGCTCCGCCAAGCCTGCATGTGCGTCGTGAGGAAGAAGTTCTAGCTATGTGGTGCAGCGAATCCAATGGCTGAGATCACTTGATGGGCAGCCTTTGAAGATGTAGCAGGTGGCTTTGGGTGCTCTAGACCATCCACATTTCATTGCTTGCAGAGGATGACACGATGCTCGGATCAAGGTGATTTCTATGTTGTCTGACTGCGATCGTCGCTTCAGATCCATCCGTACGGTCAGATTTTTCATTCGAAGTCCGTAAGGACGTCGCATTGCCTCCTAGCCATATAAAATGAAGGAATAAATATACAAAAATACAACTATCCTAAATGCCATGCAATGGATGTTATGTAATGCTAAGCCTAAGAACTATCATAAATAAGCAATTTATCATGAATTCATGTGTGTTTATCACCACACACCATAGGAACACCCAACCCACCCTCCCTAATTGATTGTAATGGTTGGATAGACACTCCTAGGTACTATAAGCCTGAGCCTGACTTCTCTCCTGATGGAAATGATGACCTCTCCTCGAAGATGGAAATACAAAAAATGCAAGACGACATGATTGAATTATTAGGAGAATCTTCGAGAGCCAGCCAACAAGAAAAAGAAGCCATTAGCCACACAATCTACCCCATTGAGGATGAAATGCACTCCTCTACACCAGATGCATCTCCCGTGGGAGAGCCACACCCTAAGTTGGAGGGAAATTATGGGGATTATGTAGGGGAGAATAGCTACTTTTCAAGGATTGATTTTGGAACCTCCCTGCCAGATGACACTTCCTTGAGTGGTCCATGCCTTATGTGGGAGGAGGATATGTATGAAAGTTGCTATACATTGGATGAAGAAAGGTGGCAACCCGAGGAAGATGATGATCAGGTTGAGTATCCACCTGAATTATATTGGTGTCAAAAGAAGGGAATGATGGTACTATTGGAAGACCTCAACCCCGATGATAGTATTTTCATGACATTTGATGAAGTGGGTCGAAGTCAAGTTGTTAATCCCACCCTCCCTTCTGATCACGAGATGGAACTCAAGCCCACCCTTAGGGAGCCTAACCCTCAAGAAATTCACCTATTTGAGGAGTCCGATGCAACCAGCCTAAACCATTTACCCCAGATAGAGTGCCCTAGGGGACATGCTGAGATTTTAGATGATTCTTGACCTCAGTTATATGATGAATCGTATGAGGAGAAGGATGAATTATATGAGGATCCTACATTCAAGATTTGGAGTGACACTAAGGGTGATTATGTCTTATTTGAAGAATTAGCCCCCGAGGATGTCACAAAGTTGACCAAATTAGGTTTCCTTAGCACACCCTTTGATGATATCCCTCCTCATGATGAAATATTGGAAAATGTGGAAGCAACTTCTGAGACTTATGTGGATTCACATACATACTCCAGGGAGGATTTGAGTAAAGAACAAGAACTCGGGGATGAGATTGATAGGGTAATCCTTAAATCTGTTGATTCCAACCTGCCATCATTTGGTTCGGAGTCATCCTCTGATTCGCCTATGTCAGAAGGCAAAAATTTGACTGTATGTGCAAAAATGATCACTAATGAAGAGTAGGTAGTTACTTGTGATATTACCAGACATGCTAGGGATGCAATTGAAGAACTGGAAAGGCTGTTAGGGATGGACACCGAGCCAACTAGACCCAACCTAGATCTTACGACCATCTCGCAACCTCGAAACTCGGACACCCTAGACGATCCTTGGATTAGAGATATGCTCACTTTTGTTCTAGTTGGGGGGCTTAACAGACCAATATTTCATATAATGGAGTACCAGGTATGGATTAATGTTTTCTATGGTCAGTCCATCACCCTAGGGTCATATCTTTACACTATTCCTTCCCCATTTATTTTGGAGGATCCTTGTCATCCTCCTCCTACCCCTTTAGAGGCTGCTATTCTAGCATATCCATTACAACCTCCTCTGGTGACCAGGGAAGATTTTATTCCCATCCTAGTTAGTCGAGAATTTGCGATCGGGGTTCATCATCAGCTCGCCAACATCCTAGGTTACCTGTTTTATAGGCCAGCATATTTTCTCATTGTTACGGCCTATTTCCTTGTTTTTGGAACCTGACTTGCAGGTTCTTTGGCTACTCAGCTACTAACAAAGTAATGGCAGCTCATCTCTGACCCAGGAAATAACCTTCTATGCAATGAGGACATTGCACATTTTAGGAATGGGGGGGTGTACTTGGGGATATACATAGCATTTAGTTAAAGCATTCTGCATTGCATACATTTGCATTCTGAAAAAAAAAAAGAGAGAAAAAAAAATATTGAGCTTAATGGGCTCGGCCCTACATTCTTAGTCATAAGACCAGAACTTTAGGTTAGACTAAGTTGACTCTAGGTGTCTAACTCTAGGAGCTAAGTTGAGCTACTAGCATTAGACCCTTAGGGTCCTTTGTGTACTTAAAAACTTAAGTAGGAGTTAAGTTGCAGACCATTCCTCAAGAGGATGGAAAGCTAGGGATTGAGTTAAAGGCTGGGAAGTACCTGGTGTCTTTTTCTACCTTTTTGTTATGGGTCCTCGTAACCTAAGCATCAACATTTCACATAGACTTGGTCTTGTGTAAACATTGATCAGCCTAATTCAATTCTTAAAGAAAATTTGGTTCTCTTAGTTTTGACTTAGGAGAAGCTTGAAATCACAACTTGATTGGACGAGTTCCTGCCGCAGAAGAGGTGGAGTATATACTCACCTTGAGGATTCAATGATAACATGTCACCCCCTCAGTGCTTCTCTCTTAGGATGCCCATCCAACTAGAGGCATGTAAGCACATTATGCTGTTCAAGTACCATCAGCGGCCCTATCTCGCTGTGCCGATTGCCACAGGCCTAAATTCGCTTAATAAATCCATGGGCAATACTATCTTAAAGTGTCGATTGCTAGGAGTTCTTAGGATCGCTATGGGCATTGCTATCTCAAAGCATCAAAAGCAAGTCACCCTTCGAGGTTTGGTGATGGGGACAATGAATCCAACATAAGCCGTGTTGATAGCTGACCCAAGGTTAGACTTAGAGGAATCAAACAAATAAATATATATGTATCCTCCTCTCTTTCTAGGTTGGCAGTCATACCATCCTCAAATAAATCAGACCATTGCACATGCACAAATGCTTTAATCTCTAAGACCAATAAACCCTAGGGTAGAGCTAAAAATCAAGAAAACCTGTTTCTGCAACTCGTCCTTGGCCGACCTAGTTTGTAACTTAGAAACTACTTGGGAACCTTAGGTCTAAAGTCTAAACATAACATGTTTCTGAAGGAAGACCGGTTGGGTTGGGTAGTCTACTTGGAGTGCTAGGTTATTGCTTGGATTTGCTAGGGACTAGCAAAAAATTATGCTTAGGGGCATTTGATAAGCTCATATTTTTCAGCTAATTAAATGTCTAAATGCCTAAACATTAAGTAACAAATCCATTTAGATAGTATGCATTAGCATGTAAATAAGTTAGAATATAAGTTGGCTTGTATGCATTTCACATGCATTGTTAGGAATAATAACTCATTTAGCAAACATTGTAGGTTCAAACATAAATTTGCCAATATTATTTGTTTATTGATTTCACCATTACGGGTGCAGGTGGCTGACGTTACAAGGGAGGATGCCATTGAAGGTTGTCATTGAAGTAGCCGGGAAGAGCAGATCTGACCATAATGGCCACGGCGCTCCTCCCAATCCAATTGCTTTGAAATTCATCCAACCACTTTAAGAAGAGCAACAGACCATCGGGCTCGGTGAGACGTTGCCCCACTCAACCACCATGCACTCCACTCCACCACCGTGGTCTACTCAGCTGAACTCAACCACACTGTGGGCTGGCGAGGTGACAGCTCACTGTGCCAAGCAAGTGGAATCATACCAACACCATGCGTGAGCCATCATGGCTCCACTTCACCGTGAGTGTGGCCACACCAACTGTGCGACCATCATCTTCTTTTCCTTCAAAGGAACCCAACGCATCTGCTGTCTCATCGTGCCTTCTAGGCACCTGTAGTCACGCTCATCACCTCCTTCACTAGCGCACCTCTCACCCATCCACTCCATGCGCTCATGCACTCGCGTAACAACTGCATCACCGTGCAACCACCAACATCACCACCACAGCAGCCATCTCCCCCACTAGTTAAGATGTCCAGGAAGTTTCTCGGACGTCTGAAGCCCCTCATCAATCCCTCGATGCACCTCCACCCGCAGCTGCAGCAACATGCATAGTAGCGCATGCCTCCTCGCCTCCAGTGCATGGTCCCCTTCAACAGCATGCCCCACACGCCCACGCCCCCAGTAGTGCGTGCCTCCTCACCTCCAGCATGCAGTCCCCTTCAGCAGCATGCCCCTGCGAGCACGTGCCCCCAGCAGCATGCCATCGCCTCCGACGCTCAGCCTGAACCACGCACGCCATATCGGTTGAAGGGGCACCCACCGTCATTCTTGTGCGTGGGCGCCCACCGTCATTCTTGCGCTAGGCCAAGTAGGGTCACCGCATGCCCAGCGCTTGCCCGAGCAGCCTAACATGCACCGTGCACGCCTCCTCGCTGCCATCTTCGCGTACACCTCTTTGCACAACAGCAGCAGCAGCAACCTCTAGCGTGTGTCTCCCTTCGGTTTCCCCTCTCCTGTAGACCGCATGCCACGCCTCATTGATGCAAGCCCACACTCTCTCGCCACATGCACAGCCAGCTCTTCATTATCTCCTCTTCGTGCCTCCAGCAGCAGTAGCAACAGGAAACACCCAACATGCCCACCACCATCTCCACCTACCACCGTCTCCTCCGACCGTCATTCGCCACTCTACCACCACCGTCGAGTGGCCCTCGGCCAACTAGACCTTCACCACGCCTGCCACTGCCGCCAACCCTATCCTCCGTGCGTGCGACCAAGGGGAAGGATTTACCATGTTTCGCTACAGTAACAGCCACATTAAAAATTACATTTACATGCCATTGAGGGTTTCTTTCTTAGTTAAATATTTGAAGATATATTGCGGCATTTGGTGGCCTGCCCCTCTACTCTTCTCTATTTCTCCTGCATTCTTTCTATATCTCTTCCTTCATTTTATTAGTCTTACCTAAGTTAAATGTTATACTATATTTGTGAGCAAATGTCCAGTAGTGATGGATTTGCTGGAGGGGAATTTTGTTTTATGAATATCTTATTATGTTAATTTTATGATCATATCCTTCATCTTTCTCATAAATATGATTCCAATTTTATCTCACATTGATTTCTTAATCTAAAGGGGATTTTAGCTTGATTGTTTGGGAGAAGCAAATAGTGAACATTTGATTTCAAAACTAGTAAGTTTTAAATAGGCCATTGCCTCCCTATGGACAAGACCTGCTCTTCTGCGAGTGGTTTAATTTAAATTCAATATTTTGATTAGTTAATTTTCCACCACTTAGAAATACAATGACAAATCATCTTAATCATCATTTTTGAAAGTGAAAATTGACTCGTCAGTCATATATTTCGAAACAAATTTTTGTTACAACTAGGAAAGTAGGGAAACTACACTAGAAAGCGGTAAAGATAGATAGAGATTAGAAGAATCCCCGTCGACAGTCGCTTGGATGACAACTAGCTCTATTGTCCCCTGGAGGAAGGTGGTAAGGAGTGGGACAAACGAGGATGGAGCTGGAGGATGAAGGGCGGGGTAGGACTGCACCATGGCGATGATCTTTTTCCATAAGGGCATGAGACGACAGCAACGGGATGCCCCACGAATGGGGATGAGAGGGGGAAAATCTTTGATTCTACTCTAGAGGAGCATCCCAGGCTTAGGACAAGCTCTCTCTAGAGCCTTGGAGGTGGTGAGGAGAAGAAAGGAGGAGATGAAGAAAAATGGGAGGGGTAGAGGTCCTTTTATAGTGGAGGAAAGAATCAAATTCATGTACAGGATATTTAGCGACGGACATAAACGTCACTGAAAATCCACTGCAAACATCGCTGAAGATCCAACTCATGCACCCCTGCTGCCGCACCGCTGGCACGTGCTCCATGCGCCCTTGTCATGCATGCACGCATGCTATGCGACCAGGCGCCTCGCACCCACGGACGTTGCCGCTACATTACACGCGTCGAAGCCAAATGCGCTGTGCTGCTGCGCACGCCGCTGTGCATGTGTGCGTGATTGCCTCAGTGCACACATGCGCCTACACTGTTGCACTGGAGTAGTGGCACGTGTGTGCACATTGGCAGCCTGGGTTGTGCCATGTGTGGCAACCTGGGCCGTCTATGTTCTTTCCTTTGTAGGGGCTGCTACAGAGGTTGGATTGAGTCGATTTTAGTGCCATTGGGTGATGAGCCCATATTTGTGGGCTAATTTATTATATAAATGCCAAGAAATTAACTTTATTGTTAGATATACATAGCATGTATTAATATGTAAATAAAGTAGTTTACAAATATACTTTCATGCATATTTCATTGATGAGTAAGCATGCATTAGAATAAAAGTGGCTAGTTATAAATTAGTTTGAATACATGCATTACATACATAGTTTATATAAGAATAGGATTTAGCATTTCTTGTGGGTTTTATACATAAATAACCTACATATATATATATTCCTTTTATTAATTAATAGCTTCTCAACGGCTGCAGAGCATAAAAGACGATAGTGATGGGAGCAAAAAGCTTAGATCTCTGCCATCACCATCATTTCATTTCCAATGCCTTTTGCTGCATCTATGACTTCCTTGCAACTATAAGAAAGGGAGAGCCTCAACAGGGCTTTGCAGGCCACCATCCTCGACCCACCACTATGCGAAAGCCTTTGAGCTTCCCTATTTCACCACCACCGGCCTCGACTGCGGCAGTTGCTCCACCACCATAGGCGTGCATCGTGACAGGATGCTCCGCCAAATCGGAGCAGCTGCATTACTATGAGCACCTCAGTGTGCACCCCTCCACGCTGCATCACCGCCATTATCAGCACCCATCTCCAGTTCCTCACCCCTGTGCCAGTTAAGACATTTGGCAATGATCCTAGACGTCTGACCTCCACCTTCCTCTTGACTTTTCCTTCTATTATTTTTCGTCCACCAATTAGAACCCAAACACCCTCTCCATGCGCCTCCACTACCCGCACGTAATCACCCCCGGCGCACCATCTACGTGATCTCCATGAGTGTGTGTGCTCTTAGCCGCATGCAACCACCTCCTGTAGCATGCACCAGCATTCAACACTGTCCTCCTACTCCATCGCATGAAGGCACCACCTGCAGCTGTGCCATTCCCGCACGCTCCTCGCCTCCTCCCCTACTCGCGTAGCCAAGTGCTCTGCCCACCTCATGCCTCGAGCAGTCACAGCGCCCTTCCGGCACACCCAGCTCTTCTCCCCTCCGCTCACACAGCACGCGTCTCCTCACCTTCAGCTTCCGTGCGCAGCCGCTGGCCCGCAGCTCCAGCACCTACGACCGCACACACCTCCAACAGTCACACCCTTCCTGTGCGATCAACGCGCCTCCAATAGCTGCACTCCTCAAGCAGCCTCCCCACATGCACCCGTGCACCTCCAGTAATCCGCGTGCATCCGTGCTCCTCCAGTAGAATAGCCAACAGCCACAAGGATGTATTCATATCCGAAGGACAAAGGAAAGGGACCCATGAAGTCAATACCCCAAATATCAAAGATTTCAACAGGGAGGATAGGTTGTTGGGGCATTTCATCCCTTTTTCCAATGGTTCTCGTCTACTGGCAACGTAGACATGCACCCACATACGTATGTGCATCTCGAAATAATCTGGGCCACCAGAAACCAGACTGAAGAACCTTATGAGCAGTTTCCTTCCCACTAAAATGTCCCCCACAGTAGAGGTCGTAGCAGAAACTTAGAACACTTCTTTGTTCCTCATCAGGGACGCAATGGCGAAACAACTGGTCAGGGCCTATTCTAAAAAGCTCGGGTTCCTCCTAGTGATAGAATTTAGCATTGGCGATAAACCTGTCTCGCTTCTGCTTGTCCCAAGTACTGGGGGTGATGCCCGTGACCAGATAGTTCACTATGTCAGCAAACCAAGGAGTTTTAGCTTCCACGGCCATTAGAGACTCATCAGGGAAAGTCTCTTGAGTACTGCCAGCAGGGTTTGATGCCTCAATAGGGATCCTAGACAAATGGTCTGCTACCACATTCTCAACTCCTTTCTTGTCTTTAATTTCCAGGTCAAATTCTTGGAGTAGCAGAATCCAACGAATTAGGCGAGGTTTGGTGTCCATTTTAGCTAGAAGGTGCTTAAGGGCAGAATGATCAGTGAACGCCACAACCTTGGATCCCAAAAGATAAGACCGAAACTTTTCGAAAGCAAATACTACAAGTAATTCCATTTCAGTGACCATGTAGTTCTGCTGAGGATCCGTAAGGGTCTTGCTGGCATAATGCAGCACATGAGGTTTGCCATCAACCCTTTGACCTAAGACTGCTCCCACTGCAAAATCAGAAGCATTGCACATAAGCTCAAATGGGAGGGTCCAATCTGGTGCTTGGAGAATCGACGTGGTAATGAGGGCTTTCTTCAAAGCTTGGGAAGCCTTGCCACATCTGTCATCAAAATCAAAGGAGACATCCTTCGCTAACAGGTCGTAGAGTGGCTTAGAGATTTTACTGAAGTCTCTAATGAAGCGCCTATAAAATCCAGCATGGCCAACGAAAGATCTAACCTGATGAACATTGGCGGGCAATGGAAGCTTAGAGATGGAATTGATTTTTGCGGTGTCCACCTCTAATCCTCTCTCAGAAACTATATGCCCTAACACAATGTCCTGCTAGACCATAAAGTGGCTTTTCTCCCAGCTAAGCACCAGCTTTGCCTCTTCGCAACGGGTTAAGACTTTATCAAGGTGCGAAAGGCATAGTTCAAACGATGAGCCATAAATGGAGAAGTCATCCATGAAAATTTCAATGAACTCGTCAATCATATCAGAAAAGATAGCCATCATACAACGTTGGAAAGTGGCAGGAGCGTTACATAACCCGAATGGCATTCGGCGGAATGCAAAAGTGCCATAAGGACTTGTGAAGGTGGTACGCTCCTGATCATCAGGAAAAATGGCTATCTGATTGTACCCAGGGTACCCATCAAGAAAATAGAAGTACTTATTCCCCGCCAATCATTCCAAAATTTGATCGATAAACGGTAAGGGGAAATGGTCTTTCTAGGTAGCTGTGTTTAAACTGCGGTAATCAATGCAAACCCTCCAACCAGTTGAGGGTCTAGTGGTCACTAGTTCTCCTTGGTCATTCTCCTCCACAGTGATTCCTGCCTTTTTCGAAACTACGTGAATTAGACTGACCCATTTACTATCTGAAATGGGATAGATAATCCCTACATCTAGCCATTTCAGAATCTCCTTTTTAACAACCTCCCGCATATTAGGATTGAGCCTTCTCTGCATATCTCAGAAGGGCTTCACGGACTCGTCTATGTATATATGATGCATGCAAAGAGAGGGATCAACACCCTTAATATCAGCAATTGTCTAGGCAATTGCTTCCTTGTGGCTTTGTAAACACTCAAGTAGAGCTCCCTCCTACAATTCAGATAATGCAAACGAGATAATAACGGGGAGCATGTTATTAGGACCAAGGAAAGCATATTTTAATGTGCTCAGGACGGTTTTCAACTCCAATTCAGGAGCCTTCTGGATTGAGGGTTTTAGTTGAGATGTCCCTACCTTAGGCAGCGGATCTACCTTCACAGTCCAGGGTATGGATAGAGACTCAGTGTGTACCCCCAGCAACTCTTCTAGTTCGGGCATTTTCCTTTCAGTTTCTTTAATAATCAAGGGATGGTCCTGAGATATGACCTTCTGAAGAGGATCTCTACATAAGAGTGCTGGAGTAGTCTCTTCAATTATTTCATCAACGACCTCAATCTGAGAACAATCTTCAAATCCGAGTTGCTTGTAAGTATCAAAAACATTCAACCGGATCTTATTGTTCCCAAAGCCCATTTTAAGTGCCCCAGATCTATAATTTATAGAGGCATTGGCTGTGGCCAAAAAGGGGCATCCTAGAATAATGGATGGCTTTGTGGGCTTGTTAGATGGGTTAGTATCAAGTACAAGAAAGTTAACGGGGAAGAAGAAATCCTCCACTCTCACAAGGACATCTTCCAACAATCCCCGCGGTGTCTTAAGTGATCTGTCTGCAACCTGGAGAATTACTGGACTAGGCTTCAACTTTCCTCTTCCCAAAAGGTCATAGACAGAGCTCGGAAGAATGTTTACCCCCGCACCCAAATCGAGCAGAGCCTCGTCAATGTCTTGTTACCTATAACCACTGAAATATACGCGGCCCCTGGGTCTTTCATTTTCGGGGGTGTTCCATGCTGAAGAACCGAGCTAACATGGTCAGGCAAGATGACCTTGGTTTGGACCTGTTTCCTAGATCAGCACTTCTGGGTGCACAGGTCCTTCAGAAACTTGGCATAGGACGGAATCTGTTTAATCGCTTCCAACAGAGTCAAGTTAATCTGGACTTGCCTAAAAGTATCCTTAATCTCTTCCGTCCTATCCTTGGCTCCAGACGGGCCAATAAAGGATTCCCCAGGAGCAAATAGGTGCTCTGGATAGGGCACCCTCAGCTTTTGGGTAAAAGGGTCGTCATGGCAGGAAAGGGGTGGTGGAAGGACGACATCCTCATTGTGGGTGATTTTTTATGACGGAGAGTGGTGTGGCTCTTCCTCAGGTGAGATGGAAGTCGGGTCAGGGGTGGAAGGGGAATTCTGAGATGTAATCGTTGGAGTGTTATCAGGCTTGTCAATCTTTTTTCCACTCCTCAACATGGTCACTGCTTGGGTGTGCTCCCTGAATACAGCCCCCTTGCCCTTAGGGTTCTCCTCAGAAGAGCTAGGCAACTTCCCCAGATCACGTTGCCTAACTTCATTAATAAGATGACCAATTTGGGATTGCATATCAGTAATCATCTTATTCGGAGATTGGATAACCATATTTTGATGCTCTTGCATTGCTTTCATCATGGCCTTCAGTTCATCCATCTCAGAGGGCTTATTCGGAGGAGGGTTTTCATAAGAAGGTTGGTATGTGGGCTGGGGAGGTAAGGGTCTTGTATTCCCTGAGTTAGAAGCATTAGCTTGCTTCCAAGAGAAGTTTGGATGGTTTCGCCACCCTGGATTATAAGTGTTGGAGTAAGGATTATTGCAAGGGGGGCGAAATCCTTGGGCCGCATTCAAGTCGGCCTGAATCAACTCAGGGAATTGGTTTGCCTGATGGAACTCCACAGTGGCATGCATTGTGCTTTGGCAAATGGAGCATTCTCTTGAAGCCTGAAAAACAGAGGCTGCTTGCATGTTCATGCCGGGGTTTGCTAAAAGCCTATCAAAGTTTTTATTCAATTGTTGAATCTGATAAGCCAAATCCTGAGAAGCCCCAGCTTCATGGGCCTCTATCTTCCTCTGCAAGATTGATGGTTTTCTTTCTTGGTATGCAGTGGACAGATGTATGGAGTTGTCGCTTAAAGTTTTAAATAATTCCCAGGCTTCATCCTCAGTTCTGGTCATGAAGGTTCCTACACAAGCTGCATCAATGGTTTGCCTATGTCTTTTAGATAATCCGTTATAGAACCTTTCGACCAACTGCCATCTTGGTACTTGATGGTGGGGGCATAACATAAGAAGGTCATTAAAGTACTCCCAAGTCTCATGAAATTGCTCCCCTTCCTGTTGAGTAAAACCTATAATCTCTTCTCTGTAATGGTTGGTTTTACTCATAGGAAAATACATTTTTAAAAATTCTCCCTTAAGGGTGGCCCAATCATTTACCCTTGCATCGAGGGTATGATACCAGTGCTTGGCCTTATCATTTAGGGAGAAAGGAAATAGAGTCATCATCAGGGTTTCATCAGTAAAGCCTTGGAGCTTCACCGCGGAACAGACCTCGATGAATTCCTCCAAATGCCGGTAGGGGTCCTCCCTAGTAGTACCATAAAAAGATGGCAATAAAGATATGGTACTGCTCTTGATCTCATACGGATTATCCCCTGTCGGTCGTCTTAGTGCTTATGTAGGTTGGTTAGTAGGAATAAAATAGTCCATTAGGGTCCTTTGTTGATTTTCACCTTGCTCAACCATTCCTTCTTTTTCTTCTCCTAGGTGAGCTCTCTTAAGAATTCTCTTAGGCTCAAGATCAAACACTAGACTACCCTCAAGAGAGCGTCTACCAAGCATACAAAACACAATTCAGAATTTTTTTTTTATTGAGTAAGTCAAACCTCCACTCCAAAGATAAGTCAAAAGATCAAGACTTATCCCTCCGTTCCCACGTAAGTTGTATAAGAGGGGTGTGGACTTGAAATCTTAACCTTCTTTATTGTGGATGTTGAATTAGTTAATATAAATGGCCAAACAAGTTTTTCACTGCAATTACTTGCCTTAATTCAACCTTCGAGTGCCCTAGGACCTATACTTTGCTTGGATGATACTCCCAGGTGATCAAGTGAGAAGTTACTCCAAGGACGAACAAAGGGATGCTTATGCGGTGCCCCTTAACTACCCTTTTGTTCCTTTAAGGGATGTCCCCCTTCATGGAGTATCAAAACACTTGATCAAAAGATAGTATCACCACCACCACAATGCACAATAGGAGGGTCTGCACCGATAAGGAGATCGGTGCCAATAGCCTTAAGGGATCGAGCCTTAGTGCGGTGCCTAATGTGCGTGCTCAGTGTCAAAAGTGTGCAACACACCACAAATCTTTGTAATTTCTTTTGAAATCATAGACAAGTCCTTTAGAATCAGATCAAATGTGAATTGCTGTTAGGGTTGAATCTGATTATTAGTTCTGCTTTTAGTTATGTGACCACTGAATTAGTAAATTCAAACAACTTGGTGGTCTTGAATTTAAATTTGAATGCAAATGCGTGAACAGGAGCTGGATGCAAAAGTTAGAAAGATATACCTATCTCCAGCAATCTTCGTGCCAATATGTTTGCAATGCAATAATAAGATTTAATGTACTGCTCAATCACCCCTAAATGTGTGCACCTAAGGGCATGCAATTTCTAAATTGGCAGCTCGATATTTTCTTTATTGTTTTTAAAAGTAAGCAAGTAGAAAATATAATCAAGCATGCACCAAAAATATTGTAAGCCCTGGTAGCTAAAGAATGTGGGGACAAACCCCCAAAAATTCAGCCCCAATTACTACAAGGGTGAAAAGATAAAATTTAATTTGTGACGACGGAGAATCCTCTACAAAACAAGATCTTGGTCTCCATCGTCTTAGATTATTGTGGCTTAACTGGTTGTTGTTGTCACCGCTCTATTGTGCCTCGTCGCCTCTTCAGATTCCTTGCACAATAATCTAAATGATTAGATAATTTCGCAACTCAGAAGATTTAAAAACAATAAAGTAAATCTATTGCATCTGTTGCCTCCCCAGCAACGGTGCCAATTTGAAAGATGACTTTTCACTTTGCTTTATAGTATTTAAGTGGTGGAAAAATCGACTAATCAAAAACAATGAAAATAACCACTCGCAGAAGAGCGGGTTGTGTCCACAGGGAGGTAATTATGCAATAAATACTTAATTATTTAATACTATTTCGGATAGTGTGAAATCCCTATTCAAATCTTACATAAAATGTGAAGGAAAGTAGATTTGCAATAACTTAAAAAGGTAAGGGTATATGTGTAGTTTTCCCTCACAGAAATCCTCAATAAATTTATGATGAATTTATGCAATTTTCACGTGACGTGTACTAGAGAAAATTAGTACTAAAGTTAAGCCCAAAAATCAATCTTCAAAGTAGTGAATATCAATAACATGCAATTATAATGAAATATGAGTGTTTATGTGCAATTTTGCCATAATATAATAATAATAAATAAAAATCAAATTATGTGGAAATGGCAATGAATGTAAATACTAATTGGTGTAAAAACAGAGCTTTTTTGCTCTCTCCTCCTCGCGATGGAAAGAGAGAACCGACGGGGCTTTGGAGAGGCTAAGGAGGACGGCGAGGACGAGGGCTCTCCGATGGTGGCAGCAATGTCGACGGAGGTGGTCGGTAGGAGGAGGAGGAGCATCGGCCTGTTGGAGAAGAAGGCGGAGCATCTACTGCAGGGCCGCCTGTGGCAGGTGGCGCACGTTGGTGCGTGCCCACGCGCTCTACAGGTTCAGTGGTGGGTGGCGCACGCTGGTGCACGCCTGGCTTGGAGAGGGCATGCAGGTCTGGTGGCGCAGGTGCACTAGTGGCGCGGACTGCAGGGAGCACTGGAGTGGCAGGAGGAAGGCGCGGGTGAGCGGTGGGGCATGCGAGCGCGCGCTTGGCGTGGAGAGGTGCTGTGAGGGGGAGCCGGTCTGCAGGCTTGGTGCAGGCTCTCTACACGCAGCGCCTGCGATTGGTGGTGTGCAGGTGCCTGCAGTTGGTGATGCGGTGCAGTGCAGGAGCGGGGAAGAGGAGGAGAGTGCTGTCCTTGCAGGAAGGAGAAGGCGCGCAGGTGTGTGCCTGCGGCTGGCTGGAGAGGCTGGAGGGTGCGGGCGCTGCGGTGAGGTTTTTCCACACAAGGGGGAAGATGGACCACAGTGCATGCTTTCTTCTCTTCCTGGAGTGATTCCCCCTTTCTCCCTGGATGATTCCTCTTTTTAACTCCTCCGTTGCACCTGCGAGAGTTGAGGGATTTTCAAATCCCATAACTATCTCTGGCTGGCGGCTGTTGAGGGTTCCCTGGAGAATGGGGAAAGAACAGTCGCCAATGATTTGAAAAAAGGGTAATTTATCCTTTTCTCCTCATTCTTTTGCCAATTATTTTTCCTGCACATAGAAAGAACATACTAAGTTATAGAATAAATGTAAACCTAAATCATGATGCATGCAAACATTCTATAACTTAATATAGTTATTAACAAACCAAAAGGATATAATTAAAGTTACTTAGGTGTAATATTAGTCCATTAAAATGGACTCATCATAAAGCATAAACAATTCACACACACTTGGACCTGTGTAAATAGTGATCACCCTAATTCCTTTCTTGGAGAATAATTTTGGTTCTCTTAGTTCTGAATTTGGAGAATTTTGAAACCATAAGTTGATTGGAAGAGTTCCTGTCATAGGAGCGGTGGAGTATATACTCACCTTGAGGATGCAATGACAACATGTCACCTCCTTGGTACTTGTTTCTTAGGATATCTATCCTACTGGGGGCATGTAAACGCATTGTGCGGCTTAGGTACCATGGGCGGCCCTATCTTGAAGTGCCGATTGCCACAAGCCTGAATTCACTTAAGAAATCCATGGGTGATACTATCTCAAAGTGTCGATTGCCAGGAGTTCTTGGGGTCACTATGGGCGGTGCTATCTCGCAGCATCGAAAGCCAGGCACCCTTCGAGGTATGGTGATGGGGACAATGAATCGGACATAGATTGTGCTGATAGCTTATCCAAGGTTAGACTTAGAGGAATCAAGCAAACAAAATTATATATTAAAAAAAAATCTCTTTCTTACTCTCTTTCCTAGTTGGCAATCAAACCAACCTCAAATAACTCAGACCAATGCACACACACAGATGCTTTAATCTCTAGGACCAATAAACCCTTGGGTAGAGTTAGAAATCAAGGAAACCTGTGCTGCAACTCATCTTTAGCTGATCTAGTCTGTAGCTTAGTAATTACTTGGGAACCTTAGGTCTAAAGTCTGAACTTAACATGTTTCTAAAGGGAGACCGATTGGGTTGGCCAGTCCACTTGAAGAGCTAGGTTATTGCTTGAATTTGCTAAGGACTAGCAAAAACTAGGCATGGGGGCATTTGATGAGCCCATATTTGTGGGCTAATTTATTATTTAAATGCAAGACATTAAGTTTATAGTTAGATATACATAGTATGCATTAATATGTAAATAAACTAGTTTACAAATATACTTTCATGCATATTTCATTCATGTCTAAGCATGCATTAGAATCAAAGTGGCTAGTTATAAATTAGTTTCCATACATGCATTAGATGCATAGTTTAAATAAGAATAGGATTTAGTATTTTTTATTGGTTTTGTACGTAAATAACCTACATATATATATTGTCTTTTTATTAATTAATAGCTTCTCAACGGCTGCAGAGCTTAGAAGATGGTAGTGATGGGAGAAAAAGCTTGGATCTCCATTGCCACAGTCATTTCATCTCCAATGCCTTTCCTGCATCTACGACTTCCCAACAGCTATAAGAAAGGGACAGCCTCAACCAGGCTCTGCAGGCCACCATCCCTGACCCACCACTATGCAAAAGCCTTTGAGCATCTCCATTTCACCACCATCGACCTCGACTGCGGCAGTTGCTCCACCACCGTAGGTGTGCGTCGTGATAGGATGCTTCACCAAATCGGAGCAGTTGTATTACTGTGAGCACATTAGTGTGCACAACTCCACACTGCATCACCACCATCACCAGCTACCATTTCCAGTTCCTCGCCCCTATGCCAGTTAAGACGTTTGGGAATGATCCCAAATGTCTGACCTCCACCTTCCTCTTCATTTTTCCTTTGTTTTTCCTCCACCAAAAAGAACCCAAACACCCTCTCCACATGCCTCCACTACCCGCACACAATCACCCCCGATGCACCATCTACGTGATCTCCATGAGTGTGTGCGCTCTTGCCTACACGCAACCACCCCCTGCAGCACGCATCAGCATGCAGCACTACCCTCTAGCTCCACCGCGTGCAGGCACCACCTGCAGTTGCGCCATTCCCGCGCACCCATCGCCTCCGCACCTTACCATCCCCCCTGAGCCTCCACACGCTCCATGCTACGCGCGTAGCCAAGCGCGTTGCCCTCTTCATGCCTCCAACAGTCACAGCGCCCCCCGGTGCACCCAACTCACCTTCCCTCCTCTCGCACAGCACGCGTGTCCTCACCTTCAGCTTTCGCATGCGACCTCCAGTCCACAGCTCCGGCACCTGCAGCTGCACGCACCTCCAGCAACAACAGCCAGCAACCATCATCGGAACACACCTTCACCAGAGCTCCTTCCAGTCAGCTCCGGCCACCTCGCAACTCGCTACTGCCACCGCTACGAAGCCCTCGATCTGGAGATCTTCCTTTGAGCTTCGCACCTCCAGCCATATCCTGCTCCTCACACGCGGACAAGGGGAAGTCTTTCAGCTATTTTGCTACAGTAAAGCACCTATTAGTTTTTACATTTACATGCCAATGCCAAGAAAAAGGATTTTATTTATCATTATTTTATTATGGTGATTTTATGTAAAGAATCTCCCTATTTCTCATAAATGCAAAATCAACTCAACTAATGATTGTTTCATTGATCTAAAGGCTATTTTGATTCGATTTCTTAGGGAAATTAATTATTGACATTTGCTTTTAACCTTTGCGAGTTGAAATAGGCCATTGCCTCCCTATGGATATGACCTGCTCCTAATTGAGTGGCTATTTTAATTGTTGATTAGTTGATTTTTCACCACCTAGAACTACAAACGATGCATCATTTTGTGACAAACGACTTCAAAAGTGAAAATTGACACGTCATTTGGCTACGATCATCAACTCAAATCCATCCATGCGGTTAGATTTTTCGTTTGATGCTCCGGATTGCATCACCTAGTCCCTTGGTCATTGATCTTCCTCAGACTGCATATGGTGCGATAGGACTCTGATCAAGGCAATTTCGGAGGCGTTGTAGTCCGATCATTGTTCTGATCAGATTTGTGCAGTTGAATCATCAATCCAAGGCTTTGAAAGAAATCTCCTTCTCTCCTGACCACAACAAGGATGCAATTAATCTAAAATATACACTACTCTAAATGCAGAATGATGCATACTATGCAATATTTATAATATGGAATGCAAATCTAAGCCTAAGAACATGCATAAATAGGCATTTTAACCTAAATGGATGTCTCTACATCGTACACCCATGCCTATCTTTAACTAGTCCCTAGAAAAATTAAAGTGCATGCTATGTATAAAAATAGAAATAGGATTCGATCGCTTAGGCCTAAGCCTTTTATTAATAATAGAAAATTCCAACTAAGGTCGTAAACTATGAAAACTCAACAGTACCAAGGTGTCAGCCAGAATGCAGACCGCCCAGGTCCTCGCCTTATTTGAAAAGGGAAGATACATTTTGTTTTCTTTTACTTCTTTTCTTTTGGAGTTTGAGAATTTTGAGATAACTTTTTACGACTACCCGACCCTCCCAAGACTCGAAAAGGACTCTAAGTGCTAAGCATCTTGTGAAAAGAGTGAAAGACTCACTAGGCGGCCATTAAAACAGATTTCGGGTTTCTACGACCCCAGGTAACTTTAAGAGTTTTTGCCTAAAGGTTTATCTTTCCAAACTGTAGCATTCTCGCTACTAAAGTTTTTATGGGGTCAACACAAGGGTGAACCTAGTGTATATCTCCCCGGCTTATTCTACTTCCCTACATCTTCCCTATGTGTTTTGGGAATTATTGTGCATTTTTGTGAGCTGGGCTCTAGATAACTAGCTAATGGGCTATTACCCACTACAACTTGCCAACCAAACTCGTGCTGTGAAGTGCGGTTATATATATATTTTTTTTTCATTTTCTATTTTTTCTCTTTTTTTGCTTTCTATTTTCCCAATTTTTCTAAGTTGGTGGCTTCACTGATCTAAGATTTACCTAAAAGTAGTAAAATGAGTATGGCCATGTAGCTGGGCTCTGGACAACCGGCCAATGGGTTGTTACCCAAGATAACTTGCCAGCCATACTACCCTAGACAGTTCATTAACTACCCAATTTCCATAAAAATCATCAAAAAGTGTGTTAGTGCAAACAATGTCTAGATTCTTAGACTTAAAGTCCCCTCAAATCAGTGGGCGGGTTGATAAGTCGTGTACTTGTCACCCCAATTTATTTACTAAATTAAAATAAAATTCACTTGGTGAGGACTCAAGAGCAAGTCCACATTCGAGTGGATACTCAAGCTAATTAAGCCCACAGACCTGAAGAGTCTAAGTATTTAGGTCTTATTGTATCATTTCCTAAAGATAACAATTTCCAAATGGCTAAGTACTCCTCTCCTAAATTCTTTCTTCTTCATTTTTCTTTTCTTTTTGATGAAAATAAAAGGAATGAATTTCACAGAGTTGACGAAATGATTTCAGGATTAATTATCCACCCCCATGCCTAGCTAAATGATACAATGTCCTCATTGTAAAAATAGAGACATGAAAATGGTGGAGTAAATAGAATATCACTTAAATTTCATGAAAATCCTATCAGCTCCGTAGAGAATGTGGAATATATACACGTGCTAAATTTATTGCCTTCAACCAGGCACGATTCACAAGTAACGAAGACATTAAAAGTTTAGAAGGGCAGCTCAAAATTAGAATAAGAAGATTGATTTTGGCACTTCCAAAAAGATGTCCACAGATGTGGACCAAATTATGGTCGAAACCCATGCCCCAGGGTGAGTGGTTCTCAAGTTTTGGATGAAAATAACCCAGAACCAAAGATTATTGAGCCTAAGGGGTCGGTCCTGCAATTTGGTGGTGTACAACCAAAGGCTAAAGTGTCAGACAATGGGTAAGTCTAAATCACTATACCTATTTGTCCATGTGGAATTTGGCTCAAAAATATAATCAATTAAGCTATGCTTAGGTTGCATGTCAAAGACATCATAATGGTCCTTGTAGAAAGTAGATAGTTTCAGGTCAACAGGAACCCATAAATCAAAAATCATTTTTTCGTCAAAAGTAGCTTCCTAGATTTTAACTTCCAAATTCCTATCCTCTAAAATCAAGTGTTCAAGCTTAGGGACCTCTAGCATATCATTCACCCCATATGATTTACCCAAGTCCAAAAATCATGGCTGAATCAGAATTGACTTGGGCACAATGATCATAAAAGTATGATCATTCAGCTCTTCGGGGTATGGTTGAAGAATAGGGCTACTGATTGAATCTTCTAGTAAGTGAGGATTCGGATCCTCCAAGTTAGCCCCAACCATATCATAACCATCAATAATCATGCTATCAAAAGATTCGTCATGCTCCTTGAGCTTGATTGTCTATCTAAAATGCACTTCCTTAAATTCAAGTGAAACTTCACTAAGAGATTCTTCACCCTCAGAGTCAAAGAGTTCCTGATTCGTATTTATATATGTCTCATATGTCATTTCATAATGCATGGAGACATATTTTTCATCATTCCCTAGCTCAAGGATCTCAGGTGAATCAATCGGTTCATCCTCAATTGGTTGCTGTAGACCGACTTGGTCATCTCGTGTCTCAGAAAATGTATCCCCCCCAACAAGCGCCTGAGTGGATTCAAACATTGGCTCTCTTGAAGGGGGTTCATCTTGCTAATCATCCCAAGATTGGACTAGGGCAACCACAAATTTCATCCTCAATCTCGACAATTTCCTAAGTAGAAACCCACCTAGGTCCCTATCCCTAACATGCTGGAGAAAATCCAATAAATTGCTATTCAACTCATCAATCATTTTTATCATAGTCTCGAATGCATTAGTGCAAGGTGTTGGTTGAGCCTCTAAAGATTGGATGGTGTTCCTCAAGTTAGCCAACACCCTATCTTGGACTTGGTTCACCAGAATCGAATGGTTCAATTTTGGTTTGCGTGGGTTTGGGTTAAATCTAAGGGAGTCAAGATATCGAGGTTCTTGGGTCCCTCTCTGATAGTAGGTCATTTTGGGTTATTCAAAGAATGGTGGTGACCTATATTCAGTGGAATACTGGGGAGGGTAGGTGTTATAGTCCACATATCCTTCTTGATTGTAGATCAGGTTAGGTTGATCATCAAAGGGTGGAGATCTATAATCATTGTAGCTCTAGGAAGGATAGTAAACATAGTCTTATTGTCTAGGGTTGGGCCCTAGACACTGAGGTCTGGATTCATATCCCCAATCAAAGTTATCCTGGCTAGGAGAAGGGTAATCATAAGTCGAGTCGGGATAGTAATCATCTTGAGGATACATGTTGGTAGGAGGGTAGGATTGGAAATGTGTGAAAGATGTGGAAGGATACAATGTGGAGTAGGAGGGAAATCATATGAGAAAAGGTGCCCTATAGTATAATTAACCAAACCTATCCTTATGTGGGTAGCCTGAAGACCTACAGACTACCAGGACTCATCCTATGATTATAAATGATTTAGTCTACTTTTATTCGGTCAATCCAACCAGTTTGAGGGAGGGGCTGGGGAGAAGGTTCTTCTTTTGGCTTGTGCCTCCAATTCCTTTGATACCCCCCAATAGTAGTCGTTTGACGCTACTCCCCTAGCTAGACATTAGATGAACCAATAGAAGCAGATTAATAGAAAATAATCTCAATCTAAGCCCCGAAGAGTGAATCAATCATCAGGGCCAACGTCTACTGAGTTTTAATTAGGTTTGGGATGATTGTGCTCTTGAAATGTGATGGGCACTTTAGATAGGTTGTGGCCTTAATGATCAGTTCAAATGTGTATGCATGCACAACCAGGGTTTTCAAAAAAGGTTTTTATGATTTGTCTTTTAGGGTTTAACCTTGTTTAGTAGCTTTTAGGGTTTAATCTTTAGGTTCGTTCAATCAGGTTTAGTAGAACAATCCAAGTTTTGAAAGCACTAGTGATGATATATTCCTTTAGAAATCAAAAACTAATGTGGATTGCCTAGTTCGGCCCTAAAGATTAACCCTAAGTGGCAAGCTGCTGATGGATCGCTTTTAATTTTAGTGGTGTGGCCCAAATGGTTCAATCAATTGGCCTAATGCACCACTTAGTTAAGGCAAATAAAAATGTTTAACCTATTAAGATTTTTACTCACTTATGTGTGTGTTGTGTTAAGTGTACCGAATCCACAGGTCAGATTCTGGTTAAGTGATAAAATCGATCTGATTGTGCCCCTTAAGGTGAGAAGTTATAGGTGTTAAGTGTGTAGCCTTCAATTAAATCCCACAAGAGAAGAGTATTTTTTTTTTTGCTTACTACATGTAGGTGGGTGAGGTGAGGCGAAGTAACAATCAAACAATCAAATCTATCCTAGGGTTTATGCAACCACTTAAGTTGATTTGAGTTTGAGTTATTAAGTTTTGAAATGGAAATCTAGTGGGGGGTAGGGGGGATAAAATTACAAATGTCTCCCTTGCAACGGTGCCAAAATGATGCGGCCGATTTGTACACGTGAAGGGTTCAAGTTTGGAAACCCGTCGTCATAGTTCGATTCGTGAGAAAATCCGTCGATCAGATAAAATTTATAACCAAAACTTAAAAGGTGAGTCCCGGGCCGAACACGGGGAGGCGAACATTTGGTTTTGACAAATATTTGTTTCACTTTATTTTTTTGTCATTTTCTCTCTTTTATAATTTTTTTGTATTTTTAAAAGGGCAAGAGATCAAGTCGATGAAATTTTATCTAGCTAATCTACTTGCAAAATATAAAAGAGAGAGAGAGAGAAATAGTCATATATTTCGAAACAAATGTTTATTACAACTAGGAAAGTAGGAAAACTACATTAGAAAGCAGTAAAGATAGATAGAGATGAGAAGAATCCCCCTCGATGGTTGCTTGGAGGATGACTCGCTCTGACGTTGCGTGGAGAAAGGTGGTAAGGAGCAGGACAAACGAGGATGGAGCAAGAGGACGGAGGGCAGGTCAGGATAGCATCGTGGCGAGGATCTTCCTCCGGAAGGGTGTAAGAGGATGGCTGCAAGATGCTCCATGAATGGGGATGAGAGGCGGGAAAATCTTTGATTCTACTCTAGAGGAGCATCCCAGGCTTGGGACAAGCTCTCTCTAGAGCCTTTGGAGTTGGTGAGGAGAAGAAAGGAAGAGATGAAGAAAAATGGGGAGGTAGGGGTCCATTTATAGCGGAGGAAAGAATCAAATTTGTATACAGGACAATTAGTGAAGGTCATGAACATCGCTGAAGATCCACTGCAAACGTCGCTGAAGATCCCACTCACGCACCCCTGCTGCCGCACTGCTGGGACGTGCTCCACGCACCCTTGTTGCACATGCACTCACGCTACGCACCCATGCACCTGGTGCTCACATGCACTGCCACTGCCTTGCACATGCTGCTGTGCCTGTGTGCGTGCATGCCTCAGCACGTGCGTGTGCTCCTATGCTGCTGTGCAGGTACGGTGGCACGTACGTGTAGATGGGCAGCCTAGGTTGCTCCACGTGGTGCAACTTGGGCCGTCCCTCTTCTTTCCTTTGTAGGGGCTGCTACGAAGGTCAGATTGAGTCAATTTTTATGCTGTTGTGCTGCAATCGTTGACCTAAATCCATCCATGCAGTCGGATTTATCAATTGAAGCTCCAGACTACATCACCTTGTCCCTTGGTCGTTGATCTTCCTCAGACTACATATGGTGCTACGGGACTCCGATCAAGGCAATTTCGGAGGCGTTGGACTCCGATCATCATCCTGATCAAATCTGTACAGTTAGATCATCAATCCAAGGCTCTAGGATAAATATCATCTCCTGACCACAAAAAGGACGTAATTAATCTAAAATATACACTACTCTAAATGTAGAATGATGCATGCTATGTGATCGCATGGGTTTTTCGTGTTTGAAATTGGAGTTACGAGTAACCCGTCATCATAGTTGCAAAACTTGTGACCAATATAATTTACACCGAAACTCCAAGGGAGTCCCGGGTCGAACATAGGGAGGCGACGTTTACCTTGTATGAAAACCGTGCTTCGATTTGTTTCTTTTTTGTGCTTTAGGGTTTTGTTATTTTTTTGTTTTTGAGATAAAATGGCAACCAATCATAAGAGAGAGATGGAATTGAATCTGATATATTGCATGAATGTCAATTACAATAATATAAGAAACATAAAAAGAGAGGGAGGTGAGAAGAAATCTCCCGAAGCGACTGTTCGGTGAGACGACGGCGCCTAGCGGAAGCTCGGATGGAGGTGGGAAGCAGCACAATGGAGGTGAGAAGTGGGAGGACAATGATTGCACAGCAATCATAGGTCTTAACTTACCTAAATTAGGCTAGGACTGATGCGAAAAGTCATGTGATTTGTAAAAGCAGGTTTTTAATGTCGTAATACACAAATTCGCATACGCTTTTAAATTTGCATCCTAGATAGGGGAGTATCTAGGGTCATCCATGGAGGCAAAAATTGTAATTTAATTCTCTTGTTAAAAATAAATCTCAACTTTCCTTTTGGTATTTTAAATATATATATTTTTTTGTGTTTTGAAATAATATGGGCAAAGTGTGAATTGTGACGAAAAAGTGCTAACACCTAAAATGCCAAGCTAAAACTTAAGGGATTAAAATGTCCACTACCTAAGCTCACTCTAGGAAAGTGGAGGCCTAGAGTAATTAGGGACTGAAAGTAGAATAAGTGCTAGAACAAAAGCAACAATTGCAATAGAAAATTAAAAACAAGGCAATTTGATTAACAAGAATTTGTGTTCTTTCCAAAGACAAGAAGAGGAATGCTTCTACTAGAAATGAAAAAATATAAAAGCATTAAAAGAAACACAAAACCTCTTGCAAAATTTGGTGAAGAAGGGAGTCTTCTTGCTCCAAGCCTAGCTGCTCCTTGGCTTGAAAAGAGGGCCTCCTTCTTCTCCTTCCTTGAGAGCTCCTCCAAGGTAGATGCAACCACCTTCAATGCTCTCCTCCAAGGGATGGGCGTGCACCACTCTCAAATTCTCCTCCAAGGTGGCGTGGACCACCTTCAAGATCTCCTCCAAAGATCTCCCTTGCCTGGCTCCTCCTTTGGCTGGCGTGGGCTCAAGAGAGAAGGGAAGAGGGGAAGGCACCAAAGGGACAGAATATCCCCTTAATCTTCTTCTTCTTCTCTCTTGGGTGTGTGCTCTAGGTAGAGTATCAGAGTGAATTTGCTAGCCAAGGATGGTTTGAATGGTGGGGGGTAGTGGTCTTTTTATAGGGAATGATGGGGGGGTTAAGGTGACTCTTGAAATGGAGGGCTAAGATGGGAAGATGGAGGTGGTTAGTTGATCTTAGGGTTAAGGATGGTTGGCACCACCAAAGGGGTGTAAGGGGGGTAGTTAGGGTTTTTCAAGGGGCACCTAAAAGTGGCACCAACGATGGAGAGGTGCCATGGGTTGGCGCCAACTTTGAGGCTTCTACAAGGTGGGATTATGTGGATGGTGGAGATGGGTTTAAGGGGAGATGTGTTGTGGAGATGAAGGGGGTTTTTGGAGGGAAAAGTGGTGCAAACAAGGGGGTAGTTAGGGTGGTTTTGGCACCACTTTTAGGTGTCTTTTGGAGGTAGTGGGAAGACTAGGTTGGTGCAAAGTAAGCTTAGCTTATGTGGAGCTTAGGTGGAGCTAGTTGGTGGAGTTGTTAGGTAGGGTTTTTCGGTGGTAAAAGCTAAGGAAGTTGAAGCATAGCTAAGCTAAGCTAGCTTAGCTAATGGTGGAATAGAGGAGGAGGTGTTGGGGCTAGGGTTTCGAGGGAAGAGCAGGATCTGAAGAATCTAGAGCTGAAGTGGAGTTGGCAGCAGCTGAAGAGGTCAACATGGGGCTACTCTATCTGGCTTAGCTTGCTAGTTCTTTGATCGCTACTAAACCAAGCTAAAGTAAGCTGGCTTCTGTTGAATGGAGCTGAGGTGAGCTGGGTCTAGTGCTCCCGGGGAGGATTGAGCTGATTGAGGCAGCTAAGGTAGCTTAGCTCAATTAGCATGAGCTAAGCTAAGTCCCTGGGAGCTAGACTTGAGCTTCCTGAGCTGGGATGAATCTTCTTCAGCTGGCTGGAGTTAAGTGGAGCAGGATGTAGCTGGATCTGAGCTGGGATGAACTCCAGTAAACTTAGTTGAGCTAGCTAGAGCTCCCTGTGGACTTGTGGGAGCTGAGATGAGCTAGAGTCAACTAGGTTGAGCTGGATCTGAGCTGACTTAAGCTAGGGTGAGCTAAGATGAACTCTCTTAAGCTTCCATTCAGCTGAGATTAGTTGAATGGAGCTGGGATGAGCTAACCCTAGTCCAAGTGAGCTAGGTTCCAACTGTGGTGAGCTGGATAAAGCTGAGTTCTAGTTAGTCTGAGCTCCTCCTTCATCATTTGCCTTCTTGAGTGCTAGGGTTTCAGGGATCTGTATATATGTTCATCCCTAACACTCACAAAAACACATTGAAACAACAAAAGAAAATGCAATGCATGTTTAACCTAGTTAATGCCTAAATGCAGCTCAAAAACCCATTTGTAGAGTAAAATCCTAAGAGCTAGGTTTGTTTTAATGCGTAAGAATGATGATAAACTGGCATTTATCACACCCCCATGCTTATCTTTTGCTAGTCTCTTAGCAAAACTTCAATTTTTTTTTGGAAAATGGAATATTTGGGAAATCTATTTTTTTTTTTTACTTTTGAGGAGAAAAAGATTAAGGGACCTTGGTTGATCTAAACACAGGAGGCACGGGATTTGTTAAGGATAAACATCGGGATTTATTTTCGGATCCAACCATTAAACAAAATGGGTTCAATATATACTCCAAAAATTCACAAATGAACCCCTTGTTAATTTAGATGACTTGAAATTTTTGTTTCTAGGATTTCTCTAGTTCATGAATCAGATTCGCAACTTCCAAAATTCTTTAAAACCTTGTGTCTGTGCTTGTGAGAAGCCAACATTTATAAGGGCATGTTAATTTATTTATTTTTTCTTTCTCCCCCATGCTTATTTTTAGCTTAGTCTTACAACAGATGTGTCGGGATCATCATTCCCGTTACCAATCCTCGAGGGGGCTTTGGCGCCAGTACTTCAGGATAGCACTGTCAATGACACCACCCAGGAGCTCACAACCCCAAAACAAAATGTATGCAAAGGGGCACTCCAAGCAAACTCAAGTTCTTGCTCCGACACTATAAGTAGAGCACTGTCCAAGACACTTGAGGTACTAAAATGCGCTTTAATGCTCTATCTAAAGATATTAAATATAGATATGGAGCAACACCAAGGCGGTAACATGTTGACATCGCGTCCTCAAAGGAGGCATTTTCCTCCTCGGCGGTGGGAACTCAAACCAATGATCTACTTCAAACTTTTACTAAGTCTAAACAAGGGAGTTTTTCAAATTTTTAGTTGTTTTTAAGTGTTGGCTTGTGTGTGAAAATTGACACAAGAAGTTCCTCAAGACACGCCAGTTTTTGAATCAGAAACTAAGCCAAATACTTTTCACATTACAAAATAGGATCAAGTCACTTGAACTATCATGAGTTTAGGTGGAATTTTTAGAGAAGGATATCTGATCTAGTCTAAAATAGACCCTGAAATTTTAATGATCAGATCCACATCCTCATCCTAGTTTGTTAAAGATTAAATACCATTGTACCAAAAGTGAGCTTTTTGACCTTAGTCCCAATTTCAAAATTTTTCCTCAAAAAGTTTTCATCATTTTTATGTTTTTGGGTATGTAGGTTGGAAAATAAAATAACTAAAGAAAAATGCATGTTTTTAGGTTTTGAAAATCCAAAATTGATCGTCAAATTTTAAAAACACCCCCCCATGCTTAAGATATGCAATGTCCTCATGCATTAAGAGGGAAAAGGGATCACCTTAATGAAGAACGGTCAGTTTTAGGATGGTCAAAACCTGAAAGAAGAAGAAAAAAAAGAAAGCAGGAAAAGAAATGATGGGTTACCTCCCATCTAGTGCTATCCTTTATGCCATTCAGCCGGGCGTAGTGGGCATTAGTGGTCAAGGGTGGCTGGCTCAGAAAAATTGAAAGATTCAGACGGAAGATTAGGTGTATGATCAAAATAGGGCTTTAAGCATTGGCTGTTGACTTGAAAGATCGAATTACTTTTTGGATGAAAAAGATCAACAGGGCTGTATGGATATGTTTTATGGACAATAAAGGGGCTGGTCCATTTAGATTTTAATTTGCCAGGAAAAAGACAGTCTTGCATCGAAAAGCCAAACGCGTTAATTAACGTCAAAGTGTTTCCAAACAATATATTTATCGTGAAATTTCTTTGTTCGATCTTTATAAATCCTTGCATTTTCGTAGGAAAAATTACGTGATTCTTCCAATTCAGTTAATTGTAATTTTCTATGGTTACCGACGTCAGATAAATTCATGTTGAGTTGTTTTATTGCCCAAAAAGCCCTATGTTCTAGTTCTACCGGGAGTGGCATGCCTTCCCAAAAATCAGATGAAAGGGAGACATGCCGAGCGAGGTTTTTAAAGTGGTACGGTAGAGCCATAAAGCGTCATCCAATTTGGTGGACCAATCTTTACAGTAGTGCCTAACCATCTTTTGTAAAATATTTTTAATTTCTCGATTAGAAACTTCAACCTGGCCATTTGTTTGGGGGTGATAAGGTGTTGAAAATTTATGATTCACCCCATATTTAGAAAGAAGGTGACAGAATTTTGAGTGGGTGAAATGTGAGCCTCCATCACTGATAATGGCTTTTGGTATGCCGAATCTTGAGAAAATATTTTTCTTAGGAAATTCGACAACCACATGGTGATCACTAGTGTGAGTGGGTATTGCTTCTATCCATTTTGAAACATAGTCGACTGCAACTAATATATATAAATACCCACCAGAGTTGATGAACGGTCCCATGAAGTTTATGCCCCAAACATCAAAAATGCCAACCTCTAAAATAGGATTAAGGGGCATCATATCCTTCCGAGTCATGTTGCCGATGCTCTGGCAACACACACAGGACTGAACAAAGTCTTGAGAATCTTTGCGTAAGCTGGGCCAATAAAATCCCGCATTAAGGATTTGAGCTGCAGTTTTCTAGCCTGAAAAATGTCCGCCACAGGCCATTGAGTGACAATGTGTCAAAATATCATGGATTTCAGAATCGGGTACACATCGTCTAATGACCTAATTGGCACAAATGTAGAAAAGGTCGGGCTCCTCCTAAAAATAGTATTCAATACTAGCAAAGAACTTATCCCATTTTAGTTTTGGCCAATCAATGGGGATTCGATTTGTTGCTAAATAGTTTGCAATGGGTGCAAACCAAGGGAGGGTTGTAGCATCCAAAATGCTTTCATCAATGAACTGATCAGGTGAGGTCATTATGTCATTCGACATAAGATGAGAGAGATGGTCGGCCACTACATTATGCGATCCCACCTTATCCTTGATTTCCAGGTCAAATTCCTGGAGCAGTAGAACCCAACGGATAAGGTGGTGTTTCGCATCTTTCTTTGTTAGCAAATATTTAATTGTTGAGTGGTCGGTATATATAGTGACATGTGACCCCAAAAGATAAGGTCTAAATTTTTCTAAGGCAAATACAATGGCAAGAAATTCTTTTTCAGTAACCGTGTAATTCCGTTGTGCATCATCAAGAGTTTTGCTAGCATAATAGATCACAATGAGATTCTTTCCAATTCTTTGCCTTAAAATGGCCCCTACAGCAAAATCTAAGGCATCTGCCATTAATTCAAAGGGACTATTCCAATCAACTCCCTTCAATATTGGTGCCTCAGTAACCTCTTTCCTCAACCTCAAAAAACTCTCCAGGCACTTATCATTGAAATCAAATGGCTAGTATTTAGTTAGAACCTGACTTAAGGGCTTAGAGATTTGAGAAAAATTTTGTATAAATCTACGGTAGAAACCCACATGACCCAAAAAGGATCTGATCTGTTTGGCAGTAGTCGGTGGTGGGAGCTTAGATATAGCATCTATTTTTGTTTTATCTACCGTGATTCCTTGTTTTGAAATAACATGGCCCAAGATAATACCTTCCTGGACCATGAAATGACTTTTTTCTCAACTGAGGACCAGATTGACATCTATGCATTTTTGGAGAGTTCTTTTAAAGCTTTTGAGACAATGGTCAAAAGAATCTCCAAAAACATAGAAGTCATCCATAAAGACTTCTAAACATTCACCTACCAGGTCAGAAAATATTGCAAGCATACACCTTTAAAAATTCGTAGGTGCGTTGCAAAGATTGAAGGGCATCCTTCGGAAAGCAAAGGTTCCGAAGGGGCAGGTGAAAGTTGTTTTGTCTTGGTCCTTAGGATGAACCGCTACCTGATTATAGCGAGAATAACCATCCAGAAAATAGTAAAGATCCCATCCGACTAATCGCTCCAAGATTTGATCAATAAAGGGGAGCAAGAAATGGTCCTTCTTGGTGGTAGTGTTTAATTTTCGGTAATCAATACACACGCACCAAGAAGAGGCAGTTCGAGTGGCTACATTCTCCCCATTATCATTAGTGACAACTATTAGTCCAGCCTTTTTGGCCACAACTTATGTTCGACTAACCCAGGAGCTGTTAGAAATGGGGTAGATGATATCAGCATCCAGCCACTTAATAATCTCCTTTTTTACCACCTCCTGCATAATAGGGTTCAAGTGCCTTTGTGGTTGGACGGAGGGGCGAGAATCATCCTCTAAATATATACAATGTGTACAATAAGATGAATGAATACCCTTAAGATCAGAAAGGGTCCAGCCAATAGCTTTTCGATATTCACTCAAAACTTGGAGAACTTTGTGCTCTTGTGCCCTGGTAGGTCCAAAATTTATAATCAGGGGTAGGGTCTGATTAGGACCCAGGAAGACATATTTAAGGGAGTCGGGCAAAGGTTTTAATTCCAATTGTGGTCCCGGCTCTGAAAGAGTTTCTGCTTTGTGGGTTAGTGGTGAGGTGAGGGTGAAAGGGTCAGCTGGAAGGTTAGTTGGACGTGTGGTTAGGGTGGAAGGGTGAGAAGAGGTGGATTATTTAGGAACTGTATTGATGGCAAAACAAGAACCTAAATGGGAAATCTGCAAAGTTTCCTCCACAATGTTTTCTATTTCTGAATCTGAATCATCAAAGAAATCTGGTTCTTGGAATCACCTAGAAGCTTGAAAAATGTCTAGGGTTACAGATTCACTGCCACACATGATCTTCATCTTTCCAGAATTACAATCAATATTTGCATGGGCTATGGCTAAGAATGGTCTTCCAAGAATAATGGGAGCAAACTTTAGTGCTTCTGGTACCTCTATGTCCAGGACTAAAAAGTCTACTGCGAATAGACAATTTTTGACCCGAACAAGAACATCCACAATAATTCCCCTTGGTTTAATTATAGATCAGTCAGCTAATTAGAGAGTAACCTCAATAGGCTTTAATTCACCAATCTTAAATTCCTCAAAAACAATTGTGGGGATAAGATTAATTGAGGCACCAAGATCCAAAAAAGTGCGATCAAATGAGGTATCATTAATGATAACTTGAATTAGGGGGGCGCCAGGATCTTTTCTCTTAAGAGGCAGTCGGCTCTGCACAACTGAGCTGACTGTCTCTGGAAGGATCACCTTCCCTAAATTTTGGGGCTACCTTTTTGGAGTACATAATATTTTAGGAATTTTGCATAAGCAGGGATGTATTTAATGGCATCTAGGAGAGGGATATTAATTTCTACTTGCCCAAATAAATCCATTAATTCCTTCTTAGTGGGCTCAGATTTCTTCTTTTTCTTATTTGAAGAGTGGAGGGCTTGAGGAAATGGAGCAAGGTGTCCCTATTTTGCATGAATAGGTTCCTGAACAATATGAGGGGGAGATGGGGAAGAGTTAATCTGTGCTTCATTAAAGCGGGTTTCTTTAATAGGCAAGGGATTGGAGTGTTTTTCCCATTCCTCAAAGTAACTGCATTTTGCAGTCTGGTTGTTTCTAGGATGAGGATGGGAAGCCTGACTGTTATTGAAACTCGATGGATGTTGAGGTGCTGGTTCAATGGGTTGACTGGGATATCCACCTTGAACTGATTCCTTTGATTATTTGGGTTGGGAAGGTAAATTCCCAATAGGTCGAAGATCAGGAGTAACCTTAACTTGGTGTTGCAAGTTGGTAATCATGCGGGTTACTTCTGTCATTTGAGTCTGCATTCCTTGCAGAGTTTTCATGACCTAGTTATTAATATCGTCCTGGGATGGTCTAGGTTGATACATAGGTTGCCCATAATTCCCAAAATAGTTTTGTTTGGGAAAAGGAATCAGGTTCGAGTTTTTCCAGTAGTGATTCGGGTTAGTCCTCCAGCTTTGATTGGAAGTGTTGGAGGAATTTCTAAATTGCTCCTGGAGAGCATAAATATTTTCCGAGGTGGGATCAAAAAGATTTTGATCAAAACTCCCAGTCAAATCTTGTGGGAAATCAATAGGAAATTGCTGACCAGCAGATGTGGCATCAATGTTGTGCAGATTTTCTCTTCGGAGAATGTGTGAAGGGTTAGTGTGTGGAGAGTGAACGTGTGGAGCTTGTTTATTTCTGAGATTTTCTTCCATTTTCTTTTGGTGAATTTGCATCTGGTCCAGTCGTTGAGCTAACATATATAGATCATCTTGAGTTACTAGAACAGAGGTGGATTTGGAGTCAATTTCATGAACTCCGTGTCTGGGGTTTTGTGATCTACCAAAAGTGTCCATTGAAGTCATGTTGAATGAGTTTTCACTTATTTCTTCAAAGAGGAGATAGGCACTTTCGGCATCTCTGTTAAGAAAATTGCCCCCACATGAGCCATCCACAAATCGTTTCAATTGATCTTCTAATCCATGATAGAAGATCAACACTAACTGCCATTGTGGAATTTCATGGTGGGGACAACTTCTTAGAAGTTCTTGAAATCTTTCCCAGGCTCGGTGGAGAGGTTCACCAATTTTCTGTTGCAAGGTCATTATGGATCTTCTTAATGCATTCGTTCGACCGATCGGAAAAAGTTTATTTAGAAAAGTGCTTTTTAATTGGGGCCAGGTGGTAATTGGGCACCCAACCATTCAAAACCAACGAGATGCTTTGTCTTTAAGAGGGAGGAAAAAGTCTCATTAACCACATGTCTTCCTGCACATTACGGGAATGAGTGGTTTAAGCGAGGATAGTTAATTCCACGAGATGACAAAAAGGGTCCTCTATTGGAAGACCATCAAAATGTTTGATAAGGTTTAGAATGGCTGGTTTGATCTCGAAATCCCCTTGTGGTATGACCACCCTTGGTCTTTCCCCATAATTGGAAGGATCATAGAAATCCTTAAGAGGAACGACAGGCTGTTGGCAGGGTGGTGGATTTTGTCCTTGGTTAGCTAGATTCATGGCAGTCCTAGCTAAATCTTCTTGATTTTGTTGTAGTCGAACCAAATGGTCGACCATTAATGCAAAGGGATTTGGATTTTGAGTTATAATTGGAGGGCCACCTGGCCCTACTGGTCTTTCTGGTTGCTACAAATTAGGGAGGTGAGGGAGAGTGAAGTCAGCTTGTGGGTCGGTTGACGGGTTAGAAGTGGAAGTAGAATTTTTTTGTCGGCTTCCTGGGTTTCCCATTTCTTTAGGAGAGAAGGGAGAAGAAAACAAAGATTTTCTACTACGCGGGGCGAAATCAGATGGTCCCTCAAGGTGTGGTTTTTGGGACCGTCGCTCGTGCATGCACTATTTTTGGAAGAATTGGAGGGGAGGAGAAGAGAAAGAGATGAGAGAAAGTGTGCAATTCAAACAAACAAAGCTAGACCTAACTTAAGTGTGACTCCCTAACAATAAACCTAAGACTTAGTCTATACAGGAAATAAGTAATTAATAGTGAATACCCATTCTGTCAACAAATCTTGCCAAGTTGCTTAAGGGGAGGTTTGGGCCCAAACGTTTCCCAGGGAAAACCCCAGGTGCTTGTACAAACCTGCACCTGATCATTTGACATGGCACCTCAGCCTGAACACCAGATATAGATGATAGAATTGGTATTAACTAAAAAAAACTTAAGACCTATATAGCAATACTGAGTTGATGAAGCCTTAGGGGTCAAGTTGCTACGAATTTTAGTTAGGTCTAGGATACTATAGTGCACACGGAATGTGGTGGGCGTTAATTGGGTTGTTGCCCTATTATTTCATTGTTTTTGTGTATGTACAGGAATTGGAAAGTGGTTCCAATGCAAATCATGTTGTCACACAAATTTTTTTTTTTATTTGTCTTTTAGGATTCAATTTAATTGAATGTGTTTTAGGGTTATTCTTTTTTAAATGTTCAGACAAGTTTGAAACTCCACAATCAAAGGAAAAACAAGTTGTACGGGTGATGATATATTTCCTTTATATTGTGGGACTAAAAGGCAAGAAAGAAATCCTAATTGGATTTGAATCCTATTAAAGAAAATTACTACCAATGAATTCTTTTTAGGCTTTCTGAATAGGTAGTGGTCCAAACAATGTAACCAACACCACTACCTTATGTAAAATCAAACAAGGATTCCAGAAAAGATTTTTGTAAGATTTTAGGAATTTATTTGGTAATTGTTTTGAATTTTTATTTGTACTGGTGAAAAAGTCTAGAAATGATACCCCTGGGTATTTTGGACTTTTCATTCTTACCACTAACCTCATAAAATTTTGGTGATTTTATATGATGTGTAAAGTTTCAAAAGGATTCCAAAAAGCTAAATTTCAGAAAAATTACATGAGCATAAAAATTTTCAAATTTCACGGACAGTAACAAAATAGGAATATTAAAGGGTGTGACCCCTCTGTAGTCCACAAATTTTTAAAAATTAAATACAAAGACAATTGATCCAAAATTTAGAAAAAATGTTCCTAACTCAATTTGGAATCATAGTATGAAATTTTATGATTTTTGGAGGCCTGTGGTGCTAGGAATTGATTTTTCAATTCTAGACTGAAATCTGGACACGAAAAAATAGAACAACAATACTTGCAGTGGAGTGGTGTTAATGAAACATTCAAGCAAACAATGAATTTTTATGGGCACCACTCCACTTAATTAAAGTGTTTAGGGTCTTGAAAGCCAAGTTTAATATTTTTTGGTAGTCTTTTAGCCTAAATGTGACATGAAATGGGGAACCAACTTGAAATCCACTGGAAGAAAAGGAACTTTATGCTTTTGCTTCCAAATTCCCGCTTTCCCGCTGTAATTCCTGCACACATGAAAGAAAAGAAAGAGAAGGGGATGAGATCCACTTCAAACAAGAGAAAAATGACTAATGCAAAGCCGTGCCTCCCCAACAACGGCGCCAAAAGTGATGCAAAAAGTCGCGTGATTTGTAAAAATGAGCTTTTAATGTCGTTGTAACACGCGAATTCACATACGCATTTAAATTTGTATATTAGATAAGGGAGTACCTAGGGTCATCCAAGGAGGCAAAAATTGCAATTCAATTCTCTTGATAAAAATAAATCTCAACTTTCTTTTTGGCATTTTAAATATATATATTTTTTTATGTTTTGAAATAACATGGACAAAGTGCTAACACCTAAAATGCTAAGCTAAAACTTAAGGGATTAAAATGTGCACTACCT
Organism: Thalassia testudinum; assembly: GCA_037157565.1. Taxonomy (NCBI): domain Eukaryota; kingdom Viridiplantae; phylum Streptophyta; class Magnoliopsida; order Alismatales; family Hydrocharitaceae; genus Thalassia; species Thalassia testudinum. The sequence goes on along the minus strand of JAZHRO010000019.1, from coordinate 29,485,604 downwards.
AAGCTCACTCTAGGCAAGTGGAGGCCTAGAGTAATTAGGGAGTGGAAGTATAATAAGTGCTAGAACAAAAGTAATAATTGCAATAGGAAATTAAAAAGAAGTCAATTTGATTAACTAGAATTTGTATTCTTTTCAACGATAAGTAGAGCAATGCTTCTACAAGAAATGAAAAAATCTAAAAGCAATAAAAGAAACACAAATCCTCTTCCAAATTTTGGTGAAGAAGGGAGTCTTCTTGCTCCAAGCCTAGCTACTCCTTGGCTTGAAAAGAGGGCCTCCTTCTTAGCCTTCCTTGAGAGCTCTTACAGGGTGGATGCTACCACCTTCAATGCTCTCCTCCAAGGGGTGGGTGTGCACCACCCTCAAATTCTCCTCCAAGGTGGCATGGACCACCTTCAAGATCTCCTCCAAAGATCTTCCTTTCCTGGCTCCTCCTTTGGCCGGCGTGGGCTCAAGAGAGAAGGGAAGAGGGGAAGGCACCAAAGGGACAGAATATCCCCTTAATCTTCTTCTTCTTCTTCTCTCTTGGGCATGTGCTCTAGGTAGAGTATGAGAGTGAATTTTCTAGCTATGGATGGTTTGAGTGGTGGTGGGTAGTGGTCTTTTTAATGGGTAGGATGGGGGGTTAAGGTGACTCTTGAACTGGAGGGCTAAGATGTGAAGATGGAGGTGGTTAGTTGATCCTAGGGTTAAAGATGGTTGGTGCCACCTAACGGTTGTAAGGGGGGTAGTTAGGGTAGTTCAAGGGGAACCTAAAAGTGCCACCAACCATGGCATGGTGCCATGGGTTGGCACCAACATTGAGGCTTCTACAAGGTGGGATTATGTGGATGGTGGTGATGGGTTTAAGGGGAGATGTGTGGTGGAGATGAAGGGGGTTTTTGGAGGGAAAAGTGGTGCCAACAAGGGGGTAGTTAGGGTGGTTTTGGTGCCACTTTTAGGTGTCTTTTGGAGGTAGTGGGAAGACTAGGTTGGTGCCAAGTAAGGTTAGCTTATGTGGAGCTTAGGTGGAGCTAGTTGGTGGAGTTGTTAGGAAGGGTTTTTGGGTGGTAAAAGCTAAGGAAGTTGAAGCATAGTTAAGCTAAGCTAAGCTAAGCTAGCTTAGATAATGGTGGAGTAGAGGAGGAGGTGTTGGGGCTAGGGTTTCGAGGGAGGAGCTGGATCTGAAGAATCTGGAGCTGAAGTGGAGTTGGCAGCAGCTGAAGAGGTCAACATGGGGCTACTCTATCTGGCTTAGCTTGCTAGTTCTTTGATAGCTACTAAGCCAAGCTAAAGTAAGATGGCTTCTGTTGAATGGAGCTGAGGTGAGTTGGGTCTCTTGCTCCCGGGGAGGATTGAGCTGATTGAGGCAGCTAAGGTAGCTTAGCTCAATTAGCATGAGCTAAGCTAAGTCCCCGGGAGCTAGACTTGAGCTTCCTGAGCTGGGATGAATCTTCTTCAGCTGGCTGGAGTTAAGTGGAGCAGGATGTAGCTGGATCTGAGCTGGGATGAACTCCAGTAAACTCAGTTGAGCTAGCTAGAGCTCCCTGTGGACTTGTGGGAGCTGAGATGAGCTAGACTCAACTAGGTTGAGCTGGATCTGAGCTGACTTGAGCTAGGGTGAGCTAAGATGAACTCTCTTGAGTTGCATTCAGCTGAGATTAGCTGAATGGAGATGGGATGAGCTAACCCTGGGCTAAGTGAGCTAGGTTCCAACTGTGGTGAGCCGGATCAAGCTGAGTTCCAGTTAATCTGAGCTCCTCCTTCACCATTTGCCATCTTGAGTGCTAGGATTTCAGGGATCTATATATTTGTTCATCCCCAACACTCACAAAAACACATTAAAACAACAAAAGAAAATGCAATGCTTGCCTAACCTAGTTAATGCCTAAATGCAGCCCAAAAACCCATTTGCGGAGTAAAATCCTAAGAGCTAGTTTTTGTTTAATGCATAAGAATGATGATAAACTGGCTTTTATCAATGACTTAGCATAAGTTAGGGTAATTCATCCATGCATACGCATTACTAGCACCTTCACTGCATTCTATTAGCTATGCATAAAATAATGCTATAATGTACTGATTAGGTGCAATATGTCAATTGCTGGTAATAAGCTGATCAGAAGCTAGACTGAAGCTAGATCTGAAGAATAAAGAATAACTTGCGTTGCAACAGAGCTGGAGCAGAAGGCCTAGCTTAGATGTAGTAGATAATAATGTAAGGGAGTTAAGGTATGCTATTTTATTAAGTAGGAATAAAGCAATAAATTGTGAAGAACTTAGGTCCATCCTATCCCTAGGACAGCCTAGAAGCTTCACCAAGCCTTAGCCACCCTTAGATTAGGTCACTGGACCCTAGGAAACCTTAAAACCATAATTCCAACCTCTATTTGGATGTCCAGACGAGTTATAGGACAACCAGAACCCTTAGCCAACACCCACATACCTTAAACCCACTTCTGCAATGTTATTGGACGTCCAGACACTTGGTCAGCATCCAATTTCTGCTGAATACCCAAGACAGAACCTAGAAACCCTCCTGACTCTGATTGGATGTCCAGACAAGAAGTTTGGACTTCTGATTTTTCACTATAAAACGTCTAACACTATTATTAGATGTCTAGAACTGCCTTCTATACCCTATTTTGAGATTCAAGCCTTGATCTTTGATCTCTACCTCCCTAAACCCAATTCTAACCCCCTAAGAACCTAAATTAAGCTGCCCTAATGCTAGTATAGCACCTCTAGATTTCCCTAAGGGCTTAATTAGGCCATCACTAAACCTAATTGACTTGGATCATGGTCAATCTCTTTAGTCTATTAAATTGCACTCATTGAGTCCAATTGAGCCCTGATCTCAGCACACATAGTCCAATTGGACTCAGTGAGAGTCCAACTGACCTAGACCTAACTTAATTGAGTTGTTTTACTCTCAATTAGGCTTCCACACACCCAACTGAACTTGTATTAAATTTAATTGCATTTTAACTAAGTGAATTAGGGTTTACAACCCTAATTTGAGACCCACCTTAACCTAAACCCACTAGAACATAGCCTAATCAACGTAGCCACCTAAGTTTAGACCCACACACACCCATACATACAGTCCACATGAAAATACCTAGCCTAGAGTTCTCTAGAACCTTCTACCATGTGTTGTTGCCTTGGGTACTAAAATTAGCAACCAAGAGCCATTCAATTTTTAGATCCACATTTGGTGGATCTAAAAACCACTATCCGTCCTCTCTCTCACTCTCCCACGAGCTCCCACCATAGGTCTCTCTAGAGAATTCCATAATTCTCTAGGGATCTTCCCGTAGGTCTATGGATAGACCTAAGGGGTGGCCAGTTGCACCCATCCACTCTTGGCTCCATTTTAGCTTAGCTTCATTCCTCCTCCACTCCGCCTTCACGAGCAGCTTCACCATGGCCACCTCCATCTCCATGGCAAGATGTTGGATCACCTCCTCAACCTCTCTCCAAGTGCCAGCCTAGGCACCATTGGTCGCCCCTCCTCCTATCAACCAAGTCAAAGGCCATCGGAGCATACCTCTGAATGCCCTTAGTTTTGATAGATTAGATTATAGTTCTTCATAGTTTTACTGCTTTATTTACTGCTTAATAGTGTAGCTCTAAATTCTCCACCAATGATGCATGCATAATCCCCCCTTTGATTGATGTATGCGATCATTTTAAGCTATTTGTGAAAATCACCTTGAGCCTTGTTGCAATATTTTTGTGTGATTGAAGTTGCATCTTTTAATTTCTAATACTCTGGCAACTAGGCATGTCATGGATAAATACAAACTTAGCATAAATCGACATGCGATTTCGGACAAGTAGAGTGAGTGAGATCGACTTCAAATCTGCATTTCCATAAATGCCTCCCAAAGATGAATGACTGGGACTCCAGGTTTCGTTATCTTTATAAATAATTTTTGATGAGTGTTTTCTCGCACTATACTACGATGAGTTCTATATTTTCAAAACATGTGCGAGAATCGCCCTTTGTCAAGTGTTGCCATTACTGGGGAGGCAACGACATTTTTGATTTTGATCTCTACAATTATCACTAATAAATCTTCCTCTGCTTGTCTTTTGATGTGCAGGAAAACAGGAAAAACGAGATCGGCGCACATATCGGGGGCAAAAAAATCATCTGGTGCACATCTCCTCTTAGATTAAGATTTCCCTTTTTCGAACCCAAGGTTAGATTTCCTTCTAGCAATTTCATTTGAAAAAAAAAGCCTTTTTATTTTCATGAAAAAAAAATCAAAAAAAAAAGTCTAGGTAGTTGGATTAGGTCTCCATTTGAATCTTTTTTTTTTGAAACATTGAGGATTGCTATCAAGGTCTGATAGCAATCCGGAAGGCAATATATTCCATAACAAAAATGCAATTATAGGTATGAAGCCCAACTATGTATGAGAGTCCAGCACTCCTTTACAATAATCTCACACCTCACCGATCTCTCCTGAAAAAGCTTATCATTACGCACCCTCCATACTCACCACAACACAGCAGCCATAGCCCCCACGAGTCGACCAGGAGTGATGAACCTCTGCCACACTAAGTCCTAGGAAAGAAGGGGTTCTAGGCAAACCATCCTCGAAATCTTATCCGTGACCAAACAGGAGGAAAAAATGTGTGATGCACTATCAGAGTGAAATCCACAAAGAGGACAAACATTTAGCATAGTCCCCATCCTCCTGTGTCGCAGATCACCAGTGATCAACCCATCACGGTTGCATAGCCACAAGAAGATCTGAACCTTCAGAGGAACTTTTAGGAGCCAAATCTTTCTATCAATGGGGTCCCATTCCACCTCATTATTTGCTCTAATAACTTTTTCATATGCTTACTTCACTAAGAAAGCACCTTGCCAGCAGTAAGTGTCAGTCCTACTATTCACAGGCTGCAGCTGCTGTAGACTCACCATCAATTTTTGCCTCTCCTCCCACAGTTGGGTGCCCCGCCTACACTACTGTAGATCTTCCAGTCGCCAGCATCCTTCCTCCTGAGACCACCTTCTGCAAATTATGGCTGCCTTATCTGCAGCAGTACCATACACCCTTGGATAGACCTCTTTCATTAGGCCCAATTCTGACCACCGCTCGTTCCGAAAGCTAAAGCCTCTGCCATCCCCTAGCTTAGGTTGCAACAACTGCCAATAGTTGATGACAACAGCAATCATTGAATGCCAAAATGGAGAAGGCTTCTTCAGCTGAAGCCTCTTCAGATTGCTGTTACATTCCCCATAACAGTCCCTGATCAGGTCCTCCATCAATCCCTCCTTGCCATCAAGAATCCTGATGGCCCATTTCAACAACAAGGCTTCATTGAACTCCTTAAGAGCTTTAATTCCCAGCCCCCCGATCTCCTTAGGTCGGCAGACACACTTCCATCTGATGGGCTGCATGAATCCACCCTCATGTCCTGCACCCTTCCAGAAGAATCTCTTCCTCATAGTGTCCAATCTCTTCCAAGTACATTTAGGGGCCTTAAAAATGCTGAAGAAGAAAATTGGTATGGCTGTTATGACTGAATTAAGTAGGATTAATCTTCCACCTTTAGAAAGGAATCTACTACTCCAGCCTTCAGCTTGGCAGACACCCTCTCAAAAAGAACATTCCAATCTGATTTTTTTAGTTTTGTGGCACTCAGAGGTAGACCAAGGTATTTCAATGGCAATTTAGCCCGGGGAGACCCCAAAACTCCCTCCCTCTCCCTTTGCTCCTACTCATTCAAGCCAAAACAAATCAAAATTGACTTATCCTTATTCAGAGATAAACCTGAGATGTCACCAAAAATCTTTACCAGTAGCCCTAGAGCATGTGCCTCACATCTGGATCCCTCGACAAAAAACACCGTGTCATCTGCATATTGTAATATGGGGGCCAGATTTCCCCTGTTAGATAGTGAGTATCCTCTAATGACTCCCACCTCAGCCAATTTGCAAGCATACTGATGAGAACCTCATCATGAGCCATAACTAGCTCATTTTGACCTAATACAAAGGATAAAAGCTCCTACATATCTCAAGGAAAGGCTTAACTCAGAGAATTCTGAGTTTAAGAAGAAAATAAGTCATAAGGGGTAAAAATGCAATTTTACCAGTATAATCTGCATACAGGGTAATTCAGGGCCCAAACATAGGTCAAAGCAGCTTAATAAGAATAAAAGTGGGATGAGATGATCTAGCAAGGGCTATAGCAATTCCAAGAAACTAAATGATAATCTGTAACCCTAAAACAACCCACTTCAATTCACGAGGTTCGAGGCAAAGTAAAAATAGAATAAACCCTCTAAAATTCATAGAAAAATAATCTCTAGGGTTTAGAACCTTCAATTTGGCCTTCAGAACCCATTTTGACCTACATTGAGAACCATGCCCAATTAATAACTTAATTTGGGTTTTTGCATAAATTGACCGGTCAAACAAGGTTTAATATAGAAATGAAATTCACCATTAGATTCCTTAGGTCCTAATTAATCATGTATAAAAACTTGAGCCTAAGAAGAAACCTCCTTGACCGACTTTACACTTTGGTCCTCATATATTTACTTTTTGGCCCTCAACTTTTGAACCATCGCATTTTGGCCCCTAACTCTCCTTCGTTCTTTGCATTCAGGTCCCCCCTACAAAACCTGCCAGCACCATGCTCCGGCAACCTTGCGCGGAGCATGGCGCCGCGTAGGGTGAGGGGGAAAGCCTGGCAAGTAAACCGGGGGTGCCCTGCGTCGTCAACCGTCGCAGGGACACCCACCTGGTCGCTGTAGCCCACCATACCGGCCGTGCGAACGCACGGACGGCATGGGTTTTCGTCTCCGGCCATCCTCCGGCGAGGGAGACACGTCGTCTCCCTCTGCCTTCCTCCCTGTTTTGATCCCTATAAATACCCCCCGTTGCTCCACCGACCTGGGCAGCTCGGATCTGACGGAGAAAACCCCCAACTTTCCTCTCTTCTCTCTCCGGCAGATGCTCACCAGCTCCGGTAGTTCCTCCCCCTCCTCCTCTTCGCTCTGCCGCAATACCAGCAGCAGAGACTTCCTCCCCTGCTCTTCCCGCCCCACGCCGCACCCAGTTGGCGCCTCTCCGGCTCTCTGCTCGCCGCCGCCCCTTTCCCTGAGCATCTTCTTCTCCGGCGACAGTCGATACGACTGTCGCCCTGCTGCCCCCCCTTCATCCCTGCAAGTAAGCTAGAACTACTTCCCTTCCTCTCCTCTTTCTTTCCCCGGTTTCAATTTGTTCAATTAAGCCCTCGACCGACCCTGACCATCGTCACCCCCTTCGTCTCCGGCCACCCTCCGGCGAGATGCTCCCATCGCTCCACAGCCTCACACACCTCGTCGACCCTCACCGAACCTCCGCCTCATCACACTGAGCACCCCCCACCCCTCCACTGCCACTCCACACCTCCGTAACGCTCCCCCAAACAAACCCATTTCTCCGGTTGCAGTCCAACCTAGGGCTGCCGCCAGACACCACCTTGCGGCTTCCCGCACAGCTCCACGCCTTCGCCGTGCCACGGCGAAGGTTCCCCAGTAGTTTGATCAGGTCGAGAGGCCATATTCGTGTCCGATAGGTTTTGAGGCTCGACCGCCATTAACGCACATTGAAGCAGCTTCTCCCGCGCTCCAGGCTTGAGGACTCCAGGTCTCCAGCTGCTGCGGATTACGAGGAGTCCTGCGAAGGCAGCCAGCCAGCAACCGACGCAAATCGAAGCCGCAGCTGCAGAAGCAAGGCCGCGGTCTTCCAGTAGGCGCACGCGAGGAGAGGCCTCCGTTTAGTCCCACATCAGTAAGCCTCACAACCTTTTCACCGTTTAAATTGATTTTGTGAATAAGCCTTACTGCCTCAGCACACGGGGTGAGGTCCCCTTCACCCTCCTGGTTACCCGGTCTCGTCCGCGCTCACGCCCCGCGGACCTGACCCGACCCGACTTAGACTGACCTGCACTCCTCGCCCACCACGCACGCCGGTGGGCCTGGACCCGGGCGCGACCCGTACCCGACTACCCGGCAGCTCTGGGAGAGCTTTCCGAAGAGTGGTTTCAGAGAGAGAGAGACGCGGGGGGGGCAGAGGGTAGAGTAGGTTTTGTCCTTTGACGTAAGCTCTGAAGTGTGCAGGCACAGGTGAAGAAGAAGGACCGCGGAAGAAGAAGGAAGCTGAGGGAGACACTGTAGCAACAGGCAGTTTAAGTCGTCTGATTTGGAAATCAGACGACGTCCTGAAGGGAAAAGAAGAAAGAAGGAGGGGCGACGTCCTGACTGGAAAAAGAAAAGAAGAATGAAGGAGATCTGAAGAACAACAGAAGAAGGCAAGGCAGAGGAGAACACAAAAGAACAAGGGAAGAACTGAAAGAAGAAGAACAAAGAAGAAAGAAGAAGATCTGAAGAAAGACAGAAGAAAAAGGAAGGGCAGGAACAGCTGGAAGAAGAAGAAGAGCATCACCACTACAGAAGAAGAACATCACCTCTGCAGACAAAGAAGAAGAAGAGCATCACCACTGCAGAAGAAGAACATCACCTCTGCAGACAAAGAAGAAGAAGATCTGAGACGAGGAGAAACAAAGAGAAAACAACAAATTCTTTCTCTCTCTTTCTTTATTTTTGTAAAAGAAACATGTATATCTCTAGAATACAACTTGCTCCCTGAGTTCGACCTCGGGAACTCTTTTCCGAGTAAAAAATTTATATATTTGAAATGATGGCAACAACTGGCTATACTACGACGCTATAACAATAAAACCCGGTTGTCAACTACAACGACCATCATTTTTGGCGCCGTTGCCGGGGAGCAACGGCTATTCTAGAGGTAAACATTCCTGTGTCTTTTTAATTTCTGATAATCTCCTCTCTTTTGTGCAGAAAACTATAGGAAATCAAGAAGACAAGCAACCGCGCGACAACCACTCCAAGGACAGGTAAATTTTTCCTCTCGCTATTAACCCCTAAACTCTAAAGAGGAAGAAAAGAAAAGAACAAGCAATATAGGGCTAACCTGTCTTCCATACTTAGTAACCATAAAAGTTGCATGTTTTCAACTCATTAGTCCTGCACACTATTAAGGGTATTTAAGGGCTAACACATTCTTGCTTGAGCCCTAATTACCCAACAGAGAACTAACTGGACCAAGTAGAGCCAACATAAGATTCAACATTAGGGTTTTAGAGACACACTACTTAAATCAAGAATGGAGAAAATCCAAAAGAAGTGTGCCTAAACCATTGATTGAAAATACCTATTCAAAAGAAAACCTAAAACAATTGGCTCTCTAAACACTTGAACCCTAAAAGACAAGACCTAAAAGCTCTCAAAGAAAACAAGAGGTAAAGTTGACCCCTTGGGTCAACCAACCTTAAATTAGGTCACTCTTTGCACTTAAAAGACTAAAGTTCAAGTGAAACCTTAAGCACCCTGATCTTAAAATTGGTAGACTTAAGAGGTCAAGATCCCCATTCTGGTCTACCTGGAACCGCAGTGACAAGAGAGGTCGGGTGGGGGAAACCCTGTAACCCGTGGGGACGCTCTACCGTGTAGGGGTCTTCGCGGGACTCTCCCTCTCTGGCTGCCTAGGTAATTCTCAGGTGGACGATCTTTCTGATCAAGGGGTCCATCTGCCCCGCACCTCTATAGTCACCCAACACATTTTTGGGTGCCTTGATTGGGTCCAGCACCTTCTAAACTTACCTCTTCCAACAGTGCATGTACGGAAGGAGGTCCCTAAGACCACCCTTAAGACCTCCTTTAGAAATTCGCTCTCGTCAAGGCCAAGCCTCGACGCCCGTGTTTGTGCAGAAACACCCTCACATTATTCTCTCTTCTGATTCAGAACCAAGTTCTTCTTCTTCCCCCATCATGGCTCAGCCAGTTGAGGAAGAAAATAATCTGGAACACCAGCTCCAGCGACTCAATGACCTCTTCCAAAACTTCGTGCACCCACCACAGCGTCCTATGATGCGGGACCACTACAATCCTGCTGCGGTGGCCATTGAGCCTCGAGTCAGAATCCCGACTGGAGGACCTGATTCCGAATTAAAGCCCAACATGATTCATGCTATACCTAAATTCCATGGGCTTAATTTTGAAGATCCCTTCCAGCACATCAAACAGCTAAAGCATCTGGCCCACACTTTTGGATCAGATGCGCAAAATCGGGATATTCTTCTCATGAAGATGTTCTCCTTTTCTCTTATGGACAAGGCCGCCCATTGGTATCAAACTCAGACCCGGCCGATCAACACTTGGGAAGAACTTCAATCCGAGTTTTTGAAAAAGTTTTTTCCCGTTGGTCGGACCAACGCCTTGCGCCATCAGATTACACACTTCACTCAACAATCAGGAGAACCTCTCCATGAGGCATGGGATCGTTTTCAGGATCTCATGAGGAAGTGCCCCCATCACGGAGTTCCTAAATGGGAACAAGTCCAATCTTTTTACCAGGGACTCCGTGAGGACATCCGCCTCTTCGTCAATGCAACTTGCGGAGGAAACATCATGGGTCAACATGAAGACACCGTATGGGAGATTCTCGAAAACATGTGCGAGAACTCCATCAACAATGACTCCATGGGATTATTCGACAGGACGAATACCCGTGCAGCGACGAATCCTAACGGAGCACATGAGACGTAGGGCCTGTCCGCATCAGTCGACCTGGAATTAATGGCCAGTCGATTGGACAAGGTCTCAATCATTGAAAAGAAGGTGGATGAGCTGACTCAGCACTTGCAGCGAGCCACCTCCGCGCGTAACTCCTTTGCACAACCTCCTTCCACACAGGAGACTGTGCAAAACATCCTCCACCGATCTTCCCCTGGGATGGATCCATATCCATCCCCATCTGATTCTTGGATCGGAGGATCATCCGATCCTTTCTACACCAGCCGGGGGAACTCCATTCCCCCTTTCCCTGATTCTCAGGAGGTTCCTCAGACCTGCGAGGACCTCAACGCCATCCAGAATGACCCATTCTCCAACACTTACAATCCTGGATGGCGAAACCATCCCAATTTTCAGTGGGCGGGAAATTCCCAAACCCAAAGACCACCTTTTCAGTCCCGCCCACAGCCCTCTCGTCATTACCAGCCGCCTTAGCCTCGGCCCAACCCTACTTATCCATCAGGGCCAAATCAGGATCAAATGTCCCTAATCCTTCAGACTCTGGCTGACATTCAAAAAACGAATGCGGCTATTCAAAAACAGCACAAGGACGAGCTTACAGAAGTTAAAACTCAACTGGCCCAGTTGGCAAATTCTCGCCAACCAGGCACACTCCCTTCCCAACCTCTTCCTAACCCAAATAACGTGCCAACCCAGAAGCGCGTTATGAATCCAAATTTAGGCCACGCCCAATGGATTTATCAGGCTCCTACTGCTCCATCTCCAGACGAGATGGAGGCTTCAACTTCTTATGTGGGATTTCAGCAGCAGCCACCCCTCCTACCAAACCCAAACCAAAATCAGGCCGGATTAAATTCTGTAACAACACGTAGTGGTAAAATAACTCAAGACCCGCATTATCCAAACCACTCCAAGCCTGATAACCATGACCCTAGGATAGTTATCCAAGGTACCGCTGTCCCGGATCCACAACCTGGACCTATCCTAGAAGAACCAACCAAGATCCCATTTCCCGAGGCCCTGACCAAGGGAAAGAAGACCACCAAACCCGTGGCCCCTGAGGAGGACCTGGTCAAGCTCTTTGAGCAAGTCCACATAAACATCCCCTTGATGGATGCAATCCGCCACGTACCAGCTTACGCACGATTTCTAAAGAATATATGTACACCCCAGCGTAAGCCGCGAACCAAGGGAGGGAGCCAAATTGTTCTGTCAGAGCAAGCCAGCTCTGTAATCCTTAGTAGACTCCCACCCAAGGCAAAAGATCCTGGGACTCCCCTGATTTCCTGTAAGATAGGTGGTACCCAATTTGATAGAGCATTGTTAGACTTGGGTGCATCCATAAACCTGATACCCACATCCTTACTTGACCATCTAGAAGAATCTGAGCTGAAACCAACCGAAGTGACATTACAATTAGCAGATCGATCTATAAAGTCACCAAAAGGGATTCTCGAGGATGTTATCGTAAGAGTGCGGGATTTCTATTTTCCAGTGGACTTTATAGTCTTGGATATGGATGCACCTGAGAACCCTAGGGATACACCAATCATTCTAGGGAGACCTTTCTTGGCTACTGCTAGAGCCAACATCAGCTGTGAGGAGGGCCAAATAGAGCTTAAATTTGGAGATCAAACACTGAAAATTGATATATTTAAGGCCCAACAAGGAATTAATTGCGGCGTCATCGAACAAGTTTGTGACATCAAGACTTTGGTTGATGAATCACACCTCCAGAATGACTCGATTATGCCTCATCAACCACAGAAGGATCTTGACCCGCAAACAGAGGAGTCAAATCCAGATATGAACAATCCAGTAACTCCCACCCTTGAACCTCACATCTATACTGAACCACCAACTGCTGCTGAAAACCCCATCCTCGAACTGAAACCCCTTCCTGCTCACTTGAAATACGTCTTTTTGGGTTCTAATCAGACCCTTCCTGTGATTATCAATTCCAACCTCAGTCCTGAACAGGAATCCCGTCTGATTATTGTCCTCCAACAACATCGCAGAGCCATCGGATGGACTCTCGATGATTTGACTGGAATAAGTCCCTCTTATTGTACTCATCATATCTATTCAGAAGAGGGCACACGACCTTCTCGTGAAATGCAGAGATGCTTAAACCCCAATCTGCAGGAGGTCGTGAAAAAGGAGATCATCAAGGGGTTAGATGCCGGAATCATCTACCCGATCTCCGATAGTCGTTGGGTGAGCCCAATTCAGGTCGTGCCCAAGAAGGCAGGACTCACCACTATAACGACTGAGACCGGAGAAATCATTCCTACCCGATTAGCCAACTCGTGGAGAGTCTGTATAGATTACCGTCGACTCAATTCCTCCACGAAGAAGGATCATTTCCCACTACCCTTCATTGATCAAATTCTCGAAAAACTAGCGGGAAATAGGTTCTTCTGCTTTCTTGACGGGTACTCCGGTTATAACCAGGTGGCAATCCATCCTGAGGACCAAGAAAAGACCACGTTCACCTGCCCCTTCGGAACATATGCTTTCCGAAGGATGCCCTTCGGTCTTTGCAATGCACCCGCTACTTTTCAGCGATGCATGCTTGCCATATTCTCAGATATGGTAGGTGATTATCTGGAAGTCTTCATGGATGACTTTTCAGTTTTCGGAGCATCATTCGACGATTGCCTCCAACACTTGGTCCAGATACTCAGGCGGTGCATCGATGTGAATTTGGTTCTTTCCTGGGAAAAGAGCTATTTCATGGTGCCTGAGGGAATTGTCCGGGGACACTCAATTTCGGAGAAAGGTATCCAAGTGGATCGAGCTAAGGTTAATCTGATTTCTCACCTTCCTATGCCTAGCTCGATCAGGGACATCCGATCCTTTTTAGGGCATGTCGGTTTTTATCGACGATTTATCCCTGATTTTTCAAAAATCGCGCGCCCCCTGACCACTCTTCTCTCCAAGGATGTTCCCTTTGAAATTTCCAAGGAATGCACTCAAGCATTTGAAATCCTACGTGACCGAGTCACCCAAGCCCCGATCCTACAGTCCCCTGATTGGTCTCAACCCTTTGAGATCATGTGTGATGCATCCGACTTCGCTGTAGGAGCAGTTTTGGGACAGAAAATTGACAAGAAACCTGTGGTCATTTACTACGCCAGCAAAACACTCGATGAGGCTCAGCGTAACTATACGGTTACTGAGAAAGAGCTGCTAGCTGTAGTATTTGCCCTAGAAAAGTTCAGATCGTACCTTCTGGGTTCCCGTGTCATCATATACTCGGATCACACAGCTGTGAGGCATCTCCTTGCAAAGAAGGATGCCAAACCTCGATTAATCCGATGGATCTTGCTGTTGCAAGAATTTGACCTTGAGATTCGCGATAAAGCGGGAAAGCAAAACGTGGTAGCTGATCACTTGTCCCGTCTTCCTTCTGAAATAATTGACCCTTCCGGACCCATCACTGAGCATTTTCCCGATGAGCACCTGCTGACTATTGGTACTAGCCTTCCATGGTTTGCTAATGTAGTAAATTACTTGCCATCTCATCAGATCCCGTCCGATTGGCCGAAGGCCAAGAAAGACAAATTACGCTCCGATGCCAAGTATTACATTTGGGAAGACCCGTACCTCTTCCGCATAGGTGCCGATCAGATCATCCGGAGATGTGTCCCGGAAGGGGAATTCAACAATATCCTCTCTTTCTGCCATGACCAGGCATGCGGTGGCCATTTTGCCAGGCATAAAACCGCATCAAAAGTCCTCCAGTGCGGCTTTTACTGGCCCACACTGTTCAAAGATGCATACAATCACTGCAAGGCATGCAGTCGCTGCCAGACTTTGGGCAACATGAGCCATCGCAACATGATGCCTATGCAACCGATTCTAGTATGCGAAATCTTTGATGTTTGGGGGATTGATTTTATGGGCCCCTTTCCTGTTTCGGATGGTTTCGAATACATTCTGTTGGCTGTGGACTACGTGTCCAAATGGATCGAAGCCATACCGACCCGAACCTGTGATCACAAAATCGTTCTCAAATTCATTCATCAACACATTTTTTCAAGGTTCGGGATTCCTCGTGCAATAATCTCTGATGGGGGGACCCATTTCACAAATGCTCAGTTTAGGTCACTGATGACCAAATACGGGGTGTCTCACCGAATCTCTACTCCTTACCACCCCCAAACTAATGGTCTAGCTGAGCTATCCAATCGGGAGATCAAGAAAATCCTGCAAGTCACTGTTCGACCTGACAGGAAGGACTGGTCGTCCCGACTTCCGGAAGCATTGTGGGCCTATAGGACCGCCCACAAGACCCAATTGGGCATGTCTCCCTTTAGACTGGTGTACGGAAAGGCATGCCACCTTCCCGTAGAACTGGAGCATAAAGCCTATTGGGCAGTACGGAACTGTAATCTAGATCTTTCCAAGGCTGGGACCCACAGAAAACTCCAAATCAGCGAGATCGATGAATTACGCCTAGATGCGTACGAGAACTCGCAAATCTACAAGGAGCGGGTTAAAGCCTTCCACGACAAACACATCTCGAGAAAGATCTTTCATCCTGGTGAAAAGGTCCTACTCTTTGATGCCCGACTAAAACTCTTCCCAGGAAAACTGAGATCCAAGTGGGTCGGACCATATTTGGTCCGACAGGTTTTTGGAAATGGAGCAATCGAAATCAGTCCACTCAGCCACGATTCTGAACCTTTCATCGTGAACGGTCAGAGACTCAAGCCGTTCATTGATGTAACTTCTACTGATTTGGCTGAGGCATCTTATATCCTCCTTTCCCCTTGAGCTTATTGCGCCCAGCCGATGGCGTAAAACTCAGCGCTTAACGGGAGGCAGCCCGTCATTCTCTTTAAAAACCTGAAACTTGTTCTGACACCTTTTAGCACTCGAAGTTCACCCTTGTAGACAGCCGACCCCAACTCAGATGCTTGCATCTGGGATTTGAAATCGTCCGCAAAAATTCAACCTGACCCATCCACTCATCCAAATTTCTATCTTAAGGAATGAACTAAGACCCCCTAGGTTACAATGACATTGCAAATCTTAGGCATGGGGGGGTATGAAAGTGCAAAACTTGTAAGAAAAGGTTTCAAACAAAAAAATTCACATATGCCAAAAACACCATAAAAATTAAAAAAATTTTGAAAAAGAATAAGAGGAAAAGAGGAGAAGGAAATTTTGTGAAGGAGAAAAGAAACAAAATGAAAAAGGAGCACAAAATTATGAGAAAAAGTGATAGTCATTAGTAAGGAACTAAGGAATTAACCTAAGTTCTAGACCTCATTCAAGAAAAGTGCACAATAAGATTAGTAAAGAATGCAAACCTTAGGCATTCTTGAATAGACTCTTAGTACCCATTAAGATCTGGACACTCCTCAAGAGGTTGAGGAAAATGAAAAGCTGAAGTATTAGGTCTAAGGCTTAGGGAGTATTTGGCCTCGTTAACTAGTTTTTGGTTTACGGGACTCAGTAACCTAAGCACCCTAACCTCACACACAGCCTGGTTCAGTAAGCGTAAAAATCAGAATCACGCAGAAGCGTCGCAAAATTCTGAAAAGAACACCTAGAATAGGAGCGGCCGATCAACACAAGTTGATTTGGACGAGTTCCCAGCGCGGAGAGGCGGGAAATCCCCTCGAAGATGCGTAACAAAATATCATCTCCTCGGTGCTTGTCTCTTAGGATATTTACATATCCTACTGGGGGCATGTAAGCACTCTGCTGGTTCAGATTCCATGGATGGCATTATCTCGAAGTGTCAATTGCCAGGGTCTGGATTCAGCCACGGAACACCATGGATGGGATTATCTCGAAATCTCAATAGCCAGGGTTCCAGGGGTTGCCATGGGCGGTGCTATCTCGAAGCATCGATCGCCAGGAACCCTTGAGGATTGATGATGGGAGCAAGGAATCTGATACAGACCGTGTTGAAAAGCCAATCCTAAGCTAGAACTAAAAGGAAAAAGAGAGAGAAAACTCTCCAAACAGAAAAACTTTCTATCTCTCCCTTACAAAATGCACTGCGAACTGAGCCAGGGCTAAAATCATTTCAAGCACGGGTGCTTTAACCATGAAGTCCAATAAAACCTTAGGTTAGTTCTTGTGGACCTTAAAAACCTTTGCTAAAGACTGAGGCTAAGGCTAGACAGATTTGGATCTTGATTGGTACTAGAGTACCTTTTAGGCCTATGGTCAGCATTCTAACCTAATCTATGCTCAAATGAAAAAGGCACTTATCTAAAACTATTAAAAACTTCATGGTCTAGAACGAGGGTTGAAACCTTAAGTTTTTGCTAAGGGACTAGCAAAAGCTAGGCATGGGGGTATGATGAGAACCTCATCATGAGCCATAACTAGCTCATTTTGACCTAATACAAAGGATAAAAGCTCCTACATATCTCAAGGAAAGGCTTAACTCAGAGAATTCTGAGTTCAAGAAGAAAACAAGTCATAAGGGGTAAAAATGCAATTTTACCAGTATAATCTGCATACAGGGTAATTCAGGGCCCAAACATAGGTCAAAGCAGCTTAATAAGAATAAAAGTGGGATGAGATGATCTAGCAAGGGCTACAGCAATTCCAAGAAACTAAATGATAATCTGTAACCATAAAATAACCCACTTCAATTCACGAGGTTCGAGGCAAAGTAAAAATAGAATAAACCCTCTAAAATTCATAGAAAAATAATCTCTAGGGTTTAGAACCTTCAATTTGTCCTTCAGAACCCATTTTGACCTACATTGAGAACCATGCCCAATTAATAACTTAATTTGGGTTTTTGCATAAATTGACCGGTCAAACAAGGTTTAATATAGAAATGAAATTCACCATCAGATTCCTTAGGTCCTAATTAATCATGTAAAAAAACTTGAGCCTAAGAAGAAACCTCCTTGACCGACTTTACACTTTGGTCCTCATATATTTACTTTTTGGCCCTCAACTTTTGAACCATCGCATTTTGGCCCCTAACTCTCCTTCGTTCTTTGCATTCAGGTCCCCCCTGCAAAACCTGCCAGCACCATGCTCCGGCGACCTTGCGCGGAGCATGGCGCCGCGTAGGGTGAGGGGGAAAGCCTGGCAAGTAAACCAGGGGTGCCCTGCGTCGTCAGCCGTCGCAGGGACACCCCCTGGTCGCTGTAGCCCACCATACCGGCTGTGCGAACGCACAGACGGTATGGGTTTTCGTCTCCGGCCATCCTCCGGTGAGGGAGACACGTCGTCTCCCTCTGCCTTCCACCCTGTTTTGATCCGTATAAATACCCCCCGTTGCTCCACCGACCTGGGCAGCTCGGATCTGACGGAGAAAACCCCCAACTTTCCTCTCTTCTCTCTCCGGCAGACGCTCACCAGCTCCGGCGGTTCCTCCCCCTCCTCCTCTTCGCTCTGCCGCAATACCAGCAGCAGAGACGTCCTCCGCTGCTCTTCCCGCGCCACGCCGCACCCAGCTGGCGCCTCTCCGGCTCTCTGCTCGCCGCAGCCCCTTTCCCTGAGCATCTTCTTCTCCGGCGACAGTCGATACGACTGTCGCCCTGCTGCCCCCCCTTCGTCCCTGCAAGTAAGCTAGAACAACTTCCCTTCCTCTCCTCTTTCTTTACCCGGTTTCAATTTGTTCAATTAAGCCCTCGACCGACCCTGACCATCGTCACCCCCTTCGTCTCCGGCCACCCTCCGGCGAGATGCTCCCATCGCTCGACAGCCTCACACACCTCGCCGACCCTCACCGAACCTCCGCCTCATCACACTGAGCACCCCCCACCCCTCCACTGCCACTCCACACCTCCGTAACGCTCCCCCAAACAAACCCATTTCTCCGGTTGCAGTCCAACCTAGGGCTGCCGCCAGACACCACCTTGCGGCTTGCTGCACAGCACCACACCTTCGCCGTGCCACGGCGAAGGTTCCCCAGTAGTTTGATCAGGCCGAGAGGCCATATTCGTGTCCGACAGGTTTTGAGGCTCGACTGCCATTAACGCACATTGAAGCAGCTTCTCCCGCGCTCCAGGCTTGAGGTCTCCAGGTCTCCAGCTGCTACGGATTACGGGGAGTCCTGCGAAGGCAGCCAGCCAGAAATCGACGCAAATCGAAGCTGCAGCTGCAGAAGCATGGCCGCGGTCTTCCAGCAGGCGCATGCGAGGAGAGGCCTCCGTTTAGTCCCACATCGGTAAGCCTCACAACCTTTTCACCGTTTAAATTGATTTTGTGAATAAGCCTTACTGCCTCAGTACACGGGGTGAGGTCCCCTTCACCCGCCCAGTTACCCGGTCTCGTCCGCACTCACGCCCCGCGGACATGACCCGACCCGACTTAGACTGACCTGCACTCCTCGCCCACCACGCACGCCGGTGGGCCTGGACCCAGGCGTGACCCGTACCCGACTACCCGGTAGCTCTGGGAGAGCTTTCCCAAGAGTGGTTTCAGAGAGAGAGAGACGCGGGGGGGGAGAGGGTAGAGTAGGTTTTGTCCTTTCACGTAAGCTCTGAAGTGTGCAGGCACAAGTGAAGAAGAAGGACCGCGGAAGAAGAAGGAAGCTGAGGGAGACACTGTTGCAACAGGCAGTTTAAGTCGTCTGATTTGGAAATCAGATGACGTCCTGAAGGGAAAAGAAGAAAGAAGGAGGGGCGACGTCCTGACTGGAAAAAGAAAAGAAGAAAGAAGGAGATCTGAAGAACAATAGAAGAAGGCGAGGCAGAGGAGAACACAAAAGAACAAGGGAAGAACTGAAAGAAGAAGAACAAAGAAGAAAGATAGAGGAAAAAGGAAGGGCAGGAACAGCTGGAAGAAGAAGAAGAGCATCACCACTACAGAAGAAGAACATCACCTCTGCAGACAAAGAAGAAGAAGAGCATCACCACTGCAGAAGAAGAACATCACCTCTGCAGACAAAGAAGAAGAAGTTCTGAGACGAGGAGAAACAAAGAGAAAACAACAAATTCTTTCTCTCTCTTTCTTTATTTTTGTAAAAGAAACATGTATATCTCTAGAATACAACTTGCTCCCTGAGTTCGACCTCGGGAACTCTTTTCCGAGTAAAAAATTTATATATTTGAAATGATGGCAACAACTGGCTATACTACGACGCTATAACAATAAAACCCGGTTGTCAACTACAACGACCATCACATACCTCGCAAGCCCGTCCACCACAAGGTTGAAGATCAGTGGGGCCAAGGGACAACCTTGTCTAATCCCCCACTGAGGTTGGATCCAAGCTCCACATGGTCTGCCATTGACCAAAGGTGAAAAGGAAGCCGTAGTGATACACCATTTTATCCATTGGATCCAGAGAGGAGGAAACCCTCTTCTTCTAAAAATCTCCCACAGGTACGACCAAGAGATCGAGTCATAGGCCTTCTGGAAATACACTTTCCACATGAATGCCTTACACTTCCTTCGATGCCAACCACTAACCATCTCTTGAGCTAAAATGAAGGATTCTTGGAGAGATCTGTTTGGCAAGAAGGCAGCCTGCACTGGATGAATCAGATCCTGTAGCACAATTCTCAGCCTATTTGCCAGGGTCTTGCTGATGATAAGATAGATGGAGTTTGAGAGGGAAATCGGCCTGAAGTCAGAAAAGTGCTCTGCTCCCATTAATTTAGGCAAGAGAAATAGGTAGGACTTGTTAATCCTCTCAAAACCCGCATTCCCTGCCTCAAATTCTCTTATAACATCCATCACTTCCCTACCCACCACCCCCCACATCTCCTTTTAGAAGAACACCTGTATCCCATCCGGGCCCAGAGAGCCTTCCACATTTAATTTGCTGATTGCTTGCAAGGTCTCCTGCTCAGTAATAGGTGCCGTCAAGAGCTCGGCCAGTTCACTTGACACCCTAGGACCCTCATTTCCTGCCATTCTCCAATTCCCCCTCTTAGCTGCCCGAGATGCCTCTCTAAAATATTTGATGGCTTCAGATTTAATCTCCTGATCAGAAGAGACTCTATTTCCATTACACATAACAGAGGAAATAAAGTTAACACGTCTCCGAGAACTAGCTGCAAGATGAAAAACCTTTGTATTGGCATCCCCCTGCTTAAGCCAAAGCTTTCTAGATCACTCCCTCCAATCGATTTCTTGTTTCAGGTCTTCATCAAGAATCATACCCTGCCACATTTTTCTTTTAGCCAACTCATCTTCCGACAATTGGTCAGCTTCTTCCTTTGATTCCAGCTCCTGAATTTTACTAAGAGCTTCCCTTCTCCTCTAATCCCTCAGTAATCTAACAGTAGATCCATACTCTTTCAAGATCCTGCGTAGACCAGCCAGCTTAGCGGCTAGCCTGACAGTGGCAGATCCCTGGACCACTTTAGCTTTCCACCAAGAGCTGATCATCTGGTAAAAGCCTGGTTCATACAACCATGAGCATTTCATTTTGAAGTAGGATCCAATCTGATTTTCTTCTCGACTATCCCATACCAGCGGGGTATGATCTGAAAAGGGTCGACTCATTGCACTCACATTCGACAATTGAAATCTAACAAGGATGTCCACGTTCTTGAAGAATCTATGAAGCTTGGAGGCCAGCCCCTGCCCATTGCGCCACGTAAATTTGACACCCGAAGAGCGGTATTCATTTAGCTGCAGGGATTGGACCATCATTTGAAACCCAATACCCGAACTGTCCATGTTGCCATTTGGCCTATCAGCCCCTGTCAACACACAATTAAAGTCGCCACCCGTCAGCCACATCTCCCCCTACACCAATTCAGCCACCACAGACCATTCCTCCCACAGCTCTTGCCTAGCAGCTGCATTGCATGGACCATAGACACCAGTAATGCAGATATACTCCTACCCCTGCTGGATCTGAAACTTGCTTGACAGCATATGTTTGGCTTTGTGAACCTCCAAACACTGAGCCCACCTCTTCCTCTACCAAATAGCAGTGCCACCTGACCCCCATTTGCATTCGTCTGTACACAGCCATTCATCCCTAAGGCTTTCAATTCAGACCATAGCCTGTCAGAATTTCCTTCAATGTGCGTCTCTTGATTGAGCGCACAATCTATTCCCCATTCTCTCAAGTATCTCAACAATGATGCCCTTCGGCATTTATTGTGCAACCCACACACGTTCCAAGTGAGTACCCTCATCAGTCCTCAATGGATCCCTCTCTCCTGAGGGAATGACATTTACACACTTGCATGACCTTTGCAACCTCATCTTCATCCATCAATATAATGGCCTTTGATTTTCTATGCCGCAAACTATATGGTGATCTTCCCTTGCCATTCATTGCACGAGAATCCCTTCCATAGTTATGCATTTCATTCTCCTGCAAGTTCTGCTGATCCCTTGTAGGTTCAGACTGCTCACCCAAAATCCCCTGCTCCTCATTCTCCACATTATCAGGCATTGTGTCCCCTGCCATTCTAGTCGACGGTTCTGCTGTTTCCGCTTCGACCATTTCCTCTTTTTCTTCACTCTGAATCCCCCTCTTCTCCTCTTCACAGTAGCCCTTCCCAGGTTCAGCAACCAAAGGTTCATTGCCTTGAACCATGCACAGCTCTTGAGCCGTCGCCTCCTCATCAACTTCAGGTCCAGTCAACTTAAATTGTGCTGCTACAGTATCCCCCATAACGAATTTCAGCCTTGACATCAAGGAGCTGCCACCGCACCTCAGAATCAGATTGTCAGGTATGGCCCCAATGACGAAGACATCAACCTTCACACTCATCAGTCGTCCATTCCCCTCCAGCATATCGATGTTTGCGTCATTTGCCATTATTGTGAAGCCAGAAATCATCTTTGATACAACCTAACTAGACCTTAAGTGCAGAGGTAGACCCTCAATCTCTAATTCTCCCGTCCTGTCCCCCACTCTCTGGGGAGGCCTTTCTGGTAGTGCTCCGTCAAAAGGAGAGACCAATCTCCAAAACACCGCGCAGCCTTCATTACAAGATGTTTGGAACCGCAACTTCTCGACATCCCCCATACCCAACCCAAAGAGAACAAAGCGTGTATCAAATAAAAAGGAAATCTGCCACAAATTGGTCGATAGGGATAAGGAATTTACCAGATTGCGAACACTCTCCGCCGATGGACTTTCAGACATGACCTTTCCCACCAATGCTCCATGCAGGGCCAACTCTGTAGCTTTGATGTTCTCCGTCATCGGCACCTCCACATCAGCCACAAGGCCCTCCGGTTTGCGCAGAGTTGGGGGCGCAGGCAGAGTCTACGTACTCCTAAATTTCAAATTTCCCGAGGCCAAGAAAGGGCGAGAATCCCTCAATCCCCCCCCACCCCCTACACGAATCCCTTTTATGACTGAAGCCCCAGCATCCCAGGCAGACCACAGGGAGTCGGCAGGTAGCGGCCATGTGTCCCCGCCGCCAGCACCGGAAACACATCACCTTGTCCAGCAGCTTTGCGCCATTCCCACCAGGCCACATCCCCTCCAACCCCCAACCGTCACAAGCTGCAGACAACCTCTGCTCCTTCCTCCTCTAGCCCTTCGGTCTCTAGATCTGCCAACCATCCCCCACCCTACTCCCACTCGCCGTCGCCCTAAGACCGCCTGCCAACATCTTCCCAATAGAATCGTCTCCATTTGAATCTTAGGATAGTTTACCTGAAAAAAAAGGAAAAAAATTTTTTCCATGAAAAAAAGTTTTTCCTTAAAAGAATAATTCAGAAGTTTTTGAAAGAAAAGAGTTTTGGTGGAAAGTTTGAATTTCAAATTCAAACACCTTTTCAAAAGCTTCCCTAGCACACACTGATTTTCGGCCAAGCTTCAAATTCGAATTATAAATTCAATTGTCAAAAAATTAATTAGGAAAAAATTCTGAAATTTGTGTTAGAACTTCATTTTTAAATTGCCTTTCAAACGACACCGTTCATTTGAAAAAATTCGAAGCACAAAATTTTTTAAAATTCGTGAAGTGCGAGGGGTTTAGACTAACCCAGATTTAAAATTTCTCAAAATTCAAAAAGTAATTTCGAGCAATCCCCGAATCTGTTCTGACAAAAAATGGTGGGGTATGAAAGCTAATCTCATTGGCTTTAATTCCCATATTTTTCCCAAATTTTTGAAGATCATTTGGTACTATTTCAATTTGAAAAATCAATTAGGGGTCACAAATCCAATTCTGACCCTCTTGCATTCAAAAATTTCTGGAAATTTGATTGAAATAGTAAAAATCACAAAAGAATATTCTCTGAAAATACAATTGAAAAAGGAATATACTTACAAAATTTTGGTTTATTTGGATTCAAATTTTATCCAGATAATTATTTGTGTTTCATTGGTCTGCTGAAATCGCAAAGAAGAAAGCCCTAGAATTGCATAAATCCTAGGTTATACCTTTAGGGTTACATTCTAGAGACCACATTTGGGCTTACCTAGACTTAGTCAACTCTAGTGTTTAGCTGGTGAGATTGGTCACCTTGTGGGCCACTCACCACAAACCCCAATTGAAGAAAAATGGGCTCAAATTAATTTTAAAACATGTAAGCAAACCCGAATTCGTTGTCGTACTAATGGGTGTTTTCAACCTCTCTTGCCAAACCTGGTGACTAGGTCTGTGGGATACTATCAAACGACTGTGGCTTCGGGGTCAACGGAACCGGAGGCGTATGCCGAAAGAAGAACCTTCCCCTTAGTCCCCTCGTAATCGGACTAGCTGGGTTAGCTTCAGAGGCGTTAATCACTTTTAGTCGGTTGTATGACAATTTTTTTTTTCTTCAGGAATTCGAACTTAAAACGAAAACTCTAGTAATCCGATCATTAGGACCATCTGATTAACAGGGCCTTAGCCTTGTTTGGCTGGCTGCACCAACCTAGGGGTTGGCTGGTGTATGCGAGGAAGGAGGTCACTTAGACCTCAATTTGTTGGATCTTCGGAGTCGATCCCAAGGAGGCGGACGCGATTCGTCACTTCACCCGAACCATCTTCTCCCTAATAATTTTCTTCCACTCACTTAGCTGCAATGGCTAACCCTGGATATGGACCTAATCTGGATCCAGAAAAGCTGGACCCATGATTTATCTGAGAGCTCAGGTCACTGAATCAGCTCAACCTTAGGATCAAAACACAAAGTGGTTGTTTCAAAAAAAAAAAAACCAAGATGGCGATGACGACTTTTCGCTTCGCCTGATCCTTCACCTCGGGTTATCGAAATGGATAATGATTGCACCGCAAAAATACACTTGCAATAGTGCCTTCTTGTGCTATTTCCTAGCACTACCTGTGCATATTAGGATTCCGTAGTTGCATTTGTAAAATACATGTATACATGCACCTAATTGAGAGGAAAGAAGAATGAAATAAGTGGCCTTGCATTTTACCTTTTTTCCGCAAGTGCCTCTTTGCAAAAATCCACCACCTCTATTTTTATTTCCACTTGATTTTTAATTTTCCCTACGGCTGCATGCATCTTCTCCTCGCGCCATGCTGTAGCACCCCTTCCCTTCAACTTGCCATTCCCTGCCAAGCCATTCCATCCCTCTCCCTGCAGCTGCATGCGACCATGCCATTCCACTTCTATTTAAAGACCGCAGCTCCTACCTTTGCAAAAGAGCCTGGTCCCGCAGCAGCCAAAAACTCCCACCTGCAGCTCCATCACCACCATCGTCCTCTCCTCCCTCTACCTCCATATGCCGGCCCTCCTCGGATATACCCGGCGGGTAGGAGCTCTCACTGTGGTGCACACCACCACAGTGAGACCACCACCGCCCAGCTCTTCTAAGAGCCGGTGGGCGTGGTGGCTCTTCTTTCATTTTTTTTTTTCGTTTAGCCATTCCTGCCATTGGAGCCGCTTCAAGGTCTGAAGCTTCGCAGCTTGGTAGTAGAAGTAGCTAAGCGGCGGCGACAGCAGCAGCCCCAGCAGCTTCCGTGCTTCCCTGTAGGCACCCCAGCCCTCCACGTGCGCCTGCAGGCCTTGTCCGCCTCCACTTTCTCCGCTCTATCGCACGCACTGTCGCTCGCAACCAGTCGCTACACGGCTCTACAGCGGCCGGCCAAGCACCTCCCCGCCCCCTTGCAGCACCTCCAAGCTTCCGCGCAAGCTGCAGGAGCCCTCGCCCTCCTGCCCTGCATGCTCTGTCGCGAGCTCTCCACACTCACAACCGGTCAGCGTAGGCGCTCTCCCCTGCACAAATACGTGCTCGCGCATGGAAGCCATCAGACGACGGCCTTCACGTGCTGACGACTTAAAACTCCCTTCCTCGCCTCCAGTAGAGTGGCTGCACTCTCTCTGCCTGCTCTCTCCCGCTCTCTCTCTCTCTCTAACCACACTCACAGCACTCTCTCTACACCGATGCATACACACACCTACACTCACAGTTTCACACACACACACACCAATACTCTATTATAAACATATATATATACGTATACTTATATATAGTGATATATATATACATATATTGATATACATATATATACATATACATATATATATATATATATAGAGAGAGAGAGACTTATATTTATACATATAGTCGTACCTATATACTTATTTATTAGTATACATACATATATATATATATACATATATACATATACTACTATGCATATACATATATATATATATACTTACATCTCTATATATAGTAGTATTAGTATACTTATAAACATATATATATATATATCCATATACTTATATATATACTTATATATATATATATATCTAGATACATATACCTATATACCTATATATATACATCTATATAGTATTATATACATACATACATATACATATACTTATATATATATACTTAGCTACATATATCTATATATACACATATTACTACACATACATATATATATATTTCTCTATATAGTTATATATACAAACACACACATATACATATACATACATATACACTTATATATACATATATATCTACATATATATATACCTATACATTTATAACCATATATATATATACATATAGACATATTTACATATATACATATATATATATTTTTTCACATTATTTACCATACGTTGTATCGCGAGAATATCTGCACCAGTTGCTGATATTCCCCGATACACGCGTACAAAAAAGCGTGGTTACGTACATCTTCCACCATACATCCCACACTCCACGCGGCACCTAGTCCTGTTGGTTGCGTCTCTCTAGACGACGATCGACTCGACACCGTGATACACTCCATCACCGCCTCCATCCCCACCCCTTTATATATATAATATATACATATATATATATACTGTATTTACTTTATTTCTGTTTTGCTTTCCTGTTAGTAAAAAGATAAAAAAATATATATAAAGAGAAAAGATAATCTTTGACTTGCAGGTACCCCGTCTTGCGAATAGCAAGATACGTTTTGGAACTCTGTTTTGGCTCAAAGCCAAGAACACAATTTTGATGGTGTGCCTCAAGGACAAAGATTACCAGAAAAAAATCTAAATAAGAAAAATACCAAAAACACAATAAACGAACGGAAGAGACTCGTTGTAGGAAAGGCTTTGAAACTCGACTTGTACCACATTTCCTTGAGTTTGACCCTAGGCCTAAAAGTGACAACATAAAATCAAGTAGGCTAGGTTAAAAATTTTGTAAAGAGATGGTTAGATCCAATTTAGGTTAACCACTATACACATTTCAACGTTAAATCACCATATTAACAACCTATTCGGGCTCGACAACGTACTCTTTTCTGGCACCGTTGCTGGGGAGGTGCACCTTCAAGTAAGTTTCTATTCAATTTCTTTCAATTTTTCTCTTCTCTCTTCACAGGTATCTCTGTTTTTGCTGTGCAGGTGAACCTGGTGCAAGAAGAATGAAGGCAGATGAAGTCGAAGACGTGAGCAGATCCAAAGCGGGAACGGGAGCGTGAAGACGCCGACACCGCATTGGAGCTTCGCACACGTTGCCGAACAAGTGGGTCTTCTTTTCTTAGCAACTAGGGTTAACTTGTCACCTTAATCAAAAAAAAAATTTTAAACTAAAAAACTAGAAAAACTTCTTGGGATCTCTTGGGGCAAGTGGATTAAAATTTACTTATTTGATTGATTGTCTTCACTCCCACCACCTCAGGATTTCCTGCCCTACTTCACATAGCGAAAATCCGAGAATCTTGATTCTTGAATTTTTCATCATGGGAAGTATTCTTTGAGGCAAATAAAAAGATTGATTGCACCCCTCTGTTGCCTCACTTATCTATAATTCGAGATCACCTTTTTGGAGGGGAGACTTGGAATTGAGTTGATTCCAACCCCACCACGATTTTTCAACTTGCCTAAGATTTGATCCCGAATATTTCAATACCAACAATTTAACTTTCTTTATCTATTGATTGATCCTTGCATGTGGAAATCATTTCTAGTGATTGGGAGCACTTGAATTGAAGTGCTTTGGCTCCCTTTCACATAAATCTAAAACTGATTCATGCATCCACACATAGAAATCTCCAATTAGGGTAGGCCATTGCATTTTAGCATGCATTAACTAACTGATATTGAAGAAGGGTTTCTTGGGCTTAGAAAGAAAACTTGTATTCTCACAAAACCCAGAGATTAGTTGAATTGGTATTTCAGCAAAATCCTAAAATCCATACTACTTAAGGCTGAACTCTAAAAACCATTCACCAATTAAAAACTTCAATTCGGGGAGATTTCCCCATTGCATGCTTGTTTTACACACTCTGAAAATCAATCACTTTGGCATTACCCGTAAACAATGCCCTTCACATTCCAAAAGCACTTGACCCTAAGCCTCTAACTAAAACTGTACTAACTTGACCCTTCTTAAGGATTGGAGGTCTAACTACCTGCGTGTAGCGGATACGTGCTGGTGAGAGTTCCTGAGTGCTATTGGGTGTCTAAGATTGGGGCAAATGGCCTTTCAATCTGGCTCGATGGTTCCACGATGCTCGCATTCAGTTCCGTAGTTCATGATAGTAGGTAACTTAGATCTTTAGGTCTAAGGGCACACTGTAGAGGTTAGGAACTTGACTATATTGATTTGTAATCAAGTGTACCTTTGCGGTGTCATTTCTCTCGTCTCTTTTCCCTTCTCATCTCCCCAAATCTTCCTGCGGTAGTGCATGTGTGGGAGGAGGTCACAAAACCCAAAACTGTTTGAATTGACTGATAAATCTAGAAAACAAGCCGAATCGTCCTCCTCCTCCACAAACATGGCTGCACGCCCACCCCTAAATCCTGAGGGAGGAAACCGCCCTCAGAACCCACCAGGTGGTGGAGCCTTAGATCCCATAACCTGCCTCCAAGCCCAAATGAAAATGTATAATGAGCAAATGGAAGCCATTCGGGAAACATTGGAGGAAATGCAAAACCCTCCCGAACAGGAGGAGCCTAGGTCTCTTAGCTCCTATCAGAATCCCGCTGCTACAGAGACCATAGGACAAATTCGGGTCCCCATGGGTGCGGACGACTTTGAACTAAAACCAAACATAATTGGCCTAATCAATTTTCACCTTCATGGTCTTGCATGTGAAGACCCGTTTCTCCACTTGGAAGACCTAACCCGACTAGCTGAAACTGTTAAACCAAGAAATGTCGGGTTACCTATAGTCCTCATGAAGATGTTCCCATTTTCATTGCGGGATAAAGTGTCACAGTGGTTACGCACCCTTGGGAGAACCATCCACTCTTTGGAAGAGATGCGAACAGTATTTCTCAAGAACTTCTTCCCAATCGGGCGAACCAATGCACTTCGCCGTGCTATCACCTCATTTACGCAACAAAACGGTGAACAATTTTATGAGTCATGGGAGAGGTATAACGACCTCCTCAGGAAGTGTTCACACCACGGTCTGCCTAAGTGGCATATAACCCAGATTTTCTACTATGGGCTAAATGAGACTTTGAAGCAGATTGCAGATGCTTCCTACGGAGGTAACTTTATGAATAAAGACGAGAATGGAGCATTCGAGCTGTTTGAAAATATAAGTGAAAACTCGATGAACAATTCTTCCAATGCCGCCTTTAATTGTACCAGCCAGCCCTGAAATGTCCACGAAGTTGACACGGGACCCTCCCATTCATCCACTGATTTAAGCCTTATTGCACAAAAACTAGATGAAGTCTCCATCGTGCACAAGAGGCTAGACAAGCTTCTGGCCAACCCCGCTCGATCTCTCGTAAACACAACCTCTTCACCACTTCGTCACAATCCAAATTCTTCCAACACCAGGCTTATCCTGAGAAACCCCGTAAGACCATCCTTACCGAGTGTCGCACCAAGAAACTCAGTAAGTCATGTGGAACTGGCTTCTGCGAGCCAGTATTTCGACACGAAGGACCAAGCCTTCATGTGCTCGGATGCATACTTACATGCGGACGCGTCTTCTGGCATAGAAGATGCTTGTGCCCTAGGGAACAACCCGTTCTCTGCCACATATAACCCAGGGTGGCGAAATCATCCGAATTTCGCATGGTCCAACAACCCGCAGTGCCAAAACCCCACGGGTGGACCAATGCGACCATCTGCACCCGTCATCCCAAGGGCACAGTCTAATCCTTTGGCGAATCTGCCATCAGGCCCTTGCGTACCGCAAGCAGAACATGCATCAAGTCCTCTTGATAAATTGATGCGAATGATGACGGATATGTCAAAGCGCCATGAAGAGAACATGACCTCTCTTCAGTACCAATTGGCGCAACAGAATGCTGAGATTAATCAACTACGCATGGCGACTCGATCTCAGGGCACTCTCCCAACCCAACCTGTTCCCAACCCGCAAAACTTTTTACCCCGTGGTCCGCAACCACAGGTACAACCTTCTCAGGGATAGATTCATCAAATTCTGCAAACTCCGAGCATTCCACTGGGATTTCAAACTAATCCCACTGCAGCACTGCACTCTTATGTCCCCATTGCGAACCCTCCTCCACCATATTATCCCACTAGACCCGCATCGTCCAATGCTATCACTACGAGGAGCGATAAGCAGACTGTCGATCCGCCTCGACCTATCCTGGCCCGTCTTCTTCTTAATCACCCTCTCATTCGAGATGCACACCGCAGTCGCGAGAGGACGATACAACCAAATTGTTGCCAGAATCAGTCCCGTTCCCTGAGGCTCTACTGAGGGAGCCAAAAGGCAAAAAGAAAGATATGCAGGCCTTTGATAACCTGGATAATTTGTTCAGGGATGTAGAAATCAAGGTACCCCAACTCGAGGCTATCGACCACATACCTACTGTCGCCCAATTTTTCAAAGACTACACAACACCCAGGCAACAGTCAAAGAAAACTAAAAATCCGATGGTTCTCTCGCCTCATGCGAGTTGTGCTATACTGTCAAACCTACCACCGAAGCAGAAAGATCCAGGCACACCGCTGATTTCCTGTAGCATCCAAGGATGCAATTTTAACCGTGCCTTGCTTGATCTAGGATCATCCATAAATCTCATACCGACCATCATGCTCAAAAAATTTTCCTTGGGAAATTTGAAACCCACCCCTATCACGTTACAGTTGGCAGATCGTTCTGTCAAAATCCCGAAGGGTGTGGTGGAAGACGTGGTGGTTAGGGTCAACAGTCTCTGTTTTCCTGTTGACTTTCTTATTCTAGATATGGAAGTTCCTAGTTCACTTTCTGATTGTTCGATCATGCTCGGTCGACCTTTCTTGGCCACAGCCTGCGCCCTTATCGATTGCGAGTCGGGCTGTATTGAGATTGCCATTGGATCTGAAAAGATCATGCTGAACATCTTCAAGGCAGCCAAGAACTTTGATTGCGATTGCATCAAGGATGACACATCTGACGAGGACATGACCGTCAGTGCATGTATCGGACTATTTGGGACCAATTCGGACTGCTACAGATTACCTATAAACACTGATGACTGCCTGACCAACACAAATTGTGACGTTCCCCAATCCCTCCTTATTCCTGTACCTTCTACTGACCAGACTTCTGACGAGGTTTTCTCCGTTTCCCATACCTCGTGGTCTGAGTCATATCCGGGCTCCTCACCGCCGGTCCACACTCTTGAAGACTGGATTGCCCTTTCTTTCCCGCCAAATCAGGCGTATTTGCAATTCCACACTGGGACCTTGAGCCCACATCTTACTCATTGGGGTTGTTCCTTTTTGGATCCATCTATCCAAAAAGCCCCTCTTCTTGGCCAATCTGAGAGCCAATTTCTTCCTCCTGACTTGTTCTCCGATCTGCCTGGGACACTCTCATCCCATGAAATGCCTGACCTTTCAGCATCCACCATCACTTTTCATGCCGCTATCACGATCTCTTCACCACCCACCATCCACACACCCTACCACCCTACTGTATACCCTAAACCTCAGCTCTCGTTACCCGATCTTTCAACCTTTCTCTACCTTTCCCTGCATGCATATGAGGACATAGCATTATTTTTTGGCATGGGGGGTGGATAGGCATCCATAGGATCTAGGTATTTTATGGTATCATACAATTCCCACCTATTTATAAATATGCAAGAAAAAGAAAAAGAATAGAAAAATATATATATAATAATAAATGGTGTTTGGTAATGATCTGAAAGCTGAAACAAAAAATACAATAAGTGTTTATGGATATTCAACCTCTATTTTGAAGACTTTCCAGGCCACAGAAGCTTGATTCGCTCAGCCTCGGCTTAATTCACTTGAGCATTGATAAAATAGATTAGAATATCTCCTAATTAAGGATGTATTCATGTACCTGAGACACCAGTACAGGATCCGTTGGTTTGCTTTTACTTGAGAGCTTAATTAAACTTGGTTCACACTGCACATATCAGGAAAGGCCAGGTGAACATAAGATCCAACCCTAGTGTTCATTAGGGAAGGTGGAGTCCTTACCTGTGCTTGTCGGTAGACTTTTTATCCCAGGTTTTAGTCTTGTGTTTAGGAGAAACTCTTTCTACCAAAAAGAAACTCTCCCACAAAAAAGAAAAAAAAGTGTGCTCCTTTAAAAAAAAAAAAAGTTGTATGAGATATATTGACACGTGTTTCAAAAAAAAAATGTTGCAAATAAGTCAGCATATCACACAAATGTCTGTAAAGTCTTCGCCCTACAAGAAGTTCTTCAGGGCAGGTTACAAGTACCTTGTTTCCCTTTGAGCCACAAAAATCAGAAAATGGGAGTTGAGTTTTTCGACATATTCTTAAGGGTCAATCCGAAAACACGAGCTGAAACTGGGACCAACCTTTACTTAAAAATTCGTGAAACCCTACGCTTGAGTCTTAATGTCCATCAGGTCAGTCTTGATCCTTCACTATACACAAACCATAACCTCAAGCTCTCGAGTACGACAAAATCCTCCTGGGTTCTGGAAATCGTACTTAAGGTTTAAATATCGAGAGTCCTGGTTAGTCAACAAATGATCTTTGTCATGTGAGATTTAAACTACTGGTAGTCTTCTCTACAATTGGTTCTCACAATATCCAACAATAAACACACCTATAGCGCCTCAAAAGAAAATCTTCAGCTCAAGATCATTTCTAAATATTATTTTGCTAGGGACTAGCAAAAGATAGGCATGGGGGTATGATTGCACCGTAAAAATACACCTACAATAGTGCCTTCTTATGCTATTTCCTAGCACTACCTGTGCATATTAGGATTCCATAGTCGCATTTGTAAAAATACATGTATACATGCACCTAATTGAGAGGAAAGAAGAATGAAATAAGTGGCCTTGCATTTTACCTTTTTTCCTCAAGTGCCTCTTTGAAAAAATCCACCAGCTCTATTTTTATTTCCACTTGATTTTTAATTTTCCCTACAGCTGCATGCATCTTCTCCTCATGCCATGCTACAGCAGCCCCTCCCTAGAACTTGCCATTCCCTGCCAAGCCATTACATCCCTCTCCTTGCAGCTACATGCGGCCATGCCATTCCTCTTCTATTTAAAGACCGCAGCTCCTGCCTTTGCAAAAGAGCCTGGTCCCGGCAGTAGCCAAAAACTCCCACCTGTAGCTCCATAACCACCACCGTCCTATCCTCCCTCTACCACCATACGCCGACCCTCTTCGGAGATACCCAGCAGGCAGGAGCTCTCACTGTGGTGCACACCACAACAGTGAGACCACCACCGCCCAGCTCTTCTAAGAGCCGGTGGGCATGGTGGCTCTTCTTTCATTTTTTTTTTTCATTCAACCATTCCTGCCATTGGAGCCGCTTGAAGGTCTAAAGCTTCGCAGCTTGGCAGCAGCAGCTAAGCGGCGGTAGCAGCAGCAACAGCAGCCCCAGCAACTTCCGCGCTTCCCTGCAGGCGCCCCAGCCCTCCGCGTGCACCTGTAGGCCTTCTTCGCCTCCACATTCTCCGCTCTGTCGCACGCACTGTCGCCCGCAACCGGCCACTGCGTGCCTCTGTAGCGGCTGGCCAAGCACCTCCCCGCCCCCATGCGGCACCTGCAAGCTTCCACGCAAGCTGCAGGCGCCCTCACCCTCTAGCCCCGCGCACTCTGTCGCGAGCTATTTGCGCTCGCAACCGGTTGGCACAGGCACTCTCCTCTACGCGAAAACACACCTGCGCACGGAAGCCATCAGACGACGGCCTTCACGTGCAGACGACTTAAAACGCCCTTCCTCGCCTCCAGCAGAGTGGCTGCGCTCTCTCTGCCTGCTCTCTCCCACTCTCTCTCTCCCCCACCACACTCACAGCACTCTCTCTACACCGATGTATACACACACCTACACTCACACTTTCACACACACACACACCTATACTCTATTATAAACATATATATATACGTATACTTATATATAGTGATATATATATATATATATTGATATGCGTATATATATATACATATATATATCTATATATATATATATATATATATATAGACTTATATTTATACATATAGTAGTACCTATAAACTTATGTATTAGTATACATACATACATATATATATATATACCTATATATATATACATATATATATATACATATATACATATACTACTACGCATATACGTATATATATATATAGTTACATCTATATATATAGTAGTATTAGTATACTTATACACATATATACATATCTAGATACATATACCTAAATACCTATATATATACATCTATATAGTATTATATACATACATACATATACATCTATACATATATATATCTATAAATATACATACATACATATATATATATACTTAGCTACATATATCTATATATACATATATTACCATACATACATATATGTATATATATCTCTATATAGTTATATATACATACACACACATATATATATACATATATATCTACATATATATATATATACATATAGACATATTTACATATATACATAAATATATATTTTCACATTATTTACCATACGCAGTATCGCGGGAATATCTGCACCAGTTGCTGATATTCCCCTATACACGCATACAAAAAAGTGTGGTTACATACATCTTCCACCATCCATCCCACACTCCACGCGGCACCTAGTCTTGTTGGTTGCGTCTCTCTAGATGATGACCGACTCGACACCGTGCTACACTCCATCGCCGCCTCCACCCCCACCCCTTTATATATATAATATATACATATATATATATATATATATAATGTATTTACTTTATTTCTGTTTCGCTTTCCTGCTAGTAAAAAGATAAAAAAATATATATAAAAGAGAAAAGATAATCTTTGACTTGCAGGTACCCCGTCTTGCGAATAGCAAGATTCATTTTGGAACTCTGTTTTGGCTCAAAGCCAAGAACACAATTTTGAGGGTGTGCCTCAAGGACAATGATTACCATAAAAAAATCTAAATAAGAAAAACACCAAAAACACAATAAACGAATGGAAGAGACTCGTAGGAATGGCGTAGAAACTCGACTTGTACCCTACTTCCCTGAGTTCGACCTGGGCCTAAAAGTGACAACATAAAATCAAGTAGGCCAGGTTAAAAATTTTGTAAAGAGATGGTTAGATACGATTTAGGTTAACCACTATACACATTTCAACGATAAAATAACCATATTAACAACCAATTTGGGCTCGACAACAGATAACCCATATCCTAACCCTGCATATTATTACCCATACCAGTCGGTCCCTCAAAGGATCGCATCCTATAACCCAAGATATGGATTTCACACTCCTGCATCTCACCCATGGAATATGGGTAGACATGATTCACCCCTTAGATGTGTTGAAGAGCTACCAGTGCATTTGTGATTGCATTACATTATACAGAGAGCTATAGCTAGCACTAAGGAAAAGGCCACATCCTATCTACAAGAAATCCAAGCTATCACTAAGCCAAACCAAAGACAAAACTAGATTCCATATCAACATGCTATGATGGTGCTCCTTCAGGGAACAACAGGGATAGCAAGGCTAATTGGATAAAATCGGGAAACTCAAGAACTACTGCTTTTGAGATATCAAGTGGAAAATAGCCTTAAGGACCTCGAAGAATTTGAAACAACTACACCAGAAGGACACGCAGGAGATTCTCGGGAGAAAATGCTGGGCGATCATTCAGTGGAAGAAGAATTTAGCTTGGATTTGAGATAGGAGCAGGAAATGTTCAGAATGGGTTCATTTGAGAACTCCATTCAAGAAACTGAGGAAAGGACTGATATCTCTAGGACTGAGCCACAATCAGATTATCCTGAATCCTAGGAGAAACCTCTTGGGTTAGATAACTCTACCGTGATAAGGGAAGTAGATCCACTTGAGGATATGGATCTTGAAGCAAACATTACAAGTGATACTACTGATCAGTCTAGGTCATTTCCCTTGTAGGTGAACCTGTGCTAGGAACAACATCTGCTGATCAGCACTCTTCACCTATATACCTAATTTGGATGTTAGAGATTCTGAGATGATACTTTCTATACCTGATCTTGACATTCGAAGACCAGAAGTAGCTATGGATGACTTGATCGAAGAAATAAATATGCTAGCTGAGGTAGGAATTACTGAGGAGCCTAGTCAAGCATGTTTCGCTTGTTTAATAATCAGGGTTACAAGTAACCCATCGTCATAGTTGCAAAACATGTTGATCAGATAAAATTTATACCAAAACTCCAAAGGAGTCCCGGGTCGAACACAGGGAGGCGACGTTTACTTTACGTGAAAATCGTGCTTCATTTCGTTTCATTTTGGTATTTTAGGGTTTTGATATTTTTTGCATTTTTGAAATAAAAGAAATCAAGAAAACGTATCACAAGATAGAGATCTGGAACAGATCTGATATATATTACTTCTAATGTCAATTACAAGAAACTATAAAGAGAGGGAGGTGAGAGGAAATCTCCCGAATCGACAGTTTGGCGAGACGACGGCGCTTGGCAGAAGCTCGGACGAAGAAAGTGAGGAGCAGGACGACAGAGGTGAGATGCTGGAGAACGTCGGGTTGAAGAAAGCTTCGACGTAGCTCCAAAATGGAGGTGAGAAGATGGAGTTGATCTGCTACCGGAATGGAGGTGGGAGGACAGCTCCAAGGTGACCTATGAAGGGAGATGGGAAGTTGGAGGAGTATTTGCTGGGGCAAAGGTTCACTACACTAATAGGCACCTTGGGAGCTTGAGAACAAGCTCTAATGAGCATTGGTAGGCTTGCAAAAGCTTGGGAGTAGGTGGGAGTAGAGTAGGCAGAGATGGCTTGGAAGGGAGGGGGTGTAGGTCCTTTTATATTAGAGGAGAAGAGGCAAAAATAGGTATGGGACCATTAGTCATATCTAGGCTATCTCTAGAGACGTCACTGTACGTAGCTCATGCCCGCTAGCGCCCACAGTGGGCTTTGCTAGCAGGCGATGAATTACCGACGGCTATAAGCTTTGCTATAAGTCCAGCTCATGCGTTGCTGTAGTTCACCTCACACTGCGTTGGCACCGCACTCCTACCTTGCCGTGCACGCAGGCACCCAATCGCTAGCGCTGTGCTGCGTGTGCTCGTGCACGCACCTACACTGCTACGCGTGTGCAGTGATGCATGCGTGTGCTGGCAGCCAGGGCTGCACCACGTTACGCAATCTGCGCCGTCCATCTTCTTCTTATTATAGGGGCTGCTACAGAGGTCGGATTGAATCGATTGTCATGCCATTAGGCTGCGATCATCGACCCAAATCCATCCGCATGGTCGGATTTATCATTTGAAGCTCCAAATTATGTCTCCTAGTCCCTTGGCTATTGATCTTCCTCGGACTGCATATGGTGCTACGGATCTCTGATCGAGGCAATTTCAGAGGTGTTGGACTCCGATTATTGTCTTGATCAAATCTGTATGGTCAGATCGTTAATCTGAGGCTCCAAAATAAATGTCCTCTCCTAACCATGGAAAGGATGCAATTAACCTAAATTACGTACAACTACTCTAAATACAAAATGATGGATGCTATGCAATATTTATAACATGAAATGCAAATCTAAGCCTAGGTACATGCATGAATAGGCATTTTACCCTGAACAAATGTGTTTACATCATACCCCCATGCTATCTTTTATTAGTCCCTGCAAAATTAAACTATTTGCTTTATATGAAAGTAGAATTAGGATTTGATCACTTAGGCCTCAGTTGTTTATTAACAATAGAAAATTTGAGAAGGTAAGATATATTTTTTCTATTTTTCTTCTTTTCTAATTTTTTTGTACTTTTGAGGTTTGAGAGTTCCGGGATAACCTTTTATGGCTACCCAACCCTCCCAAGACTCGAAAAGGACTCTAAGTACTAAGCATCTTTGTGAAAAAGTGATAGACTCACAAAACAACCGTTAAGACGGACTTTGGGTTTCTACAACCCTAGGTGACCTTGCCTAAAGGTTTATCTTTACGATCGATAGCTTTCTCCCTACTTCTTTTATTTATGGGGTCAACACATGGGTGAACCCAGTGTATATCTGCCGATTTATTCTATTTTCCTGCTTCTTCCCTATGTGTTTTGGGAATTATTGTGCATTTATTTTTTTATGAGCTAGATTCTAGATAACTGGCCGATGAGTTATTACCACCGACAACTTGCCAGCTATACTTGTGCAGTGAAGTGTGGTTTTATTTATTTTTTTATTTTTTCTTTTTTTTTTTGAGTATTTCTTTTTTTTTTAAGTAGGTGGCTTCCCTGATCTAAGATTTACCTAAAGGTAGTACAACGAAAATGGTCTTGTGGCTGGGCTTTGGACAACCGGTCGATGAGCTGTTACCACCGACAACTTGCCAGCCATACCACCCAAGTCGGTCCATTAGCTACCCAATTTCCGTAAAAATAGTCAAAAAGTGAGTCAGTGAAAAAAGAATGCGTGCAAATGCTTAGGCTTATAGTCCCCCCAAATCAGTGGGCGTGTTCATAAGTCGCATACTTATCATCCCAAATTATTTACCAAATTAAAATGAACTTTAATTGGCGAGGACTCGAGACTAAATCCACATTCGAGTGGACACCCGAGCTAACTAAGCCCGAAGGCCTAAAGAGTCTAAGTGTTTAAGTCATCTCGTATCATTTCCTAAAGTTAATAACTTCCAAATGCCGAAGTTCTCTTTTCCTAATTTCTTTCTTTTTTTTATATTTTTTTCAAATTTACAATTTTTTTTAAAAATTTTATAAGA
This sequence comes from Thalassia testudinum, assembly GCA_037157565.1. NCBI lineage: Eukaryota > Viridiplantae > Streptophyta > Magnoliopsida > Alismatales > Hydrocharitaceae > Thalassia > Thalassia testudinum. The sequence continues at coordinate 29,446,528 of JAZHRO010000019.1, read as the reverse complement.
AACTAAAAGAAATTTTTTGGAGTTAATGTAATGATTTCAGGAATTGATTATCCACCCCCCCAAGCCTAAATGTTGTAATGTCCTCATTATAAAAATAAAGACATAGAAAGGGCAGAGTAAACAGAACATCACCTTAGTGTCATGAAAATCTAGTCAGTTCCGTAGAGAGAAGAGTGTATACACACATGCTAAGTTTAATGCCTTCAGTTATGCATAACATACATACAAAGAAGAAATTGAGAATTCATAGGTGCGGTTTAGAATCAAAATCAAAATATTGATCCTAAAACCCGTCTGCAAAGGATGTCCATAGACGTGGATGAGATTATGATGCAGACCCACGCCCCAGGGTCGAGTGGTTCATAGGTTCTGGATGAAAATCACCCAGAACCCAAGGTTGTTGAGCTTGCTGGGCTGGGCTTGCGATTTTGGGGTGTGCAACCCAAGACCAAAATGTTGGACAACGGATAAAGATGGTTCAATAGGTGCGGTTGTCCACTTAACATCTAGCTCAGAAAAATAGTTAGTTATTTTGAGCTTGGGTTGCATGTGAAAGATATCATAAGGTTCCATATAGAAGATAGGTGGTTTCAGGTCAATAGGTACCCTTATATCCAAACTTGTTTTTCCCTCAAAATTAACCTCCCAAATTTTCATTTCCAACTTCCTATCCTCTGAAATCAAGGTTTTCGAGACCTCCAGATCATTGTACACCACATCTAAAGTACCTAAGTCCATCAACTATGGCTTAATCAGGATTGACTTGGGCACAATGACCTTAAAAGTCAGCTCTTCGGGGTGCAAATGAGGACTGGGATCACTGATTGAATCATCAAGATTCGGATCCTCCAAGTTAACCCTAACCGAATCCAAATCTTCAATGAATGCGATATCAAATGGTTCATCAGATTCCTCATGCCTGTTTGTCCCACTAAAATCATTTTCCTTATGTTCAAGTGAGACTTCACCTACAGATTCTTCACCCTCAGAGTCAAAGAATTGATGATCCTCATTTATATATGTCTCAAAATCATGAATCATTTCATGATCCAAGGAGACATAATTTTCTTTGTTTCCTGACTTGGGGATCTTTGGTGAATCAATCGGTTCATCCTCAAAGGGTTGCTCTAGACCAATCTGGTCATCTCCAATCTCTGAATATGTATCCCCCCCAACAGGTGCCTGAGCAGGTTCAGACATTGGCTCTCCTGAAGAGGGTTCATCTTGAGAATCATCCCAAGATTTGACTAGTGCAACCACAAATTTCATCCTCAACCTCGACAATTTCCCATGAAGAAACTCACCCAGGTCCCTATCCCTAACACTTTGGAGCAAATCCAATAGAGCACTATTAAGTTCATCAATCATTTTGATCATAGGTTCCAGTGCTTCAGTAAATGGTGTTGGCTGAGCTTCTAAAGATTGTATAGTGTTCCTCAAATTTGCCAACACCCTATCTTGGATCTGGTTCACCTGAATCGACTAGTTCAATTCAGGTGTGGGTGGGTTTGGGTTTAATCTAGGGGTGTTAAGGTGTCGAGGTTCTCGGGTCCCTCCTTGATAATAGGTCATTTCAGGTTGTTTAAAGGTTGGTGGCGACCTAAATTTAGCATAATTCTAGTGAGGGTAAGTGTTATAATCAGCATATCCATCACAATTATAGATCTAGCTAGGTTGATCATCTAAGGATGGAGATCCATAATCATTATTGCTATGGGAAGGATAATAATCATAGTCTTGTTGTCCAGGGTTCGGCCTTGGACACTGAGGTCAGGATTCTTGTCCCGAATCAAAGTCATCCTGGCTAGTGGATTGGTAATTACAAGTCAAGTCAGGATAGTAATCATCTTGGGGATAAGTGGTGGTAGGAGGATAGGATGTGAAATGTGTGTAGGATGTTGATGTAAACACATTTACACTACTTAAAATGTCTATTTATGCATGTTCTTAAGCATAGGATTGCATTTCATGATATAAATATTGCATTACATGCATCATCTTGCATTTAGAGTAGTTTGAATAAAATGGAGGTTAATTGTCTCCTTTTATGTGCTTGGACAGGGCAAATATTTTATCGGGGCCTCGGATCAAAGATCCAACCGTATGGATATGATCAGGGCGACGATTGGAGTTCAACGACTCCAAGATCGCCCTAATCAGGCATCCGTAGCATCAGATAGAGACCGGGGAACCCTAGAAGACCAAGGGCCAGGATGGTATAAATCCGCACTTCAGATGGAAAATCCGACCACACGGATGAATTCGGATCGACGATCGCAGTCGAACGACACAAAAATCGAGTCAATCCGACATCCGTGGCACCATCTACAACTTCCAGAAGATGGACGGCCAAGATGGCGCCACGTGGCGCCATCCCAGCCGCCCAATCGGCCGCAGGAGTCCTGTGAAGACCGCGCAACGTCTCCTCTCCGCCGTTGGATCTCGATCCAACGGCTGCGGTCGCTCGCGTTTAAAAACGCCCGCGCGACCATTTCGCCCGCGTAGCGTAGCGGCGACGCTGCTGCGGGCGAAGCGGAGGTCGCGGGTTCGAGCCGCGGTGAGCGGGTGGAAGGCGCGGGCGAGCGGGCGCGCACGAGCGTCGGATGAAGATCCAACGGCCGCGCGCGCCCGATAGCGTCGACGCGCAATTGGACGCTCTGGTGGACGCTGGATCGCACGCGGGAGGGCGCGCTACGCAGCGGGCGCGGACGCGATCTAAGCCGTCCGATCTCGCGATGGGACGGCTGAGACGACGCGGACGTGCGTCTGCATTACGCGCGTAGGCCAGCCGAGCGGGCGCGCGTGGCGCGGCGGCGACGGCGACGGCGGGGCTTTAGCGACGGTTTTATCCGTCACTAAAGACCCCTTATTTATTATTTTGAAGATGTAATGTCCATTTTGCCCCCACTCCTTGCAACTATAAAAGGAGACCCCCTCCATACGAAATTTTCATCCCTTCCTTCTCCTCTCTACCTCTCCAAAGCTCAAGAGAAGCTTGTCCCACACCCGGGATGCTTCTCGCGAGATAAAGTCCAAATTTTCTTCCCCCTTCGGAAGTGGATCCCGCGACGACGACGGCGTGCTGCTTCGTTCCCGTTCTTCTGCTTCGTCCTCCTTCGTCCCGCTTCGTTCTCCTTCGTCCAGGCGTCGTCCCGTCCGGCTCGTCCTCCAAGCGACCGTCAAGGAGGATTTCTCTCTCCCTATTCTTTTTACTGCTTTCTAGTATAGATTTACTGCTTTCTAGAGTAGTCTATTCGTCCCCCGAGCGATCGTCGAGGAGGACATTTCTCCCTCCATTCTTTTAATGCTTTCTAGAGTAATTGTTTTATGTTTTCTAGTTGTAATGAAAGAACTCTTTTATGATAAATTCCTTGTTTATTCTACATCTCATTTTGATTTCCATGTATAGTATTCCTTCTCTCTCTCTTACTCCCTCTCTCTCTTTTATTTGTTGTAGATACTTAGATAGTTTAAATTGAATTTCTTTGTGACAAAATAAAAAGAAACGCGAAGTTTTTAAATCAAACGTTCGCCTCCCCGTGTTCGACCCGGAATTCTTATTTCGGTATAAATTTTATTTGTTGAACACGAATCCTTCGCTTTCGAACTACAACGACGGGTTTTCCAAAACCAAACACGTTAGCGTAGATTCTCGTTCAACATTTTGGCGCCGTTGCCGGGGAGGCAACGATCTTTGATTTCTCTTCACGTTTTGTAACTTACAAATCATTTACCTCACTTTTCTCCTTTCTTATTGTAATTGCAGGTACTCTTTTGAGGCAAGCAAAAGCGGTAGATTGGAGTAAAGTGCTGTGAAAGGTTTTGTAAGTTATCACCCATTCTTTCCCCCTCCATAGATTTCATTCGCCACATTGAATCCAAATTCCAATTAACCTAGGTGTTTGCATAAATGCTAGGAATAGTTTGGTTGTTTGGATTCTCACTCACATTCATTCCACCTTCATTTATATAAAAAAAAAAAGTAAAAAGATAATTTTGTGGGGTAATTTTCAACAAATACACAATGTACACCCACATTTAAAGGCACTTAACAAAATTTATTTGTTTCTACTCAACTGGGTTCTGATCTGTGGGACCAGTACACATAAAGCAACACATAAAAGAGTAGAAATCATTCTAAGTTAACCATCTTTGTGTGCCTAACTTAGTGGTGCATTTGAGGCCAATTGTTTGAGTTGATTGGGCCGCACCACTTCAAATAAAATCAACTCATCAAGTAGCTGCCAATTAGGTTCAACTCTTAGGGATCTACCAGTCACTCCACATTCTTTTTAAACTTTAAAGGAAAATATCTTCACCTGTGCTTGCAAAACCTGGTGTGCCAATGAAACTTGATTGAAAACACCTAAAGATGAATCCTAAAAGCTACTAAGCAAGATTTGAACCTTAAAATTCACGACATCAAAAATAATCTTGCTTGAAAACCACTAGTTGTGCACGCACACACAAAGCAATCAATCATTAAGGGCATAGCCCATTTAAAGGGTCCATCACATTCCAAAGCACATTCAAACCTAGCCCTAAATAAAATAGAGTAGACATTGGCCTTAAGGATTGGACTCGCTCTTCAGAACTCAGAACGAGATTATTTTCGATTAGTCTGTTTCTACTGTTCAATCTGATGTCTAGCTAGGAGAGCAGAGTCAAACGATCGCGGCTGGGGGGTACACTAGGAACCGGAGGCGCAAGCCGAAGGAAGAACCTTCTCCCCAGTCCCTCCTTCTAACTGGTTGGATTGAACAGACAGAAGTAGATCAAATCGTTCCTTTATCTCAAGACGGGTTTTGAGAGTCTGTAGGTCTGTAGGCTAACCCATTTAAGGACAGGTTTGATTGTTTGTATTGCAGGGCACCTTTCTTCCTCCCGTGTCTCATGAATCCTTCCACATATTTCACGCATTCCCGCTCTTTCCCTCCTGTTGTAAATTATCCTCAACATGACGATTATCCCAACTCGTATTGTAATCGACCATCAGTTAGTTGGGATAATTCGGATTGGGGATACAATTCCGGACCCCCGTGTTTAGGGTCTAACCCTGAACACTTTGATTCTCAATTCTATCCTTCTCAGAGTTGCATCGATTATAGATCGTCCTCCTTTCATGAACAACCTAATGCGATCTACAATCAAGAAGGATACACTGATCCTTACCCATCCTCTGATTTCACTGCCTTTAGGTCATCTCCATCTTTTGAACAATCTGAAATGACCTATTACCAGGATGGGTATAACGAATCTCAATTCGTTAATTCCTCTACATTGATGTCAAACTCGCCCAACCCTGAACCAACTCATTTGGTTCAGGTTAATCAGGTTCAAGATAAGGTTCTGGCTAACTTGAGGAATATCATTCAATCTTTAGAAGTTCAGCCAATACCTTGCATTGAGAGATTGGAGCCCCTGATTGAAATGATTGATGATTTAAACAAGTCTTTGTTGGATTGGCTCCAGGATGTTAAGGATAAGAACCCGGGTGAGTTTCTACTTGGGAAATTAGCGAAATTGAGGATGAGATTCGTGGTTGCTTTGATTCAATCTTGGAATAATTCCCAGGATGAACTCTCTTCAGGAAAGCCAATGACAGAACCCGCTCAGGCACCTGTTGGGGGGGACACGTGTTACGAAGCTGACCAGATTGAATTAAAACAACCAATTAAGGATGATTTGATTTCTTCACCTGAAATCCCTGAGCCGGGTTACGAGGAAACGTATGTCTCCTTGGAACGCAAAGTGACAAATGATTTTGGGACATACATTGATACGGATCCTGATGGTGAAGATTCAAGTTGCGAAGTCTCACACGAGTTTTCAGATCACGATTTTTGTGAGACGATTGGGCCTGAGGAATCTGATAGATCATTTGATAGCCCAATAACTGAGGAAACTGATCTTATTAGGGCACACGATACAGATCCAGAATCGCATTTTCTGGAGGAATTAATTCAATGCCCTGATTATCAGTTACACCCTGTTGAGCTTATTGATGATTCTAATTCTAAGATAATTAGACCCAAGTCAATTTTGATTTTGCCACATCATCTAGACTTGGAGATTTCAGACGGGGTGATGAATATACAAGAGGTCATGGGATTTGATATGCCGAATGAGGAGGATAGGAGCTGGGAAATTCTGATTTGGGAAGTCAATTTTGGAGGAAATGGAAGATTGAGTCGAAGGGTTCCTTTTAAACTGAAACCATCAAATCAGAACCCTTACGACATTTGTTTCGAGGATGTCAAACTCAAGCACACATTTAACGATTATCCTTTTGAGCTTCAATTCTCTGTAACCCGACATTTTGGCCTTGGGTTGCATCCTCACAAATCGCAGGCCCGACCCCGCTTGCATTCTGATTTTAGGTTTTGGGTAATTTTTATCCAGAACCTAAGATATTCTCGATTATGGGGTGTGGGTCTGCACCACAATCTGGTCCACATCTGTGGACCTTTGCTGACAGGTCAGAGGATTCTTCTGTTCATTCTAATTCTGACCTGCACATGTGAATTCTTCATTTCTTTTCTTTGTATAGTGTGCCTAGCTGAAGGCACTAAACTCAGCACATATACAGTTCTTTTTCATTTTCATCTAGGAGCGGACCCGATATCCACGCAATTCAGGTGCTTTCTACGCTTTTCCTCTCTATTTTATGTCTTTTTAATACAATGAGGACATTGCATTAGATAGGCATGGGAGGATGGATATTTATCTTTGAATTCATTCGTCAGCTCCGTAGATTTATTTTATTTTATATATAAAAAAAAAAAATCAAAATTAGGAAAGAGAATTTAGGTTTAAGAAAATTTTCGATCTTAAGAAATACTATATTATGTTCTGAACACAAAGACCCTTCAGGTCTTTGGACTTAATCAGCCTATGTATCCACTAAAATGTGGATTTGTTTTTCGAGTTCTCGCCAACCTGAATTTTATTATAATTGGAATAAATAAGTTTGGGTGATAAGTACACGACTTGTCAACCCACCCTCTGATTTAAGGGAATTTTGAGTTTTAAGCATCTACACACTTTCTTTGCACTGACTCGTTGCTTGGCGATTTTAACGGAAATTGGGTAGCTAATGAACCTTCTAGGGTGATATGGCTGGCAAGTTATCGTGGGTAACAGCCCATAGGTAGGTTGTCCAGAGCCCAGTCACTGGACCTTTCTCTTTTTGCTGCCTTTAGGTAAATCTTAGACCAGGGAAGCCACCTACTTAAAAAATAAAAAAATAAAAAAATAAAAATAAAAAAAAAATAATAAAAAAATCAAAAAGGAGAAAAGAACAAAAAGAAATAAGCCACACTTCGCCGCACGAGTATGGCTGGCAAGTTGTCGGTGGTAACAGCTCATCGACCGGTTGTCCAGAACCCAGCTCAGAAAATGCACTAAAAATTCCCAAAACACTTAGGAAGAAGCGGAGAAGTAGAATAAACCGGGGAGATATACACTGGATTCACCCTTGTGTTGACCCCGTTAAAAAAAAGTAGGGAGAAAGCTACCGGTTGTAAAGATACACCTTTAGGCAGAATTCTTTTTGAGGTCACCTAGAAGCGTAGAAATCCGAAGTCCGTTTTAATTGCCGGTCAACGAGTCTATCACAATCACAATAAGATGCTTAAAACTTAGGGTTCTCATCAAATCTTGGGTGAGTTGAATGGCCGTAGAAAGCCACTCTTAAACCCTAAAATTTGAAAAAAAAAAAAAAAAAATTAGAAAAGAGTAAAAAGAGAAAAAGAAATGTTTCTTTGAATAAGGCGAGGCTTGAGGCGGTCTGCATTTTGGCTGATACCCGGGCACTGTTGTGTCTTTGAAAGTTCAGTTCTTAAGTAGACAATTTCTTAATGATTGAAAATAACTCAGGTCCAAATAATCTAACCTAATTCTTTTATAAATAGCATATAGTTTTTGCTAGGGACTAGCAAAAGATAGGCATGGGGGTATGATGTAAACACATTTACACTACTTAAAATGTCTATTTATGCATGTTCTTAAGCATAGGATTGCATTTCATGATATAAATATTGCATTACATGCATCATCTTGCATTTAGAGTAGTTTGAATAAAATGGAGGTTAATTGTCTCCTTTTATGTGCTTGGACAGGGCAAATATTTTATCGGGGCCTCGGATCAAAGATCCAACCGTATGGATATGATCAGGGCGACGATTGGAGTTCAACGACTCCAAGATCGCCCTAATCAGGCATCCGTAGCATCAGATAGAGACCGGGGAACCCTAGAAGATCAAGGGCCAGGATGGTGTAAATCCGCACTTCAGATGGAAAATCCAACCACACGGATGAATTCGGATCGATGATCGCAGTCGAACGACACAAAAATCGAGTCAATCCGACATCCGTGGCACCATCTACAACTTCTAGAAGATGGACGGCCAAGATGGCGCCACGTGGCGCCATCCCAGCCGCCCAATCGGCCGCAGGAGTCCTGTGAAGACCGCGCAACGTCTCCTCTCCGCCGTTGGATCTCGATCCAACGGCTGCGGTCGCTCGCGTTTAAAAACGCCCGCGCGACCATTTCGCCCGCGTAGCGCAGCGGCGACGCTGCTGCGGGCGAAGCGGAGGTCGCGGGTTCGAGCCGCGGTGAGCGGGTGGAAGGCGCGGGCGAGCGGGTGCGCACGAGCGTCGGATGAAGATCCAACGGCCGCGCGCGCCCGATAGCGCCGACGCGCAATTGGACGCTCTGGTGGACGCTGGATCGCACGCGGGCGGGCGCGCTACGCAGCAGGCGCGGACGCGATCTAAGCCGTCCGATCTCGCGATCGGACGGCTGAGACGACGCGGACGTGCGTCTGCGTTACGCGCGCAGGCCAGCCGAGCGGGCGCGCGTGGCGCGGCGGCGACGGCGACGGCGGGGCTTTAGCGACGGTTTTATCCGTCACTAAAGACCCCTTATTTATTATTTTGAAGATGTAATGTCCATTTTGCCCCCACTCCTTGCAACTATAAAAGGAGACCCCCTCCATACGAAATTTTCATCCCTTCCTTCTCCTCTCTACCTCTCCAAAGCTCAAGAGAAGCTTGTCCCACACCCGGGATGCTTCTCGCGAGATAAAGTCCAAATTTTCGTCCCCCTTCGGAAGTGGATCCCGCGACGACGACGGCGTGCTGCTTCGTTCCCGTTCTTCTGCTTCGTCCTCCTTCGTCCCGCTTCGTTCTCCTTCGTCCAGGCGTCGTCCCGTCCGGCTCGTCCTCCAAGCGACCGTCGAGGAGGATTTCTCTCTCCCTATTCATTTTACTGCTTTCTAGTATAGATTTACTGCTTTCTAGAGTAGTCTATTCGTCCCCCGAGCGATCGTCGAGGAGGACATTTCTCCCTCCATTCTTTTAATGCTTTCTAGAGTAATTGTTTTATGTTTTCTAGTTGTAATGAAAGAACTCTTTTATGATAAATTCCTTGTCTATTCTACATCTCATTTTGATTTCCATGTATAGTATTCCTTCTCTCTCTCTTACTCCCTCTCTCTCTTTTATTTGTTGTAGATACTTAGATAGTTTAAATTGAATTTCTTTGTGACAAAATAAAAAGAAACGCGAAGTTTTTAAATCAAACGTTCGCCTCCCCGTGTTCGACCCGGAATTCTTATTTCGGTATAAATTTTATTTGTTGAACACGAATCCTTCGCTTTCGAACTACAATGACGGGTTTTCCAAAACCAAACACGTTAGCGTAGATTCTCGTTCAACAGATGTGGAAGGGTACATGGTGAAGTAAGGAGGGAAATTAGAAGAGAAAGGAGCCCTGCTATACAAAAATACAAGCCTGTCCTTAATTTGGGTAGCCTGAAGGTTTACAAACTCTCAGAATCCACCTTAAGATTATAAACGATTTACTCTACTTATGTCCAGGCAATCCAACCAGTTAGAAAGAGGGACTGGGGAGAATGTTCTTCCTTTGGCTTGTGCCTCCGGTTCCTAGTGTACCCCCCAGCCACGGTCATTTGATGCTACTCCCCTAGATAGCAGGTTAGTTGTGAACAATCTCAATCTAGATCCCAACGAGCGAACCAGTCCTTAGGGCCAACGTCTAATGAATTTTAGTTAGGCTTGGGACAGTGGTGCTTCAGGAATGTGATGGGCCCTTTAGATGGATTGTGCCCTTAATGATCAGTTAAAATGTGTGTGCATGCTCAACCAGGGTTCTCAAACGAGGTTATTTGATGATGTGCCTTTTACGATTTAACCTTATTTAGTAGCTTTTAGGGTTTAATTTTTAGGTTGGTTCAATCAAGGTTTAGTAGAAAACTCCAAATTTTGAAAGCATTGGTGTAGATATATTCCTTTAAAAATTAGAAATAAAATGTGGAGTGCTTGGTTCGGTCCTAAAAATCAACCCTAAGTGGCATGCTACTTGATGAGTCGCTTTTATCTTAAGTGGTGTGGCCCAAATAGTTCAATCAATTGGCCTATTGCATGACTTAGTTATGGCACACAGAAATTTTTGACCTATTTAGATTTCTACTCACTTATTTGTGTTGAATTAAGTGTACTGGGTCCACAGGTTAGATCCCAATTTAGTGGTAGGATCGATGTGATTGTGCGCCTTAGAGTGAGAAGTTGTGGGTGTTAAGGTGTGTCTCTTTCAGAAAATCCCACAATCAGATAACACTTTTTTTTATTTTTTATTTATGTGGATGGCGAGGTGAGTGGAGGTGGCAAACAAACAAACAAATCTATCCTACGGTTTATAAAAAGCACCTAAGTTGATTTGGGTTTGAGTTATTACGTTATGGAATGAAAACTAAGGTGGGGGCAGTGTGGGGGACACATACAAAACACTCTACCTGCCCTTTACTCTGGTCTACAGCACTTTGATCTCCATGCTAGTGTACCTGCAAGACAGTAGATCAAAGACAAGTAGGGTTAGTGCTATGTAAATGCAATGAAATGCAATAAACAATAAAGTAAATTCCATTGGCTCCTCGGCAACGGTGCCAAAATGGTCGGGCATGTTTCACGTGTCTAGAAATCAATGTTACAGGTAACCCATCATCGTAGTTGCAAAACACGTTGATCAGATAAAATTTATACTGAAACTCCAAGGGAGTCCTGGGTTGAAAGCAGGAGGTGATGTTTACTTTACGTGAAAACCGTGCTTCGTTTCATTTCTTTTTGGTATTTTAGGGTTTTGATATTTTTTGTATTTTTGAAATAAAAGAAATCAAGCAAATGTATCACAAGATAGTGATCTGGAACAAATTAGATATATATTACTTCTACTACCAATTACAAGAAACTATAAAGAGAGGGAGGTGACATGAAATCTCCTGAATTGGTTGTTTGGCGAGACGACGGTGCCTGGCAGAAGCTCGAACAAAGGAGGTGAGGAGCGGGACGACGGAGGTGAGATGCTGGAGGACGTCGGGTTGAGGAACGCTTCGGCATAGCTCCGGAATAGGGGTGAGAAGACGGAGTTGATCTGCTACCAGAATGGAGGTGGGAGGATGGCTCCAAGGTGACCTATAAAGGGAGATGGGAAGTTGGAGGAGTATTTGGTGGGGCGGAGGTTCGTTACACTAATAGGCACCTTGGGAGCTTCAGAACGAGCTCTAATGGAGCATTGGTAGGCTTGCTAGAGCTTGAGAGTAGCTGGGAGTAGAGTAGGTATAGATGGCTTGGAAGGGAGGGGTGTAGGTCCTTTTATAGTGGAGGAGAAGAGGCAAAAATAGGTATGGGAGCATTAGTGGCATCCAAACCGTCACTGGAAACGTCGCTGTAGGTAGCACATGCCCGCTGGCTCCCATAGCTGGCTTTGCTAGCATGTGATGAATTATCAACGCCTATAAGTGATAGCGATTTCACGCGGTTTGTTAAAATACGTCGTTGTAACGCGTAAAACCGATCAACTCTTAAATTATATTCCTAGATAGGGGAGTATCTAGGGTCGTCCAAGGAGGCCAAATGTTTGCAATAGTGATTCTCTTGCTTGGAATACAATCTCAACTTTCTTTTTGGTATTTTTCAATATATCTTTCTGTTTTAAATTAAGACAACATGCGGAATGGTGACAGGAAGGTGATTTACACTTCAATTTAAAATACTACTTCTAAGTGGCAAGTAGAGCCTCTCCCTAAGCTCACTCTAGGCAAGTGGAGGCCTAGAATAATTAGGGAGAGGGAGTGAGGAATGCTAAAAACAAGCAAATAGAAATGCAAACAAGAAATTGCAAAGAAGGCAACTAGATAATTAAAAAAAGTGTTTAACAAAAATGCCTAGTAGAGGAATGCTTCTACTACTAGAAAATTGACATAAAGAAAGGAAAACACAAATCCTCTAGATAGATGGTAAAGAAGAGGGCTTCTTGCTCCAAGGTTGGCGGCTCCCAATCTTGAAAAGAGTCCTTCAACTCCTTCCTTGCAGTGCTCCGCCAAGGTGATGTCCTCCAAGGCAAGCCCTAAGGGGGCATGCCCTAAGCTTCTCTCCAAGGGTGGACGTCCACCCTAGGTCCTTCTCCCTTGCCTGGCAATCCTTCTTGAAGTGGAAGAGTCCTCCTCCTTGGCGTGGCCCAAGTTGAAGAGAGTGGGGAGAAGAAGGAACCAAAAGGGCTGGTGATGTGCCCCTTTAATCTCCTTCTCTACTCCTCCTTGGGCGTAGGTATAGGTGGATGTAGGTAGAAAAATACACTAATGGAGGATGGGAATTATGTGGTGGTAGGGTAGGGTATTTATAGGATGGGAAGGGGGGTAGTTATGGCATTTTTTTGGAGGGAAATGAAGGGGTGCTTGGTTATTTTTGGAGGGAAAAATGGGAGGGAAATGAAGAGGTGCCTTGGTTTTCCCTCCAAAAATACCTTCTAGAAGGCAATTTTGGAGGGAAAAAAATGGAGGGTGGAGATGGGTTTTGATGGTGGATGTAGGGTGGTGATGGAAGGGATAGTTGGCACCAAAATAAAGTAGGAGTAGGTGGTCTTTTTGCTGGAGCTTAGGTAGTAGGGTAGTAGGGTAGTAGGTTTTGGTGCCATGGAGGTGGACTAGCTAAGTTAAATAGCTTAGCTAGCTTAGCTAGTAGGGCGTAGAGTTGGAGGCATTTGGAACTAAGGTTTTCAGGGAGAAGAGTTGGAGGTATTTATCTTGAGCTGCACTAGAGCTGGTGGCTACTGAAGAGAGCTCGAAGGAGCTACCTTAGCTAGCTTAGCTTGCTAGTTCTTTACTATCTACTAAGCCAAGCTAAAGCAAGCTGGCTTCTGCTAAAAGGAGCTGAGGTGAGCTGGGTCTAATGCTCCCGGGGAGGATCAAGCTGGGTGAGGCAGCTAAGGTATCTTAGCTCAACTGAGTTGAGCTAAGCTGAGTCCCCGGGAGATGGACTTGAGCTTCCTAAGCTGGAATGAAGTCATCTTTAGTTGGCCGGAGTTGAGTAGAGCTGGATGTAGCTGGACCTAAGCTGGGGTGAACTCCAGTCAACTCAGCTGAGCTAGCTAGAGCTCCCTGTGGACTAATGGGAGCTGAGATGAGCTAGACTCAGCTAAGTTGAGCTGGATCTGAGCTGACCTGAGCTAGGGTGAGCTAAGATGAGTTTTCTTGAGCTGCCATTCAGCTGAGATGAGCTGAATGGAGCTAAGATGAGCTAACACTAGTTCAAGTGAGCTGGAATCCAGCTATGGTGAGCTTGAACAAGCTGAGTTCCAGTTAGCTTGAGCTTCTTCTTCACCAGCTGCCTTCCTGAGTGCTAGGGTTTTGGAGTTCTGACAATCTGCATATCCCTAACACTCAAAAAAACACATTAAAAAGATAATAAAAAGTGCAATGCATGCCTAACCTAATTGATGCGTAAATGCTGCCCAAAAACCCATTTGCGGAGCAAAATCCTAAGAGCTAAGTTTGTTTTAATGCATAAAAATGATGATAAACTGGCGTTTATCACACCCCCATGCTTATCTTTTGCTAGTCTCTTAGCAAAACTTATTTTTTTTTTAAAAAAAATGAAAATTTTGAGAAATCTAATTTTTTTCTACTTTTGAGGAGAAATAGATTAAGGGACCTTGGTTGATCTAAACACAAGAGGTACAGGATTTGTTAAAGATAAACATCGAGATTTGTTTTGGATCCAACCATTAGATGAAACGGGATCAATATATCCTCTAGCAACTTCGCAAATTAACTCCTTGTTAATTCAGATGACTTGAAATTTTTTTTTTTAGGATTTTTCTGGCTCATGAATCTGATTCGCAACTTGCAAAAATCCTTTAAAGTCTTGTGTCTGTGATTGTGAAAAGCCAACATTTATTGGAGCATGTTAATTTATTTATTTATTATTTTTTTTTTCTCCCCCATGCTTATTATAAGCTTAGTCTTACAACAGATGTGTCGGGATCATTATTCCCGTTACCAATCCTCGAGGGGGCTCTGGCGCCAGTACTTCGGGATAGCACTGTCCATGACACCACTCAGGAGCTCACAACCCCAAAACACAATGCGGTGTAAAGGGGAGCTCCAAGCAAACTCAAGCTCTTGCTCCGACACTATAGGTAGAGCACCGTCCAAGACACTTGAGCTACTAAAATGCGCTTTAATGCTCCGTTTAAAGATATGAAATATAGATATGGAGCAGCACCGAGGTGGTAACATGTTGACATCGCGTCCTCAAAGGAGGTATTTTCCTTCTTCTCAGCGGTGAGATCTCAAACCAATAATCTGCTTCATACTTTTACTAAGTCCAAACAAGGGAGTTTTTCAAATTTTTAATTGTTTTCAAGTGTTGGCTTGTGTGTGAAAATTGACACAAAAGGTTTTTCAAGACACGCAAGTTTTTGAATCAGAAGCTAAGTCAAATACTTTCCATATTACAAAATAGGATCAAGTCACCTGAACTATCATGAGTTCAGGTGGAGTTTTAGAGAAGGATATCTGATCTAATCTAAAATAGACCTGGGAATTCTAATGATCAGATCCATGTCCTCATCCTTAGTTTGTTAAAGATTAAATCCCATTGTACCAAAAGTGAATTTTTTGACCTTAGTCCCGATTTCAAAATTCTTCCTCAAAATGTTTTCGACATTTTTATTTTTTTGGGTATACAAGCAGGAAATAAATTAAAGAAAATTGCATTTTTTTTAGGTATGCGAGTAGGAAATAAATTAAACAAAAATGCATGTTTTTTGGGTTTAAACATCCTAAATCGATCGTCAAATTTAAAATCACCCCCCCATGCTTAGGGTATGCCATGTCCTCATGCATTAGGAGGGAAAAGGGATCACCTTAGTAAAGAACGGTCGGGTTTAGGAGGAACAAAACTTGGAAAAAGAGGAAAAAAAAAAAAGGAAAGCAAGAAAAATTGATGGGTTACCTCCCATCCAGTGCTATCTTTTACGCCATTCAACCGGGCGTGAAGGTATGCACGGAAGACGGAAACTCATGTAAATAATTGGACACTTGAATGTCTTTAATAAAAGTGTCTTCCTCAAGATCCCTAAAAAGATGAGTGGTAAAGATAAAGGGATCAAAATAAAATAGAGAAATGGAAAAAGGACCCCAGTCTGGCCATGGTTTGAATTCATGATGAAGGCCAAACTCAGGTGGATCTGGTGGTAGGTCCAATAGAAAAGGGAGGGGAAAGGAGCTAGTGATATGCAAGATGGGTGAAGTTAGTGTGGATATTTTTGGTGAAAAATCAGGAAGATGAAAAGGGGGAAAGTCAAACCCTAGTTGATCTGGAAAGTCTTGGACAACATAATTATCCTTAGAATAAGAATCAATAAAATCCAGATCAATAGTGGTCAAAGCTGAATGAGATTGGATCAACATATACTTTTCAAATACTGCTTCCATTTTATTGTCAGTATCCTCAAAAATTTTATGATCACTGGACCTCTTGGAAGCTAGAAATAAATCTAATGAGAAGGTCTGGTTACTACAACTTATATTCATTTTCCCAGAATGAGAGTGGATATTAGATGTTGCAGTAATCAAAAGGGGTCTTCCAAGAATGGTATTAAAATTTACCGGAAATAGACAATTTCGGACCTTGATAATACTATCCTCAACAACTCCCCGCGGTTGAATGGTAGATCGATCTTCCAATTGAAATTGAACCTTAGGAGGTTTTAAATCACTGAATCGAAATTCCTCAAATTAGACTAGGGGGATGAGATTACTAGAGGTACCTAAGTTGAGAGGGGCACGAAAAAAAATGGTGTCAGTTATGACAACTGAGATGAGTGATGTGCCCTGGTCCTTTTTCCTGAAAGGCAGCATGCTCTGAAAAACTGAGCTGGCTGTCTTAGAAAGGACCAACCATTCTAGATTTTGATCATGACTTTTTGAGGTAAATTTTTTAGAGGCATGGGGAGAATCTAGGGGGGGAATATTCCTCTTGACTTGCTCAAATAAGTCCAAAGGATTGTGGTCAGAGGGCTCTGATTTTGGATTGTTGGATTGCAGTTTCTGAGAGTGGGAAATAGGGTTTGAATCAGGTGTTTTTGGGATTTCTTTTTCTTCTTCCTTATTGAGGTTAGGGGAGTCAATCTGCATTGGTTGAGAATCAGTTTCATCATTTGAATGTGAAGGCCTTAAATCCATGTTGGTTTCCTCACTCCTCAAAGTCTCTGCATATGCAGCTTGGTGGTCACTTGGAGGAGATAGGGGGGCTGATTTTGATAGAAACTGGGTTGGTGCTGTGATATTGGGTTAATAGGAGGCTGAACCATGTGGTTCTGATGTTGGTATCCACCTAGGTGTTTGTTCCTAGGATTAATAAAGTTTGGTGTGGGTTGGGATGGTGAGTGTCCGGCAGGTCTTTGAGTCGGAATAGCCCCAATTTGATCATTGAGATTGTTAATAAGGCGGGTTGTTTCCTCTGTTTTTCTTTGTAACTCCTGCAGGGTTTTCATCATCTGGTCATTAATGTCTTCTTGAGATTGCCCAGATTGATAAGTCTGACTTGAATCATACCCTCCAAACGGGTTTTGTTGTTGGTGTGGAATCGGATTGGTCCAGGAGTGAGCCGGATAATTTCCCCTATTAGAGGAATTTTTCAATTTCTCCTGGAAAGTAGGGACATTTTGGGTGGGGTGATGATTGGGATAAACATAATTCCCTGTTGAACCTAGAAAGCCTCAGAATAATAATTATACTCAGCACGAGATTTACGCAGATTTTCTCTCTTGCGGGTGTTTAAAGGGGTGAGATGTGGAATGTGTGGAGCTTGGGTAGGTGTGGCAGGACTCCCTTGGTTGGCTAGGTTTGTTAAATCCTTATGCAACTGTTGTTGCTTAACTTGTAGCTCAGCCATGACAGAGCAGAGATTAGGTGGAGGGGCCTGATTAAGTAGCTCCTGGGTGCGAAAATAGGGGAAAGAAAAATTATCATGCGGGTTAGAGGACCAATTTTGATTTTCCATTTTGAGAGAAGAGGAAGAATGCAGGAAAAGTCTTTTTTGGGGAGGCAAAATCAAGTGATCCCTCCAAGTGTGGAGTTTTGGACCGCCGCCCGTGCAAAATGGAAGAAATGGCAGGGGAGGAGAAGAGATGGGGATGAGAGAAGTGTGCACACAAGCAATCATATTCTAGACCTAACTTAATTGTGACTCCCTAGAATTTAACCTAAGACTTGGTCTACCTAGGAAATAAGTAATCAATAATGAATACCTGTTCTGTCAACAAATCTAGCCAAGTTGCCTAAGGGGAGGTTTGGGCCCAAGCCTTTCCTAGGAAAATCCTCAGGTGCTTGTAGAAACCCACGCCTGGTCGTTTGACACGGCCCCTCAGCCTGAACACCAGATATAGATGACAGAATTGGTATTAACTAGAGAAAACTTAAATCCTATATAGCAAGCCTAAATTTATGAAACCTTAGGGGTCAAATTGCTACAAATTTTAGTTAGGTATAGGATACTATAGTGCACATGGAATGTGGAGGGCGTTATTGGGATGTTGCTCTATTATTTAGATTTTTGTGTGTGTGTGTCGGAATTGGAGAGTGGCTCCAATGAAAATCAAGTTATCACATAATTTTTTTTTATTTTTGTCTTTTAGGATTTAATTTAATTAAATGTATTTTTGGGTTTCTTTAGTTAAATTTTCAAACAAGTTTGAAAATCCACAATCAAAGGAAAACAAGTTGTATGAGTGATTGTATATTTCCATTAAATTGAGTCTCTAGGGAGAAAGAAAGAAACCCTAAGCCAATTGTCCCTAAGACAGAAATTTAACTACCAATGAGTTATTTTTAGGCTTTCTGAATAGATAGTGGTCCAATCAATGCAACCAACACCACTACCTTGAGCAAAGTCAAACAAGGATTCGAGAAAATATTTTTGTAATATTTTATGAATTTGTTTGATAATTTTTTTGAATTTTTAATTATACTGGTGTCAAAGTCCAGAAATGATACCCGTGGGTATTGTGGACTTTTCAGTATTACCACTGACCTCATAAAATTCTTGCGATTTTATGTGATGTGTAAAATTTCACAAGGATTCTGGCAAGCTAAATTTCACAATAATTGGATGAGTATAAAATTTCTAAAAATTCACGGATAGTAACAAAACAGGAAGATTAGAGGGTGTGACCCCTCTGCAGTCCATGAATTTTTAAAAATTAAACACAAATCCAATTGTTCTGAAATTTGGAACAGATGTTCCTAACTTAATTGGGAATCATTCTATGAAATTTTATGATTTTAGGAGGCCTTTGGTGTTAGGAATCTACTTTTCAAGTCCGGACAAAAATCTGGACCCGAAAAATAGAACACCAATACTTGCAATGGAGTGGTGCTAAAGAAGCATACAAGCAAACAATGGATTTTATAATGCACCACTCCACTTAATTAGAGTGTTTAGGGTCCTGAAAGCCAATTGTAGTGTATTTTGGTAGTTTTGTAGCCTAAATGTGACAAGAAAGGGGAACCAACCTGAATTTCACGGGAAGAAAAGGATCTTTGAGCTCTCGCTTCCAAATTCCCGCCTTCTTGTTGTAGTTCCTGCACACACAAAAGAAAGAAAACGAAGGAGATGAGATCCACTTCAAGAAAGATAAAATTAATTAATGCAAAGCCGTGCCTCCCCGGCAACGGCGCCAAAAAGTGATAGCGATTTCACTTGGTTTGTTAAAATATGTCGTTGTAACGCGTAAAACCGATCAACTCTTAAATTTATATTCCTAGATAGGGGAGTATCTAGGGTCGACCAAGGAGGCCAAATGTTTGCAATAGTGATTCTCATGCTTGGAATACAATCTCAACTTTCTTTTTGGTATTTTTCAATATATCTTTTTTTTGTTTTAAATTAAGACAACATGCGGAATGGTGATGGGAAGGTGATTTACACTTCAATTTAAAATACTACTTCTAAGTGGCAAGTAGAGCCTCTCCCTAAGCTCACTCTAGGCAAGTGGAGGCCTAGAATAATTAGGGAGAGGGAGTGAGGAATGCTAAAAACAAGCAAACAGAAATGCAAACAAGAAATTGCAAAGAAGGCAACTAGATAATTAAAAAAAAGTGTTTAACAAAAATGCCTAGTAGAGGAATGCTTCTACTACTAGAAAATTTACATAAAGAAAGGAAAACACAAATCGTCTAGATAGATGGTGAAGAAGAGGGCTTCTTGCTCCAAGGTTGGTGGCTCCCAATCTTGAAAAGAGTCCTTCAACTCCTTCCATGCAGTGATCCGCCAAGGTGATGTCCTCCAATGCAAGCCCTAAGGGGGCATGCCCTAAGCTTCTCTCCAAGGGTGGACGTCCACCCTAGGTCCTTCTCCCTTTCCTAGCCGTCCTTCTTGAAGTGGAAGAGTCCTCCTCCTTTGCGTGGCCCAAGTTGAAGAGAGTGGGGAGAAGAAGGCACCAAAAGGGCTGGTGATGTACCCCTTTAATCTCCTTCTCTACTCCTCCTTGGGCATAGGTATAGGTGGATGTAGGTAGAAAAATACACTAATGGGGGATGGGAATTATGTGGTGGTAGGGTAGGGCATTTATAGGATGGGAAGGGGGGTGGTTATGGTGTTTTTTTGGAGGGAAATGAAGGGGTGCTTGGTTATTTTTGGAGGGAAAAATGGGAGGGAAATGAAGAGGTGCCTTGGTTTTCCCTCCAAAAATACCTTCTAGAAGGCAATTTTGGAGGGAAAAAAATGGAGGGTGGAGATGGGTTTTGTTGGTGGACGTAGGGTGGTGATGGAAGGGATAGTTGGCACCAAAATAAAGTAGGAGTAGGTGGTCTTTTTGCTGGAGCTTAGGTAGTAGGGTAGTAGGATATTAGATTTTGGTGCCATGGCGGTGGTCTAGCTCAGTTAAATAGCTTAGCTTGCTTAGCTAGTAGGGAGTAGAGTTGGAGGCATTTGGAGCTAAGGTTTTCAGGGAGAAGAGTTGGAGGTATTTATCTTGAGCTGCATTAGGGCTGGTGGCTACTGAAGAGAGCTGGAAGGAGCTACCTTAGCTAGCTTAGCTTGCTAGTTCTTTACTAGCTACTAAGCCAAGCTAAAGCAAGCTGGCTTCTGCTAAACGGAGCTGAGGTGAGCTGGGTCTAATGCTCCCGGGGAGGATCAAGCTGGGTGAGGTAGCTAAGGTATCTTAGCTCAACTGAGTTGAGCTAAGCTGAGTCCCCGGGAGATGGACTTGAGCTTCCTAAGCTGGAATGAAGTCATCCTTAGTTGGCCGGAGTTGAGTAGAGCTGGATGTAGCAAGACCTGAGCTGGGGTGAACTCCAGTCAACTCAGCTGAGCTAGCTAAAGCTCCCTGTGGACTGATGGGAGCTGAGATGAGCTAGACTCAGCTAAGTTGAGCTGGATCTGAGCTGACCTGAGCTAGGGTGAGCTAAGATGAGCTCTCATGAGCTGCCATTCAGCTGAGATGAGCTGAATGGAGCTAAGATGAGCTAACCATAGTTCAAGTGAGCTGGAATCTAGGTATGGTGAGCTGGATCAAGTTAAGTTCCAATTAGCTTGAATCTTCTTCTTCACAAGTTTCCTTCCTGAGTGCTAGGGTTTTGGAGTTCTGACAATCTGCATATCCTTAACACTCATAAGAACACATTAAAAAGATAATAAAAAGTGCAATGCATGCCTAGCCTAATTGATGCCTAAATGCAGCCCAAAAACCCGTTTGCGGAGCAAAATCCTAAGAGCTAAGTTTGTTTTAATGCATAAAAATGATGATAAACTGGCGTTTATCACACCCCCATGCTTATCTTTTGCTAGTCTCTTAGTAAAACTTAATTTTTTTTTAAAAAAAATGGAATTTTTGGGAAATCTAATTTTTTTCTACTTTTGAGGAGAAATAGATTAAGGGACCTTGGTTGATCTAAACACAAGAGGTACAGGATTTCTTAAAGATAAACATCGAGATTTGTTTTGGATCCAACCATTAGATGAAACGGGATCAATATATCCTCCAGAAACTTCACAAATTAACTCCTTGTTAATTCAGATGACTTGAAATTTTTGTTTTTAGGATTTTTCTGGCTCATGAATCTGATTCACAACTTGCAAAAATCCTTTAAAGTCTTGTGTCTGTGATTGTGAAAAGCCAACATTTATAGGAGCATGTTAATTTATTTATTTATGCCTTTTTTTTTCTCCCCCATGCTTATTATAAGCTTAGTCTTACAACAGATGTGTCGGGATCATTATTCCCGTTACCAATCCTCGAGGGGGCTCTGGCGCCAGTACTTCGGGATAGCACTGTCCATGACACCACCCAGGAGCTCACAACCCCAAAACAAAATGCGGTGTAAAGGGGTGCTCCAAGCAAACTCAAGCTCTTGCTCCGACACTATAGGTAGAGCATCGTCCAAGACACTTGAGCTACTAAAATGCGCTTTAATGCTCCATCTAAAGATATGAAATATAGATATGGAGCAGCACCGAGGTGGTAACATGTTGACATCGCGTCCTCAAAGGAGGTATTTTCCTTCTTCTCAGCGGTGGGAACTCAAACCAATAATCTGCTTCAGACTTTTATTAAGTCCAAACAAGGGAGTTTTTCAAATTTTTAATTGTTTTTAAGTGTTGGCTTGTGTGTGAAAATTGACACAAAAAGTTTCTCAAGACACGCAAGTTTTTGAATCAGAAGCTATGTCAAATACTTTCCATATTACAAAATAGGATCAAGTCACCTGAACTATCATGAGTTCAGGTGGAGTTTTAGAGAGGGATATCTGATCTAATCTAAAATAGACCCTGAAATTCTAATGATCAGATCCATGTCCTCATCCTTAGTTTGTTAAAGATTAAATCCCATTGTACCAAAAGTGAATTTTTTTACCTTAGTCCCGACTTCAAAATTCTTCCTCAAAAAGTTTTCAACATTTTTATATTTTTGGGTATACAAGCAGGAAATAAATTAAAGAAAATTGCATTTTTTTTAGGTATGCGAGCAAGAAATAAATTAAACAAAAATGCATGTTTTTAGGTTTTGAACATCCTAAATCGATCGTCAAATTTAAAAACACCCCCCTATGCTTAAGATATGCCATGTCCTCATGCATTAGGAGGGAAAAGGGATCACCTTAGTGAAGAATGGTCGGGTTTAGTAGGAACAAAACCTGGAAAAAGAGGAAAAAAAAAAAAAAGGAAAGCAAGAAAAATTGATGGGTTACCTCCCATCCAGTGCTATCTTTTATGCCATTCAGCCGGGCGTGAAGGTATGCACGGAAGACGGAAAATCCTGTAAATAATTGGACACTTGAATGTCTTTAATAAAAGTGTCTTCCTCAAGATCCCTAAAAAGATGAGTGGTAAAGATAAAGGGATCAAAATAAAATACAGAAATGGAAAAAGGACCCCGGTCTGGCCATGGTTTGAATTGATGCTGAAGGCCAAACTCAGGTGGATCAGGTGGTACGTCCAATAGAAAAGGGAGGGGAAAGGAGTTAGTGATATGCAAGATGGGTGAAGTTAGTGTGGATATTTTTGGTGAAAAATCAGGAAGATGAAAAGGTGGAAAGTCAAACCCTAGTTGATCTGGAAAGTCTTGGACCACATAATTATCCTTAGAATAAGAATCAATAAAATCTAGATCAATAGTGCTCAAAGCTGAATGAGATTGGATCAACATATACTTTTCAAATACTGCTTCCATTTTATTGTCAGTATCCTCAAAAATTTTATGATCACTGGACCTCTTGGAAGCTAGAAATAAATCTAATGAGAAGGTCTGGTTACTACAACTTATATTCATTTTCCCAGAATGAGAGTGGATATTAGATGTTGCAGTAATCAAAAGGGGTCTTCCAAGAATGGTATTAATGAGAGCCTTAGGTACCTCTATGTCAAGGACCAGAAAATTTACCGGAAATAGACAATTTCGGACCTTGATAATACTATCCTCAACAACTCCCCGCGGTTGAATGGTAGATCGATCTTCCAATTGAAATTGAACCTTAGGAGGCTTTAAATCACTAAATCGAAATTCCTCAAATAAGACTGGGGGGATGAGATTACTAGAGGTACCTAAGTTGAGAGGGGTGCGAAAAAAAATGGTGTCAGTTATGACAACTGAGATGAGTGATGTGCCCTGGTCCTTTTTCGTGAAAGGCAGCATGCTCTGAAAAACTGTGCTGGCTGTATTAGAAAGGACCAACCTTTTTAGATTTTGATCATGACTTTTTGAAGTAAATTTTTTAGAGGCATGGGGAGAATCTAGGAGGGGAATATTCCTCTTGACTTGCTCAAATAAGTCCAAAGGATTGTGGTCGGAGGGCTCTGATTTTGGATTGTTGGATTGCAGTTTTTGAGAGTGGGAAATAGGGTTTGAATCAGGTGTTTTTGGGATTTCTTTTTCTTCTTCCTTATTGAGGTTAGGGGAGTCAATCTGCATTGGTTGAGAATCAGTTTCATCATTTGAATGTGAAGGCCTTAAATCAATGTTGGTTTCCTCACTCCTCAAAGTCTCTGCATATGCAGCTTGGTAGTCACTAGGAGGAGATAGGGGGGACTGATTTTGATAGAAACTGGGTTGGTGCTGTGATATTGGGTTAATAGGAGGCTGAACCATGTGGTTCTGATGTTGGTATCCACCTGGGTGTTTGTTCCTAGGATTAATAAAGTTTGGTGTGGGTTGGGATGGTGAGTGTCCTGCAGGTCTTTGAGTCGGAATATCCCCAATTTGATCATTGAGATTGTTAATAAGACGGGTTGTTTCCTTTGTTTTTCTTTGTAACTCCTGCAGGGTTTCCATCATCTTGGCATTAATGTCTTCTTGAGATTGCCCAGATTGATAGGTCTGATTTGAATCATACCCGCCAAACGGGTTTTGTTGTTGGTGTGGAACCGGACTGGTCAAGGAGTGAGCTGGATAATTTCCCCTATTAGAGGAATTTTTCAATTTCTCCTAGAAAGTAGGGACATTTTGGGTGGGGTGATGATTGGGATAAACATAATTCCCTGTTGAATCATAGAAAGCCTCAGAATAATAATTATACTCAGCACCAGATTTATGCAGATTTTCTCTCTTGCGAGTGTTTAAAGGGGTGTGATGTGGAATGTGTGGAGCTTGGGTAGGTGTGGCAAGACTCCCTTGGTTGGCTAGGTTTGTTAAATCCTTATGCAACTGTTGTTGCTTAACTTGTAGCTGAGCCATGATAGAGCAGAGATTAGGCGGAGGGGCCTGATTAAGTAGCTCCTGGGTGGAAAAATAGGGGAAAGAAAAATTAGCATGCGGGTTAGAGGACCAATTTTGATTTTCCATTTTGAGAGAAGAGGAGGAATGCAGGAAAAGTCTTTTTTGGGGAGGCAAAATCAAGTGGTCCCTCCAAGTGTGGAGTTTTGGACCGCCGCCCGTGCAAAATGGAAGAAATGGCAGGGGAGGAGAAGAGATGGGGATGAGAGAAGTGTGCACGCAAGCAATCAAATTCTAAACCTAACTTAATTGTGACTCCCTAGAATTTAACCTAAGACTTGGTCTACCTAAGAAATAAGTAATCAATAGTGAATACCCGTTCTGTCAACAAATCTAGCCAAGTTGCTTAAGGGGAGGTTTGGGCCCAAGCGATTCCTAGGAAAATCCTCTAGTTCTTGTACAAACCTGCGCCTGGTCGTTTGACACAGCCCCTCAGCCTGAACACCAGATATAGATGACAGAATTGGTATTAACTAGAGAAAACTTAAATCCTATATAGCAAACCTAAATTGATGAAACCTCAGGGTTCAAATTGCTACAAATTTTAGTTAGGTATAGGATACTACAGTGCACATGGAATGTGGAGGGCGTTATTGGGATGTTGCTCTGTTATTTAGATTTTTGTGTGTGTGTGTCAGAATTGGATAGTGGCTCCAATGAAAATCAAGTTGTCACACAATTTTTTTGTATTTTGTCTTTTAGGATTTTATTTAATTAAATGTATTTTAGGGTTTCTCTAGTTAAATTTTCAAACAAGTTTGAAAATCCACAATCAAAGGAAAACAAGTTGTATGAGTGATTGTATATTTCCTTTAAATTGAGTCTCTAGAGAGAAAGAAAGAACCCCTAAGCCAATTGTCCCTAAGATAGAAATTTAACTACCAATGAGTTATTTTTAGGCTTTCTGAATAGATAGTGATCCAATCAATGCAACCAACACCACTACCTTGAGTAAAATCAAAAAAGGATTCTAGAAAAGATTTTTGAAATATTTTAGGAATTTATTTGGTAATTGTTTTGAATTTTTAATTATACTGGTGTCAAAGTCGAGAAATGATACTCGTGGGTATTGTGGACATTTTAGTATTACCACTGACCTCAGAAAATTCTTGTGATTTTATGTGATGTGTAAAATTTTACAAGGATTCTGGTAAGCTGAATTTCAAAAAAAATTGGATGAGTATAAAAATTCCAAAAATTCACGGACAGTAATAAAATAGGAAGATTAAAGGGTGTGACCCCTCTGCAGTCCACAAATTTTTAAAAATTAAACACAAATTCAATTGTTCTGAAATTTGGAACAGATGTTCCTAACTTAATTGGGAATCATTCTGTGAAATTTTATGATTTTATGAGGCTTGTGGTGTTAGGAATCGATTTTTCAAGTCCGGACAAAAATCTGGACCCGAAAAATAGAACACCAATAATTGCAATAGAGTGGTGCTAAAGAAGCATACAAGCAAACAATGGATTTTATAATGCACCACTCCACTTAATTAAAGTGTTTAGGGTCCTGAAAGCCAATTTTAGTGTATTTTGGTAGTTTTTTAGCCTAAATGTGACAAGAAAGGGGAACCAACCTGAATTTCACGGGAAGAAAAGGACCTTTGAGCACTCGCTTCCAAATTCCCACCTTCTTGTTGTAGTTCCTGCACACACAAAAGAAAGAAAGAGAAGGAGATGAGATCCACTTCAAGCAATAGAAAATTAATTAATGCAAAGCCGTGCCTCCCCGGCAACGGCGCCAAAAAGTGATACGATTTCACACGGTTTGTTAAAATACGTCGTTGTAACGCATAAAATCGATCAACTCTTAAATTTATATTCCTAGATAGGGGAGTATCTAGGGTCATCCAAGGAGGCCAAATGTTTGCAATAGTGATTCTCTTGCTTGGAATACAATCTCAACTTTCTTTTTGGTACTTTTCAATATATCATTTTTTTTGTTTTAAATTAAGACAACATGCGGAATGGTGACGGGAAGGTGATTTACACTTCAATTTAAAATACTACTTCTAAGTGGCAAGTAAAGCCTCTCCCTAAGCTCAAGCTATGCAAGTGGAGGCCTAGAAGAATTAGGGAGAGGGAGTGAGGAATGCTAAAAACAAGCAAATAGAAATGCAAACAAGAAATTGCAAAGCAGGCAACTAGATAATTAAAAAAAGTGTTTAACAAAAATGCCTAGTAGAGGAATGCTTCTATTACTAGAAAATTGACATAAAGAAAGGAAAACACAAATCCTCTAGATGGATGGTGAAGAAGAGGGCTTCTTGCTCCAAGGTTGGTGGCTCCCCATCTTGAAAAGAGTCCTTCAACTCCTTCCTTGCAGTGCTCCGCCAAGGTGATGTCCTCCAAGGCAAGCCCTAAAGGGGCATGCCCTAAGCTTCTCTCCAAGGGTGGACGTCCACCCTAGGTCCTTCTCCCTTTCCTAGCCATCCTTCTTGAAGTGGAAGAGTCCTCCTCCTTTGCGTGGCCCAAGTTGAAGAGAGTGGGGAGAAGAAGGCACCAAAAGGGCTGGTGATGTACCCCTTTAATCTCCTTCTCTACTCCTCCTTGGGCATAGGTATAGGTGGATGTAGGTAGAAAAATACACTAATGGAGGATGGGAATTATGTGGTGGTAGGGTAGGGTATTTATAGGATGGGAAGGGGGGTGGTTATGGTGTTTTTCTGGAGGGAAATGAAGGGGTGCTTGGTTATTTTTGGAGGGAAAAATGGGAGGGAAATGAAGAGGTGCCTTGGTTTTCTCTCCAAAAATACCTTCTAGAAGGCAATTTTGGAGGGAAAAAAATGGAGGGTGGAGATGGGTTTTGATGGTGGATGTAGGGTGGTGATGGAAGGGATAGTTGGCACCACAATAAAGTAGGAGTAGGTGGTCTTTTTGCTGGAGCTTAGGTAGTAGGGTAGTAGGGTAGTAGGTTTTGGTGCCATGGAGGTGGACAAGCTAAGTTAAATAGCTTAGCTAGCTTAGCTAGTAGGGAGTAGAGTTGGAGGCATTTGGAGCTAAGGTTTTCAGGGAGAAGAGTTGGAGGTATTTATCTTGAGCTGCACTAAAGCTGGTGGCTACTGAAGAGAGCTGGAAGGCGCTACCTTAGCTAGCTTAGCTTGCTAGTTCTTTACTAGCTACTAAGCCAAGCTAAAGCAAGCTAGCTTCTGCTAAAAGGAGCTGAGGTGAGCTGGGTCTAATGCTCCCGGGGAGGATCAAGCTGGGTGAGGTAGCTAAGGTATCTTAGCTCAACTGAGTTGAGCTAAGCTGAGTCCCCGGGAGATGGACTTGAGCTTCCTAAGCTGGAATGAAGTCATCTTTAGTTGGCCGGAGTTGAGTAGAGCTGGATGTAGCTGGACCTGAGCTGGGGTGAACTCCAGTCAACTCAACTGAGCTAGCTAGAGCTCCCTGTGGACTAATGGGAGCTGAGATGAGCTAGACTCAGCTAAGTTGAGCTGGATCTGAGCTGACCTGAGCTAGGGTGAGCTAAGATGAGCTCTCCTGAGCTGCCATTCAGCTGAGATGAGCTGAATGGAGCTAAGATGAGCTAACACTAGTTCAAGTGAGTTGGAATCCAGCTATGGTGAGCTGGATCAAGCTGAGTTCCAGTTAGCTTGAGCTTCTTCTTCACCAGTTGCCTTCCTGAGTGCTAGGGTTTTGGAGTTCTGACAATCTGCATATCCCTAACACTCACAAAAACACATTAAAAAGATAATAACAAGTGCAATGCATGCCTAACCTAATTGATACCTAAATACAGCCCAAAAACCCGTTTGCGGAGCAAAATCCTAAGAGCTAAGTTTGTTTTAATGCATAAAAATGATGATAAACTGGCATTTATCAATAAGCATCGCTGTAAGTCCAGCTCATGCATCACTGTAGTCCACCTCACGCTGCGTTGGCTCCACACTCCTGCCTTGCCGCGTGCGCACCTGCCTACTCACTGGCGTTGCGGTGCGCGCATGTGCTAGTGGCCTGGGCTACGCCACGTGGCGCAGTCTGGGCCGTCCATCTTCTTATTGTTGTTGGGGCTGCTACAGACGTCAGATTGAGTTGATTTTCGCACTGTTAGGCTGTGAACGTCGACACGAATCCATCCGCACGATCAGATTTATCATTAAAGCCCCGAATTATGTCTCCTAGTCCCTTGGTCGTTGATCTTCCTTGGACTGCATATGGTGCTACGGAACTCCGATTGAGGCGATTTCTGAGGCGTTGGACTCCGATTGTCATTTTGATCAAATCTGTATGGTCAGATCGTCAATCCGAGGCTCCAAAATAAATATCCTTCTCTCCTAACTGTAAAAAGGATGCAATTAACCTAAATTATATACAACTACTCTAAATGCTGAATGGTGCATGATATGTAATATTTATAACATGAAATGCAAATCTAAGCCTAGGAACATGCATGAATGGGCATTTTACCCTCAACAAATGTGTTTACATCATAGCCCAATGCATAGATGGTGAAGCTTTAAGTAGAATGAGCTGGGGACGCACCTACCATCCTAGTCAATCTAATGGATGGCTCGAGTCCGAGCTTGAAGAGTTAGCTTTCGATGAATCAGAGATGAGTACCGATGAGGATGAAGTAATTTTTTATGAGGATTTCAGTGACCACCCCACTGATCTTCTACTTTCGCGGATACCCCCATATGATCTAGAGCTTGGAGAGGGCATGATCTTTGATGTCAATTATCGTTATGAGGATCCCTATGACTCAGATTGTGGTTCTGAGATACATTTTGATCTACTCCCCCAGCAACTTCCTGCTGAATTTTGGGACATGATAAATCAGCTGAATTAACATCATGATCCCCCCTCTGATTATCCTCTATTTTCCACCACCACTCCACACTTTCTTATAGCTAGACCTTTTGAAGTAGGGGTACACAATCAGCTGGTTCGCTTCTCTGGACCACTGATTCTGGGAGCATACGAGCATATCTTTCTCTTGATCTTGACTAACTCCTAAGCATGAACTGATACATCTGATTGAGTTTTCATCCAGCTGGAGCTGCTAAATTCAACATCTACCTCACATTCTACCATCACCCTATACATACTCGCTTTATACAAAGCATATTTCCTTTTCGCATATTGCATACTGTCAGGTTGGGTGATGCTGAACGATAAACTTCAGGAGCAATTCCAGGTGATTTCTACCCATTCACTCCCTATTGCATTTATCTTCTTTTATATTCATGCATGAGGACATGCAAGAACTTAGGCATGGGGTGGTAGATACGACAAAATTGAAATTTTTTATGCCAACATTTAGGAAAATCTCGGAGCTGCATGTCAAACTTACTTTAGGAACCTAAATAAAAGAATAACCGACTCCACCTCCAATGCTTGCATTAGAGCTAAAAATCGTCTGCACTTCCAGCTCTCTCGCTCACCTTTTGTTCTAAATCCAGGGTCAAGCTGAATGTAACCCGAAAGGGAAATTTTATTAAGTATGAATATAAGAGGTTACTTGTTTATAGCATATATGCATAGTGCATCCATGAATAAGATTATCTTATTAAGAGAATGCTTTAGGGATTTTATCCTCTAGTTGATTCTTGTAATTTGGAATCCAGTACAATTTTTCACACACGTAGAATTTGCAATGGATTCACGGAGAAGGCTGATAAATGTCTTCAGTTTGCCGAGGAGAAGTAGTGCCTCTTTTCTTAAACCCTTGGACAATGTTTTGGGGGTTAGGCAGATTTTCTTGCAAAAATCCACCAAATAATGTGAGATGAGAATAGAGAGTACTGGTGCTCTAAGATTAGTGCAAGGAATCTGGAATCGTAGATAATTAGGTGATGATACTCAGAGATTTGGCATAGTTTTCACTCTCGATTCTTGTGTATACATTTTCGTGCGAAATTTTGACAGCCACCAAGTAAGGCAATTACGTGGAGAGTGAGTTTTCATAAAACTAGGGCTAAGGTGGATGGTTACGATCATTCTTTACGAAATCCTCGGCTGAAGGAGGGTATTGATGTCAAGGTTAGAAATACACCATCCTATCCATCTTTCACAATGCCATGAGTAGGCACTTCCACCAAATAAGCCACCTAATGTCTCTTGAGTACCACCAATCCCTAATAAAGCCTCTTCAATAAAATTCATGAATGTGTTGCTAGATTGTGTTGAGTTAGAAAAATTATATATGAAAGAAAAAGAATGAAAGAATGAGAAAATGAGAACAAGGAAAAAAAAGAAAAAATGAGAAAATGAGAAAAAGAAAAACAAAAAAATAAAAAGAAGAGAAAAAAGGAAAAAAAAGAATACAGAAAAATAGGAAAAATCAAGAAAAAAAGTTGTAAATATTTAGTGTTTATTTCAGTTGCATTAAGGCAATACCACCAAATATGTCCTTAACCTATTTTTTCTATGTTTCTGACTGCCTGAATACTAGCTGAGGAATTCCAACTTAGTGTTAAGGTTATGAGAACTCAATTAAAGTGTTAATGCCAAGTAAGACTACCAAATACGGATCATACATGAGAATCTAGTGAGATTGTGAGCTCTTAAAAAAAAAAAATAGAGTAAGAGAGAATGAATACAAAGGAACCAAAAAAGAGCATAGTTTCTCTCATATTTTGCTAAGTTGAGTTACTTGAAAATCCAGGAATCTAGATTTTGAGGTACTGATCTCAATGTAGCACCAACTAAGAGTGATCCACCAAATAAGCACCCATAGCCCTTAGACATTCTCTACCTAAGCTTAAAGTCAGGTGCAATTCATAGAATATCTTGAATACTCTGAGGGAAGAAGTCCGCCTAACCTGCTAGAATTTTTACTAGGGGTCAAGTACAGGCTTTAGTGGTGAATTAGTTTTTCACTCAAATCCGTTGCAAAAGCTACGTAGCTACACTTTCACGATTGTCTAGATTTCTAGAGCATAGGATGAAAACAAAAAGGAGAAAAATCTCTAGGCATACACTTGATAAAATAATCAATCCCTTAAGAACCCTTCTGTGAATAATTTAGTCTCACTTTTACGAGGGACTAGCAAGATTTAGGCATGGGGGTATGATTGCGCAGCAATCATAGGTCTAAATTGAGCTAAATTTGCCTAGGACTTAGCATAAGTTAGGGTAATTTATGCATGCATAAGCATTACTAGCACCTAGACTGCTTTCTTTTAGCTATGGATAAAATAATGCTATAACTTACTAATTAGGTGGATTATGTCAATTGCAGGTAATAAGCTAAACAGAAGCTAGATCTGAAGCTGGATCTAAAGCTGGATATGAAGAATAAAGAATAACTGGTGTTGCAGCAGAGCTGGAGCGGAAGACCTGCATTAGATGTAGTAGATAATAATGTAAGGGAGTTAAGGTATGCTATTCTATTAAGTAGGAATAAAGCAATAAATTGTGAATAACTTAGGTCCATCCTAGCCCTAGGATAGCCTAGAAGCTTCCCCAAGCCTTAGCCACCCTTAGATTAGGTCACCGGACCGTAGGAAACCTTAAAACCCTAATTTCTACCTCTATCTAGATGTCCAGAAGAGTTATAGGACATCTAGAACCCTTAGCCAACTCCCACACACCTTAAACCCACTTCTACAGTGTTATTGGATGTCCAGACACTTGGTCGGATGTCCAATTTCTGCAGAATACCAAAGACAGAACCTAGAAACCCTCCTGACTCTGAGTGGACGTCCAGAAAACAAGTCTGGCCTTCTGCTTTTTAACTATAAGACATCTAACACTATTATTAGATGTCCAGAACTTCCTTCCAGACTCTGTTTTGAGATTCAAGCCTTTATCTTGGATCTCTAGCTCCTTAAACCCAATTCTAACCCACTAAGAACATAAATTAAGGTGCCCTAACCCTAGTACATCACCTCTAGACCTCCTTAAGGACTTAATTAGGTCCTCACTAAACCTAATTGACTTGGATCATAGTAAATCTCTTTAATCTATTCAATTATACTCATTGAGTCCAATTGAGCCCTCATCTCAACACACAATGTCCAATTGGACTCAGTAAGAGTCCAATTGACCTAGACATGACTTAATTGAGTTCTTTTACTCTCAATTAGGTTTCCACACACCCAATTAAGCTTGTACTAAGTTTAATTGCACTTTACCTTAGTGAATTAGGGTTTACAACCCTAATTTGAGACCTACCTTGACCTAAACCCACTAAAACCTTACCTAAACAACCTAGCCACCTAAGTTTCGACCCACACACACCCACACACACCCACACATACCATCAACACAAAAATACCTAGCCTAGAGTTCCCTATAACTTTCTACCATGTGTTGTTGCCATGGTTGCTAAATTTAGCAGCCAAGAGCCATTCAATTTTTAGATACAAATTTGGTGTATCTAAAGACCACCATCCATCCTCTCTCTCACACACCCACGAGCTCTGATGGGAACACCATCATGAGCCTTAACTAGCTCATTTTGACCCAACGAGGAGAATAAAAGCTCCTACATAACCAACTTGAGGTCCTAATTCACTACATAACCTTTCTTAGAGAAAAATAAGAAACTAGGGGTAAAACTATAATTTTACCAATGCAGTACAACAACGGATTTTCTTAAGGGCTAAACAAAGGTCAAAGGATCTTGATAAGATAACAAGTAGGTTGGATCAGATAGGAAAGGGTTTGAGTGTATCCTGTGAATTAAGTGACTTCTTTAAACCCTAAAACAGACCCACTTGATTAACCAAGGTTCTTGTCAGAATAAAATTCACCTAATTCCTCTCAAAATCATATAAAATTATTTTCTATGGTTTAGAACTTTCAATTTGGCCTTCGGAACCCATCTTGACCTAGAATGGTGCCTTAAATAGATATTTGCACTAAATTGAATTTTTGCATAAATTTCCCAGTCAAACATAGTCAAACCCAAAATCCAACATCACCATTGGATTCCTTAAGTCCAAATTAGGTTTTTACCAAAATTTGAAACCAGGATGAATTTGCCTTGACATAGTTCGTAAAAAAGGTCCAGCCCGATTGCATTTGTACCCCTACCTTGCAAAAACCTTTAAAAAAGGCCCCAAAGCTTCTTCATTTGTTTTGCAATTAGGTCCCTCCACCATTATAGCAGAGGAATCCTACTTCGACAAACTTTGGAAGGTGGTTTCTCCTTGATTTCTCAGAGGATCTCCTCGAAAATTGGTAGGGAGATTGTCTGAGAAAATCCCTCCAATTTGAACCCATCCATGATCCAAGATTCTTTCCCAATCTCCCATGCGAACGCATGAGAAACATGGGTATCCCAACGTATTCCATCTCCAACGAGCCTTCCTTACTTAGGAGGCTTGCTTCCCAAGCCCTAAACGATCTCTAAGGCTCTATTTAAAGGAGTCCAGTTCGCCCCGACTCCTCCAAGCATGAATTCGACCGAAGAACCCCCTTAAATTCTTCTCTCCTCTTGTGGCCGATTTGCTTGCCACACTCTGGTGACCTTCTCTACTCTCCCTTGTCTTCTGACCACAATACCAGTGGCAGGTTCTTCCACCTCCTTTCGTCCGCACCGCGCAGCACCCACCAACGACCTTGTCTCCCCATCATCCTCACCGACCATCTCTCTCTGAACGCCTTCGTCTTTGGTGTCAGCAGTACGCAACTGACGCCATCTTCGTCTTCTCTTCGTCCACTATCACCCAACATAAGCCCCCATCACCCTCTACTTTCTTTTCTACTCCCTATTTCTCAAAATCAACCACTGCCGCACTCCACAACCCTCATCTCCTTCATCTCTGGCCACCTACTCCGGCAAGGCCGCTCCACCGCCACAGACCATTCCACCCCTCACAGACAAGTCCATGAGCATTCCCTCAATCCATTGAACATTTCCCACCACCTCACACACAACTCCTCTCACTCACGCACCTCACCGAACACACCCACACATACGCACGTAGTGTGCCCAAGGCATGCTCCCACAGGCATCCCCACGACATGCCAACCACTGCATCACAGTCGCCGTGCCTTGGTGAAGCTTCCCGAGCAATTCGACATGGCCATGAGGCCGTATTAGTGATTTCAGGTAGCAGGCATCATCTGCCATTGGCACTGACATTGAAGCAAGCTCTAGGCCTTGCCATCTCCAGGTCCGTGTCCCAGGTTGCGTGGAATAGCCTGGTGCACGAGTCTAGACTCTCAATTCTAGTTGAAGGCCATGGAAGTTGAGGGAATTGGAGGACCACCTCTGTTGCGGGCGTGCGAGAAGGGCACGTGTTTAGTCCCACATCGACGGTTGCAAAGCAAGCGAAGGCGCAAAAGTTGAATTTGTGCCTATAGCAATTCGCCTCCAAATCACTGGGTGAGGTCCCTCTCACCCGACCGACCCGGTCTTGTCCGTGCTCACGACCCATGAACTTGGATGACCAGACCCGACCTACACTCCTCACCCGCCACCACACGTCGGTGGGCCTGGTCCTAGGTATGTACCAGACCTGATTACCCGAATATGTGTGGCTTTGGGAGAGCGGAACCTAAGAGAGAAATCGAGGACAATGCATGTCGGTAGGGGGTACGTTTTGCTGTAGGCTGAAGAGGAGAAGAAGCGAAGCTGAAGAAGAAGGAGAAGCTAAGGGAAGGGCCATGATAGAGAAAGGCAGAGAGAGAAGAAGCTAAAGGAAGAAGGAGAAGCTAAGAGAGCAAGTAAATGGCAGAAGTAAGAAGAAAGAGAAGACAAAAACAATGAGAAAGAGAAGAGGCAGTCGGCAAGGAAGGCAAAAAGGTAGAAAGCTCGTAAAGGCAAAATATGAAAAAGAAGGAAGGTGAAGGTAGAGAAAGCTAAAGACAAAGAAAGAGAAGAGGAAGTAGCAGAGAAAGAAGAGAAGAGAAGTAGAGAAAGAAGGAATCAGAAGAGATTGTAGCATCAATTTAAGTTGTTTGATTTGCAAATTAGACGTCCAATTTGAGTTTAATTCATATACATTGAGTTCTTTAGTATTTTGTGCTCTACATTTAATCCCATATTTTTGCACTTTGAGACTGATATTATTGGATATTCCTTTAAATTATAAATTGTGATCTTGATTTCTAAACACCAATTTGCTCCCTTTGTTTGACCTCGGACTTCAAATTCGATTAATAAAATTGTATTTGTTTGAACGCTTTTTTGGCTATATTACAACGTGATTCTCCTAAACACTGATTCTGCGAGAAAATATTTTGGCGCCGTTGCCAGGGAGCAACAGACAATTTAGACTTCTTGACTACAATTCCTAATTTGGTACTAACTTGCTATATCTCTTTTTTGTGGTTGTTTCAGGGAGAAGGTTCAAAGAAAGTCAGCCACACATCAAACACGCCAGGGGCAAGTAATTTCTGATTACTTTCTCTTAAAGTCCCTTATTCTAAAAAGGAAAAAAGATAAAATCAATTAGGGCTACTTGCCTTCCATTCTTAGCTAATCCATCAAGTTGCTTGATTTGATTTCAACAAAACTGATTTATGCACCCATTTAAGGTAACTAGGGCTACCACTTTCTTGATTGAGTCTTAGATACCACATTTGGCAAACTAAATTGGACCAAAATTAGAGCTAAATTAAGGATTTCAATTTAGGGTTTTAGATACACACTTTCATAAGCATGAATCAACCCTTCAAAAAATGTGTGCCTAAGCCTTGATTGAAGAGATCTATTCAAGAAAGCCCTAAAATTCAAGCTCTTAACCTCACTTGAATCATAAAAGAAGGGACCTAAAACTTCTCAAAGGACAAATAGGTGAAGTTGACCAACTTTGTTGGGTCAACCAACCATGAAATTAGGTCACTTTTTGCACTCAATACATCTAAAGTTCAAGTGAAATCTTAAGCACCCTTTCTCTTTAATAAAACTGGTAGACTTAAGAGGTCAAGTCCCCATTCTGGTCTACCCGGAACATCAGTGACAAGAGAGGTCGGGTGGGGGAAACCCTATAACTTGTCGGGCCACTCTACCGTGTAGGGGTCTTTGCGGGACTCTCCCTCTCTAGCTGCCCAGGTATTTCTCAAGTGGACGGCTTTCTGACTAAGGGGTATCATCTGCCTCGAACCCCTATAGTCATCCAAATTTTTGGGTGTCTTGATTGGGTCCATCACATTCTACTCTCATCCAGACCATCGGTGCATGTTTGGTAGGAGGTCCTTAAGACCATCCTTGAGGCCTCCTTTAGTGATTCACTCCCATCGAGGTCGAGCCTTGACTACTTCTGTGTTTGTGCAGCAACCCCATCACGTAGACATCTCCTCCGATTCATCTAAACCCAATTCTCCTTCGTCCATCATCATGGCACAACCCGTAGAAGAAGGAAACAACCTTGAGAACCAACTTCACCGCCTTAATGATATATTCCAAGCTTCTGTGAATCCACCACAGCATCCTATGATGCGAGATCACTACAATCCTGCTGCGGTGGCGATCGAACCTCGAGTCTAAATCTCAGCTGGAGGTCTTGATTCTGAACTGAAGCCCAACATGATTCATGCTATTCCAAAATTTCATGGGCTTAACTCCGAGGTTCCTTTCTAACACATCAAACAGCTCAAGCATCTGGCCCAAACCTTCGAGTCAGATATCCAAAATCGGGATATTCTTCTCATGAAGATTTTCTCCTTCTCTCTCATGGACAAAGCAGATCACTGGTATCAGACTCAAATGCGTCCAATCAACACATGGGTTGAACTATAATCCGAGTTTCTGAAAAGGTTCTTCCCAATTGGTCAGACGACTCTAGATCACACACTTCACACAGCAGCCTGGAGAACCACTACATGAAGCATGGGTCTGTTTCCTGGATTTCATGCGAAAGTGCCCCCATCATGGAGTTCCTAAATGGGAACAGGTCTAGTCTTTTTACCAGGGACTCCATGAAGATATCTGCTTATTCGTTAATGCAACTTGTAGAGGAAATATCATGGGTCAACATGAAGACATTATGTGGGAGATTCTCGAGAATATGTGCGAGAACTCTATCAATAATGACTCCATGGGCTTATTCGACTGGACGAATGCCCACGCATCGATGAATCCAAGGGGTGCACATGAGACGTAGGGCCTGTCCGCATCCGTCAACTTGGAATTGATGCCAGTCGTCTGGACAAGGCCTCTATCATTGAGAAGAACGTGGATGAGCTAACTCGACATCTACTGGAGCACCTCTGTGCGAAACTTGTTCACATAGCCGCCCTTGGGGAGGGAACCTATGCATAACATCTATCAATGATCTTCTCAGGGGATGGACCCGTATCCATCCTTGTTTGACTCTAGGATTGGTGGAAACTCCAATCCTGCTTACTCTAGTTGGGGGAACTTTGAACACTCGTACTCGGATTTCTCTGAGGTTCCTCAGACCTATGAGGACCTGAACGCCATCCAGAATGACCCATTCTCTAATACCTATATCCATAGATGGTGGAATATCCCATTTTCCTATCGGTGGGAAATAATCAGAATCAAAGACCATCATATCAACCCTGTCCACATGCTCCTTGTCCATTTCAGCTGCCTCAGCCTCGACCCAACCCTACCTATTAATCTGGGCCAACTCAGATAGATCAAATGACTCTTATCCATTAGACTCTGGCGGACATTCAGAAGGTGAATGCTGCTATGCAAAAACAACACTAAGACGAGATCACAGAGGTTCGCAATCAACTCGCCCAGATGGCGAATTCCCGCCAACCTGGCACACTTCCTTTGCAACCTTTGCCAAATCCGAATAGCATGTTGAACCAGAGGTGCATTATGAACCCTAATTCAGGCCAAGCCCACATGATTTATCAAGCCCCTTCTATTCCATCACCTGACGGGATGGATGCTTCGACATCATACTCGGGATTTTAGCAGCAACCACCTATTTTTCGACACCAAACCAAACCGGCCATGACTCAATTCAGCCATAACCCGTAGTGGCAAAGCAACACATGACCCACCTTACCCAAGCCACTTTAAGCCTGGTAGTAACCCAAACCCTAGGATAGTTATCCAGGATACCTCTATCCCTGATCAAGAACCTGGACCTATTCTAGAGGAACCATCTAAGGTTCGATTTCCCAAGGCCTTGACCAAGGGAAAGAGGACAAACAAACTCACGGCACCTTAGAAGGATCTGGTCAAGCTCTTTCAACAGGTCCAGATAAGCATCCCCCTGATGGATGTGATCTGCCACATACCAGCTTACACTTGATATCTGAAAGACATGAGTACACCTAAGCGTAAGCCGCGAACCAAAAGTGGGAACCCAATCATATTGTCAGAGTAATCCAGCTCCGTAATTTTGAGCAAACTCCCACCTAAGGAAAAAGACCCAGGTACTCCCCTGATTTCTTGTACAATTGGTGATACCCAATTTGATAGAGCTTTATTGGATCTAGGAGCCTCCATAAGCCTAATACCTACATCCCTACTTGACCATCTTGAGGAATCTGAGCTTAAACTGATAGAGGTGACATTACAATTGGCTGATCGATCTATTAAGTCACCTAAAGGAGTTCTTGAGGATGTCATTGTTAGGGTTTGGGATTTCTATTTTGCGATGGACTTCGTAGTCTTGGATATGGATGCTCCAGAAAATCTGAGGGATACACCAATTATACTAGGGAGACCCTTTCTGGCCACTGGTAGGGCCAACATAAATTGTGAGGAGGGTGAAATTGAATTGAAATTTGGGAAACAGACATTAAAGATTGACATCTTTAAGGGCCAACAATAGATTAATTATGGTGTGATAGAATAGATATGTGATATCAAGGCTGTGGTTGACGATCCATATATTGAGGAAAACCTGACTACTTCTGATCAACCACAAGAGGATCAAAACCCGCAATCAGAGCAGTCCAAACGTGACCTGGACACACCCATAGCTCCCTCCCTTACTCCTGACACACACCCTAAATCGCCCGCTGCTGCTGATAACCCTGTTTTCGAACTTAAGCCTCTTCCCGATCATCTTAAGTATGTCCTTCCAGGTTCCAATTAGACGTTTCCAATGATTATCAACTCCAGACTCACACCTGATCAAGAATCACATCAGATTAATGTTCTCTAGCAACATCGAAGAGCCATTGGATGTACTCTCAATGATTTGACAAGCATCAACCCTTCTTACTACACACACCACATCTATATCGAAGAGGGCACACGACCTTCCCATGAAATGCAGAGACATTTGAATCCTAATCTGCAAGAGGTCGTGAAAAAGGAGATCATCAAGTGCTTAGATGCCGGGATCATCTACCCGATCTCCGACGGTCAATGGGTGACTCCAATCTAGGTTGTGCCTAAGAAGGTAGGACTCACCGTGATCACGACTAAAATCGGAGAAATCATACCGACCTGTGTGGCGAATTCGTGCAAATTCTGCATTGATTATAGAAGACTCAATACCTACACAAAGAAGGATCATTTCCCTCTACCGTTTATTGATCAAATCCTACAGAAATTAGCAGGAAATAGGTTCTTCTGCTTTTTGGACGAGTACTCCTGTTATAACCAGGTTGCAATCCATCATGAGGACCAAGAAAAGACCACTTTCACCTACCTCTTCAGGACGTATGCGTTCCAAAGGATGCTGTTCATTCTCTGCAATGCACCCACTACTTATCAGCAGTGCATGCTTGCCATATTCTCAGATATGGTAGGTGATTATCTGGAAGTCTTCATGGATGACTTTTCAGTATTTTGCGAATCATTTGACAATTGCCTCCTGCACTTGGTTCAGATCATCAGGTGGTGCATTGACTTGAATTTGGTTCTTTCTTAGGAAAAGAGCGATTTCATGGTGCCTGAAGGAATTGTCCTAGGACATCTTATATCAGATAAAGGCATCCAGGTCGATAGAGCCAAGGTGAATCTGATTTCCAAACTCCCTATGCGTAGCTCGATCAAAGGACATCTGATCTTTTCTGGGGCAAGTCAGTTTTTACCATCTATTCATTCCTGATTTCTCAAAGATCGTGTGCCCGCTGACCACTCTACTATCTAAGGATGTTCCTTTCGAAATCTCCAAGGAATGCACTCAGGCATTTGAAACCCTACATGATTGAGTCACCCAAGCTTCGATTTTGTAGTCCCCTAATTGGTCTCAACCCTTTGAGATCATGTGCGATGCTTCTGATTTCGCTGTAGGAGCGGTACTTGGCAGAAAATTGATGGGAAACCCATGGTCATCTACTATCCTAGCAAGACACTTGACGAGGCTCAGTGTAACTACACAGTTATTGAGAAAGAGCTGCTAGCCATAGTATTTTCCCTATAAAAATTCAGATCGTATCTTCTGGGTTCCCATGTTATCATTTACTCTGATCACATAGCTGTGAGGCATCTCCTTGCGAAGAAGGACGCAAAACCTCGATTAATCTGCTGGATCTTTCTATTGCAAGAGATTGACCTTGAGATTTGCAACAAAGCGAGAAAATAGAATGTGGTAGTTGATCACTTGTCCTACCTTCCTTCTGATATTATCGACCCTTCCAGACCAATTACAGAACATTTTCCCGATGAGCACCTCCTGACTATTAGTAAAGGGCTTCCATGGTTTGCTGATTTAGTAAACTACCTAGCATCACATCAGATCCCGTCCGATTGGCCAAAGGCCAAGAAGGATGATGTAAACATGTTTACCCTACTTAAGATGTCTATTTATGCATGTTCTTAAGCATAGGATTTCATTGCATACTATAAATATTGCATAATGATGAGAACCTCATCATGAGCCATAACTAGCTCATTTTGACCTAATACAAAGGATAAAAGCTCCTACATATATCAAGGAAAGGCTTAACTCAGAGAATCCTGAGTTTGAGAAGAAAACAAGTCATAAGAGGTAAAAATGTAATTTTACCAGTATAATCTGCATACAGGGTAATTCAGGGCCCAAACATAGGTCAAAGCAGCTTAATAAGAATAAGAGTGGGATGAAATGATCTAGCAAGGGCTACAGCAATTCCAAGAAACTAAATGATAATCTGTAACCCTAAAACAACCCACTTCAATTCACAAGGTTCGAGGCAAAGTAAAAATAGAATAAACCCTCTAAAATTCATAGAAAAATAATCTCCAGGGTTTAGAACCTTCAATTTGGCCTTCAGAACCCTTTTTGACCTACATTGAGAACCATGCCCAATTAATAACTTAATTTGGGTTTTTGCGCAAATTGACCGGTCAAACAAGGTTTCATATGGAAATGAAATTCACCATCAGATTCCTTAGGTCCTAATTAGTCATGTATAAAAACTTGAGCCTAAGAAGAAACCTCCTTGACCGACTTTACACTTTGGTCCTCATATATTTACTCTTTGGCCCTCAACTTTTGAACCCTCGCATTTTGGCCCCTAACTCTCCTTCGTTCTTTGCAATCAGGTCCCTCCTGCAAAACCTGCCAGCACCATGCTCCGGCGACCTTGCGCGGAGCATGGCGCCGCGCAGGGTGAGGTGGGGGACCTGGCAAGTAAACCAGGGGTGCCCTACGTCGTCAGCCGTCGCAGGGACACCCCCCTGGTCGTTGTAACCCACCATACCGGCCGTGCGAACGCACAAACGGTATGGGTTCTTGTTTCCGGCCATCCTCCGGCGAGGGAGACACGTCGTCTCCCTCCGCCTTCCTCCCTGTTTGATCCCTATAAATACCCCCCGTTGCTCCACCGACCGGGGCAGCCTGGATCTGACGGAGAAAATCCCCAACTTTCTTCTCTTCTTCCTCCGGCAGACGCTCACCAGCTCCGGCGGTTTCCTCCCCCTCCACCTCTTCGCTCTGCCGCAATACCAGCAGCAGAGACTTCCTCCCCTGTTCTTCCCGCGCCACGCCGCACCCAGCTGGCGCCTCTCTGGCTCTCTGCTCGCCGCCGCCCCTTTCCCTGAGCATCGTCTTCTCCGGTGACAGTCGATACGACTGTCGCCCTGTTCCTCCCCCTTCGTCCCTGCAAGTAAGCTAGAGCTACTCCCCTTCTTCTCCTCTTTCTTTCCCCGCTTTCAATTTATTCAATTAAGCCCTCGACCGACCTTGACCACCTTCACCCCCTTCGTCTCCAACCACCCTCCGGCGAGCCGCTCCCATCACCTCAGCGACCCACACGGCTCGCCGACCACCGCAGGACCTCCGCCTCCTCACCCTGATCAACCTCCGCCCTGCCACTCCCCCCACATCACCCTCTGCAACCCCACCGAACAGACCCATCCTCCGACCCACAGTCCGACCTAGGGCAGCTCTCGCACGCCGCCCCGCGCCTCGCCACCACCCACACGAGCTTCGCCGCACCCTGGCGAAGCTCCTGGCACTTTCTGATTAGGCCGAGAGGCCGTTTTCTTGTGAACAGGCCACCCGACCTCCGCCGCCATTGACGCGCAGGAGGAACTGCTTCCGCCTGCAGCTACAGGCGCACCACGCTCAGCGCCAAGCCCAGATTCAACTCCCAGGCCTTGCGAGGAGTCTTGGATAAACACCAGGTTCGCAGCTAAGGAAGAAAGTTTCGCGTGACGCCGCCATCTCCTGCTGATTTCCTTGCTGCGGGCGCGCAATTGAGGTGGGCCATTTAGTCCCACCTCGGAAACGCCTGAAGAGTCGCAGCGACATAAGATGCAAAAGTGCTGAAGGCTTACTGCCTCAGCACACGGGGTGAGGT
Source organism: Thalassia testudinum (assembly GCA_037157565.1). Classification (NCBI taxonomy): domain Eukaryota; kingdom Viridiplantae; phylum Streptophyta; class Magnoliopsida; order Alismatales; family Hydrocharitaceae; genus Thalassia; species Thalassia testudinum. The sequence continues at coordinate 29,403,381 of JAZHRO010000019.1, read as the reverse complement.
CCCCTTCACCCGCCCGGTTACCCGGTCTCGTCCGCGCTCACGCCCCGCGGACCTGACCCGACCCGACCCGACCCGACTTAAGACTGACCTGCACTCCTCGCCCACCACGCACGCCGGTGGGCCTGGACCCGGGCCTGACCCGAACCCGGTTACCCGGCAGCTCTGGGAGAGCTTTCCCAAGAGTGGTTTCAGAGAGAGAGAGAGACGCGGGGGGGGGGGGGGGGGTAGAGTAGGTTTTGCCTCTGACGAAAAACTCTGAAGTGTGCAGGCACAGGCGAAGAAGAAGACCCGCGGAAGAAGGAAGCTGACTGTAGCAACAGGTAGTTAAGTCGTCTGATTTGGAAATCAGACGACGGCCTGAAGGGAAAAGAAGAAAGGAAGGGTGACGTCCCTGGCTGAAAAAGAAAAGAAGAAGCTGACACTTAGCCGCAGGGAGGAGAAACAAGAAGAAACTCTACAGAAGAGGAAAGGCTGCAGAGAAGAACTACAGCAGAGCCAAGGAAGAAGAAACCTTCACAGAAGAGTCTGCAGAAAAAGAAGAGGAGAGGCCAAGACAGAAACCAAGGAAGAAGAAGAAGGAGATCTGAAGAAAGAAAGAAAGAGGAGCATCACCTCTGCAGAACAAAGAAGAAGAAGGAGATCTGAAGAAAGAAAGAAAGAGGAGCATCACCTCTGCAGAACAAAGAAGAAGAAGGAGATCTGAAGAAAGAAAGAAAGAAGAACATCACGAGGAGAAAACAAAGAGAACAACAAATTCTTTCCCTCTCTCTTTCTTTATTTTGTAAAAGAAACATGTATATCTCTAGAATACAACTTGCTCCCTGAGTTCGACCTCGGGAACTCTTTTATTTTCCGAGTAAAAAATTTATATATTTGAAATGTTGGTAATAACCGGCTATACTACAACGTAATAACAAACTAAAACCCGGTTGTCCAAGACGATTTCATTTTGGCGCCGTTGCCGGGGAGCAACGGCTATTCTAGAGGTAAACATTCCTGTTTCTTTTAATTTCTGATAATCTCCTCTCTTTTGTGCAGCTACAGGAACTGAAGAAGACAAGCAACCACACGACAACCACTCCGAAGACAGGTAAATTTTTCCTCTCACTATTAACCCCTAAACTCTAAAGAGGAAGAAAAGAAAAGAACAAGCAATATAGGGCTAACCTGTCTTCCATACTTAGTAACCATAAAGAGTTGCATGTTTTCAACTCATCACTCCTGCACACTATTAAGGGTATTTAAGGGCTAACACATTCTTGCTTGAGCCCTAATTGCCCAACAAAGAGTTAAATGGACCAAGTAGAGCCAACATAAGGTCAAACATTAGGATTTCAGTAGAGACACACCCCTTAATCAAGAATTGAGGAAATCCAAAAGAGGTGTGCCCAAGCCATTGATTGAAAATAATTAACAAGAAAAATCCTAAACAATTGGCTCTCTCTAAACACTTGAACCCTAAAAGACAGGACCTAAAAGCTCTTAAAGAAAACAAGAGGTAAAGTTGACCCCTTGGGTCAACCAACCTTAAATTAGGTCACTCTTTGCACTTAAAAGACTAAAGTTCAAGTGAAAACCTTAAGCACCCTGATCTTAAAATTGGTAGACTTAAGAGGTCAAGATCCCCATTCTGGTCTACCTGGAACCGCAGTGACAAGAGAAGTCGGGTGGGGGAAACCCTGTCACCCGTGGGGACGCTCTACCGTGTAGGGGTCTTCGCGGGACTTTCCCTCTCTGGCTGCCCAGGTAATTCTCAGGTGGACGATCTTTCTGATCAAGGGGTCCATCTGCCCCGCACCTCTATAGTCACCCAACACATTTTTGGGTGTCTTGATTGGGTCCAGCACCTTCTAAACTTACCTCTTCCAAACAGTGCATGTACGGAAGGAGGTCCCTAGGACCACCCTTAAGACCTCCATTAGAAATTCACTCTCGTCCAGGCCAAGCCTCGACGCCCGTGTTTGTGCAGCAACACCCTCACATTATTCTCTCTTCTGATTCAGAACCAAGTTCTTCTTCTTCCCCCATCATGGCTCAGCCAGTTGAGGAAGAAAATAATCTGGAACACCAGCTCCAGCGACTCAATGACCTCTTCCAAAACTTCGTGCACCCACCAAAGCGTCCTATGATGCGGGACCACTACAATCCTGCTGTGGTGGCCATTGAGCCTCGAGTCAGAATCCCGACTGGAGGACCTGATTCCGAACTAAAGCCCAACATGATTCATGCTATACCTAAATTCCAGGGGCTTAATTCTGAAGATCCCTTCCAGCACATCAAACAGCTAAAGCATCTGGCCAACACTTTTGGATCAGATGCGCAAAATCGGGATATTCTTCTCATGAAGATGTTCTCCTTTTCTCTTATGGACAAGGCCGCCCATTGGTATCAAACTCAGACCCGGCCGATCAACACTTGGGAAGAACTTCAATCCGAAGTTTTGAAAAAGTTTTTTCCCGTTGGTCGGACCAACGCCTTGCGCCATCAGATTACACACTTCACTCAACAATCAGGAGAACCTCTCCATGAGGCATGGGATCGTTTTCAGGATCTCATGAGAAAGTGCCCCCATCACGGAGTTCCTAAATGGGAACAAGTCCAATCTTTTTACCAGGGACTCCGTGAGGACATCCGCCTTTTCGTCAATGCAACTTGCGGAGGAAACATCATGGGTCAACATGAAGACACCGTATGGGAGATTCTCGAAAACATGTGCGAGAACTCCATCAACAATGACTCCATGGGATTATTCGACAGGACGAATACCCGCGCAGCGACGAATCTTAAGGGAGCACATGAGACGCAGGGCCTGTCCGCATCAGTCGACCTGGAATTAATGGCCAGTCGATTGGACAAGGTCTCAATCATTGAAAAGAAGGTGGATGAGCTGACTCAGCACTTGCAGCGAGCCACCTCTGCGCGTAACTCCTTTGCACAACCCCCTTCCACACAGGAGACTGTGCAAAACATCCTCCACCGATCCTCCCCCGGGATGGATCCATATCCATCCCCATCTGATTCTTGGACTGGAAGATCATCCGATCCTTTCTACACCAGCCGGGGGAACTCCATTCCTCCTTTCCCTGATTCTCAGGAGGTTCCTCAGACCTACGAGGACCTCAACGCCATCCAGAACGACCCATTCTCCAACACTTACAACCCTGGATGGAGAAACCATCCCAATTTTCAGTGGGCGGGAAATTCCCAAACCCAAAGACCACCTTTTCAGTCCCGCCCACAGCCCTCTCATCACTACCAGCCGCCTCAGCCTCGGCCCAACCCTACTTATCCATCAGGGCCAAATCAAGATCAAATGTCCTTAATCCTTCAGACTCTGGCTGACATTCAAAAAACGAATGCGGCTATTCAAAAACAGCACAAGGACGAGATTACTGAAGTTAAAACTCAACTGGCCCAGTTGGCAAATTCTCGCCAGCCAGGCACACTCCCTTCCCAACCCCTTCCTAACCCAAATAACGTGCCAACCCAGAAGCGCGTTATGAATCCAAATTTAGGCCACGCTCAATGGATTTATCAGGCCCCTACTGCTCCATCTCCAGACGAGATGGAAGCCTCAACTTCTCGTGCGGGATTTCAGCAGCAGCCACCCCTCCTACCAAACCCAAACCAAAATCAGGCCAGGTTAAATTCTGTAACAACACGTAGTGGTAAGACAACTCAAGACCCGCATTATCCAAACCACTCCAAGCCTGATAACCATGACCCTAGGATAGTTATCCAAGGTACCGCTGTTCCAGATCCACAACCTGGACCTATCCTAGAAGAACCAACCAAGATCCCGTTTCCCGAGGCCCTGACCAAGGGAAAGAAGACCACCAAACCCGTGGCCCCTGAGGAGGACCTGGTCAAGCTCTTTGAGCAGGTCCACATAAACATCCCCTTGATGGATGCAATCCGCCACGTACCAGCTTACGCACGATTTCTAAAGAATATATGTACACCCCAGCGTAAGCCGCGAACCAAGGGAGGGAGCCCAATTGTTCTGTCAGAGCAAGCCAGCTCTGTAATCCTTAGTAGACTCCCACCCAAGGCAAAAGATCCTGGAACTCCCCTGATCTCCTGTAAGATAGGTGGTACCCAATTTGATAGAGCATTGTTAGACTTGGGTGCATCTATAAATCTGATACCCACATCCTTACTTGACCATCTAGAAGAATCTGAGCTGAAACCAACTGAGGTGACATTACAATTAGCAGATCGATCTATAAAGTCACCAAAGGGGATTCTCGAGGATGTTATCGTGAGAGTGCGGGATTTCTATTTTCCAGTGGACTTTATAGTCTTAGACATGGATGCACCTGAGAACCCTAGGGATACACCAATCATTCTAGGGAGACCTTTCTTGGCTACTGCTAGAGCCAACATCAGCTGTGAGGAGGGCCAAATAGAGCTTAAGTTTGGAGATCAAACACTGAAAATTGATATATTTAAGGCCCAACAAGGAATTAATTGCGGCGTCATCGAGCAAATTTGTGACATCAAGACTTTGGTTGATGAATCACACCTCCAGAATGACTTGAGTATGCCTCATCAACCACAAAAGGATCTTGACCCGCAAACAGAGGAGTCAAATCCAGATGTGAACAACCCAGTAACTCCCACCCTTGAACCTCACATCTATACTGAACCACCCGCTGCTGCTGAAAACCCCATCCTCGAACTGAAACCCCTTCCTGCTCACTTAAAATACGTCTTTTTGGGTTCTAATCAGACCCTTCCTGTGATCATCAATTCCAACCTCAGTCCTGAACAGGAATCCCGTCTGATTGTTGTCCTCCAGCAACATCGCAGAGCCATCGGATGGACTCTCGATGATTTGATTGGAATAAGTCCCTCTTATTGTACTCATCATATCTATTCAGAAGAGGGCACACGACCTTCTCGTGAAATGCAGAGACGCTTAAACCCCAATCTGCAGGAGGTCGTGAAAAAGGAGATCATCAAGTGGTTAGATGCCGGAATCATCTACCCGATCTCCGATAGTCGTTGGGTGAGCCCAATTCAGGTCGTGCCCAAGAAGGCAGGACTCACCACTATAACGACTGAGACCGGAGAAATCATTCCTACCCGATTAGCCAACTCGTGGAGAGTCTGTATAGATTACCGTCGACTCAATTCCTCCACAAAGAAGGATCATTTCCCACTACCCTTCATTGATCAAATTCTCGAAAAACTAGCAGGAAATAGGTTCTTCTGCTTTCTTGACGGGTACTCCGGTTATAACCAGGTGGCAATCCATCCTGAGGACCAAGAAAAGACCACGTTCACTTGCCCCTTCGGAACATACGCTTTCCGAAGGATGCCTTTCGGTCTTTGCAATGCACCCGCTACTTTTCAGCGATGCATGCTTGCCATATTCTCAGATATGGTAGGTGATTATCTGGAAGTCTTCATGGATGACTTTTCAGTTTTCGGAGCATCATTCGATGATTGCCTCCAACACTTGGTCCAGATACTCAGGCGGTGCATCGATGTGAATTTGGTTCTTTCCTGGGAAAAAAGCCATTTCATGGTACCTGAGGGAATTGTCCTGGGACACTCAATTTCGGAGAAAGGTATCCAAGTGGATCGAGCTAAGGTTAATCTGATTTCTCACCTTCCTATGCCTAGCTCGATCAGGGACATCCGATCCTTTTTAGGGCATGTCGGTTTTTATCGACGATTTATCCCTGATTTTTCAAAAATCGCACGCCCCCTGACCACTCTTCTCTCCAAGGATGTTCCCTTCGAAATCTCCAAGGAATGCACTCAAGCATTTGAAATCCTGCGTGACCGAGTCACCCAAGCCCCGATCCTACAGTCCCCTAATTGGTCTCAACCCTTTGAGATCATGTGTGATGCATCCGACTTCGCTGTAGGAGCGGTCTTAGGGCAGAAAAATGACAAGAAACCTGTGGTCATTTACTACGCCAGCAAAACACTCGATGAGGCTCAGCGTAACTATACGGTTACTGAGAAAGAGCTGCTAGCTGTAGTATTTGCCCTAGAGAAGTTCAGATCATACCTTCTGGGTTCCCATGTCATCATATACTCGGATCACACGGCTGTGAGGCATCTCCTTGCAAAGAAGGACGCGAAACCTCGATTGATCCGATGGATCTTGCTGTTGCAAGAATTTGACCTCGAGATTCGCGACAAATCGGGAAAACAAAACGTGGTAGCTGATCACTTGTCCCGTCTTCCTTCTGAAATAATTGACCCTTCCGGACCCATCACTGAGCATTTTCCCGATGAGCACCTGCTGACTATTGGTACTAGCCTTCCATGGTTTGCTAATATTGTAAATTACTTGGCATCTCATCAGACCCCGTCCGATTGGCCGAAGGCCAAGAAAGACAAATTACGCTCCGATGCCAAGTATTACATTTGGGAAGACCCGTACCTCTTCCGCATAGGTGCCGATCAGATCATCAGGAGATGTGTCCCGGAAGGGGAAGTCAACAATATCCTCTCTTTCTGCCATGACCAGGCATGCGGTGGCCATTTTGCCGGGCATAAAACCGCATCAAAAGTCCTCCAGTGCGGCTTTTACTGGCCCACACTGTTCAAAGACGCATACAGTCATTGCAAGGCATGCAGTCGTTGCCAGACTTTGGGCAACATGAGCCATCGCGACATGATGCCTATGCAACCGATTCTAGTATGCGAAATCTTTGATGTTTGGGGGATTGATTTTATGGGCCCCTTTCCTGTTTCGGATGGTTTCGAATACATTCTGTTGGCTGTGGACTACGTGTCCAAATGGATCGAAGCCATACCGACCCGAACCTGTGATCACAAAATCGTTCTCAAATTCATTCATCAACACATTTTCTCAAGGTTCGGGATTCCTCGTGCAATAATCTCTGATGGGGGGACCCATTTCACAAATGCTCAGTTTAGGTCACTGATGACCAAATACGGGGTGTCTCACCGAATCTCTACTCCTTACCACCCCCAAACTAATGGTCTAGCTGAGCTGTCTAATCGGGAGATCAAGAAAATCCTGCAAGTCACTGTTCGACCTGACAGGAAGGACTGGTCGTCCCGACTTCCGGAAGCATTGTGGGCCTATAGGACCGCCCACAAGACCCAATTAGGCATGTCTCCCTTTAGACTGGTGTACGGAAAGGCATGCCACCTTCCCGTAGAACTGGAGCATAAAGCCTATTGGGCAGTACGGAACTGTAATCTAGATCTTTCCAAGGCTGGGACCCACAGGAAACTCCAAATCAGCGAGATCGATGAATTACGCATAGACGCGTACGAGAACTCGCAAATCTACAAGGAGCGGGTTAAAGCCTTCCACGACAAACACATCTCGAGAAAGATCTTTCATCCTGGTCAAAAGGTCCTACTCTTTGATGCCCGACTCAAACTCTTCCCAGGAAAACTGAGATCTAAGTGGGTCGGACCATATTTGGTCCGACAGGTTTTTGGAAATGGAGCAATCAAAATCAGTCCACTCAGCCACGATTCTGAACCTTTCATCGTGAACGGTCAGAGACTCAAGCCGTTCATTGATGTAACTTCTACTAATTTGGCTGAGGCATCTTATACCCTCCTTTCCCCTTGAGCTTATTGCGCCCAGCCGATGGCGTAAAACTCAGCGCTTAACGGGAGGCAGCCCGTCATTCTCTTTGAAAACCTGAAACTTGTTCTGACAGTTTTTTTTTTTTTTTTTTTTTGCACTTGAAGTTCACACTTTAGGGCAGCCAACTCCACCTCAGGTGCTTGCATCTGAGACTCATCAAAACAGCTATCCTAATGTATGAACTTAGTTGAATAAAAACCCCTAGGTTACAATGAGGACATTGCAAATCTTAGGCATGGGGGGGTAGGAAAGTACAAAAACTTGTAAGAAAAGGTTTCAAACAAAAAATTCACATATGCCAAAAACACCATAAAAATTAAAAAAAATTTTTCGAAAAAGAATAAGAGGAAAAGAGGAGAAGGAAATTTTGTGAAGGAGAAGAAAAACAAAATGAAAAAGGAGCACAAAATTATAAGAAAAGGTGATAGTCATTAGTAAGGAACTAAGGAATTAACCTAAGTTCTAGACCTCATTCAAGAAAATAACTGAAAAGTGCACAATGAGATTAGTATGAACGCAAACCTTAGGCATTCTTGAATAGACTCTTAGTACTCATTAAGATCTGGACACTCCTCAAGAGGTTGAGGAAAATGAAAAGCTGAAGTATTAGGTCTAAGGCTTAGGGAGTATTCGGCCTCGTTAACTAATTTTTGGTTTACGGGACTCAGTAACCTAAGCACCCTAACCTCACACACAGCCTGGTTCAGTAAGCGTAAAAATCAGAATCACGCAGAAGCGTCGCAAAAAAATCTGAAAAGATCATGATGAGAACCTCATCATGAGCCATAACTAGCTCATTTTGACCCAATACAAAGGATAAAAGCTCCTACATATCTCAAGGAAAGGCTTAACTCAGAGAATTCTGAGTTTGAGAAGAAAACCAGTCATAAGGGGTAAAAGTGCAATTTTACCAGTACAATCTGCATACAGGGTAATTCAGGGCCCAAACACAGGTCAAAACAGCTTAATAAGAATAAAAGTGGGATGAGATGATCTAGCAAGGGCTACAGCACTTCCAAGGAACCAAATGATAACCTGTAACCCTAAAACAACCCGCTTCAATTCACAAGGTTCGGGGCAAAGTAAAAATAGAATAAACCCTCTAAAATTCATAGAAAAATAATCTCTAGGGTTTAGAACCTTCAATTTGGCCTTTAGAACCCATTTTGACCTACATTGAGAACCATGCCCAATTAATAACTTAATTTGGGTCTTTACGCAAATTGACCGGTCAAACAAGGTTTAATATGAAAATGAAATTTACCATCAGATTCCTTAGGTTCTAATTAGTCATGTATAAAAACTTGAGCCTAAGAAGAAACCTCCTTGACCGACTTTACACTTTGGTCCTCATATATTTACTCTTTGGCCCTCAACTTTTGAACCCTCGCATTTTGGCCCCTAATTCTCCTTCGTTCTTTGCAATCAGGTCCCTCCTGCAAAACCCTGCCAGCACCATGCTCCGGTGACCTTGCGCGGAGCATGGCGCCGCGCAGGGTGAGGTAGGGGACCTGGCAAGTAAACCGGGGGTGCCCTGCGTCGTCAGCCGTCGCAGGAGCACCCCCCTGGTCATTGTAGGGCCACCATACCGGCCGTGCGAACGCACGGACGGTATGGGTTCATGTTCCGACCATTCTCCGGCGAGGGAGACACGTCGTCTCCCTCCGCCTTCCTCCCTGTTTCATCCCTATAAATACCCCCCGCTGCTCCACCGACCAGGGCAGCCTGGATCTGACGGAGAAAACCCCCAGCTTTCTTCTCTTCTTCCTCCGGCAGACGCTCACCAGCTCCGGCGGCTTCCTCCCCTTCCACCTCTTCGCTCTGCCGCAATACCAGCAGCAGAGACTTCCTCCCCTGCTCTTCCCGCGCCACGCCGCACCCAGCTGGCGCCTCTCCAGCCCTCTGCTCGCCGCCGCCCCTCTCCCTGAGCATCGTCTTCTCCGGCGACAGTCGATACGACTGTCGCCCTGTTCCTCCCCCTTCGTCCCTGCAAGTAAGTTAGACCTACTCCCCTTCTTCTCCTCTTTCTTTCCCCGCTTTCAATTTAGTCAATTAAACCCTCGACCGCTCCTGTTCACCCTCATCCTCTCCACCTCCGACCACCCTCCGGCGAGCCGCTCCCATCACCTCAGCGACCGACACGGCTCGCCGACCACCGCAGAACCTCCGCCTCCTCACCCTGATCCTCTTCCGCCCCTCCACTTCCCACCAAACACCCTCTGCAGATCCACCGAACACACCCACTTCCTCGCTCACAGTTTGACCAAGGACGACCTGTTAGCTCCATCTCGCCCCCTGCAGACCCCCTGACCACCTTCGCCGTGCCACGGCGAAGGTCCCCCGCCTGTCTGATTTGGCCGAGAGGCCGTTCTTCTGTGACCAGGTGACTCGCCCGCCGTCGCCATTACTGCGCAGGCAGAGCTGCTTCACCTGCAGGTGCAGGCACGCCTTCGCCCAGGGTTGACTCCCAGGTTGCGCAGGGACTCTCCGCGAAACGTCCCTGGTTCACAGACGGGGCGAAGGCCGCGCGGGAAGCCACGATCGCCCACTGCTCCATCCGCGACGTGCGCTCAATTGGGGTGGGACATTTAGTCCCACCTCGGAACCTCTCGGAGGCGCGCGGACGCATAAAGGCAAAAAGTGCCTTATGCTGTCTGCCTCCTGACCACGGGGTGAGGTCCCTCTCACCCGACCCGACCCGGCCTCGTCCGTGACCACGCTCCGCGGACCTGGCCCGACCCGATTAGACTGACCTGCACTCCTCGCCCACCACGCACGCCGGTGGGCCTGGACCCGGGCCTGACCCGAACCCGATTACCCGGTAGCGCTCTGGGAGAGCTTCCGAAGAGTGATTTCAGAGAGAAAGAGAAACGCGGGGGAGGGGGGTAGAGTAGGTTTTTGCCCTCTGATGCTGAACTCTTGAGCGTGCAGGCACAGGTGAAGGACTGCGGAAGAAGAAGAACTGAAGCGGCACTGTAGCATCCGCGGGTTAAGTCGTCTGATTGGAAAATCAGACGACGTACTGAAGACAGGTGAAGACAAAGAAGAAGAAGAAATGAAGAGAAGCAAGAAGCAAGAAAAGAAGAAGATCTGAAGAAAAAGAAAGAAAGAAAACAAGGAAGAACAGAAGACAGAAGAAGAAGAGCACGAGGGGAAGATCTGAAGAAAGCAGAAGAAGAAGAAGAAGAAGAAGAAGAAGAAGAACAGGAAGAACAAAAGCCAAAGAGGAGATAAGACAAAGAGGAAGAAAGAAGAGAAGAAGAAGAAGCCAAATTTTCATCTCTCTCTCTCTCTTTATTTTTGTAATAGAACTTGTATATCTCTAGAATACAACTTGCTCCCTGAGTTCGATCTCGGGAACTCTTTCATTTTTCCGAGTAAAAAATTTTTATATGAAACGTTGGTAACAACCGGCTTTACTACAATGTTATAACAAATACAAAACCGACGTCTTCATTTTTGGCGCCGCTGCCGGGGAGCAACGGCTATTCTAGAGGTAAACATTCCTGTTTCTTTTAATTTCTGATAATCTCCTCTTTTGTGCAGCTACAGGAACTTGAGAAGACAAGCAACCACACGACAACCACTCCGAAGACAGGTAAATTTTTCCTCTCGCTATCAACCCCTAAACTCTAAAGAGGAAGATAAGAAAAGAACAAGCAATATAAGGCTAACCTGTCTTCCATACTTAGTAACCATAAAGAGTTGCATGTTTTCAACTCATTAGTCCTGCACACTATTAAGGGTATTTAAGGGCTAACACATTCTTGCTTGAGCCCTAATTACCAAGCAAAGGACTAACTGGACCAAGTAGAGCCAACCTAAGATTCAACATTAGGGTTTTAGAGACACACTACTTAAATCAAGAATGGAGAAAAACCCAATGAAGTGTGCCCAAACCCTTGTCTGAAAATACCTATTCAAAGAAAACCTAAAACAATTGGCTCTCTAAACACTTGAACCCTAAAAGACAAGACCTAAAAGCTCTCAAAGAAAACAAGAGGTAAAGTTGACCCCTTGGGTCAACCAACCTTAAATTAGGTCACTCTTTGCACTTAAAAGACTAAAGTTCAAGTGAAACCTTAAGCACCCTGATTTTAAAATAAAAAATGGTAGACTTAAGAGGTCAAGATCCCCATTCTGGTCTACCTGGAATCTCAGTGACAAGAGAGGTCGGGTGGGGGAAACCCTGTAACCCGTGGGGACGCTCTACCGTGTAGGGGTCTTCGCGGGACTCTCCCTCTCTGGCTGCCCAGGTAATTCTCAGGTGGACGATCTTTCTGATCAAGGGGTCCATCTGCCCCGAACCTCTATAGTCACCCAACAATTTTTGGGTGTCTTGATTGGGTCCAGCACCTGCTTATCTCATCCAGCCCGTCAGTATTTTTCAGGAGGTCCTTGAAACCTCCTATAGAAATTCACTCTCCCCGAGGCTAAGCCTCGGCTCCTTTGTTCTTGCAGAAATCATTCACATAGCCCCTCTTTCCTCTGATTCTGAACAAAATCCCCTTCTTCCATCTTGATTCAAACTTTGATTCTATATCTTGATTCCACCACCTGATTCGAAGATGCAGCCTAATTACCTAGCAAGACTACCATTCAAAAAACCTGAATATCTGAGATCCATGAAAGATAAGATGATTGAGGATGCCCTTGAAATCTATGAAATCAAACCCTCAACACCAGTAGAAAACATTCAGGTTGATGTCCCAACAACCACAGCTTTCATCATAAACTGTGCCCAAATTCTATTGACTGGAATTTCAAAAGGATCAACCCGAGATATGCTCATGACAGGATACATTGAGATGGAAAAATTACACCAATCTGAATACCTTCAATGCTTGACAAATCCTGTACTTTGGGAACAACACCAAGATGCCCTTATAAAACGGGTAGAAATGATGAAATCAGTAGAGCAAATTATCAACCAGAAATACCCGTATATACCAGAAACAGAGGATGAACCATCTTGGAACAGTATTAAGGAACCATTCAGTTTCCCAGATCCCAGGATTGAGGCACAAAGTGGTTGTAAAATCCCAACCCAGATAGTAGACAATGTTGCATTAGGTTGGGATATTGCAGGAGAACACAATGCTGAGCCAACCCTAGGCCATGAATCACCAAGCTTAGAACTCCAAGACTCCTGCAATGACAAGATTAGAATTGAACCTCTGGAGGGTATAAATTCCACCCCTTGTTTTGATAAGGTGACCCTCGAAGGTTATTCGGACTTAGGTTCTAATAATTCTACCCACATCCTAAGCCTAGAACCTAGATCTGAAACTTATTGGGAAGATTATGAGGCCCTTTATGAGAAAGATCAAATTTTTACAGAATATGATTCCGGGCCTCTATTTAATGAATATCCCTCTCCAACATCCTCAGGAAATCTGATCGATTTTTCAGAAAACATGCCAATTTATGATACAGAAACTGAGGAGTTGGATGAGCAAGATTTTAATGGGGTCTATCCTACCAGCTTCGAGCTTGAACAGAACACCTTTTTGAGCCCAGAATTGACATATAGGCTAGAACCCAGTCAGGCTGCTGATTCCACATTTGATGATTTTTGCTGTGGTGGAATTCATGATCATGAATCTCATTTTCGCCAACTCTCCGACAATTTCAAATCTGACTATAATTGCGGAGAGATTCCCCTTTCTGAACACGTCAGGCCTATCTACGACCTCAGTTCTCATGACTCTAACTCCGACTCTGAGGTCCTGATTCCCGAGATCACCGATAACACAGAATCATTCCTTTTCGATCCTCAGGAACCAAAAATAGAAAATACCAAGAGTGATTGCAACCAAGAATCCAAATTTTTTCTCGAATCCGATTCCTCTCATCCTACAAACACTCTTCCGGCATTTGATAGTTACCCAGAGGACTCTCTACAGAAAACCACCTATCATCTGTTTCTAGAAGAGCCCTCGTACACAATGGCCACCTCGTCCGCACACACAGAACGGATCAAAACCTCTCCCAAACCCCGACCCGCAACCGGACTCAATTTCTATTCAGATTCACCTCTCACCAAGCCGATTGCATTTCCACATCGGGTTTCGAACATTGATCAGACTACATACCATGCTCTATCATTCTCTGATCACCCCTGTAGGGTTCCTGCATCAACCACTGATTATCCTACGGGTCCCTACTCTGACCAGGCTGATTCGGCTCAGCCAAACCCTGCGTTTACACTTCCACATCCATCTGAGCTTCATAGTTTATGGTGGGCACCACACCTTTTTATCCACATCTATCAACCCACCAGATTGATTGGGTTTGGGCTGCATCATCAGCCTGTTGATCTGAACAAGCACCTGGTTGGACCAACCAGGCTCTTAATCAAGGTGCTTGTCTTACAAAACTCCGCTGATTTGACCATCCCCTCTCCATCGCATTTCCCGCTTGGCTGAAGGCATCAAATTTAGCGCTCAACGGGAGGCAGCCCGTCATTCTCTTTGAAAACCTGAAACTTGTTCTGACAGCTTTTTGCACTTGAAGTTCACACTTTAGGACAGCCGACTCCACCTCAGGTGCTTGCATCTGAGATTAGAAATCGTCCGCAACAGTCACCCCGACCCATTCACTCATCAAAACAGCTATCCTAATGTATGAACTTAGTTGAATAAAAACCCCTAGGTTACAATGAGGACATTGCAAATCTTAGGCATGGGGGGGTAGGAAAGTGCAAAAACGTGTAAGGAAAAGGTTTCAAACAAAAATTTCACATATGCCAAAAAAAAAAAAAAAAAAAAATGCTTCGAAAAAGAATAAGAGGAGAAGAGGAGAAGGAAAATTTTGTGAAGGAGAAAAGAAACAAAATAAAAAAGGAGCACAAAATTATGAGAAAAAAAAAGAGTGATAGTCATTAGTAAGAAACTAAGGAATTAACCTAAGTTCTAGACCTCATTCAAGAAAATAACTGAAAAGTGCACAATAAGATTAGTAAGAATGCAAACCTTAGGCATTCTTGAATAGACTCTTAGTACTCATTAAGATCTGGACACTCCTCAAGAGGTTGAGGAAAATGAAAAGCTGAAGTATTAGGTCTAAGGCTTAGGAAGTATTCGGCCTCGTTAACTAATTTTTGGTTTACGGGACTCAGTAACCTAAGCACCCTAATCTCACACACAGCCTGGTTCAGTAAGCATAAAAATCAGAATCACGCAGAAGCGTCGCAAAAATCTGAAAAGAACACCTAGAATAGGAATGGCCGATCAACACAAGTTGATTTGGACGAGTTCCCAGCGCGGAGAGGCGGGAAATCCCCTCGAAGATGCGTAACAAAATATCATCTCCTCGGTGCTTGTCTCTTAGGATATTTACATATCCTACGGGGGGCATGTAAGCACTCTGCTGGTTCAGATTCCATGGATGGCATTATCTCGAAGTGTCAATTGCCAGGGTCTGGATTCGGCCACGGAATACCATGGATGGGATTATCTCGAAATCTCAATAGCCAGGGTTCCGGGGGTTGCCATGGGCGGTGCTATCTCGAAGCATCGATCGCCAGGAACCCTTGAGGATTGATGATGGGAGCAAGGAATCTGATACAGACCGTGTTGAAAAGCCAATCCTAGGCTAGAACTAAAAAGTAAAAGAGAGAGAAAACTCTCCAAACAGAAAAGAACTTTCTATCTCTCTCTTACAAAACGCACTGCGAACTGGGCCAGGGCTAAAATCATTTCAAGCACGGGTGCTTTAACCACGAAGTCCAATAAACCTTAGGTTAGTTCTTGCGGGCCTTAAAAACCTTTGCTAAAAGACTGAGGCTAAGGCTAGACAGATTTGGATCTTGATTGGTACTAGAGTATCTTTTAGGCCTATGGTCAGCATTCTAACCTAATCTATGCTCAAATAAAAAAGGCACTTATCTAAAACCATTAAAAACTTCATGGTCTAGAACAAGGGTTGAAACCTTAAGTTTTTGCTAAGGGACTAGCAAAAGCTAGGCATAGGGGTATGATGAGAACCTCATCATGAGCCATAACTAGCTCATTTTGACCCAATACAAAGGATAAAAGCTCCTACATATCTCAAGGAAAGGCTTAACTCAGAGAATTCTGAGTTTGAGAAGAAAACCAGTCATAAGGGGTAAAAGTGCAATTTTACCAGTACAATCTGCATACAGGGTAATTCAGGGCCCAAACACAGGTCAAAACAGCTTAATAAGAATAAAAGTGGGATGAGATGATCTAGCAAGGGCTACAGCACTTCCAAGGAACCAAATGATAACCTGTAACCCTAAAACAACCCGCTTCAATTCACAAGGTTCGGGGCAAAGTAAAAATAGAATAAACCCTCTAAAATTCATAGAAAAATAATCTCTAGGGTTTAGAACCTTCAATTTGGCCTTTAGAACCCATTTTGACCTACATTGAGAACCATGCCCAATTAATAACTTAATTTGGGTCTTTACGCAAATTGACCGGTCAAACAAGGTTTAATATGAAAATGAAATTTACCATCAGATTCCTTAGGTTCTAATTAGTCATGTATAAAAACTTGAGCCTAAGAAGAAACCTCCATGACCGACTTTACACTTTGGTCCTCATATATTTACTCTTTGGCCCTCAACTTTTGAACCCTCGCATTTTGGCCCCTAATTCTCCTTCGTTCTTTGCAATCAGGTCCCTCCTGCAAAACCCTGCCAGCACCATGCTCCGGCGACCTTGCGCGGAGCATGGCGCCGCGCAGGGTGAGGTAGGGGACCTGGCAAGTAAACCGGGGGTGCCCTGCGTCGTCAGCCGTCGCAGGAGCACCCCCCTGGTCATTGTAGGCCACCATACCGGCCGTGCGAACGCACGGACGGTATGGGTTCATGTTCCGACCATTCTCCGGCGAGGGAGACACGTCGTCTCCCTCCGCCTTCCTCCCTGTTTCATCCCTATAAATACCCCCCGCTGCTCCACCGACCAGGGCAGCCTGGATCTGACGGAGAAAACCCCCAGCTTTCTTCTCTTCTTCCTCCGGCAGACGCTCACCAGCTCCGGCGGCTTCCTCCCCTTCCACCTCTTCGCTCTGCCGCAATACCAGCAGCAGAGACTTCCTCCCCTGCTCTTCCCGCGCCACGCCGCACCCAGCTGGCGCCTCTCCAGCCCTCTGCTCGCCGCCGCCCCTCTCCCTGAGCATCGTCTTCTCCGGCGACAGTCGATACGACTGTCGCCCTGTTCCTCCCCCTTCGTCCCTGCAAGTAAGTTAGACCTACTCCCCTTCTTCTCCTCTTTCTTTCCCCGCTTTCAATTTAGTCAATTAAACCCTCGACCGCTCCTGTTCACCCTCATCCTCTCCACCTCCGACCACCCTCCGGCGAGCCGCTCCCATCACCTCAGCGACCCACACGGCTCGCCGACCACCGCAGAACCTCCGCCTCCTCACCCTGATCCTCTTCCGCCCCTCCACTTCCCACCAAACACCCTCTGCAGATCCACCGAACACACCCACTTCCTCGCTCACAGTTTGACCTAGGATGACCTGTTAGCTCCATCTCGCCCCCTGCAGACCCCCTGACCACCTTCGCCGTGCCACGGCGAAGGTCCCCCGCCTGTCTGATTTAGCCGAGAGGCCGTTCTTCTGTGACCAGGTGACTCGCCCGCCGTCGCCATTACTGCGCAGGCAGAGCTGCTTCACCTGCAGGTGCAGGCACGCCTTCGCCCAGGGTTGACTCCCAGGTTGCGCAGGGACTCTCCGCGAAACGTCCCTGGTTCACAGACGGGGCGAAGGCCGCGCGGGAAGCCACGATCGCCCACTGCTCCATCCGCGACGCGCGCTCAATTGGGGTGGGACATTTAGTCCCACCTCGGAACCTCTCGGAGGCGCGCGGACGCATAAAGGCAAAAAGTGCCTTATGCTGTCTGCCTCCTGACCACGGGGTGAGGTCCCTCTCACCCGACCCGACCCGGCCTCGTCCGTGACCACGCTCCGCGGACCTGGCCCGACCCGATTAGACTGACCTGCACTCCTCGCCCACCACGCACGCCGGTGGGCCTGGACCCGGGCCTGACCCGAACCCGATTACCCGGTAGCGCTCTGGGAGAGCTTCCGAAGAGTGATTTCAGAGAGAAAGAGAAACGCGGGGGAGGGGGGTAGAGTAGGTTTTTGCCCTCTGATGCTGAACTCTTGAGCGTGCAGGCACAGGTGAAGGACTGCGGAAGAAGAAGAACTGAAGCGGCACTGTAGCATCCGCGGGTTAAGTCGTCTGATTGGAAAATCAGACGACGTACTGAAGACAGGTGAAGACAAAGAAGAAGAAGAAATGAAGAGAAGCAAGAAGCAAGAAAAGAAGAAGATCTGAAGAAAAAGAAAGAAAGAAAACAAGGAAGAACAGAAGACAGAAGAAGAAGAGCACGAGGGGAAGATCTGAAGAAAGCAGAAGAAGAAGAAGAAGAAGAAGAAGAAGAAGAACAGGAAGAACAAAAGCCAAAGAGGAGATAAGACAAAGAGGAAGAAAGAAGAGAAGAAGAAGAAGCCAAATTTTCATCTCTCTCTCTCTCTTTATTTTTGTAATAGAACTTGTATATCTCTAGAATACAACTTGCTCCCTGAGTTCGATCTCGGGAACTCTTTCATTTTTCCGAGTAAAAAATTTTTATATGAAACGTTGGTAACAACCGGCTTTACTACAATGTTATAACAAATACAAAACCGACGTCTTCATTTTTGGCGCCGCTGCCGGGGAGCAACGGCTATTCTAGAGGTAAACATTCCTGTTTCTTTTAATTTCTGATAATCTCCTCTTTTGTGCAGCTACAGGAACTTGAGAAGACAAGCAACCACACGACAACCACTCCGAAGACAGGTAAATTTTTCCTCTCGCTATCAACCCCTAAACTCTAAAGAGGAAGATAAGAAAAGAACAAGCAATATAAGGCTAACCTGTCTTCCATACTTAGTAACCATAAAGAGTTGCATGTTTTCAACTCATTAGTCCTGCACACTATTAAGGGTATTTAAGGGCTAACACATTCTTGCTTGAGCCCTAATTACCAAGCAAAGGACTAACTGGACCAAGTAGAGCCAACCTAAGATTCAACATTAGGGTTTTAGAGACACACTACTTAAATCAAGAATGGAGAAAAACCCAATGAAGTGTGCCCAAACCCTTGTCTGAAAATACCTATTCAAAGAAAACCTAAAACAATTGGCTCTCTAAACACTTGAACCCTAAAAGACAAGACCTAAAAGCTCTCAAAGAAAACAAGAGGTAAAGTTGACCCCTTGGGTCAACCAACCTTAAATTAGGTCACTCTTTGCACTTAAAAGACTAAAGTTCAAGTGAAACCTTAAGCACCCTGATTTTAAAATAAAAAATGGTAGACTTAAGAGGTCAAGATCCCCATTCTGGTCTACCTGGAATCTCAGTGACAAGAGAGGTCGGGTGGGGGAAACCCTGTAACCCGTGGGGACGCTCTACCGTGTAGGGGTCTTCGCGGGACTCTCCCTCTCTGGCTGCCCAGGTAATTCTCAGGTGGACGATCTTTCTGATCAAGGGGTCCATCTGCCCCGAACCTCTATAGTCACCCAACAATTTTTGGGTGTCTTGATTGGGTCCAGCACCTGCTTATCTCATCCAGCCCGTCAGTATTTTTCAGGAGGTCCTTGAAACCTCCTATAGAAATTCACTCTCCCCGAGGCTAAGCCTCGGCTCCTTTGTTCTTGCAGAAATCATTCACATAGCCCCTCTTTCCTCTGATTCTGAACAAAATCCCCTTCTTCCATCTTGATTCAAACTTTGATTCTATATCTTGATTCCACCACCTGATTCGAAGATGCAGCCTAATTACCTAGCAAGACTACCATTCAAAAAACCTGAATATCTGAGATCCATGAAAGATAAGATGATTGAGGATGCCCTTGAAATCTATGAAATCAAACCCTCAACACCAGTAGAAAACATTCAGGTTGATGTCCCAACAACCACAGCTTTCATCATAAACTGTGCCCAAATTCTATTGACTGGAATTTCAAAAGGATCAACCCGAGATATGCTCATGACAGGATACATTGAGATGGAAAAATTACACCAATCTGAATACCTTCAATGCTTGACAAATCCTGTACTTTGGGAACAACACCAAGATGCCCTTATAAAACGGGTAGAAATGATGAAATCAGTAGAGCAAATTATCAACCAGAAATACCCGTATATACCAGAAACAGAGGATGAACCATCTTGGAACAGTATTAAGGAACCATTCAGTTTCCCAGATCCCAGGATTGAGGCACAAAGTGGTTGTAAAATCCCAACCCAGATAGTAGACAATGTTGCATTAGGTTGGGATATTGCAGGAGAACACAATGCTGAGCCAACCCTAGGCCATGAATCACCAAGCTTAGAACTCCAAGACTCCTGCAATGACAAGATTAGAATTGAACCTCTGGAGGGTATAAATTCCACCCCTTGTTTTGATAAGGTGACCCTCGAAGGTTATTCGGACTTAGGTTCTAATAATTCTACCCACATCCTAAGCCTAGAACCTAGATCTGAAACTTATTGGGAAGATTATGAGGCCCTTTATGAGAAAGATCAAATTTTTACAGAATATGATTCCGGGCCTCTATTTAATGAATATCCCTCTCCAACATCCTCAGGAAATCTGATCGATTTTTCAGAAAACATGCCAATTTATGATACAGAAACTGAGGAGTTGGATGAGCAAGATTTTAATGGGGTCTATCCTACCAGCTTCGAGCTTGAACAGAACACCTTTTTGAGCCCAGAATTGACATATAGGCTAGAACCCAGTCAGGCTGCTGATTCCACATTTGATGATTTTTGCTGTGGTGGAATTCATGATCATGAATCTCATTTTCGCCAACTCTCCGACAATTTCAAATCTGACTATAATTGCGGAGAGATTCCCCTTTCTGAACACGTCAGGCCTATCTACGACCTCAGTTCTCATGACTCTAACTCCGACTCTGAGGTCCTGATTCCCGAGATCACCGATAACACAGAATCATTCCTTTTCGATCCTCAGGAACCAAAAATAGAAAATACCAAGAGTGATTGCAACCAAGAATCCAAATTTTTTCTCGAATCCGATTCCTCTCATCCTACAAACACTCTTCCGGCATTTGATAGTTACCCAGAGGACTCTCTACAGAAAACCACCTATCATCTGTTTCTAGAAGAGCCCTCGTACACAATGGCCACCTCGTCCGCACACACAGAACGGATCAAAACCTCTCCCAAACCCCGACCCGCAACCGGACTCAATTTCTATTCAGATTCACCTCTCACCAAGCCGATTGCATTTCCACATCGGGTTTCGAACATTGATCAGACTACATACCATGCTCTATCATTCTCTGATCACCCCTGTAGGGTTCCTGCATCAACCACTGATTATCCTACGGGTCCCTACTCTGACCAGGCTGATTCGGCTCAGCCAAACCCTGCGTTTACACTTCCACATCCATCTGAGCTTCATAGTTTATGGTGGGCACCACACCTTTTTATCCACATCTATCAACCCACCAGATTGATTGGGTTTGGGCTGCATCATCAGCCTGTTGATCTGAACAAGCACCTGGTTGGACCAACCAGGCTCTTAATCAAGGTGCTTGTCTTACAAAACTCCGCTGATTTGACCATCCCCTCTCCATCGCATTTCCCGCTTGGCTGAAGGCATCAAATTTAGCGCTCAACGGGAGGCAGCCCGTCATTCTCTTTGAAAACCTGAAACTTGTTCTGACAGCTTTTTGCACTTGAAGTTCACACTTTAGGACAGCCGACTCCACCTCAGGTGCTTGCATCTGAGATTAGAAATCGTCCGCAACAGTCACCCCGACCCATTCACTCATCAAAACAGCTATCCTAATGTATGAACTTAGTTGAATAAAAACCCCTAGGTTACAATGAGGACATTGCAAATCTTAGGCATGGGGGGGTAGGAAAGTGCAAAAACGTGTAAGGAAAAGGTTTCAAACAAAAATTTCACATATGCCAAAAAAAAAAAAAAAAAAAATGCTTCGAAAAAGAATAAGAGGAGAAGAGGAGAAGGAAAATTTTGTGAAGGAGAAAAGAAACAAAATAAAAAAGGAGCACAAAATTATGAGAAAAAAAAAGAGTGATAGTCATTAGTAAGAAACTAAGGAATTAACCTAAGTTCTAGACCTCATTCAAGAAAATAACTGAAAAGTGCACAATAAGATTAGTAAGAATGCAAACCTTAGGCATTCTTGAATAGACTCTTAGTACTCATTAAGATCTGGACACTCCTCAAGAGGTTGAGGAAAATGAAAAGCTGAAGTATTAGGTCTAAGGCTTAGGAAGTATTCGGCCTCGTTAACTAATTTTTGGTTTACGGGACTCAGTAACCTAAGCACCCTAATCTCACACACAGCCTGGTTCAGTAAGCATAAAAATCAGAATCACGCAGAAGCGTCGCAAAAATCTGAAAAGAACACCTAGAATAGGAATGGCCGATCAACACAAGTTGATTTGGACGAGTTCCCAGCGCGGAGAGGCGGGAAATCCCCTCGAAGATGCGTAACAAAATATCATCTCCTCGGTGCTTGTCTCTTAGGATATTTACATATCCTACGGGGGGCATGTAAGCACTCTGCTGGTTCAGATTCCATGGATGGCATTATCTCGAAGTGTCAATTGCCAGGGTCTGGATTCGGCCACGGAATACCATGGATGGGATTATCTCGAAATCTCAATAGCCAGGGTTCCGGGGGTTGCCATGGGCGGTGCTATCTCGAAGCATCGATCGCCAGGAACCCTTGAGGATTGATGATGGGAGCAAGGAATCTGATACAGACCGTGTTGAAAAGCCAATCCTAGGCTAGAACTAAAAAGTAAAAGAGAGAGAAAACTCTCCAAACAGAAAAGAACTTTCTATCTCTCTCTTACAAAACGCACTGCGAACTGGGCCAGGGCTAAAATCATTTCAAGCACGGGTGCTTTAACCACGAAGTCCAATAAACCTTAGGTTAGTTCTTGCGGGCCTTAAAAACCTTTGCTAAAAGACTGAGGCTAAGGCTAGACAGATTTGGATCTTGATTGGTACTAGAGTATCTTTTAGGCCTATGGTCAGCATTCTAACCTAATCTATGCTCAAATAAAAAAGGCACTTATCTAAAACCATTAAAAACTTCATGGTCTAGAACAAGGGTTGAAACCTTAAGTTTTTGCTAAGGGACTAGCAAAAGCTAGGCATAGGGGTATGATGAGAACCTCATCATGAGCCATAACTAGCTCATTTTGACCCAATACAAAGGATAAAAGCTCCTACATATCTCAAGGAAAGGCTTAACTCAGAGAATTCTGAGTTTGAGAAGAAAACCAGTCATAAGGGGTAAAAGTGCAATTTTACCAGTACAATCTGCATACAGGGTAATTCAGGGCCCAAACACAGGTCAAAACAGCTTAATAAGAATAAAAGTGGGATGAGATGATCTAGCAAGGGCTACAGCACTTCCAAGGAACCAAATGATAACCTGTAACCCTAAAACAACCCGCTTCAATTCACAAGGTTCGGGGCAAAGTAAAAATAGAATAAACCCTCTAAAATTCATAGAAAAATAATCTCTAGGGTTTAGAACCTTCAATTTGGCCTTTAGAACCCATTTTGACCTACATTGAGAACCATGCCCAATTAATAACTTAATTTGGGTCTTTACGCAAATTGACCGGTCAAACAAGGTTTAATATGAAAATGAAATTTACCATCAGATTCCTTAGGTTCTAATTAGTCATGTATAAAAACTTGAGCCTAAGAAGAAACCTCCATGACCGACTTTACACTTTGGTCCTCATATATTTACTCTTTGGCCCTCAACTTTTGAACCCTCGCATTTTGGCCCCTAATTCTCCTTCGTTCTTTGCAATCAGGTCCCTCCTGCAAAACCCTGCCAGCACCATGCTCCGGCGACCTTGCGCGGAGCATGGCGCCGCGCAGGGTGAGGTAGGGGACCTGGCAAGTAAACCGGGGGTGCCCTGCGTCGTCAGCCGTCGCAGGAGCACCCCCCTGGTCATTGTAGGCCACCATACCGGCCGTGCGAACGCACGGACGGTATGGGTTCATGTTCCGACCATTCTCCGGCGAGGGAGACACGTCGTCTCCCTCCGCCTTCCTCCCTGTTTCATCCCTATAAATACCCCCCGCTGCTCCACCGACCAGGGCAGCCTGGATCTGACGGAGAAAACCCCCAGCTTTCTTCTCTTCTTCCTCCGGCAGACGCTCACCAGCTCCGGCGGCTTCCTCCCCTTCCACCTCTTCGCTCTGCCGCAATACCAGCAGCAGAGACTTCCTCCCCTGCTCTTCCCGCGCCACGCCGCACCCAGCTGGCGCCTCTCCAGCCCTCTGCTCGCCGCCGCCCCTCTCCCTGAGCATCGTCTTCTCCGGCGACAGTCGATACGACTGTCGCCCTGTTCCTCCCCCTTCGTCCCTGCAAGTAAGTTAGACCTACTCCCCTTCTTCTCCTCTTTCTTTCCCCGCTTTCAATTTAGTCAATTAAACCCTCGACCGCTCCTGTTCACCCTCATCCTCTCCACCTCCGACCACCCTCCGGCGAGCCGCTCCCATCACCTCAGCGACCCACACGGCTCGCCGACCACCGCAGAACCTCCGCCTCCTCACCCTGATCCTCTTCCGCCCCTCCACTTCCCACCAAACACCCTCTGCAGATCCACCGAACACACCCACTTCCTCGCTCACAGTTTGACCTAGGATGACCTGTTAGCTCCATCTCGCCCCCTGCAGACCCCCTGACCACCTTCGCCGTGCCACGGCGAAGGTCCCCCGCCTGTCTGATTTAGCCGAGAGGCCGTTCTTCTGTGACCAGGTGACTCGCCCGCCGTCGCCATTACTGCGCAGGCAGAGCTGCTTCACCTGCAGGTGCAGGCACGCCTTCGCCCAGGGTTGACTCCCAGGTTGCGCAGGGACTCTCCGCGAAACGTCCCTGGTTCACAGACGGGGCGAAGGCCGCGCGGGAAGCCACGATCGCCCACTGCTCCATCCGCGACGCGCGCTCAATTGGGGTGGGACATTTAGTCCCACCTCGGAACCTCTCGGAGGCGCGCGGACGCATAAAGGCAAAAAGTGCCTTATGCTGTCTGCCTCCTGACCACGGGGTGAGGTCCCTCTCACCCGACCCGACCCGGCCTCGTCCGTGACCACGCTCCGCGGACCTGGCCCGACCCGATTAGACTGACCTGCACTCCTCGCCCACCACGCACGCCGGTGGGCCTGGACCCGGGCCTGACCCGAACCCGATTACCCGGTAGCGCTCTGGGAGAGCTTCCGAAGAGTGATTTCAGAGAGAAAGAGAAACGCGGGGGAGGGGGGTAGAGTAGGTTTTTGCCCTCTGATGCTGAACTCTTGAGCGTGCAGGCACAGGTGAAGGACTGCGGAAGAAGAAGAACTGAAGCGGCACTGTAGCATCCGCGGGTTAAGTCGTCTGATTGGAAAATCAGACGACGTACTGAAGACAGGTGAAGACAAAGAAGAAGAAGAAATGAAGAGAAGCAAGAAGCAAGAAAAGAAGAAGAAGATCTGAAGAAAAAGAAAGAAAGAAAACAAGGAAGAACAGAAGACAGAAGAAGAAGAGCACGAGGGGAAGATCTGAAGAAAGCAGAAGAAGAAGAAGAAGAAGAAGAAGAAGAAGAACAGGAAGAACAAAAGCCAAAGAGGAGATAAGACAAAGAGGAAGAAAGAAGAGAAGAAGAAGAAGCCAAATTTTCATCTCTCTCTCTCTCTCTCTCTCTCTTTATTTTTGTAATAGAACTTGTATATCTCTAGAATACAACTTGCTCCCTGAGTTCGACCTCGGGAACTCTTTCATTTTTCCGAGTAAAAAATTTTTATATGAAACGTTGGTAACAACCGGCTTTACTACAATGTTATAACAAATACAAAACCGACGTCTTCAGATCACCTAGAATAGGAGCGGCCGATCAACACAAGTTTGATTTGGACGAGTTCCCAGCGCGGAAAGGCGGGAAATCCCCTCGAAGATGCGTAACAAAATATCATCTCCTCGGTGCTTGTCTCTTAGGATATTTACATATCCTACTGGGGGCATGTAAGCACTCTGCTGGTTCAGATTCCATGGATGGCATTATCTCGAAGTGTCAATTGCCAGGGTCTGGATTCGGCCACGGAATACCATGGATGGGATTATCTCGAAATCTCAATAGCCAGGGTTCCGGGGGTTGCCATGGGCGGTGCTATCTCGAAGCATCGATCGCCAGGAACCCTTGAGGATTGATGATGGGAGCAAGGAATCTTATACAGACCGTGTTGAAAAGCCAATCCTAGGCTAGAACTAAAAAGAAAAAGAGAGAGAAAACTCTCCAAACAGAAAAACTTTCTATCTCTCTCTTACAAAACGCACTGCGAACTGAGCCAGGGCAAAAATCATTTCAAGCACGGGTGCTTTAACCACGAAATCCAATAAACCTTAGGTTAGTTCTTGTGGGCCTTAAAAACCTTTGCTAAAAGACTGAGGCTAAGGCTAGACAGATTTGGATCTTGATTAGTACTAGAGTACCTTTTAGGCCTATGGTCAGCATTCTAACCTAATCTATGCTCAAATAAAAAAGGCACTTATCTAAAACTATTAAAAACTTCATGGTCTAGAACAAGGGTTGAAACCTTAAGTTTTTGCTAAGGGACTAGCAAAAGCTAGGCATGGGGGTATGATGAGAACCTCATCATGAGCCATAACTAGCTCATTTTGACCAAATACAAAGGATAAAAGCTCCTACATATCTCAAGGAAAGGCTTAACTCAGAGAATCCTGAGTTTGAGAAAACAAGTCATAAGGGGTAAAAATGCAATTTTACCAGTATAATCTGCATACAGGGTAATTCAGGGCCCAAACATAGGTCAAAGCAGCTTAATAAGAATAAGAGTGTGATGAAATGATCTAGCAAGGGCTACAGCAATTCCGAGAAACTAAATGATAATCTGTAACCCTAAAACAACCCACTTCAATTCACAAGGTTCGAGGCAAAGTAAAAATATAATAAACCCTCTAAAATTCATAGAAAAATAATCTCCAGGGTTTAGAACCTTCAATTTGGCCTTCAGAACCCTTTTTGACCTACATTGAGAACCACGCCCAATTAATAACTTAATTTGGGTTTTTGCGCAAATTGACCTGTCAAACAAGGTTTAATATGGAAATGAAATTCACCATCAGATTCCTTAGGTCCTAATTAGTCATGTATAAAAACTTGAGCCTAAGAAGAAACCTCCTTGACCGACTTTACACTTTGGTCCTCATATATTTACTCTTTGGCCCTCAACTTTTGAACCCTCGCATTTTGGCCCCTAACTCTCCTTCGTTCTTTGCAATCCGGTCCCTCCTGCAAAACCTGCCAGCACCATGCTCCGGCGACCTTGCGCGGAGCATGGCGCCGCGCAGGGTGAGGTGGGGGACCTGGCAAGTAAACCGGGGGTGCCCTGCGTCGTCAGCCGTCGCAGGGACACCCCCCTGGTCGTTGTAACCCACCATACCGGCCGTGCGAACGCACAAACGGTATGGGTTCTTGTTTCCGGCCATCCTCCGGCGAGGGAGACACGTCGTCTCCCTCCGCCTTCCTCGCTGTTTGATCCCTATAAATACCCCCCGTTGCTCCACCGACCGGGGCAGCCTGGATCTGACGGAGAAAATCCCCAACTTTCTTCTCTTCTTCCTCCGGCAGACGCTCACCAGCTCCGGCGGTTTCCTCCCCCTCCACCTCTTCGCTCTGCCGCAATACCAGCAGCAGAGACTTCCTCCCCTGTTCTTCCCGCGCCACGCCGCACCCAGCTGGCGCCTCTCTGGCTCTCTGCTCGCCGCCGCCCCTTTCCCTGAGCATCGTCTTCTCCGGCGACAGTCGATACGACTGTCGCCCTGTTCCTCCCCCTTCGTCCCTGCAAGTAAGCTAGAGCTACTCCCCTTCTTCTCCTCTTTCTTTCCCCGCTTTCAATTTATTCAATTAAGCCCTCGACCGACCCTGACCACCTTCACCCCCTTCGTCTCCGACCACCCTCCGGCGAGCCGCTCCCATCACCTCAGCGACCCACACGGCTCGCCGACCACCGCAGGACCTCCGCCTCCTCACCCTGATCAACCTCCGCCCTGCCACTCCCCCCACATCACCCTCTGCAACCCCACCGAATAGACCCATCCTCCGACCCACAGTCCGACCTAGGGCAGCTCTCGTACGCCGCCCCGCGCCTCGCCACCACCCACACGAGCTTCGCCGCACCCTGGCGAAGCTCCTGGCACTTTCTGATTAGGCCGAGAGGCCGTTTTCTTGTGAACAGGCCACCCGACCTCCGCCGCCATTGACGCGCAGGAGGAACTGCTTCCGCCTGCAGCTACAGGCGCACCACGCTCAGCGCCAAGCCCAGATTCAACTCCCAGGCCTTGCGAGGAGTCTTGGAAAAACACCAGGTTCGCAGCTAAGGAAGAAAGTTTCGCGTGACGCCGCCATCTCCTGCTGATTTCCCTGCTGCGGGCGCGCAATTGAGGTGGGCCATTTAGTCCCACCTCGGAAATGCCTGAAGAGTCGCAGCGACATAAGATGCAAAAGTGCTGAAGGCTTACTGCCTCAGCACACGGGGTGAGGTCCCCTTCACCCGCCCGGTTACCCGGTCTCGTCCGCGCTCACGCCCCGCGGACCTGACCCGACCCGACTTAAGACTGACCTGCACTCCTCGCCCACCACGCACGCCGGTGGGCCTGGACCCAGGCCTGACCCGAACCCGGTTACCCGGCAGCTCTGGGAGAGCTTTCCCAAGAGTGGTTTCAGAGAGAGAGAGAGACGCGGGGGGGGGGGGGGGGTAGAGTAGGTTTTGCCTCTGACGAAAAACTCTGAAGTGTGCAGGCACAGGCGAAGAAGAAGACCTGCGGAAGAAGGAAGCTGACTGTAGCAACAGGTAGTTAAGTCGTCTGATTTGGAAATCAGACGACGGCCTGAAGGGAAAAGAAGAAAGGAAGGGTGACGTCCCTGGCTGAAAAAGAAAAGAAGAAGCTGACACTTAGCCGCAGGGAGGAGAAACAAGAAGAAACTCTACAGAAGAGGAAAGGCTGCAGAGAAGAACTACAGAAGAGCCAAGGAAGAAGAAACCTTCACAGAAGAGACTGCAGAAAAAGAAGAAGAGAGGCCAAGACAGAAACCAAGGAAGAAGAAGAAGGAGATCTGAAGAAAGAAAGAAAGAGGAGCATCACCTCTGCAGAACAAAGAAGAAGAAGGAGATCTGAAGAAAGAAAGAAAGAGGAGCATCACCTCTGCAGAACAAAGAAGAAGAAGGAGATCTGAAGAAAGAAAGAAAGAAGAACATCACGAGGAGAAAACAAAGAGAACAACAAATTCTTTCCCTCTCTCTTTCTTTATTTTGTAAAAGAAACATGTATATCTCTAGAATACAACTTGCTCCCTGAGTTCGACCTCGGGAACTCTTTTATTTTCCGAGTAAAAAATTTATATATTTGAAATGTTGGTAATAACCGGCTATACTACAACGTTATAACAAACTAAAACCCGGTTGTCCAAGACGATTTCATTTTGGCGCCGTTGCCGGGGAGCAACGGCTATTCTAGAGGTAAACATTCCTGTTTCTTTTAATTTCTGATAATCTCCTCTCTTTTGTGCAGCTACAGGAACTGAAGAAGACAAGCAACCACACGACAACCACTCCGAAGACAGGTAAATTTTTCCTCTCACTATTAACCCCTAAACTCTAAAGAGGAAGAAAAGAAAAGAACAAGCAATATAGGGCTAACCTGTCTTCCATACTTAGTAACCATAAAGAGTTGCATGTTTTCAACTCATCACTCCTGCACACTATTAAGGGTATTTAAGGGCTAACACATTCTTGCTTGAGCCCTAATTGCCCAACAAAGAGTTAAATGGACCAAGTAGAGCCAACATAAGGTCAAACATTAGGATTTCAGTAGAGACACACCCCTTAATCAAGAATTGAGGAAATCCAAAAGAGGTGTGCCCAAGCCATTGATTGAAAATAATTAACAAGAAAAATCCTAAACAATTGGCTCTCTCTAAACACTTGAACCCTAAAAGACAGGACCTAAAAGCTCTTAAAGAAAACAAGAGGTAAAGTTGACCCCTTGGGTCAACCAACCTTAAATTAGGTCACTCTTTGCACTTAAAAGACTAAAGTTCAAGTGAAAACCTTAAGCACCCTGATCTTAAAATTGGTAGACTTAAGAGGTCAAGATCCCCATTCTGGTCTACCTGGAACCGCAGTGACAAGAGAAGTCGGGTGGGGGAAACCCTGTCACCCGTGGGGACGCTCTACCGTGTAGGGGTCTTCGCGGGACTTTCCCTCTCTGGCTGCCCAGGTAATTCTCAGGTGGACGATCTTTCCGATCAAGGGGTCCATCTGCCCCGCACCTCTATAGTCACCCAACACATTTCCCGTATCGCACGCCGTATCGCACGCCGCGCCTCACACAGAATCGCACGCGGGCAGGCGCACAAAGGAGGCTGGTGGAGGTGCGACTTAAGCCGTCCGATCTCACGATCGGACGGCTGAGAGCAGCTGAATGTGGGCGGTATGGAGGATGAGTGGGCACCCCCACTACGCCCACGATGGGGCTTTAGCGACGGTTTTATCCATCACTAAAGAGCCCTGATTTAATGTTTTTATAGTTGTAATGACCAAATTGCCCCTACTCCTTGCAACTATAAAAGGAGACCCCCTCCACACAAAATTCTCATCCCTTCCTTCTCTTCTCTACCTTTCCAAAGCTCAAGAGAAGCTTGTCCCACACCCGGGATGCTCCACACGAGATAAAGTCAAACTTTCACTCTCATTTCAGAAGCGAATCTCACGACGATGATGACGTGCTGCTCCGTTCTCGTTCCTCCTGCCTTGATCTCCTTCTTCTCACTCCATCCTCCTTCGTCCAGGCAGCGTCTCGTCTGGCTTGTCCTCCAAGCGATTGTTGAGGAGGACAACTTCTCTCTCCCATTCTTCTTTACAGCTTTCTAGTGTAGAATTTTCCTGCTTTCTAGTGTAGCTGATTTCCCGCTTTCTAGTGTAATTCTTATTTGGTTTTATTGTATAAATATTTTGAATTATTGAGTGCATGTTTTTTCTCTCTCTCTCTCTCATTTAGCCTGGTTGTTATTATGGCTTCATTGTAATTACAGCGCCTCACGTTTCAAGAAAAATTCTAAAAAAATATAATTGCGAATATAGATCGATGTAGCCACCTTGAGTTCGACCCGGGATTTTCATTCTGGTATACATTTTATTTGTTGAACATGACTTCTTCATTTTCATACTACGACGACAAGTTTTTCAAAAACCAAACACGTTAGCGTAGCAACCCGTGCATTCAACATTTTGGCACCGTTGCCAGGGAGGCAATGATTTCCAATCTTCTTTTCGCATTTCATGCACTTTATTGTTTTCTAACTTGCTTTCTCTTGTGTCTATTGTTTTGCAGTGACCTTCATCAAGGAATCATCAAGCGATGAACTGGAGTAAAGTGTAGTTGAAGACAACTGTAAGTGCTCTCCATTCTTTCCCCCTCCATAGATTTCATTTGCCACATTAAATCCAAATTCCAATTAACCTAGGTGTTTGCATAAATTGTAGGAATAGTTTGGTTGTTTGGATTCTCACTCACATTCATTCCACCCTCATTTATAAAAGATAAAAAAATGAAAAGATAATCTTGTGGGGCAATTTTCAACAAACACACAACATACACCCACATTCAAGGCACTTAACCTAATTGATTTGTTTCTACTCAACTGAATTCTGATCTGTGGAACCAGTACACACAAAGCAACACATAAAAGAGTAGAAATCATTCTAGGTTAACCATCTTTGTGTGCTTAACTTAGTGGTGTATTTGTGGCCAGTTGTTTGAGTTATTTGGGCCACACCACTCTACTTAAAATCAACTCATCAAGTAGCTCCTCCTTAAGGTTTTCAATCTAGGTCTATTCCATGTACTCCACTTTCTTTCTGGTTTTAAAGGAAAACAATCTTCACCCATGTTTGAAAACTTGGTTTGCCTAGAAACTTGATTGCAATCCACCTAATTTGAAACCCTAAAAGCTACTTAAGCAAGATTTGAACATTAAAATCCATGCATCACAAATAATCTTGCTTGAAAACCCTGGTTGTCCACGCACTTACACAAATCTCAATCAATCATTAAGGGCACAACCCATTTTAAGGGCCCATCACATTCCATAAGCACCACAATCCCAAACCTTAATAAAATTGAGTAGACATTGGCCTTAAGGTCTAATTCGCTCTTCAGGGCCTAGTCCGAGATTGTCTTTGATTAACTTACTTGTACTGATTAATCTGATGTCTAGCTAGGGGAGTAGCGTCAAATGACCACGGCTGGGGGGTACACTATGAACCGGAGGTGAAAGCAGAAAGAAGAACCTTCTCCCCAGTCCCTCCTTCTAACAGGTTGGATTAAGCAAACACAAGTAGAGTAAATCATTTACAATCTTAAGGTAGGTTTTGGGAGTCAGTAGATTCTTAGGGTACCTCACTTAAGGACAGCCTTGTTTTGTTGCGTTGCAGGGTCCCTATCCCCAGTCCTTCCGACCTATTCCTAGTTTATGCTGGGAAGATGGTCATTGAATCCCCGATTGGAAGGACCATTAGAGTACTATAGGAGGCGTAAATTGGATTTTGGTCAAATTGACCCATGGCCCACCAACAGCCTCCTCTGCCTGGAAATCCACAGGAAGAGTTTCGAAGGCAGCTGGAACAAATGCTGAGAATGCAGGAATGGTTCCAGAGAATGTAGGGCGCTCAGCCCTTAAAGAATTTTTATGATCCTTAAAATTACGAGGAACAACCCGGCATCTAGATTCTACCTGGTGATGTAGAAATCAAGCCCTAGGTGTTAAGCCTGATCAAACATTTTCATGGACTTGGCTCTGAAGATCCATTTCAGCACTTGGAGGACTTGACCACTTTGTTCCAAACCACCAAGGCACGAAACGTAAATGTGGAGCCAATGATCATGAGGCTTTTCCCCCACTCTCTTAGGGATAAGGCCGTGCATTGGTATAGGACAATATGAAGATCAATTGCAACTTGGAATGAGTTGAAATCGGCCTTCCTGAAGAAATTCTTCCCAGTCGGACAGACCAATGCTTTGAGACGAGCAATCACTGCCTTTACCCAACTGTCGAGGGAGCAGTTTCATGTGGCCTGGGAGTGATTCCAGGACCTATTGCGGTGGTGTCCACACCACGAGGTGCCGAAATGGTAACTCGTGCAGATCTTCTATCATGGGTTGACTGAGCAACTCAGAAATCACGTGGATGCTTCTTGCGGAGGCAATTTCCTCAATAAAGATGCAAATAGTGCACATGATCTCTTTGAGAAGATGAGTGAGAATTCAATCAATCATGCCTCCATGGATACATTTAACCGTTCCTAGCAGCCCAGATCAAATGTCAATTAAGTCCATGACTCTCATTCATTTGATATGGAATTGATTTGTAACAAATTTGATAAGGTGGACTTGGTTGCTAAGAGAATGGAAGAGTGGATGGATGGCAGTTCTATGAACAACTCTCGATCCACTCAAACCTAAAATTCGGGATTCCATTCTTTATGAGCTCCTTCTGAATGGGAGTTCGTGAATCAACTCGATGCAGCTTAACCTGTGAGTCAGCATTTTTCGGAACCCCACGGATTATAAACTAGGGCCTTTCATCCCAATTTTTCTGATCCTTCCCTTCTTTCTCTCCATCCTCACCCTATGAGGATTTTTGTGCTGTACAAGAGAATGTTAGATCTAACCCCTACTCTAATGCCTATAATCTAGGTTGGAGAAACCACCCTAAATTCTCTTGGAAAAATACAGGGGAACAGACCCAATTCCGACCCAGCAACTATTCTTCGCAACAACCAATGGGTTAGGGTCATGTATATACTCAGTTGCCTCCAAATCAAGTCAATCAACCAGCTTGGAATGCCTGTCAACCCGCAGGGCAGGCTGATTTGGACTGACAAATGGTAGAGATGTAAGTATCCATGCTCCAACTCATGCAGCAAATGAAATCCTCGCTGGACAACTTGCAGTTCGAGCTCATTGCTAACTCTCGTCAACCCAGATCTCTACCATCCCAACCTGTACCTAACCTGCGAAATATTATGAATTCGGGCAACCAAACCCATGGGTATGAAAATCAGAGGGACCCACACGCACATGCTCAGGTGGTTGAGCAGGGTTCCTCCTCCTCTTCTTCTTCTTTTGCAAATCAACAATTCCTGGCTAATCAAGCCCCTCCAACTTTCCTAACCCTCCCCAAGACCCAAATTCTTATAGATCTATAAATTCTGTCACCTTGAGGAGTGGTAAGCAGACTCAGGAACCACAACCACACTATTCTGATCTTCTGAATCATGAAGAACCTGAGGAGAGAGAGGAGAATTTTGGAGGAGAAATCAAGGCTCAGGAACTTGATTCCAAAGATCTGACTCATTTTCCTTTTCCTGAAGCCTTGATCAAATGAAAGAAGAAGTCTGTTGATAGCAATGAGGAGCTTCTGAATCTATTTAAGAATGTTGAGATCAGTATCCCGTTCCTTGATGCTATCAAGCACATACCGGCTTATGTAAGATTTTTAAAGGATTTATGTACATAAAAGCGTAAGTCGAGAGAATCTGTTCCGAGGAAGGTCGTACTCTCCGAGCAGGCTAGTTTTATTATCTTGCACCACCTCCCCCAGAAAAAGAGAGATCTAGGTGCTCCATTGATTTCTTGTGTCATCGGAGATTACACATTTGATAGAGCACTTTTGGATCTGGGTGCATCCATCAACCTAATTTCTTTCTTCTCTTTACAAGAAGTTTGGATTTGGTGAACTTCGGCCAACTTCAGTAACGCTACAATTAGCGGACCTCTCTGTCACAAATCCATGAGGCATTATTGAAGATGTTATAGTCAAGGTCAAGGATTTCTATTTTCCTGTAGATTTCCTTGTCCTTGACATTAATGTACCTGATAATCTAAAGAACACGCCCATCATTCTGGGGCGTCCTTTCCTGGCTACAGTTAAGGCCAACATTAATTGTGAAAGCGGTATCATGGAAATCGCCTTTGGGCTTCAACGAATGAAATTGGATATTTTTAAGGTGATCAATAAATTTGAGGATTGTGGATTTATTGAGGAACTTAAGGAGGATAATGGAAACATTGAAGCTTGTTTGATGTTTTCTTCAATCGAAAGTTCCTTCTTTGATGACGAATTCGGCCTGCAACCCTCTATGGCTGACCTAACATCTTCTGAAGAGTTGTTGATTTTGTTCACTCACAACCTCTTCCTCTTGTTGAGTCTTCAACATCAACCTTACCATCAATCATCAACCCACCCCAGCTTGAACTGAAACCATTGCCTGAAAATTTGAAATATCAATTTTTAGGAACTCAAAAGACACTCCTTGTGATTATCAGTGCTAAATTAACAAAGGAGCAAGAGATTAAATTGATCAAGGTCCTGAAGGAACACAAGGAGGCAATTGGTTGCACCATTCATGACATCAAGGGGATCGAACCATCTTATTGTAATCATAGAATATTCTTGGAAGATGGATCCCACCCTTCTCGCCAGATGCAGAGGTGGTTAAATCCAAATATGCGAGAAGTGGTTAAAAAGGAAATCATCAAGTGGCTCGATGTAGGAATTATTTATCCAATCTCTGAAAATCCCTGGGTAAGTCTCGTGCAGATTATTCCGAAGAAAGCCGGGATTACCGTTGTGACTAACGAGAAAGGAGAATCTATCACAACTCGTTCAGCTTCCTCTTGGAGGGTTTGTATTGATTATAGGAAGCTGAACACAGCCACTAAAAAGGATTATTTTCCCCTGCCCTTCATCGATCAAATCTTGGAAAGATTAGCCGAGCAGAAGTACTTCTATTTTCTTGATGGCTACTCGGGATACAACCAAGTTCCTATCCATCCCGAGGATCAGGAAAAAACTACTTTCACCTGTCCCTACGGAACCTTTGCTTTCCGTAGGATGCCTTTCAGGTTATGCAATGCACCTGCAACTTTTCAAAGGTGTATGCTAGCCATATTTTCTGACATGGAGGGAGAGTTTATGGAAGTCTTCATGGATGATTTCTCTATTTTCAGAGAATCATTTGACCCTTGTTTGGATAATCTGGAAATGATTCTTAAGCGATGTATCAAAGCACGATTGGTCTTTAGCTGGGAAAAGAGTCATTTCATGACCCAAGAAGGCATTGTTTTGGGTCATGTAATCTCTGAACGGGGAATTGAAGTGGATAAAGCTAAGGTTGATGCTATCGCTAAACTTCCTCCTCCCACATCTGTTAAACAATCTGATCATTTCTTGGCCATCTGGGATTTTATCCAAGATTCATCAAGGATTTCTCGAAGGTTGCTTGTCCCCTGAGCAATCTTCTTGCCAAAGAAATGCCGTTTGTTTTTGACGAATCAAGCCGAAAGGCATTTGATTTCCTGAAAATGGCAGTCACCTATGCTCCAGTTTTGCAACCACTAATTTGGATGGCACCTTTTGAGATCATGACCGATGCTTCTGATTACGCGGTCAGGGCTGTCTTGGGTCAGAAAATTGATAGAATGCCCTCTGTCATCTACTATGCTAGTAAAACTCTGGATGAAGCCCAGAGGAATTACACTATTATTGAAAAGGAATTACTAGATGTAGTATTTGCTTTAGAAAAATTTAGGGCTTATCTCTTAGGGTCTCATGTTATCATCTATACCGACCACTCAGCCTTGAGACATCGGTTGGCCAAGAAGGATGCCAAACCCTGGCTTATTCATTGGATTCTTCTGCTTCAAGAATTTGATCTTGAAATCAAGGATAAAGCCAGGGTACAAAATGTGGTAGCGGATCATTGTCGAGACTCCTAGGTGATTGTTCTCGTCCGGACATTCTGATTGTTGACACTTTTCTGGACGAAGCTATTCTTATAGTTTCAGGTGTCCACACCCCATGGTTTGCTAACATTGTTAACTATTTGGCCGTTGGTCAAATCCCCCAGGATTGGACCAAGTAACAATGGGATAGACTCAAATCTGAGGCCAAATACTACTTCTGGGAGGATCCTGAATTGTACCGCATTAGCTCTGACTAGATTATTTGCTGATGTATACCGGATAATGAATTCAACAGTATACTCGAGTTCTGCCATGCATCTGAGTGTGGTGGACATTTCTCTAGGAAAAAGACGGCTGCAAAAATCTTACAATCTGGCTTCTATTGGGCGTCATTATTTAAGGATGCCCAGGATTTCTCAAAGTCATGTTCTCGATGTCAGACACTCGGGAGCATAACTAAGAGAGATATGATGCCCCTAAACCCAATTCTTTCTACCGAAATTTTTGATGTTTGGGGTATCGATTTCATGGGACCCTTTCTCCCTTTATTTGGACATCAGTACATTCTTGTTGCTATTGATTATGTGTCCAAATGGATTGAGGTGATTCCCACCTGAACCAATGACCATAAGGTGATTATCGATTTTGTCAAGAAAAAGATCTTCAGTAGGTTTGGGATTCCGAGGGCCATCATTAGTGATGGTGGCACTCATTTTACTAATGCCCAATTTTAAAATTTGTTGGCCAAATACGGGGTTAATCACTGAATTTCCACACCTTACTATCCCCAGACGAATGGACATGCCGAGATCTCCAATCAGGAGATCAAGAACATTCTGCAAAAAATGGTTAGGCCTGATAGCAAGGACTGGACTCAAAAGCTTGAGGACGCTCTTTGGGCCTATCGTACGGCATATAAAATGCCCATCGGCATTTCTCCATTCAGTTTGGTGTATGGAAAGGCATGCCATTTACTTGTAGAGATTGAACACAAGGCATTCTGGGAGATCAAACAATGCAATTTAGATCTGAATTTAGCTCGGGAAGACTAGGAAACTCCAACTATCTGAGTTGGAGGAGTTTAGAAATGATGCATATGAGAATGTCAAGATCTACAAGGCTCGAACCAAAACTCTACATGATCAACTGATTTCCCGAACGAGCCTTGAACCGAACCAAAAAGGTCTGGTTATTCGATTCTAAACTTAAGCTCTTTCCTAGTAAACTTAGATCTAAATGGAATGGCCCAATCATAATTGACCAGATTTTTCCAAATGGAGCCTTTCAGATTTCTGACCCAAAGACGGGTAACACATTTAAAGTCAACGGTCAACGTTTGAAGCCTGTTATTGACCGTATTCTTCTAAAACCCATCTCAGACATGGTTGCTCTAGCCATTCTGTGACTTCTTTGGCTGGACTTCGCCTAGCTTACGGCATTAAACTCAGCAGTTGTACATATGACACAAATCTGATATGAGCTTCATATTCAGGTGACATCTTTCATACACTACCCTTTCTTTCATGTCTCTTTTTCACTGTGGACATTGCATCAGCTAGGCATGGGGGGTGGATTCATTTTTAAATCATTTGGTCAGCTTTGTGAAATTCATGTAAATTGTTTTTCACTTCTTATTTATGCAGGAAAAAAAAATTAGGATGGAATAGTTTGACATTAGGACTTTTCAATCTTAGGAAATTTTACATTAGGATCTAAACACAAAGACCCTTCAGGTCTTTGGACTTAATCAGCTTGTGTATCCACTAAAATGTGGATTTGTTTTTCGAGTCATCGCCAACCTTAATTCTATTGTAATTTGAGTAAATAAGTTTGGGTAATAAGTACATGAGTTATCAACCCGCCCTCTGATTTGAGGGAACTTCAAGTTTTAAGCATCTACACCCTTTCTTTGCACTGACTCGTTGTTCAGCAATTTTAACGAAAATTGGGTAGCTAATGAACCATCTAGGGTGATATGGCTGGCAAGTTATCGTGGGGAACAACCCATACGTGGGTTGTCCAGAGCCCAGTCACTGGTCCATTCTCTTTCTGCTGCCTTTAGGTAAATCTTAGATCAGGGAAGCCACCTACTTAAAAAAAAAAAAAGGAGAAAAGAAAAAAAGAAATAAGCCACACTTTGCCGCACGAGTATGGCTGACAAGTTGTCGGTGGTAACAGCTCATCGATTGGTTGTCAAGAACCCAGCTTAATAAATGCACTGAGAAATCCCAAAACACTTAGGAAGAAGCAAAGAAGTACAATAAATCAGGGAGATATACACTGGATTCGCCCTTGTGTTGACCCCG
The DNA here is from genome assembly GCA_037157565.1 of Thalassia testudinum. Classification (NCBI taxonomy): domain Eukaryota; kingdom Viridiplantae; phylum Streptophyta; class Magnoliopsida; order Alismatales; family Hydrocharitaceae; genus Thalassia; species Thalassia testudinum. The sequence continues at coordinate 29,364,627 of JAZHRO010000019.1, read as the reverse complement.
TAAAAATAAAAGTAGGGAGAAAGCTACTAGTTGTAAAGATACACCTTTAGGCAGAATTCCCTTTTTAAGGTTACCTTGAGGCATAGAAACCCGAAGTCTGTTTTAATAGCCGATCAACGAGTCTATCACATTCATAATAAGATGCTTAGAACTTAGGGTTCTCATCAAATCTTAGGTGAGTTGAATGGCCGTAGAAAGCCACTCTTAAACCCTAAAACTTGAAAATTCAAAAAAAGATTAGAAACGAGGAAAAAGACAAGAAGAAATTTCTCTTTGAAGAAGGCGAGGGCTTGAGGTGGTCTGCATTTTGATAGATACTCAGGCACTACTGTGTCTTTGAAAGTTCAGATCCTAGGTAGACATTTTCTTAATGATTGAAAATAACTCATGCCCAAATAATCCAACCTGATTCTTTTATAAATAGCATATAATTTTTGCTAGGGACTAGCAAAAGATAGGCATGGGGGTATGATGTAAACATGTTTACACTACTTTAGATGTCTATTTATGCATGTTCTTAAGCACAGGATTGTATTGCATACTATAAATATTGCATAACATGCATCATCTTGCATTTAGATTAGTTACATAAAATGGAGGTTAATTGCCTCCTTTTATGTTCATGGATAGGGTAAACTTTTTATCGGGGCCTCCGATCGAAGATCCAACTGTACAGATGTGATTAGGGCGATGATTGGAGTTCAATGACTCCAATGTCGCCCTATCAGACAACTGTAGCATCAGATAGAGATCGGGGAACCCTAGAAGATCAAGGGCCAAGATGGTGTGAATCAACACTTCAAATGGCAAATCCGATAGCACGGATGGATTCAAATCGACGATCGCAGCCTAACGACAAGAAAATCGAGTCAATCAGACACCGTGGCACCATCTACATGTTCTAGAAGATGGACGGCCAAGATGGCTCGACGTGGTGCCATCCCAGCCATCCAACCGACCCTCAGGACCGCCGCTGTCTCTCCAAAGAAGATTCAATGCACGATCTAGGCCATTGGTTCTTGATTGAATGGCTGTGGATGCGCACGCCTTAACTCATCCGCACGACCATCTCCCCTTTGTAGCGCAGTAGGTGAAGGCTTTATCGCGAGCGGGCGGCGCGTGTTCGAAATGCGAGCGGGCGAGCGAGCGTGATTGACCACTTGATCGTGATCGAACGATCAAGCATGCGCAATTATGCTCACATCGTATCGCACGCCACGCCTCACGCGGAATCGCATGCGGGCAGGCACGTAAAGGAAGCGGGTGGAGGTGCGACTTAAGCCGTCCGATCTCATGATTGGACAGTTGAGAGCAGCTGAACGTGGGCAGCGTGGAAGATGAGTAGGCACCCCCACTACGCCCATGATGGCGCTTTAGCGACAGTTTTATCCGTCACTAAAGACCCCTATTTTAATGTTTTTAGAGTTGTAATGACCAAATTGTCCCCACTCCTTGCAACTATAAAAGGAGACCCCCTCCGCAAGAAATTCTCATCCCTTCCTTCTCTTCTCTACCTCTCCAAAGCTCAAGAGAAGCTTGTCCCACACCTGGGATGCTCCTTGCAAGATAAAGTCAAATTTTCGCTCTCTTTTCGGAAGTGGATCCCGCGACGACGACGACATGCAGCTCCGTTCTTGTTCCTCCGGCCTCGATCTCCTTCTTCCCACTCCGTCCTCCTTCATCCAGGTAGCATCTCGTCCAGCTTGTCCTCCAAGTGATCGTTGAGGAGGATAACTTCTCTCTCCCATTCTTCTTTACAGCTTTCTAGTGTAGAATTTTCCTGCTTTCTTGTGTAGCTGATTTCTTGCTTTCTAGTGTAATTTTTATTTGGTTTTATTGTATAAACATTTTGAATTATTGAATGCATGTTTTCTCTCTCTCTCTCATTTAGTCTGGTTATTATTATGGCTTCACTGTAATTACATCATATAATTATGAATATAGATCAACGTAGCCTCCCTGAGTTCGACCTGGGATTTTCATTCCGGTATACATTTTATTTGTTGAACACGAGTTCATTTTCATACTATGATGACAGGTTTTTCAAAAACCAAACACGTTAGCGTAGAAACCCGTGCATTCAGCAAAGGGCAAATTGCTTTCCGATGCCAAGTATTACTTCTGGGAAGACTCGTATCCTTTCCCCATCGGTGCTGATCAAATCATTCGACGATGTGTCGTGGGAGCAGAAATTTAGGACATCTTGTCCTTCTACCAAGACCAAGCATGCGGTGGACACTTCTCAGGTCATAAAATCACTGCGAAAGTCCTTCAGTGTGGCTTCTATTGGCCCACGATTTTAAATGACGAATACAATCACTGTAGGGCATGCACTCGTTGCCAGACCTTAGGCAACATGAACCATCATGATATGATGCCCTTACAACCGATTCTCATATGTGAAACCTTCGACATCTGGGGATTGATTTTATGGAACCCTTTCCTGTTTCGGATGGCTTCGAGTACATTCTACTCGCTGTTGACTACGTGTCCAAATGGATCGAAGCTATTCTGACCCGAACCAATGATCATAAGGTGGTTATCAAATTCATTCATCAGAACATCTTTTCGCGATTTGGGATTCCACGTGCTATAATCTCTGATGAAGGGACCCATTTCACTAATGCTCAGTTCATGTCACTGATGACCAAATACGGTGTATCACAACGAATCTCTTCTCTTTATCACCCCCAAACTAATGGTCTAGCTGAGCTATCAAATCGGGAGATCATGAAAATCCTACAGGTTACTGTTCGACTTAATAGGAAAGACTGGTCATCCCGACTTCCAGAAGCTTTGTGGGCCTATAAGACCGCCCACAAAACCCAATTAGGTATGTCTCCCTTCAGATTGGTGTACGGGAAGACATGTCACATCCCCGTCAAACTGGAGCATAGAGCCTATTGGGCAGTACGGACCTGCAACCTAGATCTTTCTAAGGCAATAACCCATAGAAAACCTCAAATGAGCAAGATCGATGAATTATGCCATGATGTGTATGAGAACTCATGAATTTACCAAGATCGAGTTAAGGCCTTCACATCAAGCACATATCCAGAAAGATCATTCACCCTGGTCAAAAAGTCTTACTCTTTGATGATAAGCTTAAAATGTTCTCAGGAAAACTCAGATCAAAATGGATTAGACCTTACCTTGTCCGACGAATCTTTGGAAATGGAGCCATCGAGATTAGTCCACTCATCCATGATTGAGAACCTTTCGTCATAAACAGTCAGAGACTTAAATAATTCATTGACCTTACCAATACAAATTTGGCTGAGACATCCTTTACCCTACATTCTCCCTAAGCTCATTACGGCTAGCCGATGGCGTAAAACTTAGTGCTTAACGGGCGGCAACCCATCATTTTTGAAAACCCAAAACCTTTCTTGACATTCCTATGCTAAATTCATATTACACCTTAGGGTTCATCTGTTACAACAACTGACCCCACCTCAGGTACCCGTACCCAAGCTTGAAATCATCCGCAACAGTCACCTCGACCATTCGCCCAGCCAGAACCTGTTCTAATGAATGATCTAAGCTGAACTCGAACCCACCTAATTTACAATGAGGATATAGCAAATCATAGGCATGGGGGGTTACAAAAGTGCAAAGCGTCATGAAAATCATCTCACAAGAAAAGGTTTCATCAAAAAAAATTCACATAATCGAAAAATACCAAAGAAAAATGAAAAAAAATTTGAGAGGAGAGAAAATTTTTAGGCCATACAAATCTTGAGGAGAAAAAGGGGGAAAAGTGAAAAATGGCAAAAAAAAAGGAGCACAAGTTAAAAAGAAAAGAGAAAAGAGATAGTCATTAGTAAGAAATTAAGGGATTAACTGAGTTCTAGACCATATCAAGAAAAATAAAATGAAAGGAAAATGGTGCTAATGAAATACAGAAGAGATTAGTAGGAACGCTAATCTTAGGCCGCTTGGGCTAGACTCCTAGGCTTAAAAATTCAAGTATCCAATAAGATCTAGATAGTCCTCAAGCGGTTGGGGAAAATGAGAAGCTTAAGTATTAGGTCTAAGGCTTAGGGAGTATTCGATCACGTTAACTGACCACTAGTTTGCGGGACTTGGTAACCTAAGCACCCCAATCCACACACAGTCTGGTTCAGTGCACATAAGTATTAAAATCACACAAATGTGTTTAAATTGTTATGAAAAAGTCACCTAGATTAGGAGCGGCTGATCAACATAAGTTGATTTGGACGAGTTCATAGTGCGAAGAGGCGAGAAATTCCCCTCGAAGATGTGCAATAACATATCATCTCCTCAGTGCTTGTCTCCTAGGATATCTAAATATCCTACTGGGGGCATGTAAGCACCCTGTATTGGTTCAGATGCCATGGGCGACATTACCACGAAATGTCAATTGGTAGGGTCTAGATTTAGCTACAAAATGCCATGGGTGGGATTATCTTGAAAGCCAGGGTTCTGGGGGTTGCCTTGGGCGGTGCTATCTTGAAGCATAGATTGCTAGGGACCCTTCGAGGATTGATGATGGGGACTAGGAATCCGATACAGACCGTGTCGAGAAGCCAATCCGAAGCTAGAAATAAAAAGAAAAGTGGGAGAAAACTCACCAAACAAAGAAAATTCCTCTTTCTCCCTTACAAAAATGCATTGCAAACTGAACCAAGGCTAAAATATGTCACAAGCATGGGTGCTTTAGCTGTGGAGTTCAACAAACCTTAGGATAGTTCCTGCGGGCAATAAAATCCTTCACGGCAAACTAAGGCAAGAGCTGGTCAGGTCCAGATCTTGGTTGGTACTTGAGTACCTCTAGGCCTACTATCAGCATTCTAACCTAATCTACAGAAGAAAGCACACATCATAGTTTTTTAGCATCAAAAAGATTACATGGTGTAGAATCAAAGTTAGAATCTTAAAATTTTGCTGAGGGACTAGCAAAAGCTAGGAATAGGGCTATGATGGGAACACCATCATGAGCCCTAACTAGCACATTTTGACCTAATGAAGAGAATAAAAGCTCCTACATAACCATATGGAGGTCCTAATTCACTGCAAAACCTTTCTAGGAGAAAATTAAGAAACTAGGGGTAAAACTACAATTTTACTAGTGCAATACAACAACGGGTTTTCTCAAGGGCTAAACAAAGGTTAAAGGGTCTTAATGAGATAATAAGTGGGTTGGGTCAGACAGAAAATGGCTTGAGTGTATCCCATGAATTAAATGACTTCTTGAAACAATAAAATAGACCCACTTGATTGACCAATGTTCTCATCATAATATAATTCACCTATACCCTCTAAAAATCATAGAAGAAAATTCTCTAGTGTTTAGAACTTTCAATTTGGCCATTGGAACCATCTTGACCTAAACTGGGGTCTCAAATAGATAGTTACCCTAAATTAGGTTTTTGCACAAATTTCCCAATCAAACGTCGTAAAACGCAAAATCCAACTTCACCATTGGATTCCTTAGGTCCAAATTAGGTTTGTACCAAAATTTGGACCCAAGATGAATTTGCGTTGACCTAGTTTGCAGAAAGGCTCAGCCCGATTACATTTGTACCCCTATCTTTCAAAAACCTTTACAAAAGGCCCCATAGCTTCTTCATCATTTTTGAAATTAGGCCCCTCCACCATTATAGCAGAGGAATCCTACTCTGAGGAACATTGGAAGGTGGTTTCTGACTAGTCGATTGTTCACTTTAAAGTCGTTTGCAGTTTTATGTGCTGGAAAAATCGAGTAATCAATATTCAAAAAGAAATAACCACTCGCAGAGGAGTGGGTTGTATTCAAAGGGAGGCAATGACGTAATTAAATTCGCACCAGTTAAAAATGTTTGTTCATAGTTAGTTTGGACAAGAATCAAGACAAAATTGCCTTTAGATTAAGGTTAAAGCAAGAAACAATGCTGAAATAGCAATTCTGAGTAACTAGAGGATATTTGTCGCAATGCAGAATCAATAAAATATTATTAAAAATTGACATTGGCAGAAAATGTAATTTTTAATGGCCCGGTACTATAGCAAAACAGGGGATTTTTTCCCCTTTGGTGTGCGCGACGAGGAGTGGACGGTCGGACGTGGGAAGCTCGGAGGAAGTTCCTTGGACTGAGGGCTTCGAAACGGTGGTGGCGGCGTGTCGCGTGGCCGCCGGAGTCGGCCGGACGAGTTTCGGCGGAGGTGGTTGCAGCTGCTGCTGCCGTGCGTTGCAGGCGGGTGCGGGAGCGCGGGCAGCCTGTTGGCGGTTCTGCCGGCTCTGCTGCTGCGTGCTGGCTGGAGGCGCGGCCGCACACTGCAGCCGGTGAGTGCTCTGTTGGTGGTGAGAGCGGGTGCTGCAGGCGCGGGGGGAGGCCGTGCACGGTGAGGCACGCGCGGGACTGCTGGCAAGAGGGCACTAGCGGTGAGGTGCTGCAGGCTGAAGGTGTCGCGGGTGCACTGTAGGCAGGTGCACGTGGGTGAGCGATGGGGTGCAGGCTAAAGGTGAGTAGGTGGCTTCAGACGTGTGCCCAGGTTGGAGGGCTTGGAGATGGTGCTGGAGGTGAAGTGGGCGGATGTGGTTGTGCAGGTGCGGCTGCAGACGGGGGTGCGCAGGCAGGTGGTCGCGATGAGGTTGCAGCCAGAAGGTGAGCAGGTGGCTTCAGACGTTCGGGAAATTTCCCGGACGTCTTAATTGACTGAGAAGGTGATCTCACAGTGGTTGCGGCGGTGGTTGTTGGTGACGACGGAGAGGGAGATGCACGCTAAGGTGCTCACGGTAATGCAGACGAGCTCCGGATGGCGGTGTGGCCTATCACACCACATGCCCACGATGGTGGAGACTCACCGCCACGGTTGAGGCCGACGAAATGGAATGGAAGAGAGAAGATCTCTCTGCATAGTGGTGGGTCGGTGGTGGAGGCTTGCCTCACTCAACATCCTCTCTCCTTTTGTAGTGGCCTGCACAAATTTGAAATCAGCTGCTCGACCAGATCCAACACATCTGCTCCTCCTTAAATGGGTTCTTCATTGCAGCAGCTGGTGGCGTTGGAGCGGCAGCCAGCTGTTCCTGCAAGAAGAATAAAGAAAATAATGTTAAAATATTATGGTTATTTATATACAGACCCTCAACTTTTATGTTAACCTAAATTAATGCATGCAATGTACCTAATTAGTTAACTAATGAAATTCTAGGTTAATTCTAAATGCATTTAAATATGAATAAGATGCATGAATTATGTAATTGAATTAGAAATATGAATTAATCTATTTACATCCTAATTTATGCTAAATAAATGTTAGTATTAACCTAATGTCTAGGCACTTACATACCTAAATCGCCCACAACTATGGGCTAATCAGTTTCTCCCTGATTGCTCAGAGGATCTCCTCTGAAATTGGAAGGGAGATTCTCTGAGAAAATCCCTCCAATCTGAACCCATCCATGATCCAAGATTCTTTCCCAATCTCTCATGCGAATGCATGAGAGACATGGGTATCCCAACGGATTCCATCTCCAGGGAGCCTTCCTTGCTTGGGAAGCTTGCTTCCCAAGCTTTGAACGACCTCCAGGGCTCTATTTAAAGGAGCCCAGTTCGCTAAGACTCCTCCAAGAATGAATTCGAATGGAGGCCCCCCTCAAATTCTTCTCTCCTCCTCTGGCCGATTCACTCATTATGCTCTAGTGACCTTCTCTACTCTCCCTCATCTTCTGACCACAATACCAGTGGCAGGCTCTTCCTCCTCGCTTTCGTCCGCATCGCACAGCACCCACCGATGCCCTTGTCTCCACTTCACCCTCGCCAATCATCTCTCTTTGAATGCCTTCATCTCCGACATCGGCAGTACGCACCCAATGCCATCTTCATCTTCCCTTCATCCACTATCTCCCAAGATAAGCCCTCTTCTCCCACTACTTTCTTCTCCACTCCCTATTTCTCAAAAACAACCACTGCCGCACTCCACCACCCTCATCTCCTTCATCTCCTGCCACCTATTCCGGTGAGGCCGCTCCACCCCCACAGACCATCCCACCCCTCGCTAACAAGTCCATAACCATCCCCTCAATCCACTGAACATTTCCCACCACTTCACACACCACTCCACTCACTCAAGCATCTCACCGAACACACCCACACATACACACATAGTGTGCCCTAGGCACTCTTGCACAGGTGTCCCCACGACATGCCAACCACTGTAGCACATTCGTCATGCCTCGGCGAAGCTTCCTGAGCAATTTGACGTGGCCGCGAAGCCGTCTTGGTGATTTCAGGTAGCAGGTGTCATCCGCCATTGGTGCTGAGCTTGAAGCAAGCTTGAAGCAAGCTCCAGGACTTGCCATCTCCAGGTCCCTGTCCCAGGCTACGTAGAACACCCTCGCACACGAGTCCAGGCTCTCAATTCTAGTCGAAGGCCGTGGCAGTTGAGGCCATTGGAGGACCACCTCTGCTGTGGGCACGCGAGAAGAAGGGTGCCTGTTTAGTCCCGCATCGGTAGCTGCAAAGCAAGTGAAGGCACATAAGTAGAATTTGTGCCTGTAGCTGTTCGCCACCAAATCACGGGGTGAGGTCCCTCTCACCTGATCGACCTGGTCTCGTCCGCGCTCATGCCTCTTGGACTTGGCTGACCCTACCCGACCTACACTCCTCGCCCACCACTGCACGCCGGTGGGCTTGGTCCCGAGTACATACCCGACCCGATTACCCAATACGTGTGGCTCTGGGAGAGCGGAACCTAGGAGAGAAAGAGAGGAGAGTGCACATGGGTAGGGGGTAGGTTTTGTTGCAGGCTGAAGAAGAAGAAGGAGAAGCTAAGAAGGAAAGCAAAAGGCAAAAGTTAGTGGAAAGAGAAGACAAGAACAAAGAGGAAGAGAAGAGGGAGCCAGCAAGGAAGGCAGAAAGGCAGAGAGCTCGCAAAGGAAAAATAAGAAAAAGAAGAACGAAGGAGAAGATAGAGAAAGCTAAAGACAAAGAAAGAGAAGAGGAAGCACTAGAGAAAGAAGAGAAGGGAAGCAGAGAAAGAAGAAATCAGAAGAGACTATAGCATCGATTTAAGACATCTAATTTTCAAATCGGATGTCCAGTTTGAGTTTAATTCATATACATTGAGTTCTATAGTATTTTGTGCTCTACATTTTCTCCCATATTTTTACACTTTGGGACTGATATTATTGCATATTCCTTTAAATTCCTAATTGTGATCTTGATTTCTAAACACCAATTTGCTCCCTGTGTTCAACCTCGGACTTCAAATTTGAGTATTAAAATTGTATTTGTTTTGAATGCTTTTTCGACTATATTACAACACGATTCTCTTCAACACTGATTCAACATGACAAAGAAGCTCCCACCATACGCCTCTCTAGAGAATTCCATAATTCTCTAGAGAGCTTCCCATTAGTCTATAAAAAGTTCTAAGGGGTGGCCATTTGCTCACATCCACTCTTGGCTCCATTTTAGCTTAGCTTCATTCCACCTCCACTCCATCTTCATGAGTAGCTTCACTACGGCCACCTCCATCTCTATGCCAAGATGTTGGATCAGCACCTCAACCTCTCTCCAAGGGTCGGACTAAGCACCATTGGCTGCCCGTCCTTCTCTCAACCAAGTCAAAAGCCATCGGAACCTACCTCTGAATGCCCTTAGTTCTGATATATTAGATTATAGTTCTTCATAGTTTTACTACTTTATTTACTACATAATAGTGTAGCTCTAAATTCTCCCCCAATGATGCATGCATAATCCCCCCTTTGATTCATGTATGTGATCATTTTCTACTAGCTAGATTTATGTTTTCAAGCATCCCTCTACAAGTTTTCCACGAGTTTTTTGTTGCAAACACCATCATGAATCAATGAAAATCTTTTTCCATATATATATATCTATTTGTGAAAATCACCTTGAGCCATGTTGCAATATTTTTGTGTGATTGAAGTTGCATGTTTTAATTTCTGATACTCTGGCAACTAAGCATGTTGTGCATAAATATGAACTTAGCATAAATCGACAAGCAATTTTGAATAAGTAGAATGAGCAAGATAAATTTCAAACCTGCATTTCCTTAAACACCTCCCAAAGATGAACAACTGGGACTCCAAGTCTCGTTATCTTTATAAATAATTTTTGACGAGAATTTTCATGCACTATACTACGACGAGATCTCTGTTTTCAAAACACGTGCGAGAACTACCCTCTATCAGACATTGAGTAGAGGAAATCTTCAGCGTAGCTCCGGAATAGAGGTGAGAAGGTGGAGATGATCTACTACCGGAATGAAGGTGGGAGAACGGCTCCAAGGCGACCTATGAATGGGGATGGGAAGTTAGAGGAGTATTTGGTGGGGCAAAATTTCGTTACACTATTAGGTGCCTTGGGAGCTTGAGAGCAAGCTCTAGCAGAGCATTGGTAGGCTTGCTAGAGCTTGGGTGTTGGTGGGAGTAGAGTAGGTAGAGATGGCTTTGAAGGAAGGGGTTTCGGTCCTTTTATAGTGGAGGAGAAGAGGCTAGAATATGCACAGGATCATTAGTGACCTCCAAGTCATTGCTGTAACTGTCGCTTTAGGCAGTACACACCCATAGCTAGGCTTGCTGGCGTGCAACTAATTAGCGATGGACGTAAGCGTCAATGTAGGTCCAACTCAGGCCATGTTGTAGGCTGGCGCCAACCGAGCACACGCCCCCCTGCAGTTGGCCCATGCATCAAGGGCCACTGGTTGTGCGCATGCACTTGCGCTGCACTGGCTGTGCACGTGCCTGTGCGTACGGGTGCTTGCGTTGGGGTGTCCGTGGGTCTTGAACCCACACCCCTTGATTCAAAGAGAGCACTCGGCCACTGCGCTAGGCTCTCCCGTGAGTTGCGAAGACACTTCCTGTGCAGAGGCATCTCAACCATTGGATCAAGATCCAACGACTGGGAATGAAGGTCCTAAATGATGCTGGCCAGTGTTGGGCGACCTAGATGGCACCACGTGGCACCATCTGGGTTGTTCATTCTTTCTGCTGCAAGAGGTGCCACAGTGCTCAGATCGAGATGATTGCCACGTTGCTAGACTACGATCGTTGCTCCGAGTCCATCCATATGGTCAGATTTTTCATCTGAATGCCGTATGGATATCCAATTGCCGCCTTGGCCGTTGAGCTTCCTCGGACTCCGTATAATGCTACGAGACTCTGATCTAGACGATTTCAAAGGAGTTAGGCTCCGATCATCGTCCTGATTAGATTCACACGGTTCGATCATCCATCTAAGGCCATGAAATAAATCTTTTTCACTCCTGACTGTAAAAAGGACCTAATTAACCTAAAATATATACAACTACTCTAAATGTAGAATGTTGCATGCTATGCAATATTTATAACATGAAATGCAAATCTAGGCCTAAGAACATGCATGATTAGGCAATTTAACCGAAATAGATGTGTTTACATCACTATGCAATATTTATAATATGGAATGCAAATCTAAGCCTACGAACATCCATAAATAGGCATTTTAACCTAAATGGATGTGTCTACATCACCGGTCATCTCCACCTCTGTTCGTGAAAGGCTTCAAATGAAATCCTCTATTTTAGTTTCAATTAATAATTACATTTATGTGCCATTGAGGGGGAGAGGACTTTGAGTTGTTAATGTTTTATTATGGCACATTTACGAGCACATCCCTCTTATTCCTCATAAATACCATTCCAGCATCTCATGCCATTGATTAGCTAGTCTAAAGGGGATTTTAACATGATTTTTGAGGAAAATAAATAGTGAACATTGGATTTTAATAGTAACGAGTTTTAATAAGCCATTGCCTCCCTGTGGACATGACTCGCTCTTTTGAGTGGTTAATTTGAAATGTTTTGATTAGCAATTTTCCACCATTTACATAATACAACGCAACATTTTATGTGTGAAACAACATTGAAAGTGAAGACCGTCTTTTCAGCGGTGAGGGGAAACTTTTGCCTAAGTCAATTTGGGTGATAGGGAAGTAGAGGTTGTTGGATATGAAGGAGAAAGAGAATGAGTGGTCAAATGGAGCACAAGAGCTCCAAAAGACTAATTGAGGGAGAAAGTGAGAACTCTTAAACTAATTTGAAACTAATTTGAGAGAGGAGAATGGGAGAGCATCGTCGAAGGTGCACCAGTGTTGAACTCATAAAACATCGATTTTTTTAAGAAGGCATCTTAGTATACCACAAATTACGATTCAAATAAACTTTTATAATGAGACGAGTATCTCGATTATTCTCAGGAAGGTGTAAGATGGTGAAATTGATTCCTAATTTATTTATTCTCTTTGAAAACTGATGATAACGTCATCATCAGCCATATCCAATTTTTATTAGCCATAATCAACAGATAAATGCTCTTACATAACTATCATAAGACCATAATTCATTACACATCCTTTCTGAGAGTTTAACATGAAACTAGGGTTAAAACTACAATTTTACCGTGACATCATGAATGCAGAACAATCATGGGTTTTCTCATGGGTTTATTAAAGGTCAAATATGCATTAAAGTCTAACAAGAGGGTCCGTGTAGAAAGAAATGGGTTTTCACATGTTACAAGAATTAAATGACATCTGAAACCTAAAAATAGACCCGCTTAATTAGCTGAGATACTGGTCAAGATAAAACTCACCAAAACCCTCTAAAAATCATATATAATATTCTCTAGGTTTTGGCATCCTTATTTTGACCACCAGAGCCCATTTTGACCGAAAATAGAGTCTTAGATAGGCAATTGCGCTAATTTAGGTTTTTGCATAAATTACCTAATCAAACTTGGTCAAAACCTAAATCTGACTTCACCATCAGATTTCATAGGTCCAAATTAGGCTTGTAGCAAAATTTGGACCCAACCAGAGATTACCGTGACCAAGTTTGCATTTTAGTCTTGTCAAACTCTTGTCTCTCACACATAGGCCCCTAACTTTCTAATTCCTTAAACATAGGTCCCTAACCTTTTCATCATCTTCACATTTAGGTCCGTATAGCCATTGGTGTGAACACGTCGAGCTTTAGCAATATTCAAGCGAGATTTGCTCACTCGATTCTCAATCAAACAATCCTAAATTTGAATTAGAGATTTCTTATGAAATTCCCTTCCAAATGATACTGATCTTGCATCCCAACTCCTACCCAAAAGCTCATGCGAATTCTTTGAAAGAAAGGATATCTAACTTGAGCGAAAAGCATGGAGTTTGTGAGCTTGTTTCCCAAGTTCAGAACTCTATTCCATGGCCTATAAATGATCCTACATCAAGTTCCTCACTTCCTTAGCTAGGTTTTGGCCTAATAACCCTCTTCAAACTCCCCTTCTGTCCACCTCTGCCCTAGCTCCGATGAGCCTCCTCCTCCATCATCCTACGGCCTCCCAACGGCCAAATTGGGAGTGTCTCCTTCCTCCTAGACTTCCTCCACCTCTCGATGGTCAACTCAGAGGCGCCTAAGCCCCTTCTTCCTCACCATCTCCCTCGTCGAAGAATTTCCTCATCTCTGACGTTGGCAATCACACTAGGGCCAATTCCTCATCTCTTTCATCTAATAATTTATGTCCTTAGCTTCCTCTTCCTCTCTACTTTATTTCTCTCTCCCTCTACTGTAATTCCTACCACGAACCATGCACCTCCCTCACTCCGACCGAATTCTGGCGAGGTCATGAGCTTGACACAGACCACCATCCAGCCTACCATCACCCCCATAAGCTCTGCCATACTCCCTCCATAAAATCCCCAATACCTATTTCACCAACCACGCCCTTACGACTTCTACCGAACAACCCACCTTCCTGCCTCCGTTCCTGACTCCGTCCGACCACCACGCACCTCCATCCTCCACGAGACCACTCCCATTACATTTGCCAACGTCCAGTGAACCTTATTCTCTATTTCAGGTTCCTGGTTGGAGCTTCACCACCATGCCTTATCATTGCCTTCATTCTTTGTGTTCTAAGCCATGCGAGACCCAGGTGTTACACCCAGAAGATGCGGAGTTGCTCCAAGCTTCATCACAGGTCATTGATTGGAGGCCACACCTTTGATTCCACCTGCAATTGGAGATGTCTCCATACTACTAGTGCATGCGAAGAAGGCATGGCTTTGGTGCCACATCCTGAAAAGCCATGTCAACATTTTGGCACCATTGTTGAGGAGCAACGTGTAATTCACTGCTATTCTTTGCTTTATCTGATTATATTTGAGTACTAATTTGCCCTATTTTATTTCTTGTGATTTTGCGAGGTACTTCACAAGGTGATCTTCTACGTAAAACGACCACTCCTAGGGTAGGTAATTTCTGATTCTACCATAATCAACCTCCTAATCTTGGGAAGATAAAAAGGAAATAGGATTCATTTGCCTTATTTTCACAGTAAATCATCATTTAAAAAGGGAAATCTTCTGATCTAAAAAAAATTTTCATATCTGATTAAAGCTTGAAGTGATTCTTTTTAGAATTCCCTACCCAAATTGCCTGTACCTATTAAGGACTACGCTTAATTTTTGAAATCACCTTTGACTACTCACCTTCTTGTTTGAAGTCCAAGGTGTACATTTTGAGATCAAATTGGACTTGAGAAAGAGCCAATTAAGGTTTTGAACATTAGGGTTTTGAAGTGTTAGAACACATTTGCCTGCAAAACGAGAATAAACCCTCTTGCATTTGTGAGCTACCCAAGCCCCTGCTTGAAAAGATCTAATCAAGAAAAATCCTAAAAGCCAGGCTCTAAATTCACTTGAACCCTAAAATCTTGGACCTAATAAACTGAAAGTCATTCAGGGTGATTTTTGGGTCTTGACCTAGATTTCATTCTGTCATCTTTAGGGTAGGTCAAATGAAGTTGGTCTACATTATGGTCCAACCAACCTCAAAATTTGGTCCCAAGTCAAATTAACTTCTAATCAAGTGAAATCCAAGTCACAAATTAGGCTAAAATTTGTAGACTTAAGGTCTTAAGTCTGTACATTTTGGTCTACTTGGAACTGCAATGACAGGGATGGTTAGGTGGGGGAAACCCTATAACTCGTGGGGACACTCTACCGTGTAGGGGTTTTTGCGGGGCTCTCCCTTCCTGGCTGCCCTGGTACTTCTTAGGTGTGCAGATTTCTGATTCGGAGGTATCATTCGCCTCAAAACTGCCTTACTCATTGAAAATTCTTTGGGTGCCTTGATTGGGTCCAAATAGCATCCAGTCCTTCATCTTTTAACTAAAGCACACATAGGAAGGTCATTAGGTTTTTAACCTAAGAGACCTCATTAGATCTTCTTGGGAATCTATTTCTAGATCTGATCAACTTCAATCTAGCCAGAGTTTGATTCTACACCTTGATTCCACCTCCTGATTTGTACAACCTGACAACTTGGGAAAGACCAATTAGGAAACCTGAATCCCAAAATGATCATAAAAGACAAAGTGATTGAGGCTGCCCTTAGATATTTTGAAGATTATCCAGCCAACATGATTCAGGTTAAGGTCCTAGAAATAACAGAATTCATTATGAACCGTGTTAAACTACTACTTACTCAACTAGGAAATGGTTCAACCCAGGAGACCCTCATACCAAAATTCAGTGAAGTTTATGAATTTCATAGAACAGAGGGTTTACATTGCTTTGCAAATCCATCACTCAGAGAGATACACCAAGATCTCTTTGAGCAACGTGTGGATGCTCTAAGTCTAATATGGAAAGCCATTGATGAGACATCTTGGAGTGATTCTAAAGCTTCTCCAGAGCCTAGGTTAGATGATCCTAGTTGTTATGGACCCCTAACTCAGATGAATTCAGATTCAAATTTCATAACAATTGACATTCCTGACCTTAATGAGGGTGGGGCGAATCCAATTGTAGGTGTTCCCAATTTCGAGCCAGCCCTAGAAAATCAACAGCCTACTTCACCAAGCTTAGATTTCCCAGCACCTGTGATGATGAGCTTAACACAGACATTCTCAGGAATGTAAATCTCGAGCCTTATCCTATTAAGGTGATTCTCGAGAATGATTCTGACATCCCTGTAGAGCTTAGCATAGATTCTAGTGATCCAATCCTTACCCTTAACCTAGAATCTAGATTCGAGCCTACCTGGGATAATCATGTGGCCCAAAATGATGAAAATCAGATTTTGAATTTGAATTATGATTTTGGGCCTGTATTTGATGAATACACCTCTCCAACTTCCTCTAAGACAGAGATCGATTTTTCAGAAGTCACGCCCATTCACGATACAAAAATCGAGTTGGAAGAGTTGGGACTCAATTGGTTCTATTCTAGGAGCCAAGAACTTGAGCCCATGGCTAGTAAGGGCACCTTTTTAAGTTCGAAATTAGATAATAGGTTAGATCCAAGTCAGGTTGCTCATTCTACGTATCCTGATCTTTTTCATAGTGGAACCTCTGATCTGGAATCAAGTTCAGAACATGATCTTCGTAAATTCTTCGACGATTTCAAATCATATTATGATCCCAGAGAACTTTTGTTTCCTAATGACTTCAAACCGATTTACGACCTCAGTGACTACAACCTGTCCTTTGATTATGACACTAAGGTCAATGATTTCAAAGAAACCACCTCTTCTACACCACATACAGAACATTCTCAAATCCGAGCCTAACCCTGACCTGCAACCGGAATCAACTTCTACTCTAACTCTCCTTTCGATGATCCAGTTGCATATGATTCTCCATCTTTTGATTAGGATTTGGATATCGATCAGACTACAAAACATGTCCCATCCTTCTCTGATCACTTTCGTAGGGTTCCTACATCCTCCATAAATCAATTCTCCTTTGAGAATCCCTACTCTGACTAGGTTGATTGTAATTAGCCAAACCCGTGATTTTCACTTCCATATCTTTCAAAGCTTCAAAACACTTGGTGGGCACCACATCTACTGATTCGAATCCATCAACCCACCAGATTGATTAGGTATGGGCTGCATCATCAGCCTATTGATCTGAATAAGCACCTGGTTAGACCAACTAGGCTTTTGATCAAGGTGCTTATTCTACAAAACTCATCTGATTTGACCACTCCTCCATGACCATTTTTTGCTCGGCTGAAGGCATTGAATTTAGCACTTAACGAGAGGCAACTCATCATTTCAAAAACCTAAGATTCTTTTGATTATCCTTTTTTAGCTTCACATCTACTGCACTCTGAGTTCAGTTTTAGAATAGCCGACTCCACCTTTGGTATTCATATCAAAGCTTGAAATCATCTACAACAGCCATCCCGACCCATTCACCCACCCATTGACCTTCTAATCCTTGAACCCAAGTTGATTTCATACCCTCCAGTTTACAATGACATTGCAAAACTTAGGCATGGGGGGATTTTTTTTTTGTAGTGAAAAGGAATGATATCGAATCACCGATAGTAATCCGAGAGAGCTATTATTGATAAAAAGTAGCAAAATATTACAGGAGTGAACCCCATTAGTGTATGAGATTGCAGCAATTACTTACAATATTATCCACATTCACTGGACTCTCCTAAAACAAACTCTCATTTCTAGCTCTCCATACCGACCATAATACTGCCACCATGGGCAAATATGGCTTATTCACCCTCAACAAGGAAGTCTAGAGACTCTCCCACATGGAAATAGTTTCCCTACACACCTTCCTCCAAACACAATCTATAATCATGCAAGTGGAAAAAATATGAATACTAGAGTCATTATGCATCCTACACTAGTGGCAGAAGTGAGTGGGGGTGCCCATTCTCCTATGCTTCAAATCTCCAGTTATCAAGCCATCTCTCCTAAACAATCACAAAAAAATTTGTACCTTCAATGGTACCTTCAATTTCCATAGCTTTTTCCCAATCTCATCCACTTCAGCCATTCTAGAGGAATTGACAAGCTTATCATAGACAGCCACTGAGGACATCATTCCCTCCCATTTGTATGTGTCATACTCCTCAGGTGTAGGTTTGAATGCAGCAAGTTCCTGCATAAGACGTTCATTTTCTGCTCGTGTTCTTGTTTCATGGCCATTCCCCACCTCATTGTTCAAAGACCAATTCACAGAGGCCATGTCCCAGTAGTCATATACCATAGCATTTTTATCAGTAGCAGCTGAAAATGCAAGAGTGTACCTGTCTTTTATCACCCCACTAGGTAGCCAATTTTCCAACCAAAATTTGAAGCTTTTCCCATCTCCTAAGATAGACTTGAAAAGACTCCAATTATCTGCTAGGGCACGCACCATAGATGACCAGAAAGGAGATGGCTTATGAGGATTTAGGTGGTTCTTCACATCATTGGCCACCCCATAGCAATCCTGGACGATCTTTGTCCACATTTTTTCTTCTCCTTGAAGCAGCTGAACAACCCACTTTAGTAATAGGGAGTCATTAGATTATTTGAGGGACCTAATTCCCATGCCACCATACTTATTTGGTGAACAAATTGAGTCCCACTGTACAGGTTGGAGGGAAGCACCTTGATGAGAAGCCCCTTTCCAGAAGAACCTCTTGTGCATCACATCAAGTTTTTTCCAAACTGATTTTGGGGCTTTAAGAAAAGAAAAGAAAAAGACTAGAATGGATGTGATGATTGAATTCAGTAAAATATACCTCCCTCCTTTTGATATGTAGCGACTACTCCAGCCCTCCAATTTCGTAGCCACCTTTTCATATAGGAAGGACCAATCTGCTTTCCTTAGCTTTATGCACTTCAGAGGTAAACCCAGGTATTTGACAGGCAGTGATATCACAGGCATGCCCAGGATGGTGGAGATGTCATTTTGGTCTATACCATTCATACCAAAGCAAACCAAGGTGGACTTGCTTCCATTAAGTTTTAAACCGGAAATCTCACCAAAAATTTTAACCATGTAGTATAGCACTTGCGCTTTGTTTATCGCACTCGATCGGGTTTTAAAAGATAACACGTTATAATATAGCCGACAAAGCGTTCAAACAAATAGAGAATTTTATTACTCGAAAACCGGAGTATCTGAGGTCGAACACAGGGAGCAATCGGAATTTACTACTAATCTCAAATGTAATTGAACACTCTAATTTACTCAAAACTTGAATTCAAATATGAATGTATGCGGTTAAAAAGTAATTATGACAAAAGGGTGAAATTGGACGTCTGATCACAAGATCAGACGTCTTAAAAGTTTCCCTTCTTTGAAGATTCTTCTTCTAATCTTGCTTTCTTTCTTCTGCAGTCTTCCCTTTGCTTCTTTCTCTTCTGTCTTCCTTCTGTCTTGGTCTTTCTTCTTCTTTCTCTTCTCTCTCTACGAAGGCTTCTTCTTCCTTGGTCTTCTTCTTTGGTTTCTGTCTTGGCCTCTCTTCTTTCTTCTCTTCTCTGCAATCTCTCTTCTTCCTGCCTTTGCTTCTTTTCTCTTCTGTTTTCTTCTCAGCAGTCTCTCCTTCTTCCTTGTCTTCTCTCTTCTGTGAAGGCTTCTTCTCTGCCTTTACTTCTTTGGCTAAGTTTCTTCTCTTCAACGCCAGCCTGCCTGCACAAAGAGTAAAACCTACCCTTTTCCCTCTACCCGCACGTCTCTCTCTCTCTACAATTCACTCAAAGAACGCTCTCCCAGAGCCACGGGTAATCGGGTTGGATTTCGCACCCGGGACCAGGTGCACCGACGTAAGGGTGATGCGCGAGGTGTGCTCAGATAGGGTCGGGTCAAAGCCTGCCAGATCAGCGAGATAAAGCTGCGGATGAGGCAAGCGTGCGTTGGGTGAGGGACCTCACCCCTGTGCGTTCGGAGGCAAAGAGCTAATAACACAAAATCACTTTATACCTCTTCAGCCGCTTGTAAGTTCACGATGTGGGACTATTAGTCCCGCCTTGCTCTCGTGCACGCCCGCAGAAGACCTTCGTGCAATCGCCACAGTTGCGGCCTCAGTTGGTGTTGATTACTGGATCAGATGGCTTCGCAGTGCTTGCTCAAGTCCACTACACCTGAAGCCTGGAGCTGCTCCGAAGCTACTTCATCCGTCAATGGCGGCAGGGGCTAAAATAATGTCAAACACATAAAACAAGCCTCTCGGCTTAATCAGACCAGTTGGGGACCTTCACCGTGGCATGGCGAAGGTCGTGCTGTGATCGGAAGTGTGGGGGTGTTCGGGGGGCTGTGGTGGATGCGTAGAGGGATGGTGGATGGGCGGAGAGTGTTTCTTATGGTGAGGCGGAGCTTATGAGTTGATCGGCGAGTCGTATGGAGGGGCGGAATGGTGGGGGTTTCTTTTATAGGCATTGGGTCGTGCTTTCAGAGCGTGGAGGGCACGCCATTACCTTCGCCGGCTCGCCAGAGAAGGAAAGAGGGTGGATACCCAAATCCCTCGTGCGTTCACACGAGAGATTGGATTCACACCAGAGATCGTGATTGGCCTTAGATGGAAGGGAATTCCTCAGAGAATCTCCCTTCCATTTCTGGGAGGGTATCTCTGAGGAATCAGAGAGTATTCCCTTTCTAATCCTCACCGGAGAAGGATTCTGCTCCAACAATGGAGGAAGGACTTGATTGTAAGGGTCAGGAGGAAGTTAGGGGGCTCTCTGTGATGATTTTCAAAAGTTAGGGACCAAAGTGTGATTTGGGTGTACTGAATTGTAAAGTAGGTCAAGATGACCTCCCCTTAGGTCCAAAGTTTGGTACAAACCTAATTTGGGCCTAAGGAATCCAATGGTGAAGTTGGATTTTAGGTTTGACCACGTTTGATTGGATATTTTACGTAAAAACCTAAATTAGGTTAATTGATGAACTAAGACCCTAATCTTGGTCAAACTGGGTTCCAAAGGCCAAATTAAGTGTTCTAAACCTTAGATGATATTTTTCCATGATTTTTAGAGGGTTTACTTGATTTTTATCCTGACCGAAACCTTGGTAATTTAAGCGGGTCTATTTTAGGGTTACCAAATGTCATTTAATTCCTGGATTGCACCTAAACCCATTTCTGATTGAATCAACCCCCTTTTTATCTTATTTAGACCTTTTGACCTATGTTTTGCCTCTGAGAAATCCTATTTATGTACTGTAGTGGTAAAATTACAGTTTTAACCTTTATTTAATGTTTTCTTCTCAGAACACTTATTCCTTCATTTAGGCCTTCTACTAGGTTATGTAGGAGCTTTTATCTTCTTTATTGGGTCAAAATGAGCTAGTTATGGCTCATGATGAGGCTCTCATCATACCCCCATGCCTAGCTTTTGCTAGTCCCTTAGCAAAATTTCAAGGTTTTAACTTCTGTTCTAGACCCTGAGTGTAAGTGCTTTTCTTTTACTTTTGTGATTAGGTAGGAATGCCGACAATAGGCCTAGAGGTATTCAAGTACCAACCAAAATCCGGACTTGTTTTGCTTTAGCCTCAGTCCTCCGCAAAGGTTTCTAAGGCCCACAGAAACTAACCTAGGGTTTGTTGGATTCCGCGGTTAAAACACCCGTGCTTGAGACATTCTTAGCCTAAGTTCAGTTTGTAGTGCATTTTTGTAAGAGAGAGATAGAAGATTTATTTTTTTAGAGAGCTTTCTCTCTCTTTTCCTTTTATTTCTAGCTTCGGATTAGCTTCTCAACACGGTCTGTATCGGATTCCTCGTCCCCATCATCAATCCTCAAGGGTCCTTGGCTTTCGAGATAATCTTGCCCATGGCAACCCCCAGAACCCTGGCTTTCGAGATTTCGAGATAATCCCGCCCATGGCGTTCCGTGGTCGAATTCAGACCCTGGCGATCGACATTTCGTGATAATTCCGCCCATGGTATCTGAATCAACAGAGTGCTTACATGCCCCCAGTAGGATATTTAAATATCCTAAGAGACAAGCACCGAGGAGATGATATGTTGTTACGCATCTTCGAGGGGAATTTCCCACCTCTCCACGCCGGGAACTCATCCAAATCAGCTTGTGTTGATTGGCCGCTCCTAATCTAGGTGACTTTTTCAGAACATTAAACGCTTTTGCATGATTTTGATATTTGTGCGCACTGAACCAGACTGTGTGTGAATTTGGGGTGCTTAGGTTACCGAATCTCGCAAACTGGAGGTCAGTTAACGAGGCCAAATACTTCCTAAGCCTTAGACCTAATACTTAAGCTTCGCATTTTCCCCAACCTCTTGAGGATTATCCAGATTTTAGCGAATACGTGAATTTTTAAGCTAAAGAATCTAGCCCAAGAGGCCTAAGACCAGCGTTCCCGCTAATCTCTTGTTATGTCTCCTTAGCACTTTTCTTTTATTTCTTTTCTTGATCTGGTCTAGAACTTCAGTTAATTCCTTAATCTTTTACTAATGACTATTTCTTTTTCTTTTTCATTTTGTGCTCCTTTTTGTCATTTTACTCTTTTTCTCCTGATGAATATGTGGCTCACAAAATTTCCTCCCTCCCCCATTTTTTTGTTCTTTTTCATAATTTTTCAATTTTTTTGTGTTTTTGACATATGCAAAAAATTTTGTGTGTGAGACTCCTAACTTTTTTCTTGGTTCTATATGTATGCATTTTATCACCCCCCCATGCCAAAGTTTTGCAATGTCCTCATTGTAAACGGAGGGTGTGAAATAGTGTTGAGGTCAGGGACTTAGAACAGGATACATCGGGTGGGTGAATGGGTCGGGAATGACTGATGCGGATGATTTCAAGCTCTGATACGTGTACAAGAGGTGGGATCAGCTGTCTAAGGCTGAACTCAAGGTGCAATAGACGTGGAGTACAGACTGATAATCAGATGGGTCTCTGTTTTTGGGATGACGGGTTGCCTCCCGTTAAGCGCTAAATTTAATGCCTTTATCCGAGCAAAAAATGGGGTGGAGAGGGAGTGGTCAAATCAGCGGAATTTTGTAAAACAAGCACCTTGATTAAGGGCCTGGTTGGTCCAACCAGGTCCTTGTTAAGATCAGTGGGCTGATGATGCAGCCCAAACCCAATGAGTCTGGTGGGTTGATAGGTGTAGATTAACAAATGCGGAACCCACCATATGCAGTGAAGTTCTGATGGATATGGAAGTGAAAACTCGGGTTTAGGCTGAGTCGACTCAGCCTGGTCAGAGTAGGGTTTTGAAAAATAGTCAATGTAAGGTGTGGAATCTCTATAGGGGTGATCAAAGAATGATGGCTCCTGATTTTCGGTCTGATCAGTGCCCGATACCCGGTATAGATATGGAGCTGAATCATCTGCAAACGGCTCAGTGAGAGGTGAATCGGAATAGAAATTGAGTCCGATTGCGGGTCGAGGTAGGGAACGGGTTTTGATTGGTTCTGTATATGTGGAGCAGGTGGCTTCAAAGAAAATTGGCTTGTTATACTCAGGAAGCAGATTTTCTCTGATGTTATGGTCAGATTCGAAATCATCGGAGAGTTTGCGAAAATCAAAATTTGAATGAGATTCCAGATCATGAGTTCCACCATAGAATAAATCATATGTTGTATACTCAGCAACCTGACTGGGGTCTAGCCTAAATGTTAATTCTGAGCTTAAAAGGGTGTCCCTATTTGGTAGAGGCTCAGGTTCAAAGTTAGTAGGGCAGACCCAATCGAAACCCCGCTCATCCAACTCCTTAGTTTCTGTATCGTAGATTGGCATGACTTCCGAAAAATCGATTAGTTCCTCTGAGGATGTTGGCGAGGGATATTCATCAAATCGAGGCCCAAAATCATATTCTTCATTAAAAGATTGATCTTCTTCATATGGGGCCTTGAAATCTTCAAAATATGTTTCCGATCTAGGTTCTAGGCTTAGGATGTGGGTTGGATTACTAGAATCTAAGTCTGAATAACCTTCGAGGGTCACCTTATTAGAATAAGGGATGGAATTTATACCCTCGAGAGGTTTAGTTCTACTCTCATTCTTGCAGGAGTTTTGGGATTCTAAAATGGGCTCATCATTGTATTTTCCTGCTTTCGGAGCTTCCCAACCTTCTTCAATATTAGGTACATTGTATTCTATTTGGGTCGGGAATCCACAACCATTTTGTGCCTCAAACCCGAGATCAGATTTATCCTTGATGTTGTCCCAAGATAGTTCCTCCTTTGTTTGTGGTATATACGGGTATTTCTGGTCAATAACTTGTTTTACTAATCTCATTATCTCTTCCCATTTTTCAAGACTATCTTGGTGTTGCTTCCAAAGTCGAGGATTTGTCAGACATTGAAGGTATTCAATATTATGCAGTTTTTCTATCTCAATGTACGCAGTAATGAGCAAGTCACGGGTTGATCCTTCTACGGCTTCTGCTAATAGTACTTGGGCACAAGTTATGATAAAGGTTGTGGTTGTTGGGACATCAACCTGAATGTTTCCTACTGGTGTTGAGGTTTCTTTATTTTCATAGAATTTTATGGCATCCTCAATCATTTTATTTCTCATGGATCCCTGATATTCAGGTTTCTTGAATGGTGGTCCTAAGTGGTTTGGCTGCATATTTGGATCAGGTGGTGGAATCCAGATGTAGAATCAGAGTTGGAATCAAGATCAAGTTATGAAGCGATCAGATCTGAATAACAAGTCCCACTAAAAATGTGTATGTGTGCTCTAAAGAGAAAAGATGAGCGACTGGAGATGTTTTTGACCCAATCAAGACACCCAAAGACGTTTGGATGACTATGGAGGTTTGGGGCCGATGGACCCCTGGATCAGAAGATCGTCCACCTGAGAATTACCTGGGCAGCCAAAGAGGGAAAGTCCCGCAAAGACCCCTACACGGTAGATCGTCCCCACGGGTTACAGGGTTTCCCCCACCCGACCTCTCTTGTCACTGAGATTCCAGGTAGACCAGAATGGGGACCTTGACCTCTTAAGTCTACCACTTTTATTTCAAAGGTGCTTTAGGGTTCTCACTTGAACTTTAGATGTTTTGATATTGTGACCTAATTTAGAGGTTGGTTGACCCAAGGGGTCAACTTCACCTAACCTGTCCTATAGATGGCAGAATGATTCTAGGTTTGGAGCCTAGAGATCACCTTGATTTGACTCCCAGGTTATTAGGCCCAAAAATTTTAAGATTGAAGTGATTTTAGAGCTCAATTTGTAGGGTTTGTCTTGTTAAGTCAAGGGCTTGGGTAGCACACTGATGCGGGAAAGTTTATTTCCTTTTATGCAGGCATGTGTGACTAGCACTTCAAGACCCTACTGTGGAAACCCTAATTTTGTTCTATTTCCAATCCTTTTTTTCTTTTTCACAGAAATTCTCTTTGGACTTGAAAACAAGAAGTGTGTTGTCTGCCAAGATTAAGCGTGATTTCAATTAGGCACATGAATTTGTGGGATAGAAAATTGCTCCAACTTCAAGAACATTTGAAAAAATTTTTGCAAAATTAGGAAACGTTTGCCTTAAAGATGGTGATTACTATATAAAGAAGGCAATTGATTCCTAAATTGATTTTCTTCCTTTTGTCTTTTCAGGATTTAGGGAATGGTTTATGGAATAAAAGAAATTACCTACCCTGGAGTGGTTGATTTGCGAGAGGGATTTTCAAATACCTGCAAGATCAAAACAAAGCCAATTAGGGCAAGTTAGTGTTCAGTATGATAAAAGGTATGTAGATACTAGTGATAAATTGCGCGTTGCTCCCCGGCAACGGTGCCAAAATGTTTATCGCGCTCGATCGGGTTTTAAAAGATAACATGTTATAATATAGCCGACAAAGAGTTCAAACAAATAGAGAATTTTATTACTCGAAAATCGGAGTATCCGAGGTCGAACACAGGGAGCAATCGGAATTTACTACTAATCTCAAATGTAATTGAACACTCAAATTTACTCAAAACTTGAATTAAAATATGAATGTATGCGGTTAAAAAGTAATTATGACAAAAGGGTGAAATTGTAATCAGACGTCTTAAAAGTTTCCCTTCTTTGAAGATTCTTCTTCTTCTGATCTTGCTTTCTTTCTTCTGCAGTCTTCCCTTTGCTTCTTTCTCTTATGTCTTCCTTCTGTCTTGGTCTTTCTTCTTTCTCTTCTCTCTTTGCGAAGGCTTCTTCTTCCTTGGTCTTCTTCTTCGGTTTCTGTCTTGGCCTCTCTTCTTTCGTCTCTTCTTTGCAATCTCTCTTCTTCCTGCCTTTGCTTCTTTTCTCTTCTATTTTCTTCTTCTCAGCAGTCTCTCCTTCTTCCTTGTCTTCTCTCTTCTGCGAAGGCTTGTTCTCTGCCTTTGGTTCTTTGGCTAAGTTTCTTCTCTTCAATGCCTGGCCTGCCTGCACAGAGAGCAAAGCCTACCCTTTTCCCTCTACCCGCACGTTTCTCTCTCTCTGCAATTCACTCAAAGAACGCTCTCCCAGAGCCGCGGGTAATCGAGTAGGATTTCGCACCCGGGACCAGGCGCACTGGTGTGAGGGTGATGCGTGAGGTGTGCTCAGATACTGTCGGGTCGGAGCCCGCCAGATCTGCGAGATAAAGCTGCGGACGAGGCGAGCATGCGTTGGGTGAGGGACCTCACCCCTGTGCATTCGGAGGCAAAGAGCTAATAACACAAAATCACTTTATACCTCTTCAGCCACTTGTAACGTACGATGTGGGACTATTAGTCCCGCCTTGCTCCCATGCGCGCCTACAGAAGACCTTCGTGCAATCACCACAGCTGCGGCCTCAGTTGGTGTTGATTACTGGATCAAATGGCTTCGTAGTGCTTGCTCGAGTCCACTACACCTGAAGCCTGGAGCTGCTGAAGCCTGGAGCTACTCCGAAGCTGCTTCAACCGTTAGTGGCAGCAGGGGCTGAAATAATGTCAAACACACAAAACAAGCCTCTCAGCTTAATCAGACCAGCTGGGGACCTTCGCAGTGGCACGGCGAAGGTCATGCACGGTGAGGCAGGTCGTGGGACGGCCTAGGCGTGCGTGCGTAGGTCGTCCTATGACCGGAAGTGTGGGGGTGTCCGGGGGGCTGTGGTGGAGGCATAGAGGGATGGTGGATTGGCAGAGAGTGTTCCTTGTGGTGAGGCGGAGCTTATGAGTTGATCGGCGAGTCATATGGAGGGGCGAAATGGTGGGGGCGACTCGCTGGAGGTCGGTCAGAGGCGAGGAAGATGGCGGTGGTCAGCGACGGTCGAGGGGTAATCAATTGAAATAAAATCGGGAAAAGAAAGAGGGGAGGTTGTGGAACAATTCTAGCCTACTTACAGGGACGAAGGGGATGGAGAGGCGGACAGTAGTACTTACTGTCGCTGGAGAAGAAGCAGCCTACTGGAGGAAGACGGCGGCGACGACGGGGCTGAGGCGGCGTGCGCGGGTATTGCGCGACGCGGAGGAGAATCAGGAAGATGACTCTGCCACTGGTTTTGTGGCAGAGCGAAGAGGGAGGGGAGGGGGGCTCGCTGGAGCTCACTGGACCCTTGGCCGGAGAAGAAAGAGAAGAAGTTGAGGTGGAAGTCCGGCCGAGTCAAGCTAAAAATGAGCAGCCGGGTTTGGGGGTTCTTTTATAGGCATTGGGCGGTGCTTTCAGAGCGTGGAGGGCATGCCATTACCTCCGCCGACTCTCCTAAGAAGGAGAGAGGGTGGATACCCAAATCCCTCGTGCGTTCGCACGAGAGATTGAGTTCACACCAGAGATCGTGATTGGCCTTAGATGGAAGGGAATTCCTCAGAGAATCTCCCTTCCATTTCTGGGAGGGGATCTCTGAGGAATCAGAGAGTATTCCCTCTCTAATCCTCGTCGGAGAAGGATTCTGCCCCAACAATGGTGGAAGGACTTGATTGTAAGGGTGGCGAGGAAGTTAGGGGGCTCTCTGTGATGATTTTCAACAGTTAGGGACCAAAATGTGATTTGGGTGTACAAAATTGCAAAGTAGGTCAAGATGACCTCCCCTTAGGTCCAAAGTTTGGTACAAACCTAATTTGGACCTAAGGAATCCAATGGTGAAGTTGGATTTTAGATTTGACCACGTTTGACTAGATATTTTGTGTAAAAACCCAAATTAGGTTAATTGATGAACTAGGACCCTAATCTAGGTCAAACTGGGTTCCAAAGGCCAAATTAAGTGTTCTAAGCCCTAGATGATATTTTTCCATGATTTCTAGAGGGTTTACTTGATTTTTATCCTAATCGAAACCTTGTCAATTTAAGCGGGTCTGCCTTAGGGTTACCAAATGTCATTTAATTCCTGGATTGCACCTAAACCCATTTCTGATTGAATCAACCCCCTTTTTATCTTATTTAGACCTTTTGACCTATGTTTTGCCTCTGAGAAATCCCATTTATGTATTGTAGTGGTAAAATTACAGTTTTAACCTTTATTTAATGTTTTCTTCTCAGAACACTTATTCCTTCATTTAGGCCTTCTACTAGGTTATGTAGGAGCTTTTATCTTCTTTATTGGGTGAAAATGAGCTAGTTATGGCTCATGATGAGGCTCTCATCACACTTCCCTCTTCCCACCTTCGACAAAAAACACAGTGTCATTCGCATATTGAAGAATGGGGGCCAATGCCCTATTGTTAGACATAGAGTATCACCTTATCAACCTGCCAGCTGCTAGTTTGCACGCATATCTTGCCAATGTATCCACTGTGAGATTGAAGATCAGGGGGACTAGTGGGCAGCCTTGCCTTAACCCACACTGAGGCTAAATCCAGGATTGACATGGTCTCCCATTTATCAGAGGGGAGTAGGAATAGTCGTAAGGCATCTCTCCACCCATTGTATCAGACGAGGGGGAAATTTTCTCCTTTTAAGAATTTCCCAAAGGTACGGCCAAGAGATTGAGTAAGGCTTTAGTGAAATCAACTTTCCATAGGAAGGCCTTGGATTTTCGCCTATGCCACCCCACCACCATCTCTTGTGCCATGATGAAAGATTCCTGCAGAGTCCTCCTAGGTAGAATGGTAGATTGGACAAGCATTATCAAATCTTGTAATACATCACGAATTCTGTTCGCAAAAATCTTACTGATAATAAGATAGATGGAGTTTGACAACGTAATGGGTCTATACTATGAAAAATTCTCCGCACCCGACTTCTTTGGTAGTAAGAGCAAATAGGACTTATTCGGTCTTTCAAAACCAAGGTCGCCCATTTCAAACTCATGTATAACATCCATCACTTCCTTTTTAAGAACATTCCACATTTCTCTATAAAAGAATATCTGGACCACATCCGGTCCAAGAGCTCCCTCACTATTCAAGTCTTTGATTGCTTTCATTATTTCTTGTTCAGAAATAGGAGCAATTACCATGGCCATCTGATCATTGCTGACACTTCGGAAGTCTGCCGAAGCCATCCTCCATGAACCTCTTGGTGCAACCTTGGCTAACTCTTTAAAATACTGACCAACTTCACATCTGATTTCACTGGTATATGTAATGGTTCTCTCACCCATTTTAATAGTTGAAATGAGATTAAACATCCTCCTAGCACTAGCAGCAAGACGAAATAATTTTGTATTGCCTTCACCTTCCTTGAGCCACAGGTGTTTAGATCTCTCCCGCCAGTCCATTTCTTTCTTCAAGTCGTCCTCCCCAATGACCTGCTGCATATACTATCTTTGTTCATGTTCCTGACAACTCAGAGCTTGCTTGCACTCCTTCAGATCCAGACTATGGATCACTGCCAGTGCCTCCACCCTCCTCTACTCTCTAATGGTTGCTACTATCTACCCATACTCTTTCAGCATAGAGCGCATACCTGCCAACTTGGAAGCCAGCTACTGTGTGGTCGAGCCATTCACTACCTTGTTCTACCACCAGCTGGTTAACATCTTAGCAAAACCCTCCTCCCTAAACCACGATTTCTTAAGTTTGAATCATGATCCAACATCAACATTCCCCAATGTCCCACACAATTGGAGTGTGGTCGGAAAATGGCCTGTCAAGGCTCATAGCAGATGATAGTTGGAATTTGTCCAAAAGACTTCGGTTGCTAAAGAATTTGTCCAGCCTTGATGTCTGTCCACTGCCATTTCTCCAAGTGAACTCCACCCCACTGATAGGGTATTTGGTGATTCCTAATCTCTGCACAGCTAATTAGAATCCAACCATTGCACTACCAGATCAGCCCCCAGGTCTGTCACCACTTGAAAGAGGACAGTTGAAGTCACCACTGATAAGCCATGGTACCTCCTGGACTCATTGATGCAGTGTTGATAGGTCTTCCCACAATTCTACCCGATCAGTAGCTGCACGAGGTCCATAGATGCAAGAGATAAACCAATCCAGATCACCTTGAAGGTTTTGACATATATAAGTAAGTACATGTTTGTCACAAACGACTTCAGTTAATTTAAGGCAAGATATTTTCCACCATATGGCCATCCCACCAGACCTTCCAGCTGCACCCTTCCCCACACAGTCTGCTCTCCTTAACAGTCTTAGAGAGTCCCAGACATGGCCACCTTCCTCCTCCCAGTGTGTCTCTTGAATGAGGACATAGTGAATTTCCCACTCAGTAATGTATTTGATTAGAGATGCCCTTCTAACCTTGTTGCACAACCCACGCACATTCCATGTTAGAACTCTCATTCGTTGCATGCCTGATCCCCTTGAGCCAAATTATCCACATACTCAACCATAATCGACTTTGCAACAGTTTCCTCCACTATAGGAATCAAGTTTTCCTTCCTTTGCCTTCTGAGCATGTATGGAGAGCACCCAAGCCCCCTTTTCTGATTTGTCCCTCTCCCAAACTTCAGTTCATCAGGAACAGAGAACTATAATTGATTCACCTCCTTAAGGGCACTTCTACCACTGCTGACTACTATTTCCATACCTGACTTTACCTCCTCATTTCCGGTAGAGTTGCCTAAGTCCTCTCTAAGACAATTGCATTAGCCATGGGCCCCTTGCCTTTGGCCACAAGGGTTTGGTTGCCACACCCCAAGGTAGTATCATCATCCATAGTCATCAAGTCCATCTCTGAGGTTTCCTTGTGACAATCCTTCCTCTTCTTTGGTTCAGGGGCCTCATCTGAGGACTCACGACCTAGTAGTTCAACCTATTGCGCCTCATCAGATCTAACCACAGACGTCTTAACATGGCCCTGTTCTGGTAACATAGGGACCTGCCTAGCCACAGATAAACGAATGAGCCATGAGGAGCCCTTGCACCTGAGAATGATTCTGTCCGGCAGTGAACCCCTTTTAAAGACTTCAACCTTAAATCGAAGTGACCGGGCATCACCCTCCCAATCATGATTTCAGAGTCTTCACAGATGGATGCAAAGCCTGCAACCATCTTGGCAACCACCGCTTTATATCTCAAGTGCAGAGGTAACCCTTTGATCCCAAGAATCACCCTCTTAATTCCCGTTCTCTAGGGGGGCGATCAAGGAGTGCCCCATCAAAGGGGGAGACCATCCTCAACAGGACATTGATGTTCTCAAAGGAACTTGATCGAAAGCGTAACCTTTCCACATCTATCATCCCCAGGCCAAACACAAGAAAGTGAGTTTGGGATAGCACTACCACCTTCCATCCCTAAGACACAAGGGTTAGGGAGCTCACCAGTTGTTGAAACCTCTCGATCGAGGGACTGCCAGTCATGACCTTGCTGATCAGCGTGCCCCTCAGCATGATCCCCACAAAGACAATCTCCTTAGATAATGGAATCTCCATGTCAATCATATGATTACCAAGCATCGGCAACGGGGGTAGTCGAGGCTCCTTCACCAACTCATGAGCTGGGTGCTGAGGGATCTTCTTTGTGTGCGGCAGCTTCGCCCTTGGGCATGAGTTGTGCTTATGACCTTCACCCCGCCATGCCGGACAGACAAGAGGGTTTCTACACACCGCAGCCATGTGACCTCTTCATTTGCATCTAAAGCACAAAACCTCTCCATTGGATCTCCTCCAGCCCCCTCTTGGAGTGAATCTGAAAGCCCTACCTTCATGCGACTGCCATCCCCTCTCCCTCCTCCAGTTTCTCGATCTCT
Organism: Thalassia testudinum; assembly: GCA_037157565.1. Lineage (NCBI taxonomy): Eukaryota > Viridiplantae > Streptophyta > Magnoliopsida > Alismatales > Hydrocharitaceae > Thalassia > Thalassia testudinum. Next base: position 29,332,865 of record JAZHRO010000019.1, on the reverse strand, counting down.
AGGTCTTCCACTCGCCCCCAACGCCAATCCTAGTTGCTTCCTCATCGTCTCCTCCTGTCGCTCGATGCCACGCACCTTCTCTCCCTCTCTTCCTCATTTCTCTAGGCATGGGGGGATCTTAAGTGCAAATGCATAAATTCAAGTTTCTGAGGGGTTCTCACAAAAAATTACTCATTCAAAAAAAAAAAAAAAAAAAACTTAGACAAAGCAAAGGATGGAGAAAGGGTTGGAAATTTTGTGAGATTAACTGCATATCTTTTTTGAGGAGAAAGTGAGGACGTGATTTAAATGTCAAAAAGGAGTAACATTTTGAAATAAGAAAGGGATAGTCACTAGTAAATGATTATGGAATCTACTTAAGTTCTGGATGAAATCAAAAGAAAAAATTAAGTCCTAAAAGAACAAAGAGACATAGAGATTAGTATGTATGCTGATCTTAGGCCTCTTGGGCTTCTTTTAGGCTTAAACATTCAAGTTTCCATTAAGATTTGGATAGCCCTCATAAGGTTGAGGAAAATGTTAAGTTTATGTATTAGGAATAAGGCTTAGGGAGTATTCAACATCATTAACTAACATCTGCTATGCGGGATTCGGCAACCTAAGCACCTGTTGAACTTATTTACGAAGCTACGCTAACGTGTTCGATTTTGGAAAACCTGTCGTTGTAGTTCGAAAGCGAAGGATTCGTGTTCAACAAATAAAATTTATACCGAAATCAAAATTCCGGGTCGAACACAGGGAGGCGAACGTTTGATTTAAAAACTCGCGTTTCTTTTTATTTTGTCATGAAGAAATTCAATTTAAACTATCTAAGTATTTACAACAAATAGGACAGAGAGAGGGAGTAAGAGAGAGAGAAAGAATACTATACATGGAAATCAAAATGAGATGTAGAATAGACAAGGAATTTATCATAAAAGAGTTCGTTCGTTACAACTAGAAAACATAAAACAATTACTCTAGAAAGCATTAAAAGAATGGAGGGAGAAATGTCCTCCTCGACGATCGCTCGGAGGACGAATAGATTACTCTAGAAAGCAGTAAATCTATACTAGAAAGCAGTAAAAAGAATAGGGAGAGAGAAATCCTCCTCGACGGTCGCTTGGAGGACGAGCCGGACGGGACGACGCCTGGACGAAGGAGAACGAAGCGGGACGAAGGAGGACGAAGCAGAAGAACGGGAACGAAGCAGCACGCCGTCGTCGTCGCGGGATCCACTTCCGAAGGGGGACGAAAATTTGGACTTTATCTCGCGAGAAGCATCCCGGGTGTGGGACAAGCTTCTTTTGAGCTTTGGAGAGGTAGAGAGGAGAAGGAAGGGATGAAAATTTCATATGGAGGGGGTCTCCTTTTATAGTTGCAAGGAGTAGGGGCAAAATGGACATTACATCTTCAAAATAATAAATAAGGGGTCTTTAGTGACGGATAAAACCGTCGCTAAAGCCCCTGCCGTCGCCGTCACCGCCGCGCCCACGCGCGCCCGCTCGGCTGGCCGCGCGCGTAACGCATACGCACGTCCGCGTCGTCTCAGCCGTCCGCGTCGTCTCAGCCGTCCGATCGCGAGATCGGACGGCTTAGAACGCGTCCGCGCCCGCTGCGTAGCGCACCGCCCGCGTGTGATCGCGTGCCCACCAGAGCGTCCAATTGCGCGTTGGCGCTATTGGGCGCGTGCGGCCGTTGGATCTTCATCTAACGCTCGTGCGCGCCCGCTCGCCCGCGCCTTCCACCCCCTCACCGCGGCTCGAACCCGTGACCTCCGCTTCACCTGCAGCTGCGTCGCCGCTGCGCTACGCGGGCGAAATGGTCGCGCGGACGTTTTTAAACGCGAGCGAGCGCAGCCGTTGGATCGGGATCCAACGGTGGAGAGGAGACGGTGCGCGGTCTTCACAAGACTCCTGCGGCCGATTGGGCGGCTGGGATGGTGCCACGTGGCGCTATCTTGGCCGTCCATCTTCTGGAAGTTGTAGATGGTGCCACGGATGTCGGATTGACTCGATTTTTGTGTCGTTCGGCTGCGATCGTCGATCCGAATTCATCCGTGTGGTCGGATTTTCCATCTGAAGTGCGGATTTACACCATCCTGGCCCTTGATCTTCTAGGGTTCCCCGGTCTCTATCTGATGCTACGGATGCCTGATTAGGGCGATCTTGGAGTCGTCGAACTCCAATCGTCGCCCTGATCATATCCATACGGTTGGATCTTTGATCCGAGGCCCCGATAAAATATTTGCCCAGTCCAAGCACATAAAAGGAGACAATTAACCTCCATTTTATTCAAACTACTCTAAATGCAAGATGATGCATGTAATGCAATATTTATATCATGAAATGCAATCCTATGCTTAAGAACATGCATAAATAGACATTTTAAGTAGTGTAAATGTGTTTACATCAGCACCCTAATCCACACACAACTGGTTCAGTGCGCTTAATATCAAATTCATGCAAATGCTTTAATTCTATTCTAGGAAACCTACCTAAATTATGAGCAACTTATAAGCACAAGTTGATTTAGATGAGTTCTCAGTGCGGAGAGGTGGGAAATTCCCCTCGAAGATGCGCAATAACATACTGTCTCCTCGGTGCTTGTGTTCTATGATATCTCAATATCCTACTGGGGGCATGTAAGAACCTTGTACTGGTTCAGATGCCATGGGTAGGATTAACCAAAAATGTTGATTGTCAAGGCTTGAATTTAGCTACAGAATGCCATGGGCAGCACTATCTCAAAGAGTCAAAAGCCAAGGTTCTAGGAGTTGCTATGGGCAGTGCTATCTCAAAGCATTGATTGCCAAGGACCCTGTGAGGATTGATGATAGGAGCAAGGAATCCGATACAGACTGTGTTTTTGAGCTGATCCAAACCTAGAAATAATCATGAAAAAGTGAGAAAACTTTCCAAAAATGCAAAACTCTTCTATACCTCTCTCTTACAAAAATGCAATATAAACTGAACCTGGACTAACCATGTCACAAGCGCAGGTGCTTTAACCGCTAGGTCTAACAAACCTTAGGATAGTTCCTATGGGCCTTAGAAACCTTCGTGGCAGACTGAGGCAAAAGCTAGTCAGGTCTAGATCTTGTTTCGTACTTGAGTACATCTAGGCATACTATTGGCATTTTGACCTAATTTGCAAAAAGAAGAAAAAATTAGGACTTTGAGCTTCAAAGCATGTTCTAGAAATCAAGTTCATTTCATAATATTTTTCAAGGGACTAGCAAAAGTTAGGCATGGGGTATGATGATAACATCAACATCAGCAATATCCAGCTTTTATTAGCCATAATCAACAAATAAATGCTCCCACATAACTATTAGAGGAACATAATTCACTACACATCCTTTCTAAGAGTTTAACATGAAACTAAGGTTAACACTGCAATTCTTCCATCACATCATGAATGCAGAACAACCACAAGTTTTCTCAAGGGTTTATTAAAGGCCAAATATGCATTAAAGTCTAACGAGAGGGATGTGCAGAAAGAAACAAGTTTTCATGCGTTACGTGAATTAAATGACATCGAAACCCTAAAAATAGACCTGCTTAATTAATTGATGCTCTGGTCAAGACAAAATTCACCTAAACCCTCTAAAAATCATATAAAAATATTCTCTAGGGTTTGGCATCCATGTTTTGACCATCAGTTTGACCTAAAACAGAGTCTCAGATAGACAATTACCCTAATTTGAATTTTTGCATAAATTACCTAGTCAAACTTGGTCAGAACCTAAATCTAACTTCACCATCTGATTCCTTGGGTCCAAATTAGGCTTATACCAAAATTTGGGCCCAATCAGAGATCACCTTGACTAAGTTTTCATTTTGGTCTTGTCTAACTTTTATCTCTCACACACAAGCCCCTAACTTTCTAATTATTTACAAACAGGTAACTAACTTTTTATAGTCTTCACATTTAGGTCCCTTCCACCATTGGTGTGAACACGTTGAGCTCTAGTGAGATTCGAGTGAGTTTCTCACTCGATTCTCAATCAAATAATCCTAAATTTGAACTGGAGATTTCTTATGAAATTCCTTTCCAAATGAGATCGATCTTGGATCCCAACTCCTTCCCAAAAGCTCATGTGAGCACTTTGAAAGAAAGGGTATCTGGCTTGAGCAAAAAGAATGGAGTTTGTGAGCTTGCTTCCTAAGCTTAGAACTCCATTCTATGGCCTATAAATGATCCTACAACAAGTTCCTCACCTCCTTAGCTAGGTTTTTTCCCAATAAACCTCTTCAAACTCCCTCTTTATCCATCTTCATGTAGCACTAGTGAGCCTCCACCTCCGTCATCCTACGGCCTCCCAACAGCCAAAATTGGGAGTGTCTCCTTCCTCCCAGACTTTGTTCACCTCTCAACGGTCAACTCAGAGACACCCTAGCCCCTTCTTCCTCGTCGTCTCCCTCGTCTCCAGTGCCAGCAATCACACCGATTCTAATTCCTCATCTCCTTCATCCGATAATTTAGGTCCTTAGCTTCCTCTTCCTCTCTACTTTATTTCTCTCTCCCTCAACTCTAATTCTGACAACGAACCATGAGCCTCCCCTGCCATCTTCTCCTACTCCGGTCGAACTCCGACAAGGTCATGAGCTCAACACAGACCACCATTTGATGCACCATCACCCACATAAGCTCTGTTGTACTCCCTCCATCAAAACCCCCATACTTATTTCATCATCCACACACTCACGACAGCTACCAATCAACCCACCTTCACTCCTCCGTTCCTAACTTCGTCCGACCACCATGCATCTCCATCCTCCACAAGACCATTCCCATTACGTTTGCCAACGTCTGGCGAACCTTTTGAGATGTTTTGATGTGGTTGAAAGGCCTTATTTTCTATTTCAGGTTCTCAGTTGGAGCTCCACCATCTCACGTTATCATCGCCTTCATTCATTGTGTTCTAAGCCACGCATGCCCTAGGTGTTACACCCAGAAGATGAGGAGTTGCTCGAGGCCTCATCACAGGTCGTCGATTGGAGGCCACAGCTTTGATTCCACTTGCAAATGGAGATGTGTCCTTGCTGCTGGCACATGCAAAGAAGGCGTGGCTTTGGTGCTACATCCTGAAAAGCCATGTCAACAAAAAGTAAATTCTGACATCTTTGTGGGATGGATGGGCGATTGGCGACGTCAGGAGGGTAGCCCCTGTGGATGGTCTAGGGCTTGGTTTGGAGGTCATCGCCAGGCAATGCACGAGAACAGGGGGAGGGGGGAGAATCAATGGAGGGATGTTGTCTACTACCGGTGCCATAATTGAGGCCATCTTACTACTTCTTGCAGGAATGGGATTCGATGGCTTGAGTGCGGTGGCTTATGGCACCCACGCTCTCTTGTTGGAGGTATCCCCAATAGAGCGGGAAAGGTGGAGCACCTGGAAGGTGATGGAGCGTGTGGTACAGGATGAGAAGACTAGGGGTTCGGCCAAACCCAACCCTCCACCTCCACCCGGTCCTCTGCCGAGTCTAGATGTTGAAGTCCCGATGACTTCGAAGGTTCTGGAAGCTGAGGGTCTCCTTATTGATGCACTCATCAGAGAGATAATGGTTGGTCCCACAAAACATGGAGGATCTATGCAAGTTGGTGAGTTCTTCTACTATGGAATCGGTTGGTTGGAAGATTATGTCCTTATCCTCGTCAAGATTCTTTGTTTGTGGATCGTGTTGTGTGGATGTTGAACGATTGCACTTTCGTACATCAACTGTGGGTTCTTTATGTGTGGTTTGGCAACTTGTATTGCCCTTTGATGGAGCATGTGTAGATCAACCTCCTCAATGGGCTTTCAAGAAGAGTGGGGTTGTTGAGGTGCAGGGAATTCCAGTACATCTTCGATCAATGGCAATTGTGAGGCAAGTAATCTCTGGGTTCTCCTCCTTTGCTACTGATGAGTCCATGGGCTTGTGGATGGCAATGGGAGGAAGGTCGTGGTCAACGTCGATCTTCACCAAGTAGGGCCTTACCCGGACACAGTGGTCCTAAGATGTGGAGGAAGCTCATGGTTACTTTTGGTTGCTGTCACTATTTCTGAGGTTGCTCAACTGAATCTAGAGGAACAGGGAGGCCTTGAAGAAACTACCCAAACGTAGTGGATGGCTGTCAGGAGATGAAGAAGCCATCGTGGGAAAAATAAAGGTTTGGGGGATTAATATAAAATGTGGAGGTTCCTTTGGAGGAAACACCATCTGATCCCCAGGGTAGTGTGGAATTTCATGAGGAAGGGATTGGGGACTCTGAGGGCTTGGTTCCTGAAGATAAAAGTCTTCCTGCTTCCAAAGCATTGGTGACATGTCTGAAGCAACCCACTAGAGTTTGTCATAGGATATATGTTCCTTGACACCATGTGAAGAAAATGCTACAATGGATTCGACAGAGATGCCAAAGCAAGTTCTTTCCTCCAAAGGTGGGTATAACCTAAGGAGCCGTGGGTCTTCCAAAGCCATCAAGGTCAACATTGATCACCTGGCTCTGTTGTTGAAAGCAGAATGCACTATGCGTATGAAGAAGGGGTACCACTCTGCACTTGTATGAGGGTCTTGATATGGAATGTGCTTGGGCTACTCTATAAGGGTTGGCGTGCATCACTTTCTTGCTACTTGTAGTAGTGGCAAGTTGACCGTGCTTTCCTCTAGGAAATACATATTGAGGGTGACCAAAAATCTAATTGGAAGCCCCTCACTACTGATGAGGTCTACGAAATTTGCAACATCAGCATTAGTGGTAGAGCTGGGTGTCTTTGCATTTGGTGGAAGATCGAGGTACTTAATCTCTTGGGCCGATTCCAAAAGAGGTTGGATGGGGACTCAATTTGTCACTCGTGCGTATATGGACCGTGTTCCTTGAGTTTTAGAGATGAGTTATGTGATGACTTAAGGGGGGCTACGGCTTTTGCAAATCGGGGTCCTTGGCTTATTGGCAGTGATTTCAATGCAACATTGAGAGAGGAGGAAAAACAAGATGGCTGGCTGGACTCTGCAACCATGGCTTCCAATCCAATGTTTCAGAGCTGGAGCTAGTTGACTTACCCACGTCAGAAGTGGTGTACATATGGAGGAATGGCAATGGGTAGATGTCAAGGCTTGATTCCTTTTTCTGTAATGTTGATTGCATGAGCACACTACAATTGTCAATAGTAATGGCCTTGGGACTGCTATTCTCAGATCACATGCCACTTGTGTGGGATAGTAGTGAGAGTTCTACACATGGATCTTACTTCACATTCCAAAAATGTTGGCTATTCAAGTCGGGTTTCCGGGACATGGTGTCCACTTGGTGGGCCTCTAACAAGGTGGAGGGGAGTGCTATGCAAGCCCTTTACGCTAAATTAAGGGATGTGAGCCTTATGCTGATGGAATATAAGAAGAATCTTCTAAACTAGTAGGCTCAGGTATGTGTTACTGTTGTTGAAGGTGTAAGGAAATTGGATGCAAAAGAGGAGCTTCAGCCATTGGTTGAGGAGGACAAGCAGTGCAAGAAGATCCTCCAAAGAATCATTGATAGGGAGGACAAAAAGAGGGAGATAGATTTGAGGGATAAATCCAGGTAGCTTTGGTTGTGTGAAGGCGATTGCAACACTAAATTCTTCCACACAGCGACAAGTGCAAGGAAGAGATTCAGTCTTATCTCCTCCTTATGGGTTGGTGATGACACTATTTCCTCACCACAGGAGATTAGATCCTCCACAGATGCTTACTTTCTGGACTCTACTAAGGTCGGCAGTGGTGGTATTTGGAGATTGGCCAGTTCAGACTTGCCCAGAGTAAGTGAAGATGAGGCCAACTCCCTGATAAAAAACATTGAATTGCAGAAGGTGGAGATGTCTCTAAAGTGGTTAAAGGATGAAAGGTCGCCTGATCCAGATGGCTTCTAGGTCATCTTTTGTAAGGAATTTTGGTTGGTGTTTAAAGATGATGTTATGAAAGTTATTGGTGAATTTTAGCGAGGCAACTTTGGGTTGGAGTGATTGAATATATCAATGTTATTTTTATTGCACAAGAAACAAGGGGCGGATACATTGTCGAACATTAGGCTATTGCCTCTTCAACTTGATATATTTGTTGATTTGGAAGATTATGGCCAATAGGCTGAGAGTTGTGTTGGGGCGTCTCATTAATCCAGCACAATCTGCCTTCATGAAGGGTCGATCCTTACTTAAGTCTTTCATATTAGCCCAGGAGATGATTGCAGGTTGGAAGAGGAGGAAAACTATAGCCTTCGTGTGGAAAGTTGATTTCTCCAAGGCCTATGATTTAGTTTTGTGGCCCTACTTGTGGGAAATTTTTCATAGGAGAGGCTTTCCTGAGGCATGGGTACAGATGATGAAAAGGTGTATCACCGCTGCCTCCTTTTCTCCTTTGGTAAATGGGAAGCCCACAAGAACATGGATTCAGCCTCAGAAGGGAGTTCGCCAAGGGTGTCCTGTAGCTCCCCTCATCTTTCACCTTTAAGGCTTGCTTTGGTGCATTGATATAGGGATACACACTTTCTACCTCAATGGTGCTAACGCCAATTCTTCAATATGCAGAGGATACTATGTTTTTCATCGAAGGTCAGATGAGAGAGGTGGAGGTGATCAAACACTTCATTGACATTTTTTGGTGAAATGTAAGGTCTGCGTGTTAATGGCTCCAAACCATCTCTTATATGTTTTGGTGTCTCGGACATTACTATGGATGAAATGTCAGAAATTTTGCAAACACCTTTGGGGTCTCTTCCCATTAAGTATCTTGGGTTACCCTTACATGGTAGGAAGATGAGGATTGGTGATTGTAGTGTTTTATTTGAAAAGATTTTTGGAAAATTTATAGTTGGTGCAATAGATTCCTCTCATTTGGTGGAAGGCTTATTTTATTGAACTCTGTCATTTCTACTATTCCAGTGTTTTGTTTGTCAGTGCTCAAACATCAAAAAGTGGTAGTTAAAAGATTGGATGCTATTCGAAAATGCTTTTTGTAGAAGGGACTGGCCCATGAAGGCAGATTCATGCAAACAGTCAAGTGGAAGACCATCTACTACTCCAAAAAGAAGAGTGGATTAGGTGCGAAATCCCTGCACGAGTTTGGTGACGTGCTTCTATTAAAATGGGGAGTGGTAATTCTTAGAGGTGATAGAGGCATGTGGCAAGATCTTGTTCATGATTCCTTCGGGACCAATGCTTCGCTGGATAATATCCTGAGGCCTCAGAAGGCATCTCCCTTCTCGTCTTTTGTGTCCAAGGCTACGCTTGAGCATTGTGATTGCTTCAAGCCATCTCTTGGTAATCTATCTTCTTTTTGTTTCTGGAAGGTCAATCGGACAGATGTACGATGGCTTGATGGACGATTTCCAAGGGCCTTTTACACTACATCTAGAAAGACACAAAGGGTAGTTGAATGCTGGGATAGTGGTGTAGGCAAGTTGAATCTTCAAAGGTCATATGTGCCTTACTACAACTGGCTACATGAAGAGCTACAGCGCTTGGAGGAGACGTTGGATGCCTTTCGAGTAGCTATGGGAGTGGATGGTTACTATTGGAGAATAGGCTTGTATACCTCTAAAAGGGGATATGACAAACTGATGGAGTCTATGGATGTTGACCTTCTTAATTCCAAGTGCACTGCCATTTGGAAGTTAAGAATTCCTCTCAAAATTCAAATCTTTCTATGGCTTATGTTGCATGATGGTTTTCATTTAGGCTCCTTACTTGCTAAAAGGATTGGTATGGAACCTATTAGATGCTATATATGTAACTTTGCTGAGGATGATGCAAAGCACCTATTCAGTTCTTGTCTAGTCATTGCTGAGACTTGGCTGCGATGTGGGGGTTCTCCACTGCCCACGTGAGATGGTCTCTAGTCTCTTCTGCTTAATCCAGCTACCTACAAAAGTATCATGATCGATATCTTGTGGAATGTCTAGTGCACCAGGGATGATGTTTTATTCAACATAGGTTGTGGGTGGGTGGAACTTATATGTAACAGGGTGATTGCACAATAATCATAGGTCTTAATTGACCTAGATTAGGCTATAACATAGCATAAGTTAGGGTAATTCATGCATGCATAAGTATTATCTGCATCTTTACTGCTTTACTATAGCTTTGCATAAAATAATGTTATAATGTGCTGATTTAGTGCATTATCTCGATTGAAGGCAATAAGCTGATTTGGAGCAAGATCTAAAGCTGAATCAGGAATAACGAGAGTGCAGCAGAGCTGGAGCAGAAGGCTTAGATTAGTTGTAGGAATAATGATGTAAGGGAGTTAAGGTTTGCTATTCTATTAAGTAGGAATAAAGTAGTAAAATGTGAAGAGCTTATGTCCATCCTAGTCCTAGGATAGCCAAGAGACTTCCCCAAGCCTTAGCCACCGTTAGATGAGGTCACAG